>CM047490.1:0-2570000 GCA_026122505.1 Aldabrachelys gigantea
CCGCAGTGCTCTCTCTAATAGTGTCCCTTGCGGAAACGGACCGGAAGTCTTTTGCCTCAGTGCTCTCTCTAATAGTGTCCCACGGGGAAAGTGATCGGAAGTCTTTTGCCGCAGTGCTCTCCCTAATAGTGTCCCATCGGACGTAGTGACCGGAAGTAATTTCTCCAGTTCGTGCTCTAATAATGTTCTACAGGGAACTGTGACCGAAAGTTATTTGCCCCGCTACGTGCTCTAAGCGTCGCACCAGGAGCAGCTCCAGAAATTTTCGCTCCATTACGTGCTCTAACAGCATGACACCAAGAACAGTTCCCGGACATCGCCATGGTCATTGAACGGAAGCTGTCCTGCCTTTACCACTGGGGCTATTGGGGTGGAGGAACAACCGGCGATTCCGTGGGGAGGGCTGGAGGAGATTGGCAGCGGACCTGGGAGAGTTAGGGGCATGGGGGGCCGTGCTGCAGCCATGCGCAGCTCCCTAAGCACAGCAGGGAGACTATTCCCACACATCCCCATCACCGTGACATCAGCACCTCCCCGCCTCTGACTTTCTCCAGCCTCGCCTCGGCAACGCGTGAACGTGGTAAGTTCCGGTCACGCCTCACAACGGCTGACGGGAGATGGAGTCAAAGGGAACACATTACCTTTCCCACAATGCACCGTTTCCCTCCTCCTCCGCCTGCCCAGGTGCTCCCCAACAGAGCGTCCGCTGTATGTGTCAGAGGCCCCTCCACCCACTGAGCTGGGCACTACGCTCCTGCTTTGGATTCCCCTGGCACAGACCAGACAGCCCCTTCCACCCTAACCCTCACCCTACCCTTAACCTAATCCTCACTCTCAACCTCACCCCTAACCCCCAACCCTGACCCCGACCCTAAGCCCTAGCCCCTAACCCCAACACCCTAAACCCTACCCCTAACCCTAAACTCTAACCCCTAAACTCTGATCCTAACCCTAAACCCTCACTCCTAACCCTAACCTCCTAACCCTCACACCTAAAACCCTAACCGCAACCCCTAAACTCTACCCCTAAACCCTCACCCTAACCCTAAAACCCTACCCCTAACCTACCCTCACCCCTAACCCTCACCCCTGACCCCTAACCCCTAAGACCCTGACCCTAAGCCCTAACCCTACAACCCTAACCCTAACTTCTAACCCCTCACCCTAATCCCCTAACCCTAACCCTAACCCCTGACCCTAGCCTGAACCCTAACCCCTACCCTAACCCTAAACCCTAACCCCTGACCCTAGCCCTAACCCCTCACCCTCACCCCAAACCCCAACCCTAATCCTAACCCTAACCCCTACCCTCCCCCTCACCCTAACCCAACCCTAACCCCTCACCCCTAACCCCAAATCCTAAATCCCAACCCTCCCCCTCCCCCTCACCCAACCCTAACCTCTGACCCTTAACCCCTAACCCTAACCCCTGACCCTAACCCTAACCCCCACACCCTAACCTACCCTAACCCTGACCCCTGACCCCTAACCCTAAAACCTAACACCCTAACCCTAACCCCTTCCCCTAACCCTAACCCCCTGACCCTCACCTCACCCTAACCCTAACCCTACCCCTCACCCTAACAACCCTAACCCTAAAACCCTGACCCTCACCTCACCCTAACCCTAACCCTACCCCTCACCCTAACAACCCTAACCCTAAAACCCTGACCCTCACCTCACCCTAACCCCTAACCCTAACCCCTCACCCTAAACCCTCACCCCAACCCTTAAGCCCTTAGTCCTTGCCCTAACCTGACCCCGACCCCCACCCAAACCGTAAACCCTGACCCTAACCCTAAACCCTAACCCTAAACCTACCCCCACCCCCTAACCAACCCTAACCCCTACCCCCTAACCCTAACCCCTAACCCTGACCCTACCTCTAAACCCTCACCCCTGACCCTAACCCTAAACTCTAATCCTAACCCTAACCCCCTAACCCTAAACCCAACCCTTAACCCTAACACCCTAACCCTAACCTCTAAACTCTAATCCTAACCCTAATCCTCACCCTAACCCCAACCCTTAACCCTGAAACCCTAACCGCAACCCCTAAACTCTACGCCTAAACCCTAACCCCTACCCCAACCCCTAACCCTAAACCCTCATCCTAACTCTAACCCTAAAACCCTACCCCTAAACCCTAACCCCTAAACCCTAACCTACCCTCACCCCTAACCCTAACCCTCACCCCTGATCCCTAACCCCTAAAACCCTAAGACCCTGACCCTAAGCCCTAACCCTACAACCCTAACCCTAACTCCTAACCCCTAACCCCTCACCCTAATCCACTAAACCTAACCCTAACCCCTAACCCCTGACCCTACCCTAACCCTAACTCTAAACCCTAACCCCTGACCCTAGCCCTAACCCCTCACCCCTAACTCCAAATCCTAAACCCCAACCCTAATCCTAACCCTAACCCCTACCCTCCCCCTCCCACCTCGCCCTAAAACCCTAACCCAACCCTCACCCCTACCCTAACCCTCACCCCAACCCTAAACCCTCACCCCTAACCCCAAATCCTAAACCCCAACCCTCACCCCAAAACCCTAACCCAACCCTAACCCTAACCCCTTACCCTGACCCTTAACCCCTAACCCTAACCCCCACACCCTAACCTACCCTAACCCTAACCCCTGACCCCTAAACCTAAACCCTAACACCCTAACCCTAATCCCTTCCCCTAACCCTAAAACCCACACCCTAAAACCCTGACCCTCACCTCACCCTAACCCTAACCCCTCACCCCAACCCCTAAGCCCTTAGCCCTTGCCCTAACCTGACCCCGACCCCCACCCCCACCCTAACCCTAAACCTACCCCTACCCCCTAACCCTACCCCCTAACCCTAACCCCTAAACCCTACCCCTACCTTGACCCCTAACACTAACCCCTAATCCTAACCCTTAACCCTCACCCTAAACCCTAAAACGTGACCCTGACCCTAACCCTCACCCTAAACCTTAAACCCAGCCCTCACCCCTAACCCCAAACCCTAACCCCCTAACCCTACCTTGACCCCTAACCCTCACCCTAAACCCTAAAACCTGACCCTCACCCTCATCCTAAACCCAACCCTCATCCCTAACCCTAAACCTGACACCTGACCTTGATCCCTCACCCTGACCCCTAACCCAACCCTAACCCCTAACCCTGACCCGACCCTGACCCCGACCCCTAAACCCTAACCCTAACCCCCACATCCTAACCCTGACCCCGACCCTAACCCCTACCCTCACCCCTCACCCTAACCCTCACCCCTCACCCACCCTCAACCCTAACCTGACCCTGACCCCTAAACCCTCACCCTAAACCCTACTCCCTAACCCTACCCTCACCCTGACCCCTAACCCCAACCCTGAACCTTAACCCTAACCCTAACCCTCACCCTAAGGCTCCTAACCCTGACCCGTAACCCTAACCCTCGTCCTAGCCCTAACCTCTAACCCTCACCCCAAACCCCAACCCCTAACCCTAACACTATGGCGGAAAGCCCTACCCATAGGAACCCTAAACCTAGGGCAGGGCGCCTACCTATAGCAACCCTAAACCTAGCTCCAAGTTCCCTACCCTTAGGAACCCTAACCCTACAGCGGAAAGCCCTATCCACAAGAACCCTAACCCTAGCTCCAACTGCCCTACCCATAGAAACCCTAACCCTAGCTCCAAGTCCCCTACCCATAGACACCCTAACCGTAGCTCCAAGTGCCCTACCCTTAGGGACTCTAACCCTAGGGTGGGAAGCCCTACCCATAGGAACCCTAACTGTAGCTCCAAGTGCCCTACCCTTAGGAACCCTAACCCTAGGGTGGGAAGCCCTACCCATAGGAATCTTAACCCTAGTTCCAAGTGCCCTGTCCTTAGGAACCTTAATCCTAGGCTGGGGCGCCCTACCCATTGGAACCCTAACCCTAGCTCCAAATGCCCTACCCTTAGGAACCCTAACCCTAGGGTGGGAAGTCCTACCCACAGGAACCCTAAACCTAGCTACAAGTGCCCTACCCTTAGGAACCCTAACGCTAGAGCAGGAAGACCTACCCATAGGAACCCTAACCCTAGCTCCAAGTGCCCTATCCTTAGGAACCCTAACCCTAGCTCCAAGTGCCCTACCCATAGGAACCCTAACTGTAGCTCCAAGTGCCCTACCCTTAGGAACCCTAATGCTAGGGTGGGAAGCCCTACCCATAGGAACCCTAACCCTAGCTCCAAGTGCTCTATCCTTAGGAACCCTAACCCTAGCTCCAAGTGCCCTACCCATAGGTACCCTAACCCTAGCTCCAAGTGCCCTATCCTTAGGAACCCTAACCCTAGCTCCAAGTGCCCTACCCATAGGTACCCTAATCGTAGCTCCAAGTCCCCTACCTTTAGGAACCCTAACCCTAGGGTGGGAAGCCCTACCCATAGGAACCCTAAACCTAGCTCCAAGTTCCCTGCCCTTAGGAACTCTAACCCTAGGGTGGAAAGTCCTACTCACAGGAACCCTAAACCTAGCTACAAGTGCCCTACGCTTAGGAACCCTAACCCTAGGGTGGGAAGCCCTACCCATAGGAATCTTAACCCTAGCTCCAAGTGCCCTACCCATAGAAACCCTAACCCTAGGTCCAAGTGCCCTACCCATAGGAACCGTAACCGTAGCTCCAAGTGCCCTACCCTTAGGAACCCTAACCCTAGGGAGGAAAGCCCTACCCATAAGAACCCTAACCCTAGCTCCAAGTGCCCTACCCATACGAACCATAACCCTAGGGCGGGGCACTCTACCAACAGAAACCCTAACCCTAGCTCCAAGTGCCCTGCCCATAGGAACCCTAACCGTAGCTCCAAGTGCCCTACCCTTAGGAATCCTAACCCTAGCTCCAAGTTCCCTGCCCATAGGAACCCTAACCCTACGGCAGGAAACCCTACCCATAGGAACCCTAACCCTAGGTCCAAGTGCCCTACCGATAGGAACTCTAAGCTCAGCTCCAAGTGCCCTACCCTTAGGAACCCTAACCCTACAGCAGGAAGCCCTACCCATAGGAACCCTAACCCTAGCTCCAAGTTCCCTACCCATAGGAACCCTAACCCTCACCCCCAACCCTAATCGTTAACCCCTCACCCTAAGCCCCAAACCCTACCCTAACCCCTCACCCCAACCCTTAACTCCTAATCTACTCTAACCCTAAGCCCTAAACCCTAACCCAACCCCGACCCTAACCCTCACCTTACCCCTACCCCCCTCTCCCTGACCCTACCCCCAGCCCTAACCCCTAACCCTAACTCCAACCCTCACCCTAAACCCTAACCTCTACCATCACCCCTAACCCTACTCCTAACCCTGACTCCAACCTTCTACCCCTATCCTTAATCCCAAACACTACCATCACCCTAACCCTCACCCTTACCCCCAACCCTATCCCTTAACCCTAAACCCTATCCGTAACCCCAATCCTAAACCCAAACCCTAACTCAAACTCTCACCTCAACCCTAACCTCTAACCCTACCCCTAATCCTACCCCGACCCTACCACTACCTCAATCCTCTAATCTTGACCCTAACCTACCCTACCCTACCTCTCGCCCACACCCTAACCCTCACCATTAACCCCAACCCCTACTCTGACCCTAAACCCTAACCCCTATGCTCACCCCCGACCCTATTCCCTAAGCCCAACCGTAAGCCCAACCCTGACTCCTAACCCTAGCTCCAAGTGCCTTACCCATAGGAACCCTAACCCTAGCTCCAAGTGCCCTACCCATAGGAAACCTAACCGTAGCTCCAAGTGCCGAACCTTTGGGAGCTACTCTTAGGAGCTACCCTACCTCTTGCCCTCACCCTCATCACTAACCCCAACCCCTGCTCTGACCCTCAATCCTAAGTCCAACCGTAAGCTCAACCCTGACTCCTAATGCTAAGCGCAACTCCCAACCCTCACCCTACCTAACCCTTAACCCTAACCCTTACCCCCAACCCTTCACCCTAACCCCCAACCCTTCACCCTAACCCCCTAACCCTAAACTAACCCTGCCCCTAGCCCTAAACGCCAACCCCATCCTAGCCCCAATCCCTAAACCCTCATCAACACCTACCCTCACCCTGACCCTAAACCCTAACCCTAAACTACCCTTATCCTGACCCTTACCCAACCCCTAACCTAACCCTGACCCCAACCCTACACCCCTAACCTAAACCCTAACCCTTAGACCCTGACTCTACCCCTAAACCCTACCCTTCACCCCAACCCTAACCTCCTAACCCTAATCCTCATCCTAGGGATAGGATACAGAGGGACCTAGACAAATTAGAGGACGGAGCCAAAAGAAACCTGATGAGGATCAACAAGGACAAATACAGAGTCCTGCACTTAGGACAGAAGAATTCCATTCACTGTTACAGACTAGGGACCGAATGGCTAGGAAGCAGTTCTGCAGAAAAGGACCTAGGGGTTACAGTAGACAAGAAGCTGGATATGAGTCAACAGTGTGCCCTTGTTGCCAAGAAGGCTAACAGAGTTTTGGGCTGTATAAGTAGGGGCACTGTCAGCAGATCGAGGGACATGATCATTCCCCTCTATTCGACATTGGTGAGGCCTCATCTGGAGACTGTGTCCAGTTTTGGGCCCTACACTACAAGACGGATGTGGAAAAACTGGAAAGAGTCCAGCGGAGGGCAACAAAAATGATTAGGAGGCTGCAGCACATGACTTGAGAGGCTGATGGAACTGGGATTGTTTAGTCTGCAGAAGAGAAGAATGAAGGGGGATTTGATAGCTGCTTTCAACTACCTGAAAGGGGGTTCCAAAGAGGATGGATCTAGACTGTTCTCAGTTGTACCTGATGACAGAACAAGGAATAATGGTCTCAAGTTGCAGTGGGGGAGGTTTAGGTTGGATATTATGAAAAACTGTTTCACTAGGAGGGTGGTGAAGCACTGGAATGGGTTCCCTAGGGAGGTGGCGGAATTTTCTTCCTTAGAGGTTTTTAAGGCCCAGCTTGACAAAGCCCTGGCTGGGATGATTTAGTTGGGGTTGGTCCTGCTTTGAGCAGGGGGTTGGACTAGATGACCTCCTGAGCTCCCTTCCAACCCTTATATTCTATGATTCTATCCCTAACCCTAAACCTCACCCTGACCCCCTAACCACCACCTCCTCTAACCCTACCCCTAAACCTACCCCAACCCTAACCCTGAGCCTGACCTCAGCCCTAACCCCTCACCCCGACCCTAACCTCTAACCCATCCATACCCCTACTCCAATCCCTAGCCCCAACCCACCCCTAATGCTAAACCCCTAACCTCAACCCTACCCCTAAACTCTAACCCCCAGGTCCTGTCCTCCCACCCCACAGATCCCCCAGACCCTCACCCTGCCCTACAGATCATCCACACCTGTAGGTCCTGTCCCCCCATGCCCCAAGCCCCACAGATCCTTCATACCAGCAGACACTGCCCTCCCCCACAGATCTTCCACACCCCTGGGCCCTGTCCCCTCCCCCCAGATCCTCCACATCCCCAGGTCCTGTCCCCAATGCCCCCCCCGATCCTCCACACCTCCAAGGTCCTGTCCCCCCACACCTCAAACCCCACAGATCCTCCACACCCTCAAGTCCTGTCTCCCCCCTCAGCCCCAGATTCTCCACACCCCCAGGCCCTGTCCCCTTCCCATCCCAGAGATCCTCCACATCCCCAGGCGACTCACAGGGGATAACAGGACTGAGCCTGGGCCTCTGGACACAAATGGCACTGACTTCCCCTCACAGCCATGCAGGAGCCCTGCCCTTGAGCAGAGATGGGGGGCATGACTTCCAGGGGCAGGAGAAGCTGGCAGTGGAGTGGGGATATTGAGCAGGTGAATGAACAGCACCAGAGAGGATCTCACACAGGGAGACTATGGCCCAGAGTGACCTGGTTCCCATTGACAACAATACAGCCAAGGGCCAGCTGATAGCTCACTGCACCCACGTTGCAGCTTGGACAGCTGGGTTCCCTCCCTGAGTGTACACAACCAGCAGCTGTAAAAGACATTTTATTTCCAGCACTCATGCTGAGTCCATACCAGTATTAAAAACAAGACACAAGATAAGCCTCACACACATCCCCCCGCCAGCCCCGGTGGGTGCAGAAAGCGTTGCTCCCACAGGGTTCCAGATGCATCCTGCAGCCAAGCCAGGATGGTGGCACCCCTCACTTCCTGTTGGCCTGCGCTGTTCCAATGACGCACTCGTTCACCTGGAAGGGGGAAGAGATGGAGTTGAGCAGGAAGCTGCAGCATGGTAACATGGGCAACCCCCTTCCATCTGCCTCAGCCATGCACCAGTCAGTCACTTACTTTGCTGGCAAAGCGCAGGGAGTTCAGGGACTCTGACAAGTTGTCCTCCAGCGGGGAGATGTTCACAAACATCAGCCTGGGGGCATTGGGAAGGGGAGGAACAGAGGTCAGAGGGGCCCGCAGAAGCCCTCTTCTGGCACCAACCCCAGCAGCTGGTGTCCCTACACTTTCCCTAACTCTTAGACTTCCTCCACTCCCTGTCCATACAGTGTGTCCCATAGCCCTGCCCTCCACCTTGGTGCTAAATCCTTCTCCATACATCTCTGCCTCAACCCTCTCCCCAACTCCTACTATTCCTACTGTCGCCCCCATTGTTACTCACATCTTAGAGTTGCCCCCCAGCGAGTTCTGCAGCAGGTAGGTGAGTTTGCTGTTCCTGTAGGGTATGTGGGGCTCCTGCAAAGTGGGAAGACAGGAGTCAGTTCCCCATGGTCCATGAGGGGGCACGTTGTTACCCCTGGGCAGGGAGATTTCATAACATCTATCTCAGGCCCCGGCCTCACTGTGGCTCCCCTATACCAGGCAGGGAAGGGCTGGGGGAGAGGGAGGGGGCAGTGGGGTGCATGCAGGTGGTATGTTACGTTGCCTACAGCACTATGACCACTGGTCTTGGGGGAAGAGACTGCTGATAATGAGGCATGGGGTGTCCTAGCTGTTACCTTGTTGGAAAGCGCCATGATGACCAGCCCCAGGGTAGAGAGGCTAGTGTTGATGGCTTGGGTCTCCCTCAACCGCTCCCCCTTCGAGAAGGACTTGTCCAGCCGCTCACTGCCTGCCAGGTCCACCAGGCTTAGCACCGCTGCAGTAAAGGGAAAGGGAATGGATATGAGAAAGGCCTGGGAGAGGGCACCTCACCTAGCTCTCCCACAAATGGCAGGGCAGTCACACCACAGCTGGGCTTAGCGATCAGTGCTCCCCCAGCCCTGTCTTCTAGTTATTCTCTGGCAGCCCCAGCCACCACCTGCCACACTCACAGACACTGTGCAGGTCCCGGCTCCGGTTCCAGCCCTCAATGCGCAGCTGGAAAAGGCTGTGGCTGCGGGAGGAGCGGTCGTTCAGAGCCGTCTTCGCCACAGAGCGGTTGGCCTTGGCCGTTTGCAGTAGCTTCAGCACCTGGGGAATGCAGGGTGTGTTGGTGAGGTCAGTACAGCTCCTAAGCCCACCTGCTCCAGCACACCCACATCTCAGCTCACCTCATCTTCGGAGTCCACAGGCACATAGCGCAGGTTGGGAACATGCAGCTCCTCGCTGCTCTGGCTGACCCGCTTGATCTCCAGTTCGGCGCCCCGCTCTGGCCGCCCCACCAGCAGGTCCCGCAGCGACTCATTGTAGATCTCCAGGAAGTTGGCCGTGAAATGGTACTGAGGTGTGTGTAGGAGACAGAAACAACATCAGAACCATGAGATTGTGGGGGGACCAGGTATGCTACCAGAGCCACAGGGTTGGGGGCAGGCATGAAGGGCAGAGTGGGATGCTCACTCACCTGCCAGCCCTTGGGTTCCAGTTCCCGTGCCCCCTGGAAGACCTGCCGCACTGCCCGAGGAATCATGCCTATAGTCTCGGGACTCATGTCGTCTGGCCCCTCCATGGTATAGGTCTTACCACTGCCTGTCTGTCCATAGGCAAAGATGCATACATGGTACCCATCCAGAGCGGACTGCAGGGAGGGAGGAGGAAGTGGTCACTATGGGGGTAACCCCCAGATTCCCAATCCCCCAAGTCCTGTACCCCACTCTGTACCTGCACCAACAGCGCAATCTCTTCAAACACCTCCTCCTGGGAGCAGGCAGGGGAGAACACCCGGTCAAAGCTGAAATCGTATTTCACATCACCCTTGCGGTCACGCCCAACGTGGGACTTGAAGGAGAGACAGACATGTGGGTCAGACTATAGGACTCATTCCCAGGACCCTAGGCCTGGGCTGGGGGAATTGACAGCCACCTCTGCGCCTCTGATGGGAAGTCCCCAGAGTGGGAATGAGGGGCAGTGATTGCAGACGGTTCTTTAAGGCAAGAGGAGGCCATGAGGATCTGCAGAGGAGCCAAGCCAGACAGGGTGAAGGGGTGGCTCAATGGCAGGTGAGATTCAACACCGGTGAGTGCAAGCTGCTAATGGAACTACTTGGTTGCTCGTCTGAGTTTGAGATTAACGAACCCTTCAGAGAAGGCCCCAGGTTTCTAACATGCTGCCAGGAAATTGCAGGGGCAGGGGATGAGGTAAATTGCCTCTCCATGCAGCATCTGTGGCTGTTACTGGACATACTACAGATCTGGCAGCCACACTTCAAAAGGATGATGCAAAACTGGGAAAGGTTCAGAGAAAAGCTACAAGATTTGAAGGCTGGAAAACCTGCCTCAGTAAGAGACTGAAGGAGTTCCCTCTATTCAGCTTATTAAAGGGAAGGCTCAAAGGAGACTTGATCATGGTCTCCACTTACATATATGGACAAATTTGAGAGCAGAAGGCTCTAAGCTACCAGACAGAGACAGAAGGAGCTGAAGCCACACAAATTCAGGCTACAGATAAGATGCAAGGTGTTAACAGGCCACAGGAAGCACTGCCCCAAGGGCATTGCAGCAGGAACTCTCTGTCACTGGGAGTCTCATGTATGAATGTCTGTGCACCATCTACACTACGATTCACCCTTCTTCACATGTTCATGCGCATAGATCTATAGCCTGCTGCTCAGAAAAACGCTAGCCCTGGAGGTGTGAGAAGGCTGGTCTCAAGGCAACAGGCCCAGCTGGGCTGTGAGGTGCTGGCAAGGTTTCCAAAGCTCTAAGCACAGGAGCCCTACATTTTAGCATCAGCAAGTCAGAAGCAGAGTCAGCCACTCCTTGGCTTGGGGCTGAGGCGGCTGACTCGGAATCCCTGCAGGGGCAATTGCCCAAGGCTAGTGCCTGTGTAGTGTGCAAGCTGTAGATTGCACCAGCGTTCTCCAACTTAACCACACTAATGCCATGTCCAAACAGTGACTGCCCTGAATGGCACTGAATATCATCCAATGCACAGCCAGAGGGCTGGCTATGGCCCATCACAAAGACAGAGCTAGCGGTGCCTCAGTCCCTGGACTCACCTCCTCCACTTTGGAGAGCACCAGGACCTTGTTGTCCTGCAGGGGGAAGTGCAGGTGCTCCAGTCCCTTCTGTCTCTCCTTCTCCCAGGCTAGCAGGGGGCGCACACGGCAGAACACACGGATGTTACCCTGGGGACAGGAGATGTGTCAGTCCAGTGCGGGGAAGGCTGTCCCCAGCTCCCACCAGCTGTCCCTCCCAATCCCATCTTCTAGCCCTCACCCCCAACCCCCTGCCTGGTGTCCTGCCTTAATTCCCAGCCCCACCCCTCCCCACCCCAAGGTGGGGCAGAATGAGAGCCTCCTGTCACCTTGAGCTCCTGCACCAGGTTGTGCAGCCTCCTCCTCTCCATCTCCAGGTGGTGCAACCGCTCCTCCTGCTGGGTCATAACCTGCAGCTGGGCTGCCACCTGGCCTCTCAACTCCTTGTTCTCACACTCCCTCTGGGCCAGGCCCTCCTCTGCCAGCTTTAGCTTCACCTGGAGCAGGACCAGGAGTTAGGGATTACTGCTAGAGACTTGCTTGGAGTTCTCAGGATACCACAATACACCCCCCACCCCAGGCCCCCACCAGGAGAGACAACAGACCATGTCACAAGCCATGGGTCAAGCCAGCGCATGTGACTCCCTGCTGCTGAGACTTGCTAGACATGGAATGTAGCTGATAACCTGGTCAAAGCAAAGCTGTTGTGGGAAATGCATGCAATGGTGCAGAAAGCAGTGCTTGTTTGCAGTGCAAAGAGGCCCAACATTAGGGACAGGATTTTAAAAGGGAGTTGGGCCTGAACATTGGGGAAAGTTTCCTTTGAAACATCCTGCAAGGACAGCAGTTGCTTTACGGAGGTGCAGCACTCTCAGCAAGGCAATAAACTAAAGCAGAACAGTCAGACACAGGAGTAAGTCCTGAAAGCAAAGTGGGGTTGTGACATTGGCAATAGGGGAATTTCCAGGAGACTGGAGCAGAGCACAATGTTGTCCCAGCAAGTCTACATAAAACCTTCATAAGGTTGAGCTGTTGCTATAGGAAACAAAGCTTGTGTCTAGGAGGTGCAGATTGAACCCATGCATGGAAGCGGCAGCAGCTGTTGCATAAGGCTTGGTTCCTCTCAGTACAGCATGCAGGTGACCCAACAGGTACATAACCTGTCTACTGAACAGGAATCTGACAGGGCACAGCTGGGTTAAGGGTACAGCACGTTATGGGAGATCCTAGCACAGGTGCCACATGACCTAGATCGGTCCAGCTCTGGCTCCAGTGAGGGAGGTTAACATCACATCTCCCCCCTTCCCAAGATCAAGACCCACCTCTCTGGTCTCCAGCAGGGATGACAGGTCCTGCTTGGTCCCCTCTAGCTGCCCAATGGTTCTGCTGTAGCTGGTGACCTGCTCCTCCAGTTGCTGTTTCAGGTCTGACAGCTCCATCACCTCGTGGAGCCTCTGCTGTGCCTGCTCCTGGCAAGTGTGCAGCGCGGAGCTCAGTATGCTACAGATGTAGGGGCAGGGTGAGATAGGGCAGGATTCATTCCCCCCCAACCAGAATGACTAGGATCCCTCCCCCTCAGCCCTCTCGCTTCTCACCTGACCTGGCTGCTCAGTTCCTGATTCTGAACCACCTGCTCCTGCAGCTGCCTCTTGAGCTGCTGATTCTCCCCATCCAGTCTCTGTACCTTGTCCTTGTAGCTGCTCACCTTGGTCCGCATATCACTCAACTGGCCCTTCAGGTCCCAGGCAGCCCGCTTTTTCCCATCGTTCCCTACAGCTAGGGCAGGGGCTGCTGTGGGGAGAAAGCGGGAGGCAGGTGAGGCTGGATCCAGCAGGGCTATCCTTCTCTCCATCTCTGGATTCACCCCTTCTTGACACCAACCCTCTCCTGCTGCTGCCTTACCCATCTTTGGAGCTGCTGCCACAGGCACCGGCCTCCTGACGACATCTGCAGAGGGAGAGGGGAGAGCATGTGTCATGGAACTACAGGCCCGTGCTCTTGAACAGTCCCTGGGAGGATCCCTTCAGTGTGTCAGCCTCCTTAGGGTCTCTCACTCACTAGGGTAGGCCTCTTGACTTCACTGACTCCTGGACCAAAACCTCAGAGCCTTCAGCATCCCTCCTTCACACTGTGAGCGCCCCATAGCGACTCCACCTGAGTTGGACACCCGGGGAAGACTTGCATCCCCAAAAGGAGCACTGCACCCCCAGCTCCTTTGATCTAAGGTGACTCTCAACCAATATTGTAAAAGCAGAAAGGTTTATTAGATGTCTGGAACACAGCGCAGCAAGTCTTTAGTTAACACAGGCAACGGAAAGTTACAGCCAGCTGGATCTGGATCCGTCCAGAGCCCTCTAACTCCTCTTTAATCCCAGTCCAGAAGCTTCTTTCTTGCCTCCAGCAGCCCACACTTAACAACCCCACCTGGCTGCTCCCTAGTGCTTTGTCCGCCAGCTGGCTTCCTAAGGAGGGTGGGCCATCCATGGCTGTTTGTGCTAGGTGCCAATAACTGGAGTGGCCATTGTCTTCTGAGACTCTCCATGGGCATGGGGCCCCAGCCAGCTAGGCGTTGGTCCCGCCTGTATATCTGGATCACAGCAAAGAGTAAACAATCTTTCTTTCTCCCCCACCCCTCTGACCTTGTTAATTACACACCACATAGGGGAAACTGAGGCACACACAATAATCATCCAAAATATTATGACTAATTCCCACTCCACAGCAAATCATGGCGTCAAGCAGTTGTGAGTGGCTATGAGAGGAAACAGAGCTGACTGGAGAAGCAGACTTGGAAACTCTGAGCAAGGAATATGCCTGCTGTTTGGAAGTGCTGTGTGCAAGGAAACAGGACACACTGAACATTTTTGTAAACTAGGGGGTCCTCACTTCATAGCTCTTGTATGCTGAGGTCCAGCATGCCCCAGGCGTCCTTGCATCTTTATGTTCGCCCTCCCAAGCTCCCTGTGTGCTACCCTCCCATCCTCTTCTTTTCAGAACTTCATGCAACTCACAGGGTTATATGTGCCCCCTTCCCACTATTATCACAAGGGGTTGCGTGCCTCCCATTTTTGGATGTCACTCCTCCATTCTCACCCCCACAGCAGGGGCTCTGTTTGCCTATTCTCCCTCCATTGCAATGGGTCTGTAAATGTCCCCAATCCCCTCTTTCCCCATGCCAGAAGCTGTGTGCACCCCATGACAAAACAGGAATTTTCTGTAATATTTTTATGATTCTTATGTGCCTCAGTTTACTTCTGTACTTTACATTGCTAGCCACCAGGTGCAAAATAATTCAAGAGCTACTCTTGGGGCATAGCAGATGGGAGGTGCTGTGTCATGTAACTGGCTGGTGTGGAACAGACGGGTGTTAAAGGACTGGCTGGAACTGACCCTACCACTGGAGGATGAGCCAAAACAATGGAATCCCCAAGGACAGAACATGGCACTTGGCAAATTGACAATTTAGTTACTGAAACCATTCAGTAGCTGACTCTCTGCCACCACCTGTCAGGCAGCCACAGGGTCTGGGTTATACTCCAGCCTGAAACCAGTTCGGAGTACCCCTTTAGTATGCTAGGCCCCAAGGACCCACACCCTTCTACAGGGACAGGCCATGGCCTCCAAGAATCCAAAACGGGACTTGTCTACACTTAAAATGCTGCAGCTGAGCCCGTGTAGTGCTTCATAACAGGAGAGGTTCTCCCCTTGCTGTAGGTACACCACACCCTGAGAGGTAGTAGCTATATCAACGGGAGCCTAGAGCCGGCTCTCATCAAAGTCAACTTGGCTGTCTCTCTGTCCCTAGTCCCAGGTGAGAGCTGCACAGTTTCTTCCAACAGCCAACTCTTATACCCAAGTTATCGACCCATGCTGAGATCACATATTCGGTCTGCTGGAGAGTCCAGTGGATAAGTGCCAGTTGTTCTGTTCCTGGGGCTCCCGGTGTCTTGGGGCATCCACTATTGATATGGATTGGGTTTAACCAGTCCAGTGGGAAACCAAGGCATACAGAGGAATAAAAAATATCACAGAAAATGACCACTTCATTGTCAAACCCCTCCATTGTTTGTCTTCTGTCCATCTTGGAGATACGCAGGGTATAAGTTATTAGGAGCAGGAACAGAGATGAGCTGGGGTATCAGTAGGCGGGAAGGGGTTCATGGGTGCTCACTGTGACACTGTATAAAATCTGGGGGACACTTTAGGATACTACAAATGCAATTTTACACTGTTGGTAAGGAGTTATGGCAGATATACCATGTAAGATATCTACAAAAATGTTATGATTTGTCAGATATGATAATCTTGTTTATATGTTTGTATCACCTTTTGTATTATGAGTTATAGATATGTATATATCTCTCTATTTTAAACTTGGGCTATGCTTCTGGGTGACACCCCCAGACAGTTTGGAATCAGCATGATAGCCCATTAATGACCATCTGCTATACAACTGACCCATTGAAAGAAGGCAGAGGATACACCTTCCGACTCAGGAAGGCATGCGCAGGCACGTCCATGGACGGAAAAGGCTTCTAAGCCATGTGCTGGGCAGCTTGTATTTGAAAAAATGGACGCAGGGGCCGCATGACAAAATACTACAAAAGACAGTTGCATCTTCTCCATTTTGTCTTCAATCCTGCTTTTTACTTCTGGAGGAATTTTGCTACAAACCGAAGCTCTGAATAAAGGACTGAATGACCCATCCAAACTGTGGATGTATTCCAGAGGAACTTTCAAGCCAGCAAACTCACCAATACTGCTAGGAACCTGATAGATGAACTTTAAAGTCTTTGTACCTATGTGACTGCTTTACCATCTCTTTTTTTGTTCTGTTTCTTTATAATAAACCTTTAGTTCTGGACACTAAAGGACTGGCTGACAGCATAGTATTTTGGGTAAGATCCAATCCCATACTGCCCTGGTAATGTGGCTGACGCTTTGGGGTCAGAAGAACACTTTGTATATGACAGCATATACAACTACTCACTGTACTTGACCTAGGTGCTGATTGGGAGCCAGAGAACCAGAATGCAATAAGGTGGCTGTGTGATTCCCCTTTTTTTTGTTTTGTTTTTTGCTTCTTGATAATCGAGGGAGGAGCAGCACAGTTTGTGACTGTTTGGGGAGTTTAACTTCAGTGTTACCCACCAGTCTTGGGAGTGTCTGACCTCCCTTTTGCAGCCTGCCCTTGGCATTTCCAGTGAGCGCTGCACCAGGTACCATGGGTCACACCCACAACCAGCAGTTTGATCTGTAGGCAATTCCAGAGGTGCTAGAGGATGTGGCTGTGCCAAAACAATGGCAGGGACTCCATGGGCCCTACACCACCACCACCCCTGCCCCCCACTTTCAGTTTTCTGGTTTCCCCCAAAGTCACTAGGGTTCTGACCACTGTTGCCTTGAACATTCCCCCAATTTTTGGAACAGATCAACTGCGGCATTCAGGAGTATCGTATTTGACAGAAAAACACAGTTGAGCTGAGTTTAAGGCTCATGTCTCCCTTTGAGCCCTCTTCATGGGAGCTTAGGCCTAGGGCTTTCAGTTGGCAAAGGGTGCTCAGCTCATTAGGAAGTATCACCCACCAACAGTCTTCCCAGTACTGGGTCCCACAGAGCTCTGGATGACAGTCCTGGGTTTGGCAAGTGGCATCAGGTCACAAGGAGCGTCCCCTCAGAGTAAAAGCCCCAGTCCCACAAATACCTGCAACTGAGGCTGCTGGGATGGTCAGTTCTGGTCGAAGCGAAGTTCGGCGGCCTGTGGTGGACATGAAGCATCATCGTTAGCAGGACCCCTTGTGTCAGCTCCCTGTTCTCATGAACACAAAGGTCCCTGCACCCTGCAGGCAAACATATCCCCCATTCCCAGCACACATCCTTCCCAAGAGCTCACCTGCTCTTTGAGTCCTAGGTACTGCAGCTGCTGCCGAAGCCTTGGAACAAGAGGTGGCGATGGAGGCTGCCACCCTCCTGGTTGGTACAGGGAGCCTTCGGGCACGTTTCTAGTGGGAGGGGAAGATAGGAGACAGTAAGTGGAGCAGAGCCCTGGAGAACAGGAAAATGAAGTGGGTCAAGAAACCACCTTTCACATCTGCCTGCTGCATCTCACCTGTTCGGCTGGAGGCTGATTCTCATCACTAAGTCCTCGCTTGGCCCTCAAGCCAGGCACAGGCAGCTGGGAAAGGGCCTTCCCTACAAGTGGCATCTGCCATCCATCAGCATTCCCCTTCTGCTCCATGTGGAGACCTCTGGGAAGGAGTAAGGGGGCTTGATCAGTCACAAGTTAGACACCCCAATGCCTGTGCATGCACCCAGAGCAGGGTGAGAGCCCCCCATACATGCCCCATCGCACCCCAGCCCCTGCCATGGTGAGACCCGCTGGAGGGGCAGGATCTGGTTGGTGCCCATGAGTGGAGGATTCACCTGAGACCAAGCAAACTCCTTCCACACAGGGAGGCAGAAGCCAATGGAAGCAGATTCTGTGCCTGTGCCCAAGTCACACTCCTCCCAGTCTGGGTGGAGCTGCTGGGGTCCTGGGCTCTGAAGTGAACCTGTGGGGAGAAGGGGAGACTGGCAGGTGAATGCTAGGTGTTGGGAGAGATGGGAAACAGGAACTTCCCCAACCCCACCCATCTGTATCGCAAGGCCCTGCCTCTGCCCCCAGCCCAACCAACCATCTGAATCCCATGGCACTGCCTCTGTCCCACCACAGCCCAGCCCCAAACAGCTGCACCCCATGGCGCTGCCTCCCCCCCCCCCCAGCCCAACATCTGCACCCCACGGCGCTGCCTCTCTGTCCCCCCCCCTACAGGCCAACATCTGCACCCCATGGCGCTGCCTCTCTGTCCCCCCCCACAGCCCAACATCTGCACCCCATGGCGCTGCCTCTCTGTCCCCCCCCCACAGCCCAACATCTGCACCCCATGGCGCTGCCTCTCTGTCCCCCCCCCACAGCCCAACATCTCCACCCCATGGTGCTGTCTCCATCCCAACATCTGCACCGCAAACCGCTGCCTCCGCCCCCCAAGCCCAACATCTCCACCCCACGGCACTGCCTCCAACCCAACATCTGCACCCCACGGCGCTGCCTCCAGCCCAACATCTGCACCCCACGGCGCTGCCTCCGCCCCCCCCAGCCCAACATCTGCACCCCACGGCGCTGCCTCCGCCCCCCAAGCCCAACATCTGCACCCCACGGCGCTGCCTCCGCCCCCCCCAGCCCAACATCTGCACCCCAAGGCCCTGCCTCTCTGTCCCCGCCAGCCCAACCCACCACGCGGTGCTTCAGGAACAACCCGACCCGACCCGACCCGACCCGACCTGACCGCCCCAGGGCCTCTCTCTCCCCCTCCCCCGGGAGTCCAGTCCGCGCGCCGCCGCCCCACCGGGAAGGGGGGGCGGGGGACAGGCCGGGCCCGCGCGCCTCTCACCGACTATCGCCTCGGCAGCGCTAGTTTAATTCTTCTAAGCCTCCTCCGATTCCTTGCGTCATTCGAATTCAAACCGCCCCCACTGAGCCGCCGCCCATTGGCTGCCGAGCGTCTCGCGCTCAGCCAATTGGCTGGTCGCTTCCTTACGGCCCCGTCCTCTTCGAGATCCAACCAATCTGCTGTTTTCACCTTCTCGATTGGCCGGCTCCTCCCGAGCTCCGACCAATCGGCGGCCTCCTCTTACCAACAACCCACACGTGACCCAGTGGAGCTGGCGCTGTGGCCGCGCGCTGCAAGGACCGAGGCTAGTAGAAGGCACGCGCCAACCGGCCAACGGCAGCCTGGGGGCGGGGCTAGGGGAGGGGCAGGAGTAGGGTTTAGAGCCTTGGGCTGAGGGGAGAGAAGGGGAGGGGCATGAGTCTGGGTGAGGGCGCAGTGGGGGAGGGGCATGAGTCTGGGTGACGGGCAGTTGAGGGGAGGGGCAGGTGTAGGGGTGACAGGGGCAGTTGAGGGGAGGGGCATGAATCTGGGTAACGGGGCAGTGGGGGAGGGACAGGAGTCTGGGTGACAGGGGCAGGAGTAGGGGTAGCAGGGGCAGTGAGGGAGGGGCATGAGTCTGAGTGACGGGCAGTTGAGGGGAGGGGCAGGTGTAGGGGTGACAGAGGCAGTGAGGGAGGGGCAGAAGTAGGGCTGATGGGGAAAAGGGCAGGAGTCTGGGTGACAGGAAGTTGAGAGGAGGGGGAGGAGTAAAGCTGATGGGCACTGGGGGAGGGGCAGGAGTAGGGGTGGCAGGGGCAGTGGGGGAAGGGCAAGAGTTGGAGTGGAGGAGGCAGTGGGGAGAGGCAGGAGTAGGGGTGATGGTGGGGGAGGGGCAGGAGAAGGGCTGACAGGGCAGGGGGAGGGGCAGGAGTAGGAGTGGGAGGGGCAGGAGTAGGAGTGAAAGGGGCAATGGAGAGGGGTAAGAGTAGTGATGACAGGGTGGGGGGAGAAGGGTAGGGGTGAAAAAGGCAGTCAAAGGGAGGGGAGGGGCAGGAGTAGGGCTGACAGGGGGGGGGAGGAGCAAGGGACATTGGAGAGTAATGTGGAGGGGGCAGAAGGGGAGAAGTAGAGGGTGGGGCAGGGGCTGGGGGAGGCAGGAGTGACAGAGGAGAGGGTGGATCCAAGTGGGAAAGAGGCAGCTGGAGGGCAGTTAACAGGAGGGCAGGGCAGAGGGTTGCTGAAGGGGATGACAGGGCAGGGAAGAGGATGCACAGAGTTATGGAGGGGGGCAGAATGGGATCGTTGGCGGGGGCAGTGGGGAGGGAGGAGACAGGAGTGACCCCAGGGCTGGTTGCAGAAGAAGATCTGGAGCCTTTCCCGCTGTGACCCAGGGTTGGGACTGGCTGGCTCAGGGCACTGGGAAAGGATTCCAGGGCCTGGCCCCTCTAGGTGGAGCTGGACATGATCCCACCCTGGCTGGCGCAGGGAACTGGGATCATAAGAGGTGGAGGATCCCCCCCACCATAGCCGTCTAGTGCTGTGCTCCACTGCCAGTGCAGATCCGGAGGAGGGGGGGTCCTGAGGGGGGTGCCGAGGGCCTGTTCTGCAGGCAGCGCCAGGAGGGGGGTGTTAGGGGGGTCCCCTCCCCCAGCGTCTCTCCGCATCCCCCCTCGTTCCTCCCTGCTCTGGCGGCTGCTGCTGCTGCGTCACTGGGCTCAGCTCTAGGATGGAGCCGCAGAGGGGCCTGCTCTTTAGCCTCTGAGGGCCTGGGCAGCCTCGTCAGCCCTGAGAAGCCCCCCCTCCCCAGACTGGGGAGGGGAGAGAGCCGGCCCCCACCCTCACAGGAGACTCGGAGACCTGGTAAGGGCAGGAGTGGCTGAGGGAGGGAGCAACCCCTCCCCCATGCAGAGGAGAGAGATGGGCTGCCCAGCTACAGAGAGCCCCTCCATCCTCCCCCCAAAAGGAGACACCCCCAAATCAGACTTCCTTCGTGCCACACTTGAAAGCTCCCACAACTGAGATACCCTCGGTCTGAGCAAAACCAGATCCCAGACCCACCCCAGAGGGCCCTCCTGAATCTGAGGCACCTCCAGATCCCAGACTCACCTCAGAGAAGGCCCCCTAATCTGAGACACTCCAGAGAGGGGCCTCAAATCCAGGACGCCCTCAGATCCCAGGGGCCCCTGAATCAGAAACTGCCCCAGAACCATCCCTGAGAGGACCCCCAGATCCATCCCAAATCTAAGCCCCCCACTGAGACCCCCCAAATCCAAGATTTTTTACCTCCCAGAGAGGGTCTCCTGAATCCAAGACACCCCCAAGGTCACAGAGTTCCCCGAGAGCTCCCCCACATTTGGAACAACCCAAATGTCAGATCCTCCTGAGAAATCCCTCCCAAATTAAGACACCCTCAGATCCCAGACCCCCAAGACAGTGCCCCCTGAACCTGGGACACCCCCAGACTCCCCAAAGATGCCCCCCAAATTTAAGACACCCCCCAGATCCCAGACATCCCCAGAGAGGCCCTCCCGAATCTGGGACACTCCCAGATTCTAGATACCCCAGAGAGGGTACTCCAAATTCAAGACATCCATGGATCACAGGCCCCCTGAAAGTGGGCCCCCTACCTCCAAGACATTCCTGGATCCCAGACACTTCGGTGTGGACCTCCTGAATTTCAGGCCCTCAAGACTGGGCTCCTCAGATCTGAGAAACTGTCAGATCCCAGAGCAGATCCCCTGAATCTGACAGATCCCCAGATCCCAGACCCTCCCAGAGAGGACAACCCAGGATCCCAGTCACCATAGTGTTCGGTCTACCAGATCTGAGATAACACAGAGAGGGCCCCCTGAATTTGGGACACCCCAGATCAGGCCCCTTAGGTCTGAGACACTCGTAGAGAATCCCTCCCTAGTTCTGATCTCCCTCCAAGAATTGACCCCTGGTTCTGAGACATTCTTCACTTTGGAAGACCCCTAATAAATGGTACCCCAAATCCAAGGCTAGCTGCCCAGATCTATGACCCTCCTCTCACACAGAATATGCCCCCTTGCTATGTAAAGGAACCTCACAGGAGTGGATGCAGTTGCTGGGAATGAAGAATCCTGGGTTCTGTCCTGAGCTCTGGGAGGTGATTGACCATCTCCCCTCACATGGCAGATTGGTCACAATGTGATGGCGAGCGAGCCACCTGCTCAGACTTCCCGGGTGACACGCACGAGCTCCCGCCTGACCTCCGGCCCCTGGAAACGCCCGGCTGCCCCGGTCCCTTCTGTGGCTCCCAGCCAGCCCCGCTTCTGGGAGGGGCAGGATGTGCTGGCCCGCTGGACCGATGGCCTGCTCTATCTGGGTACCATCAAGAAGGTGAGTGAAGCCCCCCCAAACACATTAGGGCTGCCTCCTCTGACTGTCCCTGCACTCACTCACCCCTCTCTCCTCTGGCAGGTGGATGCTTCACGGCAGGTTTGCCTGGTGCAGTTTGAGGACAATTCCCAGTTCCTGGTGCTCTGGAAGGACATTAACCCTGGTGAGCACTGGAGTCCTGATGTTGTCTCGCTCTCAGCCCACAGCCCCAGCTCCGCCACCATGCCCCTCACTCCAAGCCCACAGTCCCATGACTCCCACCCCCCACAGCTCTGCCAGTGCCCCATAGTCTTGACCCACAGCCCTCTCAGGTTTGCTGATGCCTCTTATTCCCAACCCATTGCCCCTCCTCTTACTACCCCAGCCCTGGGCTCCCTCCACACACAGCTCTACCGGTACTCCTCAGTCCTGATTCACAGCCTCCTTCTGTCCTAGGCCTGGGCTTCCCACCGACAGCTTTGCCAGTGCCCCTCACTCACAGACCCTGCTATCCTATGCTTTCTCCATATGCACAGCTCTGCTGGTGCCCCTCAGTCCTGATCTGCAGCCCCCTGCTATCCCAGTCTTGGGCTGCCCCCAGCAAGGCATTAATTGGACAGGTTCCATTCTCTCCCACAGCTGCCGTGCCCGGAGAGGAGCAGATCTGCTGCATGTGTTACTCGGAGTCCGTAAGCCCAGAGAACCAGTTGGTGCGGTGTGAGAAATGTGGGCACAGTAAGTGGTGCTCCCCTCCTCCGCCATCCCCTGGCCATTTTGGGACCCCCTTTCTTCTCTCTCATCAGCTTTCTCCCCTTGCAGCCTACCATCAGGAGTGTCACCTGCCCAGAGTGCTGGATGCGAGCAGCGATGGGGCTGGGGTGCTTGGTGCATGGATGTGCCGGCAGTGTGTCTTCGCTGTGGCCACCAAGGTGAACATGGGGCTGGTAGCTGTGGGAGGCCAGACATCATGCCCTTGTGTCCCCAGTGATGCCTTTGATAAAAAGGGGGTGGGGTGTCCTGATTCCCATTGTCCCCCCCAGAGCAAGTGCCCCCCCAGCTCCTGCTCCCCACCCCCACCCCAGCAGGTTAGCCTCTCTCATTCCCATCCCCTTATGAGTCCCCTTCCCCCCAGCAGGTGCATCCCTCTGATTCAAGCCCCCCCGTTCCCCCCAATTCCTGTCCTTCTGTGGATGGATCTATTTATTTTGTGTCCAGCCTGTCTCACATGCCCGCTCTCTATTCTCTCATTGGCAGAGGGGTGGTGCACTCAAGAAAGGCCCCTATGCCAAGGCCATGTTGAGCATGAAGCTGGTGCTGCCCTATCAGCTCAAGGCTCTGGAGTGGGATCCAGCACACCTGACCAATCGGCAGCAGTGTTACTGCTATTGTGGAGGCCCTGGAGAGTAAGTTCCCCTTCTGGTCCTGCAGATTCCTGAGGTCAGCACTTGCCCTTGCATCTGCTTCTTTGTGACGAAGAGCAGGAATCAGGAATGTTCCTGCTCCTGCCAAAGTGGGTGTCTTGAGCAGCAGGATTTCAGATCTAGATTGCAACTAGGCCCCTCAATTTGCATCCTGATAGAGCAGGTAACACCTATCCACTGCTTCTGCCCCAAAGGGGTTTCTAACTTGAGAGAGAAATTATCAGGAGTCTTGTCTAGCTCCAGCAAGATGATTTGGAATTTTAGAGCTAGCTTTGGACTGGGAGGAGATTCTGAAGTTGGAAGAGGTTTCTAGAGCAGGCTTCATACAGGGAGGTCAATTTCGAGAGCAGGTGTTGGTGCCAGGGATTTCTAGAGCAAGCTCAGAACAGGGAGCATGGTTTCTAGAAGTGGTCTTGTGGCTGAATGAAGTCTCCACAGCAAAGTCCATGGTAGGGTGGGGGTTCTATAATAGCTAAATATGGGAGGAACTTTTTTCTATGACCAGTTCTGGTTTGGGAGGATGGTTCTGAAGTGAACTCTGAACTAGTAGGTTTCTAGATTGGGTTCTGAAGTGAGATACAGTTTCTAGAAAAGAGTCTGGAGTGCTTTCTGGAATTGGATTTTTCTGGCATAGGAGTAGGACAGTGTTTATAAAGTCAGGTCAGGTTTTTACGAGGTCCCTGAAGCAGCTTGTGTTGGGGTAGGCTCTTTTCTTGAGCCAGGCTGGGTGTTACTACAGCAGGATGATCCTTGTAAAACAAATTCCCCAAATAGCTTCCAGCATGAGATTTTTCCAAGGGAAAGAGATTTTTCTAGGCTTGATGAGATGGGGTTTCTGGACTAGAAGGTAGGTTTCTGGCACGGCTTTGTAGCTGTGCGCCAGCTCTGCTCCAGCTAAAAACCTGCAGCTCTGGGCTCTGCTCCAAAGTCCTGGTTTCTGGAGCTGCTCATGGGGTGGAGAGGAGTGCACTTCTAGAACTGGGTGATGCCTGGAGTGGATCAGCAAATGCCCCAGGTGAACTCCTTTCTTTCTCCAGTTGGGAGGGTGCTGGGCCCCTGGCAGGCTGCCCCTCAGTCATGTGCTCACTCAGCCTCCCTCTCTCCCCCAGGTGGAACCTGAAGATGTTGCAGTGCTGCAGCTGTGCCCAGTGGTTCCATGAGGCATGTACCCAGTGTCTGAGCAAGCCACTGCTTTATGGAGACAGGTGAGGGGGCATGGAGGAACTCAAGGTGGAGGGCTGAAATCCACGCTGCCCCTTATGGAAACAGGTGAGGGGACATGCAGGGACTGAGGAGGGAAGTGAGATTCACCCCACTACCCTGTGGACATAGGTGAGAGAACAAGAGGGAGATTCAGGGGTGGGGAGGTGAGATCCTCTCACTCCCCTACGCAGACAGGTGAGGGCACATGCGGGGAGAGGTCCCTGAGATCCAGGATTAATTCCCCCCTCACACACCTTGGATCTCTTCCAGATTTTATGTCTTTGAGTGCTGTGTCTGCACTGGGGGCCCTGAGAGCGTACGGAGACTTCCCCTGAGATGGTGAGTCTGGTTCCCTCCTCCACATCTCCAGTACATGTCCCCACCATGCCAGAATTGACCCTTCCCGCTCTCCCCACAGGGTGGACGTGGCCCATCTCATTCTCTATCATCTTAGCATCTGCTGCAAAAAGAAATACTTTGACTTTGAGCGGGAGATTCTGCCATTTGCCAGCGAGAACTGGGACAACCTGCTGCTGGGAGAGGTAGGCTGTGTGTGGGAAGGGGGCTGCAGGGAAAGTGGACTGTGAGGGGTGGGGGGAAGGAAACAGGGCTAGAAGGAGCAGGGGGAAGTGGTAGGGAATGGGGCTGCAGGAATGGGGAGCAGGGGGAAGGGCTGGGGGAGAGAGGTGAGCAATGAGTGGGAAAGAGAGGGAGGTTGGGGACCTGGGTGAGAGGTACCCAGTGAGAGGATAGAATGGGGTGGGAAGGACTCCAAGGGCTGGCTGGGCGGATATGCTGTGGGGGCAGATGGAGGAGGCAATGGAGGGTCTCTGGACCATGGCCCTCACTGATCCCTCATCCATTCTCATTTGGTCCTTGCAGCTCTCAGATACACCCAAGAGGGATCGGTACAGCCAATTGCTGAGTGCCCTGAGCAGCCACAAAGACAGGTGGGAGGAGCTTTTGTAACACTCTGTTCTGCCTGTATGCCCCCTGCTTCCACAAGCCTGCCATGCTCCGCCATTGCCTCTCGCTCACCCGGAACCATACTGGCAGGGCCGGCTTTAGGCCAATTCCACCAGTTCCCCCAAATCGGGCCCCGCACCCCATGAGAATCTCTTCCCTGGCTAGAGGTGCCTTTTTAATTTTTACTCACCTGGTGGCGCTCCGGTCTTCGGCAGCACTTCGGCGGTGGGTCCTTCACTTGTTCTGGGTCTTCGGCGCCACTTCGGCGGCGGGTCCTTCAGTGCCACCGAAGATCTGGAGCGAGTGAAGGACCCACCGCCGAAGTGACCCGCCGAAGACTCGGAGCACCACCCAGTGAGTACAAGCCCCACATGTGTTTTTTTTATGTGGGTTTTTTTGTTGTTGTTTTTTTTGGTCTTCCCTGCCGGGGCCCCATCGAAACTGTTCAAATTGGGCCCGCACTTCCTAAAGCCGGCCCTGCACACTGGCCCTCACATGTGCTGCCACATCCTCGCACCCACGCTGAATCACACTGCCCCGGCACACTCTGCCATGCCGTGGCATGTACCTGGACCCATGGCAGCACTTGCATGTGCTGCCACTCCCTTGCACCATCAGTGAATCGCGCACCTCCTTGCACAGTCCACTATGCTAGCCATCACATGCTCTGCCATTAGGGTGACAACAGCAAATGTGAAAAATAGGGACGTGGGGGTGGGGGGTGTAATAGGAGCCTATATAAGAAAAAGACCCCAAAATCAGGACGGTCCCTATAAAATCGGGACATCTGGTCACCCTATCCACCATGCCCCTGCTCCCACACGGCATCACGTTACCCCCTTGCACGCTGCACCATGCTGGCCCACGCATGCTCTGCCACTACCTCACACTCACCTGGGACCATGCCAGCTCTTTCATGTGCTGCTACTCCCTCGCACCCTCACTGAATAGCACTGCCCCCTCGCACACACACTGGCCCTCACATGCTCCATCATGTCCTCACACCCACTCCCAGTTGCACCACCCCTTGCAAGCCCCTCCATGCCCCTCCGCACTCTTCCACCCAGCTGGAACCACGCTAGCCGATGCACACACTGCCATGCCCTAGCACCCACATGATACTGCACCTGTCTTCACGGGCTCTCACAGCACACCCACTCAGACATGCAGGCTCTTGCACACCCCTGCATTGCCACTACTGATGCTTTTGCCTGGGAGCTGTTTGCCCTGCAGATCTGAGTCTGGTCTCTCTTCTTCTCCAGGTTTATTTCAGGAAAGGAGATCAAGAAGCGGAAGGGTCTCTTTGGGCTCCACATACGAGTGCCACCTCCAGCACCTCAGTGCCCTGGGGGCCATGGTGGCTCCACAGCTAAGCAGCCCCAGGGGCAGCCCCCTCTTACTGACAGCAGGTGAGCAGCCTCAGCTGCCCCAACTCCTTCTGCCCCACACATTCAGCCACCATTGCAGGGCTCTAGCAGGGGGTTAGGGGGCAGTATAGGGGTGGAGAGACAGGGGAGAGGGCATGGCGGGTGGGAGTCCAGGGACACCACTGAGATGATGTGATGGGGGACTGAGGGAGAGGACATTGGGAGCTCCGTCCCCGCATTCCCCCTGGGGAAGTTCTGTGGGGCCCAGGTTAGGTCCGCAGCAGCAGATACAGTATTGTCAGGAGGGGGCCCAGGGCCTGGGCAGGTCTCTGTACCTTGCCTCCCCGTTCCTATCAGGGTCACTGACCCAGTCCCCTTGGGCTCCTAGTGGAGCAGGCGCGGCCCCCTGCGTGCTGTGCAGATAAGGAGGGTCTCTTACAGCTTCCTTTCAGGGCAGGGCAGCAGTGGGGCAGGGCGCCGGAGGCTACGGAGGCGCAAAGTCCCCCCGGAACCCACAGACACCATGGAGCTGAGGAGCAGCAGGGAGAAGTGGCAGCTGGACAGAGCCCTCACCCAGGTATGCCACAGCCTCCCGCATTGCCCCAGGACCCACCCCCGGGCTTTGGGGACCCTCCCTGGGCACCCCACTGATTGTCCATCCCTGCAGGAGGTGGCGGAGACCCCAGTCAGTGCTAGCCAGACATACTGTGGCTACAGCGGCACCTCCAGCACCTACAACTTCCGCCGCACTGACGCCCGCTGCCTGGAGAGGTGAGGAGGGGCCGGCAGGGCGGGGATGTCACGCTGTCCAGCCCTCCATTCACCCCATTTCTCGCTCTTTCTCGCCCACAGTGCTCCCATCAGGATGTTTGCCTCCTTCCACCCATCTGCCAACACTGCCCGGACCCTGAGGTGAGGGGAGGCAGGGACAGGGGCAGCTCCCAGGGCATTACCTTCTCCAGAGCCTGTGCTGCAGATGGGTGTGCTTTTGGGAGAGCAGCCCCTCTCTCCTAGAAGTAGCTCAGAGGCCAGTTTCTAGGGCAGGTCCCCAAGGGATGGTATCTACTCCGGAGCAAGGAATGGGACATTCTAGAACAAGGGCTGTGTTCTCTATGGCATGGACTGGGTTGTTAAGTGGTTCTAGACCAGGCTGAGGGCAGAGAGGGACCGTTCTAGAATTGATTCTTGCTGGGTAGAAAGGGGTTCTAAAAGTGGTTCAGGCCAGGATGGGGAAAGCTCCACCCAGGTTAATGCTTTGCAGGTACTTTCTGGAGCAGGCCCTGGGCTGGGACTGAGTGGGGGAGAAGCATTTCATGGTGCAGGCTCCCCTGATCTACCTTGTTTTATACAGGAGCACCACTGCCAGCCCGGACTCCCGCGAAGCACCTGCGCCAGAGAGCGAGAGCCCTGAGCATCCCCCTGCCCACACTCCACTGCCCCATGCAAACTACCCAGCCCCCACTACCAAGCACCAGCTGGAGCCCCTGGCCTCCCCTTCCTCCTCCAGCACTCTGTGCCCAGGCCCTGCCCCTACCAGCAGCAGCTACTTTGGAGCCATGGGGCGCCTGGCTCGTGGGGAGGCTGTCCGCATCCTGGCCCGCAGGGTCACCCTTGATGGCACTGTCCAATACCTGGTGGAATGGGGTGGAGGGGGCATGTTCTGAGTGGGAGGGGAAGTACCAGAAACAGCCCCTTTATTGGGGCTGCAGAGAGTTGTTGGCCTTCTTCTCTCTCTTCCCCCCCTCCCCCCCCACACACACACACTGAGCAGAGTGCAACTCCCAGGAGCCTCCAGGACAGAGTGCAGTGTCAGGCCTCTCTCCTGGGAAGGTGATGGGTTTGTCCCTCTCTGACAGCAGTGGGGATTGCAGTGTAGTGGGGCAGGGGGGGCTCTCACCCTCAGCTTGGATATAAGGCAGGAACTGCCTAGTCCTGCTCAAAGAAGGGCCCTAGGATGGATGGGGGGTGGGGCATTCCCTGCTCCCACCAGGCAAATGCTTCATTGTATTCAAAGGGTTTATTTTCTTGTTCTGTTTTTATTCTGTAAAAATTCTATTTAAAGAAGTGCGATGGGGGGAGGACAGAGCTTGAGGCACCCTGCCACAGTGGGGCTGTCCAAGGCAGAATGGGGGCACAGGAATAGGAGGTGACAGCTCCTCAAGGCCTGGGAGGAGAGGGGTGCTGCCAGCACAGTCATCCATTCTGCTTGTAATCTGCTGTACAGATGGCATATGTTCCCCTCCCCACAGGCCAGCTGTGCCCTCTCACCCATCCCTGTGTGCTGATGCTGTTGTCACCACCGCCATTCTGACTGTACAAACTGACACCTGCAATAAAGAGCTTGCTGCAGCCAGACTCAGCCTGGTCATTGGAGGGAAGGCACCACAGGCTGCTGTGTCACAGGAAGGGCTAAAACCCAGGAGGCCAGCCTGCACCCCCATGACTCCATGCTTCCCTCTCAGAGCCAGAAAGGGAACCCAGGAGTCCTGGCTCCCAGGTGACATCTCGCCCCCCGCAGTACACCAGGGCTGTGTGTGCTGTGAATGAGGAGCCAACGTGGGTGCATTGGGGGCAGTTTATTGGCTGCAGGTCCATTCCCCCCCCCCCAAAAAAAATTTCATGGAGGGGAGTCCTGTTCCTGTGGTGTCTCAGGACAGGGGAAATTGAGGCAGGATAGGGCAGACTGTCCCCTGCTGTGGGGTAGGGGGGTCTCACTCTGGCACAGTCTTCCCAACCCACTGCAGATATGGTGCATTTCCCTGCTGGATGGGCAGCGCAATCACCTCTGCTACTTCGTATGGGTGCACCGACCTGTAGGGAGATGGGGCAAGTCAGAGGGGGTGGAGCAGGCAAGGATTCCCCAGTAACGCCCCCCAGGGACTCACCACTCTGCCCCTGCCACACACACCCCCATGTCCTTCCCCCCAAGCAACTGTCCTGCCACACACTCAGCCTTCTCTCAAGAGACTCCATCCCCCCACCCCAGAAATTCCCTAGGTCCATCCCCACTACCAGGCTCCCCACAGGGTGGAGACAGAATGACAATGGACTGACCGGACAAAGTCGGTCAGCGCTGGGATCTGGGAACTCCGGGTTTTGATCATCTGGGGAGAGACAGATGGTGAAAGGTGACGGGGTTTCCATTGGCTGCTCCCTCCCCACCCCCAACATGCAGGGCAGAGCCCAGGGTTCTAGAGCTTCCCCACTGCCTACACAGGCAGGGGATTTATGCCTCACTCCACAGCGACCCTCCCCACATGGCCCCTCACCAGCAGCACCTCCCTGTCCTCTTCGATCTTCCCCTTCCACTCGTATCTGAAAGAAGCCAGCAGGGGGAGCTGGTGAGAGGGATACACAAAGGAAGCCTGCCCCAGTCAGGAAGGCCAGGCCAGTCCCCCAACTCCTCCCGTCCCAATTCCAAGCCCACTGCAGTGACCCTAGAGCCCAGGAACTTGGCTCCTGCACTCACATGGATGTGATCTGAGGCATGATGTTCACACAGGCAGCCAGGTGCTTCTCTACCATCGCCCTGCTCAGGGCAAAAATACAGTCAGTGTCCTTCATGCTCAAAAGTCCCCCACTCCCCTCCCAGAGTTGGGACAGAACCCAGGAGTCCTGGCTCCCAGCCCCTGCTCTAACCCACTAGACGTCACTCCCCTCCAAGAGCTGGGGATAGAACCCAGGAGTCCTGGCTCCCAGCCCCTCCTCTCCTAGAGATGGGGATAGAGCCCAACTCCACCTTGCAATCTCTTTGCCCACTTTCTCATTGGGGCAGGTGACGAAGGCAGCTGACAGGCTCCCTGGGGTATAGGCTTCAGCGGCCATGGAGAAGAAACGCTGATACACGGTTCGGAGCAGTGAGACCATCAACAAGGACAGCAACAGCACCTGCGGCCAAAAGACAATGAGAGTAAGGGCCAGACCTGGGGGACTGCAGGGACTGGGGTGGGCCTCGCTAGGGAAACCCTCCCCTCGCAGTCAGTGCTGGCCCCAGGTTAGCACTAGGAGATGTGCTGTGCTGTACTGCATCGCCAGTGTAAACAACGGCTGAACACCCCCTCCAAGAGGCGGCTGCATCTTAGCGCTGGGCCAGGCGTAGCTCCACAGGGGGCCAGCAGTAGTCAGGCTTTTACTCACGCAGCAGGCAGCTTTCATCGGCGCGTGTCGCTGCCACCGTCCTGCGGGACTCAGCTCAGGGGACTGTGACCAGCCCTGCAAGGGCAAACAGCCAACTGAGCCAGCTCCCCTAGTGCCAGGCCTGCCTGCGAGGGGCGAGCAGCCGCTGCAAGGCCTGGGGCACTGCACGGGCACAAACATACGCTACAGCTCCTACCTGCCCGCGGCTCTGCTGCTGCAATCTGCACTGGACCCGCCCCTCCCCCTTCACGTGACCCAGGACAGCAGCATGCTGCTGCCTAAACCCCGCCCCATGAGTCACGGGACTATATCCCGCCCCCCATGTGCCTCCCGTGCCCTATATCATCAGGGAGTACCTGTCCCTCGGTGGGGTCGTTCAATCCGGACTGTAGCTCCCTGTTCTCTCAGCCCTGGGTTCCCTCCTGCCACAGCTCTGCCAGTGCCCCTCAATCCCAACTTCAGCTGTCGGTTCCCTCCTGTCACAGCTCTGTCAGTGCCCCTCACTCCCAACCCACAGCCCCCTACTATCCAGTCCTGGTTATCCACTCCCCCAGCTCTGCCAGTGCCCCTCAATCCCAACTGCAGCCCCCTGCATTCCCAGCCCTGGGTTCCCTCCTGCCACAGCTCTGCCAGTGCCCCTCAATCCCAACTTCAGCTGTCGGTTCCCTCCTGTCACAGCTATGCCAGTGCCCCTCACTCCCAACCCACAGCCCCCTACTACTGAGTCCTGGTTGTCCACCCCCCCCCCCCCGTCCCACAGCTCTGCCACTGCTCCTCAATCCAGACTGCAGCCCCCTACTACCCAGTCCTGCTTCCACAGCTCTGCCAGTGCCCCTGAATCCAGACACGCAGGCCTCTCAGTAATCCCTAATCAAATAGTTTTGCCTCTCAGTTCCAGGGGCTGGATGCTTAAGTGAGCAGGGAACTCCCAGCTGGGCCACTGCTAAGTGGAGAGAGAGCAGTGACCCAGGTCCAGCTGCTGCTCCACTTGTCCTAGATCCAAGCCCACCCTACTCTATCCTTCCCACTAGATCCCACTCCACTCCTCAAACTGGGACAGAATCCAGGTTCCTGACCCCATCCCCTCACTATAATGCTACTTCCTCTGACACCACATCCAGCATCTCAGCCCTGGGAATTTCTGATCCCTGCCCTCACACCAGATCTAGCACCCCCACTCCCTCAGCAATCCAGAGATGCACACTGACAGTGCTCCAGCTCCCCTTGATAGTGGTCCAAGCTATGACATTTTGGGGAGTACCTGTGGCAGGGTAAGCTCATCCCCATAGCCAGGGCTGGCTCCAGACCACAGCGCACCAAGTGCGTGCTTGGGGCGGCATGCCACGGGGGGTGCTCTGCAGGTTGCCCGGAGGGCAGCAGACAGCTCCGGTGGTGCTCCCGCAGGCGTGCTTGCGGAGGGTCCGCTGGTCCCGCGGCTCCGGTGGAGTATCCACAGGCACGCCTGCGGGAGGTCCACCAGAGCCACGGGACCACCGGACCCCCCACAGGGAAGCCTGCGGGAGATCCACTGGAGCCACAGGACCGGCAAGCGGCAGAGCGCCCCCTGCAGCATGCCGCCGTGCTTGGGGCAGCGAAATTGCTAGAGCCAGCCCTGCCCATAGCATCTCCTTATGGGGCACCAGGCCACATCCCACAGGTTTGGGGCTAACAGTGCCCAGGGTCTCCCCATCCCCAGAGGCTGCTTGGAGCTGGGATGGGAACGGGAACCCCGGGTCCAGGTATGGCCTGCCCCCAGCATCAAGGTGAGGGGCCAGAATGAGCTGCTGCAGGGGGATGAGTCTAGGGCTCGTTAGCAACACATCCATCCAAACACCGACACTCCTAGTACACAACACAACCCTAGTGCCCCCTAAATCACGAAAGGACACACCCAAACAGGGGCTGGGGGGGCAATTGTACCAGGGCCTGAGATCAGGAGCCCCCCCCAAAAAAATCTGTAACTGGGGTGTTACATAGTGGGGATTCACCCTTGTTATGTTGTATGTATGCCTATGTGAGTCTTACTGTTTTGCATGAATGCGGTGTGTGCCTCAGTTTCCCTGTCTATTATGTCTAGGTGGTGGGAATAAGCCTGTGTGACTTTTGCAGGGGTTGCTCCAGCTGCCTGCATAGATGCTATGGCCAACCCTTCGTAACCTGAGACCCAGGCAGGGGATGCAAGACAAAAGCTGGAGGAGGAGCAACGAGCAGGACAGGGGCCAGGCAGTTGGAAGTGAGTCAGTCTCGGCTGGCTTGGGGTGCAGCGGGAGGACCAGAGCTCTGGCTCTGGGCTCCCTTCCCACCAAGATAGACTTGGCTGAAAGTCACTTATTTCTCTGTGTGTTCCATTCTATGCATCTGAAGAAGTGAGCTGTAGCTCACAAAAGCTTATGCTGGAATAAATTTGTTAGTCTCTAAGGTGCCACAAGTACTCCTGTTCTTTTTACTTATTTCTCTGCTAACAAGTTCTGTTCTACACTATGTTCCTGGTGACTAATAAACCTTCTGTTTTACTGGCTGGCTGAGAGTCACTGCTGATTGTAGAGTTGGGGTGCAGGACCCTCTGGCTTCCCCAGGAGCCCCACCCAAGCAGACTTGCTGTGGGAAGCACACGGTGTGGGTGGGGATGCTGAATGCTCTGAGGTCAGACCCAGGAAGGTCAAAACTGTGTAAGCTTCTTGTCCTGGAGACATGCTCAGAGAAAACAATGAAGAGTTCTTGTGGCACCTTCGAGACTAACAAATTTATTTAGGCATAAGCTTTCATGGGCTAAAACCCACTTCATCAGATGCCTGGAGTGAAAAATACAGTAAGCAGTATAAATATTACAGCACATGAAAAGATGTGAGTCGCCTTACCAAGTGGAGGATCAGTGCTAACGAGGCCAATTCAATTAAGGTGGAAGTGGCCTATTCTCAACAGTTGACAAGAAGGGGTGAATATCAAGGGAAGGAAAATTACTTTTGTAGTGCTAACGAGGCCAATGCAATCAAGGTGGCTGTCGCCTATTTCCAACAGTTGACAAGGAGGTGTATCAGCATGGGGGAAATTACTTTTTGTAGTGACCCATCCACTCGCAGGCTTTATTTAGGCTTAATTTGATGGCATCTAGTTTGCAAATTAATTCCAGTTCTGCGGTTTCTTGGAGTCTATTTGAATTTTTTTTGTTGAAGAATTGTCACTTTTAAGTCTGTTATTGAGTGTCCAGGGAGACTGAAGTGTTCTTCTTCTGGTTTTTGAATGTTACAGTTCTTGATGTCTGATTTGTGTCCATTTATTCTTTTGCATAGAGACTGTCCAGTTTGGCCAATGTACATGGCAGAGGGGCATTGCTGGCACCTGATGACATATATCACATTGGTAGATGTGCAGGTGAACGAGCCCCTGATGGTCTAGCTCAGTGGTTCTCAAACTTTTGTACTGGTGATACTTCACATAGCAAGCCTCTGAGTGTGACCCCCCCTTATAAATTAAAAACACTTTTAAATATCTTTAATACCATTATAAATGCTGGAGGCAAAGCAGGGTTTGGGGTGGAGGCTGACAGCTTGTGACCCCCCATGTAATAACCTCACAACACCCTGTGGGGTCCCAACCCCCAGTCTGAGAACCCCTGGTGTAGCTAATGTGGTTAGCTCCTATGATGGTGTCCCTTGAATAGATACGGAGACAGAGTTGGCAACGGGGTTTGTTGCAGTGATTGGTTCCTGGGTTAGTGTTTTTGTTGTGTGGTGTGTAGTTGCTGGCGAGTATTTGCTTCAGGTTGGGGGGGCTGTCTGTAAGCGAGGATTGGCTTGTCTCCCAAGGTCTGGGAGAGTGAGGGATCATCTTTCAGGATAGATCCTTGATGATGCGCTGGAGAGGTTTTAGTTGCGGGCTGTAGGTGACAGCTAGTGGAGTTCTATTACTTTCTTTGTTGGGCCTGTCCTGTAGTAGTGACATCTGGGTACACTTCTGGCTCTGTCAATCTGTTTCTTCACTTCACCAGGTGCGTATTGTAGTTTTAAGAACACTTGATAGAGATCCTGTTGGTGTTTTGTCTCTGTCTAAGGGGTTGGAGCAAATGCAGTTGTATCTTAGAGCTTGGCTGTAGACAATGGATCGTGTGGTGTGGTCTGGATGAAAGCTGGAGGCATGTAGGTAAGTATAGCCGTCAGTAGATTTCCGATATAGGGTGGTGTTTATGTGACCATCGCTTATTTGCACTGTAGTGTCCAGGAAGTGGATCTCTTGTGTGCACTGGTCCAGGCTGAGGTTGATGGTGGGGTGGAAATTGTTGAAATCCTGGTGGAATTCCTCAAGGGCCTCCTTCCCATGGATCCAGATGATGAAGATGTCATCAGTGTAGATGTAGTAGAGTAGGGGCGTTAGGGGACGAGAGCTGAGGAAGAGTTATTCTAAGTCAGCCATAAAAATGTAGGCATACTGTGCGGTCATGTGGGTACCTATAGCAGTCCCGCTGACTTGAAGGTATGCTCAGAGAGAGGAGGCTCCCCTAGAGTCCTGGCTGGCTTCATACCGAGTAGTTCCAGAGCATCGCCCCAATGAGGGTGGGGCCCCAGTGAACATGATATCCCAGGGTCCCAAATTTCTCTTGATGGGTGTCTCTTAATCCACAACATTTCCCTAATGCTTAACACACAATGCACATCCCTGAATACACACTGTGCCCCTAACATGACATAATAATACCCACCCCAATGCACCTTCCTTAACGCACATCCCACTACTCTGAATATGTCCTAACACACCACGCCCCTCATGAACTACAACACACATACCTAATACTCAACAAACTCTAACCTCCATCACACAACGCAATATGCTCCCAATGCACTCAAATACACCAACACAAAATATGCTCCTCTAATATCTCCTAACACACACACAGCCCAGTGCACCATACTCTACCCCAACACACAATCCTGCCCTGTGTATGCACATCCCTAAAACGTGCCCACACACTAAGCCAGTATTGGACACAGACAGGTCTATGCACCCAGCAAACTCCTCCACAATAATCCACCCCACCTCATGCACTCACAAATGTGCACACTTACCCTACATGCACACCAGTGCACCCACTCAGAGACCAGCATGTGCACACACACACCCTCCCTCTCTCTCTGCAAGAGCCTGGAGCTGCCCTAGAAACACTCCCCTAGGGAAACAGTTCTTCTCCTGACCCACTAATGTGGAGGCTGTTGCACAACCACACACTGATTGGTGGCATCACACCCCCTCAGCTCACAGGGGTTGGGAAGCTCAGCTGCCCCACAGGGAGAAGCCAAGATGCACACTCACCTTTGCCCCCTTCACACTCACCCTATCATAGAATAGAACCTATCATAGAATACCAGGGTTGGAAGAGGACTCAGGAGGCCATCTAGTCCAACTCCCTGCTCAAAGCTGGACCAATCCCCAGATCCCTAAGTGGCCCCCTCAACAATTGAACTCATAACCCTGGGTTTAGCAGGCCAATGCTCAAACCACTGAGCTATCCCTCCCTCCCTGCATGCACACTCACCCCAAATACACACTTGCTCTTTCTCTGCACACACTCACTCATCCTGCATGCACACTTGCTCCACACACTCTATTTGTGCACTCAGTTTTAATGGAAACTTGCACACAATCATTCTCAACCCCCACACACTCCCACTAGCTCTGAGTGTGCTTATCCAAGGGGGGGACACCCTCCACACTTGAACTAATTCTGCATGCACACTCACCTTATGCTACACACAGGCCCATTCACCATGTGCACACTTACACTCTTCCGTGCTTGTCCCTTTCACTGAGATTCTGCAGTCACACTCCCCCATGTGCACTCCCACTCAGCCTGCATGCACTCTTGCCCAAGGCACACTAACCCATGTACCTTCACACCCACCCTAATCACATTCACCCTGCACATACACTCAACCTCCTCCTGTATACATACTCACTTTGTGCACACTCACCCTGCATGCAAAAGTCCCCTGCACACTGACCCTCAGCCTGCACTCACATGTACTTGCTGCCACACTTGCCCTACCCTGGTGACTCCATTAAAGGCAGCTGCACTCTACTCAGAACAGCAGACAGCTGTGGGGATGGCTTGGCACAGTATCAAGGGCCAGGGTTTGGTGTGGGGTGGGCAGAGGGAACAATACTCACAGAGTACTAGGGAGCAGGGCTGGAGATGGTAGAAGGGCAAGAGGCACTGTGGGGAAGACCAGGCCCATAGATCTGGAGAGCAGGCAGGAACCATAGATTTGGGTGGTGGAGGTCAGGTGTTCTGGGGGGACATAGACCTAGATTGGGGCCAGGTGCCACAGATCTCAGTGGGGACAGAGGGCTCTGGGGAGCAGTGGCCATAGAGCTGGATGGGGCAGGGAACTGGGGGGGGGCAGAGGCCATAGAGCTGGATGGGAGCAGAGGCCATAGAGCTGGATGGGGGCAGGGCACTCAGGGGCAGGGGCAGAGGCCATAGAATTGGATGGGGGCAGGAGGCTCAAGGGCAGGCAGAGCCCATAGAGCTGGATGGGGACTTTGGGGGATAGAAGGTTCGGAGAGGCAGAGGCCATAGAGCTGGATGGGGGCAGGGGGCTCAAGGGCAGGCTGAGCCCATAGAGCTGGATGGGGACTTTGGGGGGTAGGAGATTCAGGGGGGGCAGAGCCATAGAGCTGGATGAGGACTTTGGGGAGTAGGAGGTTTGGGGGGCGGGGGCCATAGGGCAGGATGGAGGTTTTGTGGGTTTGGGGGCTCTGGGGGGGCAGAAGCCATACAGCTGGATGGGTCCAGGGGGCTCGAGGGCAGGCAGAGCCCACAGAGCTGGACGGGGGCAGGGGCCATAGAATTGGATGGGGGCAGGGGGCTTGAGGGCAGGCAGAGGCCATAGAGCTGGATGAGGACTTTGGGGGGTAGGAGATTCGGGGGGGCAGAAGCCATAGAGCTGGATGAGGACTTTGGGGAGTAGGAGGTTTGGGGGGCGGGGGCCATAGAGCTAGATGGAGGTTTTGTGGGTTTGGGGGCTCGGGGGGGCAGGGGGCTCGGGGGGGCAGTGGTCATAGAGCTAGATGTAGGCGGGAGGCTCAGGGGCAGGCAGAGACCATAGAGCTGTATGGGGTGAGGGGGAAGGGGCCATAGAGCTGGATGGCGGCTTTGGGGAGGGGGCGCAGGAGCTATAGAGCTGGATGGCGGTTTGGGGGGTGGGGTTGGTTCCCGATGCGCGGCGGAACCTGGCTCCAAACCCCACGTGCCCCCACCCCCGAACACACACAACTCAACCCGAGGGCGCGGGGAGCGAAGTTTAAAGGGAACGCGACAGCTCCCTTTTCTGTCGGCCGCACGCGGCGTCCACCCCCACTGCAGCTGCCGCGCTGCCGCCTTTAAGAGTGGGCAGCGCGCGGGGCCCGTGTGCGAGGCTGGAGCGGCCGCAGCTTCAGCACCAGCATCCGCGGCAGCAGCATCCTTCGGCGGCGGCGGCGGCGAGCGGGGGAGGGGGAGCTCGGCTGCGGGGGCCCGGCGGGGCCCAGCCAGGCAGCGTGGGTGGGAGGGAGGCGACCCCCCCCGCAGCCCTGGCCGCTCCTACTGCATCCAGCACCGCCCCGGCTGCTGCTGCCGTCCCCCGACCGCCTCGCACCCCAGTCACCTCAATCCCCTGTTCCCCGATCCCCTTGCACCCCGCTCTTCCTCGCCCCCCCCCGGCACCCCGATCCCCTTATCCTCCAACCCCCTTGCACTCTTCCTAGTCCCCCTGGCACCCCGACCCCTGTTCCCCCTGGCACCCCCTGCGCCCCTGTCTCCCGGATCGCCCACCACCCCTGCTCCCCGGCTCAAGTCCCCATCCCTGGATCCCCCTGAGGTCCTTGCCCCCTACCCCTTTTTCCCCCTTCTCCTCCTCACTCTGGGGATTCCCCCCCACCCCACTTTCTCCTGGGTCGTCGTCTCTCCCCCCAACCTCACCTCTCCATGACAAGCGCCCGGGACTAGCGAGCGGCTGAAGGAACCATGTCCTATGTCCCCTTTCGAGGTAAAGGATGGGGTGGGTTCAGCTGGGCTTGAGTGGGGGCACAGCTGGGGCCTATGGGTTCTGGAGACTGAGTGGGCCTGGGGGAAAAGGCAGGCTCACCTAGGGCAGGTAGGAAGGCACTGAAGGGTTCTTCCAGGGTCTGGGCTTGGGAGTGGGGCAGGGGAAGGCTGTGAGATTGGAGAGGAGAAAGGGGTTCACCGGGAGCAGGGCAGATGGGGGGAGGTAACTGGGGCAAGCAGCGTTAAGGAGAGAGTGGGCACCATATCTGGGACAGAGGGCACTGGAACTTGGGCAGGAATGGGAGGGGTCACCTGGGATGGGCTGGAGGGTCAGGGTTCTGTGGGAGATGTGGGGTGTCCATCTGGCTGGGAGGAGAATCTGGTTCACCTGGGGCAGGTGCGGGGCACTGGGAGGTGACTGGGGCCTGTGGGGGCAGAAGGGGATGATTGTGTGTATGTGGAGTCCTGGGGGTCTGTGGGGTTTGAGCAATGGGGGAGAATGGGGTTTGCCTGGGAGAGGTAGCAGAGGCATAAAAGGGACTTCTCTGAGGCCTGTGGCTCTGGAGAGCACGGGGTGGGGAGCTTCATGCAGGGCCTGCAGGCTCGGGACTGGGGGTGGCTCTTCGGGGGGGTCACCTAGGGCCTGTGGGCTCAGGACTGGGTGAAGGAACATCTGGATGCAGTATGAGAGATGAGGGGTCACATGGGGCCTGGGGAAACAGTGAGGGATGCCAGTTCATCTTAAGGTGGCAGGAGGTATGCTTGAGGGGCCATCCAAGACAGTGAAGGGTTCTCCTGAAGGGGCTGTCCCATGGTTGGTGGGGAGGCAGGACAGAGCACTGGTAGTTGCCCCAGGGCCTGTGGGGCAGTGGGGAATCAGAGGTGAGATGGGAGGCACTGGATGGTATCCTGGGGCCTGTGAGGTCTGGGGTTCAGTTGTCTAGGGCAGGAGGTGGCAGCATTGGGGTGTGCTCTGGGCTCAGTGAAGTCAGGGGGGTGACAGGGTATGGCGGTGTTGGTGGCAGGAGGTGGGGGAGACTGGATGGTACCCTGGGACCTGTGGGGAAGGGCAAAAGGAAGTTGGCTCTGGAGTTGGTGCAGGGGGCTCTGTGGGGTTGGGAGAAGGTAGGCAGTGGGGTGGAACATGAGGGAGACAATGGTTAAGGGTTCGCAGTGTAGTCATTGGGGGCTTGGAGAGTTCATCTGGGCTGGGGGGTTTGAGGGTCAGGCTCAGTTGGGGAGGGGGATGTGTGGGGAGGCTGTCCAGGGACTGTGGGGTCTGAAGAAGCTGTGAGAGGAAATATCTGGAGTTGGAAGTGGAGTGGGGGGTAGCCCAGGGCAGGTATTAAGAAGGTGGTGGGACTCTGAGGGAGGAGTGGGGGGGGGTGGGGCGTTACCTGGTGAACCTTGGGGTTGATGAATAGTTGGGGGCGGGGGATACATCTGGGAGCAGCTGGGGGTGGGGGGAGACAGAGGAGGTGCTGAGGTTATCTGGAGAGCTTGCTTGTTGTTCACCAGGTCAAGGGGTAGTAGAGGGTAGCGGGGGGGGGGGGGTCACTGCCTGAGGCCTGTGGGTGGGACCATTGTCCAGGGCTGTGGGGGGAACAAGGGGGTCTGGGGCAGTAGAGGATAGTGGATGCACTGTTGAGATCTGTGGGGGCAATAGAGGTAGCTAGGGGATTCAGAGGGCAGGAGAGGATAGTGGGTGCGCTGCCCTGGCCTGTGGGGGCAGTAGGGGTAGCAAGGGGATCGGGCGTCAGTAGAGGGCCTGGGCAAGGAGCCCATTACCTGTGGGGCAGAAGGGGCAGCAAGGGGATCGGGGGGCTGTAGAGGATAGTGGGTTCACTGCCCAGGTCTGTGGGAGCCACAGGGGTAGCTAAGGGTTTGGGGGTAGTGAGGCTCCTTGCCCAGGCCTGTGGGTGCAGTAGGGGTAGCTAGGGGTTTGGGGAGCAGTAGAGGGCCTGGGCAAGGAGCCCATTACCTGTGGGGCAGAAGGAGCAGCAAGGGGATCGGGGGGCTGTAGAGGATAGTGGGTACACTGCCCAGGTCTGTGGGAGCCATAGGGGTAGCTAAGGGTTTGGGGGTAGTGAGGCTCCTTGCCCAGGCCTGTGGGTGCAGTAGGGGTAGCTAGGGGTTTGGGGAGCAGTAGAGGGTAGTGGGTGCACTTCCCAGGCCTGTGGTGGGAGGGGACCTCTGGTGGCTGTGGGAACAGCACATGATGCCTGTAGCCAGGGTTGGGAAGTGCTGCCTGTGTTGGCTGGTGGGTTCTTAGGGCTGGATCCAGATTGTTTGCTGGGATCCTAGCATCCAGGGAGGGCCCTTGGGGTTGTTCTCTGCAGCTCATCTCCTCCCCCACACGTGTTCCCAGCCCATGGCCTGCTGGAGTGTGCCCATGCTCATGGTCAGGGCCCACTCTGAGGTATGGGGCATTGGCCCCATTTAGGGGGTTCTAGCCCTTGATGTGAAGCTGGTGCAAATCCCCAGGAGACCTGTGTGACCCACTTTCCAGCTGGCCCAGAAAGCACCAGGGGGATGGGGTTTGCATGCCACTCATGACATCATATGTATGGTCTGGATATTCCACCAGAATCCCTCTGCACCCTGACACCTGGCTCTTAAAACTCCTGCTGTCCGGACACCTGGGTCCAAACACCCTCCTCCTGTCCCCATGTGCTTGGGCTCTGGGCCCGAGGGAGTGTTGCATCCTCTGTTTGATCCCTATGGCCCAACACTTCTTCCTGTTGTGCCCAAGGTACACATAACCCTCACCAAGATGGTGCCCCAGTGTCTGGCCTGCAAGTGCCAGGAGGTGGCGGGGGTGAGACCCCGGGCAAGGCTAGGATTAACTCCCCATGGCTAGCATGACTGGGGCTGCAGGAATGGAGTAGGGGACAATCTCCCCTCTGTCAGTGCCAGGGGGTGCTGTGCTGCAGGGTCAGGTCAGGGAGCACTGGGCTGGGGGAGAGGTGGGGAGGACATGGGGGGGGTGCTGTGCTGAGGGATGGGGACACCCTGGTGGGAGGTGGAGACTCCCATCCCAACTGCCCCATAATTTATTATGCTAATTTATTGTGGCTCCAAAATAGAAATATTAATGAGGGAATAAACATAGCACCTGCCCTACCATGCCTGCTCCCCACAGCACCCTCTGCTGGGAGAGGCCAGGACTGAAGTAGTTAGAAGCTCCCCACCCAAGCCAGCGCCCTTCCCTACTCCCCACAGCGCCCCCTGCTTGGAGAGGCTGGATCTGGAGTAGCCAGGAGCTCCCCCACCAAGCCAGCGCCCTGCCCTACTCCCCACAGTGTCCCCTGCTAGAGAGGCTGGGGCTGGAGCAGCTGGGAGCTCCCCCTCCCCAGCCAGTGCCCTGCCCCACTCTCCACAGCGCCCCCTGCTGGGGGAGGCTGGGGCTGGAGTAGCTGAGAACTCCCCCCAAGCCAGTACCCTGCCCCACTCTCCACAGTGCCCCCGGCTGGGAGAGGCTGGGGCTGGAGTAGCTGGGGGCTCACCCCTGCTTTGGGGGATGCTGGGATGAAATACCCCCCACGGTCTCTTCCCTGCACTCAATGTGTGGAGGTGGTGGGATGCGGTTGCTAGGTAACCCCATTGGCGGATGCTTCCTCCTCCCCCCTCATCCTGGGGCGGGGACTGGCATGAATTGAATCCCCAGAGTGTGGCAGTGTCGTGAGCTGCAGGTGGTGCTGGGGGGGGCACTTGGGGACCCTCCCCATTTAGAGGTAGGGCATCCTCTCCCCAGTTAAGTTTAGGGATGGGGAATGGGGCAGGGGAAGGGCCCATATCTGTATCTTTGAGGAGGAGGGATGTGTCTCCTCTCTCTCTCTCTGCCAGGCTCCCCCCCTCCCACATGCTCCCTGGGCTGTCACTTCCTAGCACGGATTTCCAGGCACACTCAGATCTGATGGGACAGTCAGCCCACACTGCGATGCCAGGGCTGGAGGGGGAGAGGGCTGTTCTGGGATTCTGAGGGGATGGAGCAGGAGATGTGGGCCTGGGGGGCCCAGTGCTGAGTGAGCACCCCCCGTGGAGGAGGGTCCAGGACCTAACAGGGACACCAGCTTTTAGGTATCAGAGGGGTAGCCATGTTAGTGTGGATCTATAAAAGCTTTTAGGAGTGGCTAGGTCCTTGGGATACTTGGCTATTCTATGCAAATTATGTGGTGAGCTCATTTGCATTTTTGCAGGCAGGTCAGTGGAAGCAAAGGAAGCATTGTGTATTTGCATATAATTTGCATAACATTAATATCCAGCTTTGTGTGGAATGGTATGGGTTCAGCACTCTGTATCCCTCTGCAGCCCAACAGCCCCACACAGTGCAACCGTCTTCCAGTTGGTTGAGGGCTGGGGTCGTGGGGCAGTTCTAGCTGTGCCCCAGGCAGTCCTGGGTGCTCAACTGAGCCTGCCATGAGGCCAAAACAGGGCTGAGCCTGCCATGGCAGCCAGAGCCGAGCCCCACCAAGCACTAAGGAGTGGGGCCCTGCTGCCCAGGGGTGGCTTCAAGCTGGTGACTAAGAGAAGAATGGCTTGGTCTGGCCCTGCCCTGTTTCTGGGCATCTAATCCCCTCCCCGCTAGGGCCTGGGAAGAGCAGGCTCTCAGGAAATTGAGGTCTGACCTAGGGTTGGGTTCCTCTGCCCTCTGGACACTCCCTAGCCCCACTCCCAGCCCTTAGCCTGTTGCCAGTGAGTGCCCCACAGTGCACCTTAATCAAAACATGAGCAATCCCAGGCACATGAAGGCAGGAATTGGAGTGTGAGCACACCTGGGCGTTCCCGCACTACCGGGTCAGTACGGGGATAGTAGTTATTGCAACCTCCTCATGCTGACTTGGGCAGGATCTTGATTGTCTTCCACCCACCATCCCTCCTCATGCACCCATTTGTTCCCAACCTTCCCTGGACCCAGACCTCTGTCCCTGCACAAGCTTCTTTCCCTCCATTCTTCCCCATGAATACTTCTCTGCCTCCACACTTCTAGCCATCTGTCCATCCCCACACCTACCCTTCCATCCATCCCCACATGCTCGTTCCTCCAGCCCCCTATCTGCCTTGGTAAAAGGAGTGTTCAGATTGCAAAGTCCACTACTGGGAATGGGGGGACTTCCAGGATTCATATATCCCATGCAGCCTTCTCTTGGTCCCCCTGTGCAAATGTGTTATGAGTTTGACATGGTCTGGAATGATGTCTTTGCACACTATTCCCCCTTCCCTTCCCATCTCACCCTGCATGAGCCACCAACAGGATCTGAACCTTCTAGCTATGTAGCACAGACCTCTCCCAAGCTGCTAAAGGATTAATTGGAAGCTATGTGACCAGCTGCAGAGGAGGATGTGGCAGCTGCTTTGCCCGAAGTTTACACAGCGATTAACAAGATAGCAGCAGAAAGCTGGGAGCCAGGACTCATGGGTCCTCTCCCCAGCTGCGTGGGGGGTGGGGGGGGCATGGGTTCTGCTGTTTATAGCAGCAGGGGTTGGGAGCCAGGACTCCTGGGTTCTAGCCAGGGATAAAGTCAGTGGTATGTAGGGAGGAGTCAGGACTTGTGGTGTCCCTTTCCATAGGGTATGTGCTGTTCTCAGGGGGAGCCCCCCTGCCCCGTGTGATCCTGGGGCAGGCACGCGGCTGAGTTCCTTAGCAAGTGTGGGGACTCCTGTGTGTGTATTTGGAGGGAAAGGGCTCCAGAAATGTGCTATGTCCATCTATGTCCACTGGGTGGCAGCACTGTGCTGCAAAAGCCCTTTGCTCCTCTCCCTGCAAACACCACCCCACCTGTGAGTGGTTTTGGGCAGGCCATGATTCCAGACCCCGCTCCCCCAGTCTGTGCTGGAGAGGGGGTCACCCCCTGCGGAGGGGCAGGAGAGTTATATGCTGCCTGTGGTGCTAGATTCCCCTGGCTCAGTTTGCTTTCCTTGGGGCTTGGGATGGGTCCTCTGCTTCCCCCCAGCGTGAGCCGCCCCCCTGCTTTGAGTTATGGGGCTTCCCGTGCAGCTGCTGCTTGCTACCATAACACACTCGGCACCCTAAAGCCTCAGCCAGGACTGACACCCGCACCCTTGTGTGCCTGGTGCCATATAGGAGGGAGGGATAGCTCAGTGGTTTGACCATTGGCCTGCTAAACCCAGGGTTGTGAATTCAGTCCTTGAGGGGGCCACCTAGGGGTCTAGAGCAAAATCAGTACTTGGTCCTGCTAGTGAAGGCAGGGGGCTGGACTCAATGACCTTTCAGGGTCCCTTCCAGTTCTATGAGATAGGTATATTTCCGTGTATTATGGATGCATCACCCAGACAGTCTATGGCCTGACCTGTGCTTCCAGCTTTGCTGGCCTGGCTCTGTGCATTGGGGAGGAGGATTTTTGGCTGACATTGATATGCTGGCAAAAGCCCTGGTGTAGGCTTGGTTCTCCCAGGGTAAAGTACTTTACACCAGCGCAGTACATCAAACTCCCAAATGTGTAAACCTAGGTATATTAAGTCAATGGGATGACTTGGGGGGCCCTGGCATGTGGGTTCTGAACCCCTGGCATTGGCAATATTAAGACCCAGTCTCCACATGAGCTCCCAGAATGAGCCCATAGCATGATCCTGGCCTGTCAAAATGAGGAGGTGACCTTACCTCTGCGGACAGCACTAAAGAGACGGATGATGAGCACTGCAGCCAGTTCTAGTGCCTGCATGCTTTAAAAGGATGTGGAAGAATGGGAGAGGCCACAGAACCAACCTGTAAGGCTGGAGACCATGGGCGGCTAACCAGGCATTATCTCTTCAGCTGAGCAAAGGAAGATGGCTGAGAGGTGACTTGATTGCAGGGTGTAAGGGCCGTCACGTGGCAGAAATACCTGGACTCTTTAACCTAGCAGAGAAAAGGAGAAGAACCATCACTGGCTGGAAGCTGAAGCCAGATACGTTCCAGTTGGAACTAAGGCTCAGTTTGTTTAATGGGGGGATTAAGGCAAGGGAGGGGATGGGCTCACTCTCTCCAAAGGCATCCAATCCTCTCTGGGAGATGCTCTAGCCAGATTCAGATTCTTGGGGTCAGTACAGGGGTGCTAGGGCATCGTTCTCTGGCTGTGCTTGACAGGAGGTCAAACTACATGACTGTCTGGTCCTTTCTGGGCTCACTGCCTTTGAATCAGTCTGTGGCCAGTGATCCAGCCCTTGGCAAGAGTTGAGTGGGAGGGTTAGCCTGGGATGAACTTTCTGTGCCAGGGGCTGGGGGAGGCATAATCTGGCTTGGGGACAGGGCCAACTCCAGGGGTTTTGCTGCCCCAAGCAGCCCCCCCCCCCCAAAAGCCACAATCGTGATGTGCGGCAATTCAGCGGGAGGTCCTTCGCTCTGAGCGGGAGCGAGGGACCCTCCGCCAAATTGCTGCCGAATAGCTGGATGTGCCACCCCTCTCTGGAGTGGCCGCCCCAAGCACCTGCTTGCTAAATTGGTCCCTGGAGCCGGCCCTGCTTGGGGATGATCTATGGTTTCTCCTTTCTGGAGAAGGATATATCAAAGTTCTAAGTCAGGGGTTCTCCAACGGGGGGTCTGGACCCCTCAGTGGGTCACGAGGCTATTACATGGGGGCGGTCCTGAGCTGCCAGCCTCCACCCCAAACCCCACTTTGTCTCCAGCATTTATAATGATGTTAAATATGTAAAAAGGTGTTTTTAATGTATTAAGGGGGTCGCACACAGAGTCTTGCTATGTGAAAGCGGTCACCAGTACAAAAGTTTGAGAACCACTGTTTTAGGTGCTGTTCTGGGGTCTTCAGCATCTTCCTGTGTGGATTGTTGGTTCCATGGGCAGAGTTATTGAAACAGGAGGGGGGTGTCAAAACCCTACTGCTTCAGAGCGTGAGCTGACCCCAGTGACTGGGGACTGGGAGAGAACATCTATTGTGAGGTTATCCCAGGACAGTCCTCCCTGGGGCTATGGCCCAGCTGCAGTGGGACTGGGGGTGGCTAGACTTGGGCTAATGGGAGAAATCGGGACACTAGGCTGGGAGCGAAGAGGTGGAGAAGACAGGGTTAGACAGAGCTCTGAGGTCTGGTCTTGCTGGGCTGGGCTGAACGTTGGGTATGGGAGGGCAGCGGAGCCCAGCCATGACTGCAACTGTGACCTGGTCATTCCTCACCGTGGCCCAGTGGGTCAGTTCCATCCCTGAAGCCCCACAGTGTGGGTGGGGAGCGTGGTAATGAGAGAGAGATGTGAAGGGGATGGATGGAGGTATGTGTTTGGGGGGGTGGATGGAAGCATGCCCATGGGTGAGGAGGGCAGGAGTGGTGTGGGATGGGTGTGCTTGGGATGAGATGGATGGAACAGTGCATGCAATGAGGGAGGGGTGTGTGTGGGGAGGGAAGGAGGGTTCTATCTGCCCAGGAAGACACCGCTCCCCATTGCATCATCTCTAACTCCCTCTCCCCCTTCCCTAGATGTGCGAGGAGCCCCCATGCACCGCATGCCCTACGTGCACTCTCCCTACGAACGCCCAGCCTGGAATCCACGATTCTGCATCATCTCTGGAAACCAGCTGCTTATGCTAGACGAGGACGAGGTGAGACATGCAGGGATAGGACAGGACATACAGCTGAGGGGGAGCATGGAGCTTGTGGGGACCCCAGATGGACCCCCCACCCACCCAGAGCAGAGATCCCTTCCCTCTTGGAGCACCCCCTCCCCTGTCTCTCAAGCACAGAGCGATTTCCCCACTCCCCCGCTTTTCCCCTCACTCGGAGCTCTCACTTCGTTCCTGGTCTTGCCCCAGCTGAGAGGTCTCCCTAGAATATGATGCAGTGTCCCCTGCCCCTGAGCTTGGAGCAGGGCTTCTTCTGAGCCCATCTTGGGGGAGGCTGCAGTCCTGGTGCTAAGGTGCTATGCAGCCTGCTCCCTCTTGGTCCCCTGGGGTAATGCTGTACCATCCCCCGGCTGGGTCCCCCCCATGCAGGATAAAGCCACACCTATGACAGCCTCAGGGGTTGACGATTTTTGCTTTGTGCACTCCTGCCCTGACACAGGCAGTTGGGGGGCAACGGGGGAGGCAGGGACCCAGAGGCTGGGGTGTTGGAAGTTAAAGAGGGGATGCCCCCATGCAGCACTAACCCTCGTCTCTCCCCTCCCCGCCCCCATCTCCAGATCCACCCGTTGCTGATGAGGGAACGGCGAAGCGAACCCTGCCGGACCAAGCTGCTGCGCCGCACAGTCAGCGTCCCTGTGGAGGGGCGGCCTGAGCACGGTACAGCGGGGGGCAGGCACTGGAGGTTGGGGGGGTCTCAGCATGGGGTGGGGACTAGGGGGCACTGCACAGGGTGGAGAAGTGGGGGGGTCTCAGCGTGGGGTGGGGACTGGGGGGCCATAGGGTGGAGAAGTGGGGCTTGCGGCACTGCATGAAGTGAAGAAGTCGGGGTCGTGGCGTGGGGTGAGTGGGGACTGGGACAGGCTACAGTACGGCATGGCCAGCCAGCACCCTACAGGGATGAACCCACTTGATCCTGCAGGGACACGTGCCCCATGGCACCCAATTCCAAGTAGCTCCCACAGATGCGCATGGTCCACAGTGACTACTCCTCACACCCCTGGCACCCATTCCCCATGCAAATGCAGAAATTAATGTCCGATCCCAAACAATCCCCCGGACACATATTCCACAAATAGATCCCGCATATACTTGCCTCATGATCCAACTAGATCTCGCCACCAACCTGCTCTGTGGTGCCTGATTCCCAGTAAATCCCCAGAGACATGCACCCCAGAATGCCTGCTCCCAATAGATTCTACAGCAAATATCACCTAGATCCCACAAAAACATTCACCTTGCAGTGCCCAGTTCCCAAGTGACCCCCCGCAGTGCCTGATCCTCTGAGATCTTACAGGTACACGTGCCTTGCAGTCTCCTGTCCCCACAAGATCCAACAGACACTTCCCTCATGAGCCCCACTAGATCCCATAGCCAGTGTGCTCTGTGGCATGTGATCCCAAAGACTCTCTCCCCTCTGCATCTGGTGCCCATGAGATTCCACAGAGACATGCCCTGTGGCACTTAATGACCCCAAGATCACACAGACACATGGCCCTACTTGATCCCACTGTGATGTGCTCTGACACTGAGCCCAACAGATCCCATAAGGGAACATTAATTCTCTGTAGATCCTAACGTGAAGCAGGCCCATAGTGCCTGAATCCCAGTAGCTCCAATTGTGAAACATGAGCCATAGCACCTGACCCCCAGGGAATCTCAGTGAAACATACCTCCATGGTCCTCAGGCCTAGAAAATCCTGCGATTAAACCAGTTTTGGAGGGGAAATTCACTAGAAAATCTATCAGCAGACCCTTGGTAGATCCAGTAATTCAGAGACACTCCTGGATTCTGGGAGGGGCATGAGGTCAGGTGCACTGGGTCCCTCTTTACACAGTAAGGGCAGGGGCAAGTTGAATATGCAGCATCTCTTGGTCCCCACTGGGTGGAGCTGCTGCTCTCAGAACAAGACAGGTTTGAGATAGGGCAGTTGGTGGGAGGTTAGGTCTATCCCCGCTGTACTCACTTTAACCCAGTGCCTCCATCTGGGTGAACCCACCCCTCCCTTGCCCCCAGGGTATGTTCCACTGGGCCTTTTTGCTTCCCCCAGAAAAACTGTCCCTGCATTTCCCATGCTGTAGGCTGTGAGTGCCCAACCTAAACTCCCTGCCTGGAGTGGGAGATAGGGTGGGGTTGGAGAGGGAGAGCTCTGTATGGGGGAAGGGGGTGCTGGGTGGCAGTGGCTGTGGGGAGATTGGGGGGTCATTGTATGAGGGTATTGGGAGGAGGTGGTGACTGGTGTGGGATGGAGTGGGGGGGTCTCTGTATGAGGGAAGGGTGTTGGCCAGGTTGTGGGGGATGGGGGACTCATGGCATGCAGGGATATAAGAGGGTGAGGTTAGCTGGTGTGGGGTGGGTTGGGATGTCTCTGTATGGGGAGGGAGGAAATGAGAGGTGTCTGTGTGGCGAGGATTATGGAGGGGGATGCTGGCTGGTATGGGGGGATTGGGGTCTCCACTCCCAGTTTCTGCAGCCTGCTACATTCCAATGGGTGTCCCCCCAGAAATGCTGTCTGGTGCCATGCCAAGGAGGCAAGAAGAACCATCCCATAATAAGCCACTCAACTGAGTTGCAGCCACGCATGGGTGCTTGGCTACAGTTGCTAGGGGAACCCCTCTGGCAGAAATCCTGGCCTGCAGTGCTGAGATTCCCTGCCCCCAGGTGGCGCAGGCAGGCACCCCGCTGCCCGGCTCGCTCCCAGAACCAAGGCTGGCTCCAGGCACCAGCCCAGCAAGCAGGTGCTTGGGGCAGCCAATGAAGAGGGGCGGCACGTCTGGCTCTTCGGCGGCAGGTCCCTCACTCCCACTCCAAGCGAAGGACCACCCGCTGAAGACTGAAGCGGCGGCGGTAGAGCTGATAGCGATTGCGGCTTTTTTTTTTTTTTTTTTGCTGCTTGGGGTGGCAAAAACCCTGGAGCTGGCCCTGGATAGAACACAGGAGTCCTGGCTCCCAGCCCCCCTGCGCTAATCCCCTAGCCCCTACTCCCTTCCTAGAGCTGGAGATAGAACCCAGGAGTCCTGGCTCCCAGCCCCCCACCCCACCTCACCCCCAGTTCTAACCCACTAGATCCCACAGCCCTTCAGAGCAGTGTGAGGGGGGAGGGAATGTGGAGGAGTCAGACTGGTGTCCTGTGTCTGCCCCCCTGACTCCTCAGCTCCCCCCTCCCCCCTTTCCTCTCAGCATTTAAAAAAAGAAATTTGTCTCCCTGAGAAGTTGGCTTAAAAGGTTTCCATGGAAACCCCAAGGAGAGATGAAGGGAGGTGACGCAGCCTCGCTGCTGTGGGGATGAAACAGCCCAGCACCCATCCTGTGTCTTGCAGCCTGGCGCCCCCCGGTGAGCCTCCCACCTGGCACCACACAGCCCGGCGCTCTCAGCTGAGCCCCTCCTGGTGCCTCACAGCCCGGTGCCCCCAGTGCCCCACACCCCCAGGACCCCCTGCTGAGCCCCCCAGTGCCCCACAGCACCACCTATTGCACTCACTCTCTGCAGCCTAGCACCCCCTGCTGAACCCCCTCAGTGTCCCACACCCAGCACCCCCTGCTGAGCCCCTCAGCACCACGCAGCCTGGCACCTGCTACACTCTCACTCTCTGCACCCCGGTACCCCCTGCTGAACTCTCCTAGTGCCCCCTGCTGAGCCCCCAGGTGCCACGCAGCACAGCACCCCCTATTACGCACCCTCCCTCTCTCTGCAGCGCTGCACTGGGATCAGCACTAACTGCCAGGGGAGAGCTCCCCCTGCTGAGCCCCCTGTGCCATGCAGCACAGCGCCCCCTACTGACTCCTCTGCCCCCCAGAGTACAGTGCTCCTGCCACACTCTGCCCCCCACCCCGCACACAGGGCCCCTAGTGCTGCGGTAGGATCAGCACTGACTGCCAGTGGAAAGTGCCCCCATCCCCCCCGGTTCCTTGCAGCATTGAGGGGATCGCTCCCATCCAGCTTGTAACCCTGCTGATCATGGAACCCTCCAGAGCTCTAGGGCTGAGCCATCTGTGGCTGGCTTGGCCCAGCTCTTTCCTTTGGGATTGCTTATCTCTGCCAATCTCTCCTCCATTCTCAAGGCTGTTTTTCCCCCTACTCCATTCCCTCAGTCAGCATCTCCCTGCAGGTCTGTCCTCCCCCCAGCATCCCCAGACCCTGCTGCAGATGCCTGGGTCTCCTGCACACACCAGGGAGGAGTATTGCTTGGAGCAGCCATGGAGCTGGGGATTGGTGGGTGAGAGGTAGGGGAGAAGTTAGGGTGAGGGCACAGGGGCAGGGATTTGGGTTCAGATGGAGGGGATAGGGTTAGGGGTGAGTCATTGGCTATGGTAGGTATTACAGATGAGGGGTGAGGAGTTAGGGTTAAGGTTCAGGTGGGTAGGGGTAGGAGTTATGGGGTAAGAGTTGGGGTTAAGGTTTAAAAGCAGGGAGTTAATTTAGGGGCGAAGGTTCTGGACTACGGTAAGGAGTTGGGGGATGCGGGTTATCTGTACAGGTCTAGGCATTAGGGGCACAGATACGGGTAAGGTTGGGGGAAGGGTAAAGTTTAGGGGCCACTAGAGGTTTGGATCGTGCTGTAACATCTCCTGAGTGGTTGCGAGTTAACTCAAGTAGATGAACGTGATGGTGAATCCTGGTGCAGACGCTGAACACGTGTAACCTCCACCTCGTAGGGACTGTGACCAGGGGCAAATGTTCCTCTCCTGGAAGATCTTTGTGGAGTGTTTGCACTAAGGCCATGTCTGTGCGGGTGAGGATGGGTGGGTGTTACCTCAGCTAACTTAGGAGCAGACAGTTGTAGCCTAGTTCTGGGAGAGTGTACACCAGCCAGTCCTAAGAGTGTGTTTGCACAACAAAAAAGGGGTGTTCTTAACTCCAATTAGCTACACTGGGATCAAATAGCAGTGAAGACATGGCACCTTGGCTTTTAACATAGGTTCTCAGTGCAAGTTCAACCATGTATCTCTGGCAGCTTTAACTCGAGCTGCTACACTACCTTAAAACCTGAGCTGCCACATCCACTGTTGTTCTAACCTGGGTTAGCTAATTTCAGAACACAGCTTTTTGCAGTGTCCCTGGTCCTGGTTACCTCTGCTTGCTAACACAGATTGAAACTGCACTTATCCTGTTTGCACTAGGATTGTCACCTATATGGAGAAAACCCTTTGTCCCTAGTTTGATATGTGTTTAGAGGCAGAGGCTTTTCCAAAATGTTGATCGTTAGCCAACACCTGCTCACATCCTCCCTCCTAGCCTGAGCTAGGTAGATGTCGAGCTAACTTGAGTTAACAGTGCAGTTTTTCCAAGTGAAGATGCACCCAGGGCATGAGGATATAGGGCTGACCATGCCTCGCTCCAGCCAGCTAAAAAGTGTCCGGGCCTTGTCCCCACTTGGATCTTACAGTGAGAAAGCTTGATGTAAAACCACACCTTGTGTGTAGTGAAGACATGGCCTAAATGGAGTGGATTTTACACTGGGTTTGGCAGCTTCTGCTATAAACCAGGTTTAAAACCACAGTTTAGTTTGTGGTGAAAAACTAAACCATTGTAGGTAGTTTGAAACTGCTCTTCGACCATCCCTGCACATAGCAGGCTGGGTCTCACTGAACCAGTTTAAAGTAGCCTGGTAGGGTTTCTGTGGGGCCTGCGGAGTTTGGAGTTGGGTTAAGGGTGGGTCAGGGTGACAGGCTGAAGACAAGCTATACGTTCTGATTAAAGTTGAGGGGGTGGGATTATGGCTGGGGTGATAAATGGGAGAGTTATGGTTATGGTTTGTGGGTGGGATTGAATGATTGGGTCAGGATTCAGACAGAAGGTTAGGGTATATGTGGGATCCCATTGGACTCACCCAGGGAACAGCTGGGATTTCCCTCCTGCACCTCTCCCCCTTCTATCCACAGCTCTCCTGACAGCCCCCTTGTCACACCCACCCCCTTACCCTGCCCCCCAAGGCTCCCTGAACTTCCCTCTACTGCTGCTCCAGTTCTCCAGGTCACCCCCACCTCTTGCCCCACTGTGTGCTCACCCTGACTGTTCCCTATTGTCACTGCCTTCCTCTATGTTGTGCCCCCCATTTTCCCTGACCAGCTCCTGCCCTGCCTGCTGCACCTATGTTCCCCGCATAGGCCCTGTCCAGTTCATGTCATGCTGCCCCCCCACTCCCAGTGCCACCTTCTGCCTGGTCCCCCTAAGCCACCCCCATCTTCCCTCCCCTGACTCCCTCCTCCAGCCCTCGGTGCTGTTCCTTCAGGCTGGTCCCCTAACATTTGGGGCCCTGGGATGACGGCATAGCAGATAGGGTGGAACGGGTGAGTTGGGCAGGGGTGTATTTGAACATGGGGTGTGGGGATTGGTGGCTGTTGTCAATTGGGGGGGTGGCTTCTTTGGGCCGCTTATGATATGTGTGTGAAGCCCTACCTCGCCTCCTTTGAGGGAAGTGAATGGGGGGAGGGTGAGTGGGGGGTGACTGCTTTCCATTAGGGAGTAAGTGCAGGGGAAGGGGCTGCAGGTGTCTTTGGGGGGGGGATGTTCTCTGAGGAGGAGGGTTGCATGTGGTGATAGCAGTGGGGGAATATGAGCATGGGGGCAGATGCCTTCTGGGGGGGCAATATGAGCAGGGGGCAGGTCTCTGTAGGGGCTGTGTGTGTGGGGAGGCTCTTTGTGGAGGGGATGCGGCAGGGGGTGGAAGCCTGTGGAGGGCAATATGAGTGTGGGGGACGAGTCTCATGAGGGGGGGCAGGAAGTGGGGGGATATGAGCATGGGGGACAGGTGCCTTCTGTGGGAGGGAGGGGGGGAGCCAGGAAGGTGAGGGGGGCAATGTGGGGGGAGCAGGTGCCCTCTCTGGGGGTGGGAATATGAGCATGAGAGGACAAGTGTCTTGTGGTGGGGGCAGGCGGCCTGTGGGGCACTATGATTGCGGGGAGCAGGACTCTCTGGGGGGGGGGGAGGAGGCCAGTAGGGGGGATGCGTGTGGGGGCAGGACTCTCCGTGGGGGGGTAGCGGGGGGGGGGCAGGACTCTCCGCTGGGCGGGGCAGGAGGCCCGTGGGGACTCTCTGGGGGGGTAGGAGGCCGGGGGGCACTATGATCGCGGGGGGGCAGGAGACCCGTGGGGAGGATGCGTGCGGGGGCGGGACTCTCTGGGGGGTAGGAGGCCGGGGGGCACTATGATCGCGGGGGGGCAGGAGACCCGTGGGGAGGATGCGTGCGGGGGCGGGACTCCCCGTGGGGGTAGGAGGCCGGGGGGCACTATGATGGCGGGGCGGCAGGAGGCCCGTGGGGGGGAAGCGTGCGGGGGCGGGACTCCCCGTGGGGGTTACGGGGGGGGTGCGCGCGGTGCCGGCGCGGGAGCGGGCGGGGGGAGGCAGCCCCGCACCGCCCCCCGGCCCCGCAGGGGTTAACCCCGCGCCGGCACGAGGCGCGCGTTGCGCGCGGCGCGCAGGCCCCGGGTTGGCGGCGGGCGAGGAAACGGCAGCGCGTCTCCTAGCAACCGCGCGGCGTGCGGGATGCTGGAGGCGAGCGCCGGGCCCGGAGCCGCCCAGCCGCGCGCGCCGCCGCCGCACCGGAGCCGCCGGGGCCCGGGCATGGGGCGCTAGGAGCGGGGCCCCGCACCGGCCGCGCGGGATCATGAGGCCGGGCCGCCACGGGGCTGCCTAGGGGCGCCGGGCCCAGGTGAGCGGCGGGCGCGGGGGCGGCGGCGTGTGGGAGGCGGCAGCTGGGGCCGCGCGCGGCGCGTCCCTGCGGGGGGGGGGCGACTGTGTGTGGGGGTGTGCTTGTGCAAGGGTGCGTGCTTGTGCAAGGGTGCGTGTGTCAGCGTGCATATGTGTGCAAGGATGTGTGTGTCAGTGTCAGGCTGCAGCTTGTGTCATTGTGTGTGTCAGGTTGTGTGTGCCCCTGCTGGTGACAGTGTATGGGGAGAGGACTGCAATTGTATCTGTGTGCAAGTGAGGGGATTGTGTGATTGTGTCAGAGAGTGTGGCCAAGCTGCGTGTGTGCGCGGCCATATCAGCATGTGCAAGATTGTGTAATTGTGGCTGTCAGCGTGTGCATCTGTCAGTGCGTGTGTGTGAGACTGGCAGTCAGTGTGTGCTACTTTGTGTCTGTGGGCTTGTCCCTGTGTGTGTAGGGTTCTCTGTGCTTGTGTCTGTGTGTGTTTGGAGAGTTGTGTGTTCAAGTACATGCTGGTGAGTGCATATTGGGTTGTGTGTGCATGCAAGTGTGTTACCATTTCAGTGTGTACGTAAAGGTTGTGTGTCTGTATGTCTCTCTCCTTGTGGGATGGTAAAATTGTGTCTGTCTCTGTATTTCTATGTGGGTGTATGTAGGGTTGTGTACGATTAACTGTCAGTGTGATTATGTGTGTCTGCATGTGTGATTGCGTGTCAATAGGGTTCTCTCAGCGTGTGAGTGCACAAGTGTGTGCCTGTGTATTTTGGCTTGTTTCTTTCCCTCTGGGGATGTGGGTGTGTGTGTGAGGCCCACTCACCCCATTCATATCTCCTTTCTACTTCTGGCTTGGCTGAAGTGGCCACATCTACGGCTGCTGTGTGTGTGTCCCCGTGTGTCTAGGATATATATGCCTGAATATAATTGTATCTTGTGCGTATAGTGTTGTGTCTCTGTTACTGTGTGTGTATGCATGTGAAAGAGAGAGTATACAGTTGTGAATGTGCTTAGTTATGCTTCTGCTTGTGTGTCTGTGTGTAGAATGTATAGAGTTGTGGGTTGTCTCTCTGTGTGTGGTTCATACAGGGTTGGGGGGGGTTGCCTTTCTGCATGGGGGTGTGCATCTGGTTGTGGCTTTGTGTCCGTGTATAGGGTTACGGTTGTGGGGCAGGGTTGTGTAGGGTTGTGTGTGGTTGTGTATCTGGGTATAGCTGCTGCAGTGTGGGGTGGGGGCTGGAGCAGGCCACATGTCCAGAGGTGGTGCAGCGCTGCTAGCCATAGAGTGGGGTGTGGGGGGTTGTGGGTCCAAAAGCAGCGCTGGCTGGGAGCCTGGGCTCTTCTCCAGGGCAGGTGTGGGTGAAGTAACAAGGATAGCAGCTCGTCTGGGCAGGGGGAGCCTGGACGGGGCCATGCCAGGGGAGCCTGCAGCGGGGAGAGCTCCCTGGAAAGCTAGGGGGAGGGATGCTCCTCCCTCATTGTCAGTGCTTGCCCTACTGTGCTGCAGAAAGTGGGGTGGGGGCAGGGGTCATAGAGGGGCTTTCCCCATGGCAGGCAGTGCTGAGGGACATGCTCTGTTTCATCCTGGAGATTCCTTACAATTCCTGTTGCTTTTCTCTTTGGGGTGAGCTTTTGGTTACTGTTCCAGCTGTGTAGCTGTTCAGCATCTTTCCTGTCCCACATCAGAGTTGTCTGCCTTTTGAGGGATCACTGTATGCCCAGCCCCTGAACCCCACCCCAGAGGCAGCTGCATTCCCGTGCTGGGTGTGGAGTCGGTAGCGGAATTGAGGAGGGAGGCTGTGGCTGTACTAGGCCACAGGGTTCTGGGCTGCCAGGCTGGCTAGCAGGGATCCAGACTGGGCAGGATGGAGTGTGGCTGCCCAGCCCATGCTCTAGAGTGGGGCTGCCCTATAGGGATGTCGGCACTTGTTGGGTGGAATTGGAGCTGCCTGCTGGGGGTCATAGGTGCTGGAAGAGAGTTTGGGGAGCATGGCTCTGAGAAGGGGAGCCCCACCAGCGTGGCTAGCATTGCCCAATCCTGGCTCAGCTGCGAAATAGTTCCCCAGACTGTCCACTCACCCTCTGTAGGGTTCAGGGTTAGTGTCCCAAGCTCTCCTGCAGTCTCAGGCAGCTTCACTGTTTGGGGTGGTTGTCAGGCCAGCGCGGGTCTGTAGTGTAACCCAGGGGTGTACCCTCCCTGCTGCCTCCCACCCCAATTCATCTCTGTGCTCTGCCTCCTGTCATGCCCCCTGCCCCTCTCGGGATTTTCTGTGTCTGCCTCACTGGGTGTCGCAAAGGCCGCTGAATGAGCCTCTGACCAGTGCTTGTGCTGTGCAAGGGCTGCACTAAGTTCACAGAGGCTTGTGCTCCTTAACTCTGTCCCTGCCTCGTTAGGGTGGTGAAGAGGGACGGGGAGCCCCATGCAAAGCCAGCTGGAATTGGTCTCCTCTCCATGCAGCTATGCAGTGCTCTGGGGAGTGAGTGCTGGCCGAGGTTGTCTGCGGGGTGGCAGTGATGGGGATGCTGCCATCCCACAGGGGTGCTCCTTAAAGCCAGGATCCCAGGAGTCAGAGGGAAGATGGGAAGGAACGTGTCTGGTCTGGTGTGGGTGAGCAGGTTTTACCTTGTCACGCTTGTCTCCTTTTTGAGGTTATGGAAAGCCCTATCTCTGCATGGGGGGTGGGGGGAGCACACAGCAGTTTAGGGTGCACTGGATGGGGTGGCAGAGCGAAGGGAAGCTGGGGGTCTGGAGAGAGAGACAAGGCTCTAGGCTGGAAAATATTCCCCTCACCTCCCCATCCTGCTACTGGCTTCATGTGGATGGATCAGACCTGGGAGTAAGGGGACTGAAGGGTCAGATTTCAGTAGTGTTGGGGTGGCTGGACAGCTGGGAATGACAGTGGTGGCGGAGGGGCTGGAGTGCTGTGCAAGTAGATGGTGTGAGGGAGGGGTGCCAGAAGGGATGGATGGATACAGAGGTGTGTGTCGGGGTGGATGGATAGAAGGGTGAAACCAGACACAGATACAGAGATCAAATTGACAGGTGTGTAGGGTGGTGAGGGATAGAAAGGTGGCTGGATTTGAAGGAATAGGTAGATGTGTGTGAAGGAGAGTGCATGGTGACGGATGAAGGGGTGTGCATGGAGATAGATGGTGTTGGAGGGGTGTACGGGGATGAATGTACGGATAGGTAGATGGATGTGAAGAGAAGCGCATGGTGAAGAATAGAGGGTGTGCATGGAGATAGATGGTGTTGGAGGGATGAATGGATAGAATGGTGCATATAAGGATGGATGGATGTTGTGGAAGGATGAGTGCTTAGGTCAGTGGCTTGTGTGGGGAACAGGAAGTATGATGATGGACAGACATTTCTTGAGGGATGATGGACAATCAGGGCTCTAGCTATGTCTTTGCTAGACAGATGGGAATATATGGTGTGTTTGGATGGGTGGATGGTAGATCTGTCTGGGGATGGACAGAGCGTGAGCATCTCTGGGGATGGATGTGGGGGGATTTCGGTCTCTGGGGGCAGGAGGGTCCTAGGTGGTAGTGTTATGGGAGATGAAGGATTAACTGGAGTGAGTGTCTCTTTGACGCTAATTGTTTCCCTTTGGTTCTCATTCTGCTCACATGCTTCTGCAGCCTCCCAGCCTGCTTGTCCGTCAATCAGCTGTCACTCTGTCAGGGCCACTTCCTGACGGACACGCTCCGGTGCCGGCTAGGCTTCCTCCCAGAATACTGACCTAGTAAGGAGTGGGGAGCTAGGTCACAGAGCACCAGGAAAATATCCTTATACAAGAATATTGTTGAGTTAGCCCTAGAAGACGTACCGTCTCCCTCCCACAGTCCTGCTGATGTCCCACAGCCCTGACAAGGGGGTTCTCCCACCCCATAGCCAGTGCCCCTTAATCCTGACCTGCAGCCCCCAGCTTTCCCAGCAAGGATCCCGTCTGTTCTGCCCATATTCCTCAATCCTGACCCCCAGCCTGGGCCCCTTCTGCTCTGCTCACATCCCTCAGTCCCGACCTGCTGTCCCAGCCTGGGTCCCCTCCACTCTGTCCACATCCCTCAATCCTGACCCACAGCCCCCTGCTGTCCCAGCCTGGGTCCACTCTGCTCTGTCCACATCCCTCAGTCGTGACCTGCAGACCCCTGCTGTCCCTGCCTGGGCCCCCTCTTCTCTGCCCATATCCCTCAATCCCGCCCCTCAGCCACCTGCTGCCCCATCCTGGGTCCCCTCCACTCTGTCCACATCCCTCAATCCTGACCCACAGCCCCCTGCTGTCCCAGCCTGGGTCCACTCTGCTCTGTCCACATCCCTCAGTCGTGACCTGCAGACCCCTGCTGTCCCTGCCTGGGCCCCCTCTTCTCTGCCCATATCCCTCAATCCCGCCCCTCAGCCACCTGCTGCCCCATCCTGGGTCCCCTCCACTCTGTCCACATCCCTCAATCCTGACCCACAGCCCCCTGCTGTCCCAGCCTGGGCACCCTCTGCTCTGCCCATATCCCTCAATCCCGACCCAGCCACCTGCTGTCCCAGCCTGGGCCCACTCTGCTCTGCCCACATCCCTCAATCCTGACCCACAGCAACCTGCTGTCCCATCCTGGGTCCCCTCCATTCTGCCCATGTCCTCAATCCCAACCCGCAGCCACCTGCTGCCCCAGCCTGGGTGCCCTCCACTCTGCCCACATCCCTCAATCCTGACCCACAGCCCCTGCTGTCCTAGCCCAGCCGATGCCCCTCAGTTTGATCCCACATCCTCCCCACACCTTTCTAGTTTATTTTAAGAGGCAGCTACAAAAGCTCTGCAGCATTTGATGGCTACAAAGGGCTCCTGGGGCTTCAGGTTTGAGGCGAGTCAGGCATGAGGAATGTGTGTGCGTCGGTGACCCCGATGTCAGCAGCCACCCTGCTCCATGCCTGGATCAATCGCTTGCATGAGTCACTGAGCAGGGAAAGTAGGACGCGGGCAACTCCTGGCATGATTGTCCCCCAAGTGGGGGTGGGCAGCCCCTGCACATGGAGCCTGACAGGGAACTAGGATCAGGGCGCTGGACTGTGGGAAGATGCCAGCCACACACACAGCAAGGGCCCCAGTCCTGAGGCTGTGGGAGGAGGGACAGCTCTCCCCAGGGGGAGATGCTGAAACCAACTGGGGACCCTGGTAGCCCCCAGTGTTCCTGTCCCCAAAATCAGGCAGAGATGGAGTTAATGCACACCTAGGAGTCAGGACTCATGGGTTCTCTCCCAGGCATTGCTCTCTCTCTCTTAGGGATCCTCTCTCTCTCTCTTAGGGACTAACTTGCTCCCTATTACCTCGCAGTCCAGAATGGATTGATCCCAACACCCCCTGTGTGGCAGGGCAGGGCCTTTACGGGTGTGTCACAGATAGGGACTGAGGCTTAGTGACTGGCCCAGGGTCACACAGGCAGTCTGTGGCAGAGCCAGAAACTGAACCCAGGGCTCCACAGTCCTGGACTTGTGTTTGGTGTCGGATATTCTCTCCCATCCCTGGGCAGTGGGGTTGCCTGTGTGCCCCGGCCCTGAGGAATTTGCTGTCTGACAGGACCCAGATATTGGGTGAGCAACTGTGCAACTTTAATCTGCAAAGTTGGTAAAACTTGTCACTAGTGACAGCCGTGTCTAAGGGACCTGTTGGCCTCGGTTCTCGCAGGCCCCTCCTGAACTCTAATTACCTCCTGGCATCCCAGCCAAATCCCCCATGCCCCACCCTAGACATGGCTGCATCTCAGCACCATGCAAGGGATCCCTGTATAAACAGCACCTAGGCCCCACCCCAGAGGCGGCTGCATCTTAGCACTCGGTATAGGATCCCTGTATAAACAGCACCCAGGCCCCACCCCAGAGGCAGATGAATCTTAGCTCCAGGTAAGGGAGCCCTTTATAAACAGCCCCCGTGCCCCACCCCAGAGGCGGCTGCATCTCAGCCCTGGGCAAGGGATCCTACTATGTTGGCTGTGTAGAGTTGCTGGGGAACAGCTGCATCCCCCTCCAAGTGCTGCTACCACTCCCTGTTAATGAGGCATCATGGATGGGAAATGGCAGGGTGTTTTCCATGGAGACCTGCTGGGGGGAGGAGCAGGCTCTGGCTGGGCTGCGTGTAACCAAGGGCATTTCACAGCAAAGGCAGAGGGGCTGGGGGAGCCGGAGCGGGGGAGGCTGCATTGAGCTAGCACAGCTGGCATGTTCCCAGCTCCCAGTTGAACCCTTTCAGCCCGAGGGGAGCCCTTTACTAACAGCATGTGAGGCTACTCCTCTGCCCCCACAAATGCGGCCACCTCTGGGGCAGAGCATGTCAGCCAGGAAATTGCCACATCGTAACACTGCAGAGGACAGCCAATCCTGCTCCAGGGGATGCAGAACTAGTTCACCTGCGCACTGAACCGAGACTGGGAGGAAAAGACCCACTACCCACCTCCCTGCAGCCCAGCCCCTAGCACCACCCTGGGGCAATGGGGAGCCCTGACTGCCCGGGCAGAGCCCCCTGCAGCCCAGCCCCTAGCGCTGCCCTGGGGCAATGGGGAGCCCTGACTGCTCAGGCAGAGCCCCCTACTGGCCCCTGCCGCGCTCCCTGCAGTGCAGCCCCTAGTGCCGCCCTGGGGCAATGGGGAGCCCTGACTGCCTGGGGAGAGCCCCCTACTGCCCCCGCCTCGCTCCCTGCAGCACAGGCCCATAGTGCTGCTGTGAGGCCAGCACTAACTGAGAGGGTCGAGTGACCCCTGATGAATCACCTCAACCCCCAACACCTCCACTGAGCCCCCCACCCATGGGATCATAACCCCACTGAGACCTCCCACCCAAGGGTGCATACCCCCAAGACCCCCACTGACCTTCCCACCTAAAGGATCATACCTCAAACACCCTCACTGAGCCGCCTACCCATGGGATCTTGCCCCCAACATTCCCACTGAGCCCACCACCCATGGTGCATACCCCCAACACCTTCACTGAGCCTCCCTGAGAGTATACCCCCCCCAATAAACATGCCCAGCCCCCCCGGATTACACACCAACCCTGAGAGCATCCAGCCTGGGAATCATATCCTTGCCCTGACTCTCACCCCTGCCAATATGCCCTGATGCAATTCTGCCTTCTCTCATACCCCCTGCTCTCCCGGCTTCCCCGCCTGAGTATTAATGAGCTGACCTGTCCCACTCTCATTACTGCAGTGCTGGGGGACGTGAGGAGTCTCAGCCGCTGGGCAGCAGCTGCTGAGGCTGAGGACAGGTTGTGTGGAGTCTGGCCCAGGGATGAAGCCAGCTGGCCTGACCAGAACTAGGCTGAGTCCCCTCAAACTTGTAACACATAGTGGGGAGCAGGCAGGGTTGGTGCTCGCACCCAGCTGATGGAGGTGAAAGGGGGCAGGTTCAGGGTGTTTTATCTATTCTTCTAGTAGCTTACAGCGGTGGGCGTCAGGCCTGTGGGATTCTATCACTCACTCTGGGAGGGCAGTGTGGGGGCTGGGAAGCATGTTGGGGGTGTCTGTTCATATTGGGGGGGTCACAGTGCCGGTCTCTGTGTGGCGTGAGTAAAGTTGGGGCACTGGGCTGTCTCTGTCTCCGCATGGTGCTTGTGATCCTCCGCATACCAGGAGACTCCTGCACCTTCATCAGCGATGTAGTGGCCACAGATACTGAGCGGAATTGGGGGGGCCCCCACTTCCCACCAGCACCTGCTTCTCTGACTGTGGGGAGTGGAGCCCTAGCTGAACTCCCATCACCACCCCTGGGGATGCCCCCCGTTCTCTGGTGACCTCATACAAGGGGGGAAGCCGCATGCAGCTATAGAGCATGGAGAGAACCCAGGCACCTTGGTTCCCAGTCTCAGCCTCCCCCACCCCAGAATGCAGGAGGCTTGGCTGCCAGACTCCCATATGGATGGGGGGTGTCTCTGCTTTGATGCTGGCAGAAGATGTGCTGCCCCCAGCTATCACATGCAGCTTGCTCCCAATATCTGGGTTTCCAAGGCTGCAGGGTGGGCTCATCCTCTCCCCCAATCAGTCTCCATCATTGGGGCTGGATTAGAGCCGATGGCCCCTAGAGGGGACAGGCCCCGTGCCCCATGGCCTACCCCCTGAGCCAGTCAGTTCCCTCCCCTGGGGCCAGATTGGAGCCAGCACCCCCTAGAGAGGAAAGGCCCCATGCCCCATTCCCCGCCCCCTGAGCCAGCCAGTCCCCTGCCCTGATGCTGGATCAGAGCTGGCATGGCCTGTAGGCCAGAGTCCTTGAGCTGGGTGTAGTGCTGAGTAGGATAGTGGGATTCCCTTCAGGGTCTTGGTTGTTACCCTTGCAGGGTGGGCAGGGCTGGGGCACCCCGTGGTGGAATTCTGACCCCACCTCTCCCCCCAGTAACCAGATCTCTCCCCCACACTCTGTTTTCAGAACACCACGTGAGCCGCTCCCGGAGGAAGAGTGTCCCTGCAGGGAAGCAATACAGCATCAACATGGACGCGCCCCCGGCACCCCCATTCCGGCCCTCGGTGAGAGACATCCCCTGCCCTGACACACATGGAGACGTGCAGTCACCCTCACACTGACACATAGGTCTGCACTCAAACGGGCACTTCTACTCACTGATTCACACCCCCCAGACTCACACTCACTGACAGAAGGACTGACACTCGGAGGCTCTCACAGGCGCACATGTGCACACATACACGTTCATGCTCACTGCCCCCCAGGTGCGTGGGTTCTCTGAGAGGGTAGTGGAGTTAAGTGGTTAGAGCAGGGGAGCTCTCACTCTTCTCCCAGAGCCGGGGATAGAACCCCTGAGTCCTGGCTCCCACTCCACCCCCCTAAACCCACTAGCTCCCACTCCTTTCCCAAGTTGGCACTAAAACCCAGGAGTCCTGGCTCCCTCAGTGCCCCCTCACCAGCTTACTCTGTCTATCCCTTACCCACAGCAGGGCTTCCTGAGCCGGCGTTTGAAGAGCTCCATCAAACGGACAAAGAGCCAGCCCAAACTGGACCGGACCAGCAGTTTCCGCCAGATCCTGCCACGGTTCCGGAGTGCTGACCATGACAGGTGAGAGAGCCCCTCCGGTCCATATCCCACCTCATGGCACTGCTGCAGAGACCAGCGTGGGGCTCCAAGGCACAGACTCTGCCCACACTGCCAGGGATCACTACCCTGGTCAGGGACTCCAGTTCCAGGCACACATAAGGTCAACCGTCTCTTCCTTCTCCATGGGAACGGCTGCCCCACACCAAAGACAGTTGCTTCTCGAGGGACCCGTGTATTAACACCCCTGCAACCCACCTCGACAGTAGGCATGTCAGTAGTGACGGGCAGACAGCTATGGGGCTTCGTTGATAAAACTTTGTTACGACCTCAGGTGACAGGAGGAGGTTGCATAGGGGGGATTGTCCCCTCCAGTCCGTTCTCTAAAGGGGGCTGTGCCCTGTTGCACTTCCTGCATCTGGAGTTGCTGGTGTCGCTTTCAGAGGTGTACTCTCCATTTGGGGGTTATGCAGGACTGGGAAAGGAGGAGTTGGGGGGAGGGAAAAGAGGAGGGGGCATTGTGGATGGGAGGCAGTCAATGATGGGAAGGAAGCTGGGGAAGCAGAGGGAGGAGGAGGGCAAGGGAGAAAGAGAGCGGTGGGAGGCAACTGGGTATTGGGGGGGGCAGCCAGTGGTGGAGTGGGAATGGGGGAGTTGAGGGGGAAGAGTCACCCAGTGGAGGGAATGGTGAGGGGATTGGTTGAGGGAGGTAACCAGCAGGGCCAGTGCAACCATTTAGGCGAACTAGGCGGTTGCCTAGGGTGCCAAGATTTGGGGGCGCCAAAAAGTGGCACCCCAAAAAAAATTTTTAAATGGTTGCAGCCGCTGCTGCTGGAGGGGCTGAGCTGCCGGCGGCAGCAGCTGCCTGCAGCGGCAGCCCTAGGTTTCCCCTGGGTCAGAGCGCCGCCGCGGCAGCCCAGGGCACCCCCCTCACCCGGGTCAGCGGGCCCCTGAGGTCAGGGAGCCGCCGCCGCGACCCGCGCCCCCGCCACACCCTGGGTCAGGGAGCGGCCGCGGCTGGGCAGCCCAGGGCGCCCCCCCCCACCCCGGTCAGGGAGCCGCCGCCACGACCCGGCAGCCCCGGGCGCCCCCCCCCCCGCCCCCCGTCAGGGAGCAGCCCAGGGCCGGTGCTTTCCCTGGGGCGCCAGCATTTGGGGGGGGGGGGGCGACAGGCGGCTGTGGTGGAGCTGCCGCAGTCGTATCTGTGGACGGTCTGCCGGTCCCGCGGGGCGGTGAAATGGCCCGGCGCCTAGGGCGCCAGAAACCCTAGTGCCGGTCCTGGTAACCAGTAGGGAGGAAGCAGCCAGTGGAGGGCAGGAAAGGGAGGTAGCCAGTAGGAGGGATGGAGGGTGGGAGAGGCAGCCGGTGTGAGAAGGGGTGGGGGGAGGCAGCCAGCTGGGGAAGTGGGGCTGGCAGGCGGAAGTGGTGCTGCTGGGTGCCGGGAGCTGTTTATAGCCGGAGATGGTGGGTGGGAGCCAGGAGCAGAAGCCGGATCCGGCTTGGCAGAGATCCCAGCCCTGGCCCAACTGATCCTCTCTGCCTCCCTGGCTGCTGGAGCCTGGCCCGGTCCCCCTCATCCCAGCCCAGGTCCCTGCCCCACCCGGTGAGTCCTCGCTGGCCCAGTGGGGAGAGTAGGGAGCAGGGAAGGCGCAAGCAGGGGGCACAGACACCTGCCCGAGTGGGTGTGGGGACATGAGGAGGCCCCAGGTGCATGTGTATGTGGTGCATGCATGTCAGTGTGTGTGTGCTTTTGTGACGTGTGTGTGCGCGTGTGCGTGTGAGAGGTTAAAGCCATGCCAAACTTTTGCTGTATGAGGAGCTTAGTGACTCAGGATTGTGAGACTTTCATGTCAGGATCCAGCAAGATTGACCACAGGGGTGGGGTGGGAAAAAAGTAAACCCCCCCCAACGCACACAAGCACACGCACATGCACACTTATGTGCACATGCACACGCTCGTGCACACAGGCACACATTTGCGCACGCACGTGCACACACACAGGTGCACATGCACGTATACACACACTCATGCACACAGGCACACACAGGCACACATCCACGTATACATACACACTCATGCACACAGGCACACACCTGTGTGCGCACACACACACAGAGGTGCACATGCACATATACACACACACTTAGGCACACAAGAACACACCTGTGGGCGCACACACAGACGGGCACACATGCATGTGTACACACACTCATGCACACAGACACACACCTGCACGTGCACACATACACAGAGGTGCACATGCATGTATACACACACACTCATACACACAGGCACACACCTGCATGCGCGCACACGTGCACACGCACAGGCACACATCCAGGTATTCATGCACACTCGTGCACACAGGCGCACACCTGTGCGCACACATGCACACACACACAGAGGTGCACATGCACGTATACACACACACTCAGGCACACAAGCACACACCTGCGTGCGCACATACAGGCACACATGCATATATACACACACACTCGTGCACACAGGCACACACCTGCGTGCACACGTGCACACACACAGATGCACATGCACGTATACACACACACTCAGGCACACAAGCACACACAGGCACACATGCATATATACATACACACTCATGCACACAGGCACACACCTGCGCACACACGTGCACACACAGGCGCACATGCACATATACACACACACCCATGCACTCCTAAATGCTGGTTTGTAGAAGCTCTGCTCTAGGCATTAGCTGGGGCAAGTCTCTGGCCCGCACAATAGCGGTGCGGGGGGCAGGGGCAGACGTCACTATATGATCATGATGGTCCCTTCTGGTCGTAGAACTTCTGCATCTTCCACGGCTGGGTGCGGCCCAAGTGTGGCTGACTGGGGACAAACCGAGGTGGGAGGGCTCCCAGAGAAAGGAAGTGAGGTGGGGGCTGCTCTGCCTGTGCCCTAGTGCAGCACTAGGGGTGCTGTGCCAAAGGGTGTGGGAGGCACTCCCTTCAGCGTCAGGGCTGGCCTCAGTTGGGGATACTGTGGTCCAAGGCAGGGAAGGAAACACACAGGGCGTGGGCTCCAGTGTCCTGGCCACATTCGGGCACCAAGGAGTCCCTGGAGCCTCACTGGGGTATTGCTTGGTACAAGGTTCTCCTGCCCATCCAGTTTCACACTCCTGTTCTGTTTCTACAGTCCCCTCACCCCAGCCCAGAGGTGGCTCCATCTCAGTATTTGTGTGACGTATAACGTCTATAGAGCTGTGCAGGCTCTCTGTGTATAGGAGGGACAGGCATGTGGATGGAGGCTGCATGGAGGCATGGCAGGGGGCAAACTGGGGAGTGCCTGTGATCTGCCCCCCATTTGTAGACACAGCTGGGAGGAGTGCAGCTGTCTTGGTATCTGGACTTCTGGCTCCCCACCAGGTTTGGGATCCCCCCATCCCTATCTTGTCCCCATAGCCCAGTTGCCTCCCCTCTGGCCCTACCCCAGTGTCCTCAGCAGCCTCTCAACCCTGCTTGGGCTCCCCATTCACATCCCCGACTTCCTCCTTTCCTATGTCTCTGGCTCTTCTCCCCCCAGCCTGGGCTTCCCCCTCCTTGTATTCCCTGCCTGCCCCCCAGGCTCCCCCAGTTCAAACTGGGTTTCCCCACTTTCCTGTTCCCCGTCTGGGTTCCCCCAGGCCTGCTCCAGGGCTCCCCTCCACGGGCCCCTGCTCTGCCTGGCACCCCAGGCCCACTGCCGACACATCCCTGCCTGGCCGGGTGAGTATTTTTAGCGGCGCCCGCCCCCACTCTGCTCCAGTGACGGCAGAGCCGAGCCCAGCCGAGCTCTGAGTCGCTGCCTCCTGGAGACGTAGGGGCCTCTCTGCTTACGCAGCCCAGTTGCTAAAAATAACCCACTGGGGGCGGCCACTCACCTGCACCAGCTGGGGGGTGCCTTATGTGTCCTCGCCAGCATGGGGCATCCTCAGGGAACTGAGAGCCAGGACTCCTGGGTTCTATCCCTGGCTTAGGGGACTGGGGGGTCTAGTGAGTTTGGGGGGCTGGAAACCAGAACTCCTGGGTTCTACCTCTGGCTTGGAGGATCGGGGGCGGGGGGGTTGGGGTCTAGTGGGTTGTGGGGGCAGGGAGCCAGGACTCCTGGTTTCTATCCCTGGCTTGGAGGATTTGGGGGGTTGGGTGTCTAGTGGGTTGAGGGGGCTGGGAGCCAGGGCTCCTGGGTTCCATCCTCAGCTCAGGGAGGGCTGTGAGGTTTAGCAGGTTGAGATGGGGGGGTTCTAGCCCCAGCTGGGAGGGGGGAGAGATTGACGTCTAGTGGGTTTGTGGCAGGGTTTGGGAGCCAGGATGCCTGGGTTCTATACCCAGCTCGAGGAGGGGCATGGGGTCTAGTGGATTTTGGGGCGGGGACTGGAAGCTCCTGTGTTCTATCTTTGGGTTTTGCCAGAGACTAGAGTGATAGGAGTGGGGGGGAGTTAAATCCCTTTCCCCGCTCTGTCTCAGTTTCCCACTCTGTAACAGGGAGGTAATGGTGCTGCCCCTCTGTCCCTGTTCTAATGTGGCTTGGTGTCTATGAAAATGCTATGTGATTTATCTGTGGGTTGCAGCCTCCCAGGGTGACCCCCAGGGAGCCTGCATGGGGCCCTCCTCCCCACTCAGTTAATTTGTGTTTGTCTCTGACTCTCTCTCTCTTTCTCTCTCTCTCTCTCTTGTTCTGCGGTCCAGACCCCCCGGCAGTGCAGAATTGTCTATAGGGGCCCCTCCCATGGCCAGCTGCTGAATCCCCCAGGTACCCCCCATCCCGGGCACCAGCTGTCTGTGTGGTCTCACCAGTGCCATGGCCACAGCTAGGGCATGTTCTGCACACACCCCGGGAGGCTGTAGGACCCCCTGCCCCCATAGCTTGGCTGCCCACACGCCCCCCTCAGTGGCTTCAGAGCCCATGTCTCAGTTGTCTCCCCCTCCTTCTCCCCTGTCCCATGCTTGTGTCATGGCACCAGATTCACTGTGTTTGATCCCACTGCACTGGACTCACTCCAATGACACAAGACACAGAGCCCGCAAGCCCCCCGTCTCACCAGCTCCCCTCCCCCACAGAGCCCGCCTCATGCAGAGCTTCAAGGAGTCGCACTCCCACGAGTCCCTGCTGAGCCCCAGCAGCGCGGCTGAGGCCCTGGAGCTCAACCTGGATGAGGACTCCATCATCAAACCCGTGCACAGCAGCATCCTGGGCCAGGAGTTTTGCTTCGAGGTACTGCAGCCCAGCCCGGGGCGCTAGCACCTGCAAGGGAGCAGGGCCCAGGGACTGGGAACCAGGACTCCTGGGTTCTGTCCCTGGCTCTGGGAGGGGAGTGGGATCCAGTGGGTTAGACCTGGGGGGCTGGGTTCTATCTCAGGTCTGGGAGGGGAGTGAGGTCTGGGGGATTAGAACAGGGGGGCTGGGAGCCTTGATACCTGGGTTCTATCCCAGCTCTTGAAGGGGAGTGGGGTCTGGTGGGTGGGTTAGAGCGACGGTCTGGAAGCCAGGACTCCTGGGTTCTGTCCTCAGCTCTGGGAGGGGAGTGGGATCTGAGGAGTGGGCTGAACTCAAGGGCTGGGAGCCAGGACTCCTGTGTTCTCTCTCCAGCACTGGAAAGGGAAGGAGATGTATGGCTGGGCACCCCGTCAGGGTATAAGGAAGTACATGTGGTGCTGCTCAGCTGCTCCTAATTCTCTCTTCCTCAGGTCACCACTGCGTCTGGCACCAAGTGCTTTGCTTGCCGCTCAGCCGCAGAGCGCGACAAGTGGATCGAGAACCTGCAGCGAGCCGTGAAACCCAACAAGGTGCTGTAGTGGAGGGAAGTTGGGGGGCAGGGGAGCCCCAGGGGAAAGAGGTGGATACTGGCTGACAGAAGAGCTAAAGGGCAGGAGGCTTGCTCCAGCCCTCCACAGCTGTGCACACATGTCCCTCTCTCCCCACATGTTCGCCTGCTGCCCTACTCCTCCGGAGTTGTGTCCTCCTGCCTGGTGCTACTGTTACAGCCCCAATTTACCACAGAGCACACGCAGTTCCCCACAGCAACAACCCACCTGCCTGCGTCCAGTAGCACGGACCCACACACTTCATAGCATTGACCCCTGCCTGGGTCTCATAGCACCGACCCACACACCCCATAGCACGAACCCACCTGCCTGGGTCCCATAGCACCGACCCACACACCCCATAGCACGAACCCACCTGTCTGGGTCCCATAGCACCGGCCCACACACCCCATAGCACAGACTTCAGCCTACATCTTCATCCCCCTGCCTTTGCCCCATAGCCCTGATCCACCTGCCTGTCCCTGTTCCTACACCCCATAGCACTGACCCCTACCTATATCCTCATCCCCCCAATTTGCCCGCACCCGATCTCCCTGTGCTCCATAGCACTGACCCCCATCTAACCCCCTGTGCCCCCCAGGATAACAGCCAGCACCCCCCCATCTAACCTCCTGTGTCCCCCAAGGTAACAGCCAGCCTCCCTGCCCCCATCTAACCTCCCATGACCCCCAGGGTAACAACCAGCCTCCCAGGCCCATCTAATCCCCTGTGCCCCCCAGGATAACAGCCAGCACCCCCACCATATCTAAGCTTCTGTGCCTCCTCAAGATAACAGCCAGCAACCCCCATCTAACTCCCTGTGCTCCCCAGGATAACAGGCAGTCCCCCCACCCCATCTAACTCCCTGTGCCCCCCAGGATAACAGCCGGCGGGTGGACAATGTGCTGAAGCTGTGGATCATTGAGGCACGGGAGCTGCCACCCAAGAAGCGCTATTACTGCGAGCTGTGCCTCGACGACATGCTCTACGCTCGCACCACCAGCAAGATGCGCACGGACAATGTCTTCTGGGGCGAGCACTTCGAGTTCAACAACCTACCAGCCGTGCGCACCATCCGCCTGCACGTCTACAAGGACACAGACAAGAAGCGCAAGAAGGACAAGAGCAACTACGTGGGCATGGTCAGCATCCCCATCGCCAGCGTCACCGGGCGCCACTTCGCTGAGCAGTGGTACCCGCTCAGCCAGCCCAGCACCAGCAAGAGCAAGGGTGGCTGCCCTGCTGTGCGCGTCAAGAGCCGCTTCCAGACCATGAGCATCCTCCCCATGGAGCTGTACAAGGAGTTTGCTGAGTATGTGACCAACAACTACCGCATGCTGTGTGCCGTGCTGGAGCCGGTCCTGAGCGTCAAGAGCAAGGAGGAAGTGGCCTGCGCGCTGGTGCACATCCTGCAGAGCACTGGCAAAGCCAAGGTACCGGGAGAGTGGGAGGGACGGTGGCAGAGTTGGAGGACAAAGTGCCCTCTGAATTGTCTATCTCTCAAGTCCTTCTGGGCACGAGGTGGGGAGGTTTGGGGTGTTGGGTCCCCTTGCTCACTCCCCTGGCCGGGCCTAACCCCTGCAGGATTTCCTCTCGGACATGGCCATGACGGAAGTTGATCGGTTCATGGACCGGGAGCACTTGATATTCCGGGAGAACACCCTGGCCACGAAAGCCATAGAGGAGTATCTGAAACTCATTGGCCAGAAATACCTCAAGGACGCCATCGGTGAGTGAGGGAGGGAGAGGGATTTGCTTACCCTCGTGTGTGTGGGTGAGTGCACGCACTGTGGGTGAGTCTGGGTCCTGTGCATGTGAAGGGAGGCATGTGGGTCTGTGCACCGTGCCTGGAGGGATCTGAATGCCCAGAGAGTGGGATCTGTGCTCTGGGGTTTAGGGGCATTAGCCCTGTACCCAGCCTGGCGATGGGGTGTGATCCCCAACCGAACAGCTGGTCCTGGCACTGGGATACACCTGAGTTGGCATCTCACTCCATCTGATCTCTGGAGAGGCTGGTGGAGTACCCTCTCCCCAGCTTCAGGCCCCTGACGGATAGGATGGAGTGTGCAGGGTGGTAGGAGCTGGTTCCTGGGGCTGTGTCCAGCCTGGCACCCCACTCCCTGCCTCACTAGCTCTCTGCCCTCTATTCCTGCAGGCGAGTTCATCCGGGCACTCTACGAGTCAGAGGAGAACTGTGAGGTTGACCCCATGAAATGCTCCTCGTCCACCCTGCCTGACCACCAGGCCAACCTGCGTATGTGCTGTGAGCTGGCGCTCTGCAAGGTCGTCAATTCGCACTGGTGGGTGCCCACTGGCAGAGGGATGGGGGCATGTCCAGGGGCAGGGAGTGAGCAGGTGCTGTGCAGGGTGGAGGCAGGAGGTGGAGGGCCAGGGGAGGGAGGAGGTGGTGAGGGCACTGAGAGTTCAGGCAGGAGCTGAGGAAGGTGTGTGCCCTATGGCGAGGTGTATGGGGGATTCCGGAGCTCACCAATGTCCCTGGCACCCCTGCACTCTGTTCCCATGGGAGCTGAAGGCCATCAGTGCCCTGTGGAGGGGGGTGGGCTCAGGGCTGTGTATGGGTCATTGATGACCCCTCTGCCCTCCCCTCAGCGTGTTCCCGCAGGAGCTGAAGGAGGTCTGTGCCCTGTGGGGAGCGCACGGGCTCTGGGGGCATATGGTCTCAGGAGGCCTGGGGGTCACTGATGGCCCTTCACCCTCCCCACAGCGTGTTCCCGCGGGAGCTGAAGGAGGTGTTTGCCTCGTGGCGTCTGCGCTGCGCTGAGAGGGGCCGTGAGGACATCGCTGACCGGCTGATCAGTGCCTCGCTCTTCTTGCGCTTCCTGTGCCCGGCGGTCATGTCGCCCAGCCTCTTTGGGCTCATGCAGGAGTACCCGGACGAGCAGACGTCCCGCACGCTGACCCTCATCGCCAAAGTCATCCAGAACCTGGCCAACTTCAGCAAGTGAGAGATGCACCATGGACCAGGGCATCAGGGTGGGACATCACGGGTGTGGGGAATGTTGTTTTTTTGTGGGGGCAACTTAAGGTTCTACTCCCTGCTGACTCAAGCCCCCCCACCCTTGGCAGGTTTCAGCCACACAGAGGAGTATGTGTCATTCAGAGATGAGTTCCAGGAGGGTTCTGAGCATTGCATGGGGCTGTATGTAGGGGGTGCTGTACTCCATGGACCTCTCTGCCCGCTGGCAGGGTCAGCAGCAAAGGAGTACATGACGTTTGTGATCGAGTTCCTGGGTGGGAGTGGGCCAGCATGGGACGGGGCCTGGGTGTTGTATGGGGGGTTCTGTACCCCACTGACGCACCCCCCTCAACCCCACACCAGGTTCGGCAGCAAGGAGGAGTACATGGCATTCATGAATGAATTCCTGGAGCTGGAGTGGGCCAGCATGCAGCAGTTCCTCTATGAGATCTCAAACCTCGACACCCTGACCAACAGCAGCAGCTTTGAGGGCTACATTGACCTGGGCCGCGAGCTCTCCACGCTGCATGCTCTGCTCTGGGAGGTCATGCCCCAGCTCAGCAAGGTACAGAGACCTCAGACGTGGGGCTAGGAGCCACGACTCCTGGGTTCCTTCCCAGCTCTTGGAGGGGAGTGAGGGATGAAAGCCAGAACTCCTGGATTCTCTCCTGGCTCTGGGAGGGGAGTGGGGACTAGTGGGGTAGAGCAAGGGGGGCTGGGAGCCAGGACGCTTGGGTCCTCTCCTGGCTCTGGGAGGACAGCTGGGATCCCCAGGTCTCATGCGACCCGCCTCCCCTGTCTTTCTGCCCCTGGCCCCAGGAAGCCCTGATCAAGCTGGGCCCCCTGCCTCGGCTGCTCAACGACATCAGCGTCGCCCTCAGGAACCCGCACATCCAGCGGCAGCCAAGTCACCAGGGGGAGCGGCTGCAAACTAAGCCCATCATCCTGCGGGGGCCATCCTCTGACATGCAGCCCTACATGATGCGTGACCTCAACAGGTGAGTGGAGTCTGGGGCTGAGGGCTGGAGGGCAGCGGGAGATAGCAGGGCACTGGATAGGGCTGCAAACCCAATTCACTGTGGAGGTGGCCAGGGAGCATCTCCCTCTGTCCCCCGCCTTTCCCATGTAGGATCCTGTCCAGGTGTCCCCCCAACACTAACTGCTGCCTCTGCTCCCCCTGTAGCTCCGTCGATCTGCAGCCCTACATGGTGCGGGGCCTCAACAGGTGAGTCCTGGCACAGTCCCCACACTGGCCCCATACCATCCGGTACACCCCTCTGCCACCCCACCCACCCTTCCTGATGGGGAGCAATGCCACCATTCCCCATCCTTACCCTGCACCGGTCCCAGGGGGACACAGGGAGTGAGCACTGCCCTGTTCCAAGTAGCTCTGTGTGAGGCCTGGGCAGCACTGGCTGGGCCCATTTCCTCCTCTGGGGGCTCCTGTGGAGTCTGTGTGCAGGAGGCTCATTTTGGGGGAGCTGCAGGGGGACTAGGAAGGGATGTCACACATCATGGTCTGCTCAGAGACTCCCCTGTCCCTTATCCCCCATGGGCTGGGCTGTTCTTCCCCCTCCTGGGCTGCTCCCTGACTCCCCCATCCCCTGGGGACTCTGGGCTGGGGCTGTTCTTCCCCCCATCTGTACCCCTCCCAGCTTGCAACCCAACTCCGCCATCTCCAGGGGCCATGGGCTGGGGCTGTTCTTCCCCCCATCTGTACCCCTCCCAGGCTGCTCCCTGACTCCCCCATCCCCTGGGCTGGGGCTGTTCTTCCCCCCATCTGTACCCCTCCCGGGCTGCTCCCCGACTCCCCCATCCCCTGGGGACCCTGGGCTGGGGCTGTTGTTCCCCCCATCTGTCCTCCCCTGCCTCCCGGGCTGCTCTCTGACTCCCCATCCCCCAGGGGCCAGTTGTCACGGAGTCACTGGGCGATGCTCTGGAACTGCTCCCCACCAAGCCAGTCAGACTTTGGGGAGCCTCCTCTCCCTTGGAGCAGACTTGTTCAGGGCAAGAAGTTCACACGTCTTCACCTCCTGGGTCTCTCCTTGGAGCATTCAGCATCCTCTGCCCCTCCGTGTGCTTCCCACAGCGAGCCCGCCCCAGCGAGGTCCTTGGGAAGCCACCGGGTCCTGCACCCCCACTTTGCAGTCAGACGTGACTCTCAGCCAGCCAGTAAAACAGAGGTTTATTCGATGCCAGGAACACAGTCTAAAACAGAGCTTGTAGGTACCGTGAAACAGAGCCCTCGGCTGGGTCCATTCTGGGGGACAGTGAGCCAGAGCCCCACGTCTGCACTTCACTCCTCGTCCCCAGGCAGCTCCAGACTAACAATCCCCTCCAGCCCCTCCTCTCTGCTCAGCCCCTTTCCCGGGCCAGGAGGTCACCTGATCTCTGTCTCCAACACCTTCAGTTGGCACCTTTGCAGAGAAGGGGCCCAGGTCATCAGTTGCTAGGAGACAGAGCCCCAGGCATTTAGGGGCACTGGCCCTTTGCTCTGCAGCAATCACACACCCTTATTCCACCCCCTAGATATTAAGAACTGCATAGGGGACACTGAGGCACCAACACAGTATTCAGGGGAAACATTAAGAACGTTCCCAGTTCATCACATCTATCCCCTCTTCAAGACTGAACTGAGCTAGGTCACTCCAGCCAGTGACCTGGGGAAGTCCGAACCCACCAACGTTCCCATGGATGCCCCAGCATCTCTCCATTCCTCGGTGTGAGTTACACCAGCCCTTCCAGTCTCACACCCTCCCTTAGGTCGAGTGTGCTTGATGGCACTCGCAGGCCGCATGTGGGAAGGTTTATGGGGCCCGTACCCTTTTGCCACCCCAATACCCCTGGGGTTCAAACTGGGACGGGGTCTTTCCCAGCACTCTGGTCTGCGATTTGGGCTCTCTTGGTTAAGAGCCCCCATCTTGGCCTTGGCCAGCTCTGGGCTTGGGCAGCCGCTCCCCACCTTGTGGCCCAGATACAACACCTCTGCCGTCCCCACCTTACACTTTCTAGCTTTTACGGTCAGTCCCACCTCCTTGAGGCAGCCCAGCCCCCTCTTCACCTGGGACACCTGTTCCTCCCAGGTCTGGCTGAAGATGCACGTTATCAGTGTCTGCCAGGGCCAAGTTCTCCATCCCCCTCTGCTTGTCTAGAATCTCCCCAGGCCTAGGCATGGGGTCGGCATCGGACACTGTGATGGCTTTAAGCTTCTGATAGCCCCCCACAAAACCAGATCATCCTGTCTCCCTTGGGGATCAGCCGCACTGGTGAGGCCCATGGGCTGTAAAACAGCTGGATCACATCTAAAGCCAGCAGGTCCTTGACCTCTCTCTCCAGGTTCTGGGCTGCTTTCCCAGTGACTCTGAACAGGGGACACCTGATGGGGAGATTGCCTCCCACCTCAGGGAAGAGATCCCCCAGGGGGTCTTCCCCCTTCTCCTCCCAATCCTCCCCTTTCAGGTCCAGGGGTCCACTCACTCTCCTCCCATCCAGCAGCTCGAGAGGGAAGAACCCTGTGGATTCCTGGGGCACCACCAGCTGCCTCCCGACCCCCCCCAGTTCTACTTCCCCTTGGGGAGCCCATTCCCGGTACAGGAATCCCTTCTCCCGCAGGGCTGTGTCCCTGCAGCCTTCCCCAAGGGGGTTTGCAGCGCTGTGGCCAGCAAGTTCCCTCAGCTTCTCCAAGGAGGGATCCTTCCCCCAGGAGCCATGGGCTGGGGCTGTTCTTCCTCTAGGTCTGTCCTCCCCTCCCCCGGGCTGCTCCCCAACTCGCCCAGGGGCCATGGGCTGGGGCTGTTCTTCTCCCCCATCTGTCCTTCCTCCCCCCCACCCTCGGGCTGCTCCCTGACTCCCCCATCCCCCAGGGGCCATGGGCTGGGGCTGCTCTTCCCCCTGGTCTGTCCTCTCCCCCACAGGGCTGCTCCCTGACTCCCCCATCCCCCGGGGACCCTGGGCTGGGGCTGTTCTTCCCTCTCCGTCTGTCCGCTCCCGGGCTGCTCCCCGACTCCTCCAGGGGCCATGGGCTGAAACTGTTCTCCCCCCTCATCTGTCCTCCCCCACCCCCAGGCTGCTCCGCAACTCCCCCATCCCCCAGGGGCCATGGGCTGGGACTGTTCTTCCCCCACAATCTGTCCTCCCCCCGCCCCGGGCTGCTCCCCGACTCCGCCAACCCCCAGGGGCCATGGGCTGGGACTGTTCTTCCCCCAACATCGGTCCTCCACCCCCGGGCTGCTCCCCAACTCCCCCATTCCCCAGGGGCCATGAGGTGGGGCTGTTCTTCCCCTCCCGTCTGTCCCCGCCCCCCCCCGGGCTGCTCTCTGACTCCCCCAGGGGCCATGGGCTGGGGCTGCTCTTCCTCTGTCTGCCCCCCCCCAGGCTGCTCCCCAACTCCCCGAGGGGCCATGGGCTGAGACTGTTCTCCCCTCCCCATCTGTCCTCCCCCCCCCCGGGCTGTTCCAACTCCCCCATCCCCCAGGGACCATGGGCTGGGACTGTTCTCCCCCCCCCCACCCCCGGGCTGCTCCCCAACTCCCGCATCCCCCAGGGACCCTGGGCTGGGACTGTCCTCCCCACCCCCCCCAGGGTGCTCCCTAACTCCCCCAGGGGCCATGGGCTGGGGCTGTTCTTCCCCCAACATCTGTCCAGCCCCACCCCCAGGCTGCTCCCCAACTCCCCCTTCCCCCAGGGGCCATGGGCTGGGACTGTTCTTCCCCACCCCCGTCTGTCCTCCCGCCCCCCACCCCCCACCCCAGGCTGCTCCCCAACTCCCCCAGGGACCAGGGGCTGGGGCTGTTCCCCCCCCCCCGTCTGTCCCTCCCCGGGCTTCTCCCTGACTCCCCCACCCCCGGGCTGCTCCCCAACTCCCCCGTCCCCTGGGGACCATGGGCTGGGACTGCTCTTCCCCCTGTCTGTCCCCCCCCGGGCTGATACCCAACTCCCCCTTCCCCCAGGAGCCCTGGGCTGGGGCCACTCACTGTTGCCTTCTCCCCATCCCTGCTGGAGCACTGGCCCTAGTGCTGACCACTTGGCCTTTCTGCCCCTCCCAGCTCCATGGACATGACCCGATTGCCTTCGCCCACCAAGGAGAAGGGCTCCAAGGACATGTTCTTTGTGACGCGTCCGCCCCTGGCCCGCTCCTCGCCTGCCTACTGCACCAGCAGCTCCGACATAACTGAGCCCGACCAGAAGATGCTGAGCGTCAACAAGAGCGTCTCGATGCTGGACCTGCAGGACAGCCGCATGAACAGCGTCTCCAACCTGCAGAGTGTGGGCGACATGCTCAACAGTAGCCAGGCCTCCATCACCGCGGCCATGGGACTGCGGCCCAGTCGCCTCTCGCAGGGCAGTGGCTCCAGCATCGCGGCTGGCCTGCGGCTGAGCCACATGGGGGTCACCACTGACGGGGCTGCAGCCCAGCAGCTTAGGGTGCCCCTCTCCTTCCAGAACCCCCTCTTCCACATGGCCTCAGATGGGCCTTCAGCCGCACCCTCGCACCGGCCGTCTGAGGGCAACCCCGACACCTTTGCCCCCTTCCACGGCTACAGCAAAAGCGAGGATCTGTCTGCCAGTAAGCACATCATCCACAGCCACAGCTACAGTGACGAGTTCACCCGCCAGGGCTCCGAGTTCACCAAGCGCCAGCTCTCGCTGCAGGAGAACCTGCAGAACATGCTCTCCCCCCCCACAGATCACCATCGGGCCCCAGCCACAGCGAGCCCCGCCCCAGCCGCAGCCCCAGGTCCCACTTCAGCGCGGAAAGTCCCAGCAGCTGACGGTCAGCGCTGCCCAGAAACCTCGGCCCTCCAGCGGCAACCTTCTGCAGTCACCCGAGCCCACCTACGGGCCAGCCCGTGCTCGCCAGCAGTCAGTCACCAAGGAGACGCCCTCTGCACTCAAGCCAACCATTACCAAGCAGGTGTGGAGAGGGCAGGAAGGGAGGCAAGGTGTGTGGGCGGTGGGGAGGGGTATCAGTGGGTAGGGTGATGGAGCAGGGTGGACAGGTGGGGAGTGGTATAAAGGGGGACAGTGAGGAGGCTCGGGTTGGTCCTCACGAGTGGAGCGTCAGTACTGCTCAGGGTGGGTAGCTGACCTTGAGGAGGGGGTGGTGGTCTGTCTTCCAGGGACCCCAACAGGGCGGTGGGGGCAGTCTCTGGGGCAGGGAGGGGGTCTCATTCCATGCTCGCTAACTCTCTCCCCCCACAGCCATCGCACACGCCTTCCACGCTGAACCCTGTCATGCCAGCCTCTGAGCGCACCGTGGCCTGGGTTTCCAACATGCCACACCTGTCAGCCGACATCGAGAGCTCCCACATCGAGCGCGAGGAGTACAAGCTGAAGGAGTACTCCAAATCCATGGATGAGAGCCGGCTGGACCGGGTAAGAGAACCCAGGAGGCCTGACTCACAGCAATCACCCCAGCTTTAACCCACTAGACCCCACTCCTCTCCTCATGCCAGGGATAGAACGCAGGAGTCCTGGCCCCCAGCCCTTCACAGTGGGGCGGCACGAGCCCCTGCCTCGAGGCAGAAGTGCCCTCATGGCCATCACATTGCCTCTCCCTCCAGGTGAAGGAATATGAGGAGGAGATCCACTCACTGAAGGAGCGGCTGCACATGTCCAACCGCAAGCTGGAGGAGTATGAGCGGCGCCTGATGTCACAAGAGGAGCAGACCAGCAAGATCCTGATGCAGTACCAGCAACGGCTGGAGCAGAGTGAGAAGCGGCTGCGCCAGCAGCAGGTGGAGAAGGACTCACAGATCAAGAGCATCATCGGCAGGTGAGGGGCGGATCGGAGCGGTGGGGCCTTATGGTAGGGTCACTGGGTCCTGGGCATGTGCGGGGAAGGTGGGGGCCACGGGGTCCCTGGCACATGTTGGGGAAGATGGGAGGTCACAGGATCCCTGGCACACATGGGGGGGCGGCTCATGGCAGAGGCACAGGATCCCTGGCATGTGTGGGAGGTGGGGGTCACAGGGTCCCTGATACATGGCTATGAGGGCGTCATGAGGTCCCCAGCACACACAGGGGCTGTGGGGGAGTCATAGGAGGATCCCCTCAGAGATCCTGAACTCAGGGCAGGGAGGGAACAGTCCCTCTAGGAGCTGCCTCCCATTACATCTCCCAGGTACCTGCCGTGGCCTCCGCCCCCCCGGGGACCTGCTCCATCTGTCCCCTGCCCCACTGGGCGTTAGCTGTCAGGGACCCTTGGCCTCCCCCCGCGGGAGCCCGGATTGACTCCAGTGAAGCCTGTCCCTGCAGGTTGATGCTGGTGGAGGAGGAGCTGCGCAGGGATCACTCGGCCGCCCACGACGTCTCCGAACCCCGGAAACGCCTGCTCGACGCTCAGGTGGAAATTACAATGTCATTTTTCTTTTCCGTGTCTCCATTTCCCATCCCATCTTGTCTGCTGTCTGTGCCACGGGCAGGGCTAGTGCTGGGGGAAACCGATGGATGGACCCGGAGCAGGGCTAGTGCTGGGGGAAACCGATGGATGGACCCGGAGCAGGGCTAGTCCTTGGGGAAACTGATGAATGGATGGAGCCAGAGCAGGGCTAGTGCTGGGGGAAACTGATGGATGGACCCGGAGCAGGGCTAGTGCTGGGGGAAACTGATGGATGGACCCGGAGCAGGGCTAGTGCTGGGGGAAACCGATGGATGGACCTGGAGCAGGGCTAGTGCTGGGGGAAACTGATGAATGGATGGACCCAGAGCACTGCTAGTGCTGGAGGAAACCGATGAATGGATGGACCCAGAGCAGGGCTAGTGCTGGGGGAAACCGATGGATGGATGGACCCAGAGCAGGGCTAGTCCTTGGGGAAACTGATGGATGGATGGACCCGGAGCAGGGCTAGTGCTGGGGGAAACCGATGGATGGATGGACCCGGAGCAGGGCTAGTGCTGGGGGAAACCGATGGATGGACCTGGAGCAGGGCTAGTGCTGGGGGAAACTGATGAATGGATGGACCCGGAGCAGGGCTAGTCCTTGGGGAAACTGATGGATGGATGGACCCGGAGCAGGGCTAGTGCTGGGGGAAACCGGTGGATGGATCCGGAGCAGGGCTAGTGCTGGGGGAAACTGATGGATGGACCCGGAGCAGGGCTAGTGCTGGGGGAAACCGATGGATGGATGGACCCAGAGCAGGGCTAGTCCTTGGGGAAACCGATGGATGGACCCGGAACAGGGCTAGTGCTGGGGAGACAGCCCAATGGATGGATGGATGGAAGGGTAGGGGGCAGGGCTGGGAAAGGTGGATGGAGAAATGAGGGTTAGAGTTGGAGGACACAGACATACTGACTGCCACAGCATTAGGACCAGGAAGGAGGAAGGCCTAGGGCCCGGAGAGGATGACAAATGATTGGATGGGGAGGACTAGCACTGTGTTAGCCCTAGACAAGGTTCCTGCCTCTTGGGGACATAGGATCAGAGTGCTCACAGTGTGAGGGGGCCAGTACACCCTTACAGTACTCTCAGAGCAGCCCTGGGATTCAGTGCCTCCTCCAGGGGATAGAGGTGAAGAGGGGCCCTGGGCAGTGGGGACTTCTTGGGTCCATGGGATTTAGGATGAGGAGATGCCATCTGGACACCATGAGAAATAGCTCCCCTCCCTTCCTGACTTTTGAGCAACTCCACAATAAAACTCTGTATTCCCCAATCATCCCCTCACACAACCCCTACACATTTCCCCATGAAACACAAAAATCCCTCATATAACTCCTCCCAAATCACCTGATCTGACACCATAATGTCCCCAGTAATCCCCCTCCCACATTTCCCCCAATAAACTTACAGCCCCCAGAATTGTTCCATCACCTCCTGATACTCAAACTCTGACAGCTTACATGGGCCTTGCAGCGTGGGCAACAAGGGACATGGGACAGGTAAGAATAGCCTCCAAAGCTAGGTGTTGTGTTCGGAATCCTGGGAGGCCGTGGGGCCTGGCTCAGGGGCCTAGCGAGGTGTGTGCAGGGAGAGGGGCCCGATGAGGACATGGGGCCTGGTTCAGGGGCTAGTGAGGTGTATGCAGAGATTGAGGCCCGAGAAGGCCATGGGTCCTGGCTCGGGGGCCTAAGGAGGTGTGTTCAGGGGTAGGGATCCGAGGAGGTCCTGGGGCCTGGCTCAGGGGCTAGTGAGACCTGTGCAAGGACTGGAGCCCGGATCAGGGGGCTATAAAGCCTGTGCAGCGACTGGGGCCCAAAGAAGCTGTGGAGCACAGCTCAGGGGCTAGTGAGGCCTGTGCAGGGATTGGGGCCCAAGGAGGCTGTGGGGCCTGGCTCAGGGGCTAGTGAGGCCTGTGCAGGGATTGGGGCCCGAGGAGGCCATGGGCCTGGCTCAGGGGCTAGTGAGACCTGTGCAGGGATTGGGGCCCGAGGAGGCTGTGGAGCCTGGCTCAGGGGCTAGTGAGGCCTGTGCAGGGATTGGGGCCCGAGGAGGCCGTGGGGCCTGGCTCGGGGGCAAGTGAGGCCTGTGCAGGGATTGGGGCCCGAGGAGGCTGTGGGGCCTGGCTCAGGGGCTAGTGAGACCTGTGCAAGGATTGGAGCCTGGATCAGGGGGCTATAAAGCCTGTGCAGCGACTGGGGCCCAAAGAAGCTGTGGAGCACAGCTCAGGGGCTAGTGAGGCCTGTGCAGGGATTGGGGCCCGAGGAGGCCTTGGGGTCTAGCTTGAGGTTAGGGTTTCCACCTGTCTATGATCGTCCCTTGTTTGAGGTGGCTGTCCTGGGAAGTTGAGAGACCAATCGGTGATATGCTAAGGGACATGTTGCTTCCCTAAAAGGTCTTTTAAAATAAAGCGGGGTTCCTTATTTTCCCCATGCTTTCCTCTTATTTGCACCTTGCCAAGGTGGTCACCATATAGGTATTAGTGTCTGGATATGGGGCTGGGTGCCCCCGGGTCAGTGTACAGATAGTGGGTGGTATTTGTGTGTGAGGATTTTGAGGTAGCTGTGTAGCTCTAGCAGCTGTTCACCTGGCTGTCCCAGCATGAGCCAGTGGCAGGAATGTCTCCCCCCTTCCCTGGCCGTCCCCATGTGCCCCAGAGCTGGGTCAAGTTGGCCCTGGATCTGTGGATGCAGCGAGAGGTCAGGGAGAGGGCTTCAATCATGATTTTCCCAGCCCCTTCCCCCTGCTGCCCCCAGCACTTCCCAACCCTCTCCCATCCTGGGTCTGTGGACCCCTCCTGTTTTCTGGGGAGACGATGGAGTCAGCGATGGCGTGATCTGTGCTCCCACCGGGGGGCACCAGTGCCGGGGCCCTGACCCGTCTGTTTCTCTCCTCTTCATCCTAGCTTTTCATCAGGTAACTCTCTCTGACTCTGCTTTTGTCACGTGGAGGGATCGGGGGGACTCTCGCCGTTCGGTAGCAGATCAGGTGGGTCCTTTCCTCTCCTCCCCCTCAACCCCCATCTGCACACGCTCCCCCTCTCCTTCTGTGCATCACCCCTCCCTGTAGAGACTAGCAAACTACCTTCTCCTTCCCCATTAGGTTCAATTAACTCCGTTGTCTGGTTGGTTCTATCCCCCCTGCCCCGCCAAGGGTCCAGCCTCTCTCTCTCCAGTGGGCCCAGACCACTGAGTACTGGCATGGCTGGGGTGGATTGAACCTGGCACCATGGAGCCTGGTCAGAACATTTCACAGACACTGTCTCTCTTGGGGGCAGCGCTGCGGGTGCTGCCTGTGCTGCTCAGCCCCAGGGCCTGCCTTCACCTTCCTGTTGCAGGCTTTTTCCAGGCCTCCCCATAAGCCTCTCGGTCTTGCTGGCTGCTTCTATCAACTCTGGGGAGCCGCTTGCCCCCACAGGATTTGGGGGTCTCAGGCTGGAGCAGTTCCCCCCATCATGGGGTGGCCAGTAGCTGAGAAGAGAACATCAGAATGCACTCTGTGGCACCCAAGTCTTTACTGGATGGCTCCCTCCAGCCCCAGAGGGGAGAATTGCCTGGGTATTGCATCACAGTCTCCCCAGATCCTCGCTCCCTGATGTGACACCGATGGGGTGGGGGGGAAAGGTGCCAGTTGGATATGGGCAATTTGGGCCAGTATTTCTCTAGTCTTTTCCATCCCAGTGCCCTCTGCTTGAGTGCTCCTCCCTGTGCTGTGAGATCCCCTCACGCCTTTCACTAGCCACTGGCAGAGACAGGAGATGGGTCTAGATGAGCCCCTGTCTGATCTGCACCAGCCGACCCATGCTGGGATGCAGCACGAGGACCATTTAGTGGTACAGGACAGGACCCGAAGGAGAATCACGTGTGTCAGGAATAAACATCACCTGTCAGCCTGTCCCCATCCTGTCTGCCTTCCTGCCCCCCTGCTCCCGGACTCGGGGCTCATCTGACGTTGGCCTGGGGTGTGTTCCCACCAGAGCAGCCCATGAACCTCTCTTGGGGTAGTGGCAGCACTTCTGTTTCTTTGGAGCTGGGTTGGGAGTCACCAGGCAGCCTGTGCTGCCCCCACCAACACCTCATGAGTTCTCTGGAGTGCTGGGGGTGATCCCTTTCCCTTGTGCCCTCGCTTCACCCTGTCTTCAGCACAAAGCAGGTTCCTGTGGAGAGCTGCATTCCTCTGAGGGGGGCTGAGCCTCGGGGTCCAGGTCTTGCCCACGTGAGCAACTTGCCCACATAAGCACCCTTCCTTTGAAAAACTGCGGGGAGCAGTGTTGGGAGGGAGGCTGAGGGGGAATCAGAGCTGGGGTGGAGGCTGATTAGGGAGTTAAATTGGGGGAATGTTGGGGGAAACATCTCTCACCAGACAAGGGCAGTTAGTGTTTTGTTAGCATCTGTAAGTGTCTTCCCCAGCACTAACCCCCCAGTTTCATACCTGTCTCGTTTCCACCTCCTGTCTTTTCTGTCTACACCGCATCTCACTGGAACCCGTAACTCCTATTGAATTGGGTGGGGAGGGCTGTGTTCACCTCCCAGGGGCAGAACCAGGGAGTCTGGGGCAGGGAGTGGGATCCTCGGGTCACAGCCCTGAGCCCACTTGCAGGGAATCTCTTTCTCACAGCCCTGATTTCAGGAGTTCTGGCTCCCCAGGGGCCGGGCTGCAGTGGGGGTGTCTGCGTCTCATGTGTGAGTTGTGAGGGGAGGGCATGTGCCGTGTAACATGGGTGTGGGTGTGTGTCTGTGTCCTGTGAGCACGTGTCGGGGGGCACAGGTCTCAGCAATGAGAGCACAGTCCACCGTCCAGAGGGGGGCGCCCCGGAATGCTCCCGGGTGGCAGGCGTGAAAGGTTAGTGCCCGCGTAGGGAGGGCGTGCGTGGGAATCTCATTCTCGGTGATGATGGTGTGGGGCTATATGGAGGAGGGGATAGCATGGACAGACTGTGATTCCACAGTGTCCCCCAAGGCAGTATGGAACACAGACCCACAGCCCTGAGCTGGGCTCCCATGTCATGGACTCAGCAGCAGCCTTGGCCTCATTCACAGCCCCCTCAAACCCCATCCTGTGCCAACGGAAGGGCTATAGGAACAATGGGAGCAAGAGGCTGTTCCCCACCTGACCCCTGTGGCAGTGGGTCTCTCCCCCACTTGTCCCTAGCCTGAGTGGGCTAGGGCAGGTTTGCCGTGTCCCCAGTGACCTCCCTCTGAAATAGCGCTGGAGAAATGTGAGCCTGTGAACCGGCAGCATGCTGAACAAGGGGTGTGCCCCCAGGATTGGGGTTACACAGCAGAAAGGGGCATGGTGAGGGGAAGCTTTACCCTTGTTTCCTGACCACCAGCAGGTCCAGCTCGTGCTGCTATCCAGCTGTTAAACTGGTGCTGAGTGCTTACTCAAAGCCCCTTCTCCTGACTGAGCCAGAGGAGCATCTTTCGTCTGAGGCTGAGCTGGCCAGTTTGTCCTGCAGAGCTGTGTTGGGTCAGGGGTGACCCTAGTGAGATGCAGATAGACTGGGATAAAAGTGCCTTGTACCCTTCTAGCTTATTCCCCTTCAGGAATGGCTGGCTGCTCACAACACCTTTTCATCACTGTATCCACACTACTAGCAAGGGTGTCTGGCTTTAACCACTGCAGAACAGTAAAAGCAGGACACCATTCAGATGTAGAGAGCCTTTCATGAGAGCTGGGCTGCTGGTAGGCAAAGATTTTCCAGGGTATTTAGTGCCTGAGGATGCAGATAGGCACCTAGTAGGTATTTAAAAAATTTCCAGACAGATTAGGTACCGAAGTCCGGTCTGTTAATCTGGCCAGAAGGGATGTGCCCAAGCTGGGAGAGGGAGCCTGCAATATATCGGGGACTGGAACGCAGAGCTCCTGCATCCCAGGTGAGCACCCTACCCATCACTCTGGCATTTCTCCCTATGGTAAATTAATCTCAGGATAGCTGTGTCTGCCCTGGGGTCTTAGAGGTACCTAGGTACTAGTAAGATGTCACCACTCCTAACTTACAGCTTTTAAGAGTAGACTGGGCTAGCTGGGTCTGTGTTGACCAGGTGGTAGCTGGCTGGGCATAGGGTTTGTCCAGCTGGGTGCTACGAGAAGTGAATTACAATGGGGATGTTAACATGTTTTCCAGTAGGAATCCTTTTTCTTTTGTGCCACTGTGTATTTGGGGTGCACTGCTAGAATCCACTGTTAGCTAACACGCCCACTCCATGAACTGCCAGGCCAGAGAAAACCTGGGGCCATCCTCTCCTACTAAGAAAACAAGGAACAAACCCCCAGGAGAATCCCTGCTGTTTCTGTGTTGGTGCCAGATGCTCCTGGCTCAGGTCGGCCCCATGGACCGAGCTATCTGGATGGATGTAGGCACTGGGGAAGAGAGCTGGGGCAAGGGTTGCCATCTGGGTAGGTGTCTGGTGGGCGGAGCTGCAGATTGAGCGGCTGAGCCCCCGTAACGTTAATAAATAAGCCTTTGCTCTGTGTCTGTGTTGCAGGAGAGGCAGCTTTCCGCCGTGGGTACAGCAAACCCGCGTTTGAGCGGCGCCTTGGCCCAGCCATGGAACGGGATCCTGCCCGCCCAGCCACCGCCTCCGCCCCCGCGACTCCAGATCACGGAAAATGGAGAGTTCCGCAACACCGCTGCTGAGCACTAGCCACCGCCCCCGCGAGACGCGGCCCGGGGAAGATGGGGGGCACCCCCAGCCCGCAGCTCGGCGGGAGCAGCAGAGACCCTGGCAGGGACAGTGCCCCTCCGAAGCAAATAAACCTGCACTGGAGGGGCACCCCCTTTGCCCCCTCCCCTTGCACCAGCGCCCCCCCTCCTGCCTCCTTGAACCAGCCCCCCCCCGTCCTCGGGGACAGTTCAATGCTTTGAACTCAACTTCAGGGTGTTTTATAGCAGAACACAGATGACAATCTTACACCCCCTCCCATACACCTTTCCCTCTCTTCCCAGAGGGAGTAGGGCTGACACCTCCTCCGCCCCTCCATGGACCTCCGCTTCCCTGTGGAGGAAATTGGGACATTACCTCTTCGCCACTTCAAATTTCTCAGGAGTGGTCTCATCCTCCCCCTGGCAGCCATTTTATAGTATTGCCCCCTCCTTTCCTGGTGTGTGCCCATAGGAGAGGGGAGGGAGTAAACTCACCTCCAACCTGCCCCCAGGAGCCAGGGCGGGGAGCAGCTAGGAGGGCTGATTTTGGTTGGCCGTGTTCCTGGAGGTTTCATCACATGCCCTAATCTTTAATGAAAGTTGATACTTTAATTCCTGGAGACAATCCTGGAGGGTTGGCAACTGAGACTGGAGGCAGCTTGAGCCAAAGCTGTCCCCATTTCCCTTCATGTGGGGGTCTCTGCCTGGCTCCAGCTCCCCAGGGCAGGGGCGTTCCCCAGAGGGGGTAGAGGTTTCACTAACAGGGAAGGGCTCCCAGCTCTTTGTCTCAGTATTTCTCTCTCTCTCTCTCCCTCCCCCCTCCAGCAACGGGGATGTGGGTCAGGGTGGAAGGCTTGTGGAGTTGCAGGTACTCTCCCTGCCCCACCCATCACGCGCTAGCCTCACCCCCAGCAAGGCAGGGCTGCCCCACACCATCGGCCAAGGGAGAGACCACCCCCTCTTTCCTGCCTGGCCAGGGTCAGTGCTGGAGTTTGCCCCTCACTTCTGCCATTCCTACCTGGTGTCAGCACTGGGGTTCTCCCCCTAACTCCCACCTGGTGCCAGTGCTGGGATCCCATCACCCTCTCCCTCTGCGCTCTCTATATTCAGATAAAGGGCTTTGCCTGCTCAGCCCCCCTTCTCCACCCCGTGTGTCCTGCACCCACCCCAGTCTTTGGAAATGACGATTATCTAGACATTGATCGGGGCGGGGGGTTTCTGGGGGGGGGCATTGAGGGAGGGGCTTTTTCTTTCTTTCCTTCCTGTTCTCAGACCCCCCATTTTCCCCAGTCTGGGGTTAGTGGGGGGGAACAACCAACAAAATAATTAAGAAGCCATTTCTTTGCCCACCCGCCAGCGCGTGCAAGGCACCGGGGCAGGGGAGCGCCCTTTCCGCCGCCACCTGAGCACGGAGAACTGGAGGGAACTCTTGTGGCTATTCACCGTTGTGCTATGGTCTGAGCTGCTGGGTGAATGTGTTCAGCACAGTGATTGTACTGGGTGTTTCTTTGCTGTTTCTGTGTCTCTATTTCAGACTCTGGCGAGGACAAGACTCGCCATTAACCAGCCCTCCCTTGCCCCCTCCCCCACTTCAGTCCATATTTCTTTTGTAAGGACTCTCCCCTTCCTTCCCCTCCCCCTCCCCCCGACAGCGGCGACTCGGGCGGCGCCATGATATTTATACGTATTAGTTATTATTATTATTATATAAAAGTTTGTACATATGTGAAATTTCCTCTCCCCTACCCCTCCTCCCCCGGCCCATCCTGGCCGCATCGCCCCCAGGCTGGGAGCTGTAATTACCACCGGATTTGTACTGTACATAGACCTCTCCGGACCTCAGTCTCTGTACATAGCCCCTACCCCGGGAAGAGAGTTCAGGTCACGAGCGCCCGCCCCGACGCCGCGTTGGGCTCCCCGGGCGTCTCTCTCTCTCCGTTTTCTTTTATGTCAGTTTTATTTTTTCTCATTTTTTTCTGGAGTGTGTGGTGCCAACGGAGAAACGTTTAATAAACAGCGATTGTTCTTTTACCCACCTTGCCTGAGGCCGCAGGGCACGGCCGGGGAGAAGGTCCCGCGTGGGGTCGCAGGGCACGGTCCGTGGGGGGAAGCTCCGGGGCAGGAGCCGCAGGACACGGCGCAGGTCAGAAGCTCCCGGGGGGGCCTCAGGACAAGACGCGGAGGGGGGGCGCAGGGCACAGCTCGGGGGCAGGAGTTCTCGGGGAGGCGCAGGACACAGCCTGGGGGGGAGCGCAGGGCACGGCCCTGGAGCAGGAGTTCCGGGGGGAGAGGGCGCAGGGCACGGCCCCGGGGGCGGAGCTCCGGAGGGGCGCAGGGCACGGCCCGGAAGCAGCAATGCCGCGGGGCGCGGGGGCGCCCAGCACACTGTGGCGCCAGGGAGGGGGCTGAGCGGGCTTCCCCGGCCCGGCGCAGACCCCTCTGGGATGGTTCCCTGGGCGGGGCCTGGGTCTCAGCATCGTCCCGACCAATCACAGAAGGCTCCCCCCTCTGGCCAATCAGAGTGCGGGACGAGACGCGCCCGACCACTAGCCAAAGGCCGGTTTCTGTGATTGGCTGGAGGAAGATCAGGCGCCCACCAATCGGCGGCTCCGTCTGCCAGGGTGCGACGCTGGGTGGCCGATCTCTGGCCCGCGTTGGGCAGGGCAGGGCGTGTCTCTGAGTGAGCCGAGCGCTGGTTGGCTGAGGCGGGACCCCAGGGTCAGCTCTTGGTTGGCCCTTGTGTGGCAGGGGTTGGAGGTGCCTCGCGCTCGGGCAGCGGTTGGTTGGCCGGCCACGTGCTGGGGGGCACTCGGGGAGAGAGGCTCTGTGGGGGAGGGGCCAGGCTCGCTTAGGGTTGGGGGTGAGTGTCCTTCCGCGGTTGCCTGGTGACCCAGTAGAGTAGGAGGGGTTTCCCGGGGCTCGCTCTCGGTTGGCCCGAGCGGTGGGGGCGGGGTTTCCCGGGGACGCTCTCGGTTGGCCCGGGCGGTGGGGCGGGGTTTCCCGGGGCTCGCTTTCGGTTGGCCCGAGCAGACCTCGCTGCTGCGACTCGCCCTACGGCACAACTGGCCGCAGGTAAGCGCTGAGTCTACCCCTCCCCCCGCCTCCCGCTGCTGGGGTGGGAGTGACCCGCTGTGGGGCTGCGGACTGTGCTCTGTGGGGTAGCGATGCTGGGAAGCGCTGAGTCTACCCCCCTTCACCCCCCCGCTGCTGGGGTGGGAGTGACCCGCTGTGGGGCTGCGGACTGTGCTCTGTGGGGTAGCGATGCTGGGAAGCGCTGAGTCTACCCGCCCCCCGCCGCTGCTGGGGTGGGAGTGACCCGCTGTGGGGCTGGACAGGGCGCTGTGGGGCTGCGGACTGTGCTCTGTGGGGTAGCGATGCTGGGAAGCGCTGAGTCTACCCGCCCCCCGCCGCTGCTGGGGTGGGAGTGACTCGCTGTGGGGCTGGACAGGGCGCTGTGGGGTCGCGATGCTGGGAAGCGCTGTAGGCAGCTCCCGGGGGCGCTGCTGTGGGGTAGGTGCTTTGGGAGGGGGGTTGAGGGTCCCCGCTCCCAGGATCCTGGGATGTGAAACACTCATTCGACCCCCTGTCGGGGCCCTGTGACCCCCCCCGTGGGGGTGGGAGGGTTGAAGCCCCAGTAACGAACCCCGACCACTCCGCACCAGCGCTCCCCTATAACAGGCGGTGCCATGGAAAGGCTGGGTTGGCAGGGTGTTCTCTGGGCCCACGCACCCCATCTGTCCTGCTCCATTCACATTTTCCTCCTGCAGCAGGCCGTGCCGGGGGTGGGGGTTTCTTGGGGCTCCAGCCCTTCCCCTCATTCTGCTCCTCCCCTTGCAGTTGCTCTCCATCCCTGTGGCAGGCAGCACTTTGGGTGGGGAGTTTTTCTGAGCCTCAGCATCCTTCACTCCCTGTCTCTCCCTTTGTAGGGACCTGCCTTGGGCAGGCGGTGCCATGGAGCCAGAGACCCGCAGCATCCAGATTGAGTTCCCGCACTATGCTGCAGTGCTGCTGGAGTCACTCAACAAGCACCGCCTGGAGGGCAAGTTCTGCGACATCTCCATCCACGTGCAGGGCCGGGTCTTCCAGGCTCACAAGAGTGTGCTGGCCGCCTCCTCGCCCTACTTCCATGACAAGCTGCTCCTCAACGACACCAACTGCATTGTGCTGCCCAGTGTCATTGAGCCAGAGGCCTTTGAGAATTTGCTGCAGCTCATCTACTCTGGCCGTCTCAAGCTGCTGATGGAGGCACTGCCCAGTCACCTGCTGGTGGCCAGTGGGCTGCAGATGTGGCAGGTGGTGGACCAGTGCTCTGAGATCCTTAAAGAGCTGGAGGGGGGACCCTGCCGGCCCTGGTCCAGCCGGGCAAGCGAGAGCCAGTCTCCCAGTAGCAGCAACTATTTTGCCGTGAAGGACGACGGAGAGCCAGGGGGCAGCAGCTCAGAGGGGCCTGGGCATGGTGGGGTGTCATCAGGCCGGGCAGCTCCAGGCTGCCTTGACAATGAGGTGATGAAGATCCGGGTGTCACAGGAGGAAGAGGAGGAGGAAGAGGAGGAGGAGGACCATCAGGCCCAGATCTGTAGCGGCTCAATGGACAAGGCTGTGAAGATTGTACTGGAGGAAGATGAAGAGGGTGGTGGCAGAGGTGGCTCCAAGGGGCCGTCTTCAGGGGAGCTGGACAGTGCCTTCCATGGCCCCCGTGACCACCCCAAGATCTTCTATATCAAGCAGGAGCGCTTTGACCCTGACGAGGCAGCAGTGGGAGCACTGGGAGGTGGTGTGAGTGCTGCAGGTGAGGCCAGCTTTCTCAAGTCGCTGGCACAGGGGCGGGCGTTGGGCATGGCTGAGGTTCAGGGCCTGTGCCAGGCGGAGTTCCAGCCAAGCAGTGAAGTTAGCTACATAATCCCTGCTGCAGGCACTGGTGCCACCTCCTCCTCCATCACTGCCCCTGGCTTCACCATTAAGGCCCAGCCCCTCTCCACTGAAGAGGCCGGGTTCCCCCAGAGCTCCTGGAAGCCAGTGGACCTACATGGAAATGAGATCATTGCCCATGCGGTGCACGGTCAGGTGGTGCATGCGCCAGTTAAAATTGTGACAGCACCTGATGGAAAGAAATTTGGCTGCCTTTGTGGCAAGCGCTTTGCTGTCAAGCCTAAGCGTGACCGGCACATCATGCTGACCTTCAGTTTGCGCCCCTTTGGCTGTTCCGTCTGCAACAAGAAGTTCAAGCTGAAACACCACCTGACGGAGCACATGAAGACCCACGATGGGAACCTGTATTCATGCGAGGACTGTGGGCGCAAGTTCCGTGTGCAGAACTGCTTCCTCAAGCACAAGGAGCTGTGCAAGGGCCAGGGCTGGGCCACTGCTTGCTGGACCTACAAATAAAACCTGGGGTGGGACTGAGTGGAGGACTCCTGCCAGCCTTCTCTAGGCCTGATCTAGCCCCTGAGCTCTGTTGCTCTGTATCCTTGTGGATCTGCCTTCCTGAGCTTGGTAACCTGCTCCAGGGCCCTGGGGACACCAAAACATGAAGGGACACAAAAGGGAGCTGGGCAGACCAGGGGATTTGGCCCCAGCATGTTAGCTCCCCATGCTGCTTCATGGCTTAGTGTTTCTGACATACAGAACCTGCCATGGGTCAAAGAAGGGGAGATGCCCCAGGCTAATGTTGGAGCTCAGGGCAGGAGGATGGAGCAAGAGGCTGATGGGAACCTCAAGGCTAGGGATTTAACAGCCACATTACATCCCTATTCACAATCTGGCCTTGCCCTCCTCTGAAAGAATACAGCTGTGTTGTGAGTGGACTCAACTACTGGATCCCACATACTCTTCACTCAGCTGAGTCTGGGCAGAGCTGTGTCACTGTTCCTGCCTCTGGGTTTATAAGGCACACTCCCAGGTGTGGATTCCATGGCTGCTACCTTTCCTTGGGACTTGGGAATCTGCAGCCTAACCACCCTAGCCACCAAAACCAGCATCTCAGCCTTCCCCAGCCCTCAACTGCTTGTACACATTCCCTCAGAATCCGCCTTGCTGTGGGCGCTCAGGGCAGATGACTAACCCCTTAGGGACAATAAGGTAGGTGAGCAAAAAACACAGGCTCAGCAAAGTGATTTCTTAATCACACACACTTTACTCTTCAAGCAGCGGAGTGTTACAGATCTGTGCAAGCCACCGTCCTGAGCTGCCGTCTAGTCTGATCTCACTCCTGCGAGACTGAGTTCTGGTCAGTGACCCAGACAAGGCCAAGTCCCTACTGCCTTCTTCCCTTCAATCCTGGTCTTGTGAAGTGCGGCAGTGGGCAGCCCGCCCTTCTCCAGGAGCATTCCCCTTAAACCTAGTCTCTGACCCTTCTGGACTATGTGTCCAGTCTAGGATATTCCAACCCCATGCCCTGTGAGGCCCAGTGAAGAAAACCGTTGGCTCCTGAACTGGGCCAGTCTTTGAATCATCCAAAGTTGATGGGCCTTGGTGGTCCAGTCATTGATAGTCCTTTCCCTGGCAAGGCAGTGTCTGAAATAGACTGGCTGTGTCGAAGTCAGGCAAGCTTTTCTACACAGTGCACAGAATGAGAGAGAGGCACATAAACAGAAATCAAAGCCAAATGCAGTTCCCCATTTGATACAGACATAACGCTCTTCTCTTGCAGCCACTGGCTAGGTCAGTAACCTGGAGGCTACCAACCCCAGCACTGTGGCATGCATGGGCAGGATGGGGAAAGCTCATTGTGGGAGCCATGGTCATATAACTCTAGTGGTTTTGCCCAGGTTTCCTGGTCCTGCAGAGAGGCTCCCACTGTCACACCACCCTCATTCAAACCAGGCCCAACGTGAGCTCCCCCTCCTGCCAGAGCAGCTCAGCCACTCCATTCCCAACCCCTTGATTGTGCTGTGAGGCACATCCCAGGCCTAGAGACTCAGATTCCCCTGTGAGCCACAGCACAGGGTTGGGGACAGGGGTAGAGGCTGGTGTGAATGTCCTGTACACTAGGGAGTGTGGGTCTTTGCCCATCCTTCTAATAGCTGGTGCACAAAGCAGGTGGCAGAGTGACATGTTCAGAGCAAGCGGCAGAGGTCAGTTTTGTGGAGCTGAAGTCCCTGGGTCACTTCCATCGTAACCCATGTGGGGGTGGGGTTGTCAGCCCCTCTGCAATCCCCTTAGTCTGCTTGATTTCTCCCCCATCTTCTGGCTTCAGCAGCCTCACCCGTTCTTGTCCCTGGCTTCCTGCTGTGGGTGTGTTTCTTATTGGACTTGTTTTATTTGCCCTCTTCTTCCCACTAGTTCCCTGCCGTGGTTCATGCCCTTTGCCACTGGCATCACTGGCCTGGGTGGGGATCTGTTTCCTTGAATAACACCTTCTCACTCAGCCAAAGAGGGAAAGCCATTCCCTTGTTTTTAAGTGTATGCACCTGCCTGGGTCCGCCTGCATGGGCTGTGCACACACATCTCTTCACCGCAGCCTCTGCTGTGGGTGGTTAAGAACATAAGAACAGCCATGCTGGGTCAGACCAATGGTCCATCTAACCCCATATCCTGTCTTGTGACAGTGGCCAGTGCCAGATGCTTCAGAGGGAATTAATATAACAGGGCAATTTATCAAGGGCCATCCTCTCTCATCCAGTCCCAGCTTCTGGCAGTCAGAGGTTTAGGGACACCCAGAGCATGGGGTTGTATCCCTGATTATCTTGGCTAACAGCCATTGATGGACCTTTCCTCCAGGAACTTATCTAGTTCTTTTTTCAACCCAGTTATACTTTTGGCCTTCACAACATACCCTGGCAATGAGTTCCACAGGTTGTCTGTGTGTTGTGTGAAGAAATACTTCCTTTTGTTTGTTTTTAAACCTGTTGCCTGTTTAATTTCATTGGATGACCCCTAGTTCTTGTGTCACGGGAATGAGTAAATAAGATTTCCTTATTCACTTTCTCCATACCATTCATGATTTTATAGACCTATATCATATCCCACCTTAGTCGTCTCTTTTCTAAGCTGAACAATCCCAATCTTTTTACTTTCTCTTCATATGGAAGCTGATCCATACCCCTGATCTTTTTTTTTTTTTTTTTTAGTCCTTTTCTATACTTTTTGCAATTCTAATATGTCTTTTGAGAAAGGAGACCAGAATTGCACACAGCATTCAAGGTGTGGCTGTACTGTGGATTTATTTAGTGGCATTACGACATTTTCTGTCTTATTATCTATCCCTTTACTAATGGTTCCTAACATTCTGTAGCCTCTGGGTTGGGTTCAAGGATTTTAATTTCTTCTCTGTTGACTAGCTCAGGAACGCTCCGTGTGGATGTGAATGAGATTAGCTTGTTCCAGAGCAGGGTGCTGCTCTAGCAGGGGGTCCATACAGACCAAGCATTTCTGACCCAAGTAGCTTCAGTCTTCTGCATGTTTTCTTTTGTCCCTGCTGGGGGGGGGGGGGGGGGGGGCTGAGCTGAATCTGGCCATCTCAGCAAAGTGATGGCTGGGGAGGGGATAGGGTTGTAACTACTAATGTCTGAAGGTTGCCAGTGCCAAGGACTAGGGCGAAGGGAACATGTAGGGCAGTGGTTCTCAAACTTTTGTACTAACCCTAAATTTAAAAACACTTTTTAATATATTTAACACCATTACAAATGCTGGAGGCAAAGTGGGGTTTGGGGTGGAAGATAACAGCTCACAACCCCCCAATGTAATAACCTTGCAACCCCTTGAGGGGTCCCAACCCCCAGTTAGAACCCCTGACATAGGGGGATCCAAATGGAGAGAGCTGAGAGTCACTGGCCCAGGAGCTCTGAAACAATCCCCTGTCTCTGACGGACTGTCGGGATCCCTTCCCTGAGGGGAGGGCTGGGGGAAGCTCAATCTTGCCTTGGGCTGTAGGATACAGAGACTCAAGGATGGTTCAGAAACGCTAGCATAGAGGGGAACATACAGAGAGAGTTCTATGGAGAGGGAGGGTTGAGGAGAGGGGCATGAACCAATTAGCGCAGGGTTCTTGTGTGTAGCAGTTGTACAAACCCAAATGTCCATATTGTATAAAATTTTGCTATGGAATCTAAGCAGATTTGCAAGTTTCATTTTGACCTTCTCAGGGCTGCCACAGATGGGAAAAGGGCCAAACCCCGTCCCTGATACCCAGTTCATCCTTGGGCACCTGCCCTGTACTCCTCTGCCCCCTCCATGGGTGCCTCCTCCCATACACCCCCTGTCCGCCCTTGCCCCCTGCCCCTCTTACCCCCATACACCCCTGCCCCTCTTACCCCCATACACCCCTGCCCCTCTTACCCCCATACACTCCTTTCCCCATATACCCCAGCCCCATCTTACCCCCATACACCCCTGCCTCCCATACACCCGTCCCCCTTGCCCTGCCCTCTTACCCCCATACACCCCCTGCCCCCCTTGCCCTGCCCTCTTACCCCCATACACCCCTGCCTCCCATACACCCCCTGCCCCCTTGCCCCGCCCTCTTACCCCCATACACCCCCTGCCCCCCTTGCCCCCGCCCTCTTACCCCCATACACCCCTTGCCCCCGCCCTCTTTCTTACACCTCTGTAATAACGAGGACTATGGCCGCGACCTTTGACCCCGTGTGGGAACCCATCGATGGGGTCCCGGGGCTGAATCCGCCCCCCGCCCCCGCTGAACACGGGGCTTTCGGGCCAATCGCAGCGCATCTTCGGATCCTCCCGCCAATCAGAAGAGCACGGGGGTCGTGTCTCAGCGTCGGCCAATCCTCGTACAGGGAGATTGGTTCCGCCAATCAGGAGGCTGGCTCAGGAAGCTGTTGCCATGGAAACAGTTTGACTCAACCCCGGGGCCCCGTGGAAGCGAAGAAAGGGGAGGGGGGCCCTCGTAACCCCAGTAACCGCCCCCGCCCTGCCCGTCGCTGCGTGACTCCGGTAACCGCCCAGCCCCGGCCCTGCCCGTCGCTCTATGATCCCGGTAACCGCCCCCGCCCTGCCCGTCGCTCCGTGACCCCGGTAACCGCCCACCCCCCCCGTCCTGCCCGTCGCTCCGTGACCCCGGTAACCGCCCACCCCCCCGTCCTGCCCGTCGCTGCGTGACTCCGGTAACCGCCCAGCCCCGGCCCTGCCCGTCGCTCTATGATCCCGGTAACCGGCCACCCCCCCCGCCCTGTCCGTCGCTCCGTGACCCCGGTAACCGCCCACCCCCCCGTCCTGCCCGTCGCTCCGTGACCCCGGTAACCGCCCAGCCCCGGCCCTGCCCGTCGCTCCGTGACCCCGGTAACCGCCCACCCCCGCGCGCTGCCCTTCGCTCTATGATCCCGGTAACCGCCCCCGCCCCCGCCCCCGCCCTGCCCGTCGCTCCGTGACCCCGGTAACCGCCCACGCCCCCGCCCTGCCCGTCGCTTCGTGACCCCGGTAACTGCTCCGTGTGGGGGCAGAGCCCCCATGGCGCGGCGGCGGCTGGAGCGGGCACTGCTAGAGTCGCGCAGCAGGGAGAGGGAGGAGGCGGCGGCCCAGGGCCCCGCACAGCTCCGCGTCAGGTACCAGGTGCCACTCAGCAGCGACCCACATGGGATCTACAGTCTCCGCTTCGCTCCGGCCGGAGGGTGCCTGGCAGCCGGGTTTGGCAACGGGGCCGTGCAGGTATTTGGGGGGAAAGGGGACTATGGGGCGGTACCAGGGGGAGGGGAGTTGGAGGGTAAAAGGCCAAGTGGGTACCGGGAGGGAGATTGAGGGTAACAGGGCCACCTGGGGTTGGAGGGTAATGGGGATGTCATGGTATAAGTCCCCACTCTGAACCTTAGCGTCCAAAAGGTGGGGTACCAGCATGAATTCCCCTAAGCTAATTACCAGCTTAGAACCTGTAGCGCTGCCACCAACCAGGAATTCCAGTGCCTGGGACACTCTGGTCCCCCCAAAACCTTGCCTGGGGAACCCCAAGACCCAGATCCTCTGGATTTTAACACAAGGAAAGTAAACCCTTTCCCCCACCGTTACCTCTTCCTGGGTTACCCTGGAAGATCACTGTGATTCAAACTCCTTGAATCTTGAACAGAGAGGAAAATGCACCTTCCCTAGTCCTTCTCTCTCCCCCTCCCAGACTCTCCCTGAGAGAGAAAGTAATCCTAACACAGAGAGAAATTAGCCTCTCTCCCCTCCTTTCTCCTCACCAATTCCCTGGTGAATCCAGACCCCGTCCCCTGGGGTCTCCCACCAGAATAAAAAACAATCAGGTTCTTAAACAAGAAAAACTTTTAATTAAAGAGAGAAAAACAGTAAAAATTCTCTTTGTAAATTTAAGATGGAATATGTTACAGGGTCTTTCAGTTATAGACACTGGGAATACCCTCCCTGCCTAAGTATACAAGTACAAATTAAAATCCTCTCAGCAGAATACAAATTTGAACTCCTTCCAGCCAAATGCACATTTGCAAATAAAGAAAACAAACATAAGCCTAACTCGCCTTATCTACCTAGTACTCACTATTCTGAACTGATAAGAGCCTGTATTGGAGAGATTGGAGAGAAACCTGGTTGCACATCTGGTCCCTCTGAACCCCCAGAGTGAACAACAACCAAAACTAACAGCGCACACAGAAACTTCCCTCCCTCCAGATTTGAAAGTATCCTGTCTCCTGATTGGTTCTCTGGTTAGGTGACATGACAGCCAGGCTTACTGAACTGGTTAACCCTTTACAATCAAAAGAGATATAAAGTACTTCTGTTCTATTAACTCCTACTATCAGTTTATGACAGGGGGGATGGGAGGTTGATGGGTAACAGGGCCGTGCAGGTACGGGGGGGTGTTATAGGGTACGGGGGGAGGGGAGGTTGGAAGGTAATGGGGCTGCATGGGTACTGGGAGGGGGGTGGAAGGTAGTGGGGGAGAAGAGAATTTGGACCGTGTGGGTACCGGGATGGGGTTGGAGGGGGTACTGGAGGTGAGTGTAACACCATTCCCATCGCATCATCCATCCCATTCTCCATTTTCCCTGTCGCACTCAGATTGTGAACGTGGCCACAGCCTCCCTGCACTCATCCCTTTTCCGAGGACACCGTACGCGCCACGCGATCACTGCCTTGGCCTACCACCCAGGGAGACCCAGCCTGCTCCTGGCTGTGGGGGCTGACGGCATCATCTCTCTCTACAGCATGGACTCAGAGACACCGCTGGCAACAGTGACAGGTATCTGGAGACATTCCATAGGGTACCTTGTCACCATGTGCCTGGGGGATGGGTCTTTCCCTCTTCTCCCCAAGGAAAGGGCCAGGAGCCCTGGCCCTATGGTGTGGGGGTCAGTGAGCTGGGGGAATCCCTTCCTCACCTTTGTCCTTGTTGCTGGGGTAACAGCCCTTGCTGGTTGCTCTCCCTGTGTCTGTCCCACCCCAGAGAAGGAGAATGAGATCAATGCCATGGATTTCTGCATGGACGGCAGCACCTACGCCACAGCTGGCAAGGACCGACATATTCGGCTCTATGACAGCCACACCAACCAGGTGAGTGGAGAGGGGGGATGCCAGAAGAGTGTGCAGGCAGCACGTATGAGGGGAGGGGTGGTGCCTAGGGAAGGGCTCTATCTGGAGTGTGGGTGGGCAGCAAGGATAGGGTGTTCTGTCTTGGGGAAGAGCCAGGCCTGGAGTTGGGGTGTACATGTGTTGCCCCTGCTCCCAGCTCTGTGTCTCAATCACCCTATGACCCAGATTCTGCTTCCCTTCCCACAGCTGTCCCACATTCTGCAGGCTCCTGACTTCATGACTGGTGATGTGACACCAAGCAGTGGGCACTCTCGCCGCATCTTTGCCCTCCGCTTTCACCCTGGAGAGCGCCATATGTTCCTGACAGCTGGCTGGGATGACTGTGTGAAGGTCAGGCCCTGCATTATGGGTGGGTATGGATGGAGGGGTAGCAGGAGAAAAGGGGGGCAGGGGCTGTGTCTGTGGCCTCTGGCTAATGGGAAGGGGTTCTGGATGCTACCATTGTTACCTGTCTCTTATCTGTGCCTAGATCTGGGACAAGAGGATGGCAAAGGAGGCTCAGAGAGTGATCAATGGGCCTCACATCTGTGGCCCAGGCCTTGACATCCAGGTGAGATGTGGGAGGTAACAGGGGGACAGAGGGCATGAGTTACACTGTGTGGGCATGCAGAGTCCTAGCCAGGGCTGGTCTGTGCTGACCGTGAACCAATAGCTCTGGGACCAGGGTCACCTGCCCCCCAATACCTCATCCCCACTGGAGAAGTAACCTTTACCCACGTATGGTAACTATGCTCTGGTACCAGCTCCTGCGTTCCCCGGGGGAGAGATAATGCCCCATATCTGAGCCTGGCTCCTTTCCTCCCAGGGTAACTGTGTGCTCACTGGCTCCTGGGTGCCCCACAATGCACTTCAGCTCTGGGATCTACGGACATCCCAACTGCAGAAGAACCTCCCCTTTCCTGGAGGCCCCACACAGGGCCAGTTCCTCTACGCAGCCCGGTTCTGTGACCAGGACATAGTGGTGGCTGGGGGCAGCGGCACCAGTGGAGCCAGCGCCATCCACACTGGCACTAACCAGGTGAGAAGGTGGACTAACCCTGCTTGGGAATAAAGGGAGAGTAGGCATTCCCAACTTGGGGGAATGACAGTGAGAGCTAGTGGAACTGGGTTACACTTGCGGGTAGGGAAGCAGTGTGAGCCAGGAAACAGGGTGGGGGATGTTTGGGGGCCTTGAGTGGTATGAGCCAGGGGAGCAGGGCAGGGGAGGGGGTGGTTGGAGGGGTGGGGTGATGTGATGTGAGCAAGGACAGTAGGGAGGTTGGGGCGGTGAGCAAGAATGGAAGAGTGGGGCGGAGGAAGGCCAGGGATTGGGTGGTGTGAGCCAGGGCAGCAGGGTGCTTAGTCCTGGGTGAAATGCTTTTTGTCTCCAGGTGCTCGGCGAGATCCTGCTGCCCAACAAACCAGTGCAGGCTGTAGCAGTAGCACCCGGTGGGCGGGTGGTGGCTGTGGCTGGTGTGGGAGGGAATCTCCACATCGCAGACCTGCACTGAGCCCCAGCAGAGAGGGGGTGAGAAGTGGACAAACCTGGGAGTCACAATCCGCCCCATCCCCAGTTCCTCTGATCTATGGCTCTCCCACATGATTCTGCCCCATCAGGACTACGGCCCTCTGCGATGTCTGGGAACACAGGACCCCCAGGCTCCCCTTCCCAGCTCCCCTGCACCCCTCTGTAAGACCTGGAGCATCCAGACCCCTGGGCACCTGCTGGCATCTAATAAACTTCCTGCACCTGAAGAGGTGACTCGTGAGGTCTGTGAATGCGAAGGCTCCCCCCGGAGCATGGGGGCGGGCGGGGGGGGAAGCTAGCCACTTGCTGGGAATTTATGTGGGGAGAGGAGGCCTGTACACTGGGAATCTCTGGGATTTGTGAGGGCATGGGTTTCTAAACCACTTCCTGCCACCGCTTTGGGCGGGGAGGTGGGGGCTCATCTCCAGCGGTGTTAAATTTCCCTCAGTTTGGTGAGGACAGCTCCAGCACCCCCCAGTGTTGGGCAGGGCCGCCCAGGGCGGAGTGGGGCAATTTGCCCCGGGCCCCGCAGGGACCTCCACAAGAATACAGTATTCTATAGTATTGCAACTTTTTTTATGGAAGGGGCCCCCAAAATTGCTTTGCCCCAGGCCTCCTGAATCCTGTGAGCGGCCCTGGTCCTGGGCTCGGTCAGCCTGTGTCCATGCAATGGCCTCTGGAACCAGGAAACTCTATGCAGGGAGTCTACACTGCATCTGGGAACAAGCCTCCCAGCCTGGGTAGGCAGACTTGTGCTAATGTGCTAAAAAGAGCTGTGGGGATGTTGCTGAAGGCTCACATTGGACAGCCAATGACTACACCGCTCGCTGTCAGCTGCAATGTATCCTCCGATGAGAGACAGCCTCCACCCTGATCCTCCCCCTCCACCCACTGCAGGGACAGCCTCCGCCCTCACACACACACCTCTGCAGGAACAGCCTCCACCCTCACACACACAAGCCCCCTCGCCACTGCTGCAATAGCCTCTGCCCTCATTCCCTCCCCCTCCTCCCTGCAGGGACAGCCTCCGCCCTCTCACACACAAGCCCCTTCCCCACTGCAGCAACAGCCTCCGCCCTCATCCCTCACTCCACTCACTGCAGGGACAGCCTCCACCCTCTCTCGCACACGCACACGCACACACCCCTGCAGGGACAGCCTCTGCCCTCACACAAGCCTTCTCCCCACTGCAGCGACAGCCTCCGCCCTCATTCTCTCCCCCTCCTTCCTGCAGGGACAGCCTCCACCCTTACACACACACAGACCCCTGCAGGGACAGCCTCCGCCCCAGGGGGAGGGAGTGAGAGGAATGGGGATGGAACAGGTTGGAGGCAGGCACACTAGGTGGGAAGGCACAGCAGTGCAGTCATGAGACCTCCTCAGTGCTGCCAGCTCCCAGTTTCCTCCTCACAGTGATGTGATTTTTGGCCTCTGTTGCAGTCGGTTTCCTGATGATGCAAGAAACTCTCCAGCCTTCCTGAGAATTTCAGCCTGGCACATGGGAAAACCATTCTGGTTGGCTGCCTTTCCACCTCCTGGGGATGAGCAGCCAATCAGGGCTTCTGCAGAGGCAACTGGAACTCTTTCCTCTCCTCTCCAGAGTTGTGTCTGGGTGATGGAAGGGCAGGGGGAGCAGCCAACAACATCCTTGCAGGAGGGGAAGGAATGAAAAGAGTCCCCCTCCCTCCCCCATCCTTGCAGCTGGGAAGGGTGAAGAAGAGCAGGCCTGGGAGAGGGTGTGAAGAACCCCTGGTACTGGAGGAGGAGCGGAGGTGGGAGTTGGGGAGCACAGAATTATTGCATGAGAATGGGGGAGACGCTCTGGAGTCACCTCTGAGTCCCATCCCCACTCCCCCACCCCCACCCTGCAGCAGACCCACCTTTCACTGGAACCTGCCCAGAAAGGCAGGAGCTGTGCGCTGCAGCTGCTGAGCCGTGAGCAGCAGGAGCCAGTGCAGAGGGAGGAGATGTCTGTGGGCTCTGGCACCGGAAATCCCCGTGGGTTACAACTGCAGCAATGCTAACCCCCCGGGCACAGCCCGAGCTGCTGCTTCAGCAAGACAAGGTGTGGGGGGAGGGGGTCTCCACCAAGGCTTGGGAAATGAAGCAGTAAGACTGGTGCCTTCAGGATCGGGGCAGGAGACATTGCCTGGATCCACTCTGGAGCAGCTGCAACCAGTGTGGGCATCTGCCCTGAATCCAGAGTCACTCCAGTCTGGGATCAAGGATTTTTCACCATAGGAGAAAATCGTGTTTCCCACCAATGGGCTTCTCCAGCTATAACTGCAGTGACTTTTCAGGTGAGTACTGGCGTTGCTGTGCAGAGCGGAGAGGCTCAAACATCCGCCCAGTTTGGTGTTTGTAAAGGTAAATCAGGCCATCTCTGTGCCTCAGCATGATGCGGGGAAGGGCAGCATGTCGGGGAATATTCCCACGTTGGATGTGACGATTGGCAGAATCCCCAGGGAGCCCTGACAGCTCAGCCAGGGTCTATGCAATGAGCTGCCTGGGAGCCATGCTTACCCCTCTAGTGCAGTGCCTAGGTCGGGTGGGGCAGGGCTCTCTCCAGATAGTGTGGGCCCAGTGCTCCCAGCAGCCCTTCTGTTTTGCAGGTCTGGGGCAGCTGCAAGGCACTGGTGCCATGTGGGGGCTTGTCGGGGCACTGGTCCTGTCGCACCTGGTGTCCCTGTTGTGGAATATTGTCTGCTGCGTGAGGCACACGGCACACAGAGGTAGGTGTTGCAAGGCGGGAACAGTCTGTTCAGAGCACAGGGGCACAGTTCCTACCCCCCTTAACTACAACCCCATTGTAGGGCTTCTGTCCCCTGCTCCTCTGTCTCCCAGACTGTCTTGGTGCACAGGGGGTGCTGGCTCCCATATCCCTCTTCCCTACAAGGTTCTGTCTCCTGGGTCCCCCTCCCCATATATCTCCAGAAGGGGCTACTGCCTCCCATCCCCTCTCGCCCTCTGCCTGTTGTGTGTCTTGCTGCAGAGGGCACCCTTTATCCCCCTCACTCCATGTCCCAGACCCAACTCCTCCCTCTCCCCATCTTACTCCATAGGGAGCCCAGCTCCTCTTCTCCATGGCTCCCAGCCTGTCTCATGCCAGGCTCCCCCATACACAATCCCATCTCCCGCTGACTCCGTCTCCTCCCATGTCCCTGCCTGCCACACCCCACTGGCACCACCGGCATTCCAGAGATCTGTCCCTCCCCCCACCCCCGGTTACAGCCTGTGGGGCTGATCTCTTTTTCTTTCTCTCTCTCTCTCTCTTTCCTGCCCTGCTTGCACAGATGAGTCCAGGAAGCTCTTGCCTCAGTTCAGCAGAAGGTGAGTCCAACAGAGGAAACAGCAGGAGCAATGAGTCACTGCATTGTCCGAGTCCCAGAGCATCACCACTGAGGTTCTCCTTGTGCTGTTAGGGGCAGGGGAGGGGGGCAGCTTTGTCAGCCAGTGAATGGAACAGAGGCAGGGAGAAGGGGGAATGTCACAGGGAATCTGAATCAAGGAATAGAACCCAGGAGTCCTGACTGCCAGGCTTCCCCTCCTGCTCTCAACCCCTAGATCCCACTCCCCTGCCAGAGCTGGCCCAGAAATCAGGGGTGCCGATTCCCCATCCTGCACATCACTACCCACTCAGCCCGCTCTGGCTGGACGGGCCCCTGGTTTGAATTAAGGGGATTGTTACAGATTGAGACCACACAAGCATTTTTTCCCTCTCTGGGTGTGTACCACCACCGCCACCTTTCCCCATCCTCCTCTGCCAGTCCCCTGTGCATTCACCTAGACCCTGGCTCTGAGCGATTTACTGGATTTTTGGTTTCCATCCCAGTGTGAACCATGTGACTGAGGAGATTCCAGTCTATGGCAACATCAGTTACCTACAGACAGGTGAGTAGCACCCAGGCCCCTCACAGGATCAGGCCCCATTGTGCTGAGGATGCCTGGTCTCTGGCCTGAATAAAAGAGCACACGTGTGCACTCACACACACAATGTGTGTGGAGGGGAGATAATTCTGTCACCTGTTCTGTGACATTACTGGTCGAGTCCCCAACGGGCAGCAGGCATGTCAGCATCATCAATGCTGATTTGCATCTGCTGGGAGCCTGGCTCTTGGCTCTAAGAAGGGCCATTCATGGGCTGGTTTCTTGTGGATGCTGAGGGGAGCAGTTGAAGCAGCTTTGTCCATGTGTGCAAGGAGGCAGCAGCTCCTGGGGCTGCGGATCTGTCCCCCCTCCCACCCTGAGGGCCCTGCAAGTCTGTGGTTGCCCTGACTCAGGCTTCGTTAAGACAGCCAGGTGCTGCCTGTGAATGGGGGCTCTAGCTGCTCAGTATCCTTGCAAACTGGAGCCGGCTTCTATTTCTGAGCTGATTCTGGACTGTCAGCGTCAGTAGCAACCTTCCCTCTCCCTCTGTTGACAGAGCAAAGTTCTGGGTTTGAAAGCTCAGTGGTTCCAGAGTCCCAGAAAAAGCAGGAATCCAGCCCCAAGGTGAGCAGAGCTCTTGCTACATCTGTGGCCAAAGACATCTGTAGCCGCAGCAGTTAGCTGGGGAGTTGATGGTGCAGGGGCTGTCCCCACTGACTGACTGACCTGTGGCATTAGAAATTGAGTAGGGGTAAGGTGTGGGTGAGGAAGCACAGGGCTAGGATATCAGGGGGCTACAGGTTGTGATTGAGGGGTGCTGGTGGGGATGGGAGAGAGACCGGGCTTAGAATAGTAGGGGAGTGCAGGTCCAGATGGGGTGGGAGAGCTGGGGGCTCTGTAGTTGCAATTGTTACATTCCTATGTTCAGGGGTTGTGTGGAGATTAACTGCTTGCAAAGTGGCAGGAAGTGGTGAGTTATCAGCCCTGAGCATCTCTGTGCTGAGACCATCTCCTCTCCTCGACCTACTTTCTGCCATTGACTGCTGGCTGCTCCGTGTCCCACAGTTGTGTTTGCCTCCAGTGAGCAGTGGGACCACCAGGCATGAAACTGGATGCAGTTTGCAGATGGTGGGGGTTAGCTCTGATGGACAGAGCAGGCAGCACAGAGCAGGAAGGGAACACATGAGTGAGACTGAACACCCATCATTGCCTCAGAGCCCTGTTGTCACAGATACTTTAGGGCTGATGGGAGCAGGATCTGTTGAGCTGAGCTGAGGCCCTAGCTGCATTTGTGGTCTCACAGTAGGGCAGGCTGTGCGGTAAGGGGTGCTGAGGTATCCTCTGTGCAAGGAGAGGGCTGAGTAGCAGCACTGGGGAAGGCTAAAGCCCCAGGGAACAAGCTGTGGTGCACAGTTCCCCAGGCACAGATGGCAGAGGGGACTCCGGGTATTTCCCTGCTCTGGAGACAATCTGGTCTCTGAGTGTTAGGGGGCTGTTAGTGCCTTTTCTGCAGCCCATGAACCCCACAGCATGGAGGGTGATGCTCTTCCTGAGAGGGAGCAAAGGGACCCTACTGCTAGTCAGGGGGTGCTCAGCTCTGCCATCCCCAGCAGGGGCAAAACCCATCCCACAGGGAATTTGTTGGTTACAAGAGAGGGTGGGAGTTAGTGCTGCCAATGGCATCCTAAGCAGCCAGAGGCCTCCACCCAACCCTAGGGCACATGCCACCCTCCCTCCGACACCTCTGCTCTGTCCCCAGAAGCCTACATGCTACGCCAACCTCAAGATGCTGAAACCGCAAGGCCGGCAGCTGCCAGAATCATCAGTGGGGGGTGCTGAGATCCAGTACACAGATGTGGTGGTGACGGGGCCCAGGCGGTCAGAGCCAGAGATTTGGGGCGGGGGACCCCTGAAGGGCAGAGAGGCTACTCGGCCGCAGTCAGAGCTTTACGCCTCTGTGCATGCAGACAGGTACACAGCGAAGTTTGAGAACCAAGACTACGCTAACAACCATGCGGTTCCCAGCTGAAGGGTGGGGGGCTAACGGAGTTCTGTGTGCATGATCGATAGCAATAAATTCAAGCTTCACTAATGGCTCCAGTGTCTCATGTGCTGCTGAGGATACAGAAAAGCCCCTGTTCCAGCAATGCCACTGCCTCAGGCTGGGGCCATGCTCGCATCCCGCCATGTTTGCTGTGTTGCTGACAGGGATTTAATTTCTGTGCCTACTTCTTCCTCAAGGAGCAAGATTCCCCAGGCCCGCTGAATAATGCATAGTTCTCCTGCCAGGGAAGGTGATGGGGAATGATACTTCTTGTACATGGGGGAGGGGAGTATATAGTTATTAGTACAGTTGGGGTGGGTGGGGGGTAATGCCAGTCACCACCTACCCTGCCACATCCCTGAGCTTGGTCTTCCTGTCATGCCAGGTACTAACATACTCCTGATCCCACAAAACAGAGATGGGGTTTCCCCATGGAAGGCATGCTCTATATAGCCCCCCCACCCCAGTGCACAGGTGCAATGAGAGATGGGCCCTGCCCCAAGCGGTTGGAATTTGATACTGGAAGAGCTGTGGGTGCCCTGTGTGCACCTCAGGCTGGGCTCTTGCCTAGTGGGGGTCTGAGCCAGTGTGAGTGGAGGGAATGCAGAGGTGACGTAGGTAAGAGATGAAAGGGGAGAGGCCAGGGAAAGCATACTTGGGTCGGCTCCAGATAGCAGCATGCCAAGCGTGTGCCCGGGGCAGCAAGCCACGGGGGGCGCTCTGCCGGTCGCCGCGAGGGCGCTAGGCAGGTTGCCTTCGGCGGCTGCCTGCGGAGGGTCCACTGGTCCCACGGCTTCGGCAGACCTCCCGCAGGCTGCCGTCGAATCCGCGGACCGGGGACCTCCCGCCGGCAAGCCGCTGCCTGCCATGTTTGGTGCAGCAAAATCCCTAGAGCCGCCCCGAGTATAGTCTGGGGTCCGGCCTGAACGGGGGCAGCAGACACCGGTCACAGCCCCCGGCCCTGCTGGCAGGTTTCACAGCCAGGCAGCTACTGGGGGGAACTTTCCCGGCTTCTGCACTGGGCAGTGGGATCGGGCCCGCGTTGCCCTGGCCTGCCCCGGCCCCCCATCTGCTTGGTCTCCGCCCCGCACAGCCTCTGCCCTTCCCCCAGCAGCCAGCGCATTCTAAGGGCAGTGGCTTCAGCAGGTGTTACTGAGCATGCTCAGTCCCTGCGCCGCTGCACCAGCCCCTGGGTCAACGACCAGACCGAGGTGCACAGGCACGCGCAGAGGGAGGGAGAGGCTGAGCCTGGGGCCCCGCGTCGCTGGGCCCCCACAGGATGGAAGCGCCCGGGGCAGGCTGGTAGGTGTAGTTCCTGACTCTCCTCGGGCCGGAAGTGACGTTCGTATCTGCCGGAGCGGCGAGGGGTCTTGTCGCTCAGGAGGCGGAAGTGCCCGGCCCGCTTTCCGGGGCACGCTGGGAAGTGTAGTTCTGTCTCGCACGCCCGGCCTGCGGTTAGGGCTGACGGAGCCGGAAGGGGCGGGGCCGGCGGAAGGGAGACGCGGTGACGCTCCCGTTGCCGGGAGCCCGGGCTGCGGGGTGGGGAGTTGCGGGCGGGATGGAAAATCAGGCGGGGTTGAACTATCGCTGTTCAGCCAGGGATCCCGGGGGGGGGGGCGGTGTGAAATACTCACTGCCCCCCCCCGCACACACTAACCCCCCCGCAGTCCCAGCTACTGCCCCCCCCGCACACATCAACCCCCCCCGCAGTCCCAGCTACTGCCCCCCCCGCACACACCAACCCCCCCGCAGTCCCAGCTACTGCCCCCCCCCGCAGTCCCAGCTACTGCCCACACACACACACACACCAACCCCCCCGCACACGGCAACTCCCCCCCAGCCGTCCCAGCTACTGCCCCCCCCCGCACACACAACTCCCCCCGCAGTCTCAGCTACTGCCCCCCCCGCACACACCAACCCCCCCGCAGTCCCAGCTACTGCCCCCCGCGCACACACCAACCCCCCGCAGTCCCAGCTACTGCCCCCCGCACACACCAACCCCCCCCGCAGTCCCAGCTACTGCCCCCCCCGCACACACCAACCCCCCCGCAGTCCCAGCTACTGCCCCCACACACACACACCAACCCCCCCGCAGTCCCAGCTACTGCCCCCCCCGCACACACCAACCCCCCCGCAGTCCCAGCTATTGCCCCCTCTGCACACACAGCTCCCCCTGCAGTCCCAGCTCCTGCCCCCTCGCACTCACTAACTCCCCCCGCAGTCCCAGCTACTGCCCCTGGCACACACCAACTCCCCCCCTAGTCCAAGCTACTACCCCCCCCGCACACATCAATTGCCCCCGCAGTCCCAGTTACTGCCCCACGCAGCTACCCGCCCAGTGCCAGGGGGTCTTTCTCCTCCATCCCCTCCCCGACCCCAAAGCAGCTCCCCAAAGGGTTCCGGGTGACTGACTGTTTAATGAGCTGCCATAGAGAATCCGATCAAACTCTCCCACTTTTCTCAGCTATTTAGTATCAATATAAAAAGCCCTTCAGATTTTGGTGGTTTTCTGTCATATTAAATATTTTGATCTATTTCCTCCCCAGTTCTCAAAGATAGATCTAAAATACCCAGTGTGCACTGCTGTGGTAGCCATGGTGCTCCCAGGATATTACAGGCTGCTCCTTTGATTTATATACCAATGGTTGGTGTTATTCTCCATACTATTCCTTATGAATCCATACATGTTACTTTTTTGAGCAGTGGCTGTGCATTGAGTGGATTTTTTTTAATTAAGCTGTCTACAGCAACATGCAATTGACTTGAGATGATAGTTAATTTACAACCCAATAAGGTGTATGAGGAGTTCCAATTTTCCTCTCCAATGTGCAGTGCTTTGCATTTAGAGAGACAGGGTAGGTTAAGTAATACCTTTTACAGAACCAACTTCTGTTGGTGAGAGAGAGAAGCTTCTGAGCTACACAGAGCTCTTCAGGAGAATATCCTAAAAGATACTAAAATTTTGCCCTGCTTCCTCTCTAGTTACTTTTTACTAATTTAATATTCCCTGAGATATTCCCTGTCTCTGTAATTATAGAATATTAACATAAAATCCCCTCAGATTTTGACTTTTTCTCAAATTCTTCAATAGTGATAACAAATCCTTGTTGCCCCTTTTCGAATAACGCTATGAAATTCACTCAGATTTTACCTCTGTGCTTACTATTGTCTATTGATATATAATCCCTCACAATTTTACACTTTTCTCTCTAGTTTGTGAAAGTTGATTCAAAATGCTTCAGATTTCCATTTTTCTCTCTTTAATGACTGAACATTCCCTGCCGATTCTGAGCAGCCAGATACCAGAGCTATCAGAGGAGCCCAGAGAGAGCCAATTTGACTCAGGGAGGCTTTGAGGCAACACTTTGAAAATGAGAACTAGCAATGTATATTTCTGTGATTAGTGCTGCAATGTTACATTACATGCAGTTTTCCTAGGAAGCAATGGTGACATTTGGGGCCTTACATTCCAGTAAGCAAATTATTAAAATGCCTGTGCACGTACTGGTAGTGCCTGCAATCTCAGTTTGTAGGCAACAAATAAAGATGTTACCATTTGAAAACTTTGCTTTTATTGCACAAGCAACAGCACCCTCAGACACACACAGATAATTGGTGGGTGTCACAGAGTGTGGGGGGAGACTAGGCCCGGCACCCCGACTTCCTGCAATTCACCATGACTCTCAGCCAGCCAGTAAAACAGAAGGTTTATTTAGATGCCAGGAACACAGGCCAAACCAGGTCTTGCCGGTACAGACAACAGGACCCCCTTTAGTTAGGTCCATCTGGGGGCCCCAGGGAGGCCACAGCCCAGTTGGGAAGCGCAAGCCGCATTGGGGCTCCTCTCCATTTCCCAGCCAGCTCCAAACTGAAATGCCCTCCAGCCTCTCACTCAGTCTCCCCGCCACCCCCCAACTTCATGTCCTTTGTCCATTTTTCCCAGGCAGAGGTGTCACCTGGCCTTCAACCCCCCTCCTGAGTTCTCAGGTCTCCTCCCTTCCCCAAGGCAGGCAGTCCCAACTCCCCTGCAACCTTCCCAGGTCAACACTCCTCACTCAGCATTCACATAACACATCAAGAACGTTCCCAGTTCATCACATCTCTCCCCCCTTCAAGACCGAACTAAGCAGGGTCACTTCAGCCAGTGACCTGGGGAAGTTCAAACCCACCCCCATTCCCATGGCTGCCCCAGCATCCACCCCCTTCCTGGGTGAGCATTATCCAAGCCCTTCCAGTTTCCTGCCCCAGTTTAGGTCAGGGATGCTTGATGGCACTCGTAGTCCACATGTGGGAAGGCTTATGTGGCCTGTGCCCTTTTTCCACCCCAATACCCCTGGGGTTCAAACTGCGATGGGGTCTTCTCCCAGCATTCCAGTCTGGGGGGCTGTGATTCAGGCTTTCTTGGTTAAGACCCCCCGCCCCCTTTGACCTTGGCCACCCTCTGGAAAGGCTCCTCTGTGCTAGGCAAGGGTCCTACAGCCATTTTCCCCTTGTCCCAGGCCTTCCCCACCCTCTGGCAGGGGGTCACAGAATCAGCAGTACTGCCAGACATGGGTAAAGACCCCAGGCCAGTAAAAGTTCTGTAGCAGCCTCTGCCGGCAACGCCAGGTTCCCTGGTGCCCTGAGAGGGGGATCTCAAGGGCCCGGCACAGCAGTTAGTAGCAATACTTCTGGGGTACCACCAGCTGCCTCCTGATCCCCTGACTCCATTTTCCCTGGGAAAGCCCATTCTCGGTACAGGAACCCCTTCTCCCACAGGAACATTTTCCGGCAACCTCCCCCCATGGACTGTACCGCACTGAGGTCAGTCTGGTCCCTCAGCTTCTGCAAGGAGGGATATTTCTGCAGCTCGGCCTGGAACTCAGCAGCTGGGACAGGGATGGGGACCTGCTCTTTCTCGCCAGCTGGGTCTGAAGCCACAACCTCCTTGAGCCGTGTCCCTGGGTGTTCCCTCCCCACCGAGTTAGGGTCCTGCATCTTGGGCAAGGTACCCTTCCCAAGGTCAGGGCGCAGTGTCCCTTGCAGGCTCAGGCTACAGGTCACGACCACATCACCCTGGGGGTTGCTTGGCCAGTTCTCCATGTCCCCCCATTAACACCTCAGTGGTGTGGTCTCTGGGAGAGAGCTCAGGGCAGGGGGTTGGGGTGCAGGAGGGGGCTCAGGGCAGGGACAGGGGGTAGTGGCAGGAGGGGGTGTGGTCTCTGGGAGGGGGATCAGAGCTGGGGTAGGGGGCAGGAGGGGGGGTGTGGTCTCTAGGAGGGGGCTCAGGGCAGGGGGTTGGGGTGCAGGAAGGGGTGTGGTCTCTGCGAGGGGGCTCAGGGTGTCACGGAGTGTGGGGGAGTCCAGCCCTGCACCCCTCTTCCTGGGACTCACAGTGACTCTTAACCAGCCAGTAAAACAGAAGGTTTATTGGACAACAGAAACACAGGTTACAGCAGAGCTTGCAGGCTCAGCCAGGACCCCTCAGTCAAGCCCCTCTGGGGTCCTGGAACCTTAGCCCCCTGAATTCCAACCACCCAGCCCAAAATCAAAACTAAACTTCCTTCCCTCCAGCCAGCCCCTTCCTTTGTCCCGCTTCCCGAGCAAAGGTGCTGACTCCCTCCCCCCTTACCTGGCTCAGGTTACAGGCGTAAATCCTGTCCCTCACCTAAAGACATCCCCTGCTCTCCCATCCCCCATGCAGACAGCCCCTACTCCATCACACAGGGCAGGGGGTTGGGGTGCAGGACGGGGTGTGGTCTCCGGGAGGGGATTCAGGGGAGGGGGTTGAGGTGCAGGAGGGCACTCAGGGTAGGGGAAGGATGGGGGTGTGGTCTCTGGGAGGGGGCTCAGGGCAGGGGATTGGGGTGCAAGAGGGGGTGTGGTCTCCGGGAGGGGGTTCAGGGCTGAGTTTGGGGTGCAGGAGGGGGCATGGTCTCTGGGACGGGATTCAGGGTTGGGGTGCAGGAGGATGTGTGGTCTCCAGGATGAGGTTCAGGGCTGGGGTTGGGGTGCAGGAGGGGGTGTGGTCTCCAGGAGGGGGATCACGGCAGGGGGCTGGGGTGCAGGAGGGGGCTCAGAGTAGGGGCAGGAGAGGGGTGTGGTCTCTGGGAGGGGGCTCAGGGCTGGGGTTGGGGTGCAGGAGAGGGCATGGTCTCCAGGAAAGGGTTCAGGGTTGGAGTGCAGGGGGGGGGGGTGGTCTCTGGGACGGGGTTCAGGATTGGGGTGCAGGAGGGTGTGTGGTCTCCAGGAAGAGGTTCAGGGCTGGGGTTGGGGTGCAGGAGAGGGTGTGGTCTCAGAGAGGGGGCTCAGGGCAGGGGGTTGGGATGCAGGAGGGAGTGTGGTCTCTGGGAGGGGGCTCAGGGCTGGGGTTGGGGTGCAGGAGAGGGCGTGGTCTCCAGGAAAGGGTTCAGGGTTGGAGTGCAGGAGGGGGTGTGGTCTCTGGGACGGGGTTCAGGATTGGGGTGCAGGAGGGTGTGTGGTCTCCAGGATGAGGTTCAGGGCTGGGGTTGGGGTGCAGGAGAGGGTGTGGTCTCAGAGAGGGGGCTCAGGGCAGGGTGTTGGGATGCAGGAGGGAGTGTGGTCTCTGTGAGGGGGCTCAGGGCAGGGGGTTGGGGTGCAGGAGGGGGCATGGTCTCCAGGCGGGGGTTCAGGGCTGGAGTGCAGGAGGGGGTGTGGTCTCCAGGACAGGGTTCAGGACTGAGGTTGGGGTGCAGGAGAGGGTGTGGTCTCTGCAAAGGGGGTTAAGGCAGGGGTTGGCATGCAGGAGGGGGTGTGGTCTCTAGGAGGGGGATCAGGGCAGGGGGTTGGGGTGCAGGAGGGGGTGTGGTCTCTGGAAGGGGGTTCAGGGCTGGGGTTGGGGTGCAGGAGGGGGTTCAGGGCAGGGGGTTGGAGTGCAGGAGGGGGTGTGGTCTCCAGGACAGGGTGCAGGGCTGGGGTTGGGGTGCAGGATGGGGTTCAGGGCAGGGGGTTGGGGTGCAGGAGAGGGTATGGTCTCCAGGATGGGGTTCAGGGCTGGGGTGCAGGATGGGGCATGGTCTCCGGGATGGGGGTCAGGGCTGAGGTGCAGAAGGGGGTTCAGGGTAGGGGCTTGGGGTGCAGGAGAGGGTGTGGTCTCCGGAACAGGGTTCAGGGCTGGGGTTGGGGTGCAGGAGGGGGTGTGGTCTCCAGGACAGGGTTCGGGGCTGGGGTGCAGGAGGGGGTTCAGGGCAGGGGTTTGGGGTGCAGGAGGGGGTGTGGTCTCTGGGATGGCGTTCAGGGCAGGGGGTTGGGGTGCAGAAGGGGGTGTGGTCTGGGATGGGGATCGGGGCAGGGGGTTGGGGTGGAGGAGGGGGTGTGGTCTCCAGGACAGGGTTCAGGGTTGGGGCTGGGGTGCAGGAGGCGGTGTGGTCTCCGGGACGGGGTTCAGGGCTGGGGTTGGGGTGCAGGAGGGGGTTCAGGGCAGGGGGTTGGGATGGAAGAGGGGGTGTGGTCTCCAGGACAGGGTTCAGGGCAGGGGCTTGGGGTGCAGGAGGGGGTGTGGTCTCCAGGACAGGGTTCAGGGAAAGGGGTTTGGGTGCAGGAGGGGGTGTGGTCTCTGGGACAGGGTTCAGGGCTGGGGTGCAGGAGGGGGTTCAGGGCAGGGGGTTGGGGTGCAGGAGAGGGTGTGGTCTCCAGGATGGGGTTTAGGGCAGGGGGTTGGGTGCAGGAGAGGGTGTGGTCTCCGGGACACGGTTCAGGGCTGGGGTGCAGGAGAGGGTGTGGTCTCCAGGACGGGGTTCAGGGTAGGGGGTTGGGGTGCAGGAGGCGGTGTGGTCTCCGGGACAGGGTTCAGGGAAGGGGGTTTGCGTGCAGGAGGGGGTGTGGTCTCCGGGACAGGGTTCAGGGCTGGGGTGCAGGAGGGGGTTCAGGGCAGGGGGTTGGGGTGCAGGAGGGGGCGTGGTCTCCGGGACAGGGTTCAGGGCTGGGGTGCAGGAGGGCGGGAGGTCTCCGGGACGGGGCCCGGGGGGGGGATGCAGGAGGGGGTTCAGGGCAGGGGGTTGGGGTACAGGAGGGGGCATGGTCTCTTGGACAGGGTTCAGGGCTGGGGTGCAGGAGGGGGCGTGGTCTCTGGGACGGGGTTCAGGCCTGGGGCTGGGGTGCAGGAGGGGGTTCAGGGTAGGGGATTGGGGTGCAGGAGGGGGCGTGGTCTCCGGGACGGGGTTCAGGGCTGGGGTGCAGGAGGGGGCGTGGTCTCCGGGACGGGGTTCAGGGCTGGGGTGCAGGAGGGGGCGTGGTCTCCGGGACGGGGTTCAGGGCTGGGGTGCAGGAGGGGGTTCAGGGTACAGGGTTGGGGTGCAGGAGGGGGCGTGGTCTCCGGGACAGGGTTCAGGCTTGGGGCTGGGGTGCAGGAGGGGGTTCAGGGGAGGGGGTTGGGGTGCAGGAGGGGGCGTGGTCTCCGGGACCAGGTTCAGGGCTGGGGTGCAGGAGGGGGCGTGATCTTCGAGACCGGGTTCAGGGCTGGGGTGCGGGAGGGGGGAGGTCTCTGGGCCGCTCGGCAGCACAGCGTAGCTGAACCGGGTTCTCTGCCTGTCCTAGGTCAGCGCAACTCTAACAAGCAGCGGTGCGCATGCTTCGATGGCCGCTCCCATTTCCGTACACGGCCACCCGCGGCTGCCATGTTTGTGTACGGCGTACACGTGACTCGCCGCGACAGTGGCGCGCCGGAGGCAGCTGCCACGGGATGGGGCAATAGGCCCTCCTGATGGCTGGAACAAACTGCGCAGGCGCGATAGGTGCCCACCGCAGGCTGCCGAGCGGGGGTGCCATCTTCTCCGGCACAGGCTCACTAGCACATGCGCAAACAGGGCTGTCAGATGCCATCTTGTCACTCGCCTTTATTCAACCGCGCATGCGCACTGAGCAGGCTTGGGCGGTGCTAGGAAAGGTTTGAGCCGTGGAGCGCTCCATGTTGTACGCCAGCTCATGGGGTCCAGTCCAGCCCCTCTCCCTAACTGGAACAATGGTCTCTACCCGACCGCCTGAGGGACCAGAACAGTGCCCGGATGTAGAGCGCGTTTCCCCCCCATAATGGAATGGAACAGTCCAGGCCTCTCCCTCAAGGTGCAACAGAGCAGCCCCGCCCCCTCGCTTGTGGGCGGGATGGTCAAGCACGTGTCTCAGGCCTCTGATTGGCAGAACGGAACTACATGACGTAAGGAAGACGAAGGCACTTTCCGTACAGGAAAATGGCCGCTCCCATTTGCGGTAACGTAAGGGCTGCACAAGAAGACGGCGACAGGATCGTGTCTTGGCTCGTTCGCTCATTGGCTCGGCGTATGCGACGCCCTTGTCGGGGCTCCAGACCTAGAGGGAGGCCCTCGATCTGATTGGGCAGCAGCTCTGGAACCTATCGCCGTACGCTATCATGGCGGCGCCCGCTGGTGACAAAGGGCCACTTCCGGTCCTGCGCACACCGGGGAGGAGAAGAAATCGGTTTTTCCGGTGCTGGGCTTCGGAGGAGGAACCAGGAGGCAGGTGAGCGCGCGAGGGCTGGGGGGCGGGGCAGGGCCTAGGGTGTCTGTGGGGGGCGCTTGGGGTCGGGGAGGATCGTTGGGGCGGGATGTGGGGGGTGGAGATCTGTGGGGTGGGGTCAGGGGGGATGTGGGGGGTGGAGAGTCGGGGAGGATCTGGGGGCGGGATGTTGGGGTGTGGAGGATCTGTGGGGTGGGGTAGGGGAGGATATGGGGGGTGGAGGATCTGGGGGGTCGGGGCGGATGTGGGGGGTGGAGGATCTGTGGGGTGGGGTCAGGGGGGATGTGGGGGGTGGAGAGTCGGGGAGGATCTGGGGGCGGGATGTTGGGGTGTGGAGGATCTGTGGGGTGGGGTAGGGGAGGATATGGGGGGTGGAGGATCTGTGGGGTGGGGTCAGGGGGGATGTGGGGGGTGGAGAGTCGGGGAGGATCTGGGGGCGGGATGTTGGGGTGTGGAGGATCTGTCGGGCGGGATCTGGGGAGTGGAGGATCTGTGGGGTGGGGTCGGGGAGGATGTGGGGGGTGGAGGATCTGGGGGTTTGGGTCCGGGAGGATGTGGGGGGTGGAGGATCTGGGGGTTTGGGTCCGGGAGGATGTGGGGGGTGGAGGATCTGGGGGTTCGGGTCCGGGAGGATGTGGGGGGTGGAGGATCTGTCGGGCGGGATCTGGGGAGTGGAGGATCTGGGGGGTGGGGTCGAGGAGGACTTGTGGGGTGGGGTCTGTGGGACTCTGGGGGGGGGACAGGCCCTGAGGACAGGTATGGGATGTGTATGGCTATTAGGGTGACCAGATGTCCTAATTTTATAGAGACAGTCCCAATATTTGGGGATTTTTTCTTATATGGGCTCCTATTATCCCCTCATCTCCTGTCCCGATTTTCACACTTGCTGGCTGGTCCCCCTAATAGCTATAGGTGGGGTAAGGCCTGGGTCTGGGGTGAAGTGATATGTGATGGTAGCAGGGTGGGGGAATATAGGGTGGCTCCCAGGGATGGGGTGAGGTTTGGATATGGGATAGCTACAGGATGGGGACTGTGTACCAGGGTGGAGTGAGGCGCAGGTACAGGATGGGGATGAGGCAGATGCTGGATCCCATGGTGAGGGGCCATGTAAGGAAAGCACTAGGTATGTGGTGGGGGGATATAGGGCAGGCTCTGGTTACTGGCTGGGGCATATAGGGAAGTAGGATTGGCATTGGGGGTGGGTACTGGGCCTGGCATGGAGTTAGGGCTGTAGAGTGGATACTGGGGGTGGGTCCAGCTCTCACTGTACTATCTCCCCATGCAGGCAGTGCTCCCGGGGACTGAGAGACTGCCTGCACTGTGGGGGTTACTCCCCGTGTGCTCCCCCCTCCAGGATGTGCCCTGCCCTCAGGCCTTCCCTGGAGCTCTGATCCCCAACCAGGCAGTGACCTACCCCCATGGCTGCCACAGTGGAGAGCAACATCATCGTCTTGGACGATGAGGAGGAAGGGCTGCCACCACCTATGCCCAGGGAGTCCCCAGGACCTGCCCCTGCCTCCCCCCAGACCAATGGGACCCCCACCAAGAAACCAGATCCCCTGGCCCAGCATGGTGGCAGCTTCAAGGCTGAGAATGAACGGCTCTTTGCAGAGGTGAGTGCCCCTGGCAGAGTCCCCATCGCCCATGTATGGCCTTCCCTAGCTATGTACCCCTGTTCTCCCCTGCCCCCACATATACCCCTCCCACAGCCATAGACTTCTGTGTCCCTTCCGCATATCCCCCACCCTGCGTCCTGTTCTCTGTCCCCCTGAGCCAGCCAGTCCCTGCTCTGGGGCAGGATCTGAGCTAGCACCCACTGGAGGGAAAAGGCCCCGTGTCTCATTCCTCAGCCAGCGAGCCTGTAAGGCTTGGGGCTTGCTCTGCCTGGCTAAGTCTGCTGGGCGTGATCCTGCCTTGTGGGTCTGAGCCAAGCCCAGCCCGCTCCCCTGCTTTGTGAAAGGGGCTTGGGAGGGAGGCCTGTGTGGCCTGAAGCATGAACAGCCCATGGCTTGTGGGATCTGGGAGGGGTGGAGGTGAGTGGATCTCCGGGGCTGACCCCGCTGAGGGGAGGAGGCTCTGGTTTTGGTTCTTTATCAGACCCTTGGAACTGACAGTGAAAGAGCTCGGGGAGGTGTTCCTGTGAACAGGGGCCCTGTCCCCCCAAGCCCTCTGCCCCACTGGCCCTGCTGTCCATGTGACAACCTCTGTGTTGTGTGAGCATGTGCACCCCCCGCCCTAGCTCTGTCTCCACCTGGGCTGGACACCCATTCTCCCTTCCATCTGGTCCTGGAGTGCTGGCACCCGTCTGACCATTCCCCCCATGCCTCTCTCCCCAGTTCCTGGAGTGCTGTAGCCGGTTGACGGAGGAGCACCCCGAGGTGATCCCCTTCCTGGCCAGCCGGCACCAGAAGGCCAGTGCCGAGTTCCTGGCCTCAGCTGAGTTTCGCAACGTGCTGGGGCGCTGCCTGACACGTGTGCAGAGCAAGCGCAGCAAAGTCTATGTCTACATCAACGAGCTGTGCACCGTGCTCAAGGCCCACACGCAGCGCCGCAAGCTGGTACTCAGCTCAGCCCCCGCCACCCCCCACCAGCCGGAGCCAGCAGCGCCCGAGGAGGAGGGGGAGGGGACGTCAGGACAGCGTGGCACTGGCTCCAAAAGGCAAATCCGCTACCTGGAAAACCTGCTGCGTGTCTATATGGGGGAGATCAGGCGGCTGCAGGAGCGGGAGCTGGACCTGGCTGAGTTGGACAGTGAGGACTCCACCTACCTGCAGGAGAGCCGTCTCAAGCGCAAGATGATGCACATCTTCAAGCGGCTGTGCCAACTCAAGCAGTGCAGCAGCCTGACGGGCCGGGTGATCGAGCAGCGCATCCCGTACCGGGGCACCCGCTACCCGGAGGTCAACCGACGCATCGAGCGCTTCATCAACCGGCCTGACGTCTTCCCCGACTACACGGACATCCTCAAGGTGATCCAGAAGGCCAGTGCCCGGCACAGCTTGGGCCTGGCCAAGCGCCAGATGCAGAGCATGGCATTGGATGCCTTCCGTGAGGTGGGCAACCGCCTGCAGGAGCGGCGCCACCTTGACCTGGTCTACAACTTTGGTAGCCACCTCACCGACCAGTACCGGCCTGGTGAGAGCGCGGGGGAATGGGGCGAGGGCATACTGACCAGTAATGACCTGGGGAGGGGGAGGGGGAGTGCGTACTGGCCTGGTAAGAGCGCGGAGAGGTGGGGGATGCATAATGACCAGTACCGACCAGGTGAGAGCGTGTGCAGGGGGTGGGGGATGCCGACCAGTACCAGCCCAGTGAGAAGGCAAAGGGGGGGCACGTACTGATCAGTGCTGGGCTGGTGAGAGGGCAGGCAGGACATACCAACTTTTGCCAGCCTGGTGAAACCATTTGGTGGTGGGACAGCATTGGTTGGGAAGGGCAGAGACCCTTCCCAGTCATTTTAGAGAGAAGGGCAGGTGGGGTTATCCCAGGTTGGGGATGGGAGGGGGAGTGTTTCCGTTCAGGGCCCCTCTGACCCCCCCTTCCCCCCCCCCCCCGTGTGTAGACACTGACCCTGCCCGGAGGGACTCTGCACTGGCCCGGCGGCTGCGGGGAAAACCGCAAGGTGGCGCTGACGCGGCTGGACAGTGTCGTCTCGCGCTATGCCCAGCTGCAGGATGAGAGTGAGGAAGAGGAGCGTGTCCGTAAGAGAGCTGCCCAAGCTCGTGGCAGCGCTGCCCCCCGGCAGGAGGGGCCACTGCCGCCACCCTGCCCCATGGCACCAGACCCAGGGGAGGGGCAGCCCCACTCGCAGGTAAGGTTGGGTGCATATGGCTGTGTGCACCGTGGGGGTGGGACTAGAGCTCCCAAGCTGTGCCATGTGCTTTGCCCAGCCCCCTGCATGGGGGAGGGAGTACTTCGGCTCCTGGGCTGCCTGGCATGAGCTGTGCCCTGGGGCTGCACAGCACTTGCCAGCGAGTCTCCCAGCATGGGAGAGGATGTGTGTCTCGGGGGGAATGAAGGGAGTTTGTAGACAGGCCTGTGGGGGGACAGCTGGCATAACGCCCCATTCTCCTTCCTCCCCAGGGCAGCCCCAGCACGAGCGCTGCAAGCCAAGGGGCACCTGCGGTCAGTGAGGAGGAAGACGACGAGTCGGAGGAGGAAGAGCCCTCATCAGACACAGATATTGAGGAGGAGCTGCAGCAGAGCCAAGAAGGCGGGGAGGAGGAAGAAGAGGATGCAGCCATGCAAGGTACATACTGCACAGAGCCAGGACTCCTGGGTTCTATCCCAGCTCTGGGAGGGGAGTGGGGTCCAGTGGGTTAGAGCAGGGCGGGCTGGGAGCCCGGACTCCTGGGTTCTATTCTGTGGTGACTCTCCCAAATGCAGAAGCAGCAGGTGAGGAGACGGCAGGGGACCAGGAGGACCAGTGCATGGAGTTGGGCCTGGAGCCGCTGCCATGCTCGTCAGGCGGGGAGGATCTGGAGGACGAGGATGAGGACGATGAGGATGAGGAGGACGAAGAAGAGGATGAGGATCCCCTGCCCCTTGCAGAGGGCCAGGGGCCCCCATCCCCCAAGGAGGGGGAGGGGCCACCATTCAGCCCGATGCAGGAGCTGTTTGTGCTGGAGATTGAGGCGCTGCCCCTGGAACTCAGCGAGACACCACCCCCCTCCCCTCAAATCCCAGGGGGCTCCGAAGCCACTCCCAAGGCTGCCCCCTCATCCCCAGAGCCCTCTGAGGCCACCCCACTGGGCTCCGCCTCCCCTGAGACCGTCTCTTCCCGGACTGAGTGGCAGGTCTCCCTGAAGGAGCCTGCTTGTTTTGCGGTGAAGCAGGAGCGAGGCAGCATGGGGGACTCCGGGCTCCGGACTCAGCCCCCGGCCAAGAGAAGGCTGTCTGTCCCCAGGAGCCCCCTTGCCCGGCCCTTGGAGAACGGGGGCAGCATCATCAGCTCCACCAGCTTCAACGGCAGTGCTGGGCCCCCGGCCTGCAAGAGGGGACGCCAGGAACTGCCCTGTGGCAACAGGTGGGGGCAAGGGGAGACACGCCAGGCCAGGCAGTGTGTGAGGTGGGGGGAGCGCTGTGACAGGTGAGGAGACAGCAAGGGAAAAGGCACTGGGCCCTGCGCATCAAGGAGGGGATACTGGGTTGGAGCTGACAGTGGGTCCCTCTCTTGTCCTGCTCCTGACTGGGAACCACAGCAGTGGGTGGAGGGGTGTCTTTGCAGGGGGGGCCTTGGTGGGGCAGTTACTGTCAGGGTGTGGTGGCCACTCCAGCCCTTCCATGTCCAGCCATCCCCAGCGGGTGAAGGGGGCTGGGAGTAGAGCCTGTTCCAAGGGGCCCATGGGTCCAGGAACCATCTTCCCTCTTGGACTGCCAGAGGGAGGGTGGGCCCTGGTGGGAGGGGTGCATTGCAGGAGAAGGGGAACCCTGCCCCTGGTGTGATGGGCTGACTCCAGGTGCCACCTCATGCTGTCCCCTCCCCCATGACCCCATCTCTCCCGCTCTTGCCAGCAGCTGCCTCGAGGTTCACAGCATTGGCTCAGAGGATGAGGACTTGGAGCTGCCTCTAGATGGCTTGCTGCCCCACAGCCCCCTCCCTGACTCCACCCGTGCTGATTCGCCCTTCCAGAGCTTGGTCAGCAGCTCCCAGGGCAGCCCCCAGCTATGCCAGCGCCTCTTGCCCAAGGCCTGCAAGGTGAGGGGCTGGCGGAGGTGGGGGGTGAGTGGGGATGCCAGTTTGGGTGAGAGGTGGCCTGACCATGTGTCCCTGCCCTGCTCTCTCCCCAGACCAGCGTGGCGACCCAGTGTGACCCGGAGGAGATCATCGTTCTGTCGGACTCGGATTAGACCCCCTGCCTGCCCAGGGGGGCTGGAGACTCTGGGGGTCAGGGAGGGTGACAGGGTTTGTTTGTGGCAGGTTCTGGGGTGGGGTTAAAGGGGTGGAGCAGAGCCCTCCACATCTCCTATGCTGCCCCTCTCTCTTTGTACAAAGAAATGTTTAAAAAAACAACCCCAAAATAAAATCTTTTTCTTACTCAGCAGCTGCTGGTTCTGGGCTGTGACTGAGCTGGAGGGGGGTGGTAAAGGGACATGGGGGGAGAGTTGGGGGGCAGGTGCCTCTGTCGGGGGAGGGCCTGGGCTGTGACTGAGCTGTGGGGGCACTAAGGGGTAAAGGGTCTAGGGGGGGAGGGTCTGGGCTGTGCCTGAGCTGCGGGGGCACTAAGGGGGAGAGGCCTGGGGAGCAGGAGGCTCTGTGGGGGGACAGTCTGGGCTGTGACTGAGTTGGGGCGCTAAGGGGTAAAGGGCCTGAGGGGGAGGGGGGCTGTGCCTGAGCTGTGGGGGCACAAAGGAGAGAGGCCTGGGGGGCAGGGGCTCTGTGTGGGGAGGGTCTGGGCTGTGACTGAGCTGCGGGGGCGCTAAGGGGTAAAGGGCCTGGGGGGCAGGAGCCTCTGTGGGGGGAGGGTCTGGGCTGTGACTGAGCTGGGGGGTACTAAGGAGTAAAGGGCCTGCAGGGCAGGTGGCTCTGTGGGGGGAGGGGGGCTGGCCTCTGACTGAGCTGTGGGGTCACTAAGGGGGAGGGTCTGTGGGGGGAGGGTCTGGGCTGTGACTGAGCTGGGGGGCACTAAGGAATAAAGGGCCTGGGGGGGAGGGGGGCTGGCCTGTCCCAGCTGGGCGGGTGAGGGCACAGCTGACTGCGGCGGGGGCGGGGTTAGCGGCGGAGGCCCCGCCCCCTGCCGGCCCTGCTTTCATGGAGGAGGGTGTTAAAGAGCAGGGGGAGCTGTCGGAGGCCACTTTCTCCAGGGAAGGAACAGAGCCTGCGCAACGATGATTCTTTTAAGGCCCGGCATTTAAAGGCAAAATTGCGGTGTCGGTCGACGTTGGCTCAGCGGCGGGGAGTGGCGGCTGAGCCTGCCCCTTTAAGAGGACGGGGTTAGTGGACGCCACACTCCGCGCGCGGGGTAGGTTGGGCTGCGTTAAAGGGGAGGGCTGGTGTCGGCGGATAGTGCCCCCATGGCAGCCTGAGGGCGACAGCGCTTGCCCCTTTAAGCCAGGCAGGGCCGGGGCCTGGGGGGAGGGTGAGGAACAAGATGGTGGCGGCGGCCTGAGAGCCCCGAAGCGCGAGCGGGCGGGTGAGCGCGGAGGGGGCGAGGGGCTGGGGGAGCTGGAGGGTGACATGAGGGGGAGGGGCACGAGGGGTCTGTGGGGGGAGGGGCAGGGGGATCTGTGGGGGACATGAGGGGGGAAGGGCCCGAAGGGTCTGTGGGTGGAGGGTCAGGGGGGTGACGTGGGGGAGGGGCATGAGGGGTGTGGGGGGGAGCGGGGGGTGACATGAGGAGGGAAGGGCCCGAGGGGTCTATGGGGGGAGGGGCAGGGGGGATTTGACGGAGTGACATGAGGAGGGAGGGGCCCGAGGGGTCTATGGACAAAGGGGTGGGGGGATTTGAGGGGTTGACATGAGGGGGGAGGGGCCCAAGGGGTCTGTGGGTGGAGAGGCAGGGGGATCTGGGGGGGGGACATGTGGGGGAGGGACCCGAGGGGTCTGTGGGTGGAGGGCCAGGGGGATCTGGGGGGGTGATGTGGGGGGAAGGGCCCAAAGGGTCTGTGGATGGAGAGGCAGGGGGATCTGGGGGGGGACATATGGGGGAGGGGCACGAGGGGTCTGTGGGAGGAGCGGGGGGTTACATGAGGGGGGGAAGGGCCCAAAGGGTCTGGGTGGAGGGGCAGGGGGGATTTGACGGGGTGACATGAGGGGGGAGGGGCCCAAGGGGTCTGTGGGTGGAGAGGTAGGGGGATCTGGGGGGGGACATATGGGGGAGGGGCACGAGGGGTCTGTGGGGGGAGCGGGGGGTTACATGAGGGGGGGAAGGGCCCAAGGGGTCTGGGTGGAGGGGCAGGGTGGATTTGACAGGGTGACATGCGGGGGGAGGGGCCCAAGGGGTCTGTGGGTGGAGAGGCAGGGGGATCTGGGGGGGGACATGTGGGGGAAGGACCTGGGGGGTCTGTGGGTGGAGGGGCAAGGGGATGGGGGGGGTGATGTGGGGGGAAGGGCCCGAGGGGTCTGTGGGCAGAGGATCTGTGGGAAGGTGACATGAGGAGGGAGGGGCCTGAGGGGTCTATAGACAAAACAAAGGGGTGGAGGGATTTGAGGGGGTGACATGAGGGGTGGGCAAGGGGTCTGTGGGCAGAGGGGCTGTGGATTGGGGCACTGTACGGGAGGCTAATTCCCTTTGAGGTTGCAGGGGGCTAGGGGCTAGGAGATGGAAGGAGGGCTGGGAGTGGACATGACATGAGGGATACTGGGCGGCTGGGAAGTGAGCTGTGGGGGTCTGTTGTGGAGGAGGCAGACCCTGAATGGGGGGGAAGCAGCTCTGTGCGGGTTGAGATGGGCTATGTGAAGTTTTCAGGAGGGAAGTACAAGGTCGGAGGTTGTGATCAGGTGGTGCCTGAGAGTTGGGGGGTTGGGAGAGGTTATGACCTGAGGGGTGGGGGGTGTCAAGGGCAGTTGTGAGTTGAGGGCTGGGAGCCAGGCAAGGGCTCAGGGGTTACTTTATGATAAGGACATAAGAGCGACTACACTGGGTCCGACCAATTATCCATCTAGCCCAGTGGCCGGTGCCTGGTGCCCCAGAGGGAATGAACGGAAAGGGGCAGTTACCGAGTGATTCATCCCCTGTCGCCCACTCCCAGCTTATTCAATTTCTCCACCCTGTGCACGACTGAATAGATCTCTGCCGTACCCCCTCAGTCGCCTTTTTTCCAGCAGTCCCAATTGTTTTACTCTCTCCTCATACGGAAGCCGTTCCATCTCCCTGATCATTTTTGTAGCCCTGCTTTGTACTTTCTGCAATTCCAATATCTCTTGTTTGAGATGGGGTGACCAGATCTTCCTGCGCACCATGGATTTATAGAGAGGCAACATGACCTTTTCTGTCTGGTTATCTGTCCCTTTCCTAACGGTTCCCAACATTCTTTACTGGTTTTGGCTGCCACTGCCCATTGAGTGGATGTTTTCAGAGAACTATCCACAACTCCAAGATCTCTCTCTTGAGCGGTAACAGCTAATTTAGACCCCATCATTGTATATGTATAGTTGAGATGATGTATTCCAGTGTGCATTAATTCGCATTTATCAACATTGAATTTCACCTGCCATTTTGGTGCCCAGTAACTCAGTTTTGTGAGATCTCTTAGTAGCTTTGGACTTAACTATCTTGAGTAATTTTATATCATCTGGAGATTTGGCCCCCTCACTGTTCACCCTTTTCCCCGAGGTTTGGGGCTGCAGGGATGTGGGGGGGGTCATGGGCTGGGGCAGGGGCTTGTAGAGTTAGGCTGGGGGGATATGGAGAGGTATGGGTGGAAAGGGGAGCTGGGTATGGGTTGGTTATGTAGTAGGAGCAGGGATGGGTGGGAGATCGCGGTTCTTGGTTGGAGGGTTATAATGGGGGCTAAGGGGAGGGTGTGGAGGAGAAGCTGCAGTTTGGCAATAAGACAGGCAGGGAGATAGTGCTGAGGGAAGCGGGGTGGATTGTGATGGGGAAGATGGGGGGCTGGAGGGGGTTCAGTGTGTGTGTGATGGGTGCTCCACACACCCCAGTCTCTCTGAGTGCGCTGGTTCTGCTCCTACAACCTGGAAACCCTGTCTCTTTGCCTGGGGCTCCCACTCCCCCACGTTCCCAGACACACTTGTATTTCACTGTTCTTTTCAAACACGCTGGACAGCCCAGACAGACCTTAGCCAAGTGCTGGAGGAGCTCGGGTGGTGATGCTGTGGAGGAGTTGAGCGAAGGTCTTGTCTGAGGGGCGGATGCCAAGAGGGGCCAGTAGTGATTTGCAGGAGTTGGTTGGTCCCAGAGGCAGAGTTCATGGTGTTGTGCTTGGAATCGCTCTCCCCTGGGGAATTGGGACTGGGGCACAATTGTCCCCTATGGTCCATTCCACAAAGGGTTAAATGTCTCAGTGAATCTCCTCAGATTCCGGGCCTGCCCTGCTCCCTGTGCTGGGGGGGGTGTCTGGATCACAGGATCTGGGCCGATGCCCCACAGACAGAAGGCCCCCTCCCTGCCCCGGGGATCTTTGGAACGTAGCATTTGAGGAAGGATGGGGAATCTCCCAGCACCCCACAGCTCTAATCCTCTGTCTCTCGCAGGCAGGGCATCCCCGGCACCATGGACCCGGCGTGTGGTGCCATTGTACACGTGGATTTCCCTGAGATCACCAGCGCCCTGCTGGAGAACCTGAACCAGCAGCGGGTGGAGGGCAAGCTGTGCGACATCTCCATCCACGTGCAGGGCCGGGTGTTCCGGGCCCACCGGGCCGTGCTGGCCGCCTCCTCGCCCTACTTCCACGACCAGGTGCTGCTGAAGAACATGACGTCCATCGTGCTGCCCAACGTCATGGACCCGGGCGCCTTCGAGACGGTGCTGGGCTCCGCATATACCGGCAAGCTGAGCATGGCCTCAGACGAGATTGTCAACTTCCTCACTGTGGGCAGCGTGCTGCAGATGTGGCACATCGTGGACAAGTGCACGGAGCTGCTCAAGGAGGGGCGGGGCACCGCCGGCCCCTCACCTTCCTCCTCCTTCCGTGCCCACTCCAGCCGCACCAGCGAGAACCAGTCACCCAGCAGCAGTAACTACTTCAGCCCCCGGGAGACGGGTGAGGGGCCGGAGCACGGGCCTGCCAAGTATGCACTGCGAGGGGTGGCGGGTGGCATAGAGCGGGATGGATCAGAGGGCCCAGACGAGGAGGTGATCTTCCAGGCCGAGAAGGGTCCCTCCCGCTGCCCTGAGCCCTTCTCCGGCGGCAGCAAGTTCATCCTGGAGACGGATGATGACGTGAGTGACAGCGGTGGGGATGGGGGCAGTGGTGGGGGTGGGGGGCGGCGCCCTGCCTATGTGCAGCCTAGCATCATGCCCCAGAAGCAGTGGGTGTACATCAAGAAGGAGCGGTCCCAGGAGGACTTGGTGCTGACATGCGAGGAGGACGAGGACCCGGTGGAGGTGGGGCCGGCCCCCGGTGAGCCCCCCCTCAGCATCAGTGATGTGCGTACGCTGACCGAGCCCTCTGGGGCCAAGCTGGAGGAGCAGGTCAACTTCTGCGAGTCCTCGGAGGATTTCCCCTCGCCCTACGAGGGGCTGGAGGAGGGGTCAGGCGGCAGCGGCAGCTTTGCCCAGCGCTCCCTCATGCCCATGGACATGCAGGGCAACCAGATCCTGGTCTTCCCCCCGCAGGCCCCCGTGGAGCACGGGGCTGTGCAGCTGGCAGCCGGCTCCGGCGATGGCAACAAGATCTTCATGTGTCACTGTGGCAAGGCCTTCTCCCACAAGAGCATGCGCGACCGGCATGTCAACATGCACCTCAACCTGCGCCCCTTCGACTGCCCCGTCTGCAACAAGAAGTTCAAGATGAAGCACCACCTGACAGAGCACATGAAGACGCACACTGGCCTCAAGCCCTACGAGTGTGACGTCTGCGCCAAGAAGTTCATGTGGCGAGACAGCTTCATGCGCCACAAGGGGCACTGCGAGCGGCGCCACCGCCTGGCTGCGGCGGGCGGGGGACCCAAGAAGGAGCCCGTGGTGGCAGGCGGGGCAGGGGAGGGCGACTGGGCGGCACTACGGGAGTCCCAGGCTGCCGGGAGGTCTCCGCGCAGTGAACTGGGCTTCGGCGGGGGGAGCGGGGCAAAGATGTGAAGTGGGGGAGCAGGTGGCAGATGGCCTCCCCTGCCCTGCACATGGACACCCCCTCCTCCCTGACAGACCCTGGGGCACAGACATCCCCCCCCCTCCCCACCTGGAGCAGCCCACTCTTCCCAGGATGCTGTGGAGCAGGGATGGGGGAGCTGAGGAGCCAGGACACGCTGGGGGTGGGGTGAGACAGGAAGCAGTGATGATTGTACAGACTGAAGTCTCTGTCGGGGTCCTGGGTAGTGAATTCTGTGACCCCCCGCCCCCCGGGGTCAGGTGGGGGCTGGATTCCTGGGCCGTGGCGTTGTGGGTCCATAGCTGTGTACCCTAGGGGGGCCTGGACTCCTGGGTCCCTGAGGGACTCTTTAACACTAACCCCCCGCCCCTTGCTGGGTGGGGGGCACCTTCCTCGCCCATGATGGGCTAAGGAGACTGGGCAGGGGAGGTGTTTGTGAGGTGTGATCCCTCTGTGCTGTGTGTAGCAGGCTGACCTGTGGGTCGGTGAGCCTGTCCTGTCCCTGTCTGTCTGTCTGTCTGTGATTCACTTTGGCTTTCTCGTATGTGTAATGACTGATGCTGAGCTGGAACCTGCAGCCGCCCTGCTCTATCCCTTCTGGAGGATGGGGCAACCCCCACTCTCCCCTCAGACCACCCTCACCCATCCTCCCTGGGCCAGTGCCCCCTGGACCCTGATTTATGGCCAAAGGGCTAGTGTGATCCTTGGAGGTACAGACAGGGCAGTTGTGGGCAGGGTGTGATTTTACCTTGTAATTGGCCCTGGGGCAGCCGTCACTGGGCTCCAGTGCCCAGGTCTGGGGCCGGCACTCCCATACAGGTGGGGATATGTTGGAGAGGGGCTGGAGGAGAGCCCCGAGAATGCTGAAAGGTGCAGGGAACATGCCTTGCAGAGAGAGACTCAAGTTGCTTATGCAGAGATGGCGAAGGGGTGACTGGATCCCCACCTGGGAACAGAGCTGTGATGCAAGGGCTCTTTGGCCCAGCAGCTGGAATCTGGAGACCAGGGAGCGGAATGAGGTTGGGAGCAGCTGCCAAGGGGGGCACGTTCCGACCAGGATGGGATGGCTGAGAGCAGCTCCAGTGCCAGGTGGGTCGCAGGGCTGTGTTCTGCAGGGGGGCAGGCGAGACCTGGCCTGGGGATCTATGAATATCCTCTCCTGGGGGCAGAGCCAGTGTCCCTTCACCCTATAGTAGGGGTGGGGTCCCCTGCGCCTCTGTCCTTTTTTCCCCACCCCCAGTCCCTCTCTGGGACAGCACCCCCCTTCCCTCCCAACTGCCCTCAGGACAGCATCCTCTGCTCCCTTTCCTCCATCTCTCCCCTCCCTGGACTACACCCCTCCATATCTCCCTTTCAGGGACTGCTCCCCCTTCCTCCCTGGTACAACCTCCTCCCCCCACTCCCTAAGCATAGAGCTAACCTGAATATAGGTACGATGCCCCCTTCCCTGCCAAGGGCTGGGGGTGAATGACCGCAGGCCCCACTGGGGGACATTCCAGGGGGGAAGTGCAGGCCCCAGTGGTAGGAGCACCTGATGTTTGGTGTGTGATGTAGTAATCCCCCCATTACAAACTGAACAGGGGCATGGGGAACCTTCTAATGCACAGCACCCCCACCCCAATGCTGGGCTAGTGGGGAAGTCACTGGATTGGGCCTTAGGACTCCTGGGTTCCCTCCCTGGTGCTGGGAGGGGAGTGGGGACTGGTGGGTTAGAGCAGAGCAGAGGGGAGGGGCTGGGAGCCAGGACTCCTGGGTTCTCTCCTGTTTTGGGAGTAAGCCCTTGTCCCACTCCACCTCTGTGCCTGTTTTCCCCAAGGCGAGGAACTGGCTGTGGCACTTCTGCCTCTGCTCAGAGTGGGGCTCCCCCATCCCTCTCAGTTCCTGTCTCGTTCAATTCTTTTGTAACTTGATTCTTTGTTGGTTTTTTAATGTCTATAAATATTTATTGGTCTGTTTGGTGTCTGGCTCCTGCTTCTCATTGTGTGCCTGTGGCCCCCAAATGGGCAGAGGGACCCTCGGCCAGTGCTCCTCCAGGAAAGCACCCTCCAAAATGGCATGAGGACTGCCCAGCGCCAGGCTTGTGAGATGGGGCACAATCAGGATCCCTCACAGCACACTGCCCTCTGGTGCTGGGCTGGGGAGACTGCGTATTTGCACCCACAGCAGTCCCCCCGCCCCACAAGGCTGGGGACAGTGGGTGCAACAGGGCCTCGCACCACACAGTGGCCCCTAGCACCAGGCTGGGTTTTGAGGTGCCACTCTGTTCCCATTGCTGGTTATGTCACACACACAAACACACCCCACCCTGTTACACAACCCCAACCACATGCCTGATTCAGGGGCCAGAAGGGGCTGGGCATGGGGTTATGTAACCTGCTGTGGTGGGGGAGGTGAGGAGGGGGATAAAAGCAGCCCCCTCTCTGGCTGGTACCCAAATGCATGAGAAGAGCGGTCACACCCCAAACTCTCCACGCAAGAGTCTGCAGAGTGATGGAGCAGCTGGGGGCATGGAGAGAGGGAGTGATGGCGGGGTTCAGAGTCTGGGTGTCTTGGGATTTGGGGTGCACCTGGGAGCTGATCCTGATGGGCTGGGGGGACTGATGGGTGCAGGGACCTACAGGCTGGGCAGGTTGTGCCCCAGGCTCTCTGGTCTTGGCAGCGTGGGGGGGGGGGTTCGGGGGGGGGGTCATCACCAGCCTGAGTCTCTCCCTGCAGCTTCTGCCATAGTGCCCCTCATGATGCTGCTGCTCCTGGCCGCACTCCTGCTCCTGGCCCTGGCCCTGCCCCTGACACGGGGGGTCTGGGGAGAAAGGAGTGGGGGTCTCTCCCCACGCTGCAGAGGGTAGGAAAGGGAACATCCCCAAACCCGTTCCCCACTGCCTCAGAGGTGGAGATTGATCCTTGCACAAACCCCTGGGGGCAACATTCAGTTCGGGGGAAGGGGGGCAACAGCACCCCCAGTGTGATGGGCCAATCCTAGGGGGGCTGTATGCCCTGACTCACCATCTGGTTCTGCAGGGAGAAGCCTAAGTTCTGCGGGGAAGTCACCGAATGTTTCACCTTTGATCTCATCTGCAACAGCTCTGACTACGAGGTGAGGGTAGGTTGTGGGGGGAGGGAAAACGTGCTAAAATACCCTCTCCTGAGATGGCCAGTTCCCCCACCCTGGGGCTGGACTGGCACTTGTGCCCCATAGTGGAAAAAGAATCCGCGTCTCATTTCCTACCCTCTGGAGCCAGCCAGTCCTCCTGAAGCTGGGAGGGAGGGAGTTGGAGGGATGGAGCAGGAAGCGTGGGAAGGAATTGATCCCCCCTCCCATGCTCCTGTTGTCCCCTGCCCCCACCAGGCCCAGCTTTACCCCTCGGCCTGGGTCAGCACTCGCGTGAACAACACATACACAGCCACCAAGACCACCAGCTTCTGGCGCCTCTTCTGCTACATCCAGGGCCAGAACCAGCTGGGTAAGGTGACCCCCATAACCCCTCTCCCCCCAGCCTCAGATCCCAACCCGTAGAGAGTCCACAGCTCCCCAACCCCCATGCGTAACCCCTAGAGCACCCACAGCCCTGCTCCACCCATAGCCCCCATCTCCCTCCCAAGTCCCCCAAACCCCACAGCCTTCTCCCATGGGGTCCCTACAGGTCCCCACCCTCATAGTGACTCTAAGAGCCCCCCCAACTCCATTGCTCCAGATAGCCCATAATCCATCCCTCAGAGACCTCATAACAACCTGAGAAACTCCCTCCAAGGTCCCCAGGGGCTAAGGGGAGGGACATAGGGGGTTGGGCCTCCCCCTGGATCTCTGGCACTGCTTCATGTTTAATGAGCCCTGGTAGAACAGGGACAGAAGAAAAGGGGGGTCTCTACCCTTCTCCAGGAGCTGGCTGCAGTAGAGGGGGGCTGGGGATTGGTTCTGGAGTGGTTCTGGGGTGGGGGGAATGTGGATTCTGAGTAAACATGCAGGCAGGTGTGAAGATCTCGATGACGTCACCAGTTCTGACCCGAGTGGACCAGGCTGCTGGAGAGATGCATCCTTCCTGCTGCTGGAGAGATGCATCCTTCCTGCTGCCAGCAGCGTGGCAGGGCGACCCCCCCGGCAGCCCACCAAGCCTGTTGTGAGTGACCCTCCACCAAACGCACCGAGTGACCCTACTGCCCAGATTGCTGCCCACTGACCCTGCTGTGACGCCCCCCCATGGAACCCACTGAGTGACCCCAGTCCCCCACATTGCTCCCCACTGACCCTGCTTTGACCCCCCCACAGAATCCCAAGTGACCCCCCACCCACACATTGCTCCCCACTGACCCTGCTGTGACCCATCCCCCCCCCCATACACACCCCTACCCTGGCCTGGCTGGGGCTGTCATCCCACCACACACATACCCCCACCTGGTTGGGGCTGACACCCTCTCTCTGTGTCTGGCCCAGGTTTTCATCGAGCGGTTCCCCGCTCTGCCCACCTGCGATGATGCAGTTCTGGCGGGACCCAGCTGAGAGTGCCAAATCAGGACCAATTGCTCAAACAGGGCAGTCACAGCCCAAGGCTGGGGTTTTTCCACCTCTAAGGCAAACCAAACCAGCCAGACAAAAATGACTTCGGTTTCACCCCACTGGCTAACCACAAGTCACACAAGCAATTTCCTTAGACACTCCAGTTTCCCAGTATCACCACCAGTGCCAACCGTCCTGAGGATGAATGGTTATGAAAACCAACACCCCAGTAAAAGAAAGAGGTTCTTTCGATCCCAAAGGACCAAGCCCCAGACCCAGGTCAATATACACATCAGCTCTTACCCACAAATAACGCTGTTGCCAATCCTTTAGAATCTAAAATCTAAAGGTTTATTCATAAAAGGAAAAAGATAGAGATGAGAGATAGAATTGGTTAAATGGAATCAATTCCATCCAGTGATGGCAAAGTTCTTAGTTCAGGCTTGTAGCAGTGATGGAGTAAACTGCAGGTTTAAATCAAGTCTCTGGAATACATCCCCCACTGGGATGGGTCATCAGTCCCTTGTGCAGAGCTTCAGTTTGTAGCAAAGTCCCTCCAGAGGTAAGAAGCAGGATTGAAGACAAAATGGAGATGAGGCATCAGCCTTATATAGGCTTTTCCAGGTGTAAGAACACATCTTTGTTCTTACTGTGGAAAGTTATAGCAAAATGGAGTCTGGAGTCACATGGGCCAGTCGCTGCACACCCTGCTGAGTTACAAGGCGTATCTGCCTCCTCTCAATGGGTCAGTTGTGTAGCTGATGGTCCTTAATGGGCCATCAAGCAGGCTGAGCAGAGCTAACACCAACTTGTCTGGGGTGTTTCCCAGAACTGCAGCACCAATTTGAAATACAGACAGCACACAGCCAATACTTATAACTTCAACTACAAAATGATACAGACATACAGACAGCATAATCATAACCAGTAACCCATAACCTGGTCTTAGACACCTTATATGACCCCCTTTCCATAGGATTTGGTGCCATGACAGGACCTTGGTTGTAACCCATGTTCTATATGGTCCCAGTTTATATCAATAACGTCACACCCCCAACACAAAATTGATGCAGGAAGGGATGATACAGACATCACTGACTGCATCCTAATGACTCCCTATTCGGGACAGTGCATCAGCTACAGTATTTTCCTTCCCCCTTATGTGGATTATATCCATTTCATATTCTTGAAGGGCTAAACTCCAGCGCAGCAACCTGGAGTTGGTACCTTTGGCCCTGTGCAGCCAGACCAGAGGGGGATGATCACTCAACACAGTGAATTTTTGGTTGTACAAATAGGGCTTAAGTTGCTTGACAGCCCAGACAATGGCATAACTTTCCTTCTCAATGGTAACGTAATTTTGCTCAGTGGGGGATAACTTTCTGCTTAAGTATGCCACGGAATGTCTTTTACCCCCCATCCCCTCTTGCATTAGCACTGCCCCCAGCCCAATATTGGAAGCATCTGTACACAGCAAAAAAGGCTTTTTGAAATCTGGGCTGGCCAACACAGGCTCTTTGGCCAAAGCACTTTTTATGCTTTGAAATCCCTGCACACAGGCCTCTGTCCATTGCACCCGGTCTGGTTTTTCCTTTTTCGTCAGGTCTGTGAAGGGAGCAACAATGTCACTGAATCCCTGAACAAACCTCCTGTAATAGTCGGCCAGACCAATGAACGATTGGACCTGCTTCTTAGTTCTAGGGATAGGCCAGTTCTTAATGGCCTCCACCTTTGAAGGCTCGGGGCGCAGTTGCCCATTGTCCACCCTGTGCCCAGGTAGGTCACCTCAGCAGCTCCCATTCTCCATTTAGAAACCTTAACAGTTAGATTGGCCTCCCTGAGCCGGTGCAGCACAATCCCTATGTGGTTAAGGTGATCTTGCCACGAACTGCTGAAGATGGCCAGGTCGTCTATATAGGCCCTGGCAAAAGATTCTAACCCCCGTAGGACCTCATTTATAAGTCTCATGAAAGTAGCCCCTGAATTACGCATCCCAAAGGGCAACACCTTGAACTCATACAGCCCCGATTCCACTATGAAAGCGGATTTCTCTTGTGCATCAGCATCTAGGGGAATTTGCCAATACCCCCTGGTCAGATCTAGGGTGCTTATAAACTCCCCCCCCCCCCAGCGTATCTAACAGATCCTCTATCCTGGGGGTGGGGTAAGGGTCAGGCTGAGTGATAGCATTTAGCTTCCTGTAATCCACACAAAACCTCATGGTCTTATCCTTCTTTGGCACCATCACAATGGGAGAGGCCCAGGGGCTCATGGATTGGGTAATTACTCCCATTGCCAACATGCTTTCCACCTCTTCCTGGATCTGCCTTTGCATCTCTCCCTTGGCCCTGTAAGCTCTGCTGGGAGCTGGGCAGGGCCCCACCGTCTGAATGGAGTGTGTCATCCTATCTGTGAGCCCTGGCCTGTTGGAGAATGTTCGCCTGTGGTGTTTTAACAACATCAGCAACTCCTCCCTTTGAGGGGTGCTAAACCCTCCCCCATCTCAATGCTCTCCAGAGGCTCTCCTCCTGGCTTTCAGCAACCATGTCAATCAAAGGGATGGGCCCTGCCTCTTCCTCAGCGCAACAGATTATGTTCACATTTACCTCCCTTGCATGGTAAGCCTTCATTCTGTTCACATGCACTGTCTGCACACTTCCCCGGCCGTGGGGTTTCCTCACATCATAGGTAACCTCATTAATTCTTTCCACTACCTCCATGGGTCCAGTCCAGACATCCTTCATTTTGTTCCTCCAGACAGGGTCTAGCACCAACACCATGTCCCCTATTTCAAACGCTCTCTCCTGAGCATCTCCGTCATACCAGGCCTTCTGAGTATCTTGGCTCTCTTTCAGGTTCTGCTCAACCAACTTCATCATCTCTTGCAAATTCTCCCTGCACTGAGCCACATATTCAGCCACCGGCTGCTCAGTCTCCTCCATCTGACCTTCCCAGGAGTCACGAACCAAATCCAGGGGCCCCTGGACCTGCCTTCCGTAGAGCAGTTCAAAGGGAGCAAACCCTGTAGACTCTTGGGATACACTCCTGTACGCATACAATAGATATGGCAGTAGAACATCCCAGTCATCCTGGCGTCTATCCACATACATTTTTAACATAGACTTCAGGGTTCCATTGAACCTTTCCACTAGGCCATTAGTCTGGGGGGTGGTAGGGAGCAGCTTTCAGGTGCTTCACCTCACATAACTCCCACAACTGCTTGAAAACTACAGACATGAAGTTAGACCCACAGTCAGACAGTATTTCCTTAGGAAAACCCACTGTGCTAAAGATAGAGAACAAACCCGCTGCCACTGTCTCTGCCTCAATGTTAGCCAAGGCTACAGCCTCTGGATATCTGGTAGCAAAGTCTACCAGCACCAGGATGTATTTTTTCCCATTTCTGGAAGGTTTTGGGAATGGCCCCACAATATCCACAGCCACTCTGGCAAAAGCCTCCCCTATAATGGGCAGAGGCTGGAGGGGCACCTTGCTAGGCCCCCGCAACCCCTTACGCTTTTGACACAGTTCACAGCTTCTGCAGTAATCCCTCACCGTCTCAAAGAGGTGAGGCCAGTAGAAATTTTGCTCCAGCCTGTCACACATTTTGCCTATACCCAGATGTCCTGCAAATGGACCATCATGAGCCAACTTCAACAACTCATTGCGGTAACTCTCCGGTACACAAGCTGTTTGCGAGCTGCCGCTTGGGAATTCTTTTTTCCCCTGGGAGGCTCCCTATACAACAGCCCATCCTGCATAAAAAATCTGCCTCTCTCTTCACTGGCTGGGACCTGATTCTGAGCATTATTCCTGGCTTTCTCTAGAGATACATCACTTTGGGTAGGTGGCTCACAGACGCCAATCGAGGGATCCACAGCTGGGCCCTTGATGCCTCTCTGGGGTGGGATGCCCGGCACTTTGACCGCTCCTGGCACTACTCTGCCGGCTACAACAGGTTGGGGGAGACCTGTCTGCTGCCTCCCTGGGGTGCTGGGGCAGAGCAGGGGCCAGTGTTCCTTGGGGCGCAGCAGCAGGGAAAATTGCAGGAGAGCAACTCAGTAGGGGGTGCTGTGCTGTGGAGAGCGGGAGGCTGGGCACTTGGCCCCAAACCCGAGGCCGTTGCGAAGGGGTGGGCGGTTGGTGGGGTGACCAGATGTTCCGATGTTATAGGGACAGTCCTGATATTTGAAACTTTGGCTTATATAGGCATCTACTTCACCTATCCCGATTTTTCACACTTGCTGTCTCGTCACCCGAGGGGTTTGGGGCTGCCCTGAGCTCCCCCTGCCATCCTGCTGGCACAGAATCATCCATGCCCCTAGATGTTACACCAGAAGCTGCGGTCCCTAGGGAGCAGTTTTACAGGGTACAAGCTGCAGCTGGGAGGAATGTCAGTGTGGGGCCCAGTTTACCTGTTGTACCATAGGGACAAGTTTAAGGGTTACACTGGGGGAGTGCCTAGGGGGCTGGGTTTGTCTGTTACCCCAGGAGCTGGGAGTGGTGTCAGTGGGGACACAAAGTTGACCTGTTATGCGAGGATCTGGGGGAAAGCGGATCCTGAGGGGTGGGGGTAGGTTTATTTGTTACTAGAGTTGTGGGGAGCACTAGGAGACAGGTTTCCCTTTCACACCAGACTGTGGGGATGAGATGGTTTCTGTGGGGAGGGGACAGGTTTACCTATCCGGGCACGGGCTAGGGGAAAGGGGTGACTAGGGGACAGGTTTACCTGTCTGGGCAGGAGCTGGGGGAAAGCAGTGACTAGGGGGACAGGTTTACCTGTCCAGGCAGGGGCTGGGAGAAGGGGTGACTAGGTGACAGGTTTCCCTGTCTAGGCAGGAGCTGGAGGAAAGGGGTGACTAGGGGACAGGTTTACCAGTCTGGGCAGGAGCTGGGGGAAAGCAGTGACTAGGGGGACAGGTTTACCTGTCCGGGCAGGAGCTGGGGGAAAGGGGTGACTAGGGGACAAGTTTACCTGTCCGGGCAGGAGCTGGGGGAAAGGGGTGACTAGGGGAAAGGTTTCCCTGTCCGGGCAGGAGATAGAGGAAAGCTGTGACTAGGGGACAGGTTTCCCTGTCTGGGCAGGAGCTGGAGGAAAGGGGTGACAAGGGGACAGGTTTCCCTGTCTGGGCAGGAGCTGGAGGAAAGGGGTGATTAGGGGACAGGTTTACCTTTCCAGGCAGGAGCTGGAGGAAAGGGGTGACTAGGGGGAAAGATTTACCTGTCCGGGCAGGAGCTGGGGGAAAGGGGTGACTGGGGGACAGGTTTCCCTGTCCATGTAGGAGCTGGGGGAAAGGGGTGACTAGGGAACAGATTTCCCTGTCCAGGCAGGAGCTGGGGGAAAGAGGTGACTAGGGGACGGGTTTACCTGTCCGGGCAGGAGCTGGAGGAAAGCGGTGACTAGGGGACAGGTTTCCCTCTCCGGGCAGGAGCTGGAGGAAAGCGGTGACTAGGGGACAGGTTTACCTGTCCGGGCAGGAGCTGGAGGAAAGCGATGACTAGGGGACAGGTTTCCCTCTCCAGGCAGGAGCTGGGGGAAAACGGTGACTAGAGGGACAGGTTTCCCTGTCCAGGCAGGAGCAGGGGGAAAGTGGTGACTAGGGGACAGGTTTACCTGTCCAGGCAGGAGCTGGGGGAAAGGGGTAACTAGGGGACAGGTTTACCTGTCCGGGCAGGAGCTGGGGGAAAGAGGTCACTAGGGGGACAGGTTTCCCTGTCCCGGCAGGAGCTGGGAAAAGGAGTGACTAGGGGGACAGGTTTCCCTCTCCGGGCAGGAGCTGGAGGAAAGCGGTGACTAGGGGACAGGTTTACCTGTCCGGGCAGGAGCTGGAGGAAAGCGGTGACTAGGGGACAGGTTTCCCTGTCCGGGCAGGAGCTGGAGGAAAGCGATGACTAGGGGACAGGTTTCCTGTCCCGGCAGGAGCTGGGGGAAAACGGTGACTAGGGGGACAGGTTTCCCTGTCCAGGCAGGAGCTGGGGGAAAGGGGTAACTAGGGGACAGGTTTCCCTCTCCCGGCAGGAGCTGGGGGAAAACGGTGACTAGGGGGACAGGTTTCCCTGTCCAGGCAGGAGCAGGGGGAAAGTGGTGACTAGGGGACAGGTTTACCTGTCCAGGCAGGAGCTGGGGGAAAGGGGTAACTAGGGGACAGGTTTACCTGTCCAGGCAGGAGCTCGGGGAAAGGGGTGACTAGGGGGACAGGTTTCCCTGTCCCGGTAGGAGCTGGGAAAAGGAGTGACTAGGGGGACAGGTTTCCCTGTCCGGGCAGGAGCTGGGGGAAAGGGGTGACTGGGGGACAGGTTTCCCTGTCCAGGCAGGAGCTGGGGGAAAGGGGTGACTAGGGGGACAGGTTTCCCTGTCCGGGCAGGAGCTGGGGGAAAGCAGTGACTAGGGTTCAGATTTACCTGTCCGGGCAGGAGCTGGGGGAAAGGGGTGACTAGGGGGACACATTTACCTCTCCGGGCAGGAGCTGGAGGAAAGGAGTGACTAGGGGACAGGTTTTCCTGTCCGGGCAGGAGCTGGAGTAAAGCGGTAACTAGGGGACAGGTTTTCCTGTCCGGGCAGGAGCTTGGGGAAAGCGGTGACTAGCGGGACAGGTTTCCCTGTCCGGGCAGAAGCTGGGGGAGAGGGGTGACTAGGGGGAGAGGTTTCCCTGTCCGGGGAGAAGCTGGGGGAAAGCGGTGACTAGTGGGATAGATCTGCCTGTCCGGGCAGGAGCTGGGGGAAAGGGATGACTAGGAGACAGGTTTCCATGTCCGGGGAGGAGCTGGGGGAAAGGGGTGACTAGGGGACAGGTTTAGCTGTCTGGGCAGGAGCTGGGGGAAAGGGGTGAGTAGGGGACAGGTTTCCCTGTCCAGACAGGAGCTGGGGGAAAGGAGTGATTAGGGGACAGATTTACCTGTCCGGGTAGGAGCTGGGGGAAAGGGGTGACTAGGGGGACAGGTTTCCCTGTCCAGGCAGGAGCTGAAGGAAAGAGGTGACTAGGGGGACAGGTTTCCCTGTCCGGGCAGGAGCTGGGGGAAAGCAGTGACTAGGGTTCAGATTTACCTGTCCGGGCAGGAGCTGGGGGAAAGGGGTGACTAGGGGGACAGATTTGCCTCTCCGGGCAGGAGCTGGAGGAAAGGGGTGACTAGGGGACAGGTTTCCCTGTCCGGGCAGGAGCTGGAGTAAAGCGGTAACTAGGGGACAGGTTTTCCTATCCGGGCAGGAGCTGGGGGAAAGCGGTGACTAGGGGGACAGGTTTCCCTGTCCGGGCAGAAGCTGGGGGAGAGGGGTGACTAGGGGGAGAGGTTTCCCTGTCCGGGGAGAAGCTGGGGGAAAGCGGTGACTAGTGGGACAGATCTGCCTGTCCGGGCAGGAGCTGGGGGAAAGGGGTGACTAGGGGACAGGTTTACCTGTCCGGGCAGGAGCTGGGGGAAAGGGGTGACTACTGGGACAGGTTTCCCTGTCCAGGCAGGAGCTGGGGGAAAGGGATGACTAGGGGACAGGTTTCCATGTCCGGGGAGGAGCTGGGGGAAAGGGGTCACTAGGGGACAGGTTTACCTGTCCAGGCAGGAGCTGGAGGAAAGGAGTGACTAGGGGACAGGTTTCCCTGTCCGGGCAGGAACTGGGGGAAAGGGGTGACTAGGGGGACAGGTTTCCCTGTCCGGGCAGGAGCTGGAGGAGAGGGGTGACTAGGGGGAAAGATTTACCTGTCCGGGCAGGAGCTGGGGGAAAGGGGTGACTGGGGGACAGGTTTCCCTGTCCATGTAGGAGCTGGGGGAAAGGGGTGACTAGTGGGACAGATTTGCCTATCCGGGCAGGAGCTGGGTGAAAGCAGTGACTAGGGGACAGATTTCCCTGTCCGGGCAGGAGCTGGGTGAAAGCAGTGACTAGGGGACAGATTTCCCTGTCCGGGCAGGAGCTGGGGGAAAGCAGTGACTAGGGGGACAGATTTACCTGTCCGGGCAGGAGCTGGGGGAAAGCTGTGACTAGGGGAAATGTTTCCCTGTGCGGGCAGGAGCTGGGGGAAAGGGGTGACTAGGGGAAAGGTTTCCCTGTCCGGGCAGGAGCTGGAGGAAAGGGGTGACTAGGGGACAGGTTTACCTGTCCAGGAAGGAGCTGGGGGAAAGGGGTAACTAAAGGACAGGTTTGCCTGTTCGGGCAGGAGCTGGGGGAAAGGTGCGACTAGGGGACAGGTTTCCCTGTCATACCAGGAGCTGGGGGAAAGGGATGACTAGGGGACAGGTTTATCTGTCCGGGCAGGAGCTGGGGGAAAGGGGTGACTAGGGGGACAGGTTTCCCTGTCCGGGCAGGAGCTGGGGGAAAGGGGTGACTAGGGGACAGGTTTCCCTGTCCGGGCAGGAGCTGGGGGAAAGTGGTAACTAGGTGACAGGTTTCCCTGTCTAGGCAGGAGCTGGGGGAAAGGTGTGACTAGGGGACAGGTTTACATATCCAGACCGGAGCTGGGGGAAGGGGTGACTAGGGGGACAGGTTTACCTATCCGGGCAGGGGCTGGGGGAAAGGGGTGACTAGGGGGACAGGTTTACCTGTCCAGACAGGAGCTGGAGGAAAGGGAGGACTAGGGGACAGGTTTACCTGTCCAGGCAGGGGCTGGGAGAAGGGGTGACTGGGTGACAGGTTGCCCTGTCTAGGCAGGAGCTGGAGGAAAGGGGTGACTAGCGGACAGGTTTACCTGTCCGGGCAGGAGCTGGGGGAAAGTGGTAACTAGGGGAAAGGTTTCCCTGTCTAGGCAGGAGCTGGGGGAAAGGGATGACTAGGGGAGAGGTTTACCTGTCTGGGCAGGAGCTGGGGGAAAGGGGTCACTAGGGGACAGATTTACCTGTCCAGGCAGGAGCTGGGGGAAAGCTGTGACTAGGGGACAGGTTTCACTGTGCGGGCAGGAGCTGGGGGAAAGGGGTGACTAGGGGAAAGGTTTCCCTGTCCAGGCAGGAGCTGGAGGAAAGGCGTGACTAGGGAACAGGTTTACCTGTCCGGGCAGGAGCTGGGGGAAAGGGGTGACTAGGGGACAGGTTTACCTGTCCGGGCAGGAGCTGGAGGAATGCGGTGACTAGGGGACAGACAGGTTTACCTGTCCGGGCAGGAGCTGGAGGAAAGCGATGACTAGGGGACAGGTTTCCCTCTCCAGGCAGGAGCTGGGGGAAAACGGTGACTAGGGGGACAGGTTTCCCTGTGCAGGCACGAGCAGGGGGAAAGTGGTGACTAGGGGACAGGTTTACCAGTCCAGGCAGGAGCTGGGGGAAAGGGGTAACTAGGGGACAGGTTTACCTGTCCGGGCAGGAGCTGGGAGAAAGGGGTGACTAGGGGGACAGGTTTCCCTGTCCCGGCAGGAGCTGGGAAAAGGAGTGACTAGGGGGACAGGTTTCCCTGTCCGGGCAGGAGCTGGGGGAAAGGGGTGACTAGGGGGACAGGTTTCCCTGTCCAGGCAGGAGCTGGGGGAAAGGGGTGACTAGGGGGACAGGTTTCCCTGTCCGGGCAGGAGCTGGGGGAAAGCAGTGACTAGGGTTCAGATTTACCTGTCCGGGCAGAAGCTGAGGGAAAGGGGTGAATAGGGGGACAGGTTTCCCTGTCCGGGCAGGAGCTGGGGGAAAGGGGTGAATAGGGGACAGGTTTACATATCCAGACCGGAGCTGGGGAAAGGGGTGACTAGGGGGACAGGTTTACCTATCTGGGCAGGGGCTGGGGGAAAGGGGTGACTAGGGGGACAGGTTTACCTGTCCAGACAGGAGCTGGAGGAAAGGGAGGACTAGGGGACAGGTTTACCTGTCCAGGCAGGGGCTGGGAGAAGGGGTGACTGGGTGACAGGTTTCCCTGTCTAGGCAGGAGCTGGAGGAAAGGGGTGACTAGCGGACAGGTTTACCTGTCCGGGCAGGAGCTGGGGGAAAGTGGTAACTAAGGGACAGGTTTCCCTGTCTAGGCAGGAGCTGGGGGAAAGGGGTGACTAGGGGAGAGGTTTACCTCTCTGGGCAGGAGCTGGGGGAAAGGGGTCACTAGGGGACAGGTTTACCTGTCCAGACAGGAGCTGGAGGAACGGGGGGACTAGGGGACATGTTCACCTGTCCAGGCAGGGGCTGGGAGAAGGGGTGACTAGGTGACAGGTTTCCCTGTCTAGGCAGGAGCTGGAGGAAAGGGGTGAGTAGGGGACAGGTTTACCTGTCTGGGCAGGAGCTGGGGGAAAGCAGTGACTAGGGGGACAGATTTACCTGTCCGGGCAGGAGCTGGGGGAAAGCTGTGACTAGGGGACAGGTTTCACTGTGCGGGCAGGAGCTGGGGGAAAGGGGTGACTAGGGGGACATGTTTCCCTGTCCCGGCAGGAGCTGGGAAAAGGAGTGACTAGGGGGACAGGTTTCCCTGTCCGGGCACGAGCTGGGGGAAAGGGGTGACTAGGAGGCAGGTTTCCCTGTCCAGGCAGGAGCTGGGGGAAAGGGGTGACTAGGGGGACAGGTTTCCCTGTCCGGACAGGAGCTGGGGGAAAGCAGTGACTAGGGTTCAGATTTACCTGTCCGGGCAGGAGCTGGGGGAAAGGGGTGACTAGGGGGACAGGTTTCCCTGTCCGGGCAGGAGCTGGGGGCAGGGGTGACTAGGGGGACAGGTTTCCCTGTCCAGGCAGGAGCTGGGGGAAAGGGGTGACTAGGGGACAGGTTTACCTGTCGAGGCAGGAACTGGAGGAAAGGGGTGACTAGGGGACAGGTTTACCTGTCCATTTACGAGCTGGGGGAAAGGGGTAACTAGGGGACAGGTTTGCCTGTTCGGGCAGGAGCTGGGGGAAAGGGGCGACTAGGGGACAGGTTTCCCTCTCGTACCAGGAGCTGGGGGAAAGGGATGACTAGGGGACAGGTTTACCTGTTCGGGCAGGAGCTGGGGGAAAGCAGTGACTAGGGTTCAGATTTACCTGTCCGGGCAGGAGCTGGGGGAAAGGGGTGATTAGGGTGAAAGGTTTCCCTGTCCGGGCAGGAGCTGGGGGAAAGGGGTGAATAGGGGACAGGTTTACATATCCAGACTGGAGCTGGGGGAAAGGGGTGACTAGGGGGACAGGTTTACCTATCCGGGCAGGGGCTGGGGGAAAGGGGTGCCTAGGGGGACAGGTTTACCTGTCCAGACAGGAGCTGGAGGAAAGGGAAGACTAGGGGACAGGTTTACCTGTCCAGACAGGAGCTGGGAGAAGGGGTGACTGGGTGACAGGTTTCCCTGTCTAGGCAGGAGCTGGAGGAAAGGGGTGACTAGCGGACAGGTTTACCTGTCCGGGCAGGAGCTGGGGGAAAGTGGTAACTAGGGGACAGGTTTCCCTGTCTAAGCAGGAGCTGGGGTAAAGGGGTGTCTAGGGGAGAGGTTTACCTGTCCGGGCAGGAGCTGGGGGAAAGGGGTCACTAGGGGACAGGTTCACCTGTCCAGACAGGAGCTGGAGGAAAGGGGGGACTAGGGGACATGTTTACCTGTCCTGGCAGGAGCTGGGAGAAGGGGTGACTAGGGGACAGGTTTCCCTGTCTAGGCAGGAGCTGGAGAAAAGGGGTGAGTAGGGGACAGGTTTACCTGTCTGGGCAGGAGCTGGGGAAAGCAGTGACTAGGGGACAGATTTACCTGTCCTGGCAGGAGCTGGGGGAAAGCTGTGACTAGGGGACTGGTTTCCCTGTCCGGGCAGGAGCTGGGGGAAAGGGGTGACTAGGGGAAAGGTTTCCCTGTCCGGGCACGAGCTGGAGGAAAGGGGTGACTAGGGGACAGGTTTACCTTTCCGGGCAGGAGCTGGAAGAAAGAGGTGACTAGGGGACAGGTTTACCTGTCCGGGCAGGAGCTGGGGGAAAGCGGTGACTAGTGGACAGGTTTACCTGTCCGGGTAGGAGCTGGAGGAAAGCGGTGACTAGGGGACAGACAGGTTTACCTGTTCGGGTAGGAGCTGGAGGAAAGCGATGACTAGGGGACAGGTTTCCCTCTCCAGGCAGGAGCTGGGGGGAAAACGGTGACTCGGGGGACAGGTTTCCCTGTCCAGGCAAGAGCAGGGGGAAAGTGGTGACTAGGGGACAGGTTTACCTGTCCAGGCAGGAGTTGGGGGAACGGGGTAACTAGGGGACAGGTTTACCTGTCCGGGCAGGAGCTGGGGGAAAGGGGTGACTAGGGGGACAGGTTTCCCTGTCCCGGCAGGAGCTGGGAAAAGGAGTGACTAGGGGGACAGGTTTCCCTGTCCGGGCAGGAGCTGGGGGAAAGGGGTGACTAGGGGGACAGGTTTCCCTGTCCAGGCAGGAGCTGGGGGAAAGGGGTGACTAGGGGGACAGGTTTCCCTGTCCGGGGAGGAGCTGGGGAAAAGCAGTGACTAGGGTTCAGATTTACCTGTCTGGGCAGGAGCTGGGGGAAAGGGGTGACTAGGGGGACAGGTTTCCCTGTCCGGGCAGGAGCTGGGGGAAAGGGCTGACTAGGGGGACAGGTTTCCCTGTCCAGGCAGGAGCTGGGGGAAAGGGGTGACTAGGGGACAGGTTTACCTGTCGAGGCAGGAACTGGAGGAAAGGGGTGACTAGGGGACAGGTTTACCTGTCCATTCACGAGCTGGGGGAAAGGGGTAACTAGGGGAAAGGTTTGCCTGTTCGGGCAGGAGCTGGGGGAAAGGGGCAACTAGGGGACAGGTTTCCCTGTCCTACCAGGAGCTGGGGGAAAGGGATGACTAGGGGACAGGTTTACCTGTTCGGGCAGGAGCTGGGGGAAAGGGGTGACTAGGGGGACAGGTTTCCCTGTCCGGGTAGGAGCTGGGGGAAAGGGTTGACTAGGGGACAGGTTTACCTGTCCGGGCAGGAGCTGGGGGAAAGGGGTGACTAGGGGACAGATTTACTTGTCCGGGCAGGAGCTGGGGGAAAGGCGTGACTAGGGGAACAGATTTGCCTCTCCTGGCAGGAGCTGGAGGAAAGGGGTGACTAGGGGACAGGTTTACCTGTCCGGGCAGGAGCTGGAGGAAAGCGGTGACTTGGGGACAGGTTTCCCTCTCCGGGCAGGAGCTGGAGGAAAGCGGTGACTAGGGGACAGGTTTACCTGTCCGGGCAGGAGCTGGAGGAAAGAGGTGACTAGGGGACAGACAGGTTTACCTGTTCCGGTAGGAGCTGGAGGAAAGCGATGACTAGGGGACAGGTTTCCTTCTCCAGGCAGGAGCTGGGGGAAAACGGTGACTAGGGGGACAGGTTTCCCTGTCCAGGCAGGAGCAGGGGGAAAGTGGTGACTAGGGGACAGGTTTACCTGTCCAGGCAGGAGTTGGGGGAACGGGGTAACTAGGTGTGATGGAGTAGGGACTGTCTGTGTGGGGAACGGAAAAGCAGGGGATCTCTTTAGGTGAGGGACAGGTGATCTGCCTGTAACCCGAGCCCGGCAAGGGAGAGCGGGGAGCTCCTGGTCGGGGAAGGAGGGAAAAAGGACCCCAGCCGGGGGAAGGAAAGGCAGGACAGTTTGGGTTTGGGGCTGTGGGGCAGAATTCAGGGTATCCTAGCTGGGATCCAAGCACCCTGAACCCCCAGAAGGACTGGATGGAGGAGTCCTGACTGTGCCTGCAAGCTCTGCTGTAACCTGTAATCCTGTTGTCCAATAAACCTTCTGTTTTACTGGCTGGATAAAATTCACTGTGGGGTCCAGGAAGAGGGGTGCAGGGCTGGAACCCCCAGACTCCGTAACACTAGGGGACAGGTTTCCCTGTCCGGGCAGGAGCTGGGGGAAAGGGGTGACTAGGGGGACAGGTTTCCCTGTCCAGGCAGGAGCTGGGGGAAAGGGGTGACTAGGGGGACAGGTTTCCCTGTCCGGGCAGGAGCTGGGGGAAAGCAGTGACTAGGGTTCAGATTTACCTGTCCGGGCAGGAGCTGGGGGAAAGGGGTGACTAGGGGGACAGGTTTCCCTGTCCGGGCAGTAGCTGGGGGAAGGGGTGACTAGGGGGACAGGTTTCCCTGTCCAGGCAGGAGCTTGGGGAAAGGGGTGACTAGGGGACAGGTTTACCTGTCGAGGCAGGAACTGGAGGAAAGGGGTGACTAGGGGACAGGTTTACCTGTCCATTCACGAGCTGGGGGAAAGGGGTAACTAGGGGACAGGTTTGCCTGTTCGGGCAGGAGCTGGGGGAAAGGGGCGACTAGGGGACAGGTTTCCCTCTCCTACCAGGAGCTGGGGGAAAGGGATGACTAGGGGACAGGTTTACCTGTTCGGGCAGGAGCTGGGGGAAAGCAGTGACTAGGGTTCAGATGACTAGGGGACAGGTTTACATATCGAGACTGGAGCTGGAGGAAAGGGGTGACTAGGGGGACAGGTTTACCTATCCGAGCAGGGGCTGGGGGAAAGGGGTGACTAGGGGACAGGTTTACATATCCAGACCGGAGCTGGGGGAAAGGGGTGACTAGGGGGACAGGTTTACCTATCTGGGCAGGGGCTGGGGGAAAGGGGTGACTAGGGGGACAGGTTTACCTGTCCAGACAGGAGCTGGAGGAAAGGGAGGACTAGGGGACAGGTTTACCTGTCCAGGCAGGGGCTGGGAGAAGGGGTGACTGGATGACAGGTTTCCCTGTCTAGGCAGGAGCTGGAGGAAAGGGGTGACTAGCGGACAGGTTTACCTGTCCGGGCAGGAGCTGGGGGAAAGTGGTAACTAGGGGACAGGTTTCCCTGCCTAGGCAGGAGCTGGGGGAAAGGGGTGACTAGGGGAGAGGTTTACCTGTCTGGGCAGGAGCTGGGGGAAAGGGGTCACTAGGGGACAGGTTTACCTGTCCAGACAGGAGCTGGAGGAACGGGGGGACTAGGGGACATGTTTACCTGTCCAGGCAGGGGCTGGGAGAAGGGGTGACTAGGTGACAGGTTTCCCTGTGTAGGCAGGAGCTGGAGGAAAGGGGTGAGTAGGGGACAGGTTTCCCTCTCCGGGCAGGAGCTGGAGGAAAGCGGTGACTAGGGGACAGGTTTACCTGTCCGGGCAGGAGCTGGAGGAATGCGGTGACTAGGGGACAGACAGGTTTACCTTCCGGGCAGGAGCTGGAGGAAAGCGATGACTAGGGGACAGGTTTCCCTCTCCAGGCAGGAGCTGGGGGGAAAACGGTGACTAGGGGGACAGGTTTCCCTGTGCAGGCAGGAGCAGGGGGAAAGTGGTGACTAGGGGACAGGTTTACCAGTCCAGGCAGGAGCTGGGGGAAAGGGGTAACTAGGGGACAGGTTTTCCTGTCCGGGCAGGAGCTGGGAGAAAGGGGTGACTAGGGGGACATGTTTCCCTGTCCCGGCAGGATCTGGGAAAAGGAGTGACTAGGGGACAGGTTTCCCTGTCCGGGCAGGAGCTGGGGGAAAGGGGTGACTAGGGGGACAGGTTTCCCTGTCCAGGCAGGAGCTGGGGGAAAGGGGTGACTAGGGGGACAGGTTTCCCTGTCCGGGCAGGAGCTGGGGGAAAGCAGTGACTAGGGTTCAGATTTAGCTGTCCGGGCAGAAGCTGGGGGAAAGGGGTGAATAGGGGGACAGGTTTCCCTGTCCGGGCAGGAGCTGGGGGAAAGCGGTGACTAGGGGACAAGTTTACATATCCAGACCGGAGCTGGGGGAAAGGGGTGACTAGGGGGACAGGTTTACCTATCTGGGCAGGGGCTGGGGGAAAGGGGTGACTAGGGGGACAGGTTTACCTGTCCAGACAGGAGCTGGAGGAAAGGGAGGACTAGGGGACAGGTTTACCTGTCCAGGCAGGGGCTGGGAGAAGGGGTGACTGGGTGACAGGTTTCCCTGTCTAGGCAGGAGCTGGAGGAAAGGGGTGACTAGCGGACAGGTTTACCTGTCCGGGCAGGAGCTGGGGGAAAGTGGTAACTAGGGGACAGGTTTCCCTGTCTAGGCAGGAGCTGGGGGAAAGGGGTGACTAGGGGAGAGGTTTACCTGTCTGGGCAGGAGCTGGGGGAAAGGGGTCAGTAGGGGACAGGTTTACCTGTCCAGTCAGGAGCTGGAGGAACGGGGGGACTAGGGGACATGTTTACCTGTCCAGGCAGGGGCTGGGAGAAGGGGTGACTAGGTGACAGGTTTCCCTGTCTAGGCAGGAGCTGGAGGAAAGGGGTGAGTAGGGGACAGGTTTACCTGTCTGGGCAGGAGCTGGGGGAAAGCAGTGACTAGGGGGACAGATTTACCTGTCCGGGCAGGAGCTGGGGGAAAGCTGTGACTAGGGGACAGGTTTCACTGTGCGGGGAGGAGCTGGGGGAAAGGGGTGACTAGGGGGACAGGTTTCCCTGTCCCGGCAGGAGCTCGGAAAAGGAGTGACTAGCGGGACAGGTTTCCCTGTCCGGGCACGAGCTGGGGGAGAGGGGTGACTAGGGGGCAGGTTTCCCTGTCCGGGCAGGAGCTGGGGGAAAGGGGTGACTAGGGGGACAGGTTTCCCTGTCCAGGCAGGAGCTGGGGGAAAGGGGTGACTAGGGGGACAGGTTTCCCTGTCCGGGCAGGAGCTGGGGGAAAGCAGTGACTAGGGTTCAGATTTACCTGTCCAGGCAGGAGCTGGGGGAAAGGGGTGACTATGGGGACAGGTTTCCCTGTCCGGGCAGGAGCTGGGGGAAAGGGGTGACTAGGGGGACAGGTTTCCCTGTCCAGGCAGCAGCTGGGGGAAAGGGGGTGACATGGGGGACAGGTTTCCCTGTCCAGGCAGGAGCTGTGGGAAAGGGGTGACTAGGGGGACAGGTTTCCCTGTCCAGGCAGGAGCTGGGGGAAAGGGGTGACTAGGGGGACAGGTTTCCCTGTCCGGACAGGAGCTGGGGGAAAGGGGTGACTAGGGTTCAGATTTACCTGTCCGGGCAGGAGCTCGGGGAAAGGGGTGACTAGGGGGACAGGTTTCCCTGTCCGGGCAGTAGCTTGGGGAAGGGGTGACTAGGGGGACAGGTTTCCCTGTCCAGGCAGGAGCTTGGGGAAAGGGGTGACTAGGGGACAGGTTTACCTGTCGAGGCAGGAACTGGAGTAAAGGGGTGACTAGGGGACAGGTTTACCTGTCCATTCACGAGCTGGGGGAAAGGGGTAACTAGGGGACAGGTTTGCCTGTTCGGGCAGGAGCTGGGGGAAAGGGGCGACTAGGGGACAGGTTTCCCTGTCCTACCAGGAGCTGGGGGAAAGGGATGACTAGGGGACAGGTTTACCTCTTCGGGCAGGAGCTGGGGGAAAGCAGTGACTAGGGTTCAGATGACTAGGGGACAGGTTTACATATCCAGACTGGAGCTGGGGGAAAGGGGTGACTAGGGGGACAGGTTTACCTATCCGGGCAGGGGCTGGGGGAAAGGGGTGACTAGGGGACAGGTTTACATATCCAGACTGGAGCTGGGGGAAAGGGGTGACTAGGGGGACAGGTTTACCTATCTGGGCAGGGGCTGGGGGAAAGGGGTGACTAGGGGGACAGGTTTACCTGTCCAGACAGGAGCTGGAGGAAAGGGAGGACTAGGGGACAGGTTTACCTGTCCAGGCAGGGGCTGGGAGAAGGGGTGACTGGGTGACAGGTTTCCCTGTCTAGGCAGGAGCTGGAGGAAAGGGGTGACTAGTGGACAGGTTTACCTGTCCGGGCAGGAGCTGGGGGAAAGTGGTAACTAGGGGACAGGTTTCCCTGTCTAGGCAGGAGCTGGGGGAAAGGGGTGACTAGGGGAGAGGTTTACCTGTCTGGGCAGGAGCTGGGGGAAAGGGGTCACTAGGGGACAGGTTTACCTGTCCAGACAGGAGCTGGAGGAACGGGGGGACTAGGGGACATGTTTACCTGTCCAGGCAGGGGCTGGGAGAAGGGGTGACTAGGTGACAGGTTTCCCTGTGTAGGCAGGAGCTGGAGGAAAGGGGTGAGTAGGGGACAGGTTTACCTGTCTGGGCAGGAGCTGGGGGAAAGCAGTGACTAGGGGGACAGATTTACCTGTCCGGGCAGGAGCTGGGGGAAAGCTGTTACTAGGGGAAAGGTTTCCCTGTCCGGGCAGGAGCTGGAGGAAAGGGGTGACTAGGGGACAGGTTTACCTTTCCAGGCAGGAGCTGGCTGAAAGGGGTGACTAGGGGACAGGTTTACCTGTCCGGGCAGGAGCTGGGGGAAAGGGGTGACTAGGGGACAGATTTACTTGTCCGGGGAGGAGCTGGGGGAAAGGGGTGACTAGGGGAACAGATTTGCCTCTCCTGGCAGGAGCTGGAGGAAAGGGGTGACTAGGGGACAGGTTTACCTGTCGAGGCAGGAACTGGAGGAAAGGGGTGACTAGGGGACAGGTTTACCTGTCCATTCACGAGCTGGGGGAAAGGGGTAACTAGGGGACAGGTTTGCCTGTTCGGGCAGGAGCTGGGGGAAAGGGGCGACTAGGGGACAGGTTTCCCTGTCCTACCAGGAGCTGGGGGAAAGGGATGACTAGGGGACAAGTTTACCTCTTCGGGCAGGAGCTGGGGGAAAGCAGTGACTAGGGTTCAGATTTACCTGTCCGGGCAGGAGCTGGGGGAAAGGGGTGACTAGGGGGACAGGTTTCCCTGTCCCGGCAGGAGCTGGGGGAAAGGGGTGACTAGGGGACAGGATTACATATCCAGACTGGAGCTGGGGGAAAGGGGTGACTAGGGGGACAGGTTTACCTATCCGGGCAGGGGCTGGGGGAAAGGGGTGCCTAGGGGGACAGGTTTACCTATCCGGGCAGGGGCTGGGGGAAAGGGGTTCCTAGGGGGACAGGTTTACCTGTCCAGACAGGAGCTGGAGGAAAGGGAGGACTAGGGGACAGGTTTACCTGTCCAGACAGGAGGTGGGAGAAGGGGTGACTGGGTGACAGGTTTCCCTGTCTAGGCAGGAGCTGGAGGAAAGGGGTGACTAGCGGACAGGTTTACCTGTCCGGGCAGGAGCTGGGGGAAAGGGGTCACTAGGGGACAGGTTTACCTGTCCAGACAGGAGCTGGAGGAAAGGGGGGACTAGGGGACATGTTTATCTGTCCTGGCAGGGGCTGGGAGAAGGGGTCACTAGGTGACAGGTTTCCCTGTCTAGGCAGGAGCTGGAGGAAAGGGGTGAGTAGGGGACAGGTTTACCTGTCTGGGCAGGAGCTGGGGAAAGCAGTGACTAGAGGGACAGATTTACCTGTCCGGGCAGGAGCTGGGGGAAAGCTGTGACTAGGGGAAAGGTTTCCCTGTCCGGGCAGGAGCTGGAGGAAAGCGATGACTAGGGGACAGGTTTACCTTTCCGGGCAGGAGCTGGAGGAAAGGGGTGACTAGGGGACAGGTTTACCTGTCTGGGCAGGAGCTGGGGAAAGCAGTGACTAGAGGGACAGATTTACCTGTCCGGGCAGGAGCTGGGGGAAAGCTCTGACTAGGGGAAAGGTTTCCCTGTCCGGGCAGGAGCTGGAGGAAAGCGGTGACTAGGGGACAGGTTTACCTTTCCGGGCAGGAGCTGGAGGAAAGGGGTGACTAGGGGACAGGTTTACCTGTCCGGGCAGGAGCTGGGGGAAAGGGGTGACTAGGGGACAGATTTACTTGTCCGGGCAGAAGCTGGGGGAAAGGGGTGACTAGGGGAACAGATTTGCCTCTCCTGGCAGGAGCTGGAGGAAAGGGGTGACTAGGGGACAGGTTTCCCTCTCCGGGCAGGAGCTGGAGGAAAGCGGTGACTAGGGGACAGGTTTACCTGTCCCGGCAGGAGCTGGAGGAAAGCGGTCACTAGGAGACAGACAGGTTTACCTGTTCGGGTAGGAGCTGGAGGAAGGCGATGACTAGGGGACAGGTTTCCCTCTCCAGGCAGGAGCTGGGGGGAAAACGGTGACTAGGGGGACAGGTTTCCCTGTCCAGGCAGGAGCAGGGGGAAAGTGGTGACTAGGGGACAGGTTTACCTGTCCAGGCAGGAGTTGGGGGAACGGGGTAACTAGGGGACAGGTTTACCTGTCCGGGCAGGAGCTGGGGGAAAGGGGTGACTAGGGGGACAGGTTTCCCTGTCCCGGCAGGAGCTGGGAAAAGGAGTGACTAGGGGGACAGGTTTCCCTGTCCGGGCAGGAGCTGGGGGAAAGGGGTGACTACGGGGACAGGTTTACCTATCCAGACAGGAGCTGGGGGAAAGGGGTGACTAGGGGGACAGGTTTCCCTGTCCAGGCAGGAGCTGGGGGAAAGGGGTGACTAGGGGGACAGGTTTCCCTGTCCGGGCAGGAGCTGGGGGAAAGCAGTGACTAGGGTTCAGATTTACCTGTCCGGGCAGGAGCTGGGGGAAAGGGGTGACTAGGGGGAGAGGTTTCCCTGTCCGGGCAGGAGCTGGGGGAAGGGGTGACTAGGGGGACAGGTTTCCCTGTCCAGGCAGGAGCTGGGGGAAAGGGGTGACTAGGGGACAGGTTTACCTGTCGAGGCAGGAACTGGAGGAAAGGGGTGACTAGGGGACAGGTTTACCTGTCCATTCACGAGCTGGGGGAAAGGGGTAACTAGGGGACAGGTTTGCCTGTTCGGGCAGGAGCTGGGGGAAAGGGGCGACTAGGGGACAGGTTTCCCTGTCCTACCAGGAGCTGGGGGAAAGGGATGACTAGGGGACAGGTTTACCTTTTCGGGCAGGAGCTGGGGGAAAGCAGTGACTAGGGTTCAGATTTACCTGTCCGGGCAGGAGCTGGGGGAAAGGGGTGACTAGGGGGACAGGTTTCCCTGTCCCGGCAGGAGCTGGGGGAAAGGGGTGACTAGGGGACAGGTTTACATATCCAGACTGGAGCTGGGGGAAAGGGGTGACTAGGGGGACAGGTTTACCTATCCGGGCAGGGGCTGGGGGAAAGGGGTTCCTAGGGGGACAGGTTTACCTGTCCAGACAGGAGCTGGAGGAAAGGGAGGACTAGGGGACAGGTTTACCTGTCCAGACAGGAGGTGGGAGAAGGGGTGACTGGGTGACAGGTTTCCCTGTCTAGGGAGGAGCTGGAGGAAAGGGGTGACTAGCGGACAGGTTTACCTGTCCGGGCAGGAGCTGGGGGAAAGGGGTCACTAGGGGACAGGTTTACCTGTCCAGACAGGAGCTGGAGGAAAGGGGGGACTAGGGGACATGTTTATCTGTCCTGGCAGGGGCTGGGAGAAGGGGTGACTAGGTGACAGGTTTCCCTGTCTAGGCAGGAGCTGGAGGAAAGGGGTGAGTAGGGGACAGGTTTACCTGTCTGGGCAGTAGCTGGGGAAAGCAGTGACTAGAGGGACAGATTTACCTGTCCGGGCAGGAGCTGGGGGAAAGCTGTGACTAGGGGAGAGGTTTCCCTGTCCGGGCAGGAGCTGGGGGAAAGGGGTGACTAGGGGAAAGGTTTCCCTGTCCGGGCAGGAGCTGGAGGAAAAGGGTGACTAGGGGACAGGTTTACCTGTCTGGGCAGGAGCTGGGGGAAAGGGGTGACTAGGGGACAGATTTACTTGTCCGGGCAGAAGCTGGGGGAAAGGGGTGACTAGGGGAACAGATTTGCCTCTCCTGGCAGGAGCTGGAGGAAAGGGGTGACTAGGGGACAGGTTTCCCTCTCCGGGCAGGAGCTGGAGGAAAGCGGTGACTAGGGGACAGGTTTCCCTCTCCGGGCAGGAGCTGGAGGAAAGCGGTGACTAGGAGACAGACAGGTTTACCTGTTCGGGTAGGAGCTGGAGGAAGGCGATGACTAGGGGACAGGTTTCCCTCTCCAGGCAGGAGCTGGGGGAAAACGGTGACTAGGGGGACAGGTTTCCCTGTCCAGGCAGGAGCAGGGGGAAAGTGGTGACTAGGGGACAGGTTTACCTGTCCAGGCAGGAGTTGGGGGAACGGGGTAACTAGGGGACAGGTTTACCTGTCCGGGCAGGAGCTGGGGGAAAGGGGTGACTAGGGGGACAGGTTTCCCTGTCCCGGCAGGAGCTGGGAAAAGGAGTGACTAGGGGGACAGGTTTCCCTGTCCGGGCAGGAGCTGGGGGAAAGGGGTGACTATGGGGACAGGTTTCCCTGTCCGGGCAGGAGCTGGGGGAAAGGGGTGACTAGGGGGACAGGTTTCCCTGTCCGGGCAGGAGCTGGGGGAAAGCAGTGACTAGGGTTCAGATTTACCTGTCCGGGCAGGAGCTGGGGGAAAGTGGTGACTAGGGGGACAGTTTTCCCTGTCCGGGCAGGAGCTGGGGGAAAGGGGTGACTAGGGGGACAGGTTTCCCTGTCCAGGCAGGAGCTGGGGGAAAGGGGTGACTAGGGGACAGGTTTACCTGTCGAGGCAGGAACTGGAGGAAAGGGGTGACTAGGGGAGAGGTTTACCTGTCCATTCACGAGCTGGGGGAAAGGGGTGTCACGGAGTCCCCGGGCGATGCTCTGGAACTGCTCCCCACTAAGCCAGTCAGGACTTTGGGGAGCCTCCTCTCCCTTGGAGCAGACTTGTTCAGGGCAAGAAGCTCACACGTCTTCACCTCCTGGGTCTCTCCTTGGAGCATTCAGCATCCTCTGCCCCTCCGTGCGCTTCCCACAGCGAGCCCACCCAGGCGGGGTCCTGGGGAAGCCACAGGGTCCTGCACCCCCACTTTGCAGTCAGACGTGACTCTTAGCCAGCAAAACAGAGGTTTATTCGATGACAGGAACAGAGTCTAAAACAGAGCTTGTAGATACAGCGAACCAGACCCCTCGGCCGGGTCCATTCTGGGGGCCAGTGAGCCAGACCCCTAGGTCTGCACTTCACTCCTTGTCCCCAGGCAGCTCCAGACTAACTCCCCCTCCAGCCCCTTTCCCGGGCCAGGAGGTCACCTGATCCCTTTGTCTCCAACACCTTCAGCTGGCACCTTTGCAGGGGAGGGGCCCAGGCCATCAGTTGCTAGGAGACAGAGTGCCAGGCATTTATGTTCACTGGCCCTTTGCTCTGCAGCAACCTTATCCCACCACCTAGATACTTAAGAACTGCCTAGGGGACACTGAGGCACCAACACAGTGTTCAGAGCAAACATTAAAACAGTCCCAGTTCATCACATCTCTCCCCCCTTCGAGACCGAACTGAGCCAGGTCACTCCAGCCAGTGACCTGGGGAAGTTCGAACCCACCAATGTTCCCATGGATGCCCCAGCATCTCTCCCATTCCTTGGGGTGAATTACACCAGGCCCTCCCAGTTTTGTGCCCTCTCTTTGCTTCAGCCTGCTTGATGGCACTTGCAGGCTGCAGGTGGGAAGGTTTATGCAGCCTGTACCCTTTTGCCCCCCACTACCCCTGGGGTTTAAACTGGGACAGGGTCTTCTCCCAGCCCCCTGGTCCGTGATTTGGGCTCTCTTGGTTAAGAGCCCCGATCTTGGCCTTGTGCAGCCACTCCCCACCTTGTGGTCCATATACAACACCTCTGCTGTCTCCACCTTACAGTTTCCAGCTTTTACCATCAGTCCCACCTCCTTGAGGCAGCCCAGCCCCCTCTTCACTTGGGACACCTGTTCCTCCCAGGTCTGGCTAAAGATGCACATGTTATCAGTGTCTGCCAGGGCCAAGTTCTCCATCCCCCTCTCACTGGCTGGGCCTGGGGTCCCAGCCCCTCTGAGCCTTGTCCCTGGTAGCTCCCGCCCTGCTGTATAATCACTTCCCAGCAGCACGTCTGGACCAGGCAAACCTGGTTGGCAGCTGACCTGCCTTGCCTGGGTGTCCCCCCACTCAGCTAGGCTCTCAGCTCCCCCCGTGCTCAGCGCTGCCCTGGCTGTCCCAGTGGGGGCAGGCAGCGAGCTCTCTGCTCTGGTCTCAGCATCAGAGCCAGCATGAGCCCCCTCTCCGGTGTGCAGGGGGGCGGGGAGCATCTCTCCCTCTCCCTCCCACTCAGCCCCAGGGGGCTGGTTACAGGTTGACAGGTATCCTGAGCCCAGCAGCCCCTCCCCACTGCCAGCAAGGTCATTTGCATTTTCACTGACCACTTCCATCCCAGCCAATTGGTTCCCTGGATTTAAATTCAAACCCTCGGCAGTTACAGGAGCAGGGCCTGGATCCTGTCCCAAGGGGAGACAGTCACCCCCCAACAGGGCCTCCCAGCCGATATCCTGGAGAACCCCAATGACCAGCCAGCCCGACCCCTCCTGCGTCTGCACAGGGATCTGAGCCATAGGCAGGGCGAGGGGCTTCACCTCAGGGACCTTCACCCAGGTCCCACAGCCTCTCAGCATCTGCGGCTGCACCACCACAGTTCCCTCTGTCCCAGGGCCTCGCCCCTGCAGGCGTGTTTCCCCATTGACCCCTGGGCAGCCCCCTATGTCTCTCCGCTCCACCATCGCCAGTTCATGCTGCTGCTGCTTCTCCTGCAGCTTTTCCTCAGCCTCTTGCTCTCTCTCACGGTCCTCTCGCTCTCTTGGGCTCTGCTCCAATCCCATCTGTCTCCGATCCCCTGATGGGGAACCCAATCGTGAAGACCCTTGTCTGGTTGGGGACCAGACTCTCGGGGATGCCTGGCTGCTGCTCCAGCTGCTCCCAGATCCTTTTGTAGCCCCATCTGGGTCAGGAATCTGCTCCTCAGAGCGGTCCTCCTCCTCCAACTGCACGATTAACTGTGCCTTGGTGAACTTCCCCATGCGTAACTCTCTCTTTGTGCACAGGATCACAATGTCCTTCTTAAGGAGCTGGTGATACACCATCACTTCACTGTTCCCAAGTGACTCTGGACTCACAGGCCTGTGTGCTCTTGGCTCCCCCATGGTTTCCAGGAAGAACCCCTGGTGTGCCAGCCCTTCTCGTGATCACCACCTCTTTGCCAGGGTCGAGCTGCAGACTCCTCCGCCCCTGGGACTGCTCCTGCAATCCCCAGGGGAACCCTGCTACTGCAAAATCCTTCTCTCTCCCAGGGTCGAGCGGCAAGCTCCTCCGCCCCTGAGACTGCTCACTGCAGTCCTTAGGGGGACCCTGTTACTCAAACAGTCCTTCTCGCTGGTCACACACTCCCAGAGGTTAACTGCCCCCTGAAACCGTCTCTCTCTGAGCCTTCAGCACGCCTGGTCTTCCCTCTCCCTCCTCTGTTTTACTGCTCCCCAGTCACTTACTGCAGGAAGCGCCATCCACGGGGTGCAGCATCTCCCTCCACTGCCACCAGTTGTCACGGAGTCCCCGGGCGATGCTCTGGAACTGCTCCCCACTAAGCCAGTCAGGACTTTGGGGAGCCTCCTCTCCCTTGGAGCAGACTTGTTCAGGGCAAGAAGCTCACACGTCTTCACCTCCTGGGTCTCTCCTTGGAGCATTCAGCATCCTCTGCCCCTCCGTGCGCTTCCCACAGCGAGCCCACCCAGGCGGGGTCCTGGGGAAGCCACAGGGTCCTGCACCCCCACTTTGCAGTCAGACGTGACTCTTAGCCAGCAAAACAGAGGTTTATTCGATGACAGGAACAGAGTCTAAAACAGAGCTTGTAGATACAGCGAACCAGACCCCTCGGCCGGGTCCATTCTGGGGGCCAGTGAGCCAGACCCCTAGGTCTGCACTTCACTCCTTGTCCCCAGGCAGCTCCAGACTAACTCCCCCTCCAGCCCCTTTCCCGGGCCAGGAGGTCACCTGATCCCTTTGTCTCCAACACCTTCAGCTGGCACCTTTGCAGGGGAGGGGCCCAGGCCATCAGTTGCTAGGAGACAGAGTGCCAGGCATTTATGTTCACTGGCCCTTTGCTCTGCAGCAACCTTATCCCACCACCTAGATACTTAAGAACTGCCTAGGGGACACTGAGGCACCAACACAGTGTTCAGAGCAAACATTAAAACAGTCCCAGTTCATCACAAGGGGTAACTAGGGGACAGGTTTGCCTGTTCGGGCAGGAGCTGGGGGAAAGGGGCGACTAGGGGACAGGTTTCCCTGTCGTACCAGGAGCTGGGGGAAAGGGATGACTAGGGGACAGGTTTACCTGTTCGGGCAGGAGCTGGGGGAAAGGGGTGACTAGGGGAACAGGTTTCACTGTCCGGGCAGGAGCTGGGGGAAAGGGTTGACTAGGGGACAGGTTTACCTGTCCGGGCAGGAGCTGGGGGAAAGTGGTAACTAGGGGACAGGTTTCCCTGTCTAGGCAGGAGCTGGGGGAAAGGTGTGACTAGGGGATAGGTTTACCTATCCAGACAGGAGCTGGGGGAAAGGGGTGACTAGGGGGACAGGTTTACCTATCCGGGCAGGGGCTGGGGGAAAGGGGTTACTAGGGGGACAGGTTTACCTGTCCAGACAGGAGCTGGAGGAAAGGGGGGACTAGGGGACAGGTTTACCTGTCCAGGCAGGGGCTGGGAGAAGGGGTGACTGGGTGACAGGTTGCCCTGTCTAGGCAGGAGCTGGAGGAAAGGGGTGACTAGCGGACAGGTTTACCTGTCTAGGCAGGTGCTGGGGGAAAGGGGTGACTAGGGGGACAGGTTTACCTGTGCAGGCAGGAGCTGGAGGAAAGGGGTGACTAGGGGGCAGGTTTAGCTGTCTAGACAGGAGCTGGGGGAAAGGGGTGACTAGGGGACAGGTTTAGCTGTCTAGAGAGGAGCTGGGGGAAAGGGGTGACTAGGGGACAGGTTTACCTGTCCGGGCAGGAGCTGGAGGAAAGGGGTGACTAGGGGACAGGTTTCCCTGTCCGGGCAGGAGCTGGGGGAAAGGGGTGACTAGGGGACAGGTTTACGTGTCCAGGCAGGAACTCGGGGAAAGGGGTGACTAGGGGACAGGTTTCGTTGTCCAGGCAGGAGCTGGGGGAAAGCGGTGACTAGGGGACAGGTTTCCCTGTCGAGGCAGGAGCTTGGAGAAAGGGGTTACTAGGGGACAGATTTATTTGTCCAGGCAGGAGTTGGGAAGAGAAGTGACTAGGGGGACAGGTTTCCCTGTCCGGGCAGCATGTGGGAAAAAGGGTGACTAGGGGACAGGTTTACCTGTCCAGGCAGGAGCTGGGGCAAAGGGGGTAACTAGGGGACAGGTTTTCGTGTCCGGGCAGGAGCTGGAGGAAAGGGGTGACTAGGTGACAGGTTTCCCTTTCCGGGCAGCATCTGGGAAAAGGGGTGGCTAGGGGACAGGTTTACCTGTCCAGACAGGAGCTGGGGGAAAGGGGAGACTAGGGTTCAGATTTACCTGTCCGGGCAGGAGCTGGGGGAAATTGGTGACTCGGGAGAGGTTTACCTGTCCAGGCAGGAGCTGGAGGAAAGGGGTGACCATGGTGACAGGTTTCCCTGTCCAGGCAGGAGGTGGGAAAAGGGATGATTAGGGGGACAGGTTTCGCTGGGAACTGTGGGTAGTGAACAGTCATTGTGGGAGAAATCTACCTGTTACACTCGGGAGGGGTACATTTACCTGTCACGGCAGCAGTGGGGGCGGTGTGATGGAGTGTTAATAGGGGACCGCATTTGCCTGTTACATTAGGAGCTGTGGACAGGATAGGAGAACAGATTTCCCTGTTACACTGGGGTTTGTGGTGGGGGAGAAGTTTGGAGGGGATATTAGAGAGGGCCCAGGTTTCCCCGTTACCCCAGGAGCTGGGGAGAGATTAGTGGGGGGCTGGTTTCCCATTACAGCATGCTCTGGACGGGGAGGGATAGCATTGGCCTGCTATACCCAGAAGTGTGAGTTCAATCCTTGAGGGGGCCGCTTAGGGATCTAGGGCAAAATCAGTACTTGGTCCTGCTAGTGAAGGCAGGGGGCTGGACGCAATGGCCTTTCAGGGTCCCTTCCAGTTCTGTGATAGGTTTGTGTGTGTGTGTATATATACATATATTTTAAAGGAGGCAGGTTTTCCTGTTACCCCAGAAGCTGCATGGGGGTGATTGGGGGGTAGGTTTCCCCATTACAGCAGGTTCTTGGGGGCAGGTTTTCCTGTTACCCCTGGAGTCAGGGGAATTAATAGGGGCCCAGTTTCTCCATTACAGAAGTTTCTGGGGTGGGTTAGTGCGGGGGAGGGGGCAGGTTTTCCTGTTACCCCAGAAGCTGGGTAGGGGGGATTGAGAGGGCAGGTTTCCCCCTTGTAGCTGGTTCTGGGAGGGAGTCAGGGGTAGATTTCCCTTTACAGTAGATTCTGGGGGTCACCCCAAGCCCTGACCCACTCTATTGTTCCCATATCTCTGCAGCCCCATGAAGCTGATTGACTGCCACAATGAGGTCTGGCGCCTGGCGTAGGGTGGCCTGGGCTGCACCCCAGAGTGAGCCCCCCAAATGTCACCCACTGTCATTGCAGCCCCACCAGGAATGAGAAACCCATCTCTCTATTCTGCCCCCCATGATAGGACTCCCAGTGAGCAGCCCCCCTCATCTCCCCCCCCCCGATAAATCCAAGTGACCAAGGCTGCCCTGTGTATGAGGCATGAATTCTGGTTGCTCCCCTGGAGGGTGGGGAGTCCCCTGACAGCTTCCCTAGTGGGTCGCCAGAAGGGGTCACGCATTAGGGTCTGTGGTAGCCCTGAGCCCCAAAGAGTCTGACCTGGGGGAGCAGAGAACAGGATCTGGACTGGGAGGAGAGAAGAAATGGGGTATGGGGGCTGGGGGGAGACAGCAGATGGAGGACCTAGAGGGGATGGAAGGAGGGGCAGGATGCATACATAGGGACTGGGCAGGGAGGGGCAGAGGAAGATGAGGGGCAGTGGAGGGAGGGGGCGAGGGCAAAGAGCTGGGGGGCGGAGCAGAGGAAGATGGGGCAGTGGAGGGAGGGGGTGGGGGAGAGGGAGCTGGGGTCAGGGCAGAGGAAGATGCGGCAGTGGAAGGAGGGGGAGAGGGAGCTGGGGGGCAGGGAAGGAGGCACTGGGGGCGGGGCAGTGTAGGGAAGGGGTGAGGCAGAGGAAGATGGGGCAGTGGAGGGAGGGGGCAGGGCAGGAGGCGCTGGGGGGCGGGACAGAGGAAGATGGGGCAGTGGAGGGAGGGGGTGGGGAAGAGGGAGCTGGGGGCAGGGCAGGAGGCACTGGGGGACGGGGCAGAGGAAGATGGGGCAGTGGAGGGAGGGGACGGGGCAGAGGGAGCTGGGGGGCGGGGCAGGAGGTGCTGGGGGGTGCGGCAGAGCCAGATGGGGCAGTGGAGGGAGGGGGTGGGAGAGAGGGAGTTGGGGGGCGCGGCAGAGGAAGATGGGGGCAGTGGAGGGCGGGGAGAGGAAGATGAGGCAGTGGAGGGAGTAGGAGGGGCGGGGCAGGAGGTGTGGGGGCAGTAGAGGGAGGAGGCGGGGGAGAGGGAGCTGGGGGGCAGAGCAGAGGAAGATGGGGCAGTGGAGGGGGGTGGGGAGAGGAAGATGGGGCAGTGGAGGGAAAGGGTGGGGCAGAGGGAGCTGGGGGGGCGTGGCAGAGGAAGATGAGGCAGTGGAGGGGGCGGGGCAGGAGGGGCTGGGGGCAGCGGAAGGAGGAGGTGGGGCAGGAGGCGCTGGGGGGCGGAGCAGAAAAGGTGGGGCACTGGAGGGAGGGGGCGGGGCAGGAGGCGCTGGGGGGCGGAGCAGAGGAAGATGGGGGCAGTGGAGGGAGGGGGCGGGGCAGGAGGCGCTGGGGGGCGGAGCAGAGGAAGATGGGGGCAGTAAAGGGAGGGGGCGGGGCAGGAGGTGCTGGGGGGCGGAGCAGAGGAAGATGGGGCAGCGCAGGGAGGGGGTGGGGAGAGGGAGCTGGGGGCGGGGCAGGAGGTGCTGGGGGGCGGAGCAGAGGAAGATGGGGCAGTGGAGGGAGAGGGCGGGGCAGAGGGAGTTGGGGGCGGGGCAGGAGGTGCTGGGGGGCGCGGCAGAGGAAGCTGGGGCAGTGGAGGGAGGGAGTGGGGAGAGGGAGCTGGGGGGCGCGGCAGAGGAAGATGGGGCAGAGGAGGGAGGGAGTTGGGGGGCAGTAGAAGGCGGGGCGGGGCGGGGCCAGGGCAGCTGGGCTCCAGCCGGCGGGGGGCGGGGCTGGGCTGTGTCTGTCTGACCCGCCCGCTCCCCGAAAGTGAAAGTAGAAGCGCGAGGGGGGGTGTCGGGTATTTCCACCCCTGCCTCGCCAGCTGCCATGATTTCACCGGCCCCCGTGGGGGCCCTGGCCCTGCTCCTGCCCGGTGAGTTGGGGGGGGGGGGCTCTGTGAGCCACCCTCCTCCTCCTCCTCCTTCCCGTCGGTCCTCAGACCCCCCCCCCCCACTCTGCGCGTCTGTCCACAGGGCACACCTGTCCCCCCCTCCCCCCCGCAAGGACAAACTGCCCCCCCGGGACACAGCTCCCCCCGCCCAGGGACGGTGACCGACCCCCGAGATATGGGTCCCCCCTGCCCAGGGACCGTGAACCCCCCCGAGACATGGCTCTCCCCCCGCACCCCGACACGGTTCTTTCCCAGTCCTGGCCTTCAACTCCCCCCCACCCCAGTGCCCAGATGTCTCGGTTTTATAGGGACAGTCCTGATATTTGGGGCTTTTGCTTATATAGGCGCCTATCACCTGCCCCCGTCCCGATGTTTCACACTTGCCGTCTGGTCAGGCTGCTGCCCCTGAGCTGGGGAGGGGGGGGGCTGTGCTCCCACAGGATGTTCGGGAGGAGCGGGGTGATGGGGCTGCTCAGGGCCTGGGTGGGATGTAGAGGCACCTGCTGATTATTGGTGGCGGGGGGAGAAATCAGACCCTGAGGGGATGAGGGGTCATCCCTGGGGAGGGGCATCTCTCAGGGGTCCTTGCCCTGGGGAGGGGGCAGTCTGGGGCAGTCTGATGTCCCAGGGAGCTTTGGGGGTCCTGGTGTCCCCACTAACCCCTGGCTCTGGCCCCTAGGGTTCACTCTGTGTCTGGCTGCAGCGGGGCCCCCCCGGCTGAGCTGCTGGTTCGTGGAGGAGGCCGGGGGGGGCATGGGGGTGATGCCGAGTTCCGTGACCCAGCGCAGGGCTCTGCTGCTGCTGCGGGAGGTGAGAGGGGGGCACCCCGAGATGGAGTCTGAGCTGCCCCCCGACCTGGAGCCAGGCATGATTTTTGACATCGTAGGTATGTCCTTCCCCCCCCCCCCCCAGGCTCCCACACCCTGCTACTCCAGTGCCTGCCCCCACTACCACCCTGCTGCCCGCTCCTGCCGCCCAGGACAACCCCTACATCCCACCTGCCCCTAGTGTTACCCCACCTGTTCACCCCACCCTGCTCCTCCCCTCTGCTCCCCCATCCCACTTCTTACAGCCCCCTCCTTTCCCCATCCTTCCCAACTGCTCCCCCACTCCTCCCCCCTGCCCTCCAGTGCCCCCCCATTCCCCTCTCTGGTGTGTCCCTCATTCGCCTTCCCGTGCCCCACAACTGCTCCCCCCCTCTCTCTCCCCAGATTCTGGGGGACCCTGCGTTGTATCCCCCTCCTGGCAAGGGTGGGCATTGGGGTGCCCTGATTTCTTTCTCCTCTCCAGACCCTGCAGGGGCCCTGCACCGTGTCCCCCTCCCAGCAGGGGGGCGCCCCAAGGAGGGGGAGCTGCCGTCCTGTGAGATCAATGCCTACATGCCGCAGGAGGCCCACGTGCCCTGGGCGGCCGGCCTGACCCCCGAGCACCGCAGCCCCCTGGGCCTGGGGGGCCCCTGGTTCATCAACAGCATCCAGGCCCCCGCCAGGGGCTACGGGGTCAGCGCTGTCCTCAAGAGCGAGGAGGCTGCAATGTCCCTGCAACCGGCAGTCACCATGGCAACTGGTAAGCAGGGCAACTGGGAATGTAGGGTGGGAGCGGCCTCCCCCCCCAAAACCCTGCTGTGGGGACCCCCCACTCTCCTTGGGGCCCTGAGGTCCTTCCCTTGCCCCCGCATCCTGCTGTGCTGCTCACAGCACTACCCCTCCCAGGGCACTGTCCAACCTGCCCCTCCCTGGCACTGCTCCCATGGTGCTCACAGCCCTGCCTTGTGCCACTGTTCCCGTAGTGCTCAAAGCACTACCTCTGAGGCATCATGCTCACAGTCCTAACAGTTCCCCATGGCACTGCCCACCCCAGGGCACTGTCCATGTGGTGCTCACAACCCTGCGCCTCCCTGGCACTGCTCCCATGGTGCTCACAGCCCTGCCTTGTGCCACTGTTACTGTAGTGCTCAAAGCACTACCTCTGAGGCATCTTGCTCACAGTCCTAACAGTTCCCCATGGCACTGCCCACCCCAGAGCACTGTCCCTGTGGTGCTCACAACCCTGCGCCTCTCTGGCACCGCTCCCATGGTGCTCACAGCCCTGCCTTGTGCCACTGTTACTGTAGTGCTCAAAGCACTACCTCTGAGGCATCATGCTCACAGTCCTAACAGTTCCCCATGGCACTGCCCACCCCAGGGCACTGTCCCTGTGGTGCTCACAACCCTGCCCCTCCCTCAGTGGCACTACTGCCATGGTGCTCACAGCAGTAACCCGCCCCCGTGGCACTGTCCATGTGGTGCTCACAACCCTGCCCCCCTTTCAGTGGCACTGTTCCCATCGTGCTCACAGCAGTAAACCCCCACCCTCGTAGCACTGTCTCTCTGGTGCTCACAGCAGTAACCCCTTCATCTCCCCCCTTCAGCAGTGTTGTCCGTGTTCTCCCACACCCCACACCTGGATTCCCGCCTGGGCCGGGACGTGCTGCTGGACTGTGGCTTCACAGCACCACCCGGCCCCTTCTCGGTGGAGTGGCGGTACCAGTACCGGGGTGCTGGACGCGTGGTGTTGGCCTACGACGGGGTGTCAGGCCGGGCCCATGTGGCCGAGGAGGGGGCGCAGCTGTTCCTGGAGGAGGGGAGGGCGGACGCAGACACCAACGTCTCGCTGCGACTGTCCCAGGTTGGGGTGCGGCACGAAGGAACCTACATCTGCACCATCTACCTGCCCCACCTCCATGCCCAGCAGGCCCTGGAGCTGCGCATCACCGGTGAGTCTGGGGGAGACCCTCTGAGCTCTTGCCTCTGTTCCCAGCCTTGGGGGAGGTCGGTATGAGACGATCTTTGCACCCCACAGGTATCTTCCCCCCGCCCCAGGCTACTGATACACAACTGATTCTAGGGAGGGCCCCTGAACTGATGCTCCCACAGCCTGGGCTGTGAACCCCAATATTTCCCCCCTGAATTGGAGGGGTCCCAGAGTTCCCCACATTGAGCCAGCGCCCCCTAGAAACAGCAGACTTTGGGGATGCTTAGCTGGGCTATACAGGGATGTATGGGACTGATCTCTAATCCCTCCTTCCTCCCAGAGCCCCAGGTGATGGCACTGTACCACGTGACCCCAGGAGATGAGGGAGGCCAGACTAGGTCATAAATCATCTCTTCCTCTGAACCCGCTTCCCCCCACACCCATGGTTATGCTGCACCCCGGCCCTCTGTCTGTGTCTCCTGGCAGAGGAGGGACACCAGGCTGGGCTGTACAGGCCCATATGGGACCAGTCTGTAACCCCCTGTCAAGGTATTTTTCCCACTTTGAACTTTCGCGTCCAAAAAGTGGGGACCTGCATGTACCCTTCTAAGCTTAATTCCTAGCTTAGATCTGATAGCGCTGCCACCAGCCAAAATATAGTGTCTGGCACACTCTCTGTTCCCCCAAGACCCAAACCCCTTAGGTCTCAGCAGTAACCCCCCACCATTCCCCCTCCTTTCCCCCTCCCAGATTTTCCCCTCCCTGGGTTACCCTGAGAGACTACACTGATCCAAACTCCTTGGATCTTAAAACAGAGAAGAATTAACCTCCCCCCCTTGTTTCCTCCCCCACCAATCCCTGGTGAGTTCAGACCCAGTCCCCTTGGGTCTTAAACAAGGGAAAAAATCAATCAGGTTCTTAAAAAAGAAAGCTTTTAATTAAAGAGAGAAAAAAGTAAAACTTCTCTCTGTAAAATCAGGATGGAAAATGTTTACAGGGTATTCAGCTCATATAGACTAGAGGGATTTTCCCCACCCCTAGCCTGAGATCCAAGTTACAGCAAACAGAGGTAAAAATCCTTCCAGGAAAATACACATTCACAAGTTAAGAAAACAAACATAAGACTAATCCGCCTTTTCTAGCTAGTACTTACTATTTTGAATATGAGAGACGGTTTCAGGAAGATTGGAGAAACCTGGGGTGCACGTCTGGTCCCTCTTAGCCCCAAGAGCGAACAACAAACAAAACAAACAGCACAAACAAAGACTTCCCTCCACCGAGATTTGAAAGTATCTTATCCCCCGATTGGTCCTCTGGTCAGGTGTCAGCCAGGTTCACTGGGCTTCTTAACCCTTTACAGGTAAGAGACATTAACCCTTAGCCATCTGTTTATGACACCCCCCTCTCCCCTCAGAGCCCCCTGTGGTGACGCTGCGCCCTGACCCCCCTATCGGTGGCCCCTGGGACACCAGCCGAGCTGGTCTGTGAGATCTCTGGCTACTACCCGTTGGACGTGACGGTGAGCTGGCTGCGCCGGGGCCCCGGGGAAACAGGGGGTGACCTGCTGGAGTATGTGACTGAGACCTGGGAGTCAGGGCACCGGCGTGGCCCCGACGGCACCTACAGCCTGAGCAGCTTCGCCCGCCTGGCGCCCGTCCAGCCCCACGACCACGGAGCCACCTACAGCTGCCATGTGACCCACGCCGCCCTGGCCACCCCTGCCCGGAGGAGCATCCGGCTGTGCGTGGCAGGTGGGGACAGGGCAGGGGGCAATGGGAGAGGAGTGCAGGGACGGGGGGGGCTCGGGGGAAGGGGGCAGAGGGGAGAAAGGGGAGGGGTAACGCAGGGGTGTGGGGCATGGGGGTGGAATGGGGAGTGTCTCTCGGTCTCATTCCCCCTCTGCCCCAGGTGCCACGGGCCCCCTCCCTGGAGGATGCCATTGGGATGTTCCTGGCCGCGTTCCTGCTCTATGGGCTCTTCCGCCTCCTCGGAAACAAAGGTGTGTGCCCCCGTGTCACTTCCACTGCCCCCCGTGTGTCACCCCCCACCCCCCACTGCCCCTTGTATCACCTCCCTTACCCCCATACAGCCCTACCCCACTGCCTCCTCTGGGACAAGGATGTGTGTCCCTCGTGTTACCCCCCTCCCCCCATACACCCCATCCCCACCGTCTCCTCTGGGACAAGGATGTGTGCCCCCCTGTGTCACTTCCCCTCCCCCCACTGCCCCTCGTGTTACCCCCTCCCCCCATACACCCCATCCCCACCGACTCCTCTGGGACAAGGATGTGTGCCCCCCTGTGTCACTTCCCCTCCCCCCACTGCCCCTCGTGTTACCCCCTCCCCCCATACACCCCATCCCCACCGACTCCTCTGGGACAAGGATGTGTGCCCCCCTGTGTTACCCCCTCCCCCCATACACCCCTATCCCCACCGACTCCTCTGGGACAAGGATGTGTGCCCCCCCTGTGTTACCCCCTCCCCCCATACACCCCTATCCCCACCGACTCCTCTGGGACAAGGATGTGTGCCCCCCTGTGTCACTTCCCCTCCCCCCACTGCCCCTCGTGTTACCCCCCTCCCCCCATACACCCCATCCCCACCGACTCCTCTGGGACAAGGATGTGTGCCCCCCTGTGTCACTTCCCCTCCCCCCACTGCCCCTCGTGTTACCCCCCTCCCCCCATACACCCCATCCCCACCGACTCCTCTGGGACAAGGATGTGTGCCCCCCTGTGTCACTTCCCCTCCCCCTATACACCCCATCCCCACCGCCTCCTCTTGGACAAGGATGTGTGCCCCCCTGTGTCACTTCCCCTCCCCCCATACACCCCATCCCCACCGCCTCCTCTGGGACAAGGATGTGTGCCCCCCCTGTGTGACTTCCCCTCCCCACACTACCCCTCATGTTACCCCCCTCCCCCCCATACACCCCTATCCCCACCGCCTCCTCTGGGACAAGGATGTGTGCCCCCCTGTGTCACTTCCCCTCCCCCCATACACCCCATCCCCACCGCCTCCTCTTGGACAAGGATGTGTGCCCCCCGTGTCACTTCCCCTCCCCCCCATACACCCCATCCCCACCGCCTCCTCTGGGACAAGGATGTGTGTCCCCTGTGTCACTTCCCCTCCCCCCACTGCTCCTCGTGTTACCCCCCTCCCCCCATACACCCCTACCCCACTGCCTCCTCTGGGACAAGGATGTGTGCCCTCCTGTGTCACTTCCCCTCCCCCCACTGCTCCTCGTGCTACCCCCCTCCCCCCATACACCCCTACCCCACCGACTCCTCTGGGACAAGGATGTGTGCCCCCCTGTGTCACTTCCCCTCCCCCCACTGCTCCTCGTGCTACCCCCCTCCCCCCATACACCCCTACCCCACCGACTCCTCTGGGACAAGGATGTGTGCCCCCCTGTGTCACTTCCCCTCCCCCCACTGCCCCTCGTGCTACCCCCCTCCCCCCATACACCCCTACCCCACCGACTCCTCTGGGACAAGGATGTGTGCCCCCCTGTGTCACTTCCCCTCCCCCCACTACCCCTCGTGTTACCCCCCTCCCCCCATACACCCCATCCCCACTGACTCCTCTGGGACAAGGATGTGTGCCCTCCTGTGTCACTTCCCCTCCCCCCACTACCCCTCGTGTTACCCCCTCCCCCCATACACCCCATCCCCACCGACTCCTCCAGGACAAGGGTACGTGCTGCCCTGCCACCATTCACCCCATTGTCTCCCATACAGCCCCCAAGCCTCCCACTGCCCCCTATCCCCCCATACCACCCTCCATTGCACTCCCAACCATCCAGCCTCCTCTGCAACACCCCCTCATACTGCCACTCCATACAGCCCTCAGCCCCCAGGTACCCCTCAACGAGCCGTCTGCCTCCCAGGCCACATCTGTTCCTCTTCCCCACATCTCCTCGGGAAGGATGTGTACCCCTAGACCTCTGCTGCCTCCGCTCCCGTCAGACCCCCTCTTCCGCTTTGCACTCCCTGACCTTCCCCTGTATCCTCACGGACAGGCCTATATACCACCTCCCCCCCACTCCTGAGCCAGGGTCTCACTCCTCTGTCTTGGTTCCTTTTTCAGTCTGTCCATCCGGAGCCGAAGAGAAAAGCAAGGTAAATACCCCTCCACACCCCACCAGTGCTCCTGCCCTGCCCCCCCCAGCACCCCCTGCTGGGAGAGGCTGGGGCTGGAGTACCTGGAATGATTCTTAGCTGTCTCTCTTCTCCCCACAGAAATCAGAGTGAGATGTGCCCAGGGAAGCTGAGATTTTGGGGGCTGATCTGTGACCCCCATAATAAGATTGTGAACCTCAGGACAGGAACCAGAGTTGGGGGGCTTAATGGTCAATAAAGGGTTAACTTCCTCTCTGGTCCCCCTTCTATGCTGCCAGAATCATGCCTCAACCCGCCCCCTCCCACCTCCCCACCCCCTCTTGGCCTGCTCTGCCCACAGCACCCACCTCTCCTGCTGGGGTTCCTCAGCCTGAGCCCCCACCCCCACCCATGCTCCCCCTGCTGCCTGCCTCTCCCTGGGAGGTCGGGCAAATGGCCTGTTCTGTTTAAGATTGGGGGGCTGTTGGTCTGCACTGCTATATGGGGGCTTTGGCCCCAGAAATAAAAATGTTTTGCTGTGACCATGTAACTCCTGAATGGATGTCATCATCTCTCAACATCCCTCCTCGGAGCCCCCACAGCAGAGGTCTCTTCTCCCCACGCAGACCCACATGCCCTGCGCAGGGCGGCTCCAGGTTTTCTGCTGCCCCAAGCAGCGCAAAAACCAACCAACCAAACAAAAAGCCACGGCAGCCCGATTGCTCTGCTCCACTTTTCAGCGGCAATTCAGCCAGCAATTCAGGCCGCCGAAGACCCGGGCCTGCCGCCCCAATAGCAGCCAGAGGGCCACCCCTTGGTATTGGTCGCCCCAAGCACCTGCTTCTTTAGCTGGTGCCTGGAGCCAGCCCTGGCCCTGCCCAAAGCGCCCCCACCCCCAGTGCCCCCATCTCCTTCTGCCTCAGCAGGAGACTTCCCCATCCCTGGCACCCTCATAGCCCGGGCCAGTTGGGTTCAGAGAGTCGCCTCTCCCTAAGACCCAGGGCACACGGTCCCAAGGCTGAATGCCCAGTAGCAGAGAGTTCCACAGGGTCAGGGAGACAAAGCCTTTCCCACCCTCCCTGCTACCCTGGGTTGCTCCCATTCCCCCCGTTATGTTACAGAGTCCTGTATGTCCTGGTCTTGACTTCCCAGCTCTCCTCACTCTCTAAGCATTGCCCATGCTGGGTTCATACCCAGCCGGCAGGCACTGGAGGGGGGACTTCCTGGCTGGAGGGAGACAGGAAGGGAGTCCCCATTGTTCAGCTTCCTCTCCGTGGAGAGAGAGGGGAAAATATAGGGACTAGAGGTTCCAGACCCCACTGGAGGGGGAATATATGGACTGGAGAGATGGGAAACCTGGAACTGGATTAAGAGCTGGAATGTAGAGACCGGAGAGGTGGAAAACATGGCTCCAGCTCCCAAGGGGAGTGGGAGAATATACAAACACGTGGAGGGGGGAGGATATATACAGACTGCATCGCTGAGAAACATGGAGCCGGATCCTGGGGGGAAAGGGAAGAATATACAGACGAGCACTGGGAAACATGGAGCCAGATTCCAAGGGGAATATGAGTGGAGAACTGGCAACATGGAGCTGGATCCCAGGGGAGGGGGAAATATCCAGAATAGAGATCTGGGAAACATGCAGCCATGGGACAGAGCCACATAGTGTGTCTGTCCCAGGTTCTGGGTCTCTCTGGCCTTGGCTCTGTTCCCAGGTGGATCCAGTCTGGGCTTTAACGCTCCTCTCTGGGCTTTGCAGCTCTCTGCTCCCTGGCTCTGCTCTGGGTTTCATGTCACTTCCTTTCCAGACTTTTTCCACTCCAGGATTTCCATCTCCCCGGTAGGCTCTGCTCCAGGCTGTGCGGTTCTGACTCCCATCCACCCCCTTTTAGTCCTGCCGGCTTTACTCCCTGGAGCCAGTCCAGGCTGATACAGCTCCGGGCTTTGTGCCTCTGTACTGGCTCCAGCTCTGGGCTTTCCGTCCTTCCCTCTTCCTGCCCCTCCCTTGTTCCAGCTCCAGATTTTCTGTCCTGCCCCCACTTCCTGCCCTTGCTTGGCTCCAGCTCCAGGCTCTGTTCCTAGCCTCCGTCCAGCTCCGTGCTGTCTGCTCCGACTCCAGCTCCGGATTTCTCTCTCTCTAGCCCCTGGCTCCACTCCGTCCTGCCCCTTCTTTCCAGCTCCGGGCTTTGACTCTCCCCGGCCCCTGGCTCCGTTCCCAAGCCGGCTCCGGGTTTCCGCCCAGCCCCGCCCAGCGCACTCAGCCTGGCCCCGGGGCGCAGCAGGGAGCCGGTGCCCGAGGGGCGAAGGGACCTTCCTGCCCCCAGCCTGGCACCCAGGTGGGCGTGCACGGGGGGAGCAGGGGGTGCAATGGAGGATATGGGGTGTAGGGTGGGGAGCAGGGCAGGGGTGCAGTATGGAATATGGGGGTGTGGGGAGGGGGGGTGTTGGGGGCGGTGGGGAATATGGGGGTGTAGGGTGGGGGGAACAAGCGGAGGGGTGCAGTGAGGGAGCAGGGGTGCAGTGTAGAATATGGGGGTGTAGGGTGGGGGAGGGGGGCAGTGGGTGTGTTGGGGGTGAGGTGGGGAGCAGGGGGCTGCAGGAGGGAGGGGGACCAAGTCCCCCCAGATATTTCCTGCTCCTGGAGAAGTTCTAACTTCCCTCCCATGTCCTTCCGTCCCGCCCCCGTCTTTGTCAGTCCTGGACCTCTCCTGACACCCCCGTCCCCCGGCAGTAGGGGGCTGCCCATGACTCCTCCGTGGGGCTGAGAAGTCCCCTCCCCCCACGGCCCCCCATGCTGCCCCGCTCGCTGCGCCATCTGCTGGAGGGGGCCCGGCTGGAGCTGGGGGAGGAGCAGGGGGTCACTCTGAGCGGGTACCGGAGCTGGTCCCCCGACCCCCCGCAGCCACAGGTGAGATGGGGAGGGGGCAGGCTGGGGGGCGCCGGGGGAGGGGTCACAGGGAGGTGTGCGCTGAGGGGGATATGGGGAAGGAGTGGCAGCCCCGTGGGGTTGTGTTGTGGGGGTGGCGTGGGGTGGTCACTCGGGTGTTGCTGGCAGCAATCGGGGTGTGTGGGGTTAGAGGGGATGTGGGGTCACGCCCCTGTGTGTGGTTGGGGGAGAAGATTCTGTGTGGCGTTGGGTCACGCAGGTGTGAAGGGGGGTGTTGTGGGGACACACCATTGTGGGTGTATGTGGTGCAAGGGGGGGGCTGTGAAGCTGTGTGTTGTGTGGTGGGGTCACACCCATGAGGGTTTGTGGAGCCGTGTGTTGGGAGGGGCATGTTGTACTCTCACACCCTTGGTGTGTGTGTGCGTGCGTAGCCGTGTATTGTCGAGTGTGTGTTGTGAAGTCACAGCTCTGTGGGTTTGTGGAGCCGTGTGTTCTCAGATGTGTCTGGTGGGGTCACACAGTTGCATGTGAAGCGTTGTCATGGGGGTGTGCGTCGTTGGTAGTTGAGGTGTTTGTGGTTGTGTTGGCTTTGCTGGTAGTTATGCAGCTCACTCAGTGTGGTTGTGTGGAATGGTGGGGTGTTTGGGGGGTGTCTGTGTTGTGGGCTGTTTGTGAGGAGTGAGTGGGTGGGGGGGCTGGGGCTGTGGTGAGGGGCAGTGTGAGGCTTGGGTGCAAGTGGGCCTGAGATGTCCCTTCACTTCCTGTCCCAAATTCCCCTGGGTCCCCAACTGCCCTGCCGCTCCCTGGGGTCATAGGGCTCAGGTGAGCACCCCCTCCCGAGGACACACCCAGTCCCTGCGCTGGGGGGGCAGGGCAGGTTTGGGGAAGTGCCTGGGGGAGCAGGGCGGGAGGGGGTGGGGCTGGAGCAGACAGAGAAGGCGGAAGAAGCACAGGGAGGGAGACAGAAAGAGAGAAACAGGGACAGACAGACGGGGGAGGGGAGGGGGGACAGACAGACAGGCGGGGAGGAGTATAGGGAGAACAGGACAGACAGACAGACGGGGGAGGGGAGCGGGGACAGACAGACAGGCGGGGAGGAGTATAGGGAGAACAGGACAGACAGACAGACGGGGGAGGGGAGCGGGGACAGACAGACAGGCGGGGAGGAGTATAGGGAGAACAGGACAGACAGACAGACGGGGGAGGGGAGCGGGGACAGACAGACAGGCGGGGAGGAGTATAGGGAGAACAGGACAGACAGACAGACAGGGAAGGGAGCAGGGATGGACAGACGGGGGAGGGGAGCGGGGACAGACAGACGGGGAGAAGTATAGGGAGAACAGGACAGACAGATAGACGGGGAAGGGAGCAGACAGACGGGGGAGGGGAGCGGAGACAGACAGGGGAGTGTAGGAGGGGTTTCTTGTTGGTGTGTGTGTGTGACTGGGGAGGCGGGAAGGGTGGCTGGCTGGCTGGCTGCCTTGGGCCTGCATGTCTGAGAGGTTCACTGGGTCTCTCTGTGCCCCCTCTTTCACCTGCACCCCCTTCCCTCCCTCCCTGCTGTGCCCCCTAACTTTCCCACCCAGCCCCCCAGACCTATGCACCCCGAACTCCTCTGCCCAGGTCCACAGGCCCAGGCCTGTCCCATAGGACTGCAGGGGGCTCAGCTGGGCGATTCTCTCCCCCCGACGCCCCACCCCAGTGAGAGTTGCGCCCCCAAGTGGGGCTGAGCAGGACCCAGTGAACCTCTTCAGCATACACGCACCTTGGGGTGGGGGTGGTGACAGCCATCTGTCTGTCCCCCCCCACGTACCCAGATGTCCCCCAGAGTGCTCCCTCTGCCTGAGGGGAGGGGGCAGTTCTGGGGGAGGCTGGTGGGGGCCACGCCCCAGTAGGCAGCAGGAGGGGGTCTCTGTCTGGGGGGGCGGGGGTGCTGATGAAGGTTTTCCTGCGCCTGGGGGCGTGCCTGGGGCCGGGAGGTCAGGAGGGAGGGGGGCTGTCCCGGACTCGGTGGTACTGTCTGCCTGTCAAGGTGAGTTGGGGGGGCGGGGGGGATGGGACTGCGACAACTCCTGTAGGAGTGTGGGGCTGCTCATATACAGCTGGCCAGGGGAAATCCAGGGGGAGGGGGGATGAGACTCCTGCAGATGGAGGGGTGAGGAGCAGTGATACCCGGGGTAACTCTGCTCTCCCGCAGCCCCCAGTGACCCTGACTGAGGAGGCCGAGGAGGGAGTGATCTACACAGTGACCACGCGCCAGCCCGGGGGCGCCCAGCCAGGGGTGAGTGTGGGGGGCAGGTTGGCTCTGGTGCCATCTCTTCTCCGGGCCCCCAGCGGTATAGGGGGGCTGTCACTGAGAGGGGATGGTGTGGGGGGTCCAGGCTGGCTCTGACACTCTCTCCACAGGGTCGGGGTGGGGGGGGCAGCCAGGCTGGGTCACTGTGGTGGAGTGGGGGTCCAGGCTGGCTCTGACACTCTCCCCACAGGCCCCGGGGTGGGGGGGGGGAGCCAGGCTGGGTCACTGTGGTGGAGTGGGGGTCCAGGCTGGCTCTGACACTCTCCCCACAGGCCCCAGGGAGGGGAGGCGGGGAGCCAGGCCGGGTCACTGAGGGAGCATGAGGGGGATCCAGGCTGACTGGTGCTCTCCGCACAGGCCCCGGGGGGGGGGGGGGGGGGGAGCCAGGCTGGGTCACTGTGGTGGAGTGGGGGTCCAGGCTGGCTCTGACACTCTCCCCACAGGCCCCGGGGTGGGGGGGGGGAGCCAGGCTGGGTCACTGTGGTGGAGTGGGGGTCCAGGCTGGCTCTGACACTCTCCCCACAGGCCCCAGGGAGGGGAGGCGGGGAGCCAGGCCGGGTCACTGAGGGAGCATGAGGGGGATCCAGGCTGACTGGTGCTCTCCGCACAGGCCCCGGGGGCGGGGGGGGGGGGAGAGCCAGGCTGGGTCACTGTGGTGGAGTGGGGGTCCAGGCTGGCTCTGACACTCTCCCCACAGGCCCCGGGGTGGGGGGGGGGAGCCAGGCTGGGTCACTGTGGTGGAGTGGGGGTCCAGGCTGGCTCTGACACTCTCCCCACAGGCCCCAGGGAGGGGAGGCGGGGAGCCAGGCCGGGTCACTGAGGGAGCATGAGGGGGGTCCAGGCTGACTGGCGCTCTCCCCACAGGCCCCGGTGGGGGCAGGGAGCCAGGCCCGCTCGCTGAAGGCCGGGTCGCTGGTCCGGCTGGTTCGGCACCTGCTGGAGGCCCAGATGCTGGGTGACGCAACCTACGTTCCTGCCTTCCTGGTCACCTACCGGGTGTTCGCCCGCCCCCCCACGGTGCTGGGGCTGCTGCTTGACAGGTGAAAGGGCTCGGGGTGGAGGGGGCGCAGGATGCTGGGGGTAAGTGGGGGGGAGGAGGGGGTGCAGGACATGGGGTAAGTAAGGGGAGGGGGTACAGGACATGGTGTAAATAGGGGAAGGATGGTGGGGTAAGTGGGGGGGAAGAGGGGGTGCAGGACACGGGATAAGTAGGGGAAAAGGGGGCACGACGCTGGGGGAAAGTGGGGCATGACTAGAATAGGGATTATGGGGGGGACGTGGGGGCAGAGGGGATGGGGGGGACACAAGGGGAGAGCCAGGCCCCATGGGGGGATGAGAGGGGAGGGCTGGGACCCAGAGCGGAGGGTTAGGGGGCATGCGGGTGTGGGGAGAGGAGCGCCGGGGCCATGGGGGGATGAGAGGGGAGGGCTGGGACCCGGTGGTGGGGTAGGGGACCTGCACATAGGGAAAGGAGCCCTCCGGTGTGAGAATGGGAGCCCAGGGGCCATGGCAGCCCCCCTGACCCGGTCTCTCCCTCAGGCTGCAGGAGGTCGGGGTGCTGGAGCCAGGGCCCGTCTCCGGAGAGACAGCTGAGCTACAGCGGTGAGTGACCTCCCCCCACAGCCTCCCCCTCCCTTCCTCTGGCCGTGTCCCCCATTCACCCCCATCTCCCTCCAGGGCCTTCTCCTCGGTGATGTGCTCCTGGCTGGATGGGTACCCTGAGGATTTCGGAGGGGCCTTGGACCCGGGCCTGGTGGAGCGACTGGGCCGGAGCCTGCAGTGTGCCCTGGGGCAGGGCTCCGAGGCTGAGAGATGCCTGCTCGCCCTACGGGGGGTGCCGGGGGGGGCCCAGCAATGGAGGTGAGGGGGGCTGGGGGTGGGGGAAGCCTGCAGACTGGGGAGGGGGGCAGATGGATGGGGGAAGGGTCTGGTTGGAGAGGAGTTGGGGGGCCAAGAGGCAGGCAGATAAGGGTGGGGGGCAGATCTGGGGGATGGGGAGGTGGGAGGGGGTACTGGGGTTGGTGGGAGGGTCTATATGTGGGGCAGGCTCTCCCCCACTGGGTCTAACACTGCCCCCCCTTGCAGGGGAGCTGGAGGAAGAGGAATGGGGGGTAGAGGAAGATGGCCCTGAGGGGGGAGTGTCCCCCAGGGGGGACCCTGACCCCCTTGACATCCTGATCTTCCAAGCCGACCATGTGGCTTCTCAGCTGACGCTGGTGGAGGCGGTGAGTGTGTGTGGGGGGCTTTACCCCACAGGTCCCCACGTCAGGGTATTTGCGGGGTGGGGGTAGGTAATGGGGGTGGGGACTCAGTGTTTAGGTTACAGGGTGTGGGGGTTCAGGACACCCCAGGAGATGTTCCGTGGGTGAGGGGTAAGGGACTCCTCTAGCAGTGGGTTGGGGTCGGGGTGCAGCCCCCCATTAATCCTGCCCCCTCAGGTGCTGTTCCCAGGGGCGGTAGGTGGGAGGGATTGGGGTGCAGCCTCCCATTAACCCCTGCCCCTCGCCCCAGGCACTGTTCCTGCGGGTCGTGCCCTACGAGTGCCTGGGCTCGCTCTGGTCTCAGCGGGACAAGAAGGGGCGGGAGCGGGATTGCCCCAGCGTCCGTGCCACGGTGCACCAGTTCAACCGCCTGGCGGGGGCCGTGATCCGCTCCTGCCTGGCGAGGCCGGGGCTGCGCCCCCAGCAGCGGGCCCGGATCCTGGAGAAATGGATCCACGTGGCTGAGGTGAGTGTGGGGCCAGAGCTCAACCCTCTGGTGTCGGGGTCGTCACACTGTGTCGGGCCCCCAGACCCCAACTGCGTCCCTGGCCCCCAGCACCGGGCCTGCATCCTGGAGAAATGGATCCATGTGGCTGAGGTGAGTGTGGGGCCGGAGCTCAGTGCTCTGGGGTCAGGGTCACCGCACTGTGTCTGGTCCCACAGCCTGGGCCGTCCCCAGCCCCTGCCACCAGCAATGGGCCCATGGCTCATGGGAAAAGGATTCACACAGTGGAAGTGAGAGCAATGTCTGATCTCAGCTCTGCCCCCAGTACCAGCCAGGCCCCCCCGACCCCCTCACCCCTGAGCCAGCCCAGCCCCTGCCCTGCAGCTGGCCCCCTGTGACCCTGACCGGTGTGCCCCCAGGAGTGCCGTGCCCTGAGGAATTTCTCGTCTCTCTGCGCCATCATCTCTGCCCTGCAGTCCAGCCCTGTGCACCGGCTCAAGCGGACCTGGGACGAGACTGCCAGGTGGGGCTGGGCCGGGGTGTGTGTGTGTGTGGAGCCGGGTGGTTGGGATGGTCGGGGGCCATCGGGGGGGCAATGTCTCAGGGGTCACTCACCCTCCCCCCCCGATCCTTCTGCCAGGGACACGCTGCGCAGCTACGAGGAGCTCAGCACCATCTGTTCTGAACAGGATAACTACAGCCTGAGTCGGCAGCTGCTGTTCCAGGTGAGGGGCCGCCTGCCTCCCGACTCCTGTACCCCACCCCCATCCGGCCCCACACCTTCTCCCCGGGCCCCCCAGCTCCTGTGCCCCCATCCTGCCCCACATCTTCCCCCCAGCCATCCCGGCTCCTGTGCACTCCCCATCTGGCCCCCCGGCTCCTGTGCCCCCCCCCATCCTGCTCCCTCGGCTCCCAGTCCCCCAGCTCCTGTGCCCCCATCCTGCCCCCCATCTCCCTGCCCCCCATCCGGCCTCCCAGCCTCCTGGCTCCTGTACCCCCATCCTGCTCCCCGGTTCCCTGCCCCCCATTACTGCCTCCTACCCACCTCCTCGCCATGGCTCCCTAATGTCCTCCTTTCCCATCCTGCCCCCCACTCCCTCCCTCTGCCCCCTCCCTACCCAGCTGGCCCAACCCCTGTGCCTCACCACGTCTCCTGTATCCGCCCTCGTCCCCGACACCTTCCCATGTCTCATTGTTCCTCCTCACACTCGCACCCTGTGCCCCTCTCACATTCCTCTGCCCCCCAGGAGGGCACCTCCAAACCGTCTGGCACTGACCCTGCCCCACGCCGGCAGCCGCGGAGACCCCAGGAGCAGCGCCCAGTGGTGAGTGGGGGAGGGAGGGGCACAGGATAGGAGGGGCTGCCCCGTCCCTGTTCTCCCCCTCCAGGGCCCAGGAAGGCAGAGGTGGGGGGGATACTGAGGCATGGTGGGCTTGGGCAGCCCTGGTTGGGGTATATGGGGGGCTGGGCAGAGGCACAATAGGCTGGGGAATATGTTGGGGGCCCAATAGCTTGGGTTGGAGGTATGGTTTGTGTGGGGTATATGGGGGTTGGAGGGGGTACACTGGGGTGGGTGGAGGCCAGGCAGGGGGCTGTGGGGCGAGGGGATTGGCAGTGTGCTTTGTGTGGGGCTCTGTGGGTGCTGGAGGGGGCATGGTGGGTGTGGGATGGGTAGGCGGGTGTCACGGGGTCCCTGGGCGATGCTCTGGAACTGCTCCCCACAAAGCCAGGCAGTTCTCTGGGGAGCCTCCTGTCCCTTGGAGCAGACTGTCTCCAGGGCAAGAAGCTTCCACAGCTTCAGCCTTTCTGGGTCTGACCCCGGAGCATTCAGCATCCTCTGCCCCTCCGTGCGCTTCCCGCAGCGAGTCCGCCCAGGCGGGGTCCTGGGGGAGCCAGAGAGCCCTGCACCCCAACTCCGCAGTTAGATGTGACTATCAGCCAGCAGGTAAAAGAGGTTTATTAGTTGACAGGAACACTGTGTAGAACAGAGCGTGTTAGCACAGAAATCAGTGACTTTCAGCCAAGTCCATCTTGGGAAGTCCTGGGCCAGGTGGCCTGGACTCCCCCTCTTCCAGTCCCCCCAAGCAGACTGCCAGCTTCCAGCGACCCCACCGCAGACACCCCCATTGCTGCTTCTCCTCATCTTTGTCTCGCTTCTGAGGCCAAGAGTCACCTGGTTGCCAAAAGCGACAGAGTCCTGTGGCACCTTAGACGCATTGGAGCATAAGCAGGTCTGAGAGTCTGTAAGGTGCCACAGGCTCTGTCGTTCTTTACAGCTACAGACTAACACAGCTCCCCTCTGACAAGTCATCTGGTCCTCAGATTACAAAGGGCACCTGCCATAGCACATGTATAAGCAGCTGGAGCCGCCTCACCTGCCCCAGAGGGTCTCAGCCAAAATCACACACCCCTGTTCCCACCACCGAGGTATTGGTGCAGCACACAGGGAAACTGAGGCACACATTCATGCAAAACAGTAAAACTCACATAGGCTCAACAGTAAGACTCACATACAATATGACAAAGGCTGGAGGGTTCACGGCAGGCATGGGAGGACTAGGTGGAGTGCTGTGTGGCAGGGGCGGTGTGGGGGGTTGGAGGGTGCACGGTGGGTGTGAGGGGCTAGGTGAGGTGCTGTGGGGTGGACAGATTGGTGGGGGCGTGTGGGGGTCTGGAGGGTGCATTGCAGGCATGGGGGGGTGCTAGGCAGGTGCTGCGGGGCACGGGGGTTTGTAGGGGGCTAGAAGGTGCATGGTGGGCCTGGGGGGGCTAGGCCAAGTGCTGTGGGATGGAGGGGCTGTGGGGGGCTGAAGGGTGCATGGTGGGCATGGGAGGGGCTAGGCGGGGTGCAGGGGTTAACGGGGTGGTTTGTGCAGGGCCGGAGGGTGCACAGCGGGGTGGGTGGGGGTGGGGCATGGTGGGGAAATGGAGGGGGGGCTGGGCCGGGGGGTTTGACTGCCCGTTCTCTGACCCTTGCTCCCCCCAGGGCGTGGTTCCGTACCTGGGCACCTTCCTGCGAGACCTGGTGATGCTGGACACGGCCATGAAGGACGAGCTGGAGGTGAGACCGGGAGGCGGGGGGTGATCCAGCACCCTGTTAGGTGTGAGGGGCTGGGTTAGGGTTAGGTATGAGGCGGGGGTGGGGACAGCCAGTGAGTGGGGCCACGGGGGCATGTGTGCCATGGAGGGGCCAGGTAAGGAGACAGCAGGGGTTAGGAGAGCAGTGGGGGTGTGGGGGGTGATGAGGGGGCTGGGCAGTGGGGGCAGGGGAGCAATGGGGGAACTGGGGGGCCAGGCAAGGAAGCAGCAGGGGAGCAATGGACCAGGCAATGGGGGGTTGGGGAGTGATGGGGGGGGCCGGGCACATGTGTGGGTCGGTTGTGGGGCTCATGGCACTTCTCGTTTCTCTGGCAGAACGGATACATCAACTTCGAGAAGCGGCGCAAGGTACCAGGCCGTGCCAGGGCAGCTGGGCTCCCTCCATGTCTGGCTTGGGGCTCCCCTCTGTCGCTCTCCCCCGCCCCCGGTACAGCCCCCTCTGTTGCTCTCTGCCCCCCCCCGGTATAGTCCCTGGGCTCTCTAAGCTCTCCCTGCCCCCCCCCACCAGTACAGCCCCCCTCTATCGCTCTCTGCCCCCCCACCTTGTACAGCCCCCTGGGCTCTCTGTGCGGTTCCCTCCCCTGCTGGTTACAGCCCCTGGGCTCTGGGCCCCCCCTTCCACCCCGCAGTATAGCTGCCCCCCCCCGCCCCCCCCGCTCTCTGCCCCGCTGCCCTGTCATAGCCCTGCTGTCGGCAGTGCCTCCCACCATGTAACCGCACCACTCTCCCCCCTAGGAGTTCGAGGTGCTGGCCCAGCTGCGTCTCCTGCAGTCCGTGTGCCGCAACTACAGTGTCCAGCCCAGCCCCCCCTTTCAGCGCTGGCTGCGGGCGCTGCGCCCCCTCTCTGAGGCACAGAGGTAGCGGGAGGAGGGAGTGCCCCTGTGGCTGGTGGTGGTGGGTTGGGGGTATGGTGCTTGTAGGAGCTGCGTGAAGTGGGTTGCTGCATGTAGGGTTGTATGGTGTGGGGGTTGTATAGAGTTTTGGGTTGGTGGAAGGTTGTGTAGGGTTTTGGGGGTTGTGGTGTTGCATGTAGGAGGGGTGTGTGTGTAGAGGAGTTTGGGGGGTTGTGGTGCATGTGGGTGTGTGTGTGTAGAAGTTTGGGGGGGTTGTGTATATTGTGCAATTCTAATCCCCCTCTCCCCACAGTCACAGTCTTTCCTGTGAGATCGAACCCCCTGGGGAGGCCCCAACCCCCCAGCAGCCCCTGAAGCCCACCCTGGTCATCACCCACTGCACAGAGTGAGCATGGGCGGGGGGGCAGGGCTGAGCAGTGATTGAGGGAGGGGGGCTCTGGGACATTGAGGGGCTGGAGGGATAGGGAAGGGGGCTGGAGGCTGGTGGGGCTGAAGGTAGCAGCCCCCCCTCGCTCCATCTGTTACCTCCCCTATCTCCTAGGCTGCTGAGCTCCGTGGGGAACCCCTTGGTCTCCTGGGAGGGGCCCAGCTCCCATGAGGGGCCCTCTGGCTGCAGCCCTGACCTGCTGCCGCCCCCCCGTGGCCCCACGCAGCTGCTGTCTCGCCTGGCGCAGGTGAGAGACCCCCACCACCACCGCTTCCTGCCCCCACCTGATCACTCTCTCCCCCCAGTCCTGCACCCCACCCCCCTTTCCCCCTCAGTCCCCTGCCCGTTGTCCCATTCCTCCCCCTCCCTCAATCCCAGCACTCTGCCCTTCGCCGTCCCGTCACCCCCTCTGCGTCCCCGCAGCACATGAAGTGGCCGTCAGTCTCCGCACTGGACACAGCTCCTGAGGAAGTGGGTTCCTCGGCCGGGGGCCTCTCGCCCCCCACCCCCACCGGGGGGGGCTTTCCCCGGGGGCACCGGCGCTCGGCTTCATGCGGCTCTGCCTTCCCTGCCCCTCCCAACCTGGAGCCTGGGCACCCCCCCTCCGACTGCTGCATCATCCGTGCCCGCATGGCCCTGCACAACGGCAGCCTCTACAAAAGCATCCTGGTGAGCACCTGGATGCCTGGGTCCTGTCTCCAGGGTGGGGGCTGGGAGCCAGGATGCCTCGGTTCTCTCCCATCTCTGGGAGGGGGAGTGGGCAGCTGGGAGTCGGGACACCTGGGTTCTATCCCAGCTGCTAGGGGGGAGCAGGGGTGGCTGGGAGCCAGGACTCCTGGGTTCTCAACCCTGCCCTGTCTGTCTTGCTGTGACACTTTCTGCTGTAGTCAGTGTGTTGTGGGTGGGCCAGGCTATTAGTTTAGCCTGGGAACCTCCCTTTTCCCCAAGGTGACCCCAGTCCCACAGCTGCTTTGGGGAGGGGACAGCTGGTCCCCTGACTCAGTGTCTCTCCCTCTGGGGAGGGGCTGCCACATTGTGTGTGTCTGGTATGAACAGGTTAGCCCTATACGTGTGTGTGCATTGTTGGGGGGGGGGGGAGGGTGTTGACTGGGTGGGCATGAGGCTTTCTGGGATGTCTGGCAGGATTTGCTGCGTTCTCCCAGCTTTGCATGTTGTGGGGGGGGCAGCGCATGTGTTATCTCTGTGGGGTGATCACTTCCCTGTATGTGGTGGTGCTCTCTGGGGCCCCTGGGCTGGCTCTGTTGTGCACAGTGGGAGTTGTGTTGCTGTAGGTGACCAGCCAGGACAAGACCCCGTCCGTCATCGCCAAGGTGCTGGAGAAGCATGGCCAGGAGCGGGGGGCTGCCCCCCAATTCCAGCTGGTCCAGCTGCTGCCTGAGGGGAAAGGTGAGGGGTGCAGGGGGAATTGGTGTCCCTGGGGTAGGGATTGGGGGAGCAGGGAGCACCCATAGCAATGGGATCTCCCTAGGGAGCTGGGGTCCCATGAGTGGGTGGGGGGACCCTATTCCCTACCCCCCCTCACACCCTCTCTCTTCCCCTGCAGAGCTGACCTTCCCACCTACAGCCAATGTCTTCTATGCCATGAATGGCTCCAGCTTGGACTTCGTGCTGCGCCCCAAGAGCGCCCAGGAGCCTCCCCTGCCCCCCAGTGCTGCCCCCCGCAGGGCTGAGCTCAGCGCCACCTTCCCCAAGATCAAGGCCACCGGCCGCAAGCTCGCCAGGGCTCTCTTCTGATGGCGAACCCCAAAACTGCCCTGGGGCTTCCTGGGCCTGGAGGAAAGGAAGTGACCTGCACTCTCCCAGGCTTTGAGGAAGGGAATTGGAGCTGCCTAGGGCTGTCTGCTTGGCCTGGGGCTGCTCTCATGTCTCCCGGCATCAGGGTCTGGTCTCCCCCAGGACTGTCCAGGGGGCAGCCTGCCCAGCAGCCTCAGGGCCATGACCTAAGTGCCTTGAAATGGATGATGTCCTGACAGCTCCTCCCCCTAGAGGTCAGGACCTACTTCCTGTCCCCCCAGGAGGTACAGCTGGGGGTAGGCTGCCCCCATGGGGGGCAGGGGCAGTAACCCCCCACAGCACAGTCTCACCCCTGCCAGAAGGATTCTGTGGGGAGGCCACTGTGGTAACGTCCTGCTAGACATCGGTGGGAGATGGCAGCTTCTCAGGGACTTGTCCCAACTGGACGTGTGGGGGGAAGGCCTGTGTGATCCAAGCCCTGCAGGGGCAGCTGATTTCCCCCATCACTGTATAGGGGGCTTGTGGCCCCAGCCTTGTTTGCTGTAACACTAATGCAATAAAGACACTAGAAGCAGCTGGCAGAGAGCTGTGCCTGGGGGGTGAGCGAGCCAAAGAAAGCAGAGGGGACAAAGCTCAGCTGGCAGCCAAAGCTGGTGAACAGCAGGGGCCCAGGGCCGGTGAGTGGGGATGGGAGGGAGCACAGAGAGCCAGGTGCCATCAGTTTGTGCATCACCTCTTTATTTCAAACCGTGAAAAACTTAAATACAGCCCCCGCCCTCCCAAGCATTGTCTCATGCCTTGGCCACCCCTTTGCCCTGGGCTCGCTGATACTCCTGCTGCAGCCGGGCCAGCACCTCCCGCTGCTGTTCTGCCTTCTTCTCAGATTCCTGCATCTGCAGCTCATAGCGCTTGCTGTAGGGGGAAAAGAGAGAGTGAGCTGGGCCTAGAACCCTCCTCCCAGCCCCCAAGAGGCCCCAGAGCTCAGGCCCCTGCCCACCACGGGGCTGGATTGAGGAAATGCCCACTCCCCACCCCATGAGCGAGCCAGGGCTGCCTGGGAGTGGATCCTAACCAGTGCCCCCTAGAGGGGAAGGGCCCATCCTGTGAGCCAGCCAGTGCCCCTGCCTGGGGGCTGGAGGAGCAGAGAGCCAGCCCACCACTCAGAAAACCCCCTTTCCCCCCTCCACACATACATCTCCCCCGCAATATAGTCCAGCCGCTTGCTGACAGTGGCTTTAGCCTCGTCCATGTCCTGTTTCACCAACACTGGGCCAATCAGCTTGTAGACAGTGTTGGTCGCATCCAGCAGCCCCAGCTCCTGTGAGGGAGCAGAACAAGGGGAGGTGAGGGGCAGCTGGGGGCGGGGGGGGAGAGTACAGAATTGTGGGGTGGGTAACTCACCTCCTTGACAATGTTGTTCTCAGTCAACTGTGCCTCCAGTTTCTGCCGCGCCGCCATGGACTTGCTGAGATCTGAGGGGCACACACAGAGGGGACCCCATGAGCTGCAGGGCTGCAGCCCCATAGGGAGCAGCTGAGACCCCTGCCCACATCACAGCTGCCCAGAAATCAACCTGTCTCTTACAGTGCAGCACAGGTGAATAACCCCTGGGTCTGCAGGAGGAGACTGGGGGGGGAGGACATTGAGACTCAGCTTCACTCTGCCCGCAGTGGGGTTCTGCAGGCCAGGGGTCTCTGTGCCAGTACTCAGGCGGCAGGGAGACCCCAGGGCAGGGATGCTCTCCCCACTGGGATCAGAGACCTCAGCGTGCCAAGCCAGCCCCTTCCCCAGCCTGTGTATTCACATTAGGAGTAACTGGGGGAAGAGGTGTGGGGGGAGGGTGCAATGAAAGTTGGGAGAGAATCTGAGGAACTAGGGGTAGTTTGTCAGGGTGGAGGGGGCAGCAGGGACCCCAGAGAGTGGAAGGGAGCAGGGAGAGTTATGGGAAGGAGGTGCAGGGATGGATTATAGGGCACAGTAGCCTATAGGACACAAGCAAGTTATTGGGGATGGGACAGAGTGCAGGGTCCCCAGAGGCAGGGGATGGGGGACTATCAGGCACAGGGGGTTAGGGGCAGGCACTGGGGCAGGGCCCAAGGTGGCAGTGGGTTAAGGGCAGGAATTAGTGGGGAGGCGATGGGGAAAGGGGAGGCCTGGGGTTATGGCGTGGATGCTTAGGGTTATGGGGCAATGAGAGGAGGGAAAGCCCCGGGGGTTATGGGGCAATGAGGTGGGGAGGGGAGTCCTGGGGCCTATGGGGTGGAGGGAGGGGGACGATAGGGCAGAGGTGTGTAGTGGGGAAGGGGTGAGAGACAGGTTATGAGGTAATGCAGGGAGGGGGCTGATGGAGGAATGGGGGCCCAGGGCTTGGCGGGGGGAGGGAGGTGATAGGGGTTGAGGCAGGTTATGGGCCGAAGGGGGATGGGGGGCGGGTTATGGACCAGGGTTATGAGGGAGTGGGAGGGGGCGATGGTGACAGGCAGGCAGGAAGGGGGCAGGGACAGGCATGATGGGCGAGAGGGAGGGGGCGGGGCGGGTTATGGGGGTCCAGGGGTTATCGGGCGGGAGGGGAGGCCTGGGGGAATGGCAGGGGCAGGAAGATGATGGGGGGGAGGGAGGCCCGGGGGAATGGCGGGAGCAGGGAGATGATGGGGGGGAGGAAGGGGGCTGAGGCCGGGGAGGGGCGGGCTATGGGGCGGGGGGGAGGCCCGGGGGAATGGCGGGGGGAGGAAGGGGGCCGAGGCCGGTGATGGGGCGGGGCGGGGGGGAGGCCCGGGGGAATGGCGGGGGGGAGGAAGGGGGCCGAGGCCGGTGATGGGGCGGGGCGGGCTATGGGGCGGGGGGGAGGCTCGGGGGAACGGCGGGGGCAGGGGGCCCGGTACCTTTCTGCAGCTGCTGGTATTTCTCCAGCTCGCCCTGCAGCTTCTTCTGGATCAGGTCCGCCATGAGGGTCCGGTCCGGTCCGCCTGCGGGGGCAGGGGGGTTAGAGCGGGGGGGAGGGGCACATGGCCCCGCCCCGCCCCCCCTCTCGCGGGCCCCGCCGTCCCGCCCGCACCTACCGCTCCCCGCTGCCGAGCCCCGCCCCGCTCCGTGCATACGACCTCCCCACCCGGCTTCCGGCACAGTCCGCTTCTGCCGGGCGCCGCGGTGCACCATGGGAGTTGTAGTCCTGCCTCTCCCCTTCCTCCCCCTGCGGGATCAAGGCCAATTGCGCTCTCCTGGGTAGGAGGGAAGGGAAGGCGATAAATAGCCTTTCACTTCCGCCCGCTTCCAATATGACCGCCGGATGGGGGCCCTGAAGGGCAGCTCACTTCCGCCTCTTTCCAAGATGGCCGCGGGCTCATGCGAGAAGCAGATTAAGACACTTGAGCCTTTTTCCAATATGGCAGCATCGCTAGCTGGAGAAGGGGGAATGCGCCTACTTCCGCCCTGTTCCAAGATGGTGGCCACTCGTGCCTGAAATGGGAAGGAACTACTTCCGCTCCGTTCAAAGATGGCGGAGGCTGGCTCACGGCGGGAAGTTAGTTACCTGCCTGGGCTCATGTAATTAAATCCCAGAGCCCGCTCTCCTCTCCCCCAGGCGCACAGGAAGAGCATGGGAGCCATGAGAGTCATATGTTACCCAAACAGTGTTAATGACATCACACCCAGCATCACAGCACATCGCTGACACACCGTTAATGACATCACATCCCGTAACACAGTGCATTGCTGACACAGCGTTGACGACATCATACCCAGCATCATAGCACATCATCAACACGGTATTAATGACATCACACCCAGCATCACAGCACATCGCCAACACACAATGACATCACATCCAGAGTTACAGCACGTTGCCGACACACAATTAATGACATCACACCAGCATCACAGCATGTCGCCGACACACAATGACATCACATCCAGAGTCACAGCACGTTGCTGACACACAATGACATCATACCCAGCATCATAGCATGTCGCCAACACGGTATGAATGACATCACACCCAGCATCACAGCACATCACCAACACACAATAACATCACATCCAGAGTCACAGCACGTTGCTGACACGGCATTAATGACATCATACCCAGCATCATAGGTCATCACAGACACAGCGTTAATGATGTCATATCTTGTGCAGTACCATGGGGCTAATTAATATTATCCCAGCTATGTCCTAGCCCTCCTGCTAGCACGTTGTTTTATGGTCATTATGGTCATTATATGGTATCCCGTGCAATGCTGTATACGTGAATACTATTCAGACCTCTCCTGATTTGGTCATTCTTGTATTAGAGACAACCTAATGCCAGGTTATTAATCATAATTATATCCCGTGCTCAGCTCAAAGGGGTGCCAGATGACACCGAGCGGCATCCCCCTGCCACAGGCTGCTGCCCTGGGTCTGCCGAATCTGTTCTGCTACATGGGGCTGGGCGAGCTGCAGGGGCAGGAACTGTGAGCTGGCCTGGGACTCCCTGGCCTGACATTGCCAGCGCTGTCCAGGACCTAACCACCTGGAAGAGCAGCTGGGGATTAAATGCTTCCCCACTACCCCGATTCTGGTGTGTGTGTGTGTGTGTGTGTGTCCCTGAGTCCTGTCTCTAGACCCCAGCAAGCACAGCCCTTGGGGGTCCCAGATGTGAACTCTTGTTTGGTCTGTTCAGCACTGCCAGGGGGGCTGGTTCAAATCACAGGCCATGTTTGGACATTTTCTAGGGGACCAGCAGGTGCAGCTCAGCAAGTGCCGGCTCTGCACCCTGACTGGTCCCTCCCTTGCAGCTGCTGGATCCTGCCCACCCCAGCCTGCCAGGAGAGCGCAGCCACCAAGCGCTGCCCGGGGCCTCAGAGGGGTGACAGGCCAGGCCCTGGTTCCTGACCCTGGGGAGCGGGAGAGGCCCACAGGGAGGTGCTGAGTGACAGGCCACCGACAGGAGCAACACTTGAGCGAGAGGTTGCTCCTGTCGCTCCCCAATGCCCCCCACACCTCCCCTACTGCACCGTCTTTGGCCCATCCCCTCAGCAGTGGCCTCTATTTAGGCACTTGGACTGTGGGATTCCCTCAGTGCCAGGGGTGCTCCCACTGGTGGGGGTGCAAAGGGCCCTTGGGGGTTTTCTCCTTCCTCACACACATCGAGCAAGGATGGTGCCAGTCCTGACCTCTGGGCTGCCCCACCCTCGGGGCCACTGATCTCACAGTGAGGGGCACCTGGCCACGTCCTGGGGGCTGGGGGGTGCTGGATGTGGTGGGATATGCTGGGAAGCAGCTGCTTTGGGGAACCCAAATTTCACCCTCCATCCAAGGGGCAGGCACCCTGGACAGCCATCCTCCTGCCTCTTATACATTCCTGGGGGGGGGGGGATCCCCAGGGCTGGGGGCTCCCTGGGGGTCTCTTTCCCCTCCGTGACTCTCCTGGGGAGGGGAGGGGCAAATCTCTCTCTGCTGCTGCCCTGCGGGTTTGGTGGCCAAACAAGGCCCAGGGCCCTTGGGAGGGAGGTGCTGCCTGTGTAGAACCAGGGGGTGTCTCTGCACAGGGGTGCAGCTCTCCTGCTCTAAGCGGGGGGCGGATGGGACATGTGTTGTACTTAAAGTACTGCACAGGATCTTTTCAAGGGGGATAAGGCAAAGTGCCACATTTCTTGGTAATACATGTATCAATCAACACTGTATCATCTGCATATGATCCATATCACACTCACAAGCACAGTCTGTTTTATTGTTACCAATTAGTTGCTGCCCTTAACTTCACTGGCCAGGTGAGTTAGACGGGGGAGGGGTGGAGCCGGGGTCCTCTGCAAGACACCTCACATTTATAGCAGCTTCCCTCTCAAGCAAATCTGACCCAGATTCAAAATCTGCGCTTGTCCATTGGTCATCTGTGGTGCCTCCTTCTGGGTGTTGTCCCAATGCTGCACAGAGGGTGTTTCCAAGGGAAGGTGCTGGCTTCTCACCCTCGAGGCCATCAGTGTGTCTGAGCTTCTCTAGTGAGCCCACTTGGCACATTTTATTGTCCTTGGGTCTGGCTTCTACTCTGAGCAAAGAGACATTTTTCTTCGACCTTAACTATCCTGAGGGGCAATAACATTATACCAAGGCTCAGTACAAAGTTTCTATCTAAGGACTCGATACAAAGTTGTATGAAAGTAGAGGTTATATATGGAACTACTGAACACAATGGGATATGAAGAGGCACAATACAAAGTAATCTGAAAATGATACAGTTATGCAAAACTGCTTAATGCAGAGATTTATCTACACCTGGGGCATCTCGGTCCAGTGTCCCTGGTGCTGGTTTGGGCAGAGGGTCTGTCAATGGGATGGAGGGGAGGGCCAGGTGTGTTCATGGCCAGCGTGGGGCCGAGAGATGTTCAGTGTCACAGGGGCTGCCTACCCCTAAGGGGATCCGGGGCGGGGGGGCAACAGCCCCCAGCCCCCTTGGAACTGCCCTGGAAGGAAGGGAGTGGGAGGGGGAGAGAGGCTCCCTTCTTCTCTGGGCTTGTGGGGGGGCCTATCCCAGCATCCAGAGCTCACACTCCCTGGAGAGAATCCCCACACGCTATGAGGTGGCCTCAATATGGCTGCAGCTCAGAGCTCCCCAGGTCTGGACAGGAGCTGGGTTGGTGGAACAGGAGCCACTAGCTCCTTTCTGGGCTTCAGGCCTGCATCTGCGCCTCGCAGCCCCCTCCCTGGCTGGGAGCCCGGTGGGGGTTTCTTGTCCGACTGTGACTGCTGCAGGGTGGGGGTCTGGGAGCCAGGACTCCTGGGTTCTCTCCCTGGCTCTGGGAGGGGAGTGGGGGCTGGTGGTTAGAGCGGGGGGGCTGGGAGCCAGGACTCCTGGGTTCTGTCCTTCCCATCCACCCCAGCCCCAGAGCTCCATGCTCAGTGCAGGGATGGGGCAGAGATGGCTCTGTCCTGCTGGCAGTGCCTCTGGTACCTCCACAGGCAAGGGGGCTGGGGCCATGGCTGGTTTGTATGCCCCATCTCTGAGCACCATCTTTTGCTCCGCCTGGGCCTGCCCCATGTCCAGCTAACCCCGTGGGCAGTGCTGCTAGTAACATGCCATCTCCCAGCACAGCGGTGGGGCAGCATGGTGCAATGAGACACCCGTGCCCTGGCCCTGCTGATCCAGCCCCTCTTGGTGATGGTTGCTCAGCCCAGCTCGGGGACCGGCTGTTGGGAGGGATGGGGGTGAGCATAGCCTGAGGGGTGAGGGTGGTGTACTGGAGTCGCCCCATAGCACCATACACCGTGGGGTTCCCGGGCTTGAGGTGGGGAGATTATCACCGAGCAGGAGGGATTACCCTGTCCCTGAGAGCTCCCAGGCCATGTGGTGGTGTTGGGGGGTGCTCAGTTCATGATGTATGGAGGGGGAAGAGGCGGTGCTGTTGGGAGCGCTGCTGGGGGCTGCAGGCCCATGGTCCCACTCTGTGGGGGCTAATGGCACCCATTGGCGGGGAGCGCTTTGTCTCCCTTTGCTACGGATCCCAGCGGCCGACTGGTATTTCCTTCCCCCCTGGCCCTGCTCTCAGCCTACAGGTGCCAGCAGTTCCCGCAGGGGCGATGGACCCCCCAAGCGGGGCGTGTCCCTGGGGGCCCTGGCCGGTGAGCCGGTCCTGCCGTGTGCTGTGCAGCCCGATGCCCCGTCCCAGGCATTCCCCCCTCCTGATGGGTCTGGCCCGGGCTCTAGCAGCCCCAGGTGTGCTGGGGGGGGGCCTGGCTTCAGGAACCCCCAGGGCCCCCACCCCTACACCCCTGCGGCTGGAGGGCAGAGCTGGGGAGAAGAGGAGGGTTGAGGGTGACTGAGAGCGGGGGCTGGTGGACGGTCTGTGCACACAGCCACCATTACCCCCCACCCCCAGCAAAGGGTTTGTATTTTCCTGGGTGCCGCCCCCCTGGTGAAATCCGGTCTGCGAGGCAGGGCAGCTCTCGGGACAGGGGATCTGGCTTTGCCCAGGGCAGGTGCACACGCACGGGCCTTACACAGATCCGTGCGCACCGCTCACGAGCTACCACCGGGGGAGGGCGGGGGCACCGGCTGACACTGGCGGGGCGGGGGGGCAGTGACGCAGCTCGGAGCGGAGCGGGGCGTGGCCGGGAGGTGAGTGCGGCTCCCCGGGACCCCCTCTCCCCCCCTCCCCTGCCACGTACCCGCCCCAGCTCCTGCCCCCCTTCCTCCCGCCCTCACCTCCCCCTCCGCGTCCCCTCCCCGGCTCCTCGCCCCTCCCCCGCCATGACCCCCTGGGGCCCTGCCTCCCTTTCTCTCCACGCCCCCCCCGGCTTCTGCCGCCTCTTCCTCTGCTTGCTCCACCCATCCCCCCAAATTTCCATCCCCCCGTCCACTGCGCTCCCAGCCCGGGGGTAGCTCTGGGCCGGAGTAGTGGGGGGCTGCAGGGGCACTGGGGAGCTGTTCTGTGCGTGATCCCCCATCTCTCTCTCTCTCTCGCAGGCGACCTCCACCACCTGCTGACCCCCCCTCACTCTGTATGGCCCCCCGGCTCTGCCCCCCCCGGCGCCCCTCTGCCTGGCTTCTGCGGGGCCTGCTGGCAGGGCTGGGGGGGCTGGCACTTGTGAGCCTCCTGGTTGGGGGCACAGGAGAGGAGCTGCTATCGTGGTCACTGGCCCCCTTCCTGGGAGGCGGGAGAGGTTTCCTGTATGCAGACCCCCCCTTGCCTGGCTCCGACTCCTTCCTGCTGCCCAACGTGGACGGCTGCGAGCCCCGGGCCCCCTTCCTGCTGGTGCTGGTGGCCAGCGCGCCAGGGCATACAGCCCAGCGCCAGGCAGTGCGTGCCAGCTGGGGGGGCATCCGCTGGGCTGGGGGGTACCCAGTGCGGACGTTCTTCGCCCTGGGGGCGCCAGGCTCGAGTGAGGAGCAGGCTCGGCTGGAGGAGGAGTCCCAGCGCCATGGAGACCTGGTGCAGGGCCGCTTCGCCGACACCTATGCCAACCTGACCCTCAAGACCATGATGCTGCTGGGCTGGGCAGCCGCCCACTGCCCTGGCGCCGCCTTTGTGGTGAAGGTTGACGACGACGTCTTTCTCAACCTGCCTGCCCTAGCCCGCCACCTGGGGGCGCTGCCCAGCCCTCGCCGGCTCTACCTGGGCCGCATCCACTGGCGGGTGCAGCCCAACCGCGACCCTGGCAACCGGCACCACGTCCCGGCCTCTGCCTACCGGGCCGGGGCCTTCCCCCCCTACTGCAGCGGCACGGCGTACGTGCTGTCCGGCGACGCTGTCCTGGGGGTGCTGGGGGCCGCCCCCCACGTGCCTCCCGTGCCCCTGGAAGACGTCTATGTGGGGCTGTGTGCTCGCTGGTCCGGCTTGACCCCCACCCACACGGCCCGCATGGCTGGATCCACCCACTACCCCATGGACCCCTGCTGCTACGGGGAGGTGCTGTACAGCGTGCACCAGGTGGGCCCTCAGGCAATGGGGGCAGCCTGGGCTATGGTGGCGGGAGAAGGGAGAGCCTGTACCCCACTGCATAGGGGGCTGGGGGTGCTGAGGTGCAAGGTGCTAGCCCTGCTGGAGGGTCTGTGAGGGACATGGGGGCTGGGAGCCAGGACTTCTGGGTTCTAGCCTCAGCTCTGGGAGGGGAGTGGGGGCTAGTCCAGTGGTTCTCGAGGGGCATGTGTACCATTGGGGTACACCAAGGTCTTCTGGGGCTGCATTGTCGCATCTAGAGATTTGCCTGATTTTACAACAGGCTACACAAAAAGCACTAGCCGAGTCAATGCAAACTAAAATTTCATCCAGACAATGACCTCTTCACACTGCACTGTGTACTGTACACTGAAATGCAAGTGCAATATTTATATTCCAGTCAATGTATGTTACAATTGTATGGTGAAAATGAGAAAGCAGCGATTTGTCAGTAATAGTGGCTGTGACACTTTTGTATTTTTATGTCTGAGTTAAGTAAGCAAGTTGATTTTAAGTTAAGTGAAACTTGAGGGTACGCAAGACAAATCAGACTCCTGAAAGGGGCACAGTCCTCTGGAAAGGTTGAGAGCCACAGGCTGGGAGGGGGGACTGGGAGCCAGGACTCCTGGGTTCTAACCCCAGCTGTTAGTGCAGTGATGCTCAATGGCGGCCCCTGGGCCAAATGTGACCCGCCAGCTCACCTTAAAAAAATGTTCGTAACTAAATTCATGCCCAGCGACGTGCTGCCTACCGCTTCCTTAGTAAGTAACGTACTGGAGCTTAGGTTCTCCGATATCATCGGCTGCGACTGAGTTGGGACACCTCCTGTTTGATCACTGGTGATGTAAATGGAGCTGGAAACCAATGCGAGTGGGGGAGTAAATGTTCCAGAGTCGCCAGCGAATACTGAGCATTTAACCCAAGCTGCACAGCGGATTTTCTCTTTATTATGCCACCTCATTTAAAGGCAAAGCCTTGGCATTCCCTCTGCCAAACCACTGGATCTGTCTGTAAGGTCGCCACAGGGAGGTGCCACTTTGGCTCAAACCACAGTCACGTCCATGTGACCTGGCCACCTGGTGGTGCTGCAAAATGTGACAAAATGGAAAATCAGAAGTCTTCGTGTCACACTTGAAATGTTCTCACGAGATCAGCAACTTTACAGGGGAAAGTAACAGCTGCCTCTCGTTGGAGAACATGGGCACTCGCTAAAAGGAAAAGGCCTTTCCTGGATGCCAAGCTTGTGAAGGAGCGCACACTGGAACCGCTGGAGGAGCTCTTTGCTGGGGGTAAAAACAAAGCTGACGTTGTGACCCGTGTGACGCAGGTTCCCCTGTCTGATTCCACGGCTGTGCAAAGAGTGGCTGATATTTGTAATTTATGTGAATTGACAGTCAGCACTGCTTTCCGATTTAAAAACACCAAACACAGGGCTCCTGCAGTGCACGAATCAAGCAATTTAAGTGACACCCCCCAGCCAGTGCTACTTGTTAGATTTTTACGATGGTGAAATTTTCAAGGTAGAATTTTTATGCTTAATACCATTAGAAACCTACCCCACAGGAAGGTGCATTTTTGTAAAGTTAAAAGGCTTTTTGGAAAAAAAATGGGTTTAGGTCTGCAGAAAATAAACTTACTTGTTACAGACAGAGGTCCCTCCGTAACAGGGAAAGAGACACTATCCCTGCTCATCCACTCAACTTCTAGCCTGCAAGATTGTCTTTATAAAACTGTCTTACAAGACATTTCAGCCGAATTCAGTGACCTGTTACAGCGTGACTTTTGTTAGTTAAGTAGTGGGATGTGATACAGGTGTTGTGCGCTTCAAAAAGGAATAATAGAATCCTTTCAAACCACAAGACCACCAAGGTTGCAAGTTCCTGGAATTAATGAAAGCTGTCACAAGTAGCTTTTCTGTGTGATATTACTGGTTGCTTGAATTCCTTCAGCTTGCAGCTCCACGGTCGTGCAAGCAGTGCCAGGGAGCTGTTTGAAAAAGTGTGTGCCTGTCAGAGGAATCTTGAAATCTTTCAGGCAGACTTAAGAGGAAAGATGTTTCACTTTCCCACATTGCATGTTGTTGCTACAGATGAAACCTCAATAGAAATGCTGCATGAATTCCTAAACAATCTGATCAAAAATTTTAAAATGGGATTTGAGAATTTTAAAATTCCCATGGATTTATTTGTTGTCTCTGCCGGTGGACCTTACCCTTCTGAAGCAAAGAACACTCTTGATTCAGTCAATGAAGGGGCCTTTCTATTAGAAAGTGTAAGGCTCCAGAGCTCAGATGTCTTGAAGGCAAAATCCAGAGCAGTGGGACTTTGTGAGTTCTGGACTCAGTCTGCTGACCAGTTTCAGAATAGCCAGCATCTGGCTCTTAACCGTGTTTGGACCAATGTACCTCTGTGAAGCTGGGTTTTCTGCCATGAACATTAGCAAAACGTCAATCACCTGAGGGACGAGCATCTTCATGCGTGCATGGGCCTTGGTCTGACTGCCTACAATCCACTCATCATGCTTGTTGCTGTCACCTCTCCCACTAGCGAGTGCCACAAACATGGGTAATAATGTTGATAAAGCCGAAGAAGTGAGCTGTAGCCCATGAAAGCTTATGCTCAAATAAATGTGTTAGTCTCTAAGGTGCCACAAGTACTCAGGTTCTTTTTGCGGATACAGGCTAACACGGCTGCTACTCTGAAACCTGTTAGAAGATGGAATCACTAATACTTACCTTGCACGCAGGGGCTGTATTTGTTGGCAGCTCAAGTGTTTTTTGTCAGACGTGTGTCAATGGGCTACCCAAAGAGTGGGGAGATCTCACTGAATATCACTGGGCTAGCGGTTAGAGTTCCGGGGGGGGGCAGAACTCCTGGGTTGTGCCCTGGCTCTGTGTGACACACCTGGGGCAAGTCACTGAAGCACTTTGTGCCTCAGTTTCTCATCAGTTAAATGAGGCTGTTGCCTTTGTCTGGCTTGTCTAGTAAACCGTGAATGCGCTGGGACCATGAGTGACAGTGTGGATCTGTGCAGAGCTCAGCCAAGCCGGCCCTGATCTTGGGCAGTGTGGGGGGAGGGGGCTTGCTCTCACTCACGGGTCTTGCCACGCAATGAGGGCTGTCATAAACCTAGAGATAAGGGCAGCTGTACTCAATCGCTTTACCTGTAAGGGGTAAAGACGCTCAAATGACCTGGCTGGCACCTGACCAGAAGGACCAATAAGGAAAGCAGATACCTTCAAATCCTGCGTGTGTGTGTATGTGTGTGTGTGCGTGCGTGCGTGTGCGCTCTGTTTTTTTTTTTTCTGTTGTTCCCTCTCCGGATAGAGAGAGAAGCCAGGCAGGGACAACATCGCCTGAAAACATACCTGGCAGAAGCCATCTAAGAATTACATGTGAGGCAAGGCACTGTGTTAGACTATCCTTTTGGTTTAGCTTGTGAATTTTCCCTGTGCTAAGAGGTAGGTTTATTCCTGTTTTTGTAACTGTGAAGCTGAGTCCAGAGGGTGAATCCTCTGTGTTTTAAATCTTTTTATTACTCTATAAAGTTACCTTCCATCCTGATTTTGCAGGTGTGACGCTTTTACTTTTTTTCTTTATAATAAAGTTTGTCTTTTAAGACCCTGATTGATTTTAGTATCCTAACAATAAAAGGTTTGGTCTGTGCTCACCAGTTGGTTGGTAGATTTCAAGCCTCCCCAGGAAAGGGGGTGAAGGGCAATATTTGGGGGCACAGATGCCAAGTGACCTTTTCCTGCATTTTTATGTAAATCACTTGGTGGTGGCAGCGATACCGTCCAAGGACAAGGAAAGAACTTTGTGCCTTGGGGAAGTTTTTAACCTAAGCTGGTAGAAATAAGCTTAGAGGGTCTTTCACGTGGGTCCCCACAACTGTACCTCAGCGTTCAGAGTAGGGAAGGAACCCTGACAAGGGCCCTGTGCTGCACCCAGTTCTGGAGAGGTGCCGGGACATAGACTGGATGGGGTGTGGCGGTGGGCACAGACTCTGTAATTAGCAGGGAAGGGACAGGCGCCCCCCACCCTTTCCCTCAAGGAGCTGGTACCTGCCCCTTGGAGTCCCTGGCAGTGGGTGGGGATGGCAGGCTTGGCGAGCCCTGCCTGTTGTCAGCATGAATGGCAGCCCGTCCTCAGAGCCAGAGAAACATCCGAGCCCTTTGTGCTTAGTTTGTGGGCTCAGCACCAACCCACGGGTTAATGTGCCCCAAGCCACTCAGTGCCAAGGGCAGGGGTCACCGCCAGTTCCTGCTGGGCCATGCCAGGCCTCGCACTGTGCCAGGGACGTACAGCCAGGACCGGCGCTAGGGGTTTTAGCGCCCTAAGTGCACGGCCATTTCGCCGCCCTGCGTGCTGGTCCCGTGGCTCTGGTGGAGCTGCCGCAGTCGTGCCTGTGGGAGGTCCACCGGAGCCACGCGAGCAGCCGACCATCCGCAGCCACGCCTGCGGCAGCTCCACCGGAGCCGCCTGCCGCTGCCTCCTGCAAAATGCTGCCCCCCAATAATCCCGGCGCCCTAGGTGACTGCCTAGGCTGCCTAAATGCAAGCACCGGCCCTGCGTACAGCTGCCAGCTGAGGTGTTAGAGCGAGCGCCGCTGACAATGGTGGTCGGGGGTTTGTCACCAGCCAAAAGGAACTCAGGCTTCCTGCCAGCCAGGGGATGAGCCCCACACAGCAGGTGAGGTCTAAGTCCTTAGCGTATGCACGAGCCTCAGCTGGCCCATGACGGGCCAGTGGGTGGATCACTAGCTTCCCTGGGCTGGGCACTGCCCGACGTGGGTGGGATGTGAACACTGATGCATGGCCCCTGGGATGTGAGTTTCCCCTGTGCTGCATGGTTAACAAGCAGGGAGGGAGTTAAGTGTGGGCTGCTGGAGGCAGGAAAGAAGCTTCTGGACTGGGATTAAAGAGGAGTTAAGAGGGCTCTGGACAGATCCAGATCCAGCTGGCTGTAACTTTCCGTTGCCTGTGTTAATTAAAGACTTGCTGTGCTGTGCTCCAGACATCTAATAAACCTTTCTGCTTTTACAATGCTCGTTGAGAGTCACCTTAGACCAAGGGAGCTGGGGGTGCAGTGCTCCCATTGGGGGTGCAAGTCTTCCCCAGGTCACTGAGGGGCGCTCACAGCCTGAAGGAGGGATGCTGAAGGCTTCAAGGGTCAGCCCAGGAGGTAAGGCCCAGCGAGTGTGTGATGCTAAGGGGGCTGATACCCTGAAGGGGTCCCCCAGAACTGTCCCAGAGCCGTGAGAGAGCACGGGGCCTGCACAGCCGTGTCTCAGAGCACAGCCAGTGACCGTTGAGGGGCAGTACTAGGCGGCAAAGCCAGCAGTCGCCCAACCTGCAGTGAGGAAGCGAATGGGCAGCGTGTCGCCATTCCTGAAGGCAGGCTCTCAGCCAGACCGAGGACTCCCTGTGATAAACGGCTCCAGCTCCACAGCGTGGTCACACAACAGCTGAATGTGGGCAGGGCGTGTGCACAGCGCCCCTGGGGACTCGGTGGGGGGCTGGCAGGGGCTGCAGCTCATCCCCAGCAAAGCGGGGACGCTGGGGAGTCATTCGGCTGTCTGGCTGGGGGGGCGAGAGTGTAATTGGCTAGATCAGCATCTGTCCCCTCGCATTAGGAGAGCAATGGGGGGGGGGGGGGAGTGGCAGAGAGGGAACATGTTACACCTGTCACACAGCCCATGACGAGTTAACCTGTGACCCCACAGCTGGGGGAGGGAGTGAGAGTGCTGGAACTGTGGGGGCAGCACTGGTCCTAGGGCAGGGCAGCCCAGTGGGGTGTGATCTCAGCTCTGGCGGGGGGCAGGGTGCACCCTGACAAGGACCTGGAGGTCCCACATACAGGCTCCGTTCCCCTGCAGAGGTGTAAAACAAACAGGACTCCAGGGGCTGGAACCGAGCCCCCTCTGGTGCTGGTACAGAATCTTCCGGTGACACCCGCAAGCCTTTGAATTTCCACCTCCCTGTGCTCCTGGCTTGTTTATCCCCAGCTGGCTGGGTGCTGGTAGCTGCCAGGAGCTCTTCTCCTCCCCCTGTACAGAGCCGGCCGAGCCCCCTAGTCTGTGCTTGGCTACCAGTCATGCTCCCCTCTGCCCCCACCCACGGCCCCCACCTCCAGTAACCCCTGCCCCCAAACACTCCCCGCTGCACAGGGCCCCCTAAGCCCCCCCAGCCTGCAATCAGCTCTCAGCCATGCCCCCCTCTGGAGTTGCCCCCCCCAAACCAGAGAGTCAGGCATAGCCAACGACAACTTTAATACAAAAATGTCAGAGTACAGTGTAGGTTGAGTGGGGGACCCCACAGCCCCTACCCCAGAGGGGATGGGTAATGCTCGTTACCCCATCGCCCCCATGGGGGGCAATCCCCTCCCCACAGCCTCCCCGAGGCTATTTCCTGAACCGATCCAACGCCGACCTCTGAGCCCTGGGTGCCGCCTTCCGCTCTCGCTCCGCCGCCTGCTGCTGCTCCAGGCTCTTCCGGATCTTGGTCTGCGGGGAGGGGGAGCGGGGGTGAGCTGGGGACGCCCTGTAAATAGCCCAGTGCAGGGGAGCAGCCCTGGGATCCAACCCCCACCCCAATTCACAGCATAATGGAGCCCTCGGGTACAGGGGAGATGCCCCTTGATGTCACTGGCCCAGTCGGACGGGGTAGTTGTGGTGGGGGGCAGGCACATGGGAAGTCCCTGAATGAAACAGGAAGTGGAGAGCTGGCTCTTGGGGGTGGGGGATAAAGCCTGACCCAAGGACGGACGTACCCGCTGCTCCTCGTTCGCCACCTTCTTCTTGCGCCGCAGGAGGCTCCCGGCTGAGCTGCGCCCCTTCAGCTTCCGGCGCGGCTGGAATGCCGGCTTGGCCTGGGGGTCGAAGCCCTGGGGGGCGGGAAGGAGTGAGAGTCCTCCTTTATCCCACAATGCATCATGGCACCCTCCCCCCCGCCCCCAACTCCTGATGTGCCACAGCAACTGTGGCACTGCCTGGTCCCCACTGTCCTACCCGCCCCATTTCCCACAATGCACCACGGTGCCCCCTACGTGACAGCCACGGCACTGCCTGGTCCCCACACCCCGCAATGCACCACAGTGTCACCCCCCCACACTTCCCACAATGCACCATGATGGTGCGCCCCCCCCCATGCACCACGGTGCCCCCTGTGTGACAGCCATAGCACTGCCTGGTCCCCACACCCTGCAATGCACACAGTGTCACCCCCCCACACTTCCCACAATGCACCATGATGTTGCCCCCCCCCCCCCAATACACCACGGTGCCCCCTGTGTGACAGCCACGGCACTGCCTGGTCCCCACACCCTGCAATGCACCACAGTGTCACCCCCCCCCCACTTCCAACAATGCACCATGATGGTGAGCCCCCCCATGCAGCACGGTGCCCCCTGTGTGACAGCCACAGCACTGCCTGCTCCTCACACCCCGCAACACACCATAGTGTCACCCCCACTTCCCACAATGCACCACGATCCCCCCCACCCCCCGAGTCACTCACCAGCCGCTCCACTCGCTCCTGGTGCTTCTGCTCCATGGTGATGGTGTCCACCTGGCCCAGCTGCCCTGGGTCCAGCGTGATCAGCTCTGATGGGATCTGCCGGGGACCAAGCCGTAAGGGGGGGGCTGGATCACCCAGGCTCCCCCTTCCCACGACACCACCCCTCCTGACGGTGCCCCCACAGACATCCCAGCTACTGACCCTGGTGTCCCCTCCCGCAAGCCCCAGAGCTCCCTTGGCCCCGGAGCAGTAGCCCACCACTGAGATCCAGCTGCCCCCCTAGCTGGGGCTGCATGGGGGGGGCGAGGGGGCAGGGCTGCACACTGTGTGCAGGGGTGGGGGGGTGATGTTACCTTCTCCAGTAGGGCCTTGACTTCCCACTCCTGCCGCTGCTTCCGGCTCCGGAACGGGTTGTTCTCCAGGGCATCAAAATTTGCCTGTCCAGCACCTGGGATGGGGAGAGGAGGGGGGGCGAAGATGACAGGAGGTTAGTGGGGGTGGGGAGCCATCCGCCCTCTGCCATGGACACAGCCACACAGCCGTGCCAGGCCCCCGCAGGCTGTAGCAGGGGGCACACAACAGGCATGTCAGCTACTGGGCACACGGGGGGTTATGGGGGCATAGTGGGTGGCCACACTTGGCACCAGGAGGCTGGTGACGCCGTGAGGGATGGGGAGTTGTATGGGGGGGCACTATTGGTGGGGGGTCCGTACCTGGCACCAGGTGGCTGGTGATGCCGTGGGGGATGGGGTGGTGGTGGTACAGGGGGACAGTGGGGGTTCCATACCTGGCACCAGGAGGCTGGTGAAGCTGTGGGGGATTGGGGGCTGGTACTGCAGAGGGGGGCTATGGAGGGGTCCATACCTGGCACCAGGAGGCTGGTGATGTCATGGGGGATCGGGGGCTGGTACTGCAGAGGGGGGTTATGGAGGGGTCTGTACCTGGCACCAGGAGGCTGGTGACGCCGTGAGGGATGGGGAGTTGTAGTGGGGCGGGGGGGGGGGGGGGGGCGGCGGCGATGGAAGGGTCCATACCTGGCACCAGGAGGCTGGTGACGCTGTGAGGGATGGGGAGTTGTACTGGGGCGGGGGGGGGGGGGGAAGCGATGGAAGGGTCCATACCTGGCACCAGGAGGCTGGTGAAGCCGCTGCCGTGCCCCACGCCCAGCACATCCTCAAAGGGGCAGAAGCACAGGCCGTGGGCTGTCCAGGGCAGTGTGTGCGACAGGTAGGGCTTGTGAGGCAGCTGCACGGGCACGTCCCGGTACACCTGGGGAGGGGGCAGACATGGGGGATTAGTGCCGGCAGGAGCGCCTGGCTGTCAGAGCACCGGGCAGTCAGAACCACCCCTCAGGTGGTGCCCAGGTTAGGGGTGGGGGACAGATGGGGCCCAGGCTCATAAGAATGTCCACATTGGGTCAGAGCAAAGGTCCATCTAGCCTAGTCTCCTGTCTGCCGACAGTGTCTGGTGCCAGGTGCCCCAGAGGGAACGAACCGAACAGGGAATCACCAAGTGATCCATCCCCTGTCGCCCATTCCCAGCTTCTGGCAAACAGAGGCTAGGGACACCCTCCCTGCCCCTCCTGGCTAACAGCCATTGATGGACCTGTCCTCCATGAACTTATCTAGTTCTTTTTTGAACCCCGTTATAGTCTTGGGGTCACAACATCCTCTGGCAAAGAGTTCTGTGAAAAAATACTTAAACCTGCTGCCTATTAATTTCATTTGGTGATTCCTAGTTCTCCACACCAGTCATGATTTTATAGACCTCTATCATATCACCCCTTAGTCGTCTCTTTTCCAAGCTGAAAAGTCCCCGTCTTATTACTCTCTCCTCATACGGCAGCTGTTCCAGACCCCTCATCATTTCTGTTGCCCTTTTTTGAACCGTTTCCAATTCCAATACATCTTGTTTGAGATGGGGTGACCACATCTGCACACAGTAGTCAAGATGTGGGTGACCACAGATTTTCTGTCCTATTATCTGTCCCTTTCTTAATGATTTGCAACGTTCTGTTTGTTTTTTTGGCTGCCGCGGTACATTGAGTGGATGTTTCCAGAGAACTGTCCACATTGACTCCAAGATCTTTCTTGAGTGGTAACAGCTAATTTAGACCCCATCATTGTATAGTTGGGATGATGTTTACCAAAGTGCATTACTTTGCATTTATCAACATTCAATTTCATCTGCCATTTTGTTGCCCAGTCACCTAGTTTTGTGAGATCCTTTCGTAGCTCTTCGCAGTCTGCCTGGGACTTAACTATCTTGAGTAGTTTTGTATCATCTACAAATTTGGCCACCTCACCGTTTACCCCTTTTCCTAGATCATTTATGAATATGTGGAATAGGACTGGGCCCAATACAGACCCCCTGGGGGACACCACTATTTACCTCTCTACAAAGCAGTGCCCAGCTTTTTTGGCAGGCAGTTGGGGGGAAATGGGAAGTGGGTTTGAGCAACCCGCAGTCTGCGGGGGAAGGATGCAGGACAGATGGGGCCCTGCTGAGCCCAGCGAGAGCGGGGGAACAGCCCGGAATACAAGGGCCTCTCCTTTACCTGCGCCACGGCCCCACAGCTACCCCCAGCTGGCTGAAGGCCCAGTGCCGGTGTGTGTGTGGGGGGAGTAGTGGGGTGCTGGTGTGTGTGTGTGTGTGTGCAGGGAGTGGGGGTGTGTGTGTGCAGGGATGGGGAAGGTGGAATCGTTACCTGCACCACTTCCCCACAGGCAGCCGCCAACAACCCCCGCTGGCTGAAGCTCAGGTGCCCGGCGCCCACAGGCAGCACCAGCGACTGCAGGGGCTGATACGCCCGGAGGTCATAGATGCGCAGCTTCCGGTCCAGCCCCGACGTCGCCATGTACCTGGGGGGAGACCACAGCATGACACCACCATGTATCTGGTGGGAGGCAGGGCAGATCCACAGTATGACCAACTCTCCCCAGCCCCAACGTCGCCATGTACCTGGGGGTAGGCAGGGGGAGAGCCACAGTGTGATCCCCCCTTCCTTACAGCATCACCTCCAAGCTCTACCTTCCATTCCAACCCCAGCCCTGACATCGCGATGTACCTGGGGGTAGGCAGAGGGAGACCCACAGCATGACCCCCCCACACACAGTGTGACCTATCCCCCCACCCTGCACCAGCCCCAACGTTGCCATGTATCTGGGGGGAGGTGGGACAGACCCACAGCATGACACTCCCCCAGTCCTGACACTGCCACGTACCTGGGGGGAGGCACGGAGAGACTCACTGCATGACACACACATTCCAATATCCCACCCCAGGAAGGTGGGGGGAGATCCACACCGTGACCCTCCCACCCCTTCTCCATATTCCACCCCTGGCCTGATGACATCATTGTCAAGGTAGTATCTCCACTCTGAACCTTAGCGTCCAAAAGATGGGGCACCTGCATGAACCCCTCTAAGCTTAATTACTAGCTTAGAAATGATAGAGCGGCCATCACCCAAAAACATAGTGTTTTGGGTCACTTTCTGACTCCCCAAACTCTTCCCTGGGGACCCCAAGACCCAAACCCCCTTGGATCTTAACACAAGGAAAGTAAACCCTTTCCCCCACCGTTGCCTCTCCCAGGCGTCCCCTCCCTGGGTTATCCTGGAAAGACTATACAGATTCAAGCTCCGTGAATCTAAAACAAAGAGGAAATTCACCTTCTTCGCCTTCCCCCCTCCTCTTTTCCCCCTCACCACTTCCTGAGAGAGAGACAGATTCTTAACACAGAGAGAAATCAGGCTTTTCCTCCCCCCTTCTCTCCTTCCTCCCACAAATTCCCTGGTGAGTGCAGACCCCCTCCCCTTGAGTCTTAGACAAGGGAAAAATCAATTAGGTTCTTAAAAAGAAAAACTTTTAATAAAAGAAAGAAAAAAGTAAAAAATTATCTCTGTAATATCAAGATGAAAAAATGTTACAGGGTCTTTCAGCTTATAGAGACTAGAGAGAATCCTCCCCCCAGCATAATACAAGTTGCAGCAAACAGAAATACAATCCTTCCAGCAAAATACACATTTGCAATAAAGAAAACAAACAATCAAAAGACTAAACCACCTTTCTAACTAGTACTTACTAAATTGAACAGAAGAGATTTTTTCAGAAAGATTGGAGGAACCTGGATGCATGTCTGGCCTCTCTTAGCCCCCAGAGAGAACAAAGCAAAAACCCAAAAGACACAAACAAAGGCTTCCCTCCACCGAGATTTGAAAGTATCAGAGGGGTAGCCGTGTTAGTCTGGATCTGTAAAAGCAGCAGAGAATCCTGTGGCACCTTATAGACTAACAGACTTTTTGGAGCATGAGCTTTTGTGGGTGAATACCCACTTCGTCAGATGCATCTTTCACCCATGAAAGCTCATGCTCCAAAACGTCTGTTAGTCTATAAGGTGCCATAGGATTCTCTGCTGCTTTTACGAGATTTGAAAGTATCTGGTCTCCTGATTGATCCTCTGGTCAGGTGTTCCAGGTTTACTGAGCTAGTTAACCCTTTACAGGTAGAAGAGACATTAACACTTAACCCTCTGTTTATGACAATCATGTAGCTGGGGGAAGTGGGGAGGAGACCCCCCCAGCTCCCCTCCTTTTCCCACATGCAGCCCTGCAGCCCCCTTTCTCTGCTCACCCCACTCAGGCCCCTCCCCCCACAGCAGGGCTGCCCCCACCAGTCACTCACGTTCCAGAGCTGTCGACGGCCACAGCCCGGACCCCCCCTTGGTGGCACAACATCCGCACCAGAGGCTCCTTGACGTTGGGGCTCCACAAGGTCACCGTGCCTGGCGGGGGTGGCACAGAGCAGGAGGAGTTAACGAGCCGTCACTCCCCACTGGGCACAAGGGGTTAGCGAGGGGCGGAGGGGATAGACAGAATCAGGCTCAACGCTGGGTGGGCGGGGGAGGTGTTGCTAAGGGGCAGTCATAGTACTGGGTCTGACTGACCAGGCCAGGTTGGGGGTGTGTGTGTGTGTGGAAGATGTGGCCAGGGGTCCCTAGGGCAGAATGGGGCCATGCTGAGCCCAGTGCATGCTGGAAGGTTGATGGAACATCCCTGTCTGAGCTGCCGCCTGCCCCAGTGATGGGCCTGGCTGGGCCAGGGGGCTGGGGCCTGCAGGGCGGGGCGGGGATGACACACTGACACACACAGAGAATGAGGGCCCTGGGAGAAACACTCCTAGCAGTGTGGGGCAGGGGACAACAGCTCTGGGATGGGGTGAGCACAGGGGAATCTCTCCGTTTCTGTACCCATAGTGCATGATGTTGCTGGCCAGGCTGAGGATTGGTTATGGGGTACAGGGGTGTCAGGGGATTATGGTGGGGCACAGGGAAGTTACAGAAATGTCAGATGCCTGCATCCCAAGAAAGGGGAAAAAAATCATAGGCAGGAGCTGCAGACCAAGCATCTCAGAGAGGTAATTAAGAAAAAGCAGAAAGCCTACAAGGAGTGGAAGATGGGCGGGATTGGCAAGGAAAGCTACCTTAGTGAGGTCAGAACATGTAGGGATAAAGTGAGGAAGGCTAAAAGCCATGTAGAGTTGGACCTTTCCAAAGGAATTAAAACCAATAGTAAAAGGTTCTATAGCCATATAAATAGGAAGAAAACAAAGAAAGAAGAAGTGGGACCGCTGAACACTGAGGATGGAATGGAGGTTAAGGATAACCTAGGCATGGCCCAATATCTAAAGAAATACTTTGCCTCAGTCTTTAATGAGGCTAATGAGGAGCTTAGGGATAATGGAAGGATGACAAATGGGAATGAGGATTTGGAGGTAGATATTACCACATCCAAGGTAGAAGCCAAACTCTAACAGCTTAATAGGACAAAATCGGGGGGCCCAGATAATCTTCATCCAAGAACATTAAAGGAACTGGCATATGAAATTGCAAGCCCATTAGCAAGAATTTTTAATGAATCAGTAAACTCAGGGATTGTACCGTACGACTGGAGAATTGCTAACATAGTTCCTATTTTTAAGAAAGGGAAAAAACGTGATCCCAGTAACTATAGGCCTGTTAGTTTGACATCTGTAGTATGTAAGGTCTTGGAAAAAATTTTGAAGGAGAAAGTAGTTAAGGACATTGAGGTCAACAGTAATTGGGACAAATTACAACATGGTTTTACAAAAGGGAGATCGTGGCAAACCAACCTGATCTCCTTATTTGAGAAGGTAACAGATTTTTTAGACAAAGGAAACACAGTGGATCTAATTTACCTCGATTTCAGTAAGGCATTTGATATGGTTCCACATGGGGAATTATTAGTTAAATTGGAAAAGATGTGGATCAATATGGAAGTTGAAAGGTGGATAAGGAACTGGTTAAAGGGGAGACTACAACAGGTCGTACTGAAAGGTGAACTGTCAGGCTGGAAGGAGGTTACTAGTGGAGTTCCTCAGGGATCAATTTTGGGACCAATCTTATTTAACATTTTTATTACTGACCTTGGCACAAAAAGCGGGAACGTGCGAATAAAGTCTGTGGATGACACAAAGCTGGGAGGTATTGCTCACACAGAGAGGGACCGGGATATCACACAGGAAGATTTGGATGACCTTGTAAACTGGAGTAATAGTAATAGGATGAAATTTAATAGTGAAAAGTGCAAGATCATGCATTTAGGGAGTAATAACAAGAAATTTGGTTATAAACTGGGGATACATCAGTTGGAAGTAACACAGGAGAAGGACCTCAGAGTATTGGTTGATCACAGGATGACTCTGAGCTACCAATGTGATATAGTCATTAAGAAAGCTAATGCGATTTTAGGATGCATCAGGCGAGGTATTTCCAGCAAAGATAAGGAGGTGTTAGTACCATTATACAAGGCACTGGTGAGACCTCACCTGGAATACTGTGTGCAGTTCTGGTCTCCCACGTTTAAGAAGGATGAATTCAAACTGGAACTGGTACAGAGAAGGGCTACTAGGATGATCCAAGGAATGGAAAACCTGTCTTATGAAAGGAGACTCAAAGAGCTTGGCTTGTTTAGCCTAACCAAAAGAAGGTTGAGGGGGGATATGATTGCTCTCTATAAATATATCAGAGAAATAAATACCAGGGAGGAAGAGGAATTATTTAAGCTCAGTACCAATGTGGACACAAGAACAAATGGATATAAACTGGCCATCAGGAAGTTTAGACTTGAAATTAGACGAAGGTTTCAAACTATCAGAGGAGTGAAGTTCTGGACCAGCCTTCCAAGGGGAGTAGTGGGGGCAAAAGACCTATCTGGCTTTAAGACTAAGCTTGATCAGTTTATGGAGGGGATGGTATGATGGGATAGCCTAATTTTGGCAATTCATTGATCTTGGACTATTAGCGGTAAATATGTTAGATGGGGTGGGATCTGAGTTACTGCAGAGAACTCTTTCCTGGGTGCTGGCTGGTGAGTCTTGCCCACATGCTCAGGGTTTAGCTGATCACCATATTTGGGGTCGGGAAGGAATTTTCCTCCAGGGCAGATTGGCAGAGGCCCTGGAGGTTTTTCACCTTCCTCTGCAGCATGGGGCACGGGTCACTTGCTGGAGGATTCTCTGCAGCTTGAGGTCTTTAAGCCACGATTTGAGGACTTCAATAACTCAGCCATAGGTTAAGGGTTTGTTATAGAAGTGAGATTCTGTGGCCTCCATTGTGCAGGAGGTCAGACTAGATGATCATAATGGTCCCTTCTGACCTTAAAGTCTATGAGTCTATGAGGTTTCACCGTTGCTCTGCCCCTGGTGGACAAGGCTGGTGACTGGGCAGGTGGTTGGTTGGTTATAGGGTATGGGGGAGTAGCAATGGGGGTGGGAGCAGCGGTTCGGTTGGGTTGGGCTTAGCAGAGGGTTTGGGTCAGGGTTGGGGGTAGCGGTGGGGTCAGGTTGACGGGGGTAGCAGTGGGTTTGGAGTAGGGACAAGGTTGGGGGATAGCAGTGGGGGCTGGGGGTAGTGGTAGGTTTGGAGTGGGGATGGGGTTGGGGGAAGAGTTGGGCATAGCAGTGGGGGCGGGGGGTAGCAGGGGGTTTGGGGCAGGGTTGGGGGGGAAGAGTTGGGGGTAGCAGTGGGGGTTGGGTGTAGCAGAGGGTTTGGAGTAGGGACAGGGTTGGGGGAAGAGTTGAGGTACCAGTGGGGGTGGGGGGTGGCAGTGGGTTTGGAGCGGGCACGGGGTTGGGGGAAGAGTTGAGGTACCAGTGGAGGTGGGGGGGTGGCAGTGGGTTTGGAGCGGGCACGGGGTTGGGGGAAGAGTTGAGGTACCAGTGGAGGTGGGGGGTGGCAGTGGGTTTGGAGCGGGCACGGGGTTGGGGGAAGAGTTGGGGGTAGCAGTGGGTTTGGAGTGGGGATGGAGTTGGGGGTAGCAGTGGGTTTGGAGTGGGGATGGAGTTGGGGGTAGCAGTGGGTTTGGAGTGGGGATGGAGTTGGGGGTAGCAGTGGGTTTGGGGCAGGGTCGGGGGAAGAGTTGAGGGTAGCAGTGGGTTTGGTGGTAATGATGGGGTCGGGTTGGTGATAGTGGTGGGGTCGGGTTGGTGGGTGGCAGTGGGTTTGGAGTGGGGATGGGGTTGGGGGAACAGTTGGGGGTAGCAGTAGGGGTTGGGGTAGCGGTGGGTTTGGAGCGGGGTTGGGGGAAGAGTTGGGGGTAACAGTGGGGTCGGGAATAGTGGTGAGTTTGGGCTGGGGGTGGCGGTGGGTTTGGAGCGGGGTCGGGGGAAGAGTTGGGGGGTATCAGTGGGGGTTGGGGGTCGTGTTGATGTCTGGTTGGGGGTAGTTGTGGGTTTGGAGTGGGGACGGGGTTGGGGGAAGAGTTAGGGATAGCAGTGGGGGTTGGGGGTAGCGGTGGGTTTGGAGCAGGGTTGGGGGAAGAGTTGGGGGGTAGCAGTGGGGGTTGGGGGTAGCCGTGGGGCGGTCTCACCGTTGCTGTGTCCCAGGTGGATGATGGCATTGGCTGGGTTCTGCCCCATCACGCCCAGGCGTCCCCCCCGGGTACAGATGGTAGCAACCTCCTTCCCCACTGAGATGTCCAGGTACTGCAGGAACCCTGTCTCGCTCTGTGCAGAACACGAGGGGTCAGTGGGGCACCGGCCCCTAAGCCCTGGCGCCCAAGCCCACTCCTGGCTTTACCACATTGGCCAGCAGGAGCCCTGGTGTCCAGGCCCCCCTCTTTTGCTGTGGTGGGCAGCAGGAACCCCGGCATCCGGACCCCCCTGCAGCGGGAACCCCCCATTCACTGTGATGATCAGCAGGACACACCTCCCCCCATTCGCTGTGGTGGCCAGCAGGAAGTGGAGGGGCAGGAACTCCATGCGCAGGACACCCCCCCGCACCCCGCGGTGGCGAGCAGGACCCGCCCCCCCCCAAACACACAGCGGTGGCCAGCAGGACCCCCGTCCCCCCCCCCCATTGCGGTGGGCAGCAGGACCCCCCACCCCACTCACGGCGGCGGAGAGCAGGAAGTGGTAGGGCAGGAACTCCATGCACAGGACCCCCGACCCCCATGGTGGCCAGCAGGACCCCCCACACACACTCACGGCAGTAGCCAGCAGGAAGTGGTAGGGCAGGAACTCCATGCGCAGGACCCCGTTGAAGCGCTTCAGGCAGTTCAGCTCCACGCCCTGGTTGTCGTAGACGTACAGCCAGCGCCGCTGGGCCACTGCGAACATATTCTCCGTGTGTAGCCATCTGGGGACGGGGGGGCATGAGACAGGGGGGACTCTACAACGTGTCCCACTGCACGACTCAGCCCGTGTGCAACTTGCCAAACACTGCCTGTGCAACATGCCCCCTCGTGCAACCCAACCAGCCTCCCTGGCCACAGACGGGCAGGGACGTGCACACTCGCTTTCCTGATGCACGCCCACAGGTGCGATGGGCATGTCCTGTTGATGCACCGTTACACCTGCAGGGAGCAGCGGATGCAGCGCCCCGCTCCCCCCCAGCCAACTCCTCCGTGTTGCACACCCCCCGGTGTCACACACTCACGTGACATCAGTGACCGTCTCCATGACGTTGATCTCACACAGCAGTGACTTGGTTTGCCAGTCCAGGGCTGCCACGTGGCCTCGCCGGCCCCCCAGCAGCAAGTGCCTGCGGGGGGAGACGGGAGGGGTAAGGGGAGCAGCCGAAGAACCCCCGACCCATGCACCAGGGTCCTGGCCTGGGGAGATTCGTCTTCTAACACACACACAAACCAGTCTCCGTATATCTCCAGACCTGCCCCTCTGGGACCCCGCTAGGACCCCCAGAGCAGCTCAGGGGAGGCCTGTGGGGTCAGGGGTCCCTGACGCAGACCCTCCCCGCCACAGGAGAACCCAGTCGGGGCCCTGCCTCTCAAACCGCACCCTAGAAGACCTGCCACCTAGGTACAGCTGACCAGCTCCCACACCTTCTCCATTGATTCCCACCTGCCCCATGGGTCCCCCTCCCTCATACTCTCCCTGTACATGCTCCTCCCTGCCCACCCCCCACTCACCGGCCAGGTCGGGTATAATCCATCCTGTAGGGGCCAAACTGGTTCAGCGTCAGCTCAAAGTGCTATGCGGGGAGAGACCTGGTTAGACACTAACCCCAACCCCGGGTGAACCCCCCACTGAGACTCTGCCCCCTGCACCACTGAGACGCTGCCCCAGGATCCCCTCGGTGACCCACCATGAACCACTGAGATGCTGTCCCAAGATTCCTCCCCCCAGGTCCCTGCCTCCCAGGTGAACTCCCCACTGAGACGCTGCCCTGGGATCTCCCTAGTGACCCCACCACCACCAGTGAGATGCTGCCCCAGGATCCCCCCGGTGATCCCCCCCCCACCACTGAGATGCTGCCCCAGGATACCGCCCAGGCTCTCCCCCTCCCAATACTGCCCACTGACCCCCCCATATCCTAGGGATGACCCTTCCCCCTGCCATTCCCCCCACCTCACAACACACACACAAACACCCCCGGTGCGTGGGGGCGTCTCTGACCTTGGTGGCGCTAGTGATGTCGGCGGCCTCGGCGATGTCGGCCTGGGCGATGGTGCAGGTGTCCTCACCGGGGTCCCCCTCCAGGAACCTGTGGGGGGTGGATGGGGGTGAGAGCTGGGAATGTACCCGGCACTGGTGGGGGAGGGGAGACGGCCAGGATTGGGGGCGTGTGTGTGGAGTTGGGCGGGGCGGTCACCTATCCCATCGGGTGGGGGGAGAACCAGCTCTTAGCCCCAGCTCAAGTGGCAGCACCGGGCGGGGGCTCGAAGGGAGGGGATGATGGGGGCACTGGGGGGCGGGGAAGAAGACACACTCACCCTGGCTCCTCGGGCAGCAGCAGCTCCATGCGCGCTGCCTGCTGCACTGCCAGCTCCACCTTCTGCTCCAGCAAGGCCAGATGGTCCCGGAGCCGCTGGCTGGATGCCCCTGCCTGGGAGGTGGAGGGACAGACACACAGACGTGGTGAGAGCCACACGTGGCCCTGTTCCTCCTGACCCCCACCACTGGGTGTCAGTAACCATGGGGGACCCCCCCCCGGGACGACCTTGCCCAGCAACCCCCAGGACCCAGCTGCCCCTCAATTTCTGCCATGCCCCTCAACTCACCAGCTGCGATTTCTGGCCCCGCTGGAATTTCTTCACCTTGTGGTGAGGGAGGGGGGCGGGGCCAGGGAATGGGTCCCTCTTCTAGGGAGAGAAAGACAGACGGAGAGTGTGAGGGGGTCTGCTACAGGCCCCCATACCCCCCAAGAGCCCCAGCAGTACTCCCCTTTGCTGTGCAATCCCCTGGCCCTCGTCCTCCCACCTCAGCCGTCCCTCCTCCCCCCTTGGCCAGCCCCCCAGCGTTCCCAACCTTACCCCAGAGATCTGGCCTGCGGCCTCTGACACCTGCAGCACCTTCCTGGCCTGCAGGCTCCCCTGTGCCCCAGCCCGTGGCCTAATCTTCTCATTGCGGCGCCTCTTGGCCTTGGAGGGGGCATCTGCGGGGGTGTCTGGCGGGGGGGCCCCTTCCCAGTAGCGCAGCAGCTTCTTCGTCATCTTCTTCTTCGGGGGGCAGGGGAAGAGAAAGGGGTGATGAATCATGGGGGTGAATCAGTTACCCCCAGCTCACGAGGTGGGGAGATTGGTGAGGCGGTGAGACATGGGAGGAGTCAGTTCCCCCAGCTAGGGGTGGGGGGCAGAGGACACAGACTAAAACTGTCCCCCAACTTGTGGGGAGATACCTGCCCCACAGGACAGAATAGCCAGGCACTCCCACTGGCCTGATGGGGAGCAGCCCCCACCACGAGGGGCAGAACCACTAGCCACACCACATTATCATTGGGGGTGGAAACTGACCTCCAGCCCCCCTCCCCGACCAGAGAAAGACTTGCCCCTCTGGGGGGATAGAGCTGTTCCTGCTGTAGCCCCTGGAAGAGGGCCAGCCCTGCCCCCCAGATCACTCCTCGCGGGACACCCCACAGATACAGCCAGCCCCTCCCCCGTGACCCCAGATTACTAGAGGAGCCGTAGAGACCCCGCTGCCTCAGGGACATGGCTGGGGGCAATAAACACCCCCAAACCCTGTAATTGGGTGCTCACCCCTGGCTCTTGTTAGTGACCTGCCCCCTCCCTGATCATGACACGGGGTAAGCCCCGGGGGGAATCCCAGCCCCAGAGACACAGGGTGGGAACTGCCCCCACCCACGGGGAATCCCCGCCCCACAGACACAGGGTGAGAACTGCCCCCACCCACGGGGAATCCCCGCCCCACAGACACAGGGTGAGAACTGCCCCCACCCACGGGGAATCCCCGCCCCACAGACACAGGGTGAGAACTGCCTCCCCCCACGGGGAATCCCCGCCCCACAGACACAGGGTGAGAACTGCCTCCCCCCACGGGGAATCCCCGCCCCACAGACACAGGGTGAGAACTGCCCCCCCACAGACACAGGGAGAGAACTGCCTCCCCACGGACGGGGAATCCCTGCCCCACAGACACAGGGTGAGAACTGCCTCCCCCCACGGGGAATCCCTGCCCCACAGACACGGGGGGAAATCCCTGCCCCACAGACACAGGGTGAGAACTGCCCCCCCACCCACGGGGAATCCCTGCCCCACAGACACAGGGTGAGAACTGCCTCCCCCCACGGGGAATCCCTGCCCCACAGACACAGCATGAGAACAGCCCCCGAGAGCAGGGGGCTCACTGCCCCGGCACTCACCTTCTTCCCTCCCCCGGCTGACCCCCCATGCGCCCCGCTCACAGCCACCGCCACCATCCTCAGCGCCTGAAACCGCGAGTAGCCTAACAGCTGCGGGCCAGGCTCTTCCGGTCCCGGCCGCCGCAACCAATCACGGAGCGACGGGACTGTGCCCGCGGCCAATCAACGTGGCGACAACCTGCGCCGCAGTGAAGCCGTACAGGTGACATCATGGGTGAGGGCAACTCGACGGCGCCCTGAGCAAAGTCAAGCGGCGGCCATCTTGGATGAGGGCACAGGCCTAGACCATCCCATACAGACCCATTGACAGAGAAGCCAGTGAAATAACCACAGCCCACGTGACACGGGGACCTCACCAGGGTCATGCTACGGGGCACACAGATGCAGCCACCTCTGGGGAGGGGCAGGGGGTTTCAGATTCCAAGGCCAAAAGGGACATTGTGCCCATCTAGTCCAATCCCAGGTCAGCGCCCAGCCCCACCATAATCCCTAATGCAGAATTCGTTTTAGAGAAGCACCCAATCCTCATTTAAAAGCCACCGTGTCCAAGAATCCACCCCCACCCACCTGTGGAAATTGGTTTAATTACTCTCAGCATTCAAGATTGATGCCTTATGTCAGTGTGAGTTCGTGTAACTCCAGCACCAGCGGTGAATCCTGTTGCCAGATGTTCGATTGGCAGGTAGATACCTGCAGAGGCTGTCACCCATTCACTGTTAGCCCCACAGCTTGGCCTCCCAGAGCCTAGCACTGGATGGCCTCTTCATTCCTCTCTTCCTTCTCACAGCTCTTCTCAGACTTCTCCAGCTTATCAACAGCCTCCTGGAATCATGGGTGGCAGAACAGGACACCTGCTTCCAGCAGCAGCTGTGCCAGGGCCCCCTCCGGAGGGAAAATAACCTGTTCACAACTCCCCTTTCTGCAGCCCAGGATCCCACAGGCAGCCCACATGCCAATGTTTATTCATCATGACCCCCACAACTTTTTCAGAACCTACTCTTCCCAGACCGTCCCCCATGGCCTCTGCTGTTGTTTCTGGCTGTTTGCACTGCGATTTAGCTTCATTAAAACACTTTCTCTGGGGCCAGCTTACCAAGCACCATGGCTCCTGCTAAATCAGTGAACAGCCATACCCATTATTTCCCACTCCCCTAATTTGGATGCAGAGACCCACCACCCACTGGTGAGGTGCAGCTGCCTGATGTGGGGCATGAGAGCTGGCTATGCAGTGATCCCTCAAGGGGCACAGCTATAGGTGGGGCAAGGTACAGGGTCCGAAGAACTGCACACAGGCCATGAAGAAGCCTCCTGTACCCCACCCCCAATTGGGGGTAGTGCAGGATACAGAATGGAACCCCGCACTCCTGTCCCAACACCCCTAGAGCCTGCACTGACCACCCTTACCCAGCTCATGGGCGAAAGGGCCCCGAGACCCAGCCCCACACCAGCCCCCTCCAGAATCTTTGGGGCCCAGGCCAGAATGATGCTGGCCCAGCTGGGCCCTATGCCCAGCTTTACTCCTCCCCATTGCCCTCCCCCTAAGGCGATGACAACCCCCTAATCTCTCCCTGTTGGGGGTCAATCCCTAGTCACAAAGATCGCCTGCCCCACACAGTGAGGAGGCAGCTCTGAGAACAGCACTTTATTGCAGACACAGGGCAGACACTACTTCTTCTTGGAGACACCGACGGTTCTGCCCCGGCGCCCGGTTGTCTTGGTGTGCTGGCCCCGCACGCGCAGCCTGCGGGAGAGAGGGGAGTGAGATGGGACCAGACCCCGGCCCGCCCTGCTGCTGCTCCCAGGTTCCAGACCTGCCCCCCCACCCCTCAAAATTCTGAATCCACCCCTCAGCCAACTCCTATGGCCCTACACCCCCAGCTCTGCATTGTCTCATAATTCCCTGCTACACTCACATGCAAAGGCTCTGTGCCCAGTTCCCCCTCCCCTTATCCAGCCCAATGACCCCCTTTATCTTCAGCCACCCATCCTCACTGCACAGCAAAGGATGAAGGGGACCCCCAACCATCTCCCAGGGAGTAGGAAAAGCCCCCCCCCCCCCCCATATTCATCCTTCCCACCCCCACGGCTCTCGCTTCTCTCATACCCCCAGAAGTGGCGCAGGCCCCGATGCGCCCGGATTTTCTTTAGCCGCTCCAGGTCCTCACGCAGTTTGTTGTCCAGCCCATTGGCCAGAACCTGAGGAGACAGACCGGGAAGGGCGGGGGTCAGGCACAGCTGGACTGGCTCAGAGACCCGCAGCCCAGCTTCCCTCTGCAATAGGGGCCAGCGCTAGCTGGGGCAGAGCCCCACAGGAGCAGCTGTGGGACAATCTGCCCCACCTCAAGGCTCTTCCTGATCTGTGATTGTCAGAGATCGTCTCAGGCCCTGCAGCGCGAGGTTTGATATCCTTGCCCATTGTCAGCATGAACTGGCCCAGCCCTGGATAGTCTGAGTCACAGAAATGCACAATCCCTCTGTGAATCCTGTGGCAGTGAGTTCCACAGGCTAAGAAAAGGGAACGTATGAAAAAGTCTTTCCTTGTAGCAGGTTTGAACTTGTCCCCTTTCAATTCCATGGCATCTCCCCTCACCCTCACGGCAGGAGTCATGGAGCCAGAAGCCCCCGATCCGCCCCTCTTGAGCACTGAGGGCGTGCTCGTTAGGACAGGATTCCTGTTAACTCTGCAGTGACGGCCAATGGGCTGGTGCCCCCACAATGCACTAGGTGACAAAGCCCCCTGCTGCCTACGGGACCCCAGAGCAGCCCCTGCAGTGAGGGGAGGAACAAGCCCAGCCCCACACTGCTCTGAATATCAGAGCCCCCCCCAAAAGACACACCAAGCAATGGGCTCCGCACCCCGCTCTCACCTGGCTGTATTTGCCGTCTTTGACGTCCTTCTGCCTGTTGAGGAACCAGTCGGGGATCTTGTACTGTCGGGGGTTCTGCATGATAGTGATGACACGCTCCACCTGTGGGGGCACAGAGGTGGGATTAGGCAGGGGGCTCCCCTCACCCCAGACATCCCCCCTCTGAGACATTCCCAATCTCTTGATTACAACCTCCACCTAGATATCTCAAGAAATCCACCCCCACCCAACGCCCCTCACCTGGCTCCTAGATACACCCCAAGCCTCAGCCCCCTTCACTGCACAGCCCCCCACCCAGGTTCCCAAGTGAGAGCCATACCACCTTCATCCCAGAGACCCCAGCTTCCTTTAGACCCCCACCCCATCTGAGACAAGTGCCACCCCTCATGGTCCCAGAGATACCACCTCCGCCCTTCCCCCTTGCCCACCTCATCCTCTGTCAGCTCCCCAGCCCTCTTGGTCAAGTCAATGTCCGCTTTCCTCAGCACCACATGGGCATAGCGCCGACCCACACCCTGGAAGGGGGAAGAAACATTAATAAAGCCCCAGGGCAGGGATTCAGTTCCCTCCACCCCATAACGTTCCCGGGAAGCTCAGTCTCTGATGCTGAGAGCAAGACCCTCCACATGCCAGGACAGAAGAACCTGCTTCAAGAGACACCCAAGGTACAGCCCAGCTTTACCCCACCCCTTACATGCCTCCGTATACACCCCCACCCTTGCCCATGAAACACAGAGCGACCACGGGATCGAACCTGGGACCTCTGGAGCTCTACTGCATAAGGTAAAAGCCACCTAGCCATTAGCCCTGAATGTTAATCTGTCTCTGAGTGGTGTCAGTGCTACTAAATGGGACAGACCCTACACCCGGAGGTGTTTGGATTACACCTGCACCCCGCTCAGTGAGACCTTGTGACAGGGAGTTCCCCTGGCTAACTGCATGGCGTGAGAACCTTTGGGAGCCCGACCCCTTTCTCCATCCTATCCCAGCTGTGCAGCACCTCTCCCTCTGCCTGCCCGCCCGCTCCACCACACAGGGTCAGCCCTGACCACCAAGTCTTAGATGGGGCCCCCCCCAGTAGAACCCCATCTCCCCAGGGAGGGCGCCCATGGATGCACACAGAGGCACTGGGATGTTCTCGCTCTGGTGCGGCATTCGCAGGGCTGACAGCAGGGATACACAGCCATGCCCCACCAGGGGGGATACCCACGTCCCCCTCACCTTGATGGCGGTGATGGCGAAGGCGATTTTTCGTCGCCCATCTATGTTGGTATTGAGCACTCGCAGGATGTGCTGGAATTTCTCAGGGATCACAAGAGACTGCAGAAAAAAGGAGCAGAGTGTGTGTGTCAGCACAGAACTGTCTGCCATCAATGCCCCCCTCTGAACACCCCCCCCGCCCCCGCCCCGCTGGGGACACACTCCCCACAAGGCCGGAGTCAGCCCTTCCCCTCCCCTCCAGAATGCAGCACCCCCCAGACTTGATTGTTATATATAGTGGCAGGCGTCCCCTCACACTCTCTGCCAGCCTTGCCTCCAGGACCAGTCCCCTGGAGCCCCCAAGTCCTGCCTAGCAGCCAGCCCCCCGTCTTCCCCGCAGCCAGCCCCTCCTCGCAGCCAGCACGTCCCAGCCTCCCCCTCCCGCCCCGGGCCAGTCCCCCTGTAACCCCCCACTCCTCTCCCCACACAGTGGGACCGCCCCGCAAAGCCCCGCCGCTATCCATCCTAGAAAGCGCGGACGGGCCCCGCTGCCCCCTGCTACGGGGCGGATGGACCCCGATTCCCCCACTCCATCCCCCCCGGTCTGATCGCAGCTCCCCCCCGGCCCCTTCCTGCCCCCTATCGGCTCCCCGGGGAGCCCCCGGCGGGAAATGGGGGGCGCCCCAGGAAGCCCCGGCTCCGCCCTCTGGGACAAGCCCCCGTCGGCCCCGCTGCCCCTTTCCCCGGGGCGGATGACCCCAGATTCCACCCCCTCTCACCATGGCGCCTACTCCGCGCTCTAGTCTCGCCCCGTCGGGAAGAGAGAGAGGAAGTGACGCGAGGCCTCTTATAGACACTCCCCCTACAGGCAGATAAGTTTCCGGTCAGGGCAGTTCACCTTCCGGCAGAGCCGACAGACTTCCGGTTCTCCCCGTAGTCTTTCGGGTCATCCTCCCGCAGAGTTCCACTAGGGACACGGCTACCGGGTTGGGCACCAATATGTGAGGTCCGGGTATGAAACCTGCCCCATGACAGAAGGTTCCTATGGGATTAGATCCCCCCTGTTTAATAGGGACTGAGCCCCTTCGACTCGGGGGGCATGCTCATGCCGTCACTCGCTCCCGTTCCCTGAAGGAGGGGCTTTGTTACCTCATTTCCGGTAGACCCCGCCCACTCGGTGCATCATGGGAGTTGTAGTTTTTTAAGGCATACGACCGGAAATGAGTCCTTGGAGGCCCGGATGTTGTGGGAGCGAAAGAAGGAGCGGGGCGGGGATGATGGCGGCGCTGAGGCCCGATGAGGAGTTGGGGCTGCGGGTGACTGAGATGGAAGAAGAGGAGGGCATGGTGAGGGTCCCCCAGCCCAACTTCCGGTCCCCAGACACCCCGCTTCCGGTCCCTCAAAATAGGCCCGTAGTGGGGAACCGCCCCCTGATGTCCAAATTGGTCCCCACTTGTCATCTGCCCCCCACCCCCAGCGTGCTGCGGGGCGGTTCTGGGACTGAGCAGGATTTGCATGTGACCCCGTTAAGTGTTGTGTGAAATGTGGGAGTCTGAAAGTTCAGCGACCTTTGACCCTGACCCCAGTGACCCCAGGTCCTCGCTGCATCACCCTGACCTCTGACCCCAACATGACCCCATCCCACTGTGTCACCCCCATGCCTGTTCATGTGACCCCATATCCTTGTGACCCCTGACCCCACCCTGAACCTCCTGCCCCCTCTGGTCCCCCGACCTCTGCGCCTCCCCTGCTCTGTTCCCTCTCTCTGCCCCCCACCCCCGACTCAGCTGCTAGGGGCCCCAGTGGCGTCTGTCCTGTGTCTCAGCTGGCGTATGGGGTTGCTGGTCTGGCGCGTGGGGCTGCCGCACCTGGTGGCCAGGCCTCCGTCTGGAACACCGTGTGACATTAGCGACCCTCACTTTTCCTATCCATGTGTGGAATTAATTTTGTTTTTTGCCCCAGTATGGAGGTGACATGTGACACATCACCTTCATATTGGTGCACATAACAAAATTCATGTGGTGGGGATGGGGCCAAGGGGTTCGGAGTGTAGGAGGGGCTCAGGGCTGAGGCAGAGGGTTAGGGTGTGGGGGAATGAGGGCTCTGGCTGGGGGTGTGGGCTGTGGTATGGGGCCGGGGATGAGGGGCTCAGGGCTGAGGCAGAGGATTAGGATGTGGGGGAATGAGGGCTCTGGCTGGGGGTGTGGGCTGTGGTATGGGGCCGGGGATGAGGGGCTCAGGGCTGAGGCAGAGGATTAGGGTGTGGGGGAATGAGGGCTCTGGCTGGGGGTGTGGGCTGTGGTATGCAGCCAGGGATGAGGGGCTCAGGGCTGAGGCAGAGGTTTGGGGTGTGGAGGGGGTTAGGGCTCTGGCTGGGGGTGTGGGCTGTGGTGTGGAGCTGGGGATGAGGGTTTTGGGGTGCAGGCTGCCCCAGGGCTACAGTGGGGAGAGAGGACTCCCCCCAGCTCTCTCTCTCTATGCAGCAGCACCTGGGCTGGTTGGGGAGAGGCACCTCTCCCCGCCATGGCAGCTCTGGGGTTGGGGCTGCAGGATAGTTGCTCTGGCCCCAGCAGGTCCGGGCTGCGGTAGAGTTGAGGCCAGGGGAGGGACACTCCGGCCTCAGTAGATCCTCGGGTGGGTTCCCTGAGAGCCTGCACGGCGCTAAATAGGCTGCTGTGTGGCTGTGCAGCTTACAGGGAATTGAGGTGCTGACCCTCACCAGTGCAATGTATCCTTTGTCTCCACGTGTTAACCATGATCTTTCACTCCCTGCGATGCCCTGTCCACCCTCCCATAATCTCAGATTCTCCTATCCCCATCCATCCACCCTTGCTACATATCCCCTGAATCTGCTCTCAGCTGTCATCTTTGACCCCACAGTGTCCCCCATGACCCTGGGACCTCCTGTTTCATGGGTGATAGAACCCCACTGGCCCCTGTTTGTGCCCCACAGCTTCCAACTCCTATTCCATGTCCCTGTAGTCTTTGATCTCTGCAGTGAGCCCTACTGTCTGTGCTCCCTCCTTGACCCCCACTTGTCCCTCTGTTCTTAGCCCATCCCCCTGTAACCCTGAGCTCTATTCCCTGAACCTCTATGGCACTTAAACCCTCCAGCCTGCCTAGCCTGGTCTCTGGGTGTATCTCCAAGACCCCTTCCCCAGAGCCTACTGGAGCTCATTGCTCCCCCACAGCCCCCCCCCCACCCCCGTAACAGCTTGACCTGCACTCCCTAGGGCCGTGGAGAGGAGCAGTCGCTGCAGCTGAACTTGGGGGACCTGGACCTCACCTCAGATGAGTTCATCCTGGATGAAGTGGACAGTAAGGGGGGCTTGCCCCTGCACAGCAACCAGTGGGGGGCAGACAGTGATCTGGGAAAATGGGGGAAGGCTGTGAGGTGGGGGAGGCCAGGAGCAGTTTGGGTGCATGTAGGGAGGTGGGGGAGCACTGTGGCATGGGGGGAATGCAGGGAGGTGGGGGGGTACTGTGAGGAGGTGGGTTTGGGGGTCCACTGTTATGGGAACTGACCCAGTCTCCCCTACCCTAGTTCACATCCAAGCCAACCTGGAGGACTCTCTGGTTCAGGAGGCGCTGAAGACAGTAAGTTGCCCCCCTCCTCCCTCTCCTGGGGCAGGGGCCCAGCTGAGCCCCCCTCCTTCCCAGGTGACTCCCCTCTCTCCCCAGGGTGTCGATCTGCGGCAATACTCCAAGCAGGTGGAACTGGAGCTGCAGCACATTGAGCACGCCTCCATCAGGGACTGTATCCTGCCTCCTGGAGTCCCCCTACAGCCCACACAGTGTGGGTGGGGGCAGATGGGGGGAGGTCTCAGTGTCGGGGGGAGGTCCTTGCACCCTGGCTGTACTGCTTCATACCCTGGGGCAAAGGTCCCCAATGCGGTGCCCGCGGGCGCCATGTAAAAGGGGGTGTCAAGGGCCAAACCCCTCCCCAGGAGAAAGAGGAAAGTGGCCCTTCCCCAGGGCCTCTCACAAGCATTACCCCCACTGTCTGGCTGGCTGGGCCCCCCATGCCCATTTCCTTAGCTGCCTGCCCGCCCTGCAGACATCAAGGAGAGCAAGAACATCACCTCCCTGCACAACCAGATCACCGCCTGTGACGCCATCCTGGAGGTGAGCCTCTGAACCCTGTGGGACCCCCACCCCTCCAGCCCCCCACCCTTAAGTCACTGCCTGGGTTACTATTCTGAAGGTGAGACCTGGAACCCCATAGCCCGCCCCAACCTCCTGATGCCCCCAAACTCCACAGCCCCACCCCCCACTTCCCAGAGCACTGTCTGCAGTTCATGTCTCTGACTGGTCCGCCCGCCCACCCAGCGCATGGAGCAGATGCTGAGCTCCTTCCAGTGTGATCTGAGCAGCATCAGCTGCGAGATCCAGACGCTGCAGGAGCAGTCGGTGGCCATGAACCTGCGGCTCAAGAACCGCCAGGCCGTGCGTAGCCAGCTCAGCCAGCTGGTGGACGAGCTCGTGGTGCCAGCTGCCATGATCAGGTGGGGAGCTGGGCTGGGGGTCAGCCACTGCGGTCAGGTCGGGGGCTGAGCTGGGGGCCGTCTGCCATGATCAGGTGGGGAGCTGGGCTGGGGGCCAGCCACCGTGGTCAGGTCGGGGGCTGAGCTGGGGGCCGTCTGCCATGATCAGGTGGGGGACTGGGCTGAGGGCTGGCTGCCAGGCAGGGGGATGGGAGGTGTGGGGAGGGCACCGTGGGGGGACAGGCTGGGGGCTGGCTGCCATGGTTGGGAGGGTGGGGGGGCTGAGCTGAGGTCCTGCTGCCAGGCAGGGGGGTGGGAGGTGTGGGGAAGGCACTGTGCGTGGACAGGCTGCAGGAAGATGAGGGTGTAGGCGTTGGTGGGTAGGGGAGTTTGGGGTGCTGGCCACCACCTCTGGGCTGGATGCGCAGGCTGTGAGGTGTGACCCTGGGATGCCTTTGTCCCTGTCCCGCGCCTCCAGCACCATCCTGGAGGCCCCGGTGACTGAGCAGGACTTCTTGGAGCAGCTGCACGAGCTGAACAACAAGATGAACTATGTGAAGGAGCAGGCCTTCCGCGAGACCATGGCCTGCACCGACGTGCACAACGTGCTGGACCGGCTGAAGGTCAAGGTGAGCCCCGCCCTGCGTGACCAAACTCGGCCCGTCCCCCAGAGCCGGGCCAGCTGCGCTCCGTCTCCCCCAGGCCCCAGCGGTCAGGGGTCACTGGTCAGGCTGCGTCAGCCCCTCCCGGGGGATCTCTGCACATGGGGTGGCCCTGCTGGTCACACGGGTGTTGCGGGATGGAGGTGTGGTGGGTGTGGAGCTGAGGGAGTGGGGAGGCGTTGGGGGGAAGGGAAGGGTGTCTGTGTGGGCTCAGCCTGCCCTGTGGTCTGTGATCCGCTCCCCCTCAACCCTTTGCAGGCTGTGACCAAGATCCGGGAGTTCGTTCTACAGAAAATCTACTCGTTCCGCAAACCGATGACCAACTACCAGATCCCCCAGAATGCCCTGCTCAAGTACAGGTCAGCCATGGGGTGGAAAGTAAACAAGAATCCCCCAGAATGTCCTGCTCCAGTAGAGGTCAGCCATGGGGTGGGGGGTAAATAAGAATACCCCAGAATGCCCTGCCCCAGTACAGGTCAGCTATGGGGTGGAGGTTAATGGGGATTCCCCAGAATGCACTGCTCCAGTACATGTCAGCCATTGGAGTGTGGATGGGAGCGTATGGGGATCTCCCAGAATTCCCTGCTCCACTACAAGTTAGCCAGCGGGCAGCGTGGGCTATGGAGCTCTCCCAGAATGCCCTGCCCCAGTACAGGTCAGCTATGGGGTGGAGGTTAATGGGGATTCGTCAGAATGCACTGCTCCAGTACAGGTCAGCCATGGGGTGGGGAGTAAATAAGAATCCCCCAGAATGTCCTGCTCCAGTAGAGGTCACCCATGGGGTGGGGGGTAAATAAGAATCCCCCAGAATGTCCTGCTCCAGTAGAGGTCAGCTATGGGGTGGAGGTTAATGGGGATTCCCCAGAATGCCCTGCCCCAGTACAGGTCAGCTATGGGGTGGAGGTTAATGGGGATTCCCCAGAATGCACTGCTCCAGTACGTCAGCCATTGGAGTGTGGATGGGAGCGTATGGGGATCTCCCAGAATTCCCTGCTTCACTACAAGTTAGCCAGCGGGCAGCGGGGGCTATGGAGCTCTCCCAGAATGCCCTGCACCAGTGGTGGGCAGTTCCCCAGACTGACGCACCTTGGCAGGTTCTTCTACCAGTTCCTGCTTGGGAACGAGAGGTCGGTGGCACAGGAGCTGCGGGAGCAGTATGTGGAGACCATGAGCAAGATCTACCTGTCCTACTTCAAATCCTACACCAGCCGCCTCATGAAGATCCAGGTGAGGGGAGCCTGAGAGAGTGGGGCAGCCCTCGGGGTGTGTGTACAGAGCCTCATGGGGCAGGCGTGTGGGGGTGGGGGTTCCGACACAGTGTGCTCTGATTCCCCACCGTGTGAATGACGGGGTGGGGATGGGGGACCCCATGCTAACCTCCCCCTCTTCTGTCCTGCAGTACTGGGAGGAGGGACTGGGAACCCCACCCTGACCCCTGTCTGTCCATCACTGTTGGGGGGAGGGGCTGGGGACCCCACACTGACCCCCCATCTGCCTGTCTGTCCTGCAGTACGAGGAGGTGGCGGAAAAGGACGACCTGATGGGAGTGGAGGACACGGCCAAGAAAGATATCCTGGCTCCCTGTGCCTGGACAGCTGCATTCCCAGGCACCCTGCGGGGCAGGGAAAGGGGGTGGGGCTCGCTGGGAAGGCGAAGGGGGAGGGGCTTGGGGGGGGAAGTGGAGCTGGGGGGCAGCATCTCCCCGCTCTTTCCCTTGACACCTCCCCGCACGGTTTTTCTCAAAGCCGTCACTGAAGAACCGCAACACGATCTTCACGCTGGGGAACCGGGGCAGCGTGATTGGGGGGGCTGAGCTGGAGGGACCTATCATTGTGCCCCATGCTGCCCAGAAGAGCGATGTCCGCGTGAGCAAATGGGGGTTCGGGGGGGGCAGACTGGGGGGCAGGGGAGGAGATGTGGTGGGGACAGGAGGCTTGGTCCGGCTGTGGGGGGAGGGGCGGGAGGGCCAGTGGATCAGGGGTTCACTGGGGAAGCAGGTTGGGGGGCGCTGGGGGTGTGTTCATCTCTCCTGGCAGTACCCCTTCGAGTCGCGGTTCCCCTGCCACAGGGGTTGGGGGGGCTGTGTCCGTCCCCCCCCCAGCTAACACTGCCCCCCCGGCAGTACCCCTTTCGAGTCGCTGTTCCCCTGCCAGAGGGATTGGGGGGGCTGTGTCCGTCCACCCCCAGCTAACACTGCCCCCCCCGGCAGTACCCTTTCGAGTCGCGGTTCCCCTGCCACGGGTTGGGGGGGCTGTGTCCGTCCCCCCCCAGCTAACACCGCCCCCCCGGCAGTACCCCTTTGAGTCGCGGTTCCCCTGCCACAGGGGTTGGGGGGGTTGTGTCCGCCCCCCCCCAGCTAACACTGCCCCCCCGGCAGTACCCCTTTCGAGTCGCTGTTCCCCTGCCAGAGGGATTGGGGGGGCTGTGTCCGTCCCCCCCCCCGCCCCAGCTAACACTGCCCCCCCGACAGTACCCTTTCGAGTCGCTGTTCCCCTGCCAGAGGGATTGGGGGGGCTGTGTCCGTCCCCCCCCAGCTAACACCGCCCCCCCGGCAGTACCCCTTTGAGTCGCTGTTCCCCTGCCAGAGGGATTGGGGGGGCTGTGTCCGTCCCCCCCCAGCTAACCCCGCCCCCCCCGGCAGTACCCTTTCGAGTCGCTGTTCCCCTGCCAGAGGGATTGGGGGGGCTGTGTCCGTCCCCCCCCAGCTAACCCCGCCCCCCCGGCAGTACCCTTTCGAGTCGCTGTTCCCTTGCCAGAGGGATTGGGGGGGCTGTGTCCGTCCCCCCCCAGCTAACCCCGCCCCCCCGGCAGTACCCTTTCGAGTCGCTGTTCCCTTGCCAGAGGGATTGGGGGGGACGATTGGGGGGGCTGTGTCCGTCCCCCCCCAGCTAACCCCGCCCCCCCGGCAGTACCCTTTCGAGTCGCTGTTCCCTTGCCAGAGGGATTGGGGGGGCTGTGTCCGTCCCCCCCCCCAGCTAACCCCGCCCCCCCCGGCAGTACCCTTTCGAGTCGCTGTTCCCTTGCCAGAGGGATTGGGGGGGACGATTGGGGGGGCTGTGTCCGTCCCCCCCCCAGCTAACACTGCCCCCCCGGCAGTACCCTTTCGAGTCGCTGTTCCCCTGCCAGAGGGATTGGGGGGGCTGTGTCCGTCCCCCCCCAACTAACCCCGCCCCCCTGGCAGTACCCCTTTGAGTCGCTGTTCCCCTGCCAGAGGGATTGGGGGGGCTGTGTCCGTCCCCCCCAGCTAACCCCGCCCCCCTGGCAGTACCCCTTTGAGTCGCTGTTCCCCTGCCAGAGGGATTGGGGGGGCTGTGTCCGTCCCCCCCCAGCTAACACTGCCCCCCCGGCAGTACCCCTTTGAGTCGCTGTTCCGCAGCCAGCACTACGCTCTGCTGGACAACAGCTGCCGCGAGTATCTCTTCCTCTGCGACTTCTTCCTGGTGACGGGGCCCAGCGCCCAGGAGCTCTTCAACGCCGTCATGGGCAAGACGCTGGCCATGTTTCTGGTGAGCCTCGGGGCGGGGGCTCAGCAGGGGGGGCAGGCCGGGGGCGGGGGGAGATGGGCAAGACGCTGGCCATGTTTCTGGTGAGCCTCGGGGCGGGGGTTCAGCGGGGGGGCAGGCCGGGGGCGGGGGGAGATGGGCAAGACGCTGGCCATGTTTCTGGTGAGCCTGGGGGAGGGGGCTCGGCGGGGGAGGCAGGCCAAGGGGGAGATGCTGGGATGTTGCTGTGGGGAGGGGGCAGCTGTTGTGGGCTCTCGGCCCCTTTGACCCCGTGTCTGTGCCCCCTAGAAACACATGGATGCATACGTGTGCGACTGCTATGACAGCATCGCCATCTTCCTCTGCATCCACATTGTCCTGCGCTTCCGAGCCATCATGGCCAAGCGTAACGTCCCAGCCATCGACAAGTGAGTGTGGGACCTCCCCTTGCTCTGCTGCTGGGCCCCAGACCCCCCCCGGCACTGGGAGAGCCCCGGGGTCCTGGCTCCCAGCCCCCTGCTCTGACCCACTGCCCACCTGGCGCTGGGAGAGTCCCCCAGAGTCCTGGCTCCCGGCCCCCTGCTCTGCCATTGGGCCCCACAGCTCACCTGGCTCTGAGAGAGACCTCTAGAGTCCTGCCTCCCAGTCCCCTGGTCTGACCGCTGGGCCCCACTCCTCACCTGGCGCTGGGAGAGCCCCCTGGCGTCCTGGCTTGCAGCCCCCTGGCATCTGACCCACTGCCTGTGTGGTGCTGGGAGAGCGTCCCAGAGTCCTGGCTCAGCCCCCTGGTCTGACCGCTGGGCCCCACTCCTCAGCTGGTGCTGGGAGAGCCCCCCGGAGTGTCAGCTCCCAGCACCCTGCTCAGCCACTGGGCCCCACTGCCCGCACAGCACTGGGAGAGACCCAGAGTCCTGGCTCCCAGCCCCCTGCTCTGCCGCTGAGCCCCACAGCCCGCCCAACGCTGGGAGAGACCCAGAGTCCTGCCTCCTAGCCCCCTGGTCTGACCGTTGGGCCCCACTCCTCGCCTGGCGCTGGGAGAGCCCCCTGGAGTCCTGGCTCCCAGCCCCCTGGTCTGACCCACTGCCTGTGTGGTGCTGGGAGAGCCTCCCAGAGTCCTGGCTCAGCCCCTGGTCTGACCGCTGGGAGAGCCCCCCAAGTGTCGGCTCCAAGACCCTGCTCAGCCACTGGGCCCCACTGCCCGCACAGCGCTGGGAGAGACCCAGAGTCCTGGCTCCCAGCCCCCTGCTCTGCCACTGAGCCCCACAGCCCACCCAATGCTGGGAGAGACCCGGAGTCCTGCCTCCCAGCCCCCTGGTCTGACCTTTGGGCCCCACTCCTCACCTGGCGCTGGGAGAGCCCCCTGGAGTCCTGGCTCCCAGCCCCCTGCTCAGCTGCTGGGCCCCACTGCCCACGTGGTGCTGGGAGAGCCGTAGAGTCCTGGCTCCCAGCTCCCTGCTCTGACCCACTGCCCGTGTGGTGCTGGGAGAGCCTCCCAGAGTCCTGGGTCAGCCCCCTGGTCTGACCGCTGGGCCCCACTCCTCAGCTGGCGCTGGGAGAGCCCCCCGGAGTGTCGGCTCCCAGCCCCCTGCTCAGCCACTGGGCCCCACTGCCCGCACAGCACTGGGAGAGACCCGGAGTCCTGGCTCCCAGCCCCCTGCTCTGCCGCTGAGCCCCACAGCCCGCCCAACGCTGGGAGAGACACGGAGTCCTGCCTCCCAGCCCCCTGGTCTGACCGTTGGGCCCCACTCCTCGCCTGGCGCTGGGAGAGCCCCCTGGAGTCCTGGCTCCCAGCCCCCTGCTCAGCTACTGGGCCCCACTGCCCAAGTGGTGCTGGGAGAGCCGTAGAGTCCTGGCTCCCAGCTCCCTGCTCTGACCCACTGCCCGTGTGGTGCTGAGAGAGCCTCCCAGTCCTGGGTCAGCCCCCTGGTCTGACCGCTGGGCCCCACTCCTCACCTGGCGCTGGGAGAGCCCCCAGGAGTCCTGGCTCCCAGCCCCCTGCTCTGCCTGCTGGGCCCCACAGCCCGCCCAGAGCCAGGAGAGAACCCAGGCCTCCGGCTCTCCCCAGGTACTGGGACACGCTGCTGGAGATCCTGTGGCCGCGGTTCGAGTACATCCTAGAGCTGAACATCCAGAGCATCCAGAACACGGACCCCCAGAGACTGGGCTTCCTGGACACGCGCCCCCACTATGTAGGAGGGATGGGCATGGGGGGTGGGGGCTCACCCTGGGAAGGGTGGATAATGTTGGTGGGAGGGACTGGGGATGTGGAGAGTTAGTGGGTGCTCATATGGGGAAAGGGGGGTGAGGGCTGTCTGGGGAGTGGGCGGGCTGGCCTAGGGCAGGGTGAGTAGTTTGGGTGGTTTGGGGTGTCAGGGGTGGAGGTCAGGGAACGCTGGGGGAGCAGTGTCTGGGGGTCCCCGGGAACCCTGCTGTGCCTTCAACGCCCCCCCCATGTCCCCCCAGATCACACGGCGCTATGCAGAGTTCTCTTCTGCCATCGTCAGCATCAACCAGACCTTCCCCAACGAGCGAACTCACACGCTGCTGGGGCAGCTGCAGGTACGGTGTGGGGAGACCCAGCACAGTGGGGGGTGCATTGGATACCAGGGTGGGCCCTGTGCTGCCAGAGAGCTATGGGTACCATGAGGAGGGAGATACAGCCCAGGGGACCCAGGAGTCCTGCGGCCAGTGGGAGCTGGGGTTGCTCGGACCCATGGGGGTGGGGCACACCCAGCTAGGGGACCCAGGAGTCCTGGGGTCGCTTGGGCCATGGGGGTGGGGCACACCCAGCTCGGGCACAGGGGTGACTGGCTCGGCCCCTCAGCCCTGGCTGTGCCCCAGGTGGAAGTGGAGAACTTCGTGCTGCGGGTGGCGGCTGAGTTCTCATCGCGCAAGGAGCAGCTCATCTTCCTCATCAACAACTACGACATGATGCTGAGCGTCCTCATGGTAACGGCCCCCCACATGCTCCACCCCCCAGAGCCAGCCTGTGCCCCATGCCCTGGGGAACTGGCACCCTCCAGAGGGGACAGGCCCCGTGTCCCCTCCCTGCCCCCTGAGCCAGGTAGTCCCTGCCCTGGGGCTGGGTGGGAGCCGGCGCCCCCTAGAGGAGACAAGCCCCATGTCCCCTCCCAGCCCCCCTGAGCCAGGTAGTCCCTGCCCTGGGGCTGGGTGGGAGCCAGTGCCCCCTAGAGGAGACAGGCCCAGTGTCCCATTCCAACCTCCCCCAGCCTTTTACCCCCTGCCCTGGGGCCAGCTGATGGCCAGTGCCTCATAGAGGGGAGAGGCCTTGTCTCCCTTTCCCTGCCTCCCTCTCCCCTCTATCCCCTGAGCCAGGCCGCCCCCCCCCCCCCACCTTGGTGCTGACAGCCCTGGGGTGACAGGTCCCCCCCCAGCTTGGTGCTTGGACTGAAGGTCATGCCCCCTGCCCCATTCCCTGCCCCCACCCCCCCCAGCTTGGCGCTGAGGGCCCTGGGGTGACAAGTCACTCCTCTGCCCCATTCCTTCCCCAGGAGCGGGCGGTGGAGGAGAGCAAGGAGGTGGAGGGCTTCCAGCAGCTGCTTTCAGCCCGGTCCCAGGTGAGTTCCCAAGCACCGCACAGCTAGGGCCAAAGCGTGGGTGTGGGTCCAGGCAGGGGGCACTGACCTGCGGGGCGGGGCTCTGGAACAGACAGGGGGCGCAGTAGGCAGTGGGGGTCTGGAACAGATATGGGGGGTTGCAGTGAGGAATCAGCTGAGCCCAAGCTCCATCCTGGGGTCACAATTGTCCTTCTGGCCTTGGAATTGAAGAATGTGTCACATGGCCCTTTTTGGGGTGTGTGGAGGGGGAGTGGGGAAAGGGGTCTGACCACCTGGTGCCACCACAAGGACCCGCCCACATGGGGTCTCCGCACCCAGCGGGAAGCTTTCTAGGGTGCCCTGATCCAGGCCTGGGACCTAGGGGTAGGAAATTGGGGGGGACGCTGTGCTGGGGAGGGCAGTGCTGGGGGTAGGAGTGGGGGGAGGGAGGGGGCAGGGCTGGAGGTGGGATGGGTGGGGAGGCAGGGCTGGCACTGGGATGGGGGTGGGAGTGGGGGGAGGATGGGGGGGCAGGGCCGGTGCTGACTCTCCCCTCCCGCCCCCAGGAGTTCATCGAGGAGATCCTGTCGCCCCCGTTCGGGGGGATGATTGCCTTCGTCAAGGAGTCGGAGTCACTCATTGAGAAGGGGCACCTCGACCGCCTGCGTGGGGAGGAGGGTGAGACACGGGGACCCCCCTACCCCCCACACAAGGAGGGTGACAAACAGGGATCCCGTTCCTACCCCTTTGTCTCCACCGCTCCACTGGCTACACCAGCAGGGGAGCTGCAGGGGTCCCTCGGCCGGCGGCTGAGCCTGTCCCCGGTGCTGGGTTTTCTATAAAAGGGTTCCCCAGATAAGGGGAGGTTCTAGGCTCTGCATCTCCCCCTCCCCCCAGTGGCACTGACCCATCTCTCCCCAGCCCGGGTGACCCAGCTGGTGCGCGGATTCTCCACCACGTGGAAGGCCTCGGTGGAATCGCTGAGCCAGGACGTCATGAGATCCTTCAGCAACTTCAAAAACGGGACCAGCATCATTCAGGTGAGACAGGCAGCGAATCACGGAACCGGGAAGCTGGCAGGGACCCCCAGAGGCCACCGAGTCCAGCCCCCTGTGCTAAGGCCGGGCCAAGGAAACCCAGCCCAGCCCCCGCGGGAGCTTGTCCAACCTGGCCTGAAAATCCTCCAGGGATGGGGATTCCTGGATGCGGGGCCTGGTCCAGGGCCTCAGCCTCCCCCCAGCACCTGGTCCAGGGCTTCGTTGCCTGGGGAGTTAGAAAATGTTTCCTCATCTCCAGCCGGACTCACCCCTTGCTCCGTGTCCTGCCTGCTGGGGCCACGGAGAGCAAGCGACCCCTGTCCTCTCTAGAACTGCCCGGGACCGAGCTGAAGGCTGCTCTCAGGCCCCCCCCAGGACTAACCGAGCCAGGTGGTTTTAACCTGTCCTCACAGGTCAGGGTCCCTAACCCTTTGTCACATGTGTTCTCCTCTGGACTCTCTCACTTGTCCCCAGCGGGGCCCAGTGCTGGACACACTGCGGGACCGTTACCTCCTGCGTCTTACACACGGCACCTGTTAGCACTGCCCAGCGTGACACCAGCTGCAGCACAGGGCTGGTTCCCACTCGCTGCGTGATGCACCATAACCCCCAGTGCGGCTCAGCAGCCCCCCAGACAGCTAGACCCGAGGCTGGAGCTGCCTGTTCTCCTGCCTCAGGGACCTACTTTGCACTTTACTGAATTCAGAGCAGTTCTCCGAGGTGTCCGGGTTGTTTAGAGAATTCTAACCCTGCCCTCCACCGTGCTGGCAAGGCCCCCCACCCCGGTGTCAGCTGCAGATTTGATAAGCAGCATCTCCGCTCCATTCTCTAAGCCATTAGTAAAACTATTGACTAGTACGGGAGCCAGGACCAACCCCGGCAGGGCCCCCGTAGATACGCCCTCCCCCAGTCTGACAAGCTCCCCCTTACAGACATTTCATGGAGCCCCCCGGACCCCTGGCAGGGATAGGCGTGAAGGGGGCTGGGATGTTCCTTAGAGCCCTGTTACCCTGCAGCTGCTCCCCCAGTGAGGGGCTAAGGACATGGCCCAGCAGCTGTAATGGTACTGACATTATGTATGGGGGAGGGGGTCGGCCTGAGTGCTAGCCCCCGCCAGGTGGTGGGGACTGGAGCACAGGGATCGCCGAGGTCTGGGCGGAGGCAGCACTGCCCATGGGGGGATGGACACGGGGCATTGAGGGGCTCTGACTCCCCCACTCTCTCCCCCCTGCAGGGGGTGCTGACCCAGCTGATCCAGTACTATCACCGCTTCCACAAGGTGCTGGCGCAGCCGCCCCTGCGCGCCCTGCCGGCCCGCGCCGAACTCATCAACATCCACCACCTCATGGTGGAGCTGAAGAAACACAAGCCCAACTTCTAGGAGAGGGGACCCCGTGGCCCCCAACCCTGCCCCAGGCCTGGGCGGGGTCAGCACAGCCCCCTCCCCTGTGTGGGCACGGGGGTCTGTGCGCCCTCTCGCCAGTGTACTGTGGGGAGTGGAAAATCCTTGTCCCCCTGCTGCTGTAACCCACTGCGACCAGACCGACCCCAGCGCTCCCCACCAACTTGTGGGGCCCCTATGGGGCAGCTCCAGGCTGCAGCAGGGACCCATCCCCCTCATGTCAGAACCCCTTTCTGCCCTGCGGTGGCTCCCCACAAGGGAGGAGGAAAGTGAGGGACCTGCAGGTGGGTGTCGGGGGGCTCTTCCCTCCCCTCCAGGTGGCTTGTGTGTGTATCTGGCTTTGTACAGTGACAATAAACTCCCTGCTACTCACCAGTTTATCTGGGACCCCTGGCGTGGGGAGTGGGGGAACAGCAGGGAGGACCCCACACACTCTGCCCTAGCACAGAGAGAGGAGACAGGGTGGGAATCAGGGCCTGCGTCTCGTACCCGGCTCAGACACGTGCTCCGGTGGCCTGGACTCCCCCAGCTCAGACCAGCGTGTCCAGTTCACCTAGTACCTCCCCTCCCTAACATGAGGGGGAGCCAGGACTCCTGGGTTCTCTCCCAGCTCTAGAAGGGGAGTGGGGGCTGCTGAGTCAGAGCAGCAGGAGCTGGGAGCCAGGACTCCTGGGTTCTCTCCCCAGCTCTGGGAGAGGAATGGGGGCTGGTCGGTTAGAGCGGGGGGGTGGGCTAGGAACCAGGACTCCTGGGTTCTCTCCCAGCTCTGGAAGGGGAGTGAGGGCTGGTGGGTCAGAGCAGTTCTGTGAAGATGGGGCCCAGGCTCCTTCCCCTTGCCCCCAAACCCCAAGAGACTCAGACACTGATGCTTCAAAGACTGAAATTCCTTAATGAGCCACAAACAGGAGAACCACTTTGAAAAGCCCCCAAAACAAATCCCACCCCCAGCATGGGGGAAGCAGCAGGCGGCACCCCTGTGCAGAGGGGACAAAGCAGAATCTAGGGGTGCCCCTACACAGCCCCTTAGGGGCAGGCATCTGTCCTGGGAGCAGCACCCCGTCCTTGGGGGGATGTTTCCAGCTTTTTGGGGGCCCTGCCTGGGCCCCAGCCCTGCTGGCTCCAGCAGCTGTACACGGGGGTGCAGCAGCAAGGCGATCGCCAGGCTGAGTTCCATGGGGGGACGGGTCAGTCCTGGTCAGAGGGGCCCCCCTACTTCTGCTCCTTGGTGGGGGCATAGTACAGCTCCAGCGGCTTAGTGACCTTCCAGAACTTCTCGTTCACCAGCTCCAGGGTGAGGGAGCCATTCAGGGTCTGCAGGGAGACGGGTTTAGTGGGGGGGGAGCGCCCCCTGCTGTCCACAGCCCCCACCCCCCTACTGTGGCAATGGGGCCACCCCTGGCTGCCAGGGGACAGCGCCCCCGCTGACCCTGACCCCCACAGTCCCCACCCCATAGTACTGCAATGGGGCCACCCCTGGCTGCCAGAGGAGAGCGCCCCCTACTGACCCCTGACCCCCACAGTCCCCACCCCATAGTACTGCAATGGGGTCACCCCTGGCTGCCAGAGGAGAGCGCCCCCTACTGACCCCTGACCCCCACAGTCCCTGCCTCATAGTGCTGCAATGGGACCATCCCTGACTGCAGGGGAGAGTACGCCCTGCAGACCCCTGACCCCCACACTCTCCACCCCATAGTGCTGCAATGGGGCCATCCCTGGCTGCAGGGGAGAGCGCCCCCTGCTTACTCCTGCCTCACAGCACTGCCCGAGGGCCAGCACTGCCTCCCAGCCCCCATACCGTGAAGGGCCCCCCGGAGGTGGTGATGTAGATCGTGTACTGCTTCTCGCTCACGTCCTCCAGGCCGGGGGCCTCGGGGCCAGGGGCCGGCGCCTCCTCCAGTGCGATGCGCAGGGCCAGGTACTTGGAGAGGTGGTCCACCGTGGCGTTAGCTGTCGTCTTCACGTACCTGCCGGGCATGGGGCAGGGTGAGGGGGAATGCCAGGGCAGGGGGGAAGTATGGGTGCTGGGAGGGGGGTATGAGTGCCGGGGGAGGGGACAGAGGAGCAGGTCACTTTGGAGCCTGCACTTGAAAGAGGTGCAATGGGGTGAGAGCAGGCAGAGCTCTAAGGGGCACGTGTGACAATAGGGTGCTGGAGTCTCGGGGGCCACAGGCTCTCCCCTCTGCTGCAGCTGGCTCGGGGGGATCGTAGAATGGAGGGGCCCCTGGAGGCTGCTCTCCCCTGGTCTGAGAGAACTCCCACTTCCCCCAGCACAGGGAGCAGCCTGGGTTCTCGGAGGGGGACACAGGGGCTCAGGGGGGATCATGGAATGGAGGGGCCCCCAGCTGCTCTCACCTGGTCTGGGAGTATTCCCCTTTCTCCACCAGCACGGGGTGGGGGCGGAAGACGAGTTCGATCTCGCTGCTGCCTGGCTCAGCGCCCGGCTCGGGGGTCCCGCAGCCCCCTCCGTCGTGAGAGGTCTCAGGGTCGGGCTCGGGCCCCGAGTCGTCGGAGGCGCGTGAGCGCTTGCGGCTGGGGCCAGCCTCGGGGTGGCTGGGGGCCGAGGCGTTGCTCAGGTGGGAGCGGCTGTCGCAGTTGTCCTCCCCCCCACTGAACGTGGTGTTGTCAGACTCCTGGTGCAGCTTCCGCACCCGCTGCGCCCTGGGGTGGGGGGAGCAGAGGGGGGTTATCTGGGGGAGGCGGAGACTAGCCAGAAGGGGGAAAACATTAGGAAACTCCCAGCAAAACCTGCAGGAAATGCCGAACTGAGCCAACAGACGCAGCAGTCGCTTAGGGCCACACCCCTCAGCCGGCCCCACCCCCCCAAAGCAGGGCATTGAGGGCAGAGCTAACGGGTGAGATTTAGGGAGGGTCCTGAGGGACGGGGAGAGGGCATTGCTATAGCAACGCCCTGGTTCCTCTGCACAAAAAAAGGGGCAGTAAAAACCCAGGAAATTCCCTGCCAACAACTGTGTGAAATGCAGCCATGATCCCGAGGAGACACCCCCCCCCCCCGGACGCCTCGGTCCTGCCCCCCACCTGTGCATGGCCTGCATGCGGAGCCCCTCCTCGATGCTGCTGCTGAGCGCCTGCTGGTTGTGGAGCCGGCTCAGCTTGGCCAGCACGCGGTCCTGGTGCGCCTCATACTCGTCCCGGCTCGGGTAGATCTTGGAGATGAGGGCGTCGAAGTTGGGGTCGGGGCGAAGCGAACGCTTGGAGACCAGCTTCTTCCGGCAGGTGGGGCACTCCTTGTTCCTGCACCGAGGGGGGGTTATCCTGGGCATGGGCCCCCCTGACCCTTCCCTGTCTGCCCCCCACAGCTGCCCCCCACCCAATATGCCCCAGTAACCCTCCGACCCGCCCAGCCCTTCCCCGTTCGCCCTCTGCAGCCACCCCCCACCCAATAAACCCCCCAGTGATTCCCCCAACTCACCCGGCCCTTCCCCAGCTGCCCCCTGCATCCACCCCCTACCCGATGCGCTGTCCAGCAACCACTCCCGCAGCCACCCCCAACCCAATACACTCCCCAATGAGCCCCAACCCACCCAGCCGCCCCCCACCCAATGCACTGTCCAGCAACCACCCCCACAGCCACCCCCCACCTAATACACCCCCCAGCGACCCCCCGACCCACCCAGCCACTCTCAATGTGCCCTCCAGCAACCCCCCCCAACTCCAGGCCTTCTCTGAAACACTTCCAGGCGGCCCTCATCCCTTCCCCAAGACACCTCCTTCCCTTCCGTCTTTCCCCACTGCCCCCCCATGCCCTGCCCTCCCATACCCGCTGCGCAGGGCGGTGACGATGCAGTCGGAGCAGAAGCGGTGCAGACACTCTTTGGTGGTCATGGTGTTCTTCAGCATGTCCAGGCAGATGGGGCACATCAGCTCGCTGTGCAGACTGCGCGGGGACACCGCGATCTCTGTGCTGTCCATGATGGCCTCCTGCCGGGGGGGGGGGGGTGTCAGAGCCCAGGCACCCACAGACCAGCCCCCCGCCCCCCCCTTACAGCCTGGCGTCCCCCCAGCCCCACCTCCCACTTTGGTGTTCCCCCACGCAGCCCAGCCTTCTGTCCTCATACCCCTACCCTACCAAATCAGACCAATGCATCCATCCAACCCCCTCCCTCCAAGGCTGTTATCCCCGCCCTCGTCCCCCCCTCATGTGTCTCACCTGGGGGGTCCGGTGCAGTTCATATAGACTCAGCTCCCAGGTCTTGCTGGCACTCTGAGCGTTGGCCGGGGTCGCCATGGCGGTGGGGGCTGAGGGGAGGGGAGCTGGCGGGGACACGACAGATTAATGGGGAGCAACCAAAGCTGGGGATACCCAGGAAGCCCCCCACACATACCAAGCTCCCCAGGGGCTGCTCCTTGAGCCTCCCACTTTTCCCCCTTATCCCCGCCCCCAGGATCCCCTGAGATGGAACTGCCCCTCCTCAAGTCACAGGGTTTTCCCCCAATTCCCAGCTCCCCCTCCAGGGCTTGTCCAGCTAGAGGGTCCCCGCCATTCCCACCCCCGCCTCAGAACCTCCTCAGCTGCAGGGTCCCCCCGATTCTCAGCCCCCCAGAATCCCCCCCAGTTGCAGGGTCCCACTCCCTTCCCAGCCCTCCAGGATACCCCCAGCTGCAGGGTCCCACCCCCTTCCCAGCCCCCCAGGATCTACCAGCTGCAGGGTCCCCCCATTCCCAGCTCCCCAGGATCTATCAGCTGCAGGCCCCCCCCCATTCCCAGCCCCCCAGGATCCCCCCAGCTGCAGGGTCCCCCCCATTCCCAGCCCCTCAGGATCCCCCCAGCTGCAGGGTCCCCCCCATTCCCAGCCCCCCAGGATCCCCGCAGCTGCAGGGTCCCTCCCATTCCCAGCTCCCCAGGTACAGGGCCTCCCCCATTCCCAGACCCCCAGACCCCCCCCAGCTCCAGGCCCCCCTTCCCAGCCCCCCAGCTGCAGGGTCCCCCCCTTCCCAGCCCCCGAGGATCCCCTCAGCTGCAGGGTCCCCCCCCACTCCCAGCCCCCCAGGATACCCCCAGCTGCAGGGTCCCCCCCATTCCCAGCCCCCCAGGATCCCGGCAGCTGCAGGGTCCCTCCCATTCCCACCCCCCCAGGATCCCCCAAGCTCCAGGGGCCCCCCAGCTGCAGCCCCCCCTTCCCAGCCCCCCAGGATCCCCCCAGCTGCAGGGTTCCCTCCATTCCCAGCCCCCCAGGATACCCCCAGCTGCAGGGTCCCCCCACTCCCAGCACCCCAGGATCTACCAGCTGCAGGGTCTCCTGCCACTCCCAGCCCCCCAGGATCCCCCCAGCTGCAGGGTCCCCCCCCCACTCCCAGCCCCCCAGGATACCCCCAGCTGCAGGGCCCCCACATTCCCAGCCCCCCAGGATGCCACCAGCTGCAGGGCCCCCCCATTCCCAGCCCCCCAGGATCCCCCCAGCTGCAGGGTCCTCCCCTTCCCAGCACCCCAGGATCTACCAGCTGCAGGGTCCCCCCCCACTCCCAGCCCCCCAGGATCCCCCCAGCTGCAGGGTCCCCCCCATTCCCAGCCCCCCAGGATACCCCCAGCTGCAGGGTCCCCCCCCATTCCCAGCCCCCCAGGATCCCGGCAGCTGCAGGGTCCCTCCCATTCCCAGCCCCCCAGGTGCAGGGCCTCCCCCATTCCCAGCCCCCCAGGCTCCACCAAGCTCCAGGGCCCCCCCAGCCGCAGCCCCCCCTTCCCAGCCCCCCAGGATCCCCCCAGCTGCAGGGTTCTCCCCATTCCCAGCCCCCCAGGATAACCCCAGCTGCAGGGTCCCCCCACTCCCAGCACCCCAGGATCTACCAGCTGCAGGGTCCCCCCCCACTCCCAGCCCCCCAGGATCCCCCCAGCTGCAGGGTCCCCCCCACTCCCAGCCCCCCAGGATACCCCCAGCTGCAGGGTCCCCCCACTCCCAGCACCCCAGGATCTACCAGCTGCAGGGTCCCCCCCCACTCCCAGCCCCCCAGGATCCCCCCAGCTGCAGGGTCCCCCCCACTCCCAGCCCCCCAGGATCCCCCCAGCTGCAGGGTCCCCCCCCCACTCCCAGCCCCCGAGGATACCCCCAGCTGCAGGGTCCCCCCATTCCCAGCCCCCCAGGACACCCACAGCTGCAGGGCCCCCCCATTCCCAGCCCCCCAGGATACCCCCAGCTGCAGGGTCCCCCCCCACTCCCAGCCCCCCAGGATCCCCCCAGCTGCAGGGTCCCCCCATTCCCAGCCCTCCAGGATGCCCCCAGCTGCAGGGTCCCCCCATTCCCAGCTCCCCAGGATCTACCAGCTGCAGGGTCCCCCCATTCCCAGCACCCCAGGATCTACCAGCTGCGGGGTCCCCCCCCACTCCCAGCTCCCCAGGATCCCCCCAGCTGCAGGGTCCCCCCACTCCCAGCACCCCAGGATCTACCAGCTGCAGGGTCCCCCCCCACTCCCAGCCCCCCAGGATCCCCCCAGCTGCAGGGTCCCCCCCACTCCCAGCCCCCCAGCTGCAGGGTCCCCCCCCACTCCCAGCCCCCGAGGATACCCCCAGCTGCAGGGTCCCCCCATTCCCAGCCCCCCAGGACACCCCCAGCTGCAGGGCCCCCCCATTCCCAGCCCCCCAGGATACCCCCAGCTGCAGGGTCCCCCCCCACTCCCAGCCCCCCAGGATCCCCCCAGCTGCAGGGTCCCCCCATTCCCAGCCCTCCAGGATGCCCCCAGCTGCAGGGTCCCCCCCATTCCCAGCTCCCCAGGATCTACCAGCTGCAGGGTCCCCCCATTCCCAGCACCCCAGGATCTACCAGCTGCGGGGTCCCCCCCCACTCCCAGCTCCCCAGGATCCCCCCAGCTGCAGGGTCCCCCCCATTCCCAGCCCCCCAGGATAACCCCAACTGCAGGGTCCCCCCATTCCCAGCACCCCAGGATCTACCAGCTGCAGGGTCCCCCCCCAACTCCCAGCCCCCCAGGATCCCCCCAGCTGCAGGGTCCCCCCACTCCCAGCCCCCCAGGATCCCCCCAGCTGCAGGGTCCCCCCATTCCCAGCCCCCCAGGATACCCCCAGCTGCAGGCCCCCCCCATTCCCAGCCCCCCAGGATCTACCAGCTGCAGGGTCCCCCCATTCCCAGCCCCCCAGGATCCCCCCAGCTGCAGGGTCCCCCCCATTCCCAGCCCTCCAGGATCCCCCCAGTTGCAGGGTCCCCCCATTCCCAGCCCCCCAGGATCCCCCCAGCTGCAGGGTACCCCCCATTCCCAGCCCCACAGGATCCCCCCAGCTGCAGGGTCCCCCCCATTCCCAGCCCCCCAGGATCCCCCCAGCTGCGAGGTCCCCCCCCCACTCCCAGCCCCCCAGGATCCCCCCAGCTGCAGGATCCCCCCATTCCCAGCCCTCCAGGATCCCCCCAGCTGCAGGGTCCCCCCCATTCCCAGCCCCCCAGGATGCCCCCAGCTGCAGGGTCCCCCCCATTCCCAGCCCCTCAGGATCCCCCCAGCTGCAGGGTCCCCCCCATTCCCAGCCCCCCAGGATCCCCCCAGCTGCAGGGCCCCCCCCCACTCCCAGCCCCCCAGGATCCCCCCAGCTGCAGGGCCCCCCCCACTCCCAGCCCCCCAGGATACCCCCAGCTGCAGGGTCCCCCCATTCCCAGCCCCCCAGGATCCCCCCAGCTGCAGGGTCCCCCCCATTCCCAGCCCCTCAGGATCCCCCCAGCTGCAGGGTCCCCCCCATTCCCAGCCCTCCAGGATCCCCCCAGCTGCAGGGTCCCCCCATTCCCAGCCCCCCAGGATCCCCCCAGCTGCAGGGTCCCCCCCATTCCCAGCCCCCCAGGATCCCCCCAGCTGCAGGGTCCCCCCCATTCCCAGCCCCCCAGGATCCCCCCAGCTGCAGGGTCCCCCCCATTCCCAGCCCCCCAGGATACCCCCAGCTGCAGGGTCCCCCCATTCCCAGCCCCCCAGGATCCCCCCAGCTGCAGGGTCCCCCCATTCCCAGCCCCCCAGGATCCCCCCAGCTGCAGGGTCCCCCCCATTCCCAGCCCCTCAGGATCCCCCCAGCTGCAGGGTCCCCCCCATTCCCAGCCCCCCAGGATCCCCCCAGCTGCAGGGCCCCCCCCCACTCCCAGCCCCCCAGGATCCCCCCAGCTGCAGGGCCCCCCCCCACTCCCAGCCCCCCAGGATCCCCCCAGCTGCAGAGTCCCCCCCATTCCCAGCCCCCCAGGACACCCCCAGCTGCAGGGTCCCCCCCATTCCCAGCCCCCCAGGATACCCCCAGCTGCAGGGTCCCCCCATTCCCAGCCCCCCAGGATCCCCCCAGCTGCAGGGTCCCCCCCATTCCCAGCCCCTCAGGATCCCCCCAGCTGCAGGGTCCCCCCCATTCCCAGCCCTCCAGGATCCCCCCAGTTGCAGGGTCCCCCCATTCCCAGCCCCCCAGGATCCCCCCAGCTGCAGGGTCCCCCCCATTCCCAGCCCCCCAGGATCCCCCCAGCTGCAGGGTCCCCCCCATTCCCAGCCCCCCAGGATACCCCCAGCTGCAGGGTCCCCCCATTCCCAGCCCCCCAGGATCCCCCCAGCTGCAGGGTCCCCCCATTCCCAGCCCCCCAGGATCCCCCCAGCTGCAGGGTCCCCCCATTCCCAGCCCCCCAGGATCCCCCCAGCTGCAGGGTCCCCCCCATTCCCAGCCCTCCAGGATCCCCCCAGCTGCAGCTCCCCTCAGGCCCCCCCAGCTCCAGGCCCCCCCTCACCGACTCTCCGGGTCCGACACACAAACAAGGTTTTTTTTCCTCCTTCACTTTCAGGGGGGCGGGGCCTCCCCTCCACCAGAGACGTCACTTCCTCCCCTGCCTCCCCGTGACGTCAGGCGCCCCGCCACCGCCGGTGATGTCACCCGCCCGACAACGCCCCCTCCCGAAGCGGCACGGGGCGGGCGGGGATCCCGGGGAATCCCCCCGAGACGGAGACCCCCCCGCACAGCGCCTCCCCCAGAGAGACCCCCCGGCCCCTCCCCCAGGGAGACCCCCCGAGACCATCTGGAGAGACCCCCCAGCCCCCCTTAATGAGCCCCCACGGCCCCTCCCCCAGAGAGACCCCCCGAGACAGAGAACTCCCAGCCCCCCTTAATGAGCCCCCACGGCCCCTCCCCCAGAGAGACCCCCCAAGACCCTCTGGAGAGACCCCCCGAGACAGAGACCCCCCAGCCCCCCTTAATGAGCCCCCACGGCCCCTCCCCCAGAGAGACCCCCCAAGACCCTCTGGAGAGACCCCCCGAGACAGAGACCCCCAGCCCCCCTTAATGAGCCCCCACGGCCCCTCCCCCAGAGAGACCCCCCAAGACCCTCTGGAGAGACCCCCCGAGACAGAGACCCCCAGCCCCCCTTAATGAGCCCCCACGGCCCCTCCCCCAGAGAGACCCCCCAAGACCCTCTGGAGAGACCCCCCGAGACAGAGACCCCCCAGCCCCCCTTAATGAGCCCCCACGGCCCCTCCCCCAGAGAGACCCCCCAAGACCCTCTGGAGAGACCCCCCGAGACAGAGACCCCCCAGCCCCCCTTAATGAGCCCCCACGGCCCCTCCCCCAGAGAGACCCCCGAGACAGAGACCCCCCAGCCCCCCTTAATGAGCCCCCACGGCCCCTCCCCCAGAGAGACGCCCCCCAGGCCCCCTTACTGCGACCCTCATGGCCCCTCCCCCAGAGAGACCCCCCAAGACCCTCTGGAGAGACCCCCCGAGACAGAGACCCCCCAGCCCCCCTTAATGAGCCCCCACGGCCCCTCCCCCAGAGAGACCCCCCAAGACCCTCTGGAGAGACCCCCGAGACAGAGACCCCCCAGCCCCCCTTAATGAGCCCCCACGGCCCCTCCCCCAGAGAGACCCCCCAAGACCCTCTGGAGAGACCCCCCGAGACAGAGACCCCCCAGCCCCCCTTAATGAGCCCCCATGGCCCCTCCCCCAGAGAGACGCCCCCCAGGCCCCCTTACTGTGACCCTCATGGCCCCTCCCCCAGAGAGACCCCCCAAGACCCTCTGGAGAGACCCCCCGAGACAGAGACCCCCCAGCCCCCCTTAATGAGCCCCCATGGCCCCTCCCCCAGAGAGATGCCCCCCAGGCCCCTTTACTGCGACCCTCACGGCCCCTCCCCCAGAGAGACACCCCCCAGGCCCCCTTACTGCGACCCTCACGGCCCCTTCCCCAGAGAGACCCCCCAAGACCCTCTAGAGAGACCCCCCGAGACAGAGACCCCCCAGCCTGCCTTAATGAGCCCCCACGGCCCCTCCCCCAGAGAGACCCCCCCCAGGCCCCGTTACTGCAACCCTCACGGCCCCTCCCCCAGAGAGACCCCCCCCAGGCCCCGTTACTGCAACCCTCACGGCCCCTCCCCCAGAGAGACCCCCCCCAGGCCCCCTTACTGCAACCCTCACGGTCCCTCCCCCAGAGAGACCCCCCAAGACCCTCTGGAGAGACCCCCCGAGACAGAGACCCCCCAGCCCCCCTTAATGAGCCCCCCCGGCCCCTCCCCCAGGGAGACACCCTGAGACAGAGACCCCCCAGCCCCCCTTAATGAGCCCCCCGGCCCCTCCCCCAGAGAGACGCCCCCCAGGCCCCCTTACTGCGACCCTCACGGCCCCTCCCCCAGAGAGACCCCCCCCCAGGCCCCCTTACTGCGACCCTCACGGTCCCTCCCCCAGAGAGACCCCCCAAGACCCTCTGGAGAGACCCCCAGAGACAGAGAGCCCCCAGGCCCCCTTACTGTGACCCCCATGGCCTCTCCCCCAGAGAGACAACCCCCCCAGGCCGCCTAACTGCGACCCCCACGGCCCCTCCCCCAGAGAGACTCCCCAAGACCCTCTGGAGAGACTCCCTCAGGCCCCCTTACTGTGATCCCCACAGCCCCTCCCCCAGAGACCCCCCAAGACCCTCTGGAGCGACTGCCCGAGACAGAGACCCCCCCAACCCCCCTTAATGAGCCCCCACATCCTCTCCCCCAGAGAGACCCCCAAGACCCTCTGAAGAGACCCTCCGAGACAGAGACCCCCCAGCCCCCCTTAATGAGCCCCCATGGCTCCTCTCCCAGAGAGACCCCCCAAGACAGAGACCCCCCAACCCCTCTGGACAGACCCCCCCCCGACCCCCTTACTGCGACCCCCATGGCCCCTTCCCCAGAGAGACCCCCCATCCGCCCTTAATGAGCACCCATGGCCCTTCCCCCAGAGAGACCCCCCCAAGACCCTCTGGAGAGACCCGCCCAGGTCCCCTTACTGCGACCTCCATGGCCCCTCCCCCAGAGAGACCCCCCAAGACCCTCTGGAGAAACCCCCCATCCGCCCTTAATGGAACCCCCACGGCCCCTCCCCCAGAGAGACCCCCGCCCCTCTGAAGAGACCCCCCTGAGACAGAGACCCCCCCCCAGCCCTCCTTAATGAGCCCCCACGGCTCCTCCCCCAGAGAGACCCCCCAAAACCCTCTGGAGAGACCCCCCCATCTGCCCTTAATGGGACCCCCACGGCCCATCCCCCAGAGAGACCCCCCATCCGCCCTTAATGGGACCCCCACGGCCCATCCCCCAGAGAGACTCCCCAAGACTCTCTGGAGAAACCCCCTCGAGACAGAGACCCCCCCCATCTGCCCTTAATGAGCCCCCATGGCTCCTCCCCCAGAGAGACCCCCCCAGCCCCCAACAGAGACCTTCCCCAATGCCCCTTCCCCCAGTGACCCCCAGCCCTGCCCACAGATAGGTTCTGGCCCCAACAGACACCCCTGGACCCGTGTCCAAAGGGGTTTAACCACCCCCCGTCCCTCCCCTTCCCCCCCCAAGAGAAAGACCCTGCCCCCCCGACCCCTCACACTAGGCAGAGCTTAACCCCCTAGAACGGGACCCCCCAGCCCCCTGAGACAGAGACCCCAGAGTCTATTCCCTGTAGCTGCAGGACTCCCCTCACTGTCCCCCCAAGGTGTGATTTACCTGCCATTAGCCCCCCCCCCACAACTCCATCAGGGTGACCCCAGAACTTGGGAGCTGGGGGGGGCTGCAGGTTGGGAGTGAGGGGCACTGGCAATGCTAGAGGGGGCAGGGGGAGCCCAGGGCTGGGCTAGCAGGGGGCTGGGTTGGAATTGAAGGAGACTGGGGGGGTCGGGGGCTCAGGAGTGCAGATGGGGTGAAAGCAGGTGGGAGGGTTCCCTGCCAATGCCCCCTTCCCGCCACATGTCTCTCTCACCCCCAGTCTCCTGACCTGACCCCCCCACATTCACCCCCCTGGGGACAGCGGCTCGGTGTTTGCTGTGGGGGGCTGGCTAGGAAAGGGGGTGGGGGTGGGCGGGAGCGGTGGCTGCTCCGGGTGTCTCTGCCAGGCCTTTGAATGGGGCTGGGACCACACAGGCTGCACCCCCCCCGCCTGCCCATTGTGCCCAGTGAAAGGGCCCAGAGGATTATGGGCTGGGAGCGGGGGTGGGGGAGTTAGCGCTAGGGTTGGCGTTGGGAGGGGCTCACACCAGACACAGGCGGAGCCCCACCCCCCTCTCCTCATTGCCCTGTCACCCCAACCCGGGGTCTCCCCTGGCCTCCCTCTGCCCCTGGGCTCTGCTCTCAGGCCCTGCCCCCTAGAGACCCTAGAAATGGCCCCTTAACACTTTGGGGGGCCCTGTACCCCAAAACCTGAGCCACCTGCATGCCCCCACCTGTCAGCCAATCAAGGGGTGTCGCCGTCACACCACTGGCCAATCAGGTCATGACAAATCCATATCTCCCCACCTCTTGTCCAACCAGAAAGGGGAGGGGAAGGGAGCTGGCAAGTACATTCAGCCAGTCGGGTTTGTGACCTTCCCTAGCAGCCAATCAGATGGCGCTGTCTATATTCCCTGCCATCTGCCAACCAATCATTTGCACCTGTATTTGCACCCCTACCCCTTGGCCAATCAGTTTTCAAATGGTGAAGGTGGGGCGGGATAATCCCCAGGTTATGGGTTGCCACCTACCAAAGTTGGCAACTGCGCTCCATAGAGATAACGAGATAACGAGATGGGGGTCAAAGGCCAGAGGTCATAGGGACTGACAAGTTTGGGGTTGATGAATGAGAGAGGTTGGAAGGGGAGAATCACCCGCCCTGCCCCCCCCCCCCCCCCGAGTCAGCCAGTCCCTGCCCTGGGGCCAGATCAGAGCCAGCGCCCCCTAGAGGGGAAAGGCCCCTGCCCCATTCCCCACTCCCCAAGTCAACCAGTCCCTGCCCTGAGGCCCAGTGGGAGCCAGCACCCCCTAGAGGGGAAAGGCCCCTGCCCCATTCCCCCTCCCCCGAGCCAGCCACTCCCTGCCCTGGGGCCAGATCAGAGCCAGCGCCCCCTAGAGGGGAAAGGCCCCTGCCCCATTCGCCACCCCCCAAGCCAGCCAGTCCCCGCCCTGGGGCCCGGTGGGAGCCAGCACCCCCAGAGGGGAAAGGCCCCTGCCCCATTCGCCACCCCCCCAAGCCAGCCATTCCCCCCCCGGGGCCAGATGGGAGCCGGCGCCCTCTAGAGGGGAAAGGCCCCATTCCCCCAGGCTGTGGGGGGTGCTGTGGGGGGTCATGCCTCCCCATCTCCGCCAGGTGTTGATAGGAAACCCCGGCTCACGACGTCCACACTCAATTCTTGGGCACAGACACAAGAATTGCGTTTGGACAATCAGGAGCCGGCGTTCAGTGCAGGCCGCAGGCAGAGCCAGGGGCTGGGGGATATGTGGGGGCAGCCACAGTGCAGAGAGGGGTGTGAATGACACCGTGAAGGGACGATTCACACACGGCACCTCCCGTGAGCAGCGAGACCAACTCAGGACGACAACATGCTGATAAGCATTTGGGCTGGAACAGGTGTGATCTGGAGTTCAGATCAATGTGAACTCAGACACAATATCACATGTATAAGCCATTATGCAAACATGCCAGCTCACACGTGTCACATTACACATCTGAACTGGGTTGGAAACCCATAGACTTGCACATGGGTGAGCTGTGATGCAAACACGTGAATTCAGACACACTATATAATCATACACATCATCACACATGATCACACACACGCATCACACACCATACACAAGCATATATGTGAACACACACACAGTGCCTGATGCAAACATACATGAACCCACAATAAATGAGTCTGATACAAAAGTGAACTCTGTTGTCAACAGAGTTGTCTAAACGTGAATCTAACTATATGTGCAAACAGGGCAACCAACACGTGATTCTTGTCATGTGACCTCATATACATGATTGGCTACAAATGCACATAAATCCGCACACTCACACGCATGTGATCCCTTGCATGAATATGTGTCCATTTGAACATGGCAGTCATGAGCTGTTATGCAAACAGGTGTTAACTCACAACTATACATGTGAGCTGTTATATGTGTAAACTCAAACATAGGAACTGACACATGGGATCTGGTCCAAACACATATGGAATCATGGGTAACATGCACTCACACGTGTGAATTCTGATGCAAACCTTTGTTAACTCACATATATGCCCTCATGCCATCCATGAACCAAAACCAACCAAACAAAAAAGTGACCTTGTGTGGCAAAGTCATGAAATAAAAAATAACCATGAACCATGATGTAAACACATGTGAGCTCACCACCCACATGCATGTGGATACATGACCACAAACACACATGAACTCAAACATGCTCTTACATGTAGGAGCTCTTCAAACACGTGAGCTCATTCACGTGAGTTCACATACGCATGTGATATAAACTGACCACAGCTGAGCTCACAGACTTATGAACAAGGCTAATTAACACACACAAACTCACATACATTGTCTGGCACAACTGTGAGCTCCTATACAAAGCCACATGACTTCCAACACACCCGAGCTCACAAGCAGCACAGCATCTGACATGAGTGCACATGGAATTGCACAAGTGTCAATGTGACTTCACAAGAACTCGAATGCAGACATGCATGAACTCACAGATAAATGTGATCCAACACTGTCTGATCAGAAATAAACATCAATTCATGTGTTCTTGTAAACACACATGAGCTCACCATTAAAACATGGCATCTGCTTCACACGTGATCTGCACGTTGGCTTCACACAAGTGTGAGCTGTGCTGTCAGTACATGTGATCTCACATACATGATCCTCTACACACATGAAAGTAAGTGTGGAGGTGCGCGGCGTGCACACACACACACACACACACACACACACACACGGCTGACACATGCCCACCTGAACTCAATAACCATTGTGACCTGGGTCCCACATATGAACCCAGATATCTTGTGAGCACACATGGATAATCCCAGGAATTCACATGTGTGACCTCAGGAACTCAACCGTTACCTCCTAAACACACACACACACACACACACACACACACACACTCTCTCTCTCTCTCTCTCTCTCTCTCTCTCTTAAGGAAAGCAGGGAACTCACCTTGTGGACCCCAATCCCTGGCACCCAGACACGGGACATGGACTGGTGTGTGTGTGTCTGAGACAAACCAGCTCAGAATAGTCCCTTGGGATGGTCCCAGGACAGGGGGGTCCCCAGGGGGTCAGTTCTCCCCCCATTGAGTGCTGAGAGGTCCCAGGGGGGATTCCCCTGGATAATGCATGTCACGTGCTAGCACCCAGGACATCTTACAGCTGACACGCTAATATGCAGAACCCCTCCATCCCACATGCCTGACACACACTAACACACCTCAAGACATGGTAACACACAGGATACCCTCAAGCAACACGCTAACACACAAACACTGTAAATCCTACACACTAGTGTGCAGTGCACGTCACAACCCTCATGCAACATGCATGGACACAGACACTGCAAAGCTCTCAGTGTGTCAGAGACCTGACTCCTACACAATAACACAGGCATGTACACATGCTACCACATGAGACACACGGGACACCTTGCAGCCCTCCCAATAACACAGAGGACACCCGAAATCCTACATGCTAATGCACCGCACACACACACCCAGACACATGGGGCCCCCACCAGCCCTCACACTACCCCAAACACACAGACACATGTGCTGGCATGTGTAATGTACAGCCATCCCCACACGGAGACATGGAACGCCCAACAGCCTGTCTGCTAAACACACATGGTGACACAGGCTCCCACACGTTAACCCAGCCAGCCCCTGACTGCCACATGTGTGACACGCATGTTAACATGCAGGCCCGCCCCCCAGCTGACACAACCCAGAACATACCAGAGCTAACAAACCCACAAGCTAACACAAGCTTCTCCACCCCACCCCACCCCTCTGCAGCAACGCCCGCCTAGAAACAGGTGGGGAGAGACAGTTGGACAGACCTCCCCCAGCCCCCCACTCCTGCCCCCAGCCCCCCAACTCCCACCCCCAGGAGCTGGGGGTGTTTCCTCATCAAATACAAAGCGGAAGGTTTTGCAAAGTCCCTGGCTGTCCGGCTGGCCATCCGTTCCAGGGCAGCCGTGGGGGGCTGGAAGGGGGGAGGTTTGACACCAGTTCCCCCCATTGGGGTCAGTGTGTGCTGGGGTGGGCAAACTCCACCTGTCGCCTTCCTAAATTCCGCCTCATGGGGAGGGAGAAAAGAGGTTAATTCCTGCTTCCCTTCCTGCCCCCCCAAATCCCTCCCAATCCAGCCCCCTATTCCTACCCCCACTTCCCTGCTCACTACTCCCGTCCTGCTCCCCCATCCCTACACCCTACCCTGACCACTCCCATCTCCTGTGTCCCCAGCCCCCTCACAGCCCCATTCCTGCTCCCCCACCCCCAAATCCCCCCACAAACCTCTGCAGCTCCATTACCGCTCCCAGCCCCAAATCAAGTCCCCTCCCCCGACAGCCTCAGACCTCCAGCCCCAAATCCCCCCCAGCACCCATCCTGTCGCCTATTCCTGCCCCCTCTGGATCCCCCAGCCCCTGTCCACCGGCTCCCTCTCCCCTGGGGGCTCTGGCCGAGACCCCCCCCCTGAGATGGGGTGTCTGGTTTTCTCCCACCGGCCCCTCCCATAGCAGCTAAGAGGGGGTGCTGCCCCCCATCTCCCTCCACTCATTCCCCATGGGGGGCGGACGGATCCCCCCCATCCCTCCCCGAACCCCGTCCTGGGCTCTGTGCGCCAGCTCCGTCCTGGGTGTGTGAGCTGGGGCAGGCTCCAGCCGGACCCCCCCCCCGCAACCCCCCCCGAGGGGCCAGGCAGCTGGGCCACAATAGGCAGGAGGGGGAGGGGCGGGGGACCCTCCGGCCGGCTGAATAGGCTCGGGGGAAGCTGCCTGAATGGGAATGGGTCCGCCCCCTTCCCTATGGGGCGCGGTGTGTGTCCCCCGCCGCCCCCCGGCCCAGCAGCCACCCAGGGCGGTGGGGTGGGGGCTCAGACCACCCCAGAGGGGCAGAGACCCCCAACTCTACCTCACTTGGGGGGCAGGGCCAGGGGCTCAGACCCCCCCAGAGGGGCAGAGACCCCCGGCTCCCAGCTCACTTGGAGGGCAGGGCGAAGGGCTCAGCTCCCCAGAGGAGCAGAGACCCCCAGCTCACTTCGGGGGCAGGGCCAGGGGCTCAGACACCCCCAGAGGGGCAGAGACCCCCAGCTCCCAGCTCACTTGGGGGTCAGGGTGAGGGGCTCAGCCCCCCAGAGGGGCAGAAACCCCCAGCTCCAGCTCACTTGGGGGGCAGGGCCATGGGTTCAGACCCCCCTCCGAGGGACAGAGACCCCCAGCTCTAGCTCACTTGGGGGGCAGGGCGAGGGACTCAGCCCCCCCAGAGGGGCAGAGACCCCCAGCTCACTTCAGGGGCAGGGCGAGGGGCTCAGCCCCCCAGAGGGGCAAAGATCCCCAGCTCACTTGGGGGGCAGGGCCAGGGGCTCAGCCCCCCAGATTAGGGGCTCAGACGGGGGGAGAAGGGCTCAGACCCCCAAAGGCCCCCCCCCCCACTGGCTCTGACACACGAGGGTCCCTCCCTCCCCTCTGCCCCCTTTGTGCGCGGCTCCCCCGCCCCCCGGCCGTTGCCCTGAGAGATGGGGCCATGAATAGGAGGCATCTTCCTCCAGCGACCCCCACACCGCCCGCCCCGCCGAGACAAGGGGGCGGTGGCTTCAAGCAGGAGGGAAGCGTGTGGGACACAGCCCCCTCCCCTCCCCAAAGACAGCCCCCTAAATCTCCCTGCCCCTCCTTCCCACAGCCAGCCCCCCACCCCCTGCCCCTCCTCCCCACAACCCCCTCTCCTCCCCAAAGACAGCCCCCTAATCCCCCCGCTCCACCTCCCCTCTCCACGTCCAGCCCCCCCACCCCTTCCCTCCTCCCCACAACCCCCTCCCCCTCCCCAAAGACAGCCCCCCCAATCCCCCTGCTCCACCTCTCCTCCCCACCTCCAGCCCCCTAATCCCCCTGCCCCTCCTTCCCACAGCCCCCTCCCCTCCCCAAAGACAGCCCCCCAATCCCCCTGCCCCTCGTCCCCACAACCCCTTAATTCACGTTGCCCGCAAACCTCTTCCCCCCTCCCCCACAGCCCCCACTCTCTGCCTCCACCTCCCCATAGTACTCTAATCCTACAGCCCCCTCCCCAATATCCCCACTCCTCCCCTCCCCCGAGCTCTTATACCCCCAGGCCCCAAATCCCTGCCTCCCACCTGTCCCAGTCCCTCCCCTTTTCCCCAGCCCCAGGCTCCCCCCACCCCTGTGGCTGCAAACACTCATTAATGCAGCCCCACACGCTGCGCCCCTGCCTGCTCTAAGCCACTAGACCCCGCTCCTTTCCCAGAGCCGGGGATAGAACCCAGGAGTCCGGGAGCATCAGGAAGAAATCACTGGGAGACGGACTCAGCCTGGTACAATCAGTGTTTTATTTTAACACGCTGCCCCCGGACCCCTCCAACTCAGCTCCGCTCCCCAGATCCTGCAGGGCCAGGGGCAGCTCACAGAGGCACTTGTGGGCGTGTGTCCAGAGGCAGATCCATCAGAGAAAGAGACCCCCTGCGACAGAGAGAGAATGAGGGAGCCCCTGAAGGAGGAGGGACCCCCCAACTGTCTCCCCCTGCTCCCCGGTCTCTCTGTTCCTCCCAGCTTTCCCCCCACCCTTGCCCCTACTCCCAAGCACCCCGTATCCCTATCTCTCACCCCATCCTCCCGCCCTCCTGGTTGGTCTCTACCTCACCAGCCCCCACGCCCCTCCCGAGCTGGAGAGAACCCAGGAGTCCTGGCTCCCAGCCTTCCCTGCTCTAACCTACCGGCCCCACTCCCCTCCCAGAGCTGGGATAGGACCCAGAGTCCTGGCTCCTGCCCCACTCCATACCTGTCACCTCCACACTGGCCCCTGTATGTAGCGACTCTCCTCTGAGGCCAGGAAGACGCAGACATCAGCAACCTCTGGGGGCGGAAGGGAGTGGGTCAGTAAAAGCCGCATGTGTGGGGGCCACAGCCCCTTCCCTAATGGGGAGCCTTCTGTGCAACACGCCAAATCAGTGTGCACAGCCCCGATCCCCCCAGTACCCCAATCTATACATGCTCCCCCCAGAACTGTGTCCCACACCACTCCTCCCCACACCCAGCAGATCCAGCCCCCCCTACACAGGGAACCCTGAGCCAGGGGGTCTCACCTTTGGGGTCCCCGAGTCGTCCCAACGGCACCATCCCTGCAAACTGAGCAGCAGGAGGGGAGGGGTCAGAGATGACTGGTGAGCATGGAGCCCCCCTGCACCCCAGGGGAAAGGGGGGAACCAGGGGCAGGGAAGGGAAGGAAAGGAGTTGCAGGGGGGAGGGTGTAATAAGGGGTTATGGGCTGGGAGCCTCAGGGGAGATAGTGCCCCCCCGCCCCATGCACCACTCTGAGGAAGCTCACAGCCCCAGATAGCTCTGTCCAGGGCACTGCTCTGAGGAAGCTCACAGCCCCCAATATCCCCCATCTCCTAGGCTGTGGAGCAATGGGGGGTACTGGGCAGGAATAAGGGGAGCAGAGAGATTGTCGGGCTCAGTGGGGAGGAGGGCACTGGGGGAGGTATGGGACAGAGGGGCCTGTGGGGGCCAGGGTGATGGGGGAATATGGGTCAGGTTCTTCAGAGGGAAACGTGGGCTGTGCTCATGGATAACGGGGTAGAGGAGGACTATGGGGCTGAGAGGAATATGGGTCAGGGGGGTTGTGAGGCGGGGGGATATGGGGCAGAGAGGGGTTGTGAAGCCCAGGGGGAGGTGGATACAAGGCAGAGGGGGCTGTGGGGCTCAGGGTAATACGGAGCAGGTTCTCTGAAGGGAGGGGGCGGGAGTTATGGGGCCCAGCCCCTGCAGTGTTACCTTCTGCAGCACTTTGGGAGGCACCTTGTCCGTCATAGGGGTGGCGATGAACCCAGGAAGCACCACGTTACAACGGATCCCGAACCTGTGGGGGGGACCATGGGGGAGAGGGCAGCCCCCCTGCCTGGTCACCACAGCTCCCCCTGGCCTGCTTCCCCCCAACCGCCAGCTGCCCCCAACTATGCCCCCCAAACCTCCACCCCAGCCTAAGCCCCAGCCCCCCATCTTCCCAGCATAGCCCCCCACACCATTCCCTGCCCCACAGCCTGCCACCCTACCCATGATTTGCCCTACTTTTCCCAGGCTGCCTCAGCCTGCCCCCCAGCTGCACCACCCAGCCTGTATCCCGAGCCTATCCCGCAGTCCCCCCCAGCCTGCCCCACCCTCCTCCCTTCAGCCTGCCCCCTTGCCGCCCTGCAGTCCCCCCCAGCAGCCTGCCCCACCCTCCTCCCTTCAGCCTGTCCCCTTGCTGCCCTGCAGTCCCTCCCCCAGCCTGCCCCACCCTCCTCCCTTCAGCCTGCCCCCTTGCCACCCTGCAGCCCCCGCCCAGCCTGCCCTGCCCTCCTCCCTTCAGCCTGCCCCCTTGCTGCCCTGCAGTCCCTCCCCCAGCCTGCCCCACACTCCTCCCTTCAGCCTGCCCCCTTGCCGCCCTGCAGCCCCCGCCCAGCCTGCCCTGCCTCCTCCTTCAGCCTGCCCCCTTGCTGCCCTGCAGTCCCTCCCCCAGCCTGCCCCACCCTCCTCCCTTCAGCCTGCCCCCTTGCCGCCCTGCAGTCCCTCCTCCAGCCTGCCCCACCCTCCTCCCTTCAGCCTGCCCCCTTGCCGCCCTGCAGTCCCTCCCCCAGCCTGCCCCACGCTCCTCCCTTCAGCCTGCCCCCTTGCCGCCCTGCAGTCCCTCCCCCAGCCTGCCCCCACGCTCCTCCCTTCAGCCTGCCCTGCCCCACGCTCCTCCCTTCAGCCTGCCCCCCTTGCCGCCCTTGCAGTCCCTCCTCCAGCCTGCCCCAGCCTCCTCCCTTCAGCCTGCCCCCTTGCCCGCCCTGCAGTCCCCCCTCCAGCCTGCCCCAGCCTCCTCCCTTCAGCCTGCCCCCTTGCTGCCCTGCAGTCCCTCCCCCAGCCTGCCCCACCCTCCTCCCTTCAGCCTGCCCCCTTGCCGCCCTGCAGTCCCTCCTCCAGCCTGCCCCACCCTCCTCCCTTCAGCCTGCCCCCCCTTGCCCCGCCTCCTGCAGTCCCTCCCCCAGCCTGCCCCACGCTCCTCCCTTCAGCCTGCCCCCTTGCCGCCCTGCAGTCCCTCCCCCAGCCTGCACCACGCTCCTCCCTTCAGCCTGCCCCCTTGAAGCCCTGCAGTCCCCCCTCCAGCCTGCCCCAGCCTCCTCCCTTCAGCCTGCCCCCTTGCTGCCCTGCAGTCCCTCCCCAGCCTGCCCAAGCCTCCTCCCTTCAGCCTGCCCCCTTGCTGCTTTGCAGCCACCCCCCCAGCCTGCCCTGCCCTCCTCCCTTCAGCCTGCCCCCTTGCCCGCCCTGCAGTCCCCCCCAGCCTGCCCCGCCCTCCTCCCTTCAGCTGCCCCCTTGCCGCCCTGCAGTCCCTCCTCCAGCCTGCCCCCACCCTCCTCCCTTCAGCCTGCCCCCTTGCCGCCCTGCAGTCCCTCCTCCAGCCTGCCCCAGCCTCCTCCCTTCAGCCTGCCCCCTTGCCGCCCTGCAGCCCCCGCCCAGCCTGCCCTGCCCTCCTCCCTTCAGCCTGCCCCCTTGCCGCCCTGCAGTCCCCCCTCCAAGCCTGCCCCAGCCTCCTCCCTTCAGCCTGCCCCCTTGCTGCCCTGCAGTCCCTCCCCAGCCTGCCCCAGCCTCCTCCCTTCAGCCTGCCCCCTTGCTGCTTTTCAGCCACCCCCCCAGCCTGCCCTGCCCTTCCTCCCTTCAGCCTGCCCCCTTGCCGCCCTGCAGTCCCCCCCAGCCTGCCCGCCCTCCTCCCTTCAGCCTGCCCCCTTGCCGCCCTGCAGTCCCCCCGCAGCCTGCCCTGCCCTCCTCCCTTCAGCCTGCCCCCTTGCCGCCCTGCAGTCCCACCCCAGGCTGTCCCCCTGCCATTTGGAGTGCCCAGCCCCACCTGCCAGCTCTTTGGCAGCGGTCTTGGTTAGCCCTTCCACACCAGCCTTGGACGCTGCATAGCTCTCACCTGCCCCAGGTTCCCCACCTGTCAGGGAGAGGGACATGTGAGTACAGGGCACTGCTCCAGGGAAGCCTCACAGCCCCTATTATCCCCCCAGGGCACTTCTCCAGGAAAGCTCACAACCCCCACTATCCCCCCCAGGGCACTTCTCCAGGAAAGCTGACAGCCCTTATTATCCCCCCCATAGCACTGCTCTAGGGAAGTTCACAGCTCCTATTATCCCCCCAGGACACTGCCCTGAGGAAGCTCACAGCCCCCGCTATCCCCCAGGACACTGCCCCAAGGAAGCTCGCCGCTCTCACCTTGCCACGATGCTGCCCATGTTGATGATGGACCCCCCTGGGCTCCGCTCCTCCACCAGGCCCCGCGCCACAGCCTGGGTGACCAGGAAGGTTCCCTGGGGAGAGGGGGGATAAGTTAGCTGGGGGGGCTCCAGCAGGGGGGGGTTCTGCCCCTACCCCCATCCAGAAACCATGTACCTTGAGGTTGACTTGGAGCACCTTGTCGAATGCAGCCTCTGTCTGCTTGAGCAGGAACTCGTCCATGGTGATCCCGGCGCAGCTCACGCAGACCCGGGGCGGGGTGGAGAACCGGCCTGGGGACAGCAGGGGGGTCAGGGGGCCTGGGTTCTCCCAGAGGCCAGTGGGGGCTTGTGCTTAGAGTGGGGTGGCAGGGGGAACGGGTCGGGGGCCTGGGTTCTCCCGGAGGCCAGTGGGCCTAGTGGTTAGTGTGTGTGTGTGTGTGTGAGTGAGAGGGGGGGTGTCAGGACAACTGGGGTCTCAGGGAGGGCCTAGTGGTTAGAGTGGACGGGTAGGAGCCAGGACTCCTGGGTTCTCTGGAGGAGAGAGGAATCCATTGGTTTACAGTGGGGGGGGCCCGGACTCCTGGGTTTTTCTCCATCTTCGTTACCTGGATCCGAGCCATGAGCTCCCCCACGCTCTGGGCTGAGCTGACATCTACCCCAAACGCCTCGTGCTCCTGGCCGGACTCCTCCCGTGGCAGCCCCCGCACTGTCTCTGCAGCCCCCGCTTCATTCTGGTCAGCCACGGCCACATGCGCCCCTTCTCGGCCAGCCGGGCACAGACAGCGCGGCCAATCCCGCTGCCCCCCCGCCTGCCATGGCGGGAACCAGGGTCAGAATTGGGGTAGAGGGGACCCAGAACCCCTGCAGGGACCCCCAGACACACACACCCCTGCAGATACCTATACCAAGTCCCGCTGCCCCCCCTGCCTGCATGGGGGAAACTAGGGTCAGAAATGGGGTGGGGGGGACCCAGAACCCCTGTAGGGACCCTCAGAAACACCCCCCTGCAGATACCTATACCAATCCCGCTGCCTCCCCCCGCCTGTCATAGTGGGAACCAGGGTCAGAGATGGGTGAGGGGGGACCCAGAACCTCTGTAGGGACCCCCAGAAAACACCCCCCTGCAGAATCCTATACCAATCCGCTGCTCCCTGCGCCTGCCATGGGGGGAACTAGGGTCAGAGATGGGGTAGGGGGCACCCAGAATCCCTGTAGGGACCCCCCAGACACACACCCCCTGCAGATACGTATACCAATCCTGCTGCTTCCCCCAACACCTGACATGGGGGAACCAGGGTCAGAGATGGGTGGGACACAGAACCCCTGTAGGGACCACCAGAAACACCCCCCTGCAGATACCTATACCAATCCCGGCTGCCCCCCCCCCGCCTGCCATGGGGGGAGCCAGGGTCAGAGATGGGGGGACCCAGAACCCCTGTAGGGACCCCCCAGACAGCCCCCCTGCAGATACCTATACCAATCCCGCTGCCCCCCCCCGCCTGCCATGGGGGGAGCCAGGGTCAGAGATGGGGGGACCCAGAACCCCTGTAGGGACTCCCAGAAACACCTCCCCCGCCTGCCATGGGGGGAACCAGGGTCAGAGACGAGGGGGACCCAGAACCCCTGTAGGGACCCCCAGAAACACCCCCTGCAGATCCTATACCAATCCCGCTGCTCCCTGCGCCTGCCATGGGGGGAACTAGGGTCAGAGATGGGGTAGGGGGCACCCAGAATCCCTGTAGGTACCCCCAGACACACACACCCCTGCAGATACGTATACCAATCATGCTGCCCCCCCCCCCGCCTGCCATGGGGGAACCAGGGTCAGAGACGGGGGGGGGACCCAGAACCCCTGTAGGGACCCCCAGAAACACCCCCCTGCAGATACCTATACCAATCCCGCTGCCTCCCCTACTCCGCCTGCCATGAGGGGAACCAGGGTCAGAAATGGGGTGGGGGGGGACCCAGAACCCCTATAGGGACCACGAGAAACACCCCCTGAAGATACCTATACCAATCCCACTGCCCCTCACGCCTGCCATGGGGGGAACTAGGGTCAGAGATGGGGTTGGGGGGACCCCAGAATCCCTGTAGGGACCCCCAGAAACACCCCCCTGCAGATACCTATACCAATCCCGCTGCCCCCCCCGCCTGCCATGGGGGGAGCCAGGGTCAGAGATGGGGGGACCCAGAACCCCTGTAGGGACCCCCAGAAACACCTCCCCCGCCTGCCATGGGGGGAACCAGGGTCAGAGATGGATGGGGGGGATCCAGAACCCCTGTAGGGACCCCCAGAAACACCCCCTGAAGATACCTATACCAATCCCACTGCCCCTCATGCCTGCCATGGGGGGAACTAGGGTCAGAGACGGGGTTGGGGGGACCCAGAATCCCTGTAGGGACCCCCAGAAACACCCTCCTGCAGATACCTATACCAATCCCGCTGCCTCCCCAACACCTGCCATGGGGTGAACCAGGGTCAGAGATGGGGGGGGGACCCAGAACCCCTGTAGAGACCCCCAGAAACACCTCCCCCGCCTGCCATGGGGGGAACCAGGGTCAGAGATGGATGGGGGGGATCCAGAACCCCTGTAGGGACCCCCAGAAACATCCCCTGCAGATACCTATACCAATCCTGTTGCCCCCCCCAACACCTGCCATGGGGGGGAACCAGGGTCACAGACGGGGGGGGACCCAGAACCCCTGTAGGGACCCCCAGAAACACCCCCCCTGCAGATACCTATACCAATCCCGCTGCCCCCCCAGCACCTGCAATGGGGGGAACCAGGGTCAGAGATGTGCTGGGGGGGACCCAGAACCCCTGTAGGGACCCCCAGACACCCCCCCCGCAGATACCTATACCAATCCCGCTGCCCCCCCCAACACCTGCAATGGGGGGAACCAGGGTCAGAGATGTGCTGGGGGGGACCCAGAACCCCTGTAGGGACCCCCAGACACCCCCCCCCGATACCTATACCAATCCCGCTGCCCCCCCCAACACCTGCAATGGGGGGGAACCAGGGTCAGAGACGGGGGGACCCAGAACCCCTGTAGGGACCCCCAGACACCCCCCCCGATACCTATACCAATCCCGCTGCCCCCCCAACACCTGCCATGGGGGGAACGAGGGTCAGAGACGGGGGGGACCCAGACCCCCGCCCACCCTCAGGGAGCCCTCAAAGCCCCCCAGCCCCCTGGGCCCCCCCTACACTGGGCCCCCCCAGGAACCTGCCCCAGACCCTCCAAGCTGGATGGGGGAGGGGCCCCTCCCCCTGTAGCCCCCGCCCCCGAGCGCCCCCCGCTGGGGAACCTGTCACCAGGGCCAGCGTGGAGCGGAGCCGCAGCGGGGCCGCCATGACAGCGGCGCGCGGACCATAGAGCGGGGGCGGGGGGCGGGGGCGGGGGCGGGCCCCAGAAACGGCAGCGCTAGGCGGGAACTCTATGGTCAGAGTCCTCCCGGCCCAGAGCGCGGGAGCTGGGGCAGGACTCCTGGGTTCTCTCCCCAGCTGGGCGGGGGAGGGGGGCGAAAAGGGGGATGCACGCTGGGAGCCAGGAGTCCTGGGTTCTCTGGCAGCTCTGGGAGGGCAGTGGGGGCTGGGGGGGGTTACAGCAGGGGGGGCTGGGAGCCAGGACTCCTGGGTTCTCTGCCAGCTCTGGGAGGGCAGTGGGGGCTGGGGGGGTTACAGCAGGGGGGGGCTGGGAGCCAGGACTCCTGGGTTCTCTGCCAGCTCTGGGAGGGGAGTGGGGGCTGGGGGGGTTACAGCAGGGGGGGCTGGGAGCCAGGACTCCTGGGTTCTCTGCCAGCTCTGGGAGGGCAGTGAGGGCTGGTGGGGGGTTACAGCAGGGGGGGCTGGGAGCCAGGACTCCTGGGTTCTCTGCTAGCTCTGGGAGGGCAGTGAGGGCTGGTGGGGGGTTACAGCAGGGGGGGCTGGAAGCCAGGAGTCCTGGGTTCTCTGCCAGCTCTGAGAGGGCAGTGGGGGGCTGGGGGGGGTTACAGCAGGGGGGGGCTGGGAGCCAGGACTCCTGGGTTCTCTGCCAGCTCTGGGAGGGGAGTGGGGGCTGGGGGGGTTACAGCAGGGGGGGGCTGGGAGCCAGGACTCCTGGGTTCTCTGCCAGCTCTGGGAGGGCAGTGGGGGCTGGTGGGTTAGAGCAGGCGGAGGTGGGAGCCAGGACTCCTGGGTTCTCTCCCCAGCCCTGGGAGGGCAGTGGGGGCTGGTGGGTTAGAGCAGGAGGGGCTGGGAGCCAGGCCTCCTGGGTTCTCTCCCCCGCTCTGGGAGGGGAGTGGGGGCTGGTGGGTTAGAGCAGGGGGGGCTGGGAGCCAGGACTCCTGGGTTCTCTCCCCCGCTCTGGGAGGGGAGTGGGGGCTGGTGGGTTAGAGCAGAGGGGGCCTGGGAGCCCGGACTCCTGGGTTCTCCCTGGCTCTGGGAGGGGAGTGGGGGCTGGTGGGTTAGAGCAGGAGGGGCTGGGAGCCAGGACTCCTGGGTTCTCTCCCCGACTCTGGGAGGGGAGTGGGGGCTGGTGGGTTAGAGCAGAGGGGGGCTGGGAGCCCGGACTCCTGGGTTCTCTCCCCGGCTCTGGGAGGGGAGTGGGGGCTGGTGGGTTAGAGCAGGAGGGGCTGGGAGCCAGGACTCCTGGGTTCTCTCCCCGGCTCTGGGAGGGGAGTGGGGGCTGGTGGGTTAGAGCAGAGGGGGGCTGGGAGCCCGGACTCCTGGGTTCTCTCCCCGGCTCTGGGAGGGGAGTGGGGACTGGTGGGTTAGAGCAGGAGGGGCTGGGAGCCAGGACTCCTGGGTTCTCTCCCCTGCTCTGGGAGGGGAGTGGGGGCTGGTGGGTTAGAGCAGAGGGGGGCTGGGAGCCTGGACTCCTGGGTTCTCTCCCTGGCTCTGGGAGGGGAGTGGGGGCTGGTGGGTTAGAGCAGGTGGGGCTGGGAGCCAGGACTCCTGGGTTCTCTCCCTGCTCGGAGGTTAGGGTCAGAGACGGGGAGCAGATCCTGATGAAGCAGGCAGTGAGGTGGTCACTCCATGCCCCCTGCTGTCCATGGCGTACCACTCCCCTCCTCCAGTACATACAGACTTTGCACCAACAGCATCTCAGATCATTGTTTAATCTGTTAATTAATAACACAATTTTCGCTACAATCATCCACAAAATAGTCCTGCAGGGCCCCACCTGGCCCCCAGTCCCCAGCCCACCCATACAAAAGCAAAATCATCTACAAAAATATACCCCCCCTTATGAAACCTTTCCTGCCCCCCAGGACTAATTGACCGCACAACCACCAGGCTCCAAAGTCACCCCCAATTAACAGCCCCTCCCCCAGGACATACCATTCAATAGGGACACCATCAAGCTGGGTGCTTGTGATTTGCCTTCCAGCTCCGGATGCCTGGGCCCACATGGCTCCCCTGGATCCCACAGTTCATGCTAATTCCCTCAGGACGGGATGCCTGGGTCCGCATGCCAATCCCGTCCCTCCCCCAGCTGGGTCTGCTTTTCTCCTCCATCACCAAAGCCCCTGCACCCCAGAATCACCCCCAAAATAACTTCTGTCGGGGAACTGTCGCCTAGCAGTGTCTTGATTAGCCCCGCTCAATGCCCCTTTGGTCCCTAGTGTGGTGGGGGAGTCAGGGCAGCCACCCCATATGGAACTAGCCTGGATAGCTGCTCTGGTTTGGGGGTCACACAGGGTGGGTTGTGGGGGAGAATTCTGAGTAATCTGCCCAAATAAAACCTGGTCCAAGAAGCAAAGGATTCTGGGTAACCCCCCATATAGCCCCCCATGTGGTCCAAAGGGCAGGGGCTTTTCTCCCCATCTTCTCCAAACCAACCCATGATGTGACCCAGAGGATTCATTTCCTTAAGCTCCCCTTTCCAAAAGACGGGGTGGCCCTGCTGCCCCCCATCTCACCCCTAGGGGACACACAGGGCTGGGGAGGGACTTGGATTTGGACCCTCCCAGAAAACAAATCAAGCAGCATCACATTATCTCCCCCGCCCCAGGTTCACACCCCCCTGCTCCCTGTTCAGCTGGAAGTCAGATGATGCCCCCGGATGCCAAGGCCAATGAGATTCCCCCCACGCCGGTGTCTGGGCCATCCTCTGTCCCTGGCTACTGGGGCTGTGCGGCTGGCCCCTCCCCCCAGCAGAGGTGCCTGTGTGTACAGGGCACCTCACACCCCCACGTCTATATGGTGCCCACCCCGAGGTCTGACCCAGCCCCAGAGCCTGCACTGCGCCAGCCCCATTACTGGGGTCCTTGTCACCACCCAATCCCAGAGTGAGTGTGTCGGCACCTGGACACCAGTGTCCGTGCCACCCTCTCCCCACGGCACGCACTGCATCCTCCCTGCCCCCCAGATACCCCCAGGGCTCACACAGCAGCCCTGTCCCAGGGGGAAGCTCTGGGTGGACCCAGGCATCTGGGATGGGGGGGCACATCCCCCACCTGGTCACCAGGATTCATGTGGCCTCCCCCCACCCCTCACAGCCCACATAGCACCCCCAATCCTGGACACCTGGGTCCATGCAGAACTGGTCCCCGCTCCCCTCCCCCCCTGTGTCCCGGATGCCAGGGCGTATCACACCCCCCACCCCTGGAGTCCACAGGGAGTCCCATCCCGGATGCCTGGGTCCACGCACCAGCGCCCCCCAGGAGCCCCCTGCTGGGGCCTGCTACTCGTAGTGCGCGATGAACACCATCATGGCAACACCGCAGACCAGCCCCAGCACCTCCAGCAGGGACTGCAGGGGCGCCGCATCCCGCAGCAGCTCTGGGATCACTGACACGGTACCCACGTAGATGAACCCGCCCGCCGTGAAGGGCAGGATCCAGGCCGTGGCTGCCTCCCCGATGCCCTCGGCCAGCAGTGAGCAAGCCGTGCCCGCCAGGGCGCCCAGTGCCGTCAGCAGCTGCAGCTTCATTGCCTGCGGGGGAGAGAGAGGGACTGGGGAGTATCACTGGAGGACTATGGGGTTTGGTGGGACTGGGAGGCAAGTAGGGGTTTGGGGCAGGGTCAGCAGGAGAATACAGGGGGGCAGGGGCAGGCCTTAGCAGGAGTCCCGGGGCAGGGGTGAGTAGGGAATCCAGGGGTGGGGGCAGGCAGCAGCGGAGGGTACGGGGCAGGGTTAGCAGGGATTCCAGGGCGGAAGCAGGCAGCAGTAGGGGTCTAGGGTGGGGTTAGCAAGGGGGCGGGGTCAGCAGGGCTCCCAGGGCAGGGGTAGGCAGCACCAGGGGTCCCTGGTGGGATTAGCAAGAGGGCGGAGTAAACAGGGATCCCAGGGCGGCAGCAGTAGGGGTCTGGGGTGGGGTTAGCGTCAGCAGGGATCCCAGGGTGGGGGAGGGCAGGCAGCAGCAGGGCTCCTGGGCAGGGTTAGCAAGGGGGCGGAGTTAGCAAGGGGATGGGGTCAGCAGGGAGGGTCCCAGGGTGGGGTTAGCAAGGGGGTGGGGTCAGCAGGGATCCCAGGGCAGGGTGTGGGGACTGGCAGCAGCAGGGGTCCGGGGCAGGGTTAGCAAGGGGGCAGGGTCAGCAGGGGTCCCAGGGCAGGAGCAGAAAGCAGCAGGGGTCCAGGGCGGGGTTAGCAAGGAGGCAGGCAGCAGGGGGGGGGCGGTCCGGGACAGGGTTAGCAGGGATCCCAGGGCCGAGGCTGTACCTTGCGCTTGCTACAGCCTGACTGGACGAGAATGGCGAAGTCGCCCACTTCGTGGGGCACCTCGTGCAGCAGCACAGTGAGGGTGGTCACAGCCCCCACCCCAGCCCCCGCCAGGAACGATGCCCCGATCGCCAGCCCGTCCGTGAAGTTGTGCGTCAGGTCGGCCGCCAGGTTCAGGTACCCAGAGACCTTCATTGCTGCAGGGGGGGAGGGAGACAAGAATTGTAACCTCCCAACCTGATCACAGCCCTCTCAAACCCTCTCCGCCGCGCCCCCCTTATCCTTCCCCAGATGCTCTCTGTGCCATGGTGCCCCCCACGGACCCAGCTCCCTCCTTCCAGCACCCCCCGACGACTTACTGGACTCCTGAGTCCGTTCCTCTGACTCCTGGCCCCTCTTCTTGGGGGCTGCCTTGTCAGGGGCACGCACCTTGCTGGGCTTCCTCTCCTGGGGCCCGTTGTCCTCCTCACCAGAGCTGCTCTTTGCCTTCGGAGCTGTGGGTGGACCAGGGGGTAGTTGGGGGGGGTCAGGGGAGACTGCCCTAGTCCTTCTCCCAGGAGCCTGCCCAGGGACAGTGCAGGGACTCTTGCTACCGTGTGGGTCCAGGACCCACCAGCACCCCTCCCACTGATCCCCAGAGTCACCTGCAGACCCGTCAGGGCCCTTATATGGCCCTCCCCTTCCCAAGCCCACTCCAATCCATGGATTCCGAGGCCAGAAGGGACTGGTCTGACCCTCTGTACAGCGCAGGCCAGCAACCTGCCCCATGATAATCCCCAGAGCAGATCTCGGAGAGAACCAGTCAACTGTGGGTTAAATATGGCCGGGCTGGAGAATCTGCCTGGACCTTGGGAAATGGTTCCACTGGTTCATTCCCCAGCCGGTGGATGGCGTTAGAGCGTCCTGGGCTAGACTGGGGAGCCCAGCAGGACAGAGACGGGGATCACATCACCCCTTCGCCTTCTCTGGGGTCAGTGAAACAGACGGCGCTTCTGGACTCCAGGCTTTCCAGCCCTCCACCGTTCCCATGGCTCTTCTCTGGCCCCTCCTCAATGTATCCCCAGCCCGCTGGAGTTAATACACCTATCTCACAAAACTGGAAGGGACCTTGGATGGTCATTGAGTCCAGCCCCCCTTCACTAGCAGGACCAAGTACTGATTTTGCCCCAGATCCCTAAATAGCCCCCTCAAGGACTGAACTCACAAACCCTAGGTTTAGCAGGCCAATGCTCAAACCACTGAGCTATCCCCTTCTCCCTCCCCAGTTGGGGGCTCCAAAACTGGACCCAGGGTTCTAACAATGTGTACAAGCCAGGGGTGCTGGAAATGGGGGAGGGTGTTCCAGCTGGTATGTACCGTGGCTGTGCCACCATGGCTCTGCCCATGGGCAGGGGATCTGGGGGAGGGTTGGGTTGTGGGGAGGGGATCTGGGGGGACATTGTGGGGGGGAGAAGGAGTCCTGGATGGTACATACCACGGCTGTGCCCAAGGCTGGGAGATCCACGGGGGGTGGGTGGGACATGCAGGGGGTGGTGTCCGGTTGTGCCCATGGCTGGGGGAACCATTGAAGGGGGCGGGTGGGACGTGTGTGTGGGGGTGTCCGGCTGTGCCCGTGGCTGGGGGAACCATGGAGGGGGGTTCCCATGTGGTACGTACAATGGCTGTGTCCATGGCTGGGGGAAACATGGAGGGGGGTTCCCATGTGGTATGTACCATGGCTGTGTCCATGGCTGGGGGGACCATTGAAGGGGGCGGGTGGGACGTGTGTGTGTGGGGGTGTCCGGCTGTGCCCGTGGCTGGGGGAACCACGGAGGGGGGTTCCCATGTGGTACGTACCATGGCTGTGTCCATGGCTGGGGGAACCATGGAGGGGGTGGGTGGGACGTGTGTGTGTGGGGGGTGTCCGGCTGTGCCCGTGGCTGGGGGAACCATGGAGGGGGGTTCCCATGTGGTACATACCATGGCTGAGCCCGTGGCTGGGGGAACCATTGAAGGGGGCGGGTGGGACGTGTGTGTGGGGGGGGGTGTCCGGCTGTGCCCGTGGCTGGGGGAACCATGGAGGGGGGTTCCCATGTGGTACGTACCATAGCTGTGCCCATGGCTGGGGGAACCATGGAGGGGGGTTCCCATGTGGTACGTACCATGGCTGTGTCCATGGCTGGGGGAACCATGGCGGGGGTTCCCATGTGGTACGTACCATAGCTGTGTCCATGGTGGGGGAACCATGGTGGGAGTTCCCATCTGGTACGTGCCATAGCTGTGTCCATGGCTGGGGGAACCACTGAGGGGGGCGGGTGGGACGTGTGTGTGTGTGGGTGTCCGGCTGTGCCTGTGGCTGGGGGAACCATGGTGGGGGTTCCCATCTGGTACGTACCATAGCTGTGTCCATGGCGGGGGTTCCCATCTGGTACGTACCATGGCTGTGTCCATGGCTGGGGGAACCATGGAGGGGGTGGGTGGGACGTGTGTGTGTGTGGGTGTCTGGCTGTGCCCATGGCTGGGGGAACCATAGAGGGGGGTGCCCATGTGGTACATACCATAGCTGTGTCCGCCGTGGCTGTGCCCATGGCCATGGCCCCCTTTCACGAGTCTCACAAACTTCTCCACCACCAGGAAGGCTACAATGCCAGCCAGTACCCAGAGCCCCACAGCCATCATCCGCTGGTGATCCTGCCCTGGGGGGCAGAGATGATGTGGAGCAGGCTGGAAAAGAGACTATCAGCCCCCCTTCCCCCACCACGGTACAGCCCTCTCCCAAGACCAGAGTCCCACCGCTGTCACTTGCCTGGGATGCTGCCCTGGGGGTGGTGGGGGTGGAAAGAGTGCCAACCCACTAACCTGCCCCCCATTACACCTCCCCTATAGCCATTACCCCCATCCCCTGCCTAGCCACAGACACGAGCCTCTCCAGCTCTCTGCAGAAACCCTAGCCCTTCTGGGCCCCGCTTCACGCTGCCCCACACAAACCTCCAACCACAGCCCCGTTTCCCTGGTCTGTCCAGCCCTCCCTCCCCCACCCACTGCCCCCCGCCTCACCTTGGTGGGAGTGACCATGGCCAGTCGACACTGTGGGGGAGTGACCATGGGCATGGCCGCCTTCCGTGTGGTGGGAGTGGGGCACTGGGGAGGGAAAGGCGCAGAGATGAGTGACCAGACCCCCAAGAGGGAAGAGGCCCCAGGGCCCATTCCCTGCCTCCTGAGCCAGACTGGCCGCATCCCAGGCACCTCCCAGAGAGGAACGCCCCATATCCCATTCCCCGCCCCTGAGCCAACCAGTCCCCCTGCCCCAGGCCAGATTGGAGCTGGGACCCTGAGAGGGGAGAGGCCCCATGTCCCATTCCATCTGTGTGCTGCTCACCCAAAGCATGGGGGATGAGGTGCAGGAAGGCATCCCCCAGGAGTCCCCCCGAGGCAAAGCTGAGCAGCAGCCTGAGCAGGGCTTGGTGCTGGGAAGTGTTTGACTCCACGGGGATGAGGAAGAGGATGAAGTAGGGGGCAGCGCTGATCAGCAAGGTGGCTCCGATGGCCTGCAGAGGTTGCGGGGAGGGGGGAGGAGAGAGACTGTCAGGGGGTTATGCCAGTGCAAGCACGTGCAAGGCAGCACCTCCACGTTCAACACAGGAACTCACGTGTGTCCATAGCTTGACCAAGTCCTGCCTCTCCTTCCCAGGCAACTGCTCGTGGCTCGGGGACCCCTTAGCCGAGTGCGGAACATGGACCTCCTTGGGCTGGTGGCTAAAGTCGGCCTCGCTGGGGCCGTGGAAGTCCTTGTGCAAATGCCCATGGCCGTGGAAGTCCCCGTGCGAGTGGCTGTGGTGAGAATGGCTGTGCCCATGGTGCAGATCCTTGTGGCTGTGCCCATGGTACAGATCCTCGTGGCTGTGCCCAGCGTGGCTGTGCCCGTGGTGCAAATCCTCAGCATGGCTGTGCCCGTGGTGCAAATCCTCAGCATGGCTGTGCCCGTGGTGCAAATCCTCGTGTGAATGCCCGTGGTACAGATCCTCATGGCCATGCCCAGCATGGCTGTGCCCATGGTGCAGATCCTCATGCGAATGCCTGTGGTGCAGATCCTCGTGTGAAGAAGTAATCTGTATCAGCGCTGCACAGACCATCATGGCGGCGACTGGGCCATAGAGTCCCGCTCTGCCCTGCGTCCATCCAGGCAGCACCATCCTGCTGTCACGGCTGGAAATCAGGAGTGTGAGCATGATCTTCCCCGTCACACTCACATATCCCCTCTAGTCCCTGTTCTCTCCAGCCAGAAATGTGGAAGAAATTCTAGAGAGGCCAGTGTAAAATCATAGTGGTACAGCAAAGCCTAGAGTCTGCACTGCATGACCATAACTAACCAGAACAGATCTAGCACTGCAGGGCCATAGTGATGGAGAGGAGTGTCTAAAGCGGCACTGCTGGGTCACAGGGATCACAAGAGGAGGGTCTAGAACAGTGTTTCTCAATGACCGGTCTGGGGACCGGCGCCATCTCAGAGATCTCCCTGACACAGGTTGGAAGGCAGCAAGCTGGTCCGTGGTATCAGAAAAAGTGAGAAATGCTGCTCTCGAAGAACCCCTGCAAGATCCTTCTCACAATCACTATGACTCATGTAATACACGCTCTACACCCGCAGCCCTCAGCCTTTTCAAACAACTGCACCCCTTTCTGGGGACTGATTTGTATTGCCTACCCCGAGTTTCACCTCACTTAAAAACTACCTGCTTATAAAACCAGACATAACACTACAGGCGTCAGAGCCCACCATTACTGAATCATGGCTGGCTCTCTCCTCAGGTGTGTGATAATTTAGTCTGCACTGACTTGGCTGGTGCTTTTCATGCAGCCTGTTGTAAAACTAGGCAAGACTTGAGCTGAGCTGATGTATCCCCGGAAGACCCCGCACACCCCCATGGGAGCGTGTACCCCTGGTTGAGAACCAGGGCTCTAGACGCCCTTCCTTGTCCCCTCCATGCACTCTTTGCCACCTCTATGACCCCGCAGTGCCCTCCTTCCCAGCGCCGTGGCCCTACACGGCCCTGCCTACCCTGTTTGCCCAGGGCTAGGATCACACAGTGGCTCCTTCTGCCACCCACGAATTTATAGCCCGGGGCTTCCCACAGGCTCTAGGGTTGGTGCGGCCCTTCTGGGCCCTCTTGCCTAGCATCTCTATGGCCATTATACCTCCACGCGGCCCCTCTACCTGCCACGCAGCCCCCCAGGGCCTTCTACCCCCCCGCCGTGTCCAGCCTGGGCTTGTCTCTGGGACCCCGGGGCCCCTCGGACCCCCACCCCAAGGGGCGCTCTAGCCCCCACCCCTTCCTCTCTATGGCCACGGCCCCTCGTCCTCCCAGCTCCCTAACCCACATCCACGCGGCCCCTCTAGCCCCCTCCCCCCCCCATGCTCCGGGGGGGGGTCTCACCGTCACTGGAATCCGTTAGCTCGGGCTCAGACCCGACGTGGCAGCCAGACTCCTCCCCCTCCAAAATCTCGCGGGAACAATCCCCAGACCCGTCCACCCCTCCCCCGCGAGCAGGCAGTGCCCTTCACAAAGATGGTGGCAACCATGGCCCTTAATATCGCCCCTCTTAAAGATGGAGGCCCCAGGAGGCCGTCCGAGTGCCCCTCACAAAGATGGTGACTGTGGCGAGACTTACCCGGACTATTACCACGGGGGCGCCATCTTTGTGCGGGGCGGGCTGAAGACTGACTAGGGGTCGCCATCTTTGTTTAGGGCGGAGCACTTTCACCTCCCCACCAGTCTGGGAGCAAACAAAGCGGACAGTTTGGGATGTTCTCCCGTCTGTAGTGTAAGTGGCGTGGAGGAAAGCTGTGTCCATGAGATAGAGCCGTCACGGTGACTGTTTGGAACAAATCCCGTCTCTATGCTTTATAGCATTGCATGCCGGGAAGGCGGAAGGGGCGGGTTCTCGTGGATTGTCAATGGTGCATTGTGGGCTCTTTTATAGGCTCGGCCATGGCGCATTATGGGCTGAAAGAGCCCTCGCGCGGTGCATTATGGGCCGAATTCCCCCCTCCCCGCGCGGGGCATACTGGGGCCGGCCGCGGTGCATGCTGGGCCGGGGAGGCCCTCGCGCGGGGCATGCTGGGCCAGCTGGGCCCGGCCGCGGTGCAGTGTGGGTCCGCTCGGCTCCCGCAGGAGGCGGTGGCGGAGTCTGGATCAGGCCGGAGCCCGGGGGGGGTCTGAGACCCGGATCCCCCCGGCACGGAGCGGGGACCCCCGGGATGGGAGACCGCGGCCGCGGTGAGCCGGAGGGGGCGAGACACCCCGCGGGGGCCCCGCCCTGCGCGGGGGGGGCACCCGAGGGTGCAGGCAGGGGCGTGACGTAGCGTGGGGCCCGGCCCGTCGAGAGCCGGCGGGTGCTGGGTGCTCAGGGGGTGGGTGCCCGGGGGGGAGGGTGCTGGGTGCTCAGGGGGTGGAGAGGAGGGTGCGGGGGGCTTGCTGGGTACTCAGGGTGGAGAGGAGGGGGGGGGTGCCCGGGGGGAGGGTGTTGGGTGCTCAGGGCGGAGAGGAGGGGGGGTGCTAGGTATGGAGGGCGGGGTGCCCGGGGGGAGGGTGCTGGGTGCTCAGGGCGGAGAGGAGGGGGGGTGCTAGGTATGGAGGGCGGGGTGCCCGGGGGGAGGGTGCTGGGTGCTCAGGGTGGAGAGAAGGGGGGGGTGCTAGGTATGGAGGGGGGGGGTGCCCGGGGGGAGGGTGCTGGGTGCTCAGGGCGGAGAGGAGGGGGGGTGCTAGGTATGGAGGGGGGGTGCCCGGGGGGAGGGTGCTGGGTGCTCAGGGCGGAGAGGAGGGTTGGGGGGTGCTGAGTGCTCGGGGGGTGGAGAGGAGGCGGGGGTGCTAGGGACGGAGGGGGTGGCTGCCCGGTGGGGAGGGTGTTGGGTGCTCGGGGTGGAGAGGAGGGTGGGGGGTTGCTGGGTGCTGGGCGCTCGGGGGGTGGAGAGGAGGGTGCGGGAGTGCTGGGTGCTCAGGGCGGAGAGGAGAGTTGAGGGGTGCTGGGTGCTCAGGGGGTGGAGAGGAGGCAGGGTGCTAGGGACGGAGGGGGTGGCTGCCCGGTGGGAAGGGTGCTGGGCGCTCGGGGCGGAGAGGAGGGTGCGGGTGTGCTGGGCGCTCAGGGTGGAGAGAAGGTGGGGGGGTGCTGGGTGCTCAGGGTGGAGAGGAGGGTGGGGGGGTGCTCGGGGCAGAGAGGAGGCTCCATGTGAGCAGCCAGTGAGATCAGGCAGGTTTGCGGGGGGGGCAGCATGAATAACGGTGGGCTTGGGAGGTTGCAAGTAGGGGGTGGGGTGGGGCCCAGGCAAGCCCTTCTCGGGGGCTTCTCCTCCACCGTGAGGGTCCTGTGTTCCAGGGACCCCTGGCTGGGGTGGGCTGTCCCTCTCTGGGATTCTAGGGAGACCTGTCCCCCAGAGCACATACCCCGCCCTTCACACTAGTAGGCTGAGATCTGCACAGGGATTGCAGGTGGAAGGGGAAATAAGGGGGTTATGAGGTTGGGGGACCATTCCCAGTGCTGGGGGATTGGGGCAAGGGGGTGCTTCACTGGGAGAGGGCCCATTTCTGGGGGCCACTCCTGATCCTCCCTCCCCCAAGGTGCCTGTTGCCGGGGTAATGGGCAGAGAAGAGTGATCATGTGCTCACTGGATTCTTGTGCAATAGCGGGGGTGTGGGGGGGAAGTGCAGACATCTGGGCAGACTTTGACCTGCAGTAACCCCAGGGTGAGGTGCCATGCTGCTGGGGGCCCTGCCCTTGGTGCCCCATCTCCCCAGGGGTCAACACACTGCGGGGGGAGGGTCCCGGCTGTGCTTTGTCACCCCAGGGGGTGTCATGTTACTGAGGGCCCTGCCCTCGGTGCCCTGTCTCCCCAACTGGGCAGCATGCTGTTGGGGAAATGTCATCCCAGTTATCCCCCATCTCCTTGGAAGTGGGGGCACATCTCCCCAGCTAGGTGCTCGGGGTGCCACGCTGCTGGAGGGGGAGGGGGATGTCCTGGCTGTGCCCTGTCTCCCCAGCTGGGCACCAGGGGGTGCTGTGCTGCATCAAGGATGTTGTCTCAGCTGTCCCCTGTTTCCCTGGGGGGGGGGGGGGGGCACATCTTTCTAGCCGGGTGCTCAGTGGCGCCACATTGCCAGAGTGTGTACTGGTTATGTCCCGTCTCCGCCCCGTCTCCTCTGCTAGGCACTGGGGGTCGCTGTGCTGATGAGCTAATCCCCTTCTCTCCGCCTCAGACTGCAGGAGCCCCGACAGTTCGTCTCTGAGCTCATCACCCCCACCGGAGCTCTCGGCCCCACTTCACCCCTCCATGATCAGCTCGGCCATGACCTCCTCCATCAACTCACCCATCAGCAGTTTGGGCTCCCCCTTCCCCGTCATCAGCTCGTCCCTGGGGTCCCCTGGGCTCCCAGCCACACCCTCCAGCGGCTATGGCCCCGTAAGCAGCCCCCAGGTAAAGGGGAGGGTGGCTCCTCCCCCAGGGGGCAGAGGAGAGCTGGTGGGGGGTGAGGAGCTGAGGGATGGTGAGGGAGGCTGGAGGCTTCCCCAAGGGCGCAGCGCCATGGAGCCGAGCCCTGGGGAGAGGGTTGGGAGTTAGGGGGATGATCTCCTTGGAGGGAGAGGATTCCTAGATTCATAGACTCTAGGACTGGAGGGGACCTCGAGAGGTCATCGAGTCCAGTCCCCTGCCATCTGCCAGGACCACATACTGTCTAGACCATCGCTGACAGACATTTATCTAACCTACTCTTAAATATCTCCAGAGATGGTGATTCCGCCACCTCCCTAGGCAGTTTATTCCAGTGTTTAACCACCCTGACAGTTAGGAACTTTTTCCTAATGTCCAACCTAAACCTCCCTTGCTGCAGTTTAAGCCCATTGCTTCTTGTTCTATCATTGGAGGCTAAGGCGAACAAGTTTTCTCCCTCCTCCTGACACCCTTTTAGATTCCTGAAAACTGCTATCATGTCCCCTCTCAGTCTTCTCTTTTCCTAGCTAAATAAGCCCAGTTCTTTCAGCCTTCCTTCATAAGTCATGTTCTCAAGACCTTTAATCATTCTTGTTGCTCTTCTCTGGACCCTTTCCAGTTTCTCCACATCTTTCTTGAAATGCGGTGCCCAGAACTGGACACACTACTCCAGTTGAGGCCTAACCAGCGCAGAGTAGAGCAGAAGAATGACTTCTCGTGTCTTGTTTACAACACACCTGTTAATGCAGCCCAGAATCACGTTTGCTTTTTTTGCAACAGTATCACATTGTTGACTCATATTTAGCTTGTGGTCCACTATGCCCCTAGATCCCTTTCTGCCATACTCCTTCCTAGACAGTCTTTTCCCATTCTGTATGTGTGAAACTGATTGTTCCTTCCTAAGTGGAGCACTTTGCATTTGTCTTTGTTAAACTTCATCTGGTTTACCTCAGACCATTTCTCCAATTTGTCCAGATCATTTTGAATTTTGACCCTGTCCTCCAAAGCAGTTGCAATCCCTCCCAGTTTGGTATCGTCTGCAAACGTAATAAACGTACTATCTATGCTGACATCTAAGTCGTTGATGAAGATATTGAACAGAGCTGGTCCCAAAACGGACCCCTGCGGAGCCCCACTTGTTATACCTTTCCAGCAGGATTGGGAGCCATTAATAACCACTCTCTGAGTATGGTTATCCAGCCAGTTATGCACCCACCTTATAATAACCCCATCTAAATTGTATTTGCCTGGTTTATCGATAAGGATATCATGCGAGACGGTATCAAATGCCTTGCTAAAGTCTAGGTATACCACATGCACCGCTTCTCCCTTATCCACAAGACTCGTTATCCTATCAAAGGAGCCAGGAGCCAGTGTGCGGGGACGGGCAGCCAGTGAGTTGGGAAGTGGATAAAATAGGGAATGTGCCCTAGTTGGGAGAGATGAGATGAGGGGTCACAGACATGATGGGGATAGGAGCGCGTGTGCGGCTGGGCTGGGGGCCACAGGAGTAAGGGGAGGGAAAGGCTGAATCCTAGCAGTGACTGGGGTGTTCTCCTCTGGGGGCTGATACCCATGAGGAGGTGGGAGCTGAGGGGAGGGATTGGGGAGTGGGGCAGGTTCTCTGGCAGGGTAGCCAGGTTAGCTCCCATCTGTCTGCCCCCAGATTAACTCCACTGTGAACCTGTCGGGCATGCACTCCGTCAGCAGCTCGGAAGACGTCAAGCCCCCCCTGGGCATGCGGGGTCTCCCGTGTCACCCCCACGGTGGCATGATGCCGGGGAAGCGCCTCTGTGCCATCTGTGGGGACAGATCATCAGGTACCGAGGGCCGGGGCGCTTGGGTTCTATCCTCAGCTGTGAAAGGGGAATGCGGACAAGGGGGCTAGAGCAGGGAAATGGGGAGGGGGGGGGCTGGGAGCCCGGACTTCTGGGTTCTATCCCTGGCTGTGGGAGGGGAGCTGGTTGTGGAGAGCTGGGAGCCCGGACTCCTGGGTTCTGTCCCTGGCTGTGGGAGGCGAGCTGGCTGTGGAGGGCTGGGAGCCCGGACTCCTGGGTTCTGTCCCTGGTTGTGGGAGGCGAGCTGGCTGTGGAGGGCTGGGAGCCCGGACTCCTGGGTTCTGTCCCTGGTTGTGGGAGGCGAGCTGGGTGTGGAGGGCTGGGAGCCCGGACTCCTGGGTTCTGTCCCTGGCTGTGGAGGGCTGAGAGCCAGGACTCCTTGGTTCTATGCCTGGCTGTGGGAGCGGAGCTGGTTGTGGAGAGCTGGGAGCCAGGACTCCTGGGTTCTGTCCCTGGCTCTGGGAAGGGAGTGGGTTGCGGAGGGCTGGGGGCCCAGATGCCAGGGTTCTCTCTGACTCTCCCCCTCCCCCTAGGGAAGCACTACGGGGTGTACAGCTGCGAGGGCTGCAAGGGTTTCTTCAAGCGCACGATCCGCAAGGACCTGACCTATACGTGCCGGGATAACAAGGACTGCATCGTGGACAAGCGCCAGCGTAACCGCTGCCAGTACTGCCGCTACCAGAAATGCCTGGCCACTGGCATGAAGAGGGAAGGTACTGCCCGCCTGGGGGCGGGGCCTGTGGAATGGGGCAGGACCAGAGGGAGATGGGGCGGGGCCAGGGTGGGTACTGCCGATACCAGAAATGCCTGGCCACTGGCATGAAGAGGGAAGGCACTGCCCACTGGGGGCGGGGCCTGTGGAATGGGGCAGGACCAGAAGGAGAGGGGGCGGGGCCAGGGTGGGTACTGCTGCTACCAGAAATGCCTGGCCACTGGCATGAAGAGGGAAGGCACTGCCCACTGGGGGCGGGGCCTGTGGAATGGGGCAGGACCAGAAGGAGAGGGGGCGGGGCCAGGGTGGGTACTGCCATTACCAGAAATGCCTGGCCACTGGCATGAAGAGGGAAGGTACTGCCTGCCTGGGGGCGGGGCCTGTGGAATGGGGCGGGACCAGAGGGAGAGGGGGCGGGGCCAGGGTGGGTACTGCCCCTACCAGAAATGCCTGGCCACTGGCATGAAGAGGGAAGGTACTGCCCGCCTGGGGGCGGGGCCTGTGGAATGGGGCGGGACCAGAGGGAGATGGGGCGGGGCCAGGGTGGGTACTGCTGCTACCAGAAATGCCTGGCCACTGGCATGAAGAGGGAAGGCACTGCCCACCTGGGGGCGGGGCCTGTGGAATGGGGCAGGACCAGAGGGAGAGGGGGCGGGGTCAGGGCAGGTACTGCCACTACCAGAAATGTCTGAGGGGACGATCCCCCTCTGGGAGGTGTAGGAGGAGCAGTAGCGAGGGGGTGGGGGTTTCCTATGTCGTGTCTGACCTTGCAGGAGGGACGACAGCAGAGGGCATGGAAGTCTTTGTTGTGGCGGGTTCTGTGGTGTGTCTGACCCGTCCCCACCCCCCAGCAGTGCAGGAAGAGTGGCAGCAAGGCGTAGGGAGGGTGTTGTCGGGGAGGGGTGTGTCTGTGCCGTATCTGACCTGTCCCCTCTGCAGCAGTGCAGGAGGAGCAACAGCAGGGAGTGGGGGGAGGGTGGTGATGTCTGTGCCACGGCTGACCTGTCCGCGTCCCCCACAGCGGTGCAGGAGGAGCGGCAGCGGGGGAAGGAGAAGGATGGCGAGGGGGATTTTGCAGGCGGCGCAAATGAGGAGATGCCAGTGGAGAAGATCCTGGAGGCAGAGCTGGCTGTGGAGCAGAAATCGGACCAAAGTGTTGATGGCTCTGGCACTGGGGGCAGCTCGGTGAGCGGGGGGGCAGGCAGAGCTGGGAAGTAGAAGGCAGAGCGAGGTCCTGGCAAGGGGCATGTCCAGGGAGGGCAAGGGGCTCCAGGGGGATGGGGTTTCAGGTCTCGGGGGGAGGCAGGGGGCTCTGGGGAAGGGGGGGTCCTTGGGGTGGGGCTGGGTTCTAGGGGGGCAGGGCTGGGGGCTTCGGGGGTGCAGGGCAGGGGGGAGGTAGAGTGGAGGCTGCGGTAGGGGGGAGGAGGCTGCATCTGACCCCCCCCACCCCTGTCTCTGACCCTGCCCTCCAGCCAAACGACCCGGTGACCAACATCTGCCAGGCGGCCGACAAGCAGCTGTTCACGCTGGTGGAGTGGGCCAAGCGCATCCCTCACTTCTCGGAGCTGCCTCTGGATGACCAGGTCATCCTGCTGCGGGCGGGTGAGTACACGGGGTGCAGGGTTGGGATGTCCTGCTGTGGGCAGGGGAGTGATGAGTGGGGGCGAGACATCCTGCTGCGGGTGGGTGAGTGACGTGGGGTGCAGGGGCGGCATGTCCTGCTGCGGGCGGGTGAGTGACACAGGGTATGGGGCGGGATGCCCTGCTGCGGGCAGGGGAGTGGTGGGGGGATGTCCTGCTGCGGGCGGGGAAGTGACACGGGCTGCAGGGGAGGGATGTCCTGCTGCGGGCGGGGAAGTGACGCGGGGTGCAGGGGCGGGATGTCCTGCTGCGGGCAGGGGAGTGATGGGCGGGGGGCAGCGGGCAGATGTCTTGCTGCGGGCGGGTGAGTGACACGGGGGGCAGGGGTGGAACGTCCTGCTGCGGGCGGGTGAGTGATGGGTGGGGGTGAGTGAGTGACCGTGGGGGTGGGGGTGAGGGAGGCGCGTGGGTGCCTCCCCGGGGCTGCCCTCAGGCAGAGGGTGGTGGAGTGAGACAAGGGGGCTTTGGTGCACATGGTTTTAGGCTGTACCCTAGAGAAGGAGGGGACCCCAAACTGTCCGCTCTGGTCTGTGGCTCCTGGGGACAGGTCCTGTTGCAGTGGGGCGACTGCCAGTGGAACTGGGTTGGTTTTGCTCTTAAGTAACATGGCGGGTGGGGTGGAATTCCCTCGCCCCTCACAATGGGAGTAGTCCTGGATACAAGCTGTGGGGATGGCAGGGGATGGGGGGGCTCTGAGCACAAGCTGTGGGGAGGGCAGAGGTTCGGGGGGGGTGCAGGGGATCTGGGGTCCCCAGGCCTGGCTCTCAGCCGCTTTCTCTGCACCCCAGGCTGGAACGAGCTGCTCATCGCGTCCTTCTCGCACCGCTCCATCTCGGTGAAGGATGGGATCCTGCTGGCCACAGGGCTGCATGTGCATCGCAACAGCGCCCACAGCGCCGGCGTGGGGGCCATCTTCGACAGGTGGGGGGCAGGGGCCCAGGGGGCACAGCGCTGGTAAGGGGGCTGTGCTCACTGGGGGGCACAGGGCTGACAAGGAGGCTATGGTTCCCATGGGGCACAGCGACGGGCGGTCCGAGGGGGCCTTTGCTGACAGGTGGGGACAGGGTCTCCAGGGCATGGTGTTGGGATTCAGGAGCGGTTGGGGAGCCCGTGTTGAGCTCTCAGTCGGGGGGGCGTCCCTGCCCCAGGGCCCACTGATGTGTGCCCCTTCCCCCCCCCCCCCCCCCAGGGTGCTGACTGAGCTGGTCTCCAAGATGCGGGACATGCGGATGGACAAGACGGAGCTCGGCTGCCTCCGGGCCATCATCCTCTTCAACCCGGGTAAGAGACCCTCCTGAGACCCCTGGCACTGCCTCCCCGTCCCTTCATCCTGGGTAAGAGAACCCGCGGAGACCCACTGGTGCTGCCTGCCCCCCCCTTCCTCCCGGGTAAGGGACCCCCCCGAGACCTCTCCCAACCTCCTGGCACTGCCTGCCCCCCGTCATTCTCTTCAACCTGGCTAAGGGCCCCTCCTGAGACCCCTGGCACTGCCTCTTCCACCCCTCCTCTTCAGCATGGGTAAGGGACCCCCCTAAGATGCCCTGGTGCTGCCTGCCCCCCCTCATCCTCTTCAACCTGGCTAAGGGATACCCCCCGAGACTTCCCCCAGCCCTGCCTGCCTCCCGTCATCCTCATCAGCCCAGGTAAGGGACTTCCCCAGAACCCACCCCCCCAAATCCCCTGGGACTCCTCCCCCCATCGTCCTCTACAATCCGGGTAAGGGACCCCCCCCATGCCAGTTGGCCACCACCGTATTCACCTTGGGGTCTCTTGACCCTGCTGACCTTCCAGCCCCCCGCCGCCCTGGGGGAGGGCAGGGAGGGCTGTGTGCACGCTGACCCAGGAGGGCTGTGTGCGCACTGACCCCCCACAGATGCCAAGGGGCTGTCGAACCCTGGGGAGGTGGAGCTGCTGCGGGAGAAGGTCTACGCGTCTCTGGAGTCCTACTGCAAGCAGAAGTACCCTGAGCAGCAGGGCAGGTATGAGGGGGGGGGCAGTGGTGGGGGGGGGGTACCCCAGGCAGTGGGTTGGTACAGGGGTGGAGTAGTGGGGCGTACACAAGGCAGTGGGGTGGGTATGGCGGTGGGCAGTGGTGGGGAGGCATGCTGGGCAGTGTGGTGGGGTAGGGGGATGGGGCAGTGGGGGGGTACCCCAGGCAGCAGGGGAGGTACAGGAGTGGGGCAGCAGGGGGACGCCGGGCAGTGGGGCAGGTATGAGGGGGGACAGTGGGGGGGGTATGCCAGGCAGTGGGGCAGAGGGGGTACGGTGAGCAGTGGGGCAGGTATGGGGGTGGGCAGTGGTGGGGGGGTACCACCCTGGGCAGCGGGGCGGGTACAGGGGTGGGGGAGGAGGGAGGAGAGGGCAGGAGCCGTTGCTCACCCAGGCCCAGGTGGGGTGGGGGGTGGGGTGCAGCTGCTCCTGGGGGGCCAGTTCTGCTTCCGGAGTGGTAGATGCTGCAGGTGGCCACTAGGTGGTGCCAGCTCCCTGTGCCTGACCCAGAGCTTGTCTGGCATGGGGGGGCGTGGTGCAGTGACAATGGGGTGGGGGGATCCCACAGGTTTACAGCAGGTACGGGGGGTTCTGGGGCAGTGGTGGGGGATGTTGGGGGGTGCAGGATCCCATGTGTAAGGGGAGCATGGGGGGTTCTGGGGCAGTGGTGGGGGATGTTGGGGTGTATGTCCAGGGTGCTGTGTGTATGGGGAGCGTGGGGGGTTGTGGGGCACTGGCTGAGGGATCTCCCCATCCCCCATCTAACCCCCCTGCCCGCCCCCCAGGTTCGCCAAGTTGCTGCTGCGCCTGCCGGCTCTGCGCTCCATTGGGCTGAAGTGCTTGGAGCATCTCTTCTTCTTCAAGCTCATCGGGGACACCCCCATCGACACCTTCCTCATGGAGATGCTGGAGGCCCCCCACCAGCTGTCCTGAGCCCCTGGCCGGCCACACGAGAGCGATGCAGCCTGCGGCGGCTCCCCAGCGCCCACCGCTGGACTGGGGGGCTGCGGACTCTTTGGGGGGCTGTCAGGAGAGGGCCCTGGGGGTAGCATTGTCAGTTGCGAGTTGGGGCCCCCTGGGCGTACCCCCTTTCCCCATCCCTGGTTTGGGAGCCCCCTAGGGTGTACTGTGTGCGCCTGCCTAGAGCTGGGGTGGCCCCAGACCACTCCCCAGGGGTGGGCCATGGGGTGTACCTCGTTCCCCCAGTTGCTGGCACCCCCTGGAGGTACCCTAGGTCCCTCGTCCGTAGTGGGGTGCCCTGGGCTGACCTCCCAGGCTCCCTCAGTGCTGTGGCACCTCAGTATTGGTGTGCTGGGGGGCAGTAAAGCTAGAGATTTCAGGTAGGGGGATGAGGAGCCCCCCCAAATTCCCCACTGTAAAATAATCCTCCATCTCCCCCTTCTCTCTGCAGGGCAGTGGGATCCCCCATGACATGGGAAGCCTGGCCCAGCCCCTCACCTTGTGGGGGGACCTTCTGGCCTCACTCCCTTCAGGGATTCCTGGTATGGCCCCCTTCCCCTGTCTGGGGGGGTCTTCTGGCGAAATCCCCCTCGAGGCTCCTGTGAGGAATGGGGGTATGTGGAGAGACTCCTGTGCTGGGGAGGGGAGGAGAGGTCTATGTCAGTGCTGACCCGCCCCCCAGGGCCCATGGGGGCTGTTACCTGCCCTGTGGGGAGGGGGGTCGTTCTTGGGTGGGGGCCAGCTCATGTCTGTCATTAGTTCTCAAAGCCCCCCCCCCCCCCCGAGCCTCCCTGCCATTCTGCCAGGGGAGGGCAGTCCCTGGTGGGGGGCTTGGGGGATTGTGCCCCGCTTGCCCCCCCAACCCCTATTTCTCAGGCACCTGGTTAGCACTTTGAATTGACACCCCCCCCCCACCTCAAACTATGCAGCAGGTACCAGACCCCCCCCCCCCCCCGCCGTCTCCCACTTCCAGAGTCCAGACTGCAGCCTCCCCCAGCCACAGTGACCATGAGCTCTCCCGTGGGGTGTGGGTGTGGGGTCATTGTAGGTCCTACAGCCTCTGGGGGGGGGGGTGTGTGTCTGTGGCTGTGAGCCAGAGCTCAGACCCCTGGTGAATTGGGGGTGGCAGGAATGTCACACACACCCCCATTTGCAGGGTCTGGGGGGCAGCCCTGCTTGGACAGTTTGTTTGAGTTGCTGTGGGGGGAGGGTTGTGTTGGTGGGGGCCCTGCCTTAGCAGCGTCCCCGTTGCGCTCGGCCCTTCTCCTCGCCCACCCCCCCTCCTTATTTTCGCTTTTATTATTATTAACCCCCCCCCCATTGCTTTGGAGTTACAGTGATTAAAGCTGCTGCTTCTCAACCAAGGACAGCGCCTCCCCCTGGTGGTGATGGGCCGGTGCCCTGCGCAGACTGGGTCATGGAGGGGCAGGGGTTGGGGGCAGGGAGTGTTCCTCTGGGAGCAGGGGGGGATTGGGACCGTGGGGGGGCAGGTGTTCCTCTGGGACTGAGGGAGGGGACTGGGTCCGTGGGGGGGCAGGGGGTGTTCCTCTGGGAGCAGGGGGGGAGACTGGGACTGTGGGGGGCAGGGGGTGTTCCTCTGGGACTGAGGGGGGGGACTGGGACCGTGGGGGGGGCAGGGGTGTTCCTCTGGGACCCTGGGAAGGGATGTTTCTCTGACATCAGGGGGACAGGGACCTGGTGGGGGGACTGGAACCCTGCGGGCAGGGGGGCGATGGTCCAAACTTTGACCGAGGCGGGGGGCTGGAAGAGACCAGGATGGAGGGGAGGGAGAGTGGTCCACAACTGGACCTGGGAGTGGGGGGAGGAGACCAGAGGGAGGATGGTTCAAACTGGGACCCAGGAGGGCTGTGGGGGGGTCCCTGAGTGACTCCCCTGCTCATCAGGGTGGGGTGGGATGGTCCCACTCCCTGGGGCTGAGCTGTGACCCCCGGCTGGGATGGGAGGAACAGTTCTGGGCTGATTCACACTGTTTGGGAGGGTGGGGGTGTTGGTCCTTCTCCAGGGCGACAATCCAGGAGGGATGTGGGGGCAGGGAAGGTTCTATCTGGTCTCCTGCCACCCCCACTTGCTTCCCCAGTCTCCCTGGACTGCAGGGACCCTCCCTGAGCCGTGGCCTCCATCTCTATCCACAAGCGATCAGCACCCCCCTGGCCACCCCCTGCTGTGGGGACACCTCACCCCCATCCTTGCGCAACTCCCCCCCCGCTGTGGGGACACCTGACCCCCATCCCTGCACAGCTCCTCCCCCCCCCCCGCTGTAGGGACACCTGACCCCCATCCCTGCACAGCTCCCTCCCTCCGTTGTGGGGACACCTGACCCCCCCATCCCTGCATAGCTCCTCCCCCCCCGCTGTAGGGACACCTGACCCCCCCATCTCTGCACAGCTCCTCCCCGCCCCGCTGCTGTAGGGACACCTGACCCCCCCATCTCTGCACAGCTCCTCCCCGCCCCGCTGCTGTAGGGACACCTCACCCCCATCCCTGCACAGCTCCCTCCCTCCGCTGTGGGGACACCTGACCCCCCCATCCCTGCATAGCTCCTCCCCCCCCGCTGTAGGGACACCTGACCCCCCCATCTCTGCACAGCTCCTCCCCGCCCCCCTGCTGTAGGGACACCTCACCCCCATCCCTGCACAGCTCCCTCCCTCCGCTGTGGGGACACCTGACCCCCACCATCCCTGCACAGCTCCTCCCCCCCGCTGTAGGGAGACCTGACCCCCCCCATCCCTGCACAGCTCCTCCCACCCCCCGCTGTAGGGACACCTGACTCCCCCCATCCCTGCACAGCTTCTCTTCCTCCTCCTCCTCCCCCTACCCTGCTGTAGGGACACTTGACCCCCCCATCCCCGCACAGCTTCTCCCCCGCAAGGACACCTGACCCCCCCCATCCCTGCACAGCTTCTCCCCCAACGCTTCCCCTCTGGAGTAGGGACACGTGTCCCCTCCCCGCACAGCCAAGTCCTTTCCACCCACCCTGCTCCCCACTCGTGCACACAGCCTCCCCCCAGATACCCCCCTCCTGCTGCAGCAAGAGCCCAGTCGTGGCCGGCCGCTCCCCGTGGGGTCTCTGCCCCCGTCAGGAAACACCCCTTCCCGTGGCCTGAGATGACCCTGCTGTGTCTCATCAATAGGGCTTGTTTGAGCTGCGTGTGGGGGGGGCGGACAAGGGGGGCTTTGTTTAGCCGGCCTGGGCCCCGCTCAAAGCTGCCCTGTGCCCGGAGCTGAGCTCACCGGCCGGGCCGGGGACCCCACACAGACCTGGTTCCAGTGGGCAGGATCGGGCCCCTCAGTCTGGTTCCCCCAGCCCTGAGAGCGGCTGGGGCAGGATCGGGCCCTTTCTGTCTGTTCTTCCCCAGCCGTTCTCTGGGCTGGGGAGGGGATTGGGCCCCCCAACCTCCCATGCCCTCCAGTCCTGTTAGCTGTTGGGGGGAGGAGGCAGGACTGGGGGCTCTAAACTCCCCCCCCCCTCGATTTGTGGGGGGGGATGGGTTGGGCTATTGCCCGTGGGGGAGGGAAAGGGGAGGTTAGGGGGGTGGGATATTAGGTGGGGTTGATCCCTTGTGCTAGAGGTGGGCCTGGGATACTAGGGGGTGGGGGACTCCTACAGGAGTGGGTGACACTGGGTCCCAGGTGCCCCTTAGAGGGGAAAGGCCTCATGTCCCATTCCCTCCCCCTCCCCGGTCCCCCCAGCCAGCCAGTCCCTGGGGCTGGATCAAGGCAGGTGTGGGGGGGGGGGAGCGATGGGTGGTGGTGCAGGGAAGGTGCTTCCCCTCTGGCCACAGTGTCTATTTCTGGTTCCAGCCCATCTCCCAAAATAGCTGGGGAGGGTGGGGCAGCATCTGTGTGGGTGAGTGTTAGATAGGGGGTGTCTGTGGGTTACTGGTGTTTGTCTTCCTGGGGGGCAGGAGGCAGCTGGAGCGGGCCGGGGCGGGGGACCAAAGACAGGGCTCCAGCAGAGGTAGCTGCCCCCCTCAGGGATCTCATCTGGCCCCCAGTTATGGGAGATCCTGTGCTGCAGACTCCCCTGCTCCAGCCTGGTGGGAGCCCTTGAGGTGGGTACAGATATGCACAACCCAGTGTGCCCTCAGAGAAACAGGCATTGGTGCAAAGCACACGCTGGTGCACAGACAGGCTGGCCTCTGAAATGCCAGCACGAATCCGCCCACCTCTGGGCAGGTGCACGTGCACACACACACACGTGGCACATGCACTGACATATGCCAAGCACACATGCCATGCCAGACACACATGACTCCCTCGCACACACTAGTGCAATGCACACAGGTGCACACGGCCGGCTGTAAGATTCCCACGCAGGCCCCGCCCCCTGCAGGATGTTCCTTGCCTCACGGACAGTGGGGGGCCTGTTCCCAGCCAGGCTACCGTAGGCACCCCCCATCCCGGCGCAGAGCCCAGCCCCGTGGCTGGGAGCTGGCTGGGTGGGGGCCCCTTTGAACCTGGGCAGCATCTCAGTGCCGTGTTTATCCGCAGGGTGGACAGAGGCAGCTCTGTGCAGGGCATGAACGGCCCGGCTGTCTGGCTGCTGGGCCCAGGTCCAGCCATGAACCACACCCCCGCTTCCCCCCCAGCTTTGACCCTGGCAGCCCAGGAACCAGCCAGCCCCTGCGCCCAGCCAGTGGGATCCGGGACACTGGGGGATCCCCCGGCCCCGGGGTTCAGTCTCCCACCTCCCTGTGTGCCTGCTCTCTGTGCACCCACCCCCGTGGGTCCCACTGCCAAGCAAGCGCTGTCCCTGCTGGGCCATGCCCCTGCCCTCCAGCCGAGACTATGGGAAGCCCTGGGCGGATGTGGGTGGCTCTGGGAGTCTCCCTGAGGCAGGCCGAGCGAGGCTGCAATTACCGAGGAACCTGTCATTGTGGGTGCTGGGGTGGGGCTGGTCTTAGTCAGAGGCCTGGCCCTGGGCCACAGATGGGGCTCCCACTGGCCCCCCACCTGCCCCTGCCCTTCCCAACCGGGCCCTTCCCAACCGGCCCCCTCCCCTGCCAGCCCCTGTCCTTTCCCCCGTCTCCACCTTCCAGCCAGCTTGCTTCCCCTTCCATCCCCCCAACCTTCCTCTCCCCCTCCCCTGCCCCTTCCCTCGGGGTCCTCTCATCCCAGCCTTCCCCTAACCTTCCCCTTCTATTTTCAGGCTCTGTCTCCATCTGTTCCAGCCTCCCACCCTCAAGACCGGGCCCCTGGTTCCTAGGGGAAGTGCTGGGTAATTACAGAGCCTTGATTACAGCTTGGGTCCAGAGCTCTGGATCCAAATATACCTCGGGCTGGGCTGGGCTGGAGTCTCCTGGGCACGGCAGCTTTCCTGTTCCACCCCGCCCTGTACCTTCCCCCATGGGTCTCCCCTGCAGGTGTCTTCCCCCGTGTCTCCTTCCCCCATGCGCAGGGAGTGGCGGGAGCACTGGGCTGGGGCCCAGGAGCTTGGCGAGGCCCCATCTGCTGCATGGCTACTGGCAGCAGGAGCTTGTCCTGGGGACTCTAGTCTCAGACCGCTCCACAGGGGCAGCACCGATGGATTCCAGGGAGCTGGGTGTCTCCGGTGCGCGGGGGGGGGAGCCACAGGCAGGGCTGTTCTTCCCCCGCCGTCTGTTGGTATTTGCTAGCTGTATTATGGTAGTGCAGGGACCTCAGCCCTGTTGTGCCAGGCGCAGCACAAACCCAAAGCGAAGCCCCAGCCCAGCAGTTACAGCGTAAGGCCAGGCCGAGGCCCCCCGGGAGACAGACAGACAGATGGGGGGCACAAGGCCCCGATGCCACACTGCTGGGGCAGCCAAGCTGAGCCTGGTGCACCCACAGCCTGAGAGTGTCTGGGCTGGGTCAGCTCTGGGGGTCAGCATCCAGCTGGTGCCAGGAGCTGCCGAGGGTGTGAGTGGAGCCAGGCGATCATGGTGCCCGTTCCTGCGGCCGGGGCTGGGGCAGGCGTCCCAGTACTGGTGAGTGGGGAGGCGGGTTCGGGCGGGGGGGGTAGTTCTGTGGCTCTCCGGGGACAGCTTCCCCTCCTGCGTGGGGGCAGCTTGGAGCCAGCTGGGGGGGGGGTGGGGGGCTGGTGTATGACGGTACTGAGTGGCGATGGCATCGAGTAGGGGCTGGATGGTGACTCGGGCTGGGCCAGGACAGGCCTGGGCACTGATGAAGAGCATGTTGCAGGTGGCAGGTGTATGTGCGCACACCCACAGTCACACGCACGTGCCCAGCCTTACACATACATGTGCCTCCAACATGAACACTTGTGCATGGTTACACACGCGCACAGCCGCCGTGATCACTAGGCCATTTCCAGGGGAGCACGTGGCCCTGCGGAAGGGGGAGGGGATGGGACCCTCTTGCCCATATTGTGTCTTCACCCTCCCCACTCCCTCTCATAGACCAAGCATGGGGCCCAGGAGGGAGGTGGCTGAGGCCCAGAGAGCCCCAGTGACTTGCCGTGGGGCCCCGAGGAGCCAGGGACCAAACCAGCCAGGCCAGGGCCTCGTCCACAAGCGTGTCCTTCCTCAGCCTTCCATTGCTGCCGGCGCCCACACTCACACTGACACGGGTGCACACTGACATACACCCCTGGGCATGCTAACTCAGACGTGTGTGCGCACACACATGCTGTCACCCAGGCTGTGAGCAGACACACTCACACCTCTAGCTGCACACACGGGTTCACCAGCACAGCTCGCAGTGCAGCACACAGATTTATGGGCACCTGCACACAGACGGTCACTTGCACAATTATCTGTGCTTGTGCACCACCCCCCGCCCCGCCGTGCTGCAGGAGCACTGGGCCGGGACCCCCACATCCATGCACCCCCCCCCCCACATCCACACCCTCCCCACATGCCCCACACTGCAGGGGCCCTGGGCAGGGACCCCCTCATCCACACCCTCCCCACATACCCCACACTGCAGGGGCCCTGGGCCAGGACCCCCACATCCATGCACCCCCCCCACATCCACACCCTCCCCACATGCCCCACACTGCAGGGGCCCCCACATCCACACCCTCCCCACACAGCCCACACTGCAGGGGCCCTGGGCAGGGACCCCCACATCCATGCACCCCTCCCACATCCACACCCTCCCCACACACCCCACACTGCTGGGGCCCTGGGCAGGGACCCCCGGTGCCTATTTCAGGGAAGCTGCTGACGGGGAGGGAGGGGAAGGCGCAGGGGCTGCCCTGGCTGATCAGCTTGGGGGGGAGGGGGGAGGAATCAGGGGTTCAGCTCCCTGGCCTCTCTGCCCTGCCAGGGGGCAGCATCCAACCCTCACCGATGGGCTGTGCTGGGGAGATGGAGGCCTCCTGGCTCCCACCCCCAAACTGGCCAGTCCCTGCCCTGGGGCTGAATGGGAGCTGGCGACACCTAGAGGGGACAGGCCCCTGCCCCATTCCCTGCCCCCCTGAGCCAACCAGTCCCTGCCCTGGGGCTGAATGGGAGCCGGCACCCCCTAGATGGGACAGGCCCCTGCCCCATTTCGTCCCCCCCCTGAGCCAACCAGTCCCTGCCCTGGAGTCGGGGGGGAGCCAGCACTCTCCAGAGGGGACAAGCCCCTGCCTCATTCCCCGCCCCCCCTGAGCCAACCAGTCCCTGCCCTGGGACCAAGGGGGAGCCAGCACCCCCTAGAGGGGACAGGCCCCAGCCTCATTCCCTGCCCCCCTGAGCCACCCAGTCCCCGCCCTGGGGCTGAATGGGAGCTGTCACCCCCTAGAGGGGACAAGCCCCTGCCCCATTCCGTGCCCCCTTGAGCCAACCAGTCCCTGCCCTGGGGTCGGGGGCGGGAACCAGCGCCCCCTAGAGGGGACAAGCCCCTGCCCCATTCCCTGCCCCCTGAGTCAGCCAGTCCCTGCCCTGGGGGTGGGTGGGAGCTGGCGCCCCCTAGAGGGGACAGGCCCCTGCCCCCCTGAACCAGTCTGGATTTTGCAGCCCAGGGGCTGTGTCCCTGTATGGGGGAGTGGGGTGGATGGGCTGTCCAGGGCTGTGTGTGTGTGTGTGTGTGTGTGTGTGTGTGTGTGATTAGCTCCCTCTCCCTCCAGTACACCAAGCAGGGGGAGCCCCATTTCCTACAGCACCCCCCAGGGGCTGGGGGGTTCCCTGCATGAGCGGGGGGTGGGGACTGCTAGGAGATGGGGGGGTTCCTGGGTTAGTGGGGGAGTTGCTAGGAGATGGGGGGCTCTGAGCCAGGAAAGGGAGGTGGCACTGGGGTGGGGCTCACCTGGAAAGGGTCGGGGGTGGGGGGCTTGGGAGGGGTAAAGGGAGGAAGGGCATCTCTGGGGGGAGGGGATTTTTGAGTGGGGGGAGAGATCAGTCTGTGGGTCAGGTGGGGGGAGGGGCGGTTAGGGGCAGAGTGTGCAGGAAGCTGGGTCTCCCAGGGAGAGGTGGGGGGGTTAGAGGGGAGGCGTCTCCCAGCTGGGTAAGGAGCAGGGCAGGGGGGGTGGAGCGGAGCTGGCGGGGGCTGCAGCTGTGAGTGGGGGGCTGAGATCTCAGGGTGGGAGGAGTGGGCAGGGGCCTAGGAAGGGGCGGGTCTCCCGGCCGAGGAGGGGAGAGGAGAGCTGGGCTGGAGGGGGGCCGGGCAGGGCTGGGGCGAGCAGGGCGAGACTAGGATGGGGAGGGGAGAAAGGGAAGGATGAGGGGTGGGCAGGGCTGGAGGGGGGCCGGGCCGGGCAGGAGGAGGCAGTAGCGGGGCAGGGCTTGAAGGGCAGCGGGGGTGCCGGGGCGGGATGGAGGGGGCAGTGGGGGGGGGGGCACGGGGCGGACAGGGCTGGACGGGGGACGGGACGGGCTGGGGAGGGCAGGACTGGAGGAGGGGCGGGCCGGGGGTGGAGGGGGCAGTAGGGCGGGCCGGGCTGGGACGGTACAGGGGAGCCGGGCAGTGGGGTGGGGGCCGGGCCGGACAGGACTGGGGGGCAGTGGGAGGGCCCGGGCCGGGCTGGGGGATCAGTGGGGGGGCTGGAGGGGTCAGTAGAGGGGCGAGGCGGGCAGGGCTGGGGGGGCAGGACCGGGCAGTGGTGCGGGCCAGGCCGAGCTGGGGGCGGGGGGCCAGTGGGGGGGGGCAGGGCTGGAGAGGGGGCGGGCAACGGGGCGGGCCGGGCTGGGACAGTGCAGGGGAGCCGGGCCGGGATGGAGGGGGCAGTGGGAGGTGGAGGTGGGGGCGGGCCGGGCAGGGCTGGGGGGCTCAGTGGGGGGGGCCGGGCCGGGCCGGGCTGGGGGGTCAGTGCGGGGGCCCGGGGCGGGCAGGGCTGGAGGGGGGCCGGGCAGTGGGGCGGGCCGGGGGGGGCGGGCAGGGCTTGAGGGGGGCCGGGCCGGGGGGGAGCGGGCCGGGCTGGGACGGTGCAGGGGAGCCGGGCGCTCGCAGACAGAGCCGGAGCTGGACACGGGGCAGCCGGAGCTACCGAACAGCCGGGACCCCCTCGCCCTGCGCCCCCGACCCCGGGCTGCCCCCTCCGCTCCTGCCAGGCTCCGGAGAGCCCCCCTCGGCCATGGCCCGCGCCAGGCGCCCCCGGGTCCCCGGGCTGCTGCCTCTGCTCCTGCTGCTGCCTCTGTGCGCACGGGCAGGTACGGGGAGGGGGAGAGGGGCACAGGGGGGTGCTCGGGGGTCTGTGTCCGGGGCTCAGGGAGGGCACGGGGGGTCTGTGTCGGGGTGCTGGGGCGCAGGGGGATGCTTGGGGGTCTGTGTCTGGGGCTCAGGGAGGGCACGGGGGGTCTGTGTCGGGGTGCTGGAGTGCAGGGGGATGCTTGGGGGTCTGTGTCTGGGGCTCAGGGAGGGCACGGGGGTCTGTGTCGGGGTGCTCTGGTGCAGGAGGGTACTCGGGGGTCTGTGTCTGGGGCTCAGGGAGGGCACGGGGGATCTGTGTCGGGGCGCAGGGGGGTGCTCGGGGGTCTGTGTCTGGGGCTCAGGGAGGACACGGTGGGTCTGTGTCTGGGGCTCAGGAGATGCTCGGAGGTCTGTCTGTGACGCACGGAAGGCACGAGGGGCTCTATGGGCTGCTCAGGGGTCTGTGTCGGGTTCAGGGAAGGCATGGGGGGCTCTGTGTCGGGGTGCTCCGGTGCACAGGGGTGCTTCGGGGTCTGTGTCGGGTTCAGGGAAGGCATGGGGGGCTCTGTGTCGGGGTGCTCAGGGTCTGTGTCTGAGGCTCAGGGAGGGCACGGGGGATCTGTGTCGGGGCGCAGGGGGGTGCTCTGGGGTCTGTGTATGGGGCGCTGGGAGGGCACGGGGCTCTGTGTCGGGGCGCAGGGGGGTAATCGGGGGTCTGTGTTTGGGGCGCTGGGAGGGCACGGGGGGTCTCTGTGTTTGGGACCAAGAGATCTGGAACAGGGTCAGTGTCCTGCTCTGTGCCGGGTGTGTGTGTGTGTGTCTGTCTCTGGGACGCAGTGTCAGGGGGGTGTCCGTGCCCTGGATGGAGGGGATCAGGGGCTGCGGTAGGAGGTCAGTGCCCAGTCCAGGGCTGGCATAGGGGGTGTCACTGCCGGGGGACAAGGAGGGGGCAGAGGCGCTGTGGCTCTGGCATGGTCCCCTGGAGCCCGGGTTCGGGTTGGGGGGCAGGCAGGCGCCGGGTTTGGGGTCTGGGTGTGTGAGTGGAGACTCGGGGCAGGCTGGGGGTGGGTGGGTGCCCAGTGTCCGGAGGGGGGAGATGGGTGGGGGACTGGGGAAGGCAGGTCCCAGCTGTGACAGCTGAGCCCCAGGGAGGGGGTGTCCCTCCCTGTCATCCAGCCCCCCCCCCCCATTGTCCTTTGCGGAGCCGCCAGCAGGTGGCCAGGGAGAGCTGGGGGCACCAGCTGGGGTGATGTGGCAGAAACAGCACCTTCTGCCCTGGGCATCATGGGCAGATCCTAGGGACAGGCCCTGGGGGCAGGGGGTTAAGGAGGCAGGAGGGTCAGATATTCAGGGGATCTGAAAACAGGGGCCTGAATTTGAGGGTTTAGGGACAGCCTGGATTTTAGGGCAATGAGAACTGGATAAAGGCGTCATGGAGTGGGGGACAGGGAGAGGTCAGGAATTTGGGGGATACAATTCTTCCTTTTTATTCCACCCCCAACTTTAGCCCCCCCAGCTTGTTATGGGGGAGCCTCCCCCAGGCTTGGGGGTGGATCTTTGGCAGCAGGGGGCTGTTGGGGTTTCTCTGGCATCAGAGGCAGAGTGGGGATGTCTCAGGTACTGGGGGGCTCTGGGAGAGGGAATTGCTGGCTTGGGGGCAAAGGGGTTCTCTGGTGCAATGAATCCAACCCTGTTTATCCAGCCTCCCCCCCACCCGGACTGGCTTGGACTGAAAATGGGGGATCCGCCCCCTCGACCTGTCCGGGTTTGCCTCATTGCCTGCGTGTCGTGTGCCCCTAGAGCCCCCATTGCCTGTGTGGCCTGCACCCCCAGGGCCCCCCATTGCCCATGTGTCCTGCATGCCCCAGAGCCCCCCATTGCCCGTGTGTCCTGCATCCCCCAGAGCCCCCCATTGCCTGCATATCCTGTACCCCCCCATGTGGCCTGCACCCCCCAGGGCCCCCCATTGCCCATGTGGCCTGAGTCCCCCAGAGCCCCCCATTGCCCGTGTGTCCTGCATCCCCCAGAGCCCCCCATTGCTTGCATGTCCTGTACCCCACCATGTGGCCTGCACCCTACCATGTGGCCTGCACCTCCATTGCCCATGTGGCCTGTGCCCCCCAGAGCCCCCCATTGCCTGCATGTCCTGTGTCTCCCAGAGACCCCCATTGCCCATGTGTTCTGTCCCCCCCAGGGTTCCCCATTGCCCATGTGGCCTGTGCTCCCCCATATGGCCTGTGCCCCCCATTGCCCATGTGGCCTGTACCCCCAGAGCCCCCCATTGCTCACACGTCCTGCGCCCCCCAGAGCCCCCATTGCCCATGTGGCCTGCACCTCTCGGGCCTTGCTAACACAGAGGCTTTTTGTGCTGGGAACAGGGCGGGAGTGTGCGCTAGGCTGGGCGCGGGGGTTTATTTATCTTTGGGCTGCGGCTTCCCCCGACCCCCTGCCAGCCTGGCCTGTGCTGAGCCAGAACCGCCTCCCCTGAGTGTGAGGATTTATAACCCTCGGGAAGTGAGTGCAGGGCGCCACTGTGCCCCCTCCCCTGCTCAGCCCCCTGCACCCCCCAATCTCCCCCTGCTCCCCCATTCCCATATTCTTCATTCCATGTCTCCTGCACCCCCCCTTCACTCCTCCACTCTCTTCACAGGGTTGACTCCGGGATGGGAGGGGTGGACTCACAGGGTCTCTGTGTTACTGGGCTGGGGCTGGTGGGGGGGCTGCATGTGCCTGGTCCGCACCGTTCTGGCCCTGTGTTATATGTGTGTGTGTGGATTGTACAGTTGTGTCTCCCCATAGGGTATGTGCGTGCACAGGTGTGTAGCTCTGTGTGTGTTTCATACAGTTGTGTACTTGTGTTTCCTGCCACAAGGGGTGTGTGTGTATGTTGTGTGTGTGAGTGCGTATAGTTGTGTCCCCACCCCCCAGGTTGTGTGTGTAGACAGTTGTGTAGTTGTGTCTCCCCCTGGGGGGGTTGTTGGTGTGGGTGTGTAGTGGTGTCTCTCTGTTCCTTCTCACACCCGCTGTGTACCATTTTAATCTCCCTCCCCCCATCACCTTTATCTAGCCCAGGTCACGGGGCTGCTGGGAGGGGGGTTAGTCCCACCGTTTAGCTGGGATGGCCCCTGCAGGGGGTGGGGGGCGATTCCGGAGGGGGCAGGGAAGGGGTCCCTTCGGACAGACGAGGGAGTAGTAACTGGCTGGGAGGGGGCAGACATAGTGAGGGGGCATTGGGAATGGCTGGGGGGAGGGGCAGATGGGGGGCTGTAAGGAGGGATATCACCCCCCCCCCACCCTGGTTGTGGGGGCTGTAAGGAGCCCCTGCCCCCTTCACAGGCCTGAACTTTCCCTCTCTCTGAAACATTTTTTCTTTCTGTGATTCCCCATCCCCGTCTCTCCTGCCCAACAAAGAGGGGGATCCTGGGGGGAAGGAGAATGGGAGCAGGGGGAGTGTTGGGGGTATCTGTGGGTGGGGGGAGGAGGGGGAAGCAGGGTGGGGAATGAGAAGGGTGAGGGGCTGGGTAGGGCCCAGGGTGGCAGCATGGGGGGACTCAAAGCCAGCTGGGTGCGGAGAGGGGGCAGCAGCCGGGACGGGAGGTAGCAAGTCCCGAACTCCCCTGGACCCCCAGTGTCTGGGCCCTTCCTGTCCTCTGCCCCCGGACCCCCAGTGTCTGGACCCTTCCTCTCCTCGCCCCTCGGGCCCCCAGTGTCTGGGCCCTTCCTGTCCTCTGCCCCCGGACCCCCAGTGTCTGGACCCTTCCTCTCCTCGCCCCTAGGGCCCCCAGTGTCTGGGCCCTTCCTGTCCTCTGCCCCCGGACCCCCAGTGTCTGGGCCCTTCCTGTCCTCTGCCCCCAGGCCCCCAGTGTCTGGATCCTTCCTGTCCTCTGCCCCCGGACCCCCAGTGTCTGGGCCCTTCCTTTTCCCCCCCGGACCCCCAGTGTCTGGACCCTTCCTCTCCTCGCCCCTCAGGCCCCCAGTGTCTGGACCCTGCCTGTCCTCTGCCCCTGGACCCCCAGTGTCTGGGCCCTTCTTCTCCTCCTCCCCCAGATCCCCAGTGTCTGGGCCCTTCCTCTCCTCCCCCCTGGGCCCCCAGTGTCTGGACCCTTCCTCTCCTCTGCCCCCGGACCCCCAGTGTCTGGGCCCTTCTTCTCCTCCTCCCCCAAATCCCCAGTGTCTGGGCCCTTCTTCTCCTCCCCCCCCGACCCCCAGTGTCTGGGCCCTTCCTCTCCTCCCCCCCGGACCCCTAGTGTCTGGACCCTTCCTGTCCTCTGCCCCCGGGCCCCCAGTGTCTGGGCCCTTCCTGTCCTCTGCCCCCGGACCCCCAGTGTCTGGGCCCTTCCTTTTCCGCCCAGGGCCCCCAGTGTCTGGACCCTTCCTCTCCTCGCCCCTCGGGCCCCCAGTGTCTGGACCCTGCCTGTCCTCTGCCCCTGGACCCCCAGTGTCTGGGCCCTTCTTCTCCTCCTCCCCCAGATCCCCAGTGTCTGGGGCCTTCCCCTGCTCGCCTCCCCAGGGCCCCCAGTGTCTGGGCCCTTCCTCTCCTCCCCCCTGGGCCCCCAGTGTCTGGGCCCTTCCTTTTCCCCCCCGGACCCCCAGTGTCTGGACCCTTCCTTTTCCCCCCAGGGTCCCCAGTGTCTGGGCCCTTCCTCTCCTCCCCCCCGGACCCCAGTGTCTGGGCCCTTCCTCTCTTCCCCCCCCCGACCCCCAGTGTCTGGGCCCTTCCTCTCCTCCTTTTTGTTTCTTCTTTCATTCCATGTTAGCTCTTCTCCTGTTCATTCCTTTTCTGAATCCTCCTCCCTCCCCACTTTTCCTTTGGGCCGCCCCCTGCCCCTCCCCCTCACTAGCTCTAATTACTGTTTGGGTTTCCAGGCGGAAGCTGCCTGGACCAGCCCAAAATAGACACTGCAGAGTCAGGCCTCCAGACCGGCTGCGCCCACCCGGCTGGGGCAGATCCAGGGTGGGGTCCGGCTGGGGCAGATCCAGGGGGGTGCTGGGGGTCTGGCTGGGGCAGATATGGGGCGGTGTTGGGGATATGATGGGCAGATCTGGGGGGATGCTGGGGGTCTGGCTGGGGCAGATATGGGGGGGCGTTGGGGATCTGGTGTGCAGAGCTGGGGGGTGCCGGGGGTTTGGCCGGGGCAGATCCGGGGGGGGTGCTGGGGGTCTGGCTGGGATGGTCCCACAGGGTTGGAGCTGGACCCAGATGAAGGATCATCCCCCCCATCTTTCCCTGCTGCCCCATCCCCACCCACAGCCGCAGCCTTCCCATGTCTCCAGACCATCCTTTCTCATGCGTGGCCCTCCAGTTACATAACCCCACAGAGCAACCAGGGACCTGCAGCTCATGGGAACGTGTATCCTCCCCTGATCTCCAGAACCCAGAGTATCCCTCCATTCATTGTTCCACCAGCCCTTCCCTCCATCCATCCCCAGATCCCATCTGTGCTTCCATCCCTCCATGTATCCCTCACGTCCATCCCTCCATCCCTTCCTCCTCAGATCCCATCTGTGCTTCCATCCTTCCATCCCTCCCCAGATCCCATCTGTGCTTCCATCCCTCCATGTATCCCTCACGTCCATCCCTCCATCCCTTCCTCCTCAGATCCCATCTGTGCTTCCATCCCTCCATGTATCCCTCGCTTCCATCCCTCCCTCCTTCCCTCCCCAGATCCCATCTGTGCTTCCATCCTTCCATGCATCCCTCACTTCCATCCCTCCATCCCTCCCTCCTCAGATCCCATCTGTGCTTCCATCCTTCCATGTATCCCTCGTTCCACCCCTCCATCCCCAGATCCCATCTGTGCTTCCATCCCTCCATGTATCCCTCGTTTCCCCCCTAGGGGCTACTCTAGGCACCAGCAAAGCAAGCACCTGCTTGGGGCAGCCCATTTGCAGGGGCGGCATGGGAGCTGAGGGCCAACAGGGGACTCTGGGAGTTGTAGTTCCTTGGTTAGCTCCCTGCCTATAGAACCAACCCTGGAGCAGGGAAAGAACTACATTTCCCAGCATTCCCTTGGTCACAACAAACTAGAAAGGAAGGAGGGGGACCTCATGCGGCAGCGTGCGTGCTGTGAATGGTAGGGAGACCATATTTTAACATTCAGAAAACAGGGCACTCCAGGGGGAGGGAGGGAAGCCCCACCCTGCCAGAAACCCCAACCCATCCAACCCCCCCCCCCCGCTCCCTGTCCCCTGATTGCCCCCCCGGACCTCTGCCCCTAACTGCCCCCCAGGACCCCACCCCCTAGCTAAGCACCGCTGGTCCCTGTCCCCTGATCATCCCCTCCTGGGACCTCTGCCCCTAACTGCCCCCCAGAACCCCACCCCCTAACTAGGCACTGCTGGTCCTTGTCCTCTGATTGCCCCCTCCTGGACCCCTGCCCCTAACTGCCCCCCAGGACCCCACACCCTATCTAAGCACCACTGGTCCTTGTCCCCTGATCGCCCCGTCCCGGGACCCCTGCCCCTAACTGCCCCCCAGGACCCCACACCCTATCTAAGCACCACTGGTCCTTGTCCCCTGATCGCCCCCTCCCGGGACCCCTGCCCCTAACTGCCCCCCAGGACCCCACCCCCTATCTAAGCGTTGCTGGTCCTTGTCCCCTCATTGCCCCCTCCTGGGACCCTGCCCCTAACTGCCCCCCAGGACCCCACCCCCTATCTAAGCACTACTGGTCCTTGTCCCCTGATTGCCCCCTCCCGGGACCCCTGCCGCTAACTGCCCCCCAGGACCCCACCCGCTATCTAAGCACCACTGGTCCTTGTCCCCTGATTGCCCCCTCCTGGGACCCCTGCCCCTAACTTCCCTCCAGGACCCCACCCCCTACCTGTCCCCTGACGAACCCCTGGGACTCCCATGCCTATCCAACTGCTGCCTGTCCGCTGACTGCCCCCCTGAACCTCTAACCCATCTAAGCCCCCCTTCTCCCTGCCCCTGACTGCCTCCCCAAACCTCCACCCCATCCAACCCCCCTACTCCCTGTCCCTTGACTGCCCCCCCACAACCCCTACCCCTTCTCCAACCCCCAGCCCCCTTACCGTGCCACTCAGACCAGCTTGTCTGGCTCCGCGCAGCGCCAGACAGGCTGCTGCATACATGCTGCTGTGCTCCCGAACCCCACACTCCCAGCACCTGCCTTCCAGATTTGAACACCTGAAAATTCAGGAGTGCTCCAGCTCAGTTTGGGCAGCTGGTACTTCATTTCTCCCAAATCAAATATACTGATCCACTGTAACTTGCTGAGAAAAAGTTGGATAAAATTGAGCAAGAAATGCTTCCCAGTGGTTATTAGGACTGGAATTGCTATTTTCAACAGCCATTGCCTTTGTTTGTTTGTTTGTTTGTTTAAAAGGAAGACAGTGATATTGCATTGGCAAATTCCCCATAGAAAGAGAGTGGAACAAAAGAATAATAAAGGCACCTCAACTTTTCCTCATTTATGGAGGACAGTCTTATAACCTGCATCCAGAGATCCTCCAATCACACACGCTGAAAATTGTTCCACTTTACTGCAGCTCTGTAACCATATGGGAACCAATCCTGTCTGTGTTCTGTGCACATCCAAAATTCCTGCTGAATGACCCACCCTGGGAGCGAGTTACCAGTGACCCAGGGCTGGGGCGGAAGGAGGGTGCAGGTGGGGGGGGAGAGCTCAGGGCTGGGGAGGCAGGAGGTGTGGAGGGGGCACTGGTGGGGGAGAAAGGGGGGAGCCCAGCACTGGGGTGGCAGGGAATGTGGGGGGGGAGAGCCCAGGGCTGGGGCAGCAAGCGGGTACGGAGGGGAGCCCAGGGCTGGGATGGGGGGCAGCCAAAATTTTTTTTGCTTGGGGCAGCAAAAAACCTAGAGCCGGCCCTGCTCCCTCCCCAGATCCCATCTGTGCTTCCATCCCTCCATGTATCCCTCTCATTCATCCCTCCCTCCCTCCCTCCTCAGATCCCATCTGTGCTTTCATCCATCCATGTATCCCTTGCTTCCATCCCTCCCCAGATCTCATCTGTGCTTCCATCCCTCCATATATCCCTCGCTTCCATCCCTCCATCCCTCCCCAGATCCCATCTGTGCTTCCATCCCTCCATGTATCCCTCGCTTCCATCCCTCCATCCCTCCCTCCCCAGATCCCATCTGTGCTTCCATCCCTCCATGTTTCCCTCGCTTCCTTCCCTCCATTCCCAGATCCCATCTGTGCTTCCATCCCTCCATATATCCCTCACTTCCATCCCTCCCTCCCTCCCCCCTCAGATCCCATCTGTGCTTCCATCCCTCCATATATCCCTCACTTCCTTCCCTCCATTCCCAGATCCCATCTGTGCTTCCATCCCTCCATGTTTCCCTCTCGTCCATCCCTCCCTCCCTCCCTCCCCTGATCCCATCTGTGCTTCCATCCCTCCATGTGTCCCTCGCTTCCTTCCCTCCATTATCAGATCCCATCTGTGCTTCCATCCCTCCATGTTTCCCTCGCGTCCATCCCTCCATCCCTACCTCCCCAGATCCCATCTGTGCTTCCATCCCTCCATGTATCCCTCGCTTCCATCCCTCCCTCCCTCCTCAGATCCCATCTGTGCTTTCATCCATTCATGTATCCCTCGCTTCCATCCCTCCATCCCTCCCCAGATCTCATCTGTGCTTCCATCCCTCCATGTATCCCTCGCTTCCATCCCTCCAACCATCCCCAGATCCTGTCTGTGCTTCAATCCATCCATGTATCCCTCGCTTCCATCCCTCCAACCATCCCCAGATCCCATCTGTGCTTCAATCCATCCATGTATCCCTCGCTTCCATCTCTCCATCCCTCCCCAGATCCCATCTGTGCTTCCACCCATCCATGTATCCCTCGCTTCGTTCCCTCCATCCCCAGATCCCATCTATGCTTCCATCCATCCATGTATCCCTCGCTTCCATCCCTCCCTCCCTCCCTCCCCAGATCCCATCTGTGCTTCCATCCATCCATGTATCCCTCGCTTCCATCCCTCCATTCCTCCCTCCACAGAGCCCATCTGTGCTTCCATCCTTTCATGTATCCCTCGCTTCCATCCCTCCAACCATCCCCAGATCCCGTCTGTGCTTCAATCCATCCATGTATCCCTTGCTTCCATCCCTCCAACCATCCCCAGATCCCATCTGTGCTTCAATCCATCCATGTATCCCTCGCTTCCATCTCTCCATCCCTCCCCAGATCGCATCTGTGCTTCCATCCATCCATGTATCCCTCGCTTCCATCCCTCGATCCCTCCTTTCCCAGATCCCATCTGTGCTTCCATCCCTCCATGTATGCCTTGCTTCCATCCTTCCATCCCTCCCTAGATCCCATCTGTGCTTCCATCCCTCCATGTATCCCTCGCTTCCATCCCTTGATCCCTCCTTCCTCAGATCCCATCTGTGCTTCCATCCTTCCATGTATCCCTCACTTCCATCCCTCCCTCCATCCACAGATCCCATCTGTGCTTCCGTCTCTCCATGTATCCCTCGCGTCCATCCCTCCCTCCATCCCCAGGTCCCATCTGTGCTTCCATCCCTCCATGTATGGGTCGCTTCCGTCCCTCCATCCCTCCCCAGATCCCATCTGTGCTTCCATCCATCCATGTATCGCTCACTTCCATCCCTCCATCCCTCCTTCCCCAGATCCCATTTGTCTGCTTCCATCCCTCCCTCCCCAGGTCCCATCTGTGCTTCCACCCATCCATGTATCCCTCGCTTCCATCCTTCCATCCCCAGATCCCATCTGTGCTTCCATCCCTCCATGTATCCCTGCATCCATCCCTCCATCCCCAGATCCCATCTGTGCTTCCATCCATCCATGTATCCCTCGCTTCCATCCCTTGATCCCTCCTTCCCCAGATCCCATCTGTGCTTCCATCCCTCCATATATCCCTCAGGTCCATCCCTCTATCCCTCCCCAGATCCCATCTGTGCTTCCATCCCTCCATGTATCCCTCGCGTCCACCCCTCCATCCCCAGATCCCATCTGTGCTTCCATCCATCCATGTATCCCTCACTTCCATCCCTCCATCTCTCCCTCCACAGATTCCATCTGTGCTTCCACCCATCCATGTATCCCTCGCTTCCATCCATCCCTCTCTCCCTTCCTTGCTCCTAAGGTGTCATCCATTCCATTCTTCTTGCATCACCATCCCTCCATTTCCATACTTCACTCAGTATCTATCTATCTATCTATCTATCTATCTATCTATCTATCTATCTATCTATCCCTGTGCCCATCCCCCCAGCATCTGGTCCTTTGCAGCCCCCAGCCCCAGGGGATTGCCGCTCCTCTGCTCATTTCTTTAGTTCTCCAAGACGATCCATCCCCACCCTGCCCTGAGTGTTGTAGGGGTTGGTTGCCCACCCCCCGTGCCAGGCAGGGTCTCCCTTGCTCCCTCTGCAGGAGCCCAGTTGGGTTGTACTGGCTGGAGGAGCTGGGTGGGGAGAAGTGGGGTAGAAACCACAGCTGGGTGGGGCAGGGGCAGTGGGAGGCCAGGGCCACACAGATTGGGGCTGCAGGGAATGGGGTGCAGGACACCTGGGTTCTATCTGTGCCTCTGAGGTTGGGGGGTGGAGTCTATCAGATCCCCAAACCCAGTTCTGTGGAGTATTAATAACCCCAGGGTACCATGTTCCCCCCTCTTTGTCCTTGGTTAAAATCCCTCACCCACTTTGCACTGTTATACTCAGCTTTCCATGCTCCTGCCTAGAGTTGACTGCGTTGTACTGTATGTAGAAGTCCCAGTGTTGTCTCTCCCTTATCCCAGTGCAGCCCAACCCCTGGTTCACAGAGAGCCCCACCTGGACTTTGGGGGTCAAGCCAGGAGATGGGAAAGCTATCAAGGATTGGGGACCCTCTCTGAGCTGCCCCTTTTCTCATCTGACTGTGAAAGCAGCAGCCTCTCCCACACAAGCCTGCTGGTGAGGGTCTGATGGATAAGCAGGTAGGGGAAGAGTTAGGGGTACATGGTTTGAACTTCGGTGGGAGTGGGGTAAATAGCTGGTCTCTGTGCGGAGGGGGGGGATGGTACATCTGTGGTTCTCAGAGCACTTTGCAATGGGGCTTTATCCCAGACAGGGAAACTGAGGCACAAAAAAGGGAAAGGAGTTCCCCCTTAGAGAATAGAACCCAGGAGTCCTGGCTCCCAGCCCCGCACTATAACACACTGGACTCTACTCCCCTCTGAGAGCCAGGAATAGAACCCAGGAGTCCTGGTGGGTGGGGTGAGTCATGTGTGGGGTGCCGAGGGGGCTGGTGGCAGCGGGTGGCCAGTGGTGTGATGCCCCCCAGGGCTGGGGCCGGCAAAGCAGTATGAATGGCTGTCTCAGTGCACTGATGTCTGGGGGCCCAGCCAGCGGCCAGTGGCGGAAGCCATGCGCTCCTGTGGTTTGTCAGCCGCTGTCCTGACCCCTGGGGCCGTGGGCGGCAGAGAAAGGGGCCCTTCAGCCACCCCCTTCCTGCCCTGCCCCACCTGGCCTGGGGGGCTGAGAGCCTTTCACACAGCAACGAGCTGGGGGAGGGGAGCGCTCACCAAGGGGTGGGGGTGGCTTTCTGTCTGCCCCGCGCCAGGTGGCTGTCTGTCTGTCCATCCACCCCAGAGCCTAGTGTCCCAGCGTGTCCCTCTGTCCTGTCTGTCCCCAGGTCTCACTGTGGGTGTCTGTCCCGTCCCCCAGTCCTGCTGTCTGTCTGTCCATCTGGCTCCAGGTTCCCGCTCTGCTGTCTGTCCATCCCTGGGTCCTAGTGTCTGTCTCCAGGTGTCACTGTGGGTGTCTCTCCCGTCCCCCAGTCCTGCTGTCTGTCTGTCCATCTGGCTCCAGGTTCCCGCTCTGCTGTCTGTCCATCCCCGGGTCCTAGTGTCTGTCCCCAGGTGTCACTGTGGTGTCTGTCCTGTCCCCAGTCCTGCTGTCTATCTGTCCATCTGGCTCCAGGTTCCCACTCTGCTGTCTGTCCATCCCCGGGTCCTAGTGTCTGTCCCCAGGTGTCACGGTGGGTGTCTGTCCCGTCCCCCAGTCCTGCTGTCTGTCTGTCCATCTGGCTCCAGGTTCCCACTCTCCCGTCTGTCCATCCCTGGGTCCTAGTGTCTGTCCCCAGGTCTCACGGTGGGTGTCTGTCCCGTCCCCCAGTCCTGCTGTCTGTCTGTCCATCTGGCTCCAGGTTCCCGCTCTGCTGTCTGTCCATCCCCGGGTCCTAGTGTCTGTCCCCAGGTGTCACTGTGGGTGTCTGTCCTGTCCCCAGTCCTGCTGTCTATCTGTCCATCTGGCTCCAGGTTCCCACTCTGCTGTCTGTCCATCCCCGGGTCCTAGTGTCTGTCCCCAGGTGTCACGGTGGGTGTCTGTCCCGTCCCCCAGTCCTGCTGTCTGTCTGTCCATCTGGCTCCAGGTTCCCACTCTCCCGTCTGTCCATCCCTGGGTCCTAGTGTCTGTCCCCAGGTCTCACGGTGGGTGTCTGTCCCGTCCCCCAGTCCTGCTGTCTGTCTGTCCATCTGGCTCCAGGTTCCCGCTCTGCTGTCTGTCCATCCCCGGGTCCTAGTGTCTGTCCCCAGGTGTCACTGTGGTGTCTGTCCTGTCCCCAGTCCCGCTGTCTATCTGTCCATCTGGCTCCAGGTTCCCGCTCTGCTGTCTGTCCATCCCCGGGTCCTAGTGTCTGTCTCCAGGTGTCACTGTGGGTGTCTCTCCCGTCCCCCAGTCCTGCTGTCTGTCTGTCCATCTGGCTCCAGGTTCCCGCTCTGCTGTCTGTCCATCCCCGGGTCCTAGTGTCTGTCCCCAGGTGTCACTGTGGGTGTCTGTCCTGTCCCCCAGTCCTGCTGTCTGTCTGTCCATCCCTGGGTCCTAGTGTCTATCCCCAGGTCTCACTGTGGGTGTCTGTCCTGTCCCCCAGTCCTGCTGTCTATCTGTCCATCTGGCTCCAGGTTCCCGCTCTGCTGTCTGTCCATCCCCGGGTCCTAGTGTCTGTCCCCAGGTGTCACTGTGGTGTCTGTCCTGTCCCCAGTCCCGCTGTCTATCTGTCCATCTGGCTCCAGGTTCCCGCTCTGCTGTCTGTCCATCCCCGGGTCCTAGTGTCTGTCCCCAGGTGTCACTGTGGTGTCTGTCCTGTCCCCAGTCCCGCTGTCTATCTGTCCATCTGGCTCCAGGTTCCCGCTCTGCTGTCTGTCCATCCCCGGGTCCTAGTGTCTGTCCCCAGGTGTCACTGTGGGTGTCTGTCCCGTCCCCCAGTCCTGCTGTCTGTCTGTCCATCTGGCTCCAGGTTCCCGCTCTGCTGTCTGTCCATCCCCGGGTCCTAGTGTCTGTCCCCAGGTGTCACTGTGGGTGTCTGTCCTGTCCCCAGTCCTGCTGTCTATCTGTCCATCTGGCTCCAGGTTCCCACTCTGCTGTCTGTCCATCCCCGGGTCCTAGTGTCTGTCCCCAGGTGTCACGGTGGGTGTCTGTCCCGTCCCCCAGTCCTGCTGTCTGTCTGTCCATCTGGCTCCAGGTTCCCACTCTCCCGTCTGTCCATCCCTGGGTCCTAGTGTCTGTCCCCAGGTCTCACGGTGGGTGTCTGTCCCGTCCCCCAGTCCTGCTGTCTGTCTGTCCATCTGGCTCCAGGTTCCCGCTCTGCTGTCTGTCTATCCCCGGGTCCTAGTGTCTGTCCCCAGGTGTCACTGTGGGTGTCTGTCCTGTCCCCCAGTCCTGCTGTCTGTCTGTCCATCCCCGGGTCCTAGTGTCTGTCCCCAGGTGTCACTGTGGTGTCTGTCCTGTCCCCAGTCCCGCTGTCTATCTGTCCATCTGGCTCGAGGTTCCCGCTCTGCTGTCTGTCCATCCCTGCGTCCTAGTGTCTGTCCCTCCAGGTCTGTCTCCAGGTGTCACTGTGGTGTCTGTCCCGTCCCCCGGGTCCCGCTGTCTGTCTGTCCATCTGGCTCCAGGTTCCCGCTCTGCTGTCTGTCCATCCCTGGGTCCTAGTGTCTGTCCCCAGGTGTCACTGTGGGTGTCTGTCCTGTCCCCCGGGTCCCGCTGTCTGTCTGTCCATCCCTGGGTCCTAGTGTCTGTCCCCAGGTGGCAGTGCTTGTCTCTGTCCCCAGGTCTCTGCCTGTCTAGCCAATCTTCCCCTCCCCCCGAATGGGGGGTATGTCTCCCCTCTGTGTGGGGTTTCTGTGCTTTGGGCAATAGGAATATCCCCCCCTCCCCGCGAAAAGGATCCCAGAGCACTGTCGCCAGCTCTCTGGGGACCCAGCCTTCCTGAAATGCAGCCACCTCTGGGGTGGGGGGCACAGCAGCCAGATCTAGCACTGGGGTGTGTAGGGGAGGGGGAGAAACAGACACCAGGGCACAAACTCTGACTTTTCTGGTCAGGGGTGGGGAGTGGAATCAGAAACAGGATCCTATATGCGAGGGTGTGGGGGCTATGGGGATCAGAGCAAGGGGGCAGAGTGGGGGCAGTTGGCAGGGGGAGGCAGAGCCAAGGTCTGGAGTGGGGCTCTGTGGGAAGAGTTGGGATCTTATACAGGAAGGGTGGAGGGGGGACTCCTATCCATGGAGGCTGCTGGGGGACGGGGGGAGCTGATACTGGGGAGGGTCTGTCTTAGCAGGCAATGGAGCTGGGTGTCCTGTATAGGGTCAGCGGCCCCAGATACCAGCCTGTCTCTCAGTCTGTCCCTGCCCTGGCAGCAGGGTGCTCTGGTGGTGGGGGGCACTGGGGGCTCTGCCAGTCCCTCTCTGGGGCCTGGGAAGAGCCAGTGTCAGCTGGAATATAGAGGATGCTGCGGGGTCCTTGTTTTGGTGACCTGCTGGTGTGGAACTGGGGCACGCTGGGTCCCCCCTGGGATGGTGGGGGCCAAGGGCTGCCAGGGTTGGAGCCATGGGGTGGGCGCTCTGGGTCCCCCCTGGGATGGAGCCGTGGGGTGGGGTGTGCCAGGTCCTCCCTGGGATGGAGCTGTGAGGTGGGTGTGCCGGGTACCCCCTAGGATGGTGGGGGACAAGGGCTGCCAGGGATGGAGCCGTGGGGTGGGTGCACTGGATCCCCCCTGGGATGTAGCTGTGGGGTGTGTGTGCCAGGTCCTCCCTGGGATGGTGGGGGCCAGGGGTATGTTGGGAGAGAGTTGAGGGGTGTGGGAGGGGAGCACTGGCTGCCCCATGGGATTGTGGCCCTGAGGCATTCTGGGATGGCTGGCATGATCTGTGTAGTGGTGGGGTTGGGTTGGTTGTGACCTAGTGTGACCCGGGATCAGGACAGACGGACAGACACGGCGTGACCGGGGGAACAGGACAGACACGGGGTGACCCGGGATCAGGACAGACGGACAGACAGGGCCTGACTAGGGGAACAGGACAGACACGGCGTGACCGGGGGAACAGGACAGACACAACGTGATCGGGGGAACAGGACAGACGGACAGACAGGGCCTGACTAGGGGAACAGGACAGACACGGTGTGACCGGGGGAACAGGACAGATGGACAGACACGGCATGACCGGGGGAACAGGACAGACACGGGGTGACCTGGGAACAGGAGAGATGGACAGACTCAGACGGTGGCTGTATTTTCAGGAATTGGGGGCCGAGACCGCTCAGCTTCGGCTGGTTCGGGACAGAGCCTCCTGCACGTCCCCAGCAGATGCTCAGGGTCCCATGCCCCAGAGATCCACCCCATGGGGCTGTGCAGGAACTCTGCTCCCCACTCCTCCGGGCAGTGCAGCTGTGGGGCTGGTGCCTGGGAGTAGCAGGTGCAGGGCGAGGAGCTAATCACTTTCCCAGGTCCCTGCGTCTTGCTGCAAATATGTCCCGTCTCCGCCAAGCCTGCAGCAGGGCCATGGGAAGAGGGGGCACGGCCAGGGGGAGCCAGGGCAGCTGCAGGGGGCGCTGTGGGTTGTGGGGTCACTGGCAGGATCAGGTGACCCCGTCCAGTCCCAAGCCCCCACATGGCCCCCCATGCTGGGGAGCTTGTGGTTCAAACAGAGGAAGTGACTCATATAAAGGGCCCATTCTCTGCGGCCCAGTCTGCTCCCTCTGCCCCCCACTTCCCCCCTTCTGCCCCTCTCCACCTGCCCCTGACTTCCCGCCCTCTACCCCTCCTCCTAGTCCCCACTTCCTGCCCTCTGCCCCCCCTGTCCCCACTTCCCGCCCTCTGCCCCTCCCCCCTGCCCCCTGACTTCCCGCCCTCTGCCCCACCCCCTCCCCTGCCCCCACATCTGGCCCTCTGCCCCTTCCTCTCCCCCACTTCCCCTGCCCCCCATGTCTCCCCTCTGCCCCTCTCCATCTGCCCCCACGTCCCCTCCCCTCTGCCCCCTCCTCCTGCCCCTACTTCCCCTCCTCTTTGCACCCCCTCCCCTGACCTCCCACTGTGACCTCTCTGGCCCCTCTCACTCCACCTGACCCCCCCATTCCTGCTCCTCCTCCACCTGAACAACCCTCTCCCCTGACCCCGACCTCACACTGTGACCCCCACGCCAGAGCCCTCTCCCTCCTGCCCCTCCTGCTCCTGGCCCTTCTGCTTTCACTTCTTTCTACAGCCAATATCCCCCCTTGAGCCCCACCCCCTCTTCCTCTAGTGTCTCCTCCCTCAGACCCCCCCCCCCCGCTCCAGCCCTGGCTCTGGGGCTCCCCTCCCCCATTCCCTCCCCACCCCTCCCCAGGGAGTTGTGCTATGCAGCCCTAATGGCTTTTCCTTGCGCCCGCCTGGCAGCCAGAAGAAAGGTGTCTCTGTGCAGCTGGCGTGGCCTGGCTGCCAGCGCTCCTGGCTGGGGCTGGGCCAGTGCCGAGCTTGGCGGGGGGCCGGGAGATCCTGGGTGGGGACATGGCTCTGAGATGGGCCCTGAATGTGTGTGTGGGGGGGCTTCGATCCTCTCTGCCAGGGGCTAATGTTCCCCTCCCCTGCCAGTTCTCTGGTGCTGCGAGCTTCCCCACAACAGTGCCCCCAGCTGGGGAGTCTGGCGCTGCAAACTTCCCTGGAGCAGTGCCCCCAGCTGGAGATCTCCCAGTGCTGCGAGCTTCCCCGTGGCAGTGCCCTGCGCCAAGGGCTCTGGTCTGTCTCACTGTATCCTGCTGGGGATATTAATGGATGCCAGATTCCGAATGGAACAAGGACGGGGGAGGAATGGGGCTCCCGCCTTCACATCAGGACCGTAAACGTGGGGCTGATGAGAAACCCAGACGGGGGCTGGATGGGGAAATGGGAGAGGGGGACAGGTGTGGAGAGAAGCAGACAGACAGGGGTGTGTGTTGGGGGGTCAGCCATGGCGCAGTGCCCCCTGAGCACCCTGCCCCCAACCCTGCTCCATCACCCCCCAGCCAGGGCAGCCCCTGCACTTGGGGGGGCAGTGGCCCCACCCGGCAGGCACTGCCCACTCTTGACCGAGCGAACCGGCCTGGGGTCCCCCTTGTGGCCAGTGTCCCGGGTTGGGTGGTAATTCCCTCAAAGGATCCTGACTCCAAGAGCCGGGGTGGTGATGGTTCCTTTGCCTCTGTTTTTCTGGCTGTTCCCTCATTAACCCATCTTGTCTGGAGCGAGGGTCACCTGGATCATGTCCCCATCCGTCTGAGCGCCTCTGTGCCCCCCCCCCTCCCCTATGCAGATGACCTTGCTACCACCCATCACCCCTCGCTCCTGGCTGGGAGGGATCGGCCCCGCCTGAGGTGTGGAGCGTGGGCAGGGGGGTGGGCCATGAGCCAGGCAGGCTGCAGCTGATGGCTTCTGCAGACTTGTTTTTGTTCAGAGTGAAATACTGGGCCCAGCAGAGAGGGGGCGTGGGGGGGAGCAGACTGGGAGCTGCATGCAATTGGGAAATGGGCTCTGTGCGACTGTGAAGTGGGGCGTGTGTGTGTGTGTGTAATTGTGATACCTGTGAGCCACTGTGCTATGGGGTATGTGCAACTGGTGACTGTGAGCTCGTGGTGGGTGCGTCTGTGAGGCAGGGTGTGTGATTGTGACTGACACGGGGAGGGCGCTGTTGTGTGGCGGGGTGGTGTGTGATTTGTGATGAGGCGGCTGTACTTGTGAATGTGCAATGGAGAATGGGCCATGGTGAAATGGTGCATGTGTGTGCGAGACAGCGTGCGTGCGATATTGAAGCAGGCTGGGTTCCTGCTGCTGGCAGAGGGTGCGTTCTGTGCGTGCGATGTGTAGTTGGGTGGGATTGTGGGGGGAGGGGCTGCGTTTGGGCAGCAAAGGCTGTGTGCCTGGAAGGGGGTGATTGTGAGATGGGGTGTGTGAGTGAATCGCTGCCCCCCTTGCTCTGAGTGTGTGTGTGTGTGTGTGGCGTGTGCCACGTGTGTATTTCCCCTGGACCCTCCACACCCCATCTCCTGCCAGCTGGGAACAAAGACACTGTTGATTGGGTCTGAAAAAGCCCGTCTCTGTGAGTGTCCCAGGAGGGGAGATTGGAATTTGGATAGAGCTGGCCAGCGCACCTGAGGGGACCCCTACCCCCTCCCCAGTCCTGCTAGTCCTCCCTGCTTCCCAGCCAGGGCCCCCCTGCCCTGAGCCCCCAGCCAGGAGTCCAATAGTTGGCCTCCAGTGCACCTGGGCAGGGGGACCCCATCTCCTCACTCACAGCCAGTCCCCCTTAGCTGGCCAGAGACCCACTTCCATGCAGCTAGGCCTGCGCGCTCTGGGAGTGTTACTCCACCATCCCCGTCCCAGACCCCCCCAGCTCAGCCCCCAGGGCAGACGGACTCTCATGGGGAAGGGGATTCATAGGCTGGGGGAGGCTGAATATGGAGATGCTCGGCGGGGAATGGGAGTCACGGCTGGAGGGGGGGACCCTGGTAGCTGCAGGGGTGGGGGTGAGTTCATGTGATCCCAGAACTGGGGAGCTCTGTGTGGCTGGGGAGGGGACCCCTGTCGGGGAGGTGGGGACTTTGCAGAGCTCTGACACCCCACCCCCGTGTCCCACAGCAGAGCCAGTGGACTTGCTGAAGGCACTGCAGTTCCAGGCCCAGCCGGCCGGTGTGCAGAAGACGATGGGGTTCTGCCCCACCAGGCGGGCAGGGCCGGGGCCGGATGTGGCCTACAGGATATCACGGCAAGCACAGATCAGCGCCCCCACCAGGCAGCTCTTCCCAGGTACTGGACCGTGCGCCCCCCTCCTGCATGGGATAGTCCACCCCCTCCCTGTCCTGCGGCGTGTTCCCCCTCCCTGTGTCCTCCATCAGCCGTGCCCTTCCCACGGCCCACAGGCGTTGTTCCCACAGGCTCCCCCCACCTCCGTGGCTGGTCCCCCACCCCCCAGCATGGTCCCGTTCCCCTATGGAACACTCCTACATCCCCCTTGGGATGTTCCTGCACTCATCTGTGTCCCTGGTGGAACATTCCCACGCCCCCTTGGGATGTTCCCACTCCTTCCATATCACTAGTGGAACATTCCTGTGTGCCCACACTTTCTTACATCCGCATTGGGATGTTCCCACACCCCCAGAGTCCCTAGTCTAGTGGAATATTCCCACGCCCCCTTGGGATGTACACACACCTCCTGTGTCACTGGTGGAACATTTCCATGCCCCTCTTGGGATATCTCCGCACCCTCACCCCCATGTCCATAGTGGAACATTCCTACGCCCCCATTGGGACGTTCCCACGCTCCCCCTCCTGTGTCTCTAGTGGAACATTCCTACATCCCCCTTTGGCTGTCCCTGCACCCCCCAGTGTCCTGCCCCCCGAACAGCCCCGTGGGGTCCCACAGCCCCGGTGTCTCCCCAGGGAAGTTCCCGGAGGATTTCTCCATCATGGCCCTGGTGAAGGCCAAGGCCGGGAGCCAGGTGTTCCTGCTCTCCATGTACGACCAGCACGGCACCCAGCAGCTGGGCGTGGAGCTGGGGAGCTCGCCCGTCTTCCTCTACCAGGACCAGAGCGGCCGGCCCGCCCCCGAGGACTACCCGCTCTTCCGGGGCGTCAACCTCGCTGACGGCAAGTGGGTACCCCCTGACCCCCGACCCCTGACCCCCAACCCCCCACCATCCCCGAGGACTACCCGCTCTTCCGGGGCATCAACCTCGCTGACGGCAAGTGGGTACCCCCTGACCCCCGACCCCTGACCCCCAACCCCCCACCCCGCCCCCGAGGACTACCCGCTCTTTCGGGGCGTCAACCTCGCTGATAGCAAGTGGGTACCCCCTGACCCCCGACCCCTGACCCCCAACCCCCCCACCCCCGCCCCCGAGGACTACCCGCTCTTCCAGGGCGTCAACCTCGCTGACGGCAAGTAGGTACCCTCTGACCCCTGACCCCCAACCCCCCACCCCGCCCCCGAGGACTACCCGCTCTTCCGGGGCGTCAACCTCGCTGACGGCAAGTGGGTACCCCCTGACCCCCGACCCCTGACCCCCAACCCCCCACCCCGCCCCCGAGGACTACCCGCTCTTCCGGGGCGTCAACCTCGCTGACGGCAAGTGGGTACCCCCTGACCCCCGACCCCTGACCCCCAACCCCCCACCCCGCCCCCGAGGACTACCCGCTCTTCCGGGGCGTCAACCTCGCTGACGGCAAGTGGGTACCCCCTGACCCTTGACCCCCAAACCTCCCCACCCTGCCCCTGAGGACTACCCCCTCTTCCAGGGCGTCAACCTCGCTGACGGCAAGTGGGTACCCCCCGACGTCTGACCTCCAATAGCCCACCCCACCCTGGAGGGCTACCCGCTCTTCCGGGGCGTCAACCTCGCTGACGGCAAGTGGGTACCCCCTGACCCCTGACCCCCAACCCACCACCCCGCCCCTAAGGACTACCCGCTCTTCCGGGGCGTCAACCTCGCTGATGGCAAGTGGGTACCCCCTGACCTCCAAACCTCCCCACCCCCAAGGACTACCCGCTCTTCTGGGGTGTCGACCTTGCTGACGGCAAGTGGGTACCCCCTGTGATGAACTGGGACTGTTTTAATGTTTGCTCTGAACACTGTGTTGGTGCCTCAGTGTCCCCATGGCAGTTCTTAAGTATCTAGGTGGTGGGATAAGGTTGCTGCAGAGCAAAGGGCCAGTGAACATAAATGCCTGGCACTCTGTCTCCTAGCAACTGATGGCCTGGGCCCCTCCCCTGCAAAGGTGCCAACTGAAAGTGTTGGAGACAAAGGGATCAGGTGACCTCCTGGCCCGGGAAAGGGGCTGAGCAGAGAGGAGGGGCTGGAGGGGGAGTTAGTCTGGAGCTGCCTGGGGACAAGGAGTGAAGTGCAGACCTAGGGGTCTGGCTCACTGCCCCCCAGAATGGACCCGGCCGAGGGGTCTGGTTCGCTGTATCTACAAGCTCTGTTTTAGACTCTGTTCCTGTCATTGAATAAACCTCTGTTTTGCTGGCTAAGAGTCAAGTCTGACTGCCAAGTGGGGGTGCAGAAGCCTGTGGCTTCCCCAGGACCCCGCCTGGGTGGGCTCGCTGTGGGAAGCACACGGAGGGGCAGAGGATGCTGAATGCTCCAAGGAGAGACCCAGGAGGTGAAGACGTGTGAGCTTCTTGCCCTGAACAAGTCTGCTCCGAGGGAGAGGAGGCTCCTCAAAGTCCTGACTGGCTTTGTGGGGAGCTGTTCCAGAGCATCGCCCGGGGACTCCGTGACACCCCCTGACCCCTGACCCCCAAATCTCCCGACCCCACCCCCGAGGACTACCCGCTCTTCTGGGTCATCAACCTCGCTGACGGCAAGTGGGTACCCCCTGACCCCCCAACCCCCCACCCCCGCCTCCAAGGACTACCCGTTTTTCTGGGGCGTCAACCTTGCTGATGGCAAGTGGGTACCCCCTGACCCCTGACCCCCAAACCTCCCCACCCCGCCCCCGAGGACTACCCGCTCTTCCGGGGTGTCAACCTCGCTGACGGCAAGTGGGTACCCCCCTGACCCCTGACTCCCAACCCCCCACCCCACCCCTGAGGACTACCCGCTCTTCTGGGGCATCAACCTTGCTGATGGCAAGTGGGTACCTCCCGACGCCTGACCCCCAAACCTCCCCACTCCACTCCCGAGGACTACCCGCTCTTCCGGGGCATCAGCCTCGCTGACGGCAAGTGGGTACCCCCTGACCCCCGACCCCTGACCCCCAACCCACCACCCCGCCCCCAAGGACTACCCGCTCTTCCGGGGCGTCAACCTCGCTGATGGCAAGTGGGTACCCCCTGACCCCTGACCCTTGACCTCCAACCCCCCACTCCGCCCCGAGGACTGGCTGCTCTTCCGGGGTGTCAACCTCGCTGACGGCAAGTGGGTACCCCCCGACCCCTGACCTCCAACCGCCCACCCGACCCCGGAGGGCTACCTGCTCTTCCGGGGTGTCAACCTCGCTGACAGCAAGTGGGTACCCCCTGACCCCCGACCCCTGACCCCCAACCCACCACCCTTTCCCCGAGGACTACCCGCTCTTCCGGGGCGTCAACCTCGCTGATCGCAAGTGGGTACCCCCTGACCCCCAAACCTCCCCATCCCACCCCAGAGGACTACCTACTCTTCCGGGGCATGAACCTCACTGACGGCAAGTGGGTACTCCCTGACCCCTGACCTCCAACCCCCCACTCTGCCCCGAAGGGCTCCCCACTCTTCCGGGGCATCAACCTCGCTGACGGCAAGTGGGTACCCCCCTGACCCCTGACCCCCCACCCCACCAACGAGGACTACCCGCTGTTCTGGGGGCATCAACCTCGCTGACGGCAAATGGATACCCCCCGACGCACAACCCCTGACCTCCAACCTCCCTCACCCCACTCCTGAGGGCTCCCCGTTCTTCCGGGGCATCAACTTGCTGACGGCAAGTGGGTACTGCCTGACCCCCGACCCTGACCCCCAACCCCCCCCCCCATCCCAGCCCTGAGGACTACCCGCTCTTCTGGGACATCAACCTCGCTGACGGCAAGTGGGTACCCGCTGACCCCTGACCCTGACCCCCAACACTGCAGCACATGGGTACCCTCTGCCCCCTACACTGACCCCGCTTCAACACCTGAGGACTCCCCTTTCCATCCCTGCCTCCTCCTCATGTCTGTGTGTCCTGCCCCCTCCCATCAGCGTGTCCGTGTCCCCAGGTGGCACCGGCTGGCGTTGAGCGTGCACAAGCAGTCGGTGACGCTGATCCTGGACTGTAAGAAGAAGGTGACGCAGCCGCTGCCCCGGGGCCCCCGCCCGGTGATCGACACCCGCGGCATCACTGTCTTTGGCACCCGCATCCTCGACGAGGAGGTCTTCCAGGTACCAGCCCAGCCCACCCTGCGTCCCCCTGCCCATGGGGACCCTGCCTGACCCCCATGTCTCCACTAAGACTGTCTGGGTGTGAGGAATGGGGGGAAGTGCCTGGGGGTGATTTGGGGGGATATTGGGGGTTATTTCTGGGTGGGGTCACAACGGGGAAGCAGGATGGTATCAGGGTAACTCCTCTCCTTCCCGCCCTCCCTCCCTGTACACACCTCTCCATCTATTCCCCCAATACATCCATCCCGCCATCCATCTATGCCCCCAATCCATCCACAATCCATACCTTCATCCCCACCCTCCCTCCCTCCCTCCATCCCCACGCACACCTGTCCAGCTACCCAATCCTCCGTCCATCCCTGCGCACACCCCTCCACTCACCCATCACTGTCCCCCCCTCCATCCCCACTCTCCTTGCCTCCGTCCATCCCCAAACACACCTATCCATCTACTCAATCCTCCATCCATCCATCCATCTTTGCACACACACCTCCACTCACCCATCACTGTCCCCCCCTCCGTCCCCATCTCCCTCCACCCATCCATCCCCACACACCTGTCCATCCATTCACCCATCCATTCCTCCATCCTTACTTCCCTCCCTCCATCATTCCCCACACACCTGTCCATCCACCCAATCCTCCATCCATCCATCCCTACACACACCCCTCCACCCATCCATCCCTCCATCCCCACCCTCCTTGTCTCCATCTATCCCCACACACCTATCCATCCACCCATCCATCCCTCCATCCCCACCTCCCTCCACCCATCCATCCCCACACATGTCCATGCACCCAATCCTCCATCCATCCCTACACACATCCCTCCACCCACCCATCCCTCCATCCCCAGCCTCCTTGCCTCCATCCATCCCCAAACATACCTGTCCATCCCTCCATCCACCCATCCATCCCTCCATCCCCACCTCCCTCCCTCCATCCCCAAACACACCTGTCCATCCATCCATCCATCCATCCCTCCATCCCCACCTCCCACCCTCCATCCATCCCCATCCACCTGTCCATCCACCCAATCCTCCATCCATCCCCAATCCATCCGTGATCCATCCTTTCATGCCCTCCCTGCAGCTCCACATCCGTCTATCCCCCGCAACCCATCCGTGATCCATCCCCTCCCACCCCTCCCTGCAGCCCCTATCCCTCCCTCTCTGGCCCCTTTCCCCATTAAGGGACATGATCATTCCCCTCTGTTCAGTGTTGCTGAGGCCTAATCTGGAGCACTGTGTCCAGTTTTGGGCCCCACACTACAAGACGGATGTGGAAAAATTGGAAAGAGTCCAGCGGAGGGCAACGAAAATGATCAGGAGGCTGGAGCACATGACTTATGAGGAGAGGCTGATGGAACTGGGATTGTTTAGTCTGCAGAAGAGAAGAATGAGGGGGGATTTGATAGCTGCTTTCAACTACCTGAAAGGGGGGTTCCATTGATGATGGATCTAGACTGTTCTCAGTGGTACCTGATGACAGAACAAGGAGCAATAGTTTCAAGTTGCAGTGGGGGGGAGGTCTAGGTTGGATATTAGGAAACACTGGCTCACTAGGAGGGTGGTGAAGCACTGGAATGGGTTATCTAGGGAGGTGGTAGAATCTCCTTCCTTAGAGGTTTTTAAGGCCCGGCTTGACAAAGCCCTGGCTGGGATGATTTAGTTGGAGCTGGTCCTGCTTTGAGCAGGAGGTTGGACTAGATACCTCCTGAGGTCCCTTCCAACTCTGATAGTCTATGAGTCTATAATTAGTGGTGGGTGGGGACTCCAGGCCCAGCAGTGCCCGTCCCCCATCACCCCATCTGTCTCTCTCTGCAGGGTGACATCCAGCAGCTGCTCATCGCCCCGAACCCGCAGGCAGCCTATGACTACTGTGAACACTACAGCACCGACTGCCACGCCCAGCCGCATGTGCCCCAGGCGCAGGAGGCGCAGCAGAGACCTGCCAGGCCCGAGGTGAGGGACGTGGGGCAGACCGAGCAGGTCAGGCCTTTGGGTCTGATCTCGGGGAGGATACGGGGCTGGATGGGCCCAGCAGGCTGATCTCATGGGGGATACGGGGCTGGATGGCCTGTGGGGCTGATCTGGGGGAGATACGGGACTGGTCGGGCCTGTGGGGCTGATTTGAGGGGGGTTACAGGGCTGGTCAGGCCCTTAGGGCTGATCTGGGGGTATTAGGGTTGCCAGGTGCCCAGTATTCGATTGGAACGCCTGGTCGAAACAGCGTGAAAGGTCTGAGCCGTGAAAAGTCTGGTCAGCGGCACAGCGGGGCTAAGGCAGGCTCCCTGCCTGCTGTGGCTCTGCACAGCTCCCAGAAGCTGCGGCATGTCTCCCTTCTGGTTCCTATGCGTAGGGGCGGCCAGGGGGTGCCGCACACTGCCCTGCCTCTGCCCCTGCCCCTGCCCCAAGCACCGCCCCCACAGCTCCCATTGACCAGGAACCGTGGCCAATGGGAGCTGCGGAGGTGGCGCCTGTGGACGGGGCAGCGTGAAGAGCCATCTGGCCATGCCTCTGCATAGGAGCTGGAGGGGAGACATGCTGCAGCTTCCAGGAGCTGTTTGAGGTAAGTGCTGCCTGGGCCTCCACCCCTGACCCCCTCCCCAGCACCCCAACTCCCTGCCCCAGCCCTGATTCCCCTCCCGCCCTCCAAACCCCTCAGTCCCAGTCCACAGCACCCTCCTACACCCCAAACCCCTTATACCTGGCCCCACCCCAGAACCCACACTCCCAGCCGGAGCCCTCAACCCCTCTCCCATCCCGACCCACTGCTTCAGCCCAGAGCACTGTCCCGCACTATGAACTCCTCATCCCTGGCTCCACCCCAGAACCCACACCCCCAGCCGGAGCCCGCACCCTCTCCCACACCCCAACCCCCTGAGCCGGCCCGGTGAAAATGAGCGAGTGAGTGAGGGTGGGAAGAGTGGGTGACGGAGGGAGGGGGATGCAGTGAGTGGTGGGCAGGACCTCAGACAAGGGGCAGGGCAAGGGGTGGGGTAAGGGTGTTCCGTTTTGTGCGCGTAGAATGTTGCCAAGCCTAGGGGCATACGGGGCTGGGTCTGATCTGGGGGGGTTGCAGAGCTAGTTGGGCCCCTGGAGCAGATCTGGGGGAGATACGGGACTGCTGGTCCTTTGCTGACGTTTTCAGGTGCAAAAGGAAAAAACCTGAAACCCCCCGAGGAGACACTGCCGGGTTCATCTCAACCCCCGACCCCCTACCTGCCCCTCAGATCCCACCCACCCACTGGGACTCCGAACTTACCCCCTAGGGAAACACTGCCAGCTTCATCTTGGGGGCCCAGACCTCCCACCTGCCCTTCATAACTGCTGGCCCCTCAACTCTTCCCCATATGGGGCCACCTGCCCCCGTATTCCCAGCATGCCCTGCTCCTTCTCGGGTCAACCTGTCCCTCGTGTTCCCAGCATGCCCTGCTCCTTCTTGGGGCCACCTGCCCCTGTATTCCCAGCATGTCCTGCTCCTTCTCGGGTCAACCCATCCCTCATGTTCCCAGCATGCCCTGCCCCTTCTCGGGGCCACTCGCCCTCGTGTTCCCAGCATGCCCTGCTCCTCCTCAGGGCCACCCATCCCTCGTGTTCCCAGCATGCCCTGCTCCTTCTCAGGGCCACCCACCCCCGTATTCCCAGCATGCCCTGCTCCTTCTCGGGGCCATCTGCCCCCGTATTCCCAGCATGCCCTGCCCCTTCTTGGGGCCACCTGCCCCCGTATTCCCAGCATGCCCTGCTCCTTCCCGGGGCCACCTGCCCACATATTCCCAGCATGCCCTGCTCCTTCTCGGGGCCACCCGCCCCCGTATTCCCAGCATGCCCTGCTCCTCCTCGGGGCCACCCACCCTGTATTCCCAGCATGCCCTGCTCCTTCTCAGGGCCACCCACCCTGTATTCCCAGCATGCCCTGCTCCTCCTCGGGGTGATGAACTGGGACTGTTTTAATGTTTGCTCTGAACACTGTGTTGGTGCCTCAGTGTCCCCTAGGCAGTTCTTAAGTATCTAGGTGGTGGGATAAGGTTGCTGCAGAGCAAAGGGCCAGTGAACATAAATGCCTGGCACTCTGTCTCCTAGCAACTGATGGCCTGGGCCCCTCCCCTGCAAAGGTGCCAACTGAAAGTGTTGGAGACAAAGGGATCAGGTGACCTCCTGGCCCGGGAAAGGGGCTGAGGAGAGAGGAGGGGTTGGAGGGGGAGTTAGTCTGGAGCTGCCTGGGGACAAGGAGTGAAGTGCAGACCTAGGGGTCTGGCTCACTGCCCCCCAGAATGGACCCGGCCGAGGGGTCTGGTTCGCTGTATCTACAAGCTCTGTTTTAGACTCTGTTCCTGTCATCGAATAAACCTCTGTTTTGCTGGCTAAGAGTCACGTCTGACTGCCAAGTGGGGGTGCAGAACCCTGTGGCTTCCCCAGGACCCCGCCTGGGTGGGCTCGCTGTGGGAAGCGCACGGAGGGGCAGAGGATGCTGAATGCTCCAAGGAGAGACCCAGGAGGTGAAGACGTGTGAGCTTCTTGCCCTGAACAAGTCTGCTCCGAGGGAGAGGAGGCTCCCCAAAGTCCTGACTGGCTTAGTGGGGAGCAGTTCCAGAGCATCGCCCGGGGACTCCGTGACAACTGGTGATAGCGGTGGGAGATGCTGCACCCTGTGGATGGCGCTTCCTGCAGTAAGTGACTGGGGAGCAGTAAAACAGAGGAGGGAGAGTGAAGACCAGGCGTGCTGAAGGCTCAGAGAGAGACGGTTTCAGGAGGCAGTTAACCTCTGGGAGTGTGTGACCAGCGAGAAGGACTGTTGGAGTAACAGGGTCCCCCTGAGGACTGCAGTGAGCAGTCTCAGGGGCGGAGGAGCTTGCCGCTCGACCCTGGGAGAGAGAAGGATTTTGCAGTAGCAGGGTTCCCCTGGGGATTGCAGGAGCAGTCCCAGGGGCGGAGGAGTCTGCAGCTCCACCCTGGCAAAGAGGTGGTGATCACGAGAAGGGCTGGCACACCAGGGGTTCTTCCTGGAAACCATGGGGGAGCCAAGAGCACACAGGCCTGTGAGTCCAGAGCCAATTGGGAACAGTGAGGTGATGGCCTATCACCAGCTCCTTAAGAAGGACATTGTGATCCTGTGCACAAAGAGAGAGTTACGCATGGGGAAGTTCACCAAGGCACAGTTAATCGTGCAGTTGGAGGAGGACCGCTCTGAGGAGCAGATTCCTGACTCAGATGGGGCTACAAGAGGATCTGGGAGCAGCTGGAGCACCAGCCAGGCATCCCCGAGAGTCTGGTCCCCAACCAGACAAGGGTCTTCACGATTGGGTTCCCCATCAGGGGATCGGAGACGGATGGGATTGGAGCAGAGCCCAAGAGAGCGAGAGGACCGTGAGAGAGAGCAAGAGGCTGAGGAAAAACTGCAGGAGAAGCAGCAGCAGCATGAACTGGCGATGGTGGAGCGGAGAGACATAGGAGGCTGCCCAGGGGTCAATGGGGAAACACGCCTGCAGGGGCGAGGCCCTGGGACAGAGGGAACTGTGGTGGTGCAGCCGCAGATGCTGAGAGGCTGTGGGACCTGGGTGAAGGTCCCTGAGGTGAAGCCCCTCGCCCTGCCTATGGCCCGGATTCCTGTGCAGACGCAGGAGGGGTCGGGCTGGCTGGTCATTGGGATTCTCCAGGATATCGGCTGGGAGGCCCTGTTGGGGGGTGACTGTCTCCCCTTGGGACAGGATCCAGGCCCTGCTCCTGTAACTGCCGAGGGTTTGAATTTGAATCCAGGGAACCAATTGGCTGGGATGGAAATGGTCAGTGAGAATGCAAATGACCTTGCTGGCAGTGGGGAGGGGCTGCTGGGCTCAGGATACCTGCCTACCTGTAACCAGCCCCCTGGGGCTGAGGGGGAGGGAGAGATGCTCCCCGCCCCCCTGCACACCGGAGAGGGGGCTCACGCTGGCTCTGATGCTGAGACCAGAGCAGAGAGCTCGCTGCCTGCCCCCACTGGGACAGCCAGGGCAGCGCTGAGCACGGGGGGAGCTGAGACCCCAGCTGAGTGGGGGGACACCCAGGCAAGGCAGGTCAGCTGCCAACCAGGTTTGCCTGGTCCAGACGTGCTGCTGGGAAATGATTATACAGCAGGGAGGGAGCTACCAGGGACAAGGCTCAGGGGGGCTGTGACCCCAAGCCCAGACAGAGAGAGGGAGCAGGTCCCACTCCCTGCCCCAGCAGCTGAATCCCAGACCGAGCTGCAGAGAGATCCCTCCTTGGAGAAGCTGAGGGAACTTGCTGGTCACAGCGCTGCAAACCCCCTTGGGGAAGGCTGCAGGGACAGAGTCCTGTGGGAGAAAGGATTCCTGTCCCAGGAATGGACTCCCCAAGAGGAAGTAGGACTGAGGGGAAGCAGGAGGCAGCTGGTGGTGCCCCAGGAATCCACAGGGTTCTTCCCTCTCAAGCTGCTGGATGAGAGGAGAGTGAGGGGACCCCTGGACCTGAAAGGGGAGGATTGGGAGGAGAAGGGGAAAGACCCCCTGGTGGGTCTCTTCCCTGAGGTGGGAGCCAATCTCCCCATCAGGTGTTCCCCATTCAGAGTCACTGGGAAAGCGACCCAGATCCTGGAGAGAGAGGTCAAGGACATGCTGGCTTTAAATGGGATCCAGCCATTTTACAGCCCATGGGCCTCATCCGTGGGGCTGATCCCCAAGGAAGGCAGGATGGTCTGGTTTTATGGGGGCTATCAGAAGCTTAAAGCCATCACAGCGTCTGATGCCGACCCCATGCCTAGGCCTGGGGAGATTCTAGACAAGCAGAGGGGGATGGAGAACTTGGCCCTGGCAGACACTGATAACATGTACATCTTTAGCCAGACCTGGGAGGAACAGGTGTCCCAGGGGAAGATGGGGCTGGGCTGCCTCAAGGAGGTGGGACTGACGGTAAAAGCTGGAAAGTATAAGATGGGGATGGCAGAGATGTTGTGTCTGGGCCACAAGGTGGGGAGCGGCTGCCCAAGCCCAGAGCTGGCCAAGGCCAAGATGGGGGCTCTTAACAAAGAGAGCTCGAATCGCAGCCCAGAGTGCTGGGAGAAGACCCTCTCCCAGTTTAAACCCCAGGAGTATTGGGATGGCAAAAGGGTACAGGCCGCATAAACCTTCCCACCTGCAGCCTGCAAGTGCCATCAAGCAGGCTGAAGCAAAGAGAGGGCACAAAACTGGGAGGGCCTGGTGTAACTCACACCAAGGAATGGGAGAGATGCTGGGGCATCCATGGGAACGTTGTTGGGTTCGAACTTCCCCAGGTCACTGGCTGGAGTGATCTGGCTCAGTTCGGTCTCGAAGGGGGGAGAGATGTGATGAACTGGGACTGTTTTAATGTTTGCTCTGAACACTGTGTTGGTGCCTCAGTGTCCCCTAGGCAGTTCTTAAGTATCTAGGTGGTGGGATAAGGTTGCTGCAGAGCAAAGGGCCAGTGAACATAAATGCCTGGCACTCTGTCTCCTAGCAACTGATGGCCTGGGCCCCTCCCCTGCAAAGGTGCCAACTGAAAGTGTTGGAGACAAAGGGATCAGGTGACCTCCTGGCCCGGGAAAGGGGCTGAGGAGAGAGGAGGGGTTGGAGGGGGAGTTAGTCTGGAGCTGCCTGGGGACAAGGAGTGAAGTGCAGACCTAGGGGTCTGGCTCACTGCCCCCCAGAATGGACCCGGCCGAGGGGTCTGGTTCGCTGTATCTACAAGCTCTGTTTTAGACTCTGTTCCTGTCATCGAATAAACCTCTGTTTTGCTGGCTAAGAGTCACGTCTGACTGCCAAGTGGGGGTGCAGAACCCTGTGGCTTCCCCAGGACCCCGCCTGGGTGGGCTCGCTGTGGGAAGCGCACGGAGGGGCAGAGGATGCTGAATGCTCCAAGGAGAGACCCAGGAGGTGAAGACGTGTGAGCTTCTTGCCCTGAACAAGTCTGCTCCGAGGGAGAGGAGGCTCCCCAAAGTCCTGACTGGCTTAGTGGGGAGCAGTTCCAGAGCATCGCCCGGGGACTCCGTGACAACTGGTGATAGCGGTGGGAGATGCTGCACCCTGTGGATGGCGCTTCCTGCAGTAAGTGACTGGGGAGCAGTAAAACAGAGGAGGGAGAGTGAAGACCAGGCGTGCTGAAGGCTCAGAGAGAGACGGTTTCAGGAGGCAGTTAACCTCTGGGAGTGTGTGACCAGCGAGAAGGACTGTTGGAGTAACAGGGTCCCCCTGAGGACTGCAGTGAGCAGTCTCAGGGGCGGAGGAGCTTGCCGCTCGACCCTGGGAGAGAGAAGGATTTTGCAGTAGCAGGGTTCCCCTGGGGATTGCAGGAGCAGTCCCAGGGGCGGAGGAGTCTGCAGCTCCACCCTGGCAAAGAGGTGGTGATCACGAGAAGGGCTGGCACACCAGGGGTTCTTCCTGGAAACCATGGGGGAGCCAAGAGCACACAGGCCTGTGAGTCCAGAGCCAATTGGGAACAGTGAGGTGATGGCCTATCACCAGCTCCTTAAGAAGGACATTGTGATCCTGTGCACAAAGAGAGAGTTACGCATGGGGAAGTTCACCAAGGCACAGTTAATCGTGCAGTTGGAGGAGGACCGCTCTGAGGAGCAGATTCCTGACTCAGATGGGGCTACAAGAGGATCTGGGAGCAGCTGGAGCACCAGCCAGGCATCCCCGAGAGTCTGGTCCCCAACCAGACAAGGGTCTTCACGATTGGGTTCCCCATCAGGGGATCGGAGACGGATGGGATTGGAGCAGAGCCCAAGAGAGCGAGAGGACCGTGAGAGAGAGCAAGAGGCTGAGGAAAAGCTGCAGGAGAAGCAGCAGCAGCATGAACTGGCGATGGTGGAGCGGAGAGACATAGGAGGCTGCCCAGGGGTCAATGGGGAAACACGCCTGCAGGGGCGAGGCCCTGGGACAGAGGGAACTGTGGTGGTGCAGCCGCAGATGCTGAGAGGCTGTGGGACCTGGGTGAAGGTCCCTGAGGTGAAGCCCCTCGCCCTGCCTATGGCCCGGATTCCTGTGCAGACGCAGGAGGGGTCGGGCTGGCTGGTCATTGGGATTCTCCAGGATATCGGCTGGGAGGCCCTGTTGGGGGGTGACTGTCTCCCCTTGGGACAGGATCCAGGCCCTGCTCCTGTAACTGCCGAGGGTTTGAATTTGAATCCAGGGAACCAATTGGCTGGGATGGAAATGGTCAGTGAGAATGCAAATGACCTTGCTGGCAGTGGGGAGGGGCTGCTGGGCTCAGGATACCTGCCTACCTGTAACCAGCCCCCTGGGGCTGAGGGGGAGGGAGAGATGCTCCCCGCCCCCCTGCACACCGGAGAGGGGGCTCACGCTGGCTCTGATGCTGAGACCAGAGCAGAGAGCTCGCTGCCTGCCCCCACTGGGACAGCCAGGGCAGCGCTGAGCACGGGGGGAGCTGAGACCCCAGCTGAGTGGGGGGACACCCAGGCAAGGCAGGTCAGCTGCCAACCAGGTTTGCCTGGTCCAGACGTGCTGCTGGGAAATGATTATACAGCAGGGAGGGAGCTACCAGGGACAAGGCTCAGGGGGGCTGTGACCCCAAGCCCAGACAGAGAGAGGGAGCAGGTCCCACTCCCTGCCCCAGCAGCTGAATCCCAGACCGAGCTGCAGAGAGATCCCTCCTTGGAGAAGCTGAGGGAACTTGCTGGTCACAGCGCTGCAAACCCCCTTGGGGAAGGCTGCAGGGACAGAGTCCTGTGGGAGAAAGGATTCCTGTCCCAGGAATGGACTCCCCAAGAGGAAGTAGGACTGAGGGGAAGCAGGAGGCAGCTGGTGGTGCCCCAGGAATCCACAGGGTTCTTCCCTCTCAAGCTGCTGGATGAGAGGAGAGTGAGGGGACCCCTGGACCTGAAAGGGGAGGATTGGGAGGAGAAGGGGAAAGACCCCCTGGTGGGTCTCTTCCCTGAGGTGGGAGCCAATCTCCCCATCAGGTGTTCCCCATTCAGAGTCACTGGGAAAGCGACCCAGATCCTGGAGAGAGAGGTCAAGGACATGCTGGCTTTAAATGGGATCCAGCCATTTTACAGCCCATGGGCCTCATCCGTGGGGCTGATCCCCAAGGAAGGCAGGATGGTCTGGTTTTATGGGGGCTATCAGAAGCTTAAAGCCATCACAGCGTCTGATGCCGACCCCATGCCTAGGCCTGGGGAGATTCTAGACAAGCAGAGGGGGATGGAGAACTTGGCCCTGGCAGACACTGATAACATGTACATCTTTAGCCAGACCTGGGAGGAACAGGTGTCCCAGGGGAAGATGGGGCTGGGCTGCCTCAAGGAGGTGGGACTGACGGTAAAAGCTGGAAAGTATAAGATGGGGATGGCAGAGATGTTGTGTCTGGGCCACAAGGTGGGGAGCGGCTGCCCAAGCCCAGAGCTGGCCAAGGCCAAGATGGGGGCTCTTAACAAAGAGAGCTCGAATCGCAGCCCAGAGTGCTGGGAGAAGACCCTCTCCCAGTTTAAACCCCAGGAGTATTGGGATGGCAAAAGGGTACAGGCCGCATAAACCTTCCCACCTGCAGCCTGCAAGTGCCATCAAGCAGGCTGAAGCAAAGAGAGGGCACAAAACTGGGAGGGCCTGGTGTAACTCACACCAAGGAATGGGAGAGATGCTGGGGCATCCATGGGAACGTTGTTGGGTTCGAACTTCCCCAGGTCACTGGCTGGAGTGATCTGGCTCAGTTCGGTCTCGAAGGGGGGAGAGATGTGATGAACTGGGACTGTTTTAATGTTTGCTCTGAACACTGTGTTGGTGCCTCAGTGTCCCCTAGGCAGTTCTTAAGTATCTAGGTGGTGGGATAAGGTTGCTGCAGAGCAAAGGGCCAGTGAACATAAATGCCTGGCACTCTGTCTCCTAGCAACTGATGGCCTGGGCCCCTCCCCTGCAAAGGTGCCAACTGAAAGTGTTGGAGACAAAGGGATCAGGTGACCTCCTGGCCCGGGAAAGGGGCTGAGGAGAGAGGAGGGGTTGGAGGGGGAGTTAGTCTGGAGCTGCCTGGGGACAAGGAGTGAAGTGCAGACCTAGGGGTCTGGCTCACTGCCCCCCAGAATGGACCCGGCCGAGGGGTCTGGTTCGCTGTATCTACAAGCTCTGTTTTAGACTCTGTTCCTGTCATCGAATAAACCTCTGTTTTGCTGGCTAAGAGTCACGTCTGACTGCCAAGTGGGGGTGCAGAACCCTGTGGCTTCCCCAGGACCCCGCCTGGGTGGGCTCGCTGTGGGAAGCGCACGGAGGGGCAGAGGATGCTGAATGCTCCAAGGAGAGACCCAGGAGGTGAAGACGTGTGAGCTTCTTGCCCTGAACAAGTCTGCTCCGAGGGAGAGGAGGCTCCCCAAAGTCCTGACTGGCTTAGTGGGGAGCAGTTCCAGAGCATCGCCCGGGGACTCCGTGACAACTGGTGATAGCGGTGGGAGATGCTGCACCCTGTGGATGGCGCTTCCTGCAGTAAGTGACTGGGGAGCAGTAAAACAGAGGAGGGAGAGTGAAGACCAGGCGTGCTGAAGGCTCAGAGAGAGACGGTTTCAGGAGGCAGTTAACCTCTGGGAGTGTGTGACCAGCGAGAAGGACTGTTGGAGTAACAGGGTCCCCCTGAGGACTGCAGTGAGCAGTCTCAGGGGCGGAGGAGCTTGCCGCTCGACCCTGGGAGAGAGAAGGATTTTGCAGTAGCAGGGTTCCCCTGGGGATTGCAGGAGCAGTCCCAGGGGCGGAGGAGTCTGCAGCTCCACCCTGGCAAAGAGGTGGTGATCACGAGAAGGGCTGGCACACCAGGGGTTCTTCCTGGAAACCATGGGGGAGCCAAGAGCACACAGGCCTGTGAGTCCAGAGCCAATTGGGAACAGTGAGGTGATGGCCTATCACCAGCTCCTTAAGAAGGACATTGTGATCCTGTGCACAAAGAGAGAGTTACGCATGGGGAAGTTCACCAAGGCACAGTTAATCGTGCAGTTGGAGGAGGACCGCTCTGAGGAGCAGATTCCTGACTCAGATGGGGCTACAAGAGGATCTGGGAGCAGCTGGAGCACCAGCCAGGCATCCCCGAGAGTCTGGTCCCCAACCAGACAAGGGTCTTCACGATTGGGTTCCCCATCAGGGGATCGGAGACGGATGGGATTGGAGCAGAGCCCAAGAGAGCGAGAGGACCGTGAGAGAGAGCAAGAGGCTGAGGAAAAGCTGCAGGAGAAGCAGCAGCAGCATGAACTGGCGATGGTGGAGCGGAGAGACATAGGAGGCTGCCCAGGGGTCAATGGGGAAACACGCCTGCAGGGGCGAGGCCCTGGGACAGAGGGAACTGTGGTGGTGCAGCCGCAGATGCTGAGAGGCTGTGGGACCTGGGTGAAGGTCCCTGAGGTGAAGCCCCTCGCCCTGCCTATGGCCCGGATTCCTGTGCAGACGCAGGAGGGGTCGGGCTGGCTGGTCATTGGGATTCTCCAGGATATCGGCTGGGAGGCCCTGTTGGGGGGTGACTGTCTCCCCTTGGGACAGGATCCAGGCCCTGCTCCTGTAACTGCCGAGGGTTTGAATTTGAATCCAGGGAACCAATTGGCTGGGATGGAAATGGTCAGTGAGAATGCAAATGACCTTGCTGGCAGTGGGGAGGGGCTGCTGGGCTCAGGATACCTGCCTACCTGTAACCAGCCCCCTGGGGCTGAGGGGGAGGGAGAGATGCTCCCCGCCCCCCTGCACACCGGAGAGGGGGCTCACGCTGGCTCTGATGCTGAGACCAGAGCAGAGAGCTCGCTGCCTGCCCCCACTGGGACAGCCAGGGCAGCGCTGAGCACGGGGGGAGCTGAGACCCCAGCTGAGTGGGGGGACACCCAGGCAAGGCAGGTCAGCTGCCAACCAGGTTTGCCTGGTCCAGACGTGCTGCTGGGAAATGATTATACAGCAGGGAGGGAGCTACCAGGGACAAGGCTCAGGGGGGCTGTGACCCCAAGCCCAGACAGAGAGAGGGAGCAGGTCCCACTCCCTGCCCCAGCAGCTGAATCCCAGACCGAGCTGCAGAGAGATCCCTCCTTGGAGAAGCTGAGGGAACTTGCTGGTCACAGCGCTGCAAACCCCCTTGGGGAAGGCTGCAGGGACAGAGTCCTGTGGGAGAAAGGATTCCTGTCCCAGGAATGGACTCCCCAAGAGGAAGTAGGACTGAGGGGAAGCAGGAGGCAGCTGGTGGTGCCCCAGGAATCCACAGGGTTCTTCCCTCTCAAGCTGCTGGATGAGAGGAGAGTGAGGGGACCCCTGGACCTGAAAGGGGAGGATTGGGAGGAGAAGGGGAAAGACCCCCTGGTGGGTCTCTTCCCTGAGGTGGGAGCCAATCTCCCCATCAGGTGTTCCCCATTCAGAGTCACTGGGAAAGCGACCCAGATCCTGGAGAGAGAGGTCAAGGACATGCTGGCTTTAAATGGGATCCAGCCATTTTACAGCCCATGGGCCTCATCCGTGGGGCTGATCCCCAAGGAAGGCAGGATGGTCTGGTTTTATGGGGGCTATCAGAAGCTTAAAGCCATCACAGCGTCTGATGCCGACCCCATGCCTAGGCCTGGGGAGATTCTAGACAAGCAGAGGGGGATGGAGAACTTGGCCCTGGCAGACACTGATAACATGTACATCTTTAGCCAGACCTGGGAGGAACAGGTGTCCCAGGGGAAGATGGGGCTGGGCTGCCTCAAGGAGGTGGGACTGACGGTAAAAGCTGGAAAGTATAAGATGGGGATGGCAGAGATGTTGTGTCTGGGCCACAAGGTGGGGAGCGGCTGCCCAAGCCCAGAGCTGGCCAAGGCCAAGATGGGGGCTCTTAACAAAGAGAGCTCGAATCGCAGCCCAGAGTGCTGGGAGAAGACCCTCTCCCAGTTTAAACCCCAGGAGTATTGGGATGGCAAAAGGGTACAGGCCGCATAAACCTTCCCACCTGCAGCCTGCAAGTGCCATCAAGCAGGCTGAAGCAAAGAGAGGGCACAAAACTGGGAGGGCCTGGTGTAACTCACACCAAGGAATGGGAGAGATGCTGGGGCATCCATGGGAACGTTGTTGGGTTCGAACTTCCCCAGGTCACTGGCTGGAGTGATCTGGCTCAGTTCGGTCTCGAAGGGGGGAGAGATGTGATGAACTGGGACTGTTTTAATGTTTGCTCTGAACACTGTGTTGGTGCCTCAGTGTCCCCTAGGCAGTTCTTAAGTATCTAGGTGGTGGGATAAGGTTGCTGCAGAGCAAAGGGCCAGTGAACATAAATGCCTGGCACTCTGTCTCCTAGCAACTGATGGCCTGGGCCCCTCCCCTGCAAAGGTGCCAACTGAAAGTGTTGGAGACAAAGGGATCAGGTGACCTCCTGGCCCGGGAAAGGGGCTGAGGAGAGAGGAGGGGTTGGAGGGGGAGTTAGTCTGGAGCTGCCTGGGGACAAGGAGTGAAGTGCAGACCTAGGGGTCTGGCTCACTGCCCCCCAGAATGGACCCGGCCGAGGGGTCTGGTTCGCTGTATCTACAAGCTCTGTTTTAGACTCTGTTCCTGTCATCAAATAAACCTCTGTTTTGCTGGCTAAGAGTCACGTCTGACTGCCAAGTGGGGGTGCAGAACCCTGTGGCTTCCCCAGGACCCCGCCTGGGTGGGCTCGCTGTGGGAAGCACACGGAGGGGCAGAGGATGCTGAATGCTCCAAGGAGAGACCCAGGAGGTGAAGACGTGTGAGCTTCTTGCCCTGAACAAGTCTGCTCCAAGGGAGAGGAGGCTCCCCAAAGTCCTGACTGGCTTAGTGGGGAGCTGTTCCAGAGCATCGCCCGGGGACTCCGTGACACCAGCATGCCCTGCTCCTCCTCGGGGCCACCCGCCCTCGTGTTCCCAGCATGTCCTGCTTGTTCTCAGGGCCACCCGCCCTCGTATTCCCAGCGTGCCCTGCTCCTTCTCGGGGCCACCCGCCCTCGTGTTCCCAGCATGTCCTGCTCCTTCTCAGGGCCACCCGTCCCTCATGTTCCCAGCACGCCCTGCTCCTTCTCGGGGCCACCCACCCCTTTTATTCCCAGCATGCCCTGCTCTTTCTTGGGGCAGGCTGCTCTGGCTCGTGGAGGGGTGGCAGGGTGAACAGGAGGTTTAAAGGCACTTCTGCCTGCCGCCCCCCCCCCCCCCCCCGCTGCATCCCTGCCCTGAGCGGGGGAACTGAGAGTCAGGCCCAGGGAGGGCAAGTGGGGGAGGGGGAGAACTGGGGCAGGGGGAGCAGACAGACCCCCACACCTTGGTCCAGCCCCTGACCCTCCCCCTGCTGTGGGTTTGTGTTATGATTGTTTTATTCTCCTCCTTTTCCCCCTTCCACCATCCTCCCCCCCACCCCTGGCGCCCAGTACTTAGATGAGGAAATGGAGTACTATGAGTACCCCAACTCTTACGGGAATAAAGAGGATGGGAACGCACCCTTCCCCATGCTTTTGGGGGGCGAAGTGGAGCAGGTAACCTGAGGGGGCAGGTTCTGCTCCCCCTCCCACGTCCATCTGTCTGTCCCAGCTCCTGTTGTGTCTGTCTCATCCTCTCATGGCCGTGTCATGCGTCCATCCATCCATCCATCCATCCATCACTGCTTCATGGCACCCCCTGAGCAGGGGCGCGGGTGGCACAGGTTGGGGGGGCAGGGAATGGGGCTACTAGTAGGGGGCAAGCCATGCTCTCCCATATTGTAACCTGCTGGTGGGGCCTCCGGGGGGGGGGGCAGAGGGGAGGGAATCCCAGTGTGTGTTCCATACACATGGGGATCCCAAGGACAATGAGGGTTCTGAGATGACCCCTGGAGATTTGGGGTGCTCTGTATGTATCCAGGTCACCAGGGTGGAGGGGATCCTGGGTGACCCCTGGAGATTCAGGGTGCTCAGAATGTAACAAGCTCCCAGGGACAGAAGGGGTTTGGGGTGACCCTGAGGGATGTGGGGTGCTCCGTACACCAGGGAGTCCCTGTAGCAGCCCCTGCTCCCCGTGAATTCATGCCATGTGTGTTGTGTTTTCTTTTGGTGCCCGGCTCCTGGTCTGTGTGTGTGTCGCTGCCGCTGCCATCCTCATCCTCACCCTCATCACCTCCATCCTCCTCCTCCTTGCCGTCGCGGCACCAGAAACCCGCCGGGCCGGGCCACAAAGCGCCTGCCAAGCCGGCGCCCAAGCAGCAGAAACGGCAGCACCTAACGAGCACGGCCTCAGCCTACGGCAAAGCTCCCGGTGGTGGGAAATCCCCCGGGAAAGTCCTCGGCAACACCAAGTCCCCTGGCAACGGCAAATCCCCTGGCAACAGCAAATCCCCCGGCAACGCCAAGATGGCAGCTGGAGGGAAACACCTGGCCGTGAAAAATGCCCTGGGCAAGGCCCAGACAGGGGGCATGGCCTACGCTGGCGCCGGCGCGCCCAAGAAACACGGCAACAGCTACCAGCAGGTAGAGCAAGAGCGAGGCATCCAGATCGGTGCTGGGTGCCCCTCCCCGAGGGAGCAGCACGATCTGAGATCTGTGGGGGGAGCATGCTCCTCCCACCCCCTCCCTTCCCCTCGTCTGTGCGTCTCACTCGTGTCTGTCTGTCTGTCTGTCTGTGATGGGGCCATTCGGGAAACGCCTTGGCAACATAAATAAACCAGCAGATGGGGAATGTGGGGAAGGCCCCAAATCCCATTCCCTGCCCCCTGAGTCAGCCAGTCCCTGCCCTGGGGCCAGGTGGGAGTCGGCGCCCCCTAGAGGGGACAGGCCCCTGCCCCATTCCCTGCCCCCCTGAGCCAGCCAGTCCCTGCCCTGGGGCCAGGTGGGAGTCAGCGCCCCCTAGAGGGGACAGGCCCCTGCCCCATTCCCTGCCCCCTGAGTCAGCCAGTCCCTGCCCTGGGGCCAGGTGGGAGTCGGCGCCCCCTAGAGGGGACAGGCCCCGTGTCCCATTCCCTCCCTGAGCCAGGCAGTCCCTGCACTGGGGCCAGGTGGGAGCCAGCACCCCCGAGAGGGGACAGGCCTCTGCCCCATTCCCTGCCCCCCGGGCCAGCCAGCCCCTCCCTGAGGCCGGGTGGGAGTCGGCGCCCCCTAGAGGGGACAGGCCCTGTGTCCCTGTGACGATGTGGTTCTGGCAGGACCCAACTGAGAGTGCCAAATCAGGATCAATTGCTCAAACAGGGCAGTCACAGCCCCAGGCTGGGGTTTATCCACCTCTAAGGCAAACCAAACCAGCCGACAAAGGGCTTCGGTGTCACCCCTCTGGCTAACTGCAAGTCACACAAGCAATTTCCTTAGACACTCCAGTCTCCCAGTATCACCACCAGTCCCACACGTCCTGGGGATGAATGGTTATGAAAACCAACACCCCAGTAAAAGAAAAAGGTTCTCTCGATCCCAAAGGACCAAGCCCCAGACCCAGGTCAACATACACATCAGATCCTACCCACAAATCACGCTGTCACCAATCCTTTAGAATCTAAAATCTAAAGGTTTATTCATAAAAGGAAAAAGAGAGAGGTGAGAGCTAGAATTGGTTAAATGGAATCAATTCCATCCAGTGATGGCAAAGTCCTTAGTTCAGGCTTGTAGCAGTGATGGAATGAACTGCAGGTTTAAATTAAGTCTCTGGAGTACATCCCCCGCTGGGATGGGTCATCAGTCCTTTGTGCAGAGCTTCAGATTGTAGCAAAGTCCCTCCAGAGGTAAGAAGCAGGATTGAAGACAAAATGGAGATCAGGCCTTCGCCTTATATAGACTTTTCTAGGTGTAAGAACACTCCTTTGTTCCTACTGTGGAAAGTTACAGCAAAATGGAGTTTGCAGTCACATGGGCCAGTTTCTGCTCACTTCAGTGAGTCACAGGGCGTATCCGCCTTCTCTCAATGGGTCAGTTGTGTAGTTGATGGTCCTTAATGGGCCATCAAGCAGGTTAAGCAGAGCTGACACCAACTTGTCTGGGGTCACCCAGAACTGCAGCACCAATTTAAAATACAGACAGTACAGAGCCAATATTCATAACTTCAACTACGAAAATGATACAGACATACAGACAGCATAATCATAACCAGTAACCCGTAACCTGGTATTAGACACCTTATATGACCCCCTTTACATAGGATTTGGTGCCACTACAGAACCTTGGTTGCAACCCATGTTCTGTATGGTCCCAGTTTATATCAATAACGTCACAGTCCCATTCCCTGCCCCCCGGGCCAGCCAGCCCCTCCCTGAGGCCGGGTGGGAGTCGGCGTCCCCTAGAGGGGACAGGCCCTGTGTCCCATTCCCTACCCCCTGAGCCAGCCAGTCCCCACCCTGGGGCCAGATTGGAGCCAGCGCCCCCTAGAGGGGACAGGCCGCTGCCCCATTCCCTGACCCCCTGAGCCACCTAGTCCCTGCCCTGGAGCCGGATGGGAGTCAGCGCCCCTAGAGGGGACAGACCCCTGCCCCATTCCCTGCCCTGGGGCCAGATTGGGGCTGGTGCTCCCTAGAGGGGACAGGCCCCTGCCCCGTTCCCGCGCCTCTGAGCCAGCCAGTCTGCACTGTGGGGCTGGGTGGGAGCTGGTGCTCCCAGAGGGGACAGGCCCCTGCCCCATTCCCGCCCCCCTGAGCCAGCCAATCCCTGCTCTGGGGCCAGATGGGAGCCCGCATCCTCTAGAGGGGAAAGGCCCCATGTCTCATTCCCCGCCCCCCTGGGCCAGCCAATCCCTGCCCTGGGGCCGGATGGGAGGTAGTGCCCCCTAGATGGGAAAGGCCCCATGTCCCACTTCCCTCACATTTTCTCTCTGTGTTAATTTATCTTGCACCTTCTTTCCCGTGAATGGACACCCCAAGACCCCCTTGAGTGACACGGGGCAGTCACTCCCCAGCAGGGGGCGCTGCAGGGGAGCGCGATTCCATCAGCGATTGGTTTGTCTCTGTGTGTCCGGGAAAACGAGCCGGGATGAATCCAGTTCCGCTGCCCCTGCCCCTTCCCCAGGGCCGGGGGGAGAACAGGAATAGCCTACTAATACTTCTGTCCTCTTTCCCTCTCTCCTCTAATCCATCCATCCCTTTGCATATCTGTCAATCCATCCTCATGCATGTATCTCCATCCATCTCCATGCACTTCCTTTTGTCCACTGCATCCATCCATCCCTGTGCATATTTGCCTGTCTGTCCATCTGTCTGTCCAACCCTTTGCATGTTTATCCATCCATTGCATCCATCTGTCCACATGCATATCCATCCATCCATCCATCCACATGCATATCCATCCATCCATCCATCCATCCACATGCATATCCAAACATCCATCCATCTGTCCTCATGCATATCCATCCTTCCATCCATCTATCCACGTGCATATTCATCCATCTGTCCACGTGCATATCCATCCTTCCATCCACATGCATATCCATCGATCGATCGATCGACATGCATATCCATCCATCCATCCATCTGTCCTCATGCATATCCATCCTTCTATCCATCCATCCATCCATCCACATGCATATCCATCGATCGATCGACGTGCATATCCATCCATCCATCCATCTGTCCTCATGCATATCCATCCATCCATCCATCCATCCATCCAGCCAGCCATCTTTCTCCCCTGCCCCCATGACTGCTGTTCCAACCCTGTTCCACCCTGGCAACTGCTGACCCCTTCCCCCCAGGAAGTGGGGCTGTCCCCTACAGAGGAGCCCTGGGGGGCTGGTGAGTACCTGGATTATACCCTACCCCCTGACCAGGACCCTGATGGTGACTACTGGGAGGAGACAATGGGGCTGGAGGCAACTCCCCCCTCCCCCTCGGAGCCCTGGGCTGAGGTAACCGCCCTGGGGTTGGACTGAGGGGTGGCTAAGGGGCTGGATGGGAAGGAGCAGGGGGCTGAGCTGGCTCCAGGGCAAGGTCTAGCTCCCCACTAGTTCCCACGGCCCCACTATCTGTCTCAGTGAGGTGGGGCCTTAAAGCCTCCCCATGCAATTCAGGGCTGGTCCCCCTGAGAGCTGCCTCTGTTTTGATCCCACGATGGAAGAGATGGAGACCCTGGGGGAGAGGCTACAGGGGTTAGAGGGGAAAGGACTGAGGATTTGGGACTGGGGGTCAGGACTCCTGGGTTCTATCTCCAGCTCTGGGCAGAGAATGGGGTCTAACAGGTTAGAGCTGGGAGAGAGGGGGCTGGGAGTCAAGGAGGTCTGGGGGATCCAGTTTTGGCACATCTCCTTGATCCTGTCTCCCAGTAGGCGCTGTGCTGTGCATTAATGTGTTGCTGGGTTTCTTCTCCTTCTCCCCCATCCCGTGGGGCAGGAGGCTCCCAGCCCGCCCCCTGCCGCTGCGGGTGAGGACGAGGTGCTTGTGGAGGAGTACATGACGGGGGAGGACACAGCTGTGACGGGGCAGGAGTACGAGTATGTCTATAAGGACTTTCCCGAGGGAGCCGAGCCATCGGAGCTGGGGCCCGTGCTCTCCGCAGAGACCCCCCAGAATGGAGGCGTAAGTGGGGCACGGGGATGTCTCCTCGGGCCCTTCCTCCTGCTGGCCTCTCATGGGTGCTGTTTCTCTGGTCACTTCCTCGTTGTTGTGGTGTCACTTCCTTTTTGTGGTCTTTTGTTGGCGGCATTTCCTGTTGTGGTGTCACTTCCTGTTTATTGTGGTGTCATTTCCTCTTTGTTGTCCTGTGTTGGTGACTCATGGCGTCACTTCCTGTTTGTTGAGATGTCACTTCCCATTCATGGCTCTGTGTTGTTATCATTGTGGTGTCACTTCCTATTTGTGGCCATTTGTTGGTGTGTCCTGGCGTCACTTCCTGTTTGCTGTGGTATCACTTTCTGATGTGTTAATTCCTGTTTGTTGATGTGTCACTTCCTGCTTTTCATGGTGTCACCACTGTTTGCCATGTTGTCACTTCCTGTGTGGTGTCATTTTGTTTGTGGCATCCCTGCCTCCTTGTCAGCATTTACTGTTGTGTCATGGTCATTTCCTGTTTGTCGTGACATCACTTCCTCTATGTTGGCTCCGCATCGTGGGGGTCATGGCTGTCCATTGTGGCATCACTTCCTGTTCGCTGCCTTCACTTCCTGCCCAGCGTGGTGGTCGCTTCCTGTCTTTGGCAGTCCTTCCCTGCACCTCACTGACCATTGTGTCACTTTCCCTCCGCCATTCCATTTCCTGTGATGCATTTCCTCTCTTGTGAGGTCACTTCTTGCTTGGAGTGACATCAACACCCTCTCCCCCACCTTCTATGTTCAGAGATGGGCCCATTGTGCCCCGATGGCATCACACCTGATGTTGTAACCATGACATCCTCTGCCTTGGCAATGCCCCTAACCCACCAGGGCATCCCCACTCTGTGATGTCATCTTATGCCCTATGATGTCATCCCCATGTACAGCCATCTCTGTTATTCACCCACCTCTCCGAGTATTGCCAGCGTTGGTGTCAATTACCGATTTGGGGGAATAACCCCCAAAAGGGATGCGGTAATTCCCCTCTCCCCACGCTGCCATCTCAATGGGACTGGGGATTTAGGGCAAGGGGCATCTCCAGATGTGGGCCTTTAAATCTCTCCCCCCCCGACCCCCTCCCCTGGGGTGTGTTTCATCTGGTGATGTAACCTGTCCTCAGCTTCTGTTCAGAGCTGCTTTGGGTCGCGATGCATTGATTAGCTCAGAGCTAACAGAGCATCCTAACTCACGAGGCTCCAAGGGAGCTGGTAGGGGTGAGGGTGGGTTCCAAAGAGAAACGGCAGCTGTCTCTCTTTAGGTCCCAGAAGGATAACTGAAGGGTTGGGACAAAATCCTGGGGCCTTACACAAAGCCTGCCCCAGGTTTACTCTGACTTTACTCCACATTTACACAGATTCTGCTCCATGGACATGCAGACCTTACTTCAGTTTCACTCAGACTTTACTGCACATTTACATAGACCCTGATCTGCATTTACTTCACCTTTACTCCACTTTTATTTGGACCCGGCTCCATTTAAATGCAGACTTTTGCTCCATGTGTACTCCATTTTCACTCAGACTTTACTCCACATTTACACAGACCCTGCTCTGTTTTCAGAGCTTTCTCCAGTTTTACTCAAACTTCACTCCTATTTTACTCAGACCTTAGTGAGATGAGCTCCACTTTTATTTGCACCTCGCTTGGATCCTGCTCCATTTTCACTGAGCCCTTGCACCAGTTTTGACTCAGACCTTACTCCACTTTTCCTCAGACCATGGGGGATAGGGAGCCTCAGATAACAGAGCCCGGGGTGGTGCAGCTGAGTGGTGCTGGACAAGCCCTGCTGCCCAGTGCGGGAGCTGGGATTTGCAGGGCTGGGAGGGTGCCAGAGTGGGGCCTCAGGTGTGTTATATTGACCAGGCCTCTCTTTGTGGTTATATGTGTGTTACCCCCAGGCTGTGCGCGGAGTCAGAGGCTACAAAGGAGAGAAGGGAGAGCCGGCCGTCATGGAACCGGTAGGTCCCTGCGTCGACTGGTTAGGGGGAGACCAATTGCTCCCACCTGCCCCTCCATTGTTCATGCCTGGACGTTGCCCATCCCTGCATAGTCTGGGCCGTGGGGTCCCTCACCCCCATGCAGCCCCCAATGCACCCTGTGGCAGGAGCAGGATATCCTGCTGTGCATGGAACAGAGCCCCCGCCCCCCCCCCCAGCACCTCCTGTCCTGTCTCAGCCCCTGCCCTATTCAGAGATCAGCGCGCCCTGCATGCCCTGTCACAGGTCACCTGGGCCTGGAACCCCCCCGGGTTGTATGTGCGCGATGGACGTAGTGATCTGTAGTGTATGTATGCAGGGGGGCAGAGTGCACATGGCAGGATGAGACGTGTGCGTGTCTGCACACACCTGTGTGAACAAGCATATATGTATTGTCACACCTTAAGTGTGAAAAATCGTGTGCACATATGTTGCATGTGCCTCTGAGTGCATGCATGAGTTTGCACAAGCCCCTGCATGCAGATTGATATTTGCATGTCTGTCAGTGCTTGCACCTGTTACTGTGCATAATTGTGTATTTGCGAGTGCCTGTGTGTGCACATCTAGTTTGCATGTTGGTGTTAGTTCCCATGCGTGTGCATCTGTTACGCACCACGGTGTGTGTGTGTGTGTGTATTTGCACACCCTGGTGCATGCATGCCACAATATTTGCATGTTTGGGTTAGTATATGTCTATGTGTGTGGGAAGGTGCACAGTTGTGTGTTCTCAGCCCATGCCCCTCTCTCCTGATGGGGGGAGTGGGCGAGGGGTGTGGATGAGTCAGGAGATCTTCCCCCTTTTCAAACTCACCTGGGCAGTCCCAAGTCTCTCTAGGGCACCTCATGGCTCGGGCCATGTCTGCCCAAGGCCTCCTCAGCTGGGGGCTTTATCCCCCACCCCCCCGGCCCACTGTGCCCTCACCCCACTTGGGTCTGTTACTGGCCTAACCCTGTTGTCTGCCTCTCATTCCGCAGGGAATGCTGGTGGAGGGCCCCCCCGGCCCTGAGGGACCTGCGGTAAGAGCCTGCCTGCCTGTCTGTCTGTCTATCCGGGGAGTTCTGGGGGATGCTCTGGGGCCGGGGGCAGATCCCCCTGTTGATGCATTAGTCTCACTGTGTGTCTCTCATGTGTTTCCTCAGGGCATATCGGGGCCACCGGGCACACAGGGCCCCCCGGGACCCCCAGGAGATCCTGGTGAGAGGGTGAGTGCGAGCTGGAACCTGGCCACATGGGAGGGGTTGTGGGTCCAGCATCAGCTCTGGGGGAGACCGCAGCCTCCCTTCCAAGGGAGGCGTGAGCGTGTGTTTGCATGGGGAGGTGTGAATGTGCGCTGGAGTGGGATGTCATTGTGCCCTCTTGGCTGGGGAAGGTGCTGTGCATGTGAGTGCCTGGGAGTGTGCATGCGTTAGCGTATGTGATTGCGCATATGCAGCGCCGATGGCCTGGAGTGTTTGGGGATAGGCCAGAGATCCCAGCAAGTGTCAGTGTATGTCAGAGTGTTGGGAGAATAGGAGACTTGCACTGTGCGTGGGGAAGATTGATGCACCAGTGGGGGAACTGTGGGTGCTGAGAAGGCAGGGGCAGCAGCAGCACTGTCTGAGGGGAAGATTGCAGCCCCGCCCACCCCATGCAATAACCTCCCACTCTGCCTCTCTCTCCAACAGGGTCCTCCTGGCCGTTCAGGTCTCCCTGGCTCGGATGGGATGCCTGGACCCCCTGGCACATCTCTCATGCTCCCGGTGAGTGAGGAGGTGTTTGATGGGTTAATGATGGGTCTGCTGCAGTCCGGAATGGAATGGGCTAACGTAGGCTGATTAGGGTCTAGGACAGCAGGGGAAAGTGCTGATAGTGTGACCTAGAACTTGGATGGCTCTGTGGGATCTAGAATAAAACCAGAAGAAATACTTGTGGGAGCTGGACCAAGGAAGTGTATGGAAGGTTGGGGCTCTCAGGTCTAGAATAAGACCAGGAGAACTAATTGTGTGATCTAGAACCAGAAATGATATTGTGGGTTTGTGGGTCTTGAATAAATCAAGGAAGACTCTCATTGTGTTACCTATAACTAGGGACAATACAACGTGTCTGTGGAAGTCTAGGGCAGGCATGAGGATTCAGATAGCAGTATCCAGAACTAGTAAGTGATACAATGGGTCTGTGGGGCTCAAGAACTCAGATACCTAATACCGTAGACTATACAGTGGGCCTGCGGGGTCTAGAGTAAAACACGAAGAACTCTGATAGCATGGCCTAGAACTGGGGAGGATACAGTGGGTCAGCTGGATTCTAAAACAAAAAGGGGAACTCTAGTACTGTGATCTAGAACTGAAGATTGTAGAGTGGATCTGTGAGGATCTAAGATATGGGAGAGAGGAGACTGACTCTCTTAGCTAGTCCTGGTTAGTATGTAGTGGGGATCTTTTAATCCAGAACCCAGAGAGTAACTCCTAAAACAGAGGTATTTCAGAGTATAAAGCTGTAACAGATGAGATGGATTCTGCAAATATTACCTAAAACCAGAGAAGATGTCTAGGTCTAGCTCAGAAGAAAAACCTTGTATATGTGATCAGGAACTGGAGATTGCACTGTGGGTGGGCCTGTGTGGAATCTAGGACAGGACTGGAGGACTCTGGTGCTATTCTCTGGAAATGTAGTTAACATAATAGGGATATGGGAATTTAGGATAGAAGGGAGAGCCCTTGTAGTGTGATCTAGAACTGGAGAGCACAGTGAGTTGAGAACCAAAAGGCTAGTACTAATAGCATTATCTAGAACCAAAGATGATGCGGTGAGTCTATAGGTGTCTAGAACAGCAGGGCGAACCCTGATAGCATTACCTGGAACTAGCAAGGATACACAGTGGGTTTATGTGAGTATGGAACAGAAATGGGTACTCTGGTTGTATTACCTAGAACCATAGAGCACACAGTGGGTCTGTGTGAGTCTAGATGAGAAGGGGGAATACCAAGAATGCAGCCTGGAATTGGATAGGTTGCAGCAAATCTCTGGGAGTCTAGAACAGGCCAGGGAAGCTCCAGCAATGTGATCTGCCCGCCCCCCATGAAGTGAGAAGGACAGAGCAGGACTTGGGCTCTGGAGCTCTAGGGAGGGCTCCGGGCATGTGTCCCAGGAGCCCAGTTCTGGGATAGCGACGTGAGTTCAGGGATTGCACCAGTGTGATTTTCACTCCTGAAGGTTTGTCTTTCCTCCCCCAGTTCCGGTTTGGGAGCAGCAGTGGAGACAAGGGGCCTGCGGTGTCAGCACAAGAGGCACAAGCGCAGGCCATTTTACAGCAAGCCCGGGTAAGTCCAGATGGAGACAGGGCAGGGAGAGTTGGGCTGGGTCAGGATAGGGGGTCCAAGGAGCCTGGAAAAGATCGTGCCTTATTTTCTTCCCTGGTGCCCTGATAAATTTGGTAATCAAGAACCCAGATACCAATGGGTTGTACCTTTCTAGAGCCTCAGTAGGATCACAATTTATTACCTTTCTAGAACCATATTATGGGTCACTCTTTTATTACTTTTTAAGGTTCCGTACCAAATAGTGGTTGTGCCCTTCCAGAGCTTCCCCAAGGTCACAATTCACTGCCAGTCTAGAACTGCAGGATAATGGTTTGTCACCTTTCTAGAATCTCAGCAGATCCCTGTTTCTTACCTTCTAGGTTTATTTATAATCTTATGGTTAAGTAGCTCTTCAACAACATCTCAGTGTACTGCCCTTCTAGAACCAGGACGAGATTACAGTCGACTGCTCTCCTGGAACCACAGGGGTTACAGTCTGTGCCCACTGTGATACAGCATGGCCAGAGGGCAGCATAAGAGTGTTAGCAGGGGGCCTTATTCCCTGCCAAGGGAGGAAGGTTTGCTTTAGATTAACTAGAACAGCTGTGGCCAATTAGAGCACCTGACTTCAGTTAGAGCACCTGACTCCAGTTAGAGCACCTGACTCCAGTCATGTGATAAAAACCCCTGCTTCAGTCAGACAGGGTGTGGTAGTTGAAGGAGAAAGGTTGGATTGGAGCAGAGTGCAGGTTGCAGAAGAGAAGAGAAGAGTTTGACCAGAGAGAAATAGAAGGTTTGGAGGAGTGCTGCGGTGGATTGTGAAGCCCAAAAGAAACCCTAGGTAAGGGGCAACAGGCTTGTGTAGAAGAGAGGCAAGAAGCCCTTCACAAGCTGAAGGGTATGAGAGGGAAGTAACCCAGGGGAAGGAACCGCTAGTCAAGTGATTCACCACCACCCCCAGGGCCCCTGGGTTGGGACCTGGAGTAGAGGGCGGGCCCAGGTCCCTCCCTCTCCACTCCCCTCCTCCAAGGACACTAGTGGAGTGATTAAGAACTGGTTCAGAGGCAAGCAATAGCGCCCTGAACCTACCCCAGAGAAGAGAAAGCGCGAGACCCAGCAGAACAGTACCGGCAATTTGCCACACGTGGTGTCAGGGGTGGGATTTTCGTGCTGGGGACATAGTCCAGGGGGAGACATAACCCTCCCACCCTTAAGATGGACGACGTGGTCAAGGCCCTTATACATGCCACCGCAGCCCAGCAGGAGGCTACCAGGGTCCAAGCAACCGCCCAACAAGAGGCGACTAGATTGCAGCAAGAGACCAATCAGCTGTTGCTGAGTCAGGCTGCTCAGGACCGAGCCCTGCTGAGAGATCTGGTGAGCCAGATGAAGACCCTTATGGAACAGAATCACCACTGGGAAGGGACCCGGCCCATACGGGCTAGCCATTGCTTACAAAAAATGACCCGGGAGGATGATGTGGAAGCATACCTCCTGGCTTTTGGGAGAGCAGCCCTGCGGGAGGCCTGGCCCCGAGAACAATGGTCTGGTATCCTTGCCCCATTCCTATGTGGGGAAACCCAAAAGGTCTATTACGATATGTCTGCAGAAGCTGCAGCAAACTATTCCCAGCTAAAGGCAGAGATCCTGGCCAGGTTCGGAGTAACAACAGCACTGTGAGCCCAGAGGTTCCATGAATGGCGATATATGGAGGACAAGACACCCCGATCACAATTGTTTGACTTGATCCACCTGACCCGGAAATGGCTGCGCCCTGAGGCCCATAGCTCTGAGGAGATGATGGAGGTACCGATATTGGACCGGTATATGCGGGGGCTACCACCAGGTCTCAGGACTTGGGTTGGTCAGAATGACCCCTCTACCTATGATGAGTTGGTCTCCCTCGTGTAAAGACAACTGGCAGCCCGCGAACTGTTCCAGACCCCAAGCGGGGAGACACGGCAACCCAGGAAGACAACCCCAAACCCAAGGCCCCGGACTGTCGAGAACTCTGGGAAAACTATAACCGGGAGGAACGACAGCGAGGAATGGCTCGAGGCCAGAAAGGGACCTGGGGGTTTGGGAAGAGTGGTGGGGGGCCGGCCAACTAGCCCCAGGCAGAGGGTGATAACCGGAATGAGGGGACGGTGTTATGAATGTGGGGAATTGGGGCATATAGCAGCCCAATGTCCCAACAAGGAGGTGCCTATGCAGTGTAATCTGGGGAATTATGGGGAACAATGTGGCCTGATCAACCTGGTAGGGGTTACATTGACCTCACATGGATTTACCAGACCTGTAAAAATGAATGGTATAAAAACCATAGCATTAATAGATTCTGGGAGTGCTGTCACGTTGGTCTCGGGAAAGTTGGTGGGAACAGACCAGCTAACTCGGGCCAAAAGCACAGGGGTAACATGCGTACATGGCACCGTGAATTTTTACCCTACAATTCCAGTACGGATTGAAATCCAGGGGAATACCACCAGAGTTTCTGCAGGAGTAGTCCCCAAGCTCCCTTATCCTGTTTTGATTGGGAGAGACTTCCCTGGGTTTGAGAACTTACTGACCCCGATAGAGGCAGGAGAGGGTAGCAACCCCCAGGTTGAGACAGAGGCAACTAAAGATAGCCTCGCCCCAATGTTTGCTGAATTTGCTCCAGAATTATTCTCATCCCCTGGAAAACCCCGCAGGGCTAGGCGAGAACGAAGGGCGGCTAAAAAGTTAGGGACCAGGATTCTGGCAGCTAATCAAAAGACTTCCCTTGTGGGTAGGCGAACCCGCCCAGGAAACCAGGAGATGGTTCGGGCCACGAAGGACTCAGAGGAGGTTCCTGGCCCAAGTGGGAGCACCCCAGGGGGAAGAGTTGAAATAGGCCCCCTGGAATTAGGTCAGTTCAGTACTGCACGTGACACCTTTGGGCAGGACCAGGCCGAAGATCCATTATATGCGAACGTGAGGGAGGAGGTAGTGGAAGTAAATGGAGTGCCTGTAGAAGGAAAAGTCAAAGGCCCAAGGCCATATTACGTGCTCAAACGTGATCTGTTGTACAGAATAGAGCAAATACGAGGGGAAGAAGTAGAGCAACTCCTAGTCCCACGGAAACACATAAGGGCCGTACTAGAGCTAGCTCACAGTCATTTATTTGGGGGACATCTAGGGGTAGACAAGACGCTGGATAGAATCCTAAGAAGGTTTTATTGGCCAGGGATACGAGCAGAAGTCCAGCGTTATTGTGCCTCCTGCCCTGAATGCCAGTTGCATAGCCCCCGACCTCACTTGCGGGCCCCACTAGTACCTTTACCTATTATTGATGTCCCTTTCGAGAGGATAGCTATGGACATAGTGGGCCCACTAGAAAAGTTGGCACGGGGCCACCGAAACGTACTAGTCATCCTTGACTATGCCACACGATATCCAGAGGCCATCCCTTTAAGAAACCCCACGTCTAAGGCAATACCTAAAGAACTACTACAGGTTTTCGCCAGAGTGGGCATCCCTAAGGAGATCCTGACAGACCAGGGAACCCCGTTTACGTCAAAACTAATGAAAGACTTATGTGCCCTGCTCCGTATACAAGCCATTCGGACCTCAGTCTACCATCCACAAACAGACGGACTAGTCGAAAGATTTAATCGAACCCTTAAAAGTATGATCTGGAAGGTGGTAGCACAGGATGGAAAAGACTGGGACACTCTTTTACCGTATCTAATGTTCGCTATATGGGAAGTTCCCCAGGCGTCCACGGGTTTTTCTCCCTTTGAACTCTTATATGGACGCCACCCACGCGGGATTTTAGATATCGCCAAGGAGGATTGGGAGGAACAACCCAACCCAGGAAAGAATATTATTGAGCATGTGACACAGATGAGAGAACGGATAACTCGAGTAACCCCGATAGTACGGGAACATTTGGAAAAAGCACAAGAGGCACAGCGGACATACTACAACCGTCGGGCGAAAGTACGAAGATTTCAGCCGGGGGAACGGGTGATGGTGTTAGTGCCGACCACAGAAAGCAAACTCCTAGCCAGCTGGCACGGACCATATGAGATAGTGGAAGCCATTGGGGAAATGAATTATAAGGTTAGACAACCAGACCGCCGGAAGCCAGAGCAAATCTACCACATCAACTTACTGAAGCCCTGGCATGACAGAGAGACGTGTCTGGTCACTCGAGGAGCTCTACCTCAGGCAGACGGCCCACAGGAGCAGGTAAAGATATCTCCTGACTTAACCCCAGAACAACGGACGGAAGTCATTGAAATGATCCACCGGAACCAGGACGTATTTTGTACCCAACCAGGTAGAACGACACTAGTCCAACATCATATTGTCACCAACCCCGGAGTAAGGGTAACGATAAGACCCTATCGAATACCGGAAGCTAAGAGGGAGGAAATTAGGATGGAAGTGCGGAAGATGCTGGAACTCGGGGTCATTGAAGAATCCCACAGCCAGTGGTCCAGTCCGATTGTACTAGTCCCCAAGCCTGATGGCACCCTGAGGTTTTGTAACGACTTCCGGAAATTGAATGAAGTATCCCACTTCGATGCCTACCCGATACCACGCATTGACGAGCTGGTTGATCAGTTAGGCAAGGCCAAATACCTAACCACCCTAGATCTGACCAAAGGATATTGGCAAATACCCCTGGCCAAGGATGCCAGGGAAAAGACTGCCTTCTCTACGCCCGATGGCCTGTTCCAGTACACTGTCCTCCCTTTCGGACTCCATGGGGCCCCTGCCACATTCCAAAGACTGATGGATAAGTTATTACGACCCCATGCCAACTGTGCCGCCGCCTATCTAGACGACATAGTTATACATAGCCCTGATTGGGAGACACACCTAGACAAAGTGGAAGCAGTGCTGGACGCTTTGCGAAAGGCTGGTCTCACCGCTAATCCTCTGAAATGCGTGATAGGACTAGCTGAGGCCAAATACCTCGGGCATGTCGTAGGGAGAGGTGTGGTAAAGCCCCAGTGGAACAAGGTGGAGGCAATACAAGATTGGCCTCGACCAATCCGCAAAAAGCAGGTCAGAGCATTTTTGGGTTTAGTTGGATACTATCGGAGATTCATCCCTCATTTTGCCACAAGAGCCGGGCCATTGACGGATCTGATAAAAGCTCGGGGCCCCGAGATAGTGAAGTGGACGGATGCGGTGGAAGCAGCATTTGCAGATTTACGGACAGCCCTATGCTGCCATCCGGTACTCATGGCCCCAGACTTCGAGAAGGAATTCATCCTGCAGACGGACGCCTCGGAGGTGGGACTCGGTGCCGTCCTTTCCCAGATGGTAGGGGAGGAGGAGCACCCCATCTTGTACCTCAGCCGGAAGCTCCTCCCCAGGGAACAAAAGTACGCTGTTGTTGAAAAGGAATGTCTGGCGATAAAATGGGCTATGGAGACTCTCCGCTACTATCTCCTGGGGCGGCGGTTTACCCTTGTGACTGATCACGCCCCGCTCCAGTGGATGCATAGGAACAAGGAAAGAAACGCCAGAGTGACGAGGTTGTTCCTCTCTTTGCAGCCTTTCCATTTTCGGGTCCAGCATAGGGCTGGAAGCCAACACGGCAACGCTGATGGCCTCTCACGCCGACACTGCCTCTCGTCCCGAGTAGCCCAACCCCTTGGTGTTGAGCAGGGGGGGGGATATGTGATACAGCATGGCCAGAGGGCAGCATAAGAGTGTTAGCAGGGGGCCTTATTCCCTGCCAAGGGAGGAAGGTTTGCTTTAGATTAACTAGAACAGCTGTGGCCAATTAGAGCACCTGACTCCAGTTAGAGCACCTGACTCCAGTCATGTGATAAAAACCCCTGCTTCAGTCAGACAGGGTGTGGTAATTGAAGGAGAAAGGTTGGATTGGAGCAGAGTGCAGGTTGCAGAAGAGAAGAGTTTGACCAGAGAGAAATAGAAGGTTTGGAGGAGTGCTGCGGTGGATTGTGAAGCCCAAAAGAAACCCTAAGTAAGGGGCAACAGGCTTGTGTAGAAGAGAGGCAAGAAGCCCTTCACAAGCTGAAGGGTATGAGAGGGAAGTAACCCAGGGGAAGGAACCGCTAGTCAAGTGATTCACCACCACCCCCAGGGCCCCTGGGTTGGGACCTGGAGTAGAGGGCGGGCCCAGGTCCCTCCCTCTCCACTCCCCTCCTCCAAGGACACTAGTGGAGTGATTAAGAACTGGTTCAGAGGCAAGCAATAGCGCCCTGAACCTACCCCAGAGAAGAGAAAGCGTGAGACCCAGCAGAACAGTACCGGCAATTTGCCACACCACCTAGAACCCTTATAAGTATAACAAAACATTTTACTGCATTTCTAGAACCCCAAGACTATCATGGATCTCATTGCCTTAAGACCGTGATTCATCTTCCCTTCAAATCTCAAACCTTATTAATCCTCCTGAGTGCTGAGCAAATCACAGTTTCCCCTTTTCTAGAACTCCAATGAGGCCTCAACTTGTCACCCCTCTAGAACCCCCATTCTAGGACTATGCTTGTTCCCTTCTAGAACCCTGCTGACATCACAATGAGCTTTTTCCAGAAACCCCAGTAAATCTGTTGCTTCTTTTCTAGAACACCGAGTGTCGCTGTTTTCCCTCCAGTCTATTGATGCTGATAAATTCATATTTTATCCCCCTCTTAGATCCCCAGCTGGGACCACGTTCTAATCCCCCCCCAAACCCCAATAATTCTTTAGATCCCCAAGTTTCCTGTTCAGCCCTGTTCTAATCCCACCCCTTATTCCCTGCTTTGTTCTGAGTTTGGCTGGGATCCTGGCTTGCTGCTGTCTAATTCTCCTTCTCCTCTCTCCCCCCTAGATGGCCCTGCGTGGCCCCCCGGGACCCATGGGATACACCGGCCGGCCTGGGCCCCTGGTAGGTATCTGCTCTGGGCAGGGGTTGTGGGGCGGCATTACCTGATGGCTGGTGCTTTGGGGATGTGGGGGCGGATGTCAGGGCTTAGGGGGACGTGTCGGCTTGTCCCTGGGGTGGGACATGGAGTGCTGGAGTCACTAGGGCTTCATGTCCTTGTGTTCCCTGTGCTCTGGGTGTGTGGGGCTGGTGTCACTGGAATGTCACATCCCCGGGTTCTGTGGATCCCAGAACCCTGGGGTATGGGGCCGGGGGTAGGGCAGGGGACTGATGTCACTGGAATTTAACGTCCCCAGGTTCTTTGGGTCCCAGCACACTGGGGTGTGGGGTCGGGGGTAGGGTGGGGGACTGGTGTCACTGGAATTTCACGTCCCCAGATTCTGTGGGTCCCAGCGCCCTGGGGAGATTGTGGGGAGGGTTGTGGCCCTCAGTCCATGTGCTGCCCCTATGTAACCCCCTCTGCTCTGCTATCTCATTCCAGGGGCAGCCAGGGGGCCCCGGGCTGAAGGGGGAAGCCGGAGACTTTGGACCCCAGGTAACAGGCTTCGCCTTGGCAGGAGATCGGGGGGTTGGAGCCCAGCATGACCCCGACTCTGACCCCTGGCTCCTGCTTTGACCTCTTGCTCTGACCCAGGGACATGACCCTGTCACTGACCTCTTATCTCAGCCACTGACCTCTGACCCCTTCATTCTAACCTCAGGAACGTGACCCCTGTCACTGACTCCTGACTCCTTCACCCTGACCTCTCTCTCCAGCCTGTGACCCTGGTCTGTGACCCTGACTCCCAATCATTGGCCCCTGACCAGGGTGAATGACCCGTGACCCCCATCTCTGTTCTGTGACCCTAACTCATGATTAGTGGCCCCTGACCTTGGTGTCTAACCCTTGATGCTGGCAAGTGACCTCTGACCCCTGGTTCAACGCTGGATTTATTTTGGGCTGTTTGGATCCTGTGACTTACAACCCTGACCCAGAGCCCACCCCTCTGTTTACCCTTTGTTACTTCTCTCTGCCACCCCACCCCTCATTAACCCCTTAGACACTGGGGAAGAACCCCCCGGCCTGACCCCATGAACCGCATCCTGCCCTGGAGCCTAACCCTGATCTGACCCCCTAGAAACCCCATTAACCCCCAGGACCCTGGAGAGCTCCCACCCCCATTTCTCCCTCTTCTCTTCCCCCCCTACTGCTTGTGGGGGAAGCTCTGTTCACCCTTTCCCTCCCTCTCTCTTTATAGGGACCCCGTGGGCCGCAGGGCCTGTCTGGCCCCCCAGGGAAGCCTGGAAGGAGGGTAAGTGTGTGGATCCTGGTGAGGATACCCCAGGGCGGGGGCAGTTCTGTGCCTGGAGAGCCTCCTCTCACCCCGTCTCTGTGTCTCTGGCAGGGTCGTGCTGGAGCCGATGGTGCCCGGGGGATGCCCGGGGAGCCTGGCATTAAGGTAACAGGGTCATGGCTTCCATGGACAAGACACTGGATGTGAGCCTGCCCGGGGGACCAACCAGGGCCTGGCCTCCTTGGGCTGGTGATCCACTAGGTCCCAGCACTGTAGATCCACTGATGATCCAGTAGGTCACTGCTCTGGTGACCCACTGGACTGTAGCAGTGTTGATCCAGTAGGTTGCATTGCTGGTAATTCACTAGGTCATTGCCCCTGCGAATCCACCAATAGTCTATGAGAGGAAGGCACTGAAGATCATTGGATCACCTGAGCTGGTTATCCACTGATCGTGCATGATCCAGTGGTAATCCACTCTTCTAGTAACTCGCTCATTCAGCCTGATGATCCATTAGCGATCTAGTCATTTGCTCTGTGAGTGATCCACTCAGTGTGTGCACGAATCTCCTGGTGATGCACTGTCCTGGTAACCCACCCACGCAGCATGGGGATCCTCATGCACCTGTGATCCACTCTAGCACATTAGAGACCCACTAACTCAACCAGCGACCCTCCGGTTCTGCGTGGGAACATCACTGCTTCAGGACCAGGATCCCTGGGGGCCCCCGCGGGACAGGCCCACCATTGTTCCCAGTGGGGATTTGCATCTCGCCTCCCGGGGATGGGGTGCCCTGGGAGGGGGTCCTGCGGGGGCATCTCCCCAGCTGGGGCGTTCTGGTTCAGGGAGCTGTTTTGTGTTTCTCTCTGCAGGGCGACCGAGGCTTTGATGGGTTGCCGGGGCTGCCGGGGGACAAGGGGTACAGGGTGAGTTGCGTTGGCCGGGTGCCTTGCGGTAGGGAGGTGGGGGGACTGTCCAGGTGCACTGTTGGGATCTCCCTGAGAGATGAGGCCACCCCACGGTCAGTTCTGGCCAGCCCATGTGTGCGCTACACAATTGTGCACCCCCCTTTGAGCATTGATACACACACAGACACCCAACTGTACACCACGCAGCCAGAGCCACCGCCCCCCCTTCGCAGTCACACGCCGCCCTACCAGCACACACGAGTGTATCTACGCACACAGATATATACAGTATATATATATATATGTATCTACGCACACAGATATATACAGAGTGTGTGTGTGTGTGTGTGTGTGTGTGTATATATATAACTATAATATATAACTATATATATTATAGTTTCAGCAGGGCTTGTTTCGGGGCAGACCAACGTCCGGAGCCGAGCCCTTCTGGCCTCAGAATCTACTCACAGTCTTATGCACCCTGCGCAATGCACACAGCCACGCGGAACACTACACATGCACAACCACGCATGTCTCCACAGCCGTGTCACCACAAACACACCACACCACACCGTGCAGTACACACACAGCCGCTCACTTGTGCAGCCAGGCATGTGCAATCACAAAGTCACATAGACACAACCACGCACATGCTAACACTCTCCTAACTATGTGTGCACCCACTCAGATACGCAACAATACACACAAAACCACTGCATTCACACACAGCCCCACACACATGCAGTCACACAAACACAGTACACACAGCACACCAGCAGTTGTGCACGTACACACAACAACACAGCTGTACACAGTTCACAGCACAACACATACACATCCGGCACATTTGCATTGCATCCCCCGCCCTGCAATTACATCCTCAGTCACACTCACCCCCACAGCACATGCAGCCGTGCCCCCATCACACACACAGCCACCCCCAAAGCCCTGCTCATCCCCTGTACATACCCCCATGGGTCCCCGCACGCCCGCCCACCCAGCTGATCCAAGCCTTTGTCCCCGCAGGGTGAGACGGGTTCCCAGGGCATCCCAGGCCCCCCTGGTGAGGATGGACAGAGGGTGAGTAGGAGGGGGGTGAGACTGGGGGGTGGGAGGGAGACTGAGGGGAGCTGAGGTGTCTCCCTGGGAGGGAGATGTGGGAGAGCTGAAGGGGAATGGGGAGATGGAGGGGGCTGGAGGTGGGGGGAGCAGAGGGAGCTGGAAATGGGGAGCAGGGATGGCAGGGGGGAGCTGAGCTTGCTCCCCCTCCCTGTTCTCTGCCTCACCCCCTTTTTCTCTTCCCCCAGGGAGACGATGGAGAGGTCGGCCCCAGAGGGCTTCCTGGAGAACCGGTACGTCCCCTCCCTCCCTGCCAGGCAGGCAGCAGGAGCTTGTGCCAGTGTGAGAGGGAGCAGCTCCCCAGGGTCGTGCAGAGGAATAATCAGGGCCCCATTTACCCTGCCCCCCCACATGATTTACTGCCCCTCCACTCCGTGGAATTGGGCCCCATGATCCTCACTTTTCTGGCCCTGCCTGAGTCTGCAGAGGGCCTGAAACCACTGCTCTAAGGGCAGGCAACTGCCCCAGCTGAGCCTGGATTCTCAACCCCTTGGCGCTCAGCTCTGTGTTGTTAACCCAGAGGTGGGCCAACTTTCTGGCCCGAGGGCCATATCTGGGTATGAAAATTGTATGGCGGGCCACAGAATTGGGGCTCGAAGTGTGGGAGAGGATGAGGGCTCCGTCTGGGGCTTTGAGATCTGGGGTGGAGCCAGAAATGAGGAGTTCAGGATGCAGGAGGGGGCTCCAGGCTGGGGCAGGGGGTTGAAGTGTGGGGGTGGGGGGAGTGAGGGCTTGGGCTGGGGGTGCAGGCTCGGGAGTGGAGCCAGGGATGAGGGGTTTGGGGTGCAGGAGGCGGCTCCAGGCTGGGGCAGGGAGTTGAGGTGCGGCGAGGGAGTGAGTGCTCAGGCTAAGGGTGCAGGCTTGGGAGTGGAGCCAGGGATGAGGGGGTTGGGGTGCAGGAGGGGGCTCCAGGCTGGGACCGAGGGGTTCGGAGGGCAAGAGGGGGATCATGGCTAGGGCAGGGGGTTGGAGCATGGGAGGAGGTCAGGGGTGCAGGCTCCAGGCGGCACTTACCTCAAGCAGCTCCCAGAAGCAGCAGCATGTCCCCACTCCGGCTCCTATGCAGAGGCGCGGCACCGACCATGCGGCTCTGCAGTGCTACCCTGTCTTCAGGTGCCACCTCCACAGCTCCCATTGGCTGCGGTTCCTGGCCAATGGGAGCTGCAGAGCTGCTGTTTGGGGAGGGGGCAATATGAGAAACCCCCTGGCTGCCCCTACATCCAGGAGCTGGAGGGGGGCCATGCCGCTTGCGTCTGGGAGTCACACAGAGCCACGGCACATGCAGACCGGGGCAAGCCCCTGACCCTGCTCCCCAACGGGAGCACGAAGGCTGGATTAAAAGGTCTGATGGGTTGGACGTGGCCCGCGGGTCATATTTTGTCCACCCCTGTGTTAACGCCTCTCCATAAAATCACCATTAACTATTGAATCTACTGATGGCAAAATCAAAGCCCAACGTTAACTTCTTCACCCCCCTCACTTAAGCAGAAACAAGCCAGTTAAGGGATTACCCCCAAACCTCCATCTGCTCCCACCTGTGTCCAGACTCCCCCCTCTCCTGTGCCCCGGCACCCCTGGTATTGCCGGGACGAGACTCCTTGGTGCCTCAGGAGCTGGCAGTGTGGAGGGGAGGAGTTTGAAATTGGCAGGATTTAGCCAAGGATTAGCATGATGTGGAAGGGATCCAGATTGGGGCCCTAGACTCCATTTGAAGATCCCTGCCTGGGTCCCTGAAGACGCCGTTAGGGGTGGGCTGAAAACTGGGGGTGCTAGTGCCCTGCTGCTGGGGAGATGCGGGATAGGAATGCAGCTAGCTCTGGACAGGGGAGCGCTGACTAGTGCAGGGAACACTCTGACATATCGGTTTGGAAAATGGGTCCCAGGCAGGGATTGGGGCTGGCACTATGGTTGGGCTAGGTGTTGGTATTGGGGCTGCCACTGCCATTGGCGTTAGGGTTGAGATCGGCGTTGGGGTTGGTGCTGGGGTTAGGGTTGGCATTAGGCTTAGTATGGGAGTTGACATTGGGCTGGGGTTGGCACTGGAGTTGGCGTTGGGATTGGAGTTGGTATTAGGGTTGGTTGGGACTGGAGTTGGTGGTAGGGTTGGCGTTGATATTGGAGTTGGTATTAGGGATAGTGTCAGTGATAGAGTTGACGCTGGGATTGGTGTTAGGATTGTTGTCGGAGTCAGAGTTGGATTGAAGCTGGAGTTGGGATTAGGGTTGATGCTGGGATTGGAATAGGAGTTGGTGTTAGGGTTGGCATTGACGTTGGAGTAGGCTTTGGCGTTGGTGTTAGGATTGTGGCTGGTGTTAGGGTTGGAACTGAAGCTGGAGCTGGGATTAGGGTTGATGCTGGGATTGGAGTAGGTGTTGGCGTTAGGGTTGGGTTTGGCGTTAGGACTGTGGTTGGTGTTAGGGTTGGGGTGGACGTTGGGGTTGGTATTAGGGTTGGCATTGGGATTGGAGTAGGCGTTGGTGTTAGGATTGTGGTTGGTGTTAGGGTTGGTGTTGGGATTGGAGTAGGCATTGGCGTTGGTGTGAGGATTGTGGTTGCTGTTAGGGTTGGGATTGGAGCTGCAGTTGGGATTAGGGTTGACGCTGGGATTGGAGTAGGCGTAGGCATTAGGGTTGGGGTTGGAGTTGGCGTTAGGACTGTGGTTGGTGTTAGGGTTGGAGTGGACATTGGGGTTGGTATTAGGGTTGGCATTTGGGTTGGAGTAGGCATTGGCATTAGGGTTGAGGTTGGCGTTAGTACTGTGGTTGGTGTTAGGGTTGGGGTGGACGTTGGTGTTGGTGTTAGGGTTGGCGTTGGGATTGGCGTAGGCGTTGGTGGCTTTGGGGTTTGGTTGGGTTTGTTTTCTCTTTTCTCCTGTCCCTTCCCCCTCTTGCGGCTCTGTTACATTTACAGATTTGACGCTGTTTGGAAAAGCCACAGCCGGGGGTGGTGGGAGGATGAGAACCCCCCAAAATCCTTTCTCCTGGCACATTTGGTAGTAAAACGCAGTACAAATGCAAGCTTCTGGACTCTCTGAAACACTGGGTTTATCGACAGCCCGAGCGGAGCGAACGTTCCCACATGGTGCCCAATTCCCCATTGCCCAGAATGCTCTTCCCTGAGAGCAGTTCCCTTTTTGGATGAGCCCCCGGAATCTGTTTGGGGTTAGCCCGGTGCTACCCACGGGATGGACGGATGAGCCGTCCAGGGCCAGGCCTTGGGGACAGAGCAACACCAGCTGGGGATCTGGCCTGTGGGGTCCCCCTGTGCCTGCCCCTGGAAGACTCTACAAGGGCCCAGCATCTCCCTGAAACTGAAGGGTCTTAGTGCCATGTCCCAGGTTGTTCTGGGGTTTCACCCCAGCACGCAGCCCAGGGTCTGGAATCAGAGAGGGGCAGGGTCTGCACCACGGAGCAGCGTCCTCATGGGGTCCTCAGCTCCAGGGTTTATGTGTTGCTTGCTCAGTGTGGTGCCGGGAGCGCTGGCTGGTGCAGGGTGTGCGTGTGTGTGTGTGCACACATGTGCTGCTGTTTACTGTACGGGGGGAGCGTAGTGTTGGGGGCAATTGCTGGCTCCCCCCACAGCCCCATTGGGGGGACCCAGGCCTGGTTTTGTTCCCACAGCCTCACTAACTCTGGTCTCTCCCGTCCCTGCAGGGACCCAGAGGTTTGCTTGGACCCAAAGGCCCACCAGGGATCCCCGGGCCTCTGGTAAGTGCCACGCATGGCATCCCAATTCCCCCTGCCCCAGTAACCCCCACCACACTAACCTCCACCTGTCTGTCTGTCTGCTCGGCAGGGTGTGCGTGGCATAGATGGTCCCATCGGGCCCAAAGGGAACCTGGTGAGTCGGCACGTCTGTCTGTCTGTCTGTCTGCGCTGCCTGGTCCTGCTATGGACTGGGTTGGAAATGTCCTAGGGCTCCCACTCAGGGATGCCAGTGCTGTGAGCTTCTCTTACTGCAGTGCCCCCAGCAGGGGATTCTTGCGCTGTGAGCTTCCCCTACAGCAGTGTCCCCAGATGGGGTCTCCGATGCTGCGAGCATCTCCTACAGCAGTGCCCTAAATGGGGTCTCTGATGCTGTGAGCTTCCCCTACAGCAGTGCCCCCATCCAATAATCCCAGTGTTGTGAACTTCCCCTGCAGCAGTGCCCTCTCTCCCTTCTGTATAACATGCGGGTGGTTCTGGTTCTAACTCCAGTTGCGTCTGACTGTTACAGGGGCCGCAAGGCGAGCCCGGCCCCCCAGGTCTGCAGGGAACTCCAGGCACCCAGGTAAGGAAAACCCTGTCCCTGAAACAGCCCAGCTCTGAGGACATGAGGATCGGGGGGGTGGGGGGCTGGGACCAAGACTCCTGGGTTCTGTCCCTGCTCTGGGTAGGGAGTGGGGTTCAATGGATTAGAGCAGGGGGAGCTGGGAGCAACTCCTGGGTTCTGTCCCTGGCTTTGGGTGGGGAATGGGGGCTGAATCTAACTGTGTCTCTCTTTCAGGGATTGCCTGGCCCACAAGGTGCTATGGGCCCCCCCGGAGAGAAGGTGAGTGCCCCAAACCTACCCAGCCCCCCAATGTTGTGCAGCCCCCGCCCTCTACACCAGCCTGGGTCACACAACGGGGATCTCTGCTCTGCCAGCTCTGATCTCTGCTTTTCTCTCTCTCCGCAGGGTCCCAGTGGCAAACCTGGCCTCCCTGGCATGCCAGGATCTGATGGGCCTCCTGTGAGTAACGTGCTCACCCCAGCTCCTCCCCTTCTTCCTTCCACCCTCTCCTCCCAGCACCCTGGCCCTCAGACTCCCCCAGCCCCGGAATGGCAATACGATGGCCATATTTCACAGGAAGAGAGCCCATACTGTTGGCCTCCTGCATGGCATGGCTCCCTCCTGCCCCTGGGGTGAGAGCCCAGTGGCCATGTTTAACAGGAAGCGGGTCATTGCCATTTCCTCTTGACTCCTTGCCTGACCTTGGCATGGGTGCAAGGGTGGGGCAGCCATGCTTAACAGGAAGTGAGCTATCACATTTCCTGTAGAGGCCCCATCATCATAGGGATGCTCTTGAGCAGTGCCCCCAGCTATGGGGCAATGACTGGTGGCCATGTTTAACAGGATGCGAGCTACCACCACTTTGTGTTGGCCCCCCACTTTCACCCCCTGCTCATGGAGTGAGGACTTGGTGGCCATGTTTAACAGGAAGTGAGCTAGTATGACTTTCTGTTGGCTCCCCACTTGCACCCCCTGTTCATGGGGCGAGGACCTGGTGGCCATGTTTAAGAGGAAGTGAGCCAGTACCACTTCCTGTTGGCCCCCACTCGCACCCCCTGCTCATGGGTGAGGACCTGGTGGCCATATTTAACAGGAAGTGAGCTAGTATGACTTCCTGTTGGCCCCCAATAGCACCCCTGCTCATGGGGTGAGGACTTGGTGGCCATGTTTAACAGGAAGTGAGCCAGTACCACTTCCTGTTGACGTCGGTTTCCCTTCAGCCTGGCTTGGTTGGTTGACCCTGTTAAATGCCAGCGGGTGGGATTGGCCCCAGAGCCGCTGGCCTCAGCTCTGGCCTGGTCCCCAAAGGCAGCTACCCTCACTCACGCCAACCCTGGCCTGCACCCCCTGGCGCAATCAAGCTCCACTGAGCATTCACCCCTAGCTGGGCCAGGTGTCCCCAACGCTTGGTTAAAGGAGTTCAGGTCAAAGGGCAGCTGGGCTATTCCTGCCCCACAGGCAGGGGGCACTGCCCTAGCCACAGGAGCGGGGGTGCGTGTGGGATGTTGGGGTGGCTCCCAGGCAGGGGGACGGAGCAACGCCCAGTGCTGTGGTGCTGGTGTTAATGATTCATCCCTCTCTGTCTCCTCCCTTTCCCATTCCCTCCCTCTCAGGGGCACCCGGGGAAGGAAGGTCCGTCGGGAACCAAAGGTAACCAGGTAAGGGGATAATGTCCACTCCTGCCCCTTCCCGTCGTCCCCCCAGACCCCAATATCCCCTCGCCCCTCAGGCACCGGGGTCAAGCTCCCCTTCCCCCAGTCCTAGCCCTTTCAGACCTTGGCGGCCAAGTCACAACCCCCCAGGTGCTAGGGGTGAGGTACTAAGCCCCTGGCCCCCAGTGTGCAGGGCTCAGAGCCCCCGGGGCAGTGAGGTGCCATGTCTTCCATCCGAGATTCTAACCCCCCCAGTAGGGAGCAGGGACACCAGCCACTCTCCCCTGTGATTGGTCTAATCTCTCTCTATTGCAGGGTCCGTCCGGTCCCCAAGGTCCGATTGGCTACCCAGGCCCACGTGGTGTGAAGGTAAGCGGCTGATTGGTCCCAGGACTTGGCGTGACTCTCTGGCACTGGGATATTACCCACAATTCTTAGTAAGGATGGGTGAAGGTCCAGAAGCCAGGAGGTCCCTGACCTTCAAGGGGAGAAGAAGATTCTGGCTACAATGGAAAACAAGACACGGACTGTAGCCAATGGGAGTCGGGACTCCTGGGTTCTATCCCCGGCTCTGGAAGGGGAGTGGGGGCTGGTGGGTTAGAGCAGGGGCTGGGAGCCAGGACTCCTGGGTTCTATCCCAGCTCTGGGAGGGGAGTGGGATCCAGTGGTTAGAGCAGGGGGCGGCAGGAACTGAGAGCCAGGACTCCTGGGTTCTCTGCCTAGATCTGTGGCTGGTCTCTGCAGTGCAGCTCGCCCTATTGAATTCTCCCCATCTCTTCCAGGGCGTGGATGGAATTCGGGGGCTGAAGGGTCACAAGGGTGAAAAGGTGAGTTCTGCTTCCCCGACCCTCAACTGCAGGTCAGACATGTTGCTGACAGCACCGCACAGCGCCCCCTAATGGCAGGCTAGGGGAATGGTGCACAGCGCCTCCTAGTGTCTGGCTAGGGGAATGGTGCACAGCGCCCCCTTGTGCAAGGCTGCAGGAATGGTGCATGGCATCCCCTAAAAAACGACTCCGGTGGCACTTTAAAGACTAACAGATAAGGTGCCACCGGACTCCTTGTTTTTGTGGCTACAGATTAACACGGCTACTTCCTGATACTTGACGTCCCCAGTGCCAGGCTGGGGGGAATGGTGCACAGAGCCCCCTAGGGCCCGGCTGGGGGAATAGTGCACGGCGCCCCACTTGTGCCAGGTTAGGGAAATGGTGCACAGAGCCCCCTAGTGCCCGGCTGGGGGAATAGTGCATGGCGCCCCCTAGTGCCAGGTTAGGGAAATGATGCACAGAGCCCCCTAGTGCCCGGCTGGGGGAATAGTGCACGGCGCCCCCTACCTGCAGACCCCTGACCAGGGGTCAGGAAGGGATTTCCCCTTCCCCAGTGTATTCTGGGTTTTTTGTTTTAACTCTCCTCCCTCTGCAGCTTCTGGGCTGGCCCAGCTGGAGATGGGACTGGGTGGGGGGGCTCTGAGGGGGCACCCAGCATTATCGCACCCATGGGAGTGGCTGGCTAGTCCTTGCGCCCATGCTCAGGGTGTAGCTTATCGCTGTGGGTGGAGTTGGGGAGAATTCTCTCCCCCTCCCCCAGTCAGACTGGCAGTGACTTGGGGGTTCTCACCTTCCCCTGCAGCCTGGGGGCAGGTCACTGAGGGAAAGCATTGGCCTGCTAAACCCAGGGTTGTGAGTTCAGTCCTTGAGGGGGCCGCTTAGGGCTCTAGGGCAAAATCAGTACTTAGTCCTGCTAGTGAAGGCAGGGGGCTGGACGCGATGACCTTTCAGGGTCCCTTCCAGTTCTGTGAGACAGGTACATTTCCATATATTTAATTTAAAGACTATCTGGGGAAGGGGGTGTCTCTCACTTAACCCTTTCCCTGCCATTTCAGAGCCTCGTGCTCAGGTGCCCCTCGCCCCACCCTGGTTCTTAGTCTGTGGCAGGTAACAGCTGAGTCTCCCAGGGGCTGTGGCACTTTGGTCTCATTTCGGGAGCTGGGTTAGTGGGGGGCGGGGGGGGGGCCTGTGACACACAGGAGGTCAGATCGGCTGAGCTGCTGGTTCCTTCTGGCCTTTCCTCTCTGGCTGGCTGACGGTCACCGGTCTGTCTGTCTCTGCAGGGTGAGGACGGATTCCCCGGGTTCAAAGGTGACTTCGGGGTGAAAGGAGAGAGGGTAAGTTTGTGCCTGGAGCCCCCCGCCCCTCGCTGTCCACCTACTCCTGGCAATTGCCAGTCTCACCCACCCCTCTGTCGTCTCTGCCCCCGCAGGGCGAGGTGGGTGTTCCAGGAGCCAGAGGAGAGGATGGACCGGAAGGTCCCAAAGGCCGGACTGGACCCTCGGGTGACCCGGGTCCCCTCGGACTGGTGGGAGAGAAGGTGAGGAGCCAGGGCACCATGGGGCAGGACTGGGCCGTGCCGAGCATGAGGGAGTGGGCCCCTGACCATGTGCCTGTTCCCTGCCCCCTGAGCCAGCCAGTCCCTGCTCTGGGGCCGGATGGGAGCCAGTGCCCCCTAGAGGGGACAGGACCCGTGTCCCATTCCCTGCCCCCCCAAACAGCCAGCCCTGGGGCTGGGTGGGAGCTGGCACCCCCAAGAGGGGAAAGATGCCATATCCCATTCCCTGACTCCCTGAACAGCCAGCCCCCAACCCTGGGGCCGGATGGGAGCCGGCGCCCCCAAATGGGGAAAGGCCCCATGTCCCATTCCCTGCCCCTCTGAACAGCCAGCCCCCAACCCTGGGGCCGGATGGGAGCTGGCGCCCCCAAATGGGGAAAGGCCCCATGTCCCATTCCCTGCCCCTCTGAACAGCCAGCCCCCAACCCTGGGGCCGGATGGGAGCTGGCGCCCCCAAGAGGGGAAAGGCCCCATGTCCCATTCTCTGTCCCCTTGAACAGCCAGCCCCCAACCCTGGGGCTGGATGGGAGCTGGCGCCCCCAAGTGGGGAAAGGCCCCATGTCCCATTCCCTGCCCCTCTGAACAGCCAGCCCCCAACCCTGGGGCCGGATGGGAGCCAGTGCCCCCAAGTGGGGAAGGGCCCCATGTCCCATCCCCCTAACCCCATCTCTCTCTCTCTCTCTCTCACAGGGGAAGCTGGGTGTACCAGGTCTTCCCGGATACCCAGGACGGCAAGGCCCAAAGGTGAGCGCTGTGGATGGTGGGTCTACCCCCCTGCGCCTGCTCTGCCCTCCAGCACCCCCCTTAGCCCCCATCTCTTCTCTCTCCGCAGGGATCTCAGGGCTTCCCTGGATTCCCTGGCAGCAATGGTGAGAAGGGTGCTCGGGTGAGTAACCCTCCATCACTCTCCCAACATGGCTCCCCCCAACCCCAGTACAGCTCCTCCCACTGCCCTCCGGTGGAGTGGGGTCCATGTTTCCCTCCACAGGAGGCATCCCCACGTGGAAACCTGCTGGGGGGATCTGAGGGGGGGTGCAGGTCCTGCTGGGTGGGGCTGACACCCATTCCCCCCCAAGGGATGGGTTGGAACTGGGACTTACTGGTGGGGCTGGGTGAAGAGTGAGAGGCTGTTGGGGGGTGGGGGAGGGTCTTCCGGGGATGGGCTAGATGGGGGGTGGTTCTAGGTGGGAGTGTCTACAAATCCCTGGGTGGGGTCCCCATGGGGGTTGGAGTTGGGGGTCCTTGTAGGGCTGTGAATAGGGTGTCCTTGGAGGTGTCCTATGGGCCAGGTCTCTGTAGACTGCTGGATTGGGGGATCCCTGTGGAAGTTCTGTGGGGATGGGGGGCCCTGCAGAGCCATGGATGGGGGGTCTTTATGGGGGCTGGGATGGAGTTGGTTGTGGGTGGTGGGTCCCAGGGGTGGGTGTTAGGGGTGCCTGCTGGGCTCTGGCGGGCTGAGGGGTCCCTGGGTGGTCTGGGTGGGGTGTGGGGGGTCCCTGTGTGTTTCCCGTGGGTGGGTACATTGTGGGTCCCAGCAGGGCCCTGGCTGGCTGAGGAGTTCTCCCATGGGTGCCCGTGCCCTGGCTGTGTCTCACTGACTCTCTCTGTTGCAGGGTCTATCCGGGAAGCCAGGGCCCCGGGGTGAGCGCGGCCCCTTGGTGAGTGTGGGAGGGAGGTTGGGGGGTAATGCAGCGAAGTCTCTGGGCTCCCCCATTCATCCTCCCTCCCCCCAATCCATCTGTCACGGACTCACAGATTGTGCCCACTCGTGGCCCCATGTGGTCCATGGGGGGTGCCCCTTTCATGCGACAGCCCTTCTCAGGGGTCCACTCACTCTCGGGGTCAGGCCCCTCCACCTCCTGGAGCCGCACCTCTCTGAGCCTCAGCACGTCTGTCTCTGCCGTGGGCCCCCTCAGGGAGTCCACGCGCTCTGGACCCCCAGGCCTCCACCCCTGAAGGGGTTGATCCCCGCTCCCCCTCACCTCCCCCCATTCTCAAGCCCGGAGTGACTCTCAGCCAGCGTAACACAGGAGGGTTTATTGAGAGTTGAACCCAGCACAGGAAACTCTCAGTGCCTCAGGCCTGGCCTCCCTCAGCCCAGCACTTCCCAGTCCCCCTGCAGCCAGGGGGTCTCTGCCTGCTCCCCCTCCAGCCCCGAGCCCCCTGCTTCCCAGCTGGGCCTCCGATATCCCCGGCCCCAAGCCCCCTCTGTCCACTGGCTTCTCTCCAGGGAAACAGGGTCCTAAACAGGCAGGCCTGAGTCTCCTCTCGTCTCAGCCCCCCTCTGGCTGGAACAGGTTGGTCAGGTCAGCGGAGTCCTCTCACTGCAGCCCATTGTCCTCCCAATGGCCAGAACTGGCTGCGACTCCTGAGCTGGGTCTCCGGGTCACCAGGTCACTGGTTGCTGGGGTCTCCATCCTCCAGGCCATCAGCCAGGGTCTCAAGTTCCCTTTCCAGTCCTGTGTCCCAACAAAGTCCCGCTCCCCTCCCCTCGTTAAACCAGTAACACCCAGAGACACTGAGTCCCCCTCCCTCTGCATGCAACCCACTGGGAAACGCAGAAAAAACCAAGAAAACCCCCCACTTTGTCACACCGTCTCTCCACATCTGTCCATCCCTCCATCCGTGTTCTCCTTCCATCCAGCCCTCCCATCCCTGCCCCAGTCCTCCGTCCCAATCCCCCCGATCCATCTCTCCACATCTGTCCAGCCGTCCATCCTCCCCTCCTGTCCCAGTCCTCCATCCCAATCCCCTTGATCCGTCCCTTCTCATCTGTCTGTCCATTCTTCCCTCTGCTTTCTCCATCCATCCATCCACCCCTCTGTCCTCCCATCCTGCCCCAATCCTCCATCCCAATCCCCTCGATCCATCCCTTCTTATCTGTCCATCCTTCCCTCTGCTTCCTCCATCCATCCATGCACCCCTCCGTACTCCCATCCTGCCCCAATCCTCCATCCCGATCCCCCTTGATCCGTCCCTTCTCATCGGTCTGTTCATCCATTCACCCCTCCGTCCTCTCATCCTGCCTCAGTCCTCTATCTCAATCCCCTCAATCTGTCCCTTCTCATCTGTCTGTCCATCCTTCCCTCTGCTTTCTCCATCCATCCATCCATCCACCCCTCCATCCTCTCATCCTGCCTCAGTCCTCTATCTCAATCCCCTCGATCCGTCCCTTCTCATCTGTCTGTCCATCCTTCCCTCTGCTTTCTCCATCTGAAACCTCCATCCCCTCCTTCTCCCATCCATATTTCTTCTGTCCGTCTGTTCATCCGTCCATCCATCTGTGCCCAGTGCAGGTCTCCCCATTCTGGCCCCTGCCCCTCCTATGGAACCCCCCTCACCCTGTCCCCATTGAGGTCATGCCCATGACCCCTGGGGCCAGCCAGACCTCCTGCCATGGGGCTCACCCCTCAGCTTGACTCATACATAATGTGTCCCCTCTGGGCTCCACCCGGCATTGGCACAGGGCCTCGGGGCTGGGCCCCTCTCTGTTGGGGGGGCAAATATCCCCTTCCACCTACCCTCCTTAATCCTCCCATCTGGGGTGGGGGTGGGGTCCAGCATTCCCCTAACGGGTCTGGTAGTCATGTGCCCATCCGCGTCCTATGTGGCTGGTGGGTCCCTCCGGTCTGCCACTTCCACCCCTGAGATCCTCATGAATGCCCCAGGGCACTGTGTGGGTCGCTGGGGTTCTGCCCCCCAGGAAGTGGGGGTTGGAGGAGGGGAGCGCGCAGAGCCAGGGCTCAGACACTCACCCGCCTCTATCTCATTCCTCCAGGGTCCCAGGGGCCAGCGGGGTCCACGAGGAGCCACTGGAAAGCTGGGGGTGAAGGTGAGGGCTGGGGCTCTGGGTCTGTTTGTCTGTCTAAATGTCGGGTTGAGGTAGGATGGGGCCAGTGTGTCGCAGAGTGAGGTCTGGGCAGGGCTCAGAGGTCAGCATGTGTGAGCAGGCTCTGGGTGTGCAAACGTGCAAGGCTGAATGTGTTCCTTTGTGTGTGTGCTTGTGTGTCTCTGTCTGTCCGTGTGTGTGTCCTGTCTGTATCTCTGTGTGTGTCTGTGTTTGTGTCCCCCTGTGTGTTTCTGTGTGTGTCCCGTCTGTGTCTGTCCCTGTGTGTGTGTCCCCGTATGTCTATGTGTGTGTCTCTGTCTCTCTCTGTGGGTGTCTGTGTACATCTGTGTGTGTGAGTGTGAGAATGGGTGTGTGTGCTTGCACAGGGATGAATGTACACATCTGTGCACCTGTGTCAGTGTGTATTGGAAGGAGATGTGCTCCCGGTTACCTGTCACATTTGTCTCTCCCCTCAGGGCACCTCTGGCGGTGACGGTCCCCATGGCCCTCCCGGGGAAAGGGTGAGTAGGGGCGAGACGTGGGGGGGACCTGGGTGTGCATAGAGCCCTGGGTACCCGGCGCCGCCCTTCGCTGCACCAGCTGGGCCTGGAACACCACTGCTGGGCCTCGTGCAGCCTGCCCTGCCCTGTGCCCATTCCTGTTCACCTCTCCAGGGCCCTGTGCGACAGCCGTGCCAGGCATGGGTCACATTAGTGCAACACTTGCACTAGGCCTCTGCTCACCACCGCTGGGCCTCATCCAGTCTGCCCTGTCCGAGCGTCGCTAGCACTGTTCAGCCTGTCCGTGAGCCGGCTCCAGACCTGCTGCACGGAGCCGCAGCGATTTGTTGGTGTGAGGGACAGGTCACTGCAGTGTGATGCTCACACGACCCCAGTCATGGCTGCTGGACTCGGCACGGTGCGCAGCAGCCTCAGCAGTTCCCTGGTGCAAGGGGTGGGTCTCTGCAGTGCAACATGGCTGGTTTTGTGCAGTTGGGCTCCCGGTACTACATTGGCCTGGCCCCCGCTCACTATGGCTGGCCCTGGCCGTGCTGGTGTCCCCAGGGCCAGGCATTGTTCTCCCTGCACCCGCAGCCCCCCAACCTCCGCTCTGCTCTCCACAGGGACTCCCGGGCCCCCAGGGGCCAAACGGCTTCCCCGGACCCAAAGGGCCACCGGTGAGTAACGTGCACTACCTACTGGCTCCCTTGCCCCTCTGCCTGCCCCCAGCCCCCTGCCGGCTCCTCAGCCCCTGCCCCCCGCATCCAAGCTACCCCCACCTGCTCCCCAGCCTCCCTGCCTGCATCCCAGCCCTCTCCCATTGCCATTCCCAGCTGCCTGCTCCCCAGCTGGCTCCCCTGCCCTCCTGACTGCTCCCCAGTTCCCTCCCACTGTGATCTCCCCCTGCCTCACTGACCTCTCCGTTTTCCTCCCCACAGGGCCCCCCTGGCAAGGATGGGCTTCCCGGGCACCCCGGTCAGCGAGGAGAAGTCGTACGTTACTGCACTGTTACTGCACTGTTAGGCTTCAGATACTTTTCTCTTACCCCTGTGTTACTCTGTGGTTCCTCCCGTGTTACACTCTGGTTCCTCCCAGGTTACACCTAAGTAACTCCAGACTACCTCTGGAAACTCCCTCATTACTCCTCACATAGTACCTTGTTACTTTCTGATTATTCCCCGTTACTCCTTTCTTACTGCCCTGTTACTCTCTGATTACTCTTGTGTGACTCTCATATTACACCTCACATACTCTGGCATTACCCTCTGGTTACTCCCATGTTACCCCAAATTACTCCCACATTACTCTCTGGATACTCCTGTGTTACTCCTCACATGCTTCTATGTTATGCTTTGGATACTCCCGTTACTACTCTTTCACTCCTGCTTTGCATTCTGCTTGCTCACATATTACTCTCTGGATACTCCTGTGTTATTCCTCTCTCACTCCTGCGTTGCACACTGGTTACTCCCGCATTACTCCTCTCTCTCACATTGCCCTCTGTTCACTCTGCTGTTACTCTTAGTTACTCCCACTTTACTACTTTCTTACTCTCATGTAACTCTCAGGGTATTCCCATTTTAATCCTTGTATACTGATGTATTACATTCTGGATACTCCTGCATTACTCCTCACATACTCCAGTGTTAGTTTCTGGTTACTCCCACATTACTCCTCACACACTCACGTGTTACACTCTGGATTCTCCATGGTTACTCCTCACACACTCATGTGTTACACTCTGGATACTCCATGGTTACTCCTCACACTTTTCTGCGTTGCTCCTCGCATACTCCTATGTGACTCTCCACTTACACTCGGGGGGTTGTGGGGCAGAGCCATCTCCCGTGGCTCATGCTAATGCCCACATCTCTCTCTGTCTTTCAGGGTTTCCAAGGCAAGACGGGTCCCCCCGGCCCCCCGGGAGTGGTGGGACCTCAGGTAAGAAACCGGGTGGTGGGGGGTGCCGGGGTGGGCTGGGAGCGGCCGTCAGCAGGGTCGAAGGGTCTGGCCAATACCCTGAAGGTCTCACACTGTTTCTTGTCTCCCCCTGCACTAGGGCGCTTCTGGGGAGTCTGGTCAGATGGGGGAGAGAGGTCACCCCGGCCCCCCCGGGCCCCCGGGAGAGCAGGGCTTGCCAGGACTCTCTGGAAAAGAAGGAACCAAGGTAAGGAGCTGTGATGCTCCTGTGCAGTGCTAGGGGGCGCTGTGCTGCAGGGTGGGGGACCCACCTAATCCTCCTTCTCCTTCCCCCGGCACAGGGAGACCCCGGCCCCCCAGGAGCCCTTGGGAAAGACGGCCCGGCTGGACTGCGCGGTTTCCCCGGTGAGCGTGGGCTGCCCGGCACCCCGGTGAGTACCGCCCCCCCCAATGCCCCCAGTCTGTCCCCGGTGCCAGCAGGCCCTGACCTGTGCTTCTCCCCGTAGGGTGGCATGGGGCTGAAAGGGATCGAGGGGCCGGCCGGACCCCCAGGACCTGCAGTGAGTATGATGTGGGGACCCCCACGCCAGCCCCTCACCCAACTCCTTCCTCCCAACTATTCCCATAGGCCCCCACCTCCCCAACTGTTCTCTGACCTCCCTTCCCTCACTCCCCCATCAGCCCCTCTCCTCCCTAACCTCTGACCTCTGAGCCCCTTGATCTGCCCCCTCCCTCACCCCTGATCCCGGTCCCCACAACGTGTCAGGGGGACCCCGCTGTGGGGGTGTCACGGAGTCCCTGGGCGATGCTCTGAAACTACTTCCCACCAAGCCAGTCAGGACTCTGGGGAGCCTCCTCTCCCTTGGAGCAGACTGTCTGCAGGGCAAGAAGCTCACACGGCTTCACCTCCTGGGTCTCTCCTTGGAGCATTCAGCATCCTCTGCCCCTCTGTGCGCTTCCCACAGCGAGCCCACCCAGGGTGGTCCTGGGGAAGCCACAGGGTCCTGCACCCCCACTTTGCAGTCAGATGTCACTCTCAGCCAGCCAGTAACACAGAGGTTTATTCGATGACAGGAACAGGGTCTAAAACAGAGCTTGTAGGTACAGAGAACAGGACCCCTCAGCTGGGTCCATTCTGGGGGGCAGTGAGCCAGACCCCCATGTCTGCACTTCACTCCTCGTCCCCAGCCAGCTCCAGACTGACACCCCCTCCAGCCCCTCCTCTCTGCTCAGCTCCTTTCCTGGGCCAGGAGGTCACCTGATCTCTTTGTTCTCCCCCACCTTGCAGGGGGGCAGGGCCTGACCATTAGTTGCCATGGAGACAGTGTATCAGCCAGAAACTGAGCCCCCCCCCCCACCCCAGTATTCAGAGGAAACGTTAAGACCAGCCCGGCTTCCTCACGAAGGGCAGCAAGTGACTCCTCCTCTCTCTCCCTCCAGGGCTCCCCCGGCGAGAGAGGTAGCCCTGGGCAGGGTGGCCCCATCGGACCCCCAGGCAGACCGGGCCCCCAAGGGCCCCCAGGCCCCGCTGGAGAGAAAGGAGTTCCTGTGAGTACAGGGCATGGGGGGAGCAGGGCTTAGTCAAATGCAGGGGGGCTGGGAGCCAGGACTCCTGGGTTCTGTCCCCAGTGCTGGGAGGGGAGTGGGGGTTGGGTGGGTTAGAACGGGGGGTGGGAGGGAGCCAGGACTCCTGGGTTCTGTCCCCAGTGCTGGGAGGGGAGTGGGGGTTGGATGGGTTAGAACGGGGGGTGGGAGGGAGCCAGGACTCTGGGGTTCTGTGCACCTCACTCCCCTCTGTTTCTTCCTAGGGTGAGAAAGGTCCCATAGGCCCCGCTGGCCGCGACGGAGTCCAGGGTCCCGTTGGGCTGCCTGGCCCAGCGGGGCCCCCAGGGGGTGCTGGTGAGGACGGCGACAAGGTAAGGCCCCATCTGTGTCTGTGTCCTGTCCCCCCATGACAATGGGCTAAACCCCCCTTCTCCTCTCCGCAGGGCGAGGTGGGCGAGCCAGGCCGGAAGGGTGGCAAAGGCAACAAGGGAGAACACGTGAGTAGGAACTGAGGGCTCCCCTAACCCCAGACTGGGGCTGATTCCCCACCCCCAATTCCTGCCTGAGGTATCTCTGTGTCTCAGCATCACTGACCCCCGTCTCCTTCCTTCCAGGGTCCCCCAGGCCCCCCAGGTCCCATGGGCCCAGTCGGGCAGCCTGGAGCAGCCGTAAGTACCTTGCACCCCTCAGACAGCCTCCTGCAGCACAGGGCGGAGGGTCTCTGTGGCTGGTAGCACGGGGCAGTGCCGGACAGCGGAGCTGGGTTGGCTCTGTGCAGGGCAAGGGGATGGAGCTGGGTCTGCTCCATGCAGGGTGGGGGCAATGGAGCCGGGTTGGCTCCATGCTGGGCTGGGGGACAGAACTGAGGATGATGAAGCTGGGTCTGCTGTTTGCCGGCTGGATGATGGAGCTGGGTCAGGTCCGTGCAGGCCCTGGGTGATGGAGCCAGATTGGCTCCATGTGGGCGGGGGGAACGTAGCTGAGGGCGATGGAGCCCGGTCTGCTCTGTGCCGGGTGGAGGGTCCCTGTCTCCTGGCAGCGCAGTGTCCCGGCCCCTCACTCATGCCACGGGACGAGGTGCTCAGTTTCTGATGGCACAGGGGCTCCACATCGCACTGCTGGAGTATGGGTGGGATTCCAGGGAATGGCGGTGGGAAGGGGGTTCCCGCTGCTCCCACAGCGCCAAGACCTCCCCCACCCCCTCGCCTGCTCAGCGAATTCCATCTCCCCGAGGCTGCTCGAGGCCTGTCTTTGACTCTCTTGTGTCTGTGTCAAGGGGGCTGATGGGGAGCCCGGCGCTCGGGGCCCCCAGGGGCATTTTGGGGCAAAGGGTGATGAAGGAACCCGCGGATTCAACGGGCCGCCTGGCCCCATCGGGCTCCAGGTGAGTGGGGCCTGTCACTGGCCTTACAGGGTTTCCCCTTCTGCCCCTCACTGAGCCACTCCAGTGCCCTGGCCCCACTCCTACACCTGGCCCCACCCCCAAGCTCTATACTCCCACCTGTTTCTGCCCTCCCCCTGGACCCAGACCCGACCCGGCCAGAGCCCCCTTACTTAGCCATAGCCCCAGCCCCCCACCTGTCCCTGGCCCAGCCCCCAAGCTCTATACTCCCACCTGTCTCCGCCCTCCCCCTGGACCCAGACCCGACCCGGCCAGAGCCCCCTTACTTAGCCATAGCCCCAGCCCCCCACCTGTCCCTGGCCCAGCCCCCAAGCTCTATACTCCCACCTGTCTCCGCCCTCCCCCTGGACCCAGACCTGACCTGGCCAGAGCCCCCTTACTTAGCCATAGCCCCAGCCCTACACCTGTCCCTGGCCCCGCCCCCAAGCTCTATACTCCCACCTGTCTCCGTCCTCCCCCTGGACCCAGACCCAACTCGGCCAGAGCCCCCTTACTTAGCCATAGCCCCAGCCCCCCACCTGTCCCTGGCCCAGCCCCCAAGCTCTATACTCCCACCTGTCTCCGTCCTCCCCCTGGACCCAGACCCAACTCGGCCAGAGCCCCCTTACTTAGCCATAGCCCCAGCCCTACACCTGTCCCTGGCCCATCCCCCATGCTCTATACCTCCCACCTGTCTCCACCCTCCCCCTGGACCCAGACCCGACCCGACTCCCCTTACCTAGCCATGGGCCCAGCCCTAGCCACCCAGTCCGGCCTCCCTAAGTAATGCCTGCCTCATGGTGCAGTTCTAGCTGGGGACAGGATTCCCCTTCACTTCCTGTCCCAAACTGCTGGGCAGCGTGACGGTGCGACCCCTGAGCCAGCTGTTCTGGGAGGCAGGGGGAACCAATCCCTGTGTGCCCTCCTCCACACCTACCTGGATCCAGATGTGCCCCTCTGTCTGGGTCCCCTCTCCCCATCCCTGCTCCAGATGTGCCCCTTGCTCTGCTCTTCCTCCAGCTCCAGATGTGTCCCTCCCTCTAGGCCACTATCCCATCCTGAAACACTGTCCCTCCATCTCTGCCGCGTCCCCCCCCGCATCCTCCTGATCCAGATGTGTCCTAGGTCTAGGTACCTCTTCATCCCAAATCCAGATGTCCTGCCTGCTTCTCCCAACTCCCTGGATCCAGATGTGCCCCTTGATCTGCCCCCTCGACCCAGTCCAGATGTGCCCCGCACTGATGCTCTGTTTCTCCTTAGGGTCTGCCGGGCCCGGCGGGGGAGAAGGGCGAGACAGGTGACGTGGGCCCCATGGTAAGTGACACCGGCTGCCCCCCATTCCCAGCCCCCCCCTCCAGGTGGGAATGTCCCAGAGCCCCCCTCACTTTGTTCTGTCTCCCCACAGGGCCCCCCCGGACCACCGGGCCCACGTGGCCCAGCCGGACCCTCCGGAGCAGATGTAAGTTCCTCCCTCGCCCCCGCCCCCCGTTCAGCCCTACCCCGCGCGTCCCCGGAGGTAACCAGCTCTACTCTTTCCCCCTGCAGGGACCCCAAGGCGGCCCCGGAGGCATCGGCAACCTGGGCCCCCCTGGAGAGAAGGTAGGTGGAGGCAAGACGCCTGGGTTCTCTCCCAGCCCCGGGGGGGCAGAGTGGAGCTGGTAGATTTCATGGAGTTCAAGGCTGGAAGGGTCCATTCGCTCCAGCCCAGCTCCTGGACAGCAGCGGGCAGAGAATCGCTCCCTGTCACCCTGTGCCCAGCCCCGTGACCTGGCTGGACCGACACGTATCAGCGTCCAGGGGACCGAGCCTGGGACCACAACAGCTGAGCCCAGGAGGGACCAAGGGGCCCCAAGGGCCGACACCCCTGCGATGGCAGGGACCTGATCTGCTGAGCCCAGCCAGTGACCCACACATCGCGCTGCGGGGGAACAGGAAACCTCCCAAGGGCCTCGGCTGTCTGTCCTGGGGGAGATTCCTTCCCTTCCCCCAGTCTGGGGACCCCCAGCATGAGAGCCAGACTCAGCAGCCAGACAGAGGTATCTCTGGAGCCCCTCAGAACACCGCGCCCCCCGTGCAGTGTCAGTCTCCAGCTGAGCAATTCCCTTCCTGACCCTGCTGCCCTGCAGCCTGAGACTGGACGAGTCACTGTCCTCATGCAGAGGGGCAGTGCAGGCCACCCTGTTCTCCCCATGGCCCGAGAATGGATGGGGGGACTCAGAGTCACAGACTGCAGGAGTCAAAGGGACCCACCACCACTTGCCCAGGGGAATGTGAGGCTGGGTCAGGACTCCTGGGTTCTCTCCCGGCTCGGGGAAGGGAGCGGGGCCAGGACTCCTGGGTTCTCTCCCGGCTCGGGGAAGGGAGCGGGGCCAGGACTCCTGGGTTCTCTCCCGGCTCGGGGAAGGGAGGGGGACCGGTCGGAGTGTGAGTGCTGACGTTTCTCCCATTTCAGGGTGAGCCTGGCGAGTCGGGGGCACCCGGCATCCCTGGGGAGCCAGGAGTCAAGGTGAGTCTTTGGGCCCCCCAGCCCCTGCTTCCTCGCACACTCTACCTGGCAGCACAGTCACTAACCCCCCTGGGAAACCCCTTCCCCCTGTTTGTCCCTCTCCTACCCCCCTGGGGCTCCCCCGGGGTCCTTGCCCTCACCTGGTGGCACAGATGCTATCTCATGGGACGCCCCTGCTCCGTCCCCCACCAAGGAGCCCCCTGAGCCCTCCTTCATCCCCTCTACTGGGGCCCTGTCCCCATGGGGATCAGTGGCCAGCTCCCCACATGTCTCTTCCTTATTAAGGCCCACCCAGAGCTGTCAGCCTCCAGCCAGGGACCCGTCCTTGGGGTGTCTCCTGTCAGGGACCCCCAGAGCACTGCTCCCCCCAGCCAAGGGCCCCTCAGGGCCCATCTATCCCCTGCCTTGTGGGAGGAGTCCCAGGGCCAGGCCTGGCCTTTCCCCCACCCGGTGAGAAGCCCCCTGGAGCCCTTTTCTTCCAGCAGGAACCCTCCCAAGTTTGGAGTGCTCCCCTCTCCCCAGGCTGTGAACCCCACCCCAGAGACACTGGGGCCAGGACATCTCCACCATGACAGCCCCCCCCAAAGAGACTCCTTCTCCCGCACACATGGGGGATCTCCCCAAGGGACACTGGGGCTGGGATCCCTCCCCTACAGCTGACCCCCAGAGCTCTGCCCCCTGCCTGGCCACTCCCCCCATCCTCCCTGTGCCGACGGACCCCACACTGACACGCTGCCTCCTCCGCTCTGTCTCCTTCCCAGGGCCCACGAGGAGAGCGAGGGGAGAAAGGAGAAACTGGAGCCGCTGGCACAACTGGACCCCCTGGAGGGAAAGGGCCCCCTGGAGACGATGGGCCCAAGGGGAACCCCGTGAGTGACGCGGCGCAGAGACCAGGGGAGGGGGAGCCAGGACTCCTGAGTTCTCTCCCCAGCTCTGGGAGGGGAGTGGGGTCTAGTGGTTAGAGCGGGGCAGAGGGGTGTTGGGAGCCAGGACTCCTGGGTTCTATTCCAGCTCTGGGAGGGGAGTGGGATCTAGTGGTTAGAGCAGGGTGGGGGGGTGTTGGGAGCCAGAACTCCTGGGTTCTATGCCTGGTTGTAGGAGAAGGTGGCTCAGGCTAATTCATTCCTGTCTCTTCCAGGGTCCTGTTGGTTTCCCAGGGGATCCAGGGCCCCCAGGTGAAATGGGCCCCAGGGTAAGTAATAGCCCCATGCATTGCCCGCCAGGTCCCTTCAGTCTGGGGGCAGGGGAGATGCTCGGAGGTCGGGTGGGGACCCAGGGGGCATGCAGCTGGGTTTGGGGGCCCCCGGCTGGGGTTTGGGGGCCCTGCCGAGGCCTGCTGCTGACTCAGGCCTTTTTTTCCCCCTCCAGGGCCAGGACGGGGCGAAGGGCGAGCGAGGCGAGGATGGGGAACCCGGGGAGCTGGTGAGTGACCAGGGCTACTGAGCGGGGCCCTGATGGGGTCCCCCCTCCGATGGTTTGGAATGGATCTCCCCTGACATTTGAACTGGACACCCCACCTGTGTCCCCAGCCCCGCCCCCCCAAGTCCCCTTAACAGTCTGATCAGACTCCACACGCCCCCGCTTTCCAGACTGGGGCCTTCTCTGGATTCCTTTGTGTCCAACCTTCGTGATTGGCCCCTCCGATGTTCTGGATTGGAACCCACCTCTGATGTTCCGGATCCCCCCTCTCTGATTGTACTCTGGGTTCCGCTGTTCTGGATCAGACCCCCATCTCTGGGTTCTCCTTGCCCTCATGTTCTGGATCAGGTTCCCCTCTCCGTGATGTTCTGGATTAGATTGGTTCTCCTAATTCCACCCCTCTCTCTCTCTCTAGGGCTCGCCAGGCCCGACAGGCGAAAATGGCCCCCCAGGCCCCCCAGGGAAGAGGGTAAGTGATGGGTCTGTCTGGACCCCCCACCCCTGCCAAGGTCACTCCCCTCCTCCTGTCGTCCCACAGGAGCAGGGCAGAAGCGTCTCACTGCACAGGGGGTGTGAGGGATGCACCTGCTGTCCCAGCCACTGTGCGACGAGGACTCTGACCTACACAGACCCCCCCCGCACCGGCACCCACCTCGTCTGCAGCCACAGTGACCCGCCAGCAGGGGGCAGCAAACATGCGCACACACAAATCCGGCTCCGTGGGAATCTCATTGCAGGGAGGGTGGGGCTGGCACCGAGGGCAGGAAATTCCTTCCCATCCCTGGCAGCGAGTGAAATGCCCGGGCCAGAGCGTGGCAGCTAATAACAGGGAAACCGCTTAGCTCCAGGGACTCCTCCCGCCCCACACCGAGCCAGCCGGTCCCTGCCCTGGGGCGGGGTGAGAGCCGGCACCCCCTAGAGGAGACAGGCCCCGGGACCCATTCCCTGCCCCCTGAGCCAGCCTGTCCCCGCCATGGGGCCAGATCGGAGCCAGCGCTCCCTAGAGGGACAAGCCCCAGCCCCATTCCCCGCCCCCCTGAGCCAGCCGGTCCCTGCCCTGTGCCCAGATGGGAGCCAGCGCTCCCTAGAGGGACAAGCCCCAGCCCCATTCCCCGCCCCCCTGAGCCAGCCGGTCCCTGCCCTGGGACTGGGTGGGAGCTGGCACCCCCCGAGAGGAGACAGGCCCGGGGCCCCATTCCCTGCCCCCTGAGCCAGCCAGTCCCTGCCCTGGGGCCAGATGGGAGCCAGCGCTCCCTAGAGGGACAAGCCCCAGCCCCATTCCCCGCCCCCCTGAGCCAGCCAGTCCCTGCCCTGGGGCGGGTTGAGAGCCGGTGCCCCCTAGAGGAGACAGGACCTGGGCCCCATTCCCTGCCCCCTGAGCCAGCAAGTCCCTGCCCTGGGCCCAGATGGGAGCCAGCACTCCCTAGAGGGGACAGGCCCAGTGCCCCATTCCCTTGTTCACCCCCCCGTCTCCTCTCTCCGCAGGGTCCCGCAGGCTCCCCGGGTCCCGAGGGGCGTCAGGGCGAGAAGGGCACTAAGGTAAGTGACTCAGGCTCCATGCCCCCCCCCTCCGGGTGGGGTCTCTGCTGGGGAGGTGTCGGGTCCCAGATCCCCTGGGGTCAGACCCAGCTCGGAGCTCCCCACAGACGAGGCACAGCTGGGTCTGTCCCAGGGCCCAGGCTGGAAGCTCCTGGTGCCGCCAGCCAGGACATGGCCCGGCCACGCCAAGGGCTCCTGTCCCATGATGCACTGGGGTCGGTGTGACAGGGAGCCCCAGGATGGCCTCTGACCCCAATGGGGTGCGGTGACGCCAAGGAGCCCCCACCACAGCTGTGACCGTGTTGCCCATTGCCGAACTCACCCTGACCCTCCGTCCCCAGGGCGAGCCAGGCGCCGTGGGACCCCCTGGCAAGACTGGCCCCGTGGGGCCCCAGGGACCGGCTGGCAAGCAGGGGCCTGACGGGCTGAGAGGCATCCCAGGCTCAGTGGTAAGTGACAGTCAGTGACGCCAGTGGGATGCCCGGGTCCTGTCCCGGCTCTGCGGGGGAGTGGGAGCTAGTGGGTTGGAACAGGGGGGCTGGGAGCCAAGACTCCTCGGTTCTATCCCCAGCTCTGGGGCGGGGGCGGAGTGGGGGCTAGTGGTCAGAGCAGGGGGGGATGGGAGCCAGGACTCCTGGGTTCTATCCCTGGCTCTAGGAGGGGAGTAGGAGCTGGTGGGCTAGAGTGGGGGGGCTGGGAGCCAGGACTCCTGGGTGCTGCCCCAGCTCTGGGAGGAGAGTGGGGGCTGGTGGGTTAGAGCAGAGGAATGGGGACTCTGGGGCTGGGCTGTGGGGGACAGCCCCAGGGCATGGTCGGGGCAGCGTTTAGTGCTAACCTCTCCCCTCCATCCCCTGCAGGGAGAACAAGGCAAGCCGGGCACGACGGGCCAGACAGGCCCCCCTGGACCTGTGGTGAGTATGACTCCGCTCTCCCATGCGACGGAGCCCCCCTCCCCTCCCCGGCTAACTGCTCTGCTTGTGTCTCCCTGCAGGGCCCTCCAGGGCTGCCCGGCCTCAAAGGGGACTCTGGACCCAAAGGAGAGAAGGTGAGCAGGGGGCACACGGGGGGTGCACAGCCTGTGTGTGAACACACACAACACACCCGTGGGTGGGGGGGAATGATGCACGCCCCGTGCACCAGTGTGCACCAGCATGTGCCATGTGGCACCAGCCCACGCCACGTAGTGCCAGGGAACATGCCAGCACACATGTGGTTCACAGTGTGGGTGAATGCACCGAGAGATGGGAACGCCCATGACACGCGCATCACGAGCGTGGCACAGGAAATACACAAGTCTGTGTGAACCAGACACGTCAGCACAACCGCCTGCGAGTATTCCTGGGGCGCACGTCTCACAGCCCGCACAAGGGGCACGAGGGTGTTTGAGCGCCCAGGGCAGAGACCCACACGCAGACCCCTACCCACAAGCTGTCCGTACCGACACGCCCAGCCCCCAGCATGCAGCCCGTCTGTCTGTCTGTCCGACACCCAGCCTTCGATTCCATCCCCCTTCTGTCTGTCCTGCACTGACCACTGTGTCTTTCCCAGGGCCACCCCGGTCTGATCGGTCTGATTGGGCCCCCGGGCGAGCAGGGAGAGAAAGGGGATCGGGGCCTGCCTGGCCCGCAGGGCTCCCTGGGGTCCAAAGGAGAGACCGTGAGTATTGGGGGAGGGGGAGTTCTCCACCACCAGAGACCCTGCCATGTGGGGAGCAGTGGGAGCTTGGGGGGCCAGGAGCCAGGACTCCTGGGTTCTCTCCCCGGCTCTGGGAGGAGAGTGGGGGCTGGGGGGTTAGAGCCGGGGGGCTGGAAGCCAGGACTCCTGGGTTCTATCCCTGGCTCTGGGAGAGGATGGGGGGCTGGGAGGCAGGACTCCTGGGTTCTATCACTGCTCTGAGGGTGGAGGTGGGGGTGGTGAGCAGGGCTGCCCAGGGAGGAGGCTGTGTTGGACCCAGGGCAGACGGAGGGCAAACATGGGAGCCCTTGTGAGGTCTGGGGTGTGAGGATTTAATTGGGGTGCTCCTGGTCTCATGCTAATTCCGCTCTGTTCTCGCCCCTGCAGGGGATCCCTGGTGCTACTGGCCCCATCGGCCCCGCCGGCCCCCCGGGACTCCCTGTGAGTGACCTTTGACCTTCTGTGCCTCACCCCATGACCCCCTCCCATCTGAGCATCACATGTAATGGGCCCTGTTTTGTCATCTGCCCCTCACCCTTGTGTGACGAACTGGGACTGTTCTTAATGTTTGCTCTGAATACTGTGCTGGTGCCTCAGTGTCCCCTGTGCAGTTCTTAAGTATCTGGGTGGTGGGATAAGGGTGTGTGATTGCTGCAGAGCAAAGGGCCAGTGCACCTAAATGCCTGGCACTCTGTCTCCTAGCAACTGATGGCCTGGTCCCGTCCTCTGCAAAGGTGCCAACTGAAGGTGTTGGAGACAAAGGGATCAGGTGACCTCCTGGCCCGGGAAAGGAGCTGAGCAGAGAGGACGGGCTGGAGGGGTTGTGAGTCTGGAGTTACCTGGGGATGAGGAGTGAAGTGCAGACCTGGGGGTCTGGCTCACTGCCCCCCAGAATGGACCCGGCCGAGGGGTCCGGTTCACTGTACCTACAAGCTCTGTTTTAGACCCTGTTCCTGTCATTGAATAAACCTCTGTTTTGCTGGCTAAGAGTCACGTCTGACTGCAAACTGGGGGTGCAAAACCCTGTGGCTTCCCCAGGACCCCGCCTGGGTGGGCTCACTGGGGGAAGCGCACGGAGGGGCAGAGGATGCTGAATGCTCCAAGGAGAGACCCAGGAGGTGAAGACGTGTGAGCTTCTTGCCCTGAACAAGTCTGCTCCAAGGGAGAGGAGGCTCCCCAAAGTCCTGACTGGCTTAGTGGGGAGCAGTTCCAGAGCATCGCCGGGGACTCCGTGACACCTTGTGTCTGGGCATCCCCTATAACAACCAGTGGGGCCCCTTGACGATCGAGATACAAAAGGAGCGCTTAAAGACGATAAAATCATTGCGGAGAAACTAAACAAATTCTTTGCTTCAGTCTTCATGGCTGAGGATGTTAGGGAGATTCCCAAACCTGAGCCGGCTTTTGTAGGTGACAAATCTGAGGAACTGTCACAGATTGAAGTGTCACTAGAGGAGGTTTTGGAATTAATTGAGAAACTCAACATTAACAAGTCACCGGGACCAGATGGCATTCACCCAAGAGTTCTGAAAGAACTCAAATGTGAAGTTGTGGAACTATTAACTAAGTTTGTAACCTGTCCTTTAAATCGGCTTCGGTACCAATGACTGGAAGTTAGCTAATGTAACACCAATATTTAAAAAGGGCTCTAGAGGTGATCCCGGCAATTACAGACCGGTAAGTCTAACGTCGGTACCGGGCAAATTAGTCGAAACAATAGTTAAAAATAAAATTGTCAGACACGTAGAAAAACATAAACTGTTGAGCAATAGTCAACATAGTTTCTGTGAAGGGAAATCGTGTCTTACTGATCTGTTAGAGTTCTTTGAAGGGGTCAACAAACATGTGGACAAGGGGGATCCAGTGGACACAGTGTACTTAGATTTCCAGAAAGCCTTTGACAAGGTCCCTCACCAAAGGCTCTTACGTAAATTAAGCTGTCATGGGATAAAAGGGAAGGGCCTTTCATGGATTGTGAACTGGTTAAAAGACAGGGAACAAAGGGTAGGAATTAATGGTAAATTCTCAGAATGGAGAGGGGTAACTAGTGGTGTTCCCCAAGAGTCAGTCCTAGGACCAATTCTATTCAATTTATTCATAAATGATCTGGAGAAAGGGGTAAACAGTGAGGTGGCAAAGTTTGCAGATGATACTAAACTACTCAAGATAGTTAAGACCAAAGCAGATTGTGAAGAACTTCAAAAAGTTCTCACAAAACTAAGTGATTGGGCAACAAAATGGCAAATGAAATTTAATGTGGATAAATGTAAAGTAATGCACATTGGATATACATACAGTGTGATGGGGGCTAATTTAGCTACAACGAGTCAGGAAAAAGATCTTGGTGTCATCGTGGACAGTTCTCTGAAGATGTCCACGCAGTGCGCAGAGGCGGTCAAAAAAGCAAACAGGATGTTAGGAATCATTAAAAAGGGGATAGAGAATAAGACTGAGAATATATTATTGCCCTTATATAAATCCATGGTACATCCACATCTTGAATACTGTGTACAGATGTGGTCTCCTCACCTCAAAAAAGATATTCTAGCACTAGAAAAGGTTCAGAAAAGGGCAACTAAAATGATTAGGGGTTTGGAGAGGGTTCCATATGAGGAGAGATTAAAGAGGCTAGGCCTCTTCAGCTTGGAAAAGAGGAGACTAAGGGGGGATATGATAGAGGTATATAAAATCATGAGTGATGTGGAGAAAGTGAATAAGGAAAAGTTATTTACTTATTCCCATAATATAAGAACTAGAGGCCACCAAATGAAATTAATAGGCAGCAGGTTTAAAACAAATAAAAGGAAGTTCTTCTTCATGCAGCGCACAATCAACCTGTGGAACTCCTTACCCGAGGAGGTTGTGAAGGCTGGGACTATAACAATGTTTAAAAGGGAACTGGATAAATTCATGGTGGCTAAGTCCATAAATGGCTATTAGCCAGGATGGGTAAAGAATGGTGTCTCTAGCCTCTGTTCATCAGAGGATGGAGATGGATGGCAGGCGAGAGATCACTTGATCATTGCCTGTTAGGTTCACTCCCTCTGGGGCACCTGGCATTGGGCACTGTCGGTAGACAGGATACTGGGCTAGATGGACCTTTGGTCTGACCCAGTATGGCCGTTCTTATGTTCTTATGGTCCAGACTGGGGCACGGGCTGTGTCACCACTGGCCCGGTATCCTGGGATGCCCTGCAGTCATTGCTGCTGGAGCTCCCAACCTGGACCCCCTACAACTCTTCCAGCATGTTTCCCCTGAGGGCTGGGTACAGACGCTACCTGCCAGCCATGTCCAGGTCACGCCCGGCCCACCAGCCTGGGTTAGTGCTGCAGGGTGACCCCAGCCCACCCCTCCACCCCTCCCTGACCCCCAGGCCTGTGCGGGGAGTGAGAGGGTGGAGTGTCCGCCCCCCCCTTGGATAGCTCAGCCCCTGGGACATGCCTGCACGCTCCCGAGGGGCCCCCTGGATAACGCTCTGTCTCCCAGGGGACCCCTAGATAACGCTCTGTCCCCCGGAGCGAGGGGACGTGGAGTCGGGGGGCCAGGTGTGCTGAGCCCAGGGCACGTTGACACTGGGGAGCTCTCCCGTCGGTGGAGTTAATCCACCCCCCCGAGGGGCCTGCGCTGTGTCGGCGGGCAGAGCTCTCCCACAGCAGGTCGGCGTAACTGCCTCACTTGAGGGTGGATTATTCACAGCCCCGAGCGACGTGGTTACACTGATACAGTCTGCAGTGTAGCCCTGGCCTCAGACCCGGTTGTTCCTGCCCCGGCCCCGTGCCAGAGTGCGGCCGCTTGCTGGGTGTGGTGCCTGGCTGCACCTAGGCCCTTGTCACCTCCCCAAACCTGTCAGTTGTGATTGCAGCGCGTCCGTGACGTGTGTTCGACGTGGCTGCGTGGGGCCCCGTGAGCTCATGGACCAGGCAGTCACTGGTGTGCAAAGGGACCTCACTAGGGGTGTGAATACAGGGTGCATCCTGTCTCACTGCCCCTCCCCTGGCCTGAGGGCTGCCAGGGTCCCCCCACTCTCAGCCCTCCGTGTCTCTGATTGTCCTGTCGTTGCTTTGCAGGGCCCGGCCGGTCCCAAGGGTGCGAAGGGAGCCACGGTAAGCGCTGTCTCTGGTGCCCCAGCAGGGGGTGCCCTCTCCCCCCACCCCATCACCCCTGCAGGCAGCTGACGTCTCTGTTTTCTCCCCGCCAGGGACAAGCTGGCCCCAAGGGTGAGCGAGGAGTCCCCGGCCCCCCCGGACACCCGGTGAGTGATCCCCTCACCCTGCTTCCCTTCGACCTGCTGCCTCGGACCGTCTGTTCCCTGCGCTGCGGCTGCTCCCCCGGTCCCCCCCATCCCTCGCTCACAGCGTTGTCACCCTTCCCGGCTCGGTTACTTACCCTGCTGTCTGCCCCGCCCTGCCCCCTTCCTTCCCTGCCCTGCCCCCCATCCCTCTCTGCCCTTCCCCCTACTCCCCCCCATCTCTTGCTCGCAGCATCATCCCCCTTCCAGGCTCGGTTACTTACCCTGCTGTTTGCCCCACCTTCCCCCTTTCCTCTCTGCCCCCTTGCCCCGTTCCCTCCCTGCCCCCTTGCCCTTTCCTGCCCACTTCCCTCCCTGCCCTTCCCCCTGCTCCCCCCCATCTCTCACTAACAGCATCATCCCCCTTCCCGGCTCAGTTACTTACCCTGCCCCCTGCCCTCCCTGTCCCCTTGCCCCGCCCTGCTCCTTCCCTCTCTGCCTCTCCTGCCCCGCTCTTCCCCCTGCCCCCCAACCCTTCCTTCCCTTCCCCACACTGTCTCTGCCATCCCCACCCTGCCCTTGCCGTCCCTCCACCCCATCCCCCCAGCCCCTGCCCCACTCATGGTGCTGTGCTGGCACAGGGCCCCCCCGGGGAGGTGATCCAGCCGCTGCCCATTCAGCTGCCTAGGAAGAGCAAGCGGTCGATCGACGCCAGCCAGCTGGTGGGTGAGGACGGGGAGGGGATGGCGGCGGATGGGGCCCACGGCCATGTGGGCGGCATGGACGAGATCTTCGGCTCCCTCAACACCCTCAAGCTGGAGATCGAGCAGATGAAGCACCCGATGGGCACCCAGGACAACCCGGCCCGCACCTGCCAGGACCTGCGGCTCTGCCACCCTGACCTGCCCGATGGTGAGCGCCAGGCCGGGCTGGATGGGAGATGGGGCAGCGCTAGGGGCTGTGCTTCAGGGAGCGCGGGCAACAGGGGGCTCTGCCCAGGCAGTCAGGGCTCCCCATTGCCCCAGGGCGGCGCTAGGGGCTGGGCTGTAGGGAGCAAGGGGGGGCAGCAGGGGGCTCTGCCCGGGCAGTCAGGGCTCCCCGTGGCCCCAGGGTGGCGCTAGGGGCTGGGCTGCAGGGCGTGGGGGGGGCAGCAGGGGGCTCTCCCCGGGCAGTCAGGGCTCCCCACGGCCCCAGGGCGGCTCTAGGGGCTGGGCTGCAGGGAGCAAGGGGGGGCAGCAGGGGGCTCTGCCTGGGCAGTCAGGGCTCCCCAGGGCGGCGCTAGGGGCTGGGCTGCAGGGAGCAAGGGGGGGCAGCAGGGGGCTCTCCCCGGGCAGTCAGGGCTCCCCATTGCCCCAGGGCGGGGCTAGGGGCTGGGCTGTAGGGGGCAGGGGGCAACAGGGGGCTCTGCCCGGGCAGTCAGGGCTCCCCATTGCCCCAGGGCAGCGCTAGGGGCTGGGCTGCAGGGCGTGGGGGGGGGCAGCAGGGGGCTCTGCCCGGGCAGTCAGGGCTCCCCATTGCCCCAGGGCAGCGTTAGGGGCTGGGCTGCAGGGCGTGGGGGGGGGCAGCAGGGGGCTCTGCCCGGGCAGTCAGGGCTCCCCATGGCCCCAGGGCGGTGCTAGAGGCTGGGCTGCAGGGCGTGGGGGGGGGCAGCAGGGGGCTCTGCCCGGGCAGTCAGGGCTCCCTATTGCCCCAGGGCAGCGCTAGGGGCTGGGCTGCAGGGCGTGGGGGGGGGCAGCAGGGGGCTCTCCCAGGGCAGTCAGGGCTCCCCATTGCCCCAGGGCAGCGCTAGGGGCTGGGCTGCAGGGCGTGGGGGGGGCAGCAGGGGGCTCTTCCCGGGCAGTCAGAGCTGTCCCTGGGTAGCGCTAGGGGGCCATGCTGCTGGGGTGGCTCCGGGCTGGGGGGGATCGAAGAGGATTCTTTGTGCACTGACCCTCCCCGCCCCCAGGCGAGTACTGGATCGACCCCAACGAGGGCTGCTCCCGGGACTCCTTCAAGGTGCACTGCGACTTCACGGCTGGTGGGGAGACCTGCCTCTTCCCCACCAAAGAGACACAGAAGGTGAGTGTGATGGGGGGGGCTAGGGGCCAGGACTGCTGGGTTCTATCTCAGCTCTGGGAGGGGAGTGGGGGCTGGTGGGTTAGAGCAGGGGAGCTGGAGGCCAGGACTCCTGAGTTCTCTCCCCGGCTCTGGGAAGGGAGTGGAGGTTGGTGGGTTAGAGCGGGGGTGGGTCTGGGAGCCAGGACTCCTGGGTTCTTTCCTGTTATAACAGCCCCAAGCCGCTGCTGTCTGGTTTTGGCACTAGAGCAGCTGTGGTGGCTGAAGGGAGCCCCGGCTCCCAGCGAGGGTCAGTGCATGTGGGGCACCTCCAGGTGCCGCCCCCCCTGAGCCTGTCTCTCTTGGTCTCCCCCGCCAGGTCCAGATGTCTGCCTGGCAGGAGGAGAAGCCGCCGCGCTGGTTCAGCCAGTTCCGGGAAGGAAGGAAGGTGAGAGCCAGGCCTGGCGGCCGGTGGGAGTGTCCTGGGCTCGGTGACACCACCAGGGTCACCCCGACAGCTGTCCTGGTCCCGGGATCCTGCACCCTGATAATACAGCTCACGCCCCCCGTACACAGCCCTGGCACCTCTGAATGAGCCCGAGACGACAGGCCCCGCCTGAGCATGTGTATGTGTGCGTGCAGATACCTCCTGTGCGCCCCCCGCCCCCGGCTCCAACACTGACCCCCCGCTGACACCTGCGGTCCGCAGGGCGGTCTCCAGTGACCGCACCCCCCTCCAGCTAACGTTCGTCTGTCCAGCCTTCAAACTCCTCTGTCATTCATGCCCCCCTGGAATCCCCCTCCCTGTCTCTCTCTGGCCCCAGACTCTCCTCGACTGATCCATCCATCCACCCGTTCTGGAATCTACCCATCCCTGTGTTACCGAAATATCGGTCTGCCTAGCTGAGAGCCAATAACAGCCTGACAGGGATAAGGAAAAGATGCTTTATTCTGCAGAAGAAAGGAGAGCCCTGTACCTTGGTACAAAAGACTCTGTCTCATACAAATTTCACAAGCCTTTTATACACTTTTAGACAAAGACCCTTGCGTGTTAACACTTGATTGGTAGGTGTCAAACCCTGCACTTTTGGTATCTGGTTAGTACAAACTGGTTTGGAGCAAGTTTTCTCTGCTTTGAGGCAGAAGAGAAAAGACAGTTCAAAAGTTCAGGCCATTGTGTCCGTGAGGCTTCTGCTTCTCCCTGCTAGGCGACCTTAACTTTCACACCTAGACCCACCTGGAACCTTGTCTGCCCGGCTAGTCGCCCATCTAATGTCTGTCCAGCCCCGAGTCCCTCTGTCTGCGGCGTGGCAGATCCACACCAGAGAAACCCGTCTGTGGCTCTGTCCATGCCCCTGGGGGTGACCAGACAGCAAGTGTGAAAAATCAGGACAGGGGTAGGGGGTAATAGGAGCCTATATAAGAAAAAGACCCAAAATTCGGGACTGTCCCTATAAAAGCGGGACATCTGGTCACCCTAATGTCCCTGCCCTTGGAGCTGTCCATCCCCTGTCATCTGCTCTGCCCATCCGTCTGTCTCCGTCTCTGTCCATCTCTCTCCCTGCCTCTGGTGCCCTTCACCACAGAGCACAGACTCTGATCCCCACTGAGTGCCCCCCGGCCAGGGGCTCCCCATGCCTTGCCCCGAGTGGGGAATGCGGGGGGTGGACACCACGTGCATCTCCCCCTAACGTGTCCCTGCCCCCCCCCACCCCCCAGTTCTCGTACATGGACGCGGATGGGCGCCGGGTGGGTGCGGTGCAGCTCACCTTCCTGCGGCTACTCAGCGTGGCCGCACGGCAGAACTTCACCTACCACTGCCAGCGCTCGGTGGCCTGGCGCAGCGCTGCCTCCGGGGGCCACCAGCGCGCCCTCCGCCTCCGGGGCGCCAACGAGGAGGACATGAGCTACGACAACAGCCCCTACATCACGGCCCTCACCGACGGCTGTGCGGTGAGCGGGGCCGGGGCGGGGAGCCAGGGGAGGGACAGGCTGGGATAGGGGGGCAAAGGGCGAGACGGGAGCATGTGGAGGTCTGGGGATGGACAGATATACTGGATGGAGGCTCTGGGAGGGAGGGATGTGTGACGCACCCCACAGTGTGTTATAGAAATATGCTTATGAATGTAAATATGACATAACTGGGATATATTTATGCTACATAGGCCATGTCACAGATCTTTGCACAGGTTACGTTCTACTGAATGTTTTTTCATCTTATTCGTATTCATGTATCATATTTATATCGGAAGTTATGAGCGTTGGCTCGATGCTTCTATTTCAAGTGTTTGCTGTAGGAAGCACCTAAGGCAGATGTGATCAGCGAAGTGTGAGGAGGTTATTGAAGTAAATGGAAGTACTTGGTGAACAATGGACCTTGACAGACGCCAGTCCACATCTGAGCTTTCCTGGGAACGTTCCTGGAGCGAACTGAGTCATGCAGGGACATGTGACTTGCCCATGTGACTCCAAAACTCCAACTTGTAGAGGGGATTCTACACAGGGGGAGGGAGGAGTTTAGACCCACCAGGAGAAACTATGTAAAGCCTTGGGAGACCCCCCTCCATTTAGTCTTCAGCTGGCTCCACCCCCCAGGATACTGGAACAAAGGACAGTAATGACCACAACCCGTCACAGTGACGTCACGGACAGGATCCGAACCTGTGCGGGGAAACCGCATTGGATTTCAAACACTGTGATGGGCTGGATCACAGAAACCCCCTTGGGAACTGCCACTGATGTGCTAAGACTACCTCTGAGCCCGTTTTCCCTGCCCACTTGGGGGTTCAGTGCCCTGCCTGGTTGCTCCAGACACGCTAGCCTACTGCAAACCCAGACCCAGGTCTGAACCACGTCCCCCAAAAGCTGCAGGCTGAACTGAAAACAGCTTAAGAAGTGCTCCTGTCTCCAGCACTCAGACCACTTCCAATGGGGTCGAAACCTCAAATAAATCTGTTTTACCCTGTATAAAGCTTATACATGGTAAACTTGGAAATTGTTCGCCCTCTATAACACTGATAGAGAGAGATGCACAGCTGTGTCCCCCCGCCCCAGCTGTTAACACATACTCTGGGTTAATTAATAAGTAAAGAGTGATTTTATTAAATACAGAAAGTCGGATTTAAGTGGTTCCAAGTAGTAGCAGACAGAACAAAGTGAATTACCAAGCAAAATGAAATAGAACACGCAAGTCTAAGCCTAATACAGTCAGAAAGTGAACACAGATAAAATCTCACCCGCAGAGAGGTTCCAATAAGCTTCTGTCACAGACTGGAGACGCCTTCCTAGTCTGGGCCCAATCCTTTCCCCAGTACAGCCCTTGTTCCAGCTCAGGTGGTAGCTCGGGGATGTCTCATGACTGCAGCCCCCTTGGTCCTGTTCCTCCCCCTTATACACCTTTGGCACAAGGCGGGAATCCTTTGTCCCTCTCTGGGTCCCCACCCCTCCTTCTACATGGAAAAACACCAGGTTAAAGATGGATTCCAGTCAGGTGACATGATCACATGTCACTGCAAGACTTCATTGCCCACTTGCCAGCACACAGGTATGCAGGAATCCTTACAGGTAAAACACTAGGAGGGAGGATGGAGGGATGGATGGATCTGCAGACAATTGTCCTGGTTAATGGGAGTCATCAAGATTCCAAACCACCATTAATGGCCCACACTTTGCATAATTACAATCGGTCCTCAGAGTTACATTTCAGATTTCTACTTTCGGATACAAGAGTGGTACATTCATACAAACACGATGATCACACTCAGTAGATTATCAGCTTTGTAACAATCCCTTACTAGAGACGTTTTGCATGAAGCATATTCCAGTTACATCATAGTCACACTCGTTAGCATATTTCCATAAAATCATATGGAGTGCCCCGTCACAGGATGGATACCCGGGGATGGGTGAATAGACAGTTGCAGGGTTGAGGAGAGTGGATGGATACACTCGGAGGGAGGAATGGATGGACGGGGGATGGGAAGGGATGGATGGAGCGATGGATGGATACACTGGGAGGGAGGGCTGGATGGACGGGATGGGAAGGGATGGATGGATGGATGGAGCGATGGATGGATACACTAGGAGGGAGGCTGGATGGATGGAGGGAAGGATGGATGGATGGAGGGATGGGGGATGGGAAGGGGGGATGGATGGACGGGAGATGGGGAGGGGTGGATCGATGGAGCGATGGATGGATACACTTGGAGGGAGGAATGGATGGACGGGGAATGGGAAGGGATAGATGGATGGAGGAAAGGATGGATGGATACACTAGGAGGGAGGCTGGAAGGATGGATGGAGCGATGGATGGATACACTAGGAGGGAGGCTGGATGGACGGGATGGGAAGGGATGGGTGGATGGATGGAGCGATGGATGGATACACTAGGAGGGAGGCTGGAAGGATGGGTGGATGGATGGAGCAATGGATGGATACACTAGGAGGGAGGAATGGATGGACGGGGAATGGGAAGGGATGGATGGATGGATGGAGCGATGGGTGGATACACTAGGAGGGAGGGATGGGTGGACGGGGAATGGGAAGGGATAGATGGATGGAGGGAAGGATGGATGGATACACTAGGAGGGAGGCTGGAAGGATGGATGGATGGAGTGATGGATGGATACACTAGGAGGGAGGCTGGATGGACAGGGGATGGGAAGGGATGGGTGGATGGATGGAGCGATGGCTGGATACACTAGGAGGGAGGCTGGAAGGATGGAGGGAAGGATGGATGGATACACTAGGAGGGAGGCTGGAAGGATGGAGCGATGGATGGATACACTAGGAGGGAGGCTGGAGGGATGGAGGGATGGATGGATGGATACACTAGGAGGGAGGCTGGAAAGATGGAGGGATGGATGGATGGATACACTAGGAGGGAGGCTGGAAGGATGGAGGGATGGATGGATACACTAGGAGGGAGGCTGGAAGGATGGAGGGAAGGATGGATGGATACACTAAGAGGGAGGGCTGGATGGACAGGGGATGGGGAGGGGTGGATGGATGGAGCGATGGATGGATACACTGGGAGGGAGGCTGGAAGGATGGAGGGATGGATGAATATGCTAGGAGGGAGGCTGGAAGGATGAAGGGATGGATGGATACACTAGGAGGGAGGAATGGATGGATGAGGAATGGGAAGGGATGGAGGGATGGATGGATACACTAGGAGGGAGGCTGAAAGGATGGAGGGATGGGTGGATACACTAGGAGGGGGGATGGAGGGATGGATGGATGGATACACTAGGAGGGAGGCTGGAAGGATGGAGGGATGGATGGATACACTAGGAGGGGGGATGGAAGGATGGAGGGATGGATGGACGGGGAATGGGAAGGGATGGATGGAGTGATGGATGGATACACTAGGAGGGAGGTTGGAAGGATGGAGGGATGGATGGATACACTAGGAGGGAGGCTGGAAGGATGGATGGAGGGATGGATGGATACACTAGGAGGGAGGTTGGAAGGATGGAGGGAAGGATGGATGGATACACTAGGAGGGAGGCTGGAAGGATGGATGGAGGGATGGATGGATACACTAGGAGGGAGGTGGAGGGATGGAGGGATGGATGGACGGGGGATGGGGAGGGGGGGATCGATGGAGCGATGGATGGATACTCTAGGAGGGAGGCTGGAAGGATGGAGCGATGGATGGATACACTAGGAGGGGGGATGGAGGGATGAATGGATGGATACACTAGGAGGGAGGTTGGAAGGATGGAGGGAAGGATGGATACACTAGGAGGGAGGCTGGAAGGATGGAGTGATGGATGGATACACTAGGAGGGAGGCTGGATGGACCGGGGATGGGAAGGGATGGGTGGATGGATGGAGCGATGGCTGGATACACTAGGAGGGAGGAATGGATGTACGGGGAGTGGGAAGGGATAGATGGATGGAGGGAAGGATGGATGGATACACTAGGAGGGCGGCTGGATGGAGTGATGGATGGAGTGATGGATGGATACACTAGGAGGGAGGCTGGATGGACAGGGGATGGGAAGGGATGGGTGGATGGATGGAGCGATGGCTGGATACACTAGGAGGGAGGCTGGAAGGATGGAGGGAAGGATGGAGGGAAGGATGGATGGATACCCTAGGAGGGAGGCTGGAAGGATGAAGGGAAGGATGGATGGATACACTAGGAGGGAGGCTGGAAGGATGGAGCGATGGATGGATACACTAGGAGGGAGGCTGGAAGGATGGAGGGAAGGATGGATGGATACACTAAGAGGGAGGCTGGAAGGATGGATGGAGGGATGGATGGATACACTAGGAGGGAGGCTGGAAGGATGGAGGGAAGGATGGATGGATACACTAGGAGGGAGGGCTGGATGGACGGGGGATGGGGAGGGGTGGATCGATGGAGGGATGGATGGATACACTAGGAGGGAGGCTGGAAGGATGGAGCGATGGATGGAAACACTAGGAGCGGGGATGGAGGGATGGATGGATGGATACACTAGGAGGGGGGATAGATGACCAGACAGTTGATGGGGACAGAGGGCAGGAACAGGGGGCAGAGCCCAGGTCGCTGCGGTGAGAGAGGCCCCCCGGGGAAGCCCGTGGCAGGAACAGCCCCTGGAACCACTGACCCCACGGCCTGACCCTCCCGCCATCCCTCCCCCTGCAGCGGCGGAAGGGCCCGGACAGGACGGTGCTGGAGGTGAACACGCCCCGCGTGGAGCAGCTCCCCCTGCTGGACGTGCACTTCACAGACTTTGGGGAGCCCAACCAGAAGTTTGGGTTCGAGGTGGGACCCGTCTGTTTCCTGGGCTAGGATCAACCCCCGTGAGCCCTGCCCTGGTCCCTGAAGGAACGTCCCGGCCTGGCCCAGGCCCCACCACCCCTGAGCACCAAAGCTACGGGACCTATCGACCACCCGAGGGATGGACTCACCACGACCACCCACAGCCACTGAGACCAATGCACCCGCCACTGGGACCAGGGACCGGAGAGAGACACCGAAGAGACGTCACCGCTTAGAGCCCTCCTGTATTTTAACGTGTAGAGAGAGGACAGTTACACCAACGCACTGGCTGGATCCCTCGGAGCCCCACAATCCTGCAGCCAGAGCTCCCACAATGCCCCAGCATCAGCCCTCATTGCCCGTGGGCCATATTCCCCAGAGTGTCTCAGGGCACACCCTCCATATCTCCCAGAGCTCCTCAGCTCTACCCCAGATTGGAGCCATCCCGAAACGATGGACCTGGTAGCCCAATTGCAAAGCCATTAATATCTAATGAACATTGTGAGCGAACCAGAGTTAATTAACATCAGCAGGGCGGCTGGCTCCCCTGTGCCGGGCAGCATTGTGGATAGAGGACCTGGGTTAACCCCAGTGGGCTCCCATCCCCCCTCCCCACAGTGCTGACACCTGTCACAGTGACAACGACCCTCATGCTTCAGGGCAGGTGCCGGCCTGCAGGGATGGGGTCAGGAGGAAACTTCCTCCTCACAGAGGGCTCATGTAATTACTGATTTAGTCACCTCCTGCAGGGTCCCTGCCCTTTCCACCCAGAGCAGCCACAGGCGAGAGGCCAGGCTAGATGGGCCCCTGGTCGGGTCCAGGCTGGGATTCCTCCGCCTCCTTCATCCCTATCAGCGGGCTCCAGTCCCCCTTCCCCGCCGCACTAATTCACATTTCTTCTTCCTTTGACATTAATCTCAGTGGGGTTCTCTGCTCCCCTCCCCCACCATGGTAATTAGTATTGATTTGTGAGGCTACAACCCCTCCCCCACTGGACTAATTAATATCAAAGGAGCAAAAAGTATTAATTAATATCAGTGGGGTGCCCCCCCTCCCCTGGGACTAATTAGTGTTAATTGACATGGGCAGGGCTCCATGGCCCTTTCCTGCCCTACACCTGCTCTGTCCCTTCCCTGCTGTATCAGTTAAAATAATGAACAAACCCTGTTAATTAACATCTCCCCAGGGCTCAGATTCCACCCCCGGTCCCCTGGCTGTTTGCAAGGGAGCGTTGCTCTGGGTGTATTTTAAAAGCCTTCACTGACCTCCCCCCGTGGAAGAGGCCGAGGAGCGAAGAGAAGGACGCTGGTTGGATTGTTTTATTTTAAATTAATTCTATTATTTAAGGTATGGAGACACACAGGGGTCTGGGCCCTGCCTCAGAGTTTGAGCCCAGCGCTCCGGCGACGCTGCCTGTCCTGCAGCTGGGGGCGGGGGGAGGGGGGGATCCAATTGATTTTCTCAGGGCCGCCGGACACGCGTTTCATGGGGCGACTGTCTTGGCTTTTTGGAGTCTGACAGGCAGCGGGCTCCCCCAGTGCTGAGCCGGCGGCCGGTGTAATGTTTGTAAGTAATGTTGGAAGTTATGTTGTAATATATGAGCTAGAATTTTGCTGCTTTTGGGGGTTGTTATTTTTGGTGTCCTGCCCCCTCAACTCCCCCCCGGCCCCGGCCTTGCCCTGCTCAGGGCTTTTTCCATTGCTCTGTTTTCCTTCACCACCCATGAAAATACAGGCCAGGAACAAACCCACGTGTGGATCCGTGGCCCCCTGCAAGGCTGACCTGTGGCCTGCACCGGCTGCTGGCAGCTGGATTTTATCCCCGAGCCCAGCCCCGTTCACCGCCGCCCGGTGCATCATGCAGCCAGTTACATGGGGGGTGAGTGCTTTGCACCCGTTATGTGCCAGCGAAACCGGTGCGGAGCTGGAACGCTGAGGCCGGCTGTGGTCCCCCGGGGCTGAGCGATGAGCCCCAAAGGGCTGCTGGGCCGCGCGGCGGCTGGAGCTGACCTAGAGGAGGCCGGAGAAGCCTGGCTGCCAGGGGCTCCCATCGCTCTATAGCCAAGGGGGGGTAAACGCCTGGCGGGGGGGACAAGCTGCTGCAGTTACAGGCCAAGGCCAGAGAACCAGTGGGGGACCCAGCCAGGAGCAGGCTGAGGCCGGCACGTAGCCTGTTTCCAGCCCCCAGCGGAGGGAGGGGCTGGGGCAGCCGCCCACCGCCGCAGAGCGGGAAAGAGACGTTCCTGAGTGTGGAGCTGGAGCCAGACACGTCTGCGGCTGTGATGCTCCCGTCGGGGCCTGGCGCAGGGATCCTGGAGACCCCATCCCGCCCAGTGATGCATGGAAATGGCCACGTGAGGGTGAATCGGGCCCAGCTACTCAGCGGTGTAAATCAGCAACGTGCCCCCTACGGCAGTGCTGGTTTGCACCCAGGGAGGAGCTGCCCCAGAGGGATCCACCCTCAGCCTGGCCTCAGACAGAGCCATGCAGCTACGGCAGGACCCTGGTAATCCCCTGGGGGCGCAGGGGTTGCTGGCTGGGGGGGAGGGGGCGCAGCTGCCTGGGGGGAGGACAGTGCCAGGTTTACAATGGTGCCAGTGGCCCCATGGAGCCGGGCCCATGCTCATAAGGAGCCTCTGCACTGCACCCTGAGACCCCACTGGCTCCTCCACCCACTAAGGGCTCCTCTTCACCCCCTGGCCCCACCCCCCTGCATCTCTCTGCCCCCTCGCCGGACCCAGTGCACCTCCGACTCTGGGCAGTCTCTGTTTCCCACCACCTCTGAGGCCCCACCTGTCTCCCCAGAGCTGAGCCGCCTGGGACTGGGGCAGAAGCCTGGCCAGTCTCGGCCAGTTGGGGGAGGGGGGGGTCCTGGGTAAGCCACAGGGTCCTGCACCCCCACTTTGCAGTCAGACGTGACTCTCAGCCAGCCAGTAACACAGAGGTTTATTCGATGACAGGAACAGGGTCTAAAACAGAGCTTGTAGGTACAGAGAACCGGACCCCTCAGCCGGGTCCATTCTGGGGGGCAGTGAGCAAGACCCCCAGGTCTGCACTTCACTCCTCATCCCCAGCCAACTCCAGACTAACAACCCCCTCCAGCTCCTCCTCTGAGCTTTGTCCCTTTCCCGGTCCAGGGGGTCACCTGACCTCTTTGTTCTCCCACACCTTTAGCATCCCCTTGTGGGGGGGGAAGGGCCTGGCCATTAGTTGCCAGGAGACAGAGTGTCGGCCATTTATGCAGTGGCCCTTTGCTCTGCAATAATCTCACCCCCTAGGATGCCCTGAGGAGCCCCAATATCCACGTGGTTTTGACCGGGCGCTGCTTGGCCCCCATCGCTAGGCGCTGCTGGAGTCTCAGCCGGCTCTGTGGCGTCCCCCCAGCCACAGGCTGGTGTGGGGATTGCAGGGGGAGAGGACAGAGGGAATCGGGGCTGGTTGGTCCCCAGGGGGAGGGGAGGAGGGTTCCCCACGCTGAGCCGGAAGCAGCCCCAGAGCCAGACGGGAACTGGTAAAGCTGTGGAGACCCCTGCCCGGGTTTGACCAATCACCTGGGGAGAATGTTGTCATTCCCACCCCCCGCCCCATAGCCGTTCTCACGCCATGGAAACTGGGGGGGCGGTGGTTTTGCCTGAGATCAGTGCCGAGTGACCCCGGCTGGGGACCCGGCCCTGCATAGCCAGGCCCTACAGCACCTGGCGCTGCCCTGGCACCCGGCCTGCCCCCACCAGAGCCCTCTGTTGCTGGGTGGGTGCAAGCTGGGTGGACAGAGGGGAGAGTGCCTGACTCCCCACCCCATGGGGAGCAGCTGGTCTTTGCCAAGCCCCTGGATTCACCCCACGGCTGCTCACCCCGTTTGGGCCAGGCTGTCGGCTCTGGCATGGGATTCGCTATGGGTCTGTGCCGGAGTGGGACGGGGCAGGGGGATCCCTGGGCCTGGGGTCCCTGCAGGAAGCAGCATTTGCTGACACCCTGGGGCCAGGGAGCGACCCGTGTCTGTCTCTAAGAGCGTCACCGGGGGCTCCGTTCACACCCGCAGCAGCACCTGCTCCATAGAGCTGGGGGGGCGGGGAGCAGGAACATGGGGGGGGGAATCCAGTGGGGAAAGTGCAGGATGGGCTGGATTGCTTGGGAAGTGCTTCACCCATGAGAGAGGGGATGTGTTCCACAGACCTGCCCCCCCCCGCAACACCCCCAGAACCTTTCCGCAGGGAAGCTGGCCACACAGGGTCCCGCTTGGGCAGGGGTGTCTGTATCTGTGACCCGCAGCCTGTCCCTTCATCTGCACCCAGAGCCTGAGCACTCCCAAACCCCCATTCTCAGCCAGGACCCCTCATTCCATGCCAGCCCCACTTCTCAGAGCACCCCAGATGGACAGAGCCCCCATACTTGTCTCTAGCATGCGGGGGGGTGGGGCCTGGGAGCCAGGGCTCCTGGGTTCTGTCCTGGCTCTGGGAGGGAAGTTGGGTCTAGTGTGGGGGGGCTGGGAGACAGGACTCCCGGGTCCTATTCCAAGCTCTGCGAGGGGAGTGAGGTGTAATGGTTAGAGCTGGGAATCTGGGACCCCTCCGTTCTCTCCCAGCTCTGGGAGGAGAGGAGAGCTGGTGGATCAGAGCAGGGGGGGCTGGGAGCCAGGACTCCTGGGTTCTTTCCCAGTTCTGGGAGGGGAGTGGGGGCTGGTGGTTTAGAGCAGCAGGGCTGGGAGCCAGGACTGCTGGGTCCTATTCCAAGCTCTGGGAGGGGAGTGAGGTGTAATGGTTAGAACTGGGAATCCGGGACCCCTCTGTTCTCTCCCAGCTCTGGGAGGGGAGTAGAGCTGGTGGATCAGAGCAGGAGGGGTGGGAGCCAGGACTCCTGGGTTCTCTCCCCGGCTCTGGGAGGGGAGTGGGGGCTGGTGGGTTAGAGCGGGGGGGCTGGAAGTCAGGACTCCTGGGTTCTCTCCCAGTTCTGGAATGGGAGTGGGGGCTGGTGGATCAGAGCGGGGGGTGGGGGGGAGGGGCTGGGAGCCAGAACTCCTGGGTTCTATCACAGTTCTGTGGTTTCTGACGTCCCCATGGCCTCATCTCCCCGCTCTCTGGGATATTCCCCTACCGGGATCTCAGAGCTCATTGCACCCGATAGCACTGGGGTCAATTCCCCCCCCCCCCCCCCCCAGAAATGCAACCACCTCTGGGGTGGGGCCTGGCAGCTGGGGAACAGCACATGGCACTTTGGGACAGGAAGTGACGGGGACACCAGTACACAATGGCAGGGCCGGATTAACTCTCCTGTTGGCCCAGGGCTACTAGATTTTGTGGGGCCCCTTGTATACAAGTCTTTTTCCTGGGAGGGAGTTTGGGAGGAGGGGGATTCTGACCTGGGGCAGGGAGTTGGGGTGGAAGAGGGGGTGCGAGCCGACTGGTAGGTGCTTTCCACATGTGGCTCCCAGTTGGCAACGCAGCGGGGCTCCTGGAAGCGGCTGGCACATCTCTGTGGCACCTGGGGGGGGGGGTGGTCCATGCGCTGCCCCTGCTCGCAAGCGCCTCCCGCGTAGCTCCCGTAGTCCAGCTGACTGACAGCCCCCCCCCCCCCCCGCCAGCCCGGCCCTGTCGCTGCCCCCCAGGCCGGGGTGTCCGTGCTGTTGGGCTGCAGCCTGGGCTTTCCGGGGGGACGGGAGCATCTCCCTCCCTGCAGCTGACTCTCCCCTGGGCAAGGGGCTTGGGGCAGGGCTGCGGGGGCGGGGGGTAAGTGAGGCAATTTGCCGCAGGGGCCCCGCACGCCCTGGCCGAGAATCCCCTGCCTAGAGGCGCCTTTTGAATTTTTACTCACCTGGTGGCACTTCGGCGGCGGGTCCTTCACTCGCACGGGGGCTTTGGCAGCGGGTCCTTCAGTGCTGCCAAAGACCGGGAGCCGCCCGGTGAGTACGAGCGTCACAGCGGGTGGTGCCTTTGCCCCAGGCCCCTTGAATCCTCTGGGCGGCCCTGCTTGGGGCTCCCACCTCCCACTGCCTCCTCCCTGCTGCCCCCACCCCTGGGGAAGGAACCGGTCTGCACTGGGACTGGGAACCCACAGCCCCCCCTGGAGTCACCCCCATCCCCAGAGCCCCCCTTTGGGGTCCTGCCCCCCACTTCCCATCAGATCCGGCCCTGCCCAGGCCCCTGCCCAGCACAACCCTGATCCCTGCAGCGCTGAGTGGCCCCACGGTGTGTCTGGGGAGTCCCCTCCCCCAGGGCAGCTGCTCTGTGCCCTGCGTCCCGCTACCCCCAGCCAGAGCCCAGCAGGCCCAGAGCCCCCAGCCCCGGGCGAGCAGTGAGCACAGAGCCAGGGTGGGGGGCTGGGGATGGTTTATTAGGGTGCAGCAGTTCTAACAGCGCCCAGCCTTGGTCCAGCTTCCCCCCAGGCTGCGGAGCAGCATCCCTCAAAGGTTCCCCGAGGGCAGTGGGGTCAGCGAGAGGGAACGTGGGGCTGGGCTGGGGCAGGGAAAGGGTTAATGCAGGAGAGGTCACCCCAGGGCCCTGCTGGGACCGAGGGGCAGGGACGGGTCCCCAGGGGGGGCAGCGCGGGCTGGAGCCGGGCAGAGCGCAGGAAGCAGGAGGGGACAGGAAAAGACCGGCCCCAGGTTCTGCATTCTCCAGGCTGGGCGAGGTGCTGGGAGAGACGGACGGAAACTCCTGCCCGCCGGGGGATCCGACGCCCAGGATCTAACTCAGGGGTCCTGCAGGGAGAGGGGAGAGAAATCAGCCCCTGGCCGTGGGGCTAGTGGGACGGACGGGGGATTTTCTCTGCCAGGCCCCAGGGCGCCCCAGGGACTCTGCCCAGCAGCCGCAGGGCTGGGCGATACTCAGCAGGACCCAGGACCCTCTGCCCCCAGGAGCAGCTCGGGGATCGGCCTGAACGGGGACCGAGGGAGCCGCAGACTCCTCCTCCGCGGGGCCAGCGCCCCATTGCCCAGCTGCCCAGGGGCTGAGCCTGGTGTGTGTCATGGGCCGAGGGGCAGAACCAGACCCCTGACGGACGCCCCAGGCAGCCTGTGCTCAGTGTGGGGGGAGGGGAGTTTAACGGGGGAGGGGGATTGAAATTACCTGCAGGTTGGGGAACAGGGCGCCCTGAAAAACAAAGAGAAACATGGTCAGAGCCCTGGGAAGGGGGAGCGGGTTCCTGGGGGTCAGAGCTCCAGCCCCTGCCCTAGGGCATGGAACACCCCCCACTAGGAACCCAGCCCCCCTCCGGCCCCCAGACCTGGGGTTACCCCCACCCCGTTATTACTGTAAATCCCTGACCCAGGATCCCTGCCCCGGGGGAGGGGATGGAAACACTCTGAGCCCCGGGGCAGGGGCAGCTCCCTGCACTGCAAGGGGTCGGGGTCTGTCCCACCCTGGGGGCTCGGCCGGGGGAGGGGAGAGTGGGAGCTCCCAGCCTGGCCCCGGGGCCCCGCACTGAGATCTCCCCATGGCCCCTGCTCTGCCCCTGCCCTAGGAGGGGGGAGGGTCTGACCCAGCCCCAGCCCCAGGGGACTAGAAGCCGGGAGGCCTCTGCCAGACTCTGAGCAGCCCCTGTGGGGTGGGGGGCAGCCTGCAGCCAGGCCCGGATTCCCCTGTGCCCCCCCAGCCCCACATCCCCCCACAGACCCCCTGGTGCCCCGCCCCCGCTCGGAGCCGTTCACCTTTCTTATTCTTCAGGTAGATGAGGAGTCCAGGCGCCAGGAATATCAGCCCCAGCACGAAGCCCCCGACCCCCGTCAGCATCTTGCTCCTGGCGGAGTCAGACTGCGCCTCTGAAACAGGGACATGGAACGGGCTGGGTCAGACCCAGGGGCCTCCGGGCCGGGCTCCCGTCCACGCCAGTGACTGGCGCCTGCCGGGGCAGAGCCAGGGGTCTCCGGGCCAGGCTCCCGTCTGCACCAGTGACCAGCGCCAGCTGGGGCAGAGCCAGGGGCCAGGGCCTGCAGGAGCAGCTGTGGGACAATCTGCCCCACGTCAGGGCTCCTCCTGTTCTGTGAGCTCAGAGCTCGGCTCAGGCCCTGCAGCGCGAGGTTTGATATTCCTGCCTATTATCAGCATGACCCAGTCTAGCCCTGGATGCTCCTGTGAGCCACAGAAATAGCCAGTCTCTGTGTGAACCTTGCTCAGTTCTTGGGCTCAATGACACCCTGTGGCAGTGAGTTCCATAGGCTAATTACACAGTATGTGGGAAACGTCCTTCCTTTTACCAGGTGTGAATTTGCCCCTTTCCATTCCACTGAGTGTCCCCTTGTCCTTGTGCTGTGAGACAGGGAGAACAGACGCCTCCAACCCAGGTCAATAGATTTGGGCTCATACAAGTGCTCTAAAAATTGTGAGTAGGGTTGATGCTTTTGCTAAACACAAGCATACATGTAAAAATATGGATGTAACTGTTCAAATTGTAGAAGAAAATTCCCCCTATAAAAGCAGTGTCCTTTTCCAAATCAGGCCAAACCTTATACTGCTAAAACCATTGAATCTCTGCTGCAACAGGAAATCATTTGTGCGTGTACTTCCATGTGCAATTCTCCAATTTGGCCAGTACAAAAACCAGATGGATCATGGCATCTTAACAGGGGGTAGCCGTGTTAGTCTGTATCCACAAAAACAGCAAGGAGTCCGGTGGCATCTTAAAGACTAACAGATTTATTTGGGCATAAGCTTTTGTGCATAAAACCCCCCACTTCTTCAGATGCATGTACTGATGATCAAAAATAAAATTAAGTGTCTCCAGCTGTTACAGCTGTTGTTTCCAAAATGCCTAATCTAATTAATCTGTAAATCCCAACGCAAAATGATTTTCTGCCGTTGGCACCTGTTGGGTTTGACTATAACGATAAGCTTTAGATAATGAGTTCAGCACTTCTGGAAGAGTGCTCCCAGCGTGGACATGATCAGTACTTTACCCCGAACCTAAATTCTCACCAGCGTTGAAGTGTAAGAAATAAAGCAGCAAATGAATTCCATGATATTGAACAGTCAGCAAACCCCACTGCAGGAACAACTAACGCAGCACCCTGGATTTCAACTCTACACACAGAGTATAAAAACCAGGAAGTGAAATTAACCAAAGTTATCAATAAATACTTCAAAGTGCTCAGAGCAGGAAAATGGAGCTTCCTATGGAAAACTCCAGCAGGAACCACTCCCGTATATTGATGGTCAATCCATGAGAGGGCTACAGACAAACACCATCTCTAGGAGGATGTGACTAGTATGTGGTACTTATCTTTAGGGGTTGTATGTGCTGTGACATTTAGACCTTTGTTGGTAACCCTAAAAAAACTGCTAAAAGACAGACGCTCGTGTACGTGTTAGGTGGCTATGGTCCCATGGGCTCTAAATCCAGAACAAACAGACATAACGTTGTTGAACTTGAGGCTGTAGCCCAGAGCTGAACCCTCTGGAACATAATTAACATGAAGCAGAATAAAAGGCTACACTAGACAGCGCTTTGAAGTCTTGGCTTGGGCTGGTATTTGTGGGGGCTGAGTGACCCAGCACTCTTACCCCAGTGCATGGTGAGGGGGCCCCGCAGGCTGATGTGCTCCACCTGGCAAGTGTAGACGTCCCTGCTCTGGGGGCTCATCTCCAGCATCACCAGGATCTGGAAGGTCCAGTCTCCGTTCTGGAGCAGCTCCGTGGACACCACCCCGGCCGTCTGCTCCTGCCCGTTCTTCAGCCACTTGATCTCGATCCCCCCGGGGTAAAACCCCGTCACGGAGCAAACCAGCAGGTGGGAGTGGGGCTCAGACCCTGATTTCGTGGGGGAAACTTTCACCTTGGGCTGAACTGGGGGGGGTGAGAGAGAGAGAGAGAGAGAGAGAGAGAGTGATCTGGGGAAGGGTCCAGAGATGGAGGGGGGCTCAGAGAGAACAGGTGCTCCCCCTCATATGCTTAGCACCTGCCTAGGGCGATGCTCCCCAGGGTGTGTGGAGTCCAATCCCCTCAACCATAGACACGGCGCCTTTCCAGGACAGGGCATCCAACCCCCTGATACACCTGGCAGCTGTCTGGGGCAGGGCACCCGGGATGTGTGGGTCCCGTTCCCCTGTACGTGCCCAGGACAGACAAAGCTTCCCCATGGTGTGTGGGGCCTGATTCTCCAGGCACCCCATTCCCCCCTCACTGCCCCGGGCTGGGGCTGGTTCTCTCCTGCCCAGTTGCGCGAGGCAGGCTCCAGCAGAAAGGGCCTGAGGGGAGTTGCATCCTGTCACCCCAATGGGGACAGAGCCAGGGACTGTGACCCTGGGCCCAGGGAGACAGGGGTCTCAGCCCAGGGACAAGGGGCTGCTCCCACCCCCCAGCCAAGGGGCACCCTGAGGGGGGGAGGGGCAGGGTTGGAAAGTTCTGCCCCATTGCCCACCCCCCCAGCCCAGGAATGGGAGGAGGAGCTGCCACAGCCTTGTGCCCCGGGGGAGGTCTGAGTAGGGGGCGCTGTGGGATGAACCCCTCAGAGGGGTGGGGGGGCAGGGAAGGGGGAGGGATCAGGCCCCTCCCGAGACTGACCCTGGTGGGGCTCTGCTCCCTGCAGACAGGAGGCGCTGCAGCCAGACCCGGAGGCGGTGGGGGGAAGAGGGGAGATTCCCCCCCCTTTATCCCGCCCCCGCTCCTGCCCCCGCCCCCTGCTCACCTGTGCGGCCGACCATCTTCCCCATCTGCGCCGCCTCGTAGTTGTACCGGCAGAACGTGTCCACCGCAGCCCGCGCGTGCGCCAGTTTCGCCGGGTCCTTGTTCCAGAGCTCGGCCTGGGCCCGCCCCAGCTCCGTGTCCCCCACATACACCCCCACGTCGCTGTCGAAGTGCACGAGCTGCTGCCGGTTGTAGATGTGCCGGTCCAGGAACCGGACCCGCTCGGTGCCGTTGGTGAAGTGACAGTCAGACTTCGCCTGGAACACGACCCGCCCTGCGGGGGGTCACGGGCTGGGCTCAGCGACCCGCCCTGCGGGGGGTCACGGGCTGGGCTCAGCGACCCGCCCCCGGGTCCCGGCATGTCCGTAACTCCGGCACAGACCGCAGGGGCCGCGGCGCAGAGACAGGGATCAGGAGAAACTTAGCGGAGGTGAGGACACCGGGACAGGCAGGATGGGGCTCCCCGGGGTGCCTGGAGTCTGACCCCCCCAGATACACCCAGCGCTGCCCAGGACAGGGCTCCCTGGGGCGCTGGGGTCTCTACTCACTTGGGGGCTCCGTGCAATGAGCCAGGTGGGTTCTCAGCACCGTCACTGTCACTAGCAGAGCCCCAGCCCAGCGGCTCGTGGCCCCCAGGATCTGCCCCACTCCCATCGCTGCTCAGGAGGGAGAGACCTGGAAAGTCATTGGGACCCCCCAGACTGAGACCTTCTCTGTCCAGCTCCGAGCACCAGCCCCGGGACGCTGCCCACGGCCCCGGGGATTGGGCACCCCCAGCCCAGGGGCCAGTCAGCACCGAGGCTGGGCAGCATCATCAGTCGCCAGGCAGAGCCGGCCCCAGCAGGGCTCGGTTCCCTACTTCTCCCTCGTCGGGGGCAGAGCAGGGCCTGGGGTTGGGCTGCAGGACTCACCCGGTGCCTGCCACGGCCCTGGGACAGCTGGAGAGCAGGGCCAGCCCAGGGACCAACCCCTACCAGAGCAGGGCCCCCAGCAATGGGCCTGGGACCCCCATCCCCTTCCCCTTTCCCTGGTGCCTCCACCCTCTGCTCCCAGCTGGGGCAGGATGGGTGTGTGGGGGTCTCTGGTTTGTTGGGGGTAAATTTAGTCCCAGAGGAAGGTTTGGGGCTGGCCCCACAAGTAGAAGTTCTGAGCTTCCCCCTCCACCACCTCCATGGGCCTAAGCCGTGCCCCGCCCCCAGCCCCCACCAGAGCAGGGCCCCCAGCAACGGGCTTGGGACCTTCCATCCCCTTCCCCTGGTGCCTCGAACCTCTGCTCCCAGCTGGGGCAGGATTGGTGTGAAGAGTCTCTGGTGTGTTGGGGGTAAATGTAGTCCTAGGGGAAGGTTTGGGGCTGGCCCCACAGGCAGAAGTTCTGAGCTCCCCCGTCCCCCACCTTGGTGAGCAGGACCGGCTCCAGGGTTTTTGCCACCTCAAGCAGCGCAGGGAAAAAAAAATAGAGCCACGATTGCAAGCGGCACCCGGCAGTAGCTCCACCGCCGCTTTCTGTGGTAATTCGGTGTTAGGTGCTTCCCTCTCAGAGGGACCCGCCGCAGAACAGCCTGACGTGCTGCCCCTTCCGCTTGGCTGCCCCAAGCCCCTGCTTGCTCAGCTGGTGCCTGGAACCGGCCCTGTTGGTGGGCCTGAGCCCTGCCCCCCCGGCACCCCACCAGAGCAGGGGCTCAGTCTCCATGGGTCAGGCACAGCTCAGCCTCCCAGCTGCTCCCACCATCGATCTCCCTAAGGGGCTTCTCAGGCCCCCCAGTCTCTGAGCCCCTCCCCCTCTCTGCTGCTTTCACCCCCCACCCCCACTCCGTGGGGCAGGGCTGGACCAGTGTCCCCAGGGCCCAGCTGTGGGGGAGGCCTAGAGGAGTCAGTGACTGGCCCAGGGTCACGCACAGTATATGGCAGGGCCGGGAATGACCCCAGGGCTCCTGGGTCGCAGGCCAGCCCCCAAACTAACCCTAACCATAACCCTCTCTGGCGTCTCCAGTCCCCAGACCCCCTGTCAGGTGCTGTGTGACCACCCAGTGCATTAGTGGGGGGAGAGTTGGTGCCAGGGCGGAGGGCGAGGGGGGTTGGGCAGGGGACAGGGACCAACCTTCTGCACACGGCCCAGAACAGATGGGGTGGGTGGGTGGGAAGAGAGTTTGGTCAGTAACAGCAGATCAGAGCCGGCAGCTTCTGCAACAGAGCGTGTGTCCCATCGCCCACCCCTGGGCCAGCCAGTCCCCGCCCTGGGGCCACATCGGAGCTAGTGCTCCCTAGAGGGAAAGGCCCCGTGCCCCAGTGTCCCATGGAGAATTTCCTTGTTACCTCTCTGTGCCCTGGCCTGCACTTAATGCTTATCCTGGCAAAGATCTGTGCTGAGATCCGAGGGTCAGGATGTGACCCCTGCAGGGAAGAGCTCTTAGGATCAGGGGGTGACCCCCCGCCCCAGTGCAGAGCTGGGCCGGCCAAGCCCCCGCTGTGCACACAGCTGTGCTGCAGGTATCTATGGACAGGATGAGTGCCGTGCGGTGAGGTGCTGTCCCCACACCAGGGACAAACCCTCACTAGTGACACTGCGTCCACACTGGGGACAGACAGACCCCTCGCGGCAGTGCTGAGCCTGCACCGGGGACAACACCCCCCACCCCGGCGGTGCTGCCCCCACACTGGGGACAGACAGACCCTCGCGGCAGTGCTGAGCCTGCACCGGGGACAACACCCCCCACCCCGGCGGTGCTGCCCCCACACTGGGGACAGACAGACCCTCGCGGCAGTGCTGAGCCTGCACCGAGGACAACACCCCCACCCCGGCGGTGCTGCCCCCACACTGGGGATAGACAGACCCCTCGCGGCAGTGCTGAGCCTGCACCGGGGACAACACCCCCCACCCCGGCGGTGCTGCCCCCACACTGGGGACAGACAGACCCTCGCGGCAGTGCTGAGCCTGCACCGGGGACAACACCCCCCACCCGGCGGTGCTGCCCCCACACTGGGGACAGACAGACCCTCGCGGCAGTGCTGAGCCTGCACCGGGGACAACACCCCCACCCCGGCGGTGCTGCCCCCACACTGGGGATAGACAGACCCCTCGCGGCAGTGCTGAGCCTGCACCGGGGACAATCCCCCCCCCCCCGCCCGGCAGTGCTACCCTCAGACTGGGGACAGACAGACTCTTGCGGCAGTGCTGAGCCTGCACCGGGGAAAACACCCCCCACCCCGGCGGTGCTGCCTCCACACTGGGGACAGACAGACCCCTCGCGGCAGTGCTGAGCCTGCACCGGGGACAACACCCCCCACCCCGGCGGTGCTGCCCCCACACTGGGGACAGACATACCCCTCGCGGCAGTGCTGAGCCTGCACTGGGGACAACACCCCCACCCCGGCCGTGCTGCCCACACACTGGGGACAGACAGACCCTCGAGGCAGTGCTGAGCCTGCAGCGGGGACAACACCCCCCACCCCGGCGGTGCTGCCCCCACACTGGGGACAGACAGACCCTCGCGGCAGTGCTGAGCCTGCACCGGGGACAACACCCCCCACCCCGGCGGTGCTGCCCCCACCCTGGGGACAGACAGACCCCTCGCGGCAGTGCTGAGCCTGCACCGGGGACAACACCCCCCACCCCGGCGGTGCTGCCCCCACACTGGGGACAGACAGACCCCTCGCGGCAGTGCTGAGCCTGCACCGGGGACAACACCCCCCACCCGGCGGTGCTGCCCCCACACTGGGGACAGACAGACCCTCGCGGCAGTGCTGAGCCTGCACCGGGGACAACACCCCCCACCCCGGCGGTGCTGCCCCCACACTGGGGATAGATAGACCCTCGCGGCAGTGCTGAGCCTGCACCGGGGACAACACCCCCCACCCCGGCGGTGCTGCCCCCACACTGGGGACAGACAGACCCCTCGCGGCAGTGCTGAGCCTGCACCGGGGACAACACCCCCCACCCCGGCGGTGCTGCCCCCACACTGGGGACAGACAGACCCCTCGCGGCAGTGCTGAGCCTGCACCGGGGACAACACCCCCCACCCGGCGGTGCTGCCCCCACACTGGGGACAGACAGACCCTCGCGGCAGTGCTGAGCCTGCACCGGGGACAACACCCCCCACCCAGGCGGGGTCCTGGGGAAGCCACAGGGTCCTGCACCCCCACTTTGCAGTCAGACGTGACTCTCAGCAGCCAGTAACACAGAGGTTTATTCGATGACAGGAACAGGTTCTAAAACAGAGCTTGTAGATACAGCGAACGGGACCCCTCGGCTGGGTCCATTCTGGGGGGCAGTGAGCCAGACCCCCCTGTCTGCCCTCAGCCAGCTCCCCACGTCTGCACTTCACTCCTCGTCCCCAGGCAGCTCCAGCCTGACACCCCCTCCAGCCCCTCCTCTCTGCTCAGCCCCTTTCCCGGACCAGGAGGTCACCTGATCCCTTTGTCTCCAACACCTTCAGCTGGCACCTTTGCAGAGGGGGGGCCCAGGCCATCAGTCGCTAGGAGACAGAGTGCCAGGCATTTAGGAGCACTGGCCCTTTCCTCTGCCAGATACTTAAGAACTGCCATGGGGACACTGAGGCACCAACACAGTATTCAGAGAAAACATTAAGAACATTCCCAGTTCGTCATAACCCCCGAGAAGGGCTGTCACACTGAAAGGGGCACCCCCCATGGACCACACGGGGCCACGAGTGGGCACGATGTGTGAGTCCGTAACAGGGGCAGCAGGGGGCTCTCTGCCTGGGCAGCGCTAGGGGACCGTGCTGCTGGGGTGGCCTGGGGGTGCGAGGGGGAACAAAGAGGATTCTTTGTGCACTGAAACCGTCCCCCCGCACCAGGCAAGTACTGGATCGACGCCAACGAGGGCTGCTCCCGGGACTCCTTCAAGGTGCACTGCAACTTCACGGCTGGCGGGGAGACCTGCCTCTTCCCCACCAAAGAGACGCAGGAGGTGAGTGTGATGGGAGGGAGGGGCAGGGCTGGGGGCCAGGACTCCTGGGTTCTCTCCCTTCCCTGCTGTATCAGTTAGTTACAATAATGAACAAACCCTGTTAATTAACATCTCCCCAGGGCTCAGATCCCACCCCCTCCCGGGCTGTTTGCAAGGGATCGTTACTCTGGGTGTATTTTAAAAGCCTTCACCAACCTCCCCCCGTGGGAGAAGCTGAGGAGCGAAGAGAAGGACGCTGGTTGGATTGTTTTATTTTAAGTTAATTCTATAATTTAAGATGTGGAGACACACAGGGGTCTGGGCCCTGCCGCCAAGTTTGAATCCCACACAAGCCCAGAGCTCCGGTGACGCTGCCCATCCTGCAGCTGGGAGCCGGGTCGGGGGGAGATCCAGTTCATTTTCTTTGGGTGCCAGACACATGTTTCACGGGGCAACTGTCTTGGCTTTTCGGGATTTGACAGGCAGCGGGCGCCCCCGGTGCTGAGCCGGCGGCCGGTGGAATGTTTGTAAGTAATGTTGGAAGTTGTGTTGTCAGCTAGAATTTTGCTGCTTTTAGGGGTTGTTATTTTTGGTGTCCTGCCCCCTCGGCTCCCCTCCAACCCCTCCTGGCCTTGCCCTGCTCAGGTGCTTTGTTCCACCCCGGGGCTTTTTCCGTTGCTCTGTTTTCCTTCACCCCCCATGAAAATACGGGCCAGGAACAAACCCACGTGCGGATCTGTGATCTCCTGCAAGGCCGCCCGTGGTCTGCGGCCTGCACCAGCCACTGGCAGCTGGATTTTATCCCCAAGCCCAGCCCCATTCACTGCCGCCCGGTGCATCATGCACCCAGTTACGAGGGGGGAAGGGGGGGCAGTCCTTTGCACCCGTTTTGTGCCAGCCAATCCGGTGCAGAACTGGAATGTTGAGGCTGGTTCTGGTCCCGCGGGGCTGATGACCCCCAAAGGGCTGCTGGGCCGTGTGGGGGCTGGAGCTGACCTAGAGGAGGCCGGAGGAGCCTGGCTGCCAGGGGCTCCCATCGCTCTGTAGCCAAGGGGGGGTAAATGCCTGGCGGGGGGACGAGCTGCCGCAGTTACAGGCTGTCACGGAGTCCCCGGGCGATGCTCTGGAACTGCTCCCCACAAAGCCAGTCAGGACTTTGGGGAGCCTCCTCTCCCTCGGAGCAGACTTGTTCAGGGCAAGAAGCTCACACGTCTTCACCTCCTGGGTCTCTCCTTGGAGCATTCAGCATCCTCTGCCCCTCCGTGTGCTTCCCACAGCGAGCCCACCCAGGCGGGGTCCTGGGGAAGCCACAGGGTTCTGCACCCCCACTTGGCAGTCAGACGTGACTCTTAGCCAGCAAAACAGAGGTTTATTCGATGACAGGAACAGAGTCTAAAACAGAGCTTGTAGATACAGCGAACCAGACCCCTCGGCCGGGTCCATTCTGGGGGGCAGTGAGCCAGACCCCTAGGTCTGCACTTCACTCCTTGTCCCCAGGCAGCTCCAGACTAACTCCCCCTCCAGCCCCTTTCCCGGGCCAGGAGGTCACCTGATCCCTTTGTCTCCAACACCTTCAGCCGGCACCTTTGCAGGGGAGGGGCCCAGGCCATCAGTTGCTAGGAGACAGAGTGCCAGGCATTTATGTTCACTGGCCCTTTGCTCTGCAGCAACCTTATCCCACCACCTAGATACTTAAGAACTGCCTAGGGGACACTGAGGCACCAACACAGTATTCAGAGCAAACATTAAAACAGTCCCAGTTCCTCACACAGGCCAAGGCCCGAGAACCAGTTGGGGACCCGGCCAGGAGCAGGCTGAGGCTGGCACGTAGCCGTTTCCAACCCCCAGCGGAGGGAGGGGCTGGGGCAGCCGCCCGCCGGTGCAGAGTGGGAAAGAGACGTTCCTGAGTGTGGACCTGGAGCCAGACCCGTCTGCGGCTGTGACGCTCCCGTCGGGGGCCTGGCGCAGGGATCCCGGAGACCCCCTCCTGCCCAGTGACAGGGACGTGTGGCAATGACCATGCGAGGGTGAATCGGCCCCAGCTACTCAGCAGTGTAAATCAGCAACGCTCCCTACGGCAATGCTGGTTTGCACCCAGGAAGGAGCTGCCCCAGAGGGATCCACCCTCAGCCTGGCGTCCAGCGGGATCCCAGGTGCTGCATCCAGGGCCGGATTAACTGTTTGTGGGCCTCCTTGGGGGCAATGGAGCATGGTGTGGAGGGAGAGTCAGTCCCCAGAGCAAGGGGCCGGCCAGCGGCAATGGGGCAGGGCAGGGGTGTCCCCGCTACGCCCAGCCCAGCGCGAGGGCACTAGTTACAAACCGGCAGTTGCCAGACACACAATGGCTGCCCGGACCTGTGCTGCCAGTGTGTCCCTTCCCTTCAGGGGTGGGCCCATGCTGCACCACCCCACACAGCCCCCCTGCACTCCCTATGGCCAGAGCCTCCCCACCCTGTCACAACTGCACAGCACCCCACACACCACCCTGCCCAGCACCCCCTGCCCACAGCCCCACCACAACTGCCCAGCACCCCCCACAGAACCCCCACTCCCTAGTGCCCCAACACACACAGATCTTTCTCATCCCCTCACAGCCCAGCACCCTGCCAGACTCCTCACAGATCCACTCCCCCGAGCCCTGCCTCCTGGCCACACTCACTGGCCCTGCTGGGAGGCGACCTGCAGCCAGGGCTGGTCCCAGGGCGGGGAATGGCTCCAACCCCTTGGGAGTGGCGCGATCAGCCAGGCCAGGGCCTGCCCCAGCCAAGTTCCCTCAAGACCCACTTGGCAAGCTCCCCTGCACACACACCTGGCTGAGACTGGCCAGGCTCCTGCCCCAGTCCCAGGCAGCTCAGCTCTGGGGAGACAGGTGGGGCCCCACAGGTGCTGGGAAGCAGAGACAGAGGTGCCCAGAGCCGGAGGTGCACTGGGGTTTGGCCAGGAGGCAGGCAGAAGCTGGTGGGTGGGCGACAAGGCAGAGAGGAGCTCTCAGCTGACCGGCAGGCCAGAGGAGCAAGTGGTGGGTGGGGGGGCAGGGAGCCAGCGGGCTGGCAGGGTCTCGGGGCGCAGTGTAAGCAGAGCAGGCCGGGGCCCCTTCTGAGCATGGGCCTGGCTCCATGGCACCATTGTAAACCTGGCACTGGCTGCATCAGACAGGTGCGAGGCCCAGGCAGGGCCCGCCAGGTATGTCAGAGCCACGCAGCAGGATCCTGGTAATCCCCTGGGGGGTGCAGGTGTGTGCAGGCTGGCAGTGGGGGTGCAGCTGCCTGGAGGGGTGGGGGAAGATTCAGCCTGGGGTCCCCTGGCACTAGGCTATTGGAACACACACACACACACACACACCCCCAGGGGCTGCTCTAGGTATTTTGCCGCCCAAGCACGGCAGTCAGGCAGCCTTCGGTGGCTTGCCTGCGGGAGGTCTGCTGGTAATGCACCTTCAGTATCCCCACCTCCAAATTGCCGCCGAAGCATCAGGACCAGCGGACCTCCCGCAGGCATGCACTCACAGCATGGTGCCTGGAGAGACAGACAGACAGACACACACACACATACACTCACTCGCTCTCTCTCTGGTGTGGTCAGGCCCCAGGTTGTGGGGGACACACCCGGCCGTGTCCCTGTCCCGGCAGTGGGAGGAGCTGGAACGAGGTCCTAGGGGCTGAGAACAGTGGGAGAGGAGGATGTAGGCAGGTCACTAAGGGGCTAGAAGCCCCAATCCTGTGAACGTGCAGAGCAACGAGCTGGTGAGCTGTCACAGAGTCCCCGGGCGATGGTCTGGAACTGCTCCCCACAAAGCCAGGCAGGACTCTGGGGAGCCTCCTCTCCCTTGGAGCAGACTTGTTCAGGGCAAGAAGCTCACATGGCTTCACCTCCTGGGTCTCTGCTTGGAGCATTCAGCCTCCTCTGCCCCTCTGTGTGCTTCTCACAGCGAGCCCACCCAGGCGGGGTCCTGGGGAAGCCACAGGGTCCTGCACCCCCACTTTGCAGTCAGACGTGACTCTCAGCCAACCAGGAACACAGAGGTTTATTTGATGACAGGAACAGGGTCTAAAACAGAGCTTGTAGATACAGCGAACCAGACCCCTCGGCCGGGTCCATTCTGGGGGGCAGTGAGCCAGACCCCCACGTCTGCACTTCACTCCTCGTCCCCAGCCAGCTCCAGACTAACAAACCCCTCCAGCCCCTCCTCTCTGCTCAGCCCCTTTCCCGGGCCAGGAGGTCACCTGATCCCTTTGTCTCCAACACTTTCAGTTGGCACCTTTGCAGAGGGGGGGCCCAGGCCATCAGTTGCCAGGAGACAGAGTGCCAGGCATTTAGGTGCACTGGCCCCTTCCTCTGTAGCAATCACACACCCTTATCCCACCACCCAGATACTTAAGAACTGCCTAGGGGACACTGAGGCACCAACGCAGAATTCAGAACAAATATTAAGAACATTCCCAGTTCGTCACATGAGCGACCCCCTGGATTTTGTGAGGTGCCGCATGTGCTGACGTGCTCTGCTGGTTTGGGGTCAAACTGAGCGCCCCCCACCCCACGCCCCAGCAAGGTCCCCTCAGCTGGGCCCCGGCTGCCCCATTGCCATGGGGCTTGGTGCTCTCCAGCGCTGCCCCTTCCCCAGAGGATGGGGGGCGTAGGGGCTCCCAGGGGAAGAGGGGCCAACTGGCCAGGGAGCTGGGTTCAGAGGGGTCCAGGCAGGCGCCTGGCACTGGTTGTGGTAACAGCTTGGGGAGGGGTGTTTTTAAGGGGTGTGAAATGTGACTGTTGATGATCTATGTGTTGGGGGGTTTCAGGCCAGGGGATTCCCGGAATCGCAGGAGCCCTGCCTCTGGGAGGCTGCAGTCCTGGGCCTCTGAAATGTCCCCTGGGTTCTGCTCAGCCAGCCTGGCCTCCTGCATAACTCAGCCCCAGGGATTTCAGCCGGGATCCCTGTGATGAACTAGGAATGTTTTTAATGTTTCCCCTTGTTAGGCCTGAATAAAGATATAGCAGACAAAACCAGGTATGCCAACCTGACCAAAGTCAGGCTAACAAAGGTTTGTGGGTAATCCCTGAGCGGAAAAGAACTAAGAAGCAGCATGTCTCACGAAGTGCTGGGAAAAAGTAAGATAAGAGAGAAGCTGCATTCCTGGCACAGTACCAGATGTGCTGTGTTAGAAGCAGCCCCTTTGAAGAATTGATAAGAATTCTAGCTTCCCAGCCTCCTGGTTTACACTCCCTGGTTTTGTTCTTTGTTTGTTTTTAACTCCCCTACATTTCTAACCTTAGGCATGCAAGTATACTAAAGGTGTCTAGTTTCTAGTTGTGAAATAAAGGTGGTTGGTTGCTCAAGTGAACAATTTATGAAGCGACGGAACTGTCTATATAGGCTTATACTCAGACATAAAGAGTGAGCTGGTTCTCTCTGTAGATGAGCTTGCTCTGTGTTGTCGTTGTGCACTCTTCAGTAAAGAGCTTTTTGTTCAGACTTTGCTGGTGTTGCCTGTCACTCTCGCAGTCAGACAACGAACCTGCCATTATTGGGGCACCGGGGTCCCTGACACCCTGAATCCTGTGTTGGTGCCTCAGTGTCCCCTGTGCAGTTATTAATATCTAGGTGGTGGAATAAGGGTGTGTGATTGCTGCAGAGCAATGGGCCAGTGCCCCTAAATGCCTGGCACTCTGTCTCCTAGCAACTGATGGCCTGGGCCCCTCCTCTGCAAAGGTGCCAACTGAAGGTGTTGGAGACAAAGGGATCAGGTGACCTCCTGGCCCGGGAAAGGGGCTGAGCAGAGAGGAGGGGCTGGAGGGGGTTGTTAGTCTGGAGCTGGCTGGCGATGAGGAGTGAAGTGCAGACCTAGGGGTCTGGCTCACTGCCCCCCAGAATGGACCCGGCCGAGGGGTCCGGGTCTCTGTACCTACAAGCTCTGTTTTAGACCCTGTTCCTGTCATCGAATAAACCTCTGTGTAACTGGCTGGCTGAGAATCACGTCTGACTGTAAAGTGGGGGTGCAGGACCCTGTGGCTTCCCCAGGACCCCGCCTGGGTGGGCTCGCTGTGGGAAGCCCACGGAGGGGCAGAGGATGCTGAATGCTCCAAGGAGAGACCCAGGAGGTGAAGACGTGTGAGCTTCTTGCCCTGAACAAGTCTGCTCCAAGGGAGAGGAGGCTCCCCAAAGTCGTGATTGGCTTTGTGGGGAGCAGTTCCAGAGCATCGCCCGGGGACTCCGTGATAATTCCTGTGTCCGGTCTTGCGCGGAGCTTGTCCTGACTGGCTGTACGTCTGCCCGGCTACGCCCCAGGCTGGGCCCCCCAGATTGGCTGTGACTCGGCATTGCACCATCGGTCATTGTGGAGTGACCCCCAGCTGGGGACCCGGCCCTCCATAGCCAGGCCCTACAGCCGCCTGGCACTGCCCCGGGACCCAGCCTGCCCCTTGCTCAGCCTGGCCTGGCCAGAGCCCCCTGCCCCCCCCATGGGCCCAGGGGACCCTGCCCTCTGTGACAGCTGTGGGGGTGGGGGAGCAGGGCTATGTTTCCTCCTGCCACCCCCCATCTGTCTCCTGCCCTGGGTGAGGGGCTGTTCCCTTGCAAATGCCCAGCTATAAAGACAAGATCTTGTGGTGGTGACAGCTCTTGCTGGGTGAGTGTGAGCTGGGTGGGCGGGGGGAGAGCGCCTGACCCCCACCCCAGGGGGAGCAGCTGGTCTTTGTCGAGCCCCTGGATTCACCCCATTGCTGCTCACCCTGTCCTGCTCTCTGGAGCCCCGTGGGGCAGGCTGTCAGCTGTGGGACAGGATTCGCTATGGGTCTGTGCCGGGGTGGGACGGGGCAGGGGGATCCCTTGGGCTGGGGTCGCTACAGGGAGCAACATTTGCTGACACCGTGGGGACAGGGAGCGACCTGTGTCTGTCTCTGAGGGTGTCACCGGGGGCTCCGTTCACACCCACAGCAGCACCTGCCCCATAGAGCTGGGGGGGTGGGTGGGGGGAGCAGGAACATGGGGAGGCGGGAAATCCAGTGGGGGGGAGTGCAGGATGGGCCGGATTTCTTGGAAAGTGCCTCAACCATGAGGGAGGGGATGTGTCCCACAGACCCCCCCACACACACACCCAGAACCCGCCTGCAGGGAAGCTGGCCGCACAGGTTCCTGCCTGGGCAAGAGTGTCTGTATCTGTGACCGACAACCAGTCCCTCCGTCTGCACCCCGAGCCTGAGCACCCCCAAACCCCAATCCTCAGCCAGGACCCCCTGTTCCGTGCCAGCCCCACTCTTCTGACTCAGCACCCCAGATGGACAGAGCCCCCATGGTTGTCTATAGCATGCAGGGGAGGGGAGGGGTTCTATGCTGGGTCTGGGACAGGAGTGGTGGGTTAGAGCAGGGGGGGCTGGGAGCCGGGACTCCTGGGTTCTCTCCCTGGCTCTGGGAGGGGAGTAGGGGCTGGGGAGTTAGAGCAGGGGGGGCTAGGAGCCAGGACTCCTGGGTTCTCTCCCCGGCTCTGGGAGGGGAGTGGAGGCTGGTGGGTTAGAGCAGGGGAGGTTGAGAACCAGGACTCCTGGGCTTTTTCCCAGCTCTGTGGTTTCTAACAAGTCCCGGTCCTCAGCGTCCCCCTCTGTACCGTGGGGTGAGGACACCGACCGGGCTGCATTTCACCCGCAGTTTATTCCTCTCCAGTGCAGGTGTGGGGCTGGGCCAGCCTGTCACGGAGTCCCTGGGCGATGCTCTGGAACTGCTCCCCACTAAGCCAGGCAGGACTTTGGGGAGCCTCCTCTCCCTTGGAGCAGACTTGTTCAGGGCAAGAAGCTCACATGTCTTCACCTCCTGGGTCTCTCCTTGGAGCATTCAGCATCCTCTGCCCCTCCGTGTGCTTCCCACAGCGAGCCCACCCAGGCGGGGTCCTGGGGAAGCCACAGGGTCCTGCACCCCCACTTTGCAGTCAGACGTGACTCTCAGCCAGCCAGTTACACAGAGATTTATTCGATGACAGGAACAGGGTCTAACACAGAGCTTGTAGATACAGCGAACCAGACCCCTCGGCCGGGTCCATTCTGGGGGGCAGTGAGCCAGACCCCTAGGTCTGCACTTCACTCCTCGTCCCCAGCCAGCTCCAGACTAACAACCCCCTCCAGCCCCTCCTCTCTGCTCAGCCCCTTTCCCGGGCCAGGAGGTCACCTGATCCCTTTGTCTCCAACACCTTCAGTTGGCACCTTTGCAGAGGAGGGGCCCAGGCCATCAGTTGCTAGGAGACAGAGTGCCAGGCATTTAGGTGCACTGGCCCCTTCCTCTGTAGCAATCACACACCCTTATCCCACCACCTAGATACTTAAGAACTGCATAGAGGACACTGAGGCACCAACACAGTGTTTAGAGCAAACATTAAGAACAGTCCCAGTTCGTCACACAGCCCCTGGGTGCCAGTCAGGCTGCAGACCCGGGGGGTGGGGGGTTTTGGGTGGAAAGTCCCTGGCACCGAAAGGACGCCCACTCTTGGGACCTGGTGTCTCACTGATGCACAAACAGGCAGAGATGCTGGGCCGGGGTTAGCGCCTCCGGGGCTCGGCCAGTGGCAGTGCGGCGCCGACCCAGCATCACCGGGAGCTGGGCAGAGTTGGGCCGAGAGGGCTGTGAAGCAGAGTGTGCTGGATGCTGCTGGGGCCCCAGGGCTGGGGTGGGGGTGCTCAGAACCATCCCGGGGGGGGGGAAGTGAAACGAGGTGAGGGGAAAGCAGGCGTCAGTCTGTCCATCTGTCCACCCACAAGCAGACAGGGTGTGAAACGAAGTTGAGTGTTAACCCTTTCTGGGTCACGGGGCCGGAGAAACGTCTCCACTGGGCTGTGGGGAACTGCACAGGGACTTCCATGCTGACACCGGATTGATGGCCCTGGCCTGCCAAGGCCCCATGTCCTGGCCCTGGCCCCCTAAGCCAGCCAGTCCCTGCTCTGAGGCTGGATCAGAGCCCTCAGCCCCCAAAGGGCAGAGGCCCCTTGTCCCATCCCCGACCCCCTGAGCCATCCAGGATCCCAGGGGTCATTGCACCTGATAGCACTGGGGCCAATTCCCCCCATAGAAATGCAGCCACCTCTGGGGTAGGGCCTGGCACTTGGGAAACAGCACATGGCACTTTGGGACAGGAAGTGATGAGGACTCCAGTACCCAATGGGAGCAGTGGGGGGACGGGCCAGGGGAGTGTTAATGGTCACAGCGGGGCAGGGGAGGGGCAGGGGCAGGTGCTGGCGTCTCCCCTGCAGCCCTGGAGCAGGGTGACAGCGATAGAGCAGGTTGGGCTGGGGGAAGGGGGAACATGAGCACTCAGCCCACATATTGCCCCAGAGGTTGTGAGGTCCCCCATAGCTGGGACCCCACAGTGAAGCCCCCAAGTGGGATGTGGGACTCTGACTGGGATGGGACTCTGGTGTCGCTGGTGAATCTCTGGGCCCCTGGGGGGATGGGGCTTTGACTCCCTGGGGGGTTTGGACCCCTAGATAATAACTGCCCTGCCCCATTCCTGAGCTTCTCCCCTGCCACATAGCCCAGCTCCCTGACAGCCTGGCCCTGTCGTTGACCCCAGGCCGAGGTGTCCATGTTGTTGGGCTGCAGCCTGGGCTTTCCATGGGGACGGAAGCATCTCCCCTTCTGCAGCTGCCTCTCCCCTGGGAAAGAGGCTTGGGGCTCCCGCTCCCCACGGCCTCCCCCCTGGTGCCCCCACACCTGGGGAAGGAACTGGGACTGGGAACCCACAGCCTCCCCCAGGAGTCACCCCCACCTCCAGAGCCCCCCACTGGGGTCCTGCCCTCTCTCTCCCCTCAGACCTGGCCCTGCCCAGGCTCCTCCCCAGCACAACCCTGATCTCTCCAGCCGCTGAATGGCCCCATGGTGTGTCTGGGGAGTCCCCTCCCCCAGGGCAGCTGCTTTGTGCCCTGTGTCCCGCTCCCCCCAGCCAGAGCCCAGCAGGCCCAGAGCCCCCAGCCCCGGGGGAGCAGTGAGCACAGAGCCAGGGTGGGGGGCTGGGGATGGTTTATTAGGGTGCAGCAGTTCTAACGGCGCCCGGCCTCAGTCCAGCTTCCCCACAGGCTGCGGAGGAGCGTCCCCCAAAGCTTCCCCGAGGGCAGTGGGGTCAGTGAGAGGGAACATGGGACTGCGCTGGGGCAGGGAAAGGGTTAACGCAGGAAAGGTCGCCCCAGGGCCCTGCTGGGACCGAGGGGCAGGGACAGGTCCCCAGGCGGGGGCAGTGCGGGCTGGAGCCAGGCAGAGCGCAGAGAGCAGACGGGGACAGGAAGGGACCGGCCCCAGGTTCTGCATTCTCCAGGCTGGGCAAGGTGCTGGGGGAGATGGACGGAAACTCCTGCCGGCCGGGGGATCTGACACCCAGGATCTAACGCAGGAGCCCTGCAGGGAGAGGGGAAAGAAATCAGCCCCTGGCCGTGGGGCTAGCGGGACGGACGGGGGATTTGCTCTGCCAGGCCCCAGGGCACCCCAGGGACTCTGCCTGGCAGCCGCAGGGCTGGGCGATGCTCGGCAGGACCCAGGACCCTCTGCCCCCGGGAGCAGCTCAGGGATCGGCCTGAATGGGGACTGAGAGAGCTGCAGTCTGCTCCTCCACGGGGCCAGCGCCCCATTGCCCAGCTCCCCAGGGTCTGAGCCGGGCGGGTGTCACGGGCTGAGGGGCAGAACCAGCCACCCCACGGGCTCCCCAAGGAGCCTGTGCTCAGTGTGGGGGGAGGGGAGTTTAATAGGGGAGGGGGATTGAAATTACCTGCAGGTTGGGGAACAGGGTGCCCTGAAAAACAAAGAGAAACGTGGTCAGAGCCCTGGGTGGAGGAAGCCAGTTCCTGGGGGTCAGAGCTCCAGCCCCTGCCTCACGGCATGGAACGCCCCCCACTAGGAACCCAGCCCCCCTCCGGCCCCCAGACCTGGGTTCCCCCCACCCTGTTATTGCTGTAAATCCCTGACCCAAAGTCCCTGCCTGGGGGAGGGGACGGAAACGCTCTGAGCCCTGAGGCAGGGGCAGCTCCCTGCACTGCGAGGGGTTGGGGTCTGTCCCACCCCAGGGGCTCAGACGGGGAAGGGGAGAGTGGGAGCTCCCAGCCTGGCCCCAGGGCCCCACACTGAGATCTCCCCATGGCCCCTGCTCTGCCCCTGTCCGAGGAGGGGGACGGTCTGACCCAGCCCCGGGCCCAGGAGAAGAGAAGCCGGGAGGCCCCTGCCAGACTCTGAGCAGCCCCCCACTGTGGGGGGGGGGGAAAGGGGGGGAGCCTGCAGCCAGGCCTGGATTCCCCTGCACCCCCTGTTACGGAGTCTGGGGGTTCCAGCCCTGCACCCCTCTTCCTGGACCCCACAGTGACTTTTATCCAGCCAGTAAAACAGAAGGTTTATTGGACAACAGGAACACAGGTTACAGCAGAGCTTGCAGGCACAGTCAGGACTCCTCCATCCAGTCCTTCTGGGGGTTCAGGGTGCTTGGATCCCAGCTAGGATACCCTGAATTCCGCCCCACAGCCCCAAACCCAAACTGTCCTGCCTTTCCTCCCCCGGCCGGGGTCCTTTGTTCCCTTCTTCTCCGCCCAGGAGCTCTCCCCTCCCCCTTGCCGGGCTCGGGTTACAGGCTGATCACCTGTCCCGCACCTAAAGAGATCCCCTGCTTTCCCGTTCCCCACACAGACAGTCCCTACTCCATCACACCGCTCCCCCCTTCGAGACTGAACTGAGCGGGGTCACTCTGCCCAGTGACCTGGGGAAGTTCAGGGCCCCCTCTCCGGGACAACGCGTCCGCTATCAGGTTGGCACTTCCCTTCACATGGACCACGTCCATGTCACAGTCCTGCAGGAGCAGGCTCCACCTCAGGAGCTTGGCGTTGGCTCCTTTCATCTGGTGCAGCCAGGTCAGGGGAGAGTGGTCGGTGTACACGGTGAAGTGTCGCCCAAAGAGATATGGCTCTAGCTTCTTAAGGGCCCACACCATGGCCAGGCATTCCTTCTCGATGGCCACGTAGTTCTGCTCCCGGGGTAGCAGCTTCTTGCTCAGGTACACGATGGGGTGTCTCTCCCCCTTTTCATCCTCCTGCATTAACACCGCCCCCAGTCCTGTGTCTGAGGCGTCGGTGAACACCATAAAGGGTTTGTCAAAATCTGGGTTCGCCAGAACTGGGCCACTGACCAGAGCCTCCTTCAGCGCCCGGAAAGCCTCCTGGCACTGCTCGGTCCAGATTACCTTGTCTGGCTTTCCCTTTTTGCACAGTTCAGTGATGGGGCCGGCTATGGCGCTAAAGTGGGGCACGAACCTTCGATAGTACCCTGCCATCCCAATAAAGGCCTGGACCTGCTTCTTGGTTTGGGGAGCAGGCCAGTCCCTGATCACCTCCACCTTGGCTGGTTCCGGCTTCAGGCAGCCACTCCCCACCCGATGGCCCAGGTAAGATACTTCAGCCATCCCCACCTTGCACTTCTCAGCCTTTACGGTCAACCCAGCCTCCCGGATTCGATCCAGGACTTGTGTAACCTGGGACACATGGTCCTCCCAGGTCTGGCTGAAGACGCAGATGTCGTCAATATACGCCACGGCAAAACTCTCCATCCCCCTCAGTAGCTGATCCACCAGGCGCTGGAAGGTGGCCGGCGCTCCCTTGAGGCCAAAGGGCAGGGTCAGAAACTCGTAGAGCCCCAGAGGGGTGATAAAGGCCGATTTCAGCCTGGCATCTGCGTCCAGCGGCACTTGCCAGTAGCCCTTGGTAAGATCCATGGTGGTGAGGTACCGAGCACCTCCCAGCTTGTCTAGGAGTTCGTCAGGCCTGGGCATGGGGTAGGCGTCAGATACGGTGATGGCATTGAGCTTTCGATAGTCCACACAGAACCGGATTGACCCATCCTTCTTGGGGACCAGCACCACTGGCGAGGCCCAAGGGCTGGAAGACTGCTGGATCACACCCAAAGCCAGCATGTCCCTGACCTCTCTTTCCAGATCCTGGGCAGTTTTACCAGTGACCCGAAAAGGGGAGCATCTTATAGGGGGATGTGACCCGGTCTCCACCCTGTGGACAGTCCAATTAGTGCGTCCAGGCTGGTTGGAAAACAGCTGTCGGTATAGATGCAGCACCCCTCTGATCTCCGCGTGCTGGGCCAGGGTCAGCTGATCAGAGAGGGGAATCGCCTCCAGGGGGGAACCAGCCTTTGTCCCAGGGAATAGATCCACTAAAGGGTCATCTCCCTGCCCCTCCCAGTGTCCACACACGGCCAACACCACATTCCCCCTGTCATAGTATGGTTTCATCATGTTTACATGGTACACCCGCCGGTGATGTGCCCGGTTTGACAGCTCCACCACATAGTTTACCTCATTCAGTTGCTTGATCACCTTGAAGGGTCCTTCCCAGGCGGCCTGGAGTTTGTTTTTCCTCACGGGGATGAGAACCATCACCTGATCCCCGGTGGCAAAGGCCCGGGCCCGGGCCGTGCGGTCATACCAGACCTTCTGCTTCCTCTGGGCTCGGGCCAGATTCTCCCTGGCCAGGCCCATGAGCTCGGCCAGTCTTTCCCGGAAGGTCAGGACATACTCCACCACTGATTCTCCCTCGGGTGTGGCCTTCCCCTCCCATTCATCCCTCATCAGGTCCAGGGGCCCCCTTACTCGCCTCCCATACAACAGTTCGAAAGGCGAAAACCCGGTAGACTCCTGGGGTACCTCCCTGTACGCGAACAGCAGGTGAGGTAAGTATTTGTCCCAATCCTGCAGGTGCTGGTTCATAAATGTTTTTAGCATCATCTTCAGCGTCCCGTTGAACCTTTCCACCAGCCCGTTGGACTGGGGGTGATACGCTGAGGCCCAGTTGTGCTGGACCCCACATTTCTGCCATAAGGACCGGAGCAGGGTCGACATGAAGTTGGACGCCTGATCCGTTAAGACCTCCTTGGGGAACCCCACCCGGCTGAAAATTGTCAGCAGCGCATCTGCCACTGTGTCTGCTTCAATAGAGGACAAGGCCACCGCCTCGGGGTAGCGAGTGGCAAAATCCACCACCACCAGGATGTATTTCTTCCCTGACCGGGTCATCTTGCTGAGAGGTCCCACTATGTCCATGGCCACCTTCTGGAAAGGTTCTTCTATGATGGGTAAAGGCCTCAAGGCTGCTTTCCCCTTGTCCCGGGCCTTCCCCACCCTCTGGCAGGGGTCACAGGATTGGCAGTACTGTCGGACATGGGTAAAGACCCCAGGCCAGTAAAAGTTCTGTAGCAGCCTCTGCCTGGTACGCCGGACTCCCTGGTGTCCTGCGAGAGGGATGTCATGGGCCAGGTACAGCAGCTTGTGGCGAAACTTCTGGGGAACCACCAGCTGCCTCCTGATCCCCCATGACTCTACCTCCCCTGGGGGAGCCCATTCTCGGTACAGGAACCCCTTCTCCCACAGGAACCTCTCCTTGCAACCTCTCCTCAGGGTCTGTTCCACACTAAGGTCAGCCCGGTCCCTGGGCTTCCGCAAGGAGGGATCTTTCTGCAACTCGGCCTGGAACTCAGCAGCTGGGACAGGGATGGGGACCAGCTCTCTCTTGCTGGCGGGGTCTGAGGCCACAGCCTCTCTGAGCCGTGCCCCTGGGCGCTCCCCGCCCCCCAGGTTAGGGTCCTGCACCTCGGGCCGAGTACCTTCCCCGTGGTCGGGGTGCAGTGCCCTTTGCCGACTCTGACTACGAGTCACGACCAGGGCACTCTGAGTGCTACTAGGCCAGTCCTCAAGATCCCCTCCCATTAACACGTCTGTGGGCAAATATGGGTGTACCCCCACGTCCTTGGGGCCCTCCTTGGCCTCCCACTTCAGATGTACTCTTGCCACGGGCACCTTGAATGGGGTCCCGCCCACGCCCATCAGGGTCAGGTAGGTGTCGGGCACCATCCGATCTGCGCCCACCACCTCGGGCCGGGCAAGCGTCACCTCTGCACCCGTGTCCCAGTACCCAGTGACTTCCCTCCCATCTACCTCCAGGGAAACAATGCACTCTTTCCGGAGGGGCAGCCCCGCGCCCACCCGGTAAACTAAGAACCCGGAGGCTGGCGCTTCCAGCCCCCCAGAGGAGCTGACCTGGGGGCCTCCTCCCTCCTTCGCAGGTGGTATGTTGCCAGCCCCCCTTTCCCGGGAAGGTAGCCCATCTTCCGATTGGGTTTTTACCCAGTCCACCCTCTGCGGGTTGGGTCTGCTTGGTCTGTCCCTGAGCTTGGGGCACTGGGCCCGTATGTGGCCTCGTTGGCCACATTGATAGCAGCCCATGTCTCGTGGGTCCCCTTGAGTGGGTCGGAGGGACCTGACACTGGATGTTCCCCTTTTGGGGGGGTTCTCCATAGGGCCCCGCTGGGAGGTCCCATGATGACTCTCTCTCTGCGTTGAGGCAGGCCTGCTCCTTCGAGACTCCTCCCTGCCATCCCCTGCCCGACTGTCCACAAATTGGTCGGCAAGTTGGCCTGCGTGCTGTGGGTTCTCCGGCTTCTGGTCCCTCAACCACAGCCTCAGGTCAGACGGGCACTGCTCATACAGGTGCTCCAGTATGAATAGGTCAAGCAGGTCCTCTTTAGTTTGGGCCCCAGCTGTCCACTTGCGGGCATACCCCTGGGCCCGGTTGACCAGTTGTAGATATGTGATCTCACGGGTTTTACGCTGACTCCGGAACCTCTTCCGGTACATCTCAGGAGTCAGCCCAAACTCGCGGAGCAGGGCCTGTTTGAACAGTTCGTAGTCCCCCGCCTCCGCCCCTTTCAGTCGGCTGTACACCTCCACGGCCGTGGAGTCCAGTAAGGGGGTGAGAAATGGGATCCTGTCTGCAGGGTCAACCTTGTACAGCTCGCAGGCATTCTCAAAGGCTGTCAGGAAGGTATCTATGTCCTCCCCCTCCTTACGCCGGGGCAGCAAGCGCTTATCAAAGTTCGTTGTAGGCTTGGGTCCCCCCTCACTCACCGCAGCCGGGGCCTCACGGCTCCTCAGCTGGGCCAGGTACGGCTCATGTTTACGCTGTTTCTCCTTCTCCTCCAGCTCATGCTGGCGCTGGTTCTCCTCATGTTTACGCTGGTTCTCCTCATGTTTACGCTGGTTCTCCTCATGCTTACGCTGGTTTTCCTTCTCCTCCAGCTCACGCTGGCGCTGGTTCTCCTCATGCTTACGCTGGTTCACCTTCTCCTCCAGCTCTTGCCTCTTTAACTCGAGCTCCTCCCGTCTCATCTTCCTTTCCTCTTCCAGCCACAGCTGCTCCACAGATGTCGAGCGTCGCCGGGAGGATCCCCTGCTGGGGGGTGAGGTTCGCTGCCAGGATCCCCTGTTGGCTGGGGGGGTCACGGTGCCCTCGGTATTCGCTGGGCTCCTCCCCGCCCTTCCCCTAGGCCTAGGAAGGGGGGGTCTCGGGAAGCCCTCATCCGCCAGCTGACCACTCCCAGCGAGGACAGACACTGGTGCCTGCGCTGCATCTGCCAGGCTGCTTCCCTCAGAGACAGGGCTCCGGTCTCCCTCCTCCAGCCGGGCAATCAGCTGGTCCTTGGTCAGCCTCCCTGTGCGCAGCCCCCTCTGCTTGCACAGCTCCAGCAGGTCACACTTGCGCAGCTTGGCGTACATCTTCCTGCTGGCCACTCACAGGCCGGGGTGCTCGCCGCTCCCCACGGTTTCCAGGGGACCCCTAGTGCACCAGCCCTTCTTGAGATCACCACCTCTCTGCCAGGGTCGAGCTGCAGACTCCTCCGCCCCTGGGACCGCTCGCTGCAATCCCCCGGGGGACCCTGTTACTGCAAAGTCCTTCTCACTGGGCACACACTCCCAGGGGTTAATCACCCCTTCGTTTTACTGCTCCCCAGTCACTTACTGCAGGAAGCACCGTCCACGGGGTGCAGTATATCCCACCGCTGCCACCAGTTGTTACGGAGTCTGGGGGTTCCAGCCCTGCACCCCTCTTCCTGGACCCCACAGTGACTTTTATCCAGCCAGTAAAACAGAAGGTTTATTGGACAACAGGAACACAGGTTACAGCAGAGCTTGCAGGCACAGTCAGGACTCCTCCATCCAGTCCTTCTGGGGGTTCAGGGTGCTTGGATCCCAGCTAGGATACCCTGAATTCCGCCCCACAGCCCCAAACCCAAACTGTCCTGCCTTTCCTCCCTCCGGCCGGGGTCCTTTGTTCCCTCCTTCTCCGCCCAGGAGCTCTCCCCTCCCCCTTGCCGGGCTCAGGTTACAGGCTGATCACCTGTCCCGCACCTAAAGAGATCCCCTGCTTTCCCGTTCCCCACACAGACAGTCCCTACTCCATCACACCCCCACATCCCCCCACAGACCCCCTGGTGCCCTGCCCCCGCCTGGAGCCGTTCACCTTTCTTATTCTTCAGGTAGATGAGGAGTCCGGGCGCCAGGAAGATCAGCCCCAGCACGAAGCCCCCGACCCCCGTCAGCATCTTGCTCCTGGCGGAGTCAGACTGCGCCTCTGAAACAGGGACATGGAACGGGCTGGGTCAGACCCAGGGGCCTCCGGGCCGGGCTCCCATCTGTGCCAGTGACCAGCACCGGCCGGGGCAGAGCCAGGGGCCTCCGGGCCGGGCTCCCGTCTGCACCAGTGACCAGCGCCGGCTGGGTCAGAGCCAGGGGCCTCCAGGCTGGGCTCCCGTCTGCACCAGTGACCAGCGCAGGCCGGGGCAGAGCCAGGGGCCCCCGGGCCAAGCTCCCGTCCGCGCCAGTGACCAGCGCTGGCTGGGTCAGAGCCAGGGGCCTCCGGGCCTGGCTCCCGTCCACGCCAGTGACCAGCACCGGCTGGGTCAGAGCCAGGGGCCTCCGGGCCGGGCTCCCGTCCACGCCAGTGACCAGCGCCTGCCTGCCAGGGCAGAGCCAGGGGCTCTGGGCCGGGCTCTCATCCACACCAGTGACCGGCGCCAGCTGGGGCAGAGCCAGGGGCCAGGGCCTGCAGGAGCAGCTGTGGGACACTCTGCATCACGTCAGGGCTCCTCCTCTTCTGTGAGCTCAGAGCTCAGCTCAGGCCCTGCAGCGTGAGGTTTGATATTCCTGCCCATTGTCAGCATGAACCAGTCTAGCCCTGGATGCTCCTGTGAGCCACAGAAATAGCCAGTCTCTGTGTGAACCTTGCTCAGTTCTTGGGCTCAATGACACCCTGTGGCAGTGAGTTCCACAGGCTAATTACACAGTATGTGGGAAACGTCCTTCCTTTTACCAGGTGTGAATTTGCCCCTTTCCATTCCACTAAGTGTGTCCTTGTCCTTGTGCTGTGAGACAGGGAGAACAGACACCTCCAACCCAGGTCAATAGATTTGGGCTCATACAAGTGCTCTAAAAATTGTGAGTAGGGCTCGTGCTTTTGCTAAACACAAGCATACATGTAAAAATATAGATGTAACTGTTCAAATTGTAGAAGAAAATTCCCCCTATAAAAGCAGTGTCCTTTTCCAAATCAGGCCAAACCTTATACTGCTAAAACCATTGAATCTCTGCTGCAACAGGAAATCATTTGTGCGTGTACTTCCATGTGCAGTTCTCCAATTTGGCCAGTACAAAAAGCAGATGGATCATGGCATCTTAACAGGGGGTAGCCGTGTTAGTCTGTATCCACAAAAACAACAAGGAGTCTGGTGGCATCTTAAAGACTAACAGATTTATTTGGGCATAAGCTTTTGTGCATAAAACCCCCCACTTCTTCAGATGCATGTACTGATGATCAAAAATAAAATTAAGTGTCTCCAGCTGTTACAGCTGTTGTTTCCAAAATGCCTAATCTAATTAATCTGTAAATCCCAAAGCAAAATGATTTTCTACCGTTGGCATCTGTTGGGTTTGAATATAACGATAAGCTTTAGATAATGAGTTCAGCACTTCTGGAAGAGTGCTCCCAGCGTGGACATGATCAGTACTTTACCCCGAACCTAAATTCTCAAGATCGTTGAAATGTAAGAAATACAGCAGCAAATGAATTCCATGATATTGAACAGTCAGCACACCCCACCTCAACCCATTGCAGGAGCAACTAACGCAGCACCCTGGATTTCAACTTCGCACACGGAGTATAAAAACCAGGAAGTGAAATTAAAGTTTTAAATAAAACTAAAGTTATCAAATACTTCAAAGTGCTCCGAGCAGGAAAATGGAGCTTCCTACGGAAAACTTCAGCAGGAACCACTCCCGTATATTGATGGTCAATCCATGAGAGGGCAACAGACTAACACCATCTCTAGGAGGATGTGACTAGTACGTGGTATTAGGTGTAGCTAGTAGGTGGTACTTATCTTTAGGGGTTGTATGTGCTGTGACATTTATAACTTTATTGGTAACCCTAAAAAAACTGCTAAAAGACAGACGCTCGTGTACGTGTTAGGTGGCTATGGTCCCATGGGCTCTAAATCCAGAACAAACAGAGATAACGTTGTTGAACTTGAGGCTGTAGCCCAGAGCTGAACCCACTGGAACATAATTAACATGAAGCAGAATAAAAGGCTACACTAGACAGCGCTTTGAAGTCTTGGCTTGGGCTGGTATTTGTGGGGGCTGGGTGACCCAGCACTCTTACCCCAGTGCACGGTGAGGGGGCCCTGCAGGCTGATGTGCTCCACCTGGCACGTGTAGACGTCCCCACGCCGGGGGCTCATCTCCAGCATCACCAGGATCTGGAAGGTCCAGTCTCCGTTCTGGAGCAGCTCTGTAGACACCACCCCGGCCGTCTGCTCCTGCCCGTTCTTCAGCCACTTGATCTCGAAGTCCGAGGGGTAAAACCCCGTCACGGAGCAAACCAGCAGGTGGGAGTGGGGCTGGGTCCCTGATTTCGTGGGGGAAACTTTCACCTTGGGCTGAACTGGGGTGAGAGAGAGAGAGAGAGCGCAAGCTGGAGAAGGCTCCAGAGATGGAGGGGGGCTCAGAGAGAACCGGTGCCTCCCCAGGGAAATATTCCCCCCCCCATATGCCCAGCACCTGCGAAGTGTGATGCTCCCCAGGGTGTGTGGAGTCCAGTCCCCTCAACCATACACACGGCACCTTTCCAGGACAGGGCATCCAGCCCCCTGATACACCTGGCAGCTGCCTGGGGCAGGGCACCCTGGATGTGTGGGTCCCATTCCCCTGTACATGCCCAGGACAGACAGGGCTCCCCATGGTGTGTGGGGTCCAATTCCCCAGCCACCTCGATCCCCCCTCACTGCCCCGGCATGGGGCTGGTTCTCTCCTACCCCCCATTGTCCCAGGAAGGATCAGCAGAAAGGGGCTGAGGGGAGTTGCGTCCTGTTACCCCCATGGGGACAGAGCCAGGAACTGTCTGATGCTCAGGGCCCAGGCAGATGGGGTCTCAGCCCAGGGACTGCCCCCACCGCCTGCCAGGGGCACCCTGAGTGGGGAGGGGTGGGGTTGGGGGGTGGGCAGTTCTGCCCCATCACCCGGCCCGCACAGAACAGGAAGGGGGGTAGGAGCCGCAGCAGCCGCCTGCCCCAGATGGTCGGGGGGGGGTGCTGGGGCTGAACCCCTCAGAGGGGTGGGGTGCTGGGAAGGGGAAGGGGTCAGCTACCCCCCGAGACTGACCCGGGTGGGCTCTGCGCTCTGCGGACAGGGGGCGCCGCAGCCAGACCCGGGGGGGGGGAGACTCCCCCCCGTTACCCCGCCCCCTCGGAGCCCCGCCCCCACTCCTGACCCCGCCCCCCGCTCACCTGTGCGGCCGACCACCTTCCCCGTCTGCGCCACCCCGTAGTTGTGCCGGCAGAACGTGTCCACCGAAGCCCGCCTGTCCGCCAGGAACGCCTGGTCCTTGTTCCAGTACTCGGCGTCGGGCCGCCCCAGCTCCGTGTCCGCCACATACACCCCCAGGTCGCTGTCGAAGTGCGCGATCTGCTGCCGGTTGTAGATGTGCCGGTGCAGGAACCGGACCCGCTCGGTGCCGTTGGTGAAGTGACAGTCAGACTTGAACTGGAGCAGGAACCGCCCTGCGGGGGGAGACGGGCTGGGCTCAGCGACCCGCCCCCGGGTCCCGGCATGTCCGTAACTCCGGCACGGACCGCAGGGGCCGCGGCGCAGAGACGGGGAGGGGGAGAAACTGGGCGGAGGCGGGGACACCGGGACAGGCAGGATGGGGCTCCCCGGGGTGCCTGGGGTCTGACCCCCCCAGATACACCCAGCGCTGCCCAGGACGGGGCTCCCCGGGGTGCTGGGGTCTGACCCCCCCCGGATACACCCAGCGCTGCCCAGGACGGGGCTCCCCGGGGTGCTGGGGTCTGACCCCCCCAGATACACCCAGTGCTGCCCAGGACGGGGCTCCCCGGGGCGCTGGGTCTGACCCCCCCGGATACACCCAGCGCTGCCCAGGACGGGGCTCCCCGGAGCGCTGGGGTCCGAGCCCCCCGGATACACCCAGCGCTGCCCAGGATGGGGCTCCCCGGGGTGCTGGGGTCTGACCCCCCCAGATACACCCAGCGCTGCCCAGGACGGGGCTCCCCGGGGCGCTGGGTCTGACCCCCCCGGATACACCCAGCGCTGCCCAGGACGGGGCTCCCCGGAGCGCTGGGGTCCGAGCCCCCCGGATACACCCAGCGCTGCCCAGGACGGGGCTCCCCGGGGCGCTGGGGTCCGAGCCCCCCGGATACACCCAGCGCTGCCCAGGACGGGGCTTCCCGGGGCGCTGGGGTCCGACCCCCCGGACAGCGGTGGCGAGTTATATGGGTCCATGGTGCCCATGCTCCAGCAATGTTCAGGGCCCAGGGGCCCTGCTCCACCAATGTTCGGGGCCAGGTCTCTCCCACCGTCCCCACATGCCTCCCCCAAAGCATCCCCTGGCCCTGCCTGCTGCCCCCGCGTCTCTCCCCCAAGCGTCCCTGCCTGCATCCTGGGCAGTTGCCCCGCCACGCTGCGCTGCGCTGGGCTCGCTCACTGGCCGCTGGGCTACACGGCTGCTGAGCCTGCAGAGGGAGGAGGGGCACATGTGATCCCCCTCCCCCGACACCCACCAGGAGACAACTCCGACTCGGGGGGTCTTCCTAGAGTCTGGACCCGAGCAGCTGGGGCTTGGGGAGTGTCGGACGCACCCTGCCCCCCCCCCCCCCGCAGTCACCATTCCTGCCCCACGCTTGGCAAGGGGCAGCCCCATCCCCCAACCCCAGTGAGGCTACGGTGAGGGGCAGCAGCAGGGGAGGAGGTGCTCACGTGAGGGCAGCTCCACCCCCTCCCCCACCCCCGGCACCCCCAGAAGGGAGATGAGGGGGCTTCCTGCACCTGAGCAGCTGGGGCTTGGGGAGGGTCATGATACCCCGCCCCCCCCCCCGCCCCATCAGCAGTCACCACCCCTGCCGCAGGCTGGGCGAGGAGCAGCCCCATCCCCCTTGAACAAGGACGAAAAGTGTTGGCTGCCGCCTGAAGAATATCGCAAAAGAAGGGGCTCCATTTGGTTTTCATTTTAGAAAGTATTTGCTCCGGAGGGTTATTGAGCCGAGAGTGCTGGGTTGTTTCTGTATTCAAAAGAGTATTAAGTTGATATTCAGTTAAAAAAGTTTTCTTACAATAGTGATATTGTGCAATAGAGGGAAACTGTAAACGCTTATTGTTTCCAGTCCAGTTTTACATTATTTTAAAAAATATAGATTGGCTCACGAGGCAGGTGTGAGGGGAGGTGGGACTTGGACCCGGACCTGCTCTAGGCACGGCCAAAAATTATACAAACCTGCCGCCCCTTCCCCCGGATACACCCGGCGCTGCCCAGGACAGGGCTCCCTGGGGCGCTGGGGCCTGACCCCCCCCCCCCGATACACCCAGGACCTGCCCAGGACGGGGCTCCCCGGGGCGCTGGGGTCTCTACTCACTTGGGGGCTCTGTGCAATGAGCCAGGTGGGTTCTCAGCACCGTCACTGTCACTAGCAGAGCCCCAGCCCAGCGGCTCCTGGCCCCCAGGATCTGCCCCACTCCCATCGCTGCTCAGGAGGGAGAGACCTGGAAACTCCTCGGGACCCCCCAGACTGAGACCTTCTCTGTCCAGCTCCGAGCACCAGCCCCGGGACGCTGCCCACAGCCCCGGGGATTGGGCACCCCCAGCCCAGGGGCCAGGCAGCATCCGTGCTGGGCAGCATCATCAGTCGCCAGGCAGAGCCGGCGCCAGCAGGGCTCGGTTCCCTACTTCTCCCTCGCAGGGGGCAGAGCAGGGCCTGGGGTCGGGCTGCAGGACTCGCCCGGTGCCTGCCATGGCCCTGGGACAGCTGGAGAGCAGGGTTGGCCCAGGGACCAGCCCCCACCAGAGCAGGGCCCCCAACAACAGTCCTGGGACCCTCTGTCCCCTTCTCCTGGTACCTTGACCCTCTGCTGTCAGATGGGGCAGGATGGGTGTGGGGAGGTGTCTCTGGTTTGTCTGGGTAAATTTAGTCCCAGGGGAAGGTTTGGGGCTGGCCCCACAGGGAGAAGTTCTGAGCTCCCCCGTCCCCCACCTTGGTGGGCAGGACCGGCTCCAGGGTTTTTGCCACCCCGAGCGGTGGAGGGAAAAAAATAAAAAAGCTGCAATCGCAAGCGGCACCTGGCAGTAGCTCCACCGCCGCTTTCTTCTTCAGCCATAATTCTGTGGCCTGTCCTTCGCTCCGAGCAGGAGTGAGGGACCTGCTGCTGAAGAGCCGGACGTGTCGTCCCTCTCCATTGGCCGCCCCAAGCCCCTGCTTGCTGGGCTGGTGCCGGCCCTGTTGGTGGGCCTGAGCCCTGCCCCCCAGGCACCCCACCAGAGCAGGGACTCAGTCTCCATGGGTCAGGCACAGCTCGGCCTCCCAGCTGCTCCCACCATCGATCTCCCTAAGGGGCTTCTCAGGCCCCCCAGTCTCTGAGCCCCTCCCCCTCTCTGCTGCATTCACCCCCCACCCCCACTCCGTGGGGCAGGGCCGGACCAGTGTCCCCAGGGCCCAGCTGTGGGGGAGGCCCAGAGGAGTCAGTGACTGGCCCAGGGTCACACACAGTCTATGGCAGGGCCGGGAATGACCCCAGGGCTCCTGGGTCGCAGGCCAGCCCCCAAACTAACCCTAACCATAACCCTCTCTGGCGTCTCCAGTCCCCAGACCCCCTGCCAGGTGCAGTGTGACCACCCAGTGCATTAGTGGGGGGAGAGTTGGTGCCAGGGCAGGGGGCGAGGGGAGTTGGGCAGGGGACAGGGACCAACCTTCTGCACACGGCCCAGAACAGATGGGGTGGGTGGGTGGGAAGAGAGTTTGGTCAGTAACAGCAGATCGGAGCCGGCAGCTTCTGCGACAGATCGTGTGTCCCATCGCCCACCCCTGGGCCAGCCAGTCCCCGCCCTGGGGCCACATCAGAGCTAGTGCTCCCTAGAGGGCAAGGCCCCGTGCCCCAGTGTCCCATGGAGAATTCCCTTGTTACCTCTCTGTGCCCTGGCCTGCACTTAATGCTTATCCTGGCAAAGATCTGTGCTGAGATCCGTGGGTCAGGATGTGACCCCTGCAGGGAAGAGCTCTTAGGATCAGGGGGTGACCCCCCGCCCCAGTGCAGAGCTGGGCCGGCCAAGCCCCCGCTGTGCACACAGCTGTGCTGCAGGTATCTATAGACAGGATGAGTGCCGTGCGGGGAGGTGCTGTCCCCACACCAGGGACAAACCCCCACTAGTGGCACTGTGTCCACACTGGGGACAGACAGACCCTCGTGGCAGTGCTGAGCCTGCAGCGGGGACAACACCCCCCACCCCGGCGGTGCTGCCCCCACACTGGGGACTGACAGACCCCTCGCGGCAGTGCTGAGCCTGCACCGGGGACAACACCCCCCACCCCGGCGGTGCTGCCCCCACACTGGGGACAGACAGACCCCTCGCGGCAGTGCTGAGCCTGCACCGGGGACAACCCCCCCCCACCCCGGCGGTGCTGCCCCCACACTGGGGACAGACAGACCCCTCGCGGCAGTGCTGAGCCTGCACCGGGGACAACACCCCCCCCGGCGGTGCTGCCCCCACACTGGGGACAGACAGACCCCTCGCGACAGTGCTGAGCCTGCACCGGGGACAACACCCCCCACCCCGGCGGTGCTGCCCCCACACTGGGGACAGACAGACCCTCGCGGCAGTGCTGAGCCTGCACCGGGGACAACACCCCCCACCCCGGCGGTGCTGCCACCACACTGGGGACAGACAGACCCTCGCGGCAGTGCTGAGCCTGCACCGGGGACAACACCCCCCACCCCGGCGGTGCTGCCCCCACACTGGGGACAGACAGACCCCTCGGGGCAGTGCTGAGCCTGCACCGGGGACAACACCCCCCACCCCGGCGGTGCTGCCCCCACACTGGGGACAGACAGACCCTCGCGGCAGTGCTGAGCCTGCACCGGGGACAACACCCCCCACCCCGGCGGTGCTGCCCCCACACTGGGGACAGACAGACCCCTCGCGGCAGTGCTGAGCCTGCACCGGGGACAACACCCCCCACCCCGGCGGTGCTGCCCCCACACTGGGGACAGACAGACCCTCGCGGCAGTGCTGAGCCTGCAGCGGGGACAACACCCCCCCACCCCGGCGGTGCTGCCCCCACACTGGGGACAGACAGACCCTCGCGGCAGTGCTGAGCCTGCACCGGGGACAACACCCCCCACCCCGGCGGTGCTGCCCCCACACTGGGGACAGACAGACCCTCGCGGCAGTGCTGAGCCTGCACCGGGGACAACACCCCCCACCCTGGCGGTGCTGCCCCCACACTGGGGACAGACAGACCCTCGCGGCAGTGCTGAGCCTGCACCGGGGACAACACCCCCCACCCCGGCGGTGCTGCCCCCACACTGGGGATAGACAGACCCTCGCGGCAGTGCTGAGCCTGCAGCGGGGACAACACCCCCCACCCCGGCGGTGCTGCCCCCACACTGGGGACAGACAGACCCTCGCGGCAGTGCTGAGCCTGCAGCGGGGACAACACCCCCCCACCCCGGCGGTGCTGCCCCCACACTGGGGACAGACAGACCCTCGCGGCAGTGCTGAGCCTGCACCGGGGACAACACCCCCCACCCCGGCGGTGCTGCCCCCACACTGGGGACTGACAGACCCCTCGCGGCAGTGCTGAGCCTGCACCGGGGACAACACCCCCCACCCCGGCGGTGCTGCCCCCACACTGGGGACAGACAGACCCCTCGCGGCAGTGCTGAGCCTGCACGGGGGACAACACCCCCCACCCCGGCGGTGCTGCCCCCACACTGGGGACAGACAGACCCTCGCGGCAGTGCTGAGCCTGCAGCGGGGACAACACCCCCCCACCCCGGCGGTGCTGCCCCCACACTGGGGACAGACAGACCCCTCGCGGCAGTGCTGAGCCTGCACCGGGAACAACACCCCCCACCCCGGCGGTGCTGCCCCCACACTGGGTTGCTGGTTGGAGCCGCCCCACAGTCCGGTCCTGGCTGTGCAGCCGGGAATTTCTCCATCTCCTCTGGGTGAGGCCTGGTGCTGCTGCTCTGCCTGGTAACAGCTTGGTCAGTGCAGGGATTTCTGCCATTGGGTGTGGGCCCCTGGGCCAGGCTCCCCTGGCCAATGCTGGGTGCTGCCCCCCCCCGGGTGTGACATGTGCCTCCCCTGGCCCCCTAGTGCTGCCATCCCTGCGCCCAGCCCAGTGCCGGGGAGAGGAGATGGGTGCAGGACGGGGCGTCCCCATGGCCCAGCTGGCCCTGCTCACCCTGCTGGCCCTGCCGGGCACCGGGGCAGTGACAGGTACGGGCGGGGCAGGGGTTGTGACACCTGGGTGAGGGGAGGGGCAGTTTCACCCCCAGAACACCCGGCTCCCCCCCAGGGAGGGGACAATGGGGGGCTGATGGGGCAGGGAGGGGCACAGAGGGGAGCTGGATTGGGGGGAGACCTGCAGGGAGGAGGATGTCGTGCCATGGCAAGCAGGCGATGGGGTGGGCAGGGAGGGGTCAGAGGGCTGATCTGGACGGGGTGGGGGCTGCAGGGGGGAGGGTCTCACCCCTGTGGCAGGGAGAGGGGAGGGGAGGCTGGGACAGGGGCAGCAGAGGGATCGTGGCGAAGTCGCTGTGGTTTGGGTACGACACAGCCCTGCCCTAGGGGTGCAGCCCCCTTCCCCACAGGGACTGGGGGGCTGATCCCCCCAGGGGGGCACCAGGCACAGGGGTTTTGGGGAATGTTCCCCAAAGAGCCACGCCAGGGCCAGACCCTGCTGAGCAGTGACTGTGTCTGTGCAGAGCAGGGAGCCCCTGGCCCCGCTCCCTGGCCTGGCCCGATTGTCCCCCATCCCCCCAGGGCTCAGACCCATGGAGCGGCGGGGCTCTGTGGGGCCGACTCTCCTCGGCTGGTGGTGGCGGGTTCCCTCCTTTGCAGTCGCTCGGTGAGATCCTGCCGGGCGAGCTGGGGTCAGCGAACGAGTCCCTAGAATGCAGGTGCCCAACTCCCTTGGGCCCTGGGGAGTCCCAGCCTCAGCCCCCAGCCAGACCCCTCCCCCTCCCTGGAGTGTGTCTGACCCCCCAGCGCAGCTTTAATGTCTCTGGCTGGGGAGTTCTGGGGTCTCCCAGTGACCGGCCCTGGGGGGTGAGTGTCAGGGGCCAGGGACTGAAATCGCTCGAGAACCAGGTCATGGTGACCCCGGGACATGGAACCAGCCCCAGGTACAGAGGGGAAAATGGAATGTCTCCCTCCTCCCCATTTTTGATTGTGGTCATGTCCCCCTTCCCACGCTGAGTGGGTAGAGGCCTGGCCACCACTACTTGGATGGGAGACCTGTAGTGAACAAATTAGCAGGGGAAAGCACAGTAGGAGGGGCTGTCCCCTCCCAGGCAGCGCTGACCCCAATGCCCCAGCCTGATGCCCGGGGTCCCTGTGCTCCTGCAGCTGCTTTCCCCTCACACCGGGGAGTCCTAATGCCAAGGCCGGGGGGGACGGGGGAGGCTGTGAACTTAGGGGGAGCCCTCAGAGACCCTATTCCCTGGGCAGGGCCGGTGCTGACGCCCGTCTCCCCGCAGCGGAGAACGTACTGTCCCAGGCGGAGTTCTACCAGCGCACGGACCAGTCCCAGCAGGGGTCTGGCGAGTTCATGTTCGAGTTCGACCAGGACGAGATCTTCTATGTGGACCTGGAGAGGAAGGAGACGGTCTGGCGCCTGCCCGACTTCGGCAAGTTCACCAGCTTCGAGGCGCAGGGCGCCCTGGGCAACATCGCTGTGGACAAGCAGAACCTGGACATCCTGTTCCAGAGGTCCAACCACACGTGGGCTGAGAATGGTACGGCACGGGGGGCACCTTCCCTGCCAGGGACCTGACTCTCCCCTACCTTCCCTGCCAGGCACCCCTCCCGGGGCCCTCTCCCCACCTTGCTCACCAGTGGGCTCTCCCCTCCCCACACGGCTCCAATACCAGCCCCCACCAGAGACTGTGTGTCCCCACTCAGCTCCTCTCCCAGCCCCTGGAGGGCTCCAGGGAGCCAGCCAGCCGGGTCAGGGCTCTGCAGGGCAGGGCGCCCGGGCAGTTCACACCCTCCAGGCTAGGGGCCCACGGCAGCTCCTTTGTGAGGGCTGTTTGTGACCCCTGCCCAGCGCCAGGTCCTGCCCCTGAGGGATTCTTTGCCCTGCTGCTTGTGCCCCATGAGCCGTCAGTGCAGGGAGCTGGGATGCTCCGGTGACACCCTCACAGTCCGGGGGAGAGACCCCTGAGCTGGAGCCTGAGCACCAGGAACTGGCTGGCTCAGGGGGGCAGGGAGTGGGACATGGGGCCTTTCCCCTCTGGGAGGCGCCGGCTCCCATTCGGCCCCAGGGCAGTGACTGGCTGGCTCAGGGCCAGGCAATGGGACCCACTAACTCCTGTCTCCCCAGTGCCCCCTGAGGTGACCGTGTTCCCCGAAGACCCCGTGGAGCTGGGGGAGCCCAATGTCCTGATCTGCTTCGTGGACAAGTTCTTCCCGCCCGCTCTCAGCGTGACGTGGCTGAAGAACGGGCAGGAGGTGAAGGGGGGCATCTACGAGACCGACTTCTACCCCCGCCCGGACAACTCCTTCCGCAAGTTCTCCTACCTGCCCTTCCTCCCCAGCCAGGACGACTTCTACGACTGCCGAGTGGAGCACGGGGGGCTGCCTGAGCCCTTCACGAAGCACTGGGGTGAGGCCGGGGGACCTGGGGACTCCACTGACTCATAGACTCATAGGTCAGAAGGGACCAATATGATCATCTAGTCTGACCTCCTGCACAAAGCAGGCCACAGAACCCTACCCATCCACTTCTGTAACAACCCCTAACCTATGTCCGAGTTATTGAAGTCCTCAAATTGTGGTTTGAAGACCTCAAGCTGCAGAGAATCCACCAGCAAGTGACCCATGCCCCACGCTGCAGAGGAAGGTGAAAAACCTCCAGGGCCTCTGCCAATTGGCTCTGGAGGAAAATTCCTTCCCGACCCCAAATATGGCGATCAGCTAAACCCTGAGCATGTGGGCAAGACTCACCAGCCAGCACCCAGGAAAGAATTCTCTGCAGTAACTCAGATCCCATCCCATTTAACATCCCATCACAGACCACTGGGCATACTTACCTGCTGATAATCAAAGATCTATTGCCCAAATTAAACTATCCTATCATACCATCCCTTCCATAAACTTATCAAGCTTAGTCTTAAAGCCAGATATGTCTTTTGCCCCCACTACTTCCCTTGGAAGGCTGGTCCAGAACTTCACTCCTCTAATGGTTAGAAACCTTCGTCTAATTTCAAGTCTAAACTTCCTAATGTCCAGTTTATACCCATTTGTCCTTGTGTCTACATTAGTGCTAAGCTTAAATAATTCCTCTCCCTCCCCAATATTAATCCCCCTTGATATATTTATATAGAGCAAGCATATCCCCCCACAGCCTTCTTTTGGCCAGGCTAAACAAGCCAAGCTCTTTGAGTCTCCTTTCATAAGGCAGGTTTTCCATTCCTCGGATCATCCTAGTAGCCCATCTCTGAACCTGTTCCAGTTTGAATTCACCCTTCTAAACCATGGGAGACCAGAACTGCACGCAGTATTCCAGATGAGGTCTCACCAGTGCCTTATATAACGGTACTAACACCTCCTTATCTTTGCTGGAAATACCTCGCCTGATGCATCCTAAAACCGCATTTGCTTTTTTAACGGCCATATCGCATTGGCGGCTCAGAGTCATCTTGCGATCAACCAATACTCCAAGGTCCTTCTCCTCCTCTGTTGTTTCCAACTGATGCGTCCCCAATGTATATAAAATTCTTATTATTAATCCCTAAGTGCATGACCTTGCACTTTTCACTATTAAATTTCATCCTATTACTATTACTCCAGTTTACAAGGTCATCCAGATCTTCCTGTGTGATATCCCGGTCCTTCTCTGTGTGAGCAATACCCCCAGCTTTGTGTCATTCGCAAACTTTATTAGCACATTTCTGCTCTTTGTGCCAAGGTCAGTAATAAAAGGTTAAATAAGATTGGTCCAAAAACCGATCCTTGAGGAACTCCACTAGTAACCTCCTTCCAGCCTGACAGTTCACCCTTCAGTACGACCCGTTGGAGTCTCCCCTTTAACCAGTTCCTTATCCACCTTACAATTTTCATATTCATCCCCATCTTTTCCAATTTAACTAACAGTTCCCCATGTGGAACCGTGTCAAATGCCTTACTGAAATCGAGGTAAATTAGATCTACTGCATTTCCTTTGTCTAGATAATCTGTCACCTTCTCAAAGGAGGAGATCAGGTTGGTTTGGCACGATCTACCTTTTGTAAAACCATGTTGTAATTTGTCCCAATTACCATTGACCTCAATGTCCTTAACTACTTTCTCCTTCAAAATTTTTTCCAAGATCTTACATACTACAGATATCAAACTCACAGGCCTATAGTTACTCGGATCACTTCTTTTCCCTTTCTTGAAGATAGGAACTACGTTAGCAATTCTCCAGTCGTACGGTACAACCCCTGAGTTTACTGATTCATTAAAAATTCTTGCTAACGGGCTTGCAATTTCATGCACCAGTTCCTTTAATATTCTTGGATGGAGATTGTCTGGGCCCTCTGATTTTGTCCCATCAAGCTGTTCAAGTTTGGCTTCCACCTCAGATGTGGTAATATCCACCTCCATATCCTCATTCCTGTTTATCATCCTTCCATCATCCCTAAGCTCCTCATTAGCCTTATTAAAGACTGAGGCAAAGTACTTATTTAGATATTGGGCCATGCCTAGGTTATCCTTAACCTCCATTCCATCCTCAGTGTATAGTGGTCCCACTTCTTCTTTCTTTGTTTTCTTCTTATTTATATGGCTATAGAACCTTTTACTATTGGTTTTAATTCCCTTTGCAAGGACCAACTCTACACGGCTTTGAGCCTTCCTCACTTTATCCCTACATGTTCTGACCTCACTAAGGTAGCTTCCCTTGCTAATCCCACCTTTCTTCCACTCCTTATAGGCTTTCTGCTTTTTCTTAATCACCTCTCTGAGATGCTTGCTCATCCAGCTCGGTCTACAACTCCTTCCTATGGTTTTTTTCCCCTTTCTTGGGATGCAGGCTTCTGATAGTTTCTGCAGCTGCGACTTAAAGTAAAGGACTCCTGGGTTCTCTTCTGGCTTTGGGAGGGGAGTGGGGGCTAGTGTTTAGAGCAGGGGGGGCTGGGAGCCAGGACTCCTGGGTTCTCTCCCAGCTCTGGGAGGGAAGGTGGGAACAGCTCCCTCACTTGCCCTGTCCCTCTCCCCCTCTCTCCAGAAGCCCAGGTGCTGACTCCCGTCCCCGAGACCACAGAGACCCTGGTGTGCGCCCTGGGTCTGGCCGTGGGCATCGTCGGCATCATCGCGGGCACCATCCTCATCATCAAGGGGATGAAGATGAACGCCGCCCGCAACCCGCGGGGCCCCTTGTGAGTAGCCGCTACCCAGGGAGAGCACCAGCCGCACCCATGGCCCACCCAGCACCCACTGGGGAGAATCCCCTGCCTGCTGTGCCCCCCCCAGCCAGCCACAGCCCCTGGGCACCCCAGCACCCCCTGGGGAGCCCCCCCACCCACTGCGTCCCTCTCAGCGAGCCACAGCCCCTGCCCCACCCACCTGCTGTGCTCCCCCAGCCACCTCCCCTGTTTGAATGGGAGACTCCCTGGGGTGCTGGGGAATGGCCCCGATCCCTGCCAGTCTCACGTCAGGGCCCAGGGCTCCTTGTAACTGACTCTCTTTGCCTTTCAGATAAACGCGGGGAGGAGCCGGGGCCCCCGAATCTGCCCGGTGCCTGCGTGGGACCCACTCGCACACACCCAGCTCTGCCCTCAGCATCCCTGCTCCATGCCAGTTGCCAGCTGCTGTACCCAGGCAGGAGCCCCCAGCCCCGTAACCGTGACACCCAACCCGCTAGAGCAGGGGGGGCCAAGCTGAGCCTAAGAAGGAGCCAGGATTTACCAATGGACATTGCCAAAGAGCCACAGTAACACTCAGCAGCCCCCCCATCCACTCCCCCCGCCCGCTCCCAGTGCCTCCCGCCCACCGCCCGGCAGCCGACCAGCGCTTCCCCCTCCCTCCCTGGACCTCCCGATCAGCTGTTTGTGGGGTGGCTCTGTGGGGAGGAGCGAGGGCAGAGCAGGCTCAGGGGAGGGGGCGGGAAGGGGTGGAGTGGGGCAGGGCTGGTGGCAGAGCCAGGGGTTGAGCAGTGAGCACCCCGCACACACTGGAAAGTTGGCACCTATAGCTCCAGCCCCAGAGTCGGTGCCTGTACAAGGAGCCGCATATTAACTTCTGAAGAGCCGCATGTGGCTCCGGAGCCACCCCTGGGCTAGAGACTCACCGGGGAGTCGGCCCATCGGACTTCCCTCACTCACCCCTGCTGGGCTTGGGGGGCACCTATCCAGGGAGAGGGCTGCTGCCCCATGGGGCTGGGGCTGGGGGTCGCCCCTCGTCAGGGGGCAGCAGGGGAGAGGGTGTGACGAACTGGGAATGTTCTTAATGTTTGCTCTGAATACTGTGTTGGTGCCTCAGTGTCCCCATGGCAGTTCTGAAGTATCTGGCAGAGCAAAGGGCCAGTGCCCCTAAATGCCTGACCCTCTGTCTCCTAGCAACTGGTGGCCTGGGCCCCCCCTCTGCAAAGGTGCCAACTGAAGGTGTTGGAGACAAAGGGATCAGGTGACCTCCTGGCCTGGGAAAGGGGCTGAGCAGAGAGGAGGGGCTGGAGGGGTTGTCAGTCTGGAGCTGCCTGGGGACAAGGAGTGAAGGGCAGACCTAGGGGTCTGGCTCACTGCCCCCCAGAATGGACCCGGCCGAGGGGTCTGGTTCGCTGTATCTACAAGCTCTGTTTTAGACCCTGTTCCTGTCATCGAATAAACCTCTGTGTTACTGGCTGGCTGAGAGTCACGTCTGACTGCAAAGTGGGGGTGCAGAACGCTGTGGCTTCCCCAGGACCCCGCCTGGGTGGGCTCGCTGTGGGAAGCACACGGAGGGGCAGAGGATGCTGAATGCTCCCAGGAGAGACCCAGGAGGTGAAGCCGTGTGAGCTTCTTGCCCTGCAGACAGTCTGCTCCAAGGGAGAGGAGGCTCCCCAGAGTCCTGACTGGCTTTGTGGGGAGCTGTTCCAGAGCATCGCCCGGGAACTCCATGACAGAAGGCTGCTGCCCCATGGGGCTGGGAATGGGGGTCACCCCACATCAGGGGGCAGCAGGGGAGAGGGCTGCTGCCCCGTCGGGCTGGGGCTGGGGGTCGCCCCTCGTTAGGGGGCAGCAGGGGAGAGGGCTGCTGCCCTGTGGGGCTGGGGCTGGGGGTCGCCCCTTGTCAGGGGGCAGCAGGGGAGAGGGCTGCTACCCCATGGGGCTGGGAATGGGGGTCGCCTCTCGTCGGGGGCAGTAGGGCCCATGGGGCTGATCCAAACCCCACTGCCGTCATGGGGAAGGTTTTTCGTGACTCCAGTGGGTGCTGGATTGGGCCTAACCCTAACCCGGCCCCTATTGGCCAGAGGCTGCTGTCAGTCACCCCAGATAAAGCCCCTCCAGCCATTACACAGGAGGCTTTGAGCCAGATTTGGCCATTCCCGGTCAATAGGGTCCCTGTGGGGCGGGATCGGGCCCATGGCTGGGGCTGGGGCAGCCCCAGTGCCCAGCTAACGGCCCCATCGCACCCGTGTGCGGCTCCCCCGGGGTCCAGCCCTGCTGAGCCCAGCGCCCTGCGCGGGGTCTGTGTGGGAAGGGCCCCATCCCTGTACAGCCCCCACCCTGTGCCCCGTGTGTGTCCACAGCCCTGCGCCCCCCATCGCTCTGCAGCTTTGCTAACAGCAATAAAGTGGGTTTGGGACATTTCTGAGGTTTTGATCATGATTTAAAATCTGGTCAGTCTGGCCTGTGCCCACGGCAGCCTGTGTTATCCCAGCACAGCCGCTGTCGGTCCAGGGCACCAGGTTACACTGGGAGTTAAGGGAGTTTGATAGGAGGGATAAGGAAGGAGCCAGGACTTCTCGGTTTTATCCCAGTTCTGGGAGGGGAGTGGGGGCCAGTGGGAGAGAACTGGGAGTCAGGCTTCTGGAGTTCCCATTGCTGACACTGACTTGCTGCAAGTGGTGACACACCCTGTGCCTCAGTTTCCCCTTGTGTGAAATGTGACCAGTCTCCTCCTGGGTTGGTGGAGGAGGCTCTGGGGCTGAGGGATGATCCATGGAGCACTTTGAGCTCGTCTCATGGCTGGAAGCCCTGGAGCAGGGCAGGGCTCATGGGCCAGGCTCCCCCGGGACTGAACCCCACAGGGCGAGTGGCTGCAGATAGATGCTGGCCTGTCTGGAGGCTGCGGTGACATCTCCCAGGCTGGGATCACTGTGACATGAAGGACAGATTCCCCCCCCAAACATGGCATTGAGCTCCCAACCCAGGGGTTCCTTGTAGCATGTGCTGGGAGATCCCTGAGATGGGTCCCCCCCCCATAGAGCCACTTGGAACTGGGGCACCACTGAGCCCGTCTGACTCACGAGCCTGGGTTCCCTTTACCTTGTACTACTCTGCAGCCTGCCAAGCCCCCCTTCCCCCTCCCCGGCTTCAGCCTGCACATTCCCAGCACACACAGGTGGGGACACACCCAGCTGCAGCTTCACACACATGCTGAGATCAGCTCTGCAGGGGAAGGCTCAGCGAGGGACCTGCCCCGTCTCAAGTGCACCCCGCTCTAGAGGGTAAACCCAGAATTACACCGTCCGGCGCTGCACAGAGATCGGTACAGCGCCAGCTCGTGACATCCGCCCCCTCCCGCAGTGTGGAGAGGAATATGCACAGCTTCCTGCCCCCCTTCTGATTGTCACACACTGGTGTTAGAGAAAACAAAGCCACGTTACCACACGTAGCCCCTCCACCTGTGATTTATTCCTAACAGACGCTTGGGGCTGTTCAAACTGATCAGCTGGAGCCGCCAGTTCAGCGACAGTTTTCACCTTTTTATCCCACAAACGTTTTACATCATCATCACACACACACAGGAAATGCCCCTGAGCAACAGGATCACCCATTTCTGCAGAGCTTGTAACACCTCCCCGCCCCCCCCTGTACCCAGGGCCGGTGCTAGGATTTCTGACACCCTAGGCGCCGGGACATTTCGCCACCCCCCGCCCTGGGGATGCCCTGGGTTGCCGGACCGCCACGGCGGCTCCCTGACCCAGGGGACGCCCTGGGTTGCCGGGCCGCTGCGGCGGCTTCCTGACCCGGGGGCGCCCTAAGCTGCCGGGCTGCCGCGGCTCCGCAGTGACCCCGGGGGCGGCCTAAGCGGCCTAAGCTGCAGGCAGCTGCTGCCGCCAGCAGCTCAGACTATGCAGCGACCACTGCAACCATTTAAAAAATTTGGAGGGGGCGCCGCTCTTTGGTGCCCCCAAATCTTGGCGCCCTAGGCAACCGCCTAGTTCGCCTAAATGGTTGCACCGGCCCTGCCCGTACCCCTTTCTCCATCACCTCTCTCAGCTGCTGCCGCAGGCCACATTGCTCATTCCAGCCCCTCGCTTTAGGCTTCTGAACTCTACTCTAGATGCTTCAAGTGGGAAAATGATTTAAAACCATTCCCTGGAATTTACCCGAATCTGCAGCATCACCAACAGGCATCTTAGTGAATCTGTCCAGAGCTCTCCCAGACGCCTTTGCAACCAACGTGGGCATCGTTTGGTCCTCAGGGATCGCGTGGAGCACACACAGCCGCTCAGAGTGATGAAATATTCAGCCATGTCCCTGTCGCTGTAGGCAGGACACAACCGCTCCCATTGGTGGATTTTTGGAGCGGTGGGACCCCCTGGTGTGTGTGTGGGGGGTGCTGGTTCCACCTCTCTATCAAGTCCAGTTCATGCTTCCTTTCTCCTTCCTTCTCCTCCACAGCGAGCTGCTGGGCCTCGGTTTCCTGATCAGCCTCTATCGGTCTCAGTTCCAGGGTGCTCTGGTGCACAGCCTCTTGTCCGGCATCTCTGCTTGTGCGGTTCTTCGCTCTGCCGCTTCTCGCACATCGATCTCCAGCTGCTTTAATTCCACTTGCAGTGCGGGGCAGGGAGCTGCAGGCAGCGGCTGAGCCCCAGGCAGAGCGAACAGCAGGAGTCTGTCACAGACACAGACACAGCCAGGGGAAGTGGGGGGGAAGACAGACGTGGGGGAGCAGCGATGGGCACCCTGGGGCTGGTATTAAATACACCGTACAGAGGGGGCTTCCTGGAGGGGACTATAGCAACACCCCTCCCTGCAGAGCAGACCTGGGCTGCAGCTGGCTCCATCCATCACTCCCACCCCTACAGAGACCCACACAACCCTCTCTGCCCCCCTAGAAACCGCCACTGGCCCCTGTGCCCCTGTCACCTCTCTCCAGAGAGCCCCACCTCTGTGCTTCCAGAGACAGCTCCCCTCCTCCCTGCTCCCTACAATCTTCCCCTTTGCCTTCCCCCTTCCTCCAGTCCATTGAACCCTGTGGCCAGTGGGAGCTGCACCCGAGGCAGGCACCTGCTTGCAGACTCAGAACTGCCTGGTGCCTCCACAGCGTGGGGAGGGGGAGCCACGGGTGAGCAAGCCCCGGTCATCAGCGTCACAGGCCCAACAATTCTCTGTTTGGGGATTTAATTTCACTGAGGCAAGTAATTCAAGCTACTCTTCCTTTCCAGACAGCTGGTGGCTTTTCCAGTAAGAAAACGTACAATGTCTTTGCAAAGAACTCCATTGATCGGTTTTCACTTGCGAAGTGTGTGTTCTGGTTGTTCCTTTATTTTGTTAACTCAGTTTCAGAGTCAATTTATAAGTCACTGAATTGTACCTGGTTTCTTCCATTGGTCCAAAATGACATGGAAGATGTGCAGATTTTTATTTCTGTGGGTGAAACCACCCTGTGTGGAAATGAGTCAGAGCTAGAAAACCCTGCAAGGGTAGGGGTCCCTTCAGGACATTGTCCTCAAGCCATTTTTTCCTCTGGGCATCCCACTCTATTGTTCCCTCCTTCAGTGATAGTGATCAGTGTCTCCACCCACAGGGGAGATTGTTTTTTCTAAGAGCAATTATTTTATTTTACGAATTTAGAGGCAACACACAAGACAATGAAAATAAAGAGTTACTTCCACGTAGCATTTCATGTTGCTGACTTTCTTCTCCTCAGACGATAAAGTTTATGAATTGCGAGGTTTTGCTCTGGTTCTGGCACCGGAATGAGATTTTTTGCAAGGCTCCCTGTTTGGCTGTGGTAGAAACAGGACCTTTCTTTGCAGGTGTCTCTTCCTGGTGGGTAGCTCACTTTCAAACTCGTGTTTTCGTCTTACATCGAACACATGCTTCACACTTTCACTAGGCTTAGTGCCTTCTGCTGTCCCATTGCTGGTCTCCTCTGCCACTTGTCTTTCAATAGTAGTTCCAGGGTTGTCATAATTTTTACTGTAGTTTCTAAATGGGATATTAAGTCCTGTAGTCTACTTACAACATCCTCTTGTTGCTCCACAATGTGCATTAGCTCTTGAATCCGTTTATTCCGTGTCATCATTTTCTCAGTAGCTTCTTCTGTTGAGCAGATTCACCTAATCACTTGCATTCCAAGCTCTTCGGTTCTCTGCGTCAGCTCTTCTTTGGATTTAGTTAGCTCAACGGTAACTTTCCCCAGCTGTTGTTCAAGCCAAGCAATAGCTTCCTGTGGGTCTTCTAGGGATCCTGTGAGCTCCTCCTGCCTGCTCCTTACTATCAGTGACATCAGCTGGCAGAGAATTAATAATGCCCTCAAGAGCAATACAGTTTTCAGGAGCTCCTTCCAGCATTCCAGCTCTTTCATTACAGTGAGAATTCTTTATCTCCTGTTCTTCATCCAGGTTTTTGGCACATTCATTTACCAAATCCTGGTAGATTTCCAAGCGTTGTTCAGAGGCTTCTGCCAGCAACTCTGGATCATGAGAAAGGCATTGCCTGAAATCTGTTTTCCATTGAGAAAAATATTGAGTGAATTCTTGTGTGACTTCTTCACGAAGTTTTAATTCCAGGAGTCACTTATCTTTTCTCTCGTTGATCAGCTTCCTTCTCAAGTCTTCTCTTATAGTTAGTAGTCTCAGTGTCACGGAGTCCCCGGGCGATGCTCTGGAACAGCTCCCCACAAAGCCAGTCAGGACTTTGGGGAGCCTCCTCTCCCTCGGAGCAGACTTGTTCAGGGCAAGAAGCTCACACGTCTTCACCTCCTGGGTCTCTCCTTGGAGCATTCAGCATCCTCTGCCCCTCCGTGCGCTTCCCACAGCGAGCCCACCCAGCGGGGTCCTGGGGAAGCCACAGGGTTCTGCACCCCCACTTGGCAGTCAGACGTGACTCTTAGCCAGCAAAACAGAGGTTTATTCGATGACAGGAACAGAGTCTAAAACAGAGCTTGTAGATACAGCGAACCAGACCCCTCGGCCGGGTCCATTCTGGGGGGCAGTGAGCCAGACCCCTAGGTCTGCACTTCACTCCTTGTCCCCAGGCAGCTCCAGACTAACAACCCCCTCCAGCCCCTCCTCTATGCTCAGCCCCTTTCCCGGGCCAGGAGGTCACCTGATCCCTTTGTCTCCAACACCTTAAGCCGGCACCTTTGCAGGGGAGGGGCCCAGGCCATCAGTTGCTAGGAGACAGAGTGCCAGGCATTTAGGGGCACTGGCCCTTTGCTCTGCAGCAACCTTATCCCACCACCTAGATACTTAAGAACTGCCTAGGGGACACTGAGGCACCAACACAGTGTTCAGAGCAAACATTAAAACAGTCCCAGTTCATCACACAGCCCATGGGCCTCACCTGTGGGGCTGATCCCCAAGGTAAACAGGATGGTCTTGTTTTGTGGGAGCTATCAGAAGCTTAAAGCCACTGCCCCTGGTGCCCCATGAGCCGTCAGTGCAGGGAGCTGGGACGGTTCGGTGTCCGTGACGCCCCCACAGTCCTGGGGAGAGACCCCTGAGCTGGAGCGTGAGCACCAGGGACTGGCTGGCTCAGGGGGGCAGGGAATGGGGAAGGGGCCTCTCCCCTTTAGGGGGCGCTGGCTCCAATCTGGCCCCAGGGCAGTGACTGGCTGGCTCAGGGGGGCAGGGAATGGGACCCACTAACCCCTGTCTCCCCAGTGCCCCCTGAGGTGACCGTGTTCCCCGAAGACCCCGTGGAGCTGGGGGAGCCCAACGTCCTGATCTGCTTCGTGGACAAGTTCTCCCCACCGGTGCTGCGCCTCACGTGGCTGAAGAATGGGCAGGAGGTGACGGGGGGCGTCTCCGAGACCGACTTCTATCCCCGCCAGGACAACTCCTTCCGCAAGTTCTCCTACCTGCCCTTCCTCCCCAGCCAGGGCGACTTCTACGACTGCCGGGTGGAGCACTGGGGGCTGCCCGAGCCCTTCATGAAGCACTGGGGTGAGGCTGGGGATCCCACTGGGCACAGGGCTGGGAGCCAGGACTCCTGGGTTCTCTTCTGGCTCTGGGAGGGAAGTGGGAGTTGGTGTTTAGAGCAGGTGGGGGCTGGGAGCCAGGACTCCTGGGTTCTCTCCCAGCTATGGGAGGGAGGGGTGGGAACAGCCCCCCTCACTCCATGCCCTGTCCCTCTCCCCCTCTCTCCAGAAGTCCAGGTGCCCACCCCCGTCCCCGAGACCACAGAGACCCTGGTGTGCGCCCTGGGCCTGGCCATGGGCATCATCGGCATCATCACGGGCACCATCCTCATCATCAAGGGCATGAAGATGAATGCTGCCCGCAACCCGCGGGGCCCCTTGTGAGTAGCCGCTGCCCGGGGAGGGGACCCACTTCACCCGCCGCCCCTGGGCCCACCCAGCACCCCCTGGGGAGACTCCCAACCCCTGTGTCCTCCCAGCCAGCCACAGCCTCTGGGCGCACCCAGCACCCGCTGGGGAGACCCCACCCGCTGTGCCCCCCCCCAGCCAGCTACAGCCCCTGGGTCCACCCAGCACCCCCTGGAGAGAACCCCCCACCCACTGTGTCCCCCTCAGCCAGCCACAGCCCCTGGGCCCACCCAGCACCCACTAGGGAGACCCCCCCACCCTGCTGTGTGCCCCCTCAGCCAGCCACAGCCCCTCCCCACCCACACCCCCTGGGGAGACCCCCCATCTGCTGTGACCCCAAGCCAGCCACAGCTCCTGGGTCCATCCAGTACCCCCAGGGGAGACCCACCCACCTGCTGTGCTCCCCCCAGCCAGCCACAGCCCCTGGGCCTACCAAGCACCCACTGGGGAGACCCACCCACCTGCTGTGCTCCCCCCAGCCAGCCACAGCCCCTGGGCCCACCAAGCACCCACTGGGGAGACCCACCCACCTGCTGTGCTCCCCACAGCCAGCCACAGCTCCTGGGTCCATCCAGCACCCCCTGGGGAGACCCACCCACCTGCTGTGCTCCCCACAGCCCCTCCCCCACCCACACCCCCAGGGGAGAGCGTCCAGCTCCTGTGACCCCCCCAGCCACCTCCCTTGTTTGAATGGGAGACTCCCTGGGGTGCTGGGGAATGGCCCCAATCCCTGCCAGCCTTGCGTCGGGGCCCAGGGCTCTTGGTAACTGACTCTCTTTGCCTTTCAGATAAATGCGGGAGTGGAGCCGGGGCCCCCGAATCTGCCCGGTGCCTGCGTAGGACCCACTCGCACACACCCAGCTCTGCCCCCAGCGTCCCTGCTCCGTGCGTGTTGCCAGCTGCTGTACCCAGGCAGGAGCCCCCAGCCCCGTAACGGTGACACCCAACCCGCTAGAGCAGGGGGGGCCAAGCTGAGCCTGAGAAGGAGCCAGAATTTACCAATGGACATTACCAAAGAGCCACAGTAACACTCAGCAGCCCCCCATCTGCTCCCCCCGCCCGCTCCCAGTGCCTCCGGCCCACCGCCCGGCAGCCGACCAGCACCTCCCCCTCCCTCCCTGGACCTCCCGATCAGCTGTTTGTGGGGTGGCTCTGTGGGGAGGAGCGAGGGCAGAGCAGGCTCAGGGGAGGGGGCGGGAAGGGGTGGAGTGGGGCAGGGCTGGTGGCAGAGCCAGGGGTTGAGCAGTGAGCACCCCGCACACACTGGAAAGTTGGCACCTATAGCTCCAGCCCCAGAGTCGGTGCCTGTACAAGGAGCCGCATATTAACTTCTGAAGAGCCGCATGTGGCTCCAGAGCCACCCCCGGGCTAGAGACTCACCGGGGAGCCGGCCCATCGGACTTCCCTCACTCACCCCTGCTGGGCTTGGGGGGGCAGCTATCCAGGGAGAGGGCTGCTGCCCCATGGGGCTGGGGCTGGGGGTCGCCCCTCGTCAGGGGGCAGCAGGGGAGAGGGCTGCTGCCCCGTGGGGCTGGGGGGTCGCCCCTCATCAGGGGGCAGCAGGGGAGAGGGCTGCTGCCCCATGGGGCTGGGAATGGGGGTCGACCCTCGTCAGGGGGCAGCAGGGGAGAGGGCTGCTGCCCCATGGGGCTAGGAATGGGGTTTGCCTCTCGTCGGGGCAGTAGGGCTCATGGGGCTGATCCAAACCCCACTGCCGACATAGGGAAGGTTTCTCTTGACTCCAGTGGGTGCTGGATTGGGCCGCAAGCCTGGCCCCTATTGGCCAGAGGCTGCTGTCAGTCACCCCAGATAAAGCCCCTCCAGCCATTACCCAGAAGGCTTTGGGCCAGATTCGGCCATCCTGGGTCAATAGGGTCCCTGTGGGGCGGGATCGGGCCCATGGCTGGGAGTGGGGCAGCCCCAGTGCCCGGCTAACGGCCCCATCGCACCCATGTGAGGCTCCCCCGGGGTCCAGTCCTGCTGAGCCCAACGCCCAGCGCGGGGTCTGTGTGGGAAGGGCCCCGTCCCTGTGCAGCCCCCGCCCTGTGCCCCCCCATCGCTCTGCAGCTTTGCTAACAGCAATAAAGTGGGTTTTTGGGATGTTTCTGAGGTTTTGATCCTCATTTAAAATCTAGTCAGTCTGGCCTGTGCCCGCGGCAGCCTGTGTTATCCCAACCCAGCCCCTGTCTGTCCAGGGGCTCTGGGTTATACCGGGAGTTAAGGGAGTTTGGTAGGAGGGGTAAGGAAGGAGCCAGGACTCCTGGGTTCTATCCCAGTTCTGGGAGGGGAGTGGGGGCTAGTGGGGGAGAATTGGGAGTCAGGCTTCTGGGGTTCCCGTTGCTGACACTGACTTGCTGCAAGTGGTGACACACCCTGTGCCTCAGTTTCCCCTTGTGTGAAATTTGGCCATTCTCCTCCTGGGTTGGTGGTGGGAGCTCTGGGGCAGCAGGATGGTCCATGAAGCACTTTGAGCTCGTCCCATGGCCGGGAGCCCAGGAGCAGGGCAGGGCTCATGGACCAGGCTCCCCCGGGACTGAACCCCGCAGGGCAAGCGGCTGCAGAGAGACGCTGCCTGTCTGGGGGCTGCGGTGACGTCCCCCAGGCTGGGGTCACTGTGACATGAAGGGCAGATCCCCCCCCGAAACATGGTATTGAGCCCCCAACCCAGCGGTTCCTTGCACCCCTTCACTAGCATGTGCTGGGAGACCCCTGAGATGGGTCCCCCGCCCCGTAGTGGCACTTGGAACTGGGGCACCACTGAGCCCATCTGACTCACGAGCCTGGGTTCCCTTTACCCCGTACTGCTCTGCAGCCTGCCAAGCCCCCCTTCCCCCTCCCCGGCTTCAGCCTGCAGGTTACCTGCACACACAGGTGGGGACACACCCAGCTGCAGCTTCACACACAAGCTGAGATCAGCTCTGCAGGGGAAGGCTCAGCGAGGGACCTGCCCCGTCTCAAGTGCACCCACCTCTAGAGGGGAAACCCAGAATTACACCGTCCGGCGCTGCACAGAGATGGGTACAGCGCCAGCTCGTGACATCCGCCCCCTCCCGCAGTGTGGAGAGGAATACGCACAGCTTCCTGCCCCCCTTCTGATTGTCACACGCTGGTGTTAGAGAAAACAAAGCCACGTTACCACACGTAGCCCCTCCGCCTGTGATTTATTCCTAACAGACGCTTGGGGCTGTTCAAACTGATCAGCTGGAGCCGCCTGTTCAGCGACAGTTTTCACCTTTTTATCCCACTGTGATGAACTGGGACTGTTTTAATGTTTGCTCTGAACACTGTGTTGGTGTCTCAGTGTCCCCTAGGCAGTTCTTAAGTATCTAGGTGGTGGGATAAGGTTGCTGCAGAGCAAAGGGCCAGTGAACATAAATGCCTGGCACTCTGTCTCCTAGCAACTGATGGCCTGGGCCCCTCCCCTGCAAAGGTGCCGGCTGAAGGTGTTGGAGACAAAGGGATCAGGTGACCTCCTGGCCCGGGAAAGGGGCTGGAGGGATAGTTAGTCTGGAGCTGCCTGGGGACAAGGAGTGAAGTGCAGACCTAGGGGTCTGGCTCACTGCCCCCCAGAATGGACCCGGCCGAGGGGTCTGGTTCGCTGTATCTACAAGCTCTGTTTTAGACTCTGTTCCTGTCATCGAATAAACCTCTGTTTTGCTGGCTAAGAGTCACGTCTGACTGCAAAGTGGGGGTGCAGAACCCTGTGGCTTCCCCAGGACCCCGCCTGGGTGGGCTCGCTGTGGGAAGCACACGGAGGGGCAGAGGATGCTGAATGCTCCAAGGAGAGACCCAGGAGGTGAAGACGTGTGAGCTTCTTGCCCTGAACAAGTCTGCTCCGAGGGAGAGGAGGCTCCCCAAAGTCCTGACTGGCTTAGTGGGGAGCAGTTCCAGAGCATCGCCCGGGGACTCCGTGACAACTGGTGGCAGAGCGGTGGGATATACTGCAGCCCGTGGATGGCGCTTCCTGCAGTAAGTGACTGGAGAGCAGTAAAACAGAGGAGGGATAATGAGGACCAGGCGTGCTGAAGGCTAAGAGAGGGACGGTTTCAGGGGGCAGTTAACCTCTGGGAGTGTGTGACCAGCGAGAAGGACTGTTGGAGTAACAGGGTCCCCCTGAGGACTGCAGCGAGCAGTCACAGGGGCGGAGGAGCTTGCTGCTCGACCCTGGGAGAGAGAAGGATTTTGCAGTAGCAGGGTTCCCCTGGGGATTGCAGGAGCAGTCCCAGGGGCGGACGAGTCTGCAGCTCGACCCTGGCAAAGAGGCGGTGATCACGAGAAGGGCTGGCACACCAGGGGTTCTTCCTGGAAACCATGGAGGAGCCAAGAGCACACAGGCCTGTGAGTCCAGAGCCAATTGGGAACAGTGAAGTGATGGCGTATCACGAGCTCCTTAAGAAGGACATTGTGATCCTGTGCACAAAGAGAGAGTTACGCATGGGGAAGTTCACCAAGGCACAGTTAATCGTGCAGTTGGAGGAGGACCGCTCTGAGGAGCAGATTCCTGATCCAGATGGGGCTACAAGAGGATCTGGGAGCAGCTGGAGCAGCAGCCAGGCATCCCCGAGAGTCTGGTCCCCAACCAGACAAGGGTCTTCATGATTGGGTTCCCCATCAGGGGATCGGAGACGGATGGGATTGGAACAGAGCCTGAGAGAGCGAGAGGACCATGAGAACGAGCAAGAGGCTGTGGAAAAGCTGCAGGAGAAGCAGCAGCAGCACGGACTGGTGATGGTGGAGTGGAGAGACATAGGGGGCTGTCCAGGGGTCAGTGGGGAAACACGCCTGCAGGGGCGAGGCCCTGGGACAGAGGGAACTGTGGTGGTGCAGCCGCAGATGCTGAGGGGCTGTGGGACCTGGGTGAAGGTCCCTGGGGTGAAGCCCCTCGCCCTGCCTATGGCACGGATTCCTGTGCAGACGCAGGAGGGGTCGGACTGGCTGCTCATTGGGGTTCTCCAGGATATCAGCTGGGAGGCCCTGTTGGGGGGTGACTGTCTCCCCTTGGGACAGGATCCAGGCCCTGCTCCTGTAACTGCCGAGGGTTTGAATTTAAATCCAGGGAACCAATTGGCTGGGATGGAAATGGTCAGTGAAAATGCAAATGACCTTGCTGGCAGTGGGGAGGGGCTGCTGGGCTCAGGATACCTGCCTACTTGTAACCAGCCCCCTGGGACTGAGGGGGAGGGAGAGATGCTCCCCACCCCCCTGCACACCGGAGAGGGGGCTCCCGCTGGCTCTGATGCTGTGACCAGAGCAGAGAGCTCGCTGCCTGCCCCCACTGGGACAGCCAGGGCAGCGCTGAACACGGGGGGAGCTGAGACCCCAGCTGAGTGGGGGGACACCCAGGCAAGGCAGGTCAGCTGCCAACCAGGTTTGCCTGGTCCAGATGTGCTGCTGGGAAGTGATTATACAGCAGGGAGGGAGCTACCAGGGACAAGGCTCAGGGGGGCTGTGACCCCAGGCCCAGCCAGTGAGAGGGAACAGGTCCCACTCCGTGCCCCAGCAGCTGAATCCCAGACCGAGCTGCAGAGAGATCCCTCCTTGGAGAAGCTGAGGGAACTTGCTGGCCACAGTGCTGCAAACCCCCTTGGGGAAGGCTGCAGGGACAGAGTCCTGTGGGAGAAGGGATTCCTGTACCGGGAATGGGCTCCCCAAGGGGAAGTAGGACTGAGGGGAAGCAGGAGGCAGCTGGTGGTGCCCCAGGAATCCACAGGGTTCTTCCCTCTCAAGCTGCTGGATGAGAGAAGAGTGAGGGGACCCCTGGACCTGAAAGGGGAGGATTGGGAGGAGAAGGGGAAAGACCCCCTGGTGGGTCTCTTCCCTGAGGTGGGAGCCAATCTCCCCATCAGGTGTTCCCCATTCAGAGTCACTGGGAAAGCAACCCAGATCCTGGAGAGAGAGGTCAAGGACATGCTGGCTTTAGATGGGATCCAGCCATTTTACAGCCCATGGGCCTCATCCGTGGGGCTGATCCCCAAGGGAGACAGGATGGTCTGGTTTTATGGGGGCTATCAGAAGCTTAAAGCCATCACAGTGTCCGATGCTGACCCCATGCCTAGGTCTGGGGAGATTCTAGACAAGCAGAGGGGGATGGAGAACGTGGCCCTGGCAGACACTGATAACATGTGCATCTTTAGCCAGACCTGGGAGGAACAGGTGTCCCAGGTGAAGAGGGGGCTGGGCTGCCTCAAGGAGGTGGGACTGATGGTAAAAGCTGGAAACTGTAAGGTGGAGACAGCAGAGGTGTTGTATATGGACCACAAGGTGGGGAGTGGCTGCCCAAGGCCAAGATCGGGGCTCTTAACCAAGAGAGCCCAAATCACGGACCAGGGGGCTGGGAGAAGACCCCTGTCCCAGTTTAAACCCCAGGGGTATTGGGGGGCAAAAGGGTACAGGCCGCATAAACCTTCCCACCTGCAGCCTGCAAGTGCCATCAAGCAGGCTGAAGCAAAGAGAGGGCACAAAACTGGGAGGGCCTGGTGTAACTCACACCAAGGAATGGGAGAGATGCTGGGGCATCCATGGGAACGTTGGTGGGTTCGAACTTCCCCAGGTCACTGGCTGGAGTGACCTGGCTCAGTTCGGTCTCGAAGGGGGGAGAGATGTGATGAACTGGGACTGTTTTAATGTTTGCTCTGAACACTGTGTTGGTGCCTCAGTGTCCCCTAGGCAGTTCTTAATATCTAGGTGGTGGGATAAGGTTGCTGCAGAGCAAAGGGCCAGTGAACATAAATGCCTGGCACTCTGTCTCCTAGCAACTGATGGCCTGGGCCCCTCCCCTGCAAAGGTGCCGGCTGAAGGTGTTGGAGACAAAGGGATCAGGTGACCTCCTGGCCCGGGAAAGGGGCTGGAGGGGGAGTTGGTCTGGAGCTGCCTGGGGACAAGGAGTGAAGTGCAGACCTAGGGGTCTGGCTCACTGCCCCCAAGAATGGACCCGGCCGAGGGGTCTGGTTCGCTGTATCTACAAGCTCTGTTTTAGACTCTGTTCCTGTCATCGAATAAACCTCTGTTTTGCTGGCTAAGAGTCACGTCTGACTGCAAAGTGGGGGTGCAGAACCCTGTGGCTTCCCCAGGACCCTGCCTGGGTGGGCTCGCTGTGGGAAGCACACGGAGGGGCAGAGGATGCTGAATGCTCCAAGGAGAGACCCAGGAGGTGAAGACATGTGAGCTTCTTGCCCTGAACAAGTCTGCTCCGAGGGAGAGGAGGCTCCCCAAAGTCCTGACTGGCTTAGTGGGGAGCAGTTCCAGAGCATCGCCCGGGGACTCCGTGACACCCACAAACATTGTTTTACATCATCATCACACACACTCAGGAAATGCCCTTGAGCAACAGGATCGCCCATTTCTGCAGAGCTTGTAACATCTCCCTGCCCCCCCCCGTACTCCCTTCTCCATCACCTGTCTCAGCTGCTGCCGCAGGCCACATTGCTCATTCCAGCCCCTTGCTTTAGGCTTCTGAACTCTACTCTAGATGCTTCAAGTGGGAAAGTGTTTTAAAACCATTCCCTGGAATTTACCAGAATCTGCAGCATCATCAACAGGCATCTTACTGAATCTGTCCAGAGCTCTCCCAGACACCTTCGCAACCAACGTGGGCATCGTTTGGTCCTCAGGGATTGCGTGGAGCACACACAGCCGCTCAGAGTGATGAACTATTCAGCCATGTCCCTGTCGCTGTAGGCAGGACAGAGCCGCTCCCATTGGTGGATTTTTGGAGCGGTGGGACCCCCCTAGTGTGTGTGTGTGGGGTGCTGGCTCCACCTCTTTATCAAGTCCAGTTCATGCTTCCTCTCTTCTTCCTTCTCCTCCATGGCGAGCTTCTGGGCCTCAGTTTCCTGATCAACCTCTATCGGTCTCAGTTGCAGGGCACTCTGGTGCGCAGCCTCTTGTCCGGCATCTCTGCTTGTGCGGTTCTTCGCTCTGCCGCTTCTCGCGCATCGATCTCCAGCTGCTTTAATTCCATTTGCAGTGCGGGGCAGGGAGCTGCAGGCAGCGGCTCAGCCCCAGGCAGAGCGAACAGCAAGAGTCTGTCACAGACACAGACACAGCTCGGGGAAGTGGGGGGGAAGACAGATGTGGAGGAGCAATGATGGGCACCCTGAGGCTGGCATTAAATACACTGTACAGAGGGGGCTTCCTGGAGGGGACTATAGCAACACCACTCCCTGCAGAGCAGACCTGGGCTGCAGCTGGCTCCATCCATCACTCACACCCCCACAGAGACCCACACAACCCTCTGCCCCCCGAGAAACCCCCACCGAACCCTGTCACCTCTCTCCAGAGAGCCCCCCTTTGTGCCTCCAGAGATAGCTCCCCTCCCCCCTGCCTGCAATCTCCCCCTTTGCCTTCCCCATCCCCCCAGCCCATTGGAGCCCATGGCCAGTGGGAGCTGCACCCGAGGCAGGCGCCTGCTTGCAGACTCAGACCTGCCTGGTGCCTCCACAGTGTGGGGAGGGGGAGCAAGCCCCAGTCATTAGCATCACAGGCCCAACAAGTCTCTGTTTGGGGATTTAATTTCACTGAGGCAAGTAATTAAAGCTACTTCCTTTCCAGACAGCTGGTGGCTTTTCCAGTAAGAAAACATACAATGTCTTTGCAAAGAACTCCATTGATCGGTTTTCACTTGCGAAGTGTGTGTTCTGGTTGTTCCTTTATTTTGTTAACTCCATTTCAGAGGCAATTTTAAAAGTCACTTGAATTGTACCTGGTTTCTTCCATTGGTCCAAAATGACATGGAAGATGTGCAGATTTTTATTTCTGTGGGCGAAACCACCCTGTGTGGAAATGTGTCGGAGCTAGAAAACTCTGCAAGGGTAGGGGTCCCTTCAGGACATTGTCCTCAAGCCATTCGTTCCTCTGGGCATCCCACTCTATTGTTCCCTCCTTCAGTGATAGTGATCAGTGTCTCCACCCACAAGAGAGATTGTTTTTTTCTAAAAGCAGTTATTTTATTTTATTTTATTTTATTTATTTTACGAATTTAGAGGCAACACACAAGACAATGAATATAAGCAGTTACTTCCATGTAGCATTCCATGTTGCTGACTTTCTTCTCCTCACAGGATAAAGTTTACAAATTGCGAGGTTTTGCCCTGGTTCTGGCACCGGAATGAGATTTTTCGGAAGGCTCTCTGTTCGGATGTGGTAGAAACGGGGCCTTTCTTTGTAGGTGTCTCTTCCTTGTAGGTAGGCTAACTTTCAAACCAGTGTTTTCTTCCTACATCCAACACATGTTTCACACTTTCACTAGACTGAGTGCCTTCTGCTGTCCCATTGCGGGTCTCCTCTGCCACTTGTCTTTCACTAGTAGTTCCAGGGTTGTCATAGTTTTTACTGTAGTTTCTAAATGGGTGTGATGGAGTAGGGGCTGTCTGTGTAGGGGATGGGAGAGCAGGGGATGTCTTTAGGTGAGGGACAGGATCTTTAAGCCTGTAACCTGAGCCAGGCAGGGGGGAGGGGGTTCAGCACCTTTGCTGAGGAAGTGGGACAAAGGAATCGGCCGGCGGGAGGAGGGGCAGGTCAATTTGGGTTTGGGGCTGTGTGGGCGAAATTCAGGGTATCCTAGCTGGGATCCAAGCACCCTGAAAGCCCAGAAGGACTGGATGGAGGGGTCCTGACTGTGCCTGCAAGCTCGGCTGTAACCTGCGTTCCTGTTGTCCAATAAACCTTCTGTTTTACTGGCTGGATAAAAGTCACTGTGGGGTCCAGGAAGAGGGGTGCAGGGCTGGAACCCCCAGACTCCGTAACAACTGGTGGCAGTGGTGGGATATACTGCACCCCGTGGACGGCGCTTCCTGCAGTAAGTGACTGGGGAGCAGTAAAACGAAGGGGTGATTAACCCCTGGGAGTGTGTGCACAGTGAGAAGGACTTTGCAGTAACAGGGTCCCCCGGGGGATTGCAGCAAGCGGTCCCAGGGGCGGAGGAGTCTGCAGCTCGACCCTGGCAGAGAGGTGGTGATCTCAAGAAGGGCTGGTGCACTAGGGGTCCCCCTGGAAACCGTGGGGAGCGGCGAGCACCCCAGCCTGGGAGTGGCCAGCAGGAAGATGTACGCCAAGCTGCGCAAGTGTGACCTGCTGGAGCTGTGCAAGCAGAGGGGGCTGCGCACAGGGAGGCTGACCAAGGACCAGCTGATTGCCCGGCTGGAGGAGGGAGACCGGAGCCCTGTCTCTGAGGGAAGCAGCCTGGCAGATGCAGCACAGGCACCAGTGTCAGTCCCCGCTGGGAGTGGTCAGCCGGCGGATGAGAGGGCTTCCCGAGACCCCCCCTCCTAGGCCTAGGGGAAGGGCGGGGAGGAGCCCAGCGAATACCGAGGGCACCGTGACCCCCCCGGCCAGCAGGGGATCCTGGCAGCGAAGCTCACCCCCCAGCAGGGGATCCTCCCGGCGACGCTCGACATCCGCGCAGCTGGAATATGAAAGGAAGCTGAGTTGGGAGAAGCTCGAGTTAAGGAGGCAGGAGCTGGAGGAGAAGGAGAAACAGCGTAAACATGAGCTGGAGCTGGCCCAGCTGAGGAGCCGTGAGGCCCTGGCTGTGGTGAGTGAGGGGGGACCCAAGCCTACAAAGAGCTTTGATCAGCACTTGCTGCCCCGGCATAAGGAGGGGGAGGACATAGATACCTTCCTGACGGCCTTTGAGAATGCCTGCGAGCTGCACAGGGTTGGCCCTGCAGACAGGATCACAGTTCTCACCCCCTTACTGGACTCCACGGCCGTGGAGGTGTACAGCCGACTGAAAGGGGCGGAGGCGGGGGACTACGAACTGTTCAAACAGGCCCTGGTCCACGAGTTTGGGCTGACTCCTGAGATGTACCGGAAGAGGTTCCGGAGTCAGCGTAAAACCCGTGAGGTCACATACCTACAACTGGTCAACCGGGCGCAGGGGTATGCCCGCAAGTGGACAGCTGGGGCCCAAACTAAAGAGGACCTGTGTAGGAATGGCCTTGGGCCCACAGGCCTGGGTGCTCCTTTAATTGAGGCATTTTGTTCTTGTTTGCAAGCCAGGCACACCCGGCTTCTTATCACAAGAACTTGGCCTTCCTGGATCTTCCCCCTCTGCCTTCTCAGACGGCCCCGTTTGCAGCTGGCAGTGTTTTGTAACTTCCTCCCTCTGCATTTTCCCACAAGACTGTGTTTGCAGCTGGGGATGTTTTTTAGTTTGCTATGCTATTGAGCCCGTGATGGAAGATTTTTGTAAGAAATCTTGATTTGTGCTGTGCATTTGCGCATGTGTAATCTTAGATAATAAAAGAGGCAGGTGAACTCAGAAAAGCAGCTTTTGCCTCCTCGGATTTCTACAACTTGGTGTCAAGTCTTTCCTTCAGACCTGCTTGACCTATTCATACTGGAGCACCTGTATGAGAAGTGCCCATCCGACCTGAGGCTGTGGTTGAGGGACCAGAAGCCGGAGAACTCGCAGCACGCAGGCCAACTTGCCCACCAATTTGTGGACAGTCGGGCAGGGGATGGCAGGGAGGAGTCTTGAAGGAGCAGGCCTGCCTCAATGCAGAGAGAGAGTCATCAGGGGACCACCCAGCGGGGGCCTATGGAGAACCCCCCCCAAAAGGGGAACATCCAGCGTCAGGTCCCTCCGACCCACTCAAGGGGACCCACGAGACATGGGCTGCTATCAATGTGGCCAACGAGGCCACATACGGGCCCAGTGCCCCAAGCTCAGGGACAGACCAACCAGACCCAGCCCGCAGAGGGTGGACTGGGTAAAAACCCAATCAGAGGAGGGGCTACATTCCCGGGAAAGGGGGGCTGGGAACATACCACCTGTAAAGGAGGGAGGAGGTCCCCAGGTCAGCTCCTCTGGAGTGCTGGATGCGCCAGCCTCCGGGTTTTTGGTTTACCAGGTGGGCGCGGGGCTGCCCCTCCAGAAGGAATGCCTTGTCCCCCTGGAGATAGATGGGAGGGAGGTCACTGGGTAGTGGGACATGGGCGCAGAGGTGACGCTGGCCCGGCCCGAGGTGGTGGCCTCAGATCGGATGGTGCCCGACACCTACCTGACCCTGATGGGTGTGGGCGGGACCCCATTCAAGGTGCCCGTGGCGAGAGTACATCTGAAGTGGGAGGCCAAGGAGGGCCCCAAGGACGTGGGGGTACACCCACATTTGCCCACAGACGTGTTAATGGGAGGGGACCTCGAGGACTGGCCTCGTAACACCCAGAGTGCCCTGGTCGTGACTCGTAGTCAGAGTCGGCAAAGGGCACTGCGCTCCGACAATGAGGAGGGTACTCGGCCCGAGGTGCAGGACCCTAACCTGGGGGGTGGGGGGCGGGCGCCCAGGGGCACGGCTCAGAGAGGCTGTGGCCTTAGACCCCACCAGCGAGAGAGAGCTGGTCCCCATCCCTGTCCCAGCTGCTGAGTTCCAGGCGGAGTTGCAGAAAGATCCCTCCTTGCGGAAGCCCAGGGACCGGGCTGACCTTAGTGCAGTACAGACCATGAGGAGAGGTTGCAAGGAGAGGTTCCTGTGGGAGAAGGGGTTCCTGTACCGAGAATGGGCTCCCCCAGGGGAAGTGGAGTCATGGGGGATCAGGAGGCAGCTGGTGGTTCCCCAGAAGTTTTACCACAAGCTGCTGTACCTGGCCCATGACATCCCTCTTGCAGGGCACCAGGGAATCCGGCGTACCAGGCAGAGGCTGCTACAGAACTTTTACTGGCCTGGGGTCTTTACCCATGTCCGACAGTACTGCCAATCCTGTGACCCCTGCCAGAGGGTGGGGAAGGCCCGGGGTAAGGGGAAAGCAGCCTTGAGGCCTTTACCCATCATAGAAGAACCTTTTCAGAAGGTGGCCATGGACATAGTGGGACCTCTCAGCAAGACGACCCGGTCGGGGAAGAAATACATCCTGGTGGTGGTGGATTTTGCCACTTGCTACCCTGAGGCGCTGGCCTTGTCCTCTATTGAAGCAGACACAGTGGCAGATGCGCTGCTGACTATTTTCAGCTGGGTGGGGTTCCCCGAGGAGGTCTTAACGGATCAGGGGTCCGACTTCATGTCTGCCCTGCTCCGGTCCCTATGGCAGAAATGTGGGGTCCAGCACAACTGGGCCTCAGCGTATCACCCTCAGTCCAACGGGCTGGTGGAAAGGTTCAATGGGACGCTGAAGATGATGCTAAAAACATTTATGAACCAGCACCCGCAGGATTGGGACAAGTACTTACCTCACCTGCTGTTCGCATACAGGGAGGTACCGCAGGAATCTACCGGGTTTTCGCCTTTCGAACTGTTGTATGGAAGGCGAGTAAGGGGGCCCCTAGACCTGATGAGGGACGAATGGGAGGGGAAGGCCACTCCCAAGGGAGAATCAGTGGTGGAGTATGTCCTGACCTTCCGGGAAAGACTGGCCGAGCTCATGGGCCCGGCCAGGGAGAATCTGGCCCGAGCCCAGAGGAAGCAGAAGGTCTGGTATGACCGCACGGCGCGGGCCTGTGCCTTCGCCACCAGGGATCAGGTGATGGTTCTCATCCCCGTGAGAAGAAACAAACTCCAGGCTGCCTGGGAAGGGCCCTTCAAGGTTGTCAAGCAACTGAATGAGGTAAACTATGTGGTGGAGCTGTCAAACCGGGCACATCACTGGCGGGTGTACCATGTGAACATAATAAAACCATACTGTGACAGGGGAAATGTGGTGCTGGCCGTGTGTGGACACTGGGAGGGGCAGGGAGATGACCCTTTAGTGGATCTATTCCCTGGGACAAAAGCGGGTTCCCCCCTGGAGACGATCCCCCTCTCTAATCAGCTGACCCTGGCCCAGCACGCTGAGATCAGAGGGGTGCTGCATCTATCCCGACAGCTGTTTTCCAACCAGCCTGGATGCACTAATTTGACTGTCCACAGAGTGGAGACTGGGTCACATCACCCTATAAGATGCTCCCCTTTTCGGGTCACTGGGAAAACTGCCCAGGACCTAGAAAGAGAGGTCAGGGACATGCTGGCTTTGGGGGTGATCCAGCCGTCTTCCAGCCCTTGGGCCTCGCCAGTGGTGCTGGTCCCCAAGAAGGATGGGTCAATCCGGTTCTGTGTGGACTATCGAAAGCTCAGTGCCATCACCGTATCTGATACCTACCCCATGCCCAGGCCTGACGATCTCCTAGACAAGCTGGAAATTAGTGCATCCAGGCTGGTTGGAAAACAGGCTCGCAATTTCATGCGCCAGTTCCTTTAATATTCTCGGTTACTGCAGAGAATTCTTTCCTGACTGCTGGCTGGGGAGCCTTGCCCACATGCTCAGGGTTTAGCTGATCGCCATATTTGGGGTCGGGAAGGAATTTTCCTCCAGGGCAGATTGGCAGAGGTTCTGGAGGTTTTTCGCCTTCCCCTGCAGCGTGGGGCATGGGTCACTTGCTGCTGGATTCTCTGCTTGAGGTCTTCAAACCACAATTTGAAGACTTAAATAACTCGGACCCAGGTTAGGGGTTTGTTATAGAAGTGGATGGGTAGGGTTCTGTGGCCTGCTTTGTGCAGGAGGTCAGACTAGATGTTCATATTGGTCCCTTCTGACCTATGAGTCTATGAGATGCAGCACCCCTCTGATCTCAGCGTGCTGGGCCGGGGTTAGCTGATCAGAGAGGGGAATCACCTCCAGGGGGGAAACCAGCTTTTGTCCCAGGGAATAGATCCACTAAAGGGTCATCTCCCTGCCCCTCCCAGTGTCCACACACAGCCAACACCACATTCCCCCTGTCATAGTATGGTTTCATCATGTTCATGTGCGCCCGGTTTGACAGCTCCACCACATAGTTTACCTCATTCAGTTGCTTGATAACCTTGAAGGGCCCTTCCCAGGCGGCCTGGAGTTTGTTTTTCCTCACAGGGATGAGAACCATCACTTGATCCCCGGTGGCGAAGGCGCGGGCCCGCGCCGTGCGGTCATACCAGACCTTCTGCTCCCTCTGGGCTCGGGCCAGATTCTCCCTGGCCAGGCCCATGAGCTCGGCCAGTCTTTCCCGGAAGGTCAGGACATACTCCACCACTGATTCTCCCTTGGGAGTGGCCTTCCCCTCCCATTCGTCCCTCATCAGGTCTAGGGGCCCCCTTACCCGCCTTCCATATGTAATCCTTCTGCCCCTCTGAGTTGGCAGCAACAAGGGCCGGGTTCAGTATCCAGGGGTTCCGTTTCAGTAACACAATGCATAACCGGCTCGAGCCCGCACCCAGTGACCTGGGACACTTACATACCACACCCTCCTGGGCGCCTCTAGGAGGCAATAATTCCCCTTTCGCAAGCACAGAGTCTGAGTGTAGCAAAATCCTTTTAATAATGGAGGGAAACAATGCGGCATCCCTTTGGAGAAACACCACAAACAGGATTCACAACACAAACCATAAGCAAAAACCCACCTCCAAGTATGTTTGGCAATGTCCTTTTCCCCTTAGGGTCTTAAGTCCAATCACCCCAAAGTCCAACAACCCAAAAGTCTCTGGTCAGTGCCACCCCAGAATTCAAGGCTTTATCTGCAGAATTTTACCCCCCAGCCTGGGTGAACATGGAGGGGGGGGAGTGCACACAGGATGTTAAGGGGCACCTTACATGGGCCAGGGCCAACTGCTCCGCCTCTCCGTGGAGTTCTGCTGCAGCCTTCACCATGACCAGCTCCACCACACCAGCTGTCCTGCTCCTCCAGCTGTCCCTGCAAACCGCTTCACTCCACTCACTATTCCATGGGCTGCTCCGACACACTGCAAACCACTCCACTCTGCCAGCCGCTTAGCGATAGGTCTTCAGGCTCCCCGACAGGTTATCACAGCACTCAGTGATTTCAGCTCTTAGCAGGGGAGCCCTGGTGCTGGAGCACCATTAGCCTAACATGAATTCAGCTCAGTAGTCTCTAGATGGCCTCCTACTGGAATCAAAATTAGCTCTACTCTTTAACATTAGAGAGAGGAGGATGTGCAACTGGTGTTCCAGGCCCTTAAAAGGGGCCCATACCATCAGGTACACACACCAGTCTCCAACCTCTCTCCCCTCATAGGGTTTTGGAATCCATGTCCCATGTTTAGCAAGTACCACCCAACTGAGGTTGAATCATTTTTGTCACAAAGCAGTCCCACAGCTTCCCATTCACACAATCAGGGTGACAAACTTTTTTTTTTCCTCTTGCCCCAATAACAAAGAAATTGGGGATCCCAGAGCTGTTAAAATAATCATCCCAGTCTGCTGAGAGCTTATGCTAAGTGGGGAGTGGATGCCAATGTAAATCTTTCCACACTCTTTGAAATTTTTGAAATTCTTTCCACACTCCCTACAATTCACCACCAGATGTCAGGGCACAGCTCATCCTGACTCTGCTTACAGCCTCCCCCCAGCCGAGAATTTATCATCCCGACCAATCAAATTCCCTACTATACCAACTCACTGGTCCCCTCCAAAGGGCCTCAGATAGCCCACTTTAGCTTCCAGAAATCTCTGTGCTAAATGTATTGGTTGCTCACTAGTCACCCCAGGTGCATCATAAGTTGACTGTTTCGCTGGTCTTATTACCCTGTCTCGCCTATTGAGAGTCTCTGTTGCTGTGGTAGGGGGGACATCCTCTTGAGTGACGGATGGGGAGGTTTCTTGTGAGTTCTCCTCGGATACTGGCATAGGCCCCTGCATTTCTGGTTCTAACAGTGGAGGATCACAGGTGCTCAGGACATCCTCCATCTGCGTGTCGCCACTGTCCAATAACCTGTGTATGTCATGACACGGGGGTTCCACCAGTGGCTCAGGAGTGTCAGGAATGGGCCTAAATGCTTCTGCCATAGGGTTTAGGTGGAAGAGGAGGTGCTCTCTTTTGATTCAGCTGACTGAGACTGGAATCTTGTCTTCATCCCAGGATACACCATGATTGAGTCTTCCTCCTCAGACTCACTCTCAGATGTGCTGAGTAGGGGTAGGTTAGCTGCAGGAGGCCGGCTGTCCACGTTGGAGGGCGGCTTTGGTACAGCACCTTTGTTCTGCCCAGTTGCCCTGTGGTGGCCCATCTCATAAGGGCTGCCTACCAATTCCGCTACAGGGAGCAAAAGGTTTCTATGCACGGTTTTGGTCTGCCCTGGACACTCTTCAGGTTTGATCTTGTAGACCGGCAGGTGTCCTAGCTTTTCCATCACCAAGTAAGGTATTGCCTTCCATCTGTCAGCTATCTTGTGTTTGCCAGCAACACCCAAATTTCGCAGCAGGACTCTGTCCCCTGGCTGGAGCTCTTGCAGGCACACCCTAGCATCATATCGATGTTTGTTGCGGTCTGCGTTCTTCTAAGCTGCAGATGTAGCAAAGTGATAAGCATCCTGCAGCTTTTCTCATAGTCGGGATACATATTGCTGATGGGTTTTATAGCTATTGCCATCCTCTGATACTCCAAAGCACAGATCTATGGGTAGTCTTGGTTCTCGCCCAAACATCAAGTGATATGGGGTGACTCCCGTAGCATCATTCTTTGTGGCGTTGTAAGCGCGCACCAGAAATGCAACATGTTGGCTCCAGGTTGCCTTCTGCTCCGGCCGCAAAGTCCCTAGCATATCTAATAGGATTCGGTTGAACCTCTCTGGCTGAGGGTCACCTTGCGGGTGATAAGGCGTTGTCCTCGACTTTTTAATACCTGCTATTCTCAGCACCTCCTTCAGAAGGTGACTCTCAAAGTCTCGTCCCTGATCCGAGTGTATCCGGGCTGGGAATCCATAAACTGAGAAATATTTTTCCCACAGTACTCGACCGACAGTGGCCCTTTGATCACGTGTGGGATATGTCTGCGCATATCGTGTATAATGGTCAGTCACTACTAGGATGTTCCCAATATTCCTCTTGTCCACTTCTAAAGACAAGAAATCAATGCAAACCAGCTCCAGAGGTTTGTTGCTGGTGATGTTCTTCAGATATGCAGCCCTCGTGGGCAGAGTTTTCCTTTGAACACATCGCGTGCAGGTCTCACATTTCCTGTGAACATCTTCAGCCATCCGTGGCCAATAGAATCTACTGCGGATAAGTTCCAGGGTCCTCTCCATCCCTAAATGTCCAAAGTCATCATGCAGGGCCCTCATGGCCAGGGCTCTGTAATCTTTCGGCAGCACTAGTTGATTCCGTTGCTTTTGTAGAGGGTCTGTGGTCGTGCGGTGTAGCACTCCCTCAATCAGTTTTAGTTTGGTCCATTCTCTCAATAGTAGTTTGCCTTCTGGGGTAAGTGGGACAACCGCAGCTGGGCCTCGCCCCTCCCTTTTGGCAAGTAGTGTATCACAAATGTCAATATCTTGCAGCTGGGCTTCCTGCCAGTCAGCCGCATTGAGCATGGGCAAGGGAGATTGGTCCAAAGCAATACAGTTCACTGAAGCAGAAGGCACGCATTCAGGGGTAGGCCCAGAGTTTCAGCAACACATCCAAGAAGGCTCTCATGGGCCTCCGGCTCTCGGCAACTTACAGTGCAAATAGCTCTCACTCCATCTGTGGGTATCACAGCAACTCTTGGTGCCTGTGGATGCCTGCACAATGCATCTGCATCTACATTGCTTCTCCCTGATCGGTATTGAATGCTGAAGTCATAGCTAGCCAAAGCGGCCACCCATCTTTGCCCTGTAGCATCCTGTGACGAACTGGAAATGTTCTTAATGTTTTCTCTGAATACTGTGTTGGTGCCTCAGTGTCCCCATGGCAGTTCTTAATATCTAGGTGGTGGAATAAGGGTGTGTGGTTGCTGCAGAGTGAAGGGCCAGTGCACCTAAATGCCTGGCACTCTGTCTCCTAGCAACTGATGGCCTGGGCCCCTCCTCTGCAAAGGTGCCAGCTGAAGGTGTTGGAGACAAAGAGGTCAGGTGACCTCCTGGCCCGGGAAAGGGGCTGAGCAGAGAGGAGGGGCTGGAGGGGTTTGTGAGTCTGCAGCTGCCTAGGGACGAGGAGTGAAGTGCAGACCTGCGGGTCTGGCTCACTGCCCCCCAGAATGGACCCGGCCGAGGGGTCCGGTTCGCTGTATCTACAAGCTCTGTTTTAGATCCTGTTCCTGTCATCTAATAAACCTCTGTTTTACTGGCTGGCTGAGTGTCACGTCTGCCTGCAAAGTGGGGGTGCAGGACCCTGTGGCTTCCCCAGGACCCCGCCTGGGTGGGCTCGCTGTGGGAAGCACACGGAGGGGCAGAGGATGCTGAATGCTCCAAGGAGAGACCCAGGAGGTAAAGACGTGTGAGCTTCTTGCCCTGAACAAGTCTGCTCCAAGGAAGAGGAGGCTCCCCAAAGTCCTGCCTGGCTTTGTGGGGAGCAGTTCCAGAGCATCGCCCGGTGACTCCGTGACACATCCAGTTTAGCACTTGTTAACACATAAGTCAGTGGGTTGTTGTCTGTCCACACCTGGAACTGAGTCCCATACAAGTAGTCTCGAAATTTCTCAGTGATGGCCCATTTCAAGAACTCCAGCTTGTGGGTGGGATAGCGGGTTTCACTATCAGACAGTCCTCAGCTGGCGAAGGCTACAGGTTTACGCTTGCCTTCCACCTCCTGGTACAGTACTGCCCCCAGACCCTCCAAACTGGCATCAGTATGCAGGATGAATGGCTTGCTTGGGTCAGCAAAGACTAGGACCGGGGCATGAGTTAGGCAAGTAATGATTTCTCGAAAAGCCCTTTCACATCTCTCATCCCACCGTGGCCCAAAGGGTTTGAAGGGGCCATAGTGTCTCTGCACGGAAGGCCTTTTATTCTTGGTCTTAGATTTGTTCTTGCTGGACTGATATCCCCTGGTAAGATCATTGGGGGGTTTTACAATTGTAGCATAGTTTTTCACAAATCTGCAGTAGTAGCCACTAAACCCAACCAAGGTCTTGAGTTCTCTGTAGTTGCTTGGACGTGGCCATGTAGTGAGTGCTTCTATTTTATCAGGATCAGTACTCACACCCTCTTGGGACACGATGTGACCCACATACTTCACCGAGGTCCTGCAGAACTGGCATTTGTCAATTGAAAGCTTCAAACCATAATCCTCCAGCCTATCAAGCACTTTAAGAAGTCTTTCTTCATGCTCCTCCACAGTTCTTCCAAATACAATCAGGTCATCCAAATAAACTAACACTTGCAGTAAATTCATGTCTCCCACAACTTTCTCCATCAGATGTTGAAAGGTGGCAGGTGCTCCAGAAATCCCTTGGGGCATGCGTTTGAACTGATAAAACCCTAATGGGCAGATGAAGGTTGTCTTCTCCTTATCTTCTTCACCCAGAGGGATCTGGAAGTATCCACTCTGAAGATCCAACACAGAGAACAACTGGCTTCCCAGCAAACAGTCTAAGGCATCTTGGACTCGAGGCATTGTGTACTGGTCAACCACAGTACGGCGGTTTAGGGTGTGGTAGTCAATATACATCTGGATTTTCCCATTATTTTTACAGACCACCACAATGGGTGAGGCGTATGAGCTGCGGGACTCTGTAATGATGCCATTTGCAGCCAGCTCTTGAAGATGTTGTCGCACATCTTCCATCTCGGAGAGAGCAAGCCTTCTAGATCTCTCTCTGAAAGGTCGAGAGTCATGTAGTCTGATGTTGTGCTCTGCTCCTTTTGCACATCCCATATCCCACTCATGCAGTGAGAACACCTTGGATCTTTCACAAAGTTTCCCCCTCAGGCGATCTTTCCACTCCTCAGACAATGGTGAATCTCCAAAGTCAAACTTTTCTGGGTCTATTGTCGGCACTTGAGTCTCACACTGGGGTTTTACAATTGATTCAGGCTCGAAGAGGTCTGCTATCTTTTGTCCTTGCCTCACAACAACATCTCTACTTGTTTCATTAGCAATCAGTATAGTCACCTTTTCCTGGGCTTCAGCAGGTAAGGTTATGACTTCACTGGGGATCAGCACTCCTACCGGGAGCTCTCCTTCAACCGGCTGCTCTATCATTCCTAATACCGCTTTACTGCCTTTCAGCCTGGTACTCATGACAAGTACCTCTTGCTCCGTCCTTGCAGGCACTACTAAGGGGGTTGTACCCATGTACTTCAGCGCCCCAATTGGTAGCTCAGATGTTTCCTTTTTAGCGCTCTCAGTCTTCCTATAGGCTTCAGCACAAAGCGTATGGATCATCAGGGGACTCGGGTACTGGTCCCCAGCCCGTCGTCTGCAGTAATCCGCGAGCACCTTGAAGAGGCTGGAGTTGGTCCCTATCAGCACGGACACATCAGAGGTCCCTTTCGGGTCAGGGCATATTAAGGCAGCTGTGTCTACCTCTTGCCTTACCCCAGCAACCTCCTCTGGGAATTCCAGGTGCACTATGACATACCCTTGGTAGGGGTATTCATCCATGCTGAGGCCACACAGACCAATGCCAGCAGGACTTTGGGGAGCCTCCTCTCCCTCGGAGCAGACTTGTTCAGGGCAAGAAGCTCACACGTCTTCACCTCCTGGGTCTCTCCTTGGAGCATTCAGCATCCTCTGCCCCTCCGTGTGCTTCCCACAGCGAGCCCACCCAGGCGGGGTCCTGGGGAAGCCACAGGGTTCTGCACCCCCACTTTGCAGTCAGACGTGACTCTTAGCCAGCAAAACAGAGGTTTATTCGATGACAGGAACAGAGTCTAAAACAGAGCTTGTAGATACAGCGAACCAGACCCCTCGGCCGGGTCCATTCTGGGGGGCAGTGAGCCAGACCCCTAGGTCTGCATTTCACTCCTTGTCCCCAGGCAGCTCCAGACTAACTCCCCCTCCAGCCCCTTTCCCGGGCCAGGAGGTCACCTGATCCCTTTGTCTCCAACACCTTCAGCCAGCACCTTTGCAGGGGAGGGGCCCAGGCCATCAGTTGCTAGGAGACAGAGTGCCAGGCATTTATGTTCACTGGCCCTTTGCTCTGCAGCAACCTTATCCCACCACCTAGATACTTAAGAACTGCCTAGGGGACACTGAGGCACCAACACAGTGTTCAGAGCAAACATTAAAACAGTCCCAGTTCATCACATCTCTCCCCCCTTCGAGACCGAACTGAGCCAGGTCACTCCAGCCAGTGACCTGGGGAAGTTCGAACCCACCAACGTTCCCATGGATGCCCCAGCATCTCTCCCATTCCTTGGTGTGAGTTACACCAGGCCTTCCAGTTTTGTGCCCTCTCTTTGCTTCAGCCTGCTTGATGGCACTTGCAGGCTGCAGGTGGGAAGGTTTATGCGGCCTGTACCCTTTTGCCCCCCCAATACCCCTGGGGTTTAAACTGGGACAGGGTCTTCTCCCAGCACTCTGGGCTGCAATTCGGGCTCTCTTGGTTAAGACCCCCCATCTTGGCCTTGGCCAGCTCTGGGCTTGGACAGCCGCTCCCCACCTTGTGGCCCAGACACAACACCTCTGCTGTCCCCACCTTACAGTTTCCAGCTTTTACCATCAGTCCCACCTCCTTGAGGCAGCCCAGCCCCCTCTTCCCCTGGGACACCTGTTCATCCCAGGTCTGGCTAAAGATGCACATGTTATCAGTGTCTGCCAGGGCCAAGTTCTCCATCCCCCTCTCACTGGCTGGGCCTGGGGTCCCAGCCCCTCTGAGCCTTGTCCCTGGTAGCTCCCTCCCTGCTGTATAATCATTTCCCAGCAGCACGTCTGGACCAGGCAAACCTGGTTGGCAGCTGACCTGCCTTGCCTGGGTGTCCCCCCACTCAGCTGGGCTCTCAGCTCCCCCTGTGCTCAGCGCTGCCCTGGCTGTCCCAGTGGGGGCAGGCAGCGAGCTCTCTGCTCTGGTCACAGCATCAGCGCCAGCGTGAGCCCCCTCTCCGGTGTGCAGGGGGGCGGGGAGCATCTCTCCCTCCCCCTCAGCCCCAGGGGGCTGGTTACAGGTAGGCAGGTATCCTGAGCCCAGCAGCCCCTCCCCCCTGCCAGCCAGGTTATTTGCATTTTCACTGACCATTTCCATCCCAGCCAATTGGTTCCCTGGATTTAAATTCAAACCCTCGGCAGTTACAGGAGCAGGGCCTGGATCCTGCCCCAAGGGGAGACAGTCACCCCCCAACAGGGCCTCCCAGCCGATATCCTGGAGAACTCCAATGACCAGCCAGCCCGACCCCTCCTGCGTCTGCACAGGGATCTGGGCCATAGCCAGGGCGAGGGGCTTCACCCCAGGGACCTTCACCCAGGTTCCACAGCCCCTCAGCATCTGCGGCTGCAGCACCACAGTTCCCTTTGTCCCAGGGCCTCGCCCCTGCAGGCGTGTTTCCCCACTGACCCCTGGGCAGCCCCCTATGTCTCTCCACTCCAGCATCACCAGTCCATGCTGCTGCTGCTTCTCCTGCAGCTTTTTCACAGCCTCTTGCTCTCTCTCATGGTCCTCTCGCTCTCTCAGGCTCTGCTCCAATCCCATCCGTCTCCGATCCCCTGATGGGGAACCCAGTCGTGAAGATCCTTGTCTGGTTGGGGACCAGACTCTCAGGAGTGCCTGGCTGCTGCTCCAGCTGCTCCCAGATCCTCTTGTAGCCCCATCTGGGTCAGGAATCTGCTCCTCAGAGCGGTCCTCCTCCTCCAACTGCACGATTAACTGTGCCTTGGTGAACTTTCCCATGCATAACTCTCTCTTTGTGCACAGGATCACAATGTCCTTCTTAAGGAGCTAGTGATACGCCATCACTTCACTGTTCCCAATTGGCTCTGGACTCACAGGCCTGTGTGCTCTTGGCTCCCCCATGGTTTCCAGGAAGAACCCCTGGTGTGCCAGCCCTTCTCGTGATCACCACCTCTTTGCCAGGGTCGAGCTGCAGACTCCTCTGCCCCTGGGACTGCTCCTGCAATCCCCAGGGGAACCCTGCTACTGCAAAATCCTTCTCTCTCCCAGGGTCGAGCGGCAAGCTCCTCCGCCCCTGAGACTGCTCGCTGCAGTCCTCAGGGGGACCCTGTTACTCCAACAGTCCTTCTCGCTGGTCACACACTCCCAGAGGTTAACTGCCCCCTGAAACCGTCCCTCTCTTAGCCTTCAGCACGCCTGGTCCTCATTATCCCTCCTCTGTTTTACTGCTCCCCAGTCACTTACTGCAGGAAGCGCCATCCACGGGGTGCAGTATATCCCACCTCTGCCACCAGTTGTCACGGAGTCCCCGGGCGATGCTCTGGAACTGCTCCCCACTAAGCCAGTCAGGACTTTGGGGAGCCTCCTCTCCCTCGGAGCAGACTTGTTCAGGGCAAGAAGCTCACACGTCTTCACCTCCTGGGTCTCTCCTTGGAGCATTCAGCATCCTCTGCCCCTCCGTGTGCTTCCCACAGCGAGCCCACCCAGGCGGGGTCCTGGGGAAGCCAGAGGGTCCTGTACCCCCACTTTGCAGTCAGACGTGACTCTTAGCCAGCAAAACAGAGGTTTATTCGATGACAGGAACAGAGTCTAAAACAGAGCTTGTAGATACAGCAAACCAGACCCCTCGGCCGGGTCCATTCTGGGGGGCAGTGAGCCAGACCCCTAGGTCTGCACTTCACTCCTTGTCCCCAGGCAGCTCCAGACTAACTCCCCCTCCAGCCCCTTTCCCGGGCCAGGAGGTCACCTGATCCTTTTGTCTCCAACACCTTCAGCCGGCACCTTTGCAGGGGAGGGGCCCAGGCCATCAGTTGCTAGGAGACAGAGTGCCAGGCATTTATGTTCACTGGCCCTTTGCTCTGCAGCAACCTTATCCCACCACCTAGATACTTAAGAACTGCCTAGGGGACACTGAGGCACCAACACAGTGTTCAGAGCAAACATTAAAACAGTCCCAGTTCATCACACCTTACCCCAGCAACCTCCTCTGGGAATTCCAGGTGCACTATGACATACCCTTGGTAGGGGTATTCATCCATGCTGAGGCCACACAGACCAATGCCAGTCAGTGGCTGTATAGGCAGGTACCTAAGCATCTGTTGGTAGAATGACTGAAATATAATAGTCACTTGAGATCCAGTGTCAAGCACGGCTTACACTCCGCCCCTTCATTCCTCACCATGACCTCTGCTCGAGGCCCTATCAGTCCTGCAGGGATCCCAGCTGCATGGTCTCTTCTGGGGGAACCTTCAAATCCTGTATGCCTAGGTGGTCTCCGTCCCTGGACCTTCTGGCAGCTGCTGGATCTCTTCCAACTAATCCTCAGCTTTTCATACACTAAGGAGGGGTTCTCTTCCTTGTGGCAGTTAGCAGCACTGTGCCCATCCTGACCACACCAGTAGCAAAAGAATTGTCCTTTCCCCTTTGCCGAGGTGGGACGGTGGCTCTAGATACTGACTTCTCCCTTGTCACAGTCTGAGGCTCCTTGTTCCTGGAAATCTCAGCTTGGTCAATGATGCTTTGCAGCTCAGCTATCCGTTCCGTCAGGACCTGCATTTGTTGGGCAAGTTCCTCTGTGGTGCTCACCATCAGTACACTGGCCATTGGCAGTGGTGTTGTGCTGGCTCGTTCCAATGTTTGGGCTTCCCAACACTCACTGGCAGCCTGCCTTTCTTCCTCTTCCCTGACCTCCTTTATCAGCTGGGAGTAACTTGGGGGATGTTCCTGCCGTTCTCTTAGTCAGAGATGAAGTAGGATCGGGTTCTGATACTGAGTCCCTCTTACGACTTGAGGCAGTCTGATCCATCTGCTCAGCAGTCACTGCTCCCCTCATAACAGCTCTCTGAAGCAGCCTCTCCAGCCTCTGTATATAGGCTGAAATTTTCTCACCCTTTTGCTGTTGGGAATTAAGAAATTTACAGTAACTGTCCTCAGGGCCCTCTACACTCCCAAAGGTATTATCAAGGGCCTCTAGACAGTTCTTCACACTGACCCCAGGGTCAATGAGCTTCAGGGTGTGAATTACGTCTAATGCTGGGCCACTAAGGTTCTCTGTTAGACATCGTCGCTTTTCTACATCGGGTACGGCCCACTCCCGCAGCATTTCAGTAGTATGCTCCAACCAGGGTTCAAACTCCTCTTCCCCAGCAAATAACCTTAACTTACGACAAGAGTTTGACGTAGCATAGGCCAACACAATCTTTTCCAATATATGCCCCAGTGCTTTTGCCCAATCATAGGCCACGTCTGCCGCCCCTGAGCTAGAGGCTGCAGGACTGGGGCCCAACAAACCTGACATATTAGCCATTACACAAACAGTAGTTTCCTCAAAATATAAACACAATTATTTCCCAGTACAGTGGAACACTAAACAGATGCTTGTGAGGGGTACTGACCCAGGGATTCCGGACGAGCCCCCCAAAATGTAATCCTTCTGCCCCTCTGAGTTGGCAGCAACAAGGGCCGGGTTCAGTATCCAGGGGTTCCGTTTCAGTAACACAATGCATAACCGGCTCGAGCCCGCACCCAGTGACCTGGGACACTTACATACCACACCCTCCTGGGCGCCTCTAGGAGGCAATAATTCCCCTTTCGCAAGCACAGAGTCTGAGTGTAGCAAAATCCTTTTAATAATGGAGGAAAACAATGCGGCATCCCTTTGGAGAAACACCACAAACAGGATTCACAACACAAACCATAAGCAAAAACCCACCTCCAAGTATGTTTGGCAATGTCCTTTTCCCCTTAGGGTCTTAAGTCCAATCACCCCAAAGTCCAACAACCCAAAAGTCTCTGGTCAGTGCCACCCCAGAATTCAAGGCTTTATCTGCAGAATTTTACCCCCCAGCCTGGGTGAACATGGAGGGGGGGAGTGTACACAGGATGTTAAGGGGCACCTTACATGGGCCAGGGCCAACTGCTCCGCCTCTCCGTGGAGTTCTGCTGCAGCCTTCACCATGACCAGCTCCACCACACCAGCTGTCCTGCTCCTCCAGCTGTCCCTGCAAACCGCTTCACTCCACTCACTATTCCATGGGCTGCTCCGACACACTGCAAACCACTCCACTCTGCCAGCCGCTTAGCGATAGGTCTTCAGGCTCCCCGACAGGTTATCACAGCACTCAGTGATTTCAGCTCTTAGCACGGGAACCCTGGTGCTGGAGCACCATTAGCCTAACATGAATTCAGCTCAGTAGTCTCTAGATGGCCTCCTAATGGAATCAAAATTAGCTCTGCTCTTTAACACTGGAAAGAGGAGCATGTGCAACTGGTGTTCCAGGCCCATACCATCAGGTACACACACCAGTCTCCAACCTCTCTCCCTTCATAGGGTTTTGGAACCCATGTCCCATGTTTAGCAAGTACCACCCAACTGAGGTTGAGTCATTTCTGTCACAAAGCAGTCCCACAGCTCCCCATTCACACAATCAGGGTGACAAACTTTTTTTTTCCTCTTGCCCCAATAACAAAGAAATTGGGGATCCCAGAGCTGTTAAAATAACCATCCCAGTCTACTGTGGGCTTATGCTAAGTGGGGGGTGGATGCCAATGTAAATCTTTCCACACTCTTTGAAATTTTTGAAATTTTTTCCACACTCCCTACAATTCACCACCAGAAGTCAGGGTAGCGCTCATCCTGACTCTGCTTACATCAGTCTCTATCGGTCTCAGTTGCAGGGCGCTCTGATGCGCAGCCTCTTCTCCGGCATCTCTGCTTGTGTGGTTCTTCGCTCTGCCGCTTCTTGCGCATCGATCTCCAGCTGCTTTAATTCCATTTGCAGGGCGGGGCATGGAGCTGCAGGCAGCGGCTCAGCCCCAGGCAGAGCGAACAGCAGGAGTCTGTCACAGACACAGACACAGCTGGGGGAAGCGGGGGGAAGACAGAAGTGGGGGAGCAGCAATGGGCACCCTGGGGCTGGTATTAAATATACCGTACAGAGGGGGCTTCCTGGAGGGGACTATAGCAACACCACTCCCCGCAGAGCAGACCCGGGCTGCAGCTGGCTCTGTCCATCACTCCCACCCCCACAGAGACCCACATAACCTTCTGCCCCCCCAAGAAACCCCCACCGGCCCCTATGCCCCTGTCACCTCTCTCCAGAGAGCCCCCCCTTTGTGCCTCCAGAGACAGCTCCCCTTCCCCCTTTCTGCAATCTCCCCCTTTGCCTTCCCCGTCCCCCCAGCCCATTGGAGCCCATGGCCAGTGGGAGCTGCACCCGAGAAGGCACCTGCTTGCAGACTCAGACCTGCCTGGTGCCTCCACAGCGCGGGGAGGGGGAGCAAGCCCCAGTCATCAGCATCACAGGCCCAACAAGTCTCTGTTTGGGGATTTAATTTCACTGAGGCAAGTAATTCAAGCTACTCTTCCTTTCCAGACAGCTGGTGGCTTTTTCTGTAAGAAAACGTACAATGTCTTTGCAAAGAACTCCATTGATCGGTTTTCACTTGTGAAATGTGTGTTCTGGATGTTCCTTTATTTTGTTAACTCCGTTTCAGAGGCAATTTTAAAAGTCACTTGAATTGTACCTGGTTTTTTCCATTGGTCCAAAATGACATGGAAGAGGTGCAGATTTTTATTTCTGTGGGTGAAACCACCCTGTGTGGAAATGTGTTGGAGCTAGAAAACTCTGCAAGGGTAGGGATCCCTTCAGGACATTGTTCTCAAGCCATTCGTTCCTCTGGGCATCCCACTCTATTGTTCCTCCTGCAGTGATAGTGATCAGTGTCTCCACCCACAGGGGAGATTGTTTTTTTCTAAAAGCAGTCATTTTATTTTATTTTATTTTATTTTTTATTTTAAGAATTTAGAGGCAACACACAAGACAATGAAAATAAAGAGTTACTTCCACGTAGCATTTCATGTTGCTGACTTTCTTCTCCTCAGACGATAAAGTTTATGAATTGCGAGGTTTTGCTCTGGTTCTGGCACTGGAATGAGATTTTTCGGAAGGCTCCCTGTTCGGCTGTGGTGGAAATGGGACCTTTCTTTGTAGGTGTCTCTTCCTGGTGGGTAGCTTACTTTCAAACCAGTATTTTCTTCCTACATCCAACACATGCTTCACATTTCACTAGGCTGAGTGCCTTCTACTGTCCCATTGCGGGTCTCCTCTGCCACTTGTCTTTCACTAGTAGTTCCAGGGTTGTCATAGTTTTTACTGTAGTTTCTAAATGGGATATTAAGTCCTGTAGTCTACTTATAACATCCCCTTATTGCTCCACAATGTGCATTAGCTCTTGAATCCGTTTATTGCGTGTCGTCATTTTCTCAGTAGCTTCTTCTGTCGAGCAGATTCACCTAATCACTTGCATATCAAGCTCTTCCGTTCTCTGTGTCAGCTCTTCTTTGGGTTTAGTTAGCTCAATGGTAACTTTCCCCAGTTGTTGTTCAAGCCAAGCAATAGCTTCCTGTGGGTCTTCTAGGGATCCTGTGCTCCTCCTGCCTGCTTCTTACGATCAGTGACATCAGCTGGCAGAGAATTAGTAATGCCCTCGAGCAATGCAGTTTTAATTATTGCCTCCTTCCAGCATTCCAGCTCTTTCATTACAGTGGGAATTCTTTATCTCCTGTTCTTCATCCAGGTTTTCGGCACATTCGTTTACCAAATCCTGGTAAATTTCCAAGCGTTGTTCAGAGACTTCTTCCAGCAACTCTGGATCATGAGAAAGGCATTGCCTGAAATCTGTTTTCTGTTGAGAAAAATACTGAGTAAATTCTTGTGTGACTTCTTCACGAGGTTTTAATTCCAGGAGTCACTTATCTTTTCTCTCGTTGATCAGCTTCCTTCTCAAGTCTTCTCTTATAGTTAGTAGTCTCAGATCCTCTTCTTTTCCAAGAATTACTTTCTTTTCCTCCTCCTCATTTGACGTCTCTTTTGACACATCATGCTCTTCATGTGTGTCATTGTTAGCCACAGTTAAATGATCATCATCTTCTATCACATCCCCCAGGCTCCTGTCCCAAAGTACAGGGGCTCTTTTTCGTGCCACCTGCGTTTTAGTGTCAGCGTTATTAACGTCTCTTGCAGGCTTCTGGACAAATGGCTGCTCTTGGGGAGCATTGAGCATTTTGTCATATGCAGCAGCACACTGGCTGATGTTTACCATTGTATATAGCTTCCCTTTTCCACTGAAATGGCCTTCAAGGAAGTGAGTTTCTCAAAACAGTATGTGCAGCTGCAGCTTTGACTGTGGACTGTTCTTGAGTGCACTGATGCATTTAGCTAGAATCAGTAGAGAAGTGTTAATATTTCCACTCTCTTTCAATCACTTTCATTGCGTGACTTGGTACGTCTTTCTGAGCCAGCAAGATCACAGAGTGCCAAGTCACTGACTGGTGTTACATCAGGTGCTTCCAATCTTCAGTCTTTAACATTTGAACAGTGAATATGCTGCGACTTCGACTGCAGTAAGGATTCCATTTGGTGCAAGCAATACTCTGGTGCTTCAACCTGAGCTGCAGAAGTTTAAAAGCTTCTTTTGAATCAGAAATCTGAATCCACTGCAGATCTTTTACATCAGAGCAGCCTCTGATGTCTTAACAAGACACAGCACCCTTCTTTTCTGTCATTTGACCCTGGGAGCGAAAAGTGGTAAACGCTCTCATTGTAAATCTCACCAAAAGAAAGCCAAACAGAAATTTTCATGTTGCTTGCCATGTGCATGTCGGGTTGTTCAGGTTCTTTTATGGGTTCTTCCAAGTCTGCAGGTGATTCTGAAGTTTTGCTGTGATGGTTTATGCTGTTTTGAGAAACTACCTCTTTCTTTGGGGGAAGGATGGAATTTTGAACAGCAATTTCTTCTCTCACCTGTTCTTTAGTCAGCCTGATAATCTCTACACAAGGGGGTTTGAAATCCATATCTGGACACACTTTGCCATCTCCCGCAGGGGTCAACCCTGCAGCGACTCTGCCTCTACCCCTGTTCTGTCTGCTCCCTCCACCAGCCCCTTTGGCCTCCCTAGGATCCCTCCTCCCATTACTCCCCCTGGGACTTCTTTCTCTGGAGCTTCTCATGGAGTAAAGTCTGTCGTGACAGGTTCCTATCTCTGTAATGCATTTCATGTAGATGTATTTATTAAGTGTTAATTAATGCACCATGGGAGCCCCCTTCAGCCCTCTGTATAAATTGACCCCCTTCTTTCCATATGTTCTGCCCATAGGGTTTCTGCAGCCCTGGGGCAGCCAGCAACAACCCCTGGGCCTTGGCAATGGGGTGAGGGAAGGGGACCCTGGGATCCCTAGTTATGTGATTTGCAAGAAGTGTTATCACTGCTCAGGGCACCAAATGTGTTTAAATGATAGAAGTCCTCGTAAAATCCCCAAACTCCTTTTCGTTTCTCACGTAATAATCTCATATACAGGGTACACACACGTTTTCATTCATTATATGAGCTGAATTGATTATTATTATTATTATTAGCTAGCCAGGTTCCTGGTTTTTTTCAGTGTGGAAAATTATGTGCGCTAGTTTACAGGTTGAATGAGTGAATGACATAATACCCCTCCCCCCATGTCCTTCACTAAGTTCAGTAATTTTGTCAAGTGTCTGTCACACTAGGGTGACTAGATGTCCTGATTTTATAGAGACAGTCTCGATTTTTGGGTCTTTTTCTTAGATAGGCTCCTATTACCTCCCACGCTCTCTGGTCACCCTAGTCACACAACATGGTGGTGTCCCTCCACAGCTCCTTCCCCCTGCTTTCCCTGCCCTCCCCCCAGCACCTCCTGTCCCTGCCCTCCCTCCTCCCCCCGCCTCCCTGCTCCTGCCCCACTGACGGTGCTGTGCTGGCGCAGGGCCCCCCCGGGGAGGTGATCCAGCCGCTGCCCATCCAGCTGCCCAGGAAGAGCAAGCGGTCGATCGACGCCAGCCAGCTGGTGGGCGAGGATGGGGAGGGGCTGGCGGTGGATGGGGCCCACGGCCACGCGGGCGGCATGGACGAGATCTTCGGCTCCCTCAATGCCCTCAAGTGGGAGCTCGAGCAGATGAAGCACCCGATGGGCACCCAGGACAACCTGGCCCGCACCTGCCAGGACCTGCGGCTTTGCCACCCTGACCTGCCCAATGGTGAGCGCCGGGCCGGGCTGGAAGGGAGATGGGGCAGCGCTAGGGGCTGGGCTGCAGGGAGCGGGGTGGGGGCAGCAGGGGTCTCTGCCCAGGCAGTCAGGGCTCCCCATTGCCCCAGGGCAGTGCTAGGGGCTGGGCTACAGGGGGTGGGGTGGGGCAGCAGGGGGCTCTGCCCAGGCAGTCAGGGCTCCCCATTGCCCCAGGGCGGTGCAAGGGGCTGGACTGCAGGGGGCAGGGGGCATCAGGGGGCTCTGCCCGGGCAGTCAGGGCTCCCCATTGCCCCAAGGTAGCGCTAGGGACTGGGCTGCAGGAAGCGGGGCGGGGGGAGCAGAGGGCTCTGCCCGGGCAGTCAGGGCTCCCCATTGCCTCAGGGTGGTGCTAGAGGCTGGGCTGCAGGCGGTGGGGCAGGGGCAGCAGGGGGCTCTGCCCGGGCAGTCAGGGCTCCCCATTGCCCCAGAGCCGCGCTAGGGGCTGGGCTGCAGGGGGTGGGGGGCAGCAGGGGGCTCTGCCTGGGCAGTCAGGGCTCCCCATTGCCCCAGGGCAGTGCTAGGGGCTGGGCTGCAGGGGGTGGGGGGCAGCAGGGGGCTCTGTCTGGGCAGTCAAGGCTCCCCATTGCCCCAGGGCGGCGCTAGGGACTGGGCTGCAGGGAGTGGGGGCAGCAGGGGGCTCTGCCCGGGCAGTCAGGGCTCCCCATTGCCCCAGGGCAGCGCTAGGGGCTGGGCTGCAGGGGGTGGGGGACAGAAGGGGTCTCTGCCCGGGCAGTCAGGGCTCCCCATGGCCCCAGGGCGGCGCTAGGGGCTGGGCTGGAGGCGGTGGGGTGGGGGCAGCAGGGGGCTCTGCCCAGGCAGTCAGGGCTCCCCATTGCCCCAGGGCAGTGCTAGGGGCTGGGCTGCAGGGAGTGGGGTGGAGGGATCTGACAAAGTGGGGCATTTTCTTATCTTCTCATGGTTTTCCAGTGGTTCCATGCAGAGGGAGGGGGACTCAGTGTCTCCGGGTGTTACTGGTTTAACAAAGGGAGGGGAGAGGGAGTTTGTTGGGACACAGGACCGGAGAGCGACTCGGGACCCCGGCCGATGGCCTGGAGGACGGAGACCCCAGCGACTGGTGACCTGGAGACCCAGCTCAGGAGTCACAGCTGGTTCTGGCCATTGGGAGGACAATGGGCTGCGGGGAGAGGACCCCGGTGACCTGACCAGCCGGTTCGAGCCAGAGGGGCCAGAGGGGGGCTGAGAGGGGAGACGAGACTCAGGCCTGCCTGTTTACGACCCTGTTTCCCTGGAGAGAAGCCAGTGGACAGAGGGGCTTGGGGCCGGGGATATCAGAGGCCCAGCTGGGAAGCAGGGAGGCTCAGGGCTGGAGAGGGGGAGCAGGCAGAGCCCCCCTGGCTGCAGGGGGACTGGGAAGTGCTGGGCTGAGGGAGGCCAGGCCTGAGGCCCTGAGAGTTTCCTGTGCTGGGTTCAACTCTCAATAAACCTCCTGTGTTACGCTGGCTGAGAGTCACTCCGGGCTAGAGAAGGGGGGGAGGCGATGGGGAGCGGGGATCAACCCCTTCAGGGGTGGAGGCCTGGGGGGCCCAGAGCGTGTGGACTCCCTGAGGGGACCCACGGCAGAGCCAGACTTGCTAAGGCTCAGAGAGGTGCGGCTCTAGGAGGTGGAGGGTCCTGACCCCGGGAGAGAGTGGACCCCCGAGAAGGGCTGTTGCACTGAAAGGGGCACCCCCCACGGATGGCATGGGGCCACGTGTGGGCACCATCTGTGAGTCCATGACAGGGGCAGCAGGGGGCTCTCTGCCTGGGCGGCGCTAGGGGGCCATGCTGCTAGGGTGGCTCGGGGGGGGACGGAACGAAGAGGATTCTTTGTGCACTGAAAACACCCCGTCCCCCCCCAGGCGAGTACTGGATCGACCCCTACAAGGGCTGCTCCTGGGACTCCTTCAAGGTGCACTGCGACTTCACGGCTAGCGGGGAGACCTGCCTCTTCCCCACCAAAGAGAGCAGGAGGTGAGTGTGATGGGGGGGGCTAGGGGCCAGGGCTCCTGGGTTCTATCTCAGCTCTGGGAGGGGAGCGGGGGCTGGTGGGTCAGAGCAGGGAGGGCTGGGGGCCAGGACTCCTGGGTTCTCTCCCTTCCCTGTTGTATCACTTACAATAATGAAGAAACCCTGTTAATTAACATCTCCCCCGAGCTCAAATCCCACCTCCAGGGTTGTTTGCAAGGGATTGTTGTGGGCAGATAGACTGCTGAGGCAACAACAGTGGTAGTCCGTGCCCGGCGTGCTTTGCGCCAATAAACACACCAGGGGGAGAAGCAAGCAGAGTTTATTTGAGATCTCAAAGTGGTGCTGGGAGACTTGACATGCCTCAAATCCAGCACACCTAAAACAAGCAGTCTGTTCCTTTATATCCATGAGAACTTTTCTCGCTGACAAGCAAGCCCCCGTTTCCCCTCCCTCTTCTGTCCGGCCGCAGCATTATTTTCTCACACACTTCTTTGTCTTCCCCCTCCCTCTTCTCCTTCCTCCCCCTGTAGCAGTTACGTAAGCGCAGGTGCATTAAGTAATCTTGGCCGCGGCGGCTCATTAGTAAGTTTTCCTTCTGCAAGTTATCTTGTCCTTCTGCTAAAGGTGCAGAGGCCTCATTATTTCTGCTTTAGACCAGTCTGAGCAGCCTTACAGCAGATAAGGCTGCGAACACCTGGCCTTTTGTTTATTTATTGGCCTGCTAGGTCAATTAGAGTTTAACATGGACGGACTCTTGCTCATGAGAGGCCTAAGGGAAAACTCCATATTCTTATAGCCTTTACTTTTTAAAATTACTTAGGATTATCCTTAGTGACACCAACAATTCCCTCCTTTGAGAATACTCAACAAACTTTTGGCTGAGTGTTCTCACATTTTAAGAACAACATGCGATTAAGCTCCAGGGAGCTGGAGTGCTTTACAGCAAGCAAGCAAGCAAGAAAAGAGTAACAATACACAACACCACACCAGTGAGCAGGAGGCGAACAATGCCTCCCCCTAGTTCCCTCAGGTTGGGTAACCAGCTCCAGAGGGAATCAGAAATAGTGGGTTCCCTTTCCTGGGCCTTCCACTGTTTAAAAGCCTGTTCGGCCAACAGGATGTGTTTGTTAATATCCTGTGTATTTTCTGGGACATAAGTACAGCATTTACTTCCAATAAGGGCACACTCTCCGCCCTGGGAAGCCACACTTCCACCCAGGAAGTGTCCACGTATGTCTCCATGATCACAGATCAGATGGTATTCCTGATGCGTCTGTAAGGGCAGTGGGTCAAGTCCTGTACTCAAGATCACTCTGAATGGCCATCAGCTGGTCACTCAGGAAATCCTGAATTCCTACACATACTAGATCCCATTGCAATACCTTCCCAGCCTCAGTGATATTCAATACCATCTTCCTTGGAGTATTACTATAATACACCTGTTATTTAAGTATTCTCAGGTACTTTCAAAAGGCATCAACATTAATAGCATAGGAAAGGGGTTACATTATTAGTCTCTCCATGACACAGGGCACAGCCTGTAGAATAAACCCCAAAGTACAATTAATATTACATTTCCAAGCATGGATCCCACAAATGTCCTCTCGCCAGTGTATAATTCTTTGTTTCTTCACCAGGGTCAGTTCTTAATGTTCTTTCTAGTCAGGAATTCCTGGACTTTGGCAATTTCAGTGGAGTGGGTGTTCCTTCTTCTTTCCCAAAACAGTCGTGGTGCAGCATCCCCAGGGGAGAGGTTACTAGCACATCACCCTGTAATGGTTTTGCTTTTTCTAGAAAAATTCAAAGGCACAGTAGATCTGTCAAAGGACAAGGGAGAGGTTACTAGTACTTCACCTTGTACTTTTCCCCTGCTGTCCAGAAGGCACAGAAGGAGAAATAGGCTAGTCATCAGCAGGAGAATTTTCCCGAGGTGGAGGGGTCTTTTTGCAGTGAGAATCTTGGGTCCAAGCAGTCAGTCTTTGGCACTTCACAGCGGTGTTGGTAGTCAGCAGGACTTGGGCCTTTCCAGCATGGAGACAAAGCAGTCTTTCGTTGGTGGACCTTTACATCAGTCCAGTTTCCTGGTTCCAAGGAGTGGCAGGGCTCCAGTCTCTTCGGGTAGCACTTCCTTACCTGTGAGAAAAGAAACCTAACACATTTCATTAGTGCCTGGCAGTGTTTTGCAGATCTCATAGCTGCGTGGGCAAATTCAAGCCCCCCCCTCCTTTTCTTGGTTGTCAGCCAAGTCTTGACTGTGAGCAGTGTCTTATCTATAGCCTGAGCCTGCCAGTTAATTTTTCTTTTTTTCCAGTTAACTTATTTTGTTCTTTGTCTTTTTTTTTTTTCCTTTTTGACTTCTTTTAACCTGCAAAGGGAACTTTCACTCTTCACTTATATATTTTTTTCCAAAAAAATGAACATATAAACATTGTCATTATACAGTACATTAGTCTTATTATTCAATATATATCACACATACCCTTTTACTAAAATAACCTTATTACAGAACTTTGGAGCAACAAGCTAGAACAAGCACACCCACTTTGAGGAGTTCATTTAATTCAACCTCTAGTCCAATAGCTTTCCACCATCCCCAGCCCTCTGGCTAGAAATCTGAGGTAGCCAGAAGGATCCCATGTACAATATGGGGAGTGGGTTAACTTTTCATGTCTTTGCTTTCAAAGACTGTTGGTATGCAAATTTTAACAACAATTTTTGCAATCAACAATCTGGCCAATGAAGTTTCTTCTTTTTTACTTAAGGAAATGCACTAGACTTTAGTATATCACATTCTCCTGATTTATCCAAACACTTTGTATTCCAAGTTGAACAAGACAAGTATCTACATTCCAATCCAACCCTTCTGCCTGATTCCAAACCAGACCAATCCATGAAAACACTAAACACAACAATTCTGGCCACAAGACAAACACCACAAGACAAAACATAGAACACAAAACATAATTCCTGTTGTGCCAGTAAATGCATGGTATGTTGAATGCTGTTCAGCTGGCATCAGTTTTCTCTGATTATCTGAAAGACAAAAAAAACAGAGATCTACCCCTTCTGGGCAGACAATCATCGCTTAAAATATACAAATACCCTTGTTGACTTCAGGCAAAACAGAGGAATTACCCCATATTTTCTTGTAATTTATTTACAGACATTTCAAAGACACCAAGAACTTTCCTCTTCAGCATTTTTCAAAGTTCAACTGCTGTTCCCTCCAGCAACTACAGAGTTAACTTCTCACTCTCCCTTAAATCACTTGCTTGTCTCCCAACAGCTACTTCTATCAACTCAAATCACCATTTCACATAAGTCCTGAGTATTTGAAATCCCCATGCTTACACTTACTGACTCCTTCCTTTCACTACACCCTCAAAGTTTTCCAATCTGTTTTCCAATCTCTCTGGCTGTTGCCTGCCCGCCTGGGCCCGATCCTGCTTTTCTTGCTGAACCGTCCCTTCCATGGGCACCAACTTGTTCCATTACCAGTTTAGCTAGGAGGGAGGGCTTCTTAACTAGCCCCCACCCCTCCTGGTCTCTTGCCTTAAATATTCTTACTCACAAGACTACCCGAGTCCTTCCTCGCTTACACTTACTGACTGCTACAGGGGACGGGACAGAAGGATCTCAGTTCGACCTCAGAGCTTCCTCACACGCATGGCTTCCACTCTGAGGAATTATGAACGAGAGGTTCAGTTCCGCCCACACTCCTAACGCCCAAACGAACAGAGCAGAAAAACAACAGTAACCGGTTAAACAGAACAGAACCAGAACCAGACAGCGTTTCCTTATCCTATTAGGGCTTACTTTTTCTCATGCAGTTCTCAACATATAACACCAACAGTACCAAGCAAAGCAAACATAAAACAACAAGGGTAAAACAAATAGATGGTGTAATTTCTGCAGGGCTCCCCCCTTCTTAATTGCTCACCAAACTGTGACAAATTTCTGTTACCAATCTGTCCCTCATGTCAGGTGATCAGGCTGACACTACAGGATCATTGGGGGAAGATAAAGAAAACACACCATATCACTGAATTTTAAAGCCTTATTAATAAAATAACAGAACAACAACGGAGAGTGTTGGGAACGCTCCCACACCACTCAGGAAAACTTTGATGCCCCAAGACCTAAGCCCCTTTCATACTCACACACGTATGTCCAGACTGGCCACTTCTGTGTATAATGTTCAGAGAAGGGGGAGAGGTGGACAGGAGATTATCCTGTATACAGCTTGTCCAGAATTTCCAAAATGCTTCCACTCTTGGGAGGGCTGTTCTTTTACACCTTGGAATCTCCTGCGGCGTCTCTTTCAGAGATTCCAGTCCAGGTCGGCTGCCTGTGGCTTCTTTGGTGTCACCAAGCCACATCGGCTCCGGGGTCACAAAGGCACACTGTTGGATCTTACTGGACAGTTAAGCTTTACAAATGTAATCTCAGTTCTGTAACTTATATTGCCTTTGGTTCGCCTTTGTCAATTTTCCTTTTTCCACAGCCAGCTGGGGCCGAAAGCAGTTTTTCTTTGTACTTAGCATAGTCTGCGTTGATTCTTGACCTTGAGCGCAGAGCAACTTTTTATCTCTGGGCCAAGCTGAATTTCAAATTAACCCTTTCCTTTCCTCAATAGACAAATTGCTCACACTGTCAGAGGCTTTTTTTTGGTGATTAAACGCTCCTCTTAGATGTATGATCTTATCTAGCTTGAAATACCTTCTAGTGGGCATTGTTTAGATGGATTTGCACGTGTGTAAATATTCCAATTCTTTAAATACCTGCAGGTTGTTGAACCATAATGTACGTACATGTAAAATGCTGGGGTACCCTTAGGGGGTGAGCTGGAATGTTTAGACTGTCCCCCACCCATTTTCCACTTACACACACGGGGAGGGTGCCCTGTCCACGCTAGCGGCTCATAAACTAAGGATTTTTCCCTACAGGGCACTCACACAGGAGAGGCTAACAAGGATGGCCACGACCCTCCTACACCTCCCTTCAGCAAAGAGCGTCGGCTAGTCTCTGGGAGACGGCGCCGCTTACTCTGATTGCATCCAGTGAGATGATCAGACTGTCAGTAGCCCACACGGAAAGGAAAAGGGGAGGGAAGTTGGGTACACACACTCCTAGACCCAGGTAGCTTCCTCACCGGACGATGCCAGGCCAAGTCAGCCCACCATGGGTCGGACCTCCTAAAGATCCACTAGTTACCGGGCTTGCGTTAGAGTAGTCCTGGTCACGAGCTTTCGCTTCACAGGGTACTCTGGGCGTCTTCCGGTAACAGTCACTCACACTGGCTCCCAGACCATTCTGCATCTGATCTTGCTTTTTAGCTACAACAGGGAGAGAGCGCACTAGGACATAGGGTCTCCCCTTTCTAGATAGGTCCCTCCTTTGTCCCTGCACTATCCCTAACCTGCTTTTGAATCCTTGCACTCCGTCAGACAGGGGGAAGAACAGGAGCCAAAGTGGGGGATTTTTACAAGAGCTCTCCATACAAACAGCTTCAGAAGCTACCTGTTCGCTGACAAAACAGGAGTAGTTGAAGGATCGTGTTAGAATTAAGTGATCCTTACGGTGGCCACCTTTTCTGGTCCTCTAGTTGATAATGAGGCCAGTCTACTATACAGAACTTTTTAGTTTGCTTTTAGTTAGTGGATCTGATCCAAACACTTCCCAATTCACTAGAATGCATTCTAAGAGTGTACACCATGTCCTGCCTGTACTCTCTTCCTGCCCCATATCCTAGGGTGACACTGGGCGTCCCCAGGTCCTAACAGGCAAAAAGTCCAGACCACTGGACTGTTCCTACCTTATCCAAGGGACCGGTTCTGCACCGTCGCCCGCCCTTATTCAAGGGTCCGGTTCTGCACCGTCACCCACAGCTGCTTCTCCACTACTCAAGCGCGTTGCACCGTTGTGCCCTCCGGGGTCGACCAAACCGCATCTCCACTGAGGCCCCCGATGAAATCATGGGTGCGCACTGGGCGTCGGTCGTTGTTGCGGTCTGTCGGCCGCCAGGAGGGGTCCGGGCAAGGCAGATTTTAGCCTCAAGTGCCCACCCAGGGACGCCAAAACTGTTGTGGGCAGATAGACTGCTGAGGCAACAACAGTGGTAGTCCGTGCCCGGCGTGCTTTGCGCCAATAAACACACCAGGGGGAGAAGCAAGCAGAGTTTATTTGAGATCTCAAAGTGGTGCTGGGAGACTTGACATGCCTCAAATCCAGCACACCTAAAACAAGCAGTCTGTTCCTTTATATCCATGAGAACTTTTCTCGCTGACAAGCAAGCCCCCGTTTCCCCTCCCTCTTCTGTCCGGCCGCAGCATTATTTTCTCACACACTTCTTTGTCTTCCCCCTCCCTCTTCTCCTTCCTCCCCCTGTAGCAGTTACGTAAGCGCAGGTGCATTAAGTAATCTTGGCCGCGGCGGCTCATTAGTAAGTTTTCCTTCTGCAAGTTATCTTGTCCTTCTGCTAAAGGTGCAGAGGCCTCATTATTTCTGCTTTAGACCAGTCTGAGCAGCCTTACAGCAGATAAGGCTGCGAACACCTGGCCTTTTGTTTATTTATTGGCCTGCTAGGTCAATTAGAGTTTAACATGGACGGACTCTTGCTCATGAGAGGCCTAAGGGAAAACTCCATATTCTTATAGCCTTTACTTTTTAAAATTACTTAGGATTATCCTTAGTGACACCAACAGGATCGTTGCTCTGGGTGTATTTTAAAAGCCTTCACCGACCTCCCCCCGTGGAAGAGGCCGAGGAGCGAAGAGAAGGACGCTGGTTGGATTGTTTTATTTTAAATTAATTCTATTATTTAAGGTGTGGAGACACACAGGGGTCTGGGCCCGTCCTGCAGCTGCGGGCTGGGGTGGGATCCAGTTGATTTTCTCACATGTTTCACGGGGCGACTGTCTTGGCTTTTCGGGGTTTGACAGGCAGCGGCTGCCCCCGGTGCTGAGCCGGCAGCCGGTGTAATGTTTGTAAATAATGTTGGAAGTTATGTTGTAATAGATCAGCTAGAATTTTGCTGCTTTTGGGGGTTGTTATTTTTGGTGTCCTGCCCCCTTGGCTCCCCCCAACCCCGCCCGGCCTCACCCTGCTTGGGGCTTTTTCTGTTGGTCTGTTTTCCTTCACCACCCATGACAATACAGGCCAGGAACAAACCCACGTGTGGATCCGTGGCCCATTCCAAGGCCGGCCTGTGGCCTGCACTGGCTGCTGGCTGGCAGCTGGATTTTATCCCTGAGCCCACCTCCATTCGCCGCCCGGTGTGTCATTCAGCCAGTTACACGGGGGTGAGGGCCGAGTGCTTTGCCCCCGTTTTGTGCCAGCCAATCCAGTGTGGAGCTGGAACGCTGAGGCCGGTTCTGGTCCCGTGGGGCTGAGCGATGACCCCCAAAGGGCTGCTGGGCCGTGTGGGGGCTGGAGCTGACCTAGAGGAGGCCGGAGGAGCCTGGCTGCCAGGGGCTCCCATTGCTCTGTAGCCAAGGGGGGTAAACGCCTGGCGGGGGGACGAGCTGCCGCAGTTACAGGCCAAGGCCCGAGAACCAGTGGGGGACCCGGCCAGGAGCAGGCTGAGGCCGGCACGTAGCCCGTTTCCAGCCCCCAGCCGAGGGAGGGGCTGGCGCAGCCGCCCACCGGTGCAGAGTGGGAAAGAGACGTTCCTGAGTGTGGAGCCGGAGCCACACACGTCTGCGGGCAGGATGCTCCTGTCGGGGGCCTGGCGCAGGGATCCAGGAGACCCCGTCCTGCCCGGTGTCAGGGACACGTGGAAATGGCCATGTGAGGGTGAATCGGGCCCAGCTACTCAGCGGTGTAAATCAGCGATGTCCCCCCCCCCCCGTTGGCAATGCTGGTTTGCATCCAGGAGGAGCTGCCCCAGAGGGATCCACCCTCAGCCTGGCACCCAGAGGGGCCCTGGTGCTGTGTCAGATGGGTGCGAGGCCCAGACATGGCCCACGGGGTATGTCAGAGCCAGGCAGCTGCAGCAGGACCCTGGTAATCCCCTGGGGGGTGCAGGGGCGTGCAGGCTGGGGGGGGGCGCAGCTGCCTGGGCGGGCCAATCTGCCTGTGGTCCCCTGGAATATACACACAGACACACACATCTCTCTGGTGTGGTCAGGCCCCAGGTTGTGGGGGACACGCCCGGCCATGTCTGTGTCCCGGCAGCGGGAGGAGCTGGACCGAGGTCTCAGACTGGCAGGGGAGGGGGATGCAGGCAGGTCACTAAGGGGCTAGAGGCCCCGATCCTGTGAACGTGCCGAGCGACGAGCTGGTGAGCGACTCCCTCAAGTTTGTGAGATGCCGCGTGTGCTGACGTGCTGTGCTGGTTCAGGGGCAAACTGAGCCCCCCCCCATGCTGCGTCCCCCTCACACACACGTCGCAGAGTGTGGGGGAGTCAGGGCCCTGCACCCCCACTTCCTGCGATTCACCAGGACTCTCAGCCAGCCAGTAACACAGATGGTTTATTAGCCGACAGGAACACAGGCCCAGGCAGGGTCTGTAGATATAACCAGGACCCCTCAGTCAGGTCCCTCTGGGGCAAGGAGCTTAGACTCCAGACTTGAGGTTCCTGCCTCTTCCCAGCCAGCCCCAAACTGAAACTAAAACCCCTCCAGCTGGCTCTCTCCCCCCCACAACCCCCTCCTGCTCTCCTTTGTCCAGTGTCCGGGCAGAGATGTCACCTGGCCCCACCCCTCTTCTGGGCTCTCCTGTTACAGGTTCAGGTATCATCCCTCAGGGAAAGTCTCCCATCCGTCCCAGTACAACTCCCCTGCAACATTACGGGGTCAATACTCCCTACTGTATCGCAGGGGTCAGCACTGCCTGGAGGGACAGCACCCCCCTACTGTGCCCCCACACTGCTCATTCGCTCTTACAGGTCTCCCATCCGGCTGAGGGGTCCCGTTCTCCGTACCTAAGAGCTCTGCAGGGGGGGTGTCCACTCCCCCCACCCCTTCCTGGCTCAGGTACCATCCCTCACCTAAAGTCATCCCCTGCTCTCCCATCCCCCATGCAGACAGTCCCAGGTCAACCCACCCCATTCCCTACTGCGGCACATCACCCCAGCAAGGTCCCCCCAGCTGGGCCCCGGCTGCCCCATCGCCATGAGGCTTGGTGCTCCCCCAGCTCTCCAGTGCTGCCCCTTCCCCAGAGGCGGGCAGGGGGCGCAGGGGCTCCCCGGAGGAGAGTGGCCGACTGGCCGAGGAGCTGGGCTCAGAGGGGTCAAGGCAGGCGCCCAGCGCTGGTTGCTGTAGCAGCCCGGGGTGGGGCATTTTTAAGAGGTGTGAAATGTGACTGTTGATGATCTATGTGTTGGGGGGTTTCAGGCCAGGGGTTCCCTGGAATCGCAGGAGCCAGGGCTCGGGCGGGTGCAGTCCCGGGCCTCTGAAATGTCCCCCGGGTTCTGCTCAGCCAGCCTGGCATCCTGCGTAACTCGGCCCCAGGGATTTCAGCCGGGATCCCTGTGTCCAGCCTCGCGTGGAGCTTGTCCTGACTGGCTGTACATTCGCTTGGCTACGCCCCAGGCTGGGCCCCCCAGACTGGCCTGAGATCCGGCATCCAGCCCCCACTCCTGCGGCCTGCTGTGGGACGGGTGTGTGGCCGAGCCCAGAGCCGAGTGTTTGGCCTGTCTCCTGCTGGCATTTGCAGAGATCTGGCTTTGGGGAGGAGGTGTCAGTGGGGTGGCCTTGGAGTCCTGGGGGGAGCCCAAGGGCAGGGGAGGCACCATTGTCACCATCTCAGGCTGGGCCTTTGCAGGGGGGGAGACGCTGCTACCCGAATGAATGACCCTGGCGCTCCAGACACTGCCCTCGCTGCCACCTGCAAGGAGTCTGGCCATCCATCCCCCTGCCCGGCTCCATTCCCTGCCTTGAACTGGGAGGGGAGGCATGTCCCAAGGTGACTTATGGCCCCTCTATCTCCAGAGGCCTGACCCAGGACGCCCTGAGGAGCCCCGATGTCCGGGGAGCAGGCGCACAGTGCAGCGTAACAGCCTGGCCCCTCGAACGGGCACTGCTTGGCCCCCATCGCTAGGCGCTGCTGGAGTCTCAGCCAGCTCTGTGGTGCCAGGAGAGCCCTGGCTGGCGTCCCCCCATCCACAGGCCGGTGTGAGGGCTACAAGGGGAGAGGACAGAGGGAATCGGGGCTGGTTGGTCCCCATGGGGCAGGGGAGGGTTCCCCACACTGAGACAGAGGCAGCCCCAGAGCCAGACGGGAGCTGGTAAATCTTTGGAGACCCCTGCCCTGGGTCTGACCAATCACCTGGGGAGAATGTGGTCCCCCCCACATCCCACCCTGTAGCCGTTCTGATCCCATGCTATGACTTGGTGTCGTGCCATCAGTCAGTGCGCGTGACCCAGCTGGGTACCTGGCCCTCCATAGCCAGGCCCTACAGCCTCCTGACACTGCCCTGGGACCCGGCCTGCCCCCTGCTCAGCTTAGCCCCACCAGAGCCCCCCCCATGGGCCCAGGGGACCCTGCCCTCTGTGACAGGTGTGGAGGTGGGGGAACAGGGCTGTGTTTTCCCCTGCACCCCACCCCCATGTGTCTCCTGCCCTGGGTGAGGGTCTGTTCCCTTGCAAATGCCCAGCTATCAAGACAAGACCTTGTGGTGGAGGCAGCCGTTGCTGGGTGGGTGTGAGCTGGGTGGGCAGGGGGGGAAAGCGCCTGACCCCTGCCCCATGGGGAGCAGCTGGTCTTTGCCGAGCCCCTAGAATCACTCCACTTCTGCTCACCCTGTCCTGCTCTCTGGAGCCCCGTGGGGCAGGCTGTCAGCTGTGGGACAGGATTCGCTATGGGTCTGTGCCAGGGTGGGACAGGGCAGGGGGATCCCTGGGCCTGGGGTCCCTGCAGGGAGCAGCCTTTGCTGATGCCGTGGGGACAGGGAGCGACCCGTGTCTGTCTCTGAGAGCGTCACCGGGGGCTCCGTTCGGACCCACAGCAGCACCTGTTCCATAGAGCTGGATGGGGGAGCAGGAACATGGGGGTGGGGGGAATCCAGCGGGGGAAGTGCAGGATGGGCTGGGAGCCAGGACTCCTGGGTTCTCTCCCAGTTCTGGGAGGGGAGTGGGGCTGGTGAATCAGAGCAGGGGGAGAGGAGGGGGCTGGAAGCCAGGACTCCTGGGTTCTCTCCCTGGCTCTGGGAAGGGAGTGGGGGCTGGTGGGTTAGAGCAGGAGGGGCTGGGAGCCAGGACTCCTGGTTCTATCACAGTTCTGGGAGGGGAGTGGGAGCTGGTGATCAGAGCAGAGGGAGAGGAGGGGGCTGGGAGCCAGGACTCCTGGGTTCTCTCCCAGTTCTGGGAGGGGAGTGGGGCTGGTGAATCAGAGCAGGGGGAGAGGAGGGGGCTGGGAGCCAGGACTCCTGGGTTCTATCACAGTTCTGTGGTTTCTGACAAGTCCCTTGCCCTCAGTGTCCCCCTCTGTACCGTGGGGTGAGGACACCGACCGGGGCTGCATTTAACTTGCAGTTTATTTCTCTCCCGTGCAGGGTTGGGGCTGGGCCAGCCCCGGGTGCCAGCCAGGCTGCAGGCCTGGGGGGTTGGGTGGAAAGTCCCTGGCACCGAAATGACGCTCACCCATGGGACCTGGTGTCTCACTGACGCACAAACAGGCAGAGATGCTAGGCTGGGGTTAGCGCCTCCGGGGCTCTGCCAGTGGCAGAGCGGTGCCAACCCGGCATCACCGGGCGCTGGGCAGAGTCGGGGCGGGAGGGCCGGGGAGCAGAGAGTGCTGGATGCTGCTGGGGCTGGGGCTGGAGGGGCTCAGAGCCATCCCGGGGGGGGAAGTGAAACCAGGTGAGGGGAAAGCAGGCGTCAGTCTGTCCATCTGTCCACCCACAGGCAGACGGGGTGTGAAACGACGTAGAGCGTTAACCCTTTCTGGGTCGCCGGGCCGGAGAAACGTCTCCACTGGGCTGTGGGCAACTGCAGAGGGACTTTCACGCTGACACCGGACTGATGGCCCTGGACTGCAAAGACCCCATGTCCTGGCCCCGGCCCCCTAAGCCAGCCAGTCCCCTGCCCTGAGGCTGGATCTGAGCCCCCAGCCCCCAAAGGGCAGCGGCACCCGTGTCCCATCCCCGACCCCCTGAGCCAGCCAGTCCCTCCCTCCCTCCCCTCCGGCCCTTCAGCGCAGCCCGTCCACTTGCCCACAGTGTTAGGATGGCGAATAGCTGGGGTAGGGGGGCAGGAGCAGGGACAGGATGGTCTGTGTGGAGTGCTGAAGAGAGAAGACTCCAGGGCAGGGGGGCCTTGGCCAGCAGTAGGAGCAGTAGGCCAGGCTCTGAGTGACTCACACAGATTCACGCCCTCGTCCTGTGTCCCCTCCCGTGGGAACGGCCCATGGGAGCAGCTGACAGGGACGTCCCCACGGCCTCGTCTCCCCGCTCTCTGGGACGCTCACCCACCAGGATCTCAGAGGTCATTGCACCCGATAGCACTGGGGCCAATTCCCCCCCCAGAAATGCAGCCACCTCTGGGGTAGGCCTGGCAGCCGGGGAATGGCACATGGCACTTTGGGACAGGAAGTGACAGGGACACCAGTACCCAATGGGAGCAGTGGGGGGACGGGCCAGGGGAGCATTAATGGCCACAGTGGGGCAGCCCTGGAGCACGGTGACAGCGATAAAGCAGACTGGGCTGGAGGGAGGGGGAATGTGAGCACCCAGCCCACATATTGCCCCAGAGGTTGTGAGGTCCCCCATAGCTGGGACCCCACAGTCAACCCCCCCAAGCGGGATGTGGGACTCTGACTGGGATGGGGCTCTGGTGTCACTGGTGAGTCTCTGGGCCTCTGGGGGGATGGGGCTTTGAGTCCCTGTGGGGTTTGGACCCCTGGATAACAACTGCCCTGCCCCATCCGTGAGGTTCTCCCATAGCCCAGCTCACTGACAACCCCCTCCAGCCCAGCCCGGCCCCATCGCTGCCCCTCAGGCCAGGGTGTCCATGCTGCTGGGCTGGGGATGGGAGCATCTCCCCCTCTGCAGCTGCCTCTCCCCTGGGAAAGGGGCTTGGGGCTCCCGCTCCCCACGGCCTACTCCCTGCTGCCCCCACCCCTGGGGAAGGAACCAGTCTGCACTGGGACTGGGAACCCACAGCCCCCCCCCCCAGGAGTCACCCCCACCGCCAGAGCCCCCCTCTGGGGTACTGCCCCCTCCCTCCAGTCAGATCCGGCCCTGCCCAGCACAGCCCTGATCCCTCCAGCTGCTGAATGGCCCCAGGGTGTGTCTGGGGAGTCCCCTTCCCCAGGGCAGCTGCTCTGTGCCCTGAGTCCCCTCCTCCCAGCCAGAGCCCCGAGCCCTGTCCCGGCCCCGTGGGAGCAATGAGCATGGAGCAGGGGGGGAGGGAGCGGGGGGGCTGGGAATGGTTTATTAGGGTGCAGCAGTTCTAACAGTGCCTGGCCTCAGTCCAGCTTCCCCCCAGGCTGTGGAGCAGCATCCTCCAAAGGTTCCCCAAGGGCAGTGGGGTCAGCAAGAGGGAATGTGGGGCTGGGCTGGGGCAGGGAAAGGGTTAACACAGGAGGGGTCACCCCGAGGCAGGCCCTGCTGGGACCGAGGGGCAGGGACAGGTCCCCAGGCGGGGGCAGTGCGGGCTGGAGCCGGGCACAGTGCAGGGAGCAGACGGGGACAGGAAGGGACCGGCCCCAGGTTCTGCATTCTCCGGGCTGGGTGAGGTGCTGGGGAGTCGGATGGAAACTCCTGCCGGCCGGGGGATCCGACGCCCAGGATCTAACTCAGGAGCCCTGCAGGGAGAGGGGAGAGAAATCAGCCCCTGGCTGTGGGGCTAGCGGGACGGACAGGGGATTTTCTCTGCCAGGCCCCAGGGTGCCCCAGGGACTCTGCCCAGCAGCCGGAGGGCTGGGCGATGCTTGGCAGGACTGAGGACCCTCTGCCCCCGGGAGCAGCTCGGGGATCGGCCTGAACGGGGACCGAGGGAGCTGCAGTCTCCTCCTCCGCGGGACCAGCGCCCCATTGCCCAGCTGCCCAGGGGCTGAGCTGGGTAGGTGTCATGGGCCGAGGGGCAGAAGCAGTCGCCCCACGGGCGCCCCAGGCAGCCTGTGCTCAGTGCGGGGAGAGGGGAGTTTAACGGGGGAGGAGGATTGAAATTACCTGCAGGTTGGGGAACAGGGCGCCCTGAAAAACAAAGAGAAACATGGTCAGAGCCCTGGGTGGGGAGAGCCGGTTCCTGGGGGTCAGAGCTCCAGCCCCTGCCCCATGGCATGGAACTTCCCTCACTAGGAACCAGCCCCCTCCCGCCCTCAGACCTGGGGTTACCCCCCCTCTCCTATTATTAGTGTAAATCCCTGACCCAGAGTCCCAGGGGGTGGGGGGGAGGCTCTGCGGGGCAGACTCCCTCCTTGGCTAGTGTTGGCGGGTTCCTCTGAGCTCCCCCCCAGCTCCCCAGCCACACCCTGGTGCCCCGCCCCCACCCGGAGCCGTTCACCTTTCTTATTCTTCAGGTAGATGAGGAGTCCGGGCGCCAGGAAGATCAGCCCCAGCACGAAGCCCCCAACCCCTGTCAGCATCTTGCTCCTGGCGGAGTCAGACTGTGCCTCTGAAACAGGGACATGGAACGGGCCGGGTCAGAGCCAGGGGCCTCCGGGCCGGGCTCCCATCTGTGCCAGTGACCAGCACTGGCCGGGTCAGAGCCAGGGACCTCCGGGCCGTGCTCCCATCTGTGCCAGTGACCAGCACCGGCCGGGTCAGAGCCTGGGGCTTCCAGGCCGGGCTCCCGTCCGCGCCAGTGACTGGCGCCGGCCTGGTCAGAGCCAGAGTCCTTCTGGCCAGGCTCCCGTCCGCGCCAGTGACCGGCGCCGGCTGGGTCAGAGCCAGGGGCCTCCGGGCCGGGCTCCCATCCGCGTAAAGCTGAAATTGCGCATGTTAAATGCGCATAAGATGTGACAGACCTGTACTGCTGAAACCATTGAATCTCTGTTGCAAGAGGAAATCATTCGCGTGTGTACTTCTACGTGCAATTCTCCAGTTTGACAAAAACCAGATGGATCATGGCATCTCAATACTGATTATCAAAAATTAAATGAAGTGTCTCCAGCTGTTACAGCTGTTGTAACCAAAATGCCTAATCTAATTAATCTGTAAATCCCAAAGCAAAATGATTTTCTGCCGTTGGCACCTGTTGGGTTTGAATATAACGATAAGCTTTAGATAATGAGTTCAGCACTTCTGGAAGAGTGCTCCCAGCGTGGACATGATCAGTACTTTACCCCGAACCTAAATTCTCATGAGCGTTGAAGTGTAAGAAATACAGCAGCAAATGAATTCCATGATACTGAACAGTCAGCAAACCCCACTGCAGGAGCAACTAACGCAGCATCCTGGATTTCAACTCCACGCACGAAGTAGAAAAACCAGGAAGTGAAATTAAAGTTTTAAATAAAACCAAAGTTACCAAATACTTCAAAGTGCTCAGAGCAGGAAAATGGAGCTTCCTATGGAAAACTCCAGCAGGAACCACTCCCGTATATTGATGGTCAATCCATGAGAGGGCAACAGACTAACACCATCTCTAGGAGGATGTGACTAGTACGTGGTATTAGGTGTAGCTAGTAGGTGGTACTTATCTTTAGTGGTTGTATGTGCTGTGACATTTAGACCTTTGTTGGTAACCTTAATAAAACCGCTAAAAGACAGACACTCGTGCACGTGTTAGGTGGCTATGGTCCCATGGGCTCTAAATCCAGAACAAACAGAGATAACGTTGTTGAACTGGAGGCTGTAGCCCAGAGCTGAACCCACTGGAACATAATTAACATGAAGCAGAATAAAAGGCTACACTAGACAGCGCTGTGAAGTCTTGGCTTGGGCTGGTATTTGTGGGGGCTGGGTGACCCAGCACTCTTACCCCAGTGCACGGTGAGGGGGCCCTGCAGGCTGATGTGCTCCACCTGGCACGTGTAGACGTCCCCGCGCCGGGGGCTCATCTCTAGCATCACCAGGATCTGGAAGGTCCAGTCTCCGTTCTGGAGCAGCTCCGTGGACACCACCCCGGCCGTCTGCTCCTGCCCGTTCTTCAGCCACTTGATCTCGATCCCCGAGGGGTAAAACCCCGTCACGGAGCAAACCAGCAGGTGAGAGTGGGGCTGGGTCCCTGATTTTGTGGGGGAAACTTTCACCTTGGGCTGAACTGGGGTGAGAGAGAGAGAGAGAGCAAGCTGGAGAAGGATCCAGAGATGGAGGGGGGCTTAGAGAGAACAGGTGCCCCCCCAGGAAATATACCCCCCCCATATGCCCAGCACCTGCCTAGGGCGATGCTCCCCAGAGTGTGTGGAGTCCAATGCCCCCAACCATACACACGGCACCTTTCCAGGACGGGGCATCCAGCCCCCTGATACACCTGGCAGCTGCCTGGGGCAGGGCACCCTGGATGTGTGGGTCCCATTCCCCTGTACATGCCCAGGACAGACAGGGCTCCCCACGGTGTGGAGTCCGATTCCCCAGCCAGCCCATTCCCCCCTCACTGCCCCGGGGTGGGGCTGGTTCTCTCCTGCCCCCCATTGTCCCAGGCAGGATCAGCAGAAAGGGCCTGAGGGGAGTTGCGTCCTGTTACCCCCATGGGGACAGAGCCAGGGACTGTGTGATGCTCAGGGCCCAGGCAGATGGGGTCTCAGCCCAGGGACTGCCCCCACCCCTGCCAGGGGCACCCTGAGTGGGGAGGGGTGGGGTTGGGGGGTGGGAAGTTCTGCCCCATCACCTGGCCCCCACAGAACAGGAAGGGGGGTAGGAGCCGCAGCAGCCGCCTGCCCCAGATGGTCGGGGGGGGGTGCTGGGGCTGAACCCCTCAGAGGGGTGGGGTGCTGGGAAGGGGGAGGGGTCAGCTACCCCCCGAGACTGACCCGGGTGGGGCTCTGCGCTCTGCCGACAGGGGGCGCCGCAGCCAGACCAGGGGGCGGTGGGGGGGGGGGAGACTCCTCCCCATTACCCCGCCCCCTCGGAGCCCCGCCCCCACTCCTGACCACGCCCCCCGCTCACCTGTGCGGCCGACCACCTTGCCCGTCTGCGCCACCCCGTAGTTGTTCCGGCAGAACGTGTCCACCGCAGCCCGCCTGTCCGCCAGGATCGCCGGGTCCTTGTTCCAGTGCTCGGCGCTCGGCCGCCCCAGCTCCGTGTCCGCCTCGAACACCCCCACGTCGCTGTCGAAGTGCACGTACTGCTGCCGGTCGTAGATGTGCCCGTACAGATACCGGACCCGCTCGGTGCCGTTGGTGAAGTGACACTCGTGCTTTGTCTGGTACAGGAAATGCTCTGGGGGGGAGACGGGCTGGGCTCAGGGACCCGCCCCCTGCCCCGGGGCTCGGAGCTCAGCGGGGGGGCAACCACAGCTCCGGGACACCACCCCCCCTCCTGGCACCGCCCTGGATCCACTGGCCACTGACGGGAACCTGCAGGGCTGCGGGGGGGGGGATGATAGTAACATGGGGAGAGGTGGGGGAGGGGCAGGTTGGGGGCCCGGGGGACACTCAGCGGGGGGCGAGGGGTGGGGCAGGAGGCACAGCAGAGAAATGGGGGCAGGGTGGGGCACAGGGTGTGGGGAGACTGAGTCACGGGGGGGCACAGCACAGATGGGGGAGGCGCAGGGGAGCTGGGAGCCAGGCCAGGGGCACTGACACAGGGGCTGGGGGCCGGTTGCTGTGGGGCAGGAGAAGGCCCCAGGGTCTGGCTCTGGAGCAGCCTGTTAATGTGGGTTCACCCCACGTTCCCCTGGGGCAAGGGGCATAAAAGGGAACGATTCTGTGCATTGTATCTCACCCCCATGGGAGGGACCTGGTCCCCCCATGGCCCCTCCCCCTGCCCACCGTGGGACCCCCCCCCCCCCCCCCAGCACTGCAGGCAGAGCCGGAGCTCATGGAGGAAAGACAGAGACCAACACACCCAGCACCTGCCCAGGACAGGGCTCCCTGAGGCACTGGGGTCCAAGCCCCTCCGAATACACCCAGCGCTGCCCAGGACGGGGCTCCCCGGGGCACTGGGGTCTGACCCCCCCAGATACACTCAGTTCTGCCCAGGATGGGGCTCCCCGGGTCCCTGAGGTCTCTTCTCACCTGGGGGCTCCGTGCAATGAGCCAAGTGGGTTCTCAGCACCGTCAGTGTCACTAGCAGAGCCCCAGCCCGGTAGCTCCCGGCCCCCAGGATCCGACCCGCCCCCATCGCTGCTCAGGAGGGAGAGACCTGGAAACTTGTCGGGTCCTCCCAGACTGAGACCTTCTCTGTCCAGCTCTGAGCACCAGCCCCGGGACGCTGGCCACGGCCCCAGGGATTGGGCACCCCCAGCCCAAGGGCCAGGCAGCATCGGGGCTGGGCAGCATCATCAGTCGCCAGGCAGAGCTGGCCCCAGCAGGGCTCGGTTCCCTACTTCTCCCTCGCAGGGGGCAGAGCAGGGCCTGGGGTTGGGCTGCAGGACTTGCCTGGTGCCTGCCATGGCCGTGGGGCAGCTGGAGAGCGGGGCCAGCCCAGGGACCAACCCCCACCAGAGCAGGGCCCCCAGCAACGGGCCTGGGACCCCCCGTTTCCTTCCCCTGGTAACTCGACCCTCTGCTCCCAGCTGGGGCAGGATGGGTGTGGGGGTCTTTGGTTTGTTGGGGGTAAATTTAGTCCCAGGGGAAGGTTTGGGGCTGGCCCCACAAGTAGAAGTTCTGAGCTTCCCCCTCCTCCACCCCCATGGGCCTGAGTCATGCCCTGCCCCCAAACCCCAACAGAGTGGGGGCTCAGTCTCCATGGGTCAGGCACAGCTCAGCTTCCCAGCTGCTCCCACCATCAATCTCCCTAAGGGGCTTCTCTGGCTCCCAGCACCACATCCACACCTGGGACAAACTCCCCCTGGGGGTGCTGCTGCATCTGCCCTGCTCCGAGCCTCGCTGTGCGCACAGAGCCTGTGGGAATAGGCATCTCGCTGGGAATTTGCAGTACTGCCAACCCCAAATGCTCCAAAATTATGAGTTTGGCTGTAAAATCCTGAGTTTATGTAATACCAGCTGTGAGGTTGTCACGGAGTTTGGGGGAGTTGGGGCCCTGCACCCCCGGCTTTCTGCGATTCACTGTGACTCAGCCAGCCAGTAACACAGAAGGTTTATTTAGATGACAGGAACAAAGTCCAAAACAGGTCTTGCAGGTACAGACAACAGGACCCCTCAGGTCCATCTTGGGGGGGCCTCAGAGAGGCCACAACCCCATCTAGGCTCCCCTTCATTTCCCCAGCCAGCTCCAAACTGAAACCCCCTCCAGCCCCTCCTCTCCCTTTGTCCCTTTCCCGGGCCAGGAGGCACCTGATCTCTTTGTCCCCAACCCCTCCCGTTGGCACCTTGCCGGGGAGGGGCCCAGGGCATCAGTGGCCAGGAGACAGAGTGTGGGTCATTGTCTGTGCAGACACCATCACACCTGCCCTCTAGGGCTCTGCAACAATCACCCCCCCCTTGACACTCGAGAAATGCATAGGGGAAACTGAGGCACCAACACAACACCCAGAGAAAACATTAAGAACAGTCCCACCTTGTCACAGAGGTTCTTTTTATTTGCCTTCTGCTCTTTGAGCCGTCAGGCTACCTGGGGGTTAGAGGTGTTACACCCCCCCCCCGTGCACAACTGTATGGGTCAGAGGTATGACCCATGGGTGTAATTTGATGGAGCAGGGGGGCCATTGTCCCCCCAAACTGCAAACATTGGACAGGCACAGAATTTCCCCCTCCCCCCCACCCACACATGGCCCCGTTGGCCTGACTGAAGCTGCACTCCCAAATATGGAAGTCAAACAACGCCTATCGTGTGACCCCCCAAAAAAATCATGAGTCAGGCTCACCAAAAATCCTGCAATGATGTACAAATACCAGCTGTGTCTTGAGCCCTCAGGGGGCCCAGGTGTCCCACTCTGAAGCTCTCCCCACAGCCCCGCGGGCTGGACGGTCACTTTGTCTCTAAGAACGAGGCTGAAATCCTCCCAGACCCATGTGACTCCCGGAGCTGGGGCTTCAGGAAAACACAATAATTATCCTGACTCGTGACACGATCCTGCGAGCCAGGGACACTGAATTTCTTCATCTCCTCTGGGTGAGGCCCGGTGCTGCTGCTCTGCCCGGTAACAGCTTGGTCAGTGCAGGGATTTCTGCCATTGGGTGTGGGCCCCTGGGCCAGGCTCCCCTGGCCAATGCTGGGTGCTGCCCCCCCCCGGTGTGACATGTGCCTCCCCTGGCCCCCTAGTGCTGCCATCCCTGCGCCCAGCCCAGTGCCGGGGAGAGGAGATGGGTGCAGGATGGGGCGTCCCCATGGCCCAGCTGGCCCTGCTCACCCTGCTGGCCCTGCCGGGGGCCGGGGCAGTGACAGGTATGGGTGGGGTGGGTGCTGGGACACCTGGGCCGGGGGGGCAGCTTCACCCCCATAGCGCCCGGCTCCCCCCCAGAGAGGAGACAATGGGGGAGGCTCATGGGGTGAGCCAGATTTGGGGAGAGCTGCAGGGAGGAGGGTCTCGTCCAATAGTAGGCAGGGGATGGGGTGGACAGGGCAGGAAGGGGGGGGCTGATCTGGATGGGGTGGAGGGAGGAGGGTCTCATCCCCATGGCAGGGAGGGGGGAGAGGAGGCTGGTGCAGGGGCAGCAGAGGGATTGTGAGGAAGTGACTGTGGTTTGGGTACGACACAGCCCTGCCCTAGGGGTGCAGCCCCCTCCCCCACAGGAACTCGGGGGCTGACCCCTCCCAGGGGGTGCCAGGCATGGGGGGATGGGAGAACGTTCCCCAAACAGCCACGCCAAGGCCAGATCCTGCTGAGCACTGAGTGCGTCTGTGCAGAGCAGGGAGCCCCTGGCCCCGCTCCCCGGCCTGGCCCCATTGTCCCCCGTCCCCCCAGGGCTCAGATCCACAGTGCGGGGGGAGCCTCTGTGGGGCCGACTCTCCTTGGCTAGTGGTGGCAGGTTCCCTCCTTTGCAGTCGCTCGTTGAGATCCTGCAGGGCGAGCTGGGGTCAGCGAACGATTCTCTAGGATGTACATGCCCAAATCCCTTGGGCCTTGGGAATTCCAGCCTCAGCCCTGAGCCAGACCCCTCCCCCCTCCTGGAGTGTGTCTGACTCCCCAGCGCAGCTTTAATGTCTCTGGCTGGGGAGTTCCCGGGTCTCCCAGTGACCGGCCCTGGGGGGTGAGTGTTGGGGGCCAGGGACTGAAATCGCCCCGAGAACCAGGTCATGGCGACCCCGGGACATGGAACCAGCCCCACGCACAGACGGGAGAATGAAACGTCCTGCAGCTGCAGCCCCCAACTTCCCCCAGGAGCCGCTTTGGCTGGGTCACGTCCCCACTTGCCAGCGCAGCCGGGTTTGCTCTGGTCAGTGCTCGGCTGGGAGACGTGACTGGAAACCAGGGAACTGAGCAGGGGTCAGCAGGGGGGTCTCTGCTCTCTCAGTCCTTGCACCAGGGCAGCCCTAGAGGGCCTGTGCTGGGGGCAGGGGCAGGGACACTCTCTCCTGGCAGTCAGTGCTGGCCCCAGGGCCCCACCGGGATGCTGGGGGGCACTGTGCTCCATGCATCTGCCTTCCCCTGACACCGGGGAGCCCTAGTGTGAATGTCACAGCCCGGGAGCTGGAGGGCTGCACTGCTGGGGGAAGCGCTGAGACCCCCTCCCCCGGGGTGAGGAGCAGCCCCCCCGGGTGGCCGGTACTGACGCTCGTCTGCCCGCAGCGGAGAACATGCTCTCCCAGGTGGCCTTCTACCAGCGCACGGACCCGGCCCAGCGGGAGGCCGGGGAGTTCATGTTCGAGTTCGACCAGGATGAGATCTTCCACGTGGACCTGGAGAGGAAGGAGACTGTCTGGCGCCTGCCCGACTTCGGCAAGTTCACCAGCTTCGAGGCGCAGGGCGCCCTGGGCAACATGGCCGTGCTGAAGAAGAACATGGAGATCATGATCCAGAGGTCCAATCGCACGCGGGCCCAGACCGGTACGGCATGGGGGTGTGGGGGCACCTTTCCCGCCAGGGGCCTGACCTGTCCCCCCACCTTCCCTGCCAGGGACCTGAGCCCTCGCCCCACCTTCATAGACTCATAGAATATCAGGGTTGGAAGGGACCTCAGGAGGTCATCGAGTCCAACCACCTGCTCAAAGCTGGACTCTCTCCAATTTGTCCACATCCCTTTTGTAGTGGGAGGGCCCCAAAACTGGAAACAGTACTGCACATGAGGCCTCACCAGCTCGATTAGAGGGGGGTAATCACGTCCCTCGATCTGCTGGCAGTGCCCCTACTAATGCAATCCAAAATGCCGTTAGCCTTCTTGGCAACAAGGGCACACTGCTGACTCATATCCAGCTTCTAGTCCACTGTGACCCCTGGTCCTTTTCTGCAGAACTGCTGCCTAGCCACTCGGTCCTTAGTCTGTAGCAGCGCGTGGGATTCTTCCATCCTAAGTGCAGGACTCTGCACTTGTCCCTGTTGATCCTTATCAGGTTTCTTTTGGCCCAATCCTCTAATTTCTCTAGGTCCCTCTGTATCGTATCCCTACCCTCCAGTGTATCTACCACTCCTCCCAGTTTAGTGTCATCTGCAAACTTGCTGAGGGTGCAGTCCACGCCATCCTCCAGATCATTAATGAAGATATTGAACTAAACTGGCCCCAGGACCGACCCTTGGGGCACTCTGCTTGAAACCGGCTGCCAGCTAGACATGGAGCCGTCGATCACTACCCGCTGAGCCCGACGATCTAGCCAGCTTTCTACCCACTGTAACTTTAGCGCCCTCGTGGCCAAGATGGAGTCTGCTCTGCAGGCAGCTCTGGCCAAGAGAAGACGCACGCAGGAATGCAGCCGGAGAAATCCTTTCTACCGCAGGGCACCTGTTCCAACCCCCCAGAGTGAACACGCCCACCCACAGGAAAAGTACAATGGATTTAAGAAAGGGAGATATTTATTTGCAGAGGGATGAGAGGAGCAATACAACAAGGGGAAGTATAAGGGGAGCAGTAGAACAGGGCTGCATCCAAGCCAAGGCCCCAGGGGCCCAGTGGGAGCACAGTTTGGAGGAGCAGGCGCTGAGCAGTGTGTTTGCACACAGAGTTTAGGAGGCCTGAGCAAAGTTCCAGTCCAGTGGTGAGTCGTGGGTGCTCCTGGTCGTCTTCGGCGCCAGTGAACTCTCCCCAGCAAACCCCTCCGGTGCCCTCTCCTGCCGCTCTCTGCAAAGCTCCCCAGAGCGACCACCTCCCCACTTAACTAGCTACAGCCTCCCTCCTTGTTCCCAGTGCAGAGTGACCAGCCCCAGTACTCCCAGCCCCACGCAGCTCTGGGCAGCCGTGATCCTGGGTCCAGCTCCGGCTTGTCCTTCTCGGGCGATTCCCCCCGGCACAGGGCTTCTCCTGGCGCCTGTCCTGGGCTGTCCCCGATCGGGCCTGTCCCCCTCAGGCAGGTTCTCCCTGCTTCCTTCTCCAGGGCCTGCCGGCTGCCTCCCTCTCTCCCTGGAACTCCAGCGCTGCCCCCCTGGAGTTCCCCTCCTTTTTCTTACTCTCCCTCTCCCCCCCGGGAAAAAGATTTAAAGGGGCCATGCTCTCTAAGCCCCAAAGGGGTTACACCACCTTGTAGTCCATTCATCCAGCCCATACTTCTTTAACTTGCTGGCTAGAATACTGTGGGAGACGGTATCAAAAGCTTTGCTAAAGTCAAGGAATAACACGTCCACTGCTTTCCCCTCATCCACAGAGCCAGTTATCTCCTCATAGAAGGCAATCAGGTTGGTCAAGCATGACTTGTCCTTGGTGAATCCATGCTGACTGTTCCTGGTCACTTTCCTCTCCTCTAAGTGCTTCAGAATTGATTCCTTGAGGACCTGCTCCATGATTTTTCCAGGGACTGAGGTGAGGCTGACTGGCCTGTAGCTCCCCAGATCCTCCTCCTTCCCTTTTTTACAGATGGGCACTACATTAGCCTTTTTCCAGTCATCCGGGACCTCCTCCATTCGCCATGAGTTTTCAAAGATAATGGCCAATGGCTCTGCAATCACATCAGCCAAGTTCCTCAGCACCCTTGGATGCATTAGATCTGGCCCCGTGGACTTGTGCATGTCCAGCTTTTCTAAATAGTCCTGAACCTTTTCTTTTACCACTGAGGGCTGCTCACCTCCTCCCCATACTGTGCTGCCCAGTGCAGCAGTCTGGGAGCTGACCTTGTCTGTGAAGACCCAGGCAGAAAAGCATTGAGAACTTCAGCTTTTTCCACATCCTCTGTCACTATGTTTCCTCCCCCATTCAGTGCGGGGCCCACACTTTGCCTGACCTTGTTGCTAACGTACCTGTAGAAACCCTTCTTGTTACCCTTCACAGCCCTTGCTAGCTGCAACTCCAGTTGTGCCTTGACCTTCTGTTTCGGAGTCTGGGGGTTCCAGCCCTGCACCCCTCTTCCTGGACCCCACAGTGACTTTTATCCAGCCAGTAAAACAGAAGGTTTATTGGACAACAGGAACACAGGTTACAGCAGAGCTTGCAGGCACAGTCAGGACTTCTCCGTCCAGTCCTTCTGGGGGTTCAGGGTGCTTGGATCCCAGCTAGGATACCCTGAATTCTGCCCCACAGCCCCAAACCCAAACTGTCCTGCCTTTCCTCCCCCCGGCCGGGGTCCTTTGTTCCCTTCTTCTCCACCCAGGAGCTCCCTCCTCCCCCTGGCCGGGCTCGGGTTACAGGCTGATCACCTGTCCCGCACCTAAAGAGATCCCCTGCTTTTCCGTTCCCCACACAGACAGTCCCTACTCCATCACACCGCTCCCCCCTTCGAGACTGAACTGAGCGGGGTCACTCTGCCCAGTGACCTGGGGAAGTTCAGGGCCCCCTCTCCGGGACAACGCGTCCGCTATCAGGTTGGCACTTCCCTTCACATGGACCACATCCATGTCATAGTCCTGCAGGAGCAGGCTCCACCTCAGGAGCTTGGCGTTGGCTCCTTTCATCTGGTGCAGCCAGGTCAGGGGAGAGTGGTCGGTGTACACGATGAACTGTCGCCCAAAGAGATATGGCTCTAGCTTCTTAAGGGCCCACACCATGGCCAGGCATTCCTTCTCGATGGCCGCGTAGTTTTGCTCCCGGGGTAGCAGCTTCTTGCTCAGGTACACAATGGGGTGTCTCTCCCCATTTTCATCCTCCTGCATTAACACCGCCCCCAGTCCCGTGTCTGAGGCGTCGGTGAACACCATAAAGGGTTTGTCAAAATCTGGGTTCGCCAGAACTGGGCCACTGACCAGAGCCTCCTTCAGCGCCCGGAAAGCCTCCTGGCACTGCTCGGTCCAGATTACCTTGTCTGGCTTCCCCTTTTTGCACAGTTCAGTGATGGGGCCGGCTATGGCGCTAAAGTGGGGCACGAACCTTCGATAGTACCCCGCCATCCCAATAAAGGCCTGGACCTGCTTCTTGGTTTGGGGAGCAGGCCAGTCTCTGATCACCTCCACCTTGGCTGGTTCCGGCTTCAGGCAGCCGCTCCCCACCCGATGGCCCAGGTAAGATACTTCAGCCATCCCCACCTTGCACTTCTCAGCCTTTACGGTTAACCCAGCCTCCCGGATTCGATCCAGGACTTGTGTAACCTGGGACACATGGTCCTCCCAGGTCTGGCTAAAGACGCAGATGTCGTCAATATAGGCCATGGCAAAACTCTCCATCCCCCTCAGTAGCTGATCCACCAGGCGCTGGAAGGTGGCCGGCGCTCCCTTGAGGCCAAAGGGCAGGGTCAGAAACTCGTAGAGCCCCAGAGGGGTGATAAAGGCCGATTTCAGCCTGGCATCTGCGTCCAGCGGCACTTGCCAGTAGCCCTTGGTAAGATCCATGGTGGTGAGGTACCGAGCACCTCCCAGCTTGTCTAGGAGCTCGTCAGGCCTGGGCATGGGGTAGGCGTCAGATACGGTGATGGTATTGAGCTTTCGATAGTCCACACAGAACCGGATTGACCCATCTTTCTTGGGGACCAGCACCACTGGCGAGGCCCAAGGGCTGGAAGACGGCTGGATCACCCCCAAAGCCAGCATGTCCCTGACCTCTCTTTCCAGATCCTGGGCAGTTTTACCAGTGACCCGAAAAGGGGAGCATCTTAAAGGGGGATGTGACCCGGTCTCCACCCTGTGAACAGTCAAATTAGTGCGTCCAGGCTGGTTGGAAAACAGCTGTCGGTATAGATGCAGCACCCCTCTGATCTCAGCGTGCTGGGCCAGGGTCAGCTGATCAGAGAGGGGAATCGCCTCCAGGGGGGAACCCGCTTTTGTCCCAGGGAATAGATCCACTAAAGGGTCATCTCCCTGCCCCTCCCAGTGTCCACACACGGCCAACACCACATTCCCCCTGTCATAGTATGGTTTCATCATGTTCACATGGTACACCCGCCGGTGATGTGCCCGGTTTGACAGCTCCACCACATAGTTTACCTCATTCAGTTGCTTGATTACCTTGAAGGGTCCTTCCCAGGCGGCCTGGAGTTTGTTTTTCCTCACGGGGATGAGAACCATCACCTGATCCCCGGTGGCAAAGGCCCGGGCCCGGGCCGTGCGGTCATACCAGACCTTCTGCTTCCTCTGGGCTCGGGCCAGATTCTCCCTGGCCGGGCCCATGAGCTCGGCCAGTCTTTCCCGGAAGGTCAGGACATACTCCACCACTGATTCTCCCTCGGGAGTGGCCTTCCCCTCCCATTCATCTCTCATCAGGTCCAGGGGCCCCCTTACTCGCCTCCCATACAACAGTTCAAAAGGCGAAAACCCGGTAGACTCCTGGGGTACCTCCCTGTACGCGAACAGCAGGTGAGGTAAGTATTTGTCCCAGTCCTGCGGGTGCTGGTTCATAAATGTTTTTAGCATCATCTTCAGCGTCCCGTTGAACCTTTCCACCAGCCCGTTGGACTGGGGGTGATACGCTGAGGCCCAGTTGTGCTGGACCCCACATTTCTGCCATAAGGACCGGAGCAGGGTCGACATGAAGTTGGACGCCTGATCCGTTAAGACCTCCTTGGGGAACCCCACTCGGCTGAAAATTGTCAGCAGCGCATCTGCCACTGTGTCTGCTTCAATAGAGGACAAGGCCACTGCCTCGGGGTAGCGAGTGGCAAAATCCACCACCACCAGGATGTACTTTTTCCCGGACCGGGTCATCTTGCTGAGAGGTCCCACTATGTCCATGGCCAACTTCTGGAAAGGTTCTTCTATGATGGGTAAAGGCCTCAAGGCTGCTTTCCCCTTGTCCCGGGCCTTCCCCACCCTCTGGCAGGGGTCACAGGATTGGCAGTACTGTCGGACATGGGTAAAGACCCCAGGCCAGTAAAAGTTCTGTAGCAGCCTCTGCCTGGTACGCCGGACTCCCTGGTGTCCTGCAAGAGGGATGTCATGGGCCAGGTACAGCAGCTTGTGGCGAAACTTCTGGGGAACCACCAGCTGCCTCCTGATCCCCCATGACTCTACCTCTCCTGGGGGAGCCCATTCTCGGTACAGGAACCCCTTCTCCCACAGGAACCTCTCCTTGCAACCTCTCCTCAGGGTCTGTTCCGCACTAAGGTCAGCCCGGTCCCTGGGCTTCCGCAAGGAGGGATCTTTCTGCAACTCCGCCTGGAACTCAGCAGCTGGGACAGGGATGGGGACCAGCTCTCTCTTGCTGGCGGGGTCTGAGGCCACAGCCTCTCTGAGCCGTGCCCCTGGGCGCTCCCCGCCCCCCAGGTTAGGGTCCTGCACCTCGGGCCGAGTACCTTCCCCGTGGTCAGGGTGCAGTGCCCTTTGCCGACTCTGACTACGAGTCACGACCAGGGCACTCTGAGTGCTACTAGGCCAGTCCTCAAGATCCCCTCCCATTAACACGTCTGTGGGCAAATATGGGTGTACCCCCACGTCCTTGGGGCCCTCCTTGGCCTCCCACTTCAGATGTACTCTTGCCACGGGCACCTTGAATGGGGTCCCGCCCACGCCCATCAGGGTCAGGTAGGTGTCGGGCACCATCCGATCTGCGCCCACCACCTCGGGCCGGGCAAGCGTCACCTCTGCACCCGTGTCCCAGTACCCAGTGACCTCCCTCCCATCTACCTCCAGGGAAACAATGCACTCTTTCCGGAGGGGCAGCCCCGCGCCCACCCGGTAAACTAAGAACCCGGAGGCTGGAGCTTCCAGCCCCCCAGAGGAGCTGACCTGGGGGCCTCCTCCCTCCTTCGCAGGTGGTATGTTGCCAGCCCCCCTTTCCCGGGAAGGTAGCCCATCTTCCGATTGGGTTTTTACCCAGTCCACCCTCTGCGGGTTGGGTCTGCTTGGTCTGTCCCTGAGCTTGGGGCACTGGGCCCGGATGTGGCCTCGTTGACCACATTGATAGCAGCCCATGTCTCGTGGGTCCCCTTGAGTGGGTCGGAGGGACCTGACACTGGATGTTCCCCTTTTGGGGGGGTTCTCCATAGGGCCCCGCTGGGAGGTCCCATGATGACTCTCTCTCTGCGTTGAGGCAGGCCTGCTCCTTCGAGACTCCTCCCTGCCATCCCCTGCCCGACTGTCCACAAATTGGTCGGCAAGTTGGCCTGCGTGCTGCGGATTCTCCGGCTTCTGGTCCCTCAACCACAGCCTCAGGTCAGACGGGCACTGCTCATACAGGTGCTCCAGTATGAATAGGTCAAGCAGGTCCTCTTTAGTTTGGGCCCCAGCTGTCCACTTGCGGGCATACCCCTGGGCCCGGTTGACCAGTTGTAGATATGTGATCTCACGGGTTTTACGCTGACTCCGGAACCTCTTCCGGTACATCTCAGGAGTCAGCCCAAACTCGTGGAGCAGGGCCTGTTTGAACAGTTCGTAGTCCCCCGCCTCCGCCCCTTTCAGTCGGCTGTACACCTCCACGGCCGTGGAGTCCAGTAAGGGGGTGAGAAATGGGATCCTGTCTGCAGGGTCAACCCTGAACAGCTCGCAGGCATTCTCAAAGGCTGTCAGGAAGGTATCTATGTCCTCCCCCTCCTTACGCCGGGGCAGCAAGCGCTTATCAAAGTTCGTTGTAGGCTTGGGTCCCCCCTCACTCACCGCAGCCGGGGCCTCACGGCTCCTCAGCTGGGCCAGGTCCAGCTCATGTTTACGCTGTTTCTCCTTCTCCTCCAGCTCACGCTGGCGCTGGTTCTCCTCATGCTTACGCTGGTTCTCCTTCTCCTCCCGCTCATGTTTACGCTGGTTCACCTTCTCCTCCAGCTCACGCTGGCGCTGGTTCTCCTCATGCTTACGCTGGTTCACCTTCTCCTCCAGCTCTTGCCTCTTTAACTCCAGCTCCTCCCGTCTCATCTTCCTTTCCTCTTCCAGCCACAGCTGCTCCACAGATGTCGAGCGTCGCCGGGAGGATCCCCTGCTGGGGGGTGAGCTTCGCTGCCAGGATCCCCTGCTGGCGGGGGGGGTCACGGTGCCCTCGGTATTCGCTGGGCTCCTCCCCGCCCTTCCCCTAGGCCTAGGAAGGGGGGGTCTCGGGAAGCCCTCATCCGCCGGCTGACCACTCCCAGCGGGGACAGACACTGGTGCCTGCGCTGCATCTGCCAGGCTGCTTCCCTCAGAGACAGGGCTCCGATCTCCCTCCTCCAGCCGGGCAATCAGCTGGTCCTTGGTCAGCCTCCCCGTGCGCAGCCCCCTCTGCTTGCACAGCTCCAGCAGGTCACACTTGCGCCGCTTGGCGTACATCTTCCTGCTGGCCACTCACAGGCCGGGGTGCTTGCCGCTCCCCACGGTTTCCAGGGGGACCCCTAGTGCACCAGCCCTTCTTGAGATCACCACCTCTCTGCCAGGGTCGAGCTGCAGACTCCTCCGCCCCTGGGACCGCTCGCTGCAATCCCCAGGGGGACCCTGTTACTGCAAAGTCCTTCTCACTGGGCACACACTCCCAGGGGTTAATCACCCCTTCGTTTTACTGCTCCCCAGTCACTTACTGCAGGAAGCGCCGTCCATGGGGTGCAGTATATCCCACCGCTGCCACCAGTTGTTACGGAGTCTGGGGGTTCCAGCCCTGCACCCCTCTTCCTGGACCCCACAGTGACTTTTATCCAGCCAGTAAAACAGAAGGTTTATTGGACAACAGGAACACAGGTTACAGCAGAGCTTGGAGGCACAGTCATGACTCCTCCATCCAGTCCTTCTGGGCTTTCAGGGTGCTTGGATCCCAGCTAGGATACCCTGAATTCTGCCCCACAGACCCAAACCCAAACTGTCCTGCCTTTCCCCCCCCCCGGCCGGGCTCCTTTGTTCCCTTCTTCTCCACCCAGGAGCTCCCCCTCCCCCTGGCCGGGCTCAGGTTACAGGCTGATCACCTGTCCCGCACCTAAAGAGATCCCCCTGCTTTTCCGTTCCCCACACAGACAGTCCCTACTCCATCACACACCCCCTGAGTGTGAAACTTGCAGCGCTGTAAAGCGCCAGTGTAGCCATGGCCTAAGAAGTTCAAACAACGCAGTTCCCTTCCAGTGCCCAGCCTCAGGCCTCTGTCCAGACACACCTGTCAGATATGATGATGATTCCTGAAGATCTTCTCTCATCATATAAAAGAAAAGGTTCTTCCAACCCCAAAGGATCAGCCACACACCCAGGTCCAATTACAACTTAGGTCTTACCCAAAATACACACTACAGCCAATTCTTATTAACTGAGCTAAAATTTATGAAAAAAGAAAAGAGAGTGAGTGTTGGTTAAAAGATCAACATACAGACAGACTTGAATTCAATTTCTTGAGGTTCAGACACAGCAGAGATGAGTTTGTAGTTGCCAAAAGTCCTTCTAGAAACAGTCCAGAGGTTCTAGGCCAATGTCCATATTCAGGGTGGCTCCAGTCAGTGCCTGGGGATCTCAATCCTTGTGGCTTAAGGTTTCCCCCTCTTGAAACCCAAAGCAGATCTGGGATGAAGCAGGATCGGATCCCAGGCTTCTTATACATTTCCAGCAGCCTTTCGGCCTGCGAAAACAATAGGCTTAACTCCTTCTCCCAAACATCCTGGCAACTGGCACAGTGTAATTTATCCATTAAACAGTTCAGATACAGGTTACCACAACCTTCACAGAGACACAGGGGCTCAAGTATCTTCCTAAATGTTAATATTCCATTTTTGAATTAAAACTATAGCAATTGACAAGATTTGTTTGCTTATATCACAAGACCTGAGCGAACACCTCCCCTTGAGATCTCTAACAACGTAGACTTGCATTTCACAGCTCTTCATTTCCAGACCTTCCTCACCAGGCTCTAAAGCTGGGCCCTGGGTCAGGTCATTCTGGAGGGAATTAACTCTTTCTGGCCCTGTCACCTTCCAATGAGATGTTAATTACACTCATAATGTCCCAGCTCCCCTCCCAGCCCCTGCAGGGCTCCGGGGAGCCAGTCAGCCGGGCCAGGGCTCTGCAGGGCAGGGGGCCTGGGCAGTTCTCACCCCCCAGGCCCAGGGCAGCTCCGTTACCAAGAGCTGTTTGTTGCCCCTGCCCAGCGCCAGGCCCTGCCCCTGAGGGATTCTCTCCCCTGCCCCTGGTGCCCCATGAGCCGTCAGTGCAGGGAGCTGGGATGGTTCGGTGTCCGTGACGCCCCCACAGTCCTGGGGAGAGACCCCTGAGCTGGAGCGTGAGCACCAGGGACTGACTGGCTCAGGGGGGTAGGGAATGGGGCAGGGGCCTCTCCCCTTTAGGGGGCGCTGGCTCCAATCTGGCCCCAGGGCAGGGACTGGCTGGCTCAGGGGGGCAGGGAATGGGACCCACTAACCCCTGTCTCCCCAGTGCCCCCTGAGGTGACCGTGTTCCCTGAAGACCCCGTGGAGCTGGGGGAGCCCAACATCCTGATCTGCTTTGTGGACAAGTTCTCCCCACCGGTGCTGGGCCTCACGTGGCTGAAGAACGGGCAGGAGGTGACGGGGGGCGTCTCCGAGACCGACTTCTACCCCCGCCAGGACAACTCCTTCCGCAAGTTCTCCTACCTGCCCTTCCTCCCCAGCCAGGACGACTTCTACGGCTGCCGGGTGGAGCACTGGGGGCTGCCCGAGCCCTTCATGAAGCACTGGGGTGAGGCTGGGGATCCCACTGGGCACAGGGCTGGGAGCCAGGACTCCTGGGTTCTCTTCTGGCTCTGGGAGGGAAGTGGGGGTTGGTGTTTAGAGCAGGTGGGGGCTGGGAGCCAGGACTCCCGGGTTTTCTCCCAGCTATGGGAGGGAGGGGTGGGAACAGCCCCCCTCACTCCATGCCCTGTCCCTCTCCCCCTCTCTCCAGAAGTCCAGGTGCCCACCCCCGTCCCCGAGACCACAGAGACCCTGGTGTGCGCCCTGGGCCTGGCCATGGGCATCATCGGCATCATCGCGGGCACCATCCTCATCATCAAGGGCATGAAGATGAATGCTGCCCGCAACCCGCGGGGCCCCTTGTGAGTAGCCGCTGCCCGGGGAGGGGACCCACTTCACCCGCCGCCCCTGGGCCCACCCAGCACCCCTGGGGAGACTCCCAACCCCTGTGTCCCCCCAGCCAGCCACAGCCTCTGGGCGCACCCAGCACCCGCTGGGGAGACCCCACCCGCTGTGCCCCCCCCCCAGCCAGCTACAGCCCCTGGGTCCACCCAGCACCCCCTGGAGAGAACCCCCCACCCACTGTGTCCCCCTCAGCCAGCCACAGCCCCTGGGCCCACCCAGCACCCACTAGGGAGACCCCCCCACCCTGCTGTGTGCCCCCTCAGCCAGCCACAGCCCCTCCCCACCCACACCCCCTGGGGAGACCCCCCATCTGCTGTGACCCCAAGCCAGCCACAGCTCCTGGGTCCATCCAGTACCCCCAGGGGAGACCCACCCACCTGCTGTGCTCCCCCCAGCCAGCCACAGCCCCTGGGCCTACCAAGCACCCACTGGGGAGACCCACCCACCTGCTGTGCTCCCCCCAGCCAGCCACAGCCCCTGGGCCCACCAAGCACCCACTGGGGAGACCCACCCACCTGCTGTGCTCCCCACAGCCAGCCACAGCTCCTGGGTCCATCCAGCACCCCCTGGGGAGACCCACCCACCTGCTGTGCTCCCCACAGCCCCTCCCCCACCCACACCCCCAGGGGAGAGCGTCCAGCTCCTGTGACCCCCCCAGCCACCTCCCTTGTTTGAATGGGAGACTCCCTGGGGTGCTGGGGAATGGCCCCAATCCCTGCCAGCCTTGCGTCGGGGCCCAGGGCTCTTGGTAACTGACCCTCTTTGCCTTTCAGATAAATGCGGGAGTGGAGCCGGGGCCCCCGAATCTGCCCGGTGCCTGCGTAGGACCCACTCGCACACACCCAGCTCTGCCCCCAGCGTCCCTGCTCCGTGCGTGTTGCCAGCTGCTGTACCCAGGCAGGAGCCCCCAGCCCCGTAACGGTGACACCCAACTCGCTAGAGCAGGGGGGGCCAAGCTGAGCCTGAGAAGGAGCCAGAATTTACCAATGGACATTGCCAAAGAGCCACAATAACACTCATCAGCCCCCCATCTGCTCCCCCTGCCTGCTCCCAGTGCCTCCCGCCCACCGCCCGGCAGCCGACCAGCGCCTCCCCCTCCCTCCCTGGACCTCCCGATCAGCTGTTTGTGGGGTGGCTCTGTGGGGAGGAGCGAGGGCAGGGCAGGCTCAGGGGAGGGGGCGGGAAGGGGTGGAGTGGGGCAGGGCCGGTGGCAGAGCCAGGGTTTGAGCAGTGAGCACCCCCGACACACTGGAAAGTTGGCACCTGTAGCTCCAGCCCCAGAGTCGGTGCCTGTACAAGGAGCCGCATATTAACTTCTGAAGAGCCGCATGTGGCTCCAGAGCCACCCCCGGGCTAGAGACTCACCGGGGAGCCGGCCCATCGGACTTCCCTCACTAACCCCTGCTGGGCTTGGGGGGGCAGCTATCCAGGGAGAGGGCTGCTGCCCCATGGGGCTGGGGATGGGGATCTCCCCTTGTCAGGGGGCAGCAGGGGAGAGGGCTGCTACCCCATGGGGCTGGGAATGGGGGTCGACCCTCGTCAGGGGGCAGCAGGGGAGAGGGCTGCTGCCCCGTGGGGCTGGGGCTGGGGGGTCGCCCCTCATCAGGGGGCAGCAGGGGAGAGGGCTGCTGCCCCGTGGGGCTGGGAATGGGGGTCGACCCTCGTCAGGGGGCAGCAGGGGAGAGGGCTGCTGCCCCGTGGGGCTGGGGCTGGGGGGTCGCCCCTCATCAGGGGGCAGCAGGGGAGAGGGCTGCTGCCCCGTGGGGCTGGGAATGGGGGTCGACCCTCGTCAGGGGGCAGCAGGGGAGAGGGCTGCTGCCCCATGGGGCTGGGACTGGGGTTTGCCTCTCGTCGGGGCAGTAGGGCTCATGGGGCTGATCCAAACCCCACTGCCGATATAGGGAAGGTTTCTCTTGACTCCAGTGGGTGCTGGATTGGGCCGCAAGCCTGGCCCCTATTGGCCAGAGGCTGCTGTCAGTCACCCCAGATAAAGCCCCTCCAGCCATTACCCAGAAGGCTTTGGGCCAGATTCGGCCATCCTGGGTCAATAGGGTCCCTGTGGGGCGGGATCGGGCCCATGGCTGGGAGTGGGGCAGCCCCAGTGCCCGGCTAACGGCCCCATCGCACCCATGTGAGGCTCCCCCGGGGTCCAGTCCTGCTGAGCCCAACGCCCAGCGCGGGGTCTGTGTGGGAAGGGCCCCGTCCCTGTACAGCCCCCGCCCTGTGCCCCCCCATTGCTCTGCAGCTTTGCTAACAGCAATAAAGTGGGTTTTTGGGATGTTTCTGAGGTTTTGATCCTGATTTAAAATCTAGTCAGTCTGGCCTGTGCCCGCGGCAGCCTGTGTTATCCCAGCCCAGCCCCTGTCTGTCCAGGGGCTCTGGGTTATACCGGGAGTTAAGGGAGTTTGGTAGGAGGGGTAAGGAAGGAGCCAGGACTCCTGGGTTCTATCCCAGTTCTGGGAGGGGAGTGGGGGCAAGTGGGGGAGAATTGGGAGTCAGGCTTCTGGGGTTCCCGTTGCTGACACTGACTTGCTGCAAGTGGTGACACACCCTGTGCCTCAGTTTCCCCTTGTGTGAAATTTGGCCATTCTCCTCCTGGGTTGGTGGTGGGAGCTCTGGGGCAGCAGGATGGTCCATGGAGCACTTTGAGCTCATCCCATGGCCGGGAGCTCAGGAGCAGGGCAAGGCTCATGGACCAGGCTCCCCCGGGACTGAACCCCGCAGGGCGAGCGGCTGCAGAGAGACGCTGCCTGTCTGGGGGCTGCGGTGACGTCCCCCAGGCTGGGGTCACTGTGACATGAAGGGCAGATCCCTCCCCGAAACATGGTATTGAGCCCCCAACCCAGCGGTTCCTTGCACCCCTTCACTAGCATGTGCTGGGAGACCCCTGAGATGGGTCCCCCGCCCCGTAGTGGCACTTGGAACTGGGGCACCACTGAGCCCATCTGACTCACGAGCCTGGGTTCCCTTTACCCCGTACTGCTCTGCAGCCTGCCAAGCCCCCCTTCCCCCTCCCTGGCTTCAACCTGCACATTACCAGCACACACAGGTGGGAACACACCCAGCTGCAGCTTCACACACAAGCTGAGATCAGCTCTGCAGGGGAAGGCTCAGCGAGGGACCTGCCCCGTCTCAAGTGCACCCCCCGTCTAGAGGGTAAACCCAGAATTACACCGTCCGGCGCTGCACAGAGATCGGTACAGCGCCAGCTCGTGACATCCGCCCCCTCCCGCAGTGTGGAGAGGAATACGCACAGCTTCCTACCCCCCTCTGATTGTCACACGCTGGTGTTAGAGAAAACAAAGCCACGTTACCACACGTAGCCCCTCTGCCTGTGATTTATTCCTAACAGACGCTTGGGGCTGTTCAGACTGATCAGCTGGAGCCACCAGTTCAGCAACAGTTTTCACCTTTTTATCCCATAAACGCTGTTTTACATCATCATCATCATCATCACACACACACAGGAAATGCCCCCGAGCAACAGGATCACCCATTTCTGCAGAGCTTGTAACATCTCCCTGCCCCCCCCCGTACCCCCTTCTCCATCACCTTTCTCAGCTGCTGCCGCAGGCCGCATTGCTCATTCCAGCCCCTTGCTTTAGGCTTCTGAACTCTACTCTAGATGCTTCAAGTGGGAAAGTGTTTTAAAACCATTCCCTGGAATTTACCAGAATCTGCAGCATCATCAACAGGCATCTTACTGAATCTGTCCAGAGCTCTCCCAGACACCTTCGCAACCAACGTGGGCATCGTTTGGTCCTCAGGGATCGCGTGGAGCACACACAGCCGCTCAGAGTGATGAAATATTCAGCCATGTCCCTGTCGCTGTAGGCAGGACACAACCGCTCCCATTGGTGGATTTTTGGAGCGGTGGGACCCCCCTAGTGTGTGTGTGGGGGGTGCTGGCTCCACCTCTCTATCAAGTCCAGTTCATGCTTCCTCTCTTCTTCCTTCTCCTCCATGGCGAGCTGCTGGGCCTCAGTTTCCTTATCAGCCTCTATCGGTCTCAGTTCCAGGGTGCTCTGGTGCGCAGCCTCTTGTCCGGCATCTCTGCTTGTGCGGTTCTTCGCTCTGCCGCTTCTCGCGCATCGATCTCCAGCTGCTTTAATTCCATTTGCAGGGCGGGGCAGGGAGCTGCAGGCAGCGGCTCAGCCCCAGGCAGAGCGAACAGCAAGAGTCTGTCGCAGACACAGACAGCTGGGGGAAGTGGGGGGGAAGACAGATGTGGAGGAGCAATGATGGGCACCCTGAGGCTGGCATTAAATACACTGTACAGAGGGGGCTTCCTGGAGGGGACTATAGCAACACCACTCCCTGCAGAGCAGACCTGGGCTGCAGCTGGCTCCATCCATCACTCACACCCCCACAGAGACCCACACAACCCTCTGCCCCCCGAGAAACCCCCACCGAACCCTGTCACCTCTCTCCAGAGAGCTCCCCTTTGTGCCTCCAGAGATAGCTCCCCTCCCCCCTGCCTGCAATCTCCCCCTTTGCCTTCCCCATCCCCCCAGCCCATTGGAGCCCATGGCCAGTGGGAGCTGCACCCGAGGCAGGCAAGCTGCACTGCTTGCAGACTCAGACCTGCCTGGTGCCTCCACAGTGTGGGGAGGGGGAGCAAGTCCCAGTCATTAGCATCACAGGCCCAACAAGTCTCTGTTTGGGGATTTAATTTCACTGAGGCAAGTAATTCAAGCTACTTCCTTTCCAGACAGCTGGTGGCTTTTCCAGTAAGAAAACATACAATGTCTTTGCAAAGAACTCCATTGATCGGTTTTCGCTTGCGAAGTGTGTGTTCTGGTTGTTCCTTTATTTTGTTAACTCTGTTTCAGAGGCAATTTTAAAAGTCACTTGAATTGTACCTGGTTTTTTCCATTGGTCCAAAATGACATGGAAGATGTGCAGATTTTTATTTCTGTGGGCGAAACCACCCTGTGTGGAAATGTGTCGGAGCTAGAAAACTCTGCAAGGGTAGGGGTCCCTTCAGGACATTGTCCTCAAGCCATTCATTCCTCTGGGCATCCCACTCTATTGTTCCTCCTGCAGTGATAGTGATCAGTGTCTCCACCCACAAGGGAGATTGTTTTTTTCTAAAAGCAGTCATTTTATTTTATTTTATTTTATTTATTTTAAGAATTTAGAGGCAACACACAAGACAATGAAAATAAAGAGTTACTTCCATGTAGCATTCCATGTTGCTGACTTTCTTCTCCTCACAGGATAAAGTTTACGAATTGCGAGGTTTTGCTCTGGTTCTGGCACCGGAATGAGATTTTTCGGAAGGCTCCCTGTTCGGCTGTGGTAGAAACGGGGCCTTTCTTTGTAGGTGTCTCTTCCTTGTAGGTAGGCTTACTTTCAAACCAGTGTTTTCTTCCTACATCCAACACATGCTTCACACTTTCACTAGACTGAGTGCCTTCTGCTGTCCCATTGCGGGTCTCCTCTGCCACTTGTCTTTCACTAGTAGTTCCAGGGCTGTCATAGTTTTTACTGTAGTTTCTAAATGGGTGTGATGGAGTAGGGGCTGTCTGTGTGGGGGATGGGAGAGCAGGGGATGTCTTTAGGTGAGGGACAGGATCTTTAAGCCTGTAACCTGAGCCAGGCAGGGGGGAGGGGGTTCAGCACCTTTGCTGAGGAAGTGGGACAAAGGAATCGGCCGGCGGGAGGAGGGGCAGGTCAATTTGGGTTTGGGGCTGCGTGGGCGAAATTCAGGGTATCCAAAGGAATCGGCCGGCGGGAGGAGGGGCAGGTCAATTTGGGTTTGGGGCTGCGTGGGCGAAATTCAGGGTATCCTAGCTGGGATCCAAGCACCCTGAAAGCCCAGAAGGACTGGATGGAGGGGTCCTGACTGTGCCTGCAAGCTCTGCTGTAACCTGTGTTCCTGTTGTCCAATAAACCTTCTGTTTTACTGGCTGGATAAAAGTCACTGTGGGGTCCAGGAAGAGGGGTGCAGGGCTGGAACCCCCAGACTCCGTGACAACTGGTGGCAGTGGCGGGAGATACTGCACCCCGTGGACGGCGCTTCCTGCAGTAAGTGACTGGGGAGCAGTAAAACGAAGGGGTGATTAACCCCTGGGAGTGTGTGCCCAGTGAGAAGGACTTTGCAGTAACAGGGTCCCCCGGTGGATTGCAGCGAGCGGTCCCAGGGGCGGAGGAGTCTGCAGCTCGACCCTGGCAGAGAGGTGGTGATCTCAAGAAGGGCTGGTGCACTAGGGGTCCCCTGGAAACCGTGGGGAGCGGCGAGCACCCCGGCCTGTGAGTGGCCAGCAGGAAGATGTACGCCAAGCTGCGCAAGTGTGACCTGCTGGAGCTGTGCAAGCAGAGGGGGCTGTGCACAGGGAGGCTGACCAAGGACCAGCTGATTGCCCGGCTGGAGGAGGGAGACCAGAGCCCTGTCTCTGAGGGAAGCAGCCTGGCAGATGCAGCGCAGGCACCAGTGTCTGTCCCCCCCGGGAGTGGTCAGCCGGCGGATGAGGGCTTCCCGAGACCCCCCCTTCCTAGGCCTAGGGGAAGGGCGGGGAGGAGCCCAGCGAATACCGAGGGCACCGTGACCCCCCCGGCCAGCAGGGGATCCTGGCAGCGAAGCTCACCCCCCAGCAGGGGATCCTCCCGGCGACACTCGACATCTGTGAAGCAGCTGTGGCTGGAAGAGGAAAGGAAGTTGAGACGGGAGGAGCTGGAGTTAAAGAGGCAAGAGCTGGAGGAGAAGGTGAACCAGCGTAAGCATGAGGAGAACCAGCGTAAACATGAGGAGAACCAGCGTAAACATGAGGAGAACCAGCGCCAGCGTGAGCTGGAGGAGAAAGAGAAACAGCGTAAACATGAGCTGGAGCTGGCCCAGCTGAGGAGCCGTGAGGCCCCGGCTGCGGTGAGTGAGGGGGGACCCAAGCCTACAACGAACTTTGATAAGCGCTTGCTGCCCCAGCGTAAGGAGGGGAGGACATAGATACCTTCCTGACGGCCTTTGAGAATGCCTGCGAGCTGCACGGGGTTGACCCTGCAGACAGGATCTCATTTCTCACCCCCTTACTGGACTCCACGGCCGTGGAGGTGTACAGCCGACTGAAAGGGGCAGAGGCAGGGGACTACGAACTGTTCAAACAGGCCCTGCTCCGCGAGTTTGGGCTGACTCCTGAGATGTACCGGAAAAAATTCCGGAGTCAGCGTAAAACCTGTGAGATCACATACCTACAACTGGTCAACCGGGCGCAGGGGTATGCCCGCAAGTGGACAGCTGGGGCCCAAACTAAAGAGGACCTGTGTAGGAATGGCCTTGGGCCCACAGGCCTGGGTGCTCCTTTAATTGAGGCATTTTGTTCTTGTTTGCAAGCCAGGCACACCCGGCTTCTTATCACAAGAACTTGGCCTTCCTGGATCTTCCCCCTCTGCCTTCTCAGACGGCCCCGTTTGCAGCTGGCAGTGTTTTGTAACTTCCTCCCTCTGCATTTTCCCACAAGACTGTGTTTGCAGCTGGGGATGTTTTTTAGTTTGCTATGCTATTGAGCTCGTGATGGAAGATTTTTGTAAGAAATCTTGATTTGTGCTGTGCATTTGCGCATGTGTAATCTTAGATAATAAAAGAGGCAGGTGAACTCAGAAAAGCAGCTTTTGCCTCCTCGGATTTCTACAACTTGGTGTCAAGTCTTTCCTTCAGACCTGCTTGACCTATTCATACTGGAGCACCTGTATGAGAAGTGCCCGTCCGACCTGAGGCTGTGGTTGAGGGACCAGAAGCCGGAGAACCTGCAGCACGCAGGCCAACTTGCCGACCAATTTGTGGACAGTCGGGCAGGGGATGGCAGGGAGGAGTCTTGAAGGAGCAGGCCTGCCTCAGTGCAGAGAGAGAGTCATCAGGGGACCGCCCAGCGGGGGCCTATGGAGAACCCCCCCCAAAAGGGGAACATCCAGCATCAGGTCCCTCCGACCCACTCAAGGGGACCCACGAGACATGGGCTGCTATCAATGTGGCCAACGAGGCCACATACGGGCCCAGTGCCCCAAGCTCAGGGACAGACAACTAGACCCAACTCGCAGAGGGTGGACTGGGTAAAAACCCAATCAGAGGAGGGGCTACATTCCCGGGAATGGGGGGCTGGGAACATACCACCTGTAAAGGAGGGAGGAGGTCCCCAGGTCAGCTCCTCTGGGGGGCTGGATGCGCCAGGCTCCGGGTTTTTGGTTTACCAGGTGGGTGCGGGGCTGCCCCTCCAGAAGGAATGCCTTGTCCCCCTGGAGATAGATGGGAGGGAGGTCACTGGGTATTGGGACACGGGCGCAGAGGTGACGCTGGCCCGGCCCGAGGTGGTGGCCTCAGATCGGATGGTGCCCGACACCTACCTGACCCTGATGGGCATGGGCGGGACCCAATTCAAGGTGCCCGTGGCGAGAGTACATCTGAAGTGGGAGGCCAAGGAGGGCCCCAAGGACGTGGGGGTACACCCACATTTGCCCACAGACGTGTTAATGGGAGGGGACCTCGAGGACTGGCCTCGTAACACCCAGAGTGCCCTGGTCGTGACTCGTAGTCAGAGTCGGCAAAGGGCACTGCGCCCCGACAACGAGGAGGGTACTCGGCCCGAGGTGCAGGACCCTAACCTGGGGGGTGGGGGGCGGGCGCCCAGGGGCACGGCTCAGAGAGGCTGTGGCCTTAGACCCATCCAGCAAGAGAGAGCTGGTCCCCATCCCTGTCCCAGCTGCTGAGTTCCAGGCAGAGTTGCAGAAAGATCCCTCCTTGCGGAAGCCCAGGGACCGGGCTGACCTTAGTGCGGAACAGACCCTGAGGAGAGGTTGCAAGGAGAGGTTCCTGTGGGAGAAGGGGTTCCTGTACCGAGAATGGGCTCCCCCAGGGGAGGTAGAGTCATAGGGGATCAGGAGGCAGCTGGTGGTTCCCCAGAAGTTTCACCACAAGCTGCTGTACCTGGCCCATGACATCCCTCTCGCAGGGCACCAGGGAATCTGGCACACCAGGCAGAGGCTGCTACAGAACTTTTACTGGCCTGGGGTCTTTACCCATCTCCGACAGTACTGCCAATCCTGTGACCCCTGCCAGAGGGTGGGGAAGGCCCAGGACAAGGGGAAAGCAGCCTTGAGGCCTTTACCCATCATAGAAGAACCTTTTCAGAAGGTGGCCATGGACATAGTGGGACCTCTCAGCAAGACGACCCGGTCGGGGAAGAAATACATCCTGGTGGTGGTGGATTTTGCCACTCGCTACCCTGAGGCCCTGGCCTTGTCCTCTGTTGAAGCAGACACAGTGGCAGATGCGCTGCTGACAATTTTCAGCTGGGTGGGGTTCCCCAAGGAGGTCTTAACGGATCAGGGGTCCGACTTCATGTTGGCCCTGCTCCGGTTCCTATGGCAGAAATGTGGGGTCCAGCACAACTGGGCCTCAGCGTATCACCCCCAGTCCAATGGGCTGGTGGAAAGGTTCAACGGGACGCTGAAGATGATGCTAAAAACATTTATGAACCAGCACCCGCAGGATTGGGACAAGTACTTACCTCACCTGCTGTTCGCATACAGGGAGGTACCGCAGGAATCTATCGGGTTTTCGCTTTTCGAACTGTTGTATGGAAGGCGAGTAAGGGGGCCCCTAGACCTGATGAGGGACGAATGGGAGGGGAAGGCCACTCCCAAGGGAGAATCAGTGGTGGAGTATGTCCTGACCTTCCGGGAAAGACTGGCCGAGCTCATGGGCCCGGCCAGGGAGAATCATCATGTTCATGTGCGCCCGGTTTGACAGCTCCACCACATAGTTTATCTCATTCAGTTGCTTGATAACCTTGAAGGGCCCTTCCCAGGCGGCCTGGAGTTTGTTTTTCCTCACAGGGATGAGAACCATCACTTGATCCCCGGTGGCGAAGGCGCGGGCCCTCGCCGTGCGGTCATACCAGACCTTCTGCTTCCTCTGGGCTCGGGCCAGATTCTCCCTGGCCAGGCCCATGAGCTCGGCCAGTCTTTCCCGGAAGGTCAGGACATACTCCACCACTGATTCTCCCTTGGGAGTGGCCTTCCCCTCCCATTCGTCCCTCATCAGGTCTAGGGGCCCCCTTACCCGCCTTCCATATGTAATCCTTCTGCCCCTCTGAGTTGGCAGCAACAAGGGCCGGGTTCAGTATCCAGGGTTTCCGTTTCAGTAACACAATGCATAACCGGCTCGAGCCCGCACCCAGTGACCTGGGACACTTACATACCACACCCTCCTGGGTGCCTCTAGGAGGCAATAATTCCCCTTTCGCAAGCACAGAGTCTGAGTGTAGCAAAATCCTTTTAATAATGGAGCGAAACAATGCGGCATCCCTTTGGAGAAACACCACAAACAGGATTCACAACACAAACCATAAGCAAAAACCCACCTCCAAGTATGTTTGGCAATGTCCTTTTCCCCTTAGGGTCTTAAGTCCAATCACCCCAAAGTCCAACAACCCAAAAGTCTCTGGTCAGTGCCACCCCAGAATTCAAGGCTTTATCTGCAGAATTTTACCCCCCAGCCTGGGTGAACATGGAGGGGGGGAGTGCACACAGGATGTTAAGGGGCACCTCACATGGGCCAGGGCCAACTGCTCCGCCTCTCCGTGGAGTTCTGCTGCAGCCTTCACCACGACCAGCTCCACCACACCAGGTGTCCTGCTCCTCCAGCTGTCCCTGCAAACCGCTTCACTCCGCTCACTATTCCATGGGCTGCTCCGACACACTGCAAACCACTCCACTCTGCCAACCGCTTAGTGATAGGTCTTCAGGCTCCCCGACAGGTATCACAGCACTTAGCAATTTCAGCTCTTAGCAGGGGAACCCTGGTGCACCACTGGTCCAACATGAATTCAGCTCAGTAGTCTCTAGATGGCCTCCTAATGGAATCAAAATTAGCTCTGCTCTTTAACACTGGAGAGAGGAGCATGTGCAATTGGTGTTCCAGGCCCATACCATCAAGTACACACACCAGTCTCCAACCTCTCTCCCTTCATAGGGTTTTGGAACCCATGTCCCATGTTTAGCAAGTACCACCCAACTGAGGTTGAGTCATTTCTGTCACAAAGCAGTCCCACAGCTCCCCATTCACACAATCAGGGTGACAAACTTTTTTTTTCCTCTTGCCCCAATAACAAAGAAATTGGGGATCCCAGAGCTGTTAAAATAACCATCCCAGTCTACTGTGGGCTTATGCTAAGTGGGGGGTGGATGCCAATGTAAATCTTTCCACACTCTTTGAAATTTTTTCCACACTCCCTACAATTCACCACCAGAAGTCAGGGTAGCGCTCATCCTGACTCTGCTTACATCAGTCTCTATCGGTCTCAGTTCCAGGGCGCTCTGATGCGCAGCCTCTTCTCCGGCATCTCTGCTTGTGTGGTTTTTCTTCGAGTGATTGCTCATATGCATTCCATTTAGGTGTGTGCGCGCCGCGTGCACAGCCGTCGGAGAAACTTTTACCCTAGCAACACTGGTCGGGTCGGCCAGGCGCCCCCCAGAGTGGCGCCAGTAGCGCGCATATAAATAGCCCGGCCGACCCGGCCACCCTTCAGTTCCTTCTTACCGCCCGTGTCGGTCGTTGGAACAGTGGAGTGCAGTTACCTGACCTCCACATTCTTCCCTAGCTAATCGCTGTTCTTTGTTTTGTTAATCGTTTTTTACATAGTTAATCAGTTTAGTGTCTTTAGTGTATTTGTTAGTTGTTTCCGCGGGGCCTGGGGCTCTTCCCCGACCCCGCACCCGGCACCGAAGCCATGCCTGGCTCGCCGGGTTTCAAACAGTGTTCGGCCTGTAATAGGCCGATGCCGACGGGAGATCCACACGACTCCTGCCTGAAATGCCTCGGGGAGTCACACTTAACATCTAAGTGCCCCATCTGCAAGGCATTTAAGCCGCGTACCCAGAAGGAGCGGAACTTTAGACTGCGACAGCTCCTGCTGGAAGCGGCACTGACCCCAGCTCCGAGTACGAGCCAGCAAGCGGTTGAATCCGCTCCCCGGTGCCGTCCAAGCCCGGTACCGCTAAGGCTCCTCGGCACCGGCGGCCTGCACCGCCGAAGGCAACTTCACGCCGCTCCCCCTCTCCGAGCTCGGCGTCAGCTAAGCCGCGGCAGGACTCTTCTTCAGCCGCCCAGCAGACTCTGACTGCTCCTGAGGCAGACCGCCCGGCCCCGGCCCCGGTAGCGGCGCCATCAGTCCCGGCCCCATCGACTCCGGCCCTGCGCGGGCCGTCGAGTCCGGCGCCGATGAGCTCCCCGGCACCGGCCGCGGTAGAGCTAGTGTTGCCTTCCACACCAGAGGCATTCCCAGCGGCTAAAGAGCTGATTGCGATGACGGAGCCGGCACCTCAGGTGCCGACGGTGCCACCAGTCCGTGTGAGCCTCTCTAAGGGTAAGCCGCCTTTTACTCGGCCTCCCTCTACCGCTGCTCCGGACACCCGCTCCAGATCCCGCTCCCCTCTTCGCTGCCCTTCACGGCACCGCTCGCAATCGCGGTACCGTTCACCGCGGCACCGTTCTCCATGGCACCGCTCTCCATCGCGACACCGCTCTCCTCAGAGGCACCGGTCACCATCCAGGCACCGGTCACCGTCCCGGCACCGCTCCCCACCGCGGCACCGCTCTCCTCCGCGGCACCACTCTCCATCCCGGCACCGCTCTCCATCCCGGCACCGGTCACCATCCCGGAACCGGTCACCACCGCGGCACCGGTCACCATCGCGGCACCGGTCACCACGCCGCCGGTCTGGAACTCGCTCCCCGTCCCGCTATTCGCGGTACAGGTCGAGCTCCCGGCACCGCCATGCGGGCAGGCGTTCTCGGAGCAGATCTCGCCGTCGAGGCTCAAGGTCCCGGTCGACCTCCCAGCACCGAGCTGGGCGCAGGTCCCGGTCCGGCTCCCGGTACCGCCACCGGTCCTCACGACTCACTATTACCAGGCCGATTGGCACATCGATGCCCACCTTCGCGGCTCCTCTGTGCTCGTCTGGTCAGGAGTCTGCTTCCTCCAGGGGAGCTAGCAGCTATAGCCGGGACCGTGACGTGGACGCAGGACTCTTTCAGGAGAGCCGCCCCCACGACCCCACACAGCGGCAGTGGCCTATGTGGGTACCCTGGGCTTACCAACCAACCCAGGGTGCCCCCTTGGTCCTGGCCCCTGCACCTGCTCCAGAGCGTCGAGCGCCAGAGAGTACCATATCCCGCCCTCCGCCGCCGGATGCAGAGGACCACTCCATACCTCCTCCGCACTCTCCAGAGCCCTTCCAGCATGAGCCTCGGGAGAAGAGTGTAGTTCAGGACCCTCTTGCTCAGGGCATCTCTTCTTCCTCTTCACCAGACGAGGCAGTGGCGGGCTCTTCTTCCTCGGGGCCACCACCGATTGATTTGCGAGCCCACCAAGAGCTCCTTCGCCGGGTGGCCCTTAATATAGACCTCCCAGTGGAGGAAGTGGCGGAGGTTGACGATCCAGTGGTCACTATCCTGGCTGCCGACGCACCTACACGCATTGCCCTCCCGTTCATAAAGACCATACGGGCAACGGCCGAAGCCTTGTGGCGGTCTCCAGCATCCATCCCTCCCACGGCGAAAGGGGTGGAACGGAGATATATGGTGCCTTCCAGGGGTTACGAACATCTCTATGTCCACCCGCCCCCCAACTCGTTAGTCGTCCAATCAGTAAACGAGAGAGAGCGCCATGGCCAACAGGCGCCGGCGCCAAAATCTAAAGAGGCTAGGCGCATGGACCTCCTGGGCCGTAAGGTCTATTCGGCAGGTGCATTACAACTCCGCGTGGCCAATCAGCAGGCCCTCCTAGGCCGTTACGCGTTCAACACCTGCTCAGAGCTTGCCTGATTTTCGGAGTTGCTGCCCCCGGACTCGCGCCAAGAGTTCGCAGCATTTGTGGAGGAGGGCAAAAAGATCGGCAGGACCTCCCTCCAAGCTGCCCTCGACGCGGCTGACTCGGCCGCTAGGACGGTCGCCTCGGGAATTACGCTGCGAAGAATTTCCTGGCTTCAGGCCTCCACCTTGCCGCCCATACTGCAGAACACATTGCAGGATTTGCCCTTTGAGGGCAAGGGTTTGTTTTCTGATAAAACCGACCCTCATCTCCAAGGCCTGAAAGACGGCAGGGTCACCTTAAGGTCACTGGGGATGCACACCCCAGTGGCTCAACGGAGACACTTTAAACCCCAGACCCGCCGCTCCTACTTCCCGCCTCGCAGCAGGCAGGATTTCTCCCGCAAGCGACCAAGGACTGGGCGACGCCGCCAGTCTGGCCCCCACACGGGCCAATCTCAAGGCCCCGCTAAATCTACGTCAGGGGCCAAGAGCGGCTTTTGAAGGTACGCCCGGGGACGGTGTACCAGACTCGCTACAGGATCCTTTTCCTCCCTTTTCGAACCGCCTCTCCTACTTCTTCCCGGCGTGGTCACAAATCACCTCAGATCAATGGGTGCTGCGCACGGTGAAGCACGGATACCACCTCCAGTTTACTTCATCCCCGCCCTTCCGCCCCCCTTCCCGGTCCCTCTTCAGGGACCCCTCTCACGAGCAAATCCTCTGGCAAGAGGCTCAGTCCCTACTCACTGCAGGGGCTATAGAAGAAGTTCCGCTGCCGGAGAGAGGGAAGGGTTATTACTCCCGCTATTTCCTTATTCCGAAATCCAAGGGAGGCCTCCGTCCTATCCTGGACCTCCGCGGGCTCAACAAGTGGATGCGCAAGTTGAAGTTCCGGATGGTCTCCCTGGGAACCATCATCCCGGCCTTGGATCCTGGAGACTGGTACGCCGCCCTCGACATGAAGGACGCGTACTTCCACATAGCCATTTTCCCGGCGCACAGGAAGTACCTGCGGTTTACGATCCGTCAGCACCATTTCCAGTTTGCTGTCCTCCCCTTCGGCCTATCTGCAGCCCCAAGAGTTTTTACGAAATGCATGGCGGTCGTCGCTGCGCATCTCCGCAAGCAGCATATACACGTCTTCCCATACCTGGACGATTGGCTCATCAAGGGCATCTCGCACGCGCAGGTCAGTCGCCACGTCTCAGTGGTCGTGCACCTCTTCGCCCGTTTGGGAATCCGCCTCAATGCGGAGAAGTCCACTCTCACCCCAACGCAGAGACTGGACTTCATAGGAGCAACATTGGACTCCTCCCAGGCCAGGGCTTTCCTGCCTCAAGCGCGTTTCCTGGCACTCTCCACCCTCGTCCGGCACTTGCAAGCGGCTCGTCTGACGTCAGCTCGCAACTGCCTCGTTCTACTGGGACATATGGCCGCATGCACCTACATCACCAAATATGCCAGGCTCCGCATGCGGCCCTTCCAGACGTGGCTTCACTCCGTCTTCCGTCCGAGCAGGGACTCCATGGACGTCTTGGTCACGATCCCTCCGGGTCCCTTACGCTCCCTCGATTGGTGGCTGGACCCGTCTCAGGTTTGCGCGGGGATGCCCTTTCACCTGCAGCAACCTTCACTCACCCTGACAACAGACGCGTCTTCCCTTGGCTGGGGGGCCCACCTAGGCCGCTTTCGGACCCAGGGCTGTTGGTCTGCCGACGAGCTAACCCTTCACATCAATGTCCGGGAGCTCAGGGCTGTTCGTCTCGCTTGTCAGACGTTCCAGCAACATCTTCAGGGTTGTTGTGTGTCGGTATTTACCGACAACACGACGGCCATGTGCTACATCAACAGGCAGGGGGGGACTCGATCGTCTCCCCTGTGTCAAGAAGCCATTCAACTCTGGGACTTCTGTATAGCCCTCCGGGTAGACCTGATAGCATCCATCCTCCCCGGAGTCCGGAACACCCTGGCGGATCGGCTGAGCCGGTCCTTCTTCTGCCACGAGTGGTCGATCAGACCGGACGTCATTTACTCCGTTTTCCAGAGGTGGGGATCTCCCCTTGTAGACCTCTTCGCGTCCCACTCAAACCGGAAGTGCCAGGAGTTCTGCTCATTCCACGGCCTCTCCCCCGGGTCAATAACAGACGCGTTTCTCCTGGCTTGGAGCCACCGCCTGCTTTACGCCTTTCCTCCGTTTCCTCTCATACAGAGGGTCTTGCTCAAGGTTCGCAGGGACAGGGCGCATCTCATTCTGATAGCGCCTGCGTGGCCCAGGCAAGCCTGGTACACCGCTCTGCTGGACCTGTCAGTAGCCGCTCCGATTCCCCTTCCCACTGTCCCGGACCTCATCACGCAGGACCACGGGAGACTTTGCCACCCGAACCTGCGGTCCCTCCACCTCACGGCGTGGCTCCTCCATGGCTGAGTGCCGAGGAACTCCGCTGTTCCGATCCTGTACAGCGCATTCTTCTACATAGTAGGAAACCTTCCACCCGCCGTACCTATATGGCTAAATGGAGGCGCTTCACCGCTTGGGCTGTATCCCATGGCGTTTCCTCTTTACAGGCATCAATTCCGAGCGTCCTAGACTACCTCTGGCACCTTAAGCAGGAAGGCCTGGCGACTTCCTCCCTTAAGGTGCACCTCGCGGCAATATCCACCTTCCACCCGGGTCAGGATGGGTGCTCGGTCTTCTCTCACCCGGTAGTCTCCCGCTTCCTGAAGGGTCTGGACCGGGTTTATCCTCCCACTCGTCACCCGGCCCCTTCCTGGGACCTCAACTTGGTTCTCCACAAACTTATGTTGCCGCCCTTTGAACCGCTGGCAACTTGTCCGCTCCTCTACTTGTCGTGGAAGACGGCTTTTCTGGTTGCAATCACCTCTGTGCGCCGTGTCTCCGAGCTCAGAGCCCTCACGGTCGATCCGCCGTACACTGTCTTTCACAAAGACAAAGTGCAGCTGCGGCCTCATCCTGCATTCCTCCCTAAGGTGGTGTCTGCCTTTCACACTTCCCAGGACATCTTTCTCCCGGTTTTCTTCCCGAAGCCGCATGCTTCCCGGAGGGAACAGCAGCTTCACACCCTGGACGTGCGCAGAGCCTTGGCCTTTTATCTGGACAGGACCAAGCCCTTCCGTAGGTCTCCGCAGCTCTTTGTGGCGATAGCAGAGAGAATGAAAGGTCTGCCGATCTCCTCCCAGAGAATATCCTCCTGGGTCACGGCCTGTATCCGCACGTGCTACACGCAAGCTCAGGTTCCCCTTGGACGCCTTACTGCGCATTCCACCAGGGCTCACGCTTCCTCAGCAGCCTTCCTGGCGCACGTGCCCATCCAGGAAATCTGTCGTGCGGCGACCTGGTCATCGGTCCACACTTTCACCTCGCACTACGCGTTGGTCCAACAGTCTCGAGACGACGCGGCCTTTGGGGCCGCTGTGCTCCAGGCTGCCGCGTCTCACTCCGACCCCTCCGCCTAGGTAAGGCTTGGGAGTCACCTAAATGGAATGCATATGAGCAATCACTCGAAGAAGAAAACGAGGTTACTTACCTTGTAACTGTTGTTCTTCGAGATGTGCTGCTCATATCCATTCCATACCCATCCTCCTTCCCCACTGTCGGAGTAGCCGGCAAGAAGGAACTGAAGGGTGGCCGGGTCGGCCGGGCTATTTATATGCGCGCTACTGGCGCCACTCTGGGGGGCGCCTGGCCGACCCGACCAGTGTTGCTAGGGTAAAAGTTTCTCCGACGGCTGTGCACGCGGCGCGCACACACCTAAATGGAATGGATATGAGCAACACCTCTCGAAGAACAACAGTTACAAAGGTAAGTAACCTCGTTTTCTTCGCTCTGCCGCTTCTTGCGCATCGATCTCCAGCTGCTTTAATTCCATTTGCAGGGCGGGGCATGGAGCTGCAGGCAGCGGCTGAGCCCAAGGCAGAGCGAACAGCAGGAGTCTGTCACAGACACAGACACAGCTGGGGGAAGCGGGGGGAAGACAGAAGTGGGGGAGCAGCAATGGGCACCCTGGGGCTGGTATTAAATATACCGTACAGAGGGGGCTTCCTGGAGGGGACTATAGGAACACCACTCCCCGCAGAGCAGACCCGGGCTGCAGCTGGCTCTGTCCATCACTCCCACCCCCACAGAGACCCACATAACCTTCTGCCCCCCCAAGAAACCCCCACCGGCCCCTATGCCCCTGTCACCTCTCTCCAGAGAGCCCCCCCTTTGTGCCTCCAGAGACAGCTCCCCTTCCCCCTTCCTGCAATCTCCCCCTTTGCCTTCCCCGTCCCCCCAGCCCATTGGAGCCCATGGCCAGTGGGAGCTGCACCCGAGAAGGCACCTGCTTGCAGACTCAGACCTGCCTGGTGCCTCCACAGCGCGGGGAGGGGGAGCAAGCCCCAGTCATCAGCATCACAGGCCCAACAAGTCTCTGTTTGGGGATTTAATTTCACTGAGGCAAGTAATTCAAGCTACTCTTCCTTTCCAGACTGCTGGTGGCTTTTTCTGTAAGAAAACGTACAATGTCTTTGCAAAGAACTCCATTGATCGGTTTTCACTTGTGAAATGTGTGTTCTGGATGTTCCTTTATTTTGTTAACTCCGTTTCAGAGGCAATTTTAAAAGTCACTTGAATTGTACCTGGTTTCTTCCATTGGTCCAAAATGACATGGAAGAGGTGCAGATTTTTATTTCTGTGGGTGAAACCACCCTGTGTGGAAATGTGTTGGAACTAGAAAACTCTGCAAGGGTAGGGGTCCCTTCAGGACATTGTCCTCAAGCCATTCGTTCCTCTGGGCATCCCACTCTATTGTTCCTCCTGCAGTGATAGTGATCAGTGTCTCCACCCACAAGGGAGATTGTTTTTTTCTAAAAGCAGTCATTTTATTTTATTTTATTTTATTTTATTTTTTATTTTAAGAATTTAGAGGCAACACACAAGACAATGAAAATAAAGAGTTACTTCCACGTAGCATTTCATGTTGCCGACTTTCTTCTCCTCAGACGATAAAGTTTACGAATTGCGAGGTTTTGCTCTGGTTCTGGCACTGGAATGAGATTTTTCGGAAGGCTCCCTGTTCGGCTGTGGTAGAAATGGGACCTTTCTTTGTAGGTGTCTCTTCCTGGTGGGTAGCTTACTTTCAAACCAGTATTTTCTTCCTACATCCAACACATGCTTCACATTTCACTAGGCTGAGTGCCTTCTACTGTCCCATTGCGGGTCTCCTCTGCCACTTGTCTTTCACTAGTAGTTCCAGGGTTGTCATAGTTTTTACTGTAGTTTCTAAATGGGATATTAAGTCCTGTAGTCTACTTATAACATCCCCTTGTTGCTCCACAATGTGCATTAGCTCTTGAATCCGTTTATTGCGTGTCGTCATTTTCTCAGTAGCTTCTTCTGTCGAGCAGATTCACCTAATCACTTGCATATCAAGCTCTTCCGTTCTCTGTGTCAGCCCTTCTTTGGGTTTAGTTAGCTCAATGGTAACTTTCCCCAGTTGTTGTTCAAGCCAAGCAATAGCTTCCTGTGGGTCTTCTAGGGATCCTGTGCTCCTCCTGCCTGCTCCTTACTATCAGTGACATCAGCTGGCAGAGAATTAGTAATGCCCTCGAGCAATGCAGTTTTCATTATTGCCTCCTTCCAGCATTCCAGCTCTTTCATTACAGTGGGAATTCTTTATCTCCTGTTCTTCATCCAGGTTTTCGGCACATTCGTTTACCAAATCCTGGTAAATTTCCAAGCGTTGTTCAGAGACTTCTTCCAGCAACTCTGGATCATGAGAAAGGCATTGCCTGAAATCTGTTTTCTGTTGAGAAAAATACTGAGTAAATTCTTGTGTGACTTCTTCACGAGGTTTTAATTCCAGGAGTCACTTATCTTTTCTCTCGTTGATCAGCTTCCTTCTCAAGTCTTCTCTTATAGTTAGTAGTCTCAGATCCTCTTCTTTTCCAAGAATTACTTTCTTTTCCTCCTCCTCATTTGACATCTCTTTTGACACATCATGCTCTTCATGTGTGTCATTGTTAGCCACAGTTAAATGATCATCATCTTCTATCACATCCCCCAGGCTCCTGTCCCAAAGTACAGGGGCTCTTTTTCTTGCCACCTGCGTTTTAGTGTCAGCGTTATTAACGTCTCTTGCAGGCTTCTGGACAAATGGCTGCTCTTGGGGAGCATTGAGCATTTTGTCATATGCAGCAGCACACTGGCTGATGTTTACCATTGTATATAGCTTCCCTTTTCCACTGAAATGGCCTTGAAGGAAGTGAGTTTCTCAAAACAGTATGTGCAGCTGCAGCTTTGACTGTGGACTCTTCTTGAGTGCACTGATGCATTTAGCTAGAATCAGTAGAGAAGTGTTAATATTTCCACTCTCTTTCAATCACCTTCATTGCGTGACTTGGTACGTCTTTCTGAGCCAGCAAGATCACAGAGCGCCAAGTCACTGACTGGTGTTACATCAGGTGCTTCCAATCTTCAGTCTTTAACATTTGAACATTGAATATGCTGCGACTTCGACTGCAGTAAGGATTCCATTTGGTGCAAGCAATACTCTGGTGCTTCAACCTGAGCTGCAGAAGTTTAAAAGCTTCTTTTGAATCAGAAATCTGAATTCACTGCAGATCTTTTACATCAGAGCAGCCTCTGATGTCTTAACAAGACACAGCACCCTTCTTTTCTGTCATTTGACCCTGGGAGCGAAAAGTGGTAAACGCTCTCATTGTAAATCTCACCAAAAGAAAGCCAAACAGAAATTTTCATGTTGCTTGCCATGTGCATGTCGGGTTGTTCAGGTTCTTTTATGGGTTCTTCCAAGTCTGCAGGTGATTCTGAAGTTTTGCTGTGATGGTTTATGCTGTTTTGAGAAACTACCTCTTTCTTTGGGGGAAGGATGGAATTTTGAACAGCAATTTCTTCTCTCACCTGTTCTTTAGTCAGCCTGATAATCTCTACACAAGGGGGTTTGAAATCCATATCTGGACACACTTTGCCATCTCCCGCAGGGGTCAACCCTGCAGCGACTCTGCCTCTACCCCTGTTCTGTCCGCTCCCTCCACCAGCCCCTTTGGCCTCCCTAGGATCCCCCCTCCCATTACTCCCCCTGGGACTTCTTTCTCTGGAGCTTCTCATGAAGTAAAGTCTGTCGTGACAGGTTCCTATCTCTGTAATGCATTTCATGTAGATGTATTTATTAAGTGTTAATTAATGCACCATGGGAGCCCCCTTCAGCCCTCTGTATAAACTGACCCCCTTCTTTCCATATGTTCTGCCCATAGGGTTTCTGCAGCCCTGGGGCAGCCAGCAACAACCCCTGGGCCTTGGCAATGGGGTGAGGGAAGGGGACCCTGGGTTCCCTAGTTATGTGATTTGCAAGAAGTGTTATCATTGCTCAGGGCACCAAATGCGTTTAAATGATAGAAGTGCCTTGTAAAATCCCCAAACTCCTTTTCGTTTCTCACGTAATAAACTCATACACAGTGTACACACACGTTTTCATTCATTATATGAGCTGAATTGATTATTATTATTATTAGCTAGCCTGGTTCCTGGTTTTTTTCAGTGTGGAAAATTATGTGCGCTAGTTTACAGGTTGAATGAGTGAATGACATAATACCCCTCCCCCCATGTCCTTCACTAAGTTCAGTAATTTTGTCAAGTGTCTGTCACACTAGGGTGACCAGATGTCCTGATTTTATAGAGACAGTCTTGATTTTTGGGTCTTTTTCTTAGATAGGCTCCTATTACCTCCCACGCTCTCTGGTCACCCTAGTCACACAACATGGTGGTGTCCCTCCACTGCTCCTTCCCCCTGCTTTCCCTGCCCTCCCCCCAGCACCTCCTGTCCCTGCCCTCCCTCCTCCCCCCGCCACCCTGCTCCTGCCCCACTGACAGTGCTGTGCTGGCGCAGGGCCCCCCCGGGGAGGTGATCCAGCCACTGCCCATCCAGCTGCCCAGGAAGAGCAAGCGGTCGATCGACGCCAGCCAGCTGGTGGGCGAGGATGGGGAGGGGCTGGCGGCGGATGGGGCCCACGGCCACGCGGGCGGCACGGACGAGATCTTCGGCTCCCTCAATGCCCTCAAGTGGGAGATTGAGCAGATGAAGCACCCGATGGGCACCCAGAACAACCTGGCCTGCACCTGCCAGGACCTGCGGCTCTGCCACCCTGACCTGCCCGATGGTGAGCGCCAGGCCGGGCTGGATGGGAGATGGGGCAGCGCTAGGGGCTGGGCTGCAGGGAGCGGGGTGGGGGCAGCAGGGGTCTCTGCCCAGGCAGTCAGGGCTCCCCATTGCCCCAGAGCGGTGCTAGGGGCTGGGCTACAGGGGGTGGGGTGGGGCAGCAGGGGTCTCTGCCCAGGCAGTCAGGGCTCCCCATTGCCCCAGGGCGGCGCTAGGGGCTGGGCTGCAGGGGGCAGGGGGCAGCAGGGGGCTCTGCCTGGGCAGTCAGGGCTCCCCATTGCCCCAGGGCGGCGCTAGGGACTGGGCTGCAGGGAGTGGGGTGGAGGGATCTGACAAAATGGGGGATTTTCTTATCTTCTCATGGTTTTCCAGTGGTTCCATGCAGAGGAAGGGGGACTCGGTGTCTCCGGGTGTTACTGGTTTAACAAAGGGAGGGGAGAGGGAGTTTGTTGGGACACAGGACCGGAGAGCGACTCGGGACCCCGGCTGATGGCCTGGAGGATGGAGACCCCAGCGACTGGTGACCTGGAGACCCAGCTCAGGAGTCACAGCTGGTTCTGGCCAGTGGGGGACAATGGGCTGCGGGGAGAGGACCCCGGTGACCTGACCAGCCGGATCGAGCCAGAGGGGCCAGAGGGGGGCTGAGAGGGGAGACGAGACTCAGGCCTGCCTGTTTAGGACCCTGTTTCCCTGGAGAGAAGCCAGTGGACAGAGGGGGCTTGGGGCCGGGGATATCGGAGGCCCAGCTGGGAAGCAGGGGGCTCGGGGCTGGAGGGGGAGCAGGCAGAGACCCCCTGGCTGCAGGGGGACTGGGAAGTGCTGGGCTGAGGGAGGCCAGGCCTGAGGCCCTGAGAGTTTCCTGTGCTGGGTTCAACTCTCAATAAACCCTCCTGTGTTACGCTGGCTGAGAGTCACTCCGGGCTTGAGAATGGGGGGAGGTGAGGGGGAGCGGGGATCAACCCCTTCAGGGGTGGAGGCCTGGGGGTCCAGAGCGCGTGGACTCCCTGAGGGGGCCCACGGCAGAGACAGACGTGCTGAGGCTCAGAGAGGTGCAGCTCCAGGAGGTGGAGGGGCCTGACCCCGAGAGTGAGTGGACCCCTGAGAAGGGCTGTCGCACTGAAAGGGGCACCCCCCATGGACCACATGGGGCCACGCGTGGGCACCATCTGTGAGTCCGTGACAGGGGCAGCAGGGGGCTCTCTGCCTGGGCGGCGCTAGGGGGCCATGCTGCTGGGGTGGTTTGGGGGGGGACGGAACGAAGAGGATTCTTTGTGCACTGAAAACACCCCGTCCCCCACCAGGCGAGTACTGGATTGACCCCAACGAGGGCTGCTCCCGGGACTCCTTCAAGGTGCACTGCGACTTCACGGCTGGCGGGGAGACCTGCCTCTTCCCCACCAAAGAGAGCAGGAGGTGAGTGTGATGGGGGGGGCTAGGGGCCAGGGCTCCTGGGTTCTATCTCAGCTCTGGGCGGGGAACGGGGGCTGGTGGGTCAGAGCAGGGAGGGCTGGGGGCCAGGAATCCTGGGTTCTCTCCCTTCCCTGTTGTATCAGTTACAATAATGAAGAAACCCTGTTAATTAATGTCACGGAGTCCCTGGGCGATGCTCTGGAACTGCTCCCCACTAAGCCAGTCAGGACTTTGGGGAGCCTCCTCTCCCTCGGAGCAGACTTGTTCAGGGCAAGAAGCTCACACGTCTTCACCTCCTGGGTCTCTCCTTGGAGCATTCAGCATCCTCTGCCCCTCCGTGTGCTTCCCACAGTGAGCCCACCCAGGCGGGGTCCTGGGGAAGCCACAGGGTCCTGCACCCCCACTGTGCAGACAGACATTGACTCTCAGCCAGCCAGTAACACAGAGGTTTATTCGATGACAGGAACAGGGTCTAAAACAGAGCTTGTAGATACAGCGAACCAGACCCCTCGGCCGGGTCCATTCTGGGGGGCAGTGAGCCAGACCCCTAGGTCTGCACTTCACTCCTTGTCCCCAGGCAGCTCCAGACTAACTCCCCCTCCAGCCCCTTTCCCGGGCCAGGAGGTCACCTGATCCCTTTGTCTCCAACACCTTCAGCCGGCACCTTTGCAGGGGAGGGGCCCAGGCCATCAGTTGCTAGGAGACAGAGTGCCAGGCATTTATGTTCACTGGCCCTTTGCTCTGCAGCAACCTTATCCCACCACCTAGATACTTAAGAACTGCACAGGGGACACTGAGGCACCAACACAGTGTTCAGAGCAAACATTCAAACAGTCCCAGTTCATCACATCTCTCCCCCCTTCGAGACCGAACTGAGCCAGGTCACTCCAGCCAGTGACCTGGGGAAGTTCGAGCCCACCAACGTTCCCATGGATGCCCCAGCATCTCTCCCATTCCTTGGTGTGAGTTACACCAGGCCCTCCCAGTTTTGTGCCCTCTCTTTGCTTCAGCCTGCTTGATGGCACTTGCAGGCTGCAGGTGGGAAGGTTTATGCGGCCTGTATCCTTTTGCCCCCCCAATATCCCTGGGGTTTAAACTGGGACAGGGTCTTCTCCCAGCCCCCTGGTCCGTGATTTGGGCTCTCTTGGTTAAGAGCCCCGATCTTGGCCGTGGGCAGCCACTCCCCACCTTGTGGTCCATACACAACACCTCTGCTGTCTCCACCTTACAGTTTCCAGCTTTTACCATCAGTCCCACCTCCTTGAGGCAGCCCAGCCCCCTCTTCACCTGGGACACCTGTTCCTCCCAGGTCTGGCTAAAGATGCACATGTTATCCGTGCCTGCCAGGGCCAAGTTCTCCATCCCCCTCTGCTTGTCTAGAATCTCCCCAGACCTAGGCATGGGGTCAGCATCGCACACTGTGATGGTTTTAAGCTTCTGATAGCCCCCATAAAACCAGACCATCCTGTCTCCCTTGGGGATCAGCCCCACGGATGAGGCCCATGGGCTGTAAAACGGCTGGATCCCATCTAAAGCCAGCATGTCCTTGACCTCTCTCTCCAGGATCTGGGTTGCTTTCCCAGTGACTCTGAATGGGGAACACCTGATGGGGAGATTGGCTCCCACCTCAGGGAAGAGATCCATCAGGGGGTCTTTCCCCTTCTCCTCCCAATCCTCCCCTTTCTGGTCCAGGGGTCCCCTCACTCTCCTCTCATCCAGCAGCTTGAGAGGGAAGAACCCTGTGGATTCCTGGGGCACCACCAGCTGCCTCCCGATTCTCCCCAGTTCTACTTCCCCTTGGGGAGCCCATTCCCGGGACAGGACTCCCTTCTCCCACAGGACTCTGTCCCTGCAGCCTTCCCCAAGGGGGTTTGCAGCGCTGTGGCCAGCAAGTTCCCTCAGCTTCTCCAAGGAGGGATCTCTCTGCAGCTCGGTCTGGGATTCAGCTGCTGGGGCAGGGAGTGGGACCTGTTCCCTCTCACTGGCTGGGCCTGGGGTCACAGCCCCCCTGAGCCTTGTCCCTGGTAGCTCCCTCCCTGCTGTATAATCATTTCCCAGCAGCACGTCTGGACCAGGCAAACCTGGTTGGCAGCTGGCCTGCCTTGCCTGGGTGTCCCCCCACTTAGCTGGGGTCTCAGCTCCCCCCGTGCTCAGCGCTGCCCTGGCTGTCCCAGTGGGGGCAGGCAGCGAGCTCTCTGCTCTGGTCCCAGCATCAGAGCCAGCATGAGCCCCCTCTCCGGTGTGCAGGGGGGCGGGGAGCATCTCTCCCTCCCCCTCAGTCCCAGGGGGCTGGTTACAGGTAGGCAGGTATCCTGAGCCCAGCAGCCCCTCCCCACTGCCAGCAAGGTCATTTGCATTTTCACTGACCATTTCCATCCCAGCCAATTGGTTCCCTGGATTCAAATTCAAACCCTCGGCAGTTACAGGAGCAGGGCCTGGATCCTGTCCCAAGGGGAGACAGTCACCCCCCAACAGGGCCTCCCAGCCGATATCCTGGAGAACCCCAATGACCAGCCAGCCTGACCCCTCCTGCGTCTGCACAGGAATCCGTGCCATAGGCAAGGCGAGGGGCTTCACCCCAGGGACCTTCACCCAGGTCCCACAGTCCCTCAGCATCTGCGGCTGCACCACCACAGTTCCCTCTGACCCAGGGCCTCGCCCCTGCAGGCGTGTTTCCCCACTGACCCCTGGGCAGCCCCCTATGTCTCTCCGCTCCACCATCGCCAGTCCATGCTGCTGCTGCTTCTCCTGCAGCTTTTCCACAGCCTCTTGCTCTCTCAGGCTCTGCTCCAATCCCATCTGTCTCCGATCCCCTGATGGGGAACCCAATCGTGAAGATCCTTGTCTGGTTGGGGACCAGACTCTCAGGAGTGCCTGGCTGCTGCTCCAGCTGCTCCCAGATCCTCTTGTAGCCCCATCTGGGTCAGGAATCTGCTCCTCAGAGCGGTCCTCCTCCTCCAACTGCACGATTAACTGTGCCTTGGTGAACCTCCCCATGCGTAACTCTCTCTTTGTGCACAGGATCACAATGTCCTTCTTAAGGAGCTGGTGATACGCCATCACTTCACTGTTCCCAAGTGGCTCTGGACTCACAGGCCTGTGTGCTCTTGGCTCCCCCATGGTTTCCAGGAAGAACCCCTGGTGTGCCAGCCCTTCTCGTGATCACCACCTCTTTGCCAGGGTCGAGCTGCAGACTCCTCCGCCCCTGGGACTGCTCCTGCCATCCCCAGGGGAACCCTGCTACTGCAAAATCCTTCTCTCTCCCAGGTCGAGCGGCAAGCTCCTCCGCCCCTGAGACTGCTCGCTGCAGTCCTCAGGGGGACCCTGTTACTCCAACAGTCCTTCTCGCTGGTCACACACTCCCAGAGGTTAACTGCCCCCTGAAACCGTCCCTCTCTTAGCCTTCAGCACGCCTGGTCCTCATTATCCCTCCTCTGTTTTACTGCTCCCCAGTCACTTACTGCAGGAAGCGCCATCCACGGGCTGCAGTATCTCCCACCTCTGCCACCAGTTGTCACGGAGTCCCCGGGCGATGCTCTGGAACTGCTCCCCACTAAGCCAGTCAGGACTTTGGGGAGCCTCCTCTCTCTCGGAGCAGACTTGTTCAGGGCAAGAAGCTCCCACGGCTTCACCTCCTGGGTCTCTCCTTGGAGCATTCAGCATCCTCTGCCCCTCCGTGCGCTTCCCACAGCGAGCCCACCCAGGCGGGGTCCTGGGGAAGCCACAGGGTTCTGCACCCTCACTTGGCAGTCAGACGTGACTCTTAGCCAGCAAAACAGAGGTTTATTCGATGACAGGAACAGAGTCTAAAACAGAGCTTGTAGATACAGCGAACCAGACCCCTCGGCCGGGTCCATTCTGGGGGGCAGTGAGCCAGACCCCTAGGTCTGCACTTCACTCCTTGTCCCCAGGCAGCTCCAGACCAACTCCCCCTCCAGCCCCTTTCCCGGGCCAGGAGGTCACCTGATCCCTTTGTCTCCAACACCTTAAGCCGGCACCTTTGCAGGGGAGGGGCCCAGGCCATCAGTTGCTAGGAGACAGAGTGCCAGGCATTTAGGGGCACTGGCCCTTTGCTCTGCAGCAACCTTATCCCACCACCTAGATACTTAAGAACTGCCTAGGGGACACTGAGGCACCAACACAGTGTTCAGAGCAAACATTCAAACAGTCCCAGTTCATCACAATTAACATCTCCCCAGAGCTCAAATCCCACCTCCAGGGTTGTTTGCAAGGGATCGTTGCTCTGGGTGTATTTTAAAAGCCTTCACCGACCTCCCCCCGTGGAAGAGGCCGAGGAGCGAAGAGAAGGACGCTGGTTGGATTGTTTTATTTTAAATTAATTCTATTATTTAAGGTGTGGAGACATACAGGGCTCTGGGCCCGTCCTGCAGCTGCGGGCTGGGGTGGGATCCAATTGATTTTCTCAGGGCCACCGGACACATGTTTCACGGGGCGACTGTCTTGGCTTTTCGGGGTTTGACAGGCAGCGGGTGCCCCCAGTGCTGAGCCGGCAGCCGGTGTAATGTTTGTAAGTAATGTTGGAAGTTGTGTTGTAATAGATCAGCTAGAATTTTGCTGCTTTTGGGGGTTGTTATTTTTGGTGTCCTGCCCCCTTGGCTCCCCCCAACCCCGCCCGGCCTCACCCTGCTTGGGGCTTTTTCTGTTGCTCTGTTTTCCTTCACCACCCATGAAAATACGGGTCAGGAACAAACCCACTTATGGATCCGTGGCCCATTCCAAGGCCGGCCTGTGGCCTGCACTGGCTGCTGGCTGGCAGCTGGATTTTATCCCTGAGCCCACCTCCATTCGCCGCCCAGTGTGTCATTCAGCCAGTTACACGGGGGTGGGGGCCGAGTGCTTTGCCCCCGTTTTGTGCCAGCCAATCCGGTGCGGAGCTGGAACGCTGAGGCCGGTTCTGGTCCCGTGGGGCTGAGTGATCACCCCCAAAGGGCTGCTGGGCCGTGTGGGGGCTGGAGCTGACCTAGAGGAGGCCGGAGGAGCTCGGCTGCCAGGGGCTCCCATTGCTCTGTAGCCAAGGGGGGTAAACGCCTGGCGGGGGGAACGAGCTGCCGCAGTTACAGGCCAAGGCCCGAGAACCAGTGGGGGACCCGGCCAGGAGCAGGCTGAGGCCGGCACGTAGCCCGTTTCCAGCCCCCAGCCGAGGGAGGGGCTGGCGCAGCCGCCCGCCGGTGCAGAGCGGGAAAGAGACGTTCCTGAGTGTGGAGCCGGAGCCAGACACGTCTGTGAGCAGGATGCTCCTGTCGGGGGCCTGGCGCAGGGATCCAGGAGACCCTGTCCTGCCCGGTGTCAGGGACACGTGGAAATGGCCATGTGAGGGTGAATCGGGCCCAGCTACTCAGCGGTGTAAATCAGCGATGTCCCCCCCCCCCCGGCAATGCTGGTTTGCACCCAGGAGGAGCTGCCCCGGAGGGATCCACCCTCAGCCTGGCACCCAGAGGGGCCCTAATGAAGGAGTTACAAGCAAGCCATATGAGGTGTCTAAGACCAAGTTATGAGTTACTGGTCATGATTGTGCTATCTGTATGTCTGTACCATTTCTGTTTTTGAAGTTATGAATGTTGGCTGTGTATTATTTGTATTACAAACTTGTTCTGTGTCACTGAGAGAAAAAGCTCCAGACAAGTTGGTGTCAGCCCAGCCTAACCCGCTTGATGGCCCATTACTGTGTTATTGGAAAATGTCAGCCCAGCCTAGCCCACTTGATGGCCCATTCCTGTGTTACTGGAACAAGTTCCAGACAGGCCGGTGTCACTTTTGTTAGCTACTTGATGGCCCATTAAGGACCATCACCTGTACAGTTGGCCCATTGAAAGGAGGCTGATACATCCTGTGGCTCACCGGAAGTGAGCAGAGATTGGCCCATGTGACTGCAGACTCTACTTTGCATGCACAAATCAAAATGTAAGGGGGTAATGTCTCCCCCACTGACTGACCAATCAAAATGTAAGGGGGTAGTGTCTCCCCCATAGTATAAAATGCTTTGCCAGCTGTAACAGGTGGTCGGCTCTCACTATTTTTGCTGCTAAGCATGAGAGATTGACCATCAGCGCTGATTAAAGAAGGTCTGGTAAATCCTCCTCCAAGTATCCTTGTCATTTTTTTGTTAGCTCTACGGTTACATTTCTGGTGCCGTGACTCGGATACTTCGCAGGTGAATTGCCACCCCACGGTGCATCATCCGGGGCTCTGGGTCGCCCGCCGGCGCCCCCGGTCTCAGGCGCCACTCCGTGCCTTTGACGGAGGAGATCCCTGGACGGACCCGGGCGACTCCACGGCCACGGTGACGCATCGATACAAGGGGGCACGGACGAGGTACAGAGCCATATCGATACGAGGGACGAGGATCCCCAGGAGCTGTGAGTATAAAGGGGTCCCGGGACATAGGAATCCGGAACTCGCCCAACCGGACGGGAGGCTCGGGACTCAGAGGGCACTGAGTTGTAACCGAGTATTCCTCCCCATGGGTGGTAGATATGGGATGGTAGTATGAAAGTGAATGAATCTGTGAGTTGAATGATCGGGTAACTGCCAGGCAGGAGCCCAACTTGAGTGTGGAACCGGTCAATGACCGGACGGGACTTCCTAGTAGCGTGATTCCTGACACCCGGCGACGGGGCAGGCCGCAAACGGAAGGTGCGTGTGAATTGTCTCAGCTTCCTTGTTGTGCATTACCAGACCCCATACTGGTAATCCGTTACCCTCTCCCTTTTTGTGTTTGTCGTGATAAGTGTGTGTGACGTTCTTGTTGTGGAGTAATGGGGGGAAGAAGTTCCAAACCTTGTACGCCATTACAGTGCATGACCAAAAATTTCAAAGCTGGTTTTTCCCGAGACTATGGGGGAAGCGGTCCATTGCAGCCAGAAGTTCTAACTCGAATATGTACACTAGAGTGGCCTTCCCAGAGCCCCACCTGGCCATCGGAAGGCACATTCGATATATGTGAAGTTAGGAAGGTTCACATAATAGTTACACAATCCCACCCAGAGCAGCACCCTTACATAGATCAGTGGATGTTAAATATAGTCGAGAGTCCGGGATGGATAGTGCAGTGTATGAAGGCTAGGGGCGGGGCGGTACCCGTGATGGCAATTTCAGTTAATAGAAAGGGAAAGAAGGAAAGGAAGCCAAAAGGAAATAAACCTCAGGAAGCCACATTAATAGCGACAGATCCTCTTCCCCAAGATTCAGATGAAGATACCTTACCCCCGCCCTATAACCCAGGATACCAACAGCATGTCCAAGCCAATTTAGTGTACAACCAACCCGTCCCACAACCCCCTCCCCAACAGTCCTTCACACTCACGCCTTCACCCAAGGGGTTGCCACAGGAAAACCATTCCAAACCCCCGACTGAGGAGAAAGACAGGGAAATAGACCTAGAAGAGGACAGACAAAAATTAAACGAGGAACTCAAGCGACTTAAAAAGGAGATGGCTATGATGACAGAGAAGAATAAAAATAAAATGCAGGGGGCTGAAAGAGAAGACGAGAGTTCAAGTGACGAGGGTCCAACAAAAAAGGTAAACAAGAGGTACGACTTTAGAAATGCAACAGTTAGCAAAGAGTTGCCCCTGCGAGTCACGAGATTCGAAGTACAGGGCAACGATGGAAATATGGTTGTACGAAGCCAAATTGTGGCCGTGCCATTTTCCACCACAGATTTAATAAATTGGAAAAGAACCACCAAATCCCTGTCCGAGAGTCCCGGGGAAATGGCAGGCCTAGTAGAAACCATAATTAAGACCCATAGCCCCACCTGGCAGGACATCCAAACCCTCCTCGCCACCCTGTTCACGACGGAGGAAAGATCCAGGGTCCAAAACGCAATGAGAAACATGGTTCAAAATGAAAATCCTACATTAGACGACGCTGGTCGAGCGGTGCTAAACCCTACTCAGGACCCAAACTGGGACCCCCATACAGATGGAGGACGCACCTCCAGGGAAACCTATTGTAACCTATTTGTTCGGGGAGTACGACAGGCAGGACGGAAAAACACAAATTTAGCTAAAATTTCAGAAGTAATCCAAGGACCGGAAGAATCCCCAGGAGTATTTATGGAGCGACTAAAAGAAGCCTATAGGATCTGGTCTAATATAGACCCAGACGATGCCGCCAATCGCCGGCAAGTGAACACCTCTTTTATTGCGCAAGCCACAAAAGACATTCGAAAGAAATTGCAAAAACGGGAGGAAGCCCCAGATATGTCAGAGGAAATGTTGGTAGGTCTTGCCAGAACAGTATATATAAATAGAGACACTGAGGAGGAAAAAGCAGAAAAAACTTGTAAAATAATGGCAGCTGCAATCCGGGGGGAAGGGCTCCGAGGAAGAGGCAGAGGAGGCCGGGGACGAGGACGGGGCAGGGGTGGATTCGGCAATCCAACAGGGGGAGATCGAGCCCCTCTGGATCGCAATCAATGCGCCCTCTGTCGAGAATTTGGACATTGGAAACGAGAATGTCCCCAGGCCCCAGAGCCAGGAGTCACCCAAATGGCCCTATCAAATGACCAATGACGAGGACCGGGCTCGCAGAAAATTTGGATTCCCCCAGAGCCCATGGTTAAGATGAAAGTGGGGGGATCAACAATTCACTTCATGATCGATAGCGGAGCATCGGTGTCAGCAATTACTCAACCTATTGGACAACCAACTAACCTCACGTTGCCAGTACAGGGAGCGACAGGAAAAACAGAAAGACATCAAATATTTCAATTAGATGATTGTTCGTTTCAGGGACAAACCTTTACTCACAAGTTTGTACTGTTACCCAATAGCCCAGCGTCACTATTGGGGAGGGATTTGCTGTGTAAACTACAGGCCACACTCGTATTTACTGAGGATGGCCAATGCCGATTGTCCCTGCCAAAAGCCCAGGCCCTAAGATGGATTGACCACTTCCAAACTACTGAACCACAGGCAGAAACCATATGCGTTGCCACTGTACCAAAGGGCGAATGGGAGGACCTGCCACCAAGCCTTTGGGCAGAAAATGGAGGGTATAGCTTAGCGCATCGGCAAGTCCCGATAGTCATACAACTAAAGACGGAGGCAAGCCCCATAAGCCTTAGGCAATACCCAATCCCCAAAGCAAAAAGAGAAGGCATCCAGCCGGTACTGGAAGGATTTGTACAGGCGGGAATACTCCTAGAGACCCGCTCCCCCTGGAATACACCCCTCTTCCCTGTAGAGAAAAAGGATACTGGAAAGTATCGGCCAGTACAAGACCTAAGGGCAGTAAACCAACGGGTTGCACCAATGACTCCATTGGTAGAGGATCCGTATACCATGCTCACCAGAGTCCCCGCAACAGCCACATGGTACAGTGTAATAGACCTCAAAGATGCTTTTTTCTCCATACCTCTGGCCAAGGCCAGCATACCTTTGTTTGCCTTCACATGGGTAGATCCCAAAACTAATAAGGCTACTCAACTATCCTGGACACGACTCCCTCAGGGATTCATCCACAGCCCCACAATATTCTCGGAGGCCCTGGCCAAGGACCTGGAAGAGTTGCAAGTACCTGAGGGGGGACAACTTTTGCAGTATGTAGATGACATTCTACTTTGCGCACGAACGGAGATAGAGTGTAGACAGTTCACCCAAGAAGTCCTATTGCACCTAGCAAACTGTGGCTATAAAGTATCACGTGCAAAAGCTCAACTGGTACAAAGGCAAGTAACCTACCTGGGATTTCAAATCACCGCGGGGTGCAGAAGTCTCTCTGAGTCCAGAATCACGGCCATCTGTCAGCTCACGCCACCAAAAACGGAAAAGGGTTTGAGAACATATCTCGGAATGACTGGGTATTGCAGGCTATGGATCCCAGGATATTCAGAAATTGCCCAACCCCTGTATGAAGCAGTAAAAGAGGCTAGCAAGGGGCAAATCCAGTGGACAAAAGACAGGGAACAAGCTTTCACTGAATTACAGATGATGTTGACTCGAGGACCCGCGCTGGGACTCCCAGACCTAACTAAACCCTTTCAATTATATGTAACAGAGCAAGCTGGACAGGCAAAGGGGGTGCTTACTCAACGAGTAGGGCCATATTCCAGACCATGCGCTTATCTGTCCAAAAGACTGGATGCAGTAGCCCGAGGATTTCCAGGATGCCTTAGATGTCTAGTGGCTGCGGCAGTCTTACTGCAAGACGCAAAGAAGCTTACGTTTGGGACATGCACGGTAATTTACACAACCCACGGGGTTAAGACGCTGCTACGTGACACCAGTTTAAAATGGATGACTAACGCAAGGCTTACCAAGTATCAACTGTTGCTCCTGGAAGATCCAGATGTCACACTGGAAACCACGCAAGCTTTAAACCCAGCCACCCTACTCCCTATGCCCGAGGCATATCCTAGTGAACCACACCATGAATGTATAACTTTATTGCAGCACACTTGGGCGGCCCGACCAGATTTAAAGGAAGTACCACTGAAAAATGCTGATTACGAATGGTATACCGACGGTAGTTCCTTCGTGGAGGAAGGCCAACGTAGAGCAGGATACGCCATCGTTAGTCAGTATGAAACCATCGAGGCACAAAGTCTTCCCATAGGGACCTCAGCACAATTAGCAGAAATCAAAGCAGTAACCCGAGCTTGCGAATTGGCACAAAATAAACGGTTAAATTTATGGACGGACTCTAAATACGCTTATTTGATGCTACACTCCCATGCAGGACTCTACCAAGAAAGAGGAATGACGGACTCCCAAGGAAAACCTATCAAGTATCAAAATGAAATACACCAGCTCTTACAGGCTGTAACGAAACCATCAGAGATTGCAGTAATGCATTGTAAAGGCCATCAAAAAGGAACCACCCCGGAGGCAACGGGCAATCGACGGGCAGATGCAGCTGCCAAGGAAGCGGCAAGAAGCATTCTTGGCATTTGCCCCCTTATCCCAGACCCCTCGAAAATGACAATCACAACCGCCAGTTACTCCAAGGAAGATGAGGAAATAGCCAGGGGACTTGATGCAAGGTATGAAGATGGACAATGGACATTGCCCGATAAAAGAGTTTACATCCCAAGCAGTGAATTGTTAACATTAATGCAGTCATTGCACGAAGGGACCCACCTGGGGGCTGAAGCTATGTATCAAAGCATTCGCAAGGTAGCCTACTCGCCCAATTTGTCAAACGCAGCCCGCACTATAGCTCGCCGATGTGTGCAATGTGCAAAAGTCAATCCCCGTACAGGAAGATTAGGGGCACCAGGGCAGGTAGCGGTAGGAGCAGGGCCCATGGATATCTTACAAGTGGATTTTACTGATATGACTAGGTGTGGAGCATATAGGTACTTACTAGTTGTCATATGTACACTCACGGGCTGGGTAGAGGCATTCCCAACAAAGACTGAAGGGGCAAATGGGGTTATTAAGTACTTACTCAATCATCACATCCCGACACATGGGTTACCCATGCAAATAAACTCAGACAATGGTAGTGCATTCATCAATCAGGCAGTACAGAGGACAGCACACGCCTTAGGCATACAATGGAAGTTACATGCTGCATGGAGACCCCAGTCCTCGGGAAAAGTAGAACGAGCTAACCGTGACATAAAAAATACTTTAATTAAAATCATGGATGAGGCGCAGTTAAATTGGGTAACCGCCTTGCCCTATGCACTATACAAGGTTAGGAACACCCCCAAAAGCGTCACCGGTCTAACACCGTTCGAGTTGATGTACGGTAGACCTTCACCGGTGACTAAAGGCTTGCTGTCAGAACCTGTCCACGGCTCTACCCCCGTCTCCGTGTGGTCTCGGCTCCTGCACCGACTTAGGAGACAGTTGCAACAGACTGTGCCCTTTGTTATAATGGAACCGGTGCATGGTTTTGAGCCGGGAGATTGGGTATGGGTCAAAAAGTGGAAACCGGAACCCCTCACGGCAAAATGGGAGGGACCAAAACAAGTATTATTAGTAACCCCAACTGCCCTCAAATGTTATGGTGTCAAAGCTTGGATTCACTACAGCAGGGTCAAGGCGGCCACTCCACCCTGGGAATGGAAGGCCACCAGTAACGGCCCCCTGAAGTTACGGTTAAGCAGAACCTCTGCAGCTCTTGACCGGGAACGAGAGCCCTGCGCACAGGTGAAGAGTATCAACCAGCACACGAGCCCCTGTAGCTCCCTACCGGAGAATGGGAGCCCAGCACACGGGCAGCAGGCCCCCAGCCCCTACTGAGGCCTACCGGAACGGTCTCCCAGCGTACGGGCCGCCTCCCAAGATGGCCATAAATACCATCGGCCGACAGCGCCGCCTCCCATCTGGCCTCGCTGTCACAACGTTCACAACGCTCTTTGTAATATCTGGGTCCCTGGGTGCCTCTACCCAGGACAATGCATGGGTCACATTGGCCCGCGTTGCTGTTAATTCTACTTCGTTTTGTCTCCCCAGAGTACATGCTATCGGTGCCATTATGGAGACATGTTTTATTGGTGTTAGTGCCACTCCAGAATCCATGCAAGCTGCCTCCAGACAGGTTACTAGCTCCAAGCACATGACATATGAGGATTTATATCAGATGTGTGAACTGGGGCAGCCCCTGCAGGACGCTACTATGTATTCCTTTCACCTGGCTAATGTTACTCAGGCCGCGACGTGTGTATTTTTTAGAGGAGCTACACGGGATGTAGTGAATCATACTAATCAAGAGTTACTTTGCAAATCAACTGTGGACATTAGCTATGGTGATGGGAATGCAAAATTGCCACGAGGGTGGTTTTTGTTCTGTGGGAAGATCGCCTATACATACATTCCTGCCAATAGTTTTGGTGGCCCCTGCACTGTAGGGCGAATCACTCCACTTATGGTTTTGCCTCCCCAAAACGCCCCCCCCCGCCCACGCAGGGACACCATTCCCCTGGACTCTGGGTGCAAAGCCGAAGTGACTTTGTTTTCCGAGGGACAGGCAGCGGCTCTCCTTTTTTCCCTAGTGGGCGTACCTGGTCTAGTTGCGCATAACTACCATGCAGTTGCACACCTCGCCTGTACAGTTGCTAAATCTATTAATATGACCTCTACCGTTATACATCTGTTAACTCATGAATTAGGTGAAGTGCGCCAGGGCATGCTACAAAATCGTCTGGCTGTTGATTATTTGCTACTGCGGCATGGTCACACCTGTCACGAGTTCGCTGGTATGTGCTGTTTTAATGTTACAGATGCTGGCAGCTCTATTGAAACAACCTTACACGATCTGCGGCACCTTGCAGAGGGTATAGGTCAACAACAAGATGATTTCTCCACTGACTGGTTTGGAGGTCTTTTTCACAACTGGAAACGCATTATTCTTGTTATAGCGGCTGGATTTCTCGGCCTAATGATTTTGCCTTGTATAATTCCTTTCGTGCTCCAAAGCGTACGGGCGATAATTCAGCAGGCAACTGCCCAACAAGCACAGCACATTTTAGCTCTCTATACACGGTTTCCCTCAAGCAGTAAGGAAGAGCCTAAAAATTAGGCTCTTGAGGGGGGAATGAAGGAGTTACAAGCAAGCCATATGAGGTGTCTAAGACCAAGTTATGAGTTACTGGTCATGATTGTGCTATCTGTATGTCTGTACCATTTCTGTTTTTGAAGTTATGAATGTTGGCTGTGTATTATTTGTATTACAAACTTGTTCTGTGTCACTGAGAGAAAAAGCTCCAGACAAGTTGGTGTCAGCCCAGCCTAACCCGCTTGATGGCCCATTACTGTGTTATTGGAAAATGTCAGCCCAGCCTAGCCCACTTGATGGCCCATTCCTGTGTTACTGGAACAAGTTCCAGACAGGCCGGTGTCACTTTTGTTAGCTACTTGATGGCCCATTAAGGACCATCACCTGTACAGTTGGCCCATTGAAAGGAGGCTGATACATCCTGTGGCTCACCGGAAGTGAGCAGAGATTGGCCCATGTGACTGCAGACTCTACTTTGCATGCACAAATCAAAATGTAAGGGGGTAATGTCTCCCCCACTGACTGACCAATCAAAATGTAAGGGGGTAGTGTCTCCCCCATAGTATAAAATGCTTTGCCAGCTGTAACAGGTGGTCGGCTCTCACTATTTTTGCTGCTAAGCATGAGAGATTGACCATCAGCGCTGATTAAAGAAGGTCTGGTAAATCCTCCTCCAAGTATCCTTGTCATTTTTTTGTTAGCTCTACGGTTACACTGGTGCTGTGTCAGATGGGTACGAGGCCCAGGCATGGCCCACGGGGTATGTCAGAGCCAGGCAGCTGCAGCAGGACCCTGGTAATCCCCTGGGGGGTGCAGGGGCGTGCAGGCTGAGGGGTGGGGGCGCAGCTGCCTGGGCGGACCAATCTGCCTGTGGTCCCCTGGAATATACACACAGACACACACATCTCTCTGGTGTGGTCAGGCCCCAGGTTGTGGGGGACACGCCCGGCCATGTCTGTGTCCCGGCAGCGGGAGGAGCTGGACCGAGGTCTCAGACTGGCAGGGGAGGGGGATGCAGGCAGGTCACTAAGGGGCTAGAGGCCCCAATCCTGTGAACGTGCCGAGCGACGAGCTGGTGAGCGACTCCCTAAAGTTTGTGAGATGCCGCGTGTGCTGACGTGCTGTGCTGGTTCGGGGGCAAACTGAGCCCCCCCCATGCTGCGTCCCCCTCACACACACGTCGCAGAGTGTGGGGGAGTCAGGGCCCTGCACCCCCACTTCCTGCGATTCACCAGGACTCTCAGCCAGCCAGTAACACAGAAGGTTTATTAGCCGACAGGAACACAGGCCCAGGCAGGGTTTGTAGGTACAACCAGGACCCCTCAGTCAGGTCCCTCTGGGGCAAGGAGCTTAGACTCCAGACTTGACGTTCCTGCCTTTTCCCAGCCAGCCCCAAACTGAAACTAAACCCCCTCCAGCTGGCTCTCTCCCCCACCCCCTCCTCCTCTCCTTTGTCCAGTTTCCCGGGCAGAGGGGTCACCTGGCCCCACCTCCCTTCTGGGCTCTCCTGTTACAGGCTCAGGTACCGTCCCTCAGGGAAAGTCTCCCATCCGTCCCAGTACAACTCCCCTGCAACATTACGGGGTCAATACTCCCCACTGCATCGCAGGGGTCAGCACTGCCTGGAGGGACAGCACCCCCCTACTGTGCCCCCACACTGCTCATTCGCTCTTACAGGTCTCCCATCCGGCTGAGGGGACCCGTTCTCCGTACCTAAGAGCTCGGGGGGGGGGTGTCCACTCCCCCCACCCCTCTTCCTGGCTCAGGTACCATCCCTCACCTAAAGTCATCCCCTGCTCTCCCATCCCCCATGCAGACAGTCCCAGGTCAACCCACCCTGTTCCCTACTGCGGCACATAACCCCAGCAAGGTCCCCCCAGCTGGGCCCCGGCTGCCCCATCGCCATGAGTCTTGGTGCTCCCCCAGCTCTCCAGCGCTGCCCCTTCTCCAGAGGCGGGCAGGGGGCGCAGGGGCTCCCTGGAGGAGAGGGGCCGACTGGCTGAGGAGCTGGGCTCAGAGGGGTCGAGGCAGGCACCCGGCGCTGGTTGCTGTAGCAGCCCGGGGTGGGGCATTTTCAAGAGGTGTGAAATGTGACTGTTGATGGTCTGTGTGTTGGGGGGTTTCAGGCCAGGGGATCCCTGGAATCACAGGAGCCAGGGCTCGGGGGGGGTGCAGTCCCGGGCCTCTGAAATGTCCCCCGGGTTCTGCTCAGCCAGCCTGGCCTCCTGCGTAACCCGGCCCCAGGGATTTCAGCCGGGATCCCTGAATCCGTCTGTGACGAACTGGGACTGTTTTAATGTTTGCTCTGAATACTGTGTTGGTGCCTCAGTGTCCCCTAGGCAGTTCTTAAGTATCTAGGTGGTGGGATAAGGTTGCTGCAGAGCAAAGGGCCAGTGCCCCTAAATGCCTGGCACTCTGTCTCCTAGCAACTGATGGCCTGGGCCCCTCCCCTGCAAAGGTGCCGGCTGAAGGTGTTGGAGACAAAGGGATCAGGTGACCTCCTGGCCCGGGAAAGGGGCTGGAGGGGGAGTTAGTCTGGAGCTTGCTGGGGACGAGGAGTGAAGTGCAGACGTGGGGGTCTGGCTCACTGCCCCCCAGAATGGACCCGGCCGAGGGGTCTGGTTCACTGTACCTACAAGCTCTGTTTTAGACTCTGTTCCTGTCATCGAATAAACCTCTGTTTTGCTGGCTAAGAGTCACGTCTGACTGCCAAGTGGGGGTGCAGAACCCTGTGGCTTCCCCAGGACCCCGCCTGGGTGGGCTCGCTGTGGGAAGCACACGGAGGGGCAGAGGATGCTGAATGCTCCAAGGAGAGACCCAGGAGGTGAAGACGTGTGAGCTTCTTGCCCTGAACAAGTCTGCTCCGAGGGAGAGGAGGCTCCCCAAAGTCCTGACTGGCTTAGTGGGGAGCAGTTCCAGAGCATCGCCCGGGGACTCCGTGACACCGTCCTCGTGTGGAGCTTGTCCTGACTGGCTGTACGTCCGCCCGGCTACGCCCCAGGCTGGGCCCCCCAGGACTGGCCTGAGATCCGGCGTCCAGCCCCCCTCCTGCGTCCTGCTGCGGGACGGGTGTGCGGCAGAGCCCAGAGCCGGGCGTTTGGCCTGTCTCCTGCTGGTATTTGCAGGGATCTGGCTTTGGGGAGGAGGTGTCAGTGGGGTGGCCCTGGAGTCCTGGGGGGAGCCCAGGGGCAGGGGAGGCACCATTGTCACCATCTCAGGCTGGGCCTTTGCAAGGGGGAGACGCTGCTACCCGAATGAACGACCCTGGTGCTCCAGACACTGCCCTCGCTGCCACCTGCAAGGAGTTTGTCCCCCTGTCCCCCTGCCAGCCCATCCCCACTGCTCCTCAGCCCGACTCCATCCCCTGCCTTGAACTGGGAGGGGGGGCATGTTCCGAGGTGACTTATGGCCCCTCTATCTCCAGAGGCCTGACCCAGGATGCCCTGAGGAGCCCCGATGTCTGGGAGCAGGTGCACAGGGCAGCATAACCGCCCAACCCTCAACTGGGCGCTGCTTGGCCCCCATCGCTAGGTGCTGCTGGAGTGTCAGCCGGCTCTGTGGTGCCAGGAGAGCCCCGGCTGGCGTCCCTCCATCCACAGCCCAGTGAGGGGGTTGCAGGGGGAGAGGACAGAGGCGGTTCTGAGGGAATCGGGGCTGGTTGGTCCCCATGGGGCAGGGGAGGGTTCCCCACACTGAGACGGAGGCAACCCCAGAGCCAGACGGGAGCTGGTAAATCTCTGGAGACCCCTGCCCTGGGTCTGACCAATCACCTGGGGAGAATGTCGTCCCCCCCACATCCCACCCTGTAGCCGTTCTGATCCCATGCTATGACTTGGTGTCGTGCCATCAGTCAGTGCCGCGTGACCCAGCTGGGTACCTGGCCCTCCATAGCCAGGCCCTACAGCCGCCTGGCACTGCCCTGGGACCCGGCCTGCCCCCTGCTCAGCTTGGCCCCACCAGAGCTCCCCTCCCATGGGCCCAGGGGACCCTGCCCTCTGTGACAGGTGTGGAGGTGGGGGCACAGGGCTGTGTTTTCCCCTGCGCCCCACCCCCATGTATCTCCTGCCCGGGGTGAGGGTCTGCTCCCTTGCAAATGCCCAGCTATCAAGACAAGACCTTGTGGTGGAGGCAGCCATTGCTGGGTGGGTGCGAGCTGGGTGGGCAGGGGGGGAGAGCGCCTGACCCCCACCCCATGGGGAGCAGCTGGTCTTTGCCAAGCCCCCGGATTCACCCCACTGCTGCTCACCCTGTCCTGCTCTCTGGAGCCCCGTGGGGCAGGCTGTCAGCTGTAGGACAGGATTCGCTATGGGTCTGTGCTGGGGTGGGACAGGGCAGGGGGATCCCTGGGCCTGGGGTCCCTGCAGGGAGCAGCATTTGCTGACGCCGTGGGGACAGGAAGCGACCCGTGTCTGTCTCTGAGAGCGTCACCAGGGGCTCCGTTCGCACCCACAGCAGCACCTGCTCCATAGAGCTGGGGGGGGGAGCAGGAACATGGGTAGGGGATCCAGCGGTGGAAGTGCAGGATGGGCTGGATTACTTGGGAAGTGCTTCACCCATGAGGGAGGGGACATGGCCCATAGACACCTCCTTCCCCCCCCAACACCCCCAGAACCTGCCTGCAGGGAAGCCGGCCGCACAGGGTCCCACTTGGGTAGGGGTGACTGTATCTGTGACCCACAGCCTGTCCCTCCGTCTGCATCCTGAGCCTGAGCACCCCCAAACCCCCATCCTCAGCCAAGACCCCTCATTCCACGCCAGTCCCACTCCTCTGCCTGAGCACCCCAGACAGGCAGGCCCCATCCTTGTCTCTAGCATGTGGGGGTGTGGGGAGCTGGGAGCCAGGACTCCTGGGTTCTGTCCTGGCTCTGGGTGGGGAATGGGGTGTAACGGTTAGAGCTGGGAATCCAGGACCTCTCCATTCTATCCTGGCTCTGGGAGGGGAGTGGGGGCTGGTGGTCAGCGCAGGGGGGGGCTGGGAGCCAGGACTCCTGGGTTCTCTCCCAGTTCTGGGATGGGAGTGGGGCTGGTGAATCAGAGCAGGGGGAGAGGAGGGGGCTGGGAGACAGGACTGCTGGGTTCTATCACAGTTCTGTGGTTTCTGACAAGTCCCTTGCCCTCAGTGTCCCTCTGTACCGTGGGGTGAGGACACCAACCAGGGCTGCATTTCACTCTCAGTTTATTCCTTCCCAGTGCAGGTGTGGGGCTGGGCCAGCCCCGGGTGCCAGCCAGGCTGCAGGCCCGGGGGCATGGGGGGGTTGGATGGAAAGTCCCTGGTGCTGAAATGACGCTCACCCATGGGATCTGGTGTCTCACTGACACACAAACAGGCAGAGATGCTGGGCCGGGGTTAGCGCCTCCGGGGCTCGGCCAGTGGCAGCGTGGTGCCAACCCGGCATCACCGGGCGCTGGGCAGAGTCGGGGCGGGAGGGCCGGGGAGCAGAGTGTGCTGGATGCGGCTGGGACTGGGGCTGTGGGGGCTCAGAACCATCCCGGGGGGGAAGTGAAACCAGGTGAGGGGAAAGCAGGCATCAGTCTGTCCATCTGTCCACCCACAGGCAGACGGGGTGTGAAACGACGTAGAGCGTTAACCCTTTCTGGGTCGCGGGGCCGGAGAAACGTCTCCACTGGGCTGTGGACAACTGCAGAGGGTCTTTCACGCTGACACCAGACTGACGGCCCTGGACTGCCAAGGCCCCATGTCCTGGCCCCGGCCCCCTAAGCCAGCCAGTACCCTGCCCTGAGGCTGGATCAGAGCCCCCAGCCCCCAAAGGGCAGCGGCACCCGTGTCCCATCCCCGACCCCATGAGCCAGCCAGTCCCTCCCTCCCTCCCCTCCGGCCCTTCAGCGCAGCCCGTCCACTTGCCCATAGTGTTAGGATGGTGAATAGCTGGGGTAGGGGGGCAGGAGCAGGGACAGGATGGTCTGTGTGGGGTGCTGAAGAGAGAAGACTCCAGGGCAGGGGGGCCTTGGCCAGCAGTAGGAGCAGCAGGTCAGGCTCTGAGTGACTCATACAGATTCACACCCTCATCCTGTGTCCCCTCCAGCGGGAACAGCCCATGGGAGCAGCTGATAGGGACGTCCCCATGGCCTCGTCTCCCCACTCTCTGGGACGCTCACCCACCAGGATCTCAGAGGTCATTGCACCCGTTAGCACTGGGGCCAACTCCCCCCCTCCCCCCCAGAAATGCAGCCACCTCTGGGGTGGGGTCTGGCAGATGGGGAACAGCACATGGCACTTTGGGACAGGAAGTGACAGGGACACCAGTACCCAATGGGAGCAGTGGGGGGACGGGCCAGGGGAGCGTTAATGGCCACAGTGCGGCAGCCCTGGAGCAGGGTGACAGCGATAAAGCAGACTGGGCTGGGGGAGGGGGAATGTGAGCACCCAGCCCACATATTGCCCCCAAGGTTGTGAGGTCCCCCGTAGCTGGGACCCCACAGTCAACCCCCTAAGTGGAATGTGGGACTCTGACTGGGATGGGGCTCTGGTGTCGCTGGTGAGTCTCTGGGCCCCTGGGGGGATGGGGCTTTGACTCCCTGGGGGGTTTGGACCCCTAGATAGTAACTGCCCTGCCCCATCCGTGAGGTTCTCCCATAGCCCAGCTCACTGCAACCCCCTCCAGCCCAGCCCGGCCCCTCGCTGCCCCTCAGGCCGGGGTGTCCATGCTGCTGGGCTGGGGATGGGAACATGTTCCCCTCTGCAGCTGCCTCTCCCCTGGGAAAGGGGCTTGGGGCTTCCGCTCCCCACGGCCTCCTCCCTGCTGCCCCCACCCCGGGGAAGGAACTGGTCTGCACTGGGACTGGGAACCCACAGCCTGCCCCCCCAGGAGTCACCCCCACCCCCAGAGCCCCCCTCTGGGGTACTGCCCCCTCCCTCCAGTCAGATCCGGCCCTGCCCAGCACAGCCCTGATCCCTCCAGCCACTGAATGGCCCCAGGGTGTGTCTGGGGAGTCCCCTCCCTCAGGGCAGCTGCTCTGTGCCCTGAGTCCCCTCCTCCCAGCCAGAGCCCCGAGCCCTGTCCCGGCCCCGTGGGAGCAATGAGCATGGAGCAGGGGGGGAGGGAGCGGGGGGGCTGGGGATGGTTTATTAGGGTGCAGCAGTTCTAACAGCGCTCGGCCTCGGTCCAGCTTCCCCCCAGGCTGCAGAGCAGCATCCCCCAAAGGTTCCCCAAAGGCAGCGGGGTCAGCGAGAGGGGGTGTGGGGCTGGGCTGGGGCAGGGAAAGGGTTAACACAGGAGGGGTCACCCCGAGGCAGGCCCTGCTGGGACTGAGGGGCAGGGACGGGTCCTCAGGCAGGGGCAGTGCGGGCTGGAGCCAGGCAGAGTACAGGGAGCAGACGGGGACAGGAAGGGACTGGGCCCAGGTTCTGCATTCTCGGGGCTGGGCGAGGTGCTGGGACCGACGGATGGAAACTCCTGCCGGCCGGGGCATCCGACGCCCAGGATCTAATTCAGGAGCCCTGCAGGGAGAGGGGAGACAAATCAGGCCCTGGCCGTGGGGCTAGCGGGACGGACGGGGGATTTTCTCTGCCAGGCCCCAGGGCGCCACAGTGACTCTGCCCGGCAGTCGCAGGGCTGGGCGATGCTCGGCAGGACCCAGGACCCTCTGCCCCCAGGAGTAGCTCAGGGATCGGCCTGAACGGGGACCGAGGGAGCTGCAGTTTCCTCCTCCGCGGTGCCAACGCCCCAGTGCCCAGCTGCCCAGGGGCTGAGCTGGGCGGGTGTCATGGGCCGAGGGGCAGAAGCAGCTGCTGAGCTGGGCGGGTGCCCCAGGCAGCCTGTGCTCAGTGTGGAGGGAGGCGGATTTAATAGGGGAAGGAGGATTGAAATTACCTGCAGGTTGGGGAATGGGGCGCCCTGAAAAACAAAGAGAAACATGGTCAGAGCCCTGGGCAGGGGGAGCTGGTTCCTGGGGGTCAGAGCTCCAACCCCTGTCCCACGGCGTGGAACATCCCTCACTAGGAACCAGCCCCCTCTGGCCCCCAGACCTGGGGTTACCCCCCCTCCTCTGTTATTACTGTAAATCCCTGACCCAGAGTACCGGGGGGCGGGGGGGAGGCTCTGTGGGGCAGACTCCCTCCTTGGCTAGTGTTGGCGGGTTCCCCTGAGCCCCCCCCAGCTCCCCAGCCACACCCTGGTGCCCACCCCCACCCGGAGCCGTTCACCTTTCTTATTCTTCAGGTAGATGAGGAGTCCGGGCGCCAGGAAGATCAGCCCCAGCACGAAGCCCCCGACCCCCGTCAGCATCTTGCTCCTGGCGGAGTCAGACTGTGCCTCTGAAACAGGGACATGGAACGGGCCGGGTCAGAGCCAGGGGCCTCCGGGCCGGGCTCCCGTCCACACCAGTGTCCAGCGCCGGCCAGGGCAGAGCCAGGGGCCTCTGGGCCAGGCTCCCATCTGTGCCAGTGACCAGCGCCGACCGGGGCAGAGCCAGGGGCCTCCAGGCCGGGCTTCCGTTCGCACCAGTGACTGGCGCTGGCCGGAGCAGAGCCAGGGGCCTCCGGGCCGGGCTCCCATCCACGTAAAGCTGAAATTGCACATGTTATATGCGCATAACATGCGACAGACCTGTACTGCTGCACGAGGAAATCATTCGTGCGTGTACTTCTATGTGCAATTCTCCAGTTTGACAAAAACCAGATGGATCATGGCATCTCAGTACTGATTATCAAAAATTAAATGAAGTGTCTCCAGCTGTTACAGCTGTTGTAACCAAAATGCCTAATCTAATTAATCTGTAAATCCCAAAGCAAAATGGTTTTCTACCATTGGCACCTGTTGGGTTTGAATATAACGATAAGCTTTAGATAATGAGTTCAGCACTTCTGGAAGAGTGCTCCCAGCGTGGACATGATCAGTACTTTACCCCGAACCTAAATTCTCACCAGCGTTGAAGTGTAAGAAATAAAGCAGCAAATGAATTCCATGATATTGAACAGTCAGCAAACCCCACTGCAGGAGCAACTAACGCAGCACCCTGGATTTCAACTCCGCACACAGAGTATAAAAACCAGGAAGCGAAATTAAAGTTTTAAATAAAACCAAAGTTATCAAATACTTCAAAGTGCTCAGAGCAGGAAAATGGAGCTTCCTACGGAAAACTCCAGCAGGAACCACTCCCGTATATTGATGGTCAATCCATGAGAGGGCAACAGACTAACACCATCTCTAGGAGGATGTGACTAGTACGTGGTATTAGGTGTAGCTAGTAGGTCGTACTTATCTTTAGGGGTTGTATGTGCTGTGACATTTAGACCTTTGTTGGTAACCCTAATAAAACTGCTAAAAGACAGACACTCGTGTACGTGTTAGGTGGCTATGGTCCCATGGGCTCTAAATCCAGAACAAACAGACATAACGTTGTTGAACTTGAGGCTGTAGCCCAGAGCTGAACCCACTGGAACATAATTAACATGAAGCAGAATAAAAGGCTACACTAGACAGCGCTGTGAAGTCTTGGCTTGGGCTGGTATTTGTGGGGGCTGGGTGACCCAGCACTCTTACCCCAGTGCACGGTGAGGGGGCCCTGCAGGCTGATGTGCTCCACCTGGCAGGTGTAGACGTCCCCACGCCGGGGGCTCATCTCCAGCATCACCAGGATCTGGAAGGTCCAGTCTCCGTTCTGGAGCAGCTCCGTGGACACCACCCCGGCCGTCTGCTCCTGCCCGTTCTTCAGCCACTTGATCTCGATCCCCGAGGGGTAAAACCCCGTCACGGAGCAAACCAGCAGGTGAGAGTGGGGCTGGGTCCCTGATTTCGTGGGGGAAACTTTCACCTTGGGCTGAACTGGGGTGAGAGAGAGAGAGAGAGCAAGTTGGAGAAGGATCCAGAGATGGAGGGGGGCTCAGAGAGAACAGGTCCCCCCCCCCAGGAAATATACCCCCCCCATATTCCCAGCATCTGCCTAGGGTGATGCTCTCCAGGGTGTGTGGAGTCCAATGCCCCCAACCATACACATGGCACCTTTCCAGGACGGGGCATCCAGCCCCCTGATACACCTGGCAGCTGCCTGGGGCAGGGCACCTTGGATGTGTGGGTCCCATTCCCCTGTACATGCCCAGGACAGACAGGGCTCCCTATGGTGTGGAGTCCGATTCCCCAGCCAGCCCATTTCCCCCTCACTGCCCCGGGGTGGGGCTGGTTCTCTCCTGCCCCCCATTGTCCCAGGCAGGATCAGCAGAAAGGGCCTGAGGGGAGTTGCGTCCTGTTACCCCCATGGGGACAGAGCCAGGGACTGTGTGATGCTCAGGGCCCAGGCAGATGGGGTCTCAGCCCAGGGACTGCCCCCACCCCTGCCAGGGGCACCCTGAGTGGGGAGGGGTGGGGTTGGGGGGTGGGAAGTTCTGCCCCATCACCTGGCCCCCACAGAACAGGAAGGGGGGTAGGAGCCGCAGCAGCCGCCTGCCCCAGATGGTCGGGGGGGGGTGCTGGGGCTGAACCCCTCAGAGGGGTGGGGTGCTGGGAAGGGGGAGGGGTCAGCTACCCCCCGAGACTGACCCGGGTGGGGCTCTGCGCTCTGCCGACAGGGGGCGCCGCAGCCAGACCAGGGGGCGGTGGGGGGAAGAGGGGAGACTCCCCCCCGTTACCCCGCCCCCACTCCTGACCCCGCCCCCCGCTCACCTGTGCGGCCGACCATCTTCCCCGTCTGCGCCGCCCCGTAGTTGTTCCGGCAGAACGTGTCCAGCGCAGCCCGCATGTCCGCCAGGATCGCCTGGTCCTTGTTCCAGAGCTCGGTGTCGGGCCGCCCCAGCTCCGTGTCCCCCACATACACCCCCAGGTCGCTATCGAAGTGGTCGGTTTGCTGCCGGTCGTAGATCCCTCTCCACACGAACCGGACCCGCTCGGTGCCGTTGGTGAAGTGACACTCAGCCTTCTCCTGGTACAGGAAATGCTCTGGGGGGGAGACGGGCTGGGCTCAGGGACCCGCCCCCTGCCCCGGGGCTCGGAGCTCAGCGGGGGGCGGGGCAACCACAGCCCCGGGACACCCCCCCCGGCACCGCCCTGGATCCACTGGCCGCTGACGGGAACCCGCAGGGCTGCGGGGGGGGGGATGATAGTAACATGGGGAGATGTGGGGGAGGGGCAGGTTGGGGGCACGGGGGGCCCGGGGCGGAGGGGTGGGGCAGGAGGCACAGCAGAGAAATGGGGGCAGGGTGGGGCACAGGGTGTGGGGAGACTGAGTCACGGGGGGGCACAGCACAGATGGGGGAGGCGCAGGGGAGCTGGGAGCCAGGCCAGGGGCACTGACACAGGGGCTGGGGGCCGGTTGCTGTGGGGCAGGAGAAGGCCCCAGGGTCTGGCTCTGGAGCAGCCTGTTAATGTGGGTTCACCCCAGGTTCCCCCGGGGCAAGGGGCATAAAAGGGAACGATTCTGTGCATTGTGTCTCACCCCCATGGGAGGGACCTGGTCCCCCCATGGCCCCTCCCCTTGCCGACCCTGGGACCCCCCCAAACACCGCAGGCGGAGCCGGAGCTCATGGAGGAAAGAGAGAGACAACACACCCAGCACCTGCCCAGCACAGGACTCCCTGGGGTGCGGGGGTCCAATCCCCCCCCCATACATCTGCTGTCTGCCTGGATGGGGTCTCGCCAGGGCATAGGGGGTGATCCTCCCTGATATACCCAGCGCCTGCCCAGGACAGGACTCCCCGGGGTGTGTGGGGTCCAATTCCCCTGATATGCCTGGTGGCTGCCTGGCACAGGGCACCCAGGGTGAGTAGGGTCCGATTCCCCCAATACACTCGTGACCAAGATGCAGCTCCACAGGGCATGTGGGGTCTGATCCCCTTGATACACCCAGTGCCTGCCCAGCATGCGGCTCCCTGGGGCATGTGGGGTCGTCCAGTCCAAACTGAACCTCACATATACACCCAGCACCCACCTGGGACATGATCCACAAGGTGTGTGGGCTCTTATCCCCCCAGATACACCCAGCGCTGCCCAGGATGGGGCTTCCTGGGGCGCTGGGGTCTGACCTCCCCCCGAAATACCTGGCACCTGCTCAGGACGTGGGGCACTGGGGTCTGATCCCCCCCAGATACACCCAGCACTGCCCAGGATGGAGCTCCCTGGGGCATGTCGGTCTGATCACCCCCCTCCCCCAGATACACCCAGCACCTGCCCAGGATGGGGCTCCCTGGGGTGCTGGGGTCCGAGCCCGCTCCGAATACACCCAGCGCTGCCCAGCATGGGGCTCCCCGGGGTGCTGGGATCTGATCCCACCCCCAGATACACCCAGCGCTGCCCAGGATGGGGCTCCCTGGGTCGCTGAGGTCTCTGCTCACCTGGAGGCTCCGTGCAATGAGCCAGGTGGGTTCTCAGCACCGTCAGTGTCACTAGCAGAGCCCCAGCCCAGCGGCTCCCGGCCCCCAGGATCTGACCTGCCCCCATCGCTGCTCAGGAGGGAGAGACCTGGAAACTTGTTGGGTCCCCCCAGACTGAGACCTTCTCTGCCCAGCTCTAACACCAGCCCCGGGACGCTGCCCACGGCCCCGGGGATTGGGCACCCCCAGCCCAGGGGCCAGTCGGCACCGGGGCCAGGCAGCATCATCAGTCGCCAGGCAGAGCCGGCCCCAGCAGGGCTCGGTTCCCTACTTCTCCCTCGTCGGGGGCAGACCGGGGCCTGGGGTTGGGCGGCAGGACTCGCCCAGCACCTGCCATGGCCCCGGGGCAGCTGGAGAGCGGGGCCAGCCCAGGGACCAGCCCTCACCAGAGCAGGGCCCCCAGCAACGGGCCTGGGACCCTCCGTCCCCTTCCCCTGGTACCTCGACCCTCTGCTCCCAGCTGGGGCAGGATGGGTGTGGGGGTCTTTGGTTTGTTGGGGGTAAATTTAGTCCCAGGGGAAGGTTTGGGGCTGGCCCCACAAATAGAAGTTCTGAGCTTCCCCCTCTGCCACCTCCATGGGCCTGAGCTGTGCCCCCCGCCCCAGACCCCACCAGGGCGAGGGCTCAGTCTCCATGGGTCAGGCACAGCTCAGCCTCCCAGCTGCTCCCACCATCAATCTCCCTAAGGGGCTTCTCTGGCCCCCAGCGCCACATCCACACCTGGGACAAACTCCCCCTGGCGGTGCTGCTGCATCCGCCCTGCTCCGGGCCCCGCTGTGCGCACACAGCCTGTGGGAACAGGTGTCTGGCTGGGAATTTGCAGTACTGCCAACCCCAAATGCTCCAAAATTATGAGTTTGGCTGTAAAATCCTGAGTTTATGTAACAACACCAGCTGTGAGGTTGTCACGGAGTTTGGGGGAGTCAGGGCCCTGCACCCCCGGCTTTCTGCGATTCACAGTGACTCAGCCAGCCAGTAAAGCAGAAGGTTTATTTAGACGACAGGAACACAGTCCCAGACAGGTTTTGCAGGTACAGGCAACAGGACCCCTCAGGTCCATCTTGGGGGGCCAAAGGGAGGCCACAGCCCCATCTGGGCTCCCCTTCATTTCCCCAGCCAGCTCCAAACTGAAACCCCCTCCAGCCCCTCCTCTCCCTTTGTCTCTTTCCTGGGCCAGGAGGCACCTGATCTCTTTGTCCCCAACCCCTTCCGTTGGCACCTTGCCGGGGAGGGGCCCAGGCCATCAGTGGCCAGGAGACAGAGTGTGGGTCATTCTCTGTGCAGACACCATCACACCTGCCCTCTAGGGCTCTGCAACAATCACCCCCCCCTTGACACTTGAGAAATGCATAGGGGAAACTGAGGCACCCACACAGCACTCAGAGAAAACATGAAGAACAGTCCCACCTTGTCACAGAGGTTCTTTTTATTTGCCTTCTGCTCTTTGAGCCGTCAGGCTACCTGGGGGTTAGAGGTGTTACACCCCCTCCCCCAGCGCACAGCTGTATAGGTCAGAGGTATGACCCATGGGTGTAATTTGATGGAGCAGGGGGGCCATTGTCTCCCCCCCCAAACTGCAAACATTGGACAGGCACAGAATTTGCCCCCCCACACATGGCCCCGTTGGCCTGACTGAAGCTGCACTCCCAAATATGGAAGTCAAACAACGCCTATGGTGTGACCCCCCCCAAAAAATCATGAGTCAGGCTCACCAAAAATCCTGCAATGATGTACAAATACCAGCTGTGTCTTGAGCCCTCAGGGCACCCAGGGGTCCCACTCTGAAGCTCTCCCCACAGCCCCGCGGGCTGGACGGTCACTTTGTCTCTAAGAACGAGGCTGAAATCCTCCCAGACCCACGTGACTCCCGGAGCTGGGGCTTTAGGAAAACACAAGAATTATCCTGACTCGGGACACAATCCTGAGAGCCAGGAACACTGAATTTCTTCATCTCCTCTGTGTGAGGCTCAGCGCTGCTGCTCTGCCTGGTAACAGCCTGGTCGGCACAGGGATTTCTGCCATTGGGTGCAGGCCCCTGGGCCGGGCTCCCCTGGCCAATGCTGGGTGCTGCCCCCCCCGGGTGTGACATATGCCCCCCTGGCCCCCTAGCACTGCCGGCCCCGCGCCCAGCCCAGTGCCGGGGAGAGGAGATGGGTGCAGGACAGGGCGTCCCCATGGCCCAGCTGGTCCTGCTCACCCTGCTGGCCCTGCCGGGCGCCGGGGCAGTGACAGGTACGGGTGGGGCGGGGGCTGGGACACCTGGGCCGGGGGGGCAGCTTCACCCCCATAGCGCCCGGCTCCCCCCCAGAGAGGAGACAATGGGGGAGGCTCATGGGGTGAGCCAGATTTGGGGGGAGCTGCAGGGAGGAGGGTCTCGTCCAATAGTAGGCAGGGGATGGGGTGGACAGGGCAGGAAGGGGGGGCTGATCTGGATGGGGTGGAGGGAGGAGGGTCTCATCCCCATGGCAGGGAGTGGGGAGGGGAGGCTGGTGCAGGGGCAGCAGAGGGATCATGGGGAAGTCGCTGTGGTCTGGGTACAACACAGCCCTGCCCTAGGGGTGCAGCCCCCGCCCTACAGGGACTCGGGGGCTGATCCTCCCAGGGGGGCGCCAGGCACAGGGGGGTTGGGGAACGTTCCCCAAAGAGCCGCATCAGGGCCAGACCCTGCTGAGCAGTGAGTGCGTCTGTGCAGAGCAGGGAGCCCCTGGCCCCACTCCCTGGCCTGGCCCCATTGTCCACCGACCCCCCAGGGCTCAGACCCACGGTGGGGGGCTCTGTGGGGCCGACTTTCCTCGGCTAGTGGTGGCGGGTTCCCTCCTTTGTAGTCGCTCGGTGAGATCCTGCTGGGCGAGTGGGGTCAGCGAACGACTCCCTAGAATGCAGGTGCCCAACTCCCTTGGGCCCTGGGGACTCCCAGCCTCAGCCCGGAGCCAGACCCCCCTCCCCGGAGTGTGTCTGACCCCCCAGCGCAGCTTTAATGTCTCTGGCTGGGGAGTTCCGGGGTCTCCCAGTGACCGGCCCTGGGGGGTGAGTGTCGGGGGCCAGGAACTGAAATCAGCCCGAGAACCAGGTCATGGCGACCCCGGGACATGGAACCAGCCCCACGTACAGATGGGAGAATGAAACGTCCTGCAGCTGCAGCCCCCAACTCCCCCCAAGAGCTGCTTTGGCTGGGTCACGTCCCCACTTGCCAGCGGAGCTGGGTTTGCTCTGGTCACTGCTCAGCTGGGAGACGTGACTGGAAACCAGGGAACTGAGCAGGGGTCAGTAGGGGGGTCTCTGCTCTCTCAGTCCTTGCACCAGGGCAGCCCTCGGGGGCCTGTGCTGGGGGCAGGGGCAGGGGCACTCTCCCCTGGCAGTCAGTGCTGGCCCCAGGGCCCCACCGCGATGCTGGGGGGCACCGTGCTCCATGCATCTGCCTTCCCCTGACACCGGGGAGCCCTAGTGCGAATGTCACAGCCCGGGAGCTGGGGGGCTGCACTGCTGGGGGAAGCGCTGAGACCCCCTCCCCTGGGGTGAGGAGCAGCCCCCCCGGGTGGCCGGTACTGACGCCCGTCTCCCCGCAGCGGAGAACATGCTCTCCCAGGTGGCCTTCTACCAGCGCACGGACCCGGCCCAGCGGGAGGCCGGGGAGTTCATGTTCGAGTTCGACCAAGATGAGATCTTCCACGTGGACCTGGAGAGGAAGGAGACTGTCTGGCGCCTGCCCGACTTCGGCAAGTTCACCAGCTTCGAGGCGCAGGGTGCCCTGGGCAACATGGCCGTGCTGAAGAAGAACATGGAGATCATGATCCAGAGGTCCAATCGCACGCGGGCCCAGACCGGTACGGCATGGGGGTGTGGGGGCACCTTTCCCGCCAGGGGCCTGACCTGTCCCCCCACCTTCCCTGCCAGGGACCTGAGCCCTCCCACCACCTTTTTATCCAGAGACCCCTCCTGTCTGCCCCACTGTCCCCTGCTCACACACCCACCCAGCCCAATACCAGACCCCCCTCAGCTCCCCTCCCAGTCCCTGAGGGATTCTCTCCCCTGCCCCATGAGCTGTCAGGGCAGGGAGCTGGGATGGCCCCGGTGATGCCCCCACAGTCCTGGAGAGAGACCCCTGAGCTGGAGCGTGAGCACCAGGGACTGACTGGCTCAGGGGCAGGCAGTGGGGTAGGGGTCTGTCCCCTCTGGGGGGTGCTGGCTCCGATCGAGCCCCAGGGCAAGGACTGGCTGGCTCGGGGCAGGGAATGGGGCAGGGGCCTGCCCCTTCTGGGGGGTGCTGGCTCCCATCCGGCCCGAGGGCAGGGACTGGCTGGCTCAGGGCAGGCAATGGGACCCACAAACCCCTGTCTCCCCAGTGCCCCCTGAGGTGACCGTGTTCCCCGAAGACCCCGTGGAGCTGGGGGAGCCCAACATCCTGATCTGCTTCGTGGACAAGTTCTCCCCACCAGTGCTCAGCGTGACGTGGCTGAAGAACGGGCAGGAGGTGATGGGGGGCGTCTCCGAGACCGACTTCTACCCCCGCCAGGACAACTCCTTCCGCAAGTTCTCCTACCTGGCCTTCCTCCCCAGCCAGGGCGACTTCTACGACTGCCGGGTGGAGCACTGGGGGCTGCCCGAGCCCTTCACAAAGCACTGGGGTGAGGCTGGGGCACCAGGGGACCCCCGCTGGGCACAGGGCTGGGAGTCAGGACTCCTGGGTTCTCTCCCAGCTCTGGATCGGGAGTGGAGGCTGGTGGTTAGAGCAGGGGGGGCTGGGAGCCAGGACACCTGGGTTCTATCCCAGCTCTGGGAGGGAGGGAGGGAGGGGTGGGAACAGCCCCCCTCACTCCATGCCCTGTGCCTCTCCCCCTCTCTCCAGAAGTCCAGGTGCCCACCCCCGTCCCCGAGACCACAGAGACCCTGGTGTGCGCCCTGGGCCTGGCCGTGGGCATCGTCGGCATCCTTGCGGGCACCATCCTCATCATCAAGGGCATGAAGATGAATGCCGCCCGCAACCCGCGGGGCCCCTTGTGAGTAGCTGCTGCCCGGCGAGGGGACCCACTGCATCCACAGCACCTGGGCCCAGTCAGCACCCCCTGGGGAGACTACCCCCCCACCTGCTGTGCCCTTCCAGCCAGCCACAGCCCCTCCCCCACCCACATCCCCTGGGGAGACCCCACCCACTGTGTCCCTCGAGCCAGAAGCAGCCCCTGGGCCACCCAGCACCCCCTGGGGAGACCCCCCCACACCCGCTGTGCCCCCTCGGCCCACCCAGCACCTTTTGGAGAAATCCCTGTCACGGAGTCCCAGGGCGATGCTCTGGAACAGCTCCCCACAAAGCCAGTCAGGACTTTGGGGAGCCTCCTCTCCATTGGAGCAGACTTGTTCAGGGCAAGAAGCTCACACGTCTTCACCTCCTGGGTCTCTCCTTGGAGCATTCAGCATCCTCTGCCCCTCCGTGTGCTTCCCACAGCGAGCCCACCCAGGGTGGTCCTGGGGAAGCCACAGGGTCCTGCACCCCCACTTTGCAGTCAGACATGACTCTCAGCCAGCCAGTAACACAGAGGTTTATTCGATGACAGGAACAGGGTCTAAAACAGAGCTTGTAGGTACAGACAACAGGACCCCCTTTAATTAGGTCCATCTGGGGCCCCCAGGGAGGCCACAGCCCTGTTGGAAAGCCCAAGCCCCGTCGGGGTGCCCCTCTCCATTTCCCAGCCTGCTCCAAACTGAAAACTCCCCCTCGTGCCTCTCACTCAGCCTCCCCCAGCTCCTCCTCCAGCCTTTGTGTCCTTTGTCCAGTGTCCGGGGCAGAGGTGTCACCTGGCCTCCAACCCCCCTCCTGGAGTCTCAGGTACATGCTCAGGTCTCCTCCCTTCGCCAAGGCAGCCAGTCCCAACTCCCCTGCAACCTTCCCAGGTCAATACTCCCCACTCAGCCTTCACAGAACACAGCCAGAACAGCCCCACTTCGTCACAATCCCGCCCACCTGCTGTGCCCATCCCTGCCACTTACACTCTCTGGGCCCACCCAACGCCCACTGGGAGACCCCCAACCCCTGCGCCCCTCCAGCCAGCCACAGCCCCTGGGACCCCCCAGCCCTACCCTGTGTCAATGGGAGACTCCCTGGGGGCACTGGGAACGGCCCCGATCCCTGCCAGTCTCACATCAGGGCCCAGGGCTCCTGGTAACTGACCTTCTTTGCCTTTCAGATAAACGTGGGGAGGAGCTGGGGCCCCTGAATCCCTCAGGTGCCTTCGTGAGACCCACTCGCACCACCACCCACTGTCCCCACTCCGCGCCCATTGGTGCCAGCTGCTGTACCCAGACCCCTGGCCCCGTAATTGCGCTGAGCCAACATGCTAGAGACTCGCCATCGAGCCGGCCCCTTGGGCTCCCCCCCTTCTCCGCACTCCTGTGCTGGGCTTGGGGGGGGGCGCCTATCTCCGGAGAGGGCTGCTGCCCATGGGGCTGGGAATGGGGGTCGCCCCTTGTCAGGGGCAGCAGGGGAGAGGGCTGCTGCCCATGGGGCTGGGAATGGGGGTCGCCCCTCGTCAGGGGCAGCAGGGGAGAGGGCTGCTGCCCCGTGGGGCTGGGGATGGGGGTCGCCCCTCATCAGGGGGCAGCAGGGGAGAGGGCTGCTGCCCCGTGGGGCTGGGGATGGGGGTCGCCCCTCATCAGGGGGCAGCAGGGGAGAGGGCTGCTGCCCGTGGGGCTGGGGATGGGGGTCGCCCCTCATCAGGGGGCAGCAGGGGAGAGGGCTGCTGCCCATGGGGCTGGGAATGGGGGTCGCCCCTCGTCAGGGGCAGCAGGGCCCACGGGCCTGATCCAAACCCCATTGCCATCACGGGGAAGGTTTCTCTTGAATCCAATGGGTGCTGGATTGGGCCCCGAGTCCGGCCCCTATTGGCTAGAGGCTGCTGTCAGTCACCCCAGGTAAAGCCCCTCCAGCCACTACCCAGAAGGCTTTGGGCCAGATTCGGCCATTCCCGGTCAATAGGATCCCTGTGGGGTGGGATCGGGCCCATGGCTGGGGGGGGGGGGGGGGCAGTCCCAGTGCCCAGCTAATGGCCCCATCACACCCGTGTGTGGCTCCCCCGGGGTCCAGCCCTGCTGAGCCCAGCGCCCAGCGCGGGGTCTGTGTGGGAAGGGCCCCGTCCCTGTACAGCCCCCGCCCTGTGCCCCATGTGTGTCCACAGCCCTGCGCCCCCCCCATCGCTCTGCAGCTTTGCTAACAGCAATAAAGTGGGTTTGGCAACGTTTTTTATTATTATTTAAAATCTCTGGTCAATCTGTGACATACACAACAGCACATCTGCAGTCTGTCCAGGGGCACTAGGTTATAACGGGAGTTAATGGAGTTTGAGAGAAGGGTTAAGGAAGGGAGCCAGGACTCCTGGGTTCTCTCCCAGCTCTGGGAGGGGAGTGGGAGCTGGTGGGTTAGAGCAGTGGGGGCTGGGAGCCAGGACTCCTGGGTTCTATTCCCGTTGCTGACACTGACTGACAGTCAGGGGCAAGATACCTGGGGAATAAGTGTTCACTAATGGGCTTTTCAGCCCAGCAGCAAGAGGTCGAACACAATCCGATGGCTGGAAGTTGAAGCCAGCCATGCTCAGGCTGGAACTAAGGCGCAGTTTTTACCAGTGAGGGGAATGAACCACTGGAGCCGCTTCCCAAGGACTGTGGTGGGTTCTACACCCCGGCAGTATTTGGATCACAATTGGCTGTTTTTCTCCGAGATCTTCTCTAGGAGTTATCCTGGGGCAGGTCTCTGGCCTGTGCTGGACCAGGGGTCAGATGTGACGGTCACATGGTCCCTTCTGGCTTTGGGATCATCTATAAGTAATCTAGGCAGGCTGTACATCTGGGAACCAAGGCCATGGGCCCCACAGGAGGGGTGGATGGGCTGTACCCTGGGAAGCAGTGACTGGACTGGACGTGGGGGTCATGCTAGAAGCCAATTGAACACGAGCTCCCCGTGCGTTGCTGAGGCGAGGGTGTGTCTGCCCTGCCACCAGACACCCTGGCTGGCCTGGGCCAGCTGTCTCGGGCTCATGGGACCTGGGCTGTGCAGCTATTTCATTATAGTGTTGACTTCCAGGCTCGGGCTGGAGCCAGGGGTCTGAGATCCTCCTGTCTCGTGTGGCTTTACCCTGGTCTCCAGCCCAGGCCTGGCAGTCGACACTGCAATGAAACAGCCCTGCAGCCGGAGCCCCGCGAGCCCATCAGCTGGCATGGGCCAGCCGTGGGTGTCTAGTGCAGTGCAGATGTACCCGAAGAGGGTGAAGGTGACCCTGGGCTGTATGAACAGGGGAATATCAGGCAGGTGCAGGGAGATGGTGTCACCTCCATATACAGCCCTGGTGAGAGCGTCACTGGCTGCTGTGTCCCATTCTGGGCTCTGCCCTGCAGAAAGGAGGCTGAAGTGTTGGTGGGGTTCAGAGAGGAGCCACAAAGATGAGTCAAGGGCTGGAAAAACCTGAGATTTAGTGAGAGACTGAAGGGGCCCAGGCTGTGCCGTTCATCCAAGAGATGGTTCCTGGGGAGGAGATGTCTGGGAGCCAGGGGCTCTTTGATCTCACAGACAAAGCAGAACAAGAGCCAATGGCTGGCAGCTGAAGTGAGACAACTTCAGACTAGATATGAGGGACACACGTTTAACCAGGTGGGGCAGTAACCATTGGAACAGCCAACCCAGGGACACGGTGGATTCGAAGCACTTGAAGTCTGTACCTCAGGCTGGGACGTCTCTTTCTAACAGACTCGCTCTAGCTCAACTACCAGATATGGGCTGGATGCTGGGATTCCCTGGATGCGACTCTCTGGCCTGGGTGCATGCAGGAGCTCAGACCACATGCTCCAGACAGTCCCTTCTGGCCTTGGCAGCTGTGGCTCCATGACGGAGTGTGGGGTGAGGACCCCAGGGACGTGGTACTGACCTTCAGGAGAGGCCAGCAGAGCGCTCCTGGTGATTACTGCCCTACAAAGCTCCCTCCTGGGCCCTGGCTGGGGTACAGGAACTAAGCACCAGGGAGAGAGCCCTGGAAATACCAAGCGGGGGGGCACGACCAGGAGCTGCAGGGCAGCACTGGGGGCAGGTGGCAGTGGGGCGAACTGCAGACTGAACAGTGGTCAGGAGGGCAGGGCATGGGGGGTGCCAGCAGGGTCGGGGGGGGCAGAGACAGAGGTTAGCAGGATCTCAGCCTCAGGGCACTGCCCAGGGTTGGGGGGTGGTGGGGGGTGGGTCTGGACAGGGTGTAGCAGAGTCTGGGCTCAGGAAGGGGCCAGGATGTGAGGTTCTGGGGTTACCCAGAGTCAGATGTGGGGCTTAGGGCTAGGGCTAGGGGTTTGGTGACGCAGGAGGGAGTGGGGCGGATTGACCTGGGAATGTTGTCGCATTTTACTGGGACTGTCTGCATGGGGGATGGGAGAGCAGGGGGTGACTTTAGGGGAGGGATGGTACCTGAGCCTGTAACCTGAGCCAGGAGGGGGTGTGGGGCGAGGTGACACCTTCGCCCGGGAAACTGGACAAAGGGAGAAGGAGAGAGAGGGAGAGAGCTGCTGGAGGGGTTTTTGGTTTCAGTTTTGGGCTGGCTGGGAAGAGACAGGAACCCCAAGTCTGAGGTCTAAGATCCTTGCCCCCCAGAGGGAGCTGGCTGAGGGGTCCTGGTTGTACCTGCAAGCCCTGCCTGGGACTGTGTTCCCGTTGTCTAACAAACCTTCTGCATTACTGGCTGGCTGAGAGTCCTGGTGAATCGCGGGAAGTTGGGGGTGCAAGGCCCTGACTCCCCACACTCCGTGACAGGTTGGCACACAGGACAGAGTCTAGAGGGTCAGGGGTTAGCTGTGGTGGGGCCTGGGACTGATGAAGGAACTGGGATGGGGGAGTTCAGGGAGCACACAGAACAGGGTCTGGAGGGGTCAGGGGTTACTCAGGGGGGAAGACTGAGGGGCGGGCTGGGATTGGGGGGCTCAGCAGCACACAGAACAGGATCTGGAGGGGTCAGGGGTTACCCGGGGGGGAAGACTGAGTGGGGGGCTGGGATTGGGGGGCTCAGCAGCACACAGAACAGGGTCTAGAGGGGTCAGGGGTTACCCGGGGGGGAAGACTGAGGGGGGGCTGGGATTGGGGGGCTCAGGAGCACACAGGACTGAGTCTAGAGGGGTTAGGGGTTAGCTGTGGTGGGGCCTGGGACTGATGAAGGAACTGGGATGGGGGAGTTCAGGGCGCACACAGGATAGAGTCTGGAGGGGTCAGGGGTTACCTGGGTGGGGTGGGGATGTAGGGCTGGGGGAGGAGCTGGAATGGGGGGATCAGGGAGAAGACAGGACAGAGTCCGGCAAGGTCAGGTGTTACCTGGGGCAGGGACTGGGGCTGAGGGAGGGGCTGGGATTCAGGAGGGTCCAGCAGGTCAAAGGTCACAGGGCTGCAGGGCACAGGTTGCCCTATGCCAGGGTGCAGGGAGTCTGCTGTCCCTCCAGTCGGCCGGGGTGTCTCTGCAGCTTGGGGCACGCCCTGTCCCCTGGGGTGGGGATGGAGCAGACACGGCTCATGCAGAGCCTGGCCCCGGCTCTCACTGTAGCAGTTTCACCCAGTAACCGGTGACCCAGTGGCCTCAGGGCCTGCGATTGGTGCTTCTGGATCCACACCTGGTGCACGGAAAGTCCCTGGCAAAGCCCCGGGTCCCAGGAGCATGTGCCAGGGAACCAAGCCTGGGAGAGTTCCTGGTGCCGGCCCAGCATGGGGGATGGGGAGCAGCGCCCAGTGCATCACAGAGTGGCGAGCGGCCCAGCCTAGAGACACTGTAAGGGCAGCTAAGTCAGATAAGGTGGATGGACCAGCTCAGAAAATCCTGCCTGAACTCCCCCTTCCCTCAGAGAGAGGGATCCCCTCATTTCAACCCACCCAACCAAGGGGTTCCTGAACCTTCCCTAGGGAAAGGCTCCCCCAGCTCACAATCCCCCCAGCCCTAGGGCTCCCCCTGACAGCTCACAGACCCCTCACAAGCCACAATTCCACAGACATGGAAAAAGTTGCACTCAGAAAGAAGCCATCCTTCTTGAAAGGAGATGTGGGAACAGTGATTAAACAATCAATATACAAAGGATGGAAAAAAGGGGGAGTAAATGGCAACTAGTATGTTACAAGTCAACAAATACAGATGATGGATAAGGGAAGCTAAAGGATTCAATGGCCATCAGGGTTAAGGACAATATAAAGACATTTTAAAAAACATTAAGAACAAAAATACTCCTCGGTCAGGTATAGGTCCATTGCTAGATGCAGAAGTTAAAACATTAAAGATGCAGAAAAGGCAGAAATGTCCCACAGCTATTCCTGCCTGTGCTTGGAGTGACGCAGGAGGCTGGGTCCATCCTGGGACAGAACATTTCCCATCTCTAGCAAAGGACGAGGTGAGGCAGCATCTGCTAGACTCATACACCTTCAAATCAACTGTCCTGGATCATTTACACCCGAGAGTCTCAAAGGAACTAGATGAGGGAGCTTTGAGGTTAAATACAGTCCAAGGCCAGGCAGCCCATCTGGGCACCTAGGACGCAGGTTGTACCTGCAGGATGGGGACGACCTTGGAAAACCATGACTCAGAGACAGGCTCAGGGGTCAGGGCAGATACCTGCCTCACCGTGAGTTTTCAGTGCAGGGCTGTGGCAAGGTGGGCTGAGCAGATCCTTGGCTGTATACGCAGGGGAATATTGAGTAAAAGTAGGGACATGACCCTGCCTCTGTACGGTGCATTGGTGAGACCACCAGAGATTGCTGGGTCCAGCTCTGGGGTCCGCACTTGAAGAGGGATGTGGAAATGCTGGAGCGAGTTCAAAGAAGGGCCAGAAAAACGCTCCACCTCCACCGGCTGGGTAACAACCCTTAGGTGATGAGGCTAACGGCTGAAGGGGGACTGGTCACTGGGGCTAGGTCCTGGCCCCCAGACAGATCTGAGAGTGGGGCAGCTTCTCAGCCCTGCTGACAAAGGCAGAACAAGAGCCAATGGCTGGAAGCTGAAGTTAGACAGAACTCAGTTTGAAATAAGGTGCAGTCTCCCAGCAGAGGGTGGTGACTGACACTGGAAAGCTCCAGGGGAGGTGGGTGGGCATTTGCACCCTTGCAAAGTCATTGAAACGAGATGGGATTACTGAGTAAAAGATTTGCTTTAAACCAGCCTCCCTACAGCCTGTGTAATGGGGAAGGGTTGGGCTGGGTGGGTCCCTTCTGGCCTTGGAGTCTGTGAATCTGAGGTTCCCCTGTCTGTCTCCTCCTTTCACAGGCCAGGGGAGAACAGGGCCGCCTGCATTGCTCTCAGCATGTGTAACACTCAGACTATGGCTCTCATCCAGCCTCAGGCTTCAGGGCTTCAGCCAGTCATTGGCGGGGTCAGGAAGTGACTTGTTCCCCGATACTCAGTTGGCCAAACCTCTCTGGGGCTTTTCCACTGAAGCGTCAGGGCTCAGCCCAGCTGGAGGCGGGGCACTGCATTGGGAAGTGATACTCTGAGCGGCTCCAGAGACTCTGTCTGGCTCACATGCTGGGGGTCCCCAGACTGGGGGCAAGGAAGGAATCTCCCCCAGGACAGACAGGCAGGCCCTTGAGGGGTTTCCCATTCCCCTGCAGCACGGGGTGTGGGTCACTGGCTGCACTCAACAGATCGGGTCCCTGCCATCGCAGGGGTATCGGCCCTTGGGGCCCCTCGGTCCCTCCTGGGCTCTGGCTGGGGCCACACCAGCTCCGTCCCCCAAGGGCTGGAATGCCTCGGTCCGACCAGGCACCGGGGACTGACTGCGGGTCTGTGGCTTGGGCTGTAGGGGTACTGGCTAGATGATCCGATGGTCCCTGCTGGCCTGGCTGTTTATGGAGCCATGCTGGGGGCCCTAGGGTGACCAGATGTCCCGATTTTATAGGAACAGTTCCTATATTTGGGGTGATGCTTATATGGGCATCTGTTACCTCCCATCCCTTGTCCCGATTTTTAACACTTGCTATCTGGTCACCCTAAGGGGCCCGCTCCTGGTGGGTGTCACTCCGAGCCTGGGACCTGCTGCATAGAATCATGGAATCATAGACTATTAGGGTTGGAACGGACCTCAGGAGGGATGTAGTACAACCCCTTGCTCAGGGGGTTGCAGGACCAACCCCAACTAAATCATCCCAGCCAGGGCTTTGTCAAGCCTGACCTTAAAAACCTCAAAGGAAGGAGATTCCACCCCCTCCCTAGGGAGCCCATTCCAGTGCTTCACCACCCTCCTAGTGAAAAAGTGTTTCCTAATATCCAACCTAAACCTCCCCCACTGCAACCTGAGACCATTATTCCTTGTTCTGTCATCAGCTACCACTGAGAACAGTCTAGATCCATCCTCTTTGGGACCCCCTTTCAGGTAGTTGAAAGCAGCTATCAAATCCCCCCTCATTCTTCTCTTCTGCAGACTAAACAATCCCAGTTCCCTCAGCCTTTCCTCGTAAGTCCTGTGCTCCAGCCCCCTAAGCATTTCTGTTGCCCTCTGCTGGGCTCTTTCCAATTTTTCCACATCCTTCCTGTAGTGTGGGGCCCAAAACTGGACACAGTCTCCAGATGAGGCCTCACCAGTGCCGAACAGAGGGGAATGATCACCTCCCTCGATCTGCTGGCAATGCCCCTACTTATACAGCCCAAAATGCCGTTAGCGTTCTTGGCAACAAGGACACACTGCTGACTCATATCCAGCTTCTCATCCACTATAACCCCTAGGTCCTTTTCTGCAGAACTGCTTCCTAGCCGTTCAGTCCCTAGTCTGTAGCAGTGCATGGGATTCTTCCGTCCTAAGTGCAGGACTCTGCACTTGTCCATGTTGAACCTCATCAGGTTTCTTTTGGCCCAATCCTCCAATTTGTCTAGGTCCCTCTGTATCCTATCCCTAAGCTCCAGCGTATCTACCACTCCTCCCAGTTTAGTGTCATCTGTAAACTTGCTGAGGGTGCAGTTCCACGCCATCCTCCAGATCATTAATGAAGATATTGAACAAAACCGGCCCCAGGACCGACTCTTGGGGCACTCCGCTTGAAACTGGCTGCCAAGTAGACATGGAGCCGTTGATCACTACCCATTGAGCCTGACGATCTAGCCAGCTTTCCATCCACCTTATAGTCCATTCATCCAGCCCAGACTTCTTTAACTTGCTGGCTAGAATACTGTGAGAGACCGTATCAAAAGCTTTGCTAAAGTCAAGGAATAACACGTCCACTGCTTTCCCCTCATCCACAGACCCAGTTATCCCCTCACAGAAGGCAATCAGGTTGGTCAGGCATGACTTGCCCTTGGGGAATCCGTGCTGACTGTTCCTGATCACTTTCCTCTCCTCTAGGTGCTTCAGAATTGATTCGCTGAGGACCTGCTCCATGGCTTTTCTAGGGACTGAGGTGAGGCTGACTGGCCTGTAGTTCCCCGGATCCTCCTCCTCCCCTTTTTTAAAGATGGGCACTATCTGCAGGCAGGGCCGGTGCAAGGAAGTTTCACACCCTAGATAAAACGTCCACCTTGCGTTCCCCCCCCCACCAGCCCTGCTGCAGCTCCACGCCCCCCCCCCCCCCCCCCGCCCTGAGGTACCCTCCCAGTGGCAGCTCCCCACCCCCGCCCCTGACCTGGTGAGCCATGCGGCAGCTCCCTGCCCCAGCTCACCTCTGCTCCGCCCCCTCCCGAAGCACGCTGCCCCCTGCTCTAATTCTCCTCCCCTCCCAGGCTTGTGGTGCCAAACAGCTGATTGGCGCCGCAAGCCTGGGAGGCAGAAGTGGAGCAGCGACCACGCACTCAGGGAGGGGGCGTAGCAGAGATGAGGTAGGGTGGAGAGCTGCTGTATGGCTCCCCGGGCCGGTGGGGTGGGGAGCTGCTGTGGGGAAGGGTGCCTCAGGGCGGGGCGGGGGGAGCTGCCGCAGGGGTCCTCACCCCAGCTAACCTCTGCTATGCCCCCTCCCCGAGCACGCTGCCTCCGGCGGCAATGACAATAATTGCATGGAGTGACCATTGTGCTGGGAGAGGGAGTCTGAGCCACACGTGCCAGCGCACTGCCAGCAGCCCAGCCCAGTAATGCTGTAAAAAAAAATTGGGGGCACCGCTTTTTGGGACCCCCAAATCTTGGTGCCCTAGGCAACCACCTAGTTTGCCTTAATGGTAGCACCAGCCCTGACTGCAGGGGAGTCTGGCCTCAATTCACCTGGCTGGGCACTGGCCCAAGGGCTGGGCTGGGCACAGCATGTCTGGGGGCTAGGAGTCGGGGCTCACTAGGGTGAGGGGGACCCCAATCTTTGCCCTCCCCCCAGTGCTAGCCCCGAGCCCTGCCTCCATCTTAACCCACCTTCCCCCCAATCCAACCCATCACACCTGTGCTGGCAGCCAGCCCCAGCCCAGCCCCTGACCCCCAAGTGCCCTGGGTCGGGCGGGTCCCACATCCCAGTCGTCCCCCCTTGGCTAATACCCCCTCCTGGTTAGCCCCCCATGGCTCTGGGTGCATCTCCACGGGAGGGGGCCTGTCCCTGGCAGGGCTGGTGCGACCGTCGGTCCATCCCAGTGTCCCCCCCAGCCCTGCGCCCAACTCAGCTCAGCCCCGCCCCTCGGGGCTTTCCCCAGAAGCTTCCGCATCACCTTGAACACAAGTATCCCTCCCCTTCTGGCCAATCAGCGCGCGGCTCTGGGCAGCGTCATCGGTCTCCGGCAGATTCCGGCTGGGCCGGGCTGCGAGCAGCCAGGCGGTGACTGAGCTAGGGGGCTGCGGATCCCCCAGCTCAGCCCCGCCCCCCGCAGGCTCAGTCCAGCCCCCGCGGGCAGGGAGCTGAGTTCAGTCGCCTTCAGAGCCAGGGGAGTTTTGCACAAAGCGTGAAATCAGGATCGGTGGGGGGGAACCAGAGCCCGAGCTGCCCTCACCCCCCGGGCCTGGCTCCTAAGTCTGAGCCCCTAACCCAGCCCTCCCCCAGTGCCCAGTTCGCCCCAGGGCAGCCAGTGGTGCCCAGTACATGGGGAACTGGGAGCCAGGACTCCTGGGTTCAGTTTCCGCCCCCCTTGGCAGTACTGTGCTGTGAGCACTGGGGTGAATCCCTCCCTGCCCAGGGCTCCGTTCCCAGCTGTGATGTGGGGCTGGTGAGTGGCGACCCCCCATTGTCTTGTCGTCTGAGGCTGTAACCTCCCGAGGGCAGAGCCTGTGGGGCTGGGCAGCACCAAGCACAACCCAGCCCTGATCCCAGCTGGGTCTGTGCAGCTCCAGGGCGGGGACTGGCTGGCTCACAGGGGCAGGGAAGGGGACACAGGCCCTTTCCCATCTGGGGGGCATCGGCTCTGATCCAGCCCCAGGTTTGGCTCTTCAGCTGCCTGCTCCAGTCTCTCCAAACCCACCCCTGGGCCAAGTGCAGCCGCTTTGTACGATCCCGATTCCCAGCCCCAGCACTGACTGGTGCCCTCCAGGGTTTTCCCTGCACAGCAGGCTCCAGGCAGCAGGAGATGTTGGACACAGACACAGAGCCCACACGCAGAGCTTTGGTCCTGGGGAGTTTGAGGTCAGGTCAGGCAGGGGTCTGATGTAAACAGGCCCGTCGAAGGGCAGGAATCCCTGAGCGGCTCAGCCTGGCCAGGAGCCCCTCCTGACAGAGGCCAGTCCCAGCTGCTCCAGGGAGAGGAACGCCACAGGGATGGGATAATCTCTCCTGGGAGAGGTTTAACCCCAGTAGCTGGAGTTCAGCTGCAGGTGGTGTTTCCTCCCATCCCAATCCCTTATTAACCCTTACTGGATACCCTCACAGTCCATGTACACCTCCAGTTCTTGTGTGAATCCCACTGATCTCTCAGCCCCAATGAGATCTTGTAGCAGTGAGTTTCACAGGCCAGAGGTGCATAGAATCATAGAATATCAGGGTTGGAAGAGACCTTAGGAGGTCATCTAGTCCCACTCCCTGCTCAAAGAAGGACAAACATCTTTCATTTTGCCAGCTTTACATTGGCCACGATTCAATTTCACTGACTGTCCCCTTGTTGTTCTATTAATTATTTCTAATATTGTGCTGTCTAGAGGCCCCAGACTCCGTGTTGTGCCAAGGGCTGCATGTACACCCAGACTAAGACTTCAGCCTCACCACTGCACCAGGCATCACCCAGACTCCCTCAGCAGAGATCAGGGCCTCACTGTGCCAGGTGCTGTACAGACCCCAACTGAGATTGGGGCTGGATGGGGCCACCTCTCCATGGAGGAAGCCTCCAGCACCGTGAGGCTGACCTTGGGCCCAGCGTCTCAGTGCTGGGGTCCCCATGCGGGGGCCGAGCGACGCTACAGATGCCCGGGGTTTCGGTTCCTCCCCTGCAGCTCCGCGCTGGGCAGAGTCCAGCTCTGGGGGAAGTGAAAGGGAGAAGATGGCGGGTTCCAGGGCTCAGAGGGGAAGTGGCCCTGGCTGGGCGGTTCCCCCGGGCCAGTGGAGAGGGAGAAGGGCCCTGTGTCACCTGTCCCCAGGGCAAGGAGAGCGCAGAGCAGGGCCGCCCAGAGGATTCAGGGGGCCTGGGGCAAAGCAATTTCAGGGGCCCCTTCCATAAAAAAAATTGCAATACTATGTTCTCATGGGGGCCCCTGTAGGGCCCAGGCATATTGTCCCACTTGCTCCCCCTCACAGGCGGCCCTGGGAAAAATAAACCTTCCACGTCTCGGCACAAACCCAGTTTTGAGAAAAATTATTTACAAGGTATCACTGGTTCTCAGCATCAGCTAGTGCTAAAGGGCACTAAAGCTCAATAAAAGGGTTGGATAAATATTTTCCATCAAAACTTTTTTTGGATCGAAAACTAGGGGTTTTTAAAAAGCAGAAAAAGATCATGGACAATGTCTGCTTTCCTTCAAAATTTGTTGTGTTTTTTGTAATTGAAAAGCTGAAATTCGTCTGCCAAAACCTGAACATGGTTTGGGGTTTCAGAAGTGTGTGGCCAAATATTTGCTGCTTGCTGTGTTTGATTGTTTAAAGAAACAATAAAAAATTCTGTTTAAAAAAAATCCAAAACTTCTGAACCACCTCAGCTTGTGACCAAATGCCTGAGCCCATCCAGGCAGAGATTTTTCCAGGTTTCTGATACTCTGCTGGCTTCCTTGACTCACATCTGTCTCCATAACTTTGGGTTCATTTAGCTTAGAACATAAGAACAGCCAGGGCCAAACCAAAGGTCCATCCAGCCCAGTATCCTGTCTGCCCACAATGGCCACTGCCAAGTGCCCCAGATGGAGAGAACCTAACAGGTAATGATCAAGTGATCTCTCTCCTGCCATCCATCTCCACCCTCTGACAAACAGACTAGGGACACCATTCCTTACCCATCCTGGCTAACAGCCATTAATGGACTTAACCTCCGTGCATTTATCTGTTTCCTAGAGACTGGCTCCATGCGGTCCCTCACAAACTGGAAACGGTTACTGTGGGTTTGTCTTTAGTATAGGCTATGTACATGCTCCACGAACTGAGCATTTGAGCTTGTTCCAGAATCTGGGATGAGCCTATGTTGTGAAAACTGAAATGCTCAAAATAGCACATGCCTGTGAATGGACACACGGTGCTAAAATTAAATTAACCCAGGGGTTCTCAAACTGGGGGTCAGGACCTCTCAGGGGGTCACAAGGTGTTATGGAGTCTGGGGGTTCCAGCCCTGCACCCCTCTTCCTGGACCCCACAGTGACTTTTATCCAGCCAGTAAAACAGAAGGTTTATTGGACAACAGGAACACAGGTTACAGCAGAGCTTGCAGGCACAGTCAGGACTTCTCCATCCAGTCCTTCTGGGGGTTCAGGGTGCTTGGATCCCAGCTAGGATACCCTGAATTCTGCCCCACAGCCCCAAACCCAAACTGTCCTGCCTTTCCTCCCGCCGGCCGGGGTCCTTTTTTTCCCTTCTTCTCCACCCAGGAGCTCCCCCCTCCCCCTGGCCGGGCTCGGGTTACAGGCTCATCACCTGTCCCGCACCGAAAGAGATCCCCCTGCTTTTCTGTTCCCCGCACAGACAGTCCCTACTCCATCACACAAGGTTATTACTGGAGGTTGTGAGCTGTCAGCCTCCACCCCAAACCCTGCTTTGCCTCCAGCACTTATAATAGTGTTAAATATATAAAAAAGTGTTTTCAATTTGTAAGGGGAGGGTCACACTCACAGGTTTGCTAGGTGAAAGGGGTTACCAGTATAAAAGTTTGAGAACCACTGAATTAACCCCTCTGGAGCCTCAGGGAGTGCAGGGGAGGGGGGTCTCCCTTGGTAGGGTTGGGAAGGATATTGCTCTTCTCATGTGATCCCTCCCCCAGTGGCTAATTTTAAAGGAAGCTCCCCTCCCCTGACATGAATCTCCCTATGGCACTGAAATTAAATACAGACTATAATTTGGCATTTGAGAAGTGAAAGGGATGGGAGCCCTAACGGAAAACCTAACAGCTTGGCTCTTCTGCAAGCCTCAAACTGCTGAATGAGCTTTAGGGTAGGGAAGGCTGTGCCTCCCAAACAGCCTGGCCCTGCCCTCTATCTGACTCCCACCCACTTCCTGCCCCTCAACTGCCCACCCCTCTCAGAATCCCTGACCTGTTCTGCTCCTTGTCCCCTCATCGTTCCCCAGAGACACCCCCACCCCCCTGGGACCCCACGCCTGCTCCCTGTCCCCTGACTGCCCCAACCGCTATCCACCCCCCGCTGAGTCCTGACAGACCCCCGGAACGCCCACAATCCATTCCCCTCATTCCCTGTCTCCTGACCACACCACCCTCCCACCTCTGCCCCCTCCCTGTGCCCTTACTGTCCCTGAGACTTCCTGCCCATTATCTAACCCCCCTGGCCCCAGCCCCTTACCCCGGCTCCCCCATCACCTGGATCCTCAGCACATCCAGGAGCGTCCCTGAACAGCTGCAGCGTGGCTCCGGCGAGGCACCTGAGCTCTGCCTCGCTCAGAGATGCGTGGTAAGGGGGTGGGGCTGCCAGACAACGGTGTCTGGTCCATGGACTGGCTGGGAACGGGGGGCAGCCCTGAGCACAGACCCTGCTCTGGGGAGCCCCGACTGCAACACACCAGCTGTGGGTTTCACAGCCGCCTCTGACAGGCTGCGCTGCTGCAACACCATGAACTGAGGGAGACGCATGTTGGTGTCACTAAGCATAAACCTAAGTAACTTAGAAAAGTGAAAGGCAATAAGAATATAAGGTCTCCCTGTTTCAGGCCTCTAGCGAACAAGAGTCCTTCCATGTTTAAACTCTAATTGACCTAACAGGCCAATAAATAGAAAAGGCCAGGTGCAATGTCCCTTATCAGTTGCCATACAGCTCAAACTGGTCTAAAGCAGAAATAATGAGGCCTGTGCACCTTTAGCAGAAGGACAAGATAACTTGCAGAAGGAAAACTTACTAATGAGCTGCCGCGGCCAAGATTACTTAATGCACCTGCGCTTACGTAACTGCTACAGGGGGAGGAAGGAGAACAGGGAGGGGGAAGACAAAGAAGTGTGTGAGAAAAGAATGCTGCAGCCGGAGAGAAGAGGGAGGGGAAACGGGGGCTTGCTTGTCAGTGAGAAAAGTTCTCATGGATATAAAGGAACAGACTGCTTGTTTTAGGGGTGCTGGATTTGAGGCATGTCAAGTCTCCCAGCACCACTTTGAGATCTCAAATAAACTCTGCTTGCTTCTCACCCTGGTGCGTTCATTGGCGCTGAATCACTCCGGGCACGGACTACCACTGTTGTTTGCCTCAGCAGTCTATCTGCCCACAACACGCACGCACTGGCCCAGGGCCAGGCCTTGTGCAAACTCCAGCCCTGTGTGTCCTGGAGCTGTCACCCTGTCTGTGCTGACCCCTCACTGGCCTGCAGCCAGTTACAGGGGCTTAGGTCAGGGGACTGATGGAGCCTGGTGCCCCAGCGAATGGTGTGGGATGATCCATGCGACAGGGAACGCAGCTCTCCCAGCTGGTGCCTGGCCAGGCCGTGAGCCACGGATTCCCCCAGGATGCCAGTCGGCCAGCCTGGGTCCATGACTTCTCCATGAGGAAGGTGATATCAGAGCCCCGGGCGGTGGCTGTGGGGCCCACGCTGGGTTACATACATAAAGGGTTTATGGATCACTGCGGGCAGGACCGGCTCCAGGTTTTCTGCCACCCCAAGCGGCAAAACTAAATAAATAAATAAACAAAAAAAAAGCTGCAGCAGTGCGATCGCACCACTCCACTCTTTGGCGGCAATTCGGTGGCTGGTCCTTCGCTTCGAGAGGGACCTGCCGCCGAAGACCCGGAGGTGCTGCCCCAATAGCAGCTGGAGGACCGCCCCTTTGTACTGGCCACCCCAAGCGCCTGCTTCCTTACCTGGTACCTGGAGCTGGCCCTGACTGCAGGAAGGGATTGATCTGCTCTGTTTGTATGCGGAGGGGTCACCCCAGCTCCCTAGCTTCCCAGGCACTAACAGCAGGCTGGACGTCTGGGCCTGCAGCCCCTGCTCCCCCATGAGCTCCGCTGAGCGAGTCCCACTGGGGCAGACCCTGGGGGAGACCTGGCCGCTCTTCGGGGATAAGTGCCCCCAGCCCAGTGTTTGCAGGGACACACACAGTGCTGTCAGAACAGGGGGGTTATTCACCAGCTACCCCAGCATGGGAAGCCCTGAAGGGACTCCAGAGGATGGAGTGTTACAGCCTGGCCCATGGTAGCCCAGCGTCCAGCCCGGCTGCAGGGAACCCCTGGGCTCAGGCTCTGTCTGTCTCTCCTCCTTCGGCAGATGCCAGGTGGGAGCCCCGACTCCTCCCAGCAGCCAGTTCCCCTCCACCCCCGCCCAGCCCTTTGCTCTCCAGCTGGGGGTCCTTGCTCAGCCCCCTGCAGAGAGGCAGGGAGCCCATCTCCCTCTGGGGCGCTGGGTGCTGGTGTGTCAATGTCCTGGTGAGTGGATCTGCCATTCTCAGCTGCCCCACTGATCTGGGGCCTACAGCCCCGGCATCTGAGTGATACCCACACCTGGGGCTCCCAGCCTGTCCTCAGAGCAGACAGTTCTTCTCTGCCCCACCGGGTAACAGTGCAGCATATTTATATTGGGCAAACTGAGGCACACACAGGCCTCATAACAACGTCACAGACAATTCCCATGTCATCACATCTGGTAACTGCCAGCAAGCACTGGAACTCAGAGCCAACCCCCCTGAGACAGGTCTGGGACTCTCTGCTGGGGACGGGGCTCCAGGGTGGCTGGGAAGTGACTCTCTGGGCCTGGGGGGGAGGGGCTGTGACTCTCTGGGGGCGGGGGGTTTGGAATGCTGGGTAATAACTGCCCCCACCCCGTGTGCTGCCCCCAAGCTGCTCCTCAGCCCTGCTGCCCCATGGCTGAGTCCCTGGGGCAGCGGGTGTCAGGCTGATCACTGCAAGCCCGGGCTTGGGACAGGAGCATCTCTCTGGCTGCCTTTCCCCCAGGGAAGGGATTTGGGGGTTCCCCTCCCCAGGGCCCCCGATGCTCCCTCCCTGCTCTCCCCACCCCTGGGCAAGGAGCCCGTCCAGCCTGGGAACAAACCTGCTGCCTCTCCCAGGAATCACCCCCCACTCAGCGCCGCCCCATGGGCTCCTGCCCCCTGCCCCCAATCAGATCTGGCCCCTGCCCCGTTCCCAGCTGGGCTCAGCTGTGTGTTCGTACTGTTGTCATGGAGTCCCTGGGCGATACTCTGGAACTGCTCCCTACAAAGCCAGGCAGGACTTTGGGGAGCCTCCTCTCCATTGGAGCAGACTTGTTCAGGGCAAGAAGCTCACACGGCTTCACCTCCTGGGTCTCTCCTTGGAGCATTCAGCATCCTCTGCCCCTCCGTGTGCTTCCCACAGCGAGCCCACCCAGGCGGGGTCCTGGGGAAGCCACAGGGTCCTGCACCCCCACTTTGCAGTCAGACGTGACTCTCAGCCAGCCAGTAACACAGAGGTTTATTCGATGACAGGAACAGGGTCTAAAATAGAGCTTGTAGGTACCGCGAACCAGAGCCCTCGGCCGGGTCCATTCTGGGGGGCAGTGAGCCAGACCCCCACGTCTGCACTTCACTCCTTGTTCCCAGCCAGCTCCAGACTAACCCCCCTCCAGCCCCTCCTCTCTGCTCAGCCCCTTTCCCGGGCCAGGAGGTCACCTGATCTCTTTGTCTCCAACACCTTCAGTTGGCACCTTTGCAGAGGGGGGGCCCAGGCCATCAGTTGCTAGGAGACAGAGGGTCAGGCATTTAGGTGCACTAGCCCTTTGCTCTGCAGCAATCACACACCCTTATCCCACCACCTAGATATTAAGAACTGCCTAGGGGACACTGAGGCACCAACACAGTATTCAGAGCAAACATCAAGAACATTCCCAGTCCGTCACAACTGTTAAAATGGGGTTAGATGGATCCCAGTGGGGTCAGACTGTGTGAGATGCTGGCAGTGGCTGTCTGCGTCAGTCTCACCTAGAACGCGTGTCCCAGGCTGTCCAGTGACAGTGAGGGGTTTGCTCTGAATCAGTGACCCCAGGCAGGAGACTCGTCACCAGAGGTGAAACAGGAGTGCCCAGGACAGGTTCTCCCCACCAGCCCAGCAACAGACGCCCTACGGTCAGTCTGCAGTACGTGTGTGTCAGTGTGATTGATGTTGCTCGGGGTGTCACAGGGTGTCGGGGAGACACGGCCCTGCAACTCCCACTTCCTGTGATCCACCGTGACTCTCAGCCAGCCAGTAAAGCAGGTTTATTTAGACGACAGGAACACAGTCCACAACAGGGTCTTGCCGGTACAGACAACAGGACCCCCTTTAGTTAGGTCCATCCGGGGGCCGCAGGAAAGCCACAGCCCTGTTGGTTGGGGCTCCTCTCTTTATTTCCCAGCCAGCTCCAAAACTGAAACTCCCTTCAGCCTTTGTGTCCTTTGTCCAGTGTCCCGGGCAGAGGTGTCATCTGGCCTCCAACTCCCCTCCTGGTTCTCATGTTACGAGCTCAGGTATCTTCCCTCAGGGAAAGTCTCTCATCTCCAATGCAGCCAGTCCCAACAAACTCCCCTGCAATCTTCCCAGGTTAATACTCCCCACTCAACATTGAAATAACACATCAAGAAATTCCCACTTCACCACACGGGGTGTCGCAGGGGCGTGCACAGGAATACAAATTTGGCCGGTTTTGGAGGGGCCCTTTCTGTGCCCCACCCCCAGTGCCTGGAGGAGTTGGCTCCCCCACTCCCCTGGCAGCCAGAGGAGCTGGATTCCCTCCCCCCATCCCCCGTGGCTCCAGGGTTTGAGGACCTGTCGTCTCCCTCCTGGGGCTGGGGGAGTTCTGTGACTGCGCTGATGGGGGGAGGCTGCCCGTGCTTGACCCCCCGACGCACGCCCCTGTGTGAATAAACCACCTCCCTGCATGATGTAAGTGACACAGACACAAGCACTCGTGTGCCCAGCGCTGCTAACGGAGAGCGTCTCCCCCCTACTCCCCTGCGGCGCAGAGATGGGTTATCAGGCCAAGGGGAGATCTCCTGCTCATCAGCACGAAGCGTCGTCACCAGACGTGCTGCAGCAGCGCTGCGCGTGTGGACAAGCCCTGCGCCCCGGGGGGCCCTGGGAGACCTCAGAGGACACAAGACTTTGTTGAGGGCCCCCCCAGACACATACCCATGAAGAGGAGAGGTGCAGGAGTGCTCGTCCCACCAGATGGAACGTGGGGAGGAAGGGCATGAAACCCTCGCCCAGGAGAAACCCCTCACTGGACACTGCTTGGATGGGAAGGGGCAGGAATGACCAGCCATAAGCACCAGATCCCCTGGCTGTGGCAGGTCAGCCCCACAGCACACACAGTGCTGGCTTCTGACAGGAGTGTCTGTGACCTTTGGGCCCCTAGGGCTGTAACTCCTCGGTGTGTGTGTGTGTGACCTGCTGTAACCTTGTCAAGAACTCCCAGAGCTTTGTCTTCGTTAACAAATCTTTACTGAGGTTATTACAGGGTTGGCTGCAAGCGTCATCTGTGCAGTGAGATCGAAGGTGCCACTGCCCTGGAGTGAGTGACTGGCTCTTTGGGACAGGGAGTGACCAAATGTCGCTGTGATTTGGGGTGGAAGGGATGATCAATCAATCACAAGGGCAGGCTGGCCGGGGTGGCCAGAGAGATCAGCAAACCCAAGGGGAGGGTCTGTGACTCCGCGGTTATGTTGTTACAGGGCCTGTGGAGTTCACACTCGATACTTTGGTGAAATCTCAGTACAGAATTCAGCCAATGTGGGGTTGCTGCCCCAGGTACTAACTGTGCCCTGAGATTGATACCCACACTTGTGAGCCACTCAACAGCATGACAGGGTCGCCCCAGGGCCCTGCTGGGACCGAGGGGCAGGGACGGGTCCCCAGGCGGGGGCAGCGCGGGCTGGAGCCGGGCACAGTGCAGAGAGCAGGCGGGGACAGGAAGGGACCAGCCCCAGGTTCTGCATTCTCCGGGCTGGGCGAGGTGCTGGGAGAGATGGACGGAAACTCCTGCAGGCCGGGGGATCCGACACCCAGGATCTAACTCAGGAGCCCTGCAGGGAGAGGGGAGAGAAATCAGCCCCTGGCCGTGGGGCTAGCGGGACGGACGGGGGATTTTTTCTGCCAGGCCCCAGGGCGCCCCAGTGACTCTGCCCAGCAGCCGCAGGGCTGGGCGATGCTCAGCAGGACCCAGGACCCTCTGCCCCCGGGGAGCAGCTTGGGGATCGGCCTGAATGGGGACCGAGGCAGCCGCAGACGACTCCTCCGCGGTGCCAGTGCCCCATTGCCCAGCTCCCCAGGGGCTGAGCCGGGCAGGTGTCATGGGCTGAGGGGCAGAAGCAGCCACCCCACAGGCACCCCAGGCAGCCTGTGCTCAGTGTGGGGGGAGGCGGGTTTAACAGGGGGAGGGGGATTGAAATTACCTGCAGGTTGGGGAACGGGGTGCCCTGAAAAACAAAGAGAAATATGGTCAGAGCCCTGGGAAGGGGGAGCTGGTTCCTGGGGGTCAGAGCTCCAGCCCCTGCCCCACAGCATGGAATGCCCCTCACTAGGAACCTAGCATCCCTCTGGCCCCCAGACCTGGGGTTATCCCTGACCCCATTATTACTGTAAATCCTTGACCCAGGATCCCTGTCCCAGGGGAGGGGACGGGACGGGAAACGCTCTGAGCCCCGGGGCAGGGGCAGCTCCCTGCACTGCGGCTGGGGGAGGGGAGAGTGGGAGCTCCCAGCCTGGCTCCGGGGCCCCGCACTGAGATCTCCCCATGGCCCCTGCTCTGCCCCTGCCCTAGGAGGGGGGAGAGTCTGACCCAGCCCCGGGCCCAGGAGAGGAGAAGCCAAGAGGCCCCTGCCAGGCTCTGAGCAGCCCCTGCTGGTGGTGGTGGAGGTTGGGGGGGTGAGCCTGCAGCCAGGCCCAGATTTCCCTGAGCCCCCCCAGCCCCACATCCCCCCACAGACACCCTGGTGCCCCGCCCCCACCCGGAGCCATTCACCTTTCTTATTCTTCAGGTAGATGAGGAGTCCGGGCGCCAGGAAGATCAGCCCCAGCACGAAGCCCCCGACCCCCGTCAGCATCTTGCTCCTGGCGGAGTCAGACTGCGCCTCTGAAACGGGGACATGGAACGGGCCGAGTCAGAGCCAGGGGCCTCCGGACCGGGCTCCTGTCTGCACCAGTGACCAGCGCCAGCCGGGTCAGAGCCAGGGGCCTCCCGGGCAGGCTCCCATCTGTGCCCATGACCAGCGCCGGCCAGGGCAGAGCCAGGGGCCAGGGCCTGCAGGAGCAGCTGTGAGACAATCTGCCCCACGTCAGGGTTCCTCCTGGTCTGTGATCTCAGAGATCAGCTCAGGCCCTGCAGCGCGAGGTCTGATATCCCTGCCCATTGTCAGCATGAAGTGGTGTAGCCAGGGCTGTCTCTAGCAGGTTGCGGGGCCCAGGGTGGAAGTGACGGATTCATGTCTTCGGGGACCGATTGTGCTGGCGAATCGCACCAGCGTGCAGGACCTGGAGTGGTTACTCTGATTCGCCCTACCCAAGTGACAGCTCTGAGTCTAGCCCTGGATAGTCTGTGAGACACAGAAATAGACAGTCTCTGTGTGAACCTTGCTCTGTTCTTGGGCTCAGTTATATCCTGTGGCAGTGAGTTCCACAGGCTAATTACACAGTGTGTGGGAAACGTCTCTCCTTTTACAATGTGTCAGTTTGTCCCCTTTCCATTCCACTGAGTGCCCTCTTGTCCTTGTGCTGTGAAACAGGGAGAACAGACACTCCCAATCTCCCTTCTCCAGACCAGTCATTATTATGGAGACTTTTCTCTGTTCCCCGCCCCGTCACTGCCCTACTCGGGATGTCTACACTGCAGCATGGAGCCCGTAGAAGTGAGGTCCCAGCCCAAGTTGAAAAAATTGGATTAGCAGGGCCTGTGTGAGTGCTCTGCCCCAGGCCCATCCACTGGGGGCTCCACAGAGCGAGGGGATTGGAGCTGCTGAGGGCTCAGGGGCTGCCCCACACCCAGAGGCTCTTACCCCAGTGCACGGCGAGGGGGTCCCGCAGGCTGATGTGCTCCACCTGGCAGGTGTAGATGTCCCCGCGCCGGGGGCTCATCTCCAGCATCACCAGGATCTGGAAGGTCCAGTCTCCGTTCTGGAGCAGCTCCGTGGACACCACCCCGGCCGTCTGCTCCTGCCCATTCTTCAGCCACTTGATCTCGATCCCCGAGGGGTAAAACCCCGTAACAGAGCAAACCAGCAGGTGGGAGTGGGGCTGGGACTCCGATTTTGTGGGGAAAACTGTCACCTCAGGCTGAACTGGGGGAAGAGAGGTGGGGGGCTGGGAAAGGGTCTGGAGATGAAGGGTGCTCAGGAAGAAGAGGTGTGCCCCTGTTCCAGGGACAGGCCTCAGCCCCTCGTCCCTCATCTACCCCACAGGGGCTGGTTCTCTCCTGCCCCCCGTTGCCCTGGGCAGGCTCCAGTAGAAAGGGCCTGAGGGGAGTTGTGTCCCGTGCCCCCATGGGGACAGAGCCAGGGACTGTCTGATGCTCGGGGCCCAGGGAGCAGGACCGGTGCAACCACTAGGCAAACTAGGCGGCTGCCTAGGGCGCCAAGTGGTTGGGGGCAGACAAAGCGCGCTCTGGGGTGGCGGTGGAGTGGAGGTGAGCTAGGGCAGGGGGGCCCAGGGAGGGCTGCCTGCAGCAAGTAAAGGGGAGGCAGCACACAGGGGAACCAATCCCCGCCCCAGCTCACCTCTGCTCCACCTCCTCCACGCTAATTCTCCTCTCCTCCCACAAGCCTGGGAGGTAGGAGAAGTAGAGCCGGTGATGGTGTGCTCTGCTCGGGGAGGGGGGCATAGCAGAGCTGCTGCAGGGCTCCCCGGGCCAGAGGGGTGGGGAGCTGCCTTGGGAGGTGAGCCTCAGGGTCGGGTGGGGAGCTGCCACAGGGCTTAGGGAGGAGGTGGAGCACAGGTGAGCTGGGGCCGGGAGCTGCTGCATGGCTCCCCAGGCGGTGGGGGCGAGCTGCTGCAGGGTGGGGTGTGCCTCAGGGCTGAGCTGCAATGGGGGGGTGGGGTTAGTGGGGGGGGAGGTGCAAGGTGGAAGTTTCACCTAGGGTGCAAAATTTCCTTGCACCGGCCCTGCCAGGGAGATGGGGTCTCAGCCCAGGGACTGCACCCACCCCGCAGCCAGGGGCACTTCGAGGGGGGTGGGGCAGGGTTGGGAGGAGGGGAAAGTTCTGTCCCATCGCCTAGCCCCACCCCCAGCCTAGGAAGGGGGTTTGGAGCTGCAACAGGCCCCTGCCCCAGGGGGTCTGAGTGGGGGGGGCTGAACCCCTCAGAGAGTGGGGGGCTGGGAGCGGGGGAGGGTCAGTCACACACACTCCCAGAGACTGACCTGGGTCTGCCGACAGGGGGCGCCGCAGCCACATCCGGGGGCGGTGGGGGGGAAGGGGCGGAGATACCACCCCACCCTCACCCTGGTGCGACCCCACCCCGGCCTGCTCTCTTTGCCCCTCCCCGTGTCCCTTACCCATGCCCTGGTCCCGCCCCCTGTGTACCTGCTGCCCCCCAGTGCAGGAGCTCAGCCCCCCGGCGCAGGTGGGGACCATGCAGATAACCCGGGTGGGGGGGAGAGCGCAGTGTGCACTCCCCCTCCCCCCCCGCACTCACCTCTCCGGTTCACGGCGAAAGGCTCGGCCGCCCCGTAGTTGTTCCGGCAGAACCGGTCCACATCAGCCCGCGACTGCGCCAGTTTCGCCGGGTCCTTGTTCCAGCCCTCGGCCTCGGGCCGCCCCAGCTCCGTGTCCGCCACGAACACCCCCAGGTCGCTGTCGAAGTGCAGGAGCTGCTGCCGGTTGTAGAGCCACCTGATCAGGAGCCGGACCCGCTCGGTGCCGTTGGTGAAGTGACACTCGCCCTTCGCCTGGAACACGAACCGCTCTGCGGGGCGGGGAGACGGGCTGGGCTCAGGGACCCGCCTCCTGCCCCGGGGCTCGGAGCTCAGCGCAGGGGGAACAGCCGGAGCCCCGGGACCCACGAGGAACCCGCCGCCCCCAGGCGGGCAGGGGCGTGTCGCGTGTGCAAGAAGGGGACTGACACTGAGAACAGCCGCGGGGGAGGGGGGGCGCAGGGGAGAGACTACGGCGGGAGGGACGACAAGCAGCACGGGGCTCCCCGGGGTGCTGGGCTCTGACCGCCCCCCGGCTACACCCAGCGCTGCCCAGGATGGGGCTCCCCGGGGCACTGGGGTCTGACCCCCGCTCCCCCAGATACACCCAGCGCTGCCCAGCACGGGGCTCCCCAGGTCGCTGGGATCCGACCCCCCCAGATACACCCAGCGCTGCCCAGCACGGGGCTCCCCAGGTCGCTGGGCTCCGACCCCCCCAGATACACCCAGCGCTGCCCAGGACGGGGCTTCCCGGGGCGCTGGGGTCTCTACTCACTTGGGGGCTCCGTGCAATGAGCCAGGTGGGTTCTCAGCACCGTCAGTGTCACTAGCAGAGCCCCAGCCCAGCGGCTCCCGGCCCCCAGGATCCGACCCGCCCCCATCGCTGCTCAGGAGGGAGAGACCTGGAAACTTGTCGGGTCCTCCCAGACTGAGACCTTCTCTGCCCAACTCCGAGCTCCAGCCCCGGGACGCTGCCCACAGCCCCGGGGATTGGGCACCCCCAGCCCAGGGGCCAGTCAGCATCGGGTCTGGGCAGCATCATCAGTCGCCAGGCAGAGCTGGCCCCAGCAGGGCTCGGTTCCCTACTTCTCCCTTGCAGGGGACAGAGCAGGGCCTGGGGTCGGGCTGCAGGACTCGCCCGGCGCCTGCCATGGCCCTGGGGCAGCTGGAGAGCAGGGCCGGCCCAGGGACCAGCCCCCACCAGAGCAGGGCTCCCAGCAACGGGCCTGGACCCTCTGTGGTTGTCCCCTGGTGCCTTGACCCTCTGCTCCCAGCTGGGGTAGGACGGGTGTGTATGGGGGGGTGTCTCTGGTTTGTTGGGGGTAAATTTAGTCTCAGGGGAAGGTTTGGTGCTGGCCCCACAGGCAGAAGTTCTGAGCTTCCCTCTGGGACCTCACCAGAGCAGGGCTCAGTCGCCATGGGTCAGGCACAGCTCGGCCTCTGCTGCTCCCACCATCCATCTCCCTAAGAGGCTTTTCAGGCCCCCCAGTCTCTGAGCCCCTCCCTCTCTCTGCTGCATTCATCCCCCACCCCATGGGGCAGGGCCGGGCCATTGTCCCCATGATACAGCTGGGGGGGGAGACTCAGAGCTGGGGGGTGGGGCACAGGGGCGAGCTGATGCCATGGTGAGGAGCGGGGGACAGGGACCAATGCCCCACCCAGGGCCCAGAACAGCCCCAGAGAGAGGGAGTTTGGTCACTAAGAGCAGATCAGAGCTGGCAGCTTCTAGAGGGGAAAGGCCCCAAGTCCCAGTCTCCCATTAATGATCCCCTGAACCTCATCCGTGCCCTGAACTGCACTTAATGCTTATCCCAGCAGAACTCTGTGGGTTGGGGGTGTGAGCCCCCCATCCCCGCCTCAGTGCAGAGCAGTGCTGGCCAAGCCCCCCATGCGCACCCAGCCGTGCTGCAGAACAGGGTGTCTGTGGATGGGGTGAGGGCCCAGGGATGCTGAGAGACATTGAATCAAACACTGTAAAATGGAAACCACTTCAAGCCAGGGTGTGTGGCAGCCCTCCCCAAGCCCTTAGTCCAACACCTCTGGGCAGCACAGTGCGGGGAGGGGCTGTCCCTGATCTGTAGATAAACCCCTCTGGCAGTGCTGTGTTTGCAGTGGGATGGGTGGAGCTGCACCGCTCTGAGCTTGGCTCTGCAGACCCAGTCCTGGGACCAGGCATCTGGCCGGGAATTTGCAGTATTGCCAACCCCAAATATTCAGAAATCATGAGTCAGGCTCACCAAAATCCTGTGATTCGCTCTGAAACCCTGCGATGACGTACAAATCTCAGCTGTGGGGGTTATTTGCCTTCTGCTCTTTGAGCCTTAGGGTGCCCGGGGTCACAGGTTGAAGCTCTCCCCACAGCCCCGAGGGCTGGACACTCCCTTGATCTCTAAGAATGAGGCTGGACTCATCCCAGACCCACATGACTCCTGGAGCTGGGGCTTTAGGAAAACACAATAATTATCCTGACTCGTGAGACGATCCTGCGAGCCAGGAACACTGAATTTTCCATCTCCTCTCCGTGAGGTTCAGCGCTGCTGCTCTGCCCGGTAACAGCCTGGTCGGCGCAGGGATTTCTGCCATTGGGTGCAGGCCCCTGGGCTGGGCTCCTCTGGCCAATGCTGGGTGCTGCCACCCTGCCCTGCCCCCCCAGGGTGTGACATGTCCCCCCCCGACTCCCCTAGTGCTGCCGGCCCGGTGCCCAGCCCAGTGTCTGCGGAGAGGAGATGGGCGCAGGACAGGGCATCCCCATGGCCCAGCTGGCTCTGCTCACCCTGTTGGCCCTGCTGGGTGCTGGGGCGATGACAGGTATGGGCAGGGTGGGGGCTGTGACACCTGGGCCTGGGGGCGAGGTGGGGTACAAGATGGCTTCACCCCCAGAGTGCCTGGCTCCCTCCAGGGAGGGGACAATGGGGGACTGATGGGACAGGGGGTGAGCCAGATTGGGGTGGGGGTTGCAGGGGGAATGTCTCACCCCCTAGAGGGGGGATGGGGTGGGCAGGAAGGAGCCGGGGGGCTGATCTGGATGGGGTGGGGGCTGCAGGGAAGAAGGTCTCACCCCTGTTTGGGGGGGTAGGCTGGCATGGGAGCAGCAGAGGGATCATGGAGAAATCGCTGTGGTTTGGACATGACATGGCCCTGCCCTAGGGGTGCAGCCCCCCTTCTCCACAGGGACTCAGAGGCTGAACCCCGCCCCCCCAGCAGGCGCCATACTGGGCAAGGTTGGGATCATTGAATCACTCTCTAGGACAGTGGTGTGCAAATGTTTCTAGTTGTGCACCTGCCCTCACTATTCACACAATTTGTCCCTCCTGCCCCGATTACTTGTGATCTGAAACTATTTCACACCAGAAAGTGGAGGGGAAACACAGAGATGAGTCTGTTCACTCCTTTGGTTTAGTGTTAGAGCATCTGACCCACTCAAGAAAGGGGTCCCGGGCTCTCAGCCGTCATTATATGTTACCAGTTTATGTATTTTAATATCAATTATTAATCATTAAATGAGTTTTAAAATTAATGAGCATCAAAATTAATTTTAAAGGCACAGCAGGCCTAGTGGAGTTATAAACTTAGCAAATTGTTGAAAATAGGCAGCCTGGGCTTTGACATGTATGTTTGGTTTTTAAAAAGGTGAAATGTGGAAGTTTCTTTGCATTCCCCCCTCCAAATTATTGTGCCCTCCCGTTTGCACACTATTGCCCTAGGATGTAGGTGTCCCACTCCCTTGGGCCCTGGGGCATCCCAGCCTCAGCCTCCAGCCAGACACCTCCCCCTTCTGGAGTGTGTATCTGGCTGGGGAGTTCTGGGATCTCCCAGTGATCAGCCCGGGGGGAGGGGGCGGTCAGGGGCCAGGGACTGAAATCGCCCCGAGAACCAGGTCATGGTGACTCTGGGACACGGAACCAGCCCCACGCACAGACGGGAGAATGAAATGTCCTGCAGCTGCAGCCCCCAAATCCCCCCAGGAGCCGCTTTGGGTGGGGGTCATCTCTCCCTGTCACAGGCTAAGTTGGTAGTGGCCTGGCCAGTGCTTGGATGGGAAACCTGTAGTGAACAAATGAGCAGGGGGGGTCACAGTGGGGGCACTGTCCCCTCCCAGGCAGCGCTGATCCCAATGCCCCAGCACGATACCAGGGGTCACTGGGCTCCATGCACCTGCTTTCCCCTCACACCACCAAATCCTAATGCCAATGTCACAGCTGGAGGCTGTGGCCTGAGGGGAAGTGCTGAGAGAACCTGTCCCCAAGGGGGCTGGTGTTGGGGCTGCTGCTGACGCCCGTCTCCCCGCAGTGGACCACATAATCTCTGAGGTGGATTTCTACCAGCGCACGGACCCGCCCCAGCAGGAGGCCGGGGAGTTCATGTTCGAGTTCGACCAGGACGAGATCTTCCACGTGGACCTGGAGAGGAAGGAGACTGTCTGGCGCCTGCCCGACTTCGGCAAGTTTGCCGGCTTCGAGGCGCAGGGCGCCCTGGGCGCTATAGCTGTGATCAAGCAGAACCTGGACATTCTGATCAAGAGGTCCAACCACACGCAGGCCCAGAACGGTACAGCACGAGGGGCTGGGGGGGCACCTGGGGTCCTTTCCCCACCTTGCTCACCAATGGACCCTCCCCTCCCCACCTGAGCCCAGTATCAGGCAGCTGAAAGACTGCATGTCCCAACTCAGCTCCCCTCCCAGCCCCTGGAGGGCTCCAGGGAGCCAGTCGGCCAGCCCAGGGCTCTGCAGGGCAGGGGGCCCAGGCAGTTCACACCCTCCAGATTGGGAGCCCAGGGCAGCTCCATTGCCAAGGGCTGTTCGTGGCCCCTGCCCAGCACCAGGCCCTGCCACTGAGGGATTCTCTCCCCTGTTCCTGGTGCCCCATGAGCCGTCAGTGCAGGGAGCTGGGACGGTTCAGTGACGCCCCCACAGTCCTGGGGAAAGACCCCTGAGCTGGAGCGTGAGCACCAGGGACTGGCTGGCTCAGGGGGGTGGGGAATGGGGCAGGGGCCTGTCCCCTCTAGGGGGCGCTGGTTCCCACCCAGCCCCAGGGCAGGGACGGGCTGGCTCAGGGGGGCAGGGAATGGGGCAGGTGCCTGTCCTCTGGGGGGCGCTGGCTCTGATCCGGCCCCAGGGCAGGGACTGGCTGGCTCAGGGGCAGGCAATGGGACCCACTATCCCCTGTCTCCCCAGTGCCCCCTGAGGTGACTGTGTTCCCCAGAGGCCCCGTGGAGCTGGGGGAGCCCAACATCCTGATCTGCTTCGCGGACAAATTCTTCCCACCCGCACTGAGCATCACGTGGCTGAAGAACGGGCAGGAGGTGAAGGGGGGCGTCTACGAGACCGACTTCTACCCCTGCCAGGATGACTCCTTTCGCAAGTTCTCCTACCTGCCCTTCCTCCCCAGCCAGGACGACTTCTACGACTGCCGGGTGGAGCATGGGGGGCTGCCCGAGCCCTTCACAAAGCACTGGGGTGAGGCCGGGTGCCGGGGACCCTGCTGGGCACAGGGCCGGGAGCCAGGACTCCTGGGTTCTCTCCTGGCTCTGGGATGGGAGTGGGGGCTAGTGGTTAGAGCAAGGGGCTGGAAGCCAGGACGCCTGGGTTCTTTCTCAGCTCTGAGAGGGAGGGGCAGGAACAGCCCCCTCACTCCATGCCCTGTCCCTCTCCCCCTCTCTCCAGAAGCCCAGGTGCCCACTCCCGTCCCCGAGACCACAGAGACCCTGGTGTGCGCCCTGGGCCTAGCCGTGGGCATCATCGGCATCATCGTGGGCACCATCCTCATCATCAAGGGCATGAAGATGAACGCCGCCCGCAACCCGCGGGGCCCCTTGTGAGTAGCCGCTGCCCGGAGAGGCACCCGCTGCACCCGCAGCCCCTGGGCCCAGCCAGCACCCCCTGGGGAGACCGCCACACCTGCTGTGCCCTCCAGCCAGTCACATCCCCTGGGCCCAACCAGCACCCACTGGGGAGACCTGCCCCACTGTGCACCCCCAACCAGCTACAGCCCCTGGGTCCACCCAGCACCTCCAGGGAGATTGCTCCACCTGCTGTGTCTCCCCAGCCAGCTACAGCCCCTCCCCCACCCAGCACCCCCTGGGGAAACCGCTCATCCGCTGTGCTCCCCCCAGCCAGCCACAGCCCCTGGGACACCTAGCACCCCCTGGGGAGACCCCCACCCACTGTGCCCCCCAGGAACCCATAGCCCCTCCTCCACCCAGCACACCCTGGGGAGACCCCCCCACCTACTGTGACCCCTCAGCCAGCTACAGCCCCTGGGCCCACCCAGCACCCCCTGGGGAGACCCCCCTACCTGCTGTGACCCCTCCCCAGCCAGCCATTACCCCTGGGCCCACTCAGCACCCCCTGGGGAGACACCCCCCCACCCGCTGTGTCCCTCCCAGCCAGCCGGAGCACTTCCCCCACCAAGCACCCCTTGCGGAGATCACCCCCACCCGCTCTGCCTCTCCCCCGCAAGCCACAGCCCCTGGGCCCACCCAGCACCCCCTGGGGAAATCCCCACCGTCCGTGCCCCCCAGCCAGTCACATCCCCTGGGCCCACTCAGCACCCACTGGGGAGACCCCCCCACTGTGCTCCCCCAACCAGCTACAGCCCCTGGGCCCACCCAGCACCCCTGGGGAGACCCCCCCGCTGTGTCGCTCCCAGCCAGCTGCAGGACTTCCCCCACCTAGCACCCCCTGGGGAGACCCCCCCACCCGCTGTGCCACCCCTGCAGCCAGCTACAACTCGTCCCCCACCCACCCTCCCCTGTGTCAATGGGAGACTCCCCGGGGGGCTCTGGGAAAAGGCCCTGATCCCTGCTAGCCTTGCATCGGAGCCCAGGGCTCCTGGTAACTGACGCTCTTTGCCTTTCAGATAAATGCGGGGAGGAGCTGGGGGCCTCCGAATCCTTCCCAAGTGCCTTCATTAAACCCGCTCATGCTGCGCCCCCCTTCTCCCCGCCCCCAGCATCCCTGCTCCACTCCCATTGATGCCAGCTGCTGTACCTGGGCAGGAGCCCCCTGGCCCCATAACAGTGCCGAGCCAACCTGCTAGAGACTCCTAGAGACTCACAGGGGAGAGGGACCACTCTGGACAGCCCCAGTGCTAGCACCCGGCTAAAGGCCCCATCGCACCCGTGTGCAGCTCCCCCGGGTTCCAGCCCTGCTGAGCCCAGCGCGGCGTCTGTGTGGGAAGGGCCCAGTCCCTGTACAGCCTCTGCCCTGTGCCCCATTTGTGTCCACAGCCCGGCCGCCCCCCATCTCGCTCTGCAGGTTTGCTAACAGCAATAAAGTGAATTTTGGGGACGTTTTTTATCATAATTTAAAATCTGCTCATTCTGGGCCACGCCCACAACAGCCTGTGTTATCCCAGCCCAGTCCCAGTCTGTCCAGGGGCACCGGGTTATACTGGGAATTAAGGGAGTTTGGTATGAGGTGTAAGGAAGGAGCCAGGACTCCTGGGTTCTCTCCCAGCTCTGGGTCTGGAGTGGGGGCTAGTGGGTTAGAGCAGGAGGTTGAGAGTCAGGACTCCTGGGTTCTATTCCCATTGCTGACTCTGACTTGCTGCATGCCCTTGGGTAAATTATCCTTCTCTGCCTCAATTTCCCCTTGTGTGAAACGTGGCCGTTCTTCTCCTGGGTCCGTGGGGGAGGCTCTGGGGCTGAGGGATGGTCCATGGAGCACTTTGAGCTCGTCCCATGGCCGGGAGCCCAGGAGCAGGGCAGGGTTCATGGGCCAGGCTCCCCCAGGACTGAGCCCCACAGGGCGAGCGGCTGCAGAGAGACACTGGCCTGTCTAGGGGCTGCGGTGACGTCCCCCAGGCTGGGGTCACTGAGATGCAAAGGGCAGATCCCCCCCCGCAACCATGGCACCGAGCCCCCAGCCCAGCTTCCTCGCACCCCTTCCCTGGCATGTGCTGGGAGCCCCTCCCTGGCTCCCACCAGGAGCGATTGGCTGCTCCAACCAGCTAATAACGCCACCCACCAACCAAGCTCTCTCATTGGCCGCTGGAGCCTTGGACCAGCCTCCTGCGTGTTCCCATTGGCAGCCGCCGTCCAGCTGTCCCTGGGGGGAATGTTCCCAGGTCCCTTTTGGCAGCTCCAGACACAAGCCCTGGGCTCCTGCCAGCTGGGAAGGCCCTGGGGGGCTGGGCACTTGGCTGGGGGGGGGCTGTTTCCATTGGGTCTGGTGGCGCCTGGCCCCGGGGGGCTGGGCACACGGCTGGGGGTCTGTTTCCAGTGAGGTCTGGGGGGGCTGGGCCCTGGGGGGCTGCGTGCGCGGCTGGGGGGGGCTGTTTCCAGTGAGGGCTGGGGGGGCGGCTGGGGGGGCTGTTTCCAATGAGGTCTGGAGAGGCTGGGCCCTGGGGGGCTGGGCACGTGGCTGTGGGGGGCTGTTTGCAGTGGAGTCTGGCGGGGCCTGGACCGTGGCCCAGGGCTTGTCAATAGCTCAGTGAGCGAGAGACGATGTAAACCCACTGCTGGGCACGTCTGCAGGGGACACCGAGCTGCAGGGGGCACATGGCAGGTGGTGATGGGTTAGGTCAGTTAACTTACCCACAGCACAAGCTGGGTCACTTGGTGGGATGTGCCAATTCAGTCACGTGCAAGGTTGTACAGCTAGGAACCAAGGATGTAGGCCCAGATGATGTGGGGCTGTACCCTGGGTACCCTCTGAACTGGACGTGGGGGCAGTGCCGTAACAAGGGCGAGATGAGTGAGGCACTTGTGTCAGGCGCACAAAGCTAAGGGGCGCAGAAAGTGGTGGAGGAAAAAAAAGAAGCTGCTGGCACAGAGGTATTTATAACCCAGGTAATCTATAACCATCCTGTCGCCCCCCCCCTCCGCGCCTCCCCCATTCCCAGCCTCAGGCATAGCCCTCACCCCTATTCTCGCCCTGAGCCCCTGTGACGAACTAGGAATGTTCTTAATGTTGCTCTTAATACTGTGTTGGTGCCTCAGTGTCCCCTAGGCAGTTCTTAAGTATCTAGGTAGCGGGATAAGGGTGTGTGATTGCTGCAGGGGAAGGGGCCAGTGCTCCTAAATGCCTGGCACTCTGTCTCCTAGCAACTGATGGCCTGGGCCCCTCCCCTGCAAAGGTGCCAACTGAAGGTGTTGGAGACAAAGGGATCAGGTGACCTCCTGGCCCGGGAAAGGGGCTGAGCAGAGAGGAGGGGCTGGAGGGGGTGGTTAGTCTGGAGCTGGCTGGGGATGAGGAGTGAAGTGCAGACGTGGGGGTCTGGCTCACTGCCCCCCAGAATGGACCCGGCCGAGGGGTCAGGTTCGCTGTATCTACAAGCTCTGTTTTAGACCCTGTTCCTGTCATCGAATAAACCTCTGTGTTACTGGCTGGCTAAGAGTCACGTCTGACTGCAAAGTGGGGGTGCAGGACCCTGTGGCTTCCCCAGGAGCCCGCCTGGGGGAGAGGAGGGACTCGTTGTGGGAAGCGCATGGAGGGGCAGAGGATGCTGAATGCTCCAAGGAGAGACCCAGGAGGTGAAGATGTGTGAGCTTCTTGCCCTGCAGACAGTCTGCTCCAAGGGAGAGGAGGCTCCTCAAAGTCCTGCCTGGCTTTGTGGGGAGCAGTTCCAGACCATCGCCCGGTGACTCCGTGACAACCCCTCCCACACTCCAAACCCTCATCTGCAGCCTCAACCCATAGCCCTCACCCCTGCACCCCCTCCCTCCACACCCGCTCCCATGCCCAAACTCCCTCCCAGAGCCTGCACCCCAATCCCTTGCCCCAGCCTAGGGCCTGCACCCCAGACCTCCTCCCTCACCCAAACTCCCTCCCAGAGCCTTGGGCAGGCGGGGGCAGGGGTGGAGTTTGGGCAGGGGCAGGTTCTGGGCACCACCAAAATGTCTACAAACCTGCCACCCCTGATCCTGCCCTGCAAACCTGAACTCCCAGCATCCACAGGACACATCCTGATCCCTAGAGGCCACTGCTAATATCCAGCACCTCCCTCCTCTCTTAACCTGTGAGTCCCTCTCTGGATTGGAACTGGACTGAAACCAAAGACCATCTTGGAAGCAACATTACCAGCCCAAGCAGTCAAAAATCATGAGTTGACCCCCCAAAATCACAGGCTCCACCACCGCCCCTTCATTCATTCTTCAGCGGCAATTCAGCGGCAGGCCCTTTCCTCTGAGAGGGACTGAGGGACTTGCCACCGAATTACTGCCAAAGAGCCAGCCCTGGGGGAGGGTGCAATTTTATATTCTTGCCTCGGGCGCAAAAGCATCTAGTTATGGCTCTGTATGGGGGTCATGGTGGAAGCCAACTGAACATGCTATGGCTCAGGGGGCAGATGTGACCCTGGGCTGTAGGAACAGGGGAATATCGGGCAGGCACTGGGAGATGCTGTCACCTGTGTACATGGCCCTGGTGAGACCGTCACTGGCTGCTGTGTCCAGCCCTGGGGTCTGCCCTCCAGAATGGACACTGAGATGCTGGTGGGTTTCAGCGAGAAGCCACAAAGATGATCGAAGGTCTGGAAAAGCTGCCTCTCAGTGCGAGACGGAAGGAGCCTGTTCTGTGCAGTTTATCCAAGGGAAGGTTCCGGGGTGACCTGATCCTGGACCAGGCACTCAGGGAGCTGATTTCTGGGAGCAGGGGGCTCTTCAGTCTCCCAGACAAAGCAGAACGGGAGCCAGCGTCTGGGAGCTGATGTGAGATGACCTCAGACTAGAAACCAGGGTCACATTTTTCACGGGAGGGGCTGCGAATCACTGCAACGGCTGAGCCGGTGGGAGCATGTTGCTTTCCAAACACAGCCACGGCCCTGAGACTGGATCTGCACAAACAGACCGGGCGTGGGGGGACCCCCCATTGAGTCCTGCAGGGGAGCAGGAGTCCACTCACAGCCAGCCACCAGCAGGGTCCCGGCTTTCAGTTGAAATGGTGTTTTAAGAACGCTGCGTGAATGGCTGGAACATGCAAACACCGAGCTGGATGGATATCAAAGCCCTGTCAGTACAGAGGCTGGGAAACAAAAAGTAAATGGCAAAGAATATAAGTTACAAGTAAACACGTAGGCAACTGATAAGGGAAACTAAAGGATCCAATGGCCAATAGTGTGAAGGACAACAAGAAAACAGCTTAACAACATGTCAGGAACAAACATAGCCCTAGGTTGGGTCCAGGTCCAGAGCTGGATGCAGCTGGTGAAACTGTAACTAGTGAAGCAGAAAAGGCAGAAATGTCCCTTAGCTGTTCTGGCAGTGTTTGGAGTGAGGCAGGAGGCTGTGTCCATCCTTGATGATGCTGCGGATCAGGGGTCTCCAAACTTTATGAGACGAGGGCCATATTAGATTTTTGACGGGGTTTCAGGGGCCAAAGCGACTGTGAAAGAAACTAAATATATGCAAATATATGCACAATTATTAAAAAACAACACTACTGTGTCAGTGTAGCATTATATTCTAAATCAGGTATAAAAGTTGATGCAGGTACTGTGAAATCACACAAAATATTTGTCAATATATTAAAAATCATTTCATTTTTTAGTTTTATTTCTAAAAACTCACACATTTGTATCATACAAATACTGTTTGGTTCTATTAGTGCTGTAGTTAAAATGTAACCATTATGAAATTGTTAATTTCCATCTTCTTTACTCCATTTACTGGAGATGTAATTAAGCATCTGGCTTGTATTTTTACTCTAAGGTAGGGGTCCGTGCCTGCTTGGCTGGAGAAACGACTCTCCCCTAAGCTGGCTCCCCTTCTGGGGGTACACTGGCTCACAGAGGCACTCACCCCTCCGCACAGCTTAGCTGTGCTGCCGCCCCATGTGAAGTGCTGCGGACAACCCCTCCGCCTGCCTGCTCGGCTGCCTACTCAGCTGTTCGCTTCTCCCCTGTTGGTTGGAGGGCCGGACAAATGGAAGCACGGGGCCGTAATTTGGAGACCCGCTGCTGTGGATGATGCTGTGAGCCAGCAAATTTCCCGTCTCTAACAAAGGAGGAGGTGAGGCAGCAACTGCTAAAATCAGACACTTTCACATCACCAGTCCTGGATCATTTACACCCAAGAGTGCTAAAGGAACCGGCCAAGGGGTGCACAGCCTACAGCCAGTGCCAGGCAGGCCAGCTGGGAACCAGGAATGCAGGTTAGATCTACAGGATGGTGATTGGCTTGGAAAGCCACAGCCCAGAGCAGGGCTGGGGTCACTGCAGATCCCTGCCCCAACCGGAGCTTTGCCCTGGGCTGTAGCCAGCTGGGTCCCAGCATCTCAGGGAGGCAGGGTGGGGAGGGGAGGAGAGCTCAGAGCTTTGACTGGACCAGCTTCTGCTGGGGGCAGGGATGAGCCCCCCCCCCCAACTTCCCAGAACCCTTCACCCTCCGCCCAGCATCCGCACCTGCCCCCTTCCCCAATTCCTAGCACTAGGGGATTTCCGCACAAGCTTCCACTTCACCTTGAACTGAAGTAACCCCCCACCCCTGGCCAATCAGCGCGCAGCTCTCGATAGCGTCATCTGTCTCCGGCAGATTCCAAAGTGGCTGTGTTGGGGCAGGCTGACGGGTTGAGAGCAGCCGGGTGGGTTGGGCTGGGGATCGGGGGACAGCGGATCCCCTAGCTCTCCCCTTCCCGCCCCCCGCAGGCTCAGTACAACCCTGACACCCACACACGCACAGCCGGCTGGGACCTGAGTTCAGTCGCCCTTTGAGCCCAGAGGATTTTTGTGCAAAGCCTGAAATCAGGATTTGGAGGGCAGGGGTGGGGGCACCAGAGCCCGAATCTCCTCCCCTCGGCCTGGCTCTCACGTCTGAGCCCCTCAACCCAGCCCTCCCCCAGCGCCCAGCTTGCCCCAGGGCAGCCAGTGGTGCTCAGTACATGGGGAACTGGGAGCCAGGACTCCTGGGTTCAGTTCCCCACCCTTGGCAGTACTGTGCTGTGAGCACTGGGGTATATCTCTCTCTGGCTGGGGCTCCGTTCCCAGCTGTGACGTGGGGCTGGCAACCCCCCATTGGCTTGTCGTCTTAGGCTATAACATCCCGAGGGCAGCGCCTGGCATAACACAGCTTGGATCTTGGCAGGGGCCTGGCTGGCTAAAGGGGAATGGGGACGAGACATGAGGCCTTTACTGTCTAGGGGGTACCAGCTCCAATCCTGCCTCAGGGCTAGGACTGGTTGGCTCAGGGAGTGGGATGGGGTATGGGGCCTTTCCCCTCTAGGGGGCACCAGCTCTGATCCAGCCTGGTTTAGTTCTTTGGCCCCCTGCCACAGTCAGACCGAACCCCACCAAGGGCAGCCAGTTAGTAGCCACCTCATCTCTGATTGGTGCCCTGAAGGGTTTTGCCAACCCAGTTGGCTCAGTGAGCCTTGAGATGCCTATTTGATGAAGTGGAAATGTTCTTAAGGTCTTCTCTGAATACTGTGTGGGTGCCTCAGTTTCCCCTATGTATTTCTTAGGTATCTAGGTGGGGGGATCAGGGTGTGTGATTGTTGCAGAGCCCAATAAGGCCCCTGTGATACTCTCTGCACAGAGAATGGTTGACACTCTGTCTCCTGGCAACTGCTGGCCTGGGTCCCTCCCCGGCAAGGTGCCAACTGAAGGTGTTGGAAACAAAGAGATCAGGTGCCTCCTGGCCTGGGAAAGGAACGGAGCAGAGAGGAGGGGCTGGAGAGTTTCAGTCTGGAGCTGGCTGGGGACGAGGAGTGAAGTGCAGACGTGGGGGTCTGGCTCACTGCTCCCCAGAATGGACCCAGCTGAGGGGTCCTGTTCTCTGTATCTATAAGCTCTGTTTTAGACCATGACAGGGGACTATGATAGAGGGGTATAAAATCATGACTGGTGTGGAGAAAGTGAATAAAGAAGTATTATTTACTCCTTCTCATAACACAAGAACTAGGGGGCACCAAATGAAATTAATAGGCAGCAGGCTTAAAATGAAAGGAAGTATTTCTTCACATAACTCACAGTCAAACTGTGGAACACCTTTCCAGAGGATGTTATTGTCCTGGACTCACAGATCGTGCCCATTCGTGGCCCCGTGCCATCCGGGGGGGGTGCCCCTTTGAGTGAGACAGCCCTTCTCGGGGGTCCACTCTCTCTCAGGGTCAGGCCCCTCCACCTCCTGGAGCTGCACCTCTCTCTGCACCCCTCCACCTCCTGGAGCTGCACTTCAGCATGTCTGTCTCTGCCGTGGGCCCCCTGAGGGAGTCCACGCGCTCTGGGGCCCGGGGCCTCCACCCGCCAAAGGGGTTGATGCAACCCTGTTCTCTAGACCGGAGTGACTCTGAGCCAGTGTAAAACAGGAGGGTTTAGTGAGAGTTGAACCCAGCACAGAAAACTCTCAGGGCCTCAGGCCTGGCCTCCCCCAGCCCAGCACATCCCAGTCCCCCTGCAGCCAGGTGGGCTCTGCCTGCTTCCCCCCCCAGCCCAGAGCCCCCTGCTTCCCAGCTGGGCTTCCGATATCCCCAGCCCCAAGCCCCTCTGTCCATTGGCTTCTCTGCAGGGAAACAGGGTTGTAAACAGGCAGGCCTGAGTCTCCTCTCCTCTCAGCCCCCCTCTGGCCCCTCTGGCTGCAACCGGCTGGTCAGGGCACCGGGGTCCTCTCCCCGCAGCCCATTGTCCTCCCACTGGCCAGAACCGGCTGCGACTCCTGAGCTAGGTGTGACGAACTGGGACTGTTTTAATGTTTGCTCTGAACACTGTGTTGGTGCCTCAGTGTCCCCTAGGCAGTTCTTAAGTATCTAGGTGGTGGGATAAGGTTGCTGCAGAGCAAAGGGCCAGTGCACCTAAATGCCTGGCACTCTGTCTCCTAGCAACTGATGGCCTGGGCCCCTCCCCTGCAAAGGTGCCGGCTGAAGGTGTTGGAGACAAAGGGATCAGGTGACCTCCTGGCCCGGGAAAGGGGCTGGAGGGGGAGTTAGTCTGGAGCTGCCTGGGGACGAGGAGTGAAGTGCAGACCTAGGGGTCTGGCTCACTGCCCCCCAGAATGGACCCGACTGAGGGGTCTGGTTCGCTGTATCTACAAGCTCTGTTTTAGACCCTGTTCCTGTCATCGAATAAACCTCTGTTTTGCTGGCTGAGAGTCACGTCTGACTGCCAAGTGGGGGTGCAGAACACTGTGGCTTCCCCAGGACCCCGCCTGGGTGGGCTCGCTGTGGGAAGCGCACGGAGGGGCAGAGGATGCTGAATGCTCCAAGGAGAGACCCAGGAGGTGAAGCCGTGTGAGCTTCTTGCCCTGAACAAGTCTGCTCCGAGGGAGAGGAGGCTCCCCAAAGTCCTGACTGGCTTAGTGGGGAGCTGTTCCAGAGCATCGCCCGGGGACTCCGTGACACTAGGACTCTGGGTCACCAGGTCACCAGTCGCTGGGGTCTCTGTCCTCCAGGGCATCGGCCGGGGTCCCACGTTCCCTCTCCAGTCTTCTCTAATGACAAACTCCCTCTCCCCTTGTTAAACCAGTAACACTGATAACATGTGCATCTTTAGCCAGACCTGGGAGGAACAGGTGTCCCAGGGGAAGAGGGGGCTGGGCTGCCTCAAGGAGGTGGGACTGACGGTAAAAGCTGAAACGTGTAAGGTGGGGACGGCAGAGGTGTTGTGTCTGGGCCACAAGGTGGGGAGCGGCTGCCCAAGCCCAGAGCTGGCCAAGGCCAAGATGGGGGCTCTTAACCAAGAGAGCCCGAATCGCAGCCCAAAGCACTGGGAAAAAACCCAATCCCAGCTTGAACCCCAGGGGTATTGGGGTGGCAAAAGGGATTGGGCCGCATAAACCTTCCCACATGCGGCCTGCGAGTGCCATCAAGCACACCCGACCTAAGGGAGGGCGTGAGACTGGACTGTCCTGGTGTAACTCACACCAAGGAATGGGAGAGATGCTGGAGCATCCATGGGAACGTTGGTGGGTTCGAACTTCCCCAGGTCACTGGCTGAAGTGACCCTGCAAAGTTCAGTCTCGAAGTGGGGAGAGATGTGGTGAACTGGGAATGTTCTTAATGTTTTCTCTGAATACTGTGCTGGTGCCTCAGTGTCCCCTAGGCAGTTCTTAAGTATCTAGGTGGTGGGATAAGGGTGTGTGATTGCTGCAGAGCAAAGGGCCAGTGCACCTAAATGCCTGGCACTCTGTCTCCTAGCAACTGATGGCCTGGTCCCGTCCTCTGCAAAGGTGCCAGCTGAAGGTGTTGGAGACAAAGGGATCAGGTGACCTCCCGGCCCGGGAAAGGAGCTGAGCAGAGAGGAGGGGCTGGAGGGGGTGTCAGTCTGGAGCTGGCTGGGGACGAGGAGTGAAGTGCAGACATGGGGGTCTGGCTCACTGCCCCCCAGAATGGACCCGGCCGAGGGGTCTGGTTCGCTGTACCTACAAGCTCTGTTTTAGACTCTGTTCCTGTCATCGAATAAACCTCTGTTTTGCTGGCTAAGAGTCACGTCTGACTGCAAAGTGGGGGTGCAAAACCCTGTGGCTTCCCCAGGACCCCGCCTGGGTGGGCTCACTGGGGGAAGCGCACAGAGGGGCAGAGGATGCTGAATGCTCCAAGGAGAGACCCAGGCGGTGAAGCTGTGTGAGCTTCTTGCCCTGAACAAGTCTGCTCCCAGGGAGAGGAGGCTCCCCAAAGTCCTGCCTGGCTTTATGGCAGTTCCAGAGCATCACCTGGGGACTCCGTGACAGCCTGGACAAGAACCTTCCTGTGACCCAGCCCCAGAATCTGAGCCCACACGCTTGCCTTTGGGCCTAGGGCGTTTGGGGTCAGGGTGGGCAGGCGTCTGATGTGAACAGCCTCTTAGAAGGGCAGAGATCACCAGAGCAGCTCAGCCCAGGGGCCTGTCTAATGTGGACTTTCATCTCTGAGGGGAGACCAGTCCCAACTGCCCCTGCGGGAGGGGGGGCAGGAACCCCACAGGGATGGGATAACCTGCCCCAAGGGACGTTTAACCCCCAGTAGCTAGAGCTCAGCTCCTGTCCTGGCACAGATGGGAGTAGATCTTGTTCCAAACTCTTTCTAACCCCTCACTGCAGATACCCCCCGTCCTTACAAACCTCCAGTTCCAGTGTGAATTCTGCTGAGCTCTTGGCCCAGTGAGATCATGTAGCAGTGAGTTCCACAGACCATCAGCACCTATTTCCTTTTGCCAGCTTTAAATTGGCTGCCTTTCGCTTTCACTGGCTATCCCTTGTCCTTGTATTAATTATTTCCATGACAGTGGTGTCTAGAGGCCCCAAGCTCAGACTGGGGTCCCTCTTGTTCTGGGTGCTGCTCATACTTTCCCTGACTGAAATTGAGGCCCCACCTCCACTCTGACAGGCGCTGCGCAGACCCTGACTGAGACTGGGGCTGGATCAGGCCAGCTCTCCATGGGGAAAGCCCCCAGCCCCACAAGGCTGACCCCGGGTCCATCGTCTCAGTGCTGGGGTCCCTGTGCGGTGCCGAGCGACGCTGCAGATGCCCGCAGTTTCGGTTCCTCCCCTGCAGCCGTGTGCTGGGCAGAGTCCAGCCTTGAGGGAAGTGAAAGGGAGAAGCTGGGGGGTTCCAGGGTTCAGAGGGGAAGTGGTCCTGGCTGGGCAGTTCCCCTGGGCCAGGCAGCTCTGTGGCGGGGCCAGTGGGGAGGGAGAAGGGCCCCGCGTCACCTGTCCCCAGGGCAAGGGGAACACAGAGCCCAGGGCACACAGAGCTTGGGCCCCTCGTCCCTGCTGGGGCAAACAGCCCTGCATCAGAGCCAGGCCTCCTAGAGGGGACAGGCCCCATCGCTTACTGCACCCCTACCAGCCTGTCTCCCCACGCTGGGGCTGGACTGGAGCTGGTGCCCCTACAGGGGAGAGGCCCTGTACTCTGTCCTCCCTGCCCCCAGCCAACCAAATTCCCATCCAACCTGAAGCCTCATTCCTCTGGGTTAGAAAGCACAGATGATGTGTCTGAGATTAGGTCGGGAGTCCTGGCCCCAGCCCCACTCTAACTGGACCCCACTCCCCTTCCAGATCCAGGATAGAACACAGGAGTCCTGGCTGCACAGACTTTAAGATCAGAAGGACCATCATGATCATCTAGTTTGACCTGCTGTACATCACAGGCCACAGTCCCTCACCCACCCACCCATCCATTCCTGTAACAGACCCTGAACCTCTGGCTGAGTTACTGACATCCTCAAACCACGGGTTAAAGACGTGAAGTGACAGAGACTGCACAGGGCCGGCGCTTCCATTTAGGCAACCTAGGCGGTCGGCTAGGACACCAGGATTTGGGGGGGTGGCATTTTGCTGCCTTCGGCAGCAATTCTGCAGCAGGTCCTTCACTCGCTCTGCCAAAGTCCCCCGAAGACCGGGAGCGCGGAAGGACCCCCCCGCCACAGAATTTCCGCCAACGACTGGGAGCGCGGAAGGACCCCTGCCTAGGGCACCAAAAACCCTGGCGCCGCTCCTGAGACTGCACCATTTACACTAGTTCAAACCTGCCTGTGCCCTGTGCTTCAGAGGAAGGTGAATAAATCCCCAGGGTCTCCGCCAATTTGACCTGGGGGAAAATTCTTTCCCCACACTAAATACAATGATCAGTTAGACCCTGAGCATGTGGATGAGACTCACCAGCCAGACACCTGGGAGAGAATTCCCTGTAGTAACTCAGAGCCCTCCCCAGCTAGTGTCCCATCACCAGCCGTTGGGGATTTTTGCTACAAGTAGTCGCAGATTGGCTCCATGCCATTGTCGGCAGTTCCATCAAACCATCCCCTCCATAAACTCACCAAGCTCAGTCCTGGAGCCAGTTCGGTGTTTTCCCCCACTGCTCCCCTTGGGAGGCTGCTCCAGAACTTTACCCCCCTGGTGGTTAGAAACCTTCGCCTGATTTCAAGCCTGAACTGAATGATGGCCACTTTGTATGTATTTGTTCTGGAGTTACATTGGTACTTAACTTAAATAACTCCTCTCTCCTCCTGGTATTTGTCCTTCTGAGGTGTTTATAGAGAGCAATCAGATCTCCCCTCAGCCTCCGTTTGGTCCAGCTAAACAAGCCAATCCCTTTGAGTCTCCTTTCATAAGACAGGTTTTCCATTCCTCGGATCATCCTAGTAGCCCGTCTCTGAACCTGTTCCAGTTTGAATTCATCCTTCTTAAACATGGGAGACCAGAACTGCACACAGTATTCCAGATGTTCCCTCATATTATGGCAATAAACCCTCCCTGCCTCTACTGGAAATGCCTCCCTGATGCACCCCAGGACTGTGTGAGCCTTTTCATGGCTGCATCACGTTGGCAGCTCATAGTCATCCTGTGATCAACCAATACACTCAGGTCTTTCTTCTCCTTGGTCCCTTCCAACTGATACAGCCCCAGCTTATAGCAAGTCACTCCTGCTGTAGAGTCATCACCAGGGGAAAGGCTGTAAGAACATCCTGGGCCGCAGTTTGGCTGCAATAACCACAAATTTTCACAGACACCCCATGACTGTTCTTAGTTGCTGCAACTTCCCTCCTCACCACAGCTCAGTGCTGCTGCCAGCAGCGGGGTACAGCCTGTGCCCAGTTGGCTCCGTGTGCCCCCGTCCCCGACAAGCAGAGCCATGATGACAGCGGGGCCAGGCCAGACTGGAGTGCATGGTTAGGGTGACTAGATGTCCCGATTTTATAGGGACAGTCCCGATTTTTGGGTCTTTTTCTTATATAGGCTCCTATTACCCCCCACCCCCATCCCGATTTTTCACATTTGCTGTCTTATCACTCTAGCTGGGGCACAGGGCGCAGAGCAATGGCACCAGGTCAAGCCAGGCAGTTTCCATGGCACATGGCACATCCACGGGCTGGTGGTCCTGGACTGAGCCCCTGGTAGTTTGGCCTGGGAAGGGGCTGAGCGATGCAGGGGGAACCTGGGCCATGGCCACTGCTGGGCCTGGTGTGTGTATGTGTGTGCGTGTGTGCGTGCACGCGCGTACAGCAGGGCTGGAAAGGGGGCTGAGTTGTGGTTTTTATGTAATTGCACCAAAACTGCATGCACACCGCAGCCTGTCGGATTTGGCCCCTCGGCCCCATTCTTTAAAGACTCGGGGACGCTCCCAGCTGGTGCAACACCTGTGCTCTTTATTTAGTGTCTGTTCCCCACCACCAGTTCCCCACTATTTACAGGCTATTTACATGGCTTGGCCTCACACCGGCCTGACCAGCAACAGACTAATAGGCTCCTTCTTCCCTCTGAGCCTGACCTTCCCCTCCTGGTCTCCACTCCTCCTTGCCTCTTCTTAGTCTGTTAGCTCCTGCTAATGAGGCTGGCAGGTGCGGGCAGTTCCCAGGCAAGCGCTGGCTATTTACCCAGCCCCAAGCCGTTCCCTTGATTGGGGTTGGGGTGGTAGAAGCTGATTAAATGCTTTCCTAGCAGCGCCCTGCCACACCGCAACTTTAACAAACTGTGGTTGTGGCTTTTAAACAAACACCAGTCACAACTTCCTTCCAGCGTTCACCATGGGACAGACCCAGTGCGATTGCTCCAGCCCCACCCGCGGAGATGTTCTGCCCAGGGGACAGGCAGGGAAGAAGCCCCATCTCCTCGAGGTGGTGTCTGGTGTGGGAGTGTCTCTGCGGAGGGAGGACCGGGCCAAGAGGAGGACACGTTGCAGGTCAGGGGAGGCAGAAACGTCCCCAGGAGGTGTGAACATTTCAGCCCCTCTCGGAGTTGGCAGAGTTCCAGGGTCAGGACTGCGGATCTGGGGTGACCGAGGGCAGGGTGGCAGCAGGTCCCTCCTGGAACACGTTGGGTCCTCGAAGAGGAGGCCACATGGAGCACCCAGTCAGTCCTGGTGGGGTCCGAACCATCAGTCTATGAGCCAGAGCCGAAGCTGGTTCTGCTAGATCCTTCCTCCTTCCCCTCCTGGGCTGAAGATTTAGGAAGACCCCCTGCACAGAGACCCACCAGACCTGAGCCGAAGGGGAGAGGGATCTGTTCTGTGAGAGGCAGATTGAGGAGCTGCCCTTACACCCACGAGACATCCCTTGCTCCCGGAAGAGGCCTGTGGCTGTGGTTTTGTAGGCTCAGTGGTTTTGGCCAGAACTGGTGCTCAGAGGGGCCCTGCTCTCAGCCTGAGCCCATTGTACAGGGGGTTCCCTGGCCTGGACCAACTGGGTCTCACAGCCTCCTCCAGGAGCTGGACCCTCCCGGGGAGCTATTGACATCCCGAGTTCAGGGAGGGAGGGAGCGACACCGGCTGCACTTGGCGGCTCTGGGAGTCTCCCTGGGGCTGCAGAAACAGAGCTGGTGTTCAGTGCTGATGAGGGAGGCCACGGGGGAATGGGGGGGAGGCAAAGTTCTTGAACCCTGGGGGTGATGTTATAAGTATAATATATTTCATTGAAAGGTGACATGGCCAGAAAGAGTTAATTAATTCCCAGACTGACCTTACCCAGGGCCGAACTTTAGAGACTGGTTAGGAAGGTCTGGAAATGAAGAGCTGTGAAATGCAAGTCTGCCGTTGTTAGAGATCTCAAGGGGAGGTGTTTGCTCAGGGCTTGTGATATAAGCAAACAAGTCTTGTCTATTGCTAGAGCTTTAATTCAAAAAAGGAATATTAACATTTAGGAAGATACTTGAGGGAAATAGTGTTATTGCCTCTGTGTCTCTTTGAAGGTTGTGGTGACCTGTATCTGAACTGTTTAAGGGATAAATTACCCTGTGCCAGTTGCCAGGATGTTTGGGAGAGGGAGATAAGTCGATTGTTTTCTCAGGCCAAGAGGCTGCTGGAAAAGTATAAGAACCTGGGACCCAATGCTGCTTCATCTCAGATCTGCTTTGGGTTTCAAGAGGGGGAAACCTTAAGCCACAAGGATTGAGATCCCCAGTCACTGACTGGAGCCACCCTGAATATGGACATTGGCCTAGAACCTCTGGACTGTTTCTAAAAGGACTTTTGGCAACTACAAGCTCATCTTTGCTGTGTCTGAACTTCAAAAGTTGAATTCAAGTCTGTCTGTTGTGGAAGTAAGAAAGAACTGACAGGGATTTGTAGGGGATCTTAATACATGACAGTCTCTGTCAGCCAGAGTCAGGCTAGCTGTAACCCTAATAACGCGAGATTTGTAGAAGCACGGATTGTGTGAGGCGAGAGGAAAAGAACTGTGTGAGAAGTTGTTTCGACCTTGTGTAGATAATGTGTAGATAATACGAAATGTAGACTGGAGTCTCTTAAGTGAGAAAAACAAGATATCAGGATGACCTATGTATAAACAAAATGCAGCTGTTGCTTATTATTGTCTGTAACAAAAGTCTACATGTTGCTATAATTGTTTACCTGTTAAGAGACCTGTCCAGGACTGGGGCGACCCTGTGTCCTAGTGCACTCCCTCCCTGCTGTAGCTGCTAAACAGAATAAAGTATCTGATTCTGCTGCACCCAACCAAAAAGTGAGAACTAAGTTTTTCTCCGACGCTGTATATTGATCTTTTAACCAACTCTCTCTCTTTTCTTTTTTAATATATTTTAGCTTAGTTAAGAACCAGTTAGAGCGAATGACCCAGGATAGAAGACTCTGGAGATCTGTGGTTGGCGGCCCATACCCTGATTGGGGTGACGGGCATGAGTGAGTGAGGGTAATAAGAATTGGCTGTAGCGTGTATTGTGAGTAAGATCTAAGTTATAATTGAACTTGGGTGTGTGGCTGATCCTTTGGGATTGGAAGAACCTTTTCTTTTATATGATGAGATTTTCAGTAATCATCATCATATGTTTGACAGATGTGTCTGGATGGAGGCCTGAGGCTGGGCGCTTTGAGGTAACTGCCTTGTTTGGACTTCTGAGTAACCAGTGAGGTAATTTAGAAGCTGTTTTGGGTTGGCTTGGTAAATCTAAATATTGGAATAACCACCAGCTTCTGGGAAAGCAGCAAAGAGTCCTGTGGCACCTTATAGACTAACAGACATATTGGAGCATGAGCTTTCGTGGGTGAATACCCACTTTGTCGGATGCATGTCAGCTTCTGGGGTTTGTCTGCCCTGTTCTGTTTGCAGTTCACCCTAATTGAGTGACCTCAGCTGGCTCCTACGGGCAGCACAGTCACACTGGGACTCTGGGCAGAGTCCTGCTCCATGAGGAGATGCCCCCCAGGTGGGAGACGCTCAGTTTGCCAGCCAGTGAGCACTAATGCCTAGAACACTAATAACCACATGCAAACACAGCTGTATTCACAGTGGCTGAAAAGAGAGGATGTGAAGGCAGCACCGGACACAGAGTATGATTCCTCAGGACAGGCAGCCACGAGGAGGCCTCGGTGAGCCGCTGGTCTGGGGCCGCCCTGGAGACACTCGGTTTGGAGCACGAGGGGAGTGACTGCGCAGGTGCCGAGCAACGGACTCTGCTGGCTAGAACCCACCGGTCCCAGCCACATGGTACGTGTGTGACCCACGGGTGGGGACACAGGGACAGGACACAAAGCAGAATGGCTAGATTTAGCATAAAGGCTACAGCGAGCTGCCAATTAACATAGTTTAATGATTACCAACTAACAAGAAAAAACGGTTCCCTGCCTCTTGTAACTGTCATCTTTGAGATGTGCTGCTCACATCCATTCCGTGTCATGTGTGTGTTGTATGCACCGATTGGTCTCCCAGTGTATCCATCGGGCTGGCTCTGGTGCCCCCGGAGTGCCGTGCTCATGCATTGGTATATGAGGGGCTGCTGGCCCTGCGCCCTCTCGGTTCCTTATTGCCGAGCTCTGCCAGCGGGGCAGGAGGGTGGGTTTGGACATGAGCAACACATCTCGAGGAACAAGCTACGAGAGGCAGGGAACTGAGTGCTTGCTCATGTCGATTCCATTCTCGGTGACTCACAGGCAGCATCCCCAGAGGTGGCTCGGAGCTCACAGGCCTGCCAATAGCTACACAGCTCTCCTGAAGTTGGTGCCATCTCTGGCTTGCTGACTGATGACATCATGGGACATGAACGTGTGGATCGAGGATCACGTCACAGCCCTGAAAATGTCCTGGATCGGAACTGGTGCCAGGAAGGCTGCGGAAGACCTGAACCTGGAGCAGCAAGGTCCTTCACTGCCTTCAGTCAGGGTCCACCTGGCAGCCATCTCTGTGTCCCAGCCCCCAATCTGAGGCAGATTGGTCTCCGCCCAAGGGATGACAAGCAGGTTCATTAAAGGGTTGGGGAAGCTCTACCCACAGGTCCTGGACCCGATCCCACCGTGGGCCCTAAGCCTGTCCCTCTCTAGGCTCACAAGGCCTCATTTGAGCCCTGCATCCTGCTCCTGGCTGCTCCTCTCGTGAAGGTCACTTTCCTGGTGGCAATCAGTCCGGCCAGGAGAGTCTCAGAGCTTCAGGCCTTCATCTTCAGACCTCCCTATAAATAATGAATGTCCTCCCTAGCCGCATTCTGCTCCTTTAAGGAGCAGAGCGTAGCCCCAACCCCCCTCTGGAGCGCGGGGGCTACCCCAAGTCTTTCCAGTACCCCGTACCCACTAAAAATCTTTTGCCAGTACTGCATACTGGTGAGTACCACCCTACTTGCACCCCTGCTCGTAGCACGCCCGGATGCAGGCCATGATCCACGATAAGACCCTACGGTAGGGTGCTGGGAGACCTTATATTCTATCCGCGACTGACACAACTGTTTGTTGCAATCTCTGGAAGGGGCTCATCTGGTCATTATAAAGGCTAGGGCCCTTCTCACATCCAGAGTGTGCAGGTGTCTTTCTGCCTCTGACTCGTGCGGCTTCAGGAAGACCAGCTGAGAAATGTCTGGGTTGACATGGAACGGCAAGACCACCTTGGATAGGAAGGCTGGAGAGGGAGGGGGGTGCAGCTGGACCTTGTCCTTAAAGAAACCATATAGGGAGGTCCAAAGCTTTCCTAAAGTTGGTGCCATCTCTGGCTTGCTGACTGATGACATCATGGGACATGAACGTGTGGATCGAGGATCACGTCGCAGCCCTGAAAATGTCCTGGATCGGAACCGGTGCCAGGAAGGCTGCGGAAGACCCTTTTGCTCTCATAAAACAGGCCTTTACAATGGCTGGAGGCAGGAGATATTCCATGATGGGTGGTGCTGGTGATCGGCACCGGCTCTGCTCGGCTGCACAGCAAGCGAAGCGTTTCCACTGGGCCAGTCTGGCGGCCCTGGTAATCGGCTTCCCGCTACCTAGCAGGATTGCCTGGACCTGCTCAAAGCCTGGTCCCTCGGCTGGATTCAGCCATGCAGCAGCCATACCGTCAAGTGCAGGCCTGCTAGAGTCGGATGGAGCAGATGCCTGTGGTCCTGCGACAGCAAATCAGGTCTGAGGGGAGCATCCACAAGGCTACTACCATGAGATCCCGGAGCGTGTCGAACCAATGCCGGCGCGGCCACGCTGGAGAGAACAGAACGACCCTCGCCTTGTCCCCCTGTATCTCCAGGAGAACCGTGTGAACGAGGGGAATGGGAGGGAGAGCGTGTGGCAGCCACCCAACCGTGGCTGTAGAAAAGGGTCTGAGAGCCCTTCCTGTGACTGAGCCTCGAGCAAAAGAAGTGACATTTCCTGTTCTGTGCGGCGGCCAGCAGGTCCCCTGGGGAATCCCCCACCTCTGGAAGACAGCGCTGGCAACCTGAGGGTGGAGAAACCACTCATGGTGAGAGGAGAAGGACCTGCTGAGTGGATCTGTGGATACGTTCCACTCCCCGGGGAGGTGCAATGCCCCCAGATGGATGGAGAGTTTCATGCAGAACTCCCCCAGCCCGGGGGCTTCCTGACAGAGGGCTCTGCCATGGGCTCCTCCCGCTCTCTGACAGGGAACATGGCTGCTGCGTTGGCCGTTAGCACGTGCACATTCTGGCAGGAGAGCTGCAGGAGGGACACCTCACAGGCTGTGTATTGCTCTGAGCTCTTTGACGTCTGTGTGCAAGGAGATCTCAACCCATGTCCGACACGCCCAACACCAGCGTCGCCGATGCCTGCAGGTATTGGACTGGGGCTCCGGCGAGGGCCGAAGCTGGGTCTGACCCCCACTTGAGGGAAGCCAGGACTGAGGCTGGAATGGTGAGAATAGAGTCCAAATGATGCCAGCTTGGGCTGTACCACCGGGACGCTGTGCTGGATGTGACCTTTTGAGTCACCCTTTATCACCTGCTCCTCCAGGTATGGGTAGATCTGAGGGGGGCTGCGACCACTGCCCTGCACTGTGTGAAGCCTTGCGGGGCTGCCGAAAGGCCAAAGGGAAGCGCAGTGAACTGGTAACGAGCGCGGCCCACCACGAACCTGAGGAAGCGCCTGTGTGCCCGGAAAATGGAGATAAGAAAATATGTGTCCTTCAAATCAAGGGGGGCGTCCCAGTCCCTGGATCTGGTGAGGGGACGATGGAGCCAGGGAGACTGGGTGGAATCTCACTTTCTTGAGAGACGTGGGGAGTCGATGCAGGTCTAGGGCTGGCCGTAGACCCCCCTTCGCCCTGGGAACAGGGAACAGCAGGAGTAGGATCCCTTTGCTCTCCGCGCCGGGGGAACCACCTCCACCGCCCCAGCCCGCAGCAGAGCCGGCAGGTCCTGGGCTAGAAGCTGCTCGTGAGAAAGGCCCCTGAAGAGGGACAGGGAAGGGGGTGAGGAGGAGGGATGGGAATACACTGCAGGGTGCACCGGTGCTGAGCCCACAGCGCTCTGACGTCATTGCTGCCCAAGCGGGGAGGTTTGGGGAAAGGCTGTGCAAAAATAAACAACAAGGGGGAAGGGGTGCTGGTGATCCAGGGGGGAGACTGATTGTCCGTCCCCAGGCCTGCCTTTAGAAGGCCTGCCTGTGCCCACTCAGCACGCGGCTAGTGCCCTGCTGGGCAGAGGTGGATCCCAGAAAGCTCTGACGGCACCTGATACCTCTCCCCTTTCGTTTGTGAGGCTCGTGCCGGGAGGGACCTAAGACCCGAGGGGCTGCCAAGCCTGACACACTTGCGTGAGACAGGTGATGTGCACAGGGCCAGGGGTCGATCGCAATGCGGCTCTGGAGTTTTTGAGGCCAGGCAGCTTCGTGTCTATGTGATCCCAGCAGAACGAGGCCCCGTTGAAGGGAAGGCCCTGCAGTCAGTGCTGCCCCTCCTGCGAGAGCCTCAACATCTGCAGTCACAAGCCTGTCTGCACTGCGACTGGTCTGGCCACTGAGTCTGCCGTGTCCTGAGCAGCCCTAGGGGAGGTTCTTGCCACTCTCGTTCCCTGCTGCACATCGGCAGGGAATTCCTGCCATCCGCCAGTGAGTCCAGCCAGGGAGTCCCAGACACCAAAATCCCATCGCCCCAGCCACAGCTGCTGGTTCGCTAGACGCAGCTGCGGGCTCGCAGCAGCAGAAGCCTTTCTACCAGAAAGGTCCTAGTGCTTTGCCTCCTTGTTCTCTGGGGTAGCGCTGGCCATTGTCTTCGGAAGCGGTGCTGGCTCCTTTCGGCATCCGACGCGGATTCCTCGTGCGATGACCATGGTGATGCCATTGCAGCTGCCTGCTGTGTAAGGATCAGGCCCTTTTCCTGCAGCCATATTGCCAGGCCTAAAGCCTACGGTCTTTGTCTGCAGCCAGATTGAAAGAGCAGCTGCCATTAGCTGAGCAGCAGGAAGTCACATCCTCACAATCCATCTAAATTACATTAAAACAATGTAACATCTGGCTGTTAGGAAGGAGACACCATCCTAATGGCCCCCACCATCACCAGATACATAAACAGATCTTAAGATAATTACAGAAAACTTAGTTTGATGGTGTCTGTCTGGCGAGAAATCATTTATCAAATGTGAAATCCCCATTTCTTTATTGTTTTGTCATTATGGTCCCCACTTCCCTATTGTTTGTCTGTCTGGTCTCTGTCTGGGTCCTTGATTGTTTCTGTCTGTTACATAATTGATTTTGCTGGGTGTAAATCAGTGAAGGTGGTGGGGTAGGACTGGTTAGAGAATTACATTACACTCATGAGAAGGCCCTGCTGAGGGATTGGCCAGGATGTTCTTTGCACCAGGCAGGTGGGCGGATACCAGGTGAATGGCTGCACCGGGCCGAAGCCTTGGCCCCACCCTGCCTGTTGATGTAACACACCGCGGCTGTACTGTCCATCAGGCCCTGCATCCCCGGCCTTTCCGCTGGCACAAGAACACCAGGCAGGCCAGGGGAATCGCTCCGAGCTCCCGGACGGACGTTGATATGAAGGGCCAGGTCATGTTACAAGCACTGGCCCTGGGTGTTGAGCTCTCTCAGATGGGCTCCTGTGATGAACTGGGACTGTTTTAATGTTTGCTCTGAACACTGTGTTGGTGCCTCAGTGTCCCCTGTGCAGTTCTTAAGTATCTAGGTGGTGGGATAAGGTTGCTGCAGAGCAAAGGGCCAGTGAATATAAATGCCTGGCACTCTGTCTCCTAGCAACTGATGGCCTGGGCCACTCCCCTGCAAAGGTGCCGGCTGAAGGTGTTGGAGACAAAGGGATCAGGTGACCTCCTGGCCCGGGAAAGGGGCTGGAGGGAGGGTTAGTCTGGAGCTGCCGGGGGACAAGGAGTGAAGTGCAGACCTAGGGGTCTGGCTCACTGCCCCCCAGAATGGACCCGGCCGAGGGGTCTGGTTCGCTGTATCTACAAGCTCTGTTTTAGACCCTGTTCCTGTCATCGAATAAACCTCTGTTTTGCTGGCTAAGAGTCACGTCTGACTGCCAAGTGGGGGTGCAGAACCCTGTGGCTTCCCCAGGACCCCGCCTGGGTGAACTCGCTGTGGGAAGCACACGGAGGGGCAGAGGATGCTGAATGCTCCAAGGAGAGACCCAGGAGGTGAAGACGTGAGAGCTTCTTGCCCTGAACAAGTCTGCTCCGAGGGAGAGGAGGCTCCCCAAAGTCCTGACTGGCTTTGTGGGGAGCTGTTCCAGAGCATCGCCCGGGGACTCCGTGACAACTGGTGGCAGCGGAGGGAGATGCTGCACCCCGTGGATGGTGCTTTCTGCAGTAAGTGACTGGGGAGCAGTAAAACAGAGGAGGGAGAGTGAAGACCAGGCGTGCTGAAGGCTCAGAGAGAGACGGTTTCAGGGGGCAGTTAACCTTTGGGAGTGTGTGACCAGCGAGAAGGACTGTTGGAGTAACAGGGTCCCCCTGAGGACTGCAGCGAGCAGTCTCAGGGGCGGAGGAGCTTGCTGCTCGACCCTGGGAGAGAGAAGGATTTTGCAGTAGCAGGGTTCCCCTGGGGATTGCAGGAGCAGTCCCAGGGGCGGAGGAGTCTGCAGCTCGACCCTGGCAAAGAGGTGGTGATCACGAGAAGGGCTGGCACACCAGGGGTTCTTCCTGGAAACCATGGGGGAGCCAAGAGCACACAGGCCTGTGAGTCCAGAGCCACTTGGGAACAGTGAAGTGATGGCGTATCACCAGCTCCTTAAGAAGGACATTGTGATCCTGTGCACAAAGAGAGAGTTACGCATGGGGAAGTTCACCAAGGCACAGTTAATCGTGCAGTTGGAGGAGGAGGACCGCTCTGAGGAGCAGATTCCTGACCCAGATGGGGCTACAAGAGGATCTGGGAGCAGCTGGAGCAGCAGCCAGGCACTCCTGAGAGTCTGGTCCCCAACCAGACAAGGATCTTCACGATTGGGTTCCCCATCAGGGGATCGGAGACGGATGGGATTGGAGCAGAGCCTGAGAGAGCGAGAGGACTGTGAGAGAGAGCAAGAGGCTGTGGAAAAGCTGCAGGAGAAGCAGCAGCAGCACGGACTGGTGATGGTGGAGTGGAGAGACATAGGGGGCTGCCCAGGGGTCAGTGGGGAAACACGCCTGCAGGGGCGAGGCCCTGGGACAGAGGGAACTGTGGTGGTGCAGCCGCAGATGCTGAGGGGCTGTGGGACCTGGGTGAAGGTCCCTGGGGTGAAGCCCCTCGCCCTGCCTATGGCACGGATTCCTGTGCAGACGCAGGAGGGGTCAGGCTGGCTGGTCATTGGGGTTCTCCAGGATATCGGCTGGGAGGCCCTGTTGGGGGGTGACTGTCTCCCCTTGGGACAGGATCCAGGCCCTGCTCCTGTAACTGCCGAGGGTTTGAATTTGAATCCAGGGAACCAATTGGCTGGGATGGAAATGGTCAGTGAAAATGCAAATGACCTTGCTGGCAGTGGGGAGGGGCTGCTGGGCTCAGGATACCTGCCTACCTGTAACCAGCCCCCTGGGGCTGAGGGGGAGGGAGAGGGAGAGATGCTCCCCGCCCCCCTGCACACCGGAGAGGGGGCTCACGCTGGCTCTGATGCTGAGACCAGAGCAGAGAGCTCGCTGCCTGCCCCCACTGGGACAGCCAGGGCAGCGCTGAGCACGGGGGGAGCTGAGACCCCAGCTGAGTGGGGGGACACCCAGGCAAGGCAGGTCAGCTGCCAACCAGGTTTGCCTGGTCCAGACGTGCTGCTGGGAAGTGATTATACAGCAGGGAGGGAGCTACCAGGGACAAGGCTCAGGGGGGCTGTGACCCCAGGCCCAGCCAGTGAGAGGGAACAGGTCCCACTCCCTGCCCCAGCAGCTGAATCCCAGACCGAGCTGCAGAGAGATCCCTCCTTGGAGAAGCTGAGGGAACTTGCTGGCCACAGCACTGCAAACCCCCTTGGGGAAGGCTGCAGGGACAGAGTCCTGTGGGAGAAGGGATTCCTGTACCGGGAATGGACTCCCCAAGGGGAAGTAGAACTGAGGAGAAGCAGGAGGCAGCTGGTGGTGCCCCAGGAATCCACAGGGTTCTTCCCTCTCAAGCTGCTGGATGAGAGGAGAGTGAGGGGACCCCTGGACCTGAAAGGGGAGGATTGGGAGGAGAAGGGGAAAGACCCCCTGGTGGGTCTCTTCCCTGAGGTGGGAGCCAATCTGCCCATCAGGTGTTCCCCATTCAGAGTCACTGGGAAAGCAACCCAGATCCTGGAGAGAGAGGTCAAGGACATGCTGGCTTTAGATGGGATCCAGCCGTTTTACAGCCCATGGGCCTCATCCGTGGGGCTGATCCCCAAGGGAGACAGGATGGTCTGGTTTTATGGGGGCTATCAGAAGCTTAAAGCCATCACAGTGTCCGATGCTGACCCCATGCCTAGGTCTGGGGAGATTCTAGACAAGCAGAGGGGGATGGAGAACTTGGCCCTGGCAGACACGGATAACATGTGCATCTTTAGCCAGACCTGGGAGGAACAGGTGTCCCAGGTGAAGAGCGGGGTGGGCTGCCTCAAGGAGGTGGGACTGATGGTAAAAGCTGGAAACTGTAAGGTGGAGACAGCAGAGGTGTTGTATATGGACCACAAGGTGGGGAGTGGCTGCCCAAGGCCAAGATCGGGGCTCTTAACCAAGAGAGCCCAAATCACATACCAGGGGTCTGGGAGAAGACCCTGTCCCAGTTTAAACCCCAGGGGTATTGGGGGGCAAAAGGGTACAGGCCGCATAAACCTTCCCACCTGCAGCCTGCAAGTGCCATCAAGCAGGCTGAAGCAAAGAGAGGGCACAAAACTGGGAGGGCCTGGTGTAACTCACACCAAGGAATGGGAGAGATACTGGGGCATCCATGGGAATGTTGGTGGGTTCGAACTTCCCCAGGTCACTGGCTGGAGTGACCTGGCTCAGTTCGGTCTCGAAGGGGGGAGAGATGTGATGAACTGGGACTGTTTTAATGTTTGCTCTGAACACTGTGTTGGTGCCTCAGTGTCCCCTGTGCAGTTCTTAAGTATCTAGGTGGTGGGATAAGGTTGCTGCAGAGCAAAGGGCCAGTGAATATAAATGCCTGGCACTCTGTCTCCTAGCAACTGATGGCCTGGGCCACTCCCCTGCAAAGGTGCCGGCTGAAGGTGTTGGAGACAAAGGGATCAGGTGACCTCCTGGCCCGGGAAAGGGGCTGGAGGGAGGGTTAGTCTGGAGCTGCCGGGGGACAAGGAGTGAAGTGCAGACCTAGGGGTCTGGCTCACTGCCCCCCAGAATGGACCCGGCCGAGGGGTCTGGTTCGCTGTATCTACAAGCTCTGTTTTAGACCCTGTTCCTGTCATCGAATAAACCTCTGTTTTGCTGGCTAAGAGTCACGTCTGACTGCCAAGTGGGGGTGCAGAACCCTGTGGCTTCCCCAGGACCCCGCCTGGGTGAACTCGCTGTGGGAAGCACACGGAGGGGCAGAGGATGCTGAATGCTCCAAGGAGAGACCCAGGAGGTGAAGACGTGAGAGCTTCTTGCCCTGAACAAGTCTGCTCCGAGGGAGAGGAGGCTCCCCAAAGTCCTGACTGGCTTTGTGGGGAGCTGTTCCAGAGCATCGCCCGGGGACTCCGTGACAGCTCCCCAGCCCAGAACCAACGCATCTGCAATCAGGGTGAGCAATGGGGTTGCAAAGGGAGCTCCCTGCAGTGCTGACTTGGGATCCAGCCACCAGTCCAGAGCTGAAAGGACGTGGCTCAGCCCCGTGACCACTCAGGCCAGGTCCTGCCTGCTGGGGATACAGACCGCAGCCAGCCACATTTGCAAGGAACACAGGTGAAGTCGAGCACGGCTGACCACGTCCGTGCAGGCAGTCGCAAGCAGGTGTGGGCCATGGTGAGGATAAAGGGACAGGAACGTAATTCCCAGGAGGACAGGGTGGGGGTCACTCCCCCTTTCCCACCCAGGGGACAGTGCGGCACAGAGGGTCCATCTGTTCCAGTGCTGCACCACCCCACAGAGCCCTGTTGCCAACACACCATCCTGCTCCACACCCTCTGCCTGGAGACAGCCAGGAGCCTGTTACTCAGCAATGGCCGAGGGGGTCACTGGTTCGGTTCGTTGCACCAGGCGAGCGACTGCGCAGGCACAGAGCGTGGACGCTGCTGGGTAGAAACCCCTGGTCCCAGGTGCATGGCACACGGGCGACCCACGGGTGGGGACCCACAGGGACAGCACATGACTGTCCAGGTTTAGCATAAAGGCGCTGCCCAGACTCACGGGCTCTGCCTGCAGGAGCCTGACGACAGGGCAAAGATGGGATCGGCCTCCCCACGGTACAGCTGGGAACAGAGCCCCAGAGAGGGGGGATTTACCCCCATGCACACAGCCCTGGCTCCCAGCCACCCCCAGCCCGGCTCTAGCCCACACTGCCCCCTAGTGGGTGTCTCCCTCCTTACACACGTCCCTGCTGGCCGGCTGGCAGAGTCAGTGCCACGGGAAGGGGCTGTAAGAAACTCCCAGGCCACAGTTTTTTTGCAATAACCAAAACTCTTCGCAGACACTCTGCAACTGGGGACATTGACATTAGGATGTTAATGGGGTTTAATGAGCCTCAATTTCTTCAAATCTAGGACTCAGGGCCCAGCACACTGACTATTCTTTCAGGGCAACACTTGCAAATATCAGAAAACTGCCCCAACACACCTTGGCAGGGGGATATCTGTGACACAGGGGAACTGGGACGCCCAAAATGGATTAAAGAAACTCAGGGCAGTGAATGTACTAAAAACAACCTGAAGGTCAATTACAATATCAGTGTCTGACTAATTTCTATATTATCCCTGCCCAGGTACCTGAATGTATATTGCAAAACATCTGGGTAAAAGTACAGTTTAAAATAATTGCCATGGATCCTGATATGCAAAACCCAAGACAACACCCATTAAATGGACCATATGAGGTAAACTTGGATCATGGGAACAAACTATTATATCACCAATAGCATCTCAAGAGCAAACTGAGCTGGACGTTACAGGGTTAAATGTGTCCAAGATCGTACCTCAGTGAGCCCCGTATGAGAAAACTCTCCATTGGGGGGGGCAGCGTGGTTAAAATGATGGTATACTGAAAAGTCCATAAGGAAGAGAACCCCAAGGGGTGTATTGGAGACTGTTTTGGGTGGAACTGGCTTAGGAGTTGGAGCACTGGATGCTACTAACATTGGCAAACACACTAAGTTTTGTTACAGCTGAAACACAAGAATCGGGAAAGCCCATCAGTGCGTCCTTATCAAAGTTAGGAGTGGGGCAACAATTGTTTTCTAACATACGGCCAGTCTGGCAACAGCGAGGGGAAAAGGATTTGTTACTGTTAGCAGGGACTATGGAATCAATACAGGAAAATGTGTCTCTAGCACAGGTCCTGTGCCCAGAACCAGGAACTAAGTCAGCAATTGGTCATTCGAATACTCTGGGAAGGCAGGCCAGGAAATCTGCCTTTGGAAATAAAGAAGTTGTGAGAACATGTTGCACAAGGGGAGAGACAACTAATGGTGTGGTGGAAATCTGTAAATTTTACCCTAAATAAAGATCAAATGGTTCTACAAGCACATGTAGTAACCATTCACCCCAGCCTAGCTACTGATATAGATCCAGTGGTACCTGTGGGAATCCAGCTAACGAAAAAAATCTTGTTCTGTGTTCCACTGAATCTGATCATCATTCCTGGGCGTATAAAGAAAACCAACAATGGAAAATGATTGACACGTTTCAGTGGGGAGCCCACGGAAATCTGGGATGTGTGTTAGGATGAAAATGCACAAGAACGAGAGGAATGTTTCTGTGTTAAAGACAAAGGAACCCAAAGCTGTATGTGTGATATACTCACTGAACAAAAGTCGGCTGTTGTATGTGCAGGAAGGGGATGTGTTTGGTTTGGGGTCATGGTCCAGTGGTAGAAGTACTTGAAGTTTAAACCACAATTGTATCACAATGTAACACCTGTAACCTTAGGCATGAATATAACCATGATAAGCAAATGGTTAATCCATCTGTAACAAGGGGGTCCTTGGTGAGACACTGCTGAGACCACCAGTTCAGGGCAAATTGCTGAAAAACCCGCAGTCACAGCCCATGGGGCTGGGGATCCTTTGCTTACAAGGTATCCCAAACCAGCCCAAAAGAGAACTTCGGTCTCACCCCACTGGCTAACAAGAAGTCACACAAGCAATTCCCTCAGACACTCCTGTTTCCCTGTATCACCACCAGCACCGCTCCTTGTGGGGATGAGTGGTTATGAAAACCAGTGTCCCCGGTAAAAGGTTCTTCTGATCCCAAAGGACCAGCCACACCCCAAGTCAATATATAACTTAGATCTTACCCCAAAATCACTCTGTAACCAATCCTTTAGAATCTAAAATATAAAGCCTTATCAAGAAAGAAAGACAGAAAGAAAGGAGTAAAATTGGTTGAAGGAATCAAATACATACAACAATTACAAAGTCCTTGGTTCAGGTTTGGTTCAGGTTTGATGGAATAAACTGCTGGCTTAAGTCAAGTCTCTGGAACATCCACAGTTTGGATGGGTCATTCAGTCCTTTGTTCAGAGCTTCAGTTTGTAGCAAAGTTCCTCCAGAGGTCAGAAGCAGGATTGAAGCCAAAATGGACACTTTCTTAAGGCCTTATATAGTTTCTGCCCAGGACAAAGAAATCCTTTGTTCTCCCTGTGGAAAATCACAGTAACAAGATGGTTTCAAGTCACATGAGCCATCACATGGGCACATCACCTGTCCCTGTGTGACTCAGTTCTTCACAGGTAGACGCCACTGCCCACGTGCCAGTTTGAACATTCAGAGGAAGGATCATCAGATGTGGTTTGGCATCTTCCAAGGCCCATTGTCAGTCAAGTTCTTCTAATCAACTTGAATCGTCCCTCTAAGACTTGCTGGCTAAATACTTTGTGGGCGTTGCCCCAGGATTCAAACATTTGAAATCAGGTACAGAGCCAATACTCATAACTGCAAATACAAAAACGATACATGCACCCAGAGAGCCTCATCATCACCAGCCAATCACGACCTTTTCATAGATGTCTGTCTTAGCCCATATTGTACAAGATTTGTTGCAAATGTAGAACAGTGCTTGCAGCAATGATCTGTGCATTGACATTACAATCAGATAACGTCACACCATCCTATGTTACATTCGCATTAACTGTGTATTGCACAGACAGGAGAACAAATACGTATTGAAGTACAACACGATCATGAGAAATCACTCAGACTGAAAACTGTTGCAGATGCAGGACATCACTTCTGGTGTGAGACACTACTGGGGTTGTTACCTTCTGCAACGGGTGTGCTAAATATCATGGTTCACCTCATTGTGGTGATCATTGGAATCCAATTGGCTTTATTAGCAAGCATAATAGCTCTGGCTGGGTGAAGAGAACAGTCCGAAGACTACAGGAAGCTGCCATGCAAAGTCAAATAAGGCCCTTGTTAATTATACCCAGGAGGGAAACCCAAGCTCAGCAGGTCTGAGCATTGGGCTCCTGGAATAGCAGTGATAGCTTTGGTAAAAGTGTCATTAAGGAGTGGACTGTAAGGATCAGGCCTTTGTCTGCAGCCAGATTGTCAGGCCTAAAGCCTATGGCCTTCGTCTGCAGCCAGACTGAAAGAGCAGCCAAGCAGCAGCCATGAGCAGAGAAGCAGGAAGTCACATCCTCACATTCCATCTAAATTACATTAAAACAGTGTCTTATCTGGTTGTTAGGAAGAAGACTTTGTCCTAATGGCCCCCACTATCACCAGATACAGAAACAGATCTTAAGACGGCTAAAGAAAACTTAGTTTGAAGGTGTCTGTCTGACAAGAGACCACTTCTCAATAGCTGTGGTTCTGAAATCCTCATTTCTTTATTGTTCTACCATTATTGTCTCCTCTTCCCTATTGTTTGTCTGTGTGATTTGTCTGGTTCTTTGATTGTTTCTGTCACTGTATAATTAATTTTGCTGGGTGTAAATCAGTGAAGGTGGTGGGGTAGGATTGGTTAGAGAATTACACTATGTTATGTTAGGGTTGGTTAGTAACATTTTAGTAAAATGGCTAGTTAAGGTGCAGCCAGGACCGGCGCCAGGGTTTCTGACGCCCTAGGCTGACGCCGTTTCGCCGCCCCCCGCAGCTCCAGTGGAGCTGCCGCAGTCATGCCTGCCGCAGGTCCACCGAAGCCTTTAGACCAGCGCACTGTCCGCCAACACGACTGCGGCAGCTCCGCCGGACCTTCACAACAGCGGACCGTCCACCGCCATCACTGCGGTAGGTCCCCTGGAGCCGCGTGCCGCCCCCCCCCCCCGGGCAAAATAGCGCCCCCCCCCCCCCCAAATTCTGCCACCCTAGGCTATTGCCTAGGTCACCTAAATGGTAGCGCCGGCCCTGGGCGCAGCTAAGCAGGACTCAAGTTTCACTCTATAAACTAGGGTCAAAATTGGAAGTTCCTTGGAACCAATTCCAGGATACGGCCCCCAAGATCACCACACAGAGACTGAAGTTCCCCACGTGGACCTGATCCTGACTGGCCAGCAGGGAAAGTTCATGTGTCTGATTGGGAGTGGTGAGCACTGTGTGTGCAGCGTGTGCGTCTGTTTGTGGGGATTGGGAACAAATAGAGGATCAGGCTATTACTGTGCGAGGCTCTTTCACTGGTAAAAGCCCCCGCACACCTGCAGAGTGTAAGGTTACGCCTGAGCCCACAGAAGGGTTGGGGGTGGGTGGGTGCCTAAATTCAGAGGGTTATGCCTGAGCCCCAGGACCAGGTGAGGGTGGGTGCCCCTAGAGTGTGTGAGTGAGAGAGAACTTTGTGCAGGTAACATCCTGATTCCCTGGCCTCTTGCTCACAGATCATAGACTTTAAGGCCTCAAGAGACCATCAAGATAATCTAGTCTGACCCCTGCGCATCACAGGCCACAGAACCTCACCCACCCACTCCTGTCACAGACCCCGAGCTCTGGCTGAGTCACTTTACCCTCAAACCGTGGGTTAAAGACTTAAAGTTACAGAGACTCCACCATTGACCCTAGTTTAAACCTGCTGTGACCGTGTCCCAGGCTGCAGGTGAAGGTGAAACACCCCCCTCCCCCCTCCCCACCAGGGTCTCTGCCATCTGAGCTGCGGGAAAATTCCTTCTTGACCCCAAATCTGTCTATCAGATAGACCCTGAGCATGTGGGTGAGACCCACCAGCCAGCCCCTCCCCGGACTCCCCAGCCTGCCCGAGCGAGCAGAGATCAGCGCGGGCGGCCAGGTTACCAGCAGGTGTTTTCCAGAGAGCCAGGATGCCCCTCGCTGGCTGCCACCAGCTGGAGCCGGGAGCCCAGGCCCCAGTAACAAGCCCACCCCCCAGGGTTACCAGGAGACAGCCCGGAGCCTGGCAGGGGAAATCACTGCTGGGCTGGAGTGAGGGGGGATCCGACCGTCCATGGGCAGCCTCCACAGTGCAGGAACCTGAGGAGGTCAGGGAGATCAGAGCCTGGGTGGGTTGCAGAGAGCTCTGTGCAATCCCCATGTCTGGCACCTGCCCCGTACCTAGGACAGGTGAGATCCTGGCCAGGCTGGGAGGGGCCCCGTTCCTGATCACAGCTGACCTCACTAACGGTCATTGGCAGGGGTCTTGGCCTCAGATACCCGGCTCCAGACGGCATTTACCCGCCCACTGAGGCTCTTGCAGTTCCTGGTCCTGTGGTTTGGCCTGGGGGGTCCTGGCTCCCTTCCAGCAGTTGGTAGCTCCGGTGTGGGGTGGGCTGGGGAGTGTCCCCAGCATGGCTATAGGGTGTTTGTATGTTAGTCAGACCTGGGCAGAGCCCGTGACCCGTGTCAGGTGGGGGCAGCGCGGCATTCAGACCCCAGCCCTGCCTGGGAAGGGGGAGCAGGGCAGGGTGGGGCTTGGCAGAAGGGGGGTATCTCGGCCATGCAGTGGGGAGGGGCTGCATGAAACCAGAGCCTGCAATAGTGGAGGCGACTGAGACCGGGCCCATCTCCAGCCAAGGGAGCAGGTACCGGCTGACAGCTGCTGGCAGGGGATTGCCAGAGATTGTTCCTCGCGGTGGTACCTGCCCGCCCTGTCACGGGTCTGTGTGAGCCGGGGCAGCAGACAGGGGTGTCATGGAATGTGGGGGAGCCCGGCCCTGCACCCTGTGATGAACTGGGACTGTTTTAATGTTTGCTCTGAACACTGTGTTGGTGCCTCAGTGTCCCCTAGGCAGTTCTTAAGTATCTAGGTGGTGGGATAAGGTTGCTGCAGAGCAAAGGGCCAGTGAACATAAATGCCTGGCACTCTGTCTCCTAGCAACTGATGGCCTCGGCCCCTCCCCTGCAAAGGTGCCGGCTGAAGGTGTTGGAGACAAAGGGATCAGGTGACCTCCTGGCCCGGGAAAGGGGCTGGAGGGGGAGTTAGTCTGGAGCTGCCTGGGGACAAGGAGTGAAGTGCAGACCTAGGGGTCTGGCTCACTGCCCCCCAGAATGGACCCGGCCGAGGGGTCTGGTTCGCTGTACCTACAAGCTCTGTTTTAGACCCTGTTCCTGTCATCGCATAAACCTCTGTTTTGCTGGCTGAGAGTCACGTCTGACTGCCAAGTGGGGGTGCAGAACCCTGTGGCTTCCCCAGGACCCCGCCTGGGTGGGCTCGCTGTGGGAAGCACACGGAGGGGCAGAGGATGCTGAATGCTCCAAGGAGAGACCCAGGAGGTGAAGACGTGTGAGCTTCTTGCCCTGAACAAGTCTGCTCCAAGGGAGAGGAGGCTCCCCGAAGTCCTGACTGGCTTTGTGGGGAGCTGTTCCAGAGCATCGCCCGGGGACTCCGTGACACACCCCTCTTCCTGGGACCCACAGTGACTCTCAGCCAGCCGGTAAAACAGAAGGTTTTATTGGACAACAGGAATGCAGGTTTCAGCAGAGCTTGGAGGCCCAACCAGGACCCCTCAATCAAGTCCTTCTGGTGCTTCAGGGCCTTTGGATCCCAGCTTGGGATTCCCTGAATTCCAACCCCCAGCCCAAAACCAAAACTGAACTAACCCCCTCTAGCCAGATCTCTCCTTTTGTGTAGCTTCCCGGGCCCAGGAGCCCCCTCCCCTGCCTGGCTCAGGTTACAGGCTCAGGTCCTGTCCCTCACCTAAAGTCACCCCCTGCCCTCCCATTCACTGTGCAGACAGCTCCTACTCCATCACAAGGGGCGTCTAGTCTAATGGGGCCACAGGCCAGCTGGGAATGGGGGCAGCCCTGAGCACTGACCCAGCTCTGGGGAGGCCTGACTGTGACACACCGGTTGTGGGTTTCACAGCCGCCTCTGACAGGCTGCGCAGCTGCGACACCATGAAACACGAGACCCCCACGACCCCTGGGGCAGATCTGAGCAAGACACTGCTTCCCAGAGCGAACTAGGGGACAATGTACAATGAACGTCTTGCCTGGGCCTGGACCCTGTGCAAACCACAGCTCTGTCTGTCCTGGAGCCATCGCCCTGTCTGTGCTGACCCCTCGCCGGCCCCCAGCCAGTGACAGGGGCTCAGGCCAGGGGACTAATGGAGCCTGGTGCCCCAGCGAATGGTGCGGGGATGATCCATGCTACAGGGAACGCAGCTCTCCCAGCTGGTGCCTGGCCAGACCGTGAGCCACGGATTCCCCCAGGATGCCAGTCAGCTGATCTGGGTCCATGATGCCTCCATGGAGGAGGGGTGACAGGTATCCCTGCCTCGGGCAGTGGCTGTGGGGCCCATGCTGGGTTACATCCATGCAGGGTTTAGGCTCACTGCGGGAAGGGATCGATCTGCTCCCCTCAGCCCAGGCAGTAACAGCAGCGGGGTGTGATCACCGCAGTGCCTGGGACTGGGACCGGCTCAGAGACGTCCCCCCACCCAGGTGCGTCCCAGGTTGGCAGGGCTGGGCCAGAGGAGGGGTGAGGGCCACAGAGCAAACTGGGGCCAGAGAGATGAAGTTAAACAGACTCAGGGCCTTGCTTTGATCCAGCGACAGACGGGCCCAATCCTGGTTGGAGGGCTGGGAAGAACTCGGGCCCATCCCACGCCCCACGTAGGAGCTGGGCGATTCCTGCTGGGCAGGGCAGATTACATCAGGTTGTTTCTCTGGCTGATGATGCTTTTCCCCTGCGAGTCGCTGTCTCTGCTGAGCGTGAGCCAGGGGGAACCAGTGTCCCAGGTACACAGGGTTGGGTGGGCCTGGCTTTGGAACAGGCTCTGGGAGGACCCGTCAGTGAGCCAGACCCTCGGGGGTCTCATCCTTCCTCCAGGGTGAGCCCCATGGCTTCCCTGACCTCTTAGGCTGGACGCCTGGGCCTGCAGCCTCCCTGGGAACTCCAGGCAGCGAGGCCCATGGAGACAGACCCTGAGACCTGTCAACTCTCCATCCAGCTGCTAAATAGACTGCTCAGATCACTGTGTGTCTGGGGAGTCCCCTCCCCCAGGACTGCTGGCTTGTGCATCCTCCCACCCCCAGCAGCGGGGTCAGTGAGAGGGAACGTGGGGCTGGGCTGGGGCAGGGAAAGGGGGAATGCGGGGGGGTCTCAGACGCTGGCAGACCAGGTACCAGCTCATGCCAAGGCCCTAGGTTATCACTGACAGATCCCTGGCTGGAAACCGGCCGGGCTCAGCTGCGTGTTTGCATTGTTAAAATGGGGATTAGACTGAGCAAAGGTGATCAGGACTTTGTGAAATGCTGGTAAATTGCTGCAGCTGCACCCCATGTGATAAGGTGATAGTGAAACGAAACAGTAAAGCCAGGCAGGAGAGACGCATTGCCAAGTGTGAAATACTAGTGTGTGTGTGTGTGTGGGGGTGTTTATCTCCCACCCACCAACAGAAGGCCCTAAGCCCCAGATGGGCCACTGGGGGACATCAGAGGACACAGCACTTTGCTGATGGTTCCCTCCCCGTGAAGAGGAGACGAGCAGGAGCACTCGTCCCACCAGCTTTAAACTTGGGAAGAAAGGGAATAACATTCCCCTTCAAGGAGCAATTCGTATCGGGCTGCGGCTTGGGCTCTGAAGGGGCAGGAATGACCAGGCATAAGCACCAGATCCCCTGGCTGTGCCTGGGTTGGCCCCACAGCACACACAGCACTTGCGTCTGACAGGAATTTCTGTGACCTTTGGGCCCCTAGGGCTGTAACTCCCCGGTGTGTGTGTGACCTGCTGTAACCTTGTCAAGAACTCCCAGTGCTTTGTATTCGTTAACAAATCTTTACTGAGGTTATCACAGGGTTGGCTACAAGCATTGCCTGTGGAGTGAGAGCGAAGGTGCCACTGCCCTGGGGTGAGTGACTGGCTCTTTGGGACAGGGAGTGACCGAATATCGCTGTGATTTGTCGAGGAAGGGACGATCGATCGATCACAAGGGCAGGCTGGCCGGGGTGGCCAGAGAGATCGGAGAGCCCCAGGGGACTGTGACTCCAGGACTCGGTTGTTACAGGGCCTGCAGAGTTCACAGTTGATACCTTGGTAAGATCTAAGTGTAGAACTCAGCCAATTTGGGGTTTGTGCCCCGGCTCCTAACAGTTTAGTTAGGCTGTTACTAGATGAGGTTGGCACTCGTGAGCCTCTCCAGACAGCGGGACAGGGTTGTCCCAGGGCCCTGCAGGGACTGAGGGGCAGGGACGGGTCCCCGGGGGGGCAGCGTGGGCTGGAGCCAGGCAGAGCGCAGGGAGCAGACGGGGACAGGAGGGGACTGGCCCCAGGTTCTGCATTCTCCGGACTGGGCGAGGTGCTGGGAGAGACTGAGGGAAACTCCTGCCGGCCGGGGGATCCGACGCCCAGGATCTAACTCAGGAGCCCTGCAGGGAGAGGGGAGAGAAATCAGCCCCTGGCCGTGGAGCTAGTGGGACGGACGGGGGATTTTCTCTGCCAGGCCCCAGGGCACCCCAGGGACTCTGCCTGGCAGCCGCAGGGCTGGGCGATGCTCGGCAGGACCCAGGACCCTCTGCCCCTGGGAGCAGCTCGGGGATCAGCCTGAATGGGGACCGAGGGAGCTGCAGTCTCCTCCTCCGCGGGGCCAGCACCCCATTGCCCAGCTCCCCAGGGTCTGAGCTGGGCGGGTCTCATGGGCCGAGGGGCAGAAGCAGCCGCCCCACAGGCACCCCAGGCAGCCTGTGCTCATTGTGGGGGGAGGCGGGTTTAACGGGGGAGGGGGATTGAAATTACCTGCAGGTTGGGGAATGGGGCGCCCTGAAAAACAAAGAGAAACATAGTCACAGCCCTGGGCAGGGGGAGCCGGTTCCTGGGGGTCAGAGCTCCAGCCCCTGTCCCACGGCGTGGAACGCCCCTCACTAGGAACCCAGCCCCCTCCCGCCCCCAGACCTGGGGTTACTCCCCCCCCCCACGTTATTACTGTAAATCCCTGACCCAGGATCCCTGCCCGGGGGAGGGGACGGAAACGCTCTGAGCCCCAGGGCAGGGGCAGCTCCCTGCACTGCGAGGGGTCGGGATCTGTCCCACCCTGGGGGCTCGGCCGGGGGAGGGGAGAGTGGGAGCTTCCAGCCTGGCCCCGTGGCCCCGCAGCCCCGCACTGAGATCTCCCTATGGCCCCTGCTCTGCCCCTGCTCTAGGAGCGGGGAGGGTCTGACCCAACCCCAGCCCCAGGGGACTAGAAGGCAGGAGGCCCCTACCAGACTCTGAGCAGCCCCTGCTGGGGTGGGGGGGAGCATGCAACCAAGCACGGGTTCCCCTGAGCCCCCGTAGCCCCCCTCACAGACACTCCACTGACCCGCCCCCGCCCAGAGCCGTTTACCTTTCTTATTCTTCAGGTAGATGAGGAGTCCGGGCGCCAGGAAGATCAGCCCCAGCACGAAGCCCCCGACCCCCGTCAGCATCTTGCTCCTGGCGGAGTCAGACTGCGCCTCTGAAACAGGGACATGGAACGGGCAGGGTCAGAGCCAGGGGCCTCTGGGCCGGGCTCTCATCCATGCCAGTGACCGGCGCCAGCCGGGGCAGAGCCAGGGGCCTCTGGGCTGGGCTCTCATCCACGCCAGTGACCGGCGCCGGCCGGGGCAGAGCCAGGGGCCTCCGGGCTGGGCTCCCGTCTGTGCCAGAGACAGGCGCCGGCTGGGTAAGAGCCAGGGGCCTCAGGGCCGGGCTCCCATCTGCGACAGTGATGAGTGCCAGCTGGGGCAGAGCCAGGGGCCTCCAGGCCAGTTTCCTGTCCGTGCCAGTGACCGGCGCCATCCAGGGCAGAGCCAGGGGCCTCCGGGGTGCTTGGGCTGGAACCCGGAGTAGAGGGCGGGCCTGGGTTCTCCCCAAACCTTCCAACTCCTGATCAAACACAGGAGGAGTTGACCTGGACTCAGCGGTGTAGCCAGGGTTGCTGCCCAGGAGGAGTGGCGTAGAAAAAAAGTGCATGTCCTTTGGCGGCCCTGCGCATGTGCAGAAATGCCGCCGAAATATGGAGTGGCACATGCGCAGGGCCACCAAAAAAGAATTTTTTCGGCGGCCCTGTGCATGTGCTGCTCCATCCTTCAGGAGCATTTCAGCGGCCCTGCACACGCGCTGAAATGCTGCCAAAAGACAGTGCGGCGCATGCGCAGGGTAGCCAAAAGACAGAGAGGTGCTGGAAAAGGCACTACGTGGGGAATTCTGGGCTCGGGGATGCAGGTGCTCCCCCTGCATCTCCCCTAGTTACGCTACTGCCTGGACTGTGCGTTCCACCAGAGGGGAAGATCTCTGAGGTGAGCAAATCCGCCAATAAGTGCAGGACCCAAGGTAGAGGAGGAACTTTGTCACAGTCTCTTCCAGGACAGACCATGCTGGCCAATTGCACCGGCCTGCGGGGCCCGGAGCCATTGCACCGATTCGCCCTTCCCAAAGGACGGCTCTGAGTCTAGCCCTGGATAGTCTGTGAGCCACAGAAATAGCCAGTCTCTGTGTGAACCTTGCTCAGTTCTTGGGCTCAGTGACACCCTGTGGCAATGAGTTCCACAGGCTAATTACACTGTGTGGGAAATGTCCTTCCTTTTACCAGGTGTGAATTTGCCCTTTTCCATTCCACTGAGTGTCCCCTTGTCCCATTGCTGTGAGACAGGGAGAACAGACGCTCTGATCTCCCTTCTCCAGACCAGTCATTATTATGGAGACTTTTCTCCTCTCCCCGTCACTGCCTGTGACATTATGAGTGTAATATAATATCTCATTGAAAGGTGACAGGGCCAGAAAGAGTTAATTAACTGACCTCACCGACTGACCTGACCCATGGGTGAACCTTAAGAACTGGTTAGGAAGGTATGTAAATGAACAGAGCTTTGAAATGCAAGTCTGCATTGTTAGAGGTAGAAGGGGAGGTGTTTGCTCAGGTCTTGTGATGTCAGCAAACAAGTCTTGTCTTTTCCTATAGCTTTAATTCAAAGATCAAAAAAGGAATATTAACATTTACGATGATACATGAGGGAAATAGTATTATTGTCTATGTGTCTCTTTGAAGGTTGTGGTAACCTGTATCCGAACTGTTTAATGGATAAATTACCCTGTGCTAATTGCCAGGATGTTTAGGAGGAGAGTTAAGCTGATTGTTTTCTCAGGCCGAAAGGCTGCTGGAAATGTATAAGAAGCCTGGGACACGATCCTTCTTCATCTCAGATCTGCTTTGGGTTTCAAGTGGGGGAAACCTTAACCCACAAGGACTGAGATCTCCAGTCACTGACTGGAGTCACCCTGAATATGGACATTGGACTGTAACCTCTGGACTATTTCTAAAAGGACTTTTGGCAACTACAAGCTCATCTGCTGTGTATCTGAACCTCAAGAATTGAATTCAAGTCTGTCTGTATATTGATCTTTGAACCAACACACTCTCTCTCTTTTCTTTTTAAATAAAATTTAGCTTAGTTAATAAGAGTTGACTATAAGCGTAGATTTTGGGTAAGATCTAAGTTATAATTGGACCTGGGTGTGTGGCTGATCCTTTGGGGTTGGAAGAACCTTTTCTTTTATACGATGAGAGAAGATTTTCAGGAATCATCATCATATCTGACAGGTGTGTCTCGATGGAGGCCTGAGGCTGGGCACTTTAAGGGAATTGTGTTCTTTGGATTCCGAGTAACCAGTGAGGTGCTATAGAAGCTGTTTGGAGCTGGTTGGTAAATCTAAGTATTGGAAGATCCACCAGCGTTTGGGTTTTGTCTGCCCCGTTTTGTTTGCAGTTCACCCTAATTGAGTGACATCAGCTGGCTCCTACGGGCAGCACCATCACACTGCCCCATGGCGTTCTTCAGCCTGTGGACATGAGCTCCCAGCCCAGGTCGATAGATTTGGGTTAGCAGGGCTCCGATGAGCTCTCTGACTCAGGCCCATTCCCCAAGGGCTGCCCCTGCAGGCTCAGGGGCTGCCCCACACCCACAGGCTCTTACCCCAGTGCACGGCGAGGGGGCCCTGCAGGCTGATGTGCTCCACCTGGCAGGTGTAGACGTCCCCGCGCCGGGGGCTCATCTCCAGCATCACCAGGATCTGGAAGGTCCAGTCTCCGTTCTGGAGCAGCTCCGTGGACACCACCCCGGCCGTCTGCTCCTGCCCGTTCTTCAGCCACTTGATCTCGATCCCCCCGGGGTAAAACCCCGTCACGGAACAAACCAGCAGGTCAGGGTGGGGCTCAGACCCCGATTTCGTGGGGGAAACTTTCACCTTGGGCCGAACTGGGGACAGAGAGAGAGAAATGAGCAGGAGACAGAGCAGGGCTCAGAGAGAACAGGTGACAGCCCGCTCCCAGGGAAAGGCCCCAACCCCACAAGTGTTCCAGGCTCTGGCAGAAAGCGCCTGAGGGGAGTCTCATCCTGTCACCCCCATGGGGACAGAGCCAGGGACTGTCAGACCCTGGGCCAATGGTGTGAGCCCAGGGGCTGCTCCCACCCCACAGCCTGGGGCACCCCAAGGGGGGAGGGGCAGGGTTGGGAGGAGGGGAAAGTTCTGCCCCATCACCCAGCCCCCCTTGCCCAGGAAGAGGGGTAGGAGCCACCTGCCCTGCGGGGTCTGAGTGGGGGGCACTGGAGGCTGAACCCCCAGAGGGGCAGGGGGCAGGTCAGTCACACACACACACACACCCAGAGACTGACCCGGGTGGGGCTCTGTTCCCTGCAGAGAGGGGGCACCGCTACCAGACCCGGGGCGGCGGGGGGATGGGAGGAGATGCCTCCCCCGTGACCCCTTCCCTCCCCGCCCCTCCGGCACCTGCCGCTGAGTGACCCCGCCCCGAGCCGGCTCCTGGTCCCCGGGCCCGGGCCCCGCCCTCTCCCCGCTCCCCCGGCCGCAGGCCCCGCTCAGCCCCTCCCATCCCCCGCCTCTGGCCCAGGTCGGGACCAGGGGGATAACCCGGGGGGGGCAGTGTGTCCGGACCCCCCCGCACTCACCTCTCCGGCTCACGGTGAAAGGCTCGGTCGCCTGGTAGTTGTGCCGGCAGAACCGGTCCGCCGCAGCCCGTTTGTACTGCAGTGTCTCGGGCTGGCTGTTCCAGCCCTCGGCGATGGGCCGCCCCAGCTCCGTGTCCGCCACCCACACCCCCAGGTCGCTGTCGAAGTGCAGGAGCTGCTGCCGGTTGTAGATGTAGCGCTCCAGGAACCGGACCCGCTCGGTGCCGTTGGTGAAGTAACACTCCGAGTTCGTCTGATACACGAACCCCCCTGCGGGAGATGGGGCTGGGCTCAGGGACCCGCCGCCGGCTTCTCCCCGTCCTACCGCCGGGCCCGGGGCCCGGAGCAGCGGGAAGGAACAGCCGGACTCCGCCGGGATCCCTGGGGGCTTGGCGGGCGGGCAGGGGTGTGTGACCACAGTCCGGAGGGGCGGCAGAGCAGAGACTGGATGGGGGCACACGGGCACAGGCAGGACGGGGCTCCCCGGGGCGCTGGGGTCTGACACCCCCCCGGATACACCCAGCACCACCCAGGACGGGGCTCCCCGGGGCGCTGGGGTCTGACCCCCCCGGATACACCCAGCACCACCCAGGACGGGGCTCCCCGGGGTCTGACCCCCCCAGATACACCCAACGCCTGCCCAGGACGGGGCTCCCCAGGGCGCTGGGGTCTGACCCCCCGGATACACCCAGCACCACCCAGGACGGGGCTCCCCAGGGCGCTGGGGTCTGACCCCCCGGATACACCCAGCACCACCCAGGACGGGGCTCCCCGGGGCGCTGGGGTCTGACACCCCCCCCGGATACACCCAGCACCACCCAGGAAGGGGCTCCCTGGGGCGCTGGGGTCTGACACCCCCCCCCCGGATACACCCAGCACCACCCAGGACGGGGCTCCCCGGGGCGCTGGGGTCTGACACCCCCCCCCAGATACACCCAGCACCACCCAGGGCGGGGCTCCCTGGGGCGCTGGGGTCTGACACTCCCCCCCGGATACACCCAGCACCACCCAGGACGGGGCTCCCCGGGGCGCTGGGGTCTGACACCCCCCCCCCCGGATACACCCAGTACCTGCCCAGCACGGGGCTCCCCGGGGCGCTGGGGTCTGACCCCCCCGGATACACCCAGCACCACCCAGGACGGGGCTCCCCGGGGTCTGACCCCCCCCCAGATACACCCAACACCTGCCCAGGACGGGGCTCCCCGGGGCGCTGGGGTCTGACCCCCCGGATACACCCAGCACCACCCAGGACGGGGCTCCCCGGGGCGCTGGGGTCTGACCCCCCCAGCAGATACACCCAGCACCTGCCCAACCCCAGGGCGCTGGAGTCTGACCCCCCCCCTCCCGGATACACCCAGCACCTGCCCAGGACAGGTTTCCCCAGGGCGCTGAGGTCTGATCCCCCTGGATACACCCAGCGCTGCCCAGGACAGGGCTCCCTGGGGCGCTGGGGTCTGATCCCCCTGGATGCACTCAGCGCTGCCCAGGATGGGGCTCCCCGGGGCGCTGGGGTCTCTACTCACTTGGGGGCTCCGTGCAATGAGCCAGGTGGGTTCTCAGCACCGTCAGTGTCACTAGCAGAGCCCCAGCCCAGCAGCTCCCGGCCCCCAGGATCCGACCCGCCCCCATCGCTGCTCAGGAGGGAGAGACCTGGAAACTCCTCGGGACCCCCCAGACTGAGACCTTCTCTGCCCAGCTCCGAGCACCAGCCCCGGGACGCTGCCCACGGCCCCGGGGATTGGGCACTCCCAGCCCAGGGGCCAGTCAGCACCGGGGCTGGGCAGCATCATCAGTCGCCAGGCAGAGCCGGCCCCAGCAGGGCTTGGTTCCCTACTTCTCCCTCGTCAGGGGCAGAGCAGGGCCTGGGGTTGGGCTGCAGGACTCACCCGGTGCCTGCCATGGCCCTGGGACAGCTGGAGAGCGGGGCCAGCCAGGGACCAGCCCCCACCAGAGCAGGGTCCCCAGCAACAGGCCTGGGATTAGGGCTGGCTCCATAGTTTTTGCCACCACAAGCAAAATAAATAAATAAAAGCCGCGATCAAGGTCTGTATCTCTTATGCTGCCACTTCATTCTTCGGTGGCAGTTCAGCGTCCGGTCCTTCCCTCCGACATGGACAGAAGGACCCACCAAAGAGCCAGACGTGCCGCCCCCTTCCAGGGGCTGCCCCAAGCACCTGCTTGCTGGGCTGGTGCCTGGAGCCAGCCCTGCCTGGGATGCTCCATCCCCAAAGGCGGATTACAGTTTTGTTGGGCCCTGGGCCACAGCAAGAGGGGCCCCTTCCCGCCCCTTCCACCTGTAGCCCCCCACCATGGCTCCCCCACACTCCTGCTGGGGAAATGAGGTTTGTACATGGGGCTTCCCCCACCCACCCAGTGCTTCTGCTGGGGAATGAGAGAGTTTCAGGAGTTGGCTGAGGAAGGGAGGGAAGCCCAGACAGGGCTCTGACCCCCCAATGGGGCTGTGGTGTCCCTGGGACCCCAAGATGGACCTAATTGGGTAGGATCCTGTTGTCTGTGCCTGCAAGACCTGTCTGGGACTGTGTTCCTGTCGTCTAAATAAACCTTCTGCTTTACTGGCTGGCTGAGAGTCCTGGTGAATTGCAGGAGGCCGGGGGTGCAGGGCCTTGTGTCCCCTCACACCCTGTGGCAGTGTGACCCCCCAGTGCAGAGCTGGACTGGCCAAGCCCCCCCATGTGCACATACCCCCATGTGCAGAAGAGGGCATCTGTGGCCAGAATGAGTGCCATGTGGGGGGTGCCGTCCCTACACTGGGGACAAACCCCTCCTGGTGGTGCTGGATCCACTCTGGGCTGCCGGTAAAGCTGCGCCACTTTGCAGACCCAACCCCAGGAGCAGGTCCCTGGCTGTAGATTTGCAGTATTGCCAACCCCAAATGTTAAAAAATCCTGCAATTCTGTACAAATCCCAGCTGTGGGGTTTATTTGCCTTAAGCTCTTTGAGCCTTAGGGTGCCCAGGGGTCACAGTTTGAAGCTCTCCCCACAGCCCGGGGGCTGGACACTCCCTTGGTCTCCAAGAATGAGGCTGGAATTGTCCTAGACCCATATGACTCCTGGAGCTGGGGCTTTTGGAAAACATAAGAATTATCCTGACACAATCCTGAGAGCCGGGAACCCTGAATTTCTCCATCTCCTCTCGGGGAGGCTCAACACTGCTGCTCTGCCTGGTAACAGCCTGGTCGGTGCAGGGATTTCTGCCATTGGGTGCTGGCCCTGGGCCGGGCTCCCCTGGCCAATGCCAGGTGCTGCCCCCCCCCGGGTGTGACATGTGTCCCCCTCGGCTCCCTAGTGCAGCCGGCCCTGCGCCCAGCCCAGTGCCCGGGGAGAGGAGATGGGCGCAGGACGGGGCGTCCCCATGGCCCAGCTGGCCCTGCTCACCCTGCTGGCCCTGCCGGGCGCCGGGGCAGTGACAGGTACGGGTGGGGCGGGGGCTGGGACACCTGGGCCTGGGGGGCGGCTTCACCCCCAGAGCACCCGGCTTCCACCCTCAGGGGAGGGGACAATGGGGGCTGATGGGGCAGAGAGAGGCATGGGGTGAGCCAGTTGGGGTGGGGGCTACTGGGAGGAGGCTCTCACCCCATAGTGGGGAGGGGATAGGGTGGGCAGGAAGGAGGATGGGAGTTGATCTGGGCAGGGTGGGGCCTTCAGGGAGGGGAGGGTCTCACCTCCATGCCAGTGGGGAGGGGAGGCTGGCGCGGGGGCAGCAGAGGGATCGTGGGGAAGTCTCTGTGGTTTGGGTACGACACAGCCCTGCCCTAGGGGTACAGCCCCCCTTCCCCCACAGGGACTCGGGGGCTGATCTCCCCAGGGGGGCACCAGGCATAGGGGAGATGGGGGAACATTCCCCAAAGAGCCGCGCCAGGGCCAGACCCTGCTGAGCGGTGAGTGCGTCTGTGCAGAGCAGGGAGCCCCTGGCCCCGCTCCCAGGCCTGGCCTGATTGTCCCCCGTCCCCCCAGGGCTCAGACCCATGGGGCGGGGCAGGCTCTGTGGGGCAGGTTCCCTCCTTTACAGTCGCTCGGTGAGATCCTGCCGAGTGAGCTGGGGTCAGCGAACGACTCCCTCAGATGTAGGTGCCCAACTCCCTTGGGCCCTGGGGACTCCCAGCCTCAGCCCCCAGCCAGACCCTTCCCCCCCCGGAGTGTGTCTGACCCCCCAGCGCAGCTTTAATGTCTCTGGCTGGGGAGTTCCCGGGTCTCCCAGTGACCGGCCGTGGGGGGTGAGTGTCGGGGGCCAGGGACTGAAATCGCTCTGAGAACCAGGTCATGGCGACCCCGGGACACAGAATCAGCCCCAGGTACAGATGGCAGAATGAAATGTCTTGTAGTCACAGCTTCCAACTTCCCCCTCCCACATGATTCTGGACCCTTCCCAAGCTAAGTGGGTAGAGACCTGGTCACTACTTGGATGAGTGCAGGGGGTACAGTATGGGGTGCTGTCCCCTCCAGGCAGCGCTGACCCCAATGCCCCAGCGTGATACCAGGGGTCCCTGTGCTCCTGCGGCTGCTTTCCCCTCACACCGGGGAGTCCCAGTGTGAATACCAAGGGGGGTGGAGGTTAGGGGACGTGTGCAGGGGGGCTGGTGCTGACATTCATCTTCTCCCAGGGGACCACATGCACTCTCAAGTGAATTTCTACCAGCGCACGGACCAGTCCCAGCAGGGGTTGGGTGAGTACATGCAGGACTTCGACCATGAGGAGATGTTCTATGTGGACCTGGAGAGGAAGGAGACCGTCTGGCGCCTGCCCGAATTCAGCAAGTTCACCAGCTTCGAGGCGCAGGGAGCCCTGAGCAACATTGCCGTGCTGAAGAACAACCTGGATATCATGATTAAGAGGTCCAACCACACACGGGCTGAGAATGGTACGGCACGGGGATGGGCAGCTTCTCTGTCAGGCACTGCTTGCGGGACCTTGCTCACATGGGCCTAGTACCAGACACAACAGAGACTTCCCAGCCCTGGAGGGCTCTGGGGAGCCAGCCAGCCGGGCCAGGGCTCTGCAGGGCAGGGGGGCCGGGCAGTTCACACCCTCCAGGCTGGGGGCCCAGGGCAGCTCCTTTGTAAGGGCTGTTCATGACCACTGCCCAGTGCCAGGCCCTGCCCCTGAGAGATTCTCAACCCTGCCCCTTGTGCCCCATGAGCCGTCAGTGAAGGGAGCTGGGACGGCCCCGGTGACACCCTCACAGTCCTGGGGAGAGACCCCTGAGCTGGAGCCTGAGCACCAGGGACTGGCTGGCTCAGGGGGGCAGGGAATGGGGCACGGGGCCTTTCCCCTCTGGGGGGTGCTGGCTCCCATCCAGCCCCAGGGCAGGGACTGGCTGGCTCAGGGGGCAGGCAATGGGACTCACTGATCGCTGTCTCCCCAGTGCCCCCTGAGGTGACCGTGTTCCCCGAAGACCCCGTGGAGCTGGGCGAGCCCAACGTCCTGATCTGCTTTGTGGACAAGTTCTTCCCGCCAGTGCTCAGCGTGACGTGGCTGAAGAACGGGCAGGAGGTGACCGAGGGCGTCTCTGAGACCGACTTCTACCCCCGCCCGGACTACTCCTTCCGCAAGTTCTCCTACCTGCCCTTCCTCCCCAGCCAGGGCGACTTCTACGACTGCCGGGTGGAGCACTGGGGGCTGCCCGAGCCCTTCATGAAGCACTGGGGTGAGGCCGGGGCACCCGGGCACCCCGCTGGGCACAGGGCTGGGAGCCAGGACTTCTGGGTTCTATCCCAGCTCTGGGAGGGGTGTAGGGGCTGGTGGGTCAGAGCATGGGGGCTGGGAGCCAGGACTCCTGGGTTCTCTCCCAGCTCTGGGAGGGAAGGTGGGAACAGCCCTCCTCACTCCATGCCCGGTCCCTCTCCCCCTCTCTCCAGAAGCCCAGGTGCCCACCCCCGTCCCCGAGACCACAGAGACCCTGGTGTGCGCCCTGGGCCTGGCTGTGGGCATCATTGGCATCATCGCGGGCACCATCCTCATCATCAAGGGGATGAAGATGAACGCCGCCCGCAACCCGCGGGGCCCCTTGTGAGTAGCCGCTGCCCAGGGAGGCACCCGCAGCCCCTGGGCCCACCCAGCAGCCCCTGGGGAGAGTCCCCCACCCTGCTGTGTCCCCCCCCCCCCGCCAGCCACAGCCCCTCCCCCATCCACACCCCCTGGGGAGAGCGTCCAGCTCCTGTGCCCCCCCAGCCAACCACAGCCCCTGGGCCCACCCAGCACCCACTGGGGAGACCCCCCACATGCTGTGCCCCCCCCAGCTACAACCCCATGGCCCACCCACACCCCCTGTTTGAATAGGAGACTCCCTGGGGTGCTGGGGAACGGCCCCGATCCCTGCCAGCCTCACGTTGGGGTCCAGGGCGCCTGGTAACTGACCCTCTTTGCCTTTCAGATAAACACGGGGAGGAGCCAGGGGCCCCAAATCCCCCAAGTGCCTTCGTGAGACCTGTTCACGCCACTGCCCCCAGCGTCCCTGCTCTGCTTCCATTGGTGCCAGCTGCTATACCCAAGCGGGAGCCCCCCGGCCCTGTAACCGCGCCGAGCCAACCCTCTAGAGACTCACTGGGGAGCCGGTGCCTTGGACTTCCCTCTCATCCCCTGCTGGGCTGGCGGGGGCACCTATCCAGGGAGAGGGCTGCTGCCCATGGGGCTGGGAATGGGGGTCACCCCTCATCAGGGAGCAGCAGGGGAGAGGGCTGCTGCCCCATGGGGCTGGGAATGGTGGTTGCCCCTTATCGGGGGGGCAGCAGGGCCCACGAGGCTGATCCAAACCCCATTGCCGTCATGGGGAAGGTTTCTCTTGACTCCAGTGGGCTCTGGATTGGGCCCCAAGCCTGGCCCCTATTGGCCAGAGGCTGCTGTCAGTCACCCCAGGTAATGCCCCTCCTGCCATTACCGTGAAGGCTTTGGGCCCATGCCTGGGGTGGGGGGCAGCAGCCCCAGTTAAAGGCCTCATTGTGCCCATGTGCAGCTCTCCTGGTGAGCCCAGTGCCCAGCGCGGGGTCTGTGTGGGAAGGGCCCACTCCCTGTACAGCCCCCACCCTGTGCCCCGTGTGTGTCCAAAGCCCTGCGCCTCCCCATCGCTCTGCAGCTTTGCCAACAGCAATAAAGTGGGTTTGGGACATTTCTGAGTTTTTGATTGTGATTTAAAATCTGGTCAGTCTGCACCGTACCTGCGGCAGCCTGTGTTATCCCAGCCTAGCTGCAGTCTGTGCAGGGCACTGGGTCATGCTGGGAGTTAAGGGAGTTTGGTATGAGGGGTAAGAAAGGAGCCAGGACTCCTGGGTTCTGTCTGAGCTCTGGGAGGGGCTAGTCGGGGAGAACTGGGAGTCAGAACTCCAGGGTTCTAGTCCCATTTCTGACACTGGCTCACTGCAAGGTGTGACACTTCCTGTGCCTCAGTTTCCCCTCGTGTGAAATGTGGTCAGTCTCTTCCTGGGTAGTGGTGGGGGCAGCTCTGAAGCTGAGGGATGGTCCACGAAGGGCTGAGCTCATCCCATGACTGGGAGCCCAGGAGCAGGTCCGGGTTTATGGGCCAAGCTCCCCCAGGAATGAACCCTGCAGGGCGAGCAGCTGCAGAGAGACGCTGGCCTGTCTGGGGGCTGTGGTGACGTCCCCCAGGCTGGGGTCACTGTGACGTGAAGGGCAGATTCCTCCTCCCCACCCCCGAATGTAGTACTGAGACCCAGCCCAGCTTCCTCGCACCCCTCCCCTGGCATGTGCTGGGAGACTCCTCCCCCCACCGCCGGCTCCCACCAGCAGCAATTGGCTGCTCCAACCTGCTAATAACGCCACCACCCAACCAAGCTCTCCCATTGGCCGCTGGAGCTTTGGAATAGCCTCCTGCGCTTTCCCATTGGCTGCCGCCATACAGCTGTCCCTCGGGGGAATGTTCCCAGGTCCCTTTAGGCAGCTCCAGACACAGGCCCTGGGCTCCTGCCAGCTGGGGGGACCCTGGGGGGGGGCTGGGCACGTGGCTGGGGGGGCTGTTTCCAGTGGGATCTGGCGGGGCCAAAAGATGATGTGCGGTACCAGGCAAGTATAATTTTTGGTGGTGCACAGCAGGGGTCCAAGTTGCACCCCCCCCCCCAACCTGCCTAAGGCTCTGGAAGGGAGTTTGGGTGTAGGAAGGAGTTTGGGGTGCGGGCTCTTGGCTGGGCAGAGAGTTGGGGTGCAGGAGGTGAGGGCTGTGGGGTGTGGGCTCTGGGAGTGAGTTTGGGTGCGGAAGGGGGTGTGGGAGGCGATGCAGGCTCTGGGCTGGGGCAGAGGTTGGGGTGCAGGTTCTGAGAGGGAATTTGAGTGCGGTATGGGGATTTGGGGTGCAGGATCTGGGCTGGGGCAGGGGTTTGGAGTGTGGGAGCAGGCAGGAGGCTGAGATGAGGAGTTTGGGGTGCAGCAGCCATGCTGCCCCGGGGCTGGGGCGTGGGACCAGAGAGGAGGACTCCGCACAGGCCTCTTCCTACCAGCAGCAGTGAGCTCTGGGGAAAGCCGCCCCCCCCCCCCACATGACACTCACCTAAGCCCCCCCAGGCTGGTGCTCAGGAGGTCAAGTCAGGATAACCCTCTCCCACTCGGAGTCACCTCCTCCTCTGCAGGCGCAGCAGCTGCCTCAGCCTGCCCCCCGCACTGCTCCCTTGTAGCCGGCAGCGGCTGGCGAGGAAGCACAGCACAGAGCTGCAGGGCAGCCACCCACTGCCCAGGGCAGGCAGGGACACTCAGAGAGGTGTGCGGTGCGGGGGGAGAGCTCCAGCCCTGAACATTGGTGGAGATGGGGCCTCCAGGCACGTAATTTTCCTGGAGCCCGGGCACCACAGGCCCAGACAACTCGCTGCCCCACACGTCTGCAGGTGACACTGAGACTGGGGGGGCAGCAGGTGATGATGGGACAGGTCAGTAACACACCGGCAGCTGGGTCACTCACTGAGCTGGGCCCATTCACATGTGTTTTGATTCAGCCACATACACGGCTGGGTATCTAGAAACCAAGGGTGTAGGCCCCACAAGGTGAGGTGGGGAAAGCTGTACCCTGGGAAGCAGTGACTCTGAACTGGACTTGGGGGTCATGGTAGACGCCAGTTGACCATGAGCTCCCAGGGCCGTGCTGTGGCTTAGGGGGCAGGTGTGACCCTGGGCTGTAGGAACAGGGGAATATGGGGCAGGCGCAGGGAGATGGTATCACCTCGTACACGGCCCTCGTGAGATCGTCACTGCTGCTGTGTCCAGCCCTGGTGTTGGCCCTGCAAGGTGGCCACTTGCTGAAATGTTGGCAGGGTTCAGACAGGAGCCACCAAGATGAAGGTCTGGAGAAACCTGCTTTTGAGTGAGAGATGGAGGGAGCCTGTTCTGTGCAGTTTCTCCAGGAGGAGGTTCAGGGGTGACCTGATCCTGGACCAGGTCTGCAAGTACCCACATGGGGAGCAGATTTCTGAGCGCAGGGGGCTCTTCAGTCTCCCAGACAAAGCAGAGTGAGCGTTGGCACTGGGGAGCTGATGTGAGATGAACTTAGACTAGACACAAGGAGCACATTTTTAACAGGGAGGGCCCCTAACCATTAGCACAGCTGAGCCAGTGGGAGCCCATTGCTCTCCAAACACAGCCGTGAAGCTGAGAGTGGATCTGTACACGCAGACCTTGTGTCTGGGGAGCCCCACTGAGTTCTGCAGCGGCACAGGAGCCCACTCACAGCCAGCCCCCGGCAGGATTGAGACTTTGGGTTCCCAAAGGCTTTTAAGAACACCTGGATGGCTGGAACATGCAAACGTGGAGCTGGAGGGAGATCAAAGGCTGGGAAAAGGGGAAGTAAAATGACCTGACACGGCTGTATTTGCACTCTGAGCATGCCTCAGCCGGTTCCTTTAGCACGCTTTGGTGTATATTATCAGGGACTGTTAATTTGAAAGTCGCTGATTTTAGCAGCTTCACCTCCTCCTTGGTTAGTGATGAGAAATATTCTGTTTCTCCCGCAGTAGAATCAGGGACAGACCCAGCGGGGCACCAGGAATGGAGGCGAGACTTACAGGATGGGGACTGGACTGGAGAGCCGTGACCCAGAGCAGGGCCCGGGGGGTCACTGCAGATCCCTGCCCCAACAAGTACTTTGCAGGGTGCTGTAGTAGCCAGGTGGGTTCCAGGAGCTCAGAGCTTTGTCTGCACCCATTTCTGCTGGAGGCAGGGCCGAACTCAGGAGCCACCCAGGGTTCATCACCCCTCCCCCACCCAGTCCAGTGTCCCCATCTGCCCCCCACCCCCACCCCCACCCCAGCGCTCCTCATCCTCTCCCGCTCTCCCACCCGCAGCCAGGGCTTTCCCCAGAAGCTTCCGCTTCCCACCTTGAACTCAAGTAAACCCCCACCCCGGGCAATCCGCGCGCGGCTCTAGGCAGCGTCATCGGTCTCCGGCAGATTCCAGCGGGGCCGGGCTGCGCTGGGGCAGGCTGACGGGCTGGAGCGGGCGGCGGGTTGGGCTGCTGCCGAGGAGGGGGGCAGCGGCTCCCTCACCCCCCCAGGCTCAATCCTGCCCCGCCCCAGCAGGGAGCTGAGTTCAGTTGCCCTCTGAGCCCAGAGGACTTTTGTGCAAAGCCTGAAATCAGGATCAGGGTTGGGGCACCAGAGACTGAACTGCAGGGCCACCCAGAGGGGTGGGAGGGGGTGTCACGGGGTCCCTGGGCGATGCTCTGGAACTGCTCCCCACCAAGCCAGGCAGGACTCTGGGGAGCCTCCTCTCCCTCGGAGCAGCTCACACGGCTTCACCTCCTGGGTCTCTCCTTGGAGCATTCAGCATCCTCTGCCCCTCCGTGCGCTTCCTACAGCGAGTCCACCCCAGCGGGGTCCTGGGGAAGCCACAAGGTCCTGCACCCCCACTTTGCAGGCAGACATTGACTCTCAGCCAGCCAGTAACACAGAGGTTTATTCGATGACAGGAACAGGGTCTAAAACAGAGCTTGTAGATACAGCGAACCGGACCCCTTGGCTGGGTCCATTCTGGGGGGCAGTGAGCCAGACCCCCAGGTCTGCACTTCACTCCTCGTCCCCAGGCAGCTCCAGACTAACAACCCCCTCCAGCCCCTCCTCTCTGCTCAGCTCCTTTCCTGGGCCAGGAGGTCACCTGATCCCTTTGTCTCCAACACCTTCAGCTGGCACCTTTGCAGGGGAGGGGCCCAGGCCATCAGTTGCTAGGAGACAGAGGGTCAGGCATTTCGGGGCACTGGCCCTTTGCTCTGCCAAATACTTAAGAACTGCCATGGGGACACTGAGGCACCAACACAGGATTCAGAGAAAACATTAAGAACATTCTTAGTTCATCACGGGGGGGCAAGTGGGGCAATTTGCCCCAGGCCCCGCAGGGGCCCGCAAGAGAGTTTTCCGGGGGCCCCACGAGTGTTTTCGGCAGGTCTTCAGCAGCAGGTCCTTCAGTGCTGCCGAACACACCCGAAGCAAGTGAAGGACCCGCTGCCAAAGTGCCCTGAAGATTCGGAGCAGAAGGACCCCAGCCACCGAAGACCCCAGGCCTCCTGAATCCTCTGAGTGGCCCTGCTGAAGTGCCCCCTCCCAGCCTGGCTCCCATATCTGAGCCCCCAGCCCAGCAGCACCCAGCTCGCCCCAAGACAGCCAGCGGGGCCCAGTACCTGGGGAACTGGGAGCCCGGACTCCTGGGTCTATCTCTGAGATGGGCCAGTCCTAGCTGCTCCATTGGGAGTGGAGAACAGAAAGTCTGCAAGGACAGGATAACCTGCCCGAGAGGATGTTTAACCCCCACTAGCTAGAGTTCAGCTTCAGTCCTGATGGGGAACTCCTGTTAATCCTTACTACATACACTCCATCCTTATAAATCTCCAGCTCTTGTGTAAATCCAGCTGAACTTTTGGCCCCCATGAGATCTTGTGGCAGTGAGTTCCAGAGGCCAACAACACACATTTCCTTTTGCCAGCTTTAAATTGGCCGCCTTCAGATTTCACTGACTGTCCCTTGTTCTTGTATTAATTGTTTCTAGTACAGTGGGGTCTGCAGGCCTCAGACTGGGGTCCCTGTTGTGCTGCGTGCTGCACATACATCCCAGACTGAAATTGAGGCCACTCCTAACTGTGCCAGGCACAACCCAAACTCCCACAACAGAGATGAGGGCCCCATTGTGCCAGGCACTGCACAGACCCCGACCGAGACTGGGGCTGGATCAGGCCAGCTCTCCATGGGTGAAGTCCCCAGCACCGTAAGGCTGAACCCGGGTCCAGCGTCTCAGTGCTGGGGTCCCCGCGCAGGGACCGAGTGACACTGCAGACACCCGGGTTTTCAGTCCCCCCTCTGCCACCCCACGCTGGGCAGAGTCCAGCGCTGGGGGAAGTGAAAGGGAGAAGCTGGTGGGTTCTAGGGCTCGGAGGGGAAGTAGCCCTGGTGGGACGGTTCCCCCGGGCCAGGCAACCCCGTGATGGGGCCAGTGGGGAGAGAGAAGGGCCCCGTATCACCCATCCCCAGGGCAAGGAGAGCGCAAAGCCCAGGGCACGCAGTGCTTGGGCTGCCGGCAGGGCCCCGTGTCACCCATCCCCAGGGCAAGGGGAACGCAGAGCCCAGGGCATGCAGAACTTGGGCCCCGCGTCCCTGCTGGGGCAAACAGCCATTGCAGCCGACAGGCCCCTGCAACAGAGCCAGCGCCCCCTAGAGGGGACAGGCCCCATAGCTTACTGCCCCCTCCCCCCATCCCCCGCTAGCCTGTCTCCCCAAGCTGCGGCTGGACTAAAGCTGGAGCCTCTGCGGGGGAGAGGCTGTATACCCTCCCACAAGCCAGCCAGCCCCCCCAGTAGCCCCCGCCCCCAATTTGCAGCTCTTTGGTCAAAGACTTTCCATTACAGAGATTCCACTATTTACATGAGTTTAAACCTGCCATCTAATTTCAAGCCTGAACTTGTTGATGATCAGTTTCTATCCATTTGTTCTGGTGCCCTCATTGGTGCTTAACTTAAATAACTCCTGTCTCTCCCTGGTATTTATCCATCTGAGGTATTTACAGACAGCAATCAGCTCTCCCCTACACCTTCATTTGGTCAGGCTAAACAAGCCAAGCTCTTTGAGTCTCCTCTCATAAGGGAGGTTTTCCATTCCTCTGATCACCCTAGTAGCCCTTCTCTGCACCTGCTCCAGTTTTAATTCATCCTTCTTAAACATGGGAGCCCAGAACTGCACACAGTATTCCAGTGCCTTGTATAATGGCAATAACCCTTCCCTGTCTCTACTGGAAATGCCTACCCTGATGCACCCCAAGACCATGTGAGCCGTTTCACGGCTGCATCACTTGGACAGCTCATAGTCATCCTGTGATCAATCAGTACACTCAGGTCTTTCTCCTCCTCAGTCCCTTCCAACTGGTACATCTCCACCTTAGAGCAAAAATTCTTGTTGTTAGTCCCTAAATGCAACCCTGCACTCTTAAAGATCATCCCATTTCTATTACTGCAGTTTTCAAGGTCACCCAGATCTTTTTGTAGGATATTCTGGGCCTCCTCTGTATTGGCCATACCTGCCCACTTTGTGTCATCCGCAATATTATTAGCACACTCCCACTTTTCGTCATTAATGAAAATGTTAAATAGGATTGGTCCCAAGACCGACCCCTGAGGAACTCCACTAGCAACCTCTCTCCACCCTGCCAGTTCACTTTTCAGTGTGACCTGTTGCAGTCTTCCCTTTACCCAGTTTGTTACCAACCTCTCCATTCTCGTATGAATTCCCAAATTCTCCAGTTTCACTACTAATTTCCCATGTGGAACTGGCTCAAATGCCTTCCTGACATCCAGGTGGATGACATTTACTGCATTTTCTTTGCCTAGAAAATGGGTAATCCTCTCAAAGAAAGAGACCAGGTTGGTCTGGCACGATCTACCTGTTGTATTTTATCCCAGTTACCAATCACTTCTATGTCCGTAACTACTTCCTCTTTCAAAACTTGTCCCAAGACCGTGTGTACATTTGGGGTCAAACGAGTGGGCCTGTAGTTTCCTGAATCACTTCCCTACACACCTTTCTTAGAAATTGGTACTGTATTAACCAATGGTGCTGGAACTGGGGTGTGGGGGGGGGAGGCGAGGCTGCCAAGGAGGCCATGCCTCCCGCCACTTTTCCCTTGAACGCTGCTTAATACTGCCCCATCCATCCTCCCCATTCCTGGGCTGACATGGCAACTCCTACCTCTCCTCAGCCTGCCACTCCCTCCTCAGCTGGCCAGGCAGCCCCTAGGCCCACCCGTGAGGTAGGGGCTGGGGTTCGCTTGCAGGGTGAGCCAGGCCAGTTCTGTCAGCTCATGGGAAGGGGGGGTGGGGGGGGCTGCAGGACAAGATGGCCAGGGTCAGAGGCTCCAGCGGGAGAAGGTGAATGGAGGGCAGTGGGGAGAAGCTTCTGGGGGTAGGGAGGACACTCAGGCCCTCCCCCCCATGCTGCAGGGTCCTTCCTCTTCTCCTCCCACCTGTCCTGGCATCTGGGCAGAGGGTAACCCACGCACTCCCCCCCATCTGCTTCTTGGAGCTGGGGCTTTGCTCTCATCCCCGCCCCAAGCTCTGCCATGCTTGGGCCAGCCCCCACCCCTGCACAGACAGACTCTGCCCCCCATCCCCGAGGGGATCTCCTCACCTTCCTGGGGTAGTGGCTCAAGACCCTGCCACTCTCAGCAAGGGGAATTCCAGAGGGGGGCTCTGCCTCAGCTAACCTCAGCTCCTCTTCCCCCCCCACCGAGTGCTGGAACTGGGAGGGGGGCAGGGGGCCATACCCCCCTCACTTCTACAAGGCTCTGGTGCCCTGGGTATTAGCAATTCCCCAGTCATAGGCTCCCCTCTCCAGAGCGGGGGATAGAACCCAGGAGTCCTGGTTCCCACCCCACCCCCTCTCGCTCTAGCCTGTGCTGCCCCCTTGCGTCTGTCTCCTTCCTCACACACATCGCAGCTGGCCGGCTGATGTGGATTCAGCGCCGGGGCAGAGCCGGCGCTAGCAGACTAAGCAATCGCTTAGGGCCCTGAGCAGCTCACGGGGCCCCATGTTCGTCTGATTATAAGAACTGGCCTGTTTTAGTTCTGGGGGGAGATATTCCTGCGCAAGGCCCCCAGTGGGCAGCCCTAGCTCTGCCCTGGGACATCCTGGGCTGCAGGCTTGTTGTGATAACCACAACTCTTCACAGACACCCCACAACCATTCTTAGCTGAGACCACTTCCCTCCCCACCAACCGGGATGTGGGGGAGCCTGGGCCACCACTAGTGCTGGGCCTCTGCCCCTGTTACTGGCTGGAGGGGGTGTTTGTGGAGCAGGGCTGGGTGTGGGGTGGAGAGGGGGGCTTGGCATGGGGCAGAGAGTGGGGAGAAGGGCTGGATGTGGGAGTGGAGGGGGCTGGGCATGGGGGCAGAGATGGGAGCAGGGCTGGGTGTGGGGTGGAGAGGGGGGCTGGGCATGGGGGCAGAGAGGGGGGAGCAGGGCTGGGTGTGGGGTGGAGAGGGGGGCTGGGCATGGGGGCAGAGAGGGGGGAGCAGGGCTGGGTGTGGGGTGGAGAGGGGGGCAGAGAGGGGGGAGCAGGGCTGGGTGTGGGGTGGAGAGGGGCTGGGCATGGGGGCAGAGATGGGAGCAGGGCTGGGTGTGGGGTGGAGAGGGGGGCTGGGCATGGGGGCAGAGAGGGGGGAGCAGGGCTGGGTGTGGGGTGGAGAGGGGGGCTTGGCATGGGGGCAGAGATGGGAGCAGGGCTGGGTGTGGGGTGGAGAGGGGGGCTGGGCATGGGGGCAGAGATGGGAGCAGGGCTGGGTGTGGGGTGGAGAGGGGGGCTTGGCATGGGGGCAGAGAGGGGGGAGCAGGGCTGGATGTGGGGTGGAGAGGGGCTGGGCATGGGGGCAGAGATGGGAGCAGGGCTGGGTGTGGGGTGGAGAGGGGGGCTGGGCATGGGGGCAGAGAGGGGGGAGCAGGGCTGGGTGTGGGGTGGAGAGGGGGGCTTGGCATGGGGCAGAGAGTGGGGAGAAGGGCTGGATGTGGGAGTGGAGGGGGCTGGGCATGGGGGCAGAGATGGGAGCAGGGCTGGGTGTGAGGTGGAGAGGGGGGCTGGGCGTGGGGGCAGAGAGGGGGGAGCAGGGCTGGGTGTGGGGTGGAGTTGTGATTTTCAGGTGATCGCACCAAAACCACAACTTTAACAAACGGTGGCTGCAACTTTTGAACAAACAACAACAAAAATCACAACTTCCTTCCAGTGTTCGCCATGGGACAGAGCCAGAGACCCAGTGCCATTGCACCGGCCCCACCCATGGAGACAGTCTCACTAGGGAGAAGGGGTAAGGGAAAATCCCCTTCTCGATGTGCTGTCTTCTGTGGGGGAGTGTCTCTGCGGAGCTCTGGCCTGAGGAGGAGAGGTTGCAGGCCCAGGGAGGCAAAAAGGTTCTCAGGTGATGGGAAGGTTCAGTCCCTCTCGGAGTTGGCAGAGTTCCAGGGTCAGGACTGCAGATCTGGGGCGACTGAGGGCAGGGTGGCGGCAGGTCCCTCCTGGAACACGCTGGGCTGTCGAAGGGGAGGCCATGTGGTGCTCCCAGTTAGTCCCAGTTGGTCCCAGTGCAACCACATCCTCTCTCTTTCCCTGCTGGGCGGAAGATTTCGGCGGAGCCCTGCACGAGGACCCACCAGACCTGGGCCGAGTGGTGAAGGGATCTGTTCCGTGAGAGGCGGATCGGGGACCTGCCCTACACCCACAAGATGCCCCTTGCTCTGGCAGAGGCTTGAGGCTGCGGTTTTGTAGGCTCAGCGTTTTTGACCAGAACTGGTGCTGGGAGGGGCCCTGCTCGCAGCCTGAGGCTGTTGTACAGGGGGGTCCCTGACATGGAGTCTCTCAGGCAGAGGTCTCGGGGCTCCCAGGTTGGGGAGGGAGGGAGTGACACCGGCTGCACTTGGTGGTGTTGGGAGCCTCCCTGGGGCTGCAGAGGGAGTGCTGTGTTCACTGCTGACGGGCGGGAGAAGACACAGCTCTTAAACCCCGGGACTCTGGGCAGAGTCCTGCTCCGCAGGGAGAAGCCCCCCAGGTGAGCAGACACTCAGTTACCTAGATAGTGAATACTGAAGCCAAGAACACCAATAACCAGGTACAAATACAGCCGTATCCACAGCTGCTGGAAAGAGACGACGTGAAGGCAGCACCGGACACAGAGTACGGTGCCTCAGGCCAGGCAGCCATGACATGCCCTGGAGAGCCGCTGCTCTGGGCCACACCTGAGACTCTCAGTTCGGAGCACCAGGTGAGCGACTGCGCAGGCAGGGAGATGCTGGCTAGAACCCGCCCGTCTCAGGACATGGAGCGCGGGTGACCGATGGTGGGGGGTACACAGGGACAGCATGTGACTGTCCAGATTTAGCATACAGGCTACAGCAAGTTGCCAATTAACGTGTTTTAAGGGTTTGCAACTAAAGACAAAAAACAGCTTTCGTAACTGTTGTTCTTCAAGGTGTGTTTCTCACGTCCATTCCATGTCAGATGGGTGTGCAGCCTGCACCATTGCCAGATATTTGTCTCCAGTGGTACCTGTCGGGCCGACTCTAATGCCTCCTGGAGCGTTGTGTTCATGCGCCAGTATATGAGGTACCACTGGCCCTGCACCATCAGTTCCTTCTTCCCGTTCTCCAACAGGGGGTTACGGAATGGGCATGAACATACGCTCTTGGCACTGGTGGGTGCTTGACCCCCCCCCACCTCGACTGCACCCCTGCCCTGCCCTGCCCCCATTCCAATCCCAAAAATCCCCACCCCAACCCTGCCTCTTCCCCACCTCCTCCCCTGAGCATGCCTCATTCCCACTCCTTCCCCAGCCCTCCCACAGCTTGTTACACCGTGAAACAGCTGTTTCATGGTGGCAAACACTGGGAGAAGCAGGTACATGGCGCGTTCAGGGGAAGAGGTGAGGTGAGCTGGGACAGGGAGCTTGGCTGCTGGTGGGTGCAGAGCACCCACCAATTTTTCCCCTTGGGTGCTCCAGCCCCGGAGCATCCATGGAGTTGGCACCTATGGACGTGAGCAACACATCTGGAAGAACAAGTTATGAGAGGCAGGGAACCACATTTTCTTCTTCGAGTGCTTGCTCATGTCCATTCGGTTCCATTGATTATGTTTGTCATGGCCTTGAACCTGGCCTCTGGCAGGAAGGGCCTGACCTGTGATGCCTTGAGTGGCACCCCTGCGAATTCTATTCTCTGTATCACGACCCACGTGGACTTTTGTTCATTGATTAAGAGGCCCAGTGCCCTGCACATGCCTTGTACCACCGAGACGCTGTGCTGGATGTGACCTTTCGCATCGCCGTTTATCACCTGCTCGTCCAGGTACGGGTAGATCTGAGGTGGGCTGTCAGGGCCGTCCTTAGGATTTGTGGTGCCCTAGGCAGGATTATTAAACTGGTGCCCCTATGCCTGTCTTGCTCTTAGCAACACAAACATAAGCTTACAGTACTGGAAAACTTGCCATATTCACGTTATTAAAACCAGTTTAACTTAACTAAGCCACTGTAATGCTGATGGACTAGCACTAAAAAGCAGCACTATAGAAAAAATTCTGATTTGACAGAATGATGCAAATAATATAATTTTTTTAATTTGTCAACATTTTATTGGAAATTTATATGAAGAGGTATTGAAACAGGGATTAGTTTTTAATTAAAAGCAATCTGTCTGGCTTTTTTGGCTGCAAAATCAGTAATAACGTCATTGTATGACAAAGACAAAGTGATGTCTTGTTCAATTGTAAGACTAGCAAGACCAGACAAGTGTTCCTGACTCATTGTAGAGCGGAGAGAGTTTTTAATGGGCTTTAGTTTTGAGAAACTCCGTTCTCCTGATGCTGCTGTTACAGGAATTGTCAGTAGAATATGGGTGGCAAGTTTGCTGGTATGGATAAACTGTACAATGTCCATCATTGATTTTGCATGTGGCAACAACTCAATTCTTCGTACAGTTCAAGTCCATTTAAATCAAAATGATCACTGTGCTTCAGGAGGCTCTCTAGGTCAGGGGTCCACAACGTGGTGCACGTGGGCGCCATGGCGCCCACAGGGGCTTCTCAGTGCACCCGCAAACTGGCCAGAGGACGAGCATCTGCTGAAATGTTGCCGAAATTCGGCGGCATTTTAGCCCCAACACCTCTGGATGACACTGTTTGCTGCCGAATTTCAGCAGCATTTCAGCGGAAGCTCATCCGCCACCAAGGTCCTTCGTCTGGTGCCCGCCAGACGAAAAAGGTTGGGGACCACTGCTCTAGGTTCTTGCACTTTGTCATTAGTTGCTCTTGTTTTCCTATTTCGTTGAATTTAGTCTCAGTCAGCCCGTTGCCAGCTGAGTGAATGGAACCCCAGGCCGACAGCGGGTTGAGTGGCTCAGCTGGGGTCTCAGCCGCCGGCCTGCTCAGCCTGCTGCCAGGCTTGGGTTCCTTGCGGGTCTCCAGGCCAGCAGCGGGTGCTGAGTGGGGCCGGCAGGTGGGAACCCAAGTGGCAATGGGGCAGCAGCTGGAATCCCAAAGCAGCGGTGGGCTGAGCCATTCAGCCCACCACTGCGTGTCATCAAAAACCAGCTCGCGTGCCACCTTTGGCACATGTGCCGTAGGTTGCCGACCCCTGCTCTATACACTAGTAAGGAGATGAGCATATTACAGTTGTTGGAGGGCTCTATTTAGCAGTAACAGGCCTATAGGAAAGTCAGTCAACATTTTTTGTTTCTCTGATGAAAAAACATGGTTACTCACCTTGTAACTCTTGTTCTTCTTCGAGATGTGTTGCTCATATCCATTCCAGTACGTGTACGGGCCGCGCGTGCACGCTCGTCGGAAGACTTTTACCCTAGCAACTCCAGCGGGCCGGCAGGTCGCCCCCTGGAGTGGCGCCGCCATGGCGGGTGATATATACCCCTGCCGGCCCGCCCGCTCCTCAGTTCCTTCTTGCCGGCTACTCCGACAGTGGGGAAGGAGGGCGGGTGTGGAATGGATATGAGCAACACATCTCGAAGAACAACAGTTACAAAGGTGAGTAACCATGTTTTCTTCTTCGAATGCTTGCTCATATCCATTCCAGTAGGTGATTCCCAAGCCTTACCTAGGCGGTGGGGTCGGAGTGAGAGGTCACAGTGCGCAACACAGCAGAGCCGAAGGCCGCATCATCCCTGGACTGTTGGACCAGGGCATAGTGGCTAGCAAACATGTGCACGGAGGACCAGGTCGCCGCTCTGCAGATTTCCTGGATGGGAACTCGTGCGAGGAACGCCATTGACGATGCGTGGGCTCTGGTAGAGTGCGCAGTTACACGCCCCGAAGGGAGATGGGCCAGGTCGTAACATGTTCTTATGCAGGACGTTACCCACGAGGAAATCCTCTGTGAGGAGACTGGCAACCCCTTGACCCGCTCCGCTATAGCGACAAAGAGCTGAGTGGACTTGCGGAACGGCTTAGTTCTTTTTATATAAAAGGCGAGCGCCCTGCGCATGTCTAGGCAGTGTAATTGTTGTTCCCTACGAGATGAATGAGGTTTGGGAAAGAATACGGGAAGGAATATGTCCTGGTTAACGTGGAAGGCCGAGACAACCTTGGGGAGGAATGCAGGGTGTGGCCGCAGTTGCACCTTGTCTCGATGGAACACCGTATACGGAGGGTCCACGACGAGTGCGCGTAGCTCTGAAACGCGCCGAGCAGATGTGATGGCCACTAGGAATGCCGTTTTCCAGGACAAGTAGAGGAGGGAACATGTAGCCAGCGGTTCAAACGGGGGGGACATAAGACGAGACAACACTACGTTGAGATCCCAGGAGGGGACCGGATGACGGACACACCAGCACGTAAAACGCTTCCACTTGGCTATGTACGTTGTCCTCGTAGATGGCTTTCGACTACCTAGAAGTACTTGTCTTACCGGGGAAGAGCAGTGCAATTCAGACCCAGTTAGCCACGCAGGAGCCACGCTGAGAGATGTAGGGACTGAAGGTCCGGGTGACAAAGCCGGCCGTGGTTCTGTGTGATCAGGTCCAGGTGAAGGGGCAGGGGAACAGGGTCCACTACCGACAGGTCCAGAAGCAGAGAGTACCAATGCTGATGAGGCCATGCCGGAGCAATGAGAATCAAGTGGGCCCTGTCCCTGCACGCCTTCAGAAGGACCTTGAGGATCAACGGGAATGGAGGGAAGGCATAAAGGAGGTGCGTTCCCCATGGAATCAGGAAGGCATCCGCCACCGAGCCCCGCTCCCGGCCTTGGAAGGAGCAGAACATCAGACACTTCCTGTTCGTGCGAGATGCAAAAAAGTCCACGTGGGGATGCCCCCACCTGCGGAAAATTGTAAGGGCAACGTCCGGTCGAAGGGACCATTCGTGGGCGCTGAAAGACCGACTGAGATGGTCCGCCAGGGTATTGCGCACCCCGGGGAGAAAGGAAGCGACGAGGTGGACTGAGTGGGCTATGCAAAAGTCCCACAGCATTATGGCCTCCCGACAGAGAAGAGGAGAGGAGATCTCGTCCCGCCCTGCTTGTTGACATAGTACACCGCTGTGGTGTTGTCTATAAAAACCGAGACACAGCAGCCACTGATCTGCCGATGGAAGGCTTGACAAGCAAGGCGAACCGCCCTCAATTCTCGGACGTTGATATGGAGAAGCAGATCGGGAGGAGACCAGCGACCCTGCGTCCTCAACGTCCTGAGGTGAGCTCCCCATCCCAAGTCCGATGCGTCCGTAGTGAGGGACATCGAGGGCTGTGGAGGGTGGAAGGGACGCCCCGCACAGACGACGGACTCGTCCAGCCACCATTGGAGGGAGAAGAGTACATCCTGTGGGACTGTGACGACAGTATCCAACGGTCGCCTGGCGAGGCGGAGCTGAGGAATGAGCCACAACTGCAGAGGTCTGAGCCGGAGCCTGGTGTGCTCCGTCACGAAGGTGCAAGCCGCCATGTGTCCCAAGAGCGTCAGGCAGGTGTGAGTAGACGTTAGAGGTGCTGCCTGCAACCTCCGGATGATGTCCGTCAATGCCTGGAATCGGGACGAGGGGAGAGTGGCTCTGGCCATGGTAGAATCCAGGACAGCACCGATAAATTCTATTCTCTGGGTAGGGGAGAGAATGGACTTTTCCACGTTTAGCATCAGGCCTAGGTTTGTGAAAAGGCGGCTGATCATGTGGACGTGGGAAAGCACTCGGCTTGCTGACGGCCCTCGGATAAGCCAGTCGTTCAGGTAGGGAAATACGTGCACCTGGTTGTGACGAAGGAAGGCGACGACTACGCCAATGCACTTCGTGAACACTCTCGGGGCCGACGAGAGGCCGAACGGAAGTACCGTGAACTGGTAATGACGGTTGCCTATGAGGAAGCGCAAGAATCTGCGATGGGGCGGGAAAATGGCGACATGAAAATAGGCGTCTTGCATGTCGAGGGCGGCGTACCAGTCTCCAGGATCCAGGGATGGGATAATGGTCCCCAAGGAAACCATGCGGAATTTCAACTTCAACAAATATTTGTTGAGTCCGCGGAGGTCGAGGATGGGTCTCAGACCTCCCTTGGCCTTGGGAATCAAAAAGTAGCGGGAGCAGAACCCTCTGCCCTTCTCGTTTTGCGGAACCTCCTGAATGGCACCTTTGTCGAGGAGCGTTTGCATCTCCTGGAGGAGGATCTGCTCGTGAGAGGGGTCCCTGAAGAGGGACGAGGGAGGGGGGTGGGAAGGCGGGTACGAGGCAAACTGCAGGTGGTATCCAAACCGCAGCGTGCGGAGGACCCAACGGTCTGAAGTGAGCCGGCACCACGCAGGGAGGAAGTAGGAGAGGCGGTTGGAGAAGGGTGGAGAGGGGTTCACGGAGGAAACTGGTACACCGTCCTCGGGCGTATCTTCAAAAGGAGGGCTTCGAGCCGGAAGAAGGCTTAGTAGGCCCTTGGCCCTGACCCCCTTGGTTACCCGACTGTCTGCGCTTGCCATTTCGATTGCGGCGCCTGAGAGAGTCTTGTCGCTGTCTGGCCATGGGGAAGGGCCTACGGTGTTGTTGTTGTTGTTGCGGCCGGAAGGGTCTACGCTGTGTCACGGGCGTATGCATTCCAAGGGCCCGCATAATGACCCTGTTATCTTTCAGGCTTTGCAGCTGCGGGTCGGTGTTATCAGAGAACAGGCCCTGGCCCTCGAACGGAAGGTCCTGGATGGTATGTTGGACTTCCGGAGGAAGGCCAGAGACCTGCAGCCAGGATATACGACGCATCGTGACCCCGGAGGCCAGAGTTCTGGCGGCAGAGTCGGCCGCGTCCAGCGCCGCCTGCAAGGAAGTGCGTGCAACTTTCTTTCCTTCGTCCAGGAGGGTGACGAACTCCTGACAAGCGTCTTGCGGGACGAGCTGTTTGAATTTATCAGCCGCTGTCCAGGTGTTAAAGGAGTAGCGGCTGAGGAGAGCTTGCTGGTTAGAAACTCGCAGCTGTAATGCTCCCGCAGAATAGACCTTGCGGCCCAGTAGGTCCATCCTTTTCGCCTCCTTGGACTTGGGGGCTGGCGCTTCTTGCCCATGGCGTTCCCTCTCGTTCACAGATTGAACGACGAGGGAACATGGGCGCGGGTGGACATATAGGTAGTCATAGTCCTTAGATGGAACCATGTATTTACGTTCTACCCCTCAGGCGGTGGGGGGAACGGAGGCCGGTGACTGCCAGATGGTGTTGGCGTTGCTCTGTATCGTTTTTATAAAGGGCAGGGCAACACGAGTGGGTGCGTCAGACGTGAGTATACTGCACACAGGGTCCTCAATCTCGGAGACCTCCTCGGCCTGAATGTTCATGTTCAGCGCCACTCGCCTGAGGAGGTCTTGGTGTGCCCTGAGGTCCAGGGGGGGCGGACCCGTGGATGTCGTTCCCGCAACTGCCTCATCAGGGGAGGAAGATGAAGAGAGTCCTGGCAAGAGTGGGTCTGGTACCTCCGCAGCCTGGAGTACCGGTTCAGGCTCCTGAGGGATTTCCGCAGCCAGCGAATGGGGCGGCTGGCGTTCCTCGGGATGGTGGGGGCCGAGATGCTGCAGCCTCTGGAGCCCTCCGTTCTGGGTCAGGCGCACGTGAGGGAACGTGCTGCGGCCCCTGGGCTTGATGGTACGCCCAGGGGGTCCAGAAGCCCCAGTGCTGCGGCCCCTGCTCCTGGCAACTTTCCGGGAAGATAGCGGCTGGTCTGTCAGAATCCAAATAGATGCTGTCGGTACGGGAGGATACAGAGCCTTGCCTGGAGGGCCATGGGAGGGCCGAAGGATGATAGCGCGAATGCAGCGCCCTTGATGGCGACGACCTCCTCGGTGCTGGAGATCGGTGCCGTGAGTCATACCGGTGCCGGGATCGGGACCGGGACCTGCGACCAGCGCGGTGCCGGGAGGTCGACCGGGATCTGGACTTGCGGTGCCGTGAGTGGCTCCTGGAGTCGCAGTGCCAGTAGCGGTGGCTCGAGCCCGAGTGGTGCCGAGAGTATCTGGATCGGTGCGATGATGACCGGTGCCGCGAGTACGACCGGTGCTGTCTAGGAGAGCGGTGCCGGGACTGCGAGTGGAGTCACGAGGGAGACCTCCCTCGGGATCGGTGCCAGGATCGCGACCAGTGCCGGGATCTTGAGCGGCGCCGGGTTGGAGAATCCGGGTACGGTGCCCTCATCGGGGTTGGCTTGCCCTTGGAGATTACAACCCGCACCGGCGGTGCCGGGGGTTGGGGCAGCCCAGGCTCCGTTAAAGCAATCAGGTCCCGCGCCGACGAGAAAGTCTCGGGCGTGGACAGAGATACCAGCTCTACCCCAGATCTTGGCAGGGAGCTGGGAGGGATCGGACTCGACGGACCCGCCGGGCCCGGAGTCAACGAAGCCCCTTGCACAGCCAGCACGGCCGGCGTCGGCAGTGGGTGCTCCTTGCGGGGCCGCTTAGCCGGAGTTGAGGATGTGGAGGGCCTCTTCCCGGGAGCCGGTGCCGGAGAAGGGCCGTGCCGGTGCGTCTTCGCGGTGCCGGAGGGTTCCGGTGCCGGAGCCGCGCTCGGTGCTGAAGGCGTGGGGTGAAGTGCCGCCTCCATAAGGAGCATCTTCAGGCGCCGATCTCGGTCCCTTTTCGTTCGCGGACGGAAAGATTTACAGATGCAGCACTTATCTGAGATGTGCGATTCCCCTAGGCACTTCAGGCAGGCGTCGTGGGGATCGCTGGTGGGCATCGGCTTCTGACAAGCCGAGCACGCCTTGAATCCCGGCGAACCAGGCATCAGCCCGGCGCCGGGCGCGGGAGAGGGCTAGAGCCCTGAACCCGATAACAAAGTATAACTATATACACAACTATAAGTATAACTAGAACTATAACTACAACTACAGAACTAAGTAACTAACTACAACAGTGCGATTGACGAGAGAAGCTGGGGATGTGGAGGTCAGCTATGCCGCGCTCCACAGTTCCAACGACCGACACGGCGGTCCACTCCCTTCCCCATCCCAAACTTGTCACAAATAATTGTCAACAACTTAATTTTCTGTTTTTGGCTAAGATATTGATTTTTTTTTTTTAAAAAAAATATATTGAAATTGAATTCAGGATTCTTAGCAAGCATTTTTGCCAAACAAATTTGCTCAATGACAATCAAAATGGCAACACAGTACTGCTTTCATGCTTGGCTCACCCCCCGCCAACCTGGTGGTTCAACAGCTGCAGTAGAAGAGGAGATAGGTGGAAAACTGCATGTCTTGGGGTGCAGAGTGGCAACAGCAGCAGCAAACCCTCCGGTCCGATCACACGCCAATGACCACCACTGCCAGCTCAACGGACCATGGTGAAGTTAGCACAGCATCTGATCTCAGGGACGGGGCACCCATGGAGCCACAGCAGCTCATCCTGCCCTGTGCAGCTCCCCCCGGATGAGATGGATCACTGCCAGTCCAGGGGAGAGATGTGCTCCCCAGCTAGGGTGACCACATCCAGATGTCCTGATTTTATAGGGCCGGTCTTGATATTTGGGGCTTTGTTTTATATAGGCACCAATTACCCTCACCTAGGGTAACCAGACAGCAAGTGTGAAAAATCAGGATGGGAGGTGCGGGGCAATAGGATCCTATATAAGAAAAAGACCCAAAAATTGGGACTGTCCCTATAGAAGTGGGACATCTGCTCACCCTACCCCAACCCCCTGTCCTGATTTTTCACACATGCTATCTGGCTATCCCCAGCCCAGCCGTGTGTGACCATTGCAATCCTGGCTGCCTGCGAGGAAGTGAGTTACTTTCACTGTCATTCCTCAGCAGGTAGGCAGCCAGCCTCACCTCCCCCCCCCCACACCTCACCCAACACAGCCGTGACAACCCTCACGCCGGGGGAAAGAGTCACACTCACAGGTGAGCATAGGCGGCAGGTTTATTTTTGGTGGTGCCCGCCCCCCCGCTGTCGCCCTGTAAGCCGATATAAAATGAAGCTACAGTGCGTCGGCACCACAAGATTACAAGGGTCAATTAAAAGTGTAAAGTCAGAAGCAGCACTTGCCTGCTTCAATATACAGTATTATATTTTGTTGCACTTGTTGTGAAAAAGTGGGAATGTTCTTAATGTTTTCTCTGAATACTCTGTGGGTGCCTTAGTTTCCCCTGCAAGGTGCCAATTGAAGGTGCTGAGGACAAAGAGATCAGAAGAGATCCAGAAGAGACACAAAGGCTAGAGGAGGGAGTGTCAGTTTGGAGCTGGCTGGGGAAATGGGGAGAGGCCCAGAACTTGGGTCTAGGCTCCCCAGCCTCCAAGATAGACCTGACTGAGGGGTCCTGTTTTCTGTACCTACAAGCTTTGTTTTAGACTGTGATCCTGTCGCCTAATAAACCTTCTGTTTTACTGGCTGGCTGAGTTGGGGTGCAGGGACCTCTGGTTGCCCCAGGACCTGCCTGGGCACACTCACTGTGGAAAGCGCACAGTGTGGAAGGGCATGCTGAATGCTCTGAGGTCAGACCCAGGAAGGTGTAAGCGTCTTGCCCCGGAGACAGTCTGCTCAGAGAGAGGAGGCTCCCCCAGAGTCCTGACTGGCTTTGTATGGAGTGGTTCCAAAGCATCCCAGCATCCTCTTCCACACCATGCACTTCCCGGAAGTCCAAACAGGCACTGACATTCTCCTCTGGCCTTTGTCTCTTTTCCAGGCATTAGGAGGCCACCTGATCTCTTTGTTCTCCAACACCTTCAGTTGGCACCTTGCAGGAGAGCGACCCAGGCCATCAGTTGCCTGGAGACAGGATTTCAGCCATTCTCTGTGCAGACGGCATCACACTGGCACTCTAGGGCTCTACAACAATCACACACCCTTATCCCACCATCTAGATCCTTGAGAAATGCATAGGGGAAACTGAGGCACCCACAGAGTAGTCAGAGAAAACATTAAGAACATTCCCACTTTGTAACACCTGCATACTTTAAAGGGTGTAAAATAATCAAGTATTGTGCTAGACACAATGATACTCCAACTGACCACCAAATTTAAGTTGCACATTTTTCCCCTCAAATGAGGGCTCTGGGAGGGGCTGGGGATGAGAGGTTCACACTGCAGCAGGGTGCTCAGGGTTGGGATGCTGGGGGCGCAGGCTCTGGGGTGGGGCAGGGCTGGGGATAAGGAACTTGGGATGCAGACAGGCTGCCCCAGGGCTAGGGCCAGAGAGGACTCCCACCCCCTTACTGGCAGAAGCAAGCTCCAGGGGAGGGACCGCTCCTCTCCTCCCTCCCCCTCCCCCTCCCCCGCGGCACACTCACTCTGCACCACGGTCACTGCACATGCTCCTAGGGACTCTCTCAGGTCCAGAAAGCCCACTCGCCTCCCCTAGGATGGGTACCGGGGCAGGGGGTTGCCATCATGTGTGACCTCCCCACCCCTGCAGAGCTTCCAAGCATATGTGCCCCTCCCCTCTCCCTCTTCCCCTCCCCTGGTGCTCCTGGAGGCTGCCTGCTACTGATCTCTCTAGCCTTAGGCAAAAGCAGCACAAAGGAGAGAGGCACTGGCTGTTTTCTTTCAGGCAGGGCAGCTCCGAGGCGGGGGCAGGGGAGAAACCCAGCTCCAAATATTGGTGGAGCACAGCCCGCAGCCTTGAATATTCCTGGTGCTTGAGCACCTCGAGCCCAGCCCCTGCAGGTGAGTTCCTTCCCAGAGACTTCCCAGCAGCCAATCCCCTCCCTCAGACTGTGCTGCATTCGGCTCTCTAGGACCCAGCAGCTCTGCTCTTACATGCTCCACTGCTTCCCGTCTGTCCGGGCTCCCGGCAGAGCGGTGCCCCCAGGCAGAGTGGTGCCCTAGGCGGCTGCCTGTTCTGCCTATGGCTAAGGACGGCCCTGCGGGCTGTGATCAATGCCCTGCACAGCGTGAAGCCTCACGGGGCTGCCAAAAGGCCAAAGGGAAGCGCAGTGTGGCCCACCATGAACCCGAGGAAGTGCCTGTGTGCCCGGAAAGTGGAGATATGAAAACCTGTGCCCTTCAAATCGAGGGCGGTGTCCCAGTCCCTGGATCCAGGGGGGATGATGGAGGCCAGGGAGACGGGGCAGAATCTCACTTTCCTGAGCGACATGATGAGTCGACGCAGGTCCAGGGTTGGGTGTAGACCCCCCTTTGCCTTGGGAACAAGGAAACAGCCGGAGTAGGATCCCTTTGCTCTCCGCTCCGGGGGAGTCACCTCCACCGCCCCAACCCGCAGCAGGGCCGGCAGCTCCTGGGTGAGACGCTGCTCGTGAGCAGGGCTGTCGCCTTTGATGGGAAGGCGAGTGGCCTGACACAGGTCACATCAGTTGAATGTCCCTGTCCCTTCACATGCAGGCCCTGAAACTCTGGCAGATCCTGCATGTGGCCTGTCCACGAGTCTCCCCCAGATCATTCCGCCAAGTAGTGTGGGTTTGAGGCCTGGACACCGGGGCCTGCGCCAGCCTGGGAACAAGGTCTCTTTTCAGGGACTAACTCCTGACAACTGTCAGCTCTTCACAACAGTCCAGCAATGACCATTGGCAGGAAGCTGCCAGAGTGAGAGGCTGTTCCAGCGACAGCCACAGGGGGTAGGAAGGCGCTGGAGGGGGCCGGGCGGGTAGGGCCCCTTATACCGGTGCAGGAGGCCCTAGAGCCAGCCCTATGGATACCAGTCAGGGGGAAAGCCCCAGCACCGGGGCACGCAGCGCACACACCTGACTGGGACTGGATATGAACAAGCACTTGAAGAATCAGCCCATCCTGATCCTCAATCCCTTGGGCCAGACAGTGCCGGAGCTGGGGCCCTCCAGAGGGGAAAGGCCCCATGTCTCAGTCATTATCCCCGCCCGAGCCAGCCAGCCCCCCACTGACCCCGGCTGAAAGCAGGGGTGTGTTGTGCCGGGTGCTGCCCAGACCCACAGGCTCTGCCCGCAGGACAAAGGTGAGATCCCCCTCCCCACGTTACAGCTGGGAACGGAGCCCTGGGCAGAGGGAGGGATTGGCCCAAGATGACACATGAAATCAGAGGCAAAGGTGGGAGTGGAACCCAGGAGTCCTGGCTCCCAGCCACCCCCACCCTGGCTGTAGCCCATGCTGCCCCCTAGTGGGTGTCTCCCTCCTTACACATGTCCCAGCTGGCCAGCTGGCAGAGGCAGCGCCACGGGAAGGGCTGTAAGGAACTCCCGGCCCACAGGTTTGTGTGGTAACCACAACTCTTTGCAGACACCCACAGCTGTTCTGGGCTGCAGCAGCTTTCCTCACCTCGGGTGCTGTGATGGCAGCTCACTCCTGGGGAGCAGAGGCAGTGAGGGGGATGTGGGGCAGTGATAGGAGATCAAGGCTGGATGGGGAGCAGAGCCGGATGGGGGGCAGAGTGGGGAGCAGGGGCAGTAGGCAGGGATGGATGGGGGCCAGTGAATGGTCGGGAGGGGAGCAGGGCTGGATTCGGAGCAGAAGAGATGGTTTTGTGAGTGCTCCAAATAGCAACTGTTCTAAACTGTTTCCCCAAGTGCGGAACAGAACAAGTCCCGACTTTCTTCCCACTTGAGCCTCGGGAGACCCAGAGACCCCAAGGCAAGAGTCACCAGCCCCACACGTGGACCCCCCCCAGCCCCATGAGGAGAGGGTGCCCTCTGCAGAGCCAGGAGGGAACAGCAGCCACAGTGGGAGCACCACGCGCAGGCTGGGGAGATGGGGGGGTCGGTCAGGGCCCCTGCAGGGCCCAGTCACAGACATTGGCAGGCAAAGGGCCCCAACACCAGCCAGGCCTGGGCTGCACCAAACACTTGGGTCAAGGGAGCTGCAGCGCTCCAGGGGGTGACAAACTCGCTCTGAGCGACGCAGCTCAGCTGGCCTGCGCCCCTGGGCCGACAGTGCCGGGATTTCAAGGGCAAAATCCCTGTGACCAGCTAGGCTGAGCCTGCACCAAACCCCCCCCCCCCCCCCCCGCTCCAAACTCGGTTACCAACCAACATTCGAGACGTGCTGCTCACGTCCCTTCCATTCTAGGTGAGCACCCACGTTCGCTGGTGGCAAAGGTTTCTGCCTTAGCTGTATCCCCAGGGCCGACTGTGGTGCCCTCTCGAGCCCCGTGCTCCTGCGCTGGTATATCAGGTACTGTCGGCCCTGCGCCTACTCGGTTCCTTCTGGCCGGCAGCTCCGACAGAGGGGCAGGCGGGTGGGTAAAGGAATGGACGTGAGCAACGCATCTTGAAGAACACCACTTACGAGAGGTAGGGAACTGGTTTTTCGTCGAGCGCTTGCTCGTGTCAATTCCATTCTAAGGGACACACAAGCAGACTCCACAGAGGTGGACTTGGAGTTCAGTCTTACCGATTGGAGCATTGCGCTGCCAAAACCGGCATCATCTCGAGCTCACTGGGTCAGAGCATAGTGCAAAGCGACTGTGAGGATGGATGACCAGGTAGAAGCCCGACAGGTTTCTTGGATAGGCCCCTGTGCCCTAGCTGAGTGAGCCATCATAATCACCAGCGGGGGGATCTTTGCCAGCTCATAACAGGAGGGGATGGAGGCCGTGATCCAGGACGAGACTCTCTGGATAGACACTGGGCAACCCTTCATCCTGTCTGCAGCAGCGACAAACAATGGCGTTGACTTACAGAGCAGCTTTGTTCTATCCATGCAGGAGGCCAGCCCGTCTGACGTCCAGGGATGCTGCCTGCATTCCTCCTCCATCGCATGAGACTTCGGGCAGAGGACTGGACCAGAACGGAACAGGGAGACAACCTTGGGCAGAAAGGCGGGTGCAGATGCAGCTAGACCGTGTCAGTATAGAAGACTGTATAAGGTGGCTCTGACGTGAGCGCCCTGATGTCGGACACCCTGCAGGCCGAGGTTACAGTGACCAAGGAGAGAAACAGGAAGCCAAGGGTTCAAAGGGGGGACCCATGAGCCTCGACACCACCAGATTCAGGACCCACAGGGGGACCAGCTCCCGGACATGCAGATAAAGGTGTTCCAGACCTTTCAGGAACCGCGCGTTATGGGACAGGCAAAGACCGACCTGCCATGAAATGGAGGGTGGAATGCCGAAATGGCCGCCAAGTAGACCTTGACCGAAGAGAGCAACCAGCCCTGGAGTTTAAGGTGCAGCAAATAGCCCAGGATGTCCTGCAGTGGGGCCTCTTCAGCCCAAAGGTGTCAGTCCGAGGCCCAGCACGTGAACTGCTTCCCCTTCCTCACATAGGCAGCACTGGTGGAGGGTTTCCTGCTGCCCAGCAGGACCGGTTGGACACCAGCAGAGAGATGCCCCTTTGTCCAGACTCAGCCACGCAGCAGCCAGGCTGTCGGGCAGCACCACTATGTTCGGTGCAGCAGGTTCCCAGGGCTCTGGGACAGCCAGTCCGGCCGGAGAGGCAGCTGCAGGGGCTGGCCTCTGACAGACCCGTGCTGGCGAGGCCGCGCCGGGGCTATGGGGTGACAGTCGCTTTGTCCTGCTTCACCTGTAGCAGGACCCAGTGGAGCAGCGACACCGGTGGGAAGGTGAACGTCAGCGTCTCTGAGCACGGGATCAGGAAAGCGTCTGACAGGGAGCCCGTGTCCCTGCCCTGCAGAGACCAGAACCTGGGGCACTTCCTGTTCTGCCGGCACATGTTCCAGTCCAGCCAGAGAGTCCCCCACCTGTGGGAGATGAGGATGACTGGATGGAGCGACCACTCATGAGAAGGCCCTGCTGAGGGGATCGGCCAGGATGTTCTTCGCACCAGGCAGGTGGGCAGGTACCAGGTGAATGGCTGAGCACCTCCTGACTCCTGGCCGAAGCCTTGGCCCCACCCTGCCTGTTGATGTAACACACAGTAGCTGTACTGTCCATCAGGCCCTGCATCCCCGGGCCCCAAGGGCGAGAACACCAGGCAGGCCAGGGGAATCGCTCGGAGCTCCAGGACGTTGATATGAAGGGCCAGGTCACGTTACAACCACCAGCCCTGGGTGTTGAGCTCACTCAGATGGGCTCCCCAGCCCAGAACCGACATGTCTGCGTCCAGGGTGAGCAACGGGGTCGTGAAGGGAGCTCCCTGCAGCGCTAGCTTGGGATCCAGCCACCAGTCAGGGCTGAAAGGACGTGGCTCGGCCCCGTGACCACTCGGTCCAAGGCCCTGCCTGCTGGGGATACAGACCACAGCCAGCCACGCTTGCAGGTCCACAGGCAAAGTCGAGCATGGCTGACCACGTCCATGCAGACAATCATAAGTGGGTGTGGGCCACGGTGAGAATAAAGGGACAGGAGCATAATTCCCAGGACAGGGCAGGGGTCACTCCTCCTCTCCCACCCAGGGGACAGTGCAGCACACAAGGGTCCATCTGTTCCAGTGCTGCACCACCCCACAGAGCCCTGTTGCCAACAGACCATCCTGCTCCACACCCTCTGCCTGGAAACAGCCGGGAGCCTGTTACTCAGCAATGGCCGAGGGGGTCACTGGTTTGGTCGTCACACCAGGCGAGTGACTGCGCAGGCAGAGCAGTGGACACTGCTGGGTAGAAACCCCTGGTCTCAGGGGCATGGGGGCATAAAGGCTCCAGTGAGCAGCAAACCAATGTGTTCTAACAGTTAGGAATGAAATGGAATCAACCTGCCCCAGTTCCCAGTCCCTGGGCCAGCCAGTGCACATCCCAGGGCTGGAGTGGAGCCAGCGCTCATGGGAGGGGGCGGAACAGACCCCATGCACCAGTGCCCCCGACCCTGGGCTGTACAGACCCCGGCTGAGAGCAGGGTGTGTTGTGCCAGGCGCTGCCCAGACCCAGGGGCTTTGCTCGCAGGAGCCTGACGGCAGGACAAAGGGAGATTGCCCCCCCGCCCCCCCCCCCCCACATTACAGCTGGGAACAGAGCCCCACAGAGAGGGAGGATTTACCCCACTGCACACAGGCCTGGCTCCCAGTCACCCCCTGCTGCCCCTTGTGGCTGTCTCCCTGTTTGCACAAAACCCAGCGGACAGAGTTAGCATCCTGGGAAAGACTAGAAAATCCTGGACTGCAGTTTGGTTGTAATAAAAATTTTTAGCAGACACCCCGCGACTGTTCTTAGTTAGCTATGGCAACTTTCCTCCCCTCGGGTGCTGCTGCCAGGCCAGCACCAAATTCTCTGAGCGACCAGCTCCGCCAGCCAGAGCCCTCTGCCGACAGCGCCAGGATTCCAAGGGCAAAGGGGCCTGTACCAAGCTGGGCAGGGGCTGGACCGAGAACATGGGGCGCCGGAGCTAAAATCCCCTCTCCAGGGCACCACAGCTCAGCCAGCCTGAGCCCAGCAGAGTGGGTGCTGGGCTAACAGAAGAGTTCTCCTGCGACCTTGCTCCCACCCATCCGAGGTGGATTTAGCGATGGCAGAACCCGCCCCCCCAGTGTGTGTCTATAGGACAGTGCTGCCCCCAGGGGTGTTTCTAGCACAGACACAGAATCACAGACCACCAGGAGGTATCTAGTCCAACCCCCTGCTCAAAACAGGACCAATCCCCAAATAAATCATCCCAGCCAGGGCTTTGTCAAGTGGGGCCTTAAAAACCTCTAAGGAAGGAGATTCCACCCCCTCCCTAGGGAACCTGATCCAGGGCTTCCCCACCTGCCCAGTGACATGGCTGGCTGGGACCCAGCACAGCTCTCAGGAAACCATCCCAGCCTGATCTACCCCTGGCAGGCTGGAGCCTCCACCCAACCCTAGGAACAGCTTCTGAGGGGGTCATTGCCCTCATGTCGGGGGGGACAGACCTGCCCTGTGGGGGAGTGCTGGGAGGGGCAGGTCTGGGGCTCCCCACTGGCACCACTGCCCCAGGCTGTAAGCCTCAGGAAGGGGATGCGGCAGCACCAGCTCTGAAACCAAAGCGGGGCCTAGAGCCCCCACCTCCATCCCTGGCCACAGAACCCCATTACACACCCCATGCCGGGGTCAGGCAGCTGAGAAGAGATAGGATGTGCGGGGAGACCCCAACACTGCAGGGGGCGTCCCCAACCCCCAGCATTTCTGGCTCCCCCCTCACCCCCTTCCAGCCCGAGGGTTCACGGCTCAGCAGTCGCAGGCCGCTAGAGCCCCTGAGGCTCCGTCCCCCTCCAAGGGGTGCTTTGCAGAGCCCGGGGCTCTAGTCCCAGCTCCGTCTACAGGGGTTGGAGGGGGATGGGGTCGGTGATTCAGGACTCCGGGGTTCCATCTCAGCAAGTAGGGGTGTCTAGGACTCCATCCCACGTCTGCCACGGGCCGGGTGACCATGCTCCCAGGCCCAGCGGGCACCGAGGAACAAAGGCCGGGCAGAGAGACCCGCAGAGAGAACAGGGACTCCAATAATATTTTCTTTATTTACATGTTCCAGGCTGGAAAGGTCGGAACAGCTGAGCCCACCCTCGGGGTCTGACAGGGCGGGCAGGGGACGGGAAGGGAAAAGGGAGGAGTAGAAAACAATTGTGCAGTCAACATAAAAAACAGCCCCCCTCCCCGCCCCCCCGGTAAGGAGCATGCTGCCCAGGCTGTGCCCCGCGGGCTCTGTATACTGCAGTCCTGGAGCCGGGCGGGTGACACCCAGCTCTGCAGGGCCCTGTGGCCCAACCGCTGCTCAAATAAATAAAGCCTCCCCGGAGAAGGGGACGAGGCCGCCGACGGGACGTGAGATGGGGGGCGTCCAGCGATGCACCCCAGAGCAAGTGAGGGACCTGCAGCTTCCATCTGTCCGGCCAGGCCCCCTCAAACCCCCAGCCCCACCCCCCAAGAGCAAATCCAAACGTGGAGACTTCCAAACCCTTTAAAACCCAAACTCTGCCCTGGGAAAAGCTCCCATGCGTCAGAACCGAACCAAACCAAACGGTAAAACCTGGCTGGGGTCGTGCCGGGGCCTGCACAGGCTGTGCCCGGCAGGTGCCTCTGCGCAGACAACCCCCAGGGGCCTCTGAACTGTAAACACTGGGGCAGTGCCCATGTCTGTGAGGGGGCAGTCACTGGCGCCCTCCTTTGCCTTGGGGGTGCTGCCCGCCGGGTGGAGCTGCTCAGTCCGGTTCACATGGGGTCCGGTCCCGCAGAGCCTCTTCTGAACCTGCCCACGCTTCCACCTGGCCACGATGCCGCCCGCCCACTGCCATCACCGCCACAGCTCTAGCCGGAATCCGAGTCGCTGGTGTCCGAGGATGAGGAGCTGGAGCTGCTGCTGCTGGAGTCGGAGCTGGAGCTGCTGGCACTGAGCCGCGACACGGGCACCTGCTGGGCAGACTCCGGCTTCTCGTTGGCTGCAGGGAAATGAAGGAGCCGGTTAGCAAACAGAACACGGCCTCTTTATCCTGCGCTGGGGAGCCAGGCTGGGCTGGCAGGGGCTGCAGGTCGGGAGTGAGGGCACCAGCAGAGCTGGAATCATTCCCTCTCACCCAGCTCCGAATCCCTGCCTCGCGGACCAATGCTGATGCCCCACAAATGGAAGGCAGGGACCTCCCGCCCCTTGCCCAGCACTCACCCTTCTTGGGGGGCTTCTTGGTGGAGTTGAGTTGGCCGCTCACATCCTGCAGCCGCTTCTCCAGCTCCCGTTTCTTCTCTAGCGCCAGCTCCTCTTTTGTCTTCCCCACCGGCTTCTTCATGGCTGCAGTGAGTGGGACAGACGTGCTCAGAGGGTTCCCCAGCTGGCTGCCTCCCCGAGCTCCCCCTACACCCACCCCGCCTGGGAAGCAGACAAGCACACCCCTGCACTCAGCCCCACCCCATCTCTGTACAATGTGCACAGGGGCAGAGCGCACTGCCCCCCATCCCTCGTAAGACATACGGGATTGTGTACATGCAGGAGAGGGGGTCACTGCTGAGATCTCCCCCCGGCTAACTCACTGCAAGGCTCCCAGGCATCTCCCTCATGCTAACCCCAGAACATCCCCCCACGCTCTCACTGGGAGGCACCCAACCTCCTAAGCTCCCTGATTTCCCACCCTAACAACTTCATCCCCCTCCATCCTTGCGGCAAGGCTACCAGCCCCCCAGCTCGTATCCAGCGCTTCTCTGCAGTAAGTCTTGGGGCGCTCCCTCGACCACGTCTTTACGCCCGGCGGCAGGGCAGGGCCTCTCTCACGTCAACACCACGAGGCTCAGGGACTGAATCGAGGGATCTGTAGCAGGGCCGGGAACTGAATGCAGGGCTCCCACATCCCAGGCCAGAGCCCAGCCCAGGACCATCCCCCCCGACTCACTCTCGCTGTAGGGCTTGCGCGGCTTCTTGCGCAGGCAGGACAGCACATAGCGCTCCAGCTCCCGCAGGGTGGAGGGCTTGAGGGTCTCGAAGTCGATCTCAATCTCCTCGGGGTTAGAGTCGCGCAGCGAGGGCTCCCGCGACTGGATGATGTGGACCACCCGCCCCAGCTTCTCCCCCGGCAGCTTGTTAATGTCCAGGCTGAGCTGGCGCTTCTCGTCGTAGGTCATGGGCTTGCTCTCCTCCTCCTCCTCCGAGTCGTAGAGCATGGGGGGTGCCGGCAGTGCCCCCTTTGACACCTTACTGGAATTCCTGTCCGGGGGAGGTGGATGTCATGCATGGCCAGATACCCCTCTTCTGGGCCACTGTGTACCACAGAGCCAGCCCTGCCACCCACATGGCCAGAGACCCCATCCGGGCCACATCTCCCCACACACACCCGGCCACCCACATGGCCAGAGTGGAAATCAAAAAGAACCTAACCGGGAACTGAAAAAGCAAGACAATGCTTGTTTATCCTTTTCCAATCTCTGAGGGGAACTTAGGTGTGAGACAATCAGATCTTCTGGTTCCGAAGGCTTGAAGGACATAGTGACCAGAAACAATCACTTCAGTTCACTAACTTGCTCACCAAATCAGTTGTAAACACAAAGTTTTTGATAAGCTTCTTTTCTTTTATGTTTCCAAGACATGTGAGGTCATTTTACTGAATTAAAAATCAGTCCAAAAACGTTTTGTGCCTTTTTAAATTGCATTCCAATTTCCATCAAAATAGATCACAACAAATCTAGTAAATAAATGCATCATTCCCAATTTCTTTGCACAGTAAAACACGCAATATAATGGCTTAAATAACAACGTAGAGATCTACTGTTTCCTCCTGAACAGCAAAAAGTATCACTAAGTTTAGCATAAAGCTTATATTCAGTTACATTACAACATAGGAACAACCGTACCGGGTCAAACCAAACGTCCATCTAGCCCAATATCCTGTCTGCCGACAGCGGCCAAAACCAGGTCCTCCAGAGGGAATGAACGGGACAGGGAATCAAAAGACCCATCCTGTCACCCATTCCCAGCTTCTGGCAAACAGAGGCCAGGGACACCATCCCTGGCTAATAGCCATGGATAGACCTATCCTCCATGAACTTATCTAGCTCTTTTTTGAACCCATTTATAGGCTTGGCCTTCACAACAGCCTCTGGCAAGGAGTTCCACAGGTTGACTGTGTGTTGTGTGAAAAAAAAAAAAAAAATACTTCCTTTTATTTGTTTTAAATAAGCTGCCTATTCATTTCATTTGGTGACCCCTAGTTCTTGTGTTATGAGGAGTAAACAACACTTCCTGATTTATTTTTTTCACACCAGACATGGATTTTATAGACCTCTATCATATTACCCCTTAGTCGTCTCTTTTCCAAGCTGAAAAGTCCCCGTCTTATTACTCTCTCCTCATATGGCAGCTGTTCCATACGCCTCATCATTTGTTGCCCTTTTCTGAACAGTTTCCAATTCCAATACATCTTGTTTGAGATGGGGTGACCCCATCTGCACGCAGTATTCAAGATGTGGGGGTACCATGGATTTATATAGTGGCAATATATTTCTGTCTGTATCTCTTTTTTAATGATTCCCAACACTCTCTTAGCTTTTTTGCAAATTAACATGTTTTAATGATTCTCAACTAACAAGAATGACCCTTTGTAGGAAAAGAACTAAATACAATGGCAAAACAGAATTTCAATCCAGATTTTCTGCTTCTTGATTGAAATCAATCCACCATGATGGCCACAAATCTACCTCCTGTGGGTATCGCAGGAGCCAACCCACCACCCAAGGGATCTGCTGTGGAACTCATGTGGGGCTGGGGGGTAGGTGGAAGCGGAGAGGTGAACAAGACCCTTTGCTCACACCCTGTCAGACACACCCATCAGGAAGCTGATGCTGCTGAGACAAGGATTCACGTGGAAGGGGAGAGGTGCTCACACTGAGGTGCTCCTAGGGACCCTGGAAGCCCCTGCAGCCACAGTATGGGGACCCCAGGAGCTGCCCACTGGATGTCAGACCCACGCTGTCCCAGGAGCAGCTAAGCACAGTGAGGACCTGTACCCCCACCCAGCCAAGGGCATCTCAGGGAATCAGCAGCAGGCAGCCGTCAGACATGCTTTGGCTTGTTCATACAAGGTCATCGCCACGGTCGATCCGCCGGGGAAAGAAAGTCATCACGCAGCTGCCCTCGCCACTCTGCTGCTGGGTGGAACACAGGCTGCCCTGCCACCTCCACGTATCCCCACCACCCCACCCTGCTCACTTGGTGATGCTGCTGCTGCTGCTCCCGCTGGTCCCTCCACTGCTGCCCCCTGCTTTTTTGGCCTTCTTCAGCTGGGCCTGGCGTGCCCGCGCCTCCTCATCACCTCCCCGGCCCTTGTGCTTCTCCGATTTCTTCTTCCTTTTCTTCTCCTTCCTCTCTCGCTTCTTTTTGGGCTTGGAGACCGGGCTCTGCGAGAGGGCGGCCAGCTGCTCATGCACTGCCCGCAGCTGGGGGGAGAGAGACACACCAGTGAGAGGGGACCCAGAGACACGAGGGGGCTGGTAAGCCAAACCCTGCACAGGGCAGCCAGCTGCTCATGCACTGCCCGCAGCTGGGGGGAGAGAGACACCAGTGAGAGGGGACCCAGAGATACATGAATTCTCACCAGCTGCAGCTGGAGAGGGATGCCAGGGAGCAGAGGAACGGAGCTCAGCGCTAGCCCAGAGAAAGGGCCCCCGTGCAAGGGGGCCAGGACACAGCTAGGGAACCCAGGGAAGATAGCGCCCTTCCTGTGGCCAGGAGGGAGATGGAAACCAGAGACAGCAAGGAAGACTCAACTAGGGGCAGAGGGACTAACTGCTAACTATGGGACAAGAGGCAGTCCCAGAGGCAGGGAGACAGCACCCCACGGAGGACCTAAGTGCTGAGTGGAAGGACCAAGCCAAGCACTGGCCCCTCAAGAGAAGGCACTGCCTTCACACCCCTACGGTCAGGGTCGACGGCCTCACCTGCTCCTGCAGCTCCGCCAGCCGGTTAGCGCGCTCCTCCTCCGAGTCAGAGCTCTCCTCGCTCTCTGACGAACTCTCGCTGCTGCTCTCTTCGTCGTCCTCATCCTCATCTTCGTCCTCATCCTCGTCGTCGCTGGACGACTCCTCGGAGGAGGATTTCGAGAGGGCTCCAGACAGCCCAGCCGACTGCGGGTTAGTGTCCAGGGGCTCGTCCGGCATCTTGGCATAGCTGAACTCGAACACGTCCTGCGGGAGGGCGAGGGAGGCCAGGGTTAGCGGGTGCAGTGGGGACACAAAGGCGTGCTGAGTCCTGGGGCAGGAGAGGGGAAGTGCCACCTGGCCCCCGCTGCCCCACTCACCTGCAGCTTGCGAGCCATGGCCACGACGTCATGGTCGGGCGGGTTGTACTTGTAGCAGTTGGAGAACATTAACCGGACATCAGCAGCAAATTCCTGTGCATCGTGGTAATCCCGGTTCTCCATCTTCCGCTGCACCACAGGCAGAGAACACAGGGTGAGTGGGGTTAGCTGCACCAGGGAAGGGGCACAGACCCCCCCCCCCCCCCCCAAGGTTCTCCCCAGACTGGGCTGCAGCAAGGGGGCTCAGAACAGCCCATCAGGCAGTTACCACTGGCCAGAACCTTCCTGGCACAGCTGGGGGCAGGACAGCCCCCACCACCCCCGAGGAGGGACAGAGTCTCAGGCTGCCACAGGGCGGAGATGCGGGGCGATCCAGCAGTCTCCCCAGTGGGGGACCTCTCTCCTGCAGACCCGCACCAGGAAGGCCTCAGCTCATACCTGGACAGCACGGAGGTTTCTGGGATACCCCCTTCCTAGGGCAAGGTCACAGACCGCACATCAGCGATGCCTTGATACTAGGCTCTCTCCCAGTCCCCAGAGGAAGACTCCAGGACGCACCCGGAGGTTCCCCAGCACCCCTTTCCCTCCCTCCCTGCAGAGCCCCCAGACATACTTTGATGGTGCTGAGGTCCATGGGGCACTTGATGATCTCGTGGTAGTCGTGCAGCCCCAGGGCCGAGGCGTCGACGGGCTTGTAGAAGGGCCAGGCGTAGGCAGCGTGCTTCTTGGACACCAGGTCCTTGAGGATGCCGTTGCAATACTTGAGCTGCTCGGACAGCTTGCCCTTCTTGGAGGTCTGGTGCTGCTGCGAGTCGGGCAGGTCCTTCTTAGGGGGCTTGATGGGGCGCCCGCTCTCCCGCCGGGTGGGGATCTTGGCCGCTTTGGGCTCCAGAAGGGTGGCCGATGGGGATGACTCCCCGCTAGTGGCGATGATAGCGGTGGGGGTGGGGGTGGTGGTGTCCGCTTTTCGCTTCACACCCTTCTTCTGTGGGGCAGGGACAGAGAATACGAGCACTGTGCTGAGCAAGCCCGCCAATTTCATGCCTATACAGAACCAACTGAAACCCCAAACCACACAGCATCTGTCCCACATGGGACAACTGCAGAAGCCCCACCGCCCTGCGGCCCAAATGCAAACAGCACCCCCACAGCCAAGTATTTTCTGACCCCCATGTGGCCAACCGCAGCCCCTTCCTCCAGGTCTGCAAACGCCACTCCCTCCACAGCAGGACAGACTGCAGACGGCTCAACCCAGCCAAACCCCTCTGCCCCACAGGCCTGACCCACCAACCCCCCTGCCAGTCTCACCAACTGTTCACTCGACCAGCCCCACGCCAGACAGGTGAGTGCCTACCTTGGCCACGGGCTGCGTGGGAGCGGGCACAGCCAGCACTGGCTGGCAGGCGGCGGAGTGCAGTGATTTGAGAAGCGGTGCCGAGATCACCGAGGGGTGGGGGATACTGAGCACAGTGGTGGAGATCTCAGCGCTTGGGGTGTAGAGCGAGGTGTGCGAGACTGAGGAGACTGCAGGCACTTGGTGAGCTGCGGTGACTGCTCCTGCCAGGAGAGCTGGGGGAATACACGAGCACCAGTTAGCACCAGCACCTGGGAACATAGTCAGCACCAGACAAGGACTGGCCCAATGTCACAGCTGACCATGGAACCCAGGAGTCCTGGCTCCCAGCCCACCCATCTCTAACCACTACATCCCCCACATTTCCAGACCACCCTTCCAGGGGGACCCTCATTCCTCCATGTCTGGGATCTGCTTACCCCACCCCTCTGGAGCAAACTCCAGCCAGTCTCCCCGTCACAGAGTGCACGTACCTGCCGCCCGGGAAGCCCCCTTCTTGTGGCTGTTCCTGGCCACGGTGATGACAATCTCCTGCTCCTCTGCAGGCATCTGAGCCACTTTCTGCAGGAAAATCTTCTCCAGGGTCTGGGCCATCAGCACAATGTCATCCGTGGGCTGTAGGCCAACGCAGAGTGAGGGATTAGAGGGTGCAGGGAAGGGGCTGGGGCTAACGCCGGCTCCAGGGAAAGCCCAAGGAGGAGAGCACTGCAGGGAGGCCTGGCTCTCACCTTGTTGTAGATGTAGCAGTTGGTGAACATGGTGTTGAAGTCCTGCATGCACTCCGCCGCCCCCCAGTAATAGTTGTTCTCCAGACGCCGCTTGATGGTCCCCATGTCCATGGGCTGCTTGATGATCTTGTGATAATCCTGCCGGCAGAAGAGCACAAGGGGCCAGGAGGTCAGTCACAAGGCGTGAGCCCTACAACAAGGATCCCAGTCACACGATCAAGGGAGGGGAGTGGCATCTCAGTCCAGAAATAACCAAGAGGAGCACATGGACACAGGAGCTGTGTAAAGTCACTCATGCACACAGATCTCATTCCAGTTTCTACACTCAAGTCACCTGGCAAAGGACAGGGATTGTATCCACTCACGGACACTTCCTAGGGTGCCTGCAGCCTCCCAACGCTGGATTCAGCCTCGCATACAACTCAGGGACAGGGACCCATGCGCACCCCGGAGCAGTGAAGCCTAAGCTACTGGGCCAGCTGGTGACCATGAATGGCTGAGGTCCCAGTGAGGCAACAACCTGGACTACTCCAATCCCAGGAGGGAGACGACAGGGCTGGGAGACTAAAGCTAAGGAAAGCGCAAACCTAAATGGAATTTACCTCCGGGCTTTAAATCCTTGAGCGCCACAGGTGCACGGGGGGCTGGCGTTTAATATTGGGGTCACGTGATGTCTTCTACAAATTCATGGATGGGAATCTGCAAAACGCATTCAGGGCACAAGAGATTAGGTGGGGAAGTGTCCGGGTTACCTGTAAAGGGGCTGCCTCACCTCATCTACACCTTTGTAGGGAGCCGTAGCGTGGGGCGGCTGGTCTGGGGAAGCTCCCAGGACAAGCCAACCAGGCCGGATCTACAGGGACCTGGAGACCCTCAGCTCTGGGACAGCATGGAACCAGCTGAGAGACCACCACAGGTCGGGAAGGAGGAGTTGGGGATAGCACAGCCCAGGCACCTGCAGCTGCATCTTTGTGGCATAGACCCCAGGATGGGACAGTGCTGTCTCTGGGACTGTCAGGCTGGGGGGTAGGGGGGAATACTTTAGGTTAGGCCACATGGTGAAGCAATATTTGAATGAGGCATCCACCTAACACCCCTGGAACAGCACACACACCCCAAGCCAGTAAGGATCAACTGGGGACAGACAGACAGACACACACACACGCACCTCCCACCCTCTGGGCCTCAGTCACTCTCATGCTCAGCCTATAGGGCTCATTACCGGCAGGCTCAGCTTGACAGCATCGACGGGCTGGCGAAAGGGCCAGGCGAACTGATGTTTCCACAGGGCCTTCATCACCACCTTGTGGAGATACTGCAGCTGGTTGGTGACCCTGCCTGGCTTTTTTGGGTTGGACACCTCCGGTGGTGGAGGGTTCACCTGAGGCAGGTGCAGGGCTGGCACTGACGCCATGGTGGGGCTCTCGAAACCCTCGTAGAGCAGTGACGGCTTGCGGATCCGCTTGCCTGGGGTCGACTCCGTCGCCAGGCCCATGAGCCCAGTACTGCCCTCCCCCAAAATCCTGAAATGGGAGCAAAGACACCATTAAAAGGGTAACTCTAGGACTAAGAAGCTCATGCCATCTGGCCCTGGGCCACCAGCACACAGAGCAAAAGGGCCCGCAGACACCACAGGGGCAGGACACCTGGGGTGGAGAGAAAGAACTCTGTGTCTGCTGGCGACAGCTACTCTTGGGTCCGGGAAGGAGCTATTCTGAAAAGTCTCCCCAAAAACCATTTCTGAAGCAAAGCTGAGATGCGCCCGTGCTATTTATACCCACTCCTAGGGCACAATTAGTGATGGAAAGATTGTGCTGCTTCTCTGAAAACATCCATCCAAAACCAAGCAAAAGGCAGAGAGGAAAGTATACAAAGGCAATGCGCCTCTGGGATGAGGGTGAATTCTCAGCCACACGCATGCCCAGGGAGAGGCCATGAACTCTAGTCAGTTGCCACTAGCCTAGGGTGGCATTCCCAACTGTTTCTATGGGAGCACGAACCAAGGGTCTCTCCTAAGGGCCCAGACCCCAGAGATCTTGCTGTTGAACACCAACATCCCACACAACACTAGTGTGTCACCAGTGAGGGACTAGCTATGAATCCACACTGCAGGCACCAGAGAGATTCAGGGCTGCAGAGCCAAGGTTCTGGCACACATCCAGGTTATGTTTGGAAACAAAGGGCGGCAGATTAGCTCCATGAAAAACCTCTTATTTCTATGCCTTCTACACAGGATACTGTTCCCTAGAAATCACTGCCCAAGGTCCCAATGGCACAGAGCAGGGCCCTCCAGCAGGATGTGGAAGGGACAGGAGATGGGGACTCCACTTAGGTAGCATTACACGCCCATGAGGCACAGGTAGCACAAGCAAAAGTCAGACCACATGGGGGTCTCCTGCAGCTCAGCAATCTAGCATGGAATCTACTTTAAGGCCAGTCTGAACTCCTGCGTATCCCAGGCTGGTACATTTCAACACTTCTCTCTAACGCAGCGGTTACTGTGCAGCGGGACCCCAAAGTCAGGATGGGTTGCCAGGGCCCACATTAGACTGCCTGGGGCTGGCGCAAAGCCCAAGCCTCACCACCCAGGGCTAAGGCTTCTGCTTCAGCCCTGGACGACAGCGCTCAGGTTATAGAACCCCCCAGGGATGAAGCTCTTGGGCCTTTGCTTTTGTTTAGTAATTTTTGTGGAGAACCCCATCTCCAGTGAACCAAATCACCTGTGGCATACAGACACTCCCCGGGTTACAACCCGACTTATGGAAAATGTTCTGTAAGCTTTTTTGGGTGCATAATTGTCGGAAATATGTTCCCGACTTAGGCAAAATTCAACTTATGCGTAAGTCGGGGAGCTTCTGTATAGAGCTGTGCTGTGCAAACTAGCCAGAGTCGGCCAGTGAATACACTCAGGGGAACAGCATCAAAAGAACCAGACATCCCCACCGCACACGCAGCAAGGCACTGGCAGGGGCTGGGACTGTGTCATCAGGTTGCTACGGGGCCCTCTAATCACAGCCCTGCAAAAACCAGGGGAACCAAACTGGTGTTACAATCCCAGTTCAGAGCTTGCATCCTGCTTAACAAGACATGGGGGGGGGTGTTACCCTGGCTCCACAGTGTGGGGGACCTGGGTTTCCTAGCCCTGGCAACCATCCAGAAGTCAGGGCCTACTCTTGGGATACTGAGATCCCCCTCCTCCTTGCCGTGTCTCCAGACAGGGCCCATGAACAGGCTGATAAAAGGTGGAGTCAGGAGCCAGTGAGCAGCACCAGGGGCCTCACGCTGTCATCTGGAGAGAGAGGTGTTTCCCTAACACTTGGGAGACGCCTAGCAAAATCACCACTTCAGCCCTCCGTAAGCAACTACTACTCAACTCCAGAGCAAGTGGTCTTTGCCAGGGGACTAGCTCTGACAATTCCTGCCTTCCCTGGGGGGCCAGATGCCGGGGTGGGGTCTCCCTGTCAGAATGCCCTGCGCTGACACATCAGGGTCATGTCGCTAACAGCTCATCTGTCATGGGCAGGAGGCCCTGTGCGGGGGATTCCCCAGGCTGTGTGGACACACTCAGATGCCAAGGATAAAGGGACAGGAATCTCAGTGCCTCTGATTAGCCAGAAGTAATTCCCAGGAGGACAGGGTGGGGGTCACTCCCCCTTTCCCACCCAGGGGACAGTGGCACAGAGGGTCCATCTGTTCCAGTGCTGCACCACCCCACAGAGCCCTGTTGCCAATACACCATCCTGCTCCACACCCTCTGCCTGAAGAGAGCCGGGAGCCCATTACTCAGCAATGGACAATGGATCACTGGAGCCGAGCTGAAAAGCCACTTGCAGATCTAGTCCACGCCTGAGAAGCTTATTGCTGTTTGGGTTGGGTTCAGTGTCAGGTGTGGCCCAAGAGGTCCCCTTGGGGAGTCTGGAGACAGGCTGAGGTTGTAAGCAATCCCAAAGGGTTGACCTCACACCTGTTCCCTCTCAGCCACTCCAGATAACAAGGGGGCTGGAAGCAGGGATCACTGAGTAGAATCCTCTAGGTTGTACAAATCAGATCTGTTCTTAATGACCCCTTCTTCTTGCCTTGACATGAACCCATGAATCCAATCTTTCTACCTCCAGGGACTAGGAGCAACCTCCCTTCTCTCCCAGAGGGGCAGGGCTAGTGAACAGTGGTGCGAGCAGGCCAGGGGCACCTGGCAAACTGGCCAGGGCTGACATGTGCCTGACTCACCCCCTCCCTTTGCCACAAGCATGACTGCACAGAAAACTCACCCCTCCCAAGCCCAGACCCCACTCCAGTGACAGCACAGCCCTACCTCGCCGAACGCCCAGTCACTGAAGCCGAGAAATAGCAGTGGCAGGTCTCAGAGTTCCCATGCACACACCGCCAACACGTGGCAGGTGCAGACCCAGCATCTTCTCACAAAAGGCAAATAAAAGGCACCCAAAACACATGCCAGGACAGCCAAGAGTTGCTAAAATAAGGGCATCCCCCAAAAGGAAGAGCAAGACAGAAACTGATTTTGTGTAAATAAACCCAAGGCATCAAATGCATAAACTCCCCACATAATACAGGAATCCCAGAGGCAGCGCGCCCCCATTTAATGCATTGTTTAAAAACAACCCACTCCACAAACACATTGGCAGTGTCTGGCACTCCCAATTACCGTCATAAAGCAAACAGTAGATAATGTTTTCACCCCTCAGCTCACAGAGAGCCGAGAAGCGGTACCTCCAAGGTACACACCTGTCAGCAGGGGCTGGCACCCCCAATTAACTGCAGAAACACAGGGTGCCAGGCCCCTGGCTACCATACAACGGGATCAATCCAAACCCCTGACCCTGCATAGACAGACACTCTCCCCCACGCAACACTGCGAGTTACACACAAGAGCGCTCCGAAAGGAATGCTGAACGCAAACCAGCCCCAGGCCCTGCATGGCCCCCAGCAATGGAAAGTGAGGGTGTAAATAAAGCCAAGTCCCCTAACACACAGCAAGGGCTCACTGAGGACACACCATTTCCCCCCGCTAGAGACAACAGCGCAAAATAACTTTGCATATAAGATCCCCGCAGCAGCCCCCGCCTAACAGCAGCGCATCCAAGGCACCCAACCCGCAGCATGGCCTCCCCATGCCATACACCACCCCCCCACCCCCCGGCAGAGACCCAGGTACCTACTTGTTGTGCGGATTCACATTCTGCAACATGCCTGCAGCGGCTGCTTTCCAGGGTCTCTCCCCCAAGAGTCCACCTCCTCCTCCTCCTCCTCCTCCAGAGCCTGGGTCCTCGGATGACCCCCCCACCTTGCCAGGATGCGCGCGCAGGGCGGGAAGAGGAGCCCTAGCGACACATGCTGTTCCCGCACGGCTGGGAGCAGGGCTGCGCGCTGCTGAGCATCCCCGGCCGAGGACAGGCGGCGGCTCCCCCCAGCGCACCCGTCACCCGGGGGGAAGGCGCCGGGGGAGGGGGACGAGCCTGGCACCCCCTCCCCTCCCCCCAGCGGGCTAGGACCAGACGCAGGGGCTCAGGCTAGCAGCGGCCGCGTGCCGGGCCCATGCGCAGCCGCGGGGCCGATGGTCTCCAGCGAGGCGAGCAGCACCAGCAAGGGGGGCCGGGGCCCCAGCACCATTCACCGGGTTTACATGAACGGAAGCAAAGAAAATGGCGGCGGCGGCTGAACGGAGGGGGGTGCGGGGCGGGGGGCCCCCTCTTCGGAGCCCCCGACGGGCTCCAAATCCTGTCGGGATCCGGTCAATATAGGGCTCGTTGGGTCCCCCGGCGCCTCCTCTGCCCGTAGAGGCCGGTCCCCGGAAGGATAGTCTCCGTCAGAGAGGCGGATGGCACTGGATTGTACTGGGATCACTGGCCCGGCTCCATCTTGGCTGCCAGGGGGATGGGGCGTTCTGCGAGGGCCCTCGAGGCCGCAGGCAGAGGTCTCTACGGAAGCCGGGGAGATCCTGCGAACCCGTAGGTGGTGTGGAGGCGGTGGCTGGGGGCTGCCCGGGGGAGGATGGATCTGGATTGAATCCGCCCCTTCACGGACTAATCCTCGACCAGCTCCTTCCTCCGTTTCAGCGAAATGGCGCCTCTCAGCCTGTCCCCAGTCGGCCTTATATAGACAGCGGCTTGCCTCTGATTGGCCGGCGACAGATGTGACATCACCCCGCCATCCGGGCTCGCCCCTTCGCCGGCTCATTGGGCGGAAGCTTGCCAGACGCCGCGTTCTGATGGGCCTCCAAAACCATCAGTCACATATTCGCTCTTCCCCGCCCCCTCGTCAGGCGCTCCAGCCGCCGGGCTAGGCGGCGCGCGCTGCCATTGGCCAGCGCTGCAATTCGTTGCTGGCTAACTGGCTGCCGAGTCACGTGGGGCGGGGCGACAGTTGGAACTGGCAGTTGGCTGTTGTTGTGCTGCTCCCCGCGGGGGAGGGGGAGAGGAGCGAAGCGCCATTTTGAGCTGCAGCAGAGAAGAGGGCGGACAATGAAGTGGCTGCTCCCTTCAGACGGACCCTGCGCCGCCCCACTGCGCCCCACATACACCGCGAACCCTCCAAAACCCCCGTCACAAACGTGCCCCCGAACTCACACCACCCCAGCCCGGGCCCAGACACCGACACCCCATCACCCCTCGCCGCAAGAGACGGGGACAGGACCCCCGCCAAGCTGCCCGGTGCCCCCCAACTAACCTGGCACTTGTGCCAGCTCCTGGCGCCAGTCCAGCCTCTGCTCAGACCCTAACAGCACCGTCCCCCTCCCAGCCGTCCCCCAAACATGGGGGCACCCGAAATCCTTCCAGAAACAGCCCTATGCCCCCCACAATGCTAACATCTCCCGCCCCCATCCTCCAGCCCCTCTCCAGCCCCCTCAGGGCAAGTCAACAGCACCGTCCCCCTCCCAGCCGTACCCCAAACATGGGGGTACCCGAAATCCCGCCAGAAATGCCTCCCTATGCCCCCCACAATACTACCATCTCCCTCCCCCATCCTGCTGATACCAACCCCTCCCCAGCGCCCCCATCAAAACAGATGTCAACAGCATCGTCCCCCCCATTCCAGCCATACCCCACATACGCAGTTAATCACCCCCAAACATGGGGGTACCTGAAATCCCACCAGAAACGCATCCCTATGCCCCCCACAATGCTAACATCTAACTCCCCATCCTGCTCTCATACCAACCCCTCTCCAGCCCCCTCAGCGCAAGTCAACAGCACCGTCCCCCCTCCCAGCCGTACCCCAAACATGGGGGGTACCCGAAATCCCGCCAGAAACACATCCCTATGCCCCCCACAATGCTAACATCTAACTCTCCATCCTGCTCTCATACCAACCCCTCTCCAGCCCCCTCAACGCAAGTCAACAGCACCGTCCCCTCTCCCAGCCATACCCCAAATAATGGGGGTACCCGAAATCCCACCAGAAACACATCCCTATGCCCCCACAATGCTACCATCTCCCTCCCCCATCCTCCAACCCCTCTCCAGCCCCCACAACGCAAGTCAACAGCATCGTCCTCCACATCCCAGCCATACCCTAAACATGGGGGGTACCCGAAATCCCGCCAGAAGCACATCCCTATGCCCCCCACAATGCTACCATCTCCCTCCCCCATCCTGCCCTCATACCAACCCCTCTCCAGCCCCCTCAACGCAAGTCAACAGCACTGTCCCCCTTCCCAGCCGTACCCCAAACATGAGGTACCCGAAATTCCACCAGAAACATCCCTATGCTTCCCACAATGCTAACATCTCCCTCTCCCATCCTGCTCTCATACCAAGCCGTCTCCAGCCCCCCCAACGCAAGACAACAGCATCGTCCCCCCCATTGCAGCCATACCCCACATACACAGATAATCACCCCCAAACATGGGGGGTACCTGAACTCCCGCCAGAAACGCATCCCTATGCCCCCACAATGCTACCATTTCCCTCCCCCTGCCTGCTCTCACGCCAACCCCCTCCACCATCCTCATCAGCACAGATGTCAACAGCACCGTTCCCTCCAATCCCACCTCACCCCCCAAACCCAGCAAACCCCAATAAAACACGGGTGTCACCAAAAATACTGTCAGAAGACCACTCCAATCCCCCTGTGGCACTACCACCTCCCCTCCCCCTTCGGCACTCACGCCAACCCTCACCTACAACCGCCGTTCCCGTGTACCACGGAATGCAAACAGAAACCCCACAGGAATTCCTGTCTCCACACCCGACACCCCTTCTGAGCTGAGCCCCCCACAGCATGGATGCTAATGGTGCCATTCCCCCCCACACACACACACACAATGACCCCCACCCATTGCTCCAGCACCTTTCACACTGCGGGACCAGCTCAGCTTAGGGACATGGAACCCCGTTAGGGAGCGGGCTTGGCTCCTCAAAAGGGTTAAAGGTCCCCATAGAGGGGGCAGATGGGGGGTTTCTAGAGTCATCCCCCCCAAATAAATGTGTTAGTCTCTAAGGTCCCACAAGCACTCCTGTTCTTTTTGCGGATACAGACTAACACGGCTGCTACTCTGAAACTCCCCCAAAGTGGCTAGCAAAGGTGAGTGACCAGGGCTTCTCCCAGAACACAAAGGAACGCAGATGGAACTAAAGGGTTTTGGCCTAGAAACACATTTCGTTCTCTCTCTCCCCTCTGTTGTCAGGCTGTCTCCAAGGTGCAGGCAGCCGCCATCTTGGCAGCTCCCCCCTCCCTCCGCCTCCCCTTTAATATAGGCAGCAAACCTCCTCCCGAAAGCTCTCCAGAGGGCGGGGAAAGTGGAACAATTACGGGGTAACTTGAGGGGGCGGCTGGTGATTTTTCACCCCCCTTTTCCTGCGGGCGGGCGTGGGCTCCCTCCCTTTTCTCTGCCCGTCCATCCCCACCCCTCCTTGTCTCTCCACATTTCATCCTCCCTGATCCAGTGAGATGGAAATTCCCCGCTCACGCCTTGGTCCAGGGCTGACCCCCCAAAAGGGAAGGTGGTGGCGTGGGGGATCAGTGATCTCAGAACGGGGGGTTAGTGCCAGACATGGTGGGGAGGTGGATCCCACCCTTCAGGTCTGTCTGCAGCGGCCATTTTACATGGAAAGCCCCTAGTCACGTTCGCGCAGATCCCACGCTCGATACCCTAATAATGCCCTGAAAGGCTCAGGCGCTGCCCCTCCAGGGTGGTAACTCGAGGCGGACAGCGAGGCACATGAGTCATTTCAGCCCCTGAAGTCACCAGGTCTTTGTGCTAGGCAGTCCCACCCCCTGGTGCAGGGCCCACTCCCTCCTACAGCCGTGACACAGCATTTTCACTCTTCTCGCCTGCCGCGGCATGATTCGCACAGGAAATAAGTTAGATATATTATACTGGAAACTGCTTTGCCGCCTTAACTGCAGTGATCACTCCTGCAGGGATAGACTGGATTTGGGGGGATGATTCTACGGTTTTGGGCAGGGAGTGAAGAGCTGCGAAGGCCCAGGCAGATTTGAACCTCATTTTTCCTGGTTTACATTCAACGCAGTGATTTCATACGGTTGCTTTCTATTAATATTTGGTCTTAAGTATCTTTTATGGTTGGCACCAGCTCTCCGACGGTCTCTCACTCACAGCAAATCTCCCTGTCTAGGTCATCCTCACGGCAGCTTATTCGAGGGGCAAATACCCTCTTTGCCCAAGGTCACCAACAGACCCTGGGCCAAGGTGAAACCAGCCCCTCTTTGGTAACTGCGCTGCCTCTACCCCAGGTGAAACTCAGATCCCAAGCCAAGAGAACCTCCATCCCACACAACCCTGAGCTACGGGGACACCCCTAGTCACCTCACCCACAAGGATTCCCCCTACTCTGAGTGACCCCCCACTCCTGGGATTCCTCCCATTGCCCCCCTTCCCCATAGCAATCCCCACCCCTAGCTCCTTCAGCCCCCCTCTCCACAGCGACCCCTCAGCCCTCCTTGCCCTGGTGCTCACTTCCCTCCTTCCCCACAGTGATCCCCGCAGGAATCTCTCTCCAGCTCCCCACAATCTCTATGCCCTGACCAGCCCCACCCCAGGCTCTCACTGCTCCCTTCCCCCCAGTGACCCCCACTCCAGGGATCTCCCCACCCCCTTCCCCCCAGTGACACCCACCCCAGGCTCTCACTGTCCCCTTCCCCCCAGTGACCCCCACTCCAGGGACCTGTCTCCAGCCCCTTGCCCTGACCAGCCCCACCCCAGGCTCTCACTGTCCCCTTCCCCCCAGTGACCCCCACTCCAGGGATCTCTCACTGCCCCCTGCCCCCCAGGGATCACCCCACCCCCTTCTCCCCAGTGACCCCCCCTCCAGGGATCTCTCACTGCCCCCTGCCCCCCAGGGATCTCCGCACTCCCTTCCCCCACTGACCCCCACTCCAGGGATCTCCCCACCCCCTTCCCCCCAGTGACACCCACCCCAGGCTCTCACTGTCCCCTTCTCCCCAGTGACCCCCACCCCAGGGATCTCTCCCCACCCCTTGCCCTGACCGGCCCCACCCCAGGCTCTCACTGCCCCCCTGTGACCCCCACCAGGCCCCTGTGCCCCAGGAATCCGCGGCCCCCCAAGTGCCTGCCCTCACCCCCACTCCAGCTTCCCCAAATTATTCAGCCATATGCTAATTTTTGCTAATTACCCCGCCGGACTGTTCGTTACAGCGCAATACACCCCCCCCCCCGTTCGGCCCCACACAATGGTGGCGCCCCCACTAGCAGACCACGTGACGCATCGATCGGCGCGAGGCCCTCTGCGCCCGTCAGTCACCGCCATGCTCGGCCCCGATTGGCGGACGACCAGCGCCAGGGCGGGCACGCGGTTGATTGACAGCTCCGCCGCCACGTGGCTCCCCCCCGCCCTTAAAGGCGCACGAAGCACTCACCGGAGGGGCTGCCGGGCGGGCGGCAAAGCCCCGTCCCGCGGCACGGGGGTCCCATCTCCTCGCCCCCGGCGGAGCCCGGCCGCGATCCCCGCGGCGCCCCGCCCGGGCGGGGGCCCAACGCATCCCGGGGCGGAGGGAGCCGCCGCCTACGTCACCGCCGCGCTGATTGGCTGCCGCCGTCACGTGACGCTCCAACGCGCTCTCCACACCCGGGGGCGATCCCCCGCTCGGAGCCGGGAAAGCCGCCGGGGGGCCGCGCGCCGGCCGGGCCCGAGAATCAGGGAGCGCGGGGGGGCCCTTCCCACCAGGCCCCCCCGGGGTCCCGCTTTGGATTAATGTCAGCATGGCGGCGGTACAAAGAGCCCAGTGCGCATGCGCGGGGAGGAGCGCATGCGCTTTGGGCTCGCGCTGCAGCTCCAACCCCCCCCCACCTCCTCCAGGCTTGGGCGGGGCCAGCCGCGAGCTGCTGCGGGCGGGGGAAGGGCGGCTGCTCTGCAGTGTCCGGGGAGCGTGCAGCGTGTTCGTCCACGTGACTGCAGTGTAAACAGGGTGCAGTGTCGTTGGGGCCTGCAACGTGGGCCAGCCGGGCCCGCCGGAAGGCGCGTTTGTGTCTGCCCGGGAAACTACATCAACCAGGCAGTGGGAACTGGGCAGTGCAAAGGAAGTGCAGGCAAGCAGCGGCCTGCAGCGTGCAATGGGACAGCCCTGCTGGGAGAGAGCGTGTCCTGCTGTGAAATACCAGCGTGCTGTGCCACTGCGATCTGGCAGGCTGCCAATAGAAATAACCCCATGCTGCATGCAACAGTGCGCAGTAAACTAGTGCAGCGGGCATGCAACATTCTGCGCTAACAATTGAAAAGTGCACAGCAGGAAAATCCATTGCAGAATTTCCATGTGCACACTAATTAACAGTGCAAAGCACAGATGCTGTGGAGTTGGAAATTCAGCACATGCAAGGCAAGAAGAATACTGCATGACGTGGTGGAAGGCAAACTTAGAAGGAATTTTAAATGGTCCTAGTCCTCCTAACACTTAAGCAAGTGCCTGATTTTACTCTCACAAGTAGTCGGTGAAATGATTCTAGTGCTTCAAGTTAAACATGTTGTGATGCGTGGCCAGAAAGGGTTAAGCATCCTGCAGGATAAATCACCCAAATTCAACCTTTAGAGGCATTTTCGTAGATAATGTTTGTGTGTTTCCATATATATTATGAGAGGTTAACAGCGTAATCAAACAGTCGCTGCCTATGCTGTGTTCTCTGAATTCAGAGACCAAAGGAAATATTAAGATTTAAATAAATTGTACACATACTAACAAGGGATATCTGCTGGGAGAGCAACGCAGCAGTGCACAGACACTCCAGGAAGCTTTTGGAGAGGCTTGGGGACAACTTCCCGGTACAAGTGCTAGAGGAACCAACCAGGGGCAGTTTTCTTGACCTGTTGCTCACAAACAGGAAGGATTGGTAGGGGAAGTAGAAGTGGGTGCCACCCTGGGTAGCAGTGACCATGAGAGGGTCGAATTCAGGATCCTGAAGAAAGGAGAGCAGCAGATTACGGGCCCTGGACTTCAGAAAAGCAGACTTTGACTCCCTCAGGGAACTGGGGGGCAGGATCCCTGGGATAATAACATGAGGGGGGAAAGGAGTCCAGGAGAGCTGGCTGTATTTTAAAGAAGCCTTATTGAGGGCACAGGAACAAACTATCCCGATGTGCAGAAAGAATAGCAAATATGGCAGGAGACCAGCTTGGCTTAACAGTGACGTCTTCAGTGAGCTTAAACTCAAAAAGGAAGCTTACAAGCAGTGGAAATTTGGACATGACTAGGGAGGAGTATGAAAATATTGCTTGAGCATGCAGGGGTGTAATCAGGAAGGTCAAGGCACAGCTGGAGTTGTAGCTAGCAAGGGATGTGAAGGGTAATAAGAAGGGTTTCTACAGGTATGTTAGCAACAAGAAGTTGGTCAGGGAAAGTGTGGGACCCTCACTGAGTGAAGGAGGCAACCAAGTGACAGATGATGTGGAAAAAGCTAAAGTACTCAAGGCTTTTTTTGCCTCGGTCTTCACAGACAAGGTCAGCTCCCAGAATGCTGTTCTGGGCAACACAGTATGGGGAGGATATGAGCAGCTGTCAGTAGTGAAAGAACAGGTTAAGGACTATTTAGAAAAGCTGGACATGCACAAGTCCATGGGTCCAGATCTAATGCATCCGAGCGTGCTGAGGGACTTGGCTGATGTGATTGCAGAGCCATTGGCCATCATCTTTGAAAACTCATGGCGATCAGGGGAAGTTCTGAACAATTGGAAAAAGGCTAATGTAGTGCCCATCTTTAAAAAAGGGAAGAAGGGGAATCCAGGAAACTACAGGCCAGTCAGCCTCACCTCAGTCCCTGGAAAAATCATGAAGCAGGTCCTCAAGGAATCAATTCTGAAGCACTTGGAGGAGAGGAAAGTGATCAGGAACAGTCAGCATGGATTCCCCAAGGGCAAGTCATGCCTGACTAACCTAATTGCCTTCTATGAGGAGATAACTGGCTCTGTGGATGAGGGGAAAGCGGTGGATGTGTTATTCCTTGACTTTAGCAAAGCGTTTGATACGGTCTCCCACAGTATTCTTGCCAGCAAGTTAAAGAAGTATGGGCTGGATGAATGGACTATAAGGTGGATAGAAAGCTGATTAGATTGTTGGGCCCAATGAGTAGTGATCAATGGCTTGACGTCTGGTTGGCAGCCGGTTTCAAGTGGAGTGTCCCAGGGTCGGTCCTGGGGCCGGTTTTGTTCAACAGCTTCATTAATGGTCTGGATGATGGGATGGATTGCACCCTCAGAAAGTTTGCAGATGACACTAAGCTGGGGGGAGAGGTAGATACACTGGAGGGTAAGGATAGGGTCCAGAGTGACCTAGACAAATTGGAGGCTTGGGCCAAAAGAAATCTGATGAGGTTCAACAAGGACAAGTGCAGAGTCCTGCACATAGGACAGAAGAATCCCATGCACTGCTACAGGCTGGGGACTGACTAGCTAAGTGGATTACAGTGGACGAGAAGCTGGATATGAGTCAGCAGTGTGCCCTTGTTGCCAAGAAGGCTAACGACATATTGGGCTGTATTAGTAGGAGCATTGCCAGCAGATAGAGGGAAGTGATTATTCCCCTCTATTTGGCACTGGTGAGGTCACATCTGGAGCACTGCATCCAGTTTTGGGCCCCCCACTACAGAAAGGATGTGGACAAATTGGAGAGAGTCAAGTGGGCTGGGGCACATGACTTATGAGGAGAGGCTGAGGGAACTGGGATTGTTTAGTCTGCAGAAGAGAAGAATGAGGGGAGAATTGATAGCTGCTTTCAACTACCTGAAAGGGGGTCCCAAAGAGGATGGATCTAGACTTTTCTCAGTGGTACCTGATGACAGAACAAGGAGTAATAGTCTCAAGTTGCAGTGGGGGAGGTTTAGGTTGGATATTAGGAAAAATGTTTTCAGTAGGAGGGTGGTGAAGCACTGGAATGGGAGGTGGTGGAATCTCCTTCCTTAGAGGTTTTTAAGGCCCAGCTTGACAAAGCCCTGGCTGGGATGATTTAGTTGGGGTTGGTCCTGCTCTGGGCAGGAGGTTGGACTCTATGACCTCCTGAGGTCTCTTCCAACCCTAATCTTTTATGATTCTATGATATCACTATTCATCTCTCTTTGAAATGTACAGAAAATAATCTGCAAATGGTGGAATAACAGCTAATTGCCATATATTAATCTGTGTAGCTAATTACCAGTGATGCTTAGGAAATAAGTCTACTTCAAAGAATCCATGCTTGCCTATTGTTCAGGACCCCAGCTGTCAAGAGAAGGCCTGGAACAGTACAAAAAAACCTTGGGTCCTGATCCTTTTTATTTCAGTTCTGCTTGATGTTTGATGCAGGAGAAGCTTAAGTCATAAGACTGAGATCTCCAGTCCTAATCTGGATCACCCTGAGTATGAACATTGGACTATAACATATGGACTGGTTCTGAAAGAACGCTTTGCAACTACAAATCTCACCATCTCTACCATGGATCTGATCTCAGACCTGTACTTGTGTAGACTGATCTTTTAACCAATATTCTCTTTTCTTTTTAAATAAATGTTAGGTTAGTTAATAAGAATTGACTGCAGCATGCATTTGGGTAAGATCTGGAATATTCATGTAACCCTTCTGCCAGGCCGAATTGATAGCAGCAAGGGCCGGGTTCAATACATAGGGGTCCCTTCCCTACAACGCAATGCAAAACCAGTTCGAGTGACCTGGGAAAATCTTACACACACCCCTGGGCGCCTTGAAGAGGCAATACTTCTTCCCTTCTCACAAGTACAGAGTCTCGGTGTAGCAGAAAATGTTTAATAACATGAGATAAACAACAAGCATTAAATCGGGAAAACACCTCAACTAGAGGTCATTGACCAAACCGTGAGCAAAGACCCACCCCAGGAAATTGAGCCGTGTCCTTTTCCCTGGGCTCTTGAGGCCAGCAACCCCCAAATCACCCCAAGACTCCAAAGTCCAATACCCCAAATGTCCCTAGAGTCCAACAACCCAAAAATCACCCACAGTCCCAAAAGTCCCACAACCCAAAAGTCTCTGTCCCAGGTCAGTGCAGCCCCAGAGTTCAAGAGTCTATCTGCAGGGGTTTTTCCCGCCTCCCAACCCCGGGTAGAAAGGGTCACCTTACATGGTCCGGGGCCAACTGCCCTGCCTCTCCATGGGGTTCTATTTCCGCCTTCACCACAAATTGCTTCGCTGTACCAGCCACTCCACTCTGCTCCTCCAGCCATCCCCACAAACTGATCAGCACCGCTCCGCTCCGCTCCACCAGCTGCTCTGCTCCACCAACAGGCCCATGATCCGCTCCAACCGTCCCACAAACTGCTTCACTCTGCCAGCACCTCTGCTCCCCCACTAGTTACCACAGCACTCAATGCCCTCAGCTCAGTGATTTCAGTTCACAGTAGGGGAGCCCCAGTGCTGGTAGTAACTGGTAACTAGATTCTTAAAGAAATCAAAAATCAGCTTTGATATTCAACAGTGGAGAGAGGAGGCAGTGTAATTAATGCTTCTAGCTCACACAAGGGATCCACACCACCAAGTACAAACACCTGTCCATAACCTCTCTTAATTTACAGGGTTTTGGCACCCATGTCCCTTGTCTAGCGAGTGGTACTTAATTGATGGTGAGATCCTTTGTCATAAATCAGTTTCATAGTTCCTCATTCACATAATCAGGGTAACAACACTTTATTCCTCCTGCCCCACTAACAAAGAAATTGGGGATCCCACAGCTGTCAAAGTGACCATTTTAGGCTGCCATGGGCTCTGCTAGGCAGGGTGGGTGTGCCTATGCAAACAAGATCAGCCCCTGAAATTCTTTTCCGCACTCGCCATAATTCACCACCAGATGTCAGGGTAGAGCTCAGCCTGACCCTGCTTACCACCAATTAAGCTGGGAGGTAGTGTGTCCGATCCTTCGGGGATTGGTAGAACTTTCTTACATGATGAATACAATTTTGAGTAATCGTCATCATATTAACTTGGCTGGCTGGGTGGGAGCCCAAGGCCGGGTTGCTTTAAGGGAACTGTGCTGTGTTGGCTTGGTGAATCGAAGTGTCGGAATATCCACCAGCTTCGGGGATTGTCTGCCCCATTCTTTGCAGTTCACCCTCATTAAGTAACTCCGGTATGGCCCCCTGGGAGCCTGGTTACACATGTACGTCACAGTACTGGGGTTTAGATACAGGAACTCCAGCTTGTGACTGCATAGCTTCCAGGGCTATGAAGTGTGACTTATACAATGCAGCACAGAATACAACCCCGCACTGTGAAATAATGCACTGCAGTTTGATGTCAAATGAAATGAAACCATCCGATAGTCACTAATACAACGCACTATAAAAATGGAAAAATATACCCAGGAAATCATTCTAGGCAATACAAGAGAAAATGCAGTGCAATGCACGACAGCATATTACAGCATAAAACAGGGCAGCGCTCTGTGAAATAATATCGCCAATTGTGCAAAGTAAAAGAGTGATGGGCAATGCAATATGAAATCACATATTGCAAAATACGCGCAGGTCCCTATCCGAGAAGACAGACCAGTGCTGTAAAGCACTGAATGCTCACTCCATACTGCCTCTAGGGCATGAGAGGATCAAGTCTAAAATTGGGCAGAAAGGAATTTAAAAGTAAATAGGTACTGGGATCTACCTGCTGCCGAAACTGACTTCAGACCCTGGGGTAGTTTAGTCTGAGTGCCGTCTTCTGCAGAGTTTAAGATCTGATTTAAAAAAAATAAGATTTCTATTTAATTTTGCAGCAAAGATGGAATGAACCCTGTCACTTCTTACCCTGTCCACCAGACAGTGTTGCAGGAAAACCCTATTCAGCTCAATGAGGTGTTAATTCAGCCCAGCTGTGAATCTTGCAGGGCTTAGATCTAGGCTGTGCAAACCATTTCCACAGTTAAGATCACAGCTGAAATTAAAGGTACAAAAGTTTCCACTGACATTATTAAATTACAGTTTAACTCAACAGCATGAAGCAGTTTGGAAAGGTTAGTCTAGAGACACCTCCCACCCCTTTGAACAGTGACCTCAGGGACAGGACCTGAAGGTTGTGATTTGGATGCAATTAACTCAAGGAATGATGGTAAAAAGTGACATTAACTCCTCTGCAAGGGTCAGGGATAAACAGTTCCAGCATCTCCTCAATCCCCCTGGTCACATCCAGATCACTGGGGGGCAAGCGATGGCACCCCTGCATTCAAAGCTCAGCGAGGCTGGGACCAGAAAGGACCACTGTGATCACGCAGACTAGCAGTGCCCAGGCCACAGGGCTGCCCTGAATTAACCCCAGTTTGAGCTAGAACAGTTTTTAGAAAAAAAACAGTGCTTGATGTAAAAATTGCCCCTGACGGAGAACCCATCATGAGTCAGAGCCGCAGAAATAATGAGATTGGCTTAAAAGTCATGCAAGCTAAAGAAAGTGATAATGGCTGGATTCTTTCTCCTCGCCTCCTATTCTTGTTTTTTTGAGCTGTTCGGGATCATCGTGTCAAGATTTTCTCCACAATGGTTAGGGTTAACAACTTACGTTTTAAAGATGAGCGCCGAAGTTCTTACACAATCTCACGACCCTGGAAGCTGAGACGTCACTCACCTGCCACGAGAGAGCTGGCCACACAGCCTCTGTTCCACGAGACAAGCTGCAAATGTTTGTATCCCACCTGAAGTTTGATGAATAGATATTAAGGCCAGAAGGGTGTCCTGTAGTCTGACCCCCTCTACATCACAAGCAGAGAATCTCACCCAGCATCAAGCCCACGGCACTGGCTGAGCTCCAGCTTGTCCTTTAGAAATAGGGTGATCAGATGTCCTGATTTTATAGGGACAGTCCCAATATTTTGGGCTTTTTCTTATATAGGCACCTATTACCCCCCACACTCTGTCCTGATTTTTCATACTTGCTGTCTGGGCACCCTATTTAGAGAGAGATGTAATCTTGATGGTGATGGAGAATCCACCAGAGCCCAGGTTAGTTCCCTGCACTGTTTAAAGAATTGCCCCTCACTTCTACTCTGAACGTATCTAGCTTCAACTCCCTTGGATTTCATTGTGCCAGGCCCACTGGGTGCCCTGACTAGCATTTGTAAAGGCAGGCAATTAACTTCACTTAATAAAACCTCCAGTGCAGACCTGCCCAATGGAAGGTGCATTCTGTAACCTATTCAGCTGAAAGCCTCGGGAGTCTCTCAGAGCCCGGAAGAGTCATTCAAAACAGGCCATTCTACAAAGATAAATTAAATAGAGGCACGGTAACTGCATTGATGAGGCATAAAGGTCATGGCTTTAAATGTATACATGTGGTAGAAGATCCCAAAGTGGGTCATAGAATATCAGGGCTGGAAGGGACCTTAGGAGGTATCTAGTCCAACCCCCTACTCAAAGCAGGGCCAATTCTCAGTCAGATTTTTGCCTCAGACCCCTAAACAGCCTCCTCAAGGATTGAACTCACAATCCTGGGTTTAGCAGGCCAATGCTCAAACCACTGAGCTATCCCTTCCCCTGGAAGAAGTACTTCTAATGGGATGAGTTGGGCAGTGAAGGGGTTAATGTTCTGTGTATGTTCCCTCTCAGATCTGAGCTGTAGGCTTGATTGCTAAAGACGTAATTATTGCGCTAGCCTTCTAAAGGGGAGTGAATGCAGCATTGCCAACTCTCCCCATTTTATTGCAAGTCTTGTGATATGTGGTGGTTTTCTTAAAGCCCCAGCTCCCGGAGTCATGGTATTATGTAAGAATCTCAGCTTTCATTTAAAAAAAAAAACAAGTTTCTAGCTCTCTTAGCTGTGGAGAAAAGCCTGAAAACACAAATCTAAAAGGCAAATAAAAGATCTCAAAATTGTTATTTTTAAAATCTCATGATTTTTAAACCAAACTGTGATGAAGTGGGGATGTTCTGGCTGAGTGGGGAGTATTGACCTGGGAAGGTTGCAGGGGAGTTGGGACTGGCTGCCTTGGGGAAGGGAGGAGACCTGAGCATGTACCTGAGACCCCAGGAGTGGGGTTGGAGGCCAGGTGACACCTCTGTCCCGGACAAAGGACACAAAGGCTGGGGGAGGAGCCAGGGGAGGCTCAGTGAGAGGCTGGGGGAAGTTTTCAGTTTGAAGCTGGCTGGGGAATAGAGGGGAGCCCCAATGGGGCTTGGGCTTCCCAACAGGGCTGTGGCCTCCCTGGGGGCCCCAGATAGACCTAACTAAAGGGGGTCCTGTTGTCTGTACTGGCAAGACTTGTTTTGGACTGTGTTCCTGTCGTCTAAATAAACCTCTGTGTTACTGGCTGGCTGAGTGTCACATCTGACTGCAAAGTGAAGTGGGGGTGCAGGACCCTGTGGCTTCCCCAGGACCCCACGGGGGTGGACTCGCTGTGGGAAGTTCACGGAGGGGCAGAGGATGCTGAATGCTCCAAGGAGAGACCCAGGAGGTGAAGCCGTGTGAGCTTCTTGCCCTGAACAAGTCTGCTCCAAGGGAGAGGAGGCTTCCCAAAATCCTCACTGGCTTGGTGGGAAGCAGTTCCAGAGCATCGCCCGGGGACTCCATGACACAAACTTATGGGGTTTTTTTGCTGGGGGGAGGCACTGACTCATGACTTTTTGAATCCTGATGCTTGGTGATGATATGAATTTAATTTCCCATAATGGAGCTGGGATTAACTATTCATGGACTCTTAGGCCAGAGGGACCCACTGTGATCATTCCAGTCTGACCTCACAAACACACAGGTCATAGAACTGCCCTGAATTCAATCCTGAGTGAATAAGAGCTGGGGTGGGGGTGGGGGAATTTTTGGCCCGAGGGCCACTTCTGGGAATAGAAATTGTCTGGCAGGCCATGAATGCTCACAAAATTGGGGTTGGGGTGCAGGAGGGGGTGGGGGCTCTGGGTGGGGGTGCAGATTCTGGGATGGGGCTGGGGATGAGGGATTTGGGGTGCAGGAGGGTGCTCCGGGCTGGGATCGAGGGGTTTGGAGGGCGGGAGGGGGATCAGAGCTGGGGCGGGGGTTGGGCTGCAGGGAGAGGCTCAGGGGTGCAGGTTCCGGGTGGCACTTACCTCAAGCGGGTCCCGGAAGCAGCGGCATGACCCTCTCTGGCTCCTATGTGGAGGCGCTGCCAGGTGGCTCTGTGCACTGCCCTGTCCACAGGCACCGCCCCTGGAGCTCCCATTGGCCGTGGTTCCCAGTCAATGGGTGCTGCGGGAGGGTGCTTGGAGTGGGGGGTAGTATGCAAAGCGGAGCCCCTTGGCTGCCCCTATATGTAGGAGCCAGAGGGGGGCTATGCTGCTGCTTCCGGGAGCCATGTGGAGCGGCCTCCAATCCAGCTCCCTGGCTGGAGTGCTGGAGGGAGGCAAGCCCCAGACCCCACTCCCCAGCGAGAGCTCGAGGGCCAGATTAAAACAGCTGGTAGGCTGGATCCAGCCCAGGGACCATAGATTGCCCACTCCTGAATTAGAGCAAATCTTACAGAAAAACACTGCCAGTGACGGCGAATAGATCTAAGCATTGCTAGTGATGGCACCACTTGATTGAAATCAGTCCACCCCAACAGAAATCATGTTCCCAGAGCACCTACAGGCTCTAACTGGAATCACAGAACTGCATATAATTAATTAATCCTAATGTTAATATTTATAAATAAATAGTATACAGATATCAGCACAATAGAAACAAATCCATAGGAAGGGTGGTATTTGTGTGCCCCTATCCCAGGCAATGCATACAGACATCATGATCGGTATAAATAAAGCATTACCAACGGCGGTTTTACAGCACCTCGGTCTGTGCTTGGCACAGCACATACTTTCCTGAATCAGCGCCTGTGCTCGGTGCTGTACGATAAGTCATAGCACTTAAGTACTTCCCTTGAAGCGTGTGCTTAAATCCCATTCACTCCAAAGGGATTTAAGTTAGTCCCATAAAGCTGAACGCTTGCGTAGGAGCACTGCTGAATCTGGGCACAGATAAGCACTTTCCCGGCCCTGGGTTCCTTACATCCAACGGGAGCTGGTACAGATGCAGGAGCTGGAGAGCAAAGCAGAATTAGCTTTGTATTGTTATCATTTCGCTAATTTTTCTAGCTATGGAACTGTGGCATTCCTGCGCTGGATCAGATCAATGGGCCCATCTACCCCAGCATCCCGGCTCCGAGAGCGACCAGCACCAGCTGATCCAGAGATGGGGCAAAAACCCTACATGGATGGGCTGACCTGCCCTCAGGGGATGAGTCCCCACGCCCCAGCCATATCAGATTGGGTCTGAGAGTTTACATCCCCAATCAATTGATGTTTGATCCTATCTAGTGTCACTCTGGGTTGTCTCACTGTCCATAGAAATCTCCCACCCTTTGGGGGATCCCGCTGAGCTCCTGGCCTCAGCGAGGTCTTGTGGTAATGAGTTCCACAATCTAACTAGAGGAGAGACAGTGTTCCCTAGTGGCTAGAGCACTGAACTGGGACTCAGGAAACTTGGGTGTGACAAAGTGGGGATACCTGGCTCTGCTGGGTGACATTAGCCAGTCAGAGCCCCTCTCTGTGCCTCAGTTTCCCCATCTGTATGAGGAGAATAATGATCCTGACTCCTTTGTACAATGCATTGAGAGCTGCTGAGGAGACGAGCTAGCCGTTATTGTTTTCAAGTCCCCTCTTATTCGCCTCCTATTATTAATGATTCTCTCTTTCGCTGGGGTGCCAGCAGGCTGCAGTCCTGGGTCAGGGCTGTGCAGAGAGACTGACGGGGGGGCACAAGGACGCAGGGAGGCTCTGTGTTGGGGGCACCCCACTGGCCAGGCGCCCACTGCCCCAGCCCAGACAGGTCTAACAAGCTCCTATGGCTGGAAGTTGAAGCTGGAGAAGTTCTGACTGGAAATAAGGTGCGAATTTCTACCCCAGTGGAACTAACAACCGGGACAAGATGCCCAGGCAGCGGTGGGTTCTCCGTCCCTGGCAATGCATAGCTCTGAGATGGGGGCGGTTTGTCATGGTGTGTTTACTTGGCAACCCCCCACCCCAGCAGTGAGTCTCAGACCCTGGGAGGGGTCTACAGACCGGGGCTCATGCGATGGCACTAAAAATAGCTGAGTAGCCATTTGGGCTGGGGCTGGGGCTCGGGTTCTGCACCCCCCCCCAGGTCCAGTGCCTGAGCCCATTTTCCCTACCCCGCCCCCACAGCGGGGTTTGCACCCCCCCCAAGCACCCCCATGTCCCCTAGTGGTCAACTCGTTATATGCAGAGCTGCCACTTTAGTCATTTTCCAACTAGATCCGTTTCCCCCGCCCCCAAACATCTCCTAGTTTGAAACCAGTTCCATTTAGTCTGGTTGGAAATTTGAATTGAAACTGAAACCTGAACAGTCACGTTCAGAGCAGACGGGTGATAAAAGGCTCATCCCTGAAAACACACAACAGGTTTGAAAGTAGGACTGACGCCTCGTCTCCTCACATCGCTGCGTTTGCACGGCCAGCAGCCGGCGCCCGGCGAGTTCCTTTCGGCTGCATTGGCCAACCTGACCATGTCACATTCTGATTTATAAACAACAATAAATCATCCTCAGCCCCAAGGCTGCTGTTTATTGGTGTCTTACCCTGTCTAGAGCGTGGGGCTGAGACTTAGCGCCGAATGGCCTTCCTGGTGAAACCGTACGGTGCAACTTTGCCCTCACAGCCTCGCCCTTCACCCCCTGGAAATTCCTACACCCTCTCCCCTCTGAGTTCAACTCCTGGGGGAAACGCTGGCACTGCCGACCACGTCTGCAGATCCTGGCTCTGCACGGCCCCGGGTTTCGTTTTGCTGTGTGGACATCCCAAAGAGATCAGCTCTGGTTCAGCCAAGGGGGAATCCGGAGCAGGGCCCTGGCCTGTCTATACAGAGGTGAATCCACAACAGGGGCTATCTGGGGTGAATCCGGAGCAGGGCCCTGGCCTGTCTAGACAGGGGTGAATCCACAACAGGGGCTATCTGGGGTGAATCCGGAGCAGGGCCCTGGCCTGTCTAGACAGGGGTGAATCCAGAACAGGGGCTATCTGGGGTGAACCCGGAGCAGGGCCATGGCCTGTCTAGACAGGAGTGAATCTGGCGCAGGGCTCTGGACTGTCTATACAGGCGTGAATCCGGAGCAGGGCTTCGAACTGTCTAGACAGGAGTCAGACCAGATGCTCGCAATGGTCCCTCCTGGTCCCATCCCGGCCGCCCATCTGCGCTCCTCGGCGCTCCGCTGCGGGCGTCTCCCCGGTAACAGGTGACAAGAGGCGGCGGAGCCCAGCCATTGGCCAGGAGGCGGCGGGGAGAGCACGGATTGGCCGACAGCCGGCCGGGGATGCCCCGGGAGCCCGGGTCGGGCCAGGAGCAGAGGCAGCCCGGCGGGGATGGAGGCGCCCGGCTGCTGGGGGCTGCTGCTGGCCCTGGGGCTGCTGCAGGGGGCGGCGGCCACCGCCCCGACAGAGGGTAGGAGCTGCCCACGGGCGTTACTGGGGGGCGGGCGGGCGTTGCATGGCCAGTGTGTGTGTGTGCATGCAGGGGGATTGTGTGAGTGCAGCTGTGTGCACACGGGAGTTGTGTGTGCATGCTCGGGGATTGTATGTGTGGTTGTGTGTGTGCACACGGGGGTTGTGTGTGTGGTTGTGTGTGCATGGTCAGGGATTGTATGTGTGGTTGTGTGTGTGCACACGGGGGTTGTGTGTGCGGTTGTGTGTGCATGGTCGGGGATTGTATGTGTGGTTGTGTGTGCGCCCAAGGGGATTGTGTGTGTGGTTGTGTGTGCATGGTCGGGGATTGTATGTGTGGTTGTGTGTGCATGCTCAGAGATTGTGTGAGTGCGGCTGTGTGTGTGCACACGGGGGTTGTGTGGGCATGATCGAGGATTGTGTGTGTGGTTTACGAAGGGATTGTGTGCACATAAAGATTGTGTGTCGTGGAGAAGGGGACTGTGTGTATGTACAGGGGGACTGTGTCTGAGAATGCTTGTGTGTGCACATGGGGACAGTGTGAGATTGTGTGTGTGCAGATGTATGGATGCATCTCGGGGGAGTGTGTGTTTTTGCATGGGGGGTGAAAGTGTGTCGGGGTTGTGAAAGTGTATGTGGAATTGGGCGTGCGTGGAGATTGTGTGTAAATAGGGTGTGTTATACTGTGTGTGTGTGAGAGCAAGCACTTCCCAGGGGTTAGCAGGCCCTGCCTGAGTGTGTGTGGGGAGGAGGCTATCCCTGCCCTGTCAGTGTGTGTCCATGTCTGATGTTGTGTTCATGGGTATTCCTGGGTGCATGGAGTTGCACGGTGTGTAACCATGTAAATGGAAGTGTGGCGTGGCAGTCAATTTTGTGTGTGTGTGTGATTGTGCACACAGGGGAGTGCAGAGTGTGGGGGTGTTGGTTGTGTGTGATTGTGCAGGTGTGCAGTGTGGGGTCAGGGTTGGGGGGCTTGTGCTGTGTTTTGTCACTGCACATGCAGACTGTGTGTGTATATAGGGTATTTAATGCATGTGTGTGGCTGTGTGTACAGGGTGTGGAGTGTGGGCGAGTGTGGGTGTATGGGAAGAGCGTGCTTACACATGGGTTGTAATGTGTATTTGTGTGTGAGGGATAGCAGCATTGTGTGGTGGGGGCTGTGTGTGTACAGGGGCTGTAGTGAGGGTGAACGGACTGTGTGTGCAAAGGAATGTGTTTAGGGATTGTCGTGATTCTGTGTGTGTGTGACTGTGTGTATAGGGTGGGTGTGCCTGTGTGCATGAGGAGTGTGTGAACCTGTGTGTGCACAGAAAACAGGGGGCACTGTGCGCAGTGTGTGTGACAGTGTGTGTACAGGGAATGATGAGTGTGTGTGTGTGTGTGTGCACAGCGTGTGCGTGCCCCACTGTGACCCTGGTTGGTGTCTCTCTCCCGCAGCGCCCACAGCCCACGTCCTGTCCCGCGTGCTGTTCTGCCAGCCTGACCGCCCCTCGCTGGGCCTGGCCGACACCTTCGACGGGGACCAGCTGTTCTCGTTCGACTTCCCGGGGGCGCGCTGGGAGGCCCGGCTGCCCGACTTCCAGCCCTGGCTGGGCGCCCAGGAGAGCAAGGAGCAGATCCGCAACGACTCCAGTCTGTGCCGGCAACTGCTCTCGGTGCTCACCAACATCAGCACGGGCGTGCTGCCCGAGGCCAGAGGTACCCGGCGCCCAGTCTCCCCCAGCTCCCTTGTCTCCCCTAGTGCCTGCTGCCCCCCCAGTGCCCATGTCTTTCCCAGCACCCGCGTCCCCCCCCCCCCACGGCACCCCCAGTGATCCCTGATACTGCCCTGCCCCTGCCCGAGGCCAGAGGTACCCGGCGCCCGGTCTCCCTCAGCTCCCTTGTCTCCCCTAGTGCCCGCTGCCCCGCCAGTGCCCATGTCTTTCCCAGCACCCACATCCCCCCCATGGCACCCCCAGCGATCCCTGATACTGCCCTGCCCCTGCCCGAGGCCAGAGGTGCCCGGTGCCCGTGTCTCCCCCACGGCACCCCCAGCGATCACTGATACTGCCCTGCCCCTGCCCGAGGCCAAAGGTACCCAGCCCCCTGTGCCCGTGTCTGCCCCAGCGCCTGTGTCCCCCCCACAGCTCCCACAGCGATCACTGATACTGCCCTGCCCCTGCCCGAGGCCAAAGGTACCCGGCCCCCGGTGCCCGAGTCTCCCCCAGCATCCACAGCCCTCCCCATGGTACCCCTAGCGCCCAGGGATCACTGATACTGCCCCTGCCTGAGGCCAAGGTGCCCGGCCCCCAGTGCCCATGTCTCCCCAAGTGCCCGCAGGCCCCCCCACGACTCCCCAGCACCCAGCAATCACTGATACCGCCCTGCCCCTGCCCAAGGCCAGAGGTACCCGGTGCCCATGTCTAGCCCAGCGCCTGTGGCCCCCCCACAGGCCCCCCAGCACCCAGCAATCACTGATATTGCCCTGCCCCTGGCCGAGGCCAGAGGTACCTGGCACTCGGTCTCCCCCAGTGCCCGTGTCTTCCCCAGTGCCCATGTCCCCCCCCACGGCACCCCCAGCGATCACTGATACTGCCCTGCTCCTGCCCGAGGCCCCTGACCCCCGGTGCCCGTGTCTCACCCAGTGCCAGCGGCCCCTTCCATGGTCCCCCCAGCACCCAACGATCACTGATACTGCCCTGCCCCTGCCCGAGGCCAGAGGTACCCAGCCCCCAGTGCCCGTGTCTCCCCCAGTGCCCGTGTCCCCCGCACGGCACCCCCAGCGATCACTGATACTGCCCTGCCCCTTCCCGAGGCCAGAGGTACCTGGCGCCTGGTCTCCCCCAGCATCCGTATCTCCCCCAGTGCCCGTGTCCGCCCTCACGGCACCCCCAGCGATCACTGATACTGCCCTGCCCCTGCCCGAGGGAAAGGTGCCCACACCCCCTCCCCGTGGCACCCCAGTGTCTGTGCACCCAGGCCCTTTACCCCCCAGGACCCCCTGCACAGGTGCCCAAGCTGCTTACGGTGGTACCCCCTCCCTGCCCACATCCCCCAGCAACCCCATCCCCCCTTCCCAGCCCCCCCCAGCACTCTGTCCTCCTCCCCACATACCCCCAGTGCTTCAGCCCCCACAGGCCCCCACTTACCATCTCCCCTCTCCCCTCAGGCACCCCCATGGCCAATGTGTTCACAGCCCAGCCCCTGGAGCTGGGAAAACCCAACACCCTGATCTGCCAGGTGGGCAACCTCTTCCCGCCCTCGGTGACCGTGTCGTGGCAGCGGCTGGGGGAGCCAGTGAGCCAGGGCGTCAACACCACACGGTACTACCCCACCGAGGACCTGGGCTTCCTGCTCTTCTCCTACCTGGAGTTCACCCCACAGGAGGGGGACATCTACACCTGCACCATCACGCGGCCCAGGGACCGCTTCTCCACCGTGGCCTATTGGGGTGAGGAAGCCCCCCGATCCGTTCCCTGATCCACCCCCTGCACCCCATTCCTTCCCCCTGCACCCCGATCCGCCTCCTGCACCCTGATCCTCCCCCATCCTTGTATCCCTCCCCCACGTCTCCCCACCTGCACCACCGTGCGGCCCAGGGACCGCTTCTCCACCGTGGCCTATTGGGGTGAGGGAGCCCCCCGACCTGCTCCTTGATCCACCCACTGCACCCCATTCCTTCCCCCTGCACCCCGATCTGCCCCCTGCACCCTGATCCTCCCCACCTTGTATCCCTCCCCCACGTCTCCCCACCTGCACCACCACGCGGCCCAGGGACCGCTTCTCCACCGGGGCCTATTGGGGTGAGGGAGCCCCCCGACCTGCTGCCTGATCCACCCCCTTGTTACGGAGTCTGGGGGTTCCAGACCTGCTCCCCTCTTCCTGGACCCCACAGTGACTTTTATCCAGCCAGTAAAACAGAAGGTTTATTGGACAACAGGAACACAGGTTACAGCAGAGCTTGCAGGCACAGTCAGGACTCCTCCGTCCAGTCCTTCTGGGGGTTCAGGGTGCTTGGATCCCAGCTAGGATACCCTGAATTCCGCCCCACAGCCCCAAACCCAAACTGTCCTGCCTTTCCTCCCCCCCCCGGCCGGGGTCCTTTGTTCCCTCCTTCTCCGCCCAGGAGCTCTCCCCTCCCCCTTGCCGGGCTCGGGTTACAGGCTGATCACCTGTCCCGCACCTAAAGAGATCCCCTGCTTTCCCGTTCCCCACACAGACAGTCCCTACTCCATCACACCCCTGCACCCCATTCCTTCCCCCTGCACCCCGATCCGCCCCCTGTACCCTGTTCCTCCCCCATCCTTGTATCCCTCCCCCACGTCTCCCCACCTGCACCACCACGCGGCCCAGGGACCGCTTCTCCACCGTGGCCTAGTGGGGTGAGAGACCCCCCCGATCTGCTCCCTGATCCACCCCCTGCACCCCATTCCTTCCCCCTGCACCCCAATCTGCCCCTGCACCCCGTTCCTTGCCCATCCTTCTATCCCTGCCCCACATCTCTCCACCTGCACCATCACGCGGCCCAGGGACCGCTTCACCACCGTGGCCTACTGGGGTGAGAGACCCCCCGATCTGCTCCCTGATCCACCCCCTGCACCCCGATCCTCCTCGCTGTACCCCATTCTGCCCCCTGCACCCTGATCCTCCCCCATCCTTGTATTCCTCCCCCACGTCTCCCCACCTGCACCACCACGCGGCCCAGGGACCGCTTCTCCACTGTGGCCTATTGGAGTGAGAGATCCCCCCGATCTGTTCCCTGATCCACCCCCTGCACCCCATTCCTTCCCCCTGCACCCCGATCCGTCCCCTGCACCCCGATCCACCCCCTGCACCCTGATCCTCCTCGCTGTACCCCGCTCTGCCCCTGCTCCTCAATCCTCCCCACTGCACCCCATTCCTTCCCCCTGCACCCCAATCCGTCCCCTGCACCCCGTTCCTCCCCCATCCTTGTATCCCTCCCCCACATCTTCCCACCTGCACCATCACGCAGCCCAGGGACCGCTTCTCCACTGGGGCCTAGTGGGGTGAGGGAGCCCCCCGATCCGTTCCCTGATCCACCCCCTGCACCCCATTCCTTCCCCCTGCACCCCGATCCGCCTCCTGCACCCTGATCCTCCCCCTGCACCTTGATCCTCCCCACCTTGTATCCCTCCCCCACGTCTCCCCACCTGCACCACCACGCGGCCCAGGGACCGCTTCTCCACCGGGGCCTAGTGGGGTGAGGGAGCCCCCCGATCTGCTCCCTGATCCACCCCCTGCACCCCATTCCTTCCTCCTGCACCCTGATCCTCCCCCATCCTTGTATCCCTCCCCCACGTCTCCCCACCTGCACTATCATGTGGCCCAGGGACCGCTTCCCCACCGTGGCCTACTGGGGTGAGGGAGCCCCCCGATTCACTCCCCAATCCTCCCTGCTGCACCCAAATCTGCCCCCTGCACCTCGGTCCTCCCCCATCCTTCTATCCCTCCCCCACGTCTCCCCACCTGCACCATCACGCCTGTGGGAGGTCCACTGGAGCCGCCTGCCGCCCTCCCGGCGACCGGCAGAGCGCCCCCCGCAGCATGCAGTCCTAAGCGTGTGCTTGCCGTGCTGGGGCCTGGAGCTGCCCCTGGGACTGCTTCTCCACCATGGCCCACTGAGGGGAGAGATGGCCCACTGGGGGGAGAGATTCCCCCCCTGCACTTAATTCGAGCCCCCCTCAAGCTCGATCCCCTCCATACCCAATCTCCCTCCACCTGACCCTGCATCTCCCCAGCTCCCCCCACTTCTGGGATCCCTCCCTAATTCCCCACCTTGGCCTGTGCGCCCCACCCCTCCCGCCTCCCCCGCTGCCGGGAGCCCCTCCCCCAATCTCCCTGGTAGCTCTGGCCTCACTCTGTCCCCCCCCCTCCCCCTGCCGTTGTGTCTCTAGTGCCCCAGAACCCCATCCCATCAGAGCTGCTGGAGAACGCGCTGTGCGGCCTGGCCATCGCCCTGGGCATCTTCTTCATGGTCACCGGGGTCGTCCTCCTCCTCAAATCCCGCAGGCCCAGCCCCACAGGTACGCCAGGAGGCTGCCCCAGCTGGGGGTTGGGGGGAGTCTAGTGGGTTAGAGCAGGGGGGGCTGGGGGCCAGGACTCCTGGGTTCCATCCCTGGCTTGGGGGTGCGTCTAGTGCGTTAGAGCAGGGGGTGCTGGGAGCCAGACTCCTGGGTTCTATCCCTGGCTTGGGGGAGCGTCTAGTGGGTTAGAGCAGAGGAGTCTGGGGGCCAGGACTCCTGGGTTCCATCCCTGGCTTGGGGGTGCGTCTAGTGCGTTAGAGCAGGGGGTGCTGGGAGCCAGACTCCTGGGTTCTATCCCTGGCTTGGGGGAGCGTCTAGTGGGTTAGAGCAGAGGAGTCTGGGGGCCAGGACTCCTGGGTTCCATCCCTGGCTTGGGGGTGCGTCTAGTGCGTTAGAGCAGGGGGTGCTGGGAGCCAGACTCCTGGGTTCTATCCCTGGCTTGGGGGAGCGTCTAGTGGGTTAGAGCAGAGGAGTCTGGGGGCCAGGACTGCTGGGTTCCATCCCTGGCTTGGGGGTGCGTCTAGTGCGTTAGAGCAGGGGGGGCTGGGAGCCAGGACTCCTGGGTTCTATCCCTGGCTTGGGGGAGCGTCTAGTGGGTTAGAGCAGAGGAGTCTGGGGGCCAGGACTCCTGGGTTCCATCCCTGGCTTGGGGGTGCGTCTAGTGCGTTAGAGCAGGGGGGGCTGGGAGCCAGGACTCCTGGGTTCTATCCCTGGCTTGGGGGAGCGTCTAGTGGGTTAGAGCAGAGGAGTCTGGGGGCCAGGACTCCTGGGTTCCATCCCTGGCTTGGGGGTGCGTCTAGTGCGTTAGAGCAGGGGGGGCTGGGAGCCAGGACTCCTGGGTTCTATCCCTGGCTTGGGGGAGCGTCTAGTGGGTTAGAGCAGAGGAGTCTGGGGGCCAGGACTCCTGGGTTCCATCCCTGGCTTGGGGGTGCGTCTAGTGCGTTAGAGCAGGGGAGGCTGGGAGCCAGGACTCCTGGGTTCTATCCCTGGCTTGGGGGAGCGTCTAGTGGGTTAGAGCAGAGGAGTCTGGGGGCCAGGACTCCTGGGTTCCATCCCTGGCTTGGGGGTGCGTCTAGTGCGTTAGAGTAGGGGGGGCTGGGAGCCAGGACTCCTGGGTTCTATCCCTGGCTTGGGGGAGCGTCTAGTGGGTTAGAGCAGGGGGGGCTGGGAGCCAGGACTCCTGGGTTCTATCCCTAGCTTGGGGGTGCGTCTAGTGGGTTAGAGTAGGGGGCGCTGGGAGCCAGGACTCCTGGGTTCTATCCCTGGCTCTGAGGAGAAGGGGGGCATCTGTTGGATTACAGAGGGAAGCTGGGCATCAGGGCTCCTGGGTTCTATCCCTTCCATTGAATCTCCTTGTTCTGTGTTTTCACCCTCAGAGTGAACACCGAGAGGCTGGAAACGCCCGCAGAACTGTGAGGAGATGCCCCAAACCCCTCCCCATTCCAGCCCTCCAGCCCTTGGGAACTGTGGGAAAGGCAGTTCCTGGAACCAGCTGCAGTCAGCATGGTGCTGAGACCGGACATAATCACTACACACAGGCCACGTCCATGGGAACCTGGTGCCTCTCCTCTGGGGGTACCACGCTCTGCTCCCTCCAGCATTCCAGCCGGGCAGCGTGTCTGGGGCAGCCTCCGACTCCCGGTCTGTGCCAGGGGTCACCCCACTCCGGCGTATCGGTGCCTTATCCAGCCTCCTGCTAATAAAGATCTATTTCCTGGAGCTGTCACGCCTCTGCCCCTCTGCATCCTCCCCACTCCCCCATAGCCTTCCCCCCATGCCACCCCAACACCTCCTGTCCTGCAGGGACCCCACTGGGGCGGGGGGAGCTCACACGCTGCAGCCAGTTCAGCCCTCAGCAAAGGGGACAGTTACTGCTCGTGCCTGGGGCACCCGTCCTGCTAGGATCTTGGCTGAGACCCACCAAATTCGTGACACTGATCAGAAATTGTATCCCATTTCTCACTGCCTGAGCCAGCCAGGCCCTGCTCTGAGGTTGTATCCGAACCAGCGCCCACCGAAAGGGAGAGACCCCGTGTCCCATTCCTCACTGCCTGAACCAGCCAGTCCCTGCCCTGGGGCCGTATCAAAACCAGTGACCCCCAGAGGGGACAGGCCCCATATCCCATTCCTCACCACTTGAGCCAGCCATTCCCTGCCCTGGGGCCATATCTGAACCAGTGCCCCCCAGAAGGGAAACGCCCTGTGTCCCATTCCTGACCACCTGAGCCAGCCAGGGCCTGCCCTGGGGCCATATCAGAACCAGTGACCCCCAGAGGGGACAGGCCCCATATCCCATTCCTCACCACTTGAGCCAGCCATTCCCTGCCCTGGGGCCATATCTGAACCAGTGACCCCCAGTGGGGACAGGCCCCATGTCCCATTCCTCACCACTTGAGCCAGCCATTCCCTGCCCTGGGGCCATATCTGAACCAGTGCCCCCCAGAAGGGAAACGCCCTGTGTCCCATTCCTCACCACCTGAGCCAGCCAGGGCCTGCCCTGGGGCCATATCTGAACCAGTGACCCCCAGAGGGGACAGGCCCCATGTCCCATTCCTCACCACTTGAGCCAGCCATTCCCTGCCCTGGGGCCATGTCTGAACCAGTGACCCACAGAGGGGACAGGCCCCATGTCCCATTCCTCACCACTTGAGCCAGCCATTCCCTGCCCTGGGGCCATATCTGAACCAGCACCCCCCGGAAGGGAAACGCCCTGTGTCCCATTCCTCACCACCTGAGCCAGCCAGGGCCTGCCCTGGGGCCATATCAGAACCAGTGACCCCCAGAGGGGACAGGCCCCATGCCCCATTCCTCACCACTTGAGCCAGCCATTCCCTGCCCTGGGGCCATATCTGAACCAGCACCCCCCGGAAGGGAAACGCCCTGTGTCCCATTCCTCGCCACCTGAGCCAGCCAGGGCCTGCCCTGGGGCCATATCAGAACCAGTGACCCCCAGAGGGGACAGGCCCCATGTCCCATTCCTCACCACTTGAGCCAGCCAGGTCCTGCCCTGGGGCCGTATCAGAACCAGTGACCACCAGAGGGGACAGGCCCCATGTCCCATTCCTCGCCACCTGTTCCCGAACCAGCCAGTTCCTGTGGATAATCAAAGTCTCTGTCTCCATCAGAGAGGAAGTGAAAGTGTCTCAGGCTGAGCCCGGTTGGTTTCAGGTCCCCATGCAGCCGGGAGCGGAGATCCGGGGGCCAGCTGCAGCCTAGATGCCTGTGAAGTGCCAGGCTCCACTTCCCCACGAGGCGGCTGGGGGAGGGGGTCCGTGGGGTGGGGGGCGTTAGCTTTGCTGGAAACAGAAAGCTGTTGGCACCGGGCCGAGGGGAAGCGTCTGGTGCACGGTGAGGAAATGGGGGGTGGTTCTCAACCAGGGCCCCCCCAGGGGCCTGGACCAGGTTTCAGGGGTGCTCCAAGCAGGGCTGGTGTTAGCCTCTCAGGGGCCAGGGCAGAAAGCCGAAGCCTCACCACATGGGGCTGAAGCCTGGGGCCCCGAGTCCTGCCACCTGGCGCTGCAGCCGCAGCCTGAGCAGCTTAGCTCCGTGGGAGGCCCTGTGGGGTGGGGCCCTGGGGAACTGCCCGGCTGGCTGCCCCCTAACACCGGCCCTGGCTTTATATGCAGAAAAACGGGTTGTGGCACAGGTGGGCCGTGGAGTATTTATGGGGGGGGGGGGCGCTCAGAAAGAGAAAGGTTGTGAACCTCTGAAATAGGGGAAGCTGGGCCCAGAGTAGGGGAAGCAGCAGGACGGGGGTTTCAGACAGGCCCTGGCCCAGGGGGGAAGTGAAATCCCCAGGGTGGGAGACATGGGGCCCATCCCCTGTTCTGGCCAGGGCAGCCGCCCCTCTGCCGGGATCCCCTGCCCAGCCCCCCCGTCAGGGCCCCCCTTCTGCCAGGATCCCCACCCCCCATCACTCGTCCCTTTCCCCTGCAGCCAACGCCCCTGCCGCACGTCTGGCCCCGTGCCCCCCATGGCTGCTCCGTGCCTCAGTTTCCCCACCTGTAACGGGGGCGCGGGGAGGGGTGTCAGGATCCCCTGATGCCGCGGGAGGTCGGGGGAGATAAACCCACCCCGGACCGCGGGCTGCCCCGAGGCTGGCCCGGCCCCCAGGCGCGGCGGGACATCTCCCTGTCGGGCTCCCGGGCCGGCCGCCTCCACCCAGCGACTGGTGATGCCGGCAGCGGAGCCGGCTGCCATTGGCCAGGGCTGGGGGGCGGGATGTGGGTCAGGACAGTGGGACCTGCCTGCGGGGTCCGGAGCCGGGATCCAGAGAGACCCCTGCGGAGCCCAGGGATCCAGGGAGAGATCTGCCTTCCCGACCCAGGAATTCAGGGAGAGATCTGCCCCCCCGATCCAGGGATCCAGGGAGAGATCTGCCCCCCAGACCCAGGGATCCAGGGAGAGATCTGCCTTCCCGACCCAGGGATCCAGGGAGAGATCTGCCCCCCACCCAGACCCAGGGGGCCCAGGGAGATCTGCCCCCCAGATCCAGGGATCCAGGGAGAGATCTGCCCCCCCCGATCCAGGGGTCCCAGGAGAGATCTTCTGCAACAGAGCTCAGGATCCCCAGCGCCCCCACCAAGCCCCGGATCCAGTGGGATCACCCCAAAGCAGCAGAGAGATCTTCTCCCGGTGCCCTTGGGATCCAGTGATCTCCCCCTGCAGAGCAGGGAGAAGGGTGTGTGGGATCCCGAGGGATCCTCCAGCCAGATATCCCAGAGCGTACCCGCAGCAGAGCCAAGGAGCTGGAAACTCGCTTCAAGGACCAGAGACCCGAGACCCCCGCGACGAGCCGGGGACCCGGCCAGACCTGCCCTGGCCTGGGACTGAGGGGCCACCATGAAGCTGGTGCTGTGGCTGCTGTCCATGGCTCTGGGCCACCACGGAGCAGGTGAGGGCACCCGTCGGTGCCACAGGCCTGGGGGGAGCTTGGGGTCTCTGCCCCCTAGATTCCTATCTGGGGGTCCCTGCTTCAGGGACCAGCCTAGCGAGCATCCGACCACCTGTTCCCCAGAGTTGTGCCCCGGGATCAGTACCCTTGCTGGAGATATGTCTAACCTTAGGAGACAGTGCCTGTGTGTGGATGGGGCTTAACCCCAGTCTGTCCCCCTAGGGGCTGTGTCTGTGTGTGGATGGGGCTTAACCCCAGTCTGTACCCCTAGGGGCTGTGTCTGCGTGTGTGGGGGTTAACCCCAGTCTGTCCCCCTAGGGGCTGTGTCTGTGTGTGGAGGAGGGTTAACCCCAATCTTTACCCCTAGGGGCTGTGTCTGCGTGTGTGGGGGAGTTAACCCCAGTCTGTACCCCTAGGGGCTGTGTCTGTGTCTCAATGGGGGGTTAACCCCAGTCTGTACCCCTGGGGGCTGCTGGGGGCTGTGTCTGTGGGGGGGGTATAACCCCAGTCTGTACCCCTAGGGGCTGCATCTGTGTCTGTGGCGGGGTATAACCCCAGTCTGTACCCCTGGGGGCTGTGTCTGTGTCTGGATGGGGGGTTAACCCCAATCTGTACCCCTGGGGGCTGTGTGTGTCTGTGTGTGGATGGTGGTATAACCCCAGTCTGTACCCCTAGGGGCTGTCTCTGTGCATGGAGGGGGGTTAACCCCAATCTTTACCCCTAGGGGCTGTGTCTGTGTGTGTGGGGGAGTTAACCCCAGTCTGTACCCCAGGGGCTGTGTCTGTGTGTGGATGCGGGTATAACCCCAGTCTGTACCCCTGGGGGCTCTGTCTGTGTCTCAATGGGGGGTTAACCCCAGTCTGTACCCCTGGGGGCTGCTGGGGGCTGTGTCTGTGGGGGGGTATAACCCCAGTCTGTACCCCTAGGGGCTGCATCTGTGTCTGTGGGGGGGTATAACCCCAGTCTGTACCCCTGGGGGCTGTGTCTGTGTCTGGATGGGGGGTTAACCCCAATCTGTACCCCTAGGGGCTGTATCTGTGTGTGTGTGGGAGTTAACCCCAATCTGTACCCCTAGGGGCTGTATCTGTGTGTGGGGGGGAGTTAACCCCAGTCTGTACCCCTAGCGGCTGTGTCTGTGTCTCAATGGGGGGTTAACCCCAGTCTGTATCCCTGGGGGCTATGTCTGTGTCTCAGTAGGGGGTTAACCCCAGTCTGTACCCCTAGGGGCTGTGTCTGTGTCTCAATGGGGGGTTAACCCCAGTCTGTATCCCTGGGGGCTATGTCTGTGTCTCAGTAGGGGGTTAACCCCAGTCTGTACCCCTGGGGGCTGTGTCTCTGCGTGGAGGGGGGTTAACCCCAATCTTTACCCCTAGGGGCTGTGTCTGCGTGTGTGGGGAAGTTAACCCCAGTCTGTACCCCTAGGGGCTGTGTCTGTGTCTCAATAGGGGGTTAACCCCAGTCTGTATCCCTGGGGGCTGTGTCTGTGTCTCAATAGGGGGTTAACCCCAGTCTGTATCCCTGGGAGCTGTGTCTGTGTCTCAATGGGGGGTTAACCCCAGTCGGTACCCCTGGGGGCTGTGTGTGTCTGTAGGGGGTGGTTAAGCCCTGTCGTTCCCAGCGCACACACCCACAGTAGGGCACTACAGCTGCAAAGGAACCATCTGAATGGGGTTTAAACCCACCATCCCCTGGTCTACACCCCAGGGACACAGCCTAGTGTGGAACCGGTCCCCATCTGTCCCCATCACCTCCCTGATCCCTATCCCCCCAATGTCCTGCCCTCCCTGTCCCGTCCCCTCCCTCACCCCACCCCATTGTCCCGCCCAGCCCAGCCCCTGCCCCGAACCCGCTCCTGACGGCGCCATCCCCGCAGGTGGGTTCCTGATGCACCTGGCCAGCGAGTGCCCCCTGGCAGCCAACGGCTCCGTGCTGGCGTTCAACTTCGCCTTCGTCTTCAACAAGAACCCGCTGGTGTGTTACAACGAGCAGGACCGGCTCTTCGAGGCCTGCGACATGGGCCTGCTCAGTCGCTTGGCCGTGGACATGGCCGCCGCCATGAACACGGACCCCGGCTTGCGCCAGCGCGTGGCAGGGGGGCGCCAGGCCTGCCAGAACCAGAGCCAGCACCTCTGGAGCCGCACGGGGCAAAGGAAGAGTGAGTGGGGGCGCAGGGCACCAAGCAGGGTGGGGGAGCAGCTGTGGGGCCCCTGGTGATGAGCCGGGGTGGGGGAGGGGCTGTGGGGCCTTTGGCGCCGAGCCGGGGTGGGAGAGGGGCTGCGGGGCACCGAGTGGGGTGGGGGAGGGGCTGTGGGGCCCCTGGTCCTGAGCTGGGGGGGGAGGGGCTGTGGGGGTACCGAGCAGGGTGGGGGAGGGGCTGCGGGGCCCATGGCACTGAACCGGGCTGGGGGAGAGACTGTGGGCCCCCTGGCACAAAGCTGGGTTCGGCGGGGGGGCCCTGGCACTGAGATGAGGTCTGGAACAGGTTTGAGGCAGGGGATACTGGGCTGGGGGCCCGTGGGTCTGACCCCCGTGTGTGGGAGCAGTGGGGGGTACCAGGAGCTGGTCCATACAGTGACTCCCCCCCTGACAGCACCCCCTAGTGTCCGCATCGTCTCCACGGCCCTGTCGAACCCCGCGGGGACCGTGCGCCTCACCTGCCACGTCTGGGGCTTCTACCCGGCGGAGGTGGGGGTCACCTGGCTGCGGAACGGGAGCCCCGTGGAGCCCACCGAGGGCGACCTGAGCCCGGCGCTGGCCAACGGCGACTGGACCTACCAGACCCAAGTCAGCCTGCTCACCGCCCCCAAGCCCGGGGACACCTACACCTGCCATGTGCAACACGCCAGCCTGGCAGAGCCCCACCAGGAGAAGTGGGGTGAGCCCGGGCAGGGCGGGGTATGGGCTTGGGGGGCAGGGGCAGAGGGTGGGGGGGGAGAGAGTGCTGGGTAGTTGGGGTGATGGGGGGCAGCAGGAGAGGGGTGCAGGGCAGGGGAATGGGGTGCTGGGGGCAGGGCATGGAGTGGGGGGTTTGGGGTAGGGGCAAGGGGTGGGAGTATGCAGGGGGCAGGGGTACAGGGTGGGGGGAGGGTGTACTGGGGGTTGGGGGGCAGCAGGAGGGGGTGCAGGGCAGGGGAATGGGGTGCTGGGGGGCAGGGCATGGAGTGGGGTATAGGGCAGGGGAATGGGGTGCTGGGGGCAGGAGTATGGGGTTGGGGAAGCTCATGCTGGGGGTTCAGGGGGCAGCAGGAGAGGGGTGCAGGGCAGGGGAATGGGGTGCTGGGGGGCAGGGCATGGAGTGGGGTGCAGAGCAGGGGAATGGGGTGCTGGGGGCAGGAGTATGAGGTTGGGGAAGCTCATGCGGGGGGTTCAGGGGGCAGTAGGAGTGGGGTGCAGGGCAGCGGAATGGGGCAGGAAGCGGGGAGAGAGGCACAGGGTGAAGGGGATCTGGGGGTTGGGGGATCTGGGTAGGACTCCGGCTGAGGGTGCAGGGGTGCTGTGGGGGCTCCCCAGTCTACCCCCCATTAACCCCTCCCCCGCTGTCCCCCCCAGGGCCCGGCCTGTCCCCAGGGCTGACAGTCAAGGTCAGTGTGGCTGTCGTGGTGCTGATCCTGGGCCTCATCTTCCTGAGCACCGGCCTGGTGTTCTGGTGGAGGGCGCCCGCTCCGGGTAAGGAGTGGGGGGCTGGGGCCATGTGTCCCCCTCGGCTGGGGTCCTGAGCCCCCAACCCAATTCCCAAACGGTGGGGGGGGTCCCCGGGGTTCCTGCAAGAGATGGGGACAACGTGAGGTGCACTTCCCAAGGGCTGGGGATTGAGAGTGTGTGTGTCCCTCTGCCCCTTGCTGTGTGTGTGTGTGTGTGTGTGTGTGTGTGTGTCCTGCTGCCCCCTGCTGGTGTGTGTGTGTGTGTGTGTGTGTGTGTGTGTGTGTGTGTGTGTGTTAGGGTGACCAGACAGCAAGTGTGACAAATCGGGACAGGGGTGGGGGGTAATAGGAGCCAATATAAGAAAAAGACCCAAAAATCGGGACTGTCCCTATAAAATCAGGACATCTAGTCACACGTGTGTGTGTGTGTGTGTGTGTGTGTGTGTGTGTGTGTGTGCCCCGCTGCCCCCTGCTGGCTGGGGTGGAGCATGTGCAGGAGGGGGACAGGATCACCTCAGACTGACTCTGTTTCCTTCCCTCTTCCAGGTTATTCTCCCCTCGCAGGGCACAACTATGCTGGGGGTAACTATGCTGCCCCCCTCTGTCTCCGTCTGCCCCCCTCTGTCTGCCCCCCTCTGTATCCATCTGCCCCCCGTCTCTGTCTGCCCCCCTCCGTTTCTGTCTGCCCGTCTCTGTCTGCCCCACAAAGCCAGTCAGGACTTTGGGGAGCCTCCTCTCCCTTGGAGCAGACTTGTTCAGGGCAAGAAGCTCACACGGCTTCACCTCCTGGGTCTCTCCTTGGAGCATTCAGCATCCTCTGCCCCTCCGTGTGCTTCCCACAGCGAGCCCACCCAGGCGGGGTCCTGGGGGGGCCACAGGGTCCTGCACCCCCACTTTGCAGTCAGACGTGACTCTCAGCCAGCAAAACAGAGGTTTATTCGATGACAGGAACAGGGTCTAAAACAGAGCTTGTAGATACAGCGAACCAGACCCCTCGGCTGGGTCCATTCTGGGGGGCAGTGAGCCAGACCCCCAGGTCTGCACTTCACTCCTTGTCCCCAGCAAGCTCCAGACTAACCACCCCCTCCAGCCCCTCCTCTCTGCTCAGCCCCTTTCCCGGGCCAGGAGGTCACCTGATCCCTTTGTCTCCAACACCTTCAGCCGGCACCTTTGCAGGGGAGGGGCCCAGGCCATCAGTTGCTAGGAGACAGAGTGCCAGGCATTTAGGGGCACTGGCCCCTTCCTCTGCAGCAATCACACACCCTTATCCCACCACCTAGATACTTAAGAACTGCACAGGGGACACTGAGGCACCAACACAGTGTTCAGAGCAAACATTAAAACAGTCCCAGTTCGTCACAGCCCCCCTCTCTCTCTGTCTGCCCCCCCGTTTCCGTCTGCCCCCCTCCGTCTGCCCCTGCTGTCTCTGTCTGCCCCCTCTGTCTCCATCTGCCCCCCTCCGTCTGCCCCCCTCCGTCTGCATCTGACCCCCCCCCCACCGCCTGTCCCAGTTCATTCATGCCTCTCTCATGCTGTTTACCCTGCAGGCAGCACCTAACGCCCATGGGCACCGAGACCCCTGGCTCCAGTCCCCCTGGCCCAGTGGAGGATCCCGGCTCGTCCTGTCTGTCACCCCCTAGGTTAGCCACCCCGCCCCACGGAGTTGGGATCCGTGGGACCGAGACGGGACATATCTCTGTGCCAGCCGGGCACCGCAGTGAGGACAGCTCAGATCAGATCCCCCATGGAGCCCGTATGGACCAGCACCTCCAGCACCCCTCCCCCCACTGTGGCTGTATATATTGGGGCCTATACATGGCTATAGAGACCTCCCCTTCCCAACTCCAAGCACCTGAGGCAAGTAGGATAAAGTGACCATATAATGATCTGATTGCTGGCCTCAAGCCCCAGATTAGAGCCAGCTACTCTATATAGACCAGCAGGCCAATACAGAGATATAATGACCTGAATACAGATCTCCTACACACCCTCATCTTCAACTTCTCCCCAACTCAGAGCCCCAGAGCCCACACAGACCACACTTGTATACTGAGGCTATAGATGGAGATAGGGACCAGCCCCTGCCACCCCCTCCAGACAGAGCCCCTAAGGACTGCCCCCCATGCACCCTGCTGTGTATAGCACGGCCCATAAAGGGCTAGAGGAACCCCAGTAATAGACCCCCATCCTCACAGATTTGGAGCCTTCTGCCCTGTACAACTCAGCTGGGCAATACAGGGATATAATGACCTGATCAGACCCCTAGCCTCTCCCCAGCCCCACAGATCCCTCAGCACTGGGGGATGTGTCCAATTCTCCACCCCCTGGTACAATCCCACTTCCCCCACCAGGGCTCCCCCTAGACCAGGGCTCCCCCCCAAGTCATCATATGATTCCCCCATTACTCACCCAGCCACCCCTAAAGTGTGGCAGCCAGCCCCCACTTTCCCCCCCATTTCCCCTCTCCAGCAGGCACAACACCCTCACCCCTCCGCGTGGCACTATTCATACTGAGGTGGGGCGGGAGCAGGGCTATAGGGAGCGGGTTCCGAATTCGGGGTGCTGACCGCGTGCAGTGTGTACAGAGAGGGTGGCTGTTGTAATCTCCCCCTCCCCCCATTAAAGATCCTCTCTGGTGCAGTGGGGAATGCTCTGTGGATGGTGCCCATGACCTCAGCCATAGGGGGGTGGGGACATGGAATTTGGACAGAGGGATAGGAATGTAGCACTGGTTCCTCCCCACCCAGAGATCGAACCCAGGAGTCCTGGCTCTCAGCCCCGCTCCACCCCACTGCCCTCCCAGAACTGGGATAGAAACCAATGTTCCCTCTAATTTTTGACAGGCAAATTTCTTCTGTGCAAATTTTTGTGCTTCTGTGCATGGTGTTTTGCTGTGTGCGTGGGGTTTAGGATCTGTGTGCACGCGTACAGCTTAGAGGGAACAGTGGATAGAACCCAGGAGTCCTGGCTCCCAGCTTCCCCTGCTCTGACCACCGGCCCCACTCCCCTCCCAGAGTTGGGACAGAACCCAGGAGTCCTGGCTCCCAGCTCCCCCTGCTCTGACCACCAGCCCCCACTCCCCTCCCAGAGCCCAGGAGAGAACCCAGGAGTCCTGGCTCCCAGCCCCCCCTGCTCTAACCCACCAGCCCCCACTCCACTCCCCTCCCAGAGCCCAGGAGAGAACCCAGAAGTCCTGGCTTCCAGCCCCCCTGCTCTAACCACCAGCCCCCCATCCCTTCCCAGAGCTGGGATAGAACCCAGGAGTCCTGGCTCCCAGCCCCCACTCCCCTCCCACAGCCATTTCCCTCTCCAGGGTCTTGTAAGGTGCGTGTGTTTGCAGCCCATCCTGGCCCTGTCCCGGCTCCTGGTGGCTGGGACACACAGAGGCTGCTGGGCACTCCAGAGGTGGGTCTGTTAGTGCCCAGGGTAGTGACTCTGCTGGTTCGATCCTGCTCCGGGCCGGTGACCCACCTGGTGCCGTGACCAGGGCTGTTGGCGTTTCCCCTCGGAGGGGGCCCTGCAGGAAGTTCACCGCAATAATGCAGGACGCCACAGAGCATTAATGCCCAGCAGCTTTGTCTGACACAACCCGGGTGACCCACCCCCCACCCACAGGAGGGGCTTTGCCCAGGGACACCTTCCCTCCGTGCAGGTGCGATTACAGGAGTGCGACTCCTGCACCATGACTGCACCCCGTCCTGCCAACACAGGCATCCTCCAGAAACAACAATCCCCAGCATTGCCCCCCAGAGATCGCCGCACATGCCGCAAAAGAGGGCAGGCTCAGCACCCAGTCAAACAGGTGGGGAAACTGAGGCACAGGGAGGGGACGTGTGTGGCCCAACTTAACCCAGCTGGCCTAGCTGGGAATAGCACCCGGGGCTCCTGAGTGCCAGCCCAGTGCACTACCCGCTGCCATTGACACTGGGACTTAGCCAGTGCCAGCCGGGGCAGGGCGCAGGCAGAGAGCCCATCGAGCATCACACTAGGCATCCCCATGCTCCCGGGCGGGAGTCGGTGACTGACTGGGGGGGGGTGCCCCCTGGGGACGGGTCAGCCCATAACTGCCCTGGGCAGGGCTACTGGGGCACAGCCCGTCTGTTCTGTATCTGTCCAGTGCCTGACACGCTGGAGGCCTGAGCCGCCGGGGCTGCCAGGCACCACCGTAATACACCTAATATAAATGTACAGCACCTGGCACATCCCAGCACTATCGTAATACACCTAATATAAATGTACAGCACCTGGCACATCCCAGCACTACCGTAATACACCTAATATAAATGTACAGCACCTGGCACATCCCAGCACTACCGCAATACACCTAATATAAATGTACAGCACCTGGCACATCCCAGCACTATCGTAATACACCTAATATAAATGTACAGCACCTGGCACATCCCAGCACTACCGTAATACACCTAATATAAATGTACAGCACCTGGCACATTCAGGGCCCGGGCTGTGGCTGTGGCTCCCGGCGCTATCGTAATACACCCAATATATAACATACAGCACCTGACACGCTGGGGTCTGGGCTGTGGCTGGAGCGCCTCTGTGCTCCCATAACACAATTATTTAGTAACAGTGGCTCTGCCGCTCGTGCGGCTGGTGCTGGCTGCTGCGGTGCCCAGAGACGGGGCTAGATGGGCCCCTTCGGCCAAGGCTTCCCTTGGGGCCTGTAGTCACTGACTGTTTAGGCTCTCCCCTGGCTCAGGTGACGCCGGTGGGAAGACGGCAGCGCTCTGACCCTCTCCTCCACAACGAGCTCCGGCCAGCAGAGGTGTCTGCCCCACAGGGTAACCTCCGCCAGCAGAGCACGGGGGCCCTGTCCCCCACTGCCATAAACATACAGCCAAGGAGAGCGTCAAATCGCTCCTTTACCTGTAAGGAGTTAAGAAGCTCAACTAACCTGGCTGGCACCTGACCAAAGGACCAATAAGGAAAGAAGATACTTTCAAATCTGGGGAGGGGTGTGGGGGTTTGTGTTTTCTTTGTTGTTCCCTCTGGAGAGTGAGAGCTAGAGAGACCAAGCAGGTAACCAGCTCCTACTGAAATGATACATCTACAATTACAGCTATTGTAAGTAATAGCAAGGAAATGTGTTAGATTATCTTGTGTTTTAGCTTGTGAATTTTCCCTGTGCGAAGAGGTAGTTTTATTCCTGTTTTTGTAACTGTGGAGCTGAGTCCAGAGGGGGAATCCTCTGTGTTCTGAATCTTTTTATTACCCTGTAAAGTTACCTTCCATCCTGATTTTACAGAGGCGATTCTTTTACTTTTTTCTTTATAATAAAGTTCTTCTTTTAAGAATCGGATTGATCTTAGTGTCCTAAAAACCCAGGGGTCTGGTCTGTGCTCATTTGGTTAAGCTGTTTGGTTGGTAGATTATTCTCAAGCCTCCCAGGAAAGGGGGTGAAGGGCTTGGGGGGATATTTTGGGGAAACAGGGACTCCAAGTGGTGCTTTTCCTGAATCTTTGTCTAAATCACTTGGTGGTGGCAGCGATACCGTCCAAGGACAAGGTGGAGTTTGTGCCTTGGGGAAGTTTTTAACCTAAGGTGGTAGAATATAAGCTTAGGGTTTTTTCAGTGGGTCCCCACAACTGTACCCCAAAGTTCAGAGTGGGGAGGGAACCCTGTCCCCGACACTGCCCTGGGACACACACAGCTCTGGGGAGCAGAATCCTGTCACCCCCTGTCTGTGCCTGGCCTGATGAGCGCAGGGCTCAGACCCATGCTGGGCGAGGGACAGGCCGGAGCAGGGTCCCTCTCTCTGCCTATGGACAAAGCCCCGTGTCCAGAGACAGGCTGTGGCATCGGTACCAGCCGCAGCTGCCTGCTCAGCGACAGATCCCCCGGGACCCAGCTCCGACACCGTCAGCAAAGTCGTGACATTCACAGCCCTGAGAGATACCGGGCGGATCCCACCTGCCCAGTGCCCAGCCGTCGCAGGGGCCTTGGTCCCTTCTGATCTCTGCCTGGCACATGTTTAGTCTCCTGAGGACTGAAATGCTTCAGGCTACCCACGCTAGTGGCTCGCAGCAGGGTAATTGGTGCAACGTGGTGGCCTGCGATTGCCAGGAGTCAGAGATGAGCTAAAGGTCCCTTCTGGCCTTAAAGGCGATGGATTGAAGAGACGCCTCCCTCCCGGTCATCAGACAGCTGTGCTCCATGGGAACCATGCAGCTGTTGCCCAGCAGAGGAGTCCTGGACCCTTCCCATGGGCTGGACACGGACTGTGGAACTCCCCGCCACATGAAATGTGAATGAACACTAACCTTACTGCATTCACACCCCTCCTCCTCTCCTGGCTTCTCTGGGGACAGCCCCTTGCTTTCACACTTGTACGGATATCCAGACCAAAACCAAGCTTCTTATGCTCCTGGGAGGTGCCCGGATACCACGGGGACGGACACAGAAGAATCTAGATAGACACAAAAATCCCAAGGAGAGAAGCGGAAGCGAAGCCCTGGCTGGAGAAGGGCCCAGTGACCGGTGACTTGGTATGAACACGCTGCAGGAGAGACACAAACCCTGCAATACAACAGCCTAAGACCCAACACCCAGAGGAGGAAATTGCTGTAGTGAGCAAACTGGACTCTCCCCCCAGGGCAGGATGGAGTCCGTGGGGTCAGCAGCTGGGGCAGGGTCTGTCCCCAAAGGAATTCAGCTCCAGGCTTCCCCTGCTGCGCCCGCATGAATCCCAGCCCCCGTCCTCATGCTGTGTGTGTCGGGATTTGGCTGGGGATGGAGTGAGGCCAGAGCTCCCAGCTCCGTGCATGGTGCGAAGATCTGGGTGTGACCCTGGGAACGTCGTCCTCGTGGCAGTGATGGGCCCGGGATGCAGCAATGCTGGGATGGGAATTTCCCGCGCCCGTGGGCCAGGGGAACACATGGGGCTCGTGGGGCTAACAGAGGGTCCCAGACCCACAATGGGCTGCAGAGAGCAACAGCGCCCAGCTGATATTTCCACATGACACCCAGAGCCGGACCCCCCCGCACCCATAATGCACTGGGCATCTGGGCCCCATGCCCAGGATTTACTCACTGGCTGCTGGAGCGTAGGGGCCTGAAACACAAGCAGAGAATGAGGGTCAGTGCAGGGGAGCAGGGTAACCCCTCCCCCACGGAGACCCTAATCCCCTGCCCCCTCCTACACAGGGCTCCCCGTGACTCCAACTGCACCTCACCCAGGCCAGCCCCACTCCAGGGTCACCCACAGCAAGGACAGAGCCCACTCTGCCCCCAGCAGGGCCAAGTTACAGTGATCAGCCCTGCCCCATGGCCCTGCCCCACCTCTCCTTGGGGGACAGTGCTAGGAGTCATTCCCCCTTGGGCTGGCTGGGCTGCCCCACGCCCCAGACCTCCCCACATCCCGGCTCCATGGGACCAGCTCTCACCTGCTGATTTTCTCCTCCACAGCTCCAGCCAGAACCAGCACGGCCAGGACGATGGCAGCCAGGACCCCGGGGGCAGGGGGCCCTTCTTTCCAGGGGCTGTGGGGTGGAGAAGGGCCCAGGTCACCAAGGGGAGCAGCCGCTGGGGCATCTTCCTGGGGCAGCCACAGGCCTTTGCCTCGAACATCTCCCCGAGGGCGTCTGCAGAGACCTGGCCCCAGGGGAGGGGAAAGGCTGAGCCGGGAGGGGCATGGGGATGGGGCACAGAGGGCGAGTGCTCTGCCGGGCTCTGCCAGACACACACACCACACAGCAACCAGGCCCTTCCCTCATAACATCGTCAACCTGTGGAACTCACTGCCACAGGATATCACCACAGCCAGGAACTTAATGAGATAATTTGAAGCATTGGCCATTTCTGTGGGTCACACAAATACCCAGAGCTAGACGAGTTCACACTGACAGTGGGCAGAGATATTGACCTTCCTACAGCCCAGCCTCACCCCATCTCTGTAATTCCCATGGGGCTGTGCCCCCAATCCCTGGGCCTTGCCATTCATGCCCCCCTTACCTCAGATGAGTGTGGGCTCCCCCAGGCTGCTGTGCTCCACCCGGCAGGCGTAGTGGTGCCCGTCCTGCTGCGGGGAGATCTCCAGGGACAACGGCGTGTAGTAGGTGCCATCGGCGTTGGGCAGGATCCTGCTGGAGTCCGTCTCCGCCAGGATGTCTTCTCCGTCCCGCACCCAGGAGACGTAGATGGGACGTGGGTAAAAGCCCCTGGCGTGGCAGGAGAGGGTGACAGAGCCATCGGGGGTGTCTCTGCGGGAAACCGAGACCTCGGGGGGTGCTGGGGAGAGACCCAGCGCGGGAGTCACGTACCAGAGGCCAGGGCAGTGTAACAGGCAGGAGATACAGGCCTAGCCGCTGGCCAGTCCAGTTTTTGCCAGCGTCTCTCTGCCCACAGCGCCCCCCAAACGAGTGGGAGCACCCCACCCCTGCCAGCTCCCTCCCCAACACTCACCCAGGCCTGGCAGGAGCTGGCGGCTATGGAAGGGCAGGTCGAGGGGTGCAGGGGGGAGCTGATGCCTCTGCTCATATGCTGCAAAGCCAGGCACTGGCTGCAGCTCCCTCCCTCACCCTTCATGTGGGGCTCAGCGTCCCTGTGGGGCTGGGCAGGGCCTGACCCAGTGACCCCTCCCCTGATGGGGCCTGGGCAGCTAGCGGAGCGACAGACCTGGGGGCTCACACGTCCGGTCTTTGCTCTCTGCAGTGAGTCATGGCAAAGGAGGGGTCAGGGGTCCACACTCAAGCCAGAGGGGTCCCGTGCCCAGCTGGTCAGACCCCTGGATATCCCAGGCCATCGCCCTACCGGGGGTTAACCCCTGCTTGGCCTAGCACAGATCTCAGAGAAACGTCTCCCTGGAGTTACACGTGCAGGGATGGAGAACCCGGCCCAGGGAGTCCAAGGGTCATTCCCCTCACTGGGGAAAATCTGCCCGAGTCCCTGTCTCAGTTTGTCCAACTGCTGGGTCTCGTCAGGCCTCGGGGATGTGCCTGGCCAGGTGCACAGAGTGACCCTGCCCCGGGAGCGGGTCAATTGCCAGGGGAGGCAGCAGCCTGGCAGGCCAGGTTGAGAGTCGCTGATTTTTCTAAGTGCTCCGAAATCCACCTGTGGACTCAGATCAGCTTGAAATGGACTGAGCCTGGCTGGGTCTTGGGCTGGGGTGAGTGGTGCAACTCTGAGGTCGTTTGAGGATGGGGTTCCCCAGACAAAGACCCCCCCCAAATACCATGTGACACCAACATTTTCCAATGCGGCTGCTGTTTTGTGGGAACTCTGGCTGTGACCCTCCCAAGCCCAGCTCAGCCCTCGGGATGGCCCCCAGCTAGCGCCCAGCCCCCGCTGCCCCTTGGGGGAAGCTGTACTGCAAATGGGGGGAGCGCTGGGAGCCCCCACCTGGGTCAAGCCACACTGAGGCACAGCGTGTGAAACGGGCTCATGCTGCATGCCGGGGGCTGTGCTGATGCCAGAGGGTTTGCAGGCAGCCGGGCCCTCCCAAGGGGATGTGCTGACCGTGAGCAGCACCCGCAGGCTGTGAGTTCGAGTCTCTCCCAGCAGCGTGGAGACCATCAGTGGTGCCAGTCGCTCATGGCCTGCTGCGGCTTAGGGGCATTTTGTTCTCAGCAGCTCAATTCTTGGGGTTTCTGAGCTAGTACCGCAGCGAGCACTGGGGTCACATCCAGAAACAGACTGGTCTGAGAGCTGCTAAGGTGCATCAGAGCTGGGGCAGAGTTAAGGGGGCAGGTCTGGGGGTGTTTGGTCCTGGGCTGCCCCAGATAGAGGCACACTCAGGAGATTCTAATTGTAATGATCCCATTGCTCTAATGTGGAAGTGCACGGGGAAACGGGTGAGGAATCAGGCGCAGCAACAGGGTCCGGTGTAGAGTCTGTGGTGCAAATTTGGGGACATTTGGCCCAGGGGTTCCCAAGATGCAGCCTCCGCCCCCAAAATACCTGCTTCAATCCCTTTCAATTCCTCATCACTTCTTAGGCGCAGAGCTCAGGGGGATCAAAGGCTCCAACCTCCCTGAACTGATGCTCAGGAAGAGGCGAGGCTGGGCCAGTTCCCAGGGAACAGCAGCTCCCTCCCGGCCCACAGCCCAGACTCACCCACCGCTCCAGGGTCCCCATCCCCACCCACGCCAGGCTCCGCACGGGCTCCAGACACTCGTTCTGTGGGGACCACTGGGCGAAGCGGCCCTAGTGCAGGCTGGGGTCCCACCACTGCTTCTGGTCCCAGCTGGCTGCACGGCCGCCACCCACGGGAGCTGCGCTGTGCGGAAGTGGATGAAGTCCCCCCGGGGCGTACTGGAACTTCGCCCTCATGGGGGTGTCCCTGTCTAGAGCACAGCCCACAAGAACCTGCATCACGTGAGGATCTGGGGGAAAAGAGAAACAGAACTAAATCATCAGCCACAAGCACTCAGAGATCACGAGGCAGCTGGGCCCCGCAAACCCATGGGAAGGGATTATAGTAATCGCTACGTCTGGGGTCTGGTTATTACCTCATTTGGGGTTTGCGCCTACTGGGGTCACAGTTTTTGGTCGTGTCTCCTCTGCCCATGAGACCCAGAAACTCACATTTGATGCTTCCATAGTCCCAGGACTCCAGGAGCTGGAGCCTGGAGAAAGACACCAGCCACAGTGCTAAAGCCAAGCAATGCTGAGACCCTGGAGCTGGTGCCAGGCCTTGGCAGACCCAGGCCCTGAGCCAGCAAAGCCCAGACGTGAGGCTCTAACTTTAAGCAGCTTTACAGAGGTCAAGGCCGGAAGGGATGGGTCTCATCGGCTGGCCTGAGCTCCTGCAGAGCCCGGGGCAGGGAACTGCACCCACTCATTTCTGCATCCGCCAGGACTGCTGGTTCGACTACGGTGTCTCTGGCGTGACGGGCTGTCCCCTCGCCACTCAGCCAACGCAGCAGCACGTGAATCCTCAGCCTCAGTGGGACCTGTCCCCTGCCCCAGACACACCCTGTGCAGCCCTAGGGAGTGACCCCCAGAGCAGGTTGTGGTCCCTGTGTTTGGGGAGGGAGACCCACAGAACCACTCACCACTTGTGTGATTGCTCAGACCCATCCTTCAGTTTGTCACCAGTTTGGAGTTTTTCTCCTGCTGCAGGAAATCCCAGATCTTTTCCTGGAAATACACCTGGCCCACAGCCACCGCCATCCAGGCCCTGGTGGGCTTCAGTCCAGCATTTTAAAGTCATCCAGCTGCCCTGCCGTGGTGCCAGTGGGACCCATCCACTCTGGGGGTCCCTGGCAGCACATCCCAGCTGTGCAAGCTGCAGCCACACACAGACAGGGAGCTCAGCAGTGGAGCGGGGGAGTGGGGGGCCGGCAGAAAGGTCTCACTGGCTGGGTGTTTCCCCCCAGTGTTCCCAGTTGGTTTTCCCTTGTCTGCCTCTCCCCCATTCCCCCCCATGCCTGATCCCCTTTGCTCCGTCTCTACTCACCATCAGCCACTGACCCCAGCACCCCCATCAGAGCCCCAGGGTGACACCCAGGGCTATGGCTCCTGTGCTGGGCCAGGGGTCTCCCCCCTGCAGAAAGAAGAGATCCCTGTCCCCACTCCAGTTCCAGTCACTTGGACTCTGCAAACCCCTGGTTGCTTTCACTCAAGTTGCCAGTGGCCTGGGTGTCCAATCAGGGAATGGGAAGAGCCCTCGCCCGGCAGGGTCAGGCACAAGCAGTTAGTAGTTTCCACCTGGACCTGCTGGGAAATGCTCCCAAGTAACCCAGGGCCATGGGCAGGAACCTCCTGCTGGCCACAGGAAGGACCCAGCACCGCCCCCCACCTCCCCTAGCTGGAACCAGGAGCTGCTGGTGAGCTGCGTCACCAATTCTCACCGCTTCCTCGCCAGTCTGGTGCTGTTCCTTAAAGCCTCAGCGCCTGGAGTCCCGGGATCATGGGCGTCTCATGGCAGCTGCTGTAAAACACGACGTCTCGATCCATGTTTTGGTGGCGAGAGGCTTGAGACCAGGGCGTGAGGGCACCCAGACGGCTCAGAGGGCTGGCAGCAAGGGAAGGAAACGGAACCCTCCAATGTGCTGTGTTTTGTATAAAGATGTCAGGTATTCTGGGATCTGTGACAGTGGGAGACTCTGCAGCACAGCTGGTGCTGACACCCCCCCCCTCCCGGGGGCAGGGGGGAGAGATAGGAGGAAGGCCTATAGCCATCCTGAGGTCTTTCTCCAGCCAGCGGTCTCTTTGCACAGCCCTTTAGGGGGCCGTCCCTTCCCCCCCCCCCCCCGTGTGCCTAGCTATCTGGCCCCTGGGGCTGGATTTGGGCTGAGGGGTTGGGATCATTGGAGGCAGCCCAGGGCGGGGGTCCCAATCAGCCGGCACTTGCCCAGCATGGGAGGGAGAGAGGAGATGCCATAGCTGCAGGGCGAGGGTGGCAGGCAGCCTGAGGAGACCCAAAGAGGGGAGAGGCAGCCCCAGGGCTGGGGCAGGGGCACCACTGCTGCTTGCGAGAGGTGGCCCTGGAGCAGCATAGAAGGGGGCTGGGATCCCCTCGCATCCCATGGAGGGAGGGGGTGTGAGGCCCCCCAAGCTGAGGGTCAGAAAGGCCAGAGGCCTGGAGCTGGGCTGGGGGCCCTGTGGGAGGGTGCTGCAGGGCCATGTTGTCCCAGGGCATGAAATGCAGCTTTACCGTGACTCCCAGAGCCCCGTGGGCTGGGACGGGGGGACATCCCCCTCCTCACACATGTGATGACTGAGGCTTCTCAGTGCCAGAGCCCCCCGAGCCCTGGGGTGCCAGCAGCACCTGCTGTACCCTGGCACTGCACCCAGCCCCAGAGACGCGGCTCAGGGGAGGGGTATTTACTGGGGCCGGCAGCAGAAGGGTGAGGGCAGGTCTCCCCGGCCCACAGGCAGCTGCAGTCCCAGGGAGCGAGAGCGGTTCTAGATCAGGGCCCTGGGGCAGCCCAGTGAAGAGTCCAGGCCCGTTAGCCAGGTGCCGGGGGGCACCCGCTGCACCCCAGAGGGGGAGGAGGCAGGGCCTTGGGGAAGGGAGTGCAATCGGGGCAGGGCAGAGCAAAGGCGGGGCCCTGCAGTCCCCCTACACGTACCCCACCTGCCATGAGCCGCTCAGGGCAGGGGGCTGGGAGCACCCCTATGACCTCAGCCCACACCCCCAGCCCCGTGTCCTGACTCCTGTACCCCCCCACATCCCCACCCCCACCCTGAGCACCAAATGGGAGCTGCCCCAGGTAAGCGCACCACACCCCAATCTCCTGCCCCAGCCCTGAGCCCCCTCCCTCACCCTAGCGCCTGGCCAGACCCCGCACCCGAACGTTTTTTTACTTGTTTTTTTTTATAAAGGGCTGTTATCCAAAGCGCTTTACAACAGTCAGCTAGTGGTACAAACAATATTTGGAAGGATCATTACATGGTCCACCAGGACCCCCAGCGATTTTTAAGTGGTCTGTGGAAAAATAACTTGGACTACAAAAACAATCAAGGTACCTCACTTCCTTTTCATTTCCTTGCTGTTACTTAAGGGAGGCTATCATAAGCCTCTTTCTCAAATCTGGACCTTAGCGTCCAAAATCTGGGTGCTTAGTATGAACCTCCAAGCTTAATTACCAGCTTGGCTCTTATCTCGCTGCCACCAACCAGGAATCCGTGCCTGGTACACTTGAGCCCCCCAAAACCTTCCCTGGGGAACCCCCAAGACTCAGATGCTTTGAGTCTCCAACAAAGGGAAATAAACCAGTTCCCTTCCCCCTCCTTCTCCCACCCAGACTTTCCTCTCTGGGCTAACCTGAGAGTATTGATGCAATCTCTTTACATCACAATACCAAGAAGCCTGTCCCCTCTCTTCCACAAAGAGACAAACCCCAAATACAAGGAAACAGAGAAGATTCTATCTCTCTTCCCCCGTAGCTTCTTCCCGCCGTGGGACACTAGGAGAGTTAAACACAGAGCGTAGTGTTTCCCCTCCCCCCTGTCTTTCCTTTCCCCTTAACCAGAGAAAACTCAAACAGGTTTTTAAAAAGAAAGCTTTATATAAAAAAGAAAGAACAAAGACATCAAATTATTCTCTGCATCAAGATGACAATACAGGGCTATTGCTTATAAGAAAATATGAATAAACAGTCTGATTCAAAAAGATATCCAATTTGAAACATTCCAGCAAGTTACACACATGTAAATACACCCAAAACAACATAAAAGCCTATATTGTTTTTCGACCTGTACTTACAAGTTGGACACAGAAGATTAGAAGAAGAAAGAACCTTCTCATAGCTGAGGGATAAACAAAAGACTCAGAGTCCAAAACTTCCCTCCCTGACTTTGAAAAATCCAGTTTTCTGATTGGTCCTCTGGTCAGGTGTTTGCTTCCCTTTGTTAACCTTTTACAGGTAAAAGAAACATTAACCCTTAGCTATCTGTTTATGACAGAGGCGGATGAAGAAAAAAAGAATGAAAAATGGGGCTGGGGGAGGTAAGAGAGAATGTTCTTTTTCTTGGCTGGGTCCCAAGGGGGGCCCCAAAAATGAAGCTGAGCACAGGGCCCCCCTAACGCTAAATCCGCCACTGGAGCTGACCCCACCCTCACAGCTCCCCACGCCACATCCAGGGGCTGATTCCCCACTCCCCGAGCTCCGCATGCTGCTGCCAGGACAGGGGCTGACCCCTCCCTCGCCCCATCTCCCCACACCGCTGCCAGGGGCTGACCCCCTCCCTCACCCCAGCTCCCCACACTGCTGCCAGGGGCTGGGGCTAGGGCTCTCCCCTAACCCCCCCAAGTGTCATTCTACCTGGGGCTGCGGCTGACCCCCCAAACCCTGTGTTATGGAGTCCCTGGGTGATGCTGTGGAACTGCTCCCCACCAAGCCAGGCAGGACTCTGGGGAGCCTCCTCTCCCTTGGAGCAGACTGTCTGCAGGGCAGGCAGCTCACACATCTTCACCTCCTGGGTCTCTCCTAGGAGCATTCAGCATCCTCTGCCCCTCCGTGCGCTTCCCACAACGAGCCCACCCAGGCGGGGTCCTGGAGAAGCCACAGGGTCCTGCACCCCCACTTTGCAGTCAGACGTGACTCTCAGCCAGCCAGTAACACAGAGGTTTATTCGATGACAGGAACAGGGTCTAAAACAGAGCTTGCAGGTACAGCGAACCGGACCCATCGGCCGGGTCCATTCTAGGGGGCAGTGAGCCAGCCATCTGCACTCACCCTACGTCCCCAGCCAACTCCAAACTGACTCTCCAGCCCCTCCTTTCTGGGCTTTGTCTCTTTCCTGGGCCAGGAGGTCACCTGATCTCTTTGTTCTCCCCCACCTTTAGCATCCCCTTGCAGTGGGGAAGGGCCTGGCCATTAGTTGCCAGGAGACAGAGTGTCAGTGATTTATGCACCCTGGCTTTTATCCCACCACCTAGAGACTTAAGAAATGCATAGGGGAAACTGAGACACCTACACGGTATTCAGAGGCACCATTAAGAACAGTCCCACTTCGTCACACTTTGTCCTGCTGTTGCCACCCCCCCCCCCAACACATGTTCCTCCACGCCCCACTTGGGAGGCGCACCAGACTTTTCTGGTAAACTGGGTGTCACGGAGTCCCCGGGCGATGCTCTGGAACTGCTCCCCACTAAGCCAGTCAGGACTTTGGGGAGCCTCCTCTCCCTCGGAGCAGACTTGTTCAGGGCAAGAAGCTCACACGTCTTCACCTCCTGGGTCTCTCCTTGGAGCATTCAGCATCCTCTGCCCCTCCGTGTGCTTCCCACAGCGAGCCCACCCAGGCGGGGTCCTGGGGAAGCCACAGGGTTCTGCACCCCCACTTTGCAGTCAGACGTGACTCTTAGCCAGCAAAACAGAGGTTTATTCGATGACAGGAACAGAGTCTAAAACAGAGCTTGTAGATACAGCGAACCAGACCCCTCGGCCGGGTCCATTCTGGGGGGCAGTGAGCCAGACCCCTAGGTCTGTACTTCACTCCTTGTCCCCAGGCAGCTCCAGACTAACTCCCCCCTCAGCCCCTTTCCCAGGCCAGGAGGTCACCTGATCCCTTTGTCTCCAACACCTTCAGCCGGCACCTTTGCAGGGGAGGGGCCCAGGCCATCAGTTGCTAGGAGACAGAGTGCCAGGCATTGAGGTCCACTGGCCCTTTGCTCTGCAGCAACCTTATCCCACCACCTAGATACTTAAGAACTGCACAGGGGACACTGAGGCACCAACACAGTGTTCAGAGCAAACATTAAAACAGTCCCAGTTCATCACATCTCTCCCCCCTTCGAGACCGAACTGAGCCAGGTCACTCCAGCCAGTGACCTGGGGAAGTTCGAACCCACCAACGTTCCCATGGATGCCCCAGCATCTCTCCAATTCCTTGGGGTGAGTTACACCAGGCCCTCCCAGTTTTGTGCCCTCTCTCTGCTTCAGCCTGCTTGATGGCACTTGCAGGCTGCAGGTGGGAAGGTTTATGCGGCCTGTACCCTTTTGCCCCCCAATACTCCTGGGGTTTAAACTGGGACAGGGTCTTCTCCCAGCCCCCTGGTCCGTGATTTGGGCTCTCTTGGTTAAAAGCCCCGATCTTGGCCTTGGGCAGCCACTCCCCACCTTGTGGTCCATATACAACACCTCTGCTGTGTCCACCTTACAGTTTCCAACTTTTACCATCAGTCCCACCTCCTTGAGGCAGCCCAGCCCCCTCTTCACCTGGGACACCTGTTCCTCCCAGGTCTGGCTAAAGATGCACATGTTATCAGTGTCTGCCAGGGCCAAGTTCTCCATCCCCCTCTGCTTGTCTAGAATCTCCCCAGACCTAGGCATGGGGTCAGCATCGGACACTGTGATGGCTTTAAGCTTCTGATAGCCCCCATAAAACCAGACCATCCTGTCTCCCTTGGGGATCAGCCCCACGGATGAGGCCCATGGGCTGTAAAACGGCTGGATCCCATCTAAAGCCAGCATCTTCTTGACCTCTCTCTCCAGGATCTGGGTTGCTTTCCCAGTGACTCTGAATGGGGAACACCTGATGGGGAGATTGGCTCCCACCTCAGGGAAGAGATCCACCAGGGGGTCTTTCCCCTTCTCCTCCCAATCCTCCCCTTTCAGGTCCAGGGGTCCCCTCACTCTCCTCCCATCCAGCAGCTTGAGAGGGAAGAACCCTGTGGATTCCTGGGGCACCACCAGCTGCCTCCTGCTTCCCCTCAGTTCTACTTCCCCTTGGGGAGTCCATTCCCGGGACAGGAATCCCTTCTCCCACAGGACTCTGTCCCTGCAGCCTTCCCCAAGGGGGTTTGCAGCGCTGTGGCCAGCAAGTTCCCTCAGCTTCTCCAAGGAGGGATCTCTCTGCAGCTCGGTCTGGGATTCAGCTGCTGGGGCAGGGAGTGGGACCTGTTCCCTCTCACTGGCTGGGCCTGGGGTCACAGCCCCCCTGAGCCTTGTCCCTGGTAGCTCCCTCCCTGCTGTATAATCATTTCCCGGCAGCACGTCTGGACCAGGCAAACCTGGTTGGCAGCTGACCTGCCTTGCCTGGGTGTCTCCCCACTCAGCTGGGCTCTCAGCTCCCCCTGTGCTCAGCGCTGCCCTGGCTGTCCCAGTGGGGGCAGGCAGCGAGCTCTCTGCTCTGGTCTCAGCATCAGAGCCAGCGTGAGCCCCCTCTCTGGTGTGCAGGGGGGCAGGGAGCATCTCTCCCTCCCCCTCAGTCCCAGGGGGCTGGTTACAGATAGGCAGGTATCCTGAGCCCAGCAGCCCCTCCCCGCTGCCAGCCAGGTCATTTGCATTTTCACTGACCATTTCCATCCCAGCCAATTGGTTCTCTGGATTCAAATTCAAACCCTCGGCAGTTACAGGAGCAGGGCCTGGATCCTGTCCCAAGGGGAGACAGTCACCCCCCAACAGGGCCTCCCAGCCGATATCCTGGAGATCCCCAATGACCAGCCAGCCCGACCCCTCCTGCGTCTGCACAGGGATCCGGGCCATAGGCAGGGCGAGGGGCTTCACCCCAGGGACCTTCACCCAGGTCCCACAGCCCCTCAGCATCTGCGGCTGCACCACCACAGTTCCCTCTGTCCCAGGGCCTCGCCCCTGCAGGCGTGTTTCCCCATTGACCCCTGGGCAGCCCCCTATGTCTCTCCGCTCCACCATCGCCAGTCCATGCTGCTGCTGCTTCTCCTGCAGCTTTTCCACAGCCTCTTGCTCTCTCTCACGGTCCTCTCGCTCTCTCAGGCTCTGCTCCAATCCCATCCGTCTCCGATCCCCTGATGGGGAACCCAATCGTGAAGACCCTCGTCTGGTTGGGGACCAGACTCTCGGGGATGCCTGGCTGCTGCTCCAGCTGCTCCCAGATCCTGTTGTAGCCCCATCTGGGTCAGGAATCTGCTCCTCAGAGCGGTCCTCCTGCTCCAACTGCACGATTAACTGTGCCTTGGTGAACTTCCCCATGCGTAACTCTCTCTTTGTGCACAGAATCACAATGTCCTTCTTAAGGAGCTGGTGATAGGCCATCACCTCACTGTTCCCAATTGGCTCTGGACTCACAGGCCTGTGTGCTCTTGGCTCCCCCAGGGTTTCCAGGAAGAACCCCTGGTGTGCCTGCCCTTCTCGTGATCACCACCTCTTTGCCAGGGTTGAGCTGCAGACTCCTCCGCCCCTGGGATTGCTCCTGCAATCCCCAGGGGAACCCTGCTACTGCAAAATCCTTCTCTCTCCCAGGGTCGAGCAGCAAGCTCCTCCGCCCCTGAGACTGCTCGCTGCAGTCCTCAGGGGGACCCTGTTACTCCAACAGTCCTTCTCGCTGGTCACACACTCCCAGAGGTTAACTGCCCCCTGAAACCGTCTCTCTCTGAGCCTTCAGCACGCCTGGTCTTCACTCTCCCTCCTCTGTTTTACTGCTCCCCAGTCACTTACTGCAGGAAGCGCCATCCACGGGGTGCAGCATCTCCCTCCGCTGCCACCAGTTGTCACGGAGTCCCCGGGCGATGCTCTGGAACTGCTCCCCACTAAGCCAGTCAGGACTTTGGGGAGCCTCCTCTCCCTCGGAGCAGACTTGTTCAGGGCAAGAAGCTCACACGTCTTCACCTCCTGGGTCTCTCCTTGGAGCATTCAGCATCCTCTGCCCCTCCGTGTGCTTCCCACAGCGAGCCCACCCAGGCGGGGTCCTGGGGAAGCCACAGGGTTCTGCACCCCCACTTGGCAGTCAGACGTGACTCTTAGCCAGCAAAACAGAGGTTTATTCGATGACAGGAACAGAGTCTAAAACAGAGCTTGTAGATACAGCGAACCAGACCCCTCGGCCAGGTCCATTCTGGGGGGCAGTGAGCCAGACCCCTAGGTCTACCCTTCACTCCTCGTCCCCAGCAAGCTCCAGACTAACCACCCCCTCCAGCCCCTCCTCTCTGCTCAGCCCCTTTCCCGGGCCAGGAGGTCACCTGATCCCTTTGTCTCCAACACCTTCAGCCGGCACCTTTGCAGGGGAGGGGCCCAGGCCATCAGTTGCTAGGAGACAGAGTGCCAGGCATTTAGGGGCACTGGCCCTTTGCTCTGCAGCAACCTTATCCCACCACCTAGATACTTAAGAACTGCCTAGGGGACACTGAGGCACCAACACAGTGTTCAGAGCAAACATTAAAACAGTCCCAGTTCATCACACTGGGCATTTGTTTGTTTGCTCTTCCCAACTGATTAGTTCGGAACAGCAAACAGGATAAATGCCAGTTTTTGTCAAAAAGAGTCAGGATGGCCGGGACAGAGGTTAAAAAGGGAACATATGGTCACCCTATTTCCAGGCAAGTGGGTCGATCCAGCCAGGCCAGGGGCAGACCCTGGCCTGGCTAATAGCGCCACTCCCGAGAGGCTGGAGTGATTCCCCACCCTGGCACTGGACCGGCCCCGGCCGTGCTGTCAGCTCAGCCAGTGAGTGTGACCAGGGGGGCAGGGTGTGAGGGAGTGGGTCTCTGGAGGTGTGTGGGGGGCTGCTGGCCAGTGGGTGGTCTCTTGGGGGGGTGGGGCAGGGCTGTGTGTTGGGATGCTGGGCAGTGTGGGGTCTGAGTGGGGTGCTGTGTAGTTGTGGTGGTGGGCTGTGGGGAAGTGCACTGGGCAGCAGTGGTGGGGCTGGGGGGGGGATGCTGGGCAGGGGGGGTGCAGGCTGCTGTACATTTGTGGTGGAGGGTTGTGGGGGGGATGCTGGGCATAGCAGTTCCAAGGTATGCTGGGCGGGGGGCGGGGGTACAGGCTGCTGTACATTTGTGGTGGAGGGTCTGTGGGGGGGATGCTGGGCATAGGGAGTTGGGGGCTGTGTGGCGCGGCATGGGCCCACCCCCGAGGGGAAGGGACACGCTGACAGCACAGGGCCGGGAGGGCCAGTGTGCGTCTGGCAACGGCTGATTTGTAAATAGTGCCCTGCACTGGGCTGGGTGGAGTGGGGCTACCATGCTATATCCCACTGCCCCTGGCTGGCCCTTTGCTCTGGGGACCAACCTCCCCACGCCAGGCTCCTTTGTTCCCATGGGGGCCCACAGATATGTTTGGCGGCAAGACCACAAAAGGTTAATCCAGCCCTGATCACGTCCAATTCCCCAGGGCTCCGCACACCTGTCTGGGAGCTGGAACTGCACCGCTCGCAGGACGGGCCAGCGCCTTGAGCTCTCCGGGACCTGCAGAGGCCCAGCAAGCTGCACGGGGAGTTTGTGTCCTAAGCCAGTGCGAAAGCCGCAGGGACTGGGCAGCCAGAGCCTCTGGTGACCGAGGAGCTGCTGTGTCTGGGGAGGAGCCATGCACACGGTGCCATGCTCAGCGTCTCTGTGGGTGACTCCTGGCAGGCAGGGCTGTGGGTTTTGGGGTCACTGTGTGGTCACTGGGTGCCTGGCCTCTCACACAGGCATGGTCTGACGCTGGCTGGCAGGGTCCTGGCTGGCAGGGGCTGTGGGTGGTGAGGTGACCGGGTGCCTGGCCCATCACACAGGCGTGGGCCGACACTGGCCAGCGGGGTCCAGGCTGAGATCCTCTCCTGGGGAGGCAGAGGAAGGTTTAGTCCGTGTTCCCCAGGGCAACCATATTTTTCCAAAGTGAAAACAGCGCCCCGCCTCCCCATTTCCGTGGGACCAAGCCAAGCCCTCCCTGCCTTCTACTCTCACAGGACTGGACTGAGTCCTACTGCGACCCTCCCTGTGGGGCCACCCGAGGCCACTCTCACCCCCCCACACACGTGGGCCCAGCCCAAGCCCTCCCTGCCTCCCACCCACATGGGCCCAGCCTCCCCACTGGCACCCCGGGGCCGGCCCGAGCCCCCCCAGTGCCCACTCACAGCCACCTTTGCCCCCTCTCCCCTGTGCATGGGGCTGCTCCAAGCCTCCCCACTGCCTGCCTGTTCATGGGGCTGGTCCTCCAAACCCTCCACCGCCCACCTGTGATCCCCCTTCCTCCTTGGGACCCATTTGCCTCCACAGGGGGGGTGGCTGTCCAAGCCCCCTGCCACAAGCCCCCGCCCAGGGCCACCCAAGGTCCTCCCATCATCCCTGTATGCAGGACGGGCTGGCCCGAGCCACTCTCCCTTGCCCTCCCTCCAGTGCAGGGCTGGGGTGCCACTCCTGCACCCCCACAGATGTTCCTTCGTGCCTCCCTAGGGGTCCCACCCCACTTTTTTGGCAAAAGTGGGCATTTGTCCCCTTTGCTCTGCCAACTGATGATCAGTCGGCAGGAGTGAACAGGACAAATGCCCATTTCTGTCAAAGACGTGGGGACGGCCAGGACAGAGCCTAAAAAAGGGACTGTCTCAGCCAAACTGGGACATATGGTCACCCTAACCAGGTGTGACTCCCCCTTCCACCCCACCCTTGGGGCTTCCCAGGTCCCGGAGCCCCAGACTGAGTCTCTGGGGGCCCTGCCCAATGGATGGCAGCTGACCCCAAGCCCTGCCCCAGGCCTGGTGTCGGGTGGGCACAGAGGGACTGGCCGCCCCACTGGGCACTATGGAGGGGGTTGCCTGGGGCAGGTGACCTGGGGGGGGTTGCCTGGGGTGGGTCAGCGAGGGCACAGGCAGGCGCTGCCCCAGGGGGCTCCAGCTCGGGAGCTGCGGACACAGGCCAACTCAGGGGTCCCGGCTGTGCCCCATGGGCCCTGGAGGGGTTGGTACTGCTCCAAGACGCCAGCTGCATGGACCTGACAGCTCCAGCCCCACAGTGACCAGAGTCCCATGGAGAGAGCTCTAACCAGGCCTGGACAAGAGCCAGCGAGCCCCAGGGGCCAGCAAGCGGGGGCCAGGCAGGAGAGGACCCCACCTTGGGGGGTGGGTCTGGTCTGAGCCAACCAAAGCCACCTTGTGGCAGCACCCGTCTCAGGGTCCTCAGCCCGTGGGTGCCAGCCGGGTGTGGACGTGCCGGGACAGGAGCTGGGGTGGGAGGAGTTTGTGTGCTGGAGGAAGGTGAAGAAAGTTTTGGGGTGACTCCAGGGGGAGGGGAAATGGAAATACAGTTCTGCCCCCCCGACCCCATGATGGGCCTGATCTCCACCTTGGGGGGCAATCAGCACCCACGTTCAGTCAGTGCTGTGCTCCTCCCCCCTGGTATACCCACAATGCACTGGGACAGGCAGTCCCGGTGGCGGGGTGGGGATCAGGCCGTGTCCCCGGGGTCACTCACTGGCAGTCGGGGTGTAGCTGCTTCTGCCGGAGTCTGAAATGGAAGCAGAGAGCATGTCACGACCGGGCACTGGGGTGGGTGGGCTGAACTGGTTGGGGTACCCCTGCCCCTCTAGCAATCCCTGCCCCACCTGAGCCCCACCTTCCTAGTGACCCCCATCTCCAACCCCCCAGCCAGCCAAGGATGGCGCCCCACCATAAGGCTTTATGGAAATATGCTTATGAATATCTATCTGACATAACTGGAATATGTGTTATGTGACAGATCTCTGCAAAGGTTCTGATCTGCGGAATCTATTCATCCTATTTGTATGCCAGTGTCACTGTTGTATTCTGAGTTATGAATATTGCCCGCATACTGGCTTGATTTCTACATAACCTTAGCAGAGCATTCGGTCCCGGAGAAAGGAACGTGCAAGTTAAGTACCTAATCAAGAAACACTTAAAGGACAATGGAGCTTGGGAGGCTCCAATCCAATCCACAGAAGAAGTCACCTGAGGACGTTCAGGGTAGCGTGTGAACCGTGGCTGCTACCTGGTAAGAAACTGGGAGTCATGCATGGACATGGGACTTGCCCAGGTGACTCCAGACTCCATCTTGGAGCTGCACTTTGCATAGGAGAGAGGAGGGGGTCTCCACCCACAAGAGAAAGTCTATTTAACCCCCTGGGAGACCCCTCCATTTGGCCTTCAGCTGGCTCAAGAGAGCCTCTCCACCCCCAAGGATCCCTGAAAGACACTGGAACAAAGGACAGTAACGACAGGGGTGAGTGGTCGCTGGACCCAGACTAGAAGGAGGCGAGTCTGTAAAAGGAAGCGCACTGGAACTGGTGAGGTGTTATTTGTATTCAGTTTGATTAGACACAGATTTGCGTGTTCTATTTTATTTTGCTTGGTAATTCGCTTTGTTCTGGCTGTTACTACTTGGAACCACTTAAATCCGACTTTCTGTATTTAGTAAAATCACTTTTTACTTGTTAATTAACTCGGAGTATGTGTTAACACCTGGGGGGGGGGGGAGAACAGCTGTGCATCTCTCTGTATCAGTGTTATAGCAGGTGAACAGTTTACGAGTTTACCCGTATAAGCTTTATCCAGGGTAAAACGGATTTATTTGGGGTTTGGACCCCACTGGGAGTTGGACATCTGAGGGTTAAAGATAAGACCACTTCTTCAGCTGCTTTCAGTTTAAGCCTCCCGGTGTTAGGGGACGTGGTTCTGACCGGAGTGTGGGTTTGCAGCAGGTTCTGAGCGGGTCTGGCTCAAACCAAGCAGGGCACTGAGGTCCTAAGGTGACCGGGCAGGAAAGCAGGGGGCAGAAGTAGCCTTGGCACATCACGTGGCAGCTCCCAGGGGGGATTCTGTGATTCAACCTGTCACACCCCCGCTCCAGCAATCCCTGCCCCACCTGAACCCTCCTCCCCAGTGAGCCCTTCTCCACCCCCCCAGCCAGCAAAGGACCCCCCCAGCAATCCCTGACCCACCTGAACCCCCACTTCCTAGTGACCCCATCTCCACCTCCCTCAGCCAGCCAAGGACACCCCACCCCACGGTGATCCTGAGCCCATTTACCCCAGCCCAGCTCATCACCCATCTCGCCAAGGCAGGAACCTGCCCCACCCCATAGCCCCTTGCCATGGGGCTACCCACCCTACCCCACGGCCCCATGTCCTGGCACCGCCCCACCCTCCCAGAGGAGATTGTTGTCCTCTCCGTGCCCCTCCCCAGGCTCTGCCCCCAGCCCAGCCTGATGGGGATCCTCCCCTGCCCCCCCCCCCACGGTCGCTCTCTTTACCTGGGTGCTTTCTCCTCCACACCACGACACCAGCCACCATGGCACCGACCACAGTCAGCACAGCAAGGCAGAGGACGGCCACGATCCCAGGGGCCAGGCCCCCCATCTCCCCGGGCGCTGCAGGGATGAGGAAAGAAGGTCACTGGGGTGAATGGGGGATTTACTGGGCGTTTGACTCAGGGCCCTCCCCGCTCTGTGTCGCTGCCCGTGGGGGCCGAGTTATCCTCCGCCCTGGTGCAGTCTGGGGCAGGCCCTTGTTGGGGGTCAGGAGGGATGTGTCTCATTCCCCCAGCTGGGAGCAAACATGGCCGGTGTCCGAGTCCCCAAGAGGCCCGGCTTTCAGGGGACTCCAATGGGGCTAGGTGTGTGGGCACAGTGTGGGGGTTGTGGGCGAGGGGTCACCTGGCTTCTGCTGCCACGTCCGTGGGCATCAATCTGGTCCTCGCCCTGGGCAGGAGATCTAGCCGGACGTGCTCAGCAATAGCTCACGCTGGAGACCCGCTCGGGGGAGGGTGCCAGCAGGGGTCCCATCCCTCCCCCTGCCCTGAGAGAGCCTGTTACCCGGGGTTGCCAGCGTCTCCTGCAGGCCGCGGGGCTGCACACGGCAGGAGTAGCTGTGCCTGGCCCCGCCCTGCTGCGGGATCCCCACGGATCTCTGGAGCTGGGACGCGTCACTGATGGGGGGCGCCGGGGTCTCCTTCCCATCCCACACCCAGGAGAGGCGGATGGGCCGTGGGTCAAAGCCCCTGGCGCGGCAGGTGAGGGTGGCGGAGCCATCGGGGGAGTCTCTGCGGGAAACCGAGACCTCGGGCAGGGCTGTGTGGGGAGAGAAAAGGAGACACCCAACATTTGTTCTGCTCTGAACGTTACGTTCTTGCTGTTGGGTCTGGATCGAGGGGGAAGCGCAGCCTCCAACCCCCCCGGTTCAGTGGTTACAGGTCAGGGACGTATTTACATTGATGTCCCGGCAGCCTCCTTGTTGAGCCAACCAGCCTGCAAAGGGGGGAACGGATGCAGCTCCACTCCCAGACCCCGAGCAAGATTCAGCCCTGCAGCCCCAGGCTGTGCCACGGCCCCGCTGCCCCCAGAACCGGCACTCGGGCCATGACTGCCGCATGATTTTAGCACCATGAGCTGCACTGTCAGCCCTGCAGAGGGGAAGCAGAGAAAGGGAACCTCACAGCTGCTAACACCTCCCCTGTGGTACTAGTATCGACTCCATTAGCATGTCGGACATTTGTCTTCACCGTGTTACTGCCCCAAGGGACTGATCACCCGAGGAGAAGAGGCACCTTCGGCCTGGCCTGGCTCTGAGATGCCTCACAGGAGCGACGGCTTAGCCCTGGGCTATCCCCCGACGGGGGGCGGTGGTGTGAGCCCTGTCTCAGGACATCCACACTAGGGGCTCCCGGGGCTGCTTTTCGAGGGCACTACTCACACGGTGCAAGGCGCTGTCTTGGGCAGACCAGGACACACAGACAGCGCTGCCGGGCGCCCGCTCCTGGTGGGGTGCTGGCTCACTGGGGACATCCCTCCCCCCCATTCCACTATTTGCCCCCCTTGCCTGTGGTGGGCGCCGGGTCCCCCAGGCTGCTGTGCGCCACCCGGCAGGCGTAGCTGTGGCCCCACCGCTGGGGGATCTCCAGGGACTGCCGGATATGGTAGGTGCCGTCGGCGTGGGGCAGGATCTCACTGGCGTTCACAGGTGGCAGGATCTCGGCCCCGTCCCGCACCCAGGAGACACGGATGGGACACGGGTAAAAGCCCCTGGCGTGGCAGCAGAGGGTGGCGGAGCCTTGGGGGGCATCTCTGTAGGTCACCGACATGCCTGGGGGGACTGGAGGGGAGAGGAACATGTCAGCGGGGTGCAGTCAGCCCTGAGCCAATGCGGGGCGGTTGGCAAAGCCCTGAGGACTGGTGGTCACAGAACGAGAGAGGGGCACTCTGAGACCCGCTACCAGCCAAAGGTTCCCTCCAGACCTTGCCGTCGGCTGCTTGGACTCACCCTGCCGTCCCAGAGCCTCCATCCCGCCCCGCAGCAGGCTCCGCAGGGTGTCCACGCACTCCTCCTGCAGGAACTCCCTTGCAAACAGGGTCCAGGTGTGGCCAGTGTCCCAGAAATACGTCTCGTTGGAGGCTTCCGGTGCCAGCGGCACCCACGTGGATTGGTTTCTCTCCAGGATGAGGTAATCCTGCCCATCGAAAGCAAAGTGAAACTGCCCTCGCACGGCGGTGTCCCCGTCCAGCACACAGTTCACATGCAGCTGCAGGGTGTGGATCCCTGGGGGAGACACAGGGAGGAAAAATGGTGCAGGATATTGTCTAATTGCTGGTACATCTACAGGTCCTACCCCTCCCCATCTCCAATGTAAGTATCCCCATCACCCCATGCAACACGGCTGTGCCATTGTCTCTGGGTCACAGATAGGGAAACTGAGGCCCAGAACTCCAGAGTGACTGGGCCCAGCTCACACAGGACATCGGGCACACACTGGCATTCCCGCAGAGAGTCCATCACTCCTGATCTAACTCCAGAACTGGGCGTCCAGCCTCCATGGAGAATTCCCTGCGACCCGATCCCAGCGGGAGTTACTCCTAGTTAAAATGAGCCCCTTTGAATTTATCTCTCTGCAGTCATCAGCCCTTGGTTCTCGCTCAGTGGCGGCTGAGATTAAAGTGCCATCTGTGCTCAAAAATCGCTGCCCACAGAGGTACTTACTGAGTGGGATAAGTCTCCGCACAGAAACGCCCCCCCGCTCCCCTGGGGCCTGGTTCCCAGCCAGCCTCTAGACACCAAGACCTGACTCTAGGGAGCAAGAACTCAGCCACGCTCCTGCAGCTGCCCTGATTGGCTGCTCTTCCCCTGGAGGCGGGGCAGTGGGGAAGGGCAGCCAATCAGGGCTGGAAATCTCACGCAGGTTCCCGCGCCCTGGGGCTGCTGGTGGTGAGGTTGCGGGTGCTGGGAGCTCGCCGTGGGGCTTGGGAGCTCACCGTGGGGCAGCACTCACCACCGGTCTGGTTGTGCTGTGCCATCCACCGGTGGGTCACCACTGGGGAGATGGCTTCGTACAGCCTGAACTCCTGCGTCTTCTTCCTTAAATAGCTCGCGCCAACGGCCTGCGCTGCCCACTCCCGGAGGGGTTTCACCTCGCGGCTGTCGCTGCTGTAGGAGGCGAGCTCCAGCCCGTCCAGCTTGGCGAGCATGAAGAACCTGTGAGTCCCGTCCAGCTCATTCAGCCCAGTGATCAGGATGTCCAAGCTGTGGGGCTCTGGGCCAGCAGGAAAGACAAGATAAACACCCTCTTATCCCTTTACTGCAGGGAGGAGGGTTTGTCCCCATGGGTCGGGCTGAGCCCTCATCCCCAGTCACACCCCTATTCTTAACCTCCCTCAGCTACCCCTAGCGATAGGCCTTGCAGAGAGTCAGTGGAAAGGGGGATGCAGCAGCCATGGGGGTCAGAGCAGTGGGCCAGGGCTGTCTCCAAGCCTCACCCACAAAGCCAGAAAAAACAAAGGCTTCTGCTAAAATGTTCAGTGGTGACATACTGAACAAGGTCAACATGTACCATCACCATCATTAGGGTTCAGAGTTAACATGCCAGTTGAGGGGAATGGAGCAACCCGTACCTCGCAGGGCTGTCATCTCAGGCTGGCTGTAGCCAGTGAGAACACTCCTGTCAGGGTCACAGCTGGAAGTTTTTATGGCCACTGGAAGGGCCAGGAGTTTTACTGTAGTTTGAAATGGGAGTGGAGATTGTGCAGAACCTGAGGGAGCTGCCAGGGAAGGGCTGTCACTGCCAGGGGCCCCATGGGCCCACTCAGTCCAGACCCCCAGGGCAGGGGGGCATTGGAGGCAGAGAAGCAGAGCCCCCAGGAGAGAGAGAGCCCCTGGGCTGATGGGGAGTTGAGCGACCACAGGTGCCCTATGCCACATGGAGGTCAAATTCGCCCTCTTCAGAGTGGCACAAAGCTGCCTTCAATGGGCCAGAGAACACAGTTGGGGCAGCCAACAGAGGCTGATGAGGATGAGGGACAGTTTGGTGGTTAGGGGGCTAGGCTGGGACCCCGACGGGGGCCAATGCCCTTAACTCTGCCCTCTCTGCGGATGCCAGGTGCTACAGGCACTAACTACGGGGCACTGGCTAATTTTTTCTTTTTTTTTTAAATGAAAAAACAGAGGCTGTGGCTATAGGTGGGCAGCGTGTGGGGTACAGACCCTGCCTGCCCTGCGAGCAGGGGTACACCAGCAGCGCGGAGGGGAGGCCCAGCATAGAGGAGTAAGGACAAGCCAGACCTTTAGGGTACGTGTCTGGCACGGCTCTCTACAGGTGAGTGTGACCTCCCACGTCTACACTGCTGTGTTTAGCAGAACTGCGTCCCGCTGCCTCCCCCCTGCCAGAGCCTGCATGGCGGCGAGTTGCTATGCCCTGTGGTGCGGACACATCCTGCCTTTCCTGTCGGTGCGTCGGCACACACAACCGACTCGTCGACACCAGCGCAGACCAGGCCTAAGAGATCCCTATGGGGGCACAAGGCCTTGGGCAGGGAGAACAGGAGCAGAAGTTTCTGTGTTAAGAAGCAGGATTAACTATTGTGTTCATGCCTTGGAGAATGCAGCATTGTCCTGTGGTTCACAGCTCAGCCACCTCTTCCCGGGGCATTGCGAGGCCAGCACATGGCACCTCCCTGACCCCAGGGCCACCCCCAAACCACATGTCAGGGTCCTCCGAGCCTCTCTGGCACTGGGGCTTGTCACAGCGCCCCCCTCCGCCGTGCCCTCCAGGAGCCAGCCACAGTGTGACAGGTGGGACCTCCTTCAGTCCCCGGAGCCAGCCAGGCCTCCCATCCTGCCCTGCCCCCAGGCCAGACCCCATCCCTCCTGACCGCCCCCAGGCCAGGCCCCATCCTTCCTGCCCTGCCCCGGGCCAGACCCCATCCCTCCTGCCCCGGGCCAGACCCCATCCTTCCTGCCCTGCCCCAGGCCAGACCCCATCCCTCCTGACCGCCCCCAGGCCAGACCCCATCCTTCCTGCCCCGCCCCCAGGCCGCCCATCCTTCCTGCCCCAGGCCAGACCCCATCCCTCCTGCCCGCCCCCAGGCCGCCCATCCTTCCTGCCCCAGGCCAGACCCCATCCCTCCTGCCCTGCCCCCAGGCCAGACCCCATCCCTCCTGCCCCAGGCCAGACCCCATCCCTCCTGCCTTGCCCCCAGGCCGCCCATCCCTCCTGCCCCAGGCCAGACCCCATCCTTCCTGCCCTGCCCCCAGGCCAGACCCCATCCCTCCTGCCTTGCCCCCAGGCCGCCCATCCCTCCTGCCCCAGGCCAGAACCCATCCCTCCTGCCCTAGGCCAGACGCCACCACTCCTGCCCCAGGCCAGACCCCATCCCTCCAGCCCGCCCCCAGGCCGCCCATCCTTCCTGCCCCAGGCCAGACCCCATCCCTCCTGCCCTGCCCCCAGGCCAGACCCCATCCCTCCTGCCCCAGGCCAGACCCCATCCCTCCTGACCGCCCCCAGGCCAGACCCCATCCCTCCTGACCGCCCCCAGGCCAGACCCCATCCTTCCTGCCCCAGGCCAGACCCCATCCTTCCTGCCCCAGGCCAGACCCCATCCCTCCTGCCCTGCCCCCGAGGCCAGACCCCATCCTTCCTGCCCCGCCCCCAGGCCAGATCCCATCCCTCCTGCCCCGGGCCAGACCCAATCCCTCCTGCCCGCCCCCAGGCCAGACCCCATCCTTCCTGCCCCCAGGCCAGACCCCATACCTCCTGCCCTGCCCCCAGGCCAGACCCCATCCTTCCTGCCCCGGGCCAGACCCCATCCTTCCTGCCCCAGGCCAGAACCCATCCCTCCTGCCCTGCCCCCAGGCCAGACCCCATCCTTCCTGGCTTGCCTCCAGGCCAGACCCCATCCTTCCTGCCTTGCCCCCAGGCCAGACCCCATCCATCCTTCCTGCCCCAGGCCAGACCCCACCCATCCTGTCCTGCCCCCAGGCCAGACCCCGTCCCTCCTGCCTGCTCAGGGATGGCCCCAGGTCCCCAGCATGTTCCTCGCAGTGGCACGGGTCACGCACCCCAACGGGACACGAGGTCGAGGCAGCAGATCCCCAGGTCCGTCCTCCCTCTGCCGGTCCCCAGGAGCTCCCAGTCCCTGGGCCCCCACCAGCCAGTCTCCGCACCTCCTCACAGCTGCTCCACTACATCCTGCACCCCAGGGCTGCCCCGAGCGGGGTCTCTGCAGCCCATCGCCCCCAGTCCCCTTCGCCTGCCAGCTTTGCCCCTGCCAAGCGCCCCAGACCCATCCTCTGCCCTGGGTGCAGCCTGCCCCAGCTCCACTGGACGCCCCCTTAGCTGGGGGCTGCTGGTGGGTCCCAGCCAGTCCCGACTCCCCAGCTCTCGCTGGCTCCGTTTCTAAACCAGCTCCCTCAACCCCAGCATTGCACCTGGAGGTCCATCAACTCCAGCTGCGGCTCTCTGCTCCTCCCTCTTCTCAACCCCTGCCTGGCTCTTCAGAGACCCCAGTGCCGGCTGCCAAGCTCCAGTGGGAGGCAGCTGCCCCTGTTCCCTCTTCAACAGGCCAGTCACCTCTGGCAGCTCTTCAAAAACAGGTCACCAGCCATGTCACGTGTTTGGGGCTGGGTGTGTTTGACATGGACTCTGTTCTCCGGAGCAGTGGCATTGCTCTTGACGGAGTTTTCTCACACTCCCAAGTCAACCGTCAAACTGAGACTGAAACCGAGCCAGGGAAGTGGTGGTCTGACAGGTGACAGCTTGCCTGGGTCATCAGTTCAGCTGTGTGAATAAAGAGTTTCTGGTTCTCCGGCACTTTCAAAAAAAATGTGTCTAGGGTTGAACCAAAACTGAAATTTTTCAGTGAGTCAAAGACGAGGAAAAAAATTAATTCCAAGGGACACAAAGGTTTTATTCAATCCCAAACTGAACATTTTGTTTAGATTCTGAGCTTTTAAAAATATTTTTCAGGTTTTTGGGACATTTCAAAACAAAAAGTAATTTTGAAACAACCCCCCTCCCCCCCGCAAGTGTTGCATTTCTGGAGGGAGCATTTGGCCAAATCAACCCAAATTCACCAAATGTTTGTGTAGCCAATGCTGCATTTTTTGCTGAAAAAAAATGTTGGATGACAAATTCTTGCCCCGCTCTGGTTAGAAGGTACCGAGAGGCAGAGGAACACAATGGGAAGTGAGGGGCAGCCCCAGCCTTTGCAACTCAACGGCCACCTCAAAGTTTCATCCCAATGGGAAAGTCACTTGGTGCAGGTCGGAACCCCCGAACCCCCCTCCTCCCCCGTGTCTGAGCCAAATGCTGCAAACATTCAGGGTTGTAAAATTCTCCCCTTAGGTCCCAGGTCCAAGGTTTGTCGGGGAGCCGCGGTGTTATTTACCCAGCCTCACGTTCCCCCAGGCAGTCTCTGGGCTGGTGGCCAGCCTGGCATGGGTCTGCAGACCCGCTGAGCACCCCTGGGCCGGAGCACAGGAAAGGGAAGGAAAGCGACGCCTCAGTCAATCCCTGGCTTTGCCTGGCTCCCACTCTTGTCTCACTCCCAGCAGATGGGGGGATAAGGGGGTGGATCGGACAGCTCTGCCTTTGGGTACCGGGCCTCAGCCCCGCCTTGCCCCCTCCTGTCCCATCACACACTTACCAGTGGCTGCGGCCCCCAGGAGGCACCAGCAGAGCCCCAGAGCCAGCGGAAGGCCCATGAATGATCCCCACATGGCGGAGGGGTCCAGCCTCGGGAAAGGAGCGAGCGGCCCAGCTTGGGGTACTGGCTTGGTTCAGGCTGCGAACAGGAAGGGAGACTGGGCGGTAACTCAAACGGGTTTCTTACCAGGCTGTGTTAGACACGCACTCTGCCCTCGGCAGCCCAGCCCCCATGCAGCCTGTGGGGTGGCCCGTTGCGGCTGGCTGTGTTCCTGGAGGTGAGATATGACATAATCTTTAATGAAAGATTAATTTGTAATTCCTGGAGACTGGGCAACATGCACATGAGAGCACTGCCAGAGCCTCCCAGCCCCGCCCAGACTGACTTCCCCCAGCTGCCACCCCACACCGCCAAGGGGCCTTGTCACTCGCCCTCTGCTTTCAACCCACCCCCCGGTTGCCTCCCCCATTAGGGCCGTGAGCCTGGCACAGGCAGACGCCGACGGGCCAAGGGTGTGGGTAGCATCCCGCACACTACGCCACCACCCTCACCCTTCCCCCACGTGGGGCAGTGCGGGGAGCCCCCCGGAGGTACCTGAAGGCTCCTGACCCTCCTGCTGTGGGTGCTGCATTAGGTGACTAAGAGTCACTGTCTCTGGCCCTGCCCTGCCTGCGAGGAGGGGCTCGCTGGCGGTGTCACATATGCCTTGCACACGGTCCCTCATGCCTCACCCTGCCCATCGCTCTGTGCACGACTCACATACACACCCGGGCGGGCACCCACTGCTGCCAGGGCCGGGCATGACCAGCCACCCACCAGGCCCCTCGCTGCTGCCAGGGCCGGGCACGACCAGCCACCCCCCAGGCCCTCCCTGTGCTGAGGGAGCGTTGATGTCGGGTGCCGCCAGCCGCAGGGCTCGGGAGCCGGGCGACACCCTGGGCAGTGTAGCTTTGACTGGCGCGCTCCCAGGCTCCATGCAGCTTGGCGCCAGGTTTGGTGCTGCAATCTCCCAGGGGTCCATGAGTCGCAGCTACTGGCTGCCCCCCCGCGGCACAGGGAGTGCTGGGGGCAGACAGCTCAGAGGCGGCTCCGTGACCCCGGGCCCTGCTCGGATTCCCCTGCCAGGTGCAGGGCAGAGGCCCTGCATGGCGCCCGTGTGGCTGGCATGGGGGAAACCCTGGTGGTTTTCTCAGCCTCTCTGTTCCAACAGCAGCCTCTGCCCCACACAGGGAATCCAGCCAATCAGAGACCGGGACTCTGGCACCCGAGGGGGACGGAGGCCACAGATTGGCTGGAGGCCTGATTGCAATCAGGAGACAAGCAGGTGTTGGACCCCTCAGCGAGGCAGGAAGCTGGGGGGTTGTGGGGAGGGCTGCTGCTAAGAGCATGAGCTTCAGTGTACAGGAATGTATCCCACGGGCCCATCTACCCCGGTATCCCGCCCCATCCCCGCTGCCCCGGATTGAACCCACGGGCCCATCTACCCTGGTATCCCGCCCCGTCCCAGCTGCCCCAGATCGAACCCACGGGCCCATCTACCCCGGTATCCCGCCCCTTCCCCACTGCCCTGGATCAAACCCACGGGCCATCTACCCTGGTATCCCGCCCCGTCCCCACTGCCCCAGATTGAACCCATGGGCCCATCTACCCTGGTATCCCACCCCTTCCCCACTGCCCCAGATTGAACCCATGGGCCCATCTACCCCGGTATCCCGCCCCATCCCCGCTGCTCTGGATCGAACCCATGGGCCCATCTACCCTGGTATCCTGCCCTGTCCCCACTGCTTCGGATTGAACCCATGGGCCCATTCTACCCTGGTATCCCACCCCGTCCCCGCTGCTCCGGATCGAACCCACAGGCCCATCTACCCCGGTATCCCACCCCGTCCCCGCTGCCCCGGATTGAACCCACAGGCCCATCTACCCCGGTATCCTGCCCTGCCCCCGCTGCCCTGGATTGAACCCACGGGCCCATCTACCCCGGTATCCCACCCTGTCCCCGCTGCCCCAGATCGAACCCACGGGCCCATCTACCCTGGTATCCTGCCCCATCCCGCTGCCCCGGATTGAACCCACGGGCCCATCTACCCTGGTATCCCACCCCTTCCCCACTGCCCCGGATCGAACCCACGGGCCCATCTACCCCGGTATCCCGCCCTGTCCCCGCTGCTCCGGATCGAACCCACGGGCCCATCTACCCTGGTATCCCGCCCCATCCCCGCTGCTCCGGATCGAACCCACAGGCCCATCTACCCCGGTATCCCACCCCGTCCCTGCTGCCCCGGATTGAACCCACAGGCCCATCTACCCTGGTATCCCGCCCTGCCCCCGCTGCCCTGGATTGAACCCACGGGCCCATCTACCCTGGTATCCCACCCTGTCCCCGCTGCCCCGGATCGAACCCACGGGCCCATCTACCCTGGTATCCAGCCCCATCCCCGCTGCCCCAGATCGAACCCACGGGCCCATCTACCCTGGTATCCTGCCCCATCCCGCTGTCCCGGATTGAACCCACGGGCCCATCTACCCCAGTATCCCACCCCTTCCCCACTGCCCCGGATCGAACCCACAGGCCCATCTACCCCAGTATCCCGCCCTGTCCCCGCTGCTCTGGATCGAACCCACGGGCCCATCTACCCTGGTATCCCGCCCCGTCCCCGCTGCTCTGGATCGAACCCACAGGCCCATCTACCCTGGTATCCCACCCTGTCCCCGCTGCCCCGGATTGAACCCACAGGCCCATCTACCCTGGTATCCCGCCCCATCCCTGCTGCCCCGGATCGAACCCACAGGCCCATCTACCCTGGTATCCTGCCCTGTCCCCACTGCCCCGGATTGAACCCATGGGCCCATCTACCCCAGTATCCCACCCTGTCCCAACTGCCCCAGATCAAACCCATGGGCCCATCTACCCCGGTATCCCACCCCGTCCCCACTGCCCCGGATTGAACCCATGGGCACATCTACCCTGGTATCCCGCCCCATCCCCGCTGCCCTGGATTGAACCCACAGGCCCATCTACCCTGGTATCCTGCCCCGTCCCTGCTGCCCCGGATCGAACCCATGGGTCCATCTACCCTGGTATCCTGCCCCGTCCCTGCTGCCCCGGATCGAACCCATGGGTCCATCTACCCTGGTATCCCGCCTCGTCCCTGCTGCCCTGGATTGAACCCACGGGCCCATCTACCCCGGTATCCCGCCCCATCTCCGCTGCCCTCGATTGAACCCACAGGCCCATCTACCCTGGTCTCCTGCCCCGTCCCTGCTGCCCCGGATCGAACCCACGGGGCCATCTACCCCGGTATCCCGCCTCGTCCCCACTGCCCCGGATCAAACCCAATGGGCCCATCTACGGGGGGGGGAATGGGGCACACAGAACCCCTGGTGGGGAGAAAGGGGGGACCCTGGTGGGAAAGCGGGGGACTCTGGCCCAGGCAAATGAGAACTGAGGGGGAGGGGGGATACCGGGAGCCCCTGGGGAGGTGGGGGGAGGGAAGCCACAAGCCCCTGAGTTGGCTGTTGGGGGGCAGGGGGATCAGCCTTCCCCCCACCGTGCTGGGTCCAGCCCTGCGGCAGGCTGTTCCGCCGGCCCGCTCCAGGTCCGCGGCTCCGCCCAGAGACCCCGCCCGGCGGCTCCATTGGGCGGGGCCGGCCCCACGTGTGACCGGGGCGGGGTGGGCGCCCTGCTGGGCTCTGCTCTGCCGGCGTGGGGAGACCCGGCCCGAGCCATGGCGCTGCCCCTCGCCCTGGGGCTCTGCTGGGGGGCGCTGGCGGCCGCAGCGGGGGGTGAGTGGGGCGTTGGGGTACGGAAGGCTGGGGGCTACGGGGGGTGAGTGGGGCTGGGGGAAGCGGGGGGGCAGGAGTGAAGCGAGGGTAAGTGGGGCTGGGGGCAGCGGGGTACGGGAGGCTGGGGGCTCCGGGGGGTGAGAGGGGCTGGGGGAAGCGGGGGGGCAGGAGTGAGGCGGGGGGCGTGGGGCTGGGGGGGCGCTGGAGCGAAGGGCGCTGGGGAACGAGCAGACCCGGGACGATCCGCTGGAACCCCGGGGGACACACACCCAGGGGGCCGGGCCGGAGGCGGGTCGGGTCGGGCCGGGGCTCGGAGCTGGGGATGCTGCGCTCGGGGGGAGCAGCGCGGCTGGCCCGGGACGCTGGGGTCCCTTCCCGCGGGGCGCGGCCGGGTGCTGGTCCGTAACGGGGGCGGGCGGTCCGGGCTCTGCAGGGAGCAGCCGAGAGCCGCAGCGGGGCTGGCGAGCCGGGGGGTGCGGGGCTGGTGCGGGGGGAGCTGGGAGGCTCGTGGAGCGTGGCTGGGGTGAGGGGAGCTGGGGGATGCGTGGCTGGGGTGGGGGGAGCCGGCGGGTGTATGACTGGGGTGGGAGGAGTTGGGGGGACAGGACTGGCTGGGACTCACAAGCAGCCCCTAGCTAAGGGGGCGTGGAGTGGAGCCGGGGCAGGCTGTACCCAGGGCTGGGAGTGGGTCTGGGGCACTCAGCAGGGGCAGGGCTGGTGGGCAAAGGGGGCTGGGGGTGACGGGCTGCGGGGACCCCGCTTGGGGCAGCCCTGGGGTGCAGGTTGTGCTGGGGGCACAGCCGTGAGATGCTGTGGAGACTGGCCAGCAGGATGAGGCCCTGGCATCAGGGCCCAGGACTGGGAGCTCTGAGGCAGGGGAGGATGGATCTGGGGGGGCGGGAGGGGTGAACTATGACAAGCCTCAGCACCAGAGACGCTTGGAAAAGGACCCTGACGTGTGGTTTGCGGGTGGCCCTGGGGTCAGGGAGGTGTCATGTGCTGGCCTGGTGACTTCCCGGGAAGAGGTGGCCAAGCTGTGAACCGCAGGATAACAGGGCTCATGTCACAGAGTCGGGACAAAGGTTAATTCTTCCACCTTCAGGCAGGAACTCCTGCTGCCCCCCCACCTCACTTCTGCACGTAAAGAAAAGCAGCCAGTGCCCCTGCAGTTAGAGCCTGTAGCTCCTGGCATCTGCGGAGAGGGCAGAGTTAAGGGTGCTGGTGCCTGTCAGGGTCCCAGCCTGGTCTCCTAACCACCAAACTGTCCCTCATACACTTCAGCCCCTGTTGGCCGCCCCAGCTGTGTTCTCTGGCCCACCCAAGGCAGCTTTGTGCCACTCTGAAGAGGGCGAATTTGACCTCCATGTGGCATAGGGCACCTGTGGTCGCCCAACTCCCCCTCAGCCCAGGGGTTCTCTCTCTCTCCCAGGGGGTCTGCTCCTCTGCCTCCAATGCCCCCTGCCCTGGGGGTCTGGACTGAGTGGGCCCATGGGGCCACTGGCAGTGACAGCCCTTCCCTGGCAGCTCCCTCAGGTTCTGCACAATCTCCGCTCCCATTTCAAACTACAGTAAAACTCCTGGCCCTTCCAGTGGCCATGAAAACCTCCCAGCTGTGACCCTGACAGGAGGGTTCTCACTGGCTACATCCAGCCTGAGACAAAAGCCCTGCGACGGCTGAGCTGCCCCATTCATTTCAATGGGTGTGTTAACTCTGAACACTAATGATGGTGATGGTACATGTTGACCTTGTTCAGTATGTCACCGCTGAACATTTTCTGGCTTTGTGGGTGAGGCTTGGAGACAGCCCTGCCCCACTGCTCTGACCCCCATGGCTGCTGCATCCCCTTTTCCACTGACTCTCTGCAAGGCCTATCGCTAGGGGTAGCTGAGGGAGGTTAAGAATAGGGGTGTGACTGGGGATGAGGGCTCAGCCCGACCCATGGGGACAAACCCTCCTCCCTGCAGTAAAGGGATAAGAGGGTGTTTATCTTGTCTTTCCTGCTGGCCCAGAGCCCCACAGCTTGGACATCCTGATCACTGGGCTGAATGAGCTGGACGGGACTCACAGGTTCTTCATGCTCGCCAAGCTGGATGGGCTGGAGCTCGCCTCCTACAGCAGCGACAGCCGCGCGGTGAAACCCCTCCGGGAGTGGGCAGCGCAGGCCGTTGGCGCGAGCTATTTAAGGAAGAAGACGCAGGAGTTCAGGCTGTACGAAGCCATCTCCCCAGTGGTGACCCACCGGTGGATGGCGCAGCACAACCAGACCGGTGGTGAGTGCTGGCCCTGCGGTGAGCTCCCAAGCCCCACGGCGAGCTCCCAGCACCCGCAACCTCACCACCAGCAGCCCCAGGGCGCGGGAACCTGCGTGAGATTTCCAGCCCTGATTGGCTGCCCTTCCCCACTGCCCCGCCTCCAGGGGAAGAGCAGCCAATCAGGGCAGCTGCAGGAGCGTGGCTGAGTTCTTGCTCCCTAGAGTCAGGTCTCGGTGGCCAGAGGCTGGCTGGGAACCAGGCCACGGGGAGTAGGGGGGCGTTTCTGTGCGGAGACTTATCCCATTCAGTAGGTACCCGCGTGGGTGGGGATTTCTGAGCGCAGACGGCGCTTTAATCCCAGACGTCGCCGTGTGAGAGCCAAGGGCTGGTAGCTGCAGTGAGACAAACTCAAAAGGGCTAATTTTAACCGGGAGTAACTCCCGCTGGGATCAGCTCAGCCAGGGTCATGGGGGATTCTCCATGGAGGCCAGATGCCCTGTTCTGGAGTTAGATCAGGAGCGATGGGCTCTCTGCAGGAATGCTGGGGTGCGCCCGACGCCCTGTGTGAGCTGGGCTCAGTCACGCTGTAGCCCTGGGCCTCAGTTTCCCCATCTGTGACCAGGCACAATGGCCCAGCCCTGTGGCAAGGGGTGATGGGATACGTGCGTTAGGGCTGGAGAGGGCCTCAGGTACTGCAGTGATTGGGAGGTGCAGGGGCTGTAGATGGATTGACACGTAGACAATATCTTGCACCGTTTTTCCTCCCTGTCTCTCTCCCAGGGATCCACACCCTGCAGCTGCACGTGAATTGTGTGCTGGACGGGGACACCCCCGTGCGAGGGCAATTTCACTTTGCTTTCGACGGGCAGGATTTCCTCATCTTGGAGAGAAACCAATCCGCATGGGTGCCGCTGGCATCAGAAGCCTCCAACGAGATGCACTTCTGGGATGCTGGTCACACCTGGACCCTGTTTGCAAGGGAGTTCCTGCAGGAGGAGTGCGTGGACACCCTGAGGAGCCTGCTGCGGGGCGGGATGGAAGCTCTGGGACGGCAGGGTGAGTCCGAGCAGCCGGCAGCAAGGTCCAGAGGGAACCTTCGGCTGGCAGCGGGTCTCAGAGCACCCCCTCTTGTTCTGTGACCACTAGTCCTCAGGGCTTTGCCAACTGCCCCGCACTGGCTCAGGGCTGACTGCACCCCGCTGACTTGTTCCCCTCCCCTCCAGTCCCCCCAGGCATGTCGGTGACCTACAGAGACGCCCCCCAAGGCTCCGCCACCCTCTCTTGCCACGCCAGGGGCTTTTACCCACGTCCCATCCGCGTCTCCTGGGTGCAGGATGGGGCGCAGATCCTGCCGCCCATGGACGCCAGCAGGATCCTGCCCCACGCTGACGGCACCTACCAGATCCGGCAGTCCCTGGAGATCCCCCAGCGGTGGGGCCACAGCTACGCCTGCCGGGTGGCGCACAGCAGCCTGGGGGAGCCGGTGCCCACCATGGGTAAGAAGGGCGAATGATGGAACCCAGAGGGGTGGGGGGCAGGGATGTCCCCAGTGAACCAGCCCCCCCCAGGAGTGGGCACTCGGCAGCGCTGTCTGTGTGTCTCGGTCTGTTCCAGACAGGGCCTTGCACCATGTGAGTAGTGCCCTCAAAAAGCAGCCCTGGGAGCCCCTAGCGTGGATGTCCTGAGACAGGGCTTCCACTGCCGCCCCCCGTTGGGGGATAGCCCAGGGCTAAGCCGGCTGGGAAGCCCGTCACTCCTTTGGGGCATCTCAGAGCCAGGCCAGGCCGAAGGTGCCTCTTCTCCTCGGGCGATCAGGCCCCTGGGGCAGTAACACGGTGAAGATCCGTGACTGACGCGCTGATGGAGTCGATAATTGTACCGCGTGTAACTAGCAGTAACGCTCCTGTCTGGGCAGCGCCCGGGGCGGTGTGAGCAACTGTGATGTTCCGTTTCTTTGCTTCCCCTCCGCAGGGCTGACAGTGCAGCTCATGGTGCTAAAATCATGCAGCAGTCATGGCCTGAGCGCCGGTTCTGGGGGCAGTGGGGTCGTGAGGGCCCCGGGGGAGTGGGACAGCCTGGGGCTGCAGGGCTGAATCTTGCTCGGGGTCTGGGAGTGGAGCTGCATCCGTTCCCCACTTTGCAGGCTGTTCGGTTCAACAAGGAGGCTGCTGGGACATCAGTGTAAATACGTCCCTGTTCTGTAACCACTGAAACGGGGGGTTGGAGGCTGCGCTTCCTCCTTGATCCAGACCCAACAGCAAGAACGTAACATTCAGAGCAGAACAAATGTTGGGTATCTCCTTTTCTCTCCCCACACAGCCCTGCCCGAAGTCTTGGTTTCCCGCAGAGATTCCCCCAATGGCTCTGCCACCCTCTCCTGCTGCGCCAGGGGCTTTGACCCACGTCCCATCCGCGTCTCCTGGGTGCGGGACGGGAAGGAGACCCTGGCTCCCCTCATCGGTGATGCGTCCCAGCTCCAGAGATCCGTGGGGATCCCGCAGCAGGCCGGGGCCGGGCACAGCTACTCCTGCCGTGTGCAACCCCGCGGCCTGCAGGAGACGCTGGCGACCCCGGGTAATGGTCTCTCTCGGGGCAGGGGAAGGGATGGGACCCCCGTTGACACCATCCCTGAGCGTGTCTCCAGCATGAGCCATTGCTGAGCACGTCCAGCTTCATCTCCTGCCCAGGGCGGGGACCAGATTGATGCCCACGGACGTGGCAGCAGAAGCCAGGTGACCCATCGCCCACAACCCCCACACTGTGCCCACCCACCTACCCCCATTGGAGGCGTCCGACAGCCGGGCCTCTTGGGGACTTGGACACCGGCTGGGTTTGCTCCCAGCTGGGGGAATGAGACACATCCCCCCCGCACACGCACACCCGAAAGGGGCCTGCCCCAAACCACACGGGGGGAGGATTTTGCCTCCAACCTGGTCGACACTCGAGCTTAGCATTACATGGTTAGCCAGGCAGGAGGGAAGCCGCAGGAGGCTCTGCCGGTTGCTGGCTGGGTCCCGCTCCCCACAGCCGGCACAGCTGGGGCTCCAGGGCTTGGTGCTATAGGATTTAGCGGCCCAACTCCCATTGGCTTCAATACCGTTACTAGTCCAGGCTTAGCCCCTTCACCCCACGGACATTTCGCTGGCTGGACCCACCAGCTGGGAGCTGCCAGGTGAGGAGAAGCTGGAGCCCCACGGTGTCTGTCAGGGGCACAAATGACCCCCCTTCTCTGCCCAGGATAGAGTCACATGCTGTGTTTGGGGCTCGATCCCCATGTCCATTCCTGAGCTGGGGCAGGTCTCTGCAGGACGGGGCCGGCTCTGTCCATCTCCATCGATCAGGGGCTGATTTTCTGCATCGCTGTTTGATGAGACATGTTTAAGGTTCCTGGTGGTTTGAGGGAATCTTTCTCGTATTCCGCACGTGGCATAGAAAGGGTCTGTCTCAATCTCTCCTCTGTCCCCACGGCTGCTCCTCTCTGGGGTCAGACAAGAGCTGGACGGGAAACTGTTCTCCCAGCCTGGGAAAAGCTTTGAGATTTCCAAACACCTTCCCATCCCGCAGCAGGATGAAAAGTTGGAATCTCAAACTTCCACAAACTGAAAATCCAAAGACTGTTTCTCTTCGGGTCAATGAAAACACTGATTTGAGAAATGTGAAATATTTGGTTTCAGTTTGACTTTTATTTCCTGTAAATTAACTGACTTTTCTCACTGAAAAGTTGCTTTGCGCTGAGAAGGGATTTCACGTCGAACACGCTGACACAGGACATTCTGACCATTTCACAACTTTTCCCAAAGGGGATATGGGTTAAAACCGACCCTTCGCCCGGCCCCGTTTCACAGAGGTGACGCTGTAGGATGGAAACGGTCCAAGCGGTTCCCGTCGGCACCTTTCAGCGGCAGAAGGAACCTGTCCCAGGGCCGAGGGGCTCTTCCGCTGTCCCTGTAACACACACGACAGGAGCAGCAGGGACTGGGTCCAATCCAGCCCTCAGGGACTGTTCCAGGTTCCCAGCTGGGCTCTCTCCAGCCTGTCCCCAGTGACCCCGATGCTGGGCTGACACCCAAGCACTCTGGGGCGGCCCCATGGCCCAGCTTGCCCCGATGGGGCCTGTGAGTTCAGCCCCCAGCTCCTGTGGGCTCTGTGTGCGGGGGGCCAGCTGAAATCGGACTCTACAAGGAGGTTCCCAGCTTTAGGGACAAGCCAGGGCTGCCCGGGGCTAATGGCCCATCCTGGCTCTCCCGGTGCCAGCTCAGGGCCCTGCCAGCCCCGGGTGGGGATCCCAGGCCAAGCCAGCTTGTCCCAGCATGACCCGGACCCTGACCGGGGTGGGAGGTAACTCGGCCCCCATGGGCAGCAACACAGAGCGGAGAGAGCCCTGAGTCAGATGCCCGGTAAATCCCCCATTCACCCCAATGACCCTCTCTTCTCATCCCCGCAGCACCCGGGGAGATGGGGGGCCCGGCCCCCGGGATCCTGGCTGCCCTCGGCCTCGCTGTGCTGACTGGGTCCGGCGCCGTGCTGGCTGGAGTTGTGGTGTGGAGGAGAAAGCGCTCGGGTAAAGGGAGCGACTGGAGGGGGATCCCCGTCAGGCAGGGCTGGGGACAGAGCCTGGGGAGGGGCATGGAGAGGATGACAGTCTCCTCTGGGAGAGTGGGGCGGTGCCGGGGCGGTGGGGTGGGGTGCGGTGGGGTAGGTAGCCCCATGGCACAGGGCAATGGGATGGGCTGGGGCGGGTTCTTGCCTTGGTAGAGACGGGTGATGAGCTGAGCTGGGGTAGGTGGGATCAGGATCACCGCGGGGTGGGGGTGTCCTTGGCTGGCTGGGGGGTGGAGATGGGGGTCACTAGGAAGGGGGGTTCAGGTAAGGCAGGGATTGCTGGGGGGGTGGGGGCCCCTGAACCAGTTCAGCCCCCCGCCCCAGTGCCTGGTTGTGACACGCTTACGCTCTCTACTTCATTTCAGACTCTGGCAGAAGCAGCTTCGCCCCGACTGCTGGTGAGTGACCCCGGGGACACAGGGCCAGATCCTACCCCCCCCACCCCCGGGACTGCCCACCCCAGTGCATTGTGGGTACACCGGGGGGGCCCTCGCTGGCTGGGCCCTGCCCCCGGGCTGCTGGTCCAGGTCACCCACCCCATGCAGCCTCCTCCATAGTGCCCAGCGGGGCGGCCAGTCCCTCTGTGCCCACCCAACGCCAGGCCTGGGGCTGGGCTCGGGGTCAGCTGCCGTCCATTGGGCAGGGCCCCCAGAGACTCGGTCTGGGGCTCCGGGATCTGGGAAACCCCAAGGGTGGGGGGGGGAGGGTCACACTGTGAAATCGGGAACACGGAATAAACCTTTCTCTGCCTCCCCAGGAGAGGATCCCACGCCCAGCCTGGACCCTGCTGGCCTGCGTCAGACCACACCTGTGTGATGGGCCGGGCGCCTGGTGACCCCCCCACCCACAGCCCCTGCCAGCCAGGACCCCGCCTGTGTGACGGGCCGGGTGCCCGATGACCCCCCACCCACAGCCCCTGCCAGCCAGGACCCCGCCTGTGTGATGGGCCGGGCGCCCGATGACCCCCCCCCACAGCCCCTGCCAGCCAGGACCCCGCCTGTGTGATGGGCCGGGTGCCCGATGACCCACCACCCACAGCCCCTGCCGGCCCAGACCCCGCCAGCCAGCGTCAGACCCTGCCTGTGGGACGGGACGGGTGCCTGGTGACCAACCACCCACAGCCCCTGCCAGCCAGGACCCCACCTGTGTGATGGGCTGGGTGCCCGATGACCCACCACCCACAGCCCCTGCCAGCCAGGACCCTGCCTGCGTGACGGGCCGGGCGCCCAGTGACCCACCACCCACAGCCCCTGCCAGCCTGGACCCGCTGGCCCGCATCGGACCCCTCCTGTGTGAGACGCCGGGTGCTGCTTAGCCGGGCTGGAGATGAGGCGCCAGGTTTTACCAGTGAGGGGAATGAACCCCTGGAGCTATTTCCCAAAGGTCCTGGTGGATTCTCCACCGCAGCGTGTTTAACTCACAGTTGGCTGGTTTTCTCCAGGATCTGCTCTGGGATTATGGGGCCAGGTCTCCGGCCCCTGCTGTGCAGGGATCAGACCTGATGATCGCAGTGATCCCTTTTGGCCTTGGGATCTGTGACTCTCTGAACTCACCACCCACAGCCCCTGACTGCCAGGAGTCGCCCGCAGCAGAGACCCCCTGCGTGGCACCGTGTGCACGGCTCCTCCCCAGACACAGCAGCCAGGAGCCATGGGGCAGCTGGAGCGAAGCCCAGGGATGGTGCCCGAGCCGCGCGGGGAACAGGCTGCGAGTGCACCAGGCATCTCAGCCAGGGCAGGTCTGCGGGGGACTCAGGGAGCAGCAGAGACCTGGAACCGGGGGCCCCAGGAGAGAGACTCCCCGAGCTCGGCCCAGAAACCCACAGACACCCATTTACTGGGCGAGGGGCTGGACTGGAGCGGCCGCCCCCGGCACGCTGCTGATGGATCCAGAGTCTCTACTGGGCCACTCCAGGGCCCCGAACTGGAGCAGCTATCGGTCCCGTGGAACTGCAGCCACCTCTGGGCTGGGGGGATCTGCCCTCGCCCCCTTTGCTGCTGGCCCCAGTAAATACCCCTCCACCAAGCTGCGTGTCTGAGTGTTACTGGGACCCCCGGGGCTGGTCGTGGTGCCCCGGGCGCTGCTGGCACCCCAGGGCTCAGGGGGCTCCGGCACTGAGCAGCCTCGGTCATTACAGCAGGTCTCTGCTCTGCTGTCCCAGCCCGAGGGGCTCGGATTCACGGTAAAGCTGCAGTTAATGCCTGGAAGCTTTGTGGGAAATACGTAGTGATCCCTGCCCCAGTGCTGCCCCCCCGTGGGGAAGAAGGATGCTGCACAAGTTCTGACTAAGGGGCTTAGCTGCCCACCGGGGCCCCCTGCCCCCTCCATCCCTGCTGCTCCAGAGCTAACCCCCTGCACCCCACTCCCTTCCCAGAGCCGGAGAGAGAACCCAGGAGTCCTGCCTCCCAGCTCCCCACTACATTCTAACCCACCAGCCCCCACTCCCCTCCCCCAGAGCTGGGGGCAGGGGTGTCCGCTGGTCTCGATGGGGCTGTGGGTCTGATGCAGGCGCAATGGGGCTGATGAGGGAGGGGGAATACTGGGCCAGCTGGACCCCTTGGGATCTGCCTGCGATGGTCCCCTGCCCCGGCGGAGCTGAGGGCCCATCCTGACCCCTCTCACCCTGGTTACAAATTGCTCTCAGCCCTTCGGCCCAGCAGCGATCTCCACTCCCGTGGTGGGTGCTGGGCGGGCGAGGGCGCTGATCTGCTGGGTGTTTAACCTTGCATCTGCTGCAGGCAAATCGCCCTGGGCACGGGGGAGGGTGGGAGGGGGGTGTCTGTAGCCTGGTTCAGAGCCCTGGGTACGTGCTGGGTCCTGGTGGCCCTCCAGCCGCCCCCTGCCCTGAGCCCCCCCAGCCACCTCCATCCCCTGCTGGCACATAGTGGGTGATGGGGGCAGCATCTCTGCTCTGCTGGCAGCTCACGTCAGTTCCCTGCGTTCTCCAACCACACCCCCCCTGCCAAGACTCAGCCGCAGCGCAGGGGGCACAGGGCTACTGGGTCTGCTGGGGGCAGAAGGTGCCTGGGGTGAATGACAGGGTGTGGGGGAGATGCAAGGGGCAGCCTGGGAGGGGGGTCCCTGAGCCTGAATGACTCTCCCTCCACCCCAGCCCCCTGTGAGCCCCATCCTTCCCTGGAATCTGAGGGACCCCCCCATGCTGAGCCAGAGCCCCGCACCCCAGGGAGACACATCCTGTGTGCCATGGGGGGTGTTGGGGTTCCCCTGAGCAAAGCAGTGTGGGGCTGGGGATAGTGCACTGGGGGTGCCCCCCACAGCAGTGGCTGCACCCTGACTCCAGCAGTGGGCTCCAGCCAGGGGCACCCGGCCTGGCCAGCAGTGGCCCTGGCTAGCGACCAGCCTGGTGCAATCGGCCGGGGGAGGGGGCAGGGAGAGACCCGGGGGCTTGGGGGACCTCCTGGGGTAGTGTGAGAAACTGCTCGCTGTGGGAATGTGCTGTGCAGGGTGCACTGAGCATGCTCAGTAACATCTGCTGAAGCCACTGCCCTTCCCTCTGCCCTCACTTGAGCAGTTCCTGGCATTACACCTGCCATTGATAACACCCTCGTTACACCTGCGCTCCCCCCACCATGGATGGTTTGTGGCCTTTTCCCGCCAGCTCTGAGAACCTGCCTGCTGGAGCCTCAATGGCGGAGGCTGGGGCCAGGCGTATTGCCAGGAAAAGACCAGGGATTTGCTGCTGCACTAAGAGAAAACCTCCAAGCAGGCGACAAGCCGGGGGCTGTGGCTGAACAATCACACGAGCGCTGAGGGTTGTGTTAGGTGGGAGCCTCGCTCCGTCTGTCTCCCCGGCTTCTGGACATCGCTCCCTAGGGCCCCCGGGACATGTCTGGGGCAGAGGCCTGGTCTGGTTTCTGCAACCCCTCTCCCCCCAAGGGCTGCTGGTGCGTTGGCTCAGCTGTGCGGGGGCAGCTCACAAGACGGGGTGTATTTGTGAGAGACCCTGCAGCTCAGCTGGCAGCTCCGGGCTGGAGGCAGCGCGCACACACACGTGCACACACGCGCTGTCCCGCCAGTCGATGTTACAGTGACCAGTCCAGAGTCCCAGAGTCCTAGTGCCCAGCTGGGTTGATTGTGGGTAGGGAGGAGCCGGCTCCCGTTGGTTGAGACACGATGCTCTGGGGAAGTCTAGGCAGGATGAACCCAATGTTTCATGGCAAGGCCTCCTGGTTATGCAATGATCTTCCTTCATTGGGACCAGCGAGTTCTGCACCGTCATGCTGAATTGTCCTTTGACAAGTGCTTGTTTTCTTAAATTGTTTTTTTTTACGTCTTTATTTTGTTATTAAGTTTTTTTGGGAGTTACCCCAGGCTGGCTTTGATTATAGCAGTTTGTCCTCAGTGATAGGTGCCTGTTTTATTTTTAGAGTTGTGAATTTGCTTTTTTTTTTCGACATTTTAATAGCAGCTTGTTGTAATTTTTTGGTACCTTTGCGTTTGTTTGGGGTTTGTTTAGAACGTGTGGTTTGGTGATGGTCTTTACGCTTATTTTTTAATACATATTTTATTTACACACAACATAGAATTAATTTACACAGAAGATTTTGAACAGGAACATCAAGTTGCAATGCAAACGAAAAACAATCAGCCCAGACGCAGATTCCGGCTGATGCGTCTCTACCATTGGCCCATTCGGCCCATTCCTTCCTGCTCTTCAGAAAGGGTGGCTGGCAGGATATGGTTAAATCCTACATCAATACATTTAATACATGCTACGGTATTATTTTTTATTTTACATTATACAAACATAAAATCCTAAGACTACATGTCCCCCTTTTGATCCCTCAAGAGCAATTCTTGAGTGGGTCATATTTTATACGACTGTTTCATAGCAATATATTGAGAGGCCATTTGAGCTTGTGGCTGTAATTTAACAAACATTCCTTTTGTCCAACAGCACAAACAACACATTCCTAGCAAGCAAACACAGGACCCTGTTAACACAACTAGTAATGGGTGAAACCTAATAGGCAATCTGCTCTTAGAGGTCAGGGACCAGCCTGTAAAAACGTCATACCCGTGATACGCTGTCCGTTGTGTTTTAAACCGAGCAATTTTTAGCACGTCTCCATTTGCACATCATGTTTGAATGACACTTTTTTATATTTTTTGGTGTTTGTTGTAAAAACGGAGTCACCTTGGTTTTTGACAATAAGTGATTAGTTAGATTGTGCCAGTGCAGGCCAAGGGTAACAGAGAAATTAACTGGAGTAGCGGCAACAATGCTCTGTGCTTTTTTAATTTTTGGTAAATGGTACGTGTGATTGCTAGTATGTAACACACCGGCGCTGCATCTACATTCATCCACTGGGGGGTGACTGATACTTGCATTATCCCAGGATGTAACACACACACATTGTCCGTCGTACAAAACACGTGTAATTTGTCCCACACACATGTTCCCAATCAGGTATTTTTGCTACATGGTTTTGGGTAGGGACAAGCACACCCATTTCTGAGGGCTCCACGCCGTATACCCTCTGGTGCCCAATAATTTCTCCTCTTTTCCAGGCCACTGGCCCATAACCCAGGGTAGCCCAAAAGAGCCCATGGTCAGTTTTGGGAGCGGGCTCAATTTGAATAGTTTTGTGTTTATACTGTTGGTGAGCAATTTTAACAATAATTTTGCCTAATAACAAATTAGGCTTAATTATGCTGGGAACATATTGCATTCATCTATGTTTGTAGGTATTGAACAAGGACCTTTTTTGTTGTTTTACAAGATGTGTTAATACCCGAACATTCCCAGATATTACCCAAAACATTTTGTGTTCAAGTGATGCTAAACTACGAATTTGCAGCTCAGTACAGCCTCTGGCCAAGGCAGTTTTATTTTTTAACTTTGTGGTTTACACAGCAGCCAGGAGATGGTGTTTAGGTACCACCCCATACTGATCATGATGGTCCTTTCTGGCCTTAAAGTCTATGAGTCTTATTCCATGTTGCTTTTAGGTTTTCAGACTGATTTGTACCCAGTTTATAGTAGTATCTGCCTGCCTGTGAATGAGACTATTCTGCGGTTGTGCCAAGGAATTTAACTTATTTTTAATTACCTTTAGCTTTATAGCATTAATCATTTTTGTTTTAAAACCAATTTTTAATATGGTGTTTACTACATTTTGTTTAGCTCGCCCATTGGGGTGTTGATGTGCTTTTATTTAGGCCATTATAGTAGGAAGGGAGTTGGGTGAACATTTAGGTTCCAGTTTAGACACATTTAGCTGAGTTTAATTTATACCAATTTTTATTTTTGCTAATAGTGGATTTAACAAAACTTTTACTGGATTTTTTTTATCTTTTTGCGGAGGGTCAAAATTTGAGCCTTTTAGTTTTGGGTAGTTTGTTTGCTGACCAGGTCTGTCCTTTATCTGTGGCTCCTTTATGCTGCCATTTATGGGCTGTTTTTGTTTTTTATCAGGTACTTTGCATTGACACAGACGCTTTTGGATCCAAAGCCATCAGCAGTTCAGAGACTCTGTCTTAAAAGGGCCACAATCAACTTCCACCCAAGTACTCAGGGGTGACTCCAGGCCCCAGCACGCCAAGCACGTGCTTGGGGCAGCATGCCGCGGGGGCGCTCTGCCGGTTGCCAGAAGGGTGGCAGGCGGCTCCGGTGGAGCTCCCGCAGTCTGCAAAGCCGTCGGACCAGCGGATCGCGGGACCAGCGAACCATCCGCAGGCTCGCCTGTGGGAGGTCCACTGGAGCCGCCTGCCGCCCTCCCGGCGACCGGCAGATCGCCCCCCGCGGCATGCCGCTGTGCTTGGGGCGGCGGAATGTCAAGAGCCGCCCCTGTGAGTTCTGAGCCCCTTTCACTTTCAGCTCCTGCTTTTAAAACACAGCGAGATCTGAAAAAGAAAACCCAGCCTAGTGCGGCTCCTTCTGGAGCCCTCATAGGATTTTAATTAAGCACCATGTTTTGTTTGCATTTCTTTTACCCTCTCCAATATACACTGCACATGTCCTGGGAAAATGCACATTCCTTCCGTAGTTTAACTTTTAGAACATTATTTTAGGCATATTAATTTTTACATAAGGTGTAACTGGGTTATTTTGTGCTTACACAGGTTTTATGTATCCGAATTAAAGCAACAGTTTGATTACACAGAGCCTCAGGCTCAGTGTTTTTAACATTGCTTCTTTGTGCACCTCACCCCTTGTGTTGCTCCAGAGGGGCACTGGGTTTTTAATTTTTTAATTACAGCGCAGGTGAGATAATGCTGGGTGCCCCCTCAGCGCCTGCCCTCCCCCCCCGTCCCATCTCCAGCCGCTGCAGAGGGAGGAGATAAAACACAAACCCCACATTATTTTGTGGGGGGGGGGCAAATTCCTTCCTGACCCCTGCCAGGGGCTGGCTGAGGCCCTGAAGCATGAGCGTTAGGAACATGAGCTGTAACCGGGACATGAGCTGCTGAGCCTGGACCCACCACCCCCATTGCCCGCCAGACAGTCCCGGGGTCCAGTTGCCAGCTCGCTCTGGCAATTGAGGGAGGGTTTGTGCCCCCCCCAGCTCCTGTGGGGGCTGCTCCAGCCTCGCCCCTCGAAGGGTCCAAAACTGCCTTCTCCTTCCCAGCCGGGATTCACTCCAGGCTCCTTTGTGCCTGTGCCCCATGGTACCCGGTGCCCTGCCCTAGAGCGGGTCCAGCCCCCCCGGCTCCCCCAGGCCCTGCAGCCCCCGCCCCACTCAGCCCTTTGCAGCCCTGGACCCAGGCCAGACTGGGGGATCCCCACGGGCCCGCAGCCAGGGGATGTTTGTGTGCAGTAACCTGCACAGCCCGGTCTGCCCGGATACCGATGACGAACAGACAGAAAGTGAAAGTGCTAGTGAGAAAGAAAAGACTCTGTGCTCTGGTCGAGCTCAGGTCTGAGCTTTGCCCTGAATATTGTGTGTCAACACCCCCGCCCCTAATTTTGCACAAAGCTGAGGTGTTGAGTCTCAGAATCTCAGCATGTGTGTAATCAAAGCCAGAGCTCGTAAGCTGGAAAAGTATCCCCCCCCCCCCCCCCCCGGCTAACACCCTGAGAGCGAAGGGCTACGAGGTGCAGATGGATGCCCTGATCGTCGGAGCCCTGGGTGCCTGGGACCCCTGCAACGAGCGTGTGCTATGGACCTGTGGGATCGGTCGACACTACGCACGGCTATGGTGCCTCATTGTCTCAGACAGCATCCGATTGTCCAGGGACATCTACATCGAGCGCATTACCGACCATCGAGAGTGCCAGGAGGCATGAGCTGGAGCAACATCGTGCATCGACTATGAGAAAGAGACCAAGAGACTTTCTCCATTGGACCATATGAACTGGAACCATAAACTCACTGAATATTAAATCTCACCAAATGAGGGTCAATCCATCCTTATCATCATATCCACTCATTATACTCCACACCCGAACAGAGCCATTATGTGAACAACATACCATCATATCTCAATGTCTGCACTTTGACCCGTTAACCATTTACCCCCAATCAGGGATATTGCAGATCATGTATTCCTTATGCCACCCGATCTTAAACCGAATGTCGCGCTCATTGATAATCTGTATGTTGTTCCCTAATAACCAGAAACTTCTATGCTTAAACTCTGTACTGTTTTTTGCAGAACTGTGGGTTTTCCTTTTCAGTTCCAACTTCTTGCTGGCTTTGCATTTGTTAAAATCATTTAAAATAAAGCCAAGACTTTTGCAGGCTGGTTCAAATGTTTTCTGGGGCTGACCCAAGACCTCCATTGTCTCAGATACCTACAGACCTGTGGACTGCATATATTTTTTGATCTGATGGCTTTCTGAGCCCAAAATTACGGGAATGAGGAGATCCTTTATTGGCATAAAGGGGTCCTAATCAGACCCCAGTGGGTGATGCCGGTGACCTCAGAAAGCGAATGCCCAGTTCTGATTGGCCACGGGAGCCTGAGGTTTGGCCGTCACTTGTCAGGCCAGCCTGGCCTGCACTGGCTGCTGGCCTCTAGCTGTACCATGTCGCCATGCCTGACAACGTGCCCTGTGCCTCATTCACCCCCAGCTGACCAGCAAGGGGTAATATCCAGCAACATGGGGCTGTGATGAACTGGGACTGTTCTTACTGGGGGCTGTGAATGCTGAGTGGGGGGTTTCGGCGTGGGAGGAGGATCTGCACTGGGGGATGGGAGACTGGCCGGAGGGAGGACACCTGAGCAGGTACCGTGAGACCCCAGGAAGAGGTTAGGGGCCAGGTGACACCTCTGCCTGGGAAGCTGAACAAAGGCTGGGGAGGGAGGGGAGTTTCAGGAGCCAGCTGGGGAATGGAGGGAGCCCAGACAGGGCTCTGACCCCGCAAGGGGGCTGTGGTGCTCCTGGAACCCCAAAATGAACCTAACTGGGGAGGATCCTGTTGACAGCCTGCAAGACCTGCTTTGCACTGTGTTCCTGTCGTCTAAATAAACCTTCTGCTTTACTGGCTGGCTGAGAGTCCCCGGGGAATGGCAGGAAGCTGGGGGGTGCAGGGCCTTCTGTTTCCCCACACTCTATGACAGGAGCATCAAAGATCTGATACCTACAAGCGAGTCACCGCTGGCTGGCTTGCAAAGCCATCAACCTTCACACACATGGGCTGACAAGGCCCCCAGCTAATCGCCCCCCAGCCAGCTGAATGGACCCCCGAGAGTTGCGCTGAAACACCCAGCAAAAGCGTCTGGCTCTCTGGGTGTTTTCTAGTTCTCATTAGTCAGTGCGGACGCCTCTGGCTTAGTGTTCTGCCCTGCGTGTGTGTGTGTGTGAGAGACCCACAGAATCTAGATACGCACAGTGCCTATAGAATAGCTGCTCAGATCCCGACACCAGCCTTAGGTCACACAGCCTCACTATTGAAGAGATTACACCTGCAGGTATTTCAGGTGTTAGGATCTGTTCATTTAACGCTGAGAAATCTTGTTTTCACTACGTTCATCAATGAGCATTCAGCATAACCAGCATATTGGAATGTGACTGTGTGAGGGGGGGGAAGAGATCGGCTGTTACCGACTCAGCCATAATCCGGGCAGGCGCCTTAATGGCACCGACAGCTCTGCTGCCGATGATCACATCACCAGGGAGCGATCGGACCCTCCCTCTGTCAGTCCTTGGGCTGGAACCGAAACTTCCAGCTTGGCCTTGGGGATGCGCTGTGCCTGCGGGGCTGCTAGCAACCCAGATCCGCTGCCTTCCCGGAGTGTTACGTAGCCCTTAGCAGGGGCTGTTAATGCATGTGGGATGGGTTAGTGAAGCTGCCTGAGCACAGTAAGTAACTGGACGATTTCATGTTCATCCATTTGTACATATTTTCTTTGATGCTTTTGCTCGGCTATTGAGCTAATAAGACACAGACCATGGAACATGGGCGGCTCGGCTGTTTGTTCCCCAGATATCAGGGCTCTGGAGGAGACTGAGCCCCACCAAGGTCTGGTCCCTAGAACTGCCCCAGCATCCCCCAGTGACCTGGCAGCTGCCGCCTGTTGAGGGAAAGTTGACCTGTGCGTTGATCGTTTATTTCCCTCAGCAACGTGGACCCAGAGTGTTTGGGGGCCCAGGGTAGTGGATACCAGCCGGTCAAGCCAAAGGCCACCCAGCCCCTCTGAATCAGTCTGTACTCCTCACACCTCCAGCCCCTCGGTTAGTCACTGGCCTGTGCCCTGAGCTAGGGGATTTATATCTGTTATATCTTTGAATCCCACTGTACAGCTGGTTGTTCTGAGTATGCCTGTGGCCTTCCAGTGGTTAGGGTGCTAGCCTGGGAGACCTGGCACTGTCACACACTTCCTGGGTGACCCAAGTCTCTCTGGGCCTCAGTTTCCCCATCAGGATAATAGCTTGGCCTGTTGCCAAGGGGGCATGAAGATAAAAGGATTGTGAGGCACTCAGATGCTGCAGCGTTAGATAGAAATGTTCTGACTTGTTTGGTATCCTTAGCTCTTGCCTTTTTTATCATGTGGCAGGGAGTTCCACAGGATAATCTATTATACTGTATCATTTTTTAGAATCCTAGAATTTACTTTAGTGGCAAAGTAGAATTGTTTCAGAATGCTGGGCACCACATTTTATGGCTGCAGAGTTCTCTAGACAGGAAAGCATGGTGTTCTTCTGCAAGGGCAGGTGCCAAGGTACCAGGCTAGATGGGCACATTGGTCTGATTTGGATCCTGGGCTGGATGGGCCCATGGGAGTCTGTCCAGTGTTGCTAACAAAGCCACCCCCAGCCTGGGCACAAGGGGCCTCCTCTGCCTGGGGTTACAGCACCCACTCACCTCACCACACATGGTGATCAGGCCTCCAGCCAATCAGTGACTCCACTCTTCCAGCTGCCACAGCTGCTGCCCCTGATTGGAGCATTCCCCGTGACCAGGTGGGACTGAGAATGTCTGGCTGGGGCTGCAGCATGAGGAAATCGGGACTTTCTCCCACAGCATGTCTGGCGCGGGGACTCTCCCTGCACTGGGGAGTCTATGGCCTGCAGAGTGTCAAATCAGCACCCATGGAAGCTGTCTGCTCCCAGTGTCCTCCTGCCGCAGGGAGGCAGGTGGCTGCTGGTTGGTGACTGAGCCCTTTGTGGGGCACACGGGGACGCTGGCCGGTCAGGTGTCAGGATTAGCTGCGCACACAGCACGTCACACCCCGCGGGGAGCCGCACCTGGCACACGGCTGCTACCTGCTCCGGTCAGGCCTTGGTCCTGGCACTCCCTGGGTGTGCAGTGAGCAAAGTGCACAGGCTGTTTGCAGGGGCTGCCGGCTGGCTCGCCCGCTCCTTCCCCGTGGCCAGAGGGTGAGACCACTCCCCAGGGCAGGAACCATGGGCCTGGCTGTCGCCCTGGGGGTCTGTTGGTGCCTCCGGGGGCAGCGGCTGCTGGTGGTAAGTACGGGAGGTCCTGGGGAGGGGCTGAGGCCCAGGGACCCAGGACCCAGCTGCACCGAGTCCCCTGGTGTCTGCAGGGGGCAGTGAGGTGGAAGGGGGGGGGCATACAGAGCCCCAGGGGCCTTAGGGCTGGCTCTGGTTCACGCGCCCCGGGAGGGTTGAGGTGTCACCCAAAGCCAGGGGCCCTTTTGGGAAGTGTGGGCCGGGTACAAGCCCCCCTGCTGTGTCGGGCCCAGCCCCAGGGCCGTACAGAGGATTCAGGGGGGCCAGGGCAAAGCAATTTCGGGGGCCCTTCCATAAAAAAAAGTTGAAATACTATAGAACACTATATTCCTGTGGGGGCCCCTGCGGGGCCTGGGGCAAATTGCCCCACTGGCCCCCTGCCCCTGGGCGGCCCTGCCCAGCCTGGGGCTGGGAGTTCGGAGGGGCTGGAGAATTCTCCTGCCAGCAATAACAGCTGCTCTTCTCTGCCGAGATTCACGGGGCTGTTGGGAGCAGGCACAGCCCGTGGGCAGGCACTGGACGTAAGCAGCAGAGTTTTACAGTGAGCGGAATTAACCACTGGAACATCTGCCCCAGGGCCGTGGGGGATTCTCCATCCCTGGCAGTTTGTGAACCAGGACTGTCTGACTGTCTATAACATCTGCTCCGGGGGTTACGCAGGGGAAGTTCTCTGGCCTGGTGTCATACGGGGCAGACTGGTGATCCCAGGGCCCTGGTGCCGTGGGAACTAGGGAACATCCTCAGGGAGATGTGGGTTCATCCCTGGCTCTGCCATCGGCTGCCTTGGGCAGTGGTGTGAAAACTGTTCCAGTGGTGCCCCCGCTTTCCATACACGGAATGTGTCGCGCACACCCCCCACATTACAGGTAATGGACATTAATCCGTCTATCGGCGCTGCTGCTGGCGGCGACACTGCATTCAGGGCTGGGCAGCTGGGGAGCGCCCGCTGCTGGCCGGGGCGTTCATGTTGGTTGCTGCACAGGAGAATTTTTAATCTTTTTTCCGCCCCACAGCACCTGCTCTATTTTTGTCCCACTTCCACTATTATGGCAGCAGGTCCTGGGGGACCCACAGGATCCAGTTTCTTTGTGCCCCCCGTTTGTGCCCCAGATGCAGGGCAGAGATATGTCAACTGGGGTGTGTGAAATGTATTTGTGGGGGGAAAAGCTGAGAATTTTTAGGGAAAACCAGCGCACTGCGCACATTGTACCCCCAGCACTGAATAACTAGCACTGCTGATTCCTCCAGACAGATCCGGTCCTCAGGTGGTGCTACTGCCATGGTATGAGCCCCCACTCTGAACCTTAGCATCCAAAAGATGGGGTATCAGCATGAACCCCCCAAGCTTAGTTACCAGCTTAGATCTTGTAGTGCTACCACCAACCAGGACTTGCAGTACCTGGTACACTCTGGTCCCCCCAAAACCTTCCCAGGGGACCCCAAGACCCAGACCCCCTGGATCTTAACACAAGGAAAGTAAACCCTTTCCCCCACCATTGCCTCTCCCAGGCTTCCCCTCCCTGGGTTACCCTGGAAGATCACTGTGATTCAAACTCCTTGAATCTTAAAACAGAGAGAAATCAGGCTTTTCCTCCCCACTTCTTTCCTTCCTCCCACCAATTCCCTGGTGAGTGCAGACTCCCTCCCCTTGGGTCTTACACAAGATAGCCAAAAATCAATCAGGTTCTTAAAAAGAAAAGCTTTTAATAAAAGAAAGAAAAAAAATAAAAGTTGTCTCTGTAAAATCAAGATGACAAATGTTACAGGGTCTTTCAGCTTACAGACACTAGAGAAAATCCTCCCCCCAGCACAAGTACAAGTTTCAGCAACAGAGATACAATCCTTCCAGTAAATACACATTTGCAAATAAAGAAAACAAACAAAAAGACTAAACTGCCTTCCTAATTGGTACTTACTAAATTGAACAGAAGAGGCTGTTTCAGAAATTTGGAGATATCTGCTTACATGTCTGGTCCCTCTCAAAACCCAGAGAGAACAAAAACCCCACGAAACAGCCCAAAACAAAGGCTTCCCTCCACCGAGATTTGCAAGTATCTTGTCTCCTGATTGGTCCTCTTGTCAGGTGTTCCAGGTTCACTGTCTGTTAACCCTTTACAGGTAAAAGAGACATTAACCCTTAACTATCTGTTTACGACAGCTGCGCATTAGACTCGAGATGCTGTGGTGCATTTTGATGGGTTTCTGTTCAGCTTGCATGGCCTTACACAGCGTTACTATCGGTACGTTAACCCGGTTGCTCCAAGGCAGGGTGCACAGTAAGTTGTTGTAAGCACGGCCCACAACCGCAGGTTTGCTTTGCTCTTATTGCACTGGCTCATTGGCTCATTTGTGCAACCACAGCAAAACTATCTCAAGTGAAGCACAAAGAAGCGGAAACGGATTCAAGTGAGGCACCGTCACTGCATATATCAATGCATGTACTAGTGTGTGTGAAATTGCTACAGACACAAAGAAGGGGGGAGTAGGCATATAAGCTTGAGAATGACTGGCCTAGGGGTGCCCAGGACGTCACTCACACCACAGTCTGCAGCGTCTGCAGCCCTGATCACGTTCAGCTTAAAAACTGAGAGGGATTTTAAGAAAAATTAATTTGTGGCTTTCTCTCTTTCTTTCTTTCTTTCTTATTTTTTGCCTGGTTTCTGGGCCTTTCAGTCGCTATCATTTCAAGTTTTCAAACTTTTCTTCACAAACCCCAGGGCTAGGAACCTGCTTGTTAAAATCAAAGAGGAGAGTCTCCTTCTTATAGACCCACAGGACCCCGGGAGCTGGGCTTTCAGAACAGACCCCAAACAGTGCGAGACTGGAGGTTTGCTAAGAGATCTGCCCCAGTTCAACCAGCAGTGAATGCCGGGCAGGGCTCTGGCCTGGGCCAGGCAGAGCTCAGATTAGATGGGCCCGTCTGGCCTCGGGAGCTAGGACATTGTGAGAATTGACAGCTGGTCTCCCACATGCAGGAGGTTGTGGGGGTGGGGACTGACCCCCGAGGTGCTGGAGTCTGTCCCCCCCCCCGCCCCGGCACCAGCTAGCAGAGCCTCCCTGGGGTGCTGCCAGGTGAATGGCTCTTCGCCTGCAGCTCTGGGGAGAAACCTCCCAGACCCGGTTCTGTTGGGATACTGTGATGCAAGATCCCTCCCCACATTCTGATTGGCCGGCTGGGCTTGTGATTGGCAACACTTGGGAAAGTGAAAGTGACAGGGGGTGGGGGCTGCAGATTCCCAGGGGCTGGAGTGGGGTTTGTTCCTCTCCAGACTGGGGGAAACCCCTGACCCAGCACAGGAGCCATGGCCCTGGGTGTCACCCTGGGGCTGTGCTGGGGGGTGCTGGGGGCAGCAGCAGCAGATGGTGAGCAGAGCTGGAGTGAAGGGGGTCAGGCATTAGCTGCACTAGCAGCACCTGGGGGGACGGGTTTGGGGGGAGGCAGACAAGGGAAAATCCGCTGGAAACATGGTGGAGAGGGGGGATGACCTGCCAGCGAGAACTTTCTGCAGGGTCTGCTGCCAAGGGCTCTGCTCCTTAACCCTCCAACCCCTCAGCTCCGTTCTCCTCCATGGGCCTGAGCCCCCCACAACCCCCGTCCTTCTCTGGGGGCCTGTCAGAAATCTCCAACCCCCAGCCCAAGATCCTCCCCCCGGATCCATAGGAGTAAGTTGGAGCAGAGGGGGACCAGCCGAGTGACCCTCGTGGGCAATGGTGTAGTGGGAAAAACAGCAGTGCATCACCTGACCTTAGTGAAACTCCATGTTCCCCGATGGGAAATGGGTGAGCTCCCGTTTTGCCTGGTACTCTGGCTCTGGCCGTGCTGTGTGATAGCCCAGCGGAGGGGAGGGGGAATGGAGGGGCACCAGGCTCAGCTCAGGTGGAAACAAAAGTTGGGGTTACACCAACAAAATTGATCCGCTGTCACGGGTTGGATTTTCTTACCATAATCAGCATTTCCTTGTAGCTGAGTGAGCCAAAATTGAGGTGAAAATCAGTAAAAACTCACTTCTGTAAAAAATCAGTGTAAACTCAGTTCCGGGAATTTTTTGTAAAAATGAGTAAAAACTGACACCGAAGGGCCTTGCACACCCACACCCACACCGCCCCAGCTGTACAGACATCGCACGCACACGCCCCACACACACACCGCAGACAGCCACACAGGCCACAAACACCCAAGGTTCCGCTGTAAGCAGTTGGCATATCCACCCCTCCCATCCTCAGGGCATTTCGCCATGGGGGGCAGTTCTTTATCGGGCTGTTAACCCCCCCATCAATGTCTGACCCCCCACCCCCAAACAAGCCACCGGCTTTCAGAGGCACAGGCTGAGAGATCATCCTACCTGATATCCCCTCAGCTCTGTGCAGTCTGAGTTACTGACCGATCCCAGCTTGTCCCTCGCCCAGGATGGGGGCGAGGGCAAGGGGACGTGGCTGGGGCTGGGAGGTCTCTGCTGGACCCCACTGGGTGACCCTGGTATCCCGTGAGCACGGGACGAAGCCGCTTGTTAACTCAGCCTCACTTCTGTTGCTTTAGGGCACCACAGCCTGGCCGTGCTAGTCACAGCCGTCATCAACGAAGATGGGACCCATCACTTCACCATGATCGCCCGGCTGGATGACATTCAGATCCTGTACTACAGCAGTGACATGCGAGAGGTCAGACCCACCCAGACATGGGCAGAACAGGCCATGGGCGCTGAGTATCTCCAGGAAAAGACCCAGGAGTTTTGGCTGCACGAGGAGGACTCTGAAGCCCTTACCAGGAGTTGGATGCAGCTGCACAACCAGACGGGTGGTGAGTGTCTGAGAGTTGTTATTAATGGACACGCGAGAGCTGCCTGCTCAGAATCACTCCCACTGGGGATCGGGGCCTCGCTGTGCCAGGTGCTGCCCAAACCAGAGCTGGCTGGGAAATGGAGTTTTCTTCCCACAGAAAATGTATTATTCCTAGAAGGGGTTTCATTCCTGATCGGAAGGAAAGTTGGAAATGAGAGGTTTCCATGGGAAGGAAATTTTTCAGAAATTCCATCTCAGGAGAATCCCAGGCAGGGAGCTGGGCAGCCCCGGGATCTTCCCTTTCAATTTTCTCAACAGAAAATCAATGTTTTCTGGCAAAACCAAAATGTTTTCACAAAAAATAACAATTTTGCAGAAACAGCCTGTCCCCAGGCTAACAGAACGTCAGGAACCATTAGGAAAGGGATAGAAAATAAGAGAGAAAATATCATTAACTCTCTCTATAAATCCATGGTGCGCCCACCCCTTGAATACTGTGTGCAGGTTTGGTCACCCCTTCTCCAAAAGGGCAGAGTAGAACTGGGAAAGGTTAAAAGCCTCTGACCCCAGCCACCTACAGACACATTTCCCGGATCTCAGTGCCCTGGTGTCACCGTCCAGCTGAGCCCCTCTGACCCCACCTTTCCCTGATTTTAATGCATGGTCTGAGCTCTCTCCCTCCTCCACAGGGGTTCACACTGAACAGGTTCACGTGGGCTGTGCGCTGAGCGGCCAGACCCCCGTGGACCCGAGGACTCGATGGGGGGGACTTCATGAGGTTTGATGCCCAGATGGGGACGTGGGTCGCAGATGTGCAGCCGGCTGTCCCTGTGAAGCGGCGCTGGGAGACGTTGGCCAAGACCTGGACTCAGTACGTCCAGTGGCTCTTGCAGTCTGAGTGCCTGGAGACCCTGCAGCGCCTGGTGCAGCAGAGGAGAGCAGTGCTGGAGTGGCAGGGTGAGTGAGCAGCAGGGATCTGTCATGGGTTGGGGTGACGGGGCACAGTGACTCCAGTGGGACGTGGGCATGTCCAGAAGGGGTGGTGTGGCCTAGTGCAGCGCTTCTTAACCTCTCTGATGCCAGGGACCAGCTTGCTGCCTTCCTGAACCGCCAGAGACCACGTGAAAGAGCAAACGGAACAATGGGTCCTGGGTATTTCTCGTTCAGCAATAACTGAGCGGATGCAGTGATGGCAAATGCAAGTACAGAAAAAGCCCTTTACATTTTACATATTAATATTCTGTCGGGGAAATCTCCGGCAACGAGGCTGCCACGGACCAGGCGTGGGCCACAGACAGATGTGACGAAGTGGGACTGTTCTTAATGTTTCCGTTGAATACTGTGTGGGTGCCTCAGTTTCCCCTATGCATTTCTACCCCACATTAGCCCCCTAGCTGCCCCCATCCCTGAGCTATGTGAGAGGGGGAAGCCAGACGAGGTGCTCTGGACAAAGCAGTGCCAAAGGGTCTCTGTGCACTGAAAGAGGCTCTAATCCAGGGCCCAGTAAATCTGGCAAACCCAGACTTTGCCAAGCCTCTTGCAGTGTTCACTGACGCCTCAGACGCAGGCCTGGCACGGTGCTAATGCAAGCCGATGCTAAGCGGGGAGACACCCCTTTGGGTACCTGAGCATGAAACTGCTGCCCTGGGAGCAGAACTATGTGGCCTCAGAGAATAAATACCCGGCCATGGTGCCAGCCCTTAGAAAGCTGCAGATGTATCTATTTGGGTGGCACTTTACTGTGTATACTGACCACTCTCCTCTGACGTGGCGGCGTCAAATGCAAGGGGCTGATGCCAAGCTGCTGGGGACAGAGACACCTGGTCAGAGGGTGGCCAAGGTCAAGCTCGGGGCTCTTAACCCAGAGAGCCTGAATTGCAACCCTACAAAATGGAGTGCTGGGAGAAGACCCAATCCCAGTTTAAACCCCAAGGATATTGGGGTGGCAAAAGGGCACAGGCCCCATAAACCTTCCCACATGTGGCCTGCGAGCACCATCAAGCACAACAGACCCAGAGGAGGGAGTGAAACTGGACTGTCCTGTGTAACTCACACCAAGGAATGGGAGAGATGCTGGGGCATCCATGGGAACGTTGGTGGGTTCGAACTTCCCCAGGTCACTGGCTGGAGCGACCTGGCTCAGTTCGGTCTCGAAGGGGGGAGAGATGTGACGAAGTGGGACTGTTCTTAATCCTCTGAATACTGTGTGGGTGCCTCAGTTTCCCCTAGGAAGTTCTTAAGTCTACAGTGTGTATAAATGGCCAACACTCTGTGTCCTGGCAACAAATGGTCAGGGCCCTTCCTCCCCTGCAAGAAAATAGCTAAAGGTGAACAAAGAGATCAGGTGACCTCCTGGCCCAGGAAAGAGACAAAGGCCAGACAGGAGGGGCGGGAGGGGGTTTCAGTTTGGAGCTGGCTGGGGTTTAGAAGTGAGGGCAGACGGGGTTCTCTGTCTCGCTGGGTCCCAGAATGGACCCAGCTGAGGGGTCCCGGTCTCTGTACCTACAAGCTCTGTTTTAGACCCTGTTCCTGTCATTGAATAAACCTCTGTGTTACTGGCTGGCTAAGAGTCACGTCTGACTGCCAAGTGGGGGTGCAGGACCCTGTGGCTTCCCCAGGACCCCGCCTGGGTGGGCTCGCTGGGGGAAGCGCACGGAGGGGCAGAGGATGCTGAATGCTCCAAGGAGAGACCCAGGAGGTGAAGCCATATGAGCGTCTTGCCCTGAACAAGTCTGCTCCAAGGGAGAGGAGGCTCCCCAAAGTCCTGACTGGCTTAGTGGGGAGCAGTTCCAGAGCATCGCCCGGGGACCCCATGACAACCAGTCACTGAGAAACACTGGCCTATGGATAGTGCACTGGGCTGGGACTCAGGACACCTCAGTTCTAGTCCCAGGTCTGTCACTGGCCTGCAAGGTGACCTCAGGCCAGTCACTCCCACATTCTGTGCCTCAGTTTCCCCATCTGTGAAATGGGGATAAGGACGATGACTTCCTTTGTAAAGCACTTTAGAATGATCAATGACAAGTGCTAGATGAGAGCTGTGGGTTGTTATTAGTGTCAGATGATTCTGGCTGCCTGGGCATCTCCGTTCTGCAGGGCCTTTCCCGTTAGCTTCTAGCTGCCTCAGACTTCCCTTTTCAGGCTGAAACATCCCAGCTCTGGACATAGAGTGGCCAGATGTCCTGATTTTGTAGGGACAGTCCCAATATTTGGGGCATTTTCTTATATAGGCTCCTATTACCCCCTATCCCCTGTCCTGACTTTTCACACTTCCCTATCTGGGCTGTGAGTTGTTTTTTTTTGGCATGTTTGGTTTGGAAAAGGCCCAGCCCTTTGTGAGTGTGAAGAAGGCGGGTGGGGGGAGGGGGATGCATGTTGTCTCTATACAAAGAAAAATTTGTTTTGTGGTTTTTTGCCAGCGCTGGCACCCCAGCAGCCGAGGGCAGAGACCTGGACAGGACTCGGGACCATGTGACAAAGGGATTTAAGGGGCTGACAATGCAGACAGGGGCCAGCTGGGATTTCCGAACGGAGGCACTTGGCTCCCCATGAAATCACCGGGGTGAGGCACCGAGGGGCGTTTGGAAATCTGGCCCTTAGCCCCTAAATCGCACACGCGTGTTTGGGTGGCCCAGTGACAGCCTGCCTGGGCGTAGCCGTGTTATAGCGCGGGATCACACGCAGCGAAGGAGAACCGGGCCCAGGCCTGTTCTGGCAATTACCCAGTTCAGCTGCACCAATGTGCGCAGAGGATTTACACCATATTAATTAGCTCCATTTACAAATCAGTGTAAACAGGTGCAGATCAGGTCTCAAACACACGTGAGTAATCCACACAATGTGGAGCCTTTGTCTTCTGTCTGTTATATGGTCCCACCCCCTGGCATGTGGCTCACATGCATGGTGTCTTCCTTCCAGTGCCTCCCAAGGTCTCAGTTTCCTGCAGAGACACCCCCGACAGCTCCATCATCCTCTCCTGCCTCGCCAGGGGCTTTTACCCACGTCCCATCCATGTCTCCTGAGTGCGGGACAGAGAAGACATCCTGGCAGAGATGGACTCCAGCAGGATCCTGCCCAACGCCGACTCACCTACTACACGCAGTCGTCCCTGGAGATCTCCCTGCAGCAGCAGGACGGGCACCGCTATGCCTGCCGGGTGGAGCACAGCAGCCTGGGGGAGCCCACGCTCGTCTGGGGTAAAGGTGGGGGGTGAATGGCAGGGCACAGCCCCATGGGAATTACAGAGATGGGGTGAGGCTGGGCCGCAGGAAGGTCAATATCCCTGCCCATTGTCAGTGTGAACTCTACTAGCTCTGGGTATTCGTGTGACCCACAGAAATGGCCGATCCCTCAGAGAATCCCATTACGTTTCTGGCCGTGGTGGCATCCAGTGACAGTGAGTTCCACAGGCTGACGTTGTTACGAGGGAAGGGCCTGGTTGCTGTGTGGCGTGTGTGTCTGGCAGTGCCCACCCTTTGTGCCCCATCCCCGTCCCCCTCCCGGCTCAGCCTTTCCCCTCCACTGGGGCCAGGTCTCTGAAGACGCCCTCGGGGAGACGTTCAAGGCAAAGGCCTGTGGCTGCCCCAGGAGGATGCCCCAGCGGCTGCTCCCCTCAGTGACCTGGGCCCTTCTCCACCCCACAGCCCCTGGAAAGAAGGCCCCCCTGCCCCTGGGGTCCTGGCCGCCATCATCCTGGCCTTGCTGGTTCTGGCTGGAGCCATAGGGGCTGGCGTCATCCTGTGGAGGAGAAAATCAGCAGGTGAGAGCCGGTCCCATGGAGCTGGGATGTGGGGAAGTCTGGGGCGTGGGGTGGCCCAGCCAGCCCAAGGGGGAATGGCTCCTAGCACTGCCCCACAAGCAGAGGTGGGACAGGGCCATGGGGCAGGGCTGATCACCATAGCTTGACCCTGCTGGGGGCAGAGTGGGTTCTGTCATTGGCTGGGTGCCGTGTGCCCTGCTGCGGGGGACACTGGGTTGGGGCTGGCCTGGGCGAGGTGCAGTCAGGGTCACAGGGAGCCCAGTGTCTCAGGGAGGGGGGCTGGGGTCTCTGTGGGGGAGGGGTTCCCCTGTTCCCCTGCACTGACCCTCATTCTCTGCTTGTTTTTCAGGGCCCCACAATCCCACTTATGCTCCAGCAGCCAGTGAGTACATATGGGGTCCAGATGCCCCTGTGCAGAGTTTGGGCCCCATTGGGGCACACCGGGGGAAGCCCGGAGCTGAATTCCCACCCTCCTAGCTGAGATCCCCACAACTTGAAGTCACCTCTGAACAATTTTCTTCTCTCTCCACAGCAGGGATAGCAGAAGATTCTGCCTCCTGCGCTTCATCAGGAACAGACCCCCGGAGTATGGTACCCCAGGGCTTGGTGCAGAGTGACCCTGCCCCAGCTGCTGACCCCACTGGCTAGGAGAGCTCCTGTCCATGGATCCTGTCTGCCCTGGGGAGATTCTCGCTAGGTCGTTATAACAATTTTCTCCTCTGTGTGTTGGGTTTTAGGCTGTTGTATTGCAGGGTTTGCATCTCTCCTGCAGCGTGTTCATTCCAAGTCACTGATCACTGGGCTCTTCTCCAGCCAGGGCTTTGCTCGGGATCTCTTCCAAAGGGCTGCCTGTGAGCTAGGCCCATTGGTGCCAGCTGGCAAAGAGGTCACTGTCCCAGACCTGACAAACTCACTGCACCTCCCACAGCACTTCCATGGTACTGAGCCAGGAAGGGCAGCATGTGAGGGCTGCAGTGGAAGCTCGTAACCTGTCCCTGCTCACTGGGAGATGGGTGTGTGGATAAGATTGAAGGAATACTCTAACTTATGGGCTTTGATATAAAAGTTAGTCACTTGGGATATGTCTGGGTGATGCCCATTCATGCGGGACATGGAGGGAAGGTGTTACCCGTCCCTGGTCCACTGGTGATATGTTGAAAGGCTCAGTCGTCTACCCGTGCCCCATCTCCAAACAGTCAGTGGAAACCCATCAAAGACAACTGCAAACACTGGAACCACTTAGAGGTAAAAAGGGAAGGTTATAGCAGAGCAGGGATCGCCCTAGCTGGCAATAGACAAAAGACTGAGTCAGTGCGTCGCAGGGTGGGGAAAGACCCTCTGCATCCGTTCACTGCAGAGATGTCTCGTGGAATGAGAGTGTTTCAGCAAAGGCTGGATCCTGGGAAACCAACCAGCTCTGCACCAGATTGAATGAATGAATGAATCAAAGTAGTTGTGTTTAAAAACAAGAGAGATGCCCCTAGAAAGCAGAGCAGTAGAAACAAGTGGTTCAATATTAACCCAAATCATAAAACAGGAGCTAGGGCCTGCTCTTATTAGCAGTTACCTTTGCTACTGCTCTGCTTTCTAGGGGCGTCTCTCTTGTTTTTAAACACAACTACTTTGATTCATTCTAAGTGCTCACAAGGGACGTGCATTGTACAGGAGCCGCAGTGCGGGAGTGCTATGCAAACTGTCAGTTTGTGCCTGCCTCACAGCCACCATGTGCCCATGCCTGGGGGGTTCTGGGAGGGGGGTTTTAAATGACTGGTGGGTGTTGGGGGGATCTGCGCTGGTCCTGGGGGCTCACAGCCCTTCCCTTGGGGAGGGGATCCCTGGGCCAAAGATGCGCAGTCCCAAGGGCTACTGCTCCCCAGTTCACCCCCCCAAACCCTGGCCCTTCCCTTGGGTAGGGGAATCCCAGCTCACAGACCCCCAACCTGGGGGTCCCTTTGTTAATTTCATCCCATGGCTCCTGCAGAGCCCAAGAGGAAACAGCTGCCCCGTGTGATCTGGGGCCTGTCCCTACCACACTGGATCAGACCCATTAGCCTGTCTAACCCGGTGTCCCTGTGTCAGACCCATACACCCGTCTGGCCTGGTTTCTCTGCTGCTCCACAGCAGCCACCTGACATGGATCCCCCTTACTGGCAATCCAGCGGGTCCATGAGTTATAAAACTCCATGGGGATCAAAAGGGAAGGGATCAGAGGGTTCCCTAGCTCGAGGTTTTCTGCCATGTTAGATCGCAATTCCTACAGCGGACAGCTCGCTTACTCACCAGATTAGCGGTCGGGGTCACCAGTGTTGTCAGAGGTGTGTCAGATGCTACCGGTGTGGTGCTCTGCTCTCTCCTTGTTGGTATCACTCGGCTGCGTGCGTGTGTTCCCTCTGTGTGCTGCCCCAGCTCTGCGCAGACAGCTGACACAGCAGACCCGAAGAGAACCCCCAGTGACCACAGAGTCTAGTAAGGTACGAAGGCACGTCGGCCAGGTTTATTGCCGTATGGACACAATTGCATTTCCCCGTAGATTACTTAGTCTACCGGGCATACTACGAAAGAGTGTCCTCGGTCACTGGACACGGCTCAGTCAGTGGCAGGACTTTCCACTGCCCCCTCGGCCGGACAAAGACACTGCCCCAGGGATACATTCTTACACACAGGTACAAACAAGTTCCACATCACCCCTGACGTATTGAGGTGCAGCCCCTCTACGTAGCCAGGTACAACCCCTCTGCGTAGTAAGGTGCCGCCTCTCACCTTGTACAACTTGGTTCGATCAAAACAACTCTATCCATCACTTTACCCTTTTGCCCCTGTCATTGGGATGGGTCGGCCTGTTCCTTGTTATCTGTGGAATGTTCCAGTATAAGGCGTTCTGGTACCATGTTTACACTTCGGTATGCTAGGTGAATAAATGTTTATGCAACATCAGCCCTTTCCATGCTAGCGTCTGTGAACTGAGCCGGCCTTCAGCTCACAGCTTGACTTTGCTTTTTAGCTAAGTCTTAACCATTTCTTTAGTTCAGACTGTCACAGAGTCCCCGGGCGATGCTCTGGAACTGCTCCCCACAAAGCCAGGCAGGACTTTGGGGAGCCTCCTCTCCCTCGGAGCAGACTTGTTCAGGGCAAGAAGCTCACACGGCTTCACCTCCTGGGTCTCTCCTTGGAGCATTCAACATCCTCTGCCCCTCCGTGTGCTTCCCACAGCGAGCCCACCCAGGCGGGGTCCTGGGGAAGCCACAGGGTTCTGCACCCCCACTTTGCAGTCAGACGTGACTCTCAGCCAGGAAAACAGAGGTTTATTCGATGAGAGGAACAGAGTCTAACACAGAGCTTGTAGATACAGCGAACCAGACCCCTCGGCCGGGTCCATTCTGGGGGGCAGTGAGCCAGACCCCTAGGTCTGCCCTTCACTCCTTGTCCCCAGGCAGCTCCAGACTAACCACCCCCTCCAGCCCCTCCTCTCTGCTCAGCCCCTTTCCCGGGCCAGGAGGTCACCTGATCCCTTTGTCTCCAACACCGTCAGTTGGCACCTTTGCAGAGGAGGGGCCCAGGCCATCAGTTGCTAGGAGACAGAGTGCCAGGCATTAGGTGCACTGGCCCTTTGCTCTGCCAGATACTTAAGAACTGCCTAGGGGACACTGAGGCACCAACACAGTATTCAGAGCAAACATTAGGAACAGTCCCAGTTCGTCACACAGGCCTCAGGCCTCATACTGGGCCTTTATCAGGGCCTTCACTTACTACACTTTGTACTGTGGACAGCCCCAGCGGGGGAAAGTCCTAGGATGGAGCTGGCCCAGGAGGTCATCCTACGGGAGGAGATGGTGGCCTGGCCACCTTAGAAAGGAAGAGAGCTGCCTCGCTGCATGCAGATGCAGGAAGGTGCCTGTTGCTGAGCAGACACCCATCACATTGCCTAGACCCTGATGGCAGTAAACAAAAGGCCGTAGTTCTTTACACAACGCACAGTCAACCTGTGGAACTCATTGCTAGGGGATGTTGTGAAGGCCCAAAGTATAACTGGGTTCTAAAAAGAACTAGATAAGTTCCTGGAGGACAGGTCCATCAATGGCTGTTAGCCAAGATGGTCAGGGACAGACCCCCATACCCTGGGTGTCTGCAAACCTCTGTTTGCCGGAAGCTGGGAGTGGGCAATGGGATGGATAACTTCATGATTGCCTGTTCTGTTCATTCCCCCTGGGGCACCTGGCACTGGCCACTGTCAGGAGACTGGACACTGGGCTAGATGGACCTTTGGTCTGACACAACATGGCTGTTCTTATGTTCACAACGGCTCTGTTCCAGTCGGGCAACGAAACCGGTGACCAACGGGGGAATCTCCAGCCACGGGCAATGGAACCATCTCAGGAGCTGGACTGGGACTATGGAAGCCATCAACCCCATGAAACGAGATCAGAGCCATCCCTGGGCACAGCGAATTGGAGCAACTGCTCCAAGCCCCACACTTTGGGGGGCCCCCATGCTTTGATAAAACCATGAGGAGGTGTGGGGGAGGTGAGGCGGGAAGTGGGTGAGCGTGATGAGGAGGTGAACGCGGAGGCCAGTGGCAGGTGGGCAAGCAGGACGGCAATGAGGAGAGCGGCAGGCGGGAAGGGTGGTGAGGAGGCAGGTGGGCAGGCAGGATGGCAATGAGGAGAGCAGCGGGCGGGGACGGTGGTGAGGAGGCGAGTGGCAGGTGGGCAGGCGGGACAGGTGAGGAGGGAGGTGGACAGGCAGGACGGCAATGAGGAGAGCAGCGGGCGGGGACGGTGGTGAGGAGGCGAGTGGCAGGTGGGCAGGTAGGACAGGGGTGAGGAGGCAGGTGGACAGGCAGGACGGCAATGAGGAGAGCGGCAGGCTGGGAGGATGGTGAGGAGGCAGGTGGGCAGGTGGGACGGGTGGGGAGGCAGGTGGGCAGGCAGGATGGCAATGAGGAGAGCGGCAGGCTGGGAGGATGGTGAGGAGGCAGGTGGGCAGGTGGGACGGCAATGAGGAGAGCAGCAGGCGGGGAGGGTGGTGAGGAGGCGAGTGGCAGGTGGGCAGGCAGGACAGGGGTGAGGAGGCAGGTGGGCAGGCAGGACGGCAATGAGGAGAGCGGCAGGCGGGGACGGTGGTGAGGAGGCCAGTGGCAGGTGGGCAGGCGGGACAGGTGAGGAGGCAGGTGGAAGGGCAGGACGGCAATGAGGAGAGTGGCAGGCGGGGAGGGTGGTGAGGAGGCCAGTGGCAGGTGGGCAGGCGGGACAGGTGAGGAGGCAGGTGGAAGGGCAGGACGGCAATGAGGAGAGTGGCAGGCGGGGAGGGTGGTGAGGAGGCCAGTGGCAGGTGGGCAGGTGGGACAGGGGTGAGGAGGCAGGTGGGCAGGCAGGACGGCAATGAGGAGAGCGGCATTTGGGGAGGGTGGTGAGGAGGCGAGAGGCAGGTGGGCGGGTGGGCGTGCACGGCGCACGGTGAGATTAGCAGGGAGGCTGATATGTTCCACCCACCCACCAGGGACGGCTCTGAGGAGGATGATCACTAAACTCTCTCCATTCCGAGCTAACCACAAACCTCATTTCTGTGCTTCCCCCGCGAGCCCCCTCACCCTCAGCTCTGTGTATTCATTAAATAAATCCCAAACAAACCCAGCCTGGCCCAGCTTGCTGGAGCGGAGGGAGAAAGGAATGTGAGCTGCTGGTTTGATTTACGGGAAACACGGCCATGCTCCAGTGATGGGTGCCGCTCTTAGACCTGGGATGGACAGAGGAGGGGTGTGGGCAGGGATGGAGAGGTGGGTGCTCAGACAGTCTGTATGTACTGGAATATCTATCAATCAATCTAACAGGGGTGTACTGGTAAAATAGACCAGGGTAAATTAACCCAAACTATGTTCCCCAAATGAGAATGGTTACACTCAGCTACACTACTGTGTCCATCACTCATTCGTCTGTCTGCTGTGACTAGAGTGACCAGAGAGAAATTATGAAAAATCAGGACAGGGGTGAGGGATAATAGGCACCTATGTAAGAAAAAGCCCCAAATGTCAGGACTGTCCTTATAAAATTGGGACAGCTGGTCGCCCTAGCGATGACCGTGTGTCAGACACCGAGCTGCAGAGAGTTTGGCCCAGTGGTTGGTGCAGTGACAGTCGGGCCAGGAACCAGAGCCAGCGCTCAGAGCTGGAATCAGGAGTTGAGGGCGAGTTCAGACCAAGGCACGTGCAGGGCTGGGAGCCAGGCTGGAGCGAGGGCAGGGCTGGAGAGAGCTGAAGCCTGTGCCTGTGGAGTCTGTCCCACACTCAGGCAGGGGACAGGTCCAAGCCACAGAGTGACGTGGGGCAGACGGAGCTGAGGGTTCTCCTGTGAGGCTCATTGACTGGCCTTGAGAGTCAGCAGCTCAGCGCCTGGCTCGGGGACTGGCTGAGCCCAGCACGGGAACAGCTCATCCCACACGGAGGACTCATCACCCCACGTCCCAGGGCAGCCCCTGGACCGGCTGTATCCTAAGCTTCAGGCCAGAAGGATCCGGCAGCTCAGCTGGTCCGACCTCCTGTATGTCACAGGCCACCAGCCCCCCGCTCACTAACCCAAGACCCACAATGAGACCGAAGGGCCACAGCCCCCCAAGAGACTGCACTGTTACCTGCCACAGGCTGAGAACAGAGGAGGGGGAGGCGAGGGGCACCAGAGCCCAAGGCTCTGCAATGGCAGGGACAGGGTTAAGTGAGAGACCCGACCGACCCCTCCCCCCATAGCAGGGTGGACCCCCATTTCTGCCCTGAAGGGTTAAAAACAGCCCTGGGAGGGGGCTGTAGCAGGAGAAAGCAGCTTTTAGGCTGGGCTGATTGGGGGAAGTGGCTGCAGCTGGGGCCGCTCCTCAATCAGGCCCAGCTGGCCCCTATAAGAGGCTGTGAGCCAGAAGCCCAAAAAGTCTCCTGCCTGTAGAGGGAGAAGGGCCTGGCTGCAGGGAGCTGGACACAGGGTACCTGGGTGGAGCAGGGCTGAGGAGCCTGGAAAGCCCCAGGCTGCGGCCTAGCACAAGGCCAATAGGTGCTGGCGGTTGCAGGGGGCAGCCCAGGTAGCCCAAGGCAGCAGGTCTGAACCCCCCTGCTCAGTGCTGAGTGGCTGGTACTTCAGTCTGGCGTGGGGCTAGAGGAGAGTGGCAGCAGCCTGATACTGAGGTGGGGGGGGGGGTCCACAGGAAGGCGAGACCCAGATTGGTGAGGGACTGCCAGGGGGCAGCACCCCAGTTAAAAGGGCACCGGGGTCCAGGGAGGGACATGGGGGTGGATCACCAGCCTGCGGAGGGCTCTCTGGAGCTGAATTGAGCTACTTCCCTGAGAGACCAGCAGGAGGTGCTGCAGGGGTGAGTCTGCTCATCTTCCCCCCCACCCCCCAATAATCCTGGCCAGTGATCTGCCCCCAGGCTGTAGGGAAAGATGAGAACCCCCAAGTCACTGCCAATCTGACTGGGGGGGTGAAATTCCTCCTGACTCCACCTGTGGCAATCAGCTACACCCTGAGCATGGGCGCAAGGACCAGCCAGCCTTGCCCATGGGTGAGATAATGCTGGGTGCCCCCTTAATGCCTGTGGCCCCCCCTTCCCGTCTCCAGCTGGGGCCGGCCCTGCTGCTGCAGAGGGGGGAGATCAAAACACAAACAAACCCCACAACACATTATTTTGTTGAGGGAAGGGGGAAATCCCTTCCTGACCCCTGCCAGGGGCTGGCTGAGGCCCTGAAGCATGAGCGTTAGGAACATGAGCTGTAACCGGAACACGAACCACTGACCCTGGACCCACCATCCCCATTGCCCGCCAGCCAGTCCCGTGGTCGTTGCCAGCTTGCTCTGGCAATGGAGGGATGGTTTGTGCCCCCCGCAGCTCCTATGGGGGCTGCTCCAGCCTCGTCCCTTGGAGGGTCTAAAACCTTCTTATCCTTCCTAGCTGGGATTCACTACTGGGCCCTTTGTGCCCATGGTACCCACACCCGGTGCCATGCCCCAGAGCTGTTCCAGCCCCTTCCCGCCCAGCCCGGCAGCGCTGCCCCTGCCCTTTGCACCCCCCTGGGCATGGGGCGGGACTCTGCTGTCACGGGCTCTGCACCTTAACCTCTCACAGCTACTTCTGCCTGGATGCTGATGACAAACAGCCTCTGCCTGTGTCCTGATTCGATGGCCACAGGCAGCTGTGACACTGTGGAAAGTGATAGTGATAGTGCTGGTGTAGGGCTGCAGTGGGTCCTCTGCTCTGGGCTGCCAGGGTCTGTGCCCGGCTCTACCAGTCCAGATATTCAGGGCTTTATCTTATACAGGTGCCTATTACCCACCCCACCCCAGACTGTCCGATCCCCCTCCCCGTGCAACACAAGAGCCATGGCTGGCACTCTGTGGGCTCCTGGCACCAGCTGCGTCTGGCGGTGAGTACCTGGTCAGGCTGGGGCAGGGGGCAGGGTGAGCCCCTGGCTGGGGGTGTCAGACAGGACAGCTCCCTGTAACAGCCTCGCTCCAGCTGGGCGCAGGTGTATTTGTTCTAAACATTTAAAACATGGGTGAAAAGCAGGTCCAACAGCAACACAGAGGGAACATCAAAGAAGTTTAATGCTGTGGTGTATTTCCTGGACTGCACGGTAACGGTGTTTGTGTGTATACACACACACACACACACGCAACTTCCTCTCCATTGCCTTACATTAACAGGTAGCCTTGCACTCACGCTTAGACTCATTTATTATTCACACAAACACATCGACCAGCTGTCATGGGTTGGATTTTCTTACCACAATCAGTATTTCCAGTTAGCTGAGTGAGCCAAAATTGGGGTGAAAATCAGTAAACACCAAAAAATGGCTTCTATCGAAACCACTAATTTTTCAGTAAAAAGTGACAATGAAGGTCATGCACACCCACGACCCTCCCCTGCACATGTACAGACCACATATGTGCGCACCCCACAGGCAGGCACACATGGCACAAATGCCCCAGGTTCTGCTGTGAGCAGTTTGCCCATCCACCTCTCCCATGCTCAGGGCATTTTCCCATGGGAGAGAGCCCTTTAGGGGGCAGTTAACCCCCCACCACCACCACCAATGTCTGACCTCCCCTTCCCCACCCCCACAACAAGTGACCGGCTTTCAGAGGCACAGGCTGTGAGCTAGTCCTGCCTGATTCCTGCGCATTACAGACAGATCCCAGCTTGTCCCTCACCCAGGATGGGGCTGACAGCAGGGGGACGTGGCTGGGGGTGGGAGGTCTCTGCTGGTCCCCACTGGGTGGCCCTGATGTCTCCTGAGCAAGGGAGGAAGCTGCTGATAAACTGAACCTCACTTCTGTTGCTTTAGGACATCACAGCCTGGCCGTGCTAGTCACAGCCATCATCAACGAAGATGGGACCCATCACTTCGTCATGATCGCCCGGCTGGATGACATTAAGATCGCGTACTACAGAAGCGACACGCGAGAGGTCAGACCCACTCAGGAGTGGGTGGCACAGACCCTGGGCGCTGAGTATCTCCAGGAAAAGACCCAGCAGTTCTGGAGGCACGAGGAGGGCTCTAAAGTTGAGACCAGGAGGTGGATGCAGCTGTACAACCAGACGGGTGGTGAGTGTCTGAGAGTTGTTGTTGTTGGACACACAAGAGCTGCCTGCTCAGAATCACTCCCCCTGGGAATTGGGGCCTCGCTGTGCCAGGTGCTGCCCAAACCAGAGCTGGCAGGAAAATAGAGCTTTCTTCCCACAGAAAATGTGTTATTCCCAGAAGGGGTTTCCTTCTGGATCAGAAGGAAAGTTGGAAATGGGAGGTTTCCATGGGAAGGAAATTTTTCAGAAATGCCATCTCAGGAGAATCCCAGGCAGGGAGCCGGGCAGCCCCAGGACCAATTTCCCCAACCGAAAACCAATGTTTTCTGGCCAGGAAAGGGATAGAAAATGAGAGAACATCATATTGCCGCTATATAAAGCCGTGGTGCGCCCACACCTTGAATACTGTGTGCAGGCCTGGTCACCCTGTGACGGGTTGATCACAGAAACCCCTTGGAACTGCCACCTGATGTGCCTAGACTACCTATGAGCCCGTTTCCCCTGCCAGCTTGGGACTTCAGTACCTTGCCTTGTTTGAGCCAGACACACCAGCCTGCTGCAAACACAGACCCAGGTCTGAACCATGTCCCCTGCAGGCTTAGCTGAAAACAGCTTAAGTGCTCCTGTCTGTGATGAACTAGGAATGTTCTTAATGTTTGCTCTGAATACTGTGTTGGTGCCTCAGTGTCCCCATGGCAGTTCTTAATATCTAGCAGAGCAAAGGGCCAGTGCACCTAAATGCCTGACCCTCTGTCTCCTAGCAACTGATGGCCTGGGCCCCTCCCCTGCAAAGGTGCCAGCTGAAGGTGTTGGAGACAAAGGGATCAGGTGACCCCCTGGCCCGGGAAAGGGGCTGAGCAGAGAGGAGGGGCTGGAGGGGGTTGTTAGTGTGGAGCTGGCTGGGGACGAGGAGCGAGGGCAGACGTGGGGGTCTGGCTCACTGCCCCCCAGAATGGACCCGGCCGAGGGATCCCATTTGCGGTACCTGAAAGTTCTGTTTTAGACCCTGTTCCTATCATCAAATAAACCTCTGTGTCCCCGGCTGGCTGAGAGTCACATCTGACTGCAAAGGGGGGGCGCAGGACCGTGTGGCTTCCCCAGCACCCCGCCTGGGTGGGCTTGCTGTGGGAAGCACACAGAGGGGCAGAGGATGCTGAATGCTCCAAGGAGAGACCCAGGAGGTGAAGCTGTGTGAGCTTCTTGCCCTGAACAAGTCTGCTCCGAGGGAGAGGAGGCTCCCCAAAGTCCTGATTGGCTTGGTGGGGAGCAGTTCCAGAGCATCGCCCAGTGACTCCGTGACACTGTCTCTAGCACCCAGACACCCAGCTCCCAATGGAGTCCAAACCCCAAATAAATCAGTTTTACCCTGTATAAAGCTTAAAACTCATATATTGTTCTCCCTTTGTAACACTGAGTTGTTCTCCCCCCCCCCCCGTATAAATACAGACTCTGGGTTAATTAATAAGTAAAGTGATTTTATTAAATACACAATGTCAGATTTAAGTGGTTCTAAGTAATAAGAGACAGAACAAAGTAAATTACTAAACAAAATAAAATAAAACATGCACGTCTAAGCCTAATACAGTAGGAAACTAAATGCAGGTAAATCTCACCCTCAGAGATGTTCCAGGAAGCTTCTTTTACACACTAGCCTCCTTGTAGTCTGGGTCCAGCAATCACTCCCACTCCTGTGGCTACTGCTCTTTGTTCCAGTTTCTTTCAGGCATCCTTTGGGGTGGAGATGCTCTCTTGAGCCAGCTGAAGACCAAATGGAGGGGTCTCCCAGGGGCTTATATAACCTCTCTCTTGTGGGTAGAAACACCTCTCTCCCTGTGTAGAAACACAGCTACAAGATGGAGTTTTGGAGTCACATGGGCAAGTCATATGTCCCTGCATGACTCAGTTCTTTACAGCATTATGGGGTGCAACATCACACACCCCATTTCCAAAAGAGCAGAATGGAACTGGAAAAGGCTCAGAGACGAGGGTAACAAAATGATCACAGGTATAGAGCCACTTCCGTATATGAGAGACCAAGAAGATGCGGGGTGTTGAGCTGAGAAATGGGACGGCTAAGGGGGGATATGACAGAGTCTATACAATGATGACTGGGGTGGAGAAAGTGAATAGAGAAGTGGTCTTTACTCTTTCCTACAATAAGAAAGCAGGGGTCACCTGATGAAATCAATAGGCAGCAAGTCTAATACAAACATCTGGAAGTACTTTTTCACACAACACATGGTCACCCTGCAGAACTCACTGCCAGGGGATGTTGTGAAGACCAAAAGTAGAACTAGGTTCAACAAAGAACTAGATAAGCTCCTGGGGGTCAGGTCCATCAATGGCTATTAACCAAAATGGTCTGGGATGCAGTCCTGTGCCTGGGGCAACTCTAAATCTCCACCTGCCAGAACCCAGGAGGGGAAGATGGGTGGATCACTCCAGAATTGCCCTGTTCTGTGCACTTCCCCTGAGTCCCTGGTGTTGGTCACTGTCAGACCTTAGTCTCGCTCTGTATGGCACCTCTCGTGTTCACCATTGGAGAGACTCCAGGAGCTCAATAACTGTCTGGCAGGACCCCAACCCCTCAGTCCTCCCCATGGTTCTGCTCTGACCCCTCCTGCCCCTCAGCATCCTCTGGGATTGTTTGCTAGCTCAGCATGAGGCCAGGCTCACAGTCAGAGACGGTAACATGCTGGTGTCACCATCCGGTCGCGTGTCCTCTGACCCCACTCGCCTACAGACACATTTCCCAGCTCTCAGTGCAGGGTCTGAGCTGTGTCTCTCCTCTGCAGGGGTTCACACCGAGCAGGTTCACGTGGGCTGTGCACTAAGTGACCAGGCCCCCATGGACCCGAGGTTCCAGTTTGCCTACGACGGAAGGGACTTCATCAGCTTTGACAACCAGACGGGGACGTGGGTCGCGGCTGTGCAGCCGGCCTTCGCCTCAAAGCAACGGTGGGAGACGACGGGCAAGGCTGGGACCAAGTTTGTCCAGCAGTTCCTGCAGTCCGAGTGCCTGGGGACCCTGCAGAGCCTGGTGCTGCAGGGGCGGGCGATGCTGGAGCAGCAGGGTGAGTGAGCAGCGGGAACTTATTATGGGGAGTGGGGTACAGGGCTCAGCGACACCAATGTGACTTGGACTTGATCAGAAGGGGCAGTGTGACCTAGTGGATAGTGCACTGGGCTGAGACACAGGACAACTGGGTTCTAATCCCAGCTCTGCCACTAGCCTGCAGAGTTACCTTGGGCTGGGGCCATTCTCAGCCACTTTTTAACATGGGCATAGTTTGAGCGGCAGGAGGCCGCATTGCACCCCCGCAAAATGCAAGTCTCAGGCAGGTACAAAGCACAGCCCCTGCTGGCAGCATCAGCCTGTTCACATTGGAGGAGCTGAGGTCTTAGCCCCCCTCACCACGAGGCCCTTTCTCTGGCCCCAACCCTGCTCCTCCTCTTCCCGCCAAAGCCCTGCCTCCTCGCCAGGCTGGAAGCTGAAACCAGGATGTGGTGGGAGCGTCCAGGGAGCCCGGTCCAGGGTGTGGACATGGGGCAAGGGCTGCTCTTGGGTACCCCAGCCCCTGTCCAGGGCAGGTGGAGGAACCGTGGCTCCCCACAGCAACCTGGGCTCCCTGCCCAGCTCCAACTTCTGGCCTGGTCAGGAGGCATGGCCTTTGGGGAAGGGAAGGGGAGGGGCTGGGGCAAGGCCCTGGAGGGTGCAGGGCTTTGTAACTCCCCCACATCTACTGAGGTTCTGGCACTCTTGCCTTGGGCCAGTCACTCCTCAGCTCTGTGCCTCAGTTTCCCCATATGTACAATGGGGTTAGTGACACGGATCTCCTTTGTAAAGCACTAGACAAGAGCTACGGGCTGTTGTTGGAGCAGAAGGGTTGTTAGCTGGTTCTGGCTGCCTGGGTATCTCCGTTCTGCAGGGCCTTTCCCGTGGTTTCCAGCTCCCTCAGACTTCCCTTTTCGGGCTGAAACGTCCCAGGTCTGGGCTGTGAGTTGATTTGTTCGGCATGTTTGAGCCAGAAAAGGCCCAGCCCTTTGTGAGTGTGAAGGGGGCAGGGAGGGGGATACATGTCTCTGTACAAAGAAACTCGTTTTGAGGTTCTTGTGCCCAGCGCAGCACCTCCACAGCCGAGGGCAGAGACATGGACGGGGACCATGTGACAAAGGGATTTAAGCACCTGATGATGCAGACGGGCCAGCTGGGATTTCCGAACAGAGGCACTTGACGTCCCATGAAATCACCGGGGTGAGGCACCGAGGGGTGTTTGGAAATCTGGCCCTTAGCCCCTAAATCGCACACACATTTGGGTGGGCCAGTGACAGCCTGCCTGGGCATAGCCGCGTTATAGCGCGGGATAGCACGCAGCGAAGGAGGCCCAGGCCTGTTCTGGCAACACCCAGTTCAGCTGCACCGAGGTGAGCAAGGATTAGAGCAGTCTGAGTGACTCTGCAGAGGGGATTTACACCAGATTAACTAGCTCCATTTACAAATCAGTGTAATGGGTGCAGACCACATCTCGCGTACACAGGGGAGGTTGACACATTGCTGCAGAGGTGCCAATTTTGTCCTTTCCTGGGGAAGTGCTCAACCCCCACTCCACCCCAGGCCCCGCCCTCACTCCATTCGTTCCTCCAAGACCCCACCCCCACCCTACCTTTCCTGCCCCTGTCCCCCTCTCCCGGGCACAGCTCACCCTCGCTCTTCCTCCTCTCCCCCCAGCGCCTCCTACACTGCTAAACAGCTGATCCAAGGCAGGGAGGAGGAGCTGATGGGGGCTGTCAGGGGTGCTGAGAACTCACCATTTTTTTTTTTTTTTTTTTCTCGTGGGTGCTCTAGCCCTGGATCACCCATGGAGTCGGTGCCTATGCACTGTGCACCTTTGTCTTCTGTCTGTTACATGTAGGGTGACCAGATGTCCCAATTTTATAGGGACAGTCCCGATATTTGGGGCTTTTTCTTATATAGGCTCCTATTACCCCCTACTCCCTATCCTGATTTCTCACACTTGCTGTCTGGTCACCCTAGTTACATGGTCCCAGCCCCTGGCATGTGGCTCACGCTCTGTCTCCCCCCCCCAGTGTCCCCTCAGGTCTCAGTTTCCCGCAGAGACACCCCTGACGGCTCTGTCACCCTCTCCTGCTGCGCCAGGGGCTTTCACCCGCGTCCCATCCACGTCTCCTGGGTGCGGGACGGGGAAGACATCCTGGTGGAGAAGGACTCCAGTGGGATCCTGTCCAACGCCGACAATACCTATTACACGCAGTCGTCCCTGGAGATCTCCCCGCAGCAGGACGACGGGCACCGCTACACCTGCCGGGTGGAGCACAGCAGCCTGCGGGAGCCCATGGTCGTCTGGGGTAAGGGGGGGTGAATGGCAGAGCACAGCCCCATGGGAATTACAGAGATGGGGAGAGGCTGGGCTACAGGAGGGTCAATATCCCTGCCCACTGTCAGTGTGAACTCTTCTGGCTCTGGGTATGTGTGACCCACAGAAATGGCCGATGCTTCAGATTCTCATTCAGTTCCTGGCTGTGGTGATATCCTGTGGCAGTGAGTTCCACAGACTGATGATATTATGAGGGAAGGGCCTGGTTGCTACATTTGCTGCATGTCTGACAGTGCCCGGCAGAGCACCCACCCTCTGTGCCACATCCCCGTCCCCCTCCCAGTTCAGCCTTTCCCCTTCCCTGAGGCCAGGTCTCTGCAGACGCCCTCAGGGAGATGTTCAAGGCAAAGGCCTGTGGCTGCCCCAGGAGGATGCCCCAGCAGCTGCTCCTCTCGGTGACCTGGGCCCTTCTCCATCCCACAGCCCCTGGGAAGAAGGGCCCCCTGGCCTCTGGGGTCCTGGCCACCATTGTCCTGGCCATGCTGGTTCTGGCTGGAGCCATAGGGGCCGGTGTTGTCCTGTGGAGGAGAAAATCAGCAGGTAAGAGCCGGTCCCCATGGAGCTGGGATGTGGGGAGTTCTGGGGAGTGGGGCAGCCCTGCCAGCCCAAGGGGGAATGGCTCCTTCCACTGCCCCCCAAGGAGAGATGGGGCAGGGCCAATGGGCCCCATGTGGAGGTGCCGTGAGCCCTGGGTCACCATAGCCTGGCCCTGCTGGGGGCAGAGTGGGCTCTGTCGTTGGTTGGGTGCCATGTGCCTGTTGTGGGGGGCACTGGGGTCAGACTGACCTGGGTGAGGTGCAGTTGGGGTGGTGGGGAGCCCTGTGTCTGGGGGATGGGGGGAGGAGGGAGGGGTTACCCTGCTCCCCTGCACTAACCCTCATTCTCTGCTTCTGTTTCAGGCCCCATGAAACCTGGCTACGCTCCAGCAGCCAGTGAGTAAATCCTGGGTGTGGGGCCCATATGCCCCAGTGCATTATGGGTGTGAAGGGGGTCCCCATGATGGGAGAAGGGAGCCCAGTAGTGACTGGACGTGAGCACCGATTTTCCCCTGCCCCAGGGGAGCAGCGCTGGGCTGCGTGATGTAAGCGGGGGATGGTCCTGCTATTGTGGGGAACTTTCCTGGCTTCACGCTACCCCAGTGAAGTGGGTTAGTGAAAGGATCTGAGTCCTCGCTCCCACTTCCTTTACCCAGAGACCTGCCTGACCTCGAGGGCTCCCCTGCCACCCTCTCAGGACTGGCGCTAGGGTTTCTCGCGCCCTAGGCGCGCGGCCATTTCGCTGCCCCCCATGCTGATCCAGCGGCTCCAGTGGAGCTGCCACAGTCATTCCTGCGGAGGGTCCGTTGCTCTGTGGCTCCGGTGGAGCTGCCTCAGTCGTGCCTGCGGAAGGTCCACCGGAGCCGCGCGACCATCCGCAGGCATGACTGCGGCAGCTCCAGCAGAGCCGCCTGCTGCCCCCCCCCCCCCGGCAAAATGCCGCCCCCCGAATTCTCCTGGCTCCCTAGGCAATTGCCTAGGCTGCCTAAATGGTAGCGCCGGCCCTGCACCCTCCTGTCTGGCAGAGTCCTCGTAACCCCGACAAGGCTGGACCCAGGATTCCTGGGGGCTCAACCCCCAACCTTGTCGTGGTCACTCAGGGCAGGGGCTAGGGTGTCCCCACTCCGGGGTGCTCTCTCCGCACTGGTCACTTCCTTGACCCACTGATCATTGCCTACAGCTCAAACAAATACAATTTATTAAACAGCAACTAATTAGAAAAAATGAGGAAAAAAGGGAAAGGTGAAAGGAAAACCCATCACCCTGCTCTGAGACATGGGGCATCACAACCAGCATCTCTGTCTTCCTCACAAGACCCAGGCCCTGGCCATGCTGCAAGGATGCTGCAGGTTGTTCTGATGGTGGCCACATGCCCTCTGGCTCTGGGTGGCAGAGGTCTCAGCATCGGGGTTATGATTCCCCCCAAGTCTGGCTTGCAAGGCCTCTTGGCTGGGGGTGTCTCCCTGCACTGGGCCCCCTGCCCAGGATCCCCCTCGGTCTCTCCAGCTGCTCATTGCACTCAGCTCCACTCTGCCTCAGCACAGCTGCTGCTCTGCCTCCAGCTCCCTGGGCTGCTCCTCTGGCCTCTCTGACTCTGTTTGGTGCCGCTCTGCTTCCCAGCTCAGCTCGGGCCCCTGCTCTCCTCTTAGCTCTGCCCATTCTAGCCCAGCAGCTCCAGCTGACATGGAGAACGGGACATCTGGTCTCCTGACTCCCTCATTAGCCTGTCTGCCCTGTCAGTCAGGCTGACCTGTAGCATCTGTCTCTCCTCATTGCCCCTGGGGACTGTTGGTCTCAGGGTCCTGATTTCCCATCGACCCCTTCCCCTTCCTTTTGGTACTGGGAGAGGCCCAACCAAAACCCCCACTCAGAGTCAGTGAGAGGCCAACAGACCCCTTACACTGAGCCAGACACATCACTCCAACACCCATTACAGGCTGGACCAGCCATCCGGGAGCTGTCAGTGTGTGGGGAAAAGCCAAAGCCCGGCGGTGTCTGTCGGGGGCCGTTATGACCAGGGTCATGCGCTGCATTTGGGGTTCAAACCCCGTGTCCATTCCCAGCCCGCGGCAGGTCGCTCCATAGAGAGGAGTTAGTGGGGGGTGCAGTGTGGAGGAAGCCCACAGCTGAATTCCCATCCCCACTTTCCTAGCTGGGATCCCCACAGCTAACACTGCCTCTGAACAATTTTCCTCTCTCCACAGCAAAGAGTGGGGAAGATTCTGCCTCCAGCTCTTCAGTGGGAACAGACCCCTAGAGCGTGGGACCCCGGAGCTAGGGGCAGTGACCCTGCCCAGCTGCTGACCCTGCTGACTGGGCGATCTCTGTCCTCTGACTCCCCCCTGCCCCAGGGGAGATTCCCACTTGGTTGTTAGGGCAGTTTCCTCATGGGGGTGTTGGGCTATTGCAGGGTTTATGTCTCTGTTTCTGCAGCCGGGACTTCGTCTCAACTTCTCCCCAAAGGGCCGACTTGCTCCAGTCTCTCGTCTCTGCGGGGGCCGCGCTGTCTACATCAGGGACGGGCGGTTCCCCTGCTCCAGCAGCAGGAATTGGCACAGAGCCTGATGAGCAGGCAAAGATAGGGGCAGGGGAGACCCACAGCAGGGAATTATGGGCTACCCCACCCCCATCTGAGAGGCAAATGGGCCTGCTTGGAAAAATCGAATCCCAAAATTGTGATTTTCAGAGGAAAAGACTCTGTGCTTTGGTTGAGTTCAGGTCTGAGCTTTGCCCTGAATGTTGTGTGTCAACCCCCCCAAATTCTGCACAAAGCTGAGCCGCTGAGTCTCAGAATCTCAGCGATGTGTAATACGTGAGTGTGTCTCTGTGGAGCAGGAACAGCAGCAGGCCAAGGACCTGTCCCTCTCTGGCCCTGGCTCCGGGAATGCAGAACTGGGGGTTTTTCCTTTTCAGTTCCAACTTTTTGCTGGCATTGTCTTTTTTTAAATCATTTTCAGTAAGACCAGGACTTTCACAGACAGGGTCAAATATTGTCTGGGGCTGACCCAGGACCTCCATTGTCTCAGGTAGCTGCGGACTGCATATATTTTTGGATCCAAGGGCTTTCTGAGGCCAAAATTACAGGAATGAGGAGGCCCTGTATTTGCATAAAGGGGTCATAATCAGACCCCATTCGGTGATGCCGGTGACCTCAGAAAGCGAGTGCCCTGTTCTGATTGGCCACGGGTGCCTGAGGTTTGACTGTCACTTGTCAGGCCAGCCTGGCCTGCACTGGCTGCTGGCCTCTGGCTGTGCCATGTCACCACACCTGTGCCTCATCCACCCTCTGTGCCCGGTATAGTAAAGGTGACCTGCCAAGGGGGGAAATAGGGTTTGTGTCCATTTCTGCTGCTTCCTAATGGATAGCGAAGGCCCCAAAGGGTTTTTCTCCTGCTTGTTCTATTCTAGCTCTCATTTGCCCTGTCCTGCTGGAGGTCTCCTTGGAGCACCAGAGACCTGGTGTGGGAATTCTCAGTCCTCAGCTGAAGGGCCATAGGGTGTTGAATCTTCCCCAAGGACGGCTTTTCTTCCTACTGCTTGGCAGGTGCTTTGGTTAAGTAGGACCACGTCAAACTCTAAACTGGTTTAGAGAAATCAGTGCATGCCCCGTTGTGGACCTTCTTATTTTGGTATAATAGTGGCTTAACTGAAAAAAGCTGTTTATATATCAGAATAAGAGTGTCTACATCGGGCTTTGCACCAGTTTAACTGAACCAGTTTACATTTAATTATACTGGTGCGACTCTTCCTGTGGAGAAGGTCTAACCAGCTTCCGCTGAACTGAAAAAAGCCACTTTTTTAAACTGGAATAGGTGTGTCCACACAGCCTTTTGCATTGGTTTAACTAAACCAATTTTAACTGACACCTTAAATTAAGGCTTGGCTACACTTAAATTTTATAGCACTCTGACTTGCTGGCTCAAGGGTGTGAAAGATCACCCCCCTGAGCGCTGCAAGTCAGAGTGCTTTAAGGCGCTGGTGTAGACAGGCTCCGAGCACTGGGAGCTAATCTCGTGGAGGTGGATTACCAGGAGATTACACTCACACTTCAAAGTGCTGCTGTGGGAGCGCTCCTGTGACAGCACTTTGAAGTTTCTAGAGTATCCATGCCCCTAGACTAGTGTAAATTTGTGTGTAGACAAGACCCAAGGTGTTAACAACAAAGCTTAAATAGTTGGAATAAACTTGTAGGGTTGGTCTACACGCAGCGTTTGTACCACTTTCACACAGTTTGAAACCATCATAGTTAAGTCAGTACAACCACTCAGTGTGGACATAATTGCACTGGGAGTGATGATTCCCCTACATTTACAGCAATAAATGGTCCTGGCGTAAAGCCTGGCTGTGCAGGTGTAACTGCACTCGCATGAGGGATTGTGCTGATTTTAACTATTTGGTAAAAAGAAACAGACGAATAAACAAATCACGTATCCGATTGAAATAGTTAAATCAGAATGAAAACCACCTGTGGCTCTGGCTGCAGTGTGTGAGCTGCTTGGGGCAGGGACTGTCACGTGCTCTGTCTGGACAACGCCTGGCACAGTGGAGTCTCAGCATGATTAAAGCTAATCTGTGCTACTACAACCTAAAATAATAATTCCTTCCCCTCTCATTTTCTTGTTTCACATCCTCCCCTCCAATTCTCCAGCTGCCCACAGGGTCTTTCAGGAAAAACAGGGTCAATAGAACATGATTTTCTAATGGGAAAAATAAGCCAATTTAAAAGTAAAGCTCCGTGCTGTGCCGCCATCATCCTCGTTATTTGTTATTGTCTTGTGCCGGGAACCTCAGTCATTGTCCAGGCCCCTGTTGTGCCAGGTGCTGCACAGACACTGAATACACAGACTGTCCCATGAGACCAGAGATGAGTATAGACCAGTGGGGAACTACTAGGGAACAAGGAGACAGCACAGGCCAGCCTGACAGCCGTGACCTCAGTGTTATCTCGTGTTTAGGCAGCCTGGCAGAGGAGAGAATTGAGGAGGGTTTGCAGGGTAACGAGGTCACTTTGTGGATGTTTATGGGGAGCTCCTCGCAGGTGTGAGGGGCAGCGTGGGACACAGGTCAAAGGGGCTTGTTTGCAGATTTAACATGTGGCTGATGGAGGCTGGGATCATGGGCTGATTGGAGGTGAGGGGTGACATTTCGGTAGCAAATGAGAGAGGGTGGGGATAGGTCATGAAGGGCCTCCCAGCTATCTGTGATGGAGAAGGAGCCAGTGGTGGGATGCAAAGAGAGAAGTGACACTGATCAGCAAGCTAGAAAAATGATCTTTTCAGCATGTTCTGAATGGACCTCAGCAGGGTGAGACTGCGTGTGTCTAGGCCAGAGAAAAGGCTGTTGCAGCAGCGAGACACAAGACGCTGAGAGCCCGAGCGAAAGTTTTAGCGGTGGGGGTGGAGAGGAAGGGCCGTATCTTAGAGATGTTCTGCAGAACGGGTGAGCAAGACCTGAACATAACCTGGATGCGAGGATCTAGAGAGAGGTGTGCATCCAAGATGACACCAGGTTCTGGGCCTGAGTGACGGGCAGGATGCTGGCATTGTCCACAGCAATTGAGAACGGAGGTAGCAGGGAGGCCGTGGGGGGAAGATTGGGAACTCTGTTTTAACCACACTGAGCTTGATCTTATGACAAGACCTCCACAAGGAGACCTCGGAGACAGGCCAGGATTGTCATTTGGACAGAAGGAGTCTGGCCTGGGGTACAAAGGCAGAGCTGTGAGTTGTTAGCATGGAGATGGTAGCTGAATTTGTGGATGACTTTGCCCGGAGATAAGGTGTAGAGGGAGAAGAGAAGGGGACCCGGGACAGAGCCCCGCAGACACCTGGAGGGGAGGTGGGGAAGATGCTCTGGCAGACGTGGTGAAGGAGTGGTTAGAGGGGTCGGAGGAGACCCAGGCTAAGGAAGCCAAGGAGGACAAAATTTCTACGTGAGCCTGGTGATCGGTGTCAGGCGGCTGGCAGGCCAAGCAGTGTGAGGATGGAGCACTGAGTCTGACTGTCTGTAATGACTCTTCCTAGCTTTTGGCAGGAGCAATTTTCCTGGAGTGCAAGGGGTGGAAGCCGGGGTGGGGTGGGTCTGGGAGGGAACTGGAGGTCAGGAACTCCAGACAGCGATTGCAGAGGCACATTCAGTGAGCTGAGAGATGAAGGGGTGGTCGCTGGAGAGGCAAATGGAGCCAAAGGTCTTTACGATGGAAGACACTAATGTGTTTGTGTTGTGAGGGGAAGAGCTGGAGGGGAGTGCGGTGAGGAGATCAGGAGATGGGATGGGGCCAGTGGAGGGGTTGGAGGAGGAGAGCAGATCAGAACTGCCTACCTCTGCGAGGAGGGAGAAGGAGGCAGGAATTGTAGGGTGGGAAGGGGAGGTGCGGGGAGGGTTTAATTGTGTAAAAGTTTCAGGGAAGAGATCCTGTGCGGAGCGCAGTGGGGGCAGGAGGTGGGGACGGTATGAGGGGGCAGACAAAGTTGGAGAAGAGGCAGCTGGGACTGTGGGTGGGGGATGCAACGGGGCTAGAAAAGTCAAGGTGTGTAGCAAGGAAAATGGCAGAACTGAGGGAGGAGAGAACAAATCTGTAATGGAGGATGTCAGCCTGGCTGCGAGATTCCTGCCAGAGACGCTCTGCAGCGCGAGACGGAAATGAAGGAGGTGGATGTTGGGGGTAAGCTGGGGTGGGGGCTGGCAGGGCAACCTTGCATTGGGACAGAGGAGAACGAATCACAACAGGCTCCTTCCAGATGATGCCGTGGTATCCTCTCGAACTGAGGGCACCTCTCCGGGGCAGGGAACTCCACTTACTAGGAAGTGACAGGTGACAGTTATGGGAGATTCGATCATTAGAAATGTAGATAGCTGGGTCTGCAATGATTGGGAGAACCGCACGGTGACTGGCCTGCCTTGTGCGAAGGTTGCGGATCTTTCGAGACATCTAGACAGATGTATGTGCTATGCTGGGGAGGAGCCGGTGGTCATGGTACCAGTGGCCAAGGGAAGGGTAGGAGAGAGGTCCCGGGGGCCAAATTTAGGCTGCTAGGTAAGAGATTGAAGTCCAGGACCCCCATGGTAGCATTACTGAAATGTGCCCAGTTCCACGCGCAGGGCCAGGTAGAGAGGCAGAGCTGCAGGGTCTCAATGCATGGATGAGACAATTGTATAGGGAGTATGCTGTAGGGAGGAGAGGTTTAGATTTATTATGAACTAGGGAAAGCTTTGAGAAAGGAGGAGCCTGTACAGGAAGGATGGGCGCCACCTAAACCAGACTGGAACCAGATTGCTGGCACTTAACATTAAAAAGGTCGTTGAGCAGTTTTTAAACTAGGGGCTGGGGGAAAGCTGACAGGTGCGGAGGAGCATGTGGCTCAGACAGAGACATCCCTTAGGGGAGGATTTATTAATGGAGATTCTCTATGTCCTAGTAAGGAGGAGAAGATGGAAGATGACAAAATTTGGGTAGGATCCGATGAGAAACAGTCAAATGAGAGAGTCCCATTCAGTTATATCACGTAATGGCAGACAGTGCTTATATACCAATGCTAGAAGTCTAAATAGCTGGATGAACTAGAATGTCTCGTATCGATTAAAGATATTGATATAACAGGCATCACGGAAACTTGGTGGACTGAGGATAATCAATGGGACACAATAATACCAGGTTACAAAATACATTGAAAGGACAGAACAGGTCATGCTGGTGGAGGAGTCGCACTAGATGTGAAAGAAAATGTAGAATCAAATGAAGTAAAAATCTTAAATGAACCAAACAGTACCACACAATCTCTGTGGATAGTAATTCCATGCTTGAATAATAAGAATATAGCCATACAGATAGAATAATCATAATCAGCAAATCATAACCTTTCCACAGACACCTTTGTGACAATGTGGTTCTGGCGGGACCCAACTGAGAATGCCAATTCAGGACCAATTGCTCAAACAGGGCAGTTACAGGCCAAGGCTGGGGTTTTTCCACCTCTAAGGCAAACCAAACCAGCCAGACAAAGGACTTCGGTGTCACCCCACTGGCTAACCTCAAGTCACACAAGCAATTTCCTTAGACACTCCAGTCTCCCAGTATCACCACCAGTGCCACACGTCCTGGGGATGAATGGTTATGAAAACCAACACCCCAGTAAAAGAAAAGGTTCTCTCGATCCCAAAGGACCAAGCCCCAGACCCAGGTCAATATGTTTATTAGAGAATATTTAAATAAAGATGATACACAGAGTTTGGCGTGTCAGTCATTAGTCATCGGGGGCAACCTACAGAGTATGGGGGGACGCTGGTATTTGGTTATGGGTTAGTATATAGTACATACAGTCTGTAATGTCCCCAATGCGGGGTGTACGGTAGGTGGGGTCAAAATATAGTAGGGGAGCAGTGAGGGTACATCGCTCATCTAATGGGTTACACATAGTCATGATTAGAGTAAGCGGGCTGGGTAATGGGGACAGGGTGACCCTCACATACACATCAGATCTTACCCACAAATCATTCTGGTGCCAATCCTTTAGAATCTAAAATCTAAAGGTTTATTCATAAAGGGAAAAAGATAGAGATGAGAGCTAGAATTGGTTAAATGGAATCAATTACATACAGTAATGGCAAAGTTCTTGGTTCAGGCTTGTAGCAGTGATGAAGTAAACTGCAGGTTCAAATCAAGTCTCTGGAGAACATCCCCCGCTGGGATGGGTCCTTTGTGCAGAGCTTCAGCTTGTAGCAAAGTCCCTCCAGAGGTAGAAGCAGGATTGAAGACAAAATGGAGATGAGGCCTCTCTGCCTTATATCGGCTTTTCCAGGTGTAAGAACACTCCTTTGTTCCTACTGTGGAAAGTTACAGCAAAATGGAGTCTGCAGTCACATGGGCCAGTTTCTGCACACCCTGCTGAGTCACAGGGCATAACTGCCTTCTCTCGATGGGTCAATTGTGTAGCTAATGGTCCTTAATGGGCCATCAAGCAGGCTAAGCTGAGCTAACACCAACTTGTCTGGAGTGTCACCCAGAACTGCAGCACCAATTTAAAATACAGACAGTACACAGCCAATACTTATAACTTCAACTACCAAAATGATACAGACATACAGACAGCATAATCATAACCAGTAACCCATAACCTGGTCTTAGACACCTTATATGACCCCCCTTTACATAGGATTTGGTGCCACTACAGAACCTTGGTTGCAACCCATGTTCTATATGGTCCCAGCTTATATCAATAACGTTGTTGCAGGGGGCAACCGTTAGGGTTCGTTTGCCCGGTGTGCGTATCCCAATGACTACACCGGAGTGGAGAAGCAAGTCTCTTTATTTGATATCAAATAAGGTGCAGGAGATACAAATCTCAAATCATGCACACATCACTAGCCTTTGCCATGTCTTTTATACCCTACTTGTTTACAGAGATTTCCACAGGTGCTACAATTCATCATTTACAATTCATTAACTACCGGATCCTTTAATTAACTGTATCCTCTACCCAGACTACTGACCCCCATCCCCCTTGATCGATTACATCTTGTACCATGAACAAAAGAAAATAATAAATGATCACATATACTCATGCTAGCTAGCAGGCCTAAGAATGTAAACTTCTGACCCCACGCCATATTGCCTAGTTACTTGGAGCTTTTCTCTCCTCCCGCCTCCCAACAATCCCCCCTTTGAGAATACTCAAAAGCCTTTTGCTGAGTTTTCTCATACTCATTGCTTAGAATAAGGTTGAAGGGTAAGCCACCCGATGCTGGCAACGAGACCGCCCTAAGGGGGTACATCAGGAGCTCTGGGGAACGGGGGGGGGGGCGGACACAAAGCTTATGGAGGAGCATCTTAAAACAAGCAATCAGAATGAGGGTGACCAGGCACAGCATTAGCCCTGTGAGGAGTAGATGCACAAAGCCCCCTCCTATTCCTCCCAGGTTGGGCAACCAACTCCAGAGGGAGTCAAACGTGGTAGGTTCCCTTTCTTGGGCCTTCCACTGCTCAAAAGCCTGTTCGGCCAACAGGATGTGTTTGTTACTGTCCTGTGCATTTTCTGGGACATAAGTACAAGATTCATCTCCTATAAGGGCGCTCACCCCGCCCTGGGAAGCCACACTTCCACCCAGGAAGTGTCCACGTATGTCTTCATGATCACAGATCAGATGGTATTTCTGTAAGGGCAGTGGGCCAAGTCTGGTACTCAAGATCACTCCGAATGGCCATCAGCTGGTCATTCAGGAAATCCCGAATTCCTAAACATACTAGATCCCACTGCAATGCCTTCCCAGCCTCAGTGATATTCAATACCATCTTTCCTTGGCGTAGTGCTATAATACGGCCTGTTATTTAACTATTCTCAGGTACTTTCAAAAGGTGTCAACATTAATAGCATGGGGGGCGGGGTTACATTATTAGTCACTCTCCAGGACACAGGGCGCAGCCTGTAGAATAAACTCCAAACAATACCACATTCCCAAGCGTGGGTCCCACAAATGTCCTTTCGAGTCAGGAATTCCTGTACTTTGGCAGTCAGTCTCTGGCACTTCACAGCGGTGTTGGTAGTCAGCAGGACTTAATAAGGGCCTTTTCAGCATGGAGCCAAAGCAGTCTTTCGTTGGTGGACCTTTACATAGATCCAGTCTCCTGGTTCCAAGGAGTGGCAGGGCTGCTAGGGTCTTCGGGTAGCGCTTCCTTACCTGTGAGAAAAGAAACCTAACACATTTCATTAGTGCCTGGCAGTGTTTTGCAAACCTTATAGCTGTGTGGGCACATCCAAGCCCCCCCCCACTCTTTTCTTGGTTGTCAGCCAAGTCTTGACTGTGAGTGGAGTCAGTGTCTAATTATTTTTTTCAGTTAACTCACTTTGTTCTTTGTCCCTTTTTCCTTCTTGGCTTCTTTTAACCTGCAAAGGGAACTTCCACTTTTCACTTATACACCTTTTTTTCCCCAAAAATGAACACATAAACATTGTCATTATACAGTACATTAGTCTTATTATTCAATATATGCCACACATACCCTTTTACTAAAATAATCTTATTACAGAACTTTGGAGCAACAAGCTAGAACAAGCACACCCACTTTGAGAAGTTCATTTAATTCAACCTCTAGTCCAATAGCTTTCCACCATCCCCAGCCCCCTGGCTAGAAATCTGAGGTAGCCAGAAAGATCCCATGTACAATATGGGGAGTGGGTTAACTTTTCATGTCTTTGCTTTCAAAGACTGTTGGTATGCAAATTTTAACAACAATTTTTTAATTAACAATATGGCCAATGAAGTTTCCTTTTTTCACTTAAGCAAATGTCTTAGGCTTTAATATATCACATTGTCCTGATTTATCCAAACACTTTGTATTCCCAGTTGAACAAGACAAGTATCTGCATTTTAATTTAACCTTTTGTTTGATTTTAAACTAGACTATTCTATAAAAATATTAAACACAACAATTCCGGCCCCAAGACAAACACCACAAGACAGAACATAGAACACAAAACATAATTCCTATTGTGCCAGTTAATGCATGGTACGTTGAATGCTGTTCAGCTGGCATCAGTTTTCTCTGGTTATCTGAAAGACAAAAAAACCAGAGGTCTACCCCTTCTGGGCAGACAATCATCGCTTAAAATATACAAATACCCTTGTTGACTTCAGGCAAAACAGAGGAATTACCCCATATTTTCTTGTATTTGTTTCATAGGCAGCCCAGGTTTTCAATTACAGAACACTGTGTACATTCTTCAGCTCATTTAACTACATTGTTCATAGCCAAACCAAATGATTGCAATCCAGTCATTTCTTTGCCTGAATTTATTTACAAACATTTCACAGACACCAAGAACTTTCTTCTTTCAAAGTTCAGCTGCTGTTCCCTCCAGCAACTACAGAGTTAACTTCTCACTCTTTTTTTCTCCACTCTCTCTGTCTGTCACCTGCCTACCTGGGCCCGATCCTGCTTTTCTTTGCTGAACCGTCCCTTCCATGGGCACCAATTTGTTCCACTACCAGTTTAGCTAGGAGGGTGGGCTTCTCAACTAGCCCCACTTCTCCTGGTCTCTTCCCTTAAACATTTTTACTCACAAGACTACCCGAGTCCTTTCTCGTGAGGCTTGTCACCTGGACAAAAACACATGGCCCATTGGGCAAAGACCATTTATTTAACATAACAGAACCAGAACCAGAAAGCTTTTCCTTATCCTATTAGGGCTCACTTTTACTTATACAGTTTTCAACATATAACACCAGCAGTACCAAGCGAAAAGTATAAAATAACAAGGGTAAAACAAATAGATGGTGTAAATTCTGCAGGGCTCCCCCCTTTTTAATTGCTCACCAAACTGGGACAAATTTCTGTTACCAATCTGTCCCTCGTGTCAGGTGATCAGGCTGACACTACAGGATCATTGGGGGAAGATAAAGAAAACACACCATATCACTGAATTTTTAAAGCTCCATTAATAAAATAATAAAACAGCAATGGAGAGTGTTGGGAACGGTCCCACATCGCTCAGGAAAACATTAATGCCCCAAGCCCCTTTCCTACTCACACACGTACGTCCAGACTGGCCACTTCTCTGTATAATGTTCAGAGAAGGGGGAAAGGTGGACAGGAGATTATCCTGTATACAGCTTGTCCAGAATTTCCAACATACTTCCGCTCTTGGGAGGGCTGTTCTTTTACACCCTGGAATCTCCTGCGGTGTCTCTTTCAGAGATTCCAGTCCAGGTCGGCTGCCTGTGGCTTCTTTGGTGTCACCAAGCCACACCGGCTCCGGGGTCACAAAGGCACACTGTTGGATCTTACTGGACAGTTAAGCTTTGCAAATGTAATCTCAGTTCTGTAACTTATATTGCCTTTGGTTCACCTCTGTCAATTTTCCTTTTTCCACAGCCAGCTGGGGCCGAAAGCAGTTTTTCTTTGTACCTAGCATAGTCTGCATTGATTCTTGACCTTGAACGCAGAGCAACGTTCTTTTTATCCCTGGGCCAACCTGAATTTCAAATTAACCCGTTCCCTTCCTCAATAGACAAATTTGTTCACGCTATGTCAAGGCCTTTTTTGGTGATTAAACGCTCCTCTTAGATATATGATCTTATCTAGATTGAAGTACCTTCTAGTGGGCATTGTTTAGATGGATTTTCACGCGTGTAAATATTCCAATTCTCTAAATACCTGCAGGTTGTTGAACCATAATGTATGTACATGTAAAATGCTGGGGTACCCGTAGGGGTGAGATGGAATGTTTAGACTGTCCCCCACCCATTTTCCACTTACACACACAGGGAGGGTGCCCTGTCCGTGCTAGCGGCTCATAAACTAAGGATTTTTCCCTACAGGGCACTCACACAGGAGAGGCTAACGAGGATGGCCACAACCCTCCTACACCTCCCTTCAGCAAAGAGCGTCGGCTAGTCTCTGGGAGACGGCGCCGCTTACTCTGATTGCATCCAGTGAGATGATCAGACTGTCAGTAGCCCACACGGAAAGGAAAAGGGGAGGGAAGATGGGTACACACACACTCCTAGACCCAGGTAGCTTCCTCACCGGACGATGCCAGGCCAAGTCAGCCCACCATGGGTCGGACCTCCTAAAGATCCACTAGTTCCCGGGCTAGCATTAGAGTAGTCCTGGTCATGAGCTTTTGCTTCACAGGGTACTCTGGGCATCCTCTGATAACAGTCACTCACACTGGCCCCCAGTACCATTCTGCATCTGATCTTGCTTTGTAGCTACAACAGGGAGAGAGTGCACTAGGACATAGCCCTTTCTAGATGGGTCCCTCCTTTTCCCTGCACTATCCCAAACCTACTTTTGAATCCTTGCACTCCGCCAGACAAGGAGAAGAACAGGAGCCAAAGTGGGGGATTTTTACAAGAGCTCTCCATACAAACAGCTTCAGAAGCTACCCGTTCGCTGACAAAACAGGAGTAATTGAAGGATCATGTTATAATTAAGTGCCAGTCTACTGTACAGAACTTTTTCAGTTTAATCTGAGATATCGGATCTGATCCAAACACCTTCCAATTCACTAGAATGCATTCTAAGGGTGTACACCGTACCTGGCGCCCCATACCATGCCCTTGACCCATTATATGACACTCTATTGTCTAATGGGAATTACAACGACTGGGCGTCCCCAGCCTCGGGCCTAAGTCCACATCACTGGACTGTTCCTACCTTATCCAAGGGACCGGTTCCTCAGCGTCGCCCGCAACTGCTTCTCCACTACTCAAGCGCGTTGCACCATTGTGCCTCCCGGGGTCGACCTTACCAGACTTCGCTGAGGCCCCCGATGAAATCACCGGTGCGCGCTGGGCATCAGCGACTGTCTCAATCCGTCGGCCGCCGGAGAGGGTCCGGGCAAGGCTAATTTTTCAGCCTCAGACCTCCTGGCTGGCTTGCCAAAGCTGTTGCAGGGGGCAACAGTTAGGGTTCGTTTGCCCGGTGTGCGTATCCCAATGACTACACCGGAGTGGAGAAGCAAGTCTCTTTATTTGATATCAAATAAGGTGCAGGAGATACAAATCTCAAATCATGCACACATCACTAGCCTTTGCCATGTCTTTTATACCCTACTTGTTTACAGAGATTTCCACAGGTGCTACAATTCACCATTTACAATTCATTAACTACCGGATCCTTTAATTAACTGTATCCTCTACCCAGACTACTGACCCCACCCTTGATCGATTACATCTTGTACCATGAACAAAAGAAACTAATAAATGATCCCATATACTCATGCTAGCTAGCAGGCCTAAGAATGTAAACTTCTGACCCCACGCCATATTGCCTAGTTACTTGGAGCTTTTCTCTCCTCCCCCCTCCCAACAACGTCACAACCTTACATGCCAAACTTTGTAGAATACTTGCTGCAAATATATGAGAATGGTTGCCACAATGATCTATACGGTCATAGTTCAAGCCAATAACGTCACACTCTGTGGCAGGGACAACACCACAGTAACATTTAATTTCAGCAAGGGGAACTACACAAAAATGAGAACTCATTAACCAGAAATTAACAGATACAATCCCAAAAGTGAAATCCCTGCAGGCTGCATGGAAACTTTTAAAAAAATGCTGTAATAGAGGCTAAACTTAAATGTTTACCCCAATTGAAAAAAAAACATAGTAAGAGAACCAAAAAAGTGCCACTGTGGCTAAAAAACACAGTAAAAGAAGCACTGAGAGACACAGGCATCCTTTCGAAAGTAGAAGTTAAATCTTATTGTGGAAGATAGAAAGGAGCATAAACTCTGGTAAGTGAAGTGTGAAAATATAATTAGGAAGGCCAAAAAAGAACTTGAAGAACAGCTGGCCAAAAGTAATAGCAAAAAAAAAAAAGTAAGTACATCAGAAGCAGGCAGCCTGCTAAACAACCTGTGGGGCCACTGGACGATGGAGGTGCTAAAGGAGCACTCGAGGACGACAAAGCCATTGCAGAGAAACTAAATTTAAGTTTTTGAATCAGTCTTCATGACTGTGGATGTGAGGGAGATTTCCAAAGCTGAGCCATTCTTTTTAGGTGGCACATCTGAGGAACTGTCCCAGACTGAGGGGTCATTGGAGGAGGTTTTGGGACAAATAGTTAAACTAAACAGTAATAAGTCACTGGAACCAGATGGTGTTCACCTCAGAGTTCTGTAGGAACTCAGATATTAAATTGCAGAGCTACTAACTGTGGTATATAACTTATCATTTAAATCTTCTTCTGTTCCAGATGACTGGAGTGTAGCTAATGTAATCCCAATTTTTTAAAAAGGGCTGCAGAGGTGATCCTCACAATTACAGCCTGTAAGCCTGACTTCAGTATCAGGCAAACTGATTGAAACTATGGCAAAGAACAGAATTATCAGACACGTAGATGGACACAATTTGTTGGGGGAAGAGTCAACATGGTTTTTGTAAATGGAAATCATGCCTCAACAATCTGCTAGAATTCTTTGAGGGGGTCAACAAGCATGTGGGCAAGGGGGATCCAGTGGATCAGTGACTGGTTAAAAAAAGAGGAAACAAAGGGTAGGAATAAATGGGCTGTTCTCAGAATGAAGAGAGGTAAATAGTGGTGTCCCCCAGGGGTCTGTACTGGCCCAGTCCTATTCCACATAGTCATAAATGATCTGGAAAAAGGAGTAAACAGTGAGGTAACAAAATTTGTAGATGATACAAAACAACTCAGTATAGTTAAGTCTAAAGCAGACTGCAAAGAGTTACAAAGGGGTCTCACAAAACTGGGTGACTGGGCAACAAAATGGCAGATGAAATTCAGTGTTAATAAATGCCAAGTAGTGCACATTGGAAATCATCCCAACTATACATATAATGAGGGGGTCTAAATTAGCTGTTACCACTCCAGAAAGATCTTGGCGTCATTATGGATAGTTCTCTGAAAACATCCACTCAATGTGCGGCGACAGTCAAAAAAGCGAACAATGTGGGGAATCACTAAGGAAGGGACAGATAATAAGACAGAAAATATCCTATTGCCTCTATATAAATGCATGGTACCCCCACATCTTGAATACTGCGTGCAGATGTGGTTGCCTCATCTCAAAAAAGATATACTGGCCTTAGAAAAGGTTCAGAAAAGGGCAACAAAAATTATTAGGGGTATGAAATGGCTTCAGTATGAGGAGAGGTTAATAAAATTGGGGCTTTTCAGCTTGGTAAAGGGACAACTAAGGGGGAATATGATAGAGGTCTATAATATTATGACGGGTGTGGCAAAAACAAATAGTGTTATTTACTTCTCATAATACAAGAACCAGGGGTCACCAAATGAAATTAATCAGCAGCAGGTTTAAAACAAACAAAAGGAAGTATTTCTTGACACAACACACAGTCAACCTGTGGAACTCCTTGCCAGAGGATGTTGTGACGCCAAGACTATAACAGGGTTCAAAAAAGAACTAGATAAGTTCATGGAGGATAGGCCCATCAGTGGCTATTAGCCAGGATGGGCAGGGAGGGTGTCCCTAGTCTCTGTTTGCCAGAAGCTGGGAATGGGCAACAGGGGATGGATCACTTGATGATTCCCTGTTAGGTTCACTCCCTCTGGGACACCTGGCATTGGCCACTGTTTGCAGACAGGACACTGGGCTAGCTGGACCTTTGGTCTGACCCAGTGTGGCCGTTCTTACATGGTTGGAGCCCTCACCGAGGAGGTGGAAGACGGTGGGTCCGGTCCCCCTGCTCCACTGATTCGATAAGTAGTCGGCCGGAGAGGAGGAGCAGCAGCAGCCCTGCTCACCAGATCGGACCCCTGGGCTCTGAACAAAGGGGAGTGAGGGCAAGTGGCTGGTGCTAATGGGAGGTGGGACACAGGGCAATCAGCCGGAGGAGCGGAGGGGAAGGAAAGGGGACATCTGTCTCCGGTTCTGTCTGAGCTGGGAGAGGCCAGACAGAGCTAAGCCAGGGCAGGGCTGTCCCTGGCATGTGTCCAGCGCCCAGCGCAAGGGGGCTCTGGTCTAACTAGCGAACAAGGCCCTGATCCTGCAGACATTGAGTGTAACATTACTCAGATGAGGGAGGCTCCAGTGGGGCTGTGTGAGGGAGGGAGGGTCCACACGGCAACTCTGCAGGGTCTGAGCTCCCGACACGTTGAGGAGCTAGTGGGATCAAACAAGCTGCATCAGCCTGACCCCCAAGCCCCGACCCCCTGAGCAGCATCTGACGTTGGGGGGGACAGTCAGGGGATGGGGAACAGGGAGGGTTGGATGAGGGTGGGATCCCAGGGGGCAGTTTGGGGTGGGGGTCCCAAGAGGGGGCAGTCAGGGGACAAGGAGTGGGGGGGGGTTGGATGGGTCAGGGGTTCTGAGGGGGGGCAGTCGGGGAAGTGGGAAGGGGAGGATAGGAAATGGGGGCCAGGCTGTTTGGAGAGGAACAGCCTTGCCTACCCGGCCCTCCAGACAGTCTCTGAATGCCAATGTGGCCCTCGGGCCAAAAAGTTTGTCCACGCCTGCCCTAATGTCTCAGGGGGAAAAAAAAGTGGCTTTGCGTTTTAATTTAATTGCACAATACGCTCTTTTCATTATAAAGTGTGGATTGTTGTGTTACGCAATAAGCGCTGTGATACAGCATGGCCAGAGGGCAGCATAAGAGTGTTAGCAGGGGGCCTTATTCCCTGCCAAGGGAGGAAGGTTTGCTTTAGATTAACTAGAGCACCTGACTCCAGTTAGAGCACCTGACTCCAATTAGAGCACCTGACTCCAGTCATGTGATAAAAACCCCTGCTTCAGTCAGACAGGGTGTGGTAGTTGAAGGAGAAAGGTTGGATTGGAGCAGAGTGCAGGTTGCAGAAGAGAAGAGTTTGACCAGAGAGAAATAGAAGGTTTGGAGGAGTGCTGCGGTGGATTGCGAAGCCCAAAAGAAACCCTAGGTAAGGGGCAACAGGCTTGTGTAGAAGAGAGGCAAGAAGCCCTTCACAAGCTGAAGGGTATGAGAGGGAAGGAACCCAGGGGAAGGAACTGCTAAGTCAAGTGGTTCACCACAACCCCCAGGGCCCCTGGGTTGGGACCTGGAGTAGAGGGCGGGCCCAGGTCCCTCCCTCTCCACTCCCCTCCTCCAAGGACACTAGTGGAGTGATTAAGAACTGGTTCAGAGGCAAGAAATAGCACCCTGAACCTACCCCAGAGAAGAGAAAGCGCGAGACCCAGCAGAACAGTACCGGCAGTTTGCCACAGCGCCGAATTGCGTAATATAGATGTTGTAGAAATGTATGGAAAGGCCGCGTTCGCTGGCAGCATGCCTCCCCTAACTGCGGCACCGCATTACCATTGGTCCCCCCCTCCCTCTCCGACTACTAGTCTAGAAAATTCTTTGACCTATATAAGCAACCGCATCAGGCGTGCCCAGCGCAGTGTCTGCAATGTTTGTCATCTTTGTTGCGTGTACTCTACTGAAATAGCATAACAAGCCCATGGCTTTACCTTTTAATTCAATCGTATGATACTCCCCATTTAATTTTAAAATATGGATTGGTTCATTGTTAAGATAAGAAAAGGAGCAGACAGTGATGTCAGTTTCTTTTGATGGTGCATCTAGTATGTCTGCATGTACTATGGGAGTTCAAATGAAATGTAAAGAAAGAAACAGTGAAATACCGTGTGTACACTGCTTTGCGCATTGTTTGACCCTCATCCTAGTAGATCATGCACTTCAAGTAAATAAAACAGAACTGTCTTTGATTTCTTTGGTGTTATTCAAACTCTTTATGCCTTCATGGAGGGGAGTCCTGTGCGACATGCAGTAATGGAGAAGATTTCACAAGAAGTAGGATCCCAGTTGAAGACTTTGAAGTCACTGTCAAACACAAGATGGGCATGCAGAGCAGAAGCAGTGGCTGCTGTGAAACAAAACTGCTCCATCATTTTACAAGCTTTACAAGAGATTATCGAAACAACTCACCTTGCTGATGCTAAAATAAAAGCCAGGGGCCTTATCCATGAACTAAATTCATTCAAGTTCATCTTTGCCCTTCACATGTTCTCCAGATGGTGGTAAAAGTGAGTAAGGCTCTTCAAGCTCCAGATCTCAACTTACTGCAATGACAGGGGTGAAAAGCTTGCGTAAATCTTTGGCTGCGATGAGACGTGGCCCAGAATATTTTCAGTCTATTTTCAATGACAGTGTGAAAATGTGTGTAGAGAATTATATCGATTTTCCCAGTTAAGAAGAGGAAAAACGTCCACTTGTATTGATGACGTGTTTGAGTCCCAGCATCACTTTGATACAAAAGAGGAGCAAGAGAGAATAACTTAATTGTATCCACTCCTAGACTCAGTGATTGCCAGCATTGACCAGTGGTCCGAACAGGAGACTTGTAAAATTGTGACTGCAGTGAGAAAACTGCTGAGCTTAGACGCTGGCAGGGATCATATGAGAATCATTGCCAACAAATTTAAAGTGTCCTTGGATGAGTTGGAAGCTGAAGTCAGATTGCTTCGGGGTTTTGACGGATCTGTTCCTAAAGGGAGCACTACGAACACCACCAGAGAGTGGCTTGATTGGCTAAAGGAACTGGCTTAGTCTTCCATGTTCCAGGCCTTTTATAAATCTATTCAATGCTTTGCAGTCTTACCTGTTACAAGCTGTTCCTGTGAAAGAGCCTTTTCAAAACTAGCACATGTGAAAAACAAAATAAGTACAATATCCCAACAGCACCTCGACTCACTCATGATTTTGTACATTGAACAAGATTTGGCTTTGTCAGTTAATTACAATGATGTGATTGAGGAATTTAAGTCCATAACACCTGATGAGCGACGTCTCATTCTCTAGGACAGGAAGATGAAACCTTAATCTGTTTTGGTCAATTTTGGGTTAGCTCATTATCTGGTTAAAGATACCGTCAATTTTCACAATCTTTATTTTTGTATACACCTGGTTATCACTACAGCAAAAATTTGGTATTTTGCGTCTCATTTTTTTGTTTGTATTTTTAAAGTAAAGTTTAGTCATTAATTTAAAAAAAGTTTAGTTAAGTTTTAGTTTCTTTAGTTTGTTTGATGAATAAAAATAATGTGCTTTATGGCTGAGTATTCAATAAATAAGAACAGGAGGACTTGTGGCACCTTAGAGACTAACAAATTGATTTGAGCATAAGCTTTTGTGGGGCTACAGCCCACTTCATCGGATGCATGGAATGGAACATCCGGTGAAGTGGCTTGTAGCTCACGAAAGCTTATGCTCAAATAAATGTGTTAGTCTTTAAGGTCCCACAAGTCCTCGTGTTCTTTTTGCGGATACAGACTAACACGGCTGCTACTCTGAAACCTATTCAATAAATGTTCGCCTTTAAATAAATACAATTCTGTGGGTGCATACCCTAATGAAATGTGCTGTGCACGCCTATGCCCCCAGAGCTGGAATAGAACCCAGGAGTCCAGGCTCCCAGTTCCCCATGTACTGGGCCCCGCTGGCTGTCCTGGGGGTCGCAGGGGCTCAGACATGGGAGCCACGCCCGGGGGGGGGGCAGTTCGGGCTCTGTCCCCCCGCCCCGTGATCCTGATTTCAGTCTGTGCAAAACTCTCCTGGACTCAGAGGGCGACTGAACTCAGCTCCCTGCTGGGGGCATGGAGGGTGGCCTGAGCCTGCGGGGGGCAGGGGTTGGGGGATCCGCTGCCCCCCCTCCCCGTCACCAGCCCAACCTGCCCGGCTGCTCCTCAACCAGCCCCACCGCAGCCCGGCCCCACTGGAATCTGCCGGAGACCGATGACGCTGCCCAGAGCCGCACACTGATTGGCCGGGGTGGGGGGTACTTAAGTTCGAGGTGAAGTGGAAGCTTCTGGGAAAGCCCCGAGTCAGACTGTTGGGAATTGGGGGCGGTGGGATGCTGAGGCGGGGGAGGGCGAAGGGCTTTGGGCATCTCGGGAGCTCGTCTCTGCCCCCAGCAGAAGTGGGTCCAATCAAAGCGCTGACCTCCCCTCCCCTACCCTGTCTCCCTGAGATGCTGGGATCCACCCGGCTACAGGGCACAGCAAAGATTGTGTTGGGGCAGGGACCTGCAGTGACCCCTGGGCCCTGCTCTGGGTCGCGGCTTCCCAAGGCAGCCTCCCAGCTGGCCTGCCTGTAGGCTGCACACGCCTTGGCCGGTTCCTTTAGCACTCTTGGGTGTAAATGATCCGGGACGGGTGATGTGAGAGGGTCTGAGTTTAGCAGCTGCTGCCTCACCTCCTCCTTTGTTAGAGAGCTGATTTTCAGTGGCACTCACACTGCCGGGTCCTGGCTCTGCATTTTAATTTAATTTTAAATGAAGCTTCTTAAACATTTTAAAAACTTTATTTACTTTACATACAACAATAGTTTAGTTATGTTATAGACTTAGAGAAAGAGACCTTCTAAAAGCATTAACGTGTCTGACTGGCACACAAAACCTTAAATGAGAGAGAATAAATGAAGACTCGGCACAGCCCTTCTGAAAGGTTGCTGACCCCTAATCCACAGCATCACCAGGGATGGACACAGCCACTTGCCTCACTCCAAACACAGACTGAAATAGCTACGGGACATTTCTGCCTTTCCTACTTCACTTGTTACAGTTTCACCAGCTGCATCCAGCACTGGACCTGGACCCGACCTAGGGCTGTTTGGTCCTGGAGTGTTTTTAAGCTGTTGTCTTATTGTCCTTCACACAAATGGCCATTGGATCCTTTAGTTTCCCTGATCAGTTGCCTACATTTTTACTTGTAACTTATATTCTGTGCCATTTACTTCCTGTTTCCCAGCCTCTGTACTGACTGGGTTTGATCTCTGTCCAGCTCGGGGTTTGCATGTTCCAGCCATTCACGAAGCGTTCTTAAAATGCCTTTTTAACCCAAAGCCTGGACCCTGCTGGTGGCTGTCGGTGAGTGGACTTCTGCTCCCTGCAGATCTCAATGGGGCTCCCCCTACGCACGGTCTGTTTGTGCAGATCCAGTCCAAGGGTCTGGCTGTGGTTGGAGAGCAACGTGCTCCCAGCTCAGCCATTGCAGTGGTTCGGGGCCCCCTCCCCGTGAAAAACGTGAGCCAGGTTTCTAGTCTGAGGTCATCTCACGTCAGCCCCAGACGCTGGCTCCTGTTCTGCTTTGTCTGGGACGAGCCCCCTGCTCCCAGAAATCGGCTCCCCGGGGGGGTCCTTACAGACGGGATCAGGTCACACCTGAGCCGTGCACAGAACAGGCTCCTTCCATCTCTCACTCACAAGCAGCTTCTCCAGACCTTGAGGCACCTTCGTGCAGAGCCGCCTCCAGCAATTTCGCCGCCCTAAGCAGGGCGGCACGCCATGGGGGGCGCTCTGCAGCTTACAGGTCCCGCGGCTCAGGTGGACCTCCCACAGATGTGCCTGCGGATGCTCCATTGGAGCCGCGGGACCAGCGGACCCTCCGGCAGAGCGCCCCCCGCGGCATGCCACCCCAAGCACGCGCTTGGCGCACAGTGGCCTGGAGCTGGCCCTGCCTTCATGGCTCCCCTCTGAACCCCACTAACATTTCAGCCTTTCCACAGGGCCAATGCCAGGGCTGAACACAGCAGCCAGTGACGCTCTCACCAGGGCCGTGTACAGAGGTGACACCATCTCCCAGCACCTGCCCGATATTCCCCTGTTCCTACAGCCCAGGATCACACCTGCCCCCCAAGACACAGCACGGCTCTGGGAGCTCACATTAGTTGGGTTCTGCCATGACCCCCACGTCCAGTTCGGAGTCTCTGCGTCCCAGGGTACAGCCCACCTGACCCCCATCATGGGGGACCCACATCCTCAGTTCCTGGCTGTCCAGCCTGGCACCTGACTGTGTGAATGGATCCAGCTCCCCGCCTGCCCCAGCTCGCTGTGTGTAACTGACCTGTCCCGGCATTACCCCCAACTCCCCAGCCTCGGTGTTGCTGCAGACCCCCCCCAGGGTGGGGTTACATCGTCTCTCTGCTCACCCAGCTACTGACTAGCCCTGGCCCCAGGCCCAGGCTCTGCCAGACCCCACTGGAAACAGCCCACACCCCCCAGCCGCATGCCCAGCCCCCCAGGGCCAGGCCCTGCCAGACCCCACTGCAAACAGCCCCCCCAGCCGTGTGCCCAGCCCCCCAGGACTCGGCCCCACCAGACCCCACTGGAACCAGCCAGCCCCCACCCCCCACAGCCGTGCACCCAGCCCCCCATGCCTCCCCAGCTGGCAGGAGCCCAGGGCCTGTGTCTGGAGCTGCCTAAAGGGACTTGAGAACATCCCCACCAGGGACAGCTGTACGGCGGCAGCCAATGGGAACACGCAGGAGGCTGGACCAAGGCTCCGGCGACCAATGGGAGAGCTTGGTTGGTGGGTGGCGTTATTGGCGGGTTGGAGCAGCCAATCGCTGCTGGTGGGAGCTGGGAATGGGTGAGGTCTCCCAGCACATGCCAGGGGAGGGGTGTGAGGAAGCTGGGCTGGGTCTTGGTGCCACATTCCGGGGGGAGGGGGGAAAATCTGCCCTTCGCGTCACAGTGACCCCAGCCTGGGGGACATCACCGCAGCCCCCAGACAGGCCAGCGTCTCTCTGCAGCTGCTTGCCCTGCAGGGCTCAGTCCCAGGGGAGCCTGACCCATGAACCCTGCCCTGCTCCACGGTTCCCAGCCATGGGACGAGCTCAAAGTGCTCCATGGACCATCCCTAAGCCCCAGAGCCTCCCCCACCGACCCAGGAGAAGACTGGCCACATTTCAGACATGGAGAAACTGAGGCACAGGAAGCCTCACAGCTTTCAGCAAGTCAGTGTCAGCAACGGGAATAGAACCCGGAAGTCCTGACGCCCAGCCCTCCCCACCCCCCACTCTAACCCACTTGATCCCACTCCTCTCAGAGCTGGGATAGAACCCAGGAGTCCTGGCTCCTTCCTTAGCCCTCCTACCAAACTCTCTTAACTCCCAGTGTAATCCAGAGCCCCTGGACAGGCTGCAGCTGGGCTGGGATAACACAGGCTGCCGCGGGCACGGCCCAGAATGACCAGATTTTAAATCAGGATCAAAACCTCAAAAATGTCCCAAAAAATCCACTTTATTGCTGTTAGGAAAGCTGGAGAGCGAGATGGGGGGCGCAGGGCTGTGGATACACATGGGGCACAGGGCGGGGGCCGTACAGGGACTGGGCCTTTCCCACACAGACCCCGCTCTGAGGCTGCACCACCCCCAGCCATGGGCCCAATCCTGCCCCACAGGGACCCTATTGACCTAGGATGGCCAAATCTGCCCCAAATCCTGCTGGGTAATGGCTGGAGGGGCTTTACCTGGTGTGACTGACTGCAGCCTCTGGCCAATAAGGGCCGGGCTCGGGGCCCGATCCAGTGCCCACTGGAGTCAAGAGAAACCTTCCCCATGACGGCAATGGAGTTTGGATCAGCCCTGTGGGCCCTGCTGAACCCTGATGAGGGGCGACCCCCATTCCCAGCCTCATAGGCAGCATCCCTGTCCCCTGCTGCCCCCTGACGAGGGGAGACCTCCATTCCCAGCCCCATGGGGCAGCAGCCCTCTCCCTGGATAGGCTCCCCCCTCCCAAGCCCAGCAGGGGGGTTCAGGGGCAGCCCAAGGGGGCCGACTCCCCAGTGAGTCTCTAGCAGGTTGGCTCAGCGCAGTTATGGGGCCGGGGGACTCCTGCTTGGGTACAGCAGCTGGCACCGACGGGCACGGAGCAGGGATGCTGGGGCAGAGATGGGGTGGTGCAAGTGAGTCTCACGAAGGCACCTGGGGGATTCGGGGACCTCAGCTCCTCCCTGCATTTATCTGAAAGGCAAAGAGGGTCAGTTATCAGGAGCCCTGGGCCCTGATGTGAGATTGGCAGAGATCGGGGCCACTCCCCAGCACCCCCAGGGAGTCTCTCATTGATACAGGAGGTGCTGGTTGGGCACAAGGGCTGTGGCTGGCTGGGGAGGCACAGCAGGTGGGGGGGGTCTCCCCAGGGGGTGCTGGGTGGGCCATGGGTGCAACGGGTCCCCTCCCCAGGCAGCGGCTACTCACAAGGGGCCCCGCGGGTTGCGGGCGGCGTTCATCTTCATCCCCTTGATGATGAGGATGGTGCCCGCGATGATGCCGACGATGCCCACGGCCAGGCCCAGGGCGCACACCAGGGTCTCTGTGGTCTCGGGGACGGGGGTGGGCACCTGGGCTTCTGGAGAGAGGGGGAGAGGGACAGGGCATGGAGTGAGGGGGCTGTTCCCACCTTCCCTCCCAGAGCCGGGAGAGAACCCAGGCGTCCTGACTCCCAACTCTGACCCCTGCTCTAACCCGCCAGCCCCCACTCCTCTCCCAGAGCTGGGAGAGAACCCAGGAGTCCTGGCTCCCGGCCCTGTGCCCAGCAGGGTCCCCGGCGCCCCGGTCTCACCCCAGTGCTTCATGAAGGACTCGGGCAGCCCCCCGTGCTCCACCCGGCAGTCGTAGAAGTCGCCCTGGCTGGGGACGAAGGGCAGGTAGGAGAACTTGCGGAAGGAGTTGTCCTGGCGGGGGTAGAAGTCGGTCTCATAGACACCCTCGGTCACCTCCTGCCCATTCTTCAGCCACGTCACGCTGACTGCGGGCGGGGAGAACTTGTCCGCGAAGCAGATCAGGACGTTGGGCTCCCCCAGCTCCACAGGGCCTTTGGGGAACACGGCCACCTCAGGGGGCACTGGGGAGACAGGGGTTAGTGAGTCTCATTGCCTGCCCCTGAGCCAGCCAGTCCCTGCCCTGGGGCCGGATGGGAGCCGGCGCCCCCCAGAGGGGAATGGCCCCATGTCCCATTCCCTGCCCCCCTGAGCCAGCCAGTCCCTGGTGCTCACGCTCCAGCTCAGGGTCTCTCCCCAGGACTGTGGGGGCATCACCGGGGCCGTCCCAGCTCCCTGCACTGACGGCTCATGGGGCACAAGAGGCAGGGTTGAGAATCTCTCAGGGGCAGGGCCTGGCGCTGGATAGGGGCCACGAACAGCCCTCGGCGAAGGAGCTGCCCTGGGCCCCCAGCCTGGAGGGTGTGAACTGCCCGGCCCCCCTGCCCTGCAGAGCCCTGGCCCAGCTGACTGGCTCCCTGGAGCCCTCCAGGGGCTGGAGGGGGAGCTGAGGGGGGACGGATCCCGGGAATGGTGCCTGGCAGGGAAAATGTCCCACCGTTCTCAGCCCGTGTGTGGTTGGACCTCTTGATCAGAATGTCCAGGTTCTGCTTGTCCACAGCGATGTTGCCCAGGGCGTCCTGCGCCTCGAAGCTGGCGAACTTGCTGAATTCGGGCAGGCGCCAGACAGTCTCCTTCCTCTCCAGGTCCACATAGAACATCTCGTCCTGGTCAAACTCGTGCATGTACTGCCCGGACTCCTGCTGGGATCGGTCCGTGCGCTGGTAGAACTCTGCCTGGGAGGTCATGTGATCCACTGCAGGGAGACAGGCGTCCCCATCAGCACCCACACTAGCCCCTCCCCAGGATACAGGGTCTCTGATCTCTTTCCCTGGGGCCACAGCCCCTGGCCGTGACATCGGCACTGGGACGTCCCGGTGTGAGGGGGAAGCGGGTGCAGGGAACCCAGTGACCCCTGGTATCGTGCTGGGGCATTGGGGTCAGCGCTGCCTGGGAGGGGACAGTGCCCCTACTGTGCCCCCCCTTCTGCTCACTTCAATCCCATCCAAGCAGTGGTCGGGCCTATCCCCACTTAGCTTGTGAAGGGGACATGGCCCCAGCCCACAGCAGTGTAGGGCGGACGTTCGATGTCATTACTGCCAGAAATTTCATTCTCCTGACTGTGCGTGGGGCTGGTTCCGTGTCCCGAGATCACCATGACCTGGTTCTTGGGGCAATTTCAGTCCCTGGCCCCCAACACTCACCCCCCAGGGCCAGTCACTGGGAGACCCCGGAACTCCCCAGCCAGAGACATTAAAGCTGCACTCGGGGGTCAGACACACTCCAGCGGGGAGGGATCTGGCTCTGGGATGAGGCTGGGAGTCCCCAGGGCCCAAGGGAGTTGGGCACCTACATCTGAGGGCGTCGTTCGCTGACCCCAGCTCGCCCGGCAGGATCTCACCAAGTGACTGCAGAGGAGGGAACCCGCCACCACTAGCCAAGGAGAGTCGGCTCCACAGAGCTCCCCCCCCCCCGGCCCGTGGGTCTGAGCCCTAGGGGGACGGGGGACAATGGGGACAGGCCAGAGAGCGGGGTCAGGGGCTCCCAGCTCTGCACAGACACACTCACTGCTCAGCAGGGTCTGGCCCTGGCGCAGCTCTTTGGGGAACGTTCTCTCATCCCCCTGTGCCTGGCGCCCCCCTGGGGGGATCAGCCCCCGAGTCCCTGTGGGGGAGGAGGGCTGCACCCCTAGGACAGGGCTGTGTCGTACCCAGACCACACTGACTTCCCCATGATCCCTCTGCTGCCCCTGTGCCAGCCTCCCCTCCCCACTCCCTGCCACAGGAGTGAGACCCTCCTCCCTGCACCCCCCATCTGACTCCCCTCTGTACCCGCTCCCTGCCCCATCAGCCCCCCAAAGTCCCCTCTCTGGGGGTAAAGCTGCCCCTCCCCTCGCCCAGGTGTCCCAGCCTCTGCCCCGCCCGTACCTGTCACTGCCCCAGCACCCGGCAGGGCCAGCAGGGTGAGCAGGACCAGCTGGGCCATGGGGACGCCCTGTCCTGCGCCCATCTCCTCTCCCCGGGCACTGGGCTGGGTGCGGGGCTGGCAGTGCTAGGGGGTCGGGGGGGCACATGTCACACCCGGGGGGGGGCGGAGCACCCAGCATTGGCCAGGGGAGCCCAGCCCAGGGCCTGCGCCCAATGGCAGAAATCCCTGCACCAACCAGGCTGTTACCGGGTAGAGCAGCAGCGCTGAGCCTCGCCGAGAGGAGATGGAGAAACTCAGTGTTCCCGGTTCTCAGGATCGTGTCCCAAGTCTCAGGATAATTCTTGTGTTTTCCTAAAGCCCCAGCTCCGGGAGTCACGTGGGTCTGGGACGATTCGAGCCTCGTTCTTACAGACCAAGGGAGTGTCCATCCCTCGGGGCTGTGGGGAAAGCTTCAACCTGTGACCCCTGGGCACCCTAAGGGCTCAAAGAGCAGCAGGCAAATAACCCCCACAGCTGGGATCTGTACGTCATCGCAGGATTTTAAAGCCAATCTCAGGATTTCTGAACATTTGGGGTTGACGATACTGCAAATTCCCGGCCAGACACCTGCTCCCGATGTGGACACGGCACCTTGGGGGGTTGTTCCTGATGTGGACACAGTGCCGCCGGGGGGGGGCGGGGAGCTGTCCCCAGTGTGGAGGCGGTGCCGCTGTGGGGGGGGGGGTTGTCCCTGACATCGACAATGGCACTGCCAGGGGGTGAGGGGAGGGAGGGAAGGGGTTGTCCCCCGTGCGGGGACAGCACCTCCCCAGATGGAGCTCATGCCACCCCCAGCCCCCCTGTTCTGCAGCACAGCTGTATGTGCACATGGGGGACTTAGCCGGGCCAGCTCTGCACTGGGGATTCACCCCCCCCGACCCACAGAAATCTGCAGGGACAAGAGTTAAGTGTAGACCAGGCCACAAATGGGGTTTGGGGCACCATCCATGGGAGACTGGGACCCAGGACCATTCCCCTCTATGGCAGCGAGTCTCAAACTTTTGTACTGGTGACCCCTTCCAAATAGCAAGCCTCTGAGCGCAACCCCCCTTATCAATTTAAAACAAATTTTAATATATTTAACACCATTATAAACGCTGGAGGCAAAGCAGGGTTTGCGGTGGAGGCCGACAGCTCGTAACCCCCCATGTACTAACCTCATGACCCCCCTGAGGGGTTCCGACCCCGAGTCTCAGAACCCTGGCTCTAGGGGGCGCTGTTCCCATCCAGCCCCAGGGCAGGGACTGGCTGTCTGGGGAGGTGGGGACGGGGACATGGGGCCTTTCCCCTCTGCTGGCACCGGCTCCGATCTCCTGTTAGTGACCAAACTCCATCCCCCTGGGGTCTGTCCTGGGCCCTGTGTGGGGCATTGGTCCCTGTCCCCTGCCCAAACCTGCCCCCCCATGGCACCAACTCGCCCCCCCGCCCAAGTACCGCGCTGGGTGTTCACACTGCCCCGTGCAGGAGGGGCCAGAGAGGGGCTGGCCCAGCAGTTCGGGGCTGGCCTGGGACCCAGGAGCCCTGGGGTCATTCCCGGCCCTGCCACAGACTGTGTGTGACCCTGGGCCAGTCACTGACTTCTCTGGGCCTCCCCCCCCAGCTGGGCCATGGGGACACTGGTCCGGCCCTGCCCCATGGGGCAGGGGGTGAATGCAGCAGAGAGGGGGAGGGGCTCAGAGACTGGGGGCCAGAGAACCCCCTATGGGAGATCGATGGTGGGAGCAGCTGGGAGGCCGAGCTGTGCCTGACCCAGGGAGACTGAGCCCCCGTTCTATGGTGGGGTCATCAGGGCCACCCAGAGGATTCAGGGGGCCTGGGGCAAAGCAATTTTGGGGGCCCCTTCCATAAAAAAAAGTTGCAATACTACAGAATACTATATTTTCATGGGGGCCTCTGCAGGGCCTGGGGCAAATTGCCCCACTTGCCCCCCCTCTGGGTGGCCCTGGGGGGCAGGGATCACGCCCATGGAGGTGGGGGAGGGGGAAGCTAAGAACTTCTGCCTGTGGGGCCAGCCCCAAACCTTCCCCTGGGACTAAATTTACCCCCAACAAACCAGAGACTCTCCACACCCATCCTGCCCCAGCTGGGAGCAGAGGGTCGAGGCACCAGGAGAAGGGGACGGTGGGTCCCAGGCCCGTTGCTGGGGGCCCTGCTCTGGTGGGGGCTGGTCCCTGGGCTGGCCCCGCTCTCCAGCTGCCCCAGGGCCATGGCAGGCACCGGGCGAGTCCTGCAGCCCGACCCCAGGCCCTGCTCTGCCCCCTGCGAGGGAGAAGTAGGGAACCGAGCCCTGCTGGGGCCGGCTCTGCCTGGCGACTGATGATGCTGCCCAGCACGGATGCTGCCTGGCCCCTGGGCTGGGGGTGCCCAATCCCCGGGGCCGTGGGCAGCGTCCCGGGGCTGGTGCTCGGAGCTGGACAGAGAAGGTCTCAGGCTAGGGGGTCCCGAAGAGTTTCCAAGTCTCTCCCTTCTAAGCAACGATGGGGGCGGGTCGGATCCTGGAGGCCGGGGCTCTGCTAGTGACACTGGCGGTGCTGAGAACCCACCTGGCTCATTGCACGGAGCCCGAAGGTGAGCAGAGACCCCAGCGGCCCAGGGAGCCCTGTCCTGGGCAGCACTGGGTGTATCCGGGGGGATCAGACCCCAGCACCCTGGGGAGCCCCGTCCTGGGTGGGGCTGGGTGTATCTAGGGGGGTCAGACCCCAGCGCCCCAGGGAGCCCTGTCCTGGGCGGGGCTGGGTGTATCTAGGGGGGGTCAGACCCCAGCGCCCCAGGGAGCCCTGTCCTGGGCGGGGCTGGGTGTATCTAGGGGGGTCAGACCCCAGCGCCCCAGGGAGCCCTGTCCTGGGCAGCGCTGGGTGTATCCGGGGGGGTCAGACTCCAGCGCCCCGGAGAGCCCCGTCCTGCCTGTGCCGGTGTCACCCCTGCTCGGTGTCTCCACCCCTGTGCCTGGCACAGTGTCTGCCCTACACGCCCCCCCCCCCCCGGGTCAGTGTTACTGTCACTCCCCTCTCCCTACACGGCCCTGCCCGCCCGCCGGGCTCCGCTGGGTAAGGGAGGGGTTCTGGGCGGGGGGGCTCCGGCTGTTCCCCCGCCGCTGAGCTATGAGCCCGGGGACAGGATGGGGAGGGGCAGGTGGCGGGTCCCTGAGCCCAGCCTGTCCCCCCCCGCAGGGCGGTTCCTGATCCAGGCGAAATCTGACTGTCACTTCACCAACGGCACCGGGCGGGTCCGGTACCTGCAGCGCTACATCTACGACCGGCGGCAGATCGCGCACTTCGACAGCGACCTGGGGGTGTTCGTGGCGGACACGGAGCTGGGGCGGCCCGACGCCGAGTACTGGAACAAGGACCCGGCGATCCTGGCGGAGAGGCGGGCTGCGGCGGACCGGTTCTGCCGGCACAACTACGGGGTGGAGAAGCCTTTCACCATCGACCGGAGAGGTGAGTGCGGGGTGGGGGGGGCTCAGCTGCTCCTGCACTGGGGGGCGGCAGGGAGAGGGCAGGGGACGGAGCACAGAGAGCACGGGGTGGGGTCACCCAGCGGCAGGGGGGGAGGGAACCAGAGTCTGGGAGGCCAAGATCATGTCCCCAGGTCTGGCTGTGCCACCCCCTGTCTGCAGGGCGCTGAGCCCCAGGCCCAGCTCAGTCTTGGGGTGGGGGGGTGACTGACCCTCCCTCTACTCCTCTGGGGATTGAGCCCCCAGTGCCCCCCACTCAGACCCCGCAGGGCAGGGGGCTGCTGCAGCTCCTATGCCCCTTCCTGGGCTGGGGGGCCCAGGCAATGGGGCAGAACTTTCCAACCCCACCCATCCCCCCTCGGGGTGCCCCTGGCTGTGGGATGGGGTCAGCTCCTGGTCCCTGGGCTGAGACCCCCGTCTCCCTGGTCCCCAGCATCAGACAGTCCCTGGCTCTGTCCCCATGGGGATGACGGGATGCAACTCCCCTCGGCCCTTTCTGCTGAAGCCTGCCCAAGGCAATGGGGTGCAGGAGACAACCAGCCCACGGGGGATTGATGGGGGACTGGGGCCTGTCCCTGGGACAGGGGGGCACCTCTTTTTCCTCAGCACCCTTCCGTCTCCAGCCCCTTTCCCAGCCCTCCTCTCTCTCTCCTCCCAGTTCAGCCTGAGGTGACAGTTTTCCCCACGAAATCGGGGTCCCAGCCCCACTCCCACCTGCTGGTTTGCTCCGTGATGGGGTTTTACCCCGGGGGGATCGAGATCAAGTGGCTGAAGAACGGGCAGGAGCAGACGGCTGGGGTAGTGTCCACGGAGCTGCTCCAGAACGGAGACTGGACCTTCCAGATCCTGGTGATGCTGGAGATGAGCCCCCAGCGCGGGGACGTCTACACCTGCCAGGTGGAGCACATCAGCCTGCGGGACCCCATTGCCGTGCACTGGGGTAAGAGTCTCTGGGTGTGGGGCAGCCCCTGAGCTTGCAGCTGCTCCCACCCCCTAGCTCTGTGGAGCCCTCAGTGGATGGGCCTGGGGCAGAGCACTCACACAAGCCCTCCTAACCCAAATCTATCGACCTGGGCTGGGAGCTCACGTCCACAGGCTGCAAAAAGCCGTGGAGACACAACCTGAGTGGGGCAGTGACGAGGTGAGGGAGGAGAAAAGTCTCCATATGACTGGTCTGCAGAAGGGAGATCGGGAGTGTCTGTTCTCCCTGTCTCACAGCAATGGGACAAGGGAACACTCAGTGGAATGGAAAGGGGCAAATTCACACCTGGCAAAAGGAAGGACATTTTCCACACACTGTGTAATTAGCCTGTGGAACTCACTGCCACAGGGTGTCACTGAGCCCAAGAAGAGAGCAAGGTTCATACAGAGACTGGCTCTTTCAGTGTCTCACAGACTGGCCAAGGCTAGACTCAGAGTTGTGCCTTGAGTAGGGTGAATCGGGGCAACTGCTCTGGGCCCCATGGGACAGTGCGATTGGCTGGCGCAGTTGGTCCTGGAAGAGACAAATCTGTCACTTCCGCCCCAGGCCCCTCACTCCCCTAGGGACAGCCCTGGCTAGACCAGTTCATGCTGACAATGGGCAGGGATATGACACCTCATGCTGCAGCCTGAGCCTATCTCTGAAGGTCACAGACCAGGAGGAGCCCTGAGGTGGGGCAGATTGTCCCATAGCTGCTCCTGCAGGCCCTGGCCCCTGGCTCTGCCCTGTTCAATGCTGGTCACTGGCCCGGAGGCCCCTGGCTCTGACCCGGCCAGTGCCAGTCACTGGCATGGATGGGAGCCCGGCCCAGAGGCCCCTGGCTCTGACCCGGCTGGTGCTGGTCACTGGCGTGGACGGGAGCCCGGCCTGGAGGCCCCTGACTCTTCCCTGGTCGGCGCTGGACACTGGTGCGGACAGGAGCCCGACCCAGAGGCCCCTGGCTCTGACATGGCCCGTTCCATGTCCCTGTTTCAGAGGCGCAGTCTGACTCCGCCAGGAGCAAGATGCTGACGGGGGTCGGGGGCTTCGTGCTGGGGCTGATCTTCCTGGCGCCCGGACTCCTCATCTACCTGAAGAATAAGAAAGGTGAACGGCTCCGAGCGGGGGCGGGGCACTGGGGTGTCTCTGGGGGGATGTGGGGCTGGGGGGGCTCAAGGGAATCTGGGCCTGGCTACAGGCTCCCTCCCCTCCCAGCAGGGGCTGCTCAGAGTCTGGCAGGGGCCTCCCGGCTTCTAGTTCCCTGGGGCTGGAGCTGGGTCAGACCCTCCCGCTCCTACGGCAGGGACAGAGCAGGGGCCATGGGGAGATCTCAGTGCGGGGCCCCAGGGCCAGGCTGGGAGCTCCCACTCTCCCCTCCCCCGGCCGAGCCCCCTGGGTGGGACAGACCCCAACCCCTCACAGTGCAGGGAGCTGCCCCAACCCCGGGGCTCAGAGCGTTTCCCGTCCCCTCCACCGGGCAGGGATTCTGGATCAGGGATTTACAGTGATAATGGAGGGGGGACCCCAGGTCTGAGGCCGGAGGGGGCCTGGGTTCCTAGTGAGGGGCGTTCCATGCTGTGGAGCAGGGGCTGGAGCTCTGACCCCCAGGAACCGGCTCCCTCGCCCAGGGCTCTGACCATGTTTCTCTTTGTTTTTCAGGGCGCCCCATTCCCCAACCTGCAGGTAATTTCAATCCCCTTCCCCCGTTAAACCCGTCTCCCCTGACACTGAGCACAGGCTGCCTGGGGCACCCGTGGGGCAGCTGCTTCTGCCCCTTGGCCCCTGACACCCGCCTGGCTCAGCCCCTGGGCTGCTGGGCAATGGGGCACTGGCCCGGCAGAGGAGGAGACTGCAGCTGCCTCGGTCCCCGTTCAGGCCGATCCCCGAGCTGCTCCCGGGGCAGAGGGTCCTGGGTCCTACTGAGCATCGCCCAGCCCTGAGACTGCTGGGCAGAGTCCCTGGGGCGCCCTGGGGCCTGGCAGAGAAAATCCGCCATCAGTCCCGCTAGCCCCATGGCCAGGGGCTGATTTCTCTCCCCTCTCCCTGCAGGGCTCCTGAGTTAGATCCTGGGCGTCGGATCCCCCAGCCGGCAGGAGTTTCCGTCTGTCTCTCCCAGCACCTCACCCAGCCCGGAGAATGCAGAACCTGGGGCCAGTCCCTTCCTGTCCCCACCTGCTCCCCGCGCTCTGCCCGGCTCCAGCCCGTGCTGCCCCCCCGGGGACCCGTCCCTGCCCCTCAGTCCCAGCAGGGCCCTGGGGTGACCCTGTCACGCTGTTGAGTGGGTTACGAGTGTGGGGACCAATCTCAGGGCACAGTTAGTACCTGGGGCACCAACCCCAAATTGGCTGAGTTCTGTACTGAGATTTCACCAAACTATCGGGTGTGAACTCCACAGGCCCTGTAACAACGTATCCGAGGAGTCACAGACAGTCCGCTTGGGCTCAGATCTGTCTGGCCATCCCGGCCAGCCTGCCCTTGTGATTGATTGATCGTCCCTTCCACCGCAAATCACAGCGATATTTGGTCACTCCCTGTCCCAAAGAGCCAGTCACTCACCCCAGGGCAGTGGCACCTTCGATCTCACTGCACAGATGACGCTTGCAGCCAACCCTGTGATAACCTCAGTAAAGATTTGTTAACGAAGACAAAGCACTGGGAGTTCTTGACAAGGTTACAGCAGGTCACACACACACACACACACACACACACACACACACACACACACGGTTACAGCAGGTCACACACACACACACACACCCCCTTTCTAGGGGCCCAAAGGTCACAGACACTCCTGTCAGAACCCAGCGCTGTCTGTGCTGTGGGGCTGACCTGGGCACAGCCAGGGGATCTGGTGCTTATGCCTGGTCATTCCTGCCCTGTCACAGCCAAGCAGCATCCAGTGGGAGATTTCTCCTGGACGGGGGTTTTCATGCCCTTCCTGCCCAAGTTCAGGCTGGTGGGATGAGCGCTCCTGCACCTCTCCTCTTCAGGGGTGTGGGGGGGCCCTCAACCAAGTCTTGTGTCCTCTGAGGTCTCCCAAGGGCCCCCCTGGGGTGCAGGGCTTGTCCACATGCCCAGCGCTGCTGCAGCACATCTGGTGACGACGCTTCGTGCCGATGGGCGGGAGATCTCCCCTTGGCCTGATAACCCATCTCTGCGCCGCAGGGGAGTAGGGGGGAGACGCTCTCCGTTGGCAGCGCCAGGCACACAAGTGCTTGTGTCCGTCTCACTTACATCACGCAGGGAGGTGGTTTATTCACACAGGGGTGTGCACTGGGGGGTCAAGCAGGGGCAGCCTCCCCCCATCAGCGCAGTCACAGAACTCCCCCAGCCCCAGGAGGAGACGACAGGTCCTCAAGCCCTGGACCCGCGGGGGGAGATCCAGCTCCTCTGGCTGCCGGTGGGGAGGAGCCAACTCCTCCAGGCACTGGGGCAGGGACACAGAAAGGGCCCCTCCAAAAGCGGCCAAATTTGTATTCCTGTGCACGCCCCTGCGATACCCCGAGCAACGTCAATCACCCTGACACACACGTAGTGCAGACTGACCCTAGGGCGTCTGTTGCTGGGCCGAGTGGGGAGAACCCGTCCTGGGCACTCCTGTTTCACCCCTGTGACGCGTCTCCTGCCTGGGGTCACTGATTCAGAGCAAACCCTTCCCTGTTGCTGGACAGCCTGGGACACATTTTCTAGGTGAGACTGAAGCAGACAGTCATTGCCAGCATATCACACAGTCTGACCCCACTGGGATCCATCTAACCCCATTTTAACACTGCGAACACCCAGAGACAAGCCTCAGGGCAGGCTAGGAGCCCCAGGTGTGGGTATCACCCAGCTGCCAGGGCCGAAGGCCCCAGATCAGTGGGGCAGCTGAGAACGGCAGATCCACTCACCAGGACATTGACACACCAGCACTCAGCATCCCAGGGGGAGATGGGCTCCCTGCAGTGATCCCCAGCTGGAAAGCAAGGGGCTGGTTGCTGGGAGAAGTCAGGGCTTCCAACTGGTGTCTGCTGAAGGAGAAGAGACAGATGGAGTCTGAGCCCAAGGGGTTCCCTGCACCCGGGCTGGGCGCTGGGCTGACCATGGGCCAGGCTGTAACGCTCCGTCCTCTGGGCTCCCCTCAGGGCTCCCCGTGCTGGGGCAGCTGCTGTTCTGACAGTGCCGTGTGTGTCCCTGCAAACGCTGGGCCGGGGAGCTGCTGGGGGCGTAGGGCAGGGGGACCAATTGGCAGGGCAGCACAGGGCAATCTGAAATATAGGAAATTTCAGAACTCTAGAAAGTGGAAGGTGTTTGTTCTCAATAGCTATAGCTATAGGGATGGTTTTTGAGTGAAAATCTTTAAATGTTTCATAGGTGTTTGGGTCCCCCCCAGCAATCTAGGGACTAGTTTCATGAAATTGAGAAGGAACTGCAAAAATCCTGCCCAGTTGGTAGTTTTTGAAGGATTTAAAGGGCTCCCACTGCTGCTACCTCTGGGGCCCTTTAACTCACCACCGGAGTCCGGCTGCTGGAGTCCTGGGGTGGCGGCACTGGGGCTCCAGTGGTGATTTAAAAGGATGGGGCTAAAGCTCCACCAGAGCCTGGGGTGACAGCTGGGAGCCCCCCAGGCTCCGATGGTGATTTAAAGTGCCTGGGGCTGCGCTGGGGTAGGGCGGCTGGAGCCCCAGGCCCTTTAAATCACACCTAGCTCTGGGGCTCCCAGCCACTGTGCAGCTCGTAGCTCCGGGGCTGATTTAAAGCCTCTGGGGATTTAAAGGCCCAGCCCCGCCTAAGGACTCTGGAGGACCAGTAAGTCATTTCAGTTACTTTCACCCCTGGAGAGGGTGACGGCTCCAGGACAGACAGGGCTGTGGTTTGCACAGGGTCCTGCCCCAGGCCAGATGTTCATTGTCCATTGTCCCAGTTCACTCCGGGAAGCAGTGTCTTGCTCAGCTCTGCCCCAGGGGTCGGGGGGGTCTCTGCCCCGTTCATGATGTCACAGCAGCGCAGTCTGTCAGAGGTGGCTGTGTCATGGAGTCCCCGGGCGATGCTCTGGAACTGCTCCCCACAAAGCCAGTCAGGACTTTGGGGAGCCTCCTCTCCCTTGGAGCAGACTTGTTCAGGGCAAGAAGCTCACATGGCTTCACCTCCTGGGTCTCTCCTTGGAGCATTCAGCATCCTCTGCCCCTCCGTGCGCTTCCCACAGCGAGCCCACCCAGGCAGGGTCCTGGGGAAGCCACAGGGTTCTGCACCCCCACTTTGCAGTCAGACGTGACTCTCAGCCAGCCAGTAACACAGAGGTTTATTCGATGACAGGAACAAGGTCTAAAACAGAGCTTGTAGATACAGCGAACCAGACCCCTTGGCCGGGTCCATTCTGGGGGGCAGTGAGTCAGACCCCTACGTCTGCACTTCACTCCTCGTCCCCAGCCAACTCCAGACTCAAAACCCCTCCAGCCCCTCCTCTCTGCTCAGCCCCTTTCCCGGGCCAGGAGGTCACCTGATCCCTTTGTCTCCAACACCTTCAGCTGGCACCTTTGCAGAGGGGGGGCCCAGGCCATCAGTTGCTAGGAGACAGAGCCCCAGGCATTTAGGTGCACTGGCCCTTTGCTCTGCAGCAATCACACACCCTTATCCCACCACCTAGATACTTAAGAACTGCCTAGGGGACACTGAGGCACCAACACAGTATTCAGAGCAAACATTAAGAACAGTCCCAGTTCGTCACAGGCTGTGAAACCCACAACCGGTGTGTCGCAGTCGGGGCTCCCCAGAGCTGGGTCAGTGCTCAGGGCTGCCCCCATTCCCAGCTGGCCTGTGGCCCTGTTAGACCAGAGGCCCCTGTCTGGCTGCCCTGGCTCACACAGGCCTGTGACGGGGCGGGCAGGTACCACAGCGAGGGACAATCTCTGGCAATCCCCTGCCAGCAGCTGACGGCCAGTACCTGCTCCCTTGGCTGGAGATGAGCCTGGTCTCAGTCCCTCCACTATTGCAGGCTCTGGTTTCATGCAGCCCTTCCCCCGTCCATGGCCGAGATTCCCCCCTTCTGCCAGCCCCACCCTGCCCTGCTCCCCGTTCCCAGGCAGGGCTGGGGTCTGGATGTCACACAGCCCCTGCCTGACACGGGTCATGGGCTCTGCCCAGGTCTGACTAACATACAAACACCCTGTGGTAAACGTCTGTCCCAAATCTGGACCTTAGAGTCCAAAATCTGGGTGCTTACTATTAACTCCCCCAAGCTTGTACCAGCTTGGATCTTATCTCGCTGCCACCATCCGAAGTTTTCCAGGGTTTTGGCCCCCCCTGGGGTTCCCCAAATCTTTCCTGGGGGACCCCCCAAGACCCAGAGCCCCTGGGTCTCCCTATCTCATCCCCCAGCTTCCCCCCCCCCCCCGTCCTAGGGTTAGCCAGAGATGCTGACTATGCTCCTTGAAGCACCTCAGCGAGGGTAATCTATCTCCCCCCTGAGGCTATGCATTCCACCTAGTTAAGCTCACACAAAGAGATTCCCCCTCCCTTTGTCTCGTAGCAGTAACTAGAGAAAAACCTCAAACACAAGAGAACAGAGTTGATTCTTCCTCTTTCCCTTATAGCTTTTTCCCGCCCTGGGACAATAGGAAAGTAAACCACAGAGCCTGGGCTTCCCCCTTTGTTCACCCTTTACAGGTAAAAGAAAATTAACCCTTACCTATCTACTTATGACACACCCTATAGCCATGCTGGGGACACTCCCCAGCCCACCCCACACCGGAGCTACTGGGCACTGGAAGGGAGCCGGAGCCCCCCCAGCCCAAAAGGCAGGACCAGGAATTGCAAGAACCCCAGTGGGGGGGTAAATGTCTCCTGGAGCTGGGTATCTGAGGCCAAGGCCCCTGCCAATGCCCGTTAGTGAGGTCAGCCGTGATCAGGAACGGGCCCCCACCGCCCAGCCTGGCCAGGATCTCACCTGTCCTAGGCACGGGGCAGGTGCCAGACGCGGGGATCGCACAGAGCTCTCTGCAACCCACCCAGGCTCTGATCTCCCCGTCCTCCTCAGGTACCCGCACCGCGGGGGTTGCCCATGGATGGTCGGATCAACTCCCCTCTCCCTGCCACGTTGCCGCTCCTGAGTCTCCCTCCCCCCCAACCACGCTGTCCAGTGCCTGGGATTAGGGGTGCGGGTCCCGGTGCCAGCGGCTCTGACTCCCTCCCTTTGCAGGCCCGCACTCACTGCGCTATTTCTACACGGGGGTGTCGGAGCCCGGCCCTGGGCTGCCCGAGTTCTCCGTGGCCGGCTACGTGGACGGGCAGCTCGTTATTACCTACTCCAGTGAGATGCAGCGCGCACAGCCTGGCACGGCCTGGATGGCGTGGAACGTGGGCCCAGAGCAGTGGGAGCGGGACACGTGGAACTTAAAGGTTGCACGGGCCATGTTCCGAGAGGACCTGGACATCCTGCGCGAGCGCTACAACCAGAGTGGGGGTGAATGCGGGGCCGGTCACTCCCCCAGACCGGACATGGGGCTTGGGCTGAGCGGGGGGTGGGGGGATCGGTGTGAATCGGGGGGGGAAGGGACAGAGGGACTCACAGCAGGTTGGGGGGGTCAGTGTGGGGGGAGTGGAGGAGGGGGACCCATGGGGCAAGGCGGTGTGAATGGGGGGAGGGGACAGAAGGACTCATAGCAGGGTGGGGGCGGGGGGGTTGGTGTGGGGGAGCAGAGGAGGGGGACACACACAGGGAGTTGATGTGAATTGTGGGGAGGGGACAGAGGGACCCTCGGGAGCACAGTGTGTATTGGGGGGGAGGAGATGGGACCTGTGGGGTCACTGTGAACGTGGGGGGTCAGAGGGACTCATGGGGGGGGCTGCAAGGTGGGGGAAGGGTTCGTGTGAAATAAAGTGTTTGATACCCTCCAAAGTGTGACTTTCTTGCTGTCCCCTCCCAAAACACCTGAGAGGTCTCCTGCCAGCCCCACTTCTAGCCGCCTCTGCCACCCTTCAGGGCCCCTGCCCCCCAGGCCGGGTGTGGTCAGTCCCAGGCAGAGCCTCACAGGTGTGAGGGCCAGAAGGTCCCATCGGGCCAGGCTAGTCCAGCCTTCTGGTCACTCTGGCCAGAAAATCCCACCTGTGGATCCTGCCTGTGGGACCTTGTTCCTCCCTGTTGGGACAGCGCCACTGTCAGACCCTCAGCGTGTTGTTTTACAGACAAAACTACACAAGATCTTTTCAGGGGGCAAGATAAAGATGCCACATTTATTATGATAACAATTTAATTTATGACCAATAACTAATATCTTAATCCTTATACACACACATTATACCTAATACCTATTCACATGCACACACACCCATTAGATGTTCTGCAGCCGCTGTATAGTTACCAATCCTGGACATGGCTTGAGTTCGTGGCTTGATTTTGCAGCTTGGGTTGGTAGCTTGTGGCGGTAACTGGCCAGGAAAGCCGGGCACAAGGACTAGCTGGGTCTCTGTTAGGCCTGCACCGATATCCTTCCATGTTGGAAGCAGAATGTTACCCTTCAAAGTAACCCCTGGGTACGGTGGGATCCACTTCAAGCCAGGGGGTGCGGCAGCCCCCCGGCACCCCTAGTTCCACCTCTTGTACCCCAAGTGTTCAGAAATCACGAGTCCAGCTCCACAAATCCTGAGTTTGGCTTAAATACCAGAGTTTTGTGGTGTTTATATTTGACGATTACAGCAGAGCTCCGTGTGTCGAATCTTAGCTGGGATCTGGAGCGAAATCAGATCATCAGAAATCAGAATAACCCAGTGTGATGGAGAAGGGGCTGTCTGTGTGGGAATGGGAGAGCAGGGGATGTCTTTAGGTGAGGGACAGGATCTTTAAGCCTGTAACCTGAGCCAGGCAGCGGGGAGGGGGGTCAGCACTTGTGCCCAGGGAGTGGGACAAAGGAGGCGGGAGGAGGGGCAGGTCAGTTTGGGTTTGGGGCTGTGTGGGCGGAATTCAGGGTATCCTAGCTGGGATCCAAGCACCCTGAAAGCCCAGAAGGACTCGATGGAGAGGTCCTGACTGTGCCCACAAGCTCTGCTGTAACCTGCTTTCCTGTTGTCCAATAAACCTTCTGTTTTACTGGCTGGATAAAAGTCACTGTGGGGTCCAGGAAGAGGGGTGCAGGGCCGGACTCTCCCAGACTCCGTGACACCCGGAGATTGGGGAAATGCCGCAGGGCCACCTAGCGGCCACAGGAGAGAGCTCCTGCTTCTGGCCCTGGACTCTTGGGTGTCCGGTTAATGCAGAGAGCTGCCAATGGTGGGCTGGATAAACAGGGTTCTGCTGTCTTTTTATTTGCCTCTGGTTTGAGCCTTCAGGAGTCAAATTTCCAGGCTTTTCTGTGCCGCCAGGAGCGCTAGAACTTACAGCTATAAGGAAGAGCTGAGATTACCCCTAATCCCAGGACTCCAGGTGCTGGGGCTTTACCAAACCCACCCAGTGTCCTGAGAGGCACAGTACAGTCAGGTTCACGGGCAGTGCTGTGTTGTGATCTGTAAGCGTTCAGTGCAGGGCGCTGCTGACCTGTCCCTAGTGAGGGGGTCTCTGCTGCGCTTGCTCCCCCTGTACCTGCCCTGCCCTTCCTGAGCAGGGACTGCCTAACAATTCTGCGCACGATATTGTAAAATTCTGCATATTTTGTCAAAATAATGTTATCTAATCATTTCACTTTCAATTATTTTTTGTAATTTAGTTCAAAATATCTTTCAGCAAGTATATCTGTAACAGTACAGACAACAACAATTCAGGAAATGTTTTTTTGACACGTAGATTCCTTACTAGGCTTATCAGTACAGAGCGCTGAGTAATTCATTTAAACTACACTACAGAACCAGATTTTCTGCCCCCCTCGGAAGCAGTGCAAAGGCTGGGGGCAGTCAGGGTAACGGAGGAGCTGAGGGAGAAGGAAGTCATTGCTGGACAGAAGCCGGGGAGTGAACCTGGAGAGTTGTTGGGGGTGGCTGGGAGAAGTGTGGAACAGGTTGTTTTGGAGGATGGGAGGGATTGTTAGGGAGCTGGGGAGCCTCCCCCTTGTAGACCCCGGCTGACCCCAGCCTCTCCCATTCAGTGAGGCACATCTGCCCCTGTCCCCATGTGTCCCTGCACCCTACTCAGCCACCCACCTGTTCCCATGTGTTACGGAGTCTGGGGGTTCCAGCCCTGCATCCCTCTTCCTGGACCCCACAGTGACTTTTATCCAGCCAGTAAAACAGAAGGTTTATTGGACAACAGGAACACAGGTTACAGCAGAGCTTGCAGGCACAGTCAGGACTCCTCCATCCAGTCCTTCTGGGGGTTCAGGGTGCTTGGATCCCAGCTAGGATACCCTGAATTCCGCCCCACAGCCCCAAACCCAAACTGTCCTGCCTTTCCTCCCCCCCGGCCGGGGTCCTTTGTTCCCTTCTTCTCCACCCAGGAGCTCCCCCTCCCCCTGGCCGGGCTCGGGTTACAGGCTGATCACCTGTCCCGCACCTAAAGAGATCCCCCTGCTTTTCCGTTCCCCACACAGACAGTCCCTACTCCATCACACCTTGTGGCCCTGCATCTCCATTGCTATTCAGTCTGGCCCCCCACTAGCCCTGCTGAACCCAGTCTGTGACCCCCTAGTAGCCCCATGTGTCCCACTCTCTGTCCTGCCTCATATCCCGATCTGACCCCACGGGCGGGGTGCTGGGGGGAACGCTGCTGGCTGTTCTGGTGCCATAGCAGCCCCTGGTGGGCTGAAGGTGTAACTGCAGCGCTTCTCCAGATGAATGTATCATCTGTGGGAGGACATGAATTCTGCGTGTGCAGGGCAGAGAATCCCCCAGGAGCAGTGTGTGCAGGCGGGGCTGGGGCTGGGAGGACATGGGGGGCGCGGCACCAGAGGTAGCTCCTGCCTGACCCTTGACCCCACTTGCTGCCATCTGGAGAGAGGGAGGGGACCCAAAGTGAGTGGTGGGGGGAGGGATCCCAGGAGTGAGCTCCACCCCCCATCTCCAGCCCAGCCGCACTCACCCCCTCCTCCCCTTCTGCAGCTGGCTCAGACAAGGCTTGGCTGGGGCTGGGAGGTGCCCAGCAGGGGAGCTGGCGTATGTCCCTGGGAAGGTGTGACGAAGTGGGAATGTTCATAATGTGGTCTTTGAATATTGAGTGGGGAGTGTTGGCCTGGGAAGGTTGCAGGGGAGTTTGGCTGGGATGGTCTGCATTGGGGAGGCCTTGAGGGAGGAGACCTGAGCAGGTAACATGAGAACCCAGGAAGGGGGTTGGGACCAGGTGACACCTCTGCCCGGGATGCTGGACAAAGGCTGGGGGAGGGGCTGGGGGAATTCTGAGTGAGACAGCTGGAGGGAGTTTGTCTGGGGCTGGCTGGGGACGGGAAGTGAGGGCAGACGGGGTTATCTGGCTCGCTGGGCCCCAAAATGGACCCGGCCGAGGGGTCTGGTTCGCTGTCCCTACAAGCTCTGTTTTAGACCCTGTTCCTGCCATCGAATAAACCTCTGTGTCCCCGGCTGGCTGAGAGTCACATCTGACTGTGAAGTGGGGGTGCAGGACCCTGTATCTTCCCCACGACCCCGGCTGAGTGGACTCGCTGTGGGAAGCGCACGGAGGGGCAGAGGATGCTGAATGCTCCAAGGAGAGACCCGGGAGGTGAAGCCATGTTACCTTCTTGCCCTGAACAAGTCTGCTCCAAGGGAGAGGAGGCTCCCCAAAGTCCTGCCTGGCTTTGTGGGGAGCAGTTCCAGAGCATCGCCCGGGGACTCCGTGACAACTGGTGGCAGCGGTGGGATGTACTGCACCCCGTGAATGGCACTTCCTGCAGTAAGTGACTGGGGAGCAGTAAAACAAAGGGGGATTGACGAGGACCAGGTGTGCTGAAGGCTCAGAGAGGGACTGTTCTAGGGGGTGATTAGTCTCTGGGAGTGTGTGAGCAGCGAGAAGGACAGCAGAGCAGGTCGGGGCAGGGACCATCCTGGAGCCCCTGTCCTCTGGCTGGGCAGCAAAGCTGCAGGCCAGACAGCTTGTCCCCTCAGCCCCATCAGATGTATCGGGGAGGGGAGGTCAGGAGAAGACGTCAAGGGTCTGGCAGCACAGATTCCCCCAGCAGCCTGTTGGCAGTGCAGGCAGCTTGTGCCTCAGGCTCCATGTTCCCAGGGCTTCTCCTCCTTCCCTCAGGCCCAGGGCGTTTCCTCCCCTGCGGGGCTGGAGCCCGATCCCTGGGAGAGATTTCCAGTCTCTGTCCAGCACAGGGGTTGAAACCTGAGATTTCCCATCACGGACCCAGATCCACCGTAGCGACCTTCCCCTGGGTGGCCTGCGCTGTGCAGACTCGGTGAGAGCCTCCTGCTCCGGGCACACAGGCCAGGGACTCAGTGCTGGGCACACAGTGGGGTCAGGCCCAGGGAACGGGACCCTCCCCCTCTGTTAGGGCATCCTCTGAGCCCCGCTGGCAAGAGACGTCCCTGTCACCCTCAGGCTGCGCTGGGGACCATCCACGGGGCAGGGGACCAGTCCCCACGGCCGTCAGCCGCCTCCTCCTCCCCAAGGCCCCAGGAAAAGCGGAGCTGCTCCAGCAGAGCATGCCCCCAGGGCAGCCGTTGAAAAGAGAAACTGCCCTAAGATTACTGAGCTATACTTCATACTACAGTAACTCATCGAAATGACAGCACGGGTGTCCCTGATCCAAGCACGGGTGCCAGCCCGAGTCCCGGTACCCTCCAAGGGCAAACCAGCGATGTTCGATCTCTCAGCCCTTGAACCAGCAGCCTCGCCACTCTGAGTCCCAGGGTCGTTTGGAATCCCGGCACCATGCCAGGTACTGGTCTGACTCACGACGCTGGTCCCGCAGCCCCGACCCTCAGAGCCGTTCACACTCAAGGTCGCTGTTGACTGCTGCAACATGGTCTCACTTGAGGTCCAGGTCATGTTCAGTGACCCCACGACACCGTTCAGACCGATGCCGTACGGCGCACCGATCCCCACACCAGCTGTCACCACAGCACCGGCCTACGACTTGTTGCCGATCCTCTTTGTAGCACCACTCTCCATCGTGGCACCGCTCCTCAACATGGCATCGGTCACGGTCACAATCAGCTCTACGATGCTGATCTCCATATGACCCTTGTCTGTCTGGGACTCGGTGCCCACCTTGCTCCATTCGCGCACCGCTTCTCCTTGGCTGTTGCGACCCTGATCCCCTTCCAGCAGATCGGGGAGAGCTTCAGGGGTTTTAGACATTCCCCAGTCAGGCCCGGGAAGCCTCAATCATGACCCGACCCACCCCCCCCCCGGGTGCCCAACTGGCAACTCCAGGGGCAATTTTGGACCCCCTGGGCATATCACCAGGCCCAGGGCACCCCCTCTCCCCCCGGTTGCCCGGCCATCATCACGGCCAGACACCCAGCCTCCCGAGGCAACCCTCAGCTGCTCCCTTCCAGACCCAGAGCAACCTGTGGAGTCAGCACCCGGAGTAGGGCTATCCCAGGTGCCCAGAAAGAACTACCCATGGCTGACCAAGGGGCCACCTCCGACCCATCCCTCCCAGTGGAGTCATCTTCATCCTTCCCTGATGAGGCTGTGGCTGGCATGTCCAAGTCTGGTCCACCCCCGATGGACTTTAGAGTCCTACAAGAACTGCTTAGGCGCGTGGCTCTTAATATGAACCTCCAAGTTGAGGAGGTTGTGAAGGAGGAGGATCTTCTCGTGGACATTTTAGGCCCAGAAGGGCCTTCCAGGGTGGCCTTCCCATGAATAAAACTATTCAAACCAATGTCAAAACCCTCTGGCAAACCCCAGCCTCCATCCCGCCCACAGCCAAAGGGGTGGAAAAAAAATATTTTGTCCCCACCAGGGGATACAAATACCTTTTCACCCACCCCGCCCCATGTTCGCTTGTGGTGGACACGGTAAATGCAAAAGACAGGCAGGGCCAACAAGGGCCCGCTCCCAAATCAAAGGACACCAAGAGGCTGGACCTTTTGAGAAGAAAAGTTTATTCTACTGGTGGTCTCTCACTACAGATCACGAACCAGCTGGTGATCCTCAGTAGATACAATTTTAATTCCTGGTCTGTGGTCCTTAAATTCCAAGACCTTCTCCCAGCAGAGGCTCGTACAGAACTGGGGGCCATTGCTGAGGAGGGAAAATTAGTAGCTTGAACCTCCCTTCAGGGTTCCCTCGATGCTGCGGGCACAGCTGCATGCACTCTGGCATCAGGCATCGCCATGTGACAGAACGCCTGGCTTCAGTCTTCGGGACTTCCATCTGACTGCAGCACACCATCCAGGATCTCCCCTTTGATGGTCAGGGGCTGTTTGCGGAGCAAACCGGTTCCTGCCTGCATACCTTAAAGGACACAAGCACACTATTGAATCCTTGGGTATTGTGGCAAATTGCCGGTACTGTTCTGCTGGGTCTCGCGCTTTCTCTTCTCTGATGTAGGTTCAGGGCGCTATTGCTTGCCTCTGAACCAGTTCTTAATCACTCCACTAGTGTCCTTGGAGGAGGGGAGTGGAGAGGGAGGGACCTGGGCCCGCCCTCTACTCCAGGTCCCAACCCAGGGGCCCTGGGGGTTGTGGTGAACCACTTGACTTAGCGGTTCCTTCCCCTGGGTTCCTTCCCTCTCATACCCTTCAGCTTGTGAAGGGCTTCTTGCCTCTCTTCTACACAAGCCTGTTGCCCCTTACCTAGGGTTTCTTTTGGGCTTCACAATCCACCGCAGCACTCCTCCAAACCTTCTATTTCTCTCTGGTCAAACTCTTCTCTTCTGGAACCTGCACTCTGCTCCAGTCCAACCTTTCTCCTTCAACTACCACACCCTGTCTGACTGAAGCAGGGGTTTTTATCACATGACTGGAGTCAGGTGCTCTAACTGAAGTCAGGTGCTCTAATTGGAGTCAGGTGCTCTACCTGAAGTCAGGTGCTCTAATTGGAGTCAGGTGCTCTAACTGAAGTCAGGTGCTCTAATTGGCGACAGCTGTTCTAGTTAATCTAAAGCAAACCTTCCTCCCTTGGCAGGGAATAAGGCCCCCTGCTAACACTCTTATGCTGCCCTCTGGCCATGCTGTATCACATATCCCCCCCCCCTGCTCAACACCAAGGGGTTGGGCTACTCGGGACGAGAGGCAGTGTCGGCGTGAGAGGCCATCAGCGTTGCCGTGTTGGCTTCCAGCCCTATGCTGGACACGAAAATGGAAAGGTTGCAAAGAGAGGAACCACCTCGTCACTCTGGCGTTTCTTTCCTTGTTCCTATGCATCCACTGGAGCGGGGCGTGATCAGTCACAAGGGTAAACCGCCGCCCCAAGAGATAGTAGCGGAGAGTCTCCATAGCCCATTTTATCGCCAGACATTCCTTTTCAACAACAGCGTACTTTTGTTCCCTGGGGAGGAGCTTCCGGCTGAGGTACAAGATGGGGTGCTCCTCCTCCCCTACCATCTGGGAAAGGACGGCACCGAGTCCCACCTCCGAGGCGTCCGTCTGCAGGATGAATTCCTTCTCGAAGTCTGGGGCCATGAGTACTGGATGGCAGCATAGGGCTGTCCGTAAATCTGCAAATGCTGCTTCCGCCGCATCCGTCCACTTCACTATCTCGGGGCCCCGAGCTTTTATCAGATCCGTCAATGGCCCGGCTCTTGTGGCAAAATGAGGGATGAATCTCCGATAGTATCCAACTAAACCCAAAAATGCTCTGACCTGCTTTTTGCGGATTGGTCGAGGCCAATCTTGTATTGCCTCCACCTTGTTCCACTGGGGCTTTACCACACCTCTCCCTACGACATGCCCGAGGTATTTGGCCTCAGCTAGTCCTATCACGCATTTCAGAGGATTAGCGGTGAGACCAGCCTTTCGCAAAGCGTCCAGCACTGCTTCCACTTTGTCTAGGTGTGTCTCCCAATCAGGGCTATGTATAACTATGTCGTCTAGATAGGCGGCGGCATAGTTGGCATGCGGTCGTAATAACTTATCCATCAGTCTTTGGAATGTGGCAGGGGCCCCATGGAGTCCGAAAGGGAGGACAGTGTACTGGAACAGGCCATCGGGCGTAGAGAAGGCAGTCTTTTCCCTGGCATCCTTGGCCAGGGGTATTTGCCAATATCCTTTGGTCAGATCTAGGGTGGTTAGGTATTTGGCCTTGCCTAACTGATCAACCAGCTCGTCAATGCGTGGTATCGGGTAGGCGTCGAAGTGGGATACTTCATTCAATTTCCGGAAGTCATTACAAAACCTCAGGGTGCCATCAGGCTTGGGGACTAGTACAATCGGACTGGACCACTGGCTGTGGGATTCTTCAATGACCCCGAGTTCCAGCATCTTCCGCACTTCCATCCTAATTTCCTCCCTCTTAGCTTCCGGTATTCGATAGGGTCTTATCGTTACCCTTACTCCGGGGTTGGTGACAATATGATGTTGGACTAGTGTCGTTCTACCTGGTTGGGTACAAAATACGTCCTGGTTCCGGTGGATCATTTCAATGACTTCCGTCCGTTGTTCTGGGGTTAAGTCAGGAGATATCTTTACCTGCTCCTGTGGGCCGTCTGCCTGAGGTAGAGCTCCTCGAGTGACCAGACACGTCTCTCTGTCATGCCAGGGCTTCAGTAAGTTGATGTGGTAGATTTGCTCTGGCTTCCGGCGGTCTGGTTGTCTAACCTTATAATTCACTTCCCCAATGGCTTCCACTATCTCATATGGTCCGTGCCAGCTGGCTAGGAGTTTGCTTTCTGTGGTCGGCACTAACACCATCACCCGTTCCCCCGGCTGAAATCTTCGTACTTTCGCCCGACGGTTGTAGTATGTCCGCTGTGCCTCTTGTGCTTTTTCCAAATGTTCACGTACTATCGGGGTTACTCGAGTTATCCGTTCTCTCATCTGTGTCACATGCTCAATAATATTCTTTCCTGGGTTGGGTTGTTCCTCCCAATCCTCCTTGGCGATATCTAAAATCCCGCGTGGGTGGCGTCCATATAAGAGTTCAAAGGGAGAAAAACCCGTGGACGCCTGGGGAACTTCCCGTATAGCGAACATTAGATACGGTAAAAGAGTGTCCCAGTCTTTTCCATCCTGTGCTACCACCTTCCGGATCATACTTTTAAGGGTTCGATTAAATCTTTCAACTAGTCCGTCTGTTTGTGGATGGTAGACTGAGGTCCGAATGGCTTGTATACGGAGCAGGGCACATAAGTCTTTCATTAGTTTTGACGTAAACGGGGTTCCCTGGTCTGTCAGGATCTCCTTAGGGATGCCCACTCTGGCGAAAACCTGTAGTAGTTCTTTAGCTATTGCCTTAGACGTGGGGTTTCTTAAAGGGATGGCCTCTGGATATCGCGTGGCATAGTCAAGGATGACTAGTACGTTTCGGTGGCCCCGTGCCGACTTTTCTAGTGGGCCCACTATGTCCATAGCTATCCTCTCGAAAGGGACATCAATAATAGGTAAAGGTACTAGTGGGGCCCGCAAGTGAGGTCGGGGGCTATGCAACTGGCATTCAGGGCAGGAGGCACAATAACGCTGGACTTCTGCTTGTATCCCTGGCCAATAAAACCTTCTTAGGATTCTATCCAGCGTCTTGTCTACCCCTAGATGTCCTCCAAATAAATGACTGTGAGCTAGCTCTAGTACGGCCCTTATGTGTTTCCGTGGGACTAGGAGTTGCTCTACTTCTTCCCCTCGTATTTGCTCTATTCTGTACAACAGATCACGTTTGAGCACGTAATATGGCCTTGGGCCTTTGACTTTTCCTTCTACAGGCACTCCATTTATTTCCACTACCTCCTCCCTCACGTTCGCATATAATGGATCTTCGGCCTGGTCCTGCCCAAAGGTCTCACGTGCATTACTGAACTGACCTAATTCCAGGGGGCCTATTTCAACTCTTCCCCCTGGGGTGCTCCCACTTGGGCCAGGAACCTCCTCTGAGTCCTTCGTGGCCCGAACCATCTCCTGGTTTCCTGGGCGGGTTCGCCTACCCACAAGGGAAGTCTTTTGATTAGCTGCCAGAATCCTGGTCCCTAACTTTTTAGCCGCCCTTCGTTCTCGCCTAGCCCTGCGGGGTTTTCCAGGGGATGAGAATAATTCTGGAGCAAATTCAGCAAACATTGGGGCGAGGCTATCTTTAGTTGCCTCTGTCTCAACCTGGGGGTTGCTACCCTCTCCTGCCTCTATCGGGGTCAGTAAGTTCTCAAACCCAGGGAAGTCTCTCCCAATCAAAACAGGATAAGGGAGCTTGGGGACTACTCCTGCAGAAACTCTGGTGGTATTCCCCTGGATTTCAATCCGTACTGGAATTGTAGGGTAAAAATTCACGGTGCCATGTACGCATGTTACCCCTGTGCTTTTGGCCCGAGTTAGTTGGTCTGTTCCCACCAACTTTCCCGAGACCAACGTGACAGCACTCCCAGAATCTATTAATGCTATGGTTTTTATACCATTCATTTTTACAGGTCTGGTAAATCCATGTGAGGTCAATGTAACCCCTACCAGGTTGATCAGGCCACATTGTTCCCCATAATTCCCCAGATTACACTGCATAGGCACCTCCTTGTTGGGACATTGGGCTGCTATATGCCCCAATTCCCCACATTCATAACACCGTCCCCTCATTCCGGTTATCACCCTCTGCCTGGGGCTAGTTGGCCGGCCCCCCACCACTCTTCCCAAACCCCCAGGTCCCTTTCTGGCCTTGAGCCATTCCTCGCTGTCGTTCCTCCCGGTTATAGTTTTCCCAGAGTTCTCGACAGTCCGGGGCCTTGCGTTTGGGATTGTCTTCCTGGGTTGCCGTGTCTCCCCGCTTGGGGTCTGGAACAGTTCGCGGGCTGCCAGTTGTCTTTCCACGAGGGAGACCAACTCATCATAGGTAGAGGGGTCATTCTGACCCACCCAAGTCCTGAGACCTGGTGGTAGCCCCCGCATATACCGGTCCAATATTAGTACCTCCATCATCTCCTCAGAGCTATGGGCCTCAGGGCGCAGCCATTTCCGGGTCAGGTGGATCAAGTCAAACAATTGTGATCGGGGTGTCTTGTCCTCCATATATCGCCATTCATGGAACTTCTGGGCTCGCAGTGCCGTTGTTACTCCGAACCTGGCCAGGATCTCTGCCTTTAGCTGGGAATAGTTTGCTGCAGCTTCTGCAGACATATCGTAATAGACCTTCTGGGCTTCCCCACATAGGAATGGGGCAAGGATACCAGACCATTGTTCTCGGGGCCAGGCCTCCCGCAGGGCTGCTCTCTCAAAAGCCAGGAGGTATGCTTCCACATCATCCTCCCGGGTCATTTTCTGTAAGCAATGGCTAGCCCGTATGGTCCGGGTCCCTTCCCAGTGGTGATTCTGTTCCATAAGGGTCTTCATCTGGCTCACCAGATCTCTCAGCAGGGCTCGGTCCTGAGCAGCCTGACTCAGCAACAGCTGATTGGTCTCTTGCTGCAATCTAGTCGCCTCTTGTTGGGCGGTTGCTTGGACCCTGGTAGCCTCCTGTTGGGCTGCGGTGGCATGTATAAGGGCCTTGACCACGTCGTCCATCTTAAGGGTGGGAGGGTTATGTCTCCCCCTGGACTATGTCCCCAGCGCGAAAATCCCACCCCTGACACCACGTGTGGCAAATTGCCGGTACTGTTCTGCTGGGTCTCGCGCTTTCTCTTCTCTGATGTAGGTTCAGGGCGCTATTGCTTGCCTCTGAACCAGTTCTTAATCACTCCACTAGTGTCCTTGGAGGAGGGGAGTGGAGAGGGAGGGACCTGGGCCCGCCCTCTACTCCAGGTCCCAACCCAGGGGCCCTGGGGGTTGTGGTGAACCACTTGACTTAGCGGTTCCTTCCCCTGGGTTCCTTCCCTCTCATACCCTTCAGCTTGTGAAGGACTTCTTGCCTCTCTTCTACACAAGCCTGTTGCCCCTTACCTAGGGTTTCTTTTGGGCTTCACAATCCACCGCAGCACTCCTCCAAACCTTCTATTTCTCTCTGGTCAAACTCTTCTCTTCTGGAACCTGCACTCTGCTCCAGTCCAACCTTTCTCCTTCAACTACCACACCCTGTCTGACTGAAGCAGGGGTTTTTATCACATGACTGGAGTCAGGTGCTCTAACTGAAGTCAGGTGCTCTAATTGGAGTCAGGTGCTCTACCTGAAGTCAGGTGCTCTAATTGGAGTCAGGTGCTCTAACTGAAGTCAGGTGCTCTAATTGGCGACAGCTGTTCTAGTTAATCTAAAGCAAACCTTCCTCCCTTGGCAGGGAATAAGGCCCCCTGCTAACACTCTTATGCTGCCCTCTGGCCATGCTGTATCACAGTATGCATACCCTGGCTAGCCAAAGAAGGCAGTTTAAGCCCCAGATCACCCAGTAACGTCCCTTCCCACCTAGACCCAGGCAGGACTTCTCCCATCGGAGAAGCAGGTACTCTCAATGTAGACCATCACATCCCCCCTCTGGACAGGGTCAAGGACAATCCAAGCCACCCCCAGGCCCTATGTGCCCATTTTGAAGGTGCGCCCGAGGATGGACTACCAGCTCACACCCCGGACAATTACCCATTTCTGAACTGTCTGTCCTGTTTCTGCCATGCCTGGTCCCATATTACATTGGACCGTTGGGTCCTCCACATGGTGCAGATGGGATATTCTATCCATTTCCGTTCCATCTCGTCCTCCCACCCCCCCTTCCTTGTCCATCTTCAGGGACCCTTCTCATGAGCAGCTCCTTGTCCAGGAGGTTCGATCCCTCCTTACCCTAGAGGCAGTGGAGGAAGTGCCTCAGGAGCTCAAGGGCAGGGGTTTCTACTCCCTTTATTTCCTTGTCCCCAAGGCAAAGGGAGTCCTAAGACCTATTCTGGACCTCAGGGAGCTCAACAAGCACATGGTCAACCTGAAGTTCTGTATGGTCTCCTTAGCCACTGTTATTCCCTCGCTGGATCTGCGATACTGGTATGCAGCCCTTGATATGAAAGACACGTACTTTCACATTTCAATTACTCCATCTCACAGACATTTCCTCTGTTTCATGGTGAGCAAGATGCACTATCAGTTCACAGCCCTCCTGTTCGGCTTGTGCACAGCTCCTCGCGTCTCTGCCAAGTTCATGGTGGTCATGGCAGCTTTTCTTCGCTGACACCATGTGCATGTCTTCCTGTACCTCGACGACTGGCTTATACAGGGCCAGTCTTACCAACAAGTCCGGTCTCAAGTGCAAGTGGTCATGGACACATTCAGTCGCTTGGGCATCATGCTGAATGTCAGCAAGTCTGTCCTCTCCCCTACTCAAACAATAGAGTTCATCGGGGCAGTCCTGGATGCAAACTAAGCGCGGGCTTTCCTCCCGGAGGCCCGGCACCTGGCTATAGCAAGCATAATTACCAACCTCTGCAGGTTTCCCACCACCACAGCAAGGCAGTGTCTCTGGTTGCTGGGTCACATGGCATCCTGTACCTACATGGTGCAACACACCAGGCTAAGACTCAGGTCTCTCCAGATGTGGTTAGCATCAGCTTATCCATGGGGCCATGACAGTCTAGATATGATGCTCACGGTCCCAGAACACACACTTGACTCCCTACGCTGGTGGCTGGATCCCCGTATGGTGGATGCCAGGGTCCTGTTCCATCCCCCTCAACCCACCTTGACCCTGGTTACAGACGCATCTGCCCTGGGATGGGGGGCCCACCTTGGGAGCCTGACAATGCAGGGCCTATGGCACGAAAGCAAGCTGTCATTACACATCAATATGAAAAAGCTCAGGGCGATTCGCCTTGCGTGTCAAGCCTTCCTTCCTCACTTACAAGGCCACTGCGTAGCAGTCCTAACGGACAACACCACGGCAATGTTCTACCTGAGCAAACAAGGAGGACCCTGGTCATCGCCGCTCTGCCAAGAAGCCCTCCTTCTGTGGGAAGTCCGTTTAGTCCCCTCCATCACCCTTCAGGCCTCGCACCTGCTGGGTGTCCAGAACGTACTGGCGGACAGCTTGAGCAGGCGTTTTCTCACGCATGCATGGTTGATCCGCTTGGACATCATTCACTCTGTTTTCCGCATCTGGGTTAGGGTTTGTTTGCAACTTGTTTACTTCGTAGACCAACAGGAAGTGCCCAGCCTTCTGTTCCTTCTGGGGTCACAGCCCGGGCTCGATAGCAGATGCCTTCCAGATCATGTGGTAGACCAACTCCTTTACGCCTTCCCGCCATTTCCACTGGTCCATGAGGTGCTCCTCTAGGTCTGCCGGGACAAGGCGGACGTCATACTGGTGGCCCCTGCCTGGTTGCGCCAGTGTTGGTACCTGCTGGACCTGTCAGTTCGAGCTCGCCTACATCTTCCTCTCAGCCCTGACCTCCTCTTTCAGAACCACGGTCGTCTCCTGCACCCGGACCTTCAGTCGTTCCACCTCACGGCCTGGAGGATCCGTGGCTGAGCCAGGCTGAATGTGCCTGTTCGGACTTGGTAAGGAGTGTGCTCCTGGAAAGTCGCTAGCTGTTGACTAGGCTCACCTATGAGGGCAAGTGGAAGAGATTTTCCAGCTGGTGCACTCAGCAGCAGGTGCCCCCGCTCCAGGCTTCAATCCCGTGTATCTTGGACTACCTGATGTTCTTGAAGGCCTTTGGATCCCTTAAGGTTCACCTTGGGGCCATCTCTGCATTTCACCCAGGCGCATACTTAGTTAAAATGTGAAAACCTTTTGTTTTTTTTTCACATTTACCTGGAGATTAGTACTATTACAAAAACCCTCTAAAATACCCAGATTTTTAATCATTCCTTGATATGAGCTACTTAAAATTGCCACGTCATCGGCAAAACCCAATGACGTGACACTATTGCCTTGGACATAAAAACCACTCCCTTCTGATTCTAATCTAATTAGAAGGGGATCCATAGCAATATTAAATAAAACAGGGGACAAAGGGTCATCCTGTTTGACCCCTCTTCTAATTAAAATAGACTCAGAATATTCTATCACCCACCCACACCCTCGTTGTGCAATTATCATAGGTCTCTAATAATTTCAATAAAATGTTCATCTACTCCCAACCTTTTAAGACCAGCTATTCTGTGTCCATGTCCTACAGAGTCAAACGCTTTAGCCAAATCTACAAATACTGTGGCTATTTCATCTCCATTGCATTTGGCTCCTTTTTGCACAGCCGGTCGTGTGGCATTTCCTCAAAGGTCTGGAGAAAACCCATCCTCCAACGAAGCCACCTGTGCCTGCATGGGACTTTAACTGGTCCTCTCTTGCCTAATGGGCCCTTCTTTTGAGCCGCTGGTCTCATGCTCACTTCTCTACCTCTCCTGGAAGGTCACCTTCCTCATGCCCATCACTTCCGCATGCCGGGTGTCAAAACTACGGGCTCTCACGTCTGAGCCGCCCTATACCATTTTTCATAAAGTTCAACTAGGACCTCACCCAGCCTTTCTGCCAAAAGTGGTGTCCCATTTTCATGTGAGCCAGGATATCTTCCTGCCGGTTTTCTACCCAAAACTGCATGCTGACCTTTGGGAACAGCATCTCCATTCTCTGGACGTTCAGAGGCGCTCACCTTCTATATAGATTGAACAAAGCTATTCCGTAGAACAACCCAGTTATTTGTCACCATCGCAGAGCGGATGAAAGACACCCCAGTTTCCTCTCAGCTAATATCTTTGTAGGTCACCGGGTGTATTTGTACCTGCTACAACTTGGCAAACGTCCCTCCACCAGCTGTCATGGCTCACTCCATGAGCGGTCAGGCATCGTCAGCTGCCTTTCTGGCACACATTCCCCTTCAGGAAATCTGCAGGGTTGCCATGTGGGCCTCAGTCCACACCTTCATGTCCCACTGCGCCATCATCCAGCACTCTCGGGATGTTGCAGCTTTTGGCAGAGCAATTCTTCAATCTGCTATTCCTTGACTCCGATCCCTCCTCTGAGGTAAGGCTTGGGAGTCGCCTAATTGGAATGGATATGAGCAAGCACTCGAAGAAGAGAAAACTGTTACTCACCTTTGTAACTGTTGTTCTTCGAGATGTGTTGCTCATATCTTTTCCATTCCCCCCTCCCCCCAACTTTCCCCTCTGTTGGAGTGGCGTCAAGAAGGAACTGAAGTGAGGTCAGACCGGCAGGGTCTTACATAGAACGCCATATCGGCACCACTCCAGGGGGCTCCCAGCCGGCCCGACAGGTAGTTACTAGGGAAAAGTTTCCGACATCCGTGCACGCGGCACGCACACACTTAACTGGAATAGACGTGAGCAACACATCCTTGAAGAACAACAGTTACAGAAAGGTGAGTAACCGTTTTTTGTGTTACAACACATCTTTCAGCTTATCAGAGCATTTTTCCTGTAAGCCTTGGAACTATGAAGGAGCCAAGCTTGGAGGTAGAGGACCCACAGGTTGGGGTGAAGGGTCAGCCCATTGTTTTGAGAGAGCGGTGAGGGATGAGCTGAAGAGAAACAGGACGGCATATTGCCATCTGCATCAGGTAAGGGAGCCAGACTTGTCATGGTCAAGAGGGGCAATCAGAATAACTCTTGCTTTATCTTGTTGAATTTTCAACACAATCTTGGATAGAGTAGGAAACTGGGAAAAGACGTACAAGTGGGCCCTATCCCATGGGAAGATGAGAGCAACTGCCAGTGAATGTTTCCCCAGGTCAACCCTGGAGCAGTAACAAGGACCTTTCTTGTTCCGTTAAGTAGCAAAGAGATCCATAGTCAGGGTTCCCCAAAGGGCGGATATCTCTTGAAGGACCTCTGAATTCAGTACACACTCATTGTGAGAAAATTCCAGCTGAGACTGTCGGCTGTCACGTTCTGTGTCCCTGATAGATAGATAGCTGAGATGAGCACTGAAGGAACAAAATGGACACTATGTAGAATCAGGCAGGTGGGTTTATTATGCACAGCACAGGTGGAGTGTCACTTTGCTTATTAGGCTCAAAGCACTGCCAAACAATTGGTTACAATGGATTATATGGAATTTTCATGGGCAGAGGGAAATGACGGGGTAGGAGGTCTAGAGCCCCTGGATAGGTCTAGCAGCAAGATAATATAAACACAGTAGCCAATAGTCTAAAGATTACATAATGTCTCCGCCCATGGTTTCGGGTTAACATATAACATGTGTGATGGGGCAAGGCCAGATGGCTACAGTAAAGTACTGAGAAACAGGTATGTTAGCCCCAGGCTAAACAAATCCCTAGGACCCTGGTAACCAAATGGCAGTTGCTCCAGGTTAATCAAGGCACCTGGAGCCAATTAAGATCTTTCTAGAAGGCAGTAGAGATAGCTAGTTTAATTAGAACACCTGCAGCCAATCAAGGCAGGCTAATCAGGGCACCTGGCTTTAAAATGGAGCTCACTCCAGCCAGGCAGGGAGGAGCTGGAGGAGAAGGAGTGTGTGTGAGGAGCTGGGAGCAAGAAGGCAAGGAGCTGAGAGTGAGAGAGTGAACTGCTGGAGGATTGAGGAGGACAAGTGTTATCAGACACCAGGAGGAAGGTCCTGTGGTGAGGATAAAGAAGGTGTTTGGAGGAGGCCATGGGGAAGTAGCCCAGGGAGGTGTAGCTGTCATGCAGCTGTTACAGGAGGCACTATAGACAGCTGCGATCCACAGGGCCCTGGGCTGGAACCCGGAGTAGAGGGCGGGCCCGGGTTCCCCCCAAACCTCCCAACTCCTGATCAGACACAGGAGGAGCTGACCCAGACTGTGGGTTCCACAAGAGGGGAAGATCACTGAGGTGAAAAAATCCGCCAATAAGCGCAGGACCCACCAAGGTAGAGGAGGAACTTTGTCACACATGTTAGTACACAGGTGTTTTCCTTTAAACAATGTATGAAGTGTTTGAGTATAAAATATATATGTTAAATTATGATTTGGGTCCATAGGAATGAGGTAGCCCTTCTGATTGTCCAACAGGGACATTCCTGGGGGTAAAAGCAAAAAGACATTGAAAAGTACATGGCAATAGAAATTGTTTTTCAAGTTGCCCATTGTGTTTCTAAAGGCAGATGCTGGCATCTGGGAGGGAAGATGTCATATCTCATACTGACATGCGTGAAGCTCTTCCATAAACTCAAGGTTGGTATGTGGGGAGAGCATGGCTATCTTTTCCTGCAAAAAGAGTGGACAAGAACAGACACAGGGCCCCTTTCAATCCTTTGGTCTGTTTGCAGCTTCAGATAAGAGTGCCTATTACTGCTCCCCATCTGGTGTTTTGTTGATTATGCTTATTGTAGTAAAAAGCAAGGTTGTCTCTTGTTTGTTCTGCTTCTCTTAGCAAATATTGTTCATTATATGCTAAGCTTCTCGGCCTCTTGACCAAACTCTGGACTTCAGGCCTGTAAAAAGCTGCTGATGTAGCCTGTTTCAGGATTTTATGTAGCTCATGGATTTTGGCCCTTCAAACACATCGTGATGGGTACATCAGTTCCAAAGTTTGACTGCTGTCTTGTAGAGGGAGGGAGATCTGGCAGTTCCTTGGCAGTCTATACAAAACATATAGGTCACATTAAGTCCATCATGACCTTTGTGTGTTGTTTTTGATGAAATGCAGAAAGTGTGCACAGGCACTCCTGACAGCTCTTAGCCCCAAAAGAGTGAAATGGAAGGTCATTTCTGTGGAAGGCCATTTGTCTTGAGCCTTGTGGCTGTGTAGGTGATCTTCCCAGTGTATTAGGGAGACGTGTCCCAGGGTGGTGAATGTGGGTAGCAAGAGGAAAGCTCTTGCTTGTACTGGGTCAAGCTTGGTGTTGATAAAGTCTAGTCACTGTACTGGGGATAGTATGCCACTACAATGAAGAGAACCTTGGAGAATACCCTGTGTGGAGCAGTCTGTACTGAAAATGATCCTGCCCCAAAGGTAAGCAGCAGGAAATCTCCTGTACGATGGTTGTGTTGAGATATGGAAGTAGGCACCCTGTAGGTTCAAGGCTAGAAATCAATCTCCTTGCTCTAGAGCTGGTCCTAACTGCTGTGAGTAGGACAAGGTGAGTTCTGAGTGGCATGACAGGTGTATAGATGGTAGCTGATGCTGTAAGGTAGCATTGTTCAGGCCCTCAACCAGCTCATCAAAAGTGCTTATAAGAGGCAGTTTGAGAGGTCATGGACTGGGGTGCAGACTGTTCCCACTTTTGAGCCCTGGTCCTCTTACACTGTGGCTTATAACAGCACTCAGATGGTGGGTATTGAGAAGATTGTGACCTGTGGTGTGGTTGAGAGGTGTATCTTCTCTTCTGTCCCACAGTGTAACATGGTGTGAGAATCCTTCACGATGTGGAGATAAATCTGTCTTCTCCACAAAGAGTTTTGCCCTTCAAACTGGAAGTCTGTAGCTCTTTGGGAAATCTAGAGAGGTATACCCCCCAAAAAAACCCACAACCCGCCTCAGTACCACTGTCATGGAGACTGGGCAGGCAGCTGTAAATCTCATCCAGTTCTGTCTCTAGGACCAGTCTGGCTATTAACTGACTGTCTCTAAGAATGGTTTGAATCTGTTCTTTTTGTATTTCCAGTAATGTTCCAGAAACACACTGGGTTTCCCATAATTAATAAAAATTGTTTTTGGCCATGACAGTTTGGTTATTCATGACTCTAAACAGTAATGTTGTCGATGAATACACCATCTTGCCAAGCCTGATCGTATGGAGTTGACACGGCATCATGTTGCTTACTTCGTGCATTAACCGCATCCACTATGATGGAGTTGGGTTGCGGACGTTGAAAACAAAGTCTGCCTCTTTGGGTAGAGATGTAGCGGGGTTTATTATTGTTTTTTACACTCTGTTGCTGGTTGGTGCGATGGAGTCTGGTATCTACCAGATGACTTTGGTAGGATCTGGAATTGCCTCATTAATTGGGAGGACAGTTCTAGATGAGAAGGTGGTGTGCAGAATTGACACCAACTTGTGAGTATCTGCCACCTCCTGTAGGGGAATCTGCAGCTCGTCTGCCACCCTCTTGGTAAGATCCCAAAAGTTTTTAAAATCTTCCCCTAGTGATGAGGGGTGGGCAGCACAGCCTCATCTGGGAGAGATGAGAGAAGTGTGCTGGAGAGGTAGCTTCCTCTTCGGGTTCTTTTTCCTGTTCTGAAAAAGCTTCCTCCCGTGCTGACTCAGGTGCTCTGGACAGTCAGGCTGTAGCAAACCATCTGGTGGACTCTCCCTGAGAGACACTGGTGACAGTCGCGATATGTGTGTGTATGTTGCCCAAGAATTACAACATGGCCTTGGGGGGTAGAGGGAGGAAGGTGGGCATGGAGTCCTAGTACCAAGTAATGGGGATTGTGGTTCTTCCCCAATCATCAGGTCTCCAGAACACGTGTTACCATGGGCTCATGTGGTACCACAGAGCAGTGTGTGTAGTATGTTGTCAGTATCAATGGGTGGGAAGGTGCAGAAACTTCCTTGATGATGGTACAGTGATTGTCCCCTGTCCTTAGGGGGTGATATCCCCAGGGCATCGTCCCACGGGAGTGGTGCTGCAGAGCAGAGCTCACAGCAGGGGACTCCTTCTGGGTCCCTGCTTCAGAGCTGCTGGTATTGTCCTACCGAGATGAGCACTCTGGGGAGCCCCACTGGCTGGCCAGCTACTTGGAACCCATGTGTTGGGATTGGTGATGAGATGGGGAGCCCCACTGGCTGGCCAGTTGGTCGGAGGAGCCCTTTTTACGAGCCTTTCTGGGGGAGTCTGCTGGTGGCTTTTTTTCTCCTCGTCACAACTTGACCCCTTTTGAAGTGAAGGCTCCGGGAATGATCTGGGGTCAGCACCCACCAGAGTCCCCTGCTGACTGAAGTGTTTTCTCCATAGGGAGGAGTTTTAAAGGCTGCCATTTTAGCTGTGGCAGGTGAAGCACCTCTGTGAGGCTCTCCCAGGCACAGGGAGTGTGTCTGTCCATGAGAGGAACTGACTCCTGGCAGGAGAGGCACCACTTGGAGCAGAGAGAGCCAGGCCTACCCCGGGCAGGGGGATATCATCCTCTAGCAGAGAGAAATGAAGAAGAATGTCTTCTTTACTCAATTTTTTTTTTTCAGTTTAAAAAAAAAAAAATCTACTAGATGCCTGGGGAGGGAGGGCAATGTCGGGGGGGAGGGTTCCCTCTCTTTCTCTCTCTCTCCTTTTTTTTTTTTTTTTAACCCAAAGGAATGGAATGAAATGAAATAAACTCTAGCCTAACTACTTTTAAGGAGAACAAAGGTAACAAAACACACTGCTTATGCTAATGACAGAGGGGGCCATTCTAGCTAGTTCTTCTCCCTGCTGCCATGGCCCCAGCAGCGGGGTGGCAGGGCTGTTAGACCTGCCATGTTAGGGGGAGCAGGTAGAACCCGGCAGCCTGCCCAGCCCTGGCTACCTTTGGGGTTCGTGTGCAGACGGGGGCTAATTCTGTCCAACCTGCGCTGAGGTCAGGCCGGTGCCAGCTGTGGGGACGGTTACTGGGGTTGGCTTCGGCCCCCAGCAGGCACTGAGCTGCCGTTACTGGCTTGGTCTGACTCCCCCGCAGCGATTCGTGGGGGTGTGGGGCTGGCTGCACACCCTACAGGGGCCTGGTTTGCAGAGGGGGGTGCCCGGCTCGCCTTTCCAGGTGAGAGCGTTGGGCCCTTTCCAGGTGTCTCAGGCTGGGATCCTCATGTCACTGGAGAACATACAACCCTTCTAGTTCTCTCTGTGTGGGGGGTGGGGGTGTGCAAGGGTGTTTGGGACCCTGGATGTTCTCATAATTCCCCTGCCCCCCCCCCCAGCTGCACCTACATCTCCCTGCTTCTGTTTGCTGAGCCAGGGCATGCTGTGCTCCCTCTCTGGTTTTCCTCCTGCCCCCAATACCCCATGTCCCCCCACACCTCCTGACAGCCCACAGGGAAGCCATCTGCCCTGGGCAGCCTGCTTTGGGTTCCCAGCAAACCCTAGCAGGTGGGGCCACCTTAGCCAAGGGCAGTGTCTCTGCCATCTGCCCAGCTGTAGGGAAATGGCAGCCATCTAAACACAGCCCCATGGGAGATGGCAGCCGTCTTGAAGAGGAGCAAAACCACTGGAGTTTGCTCCTGAGCAACCCTGGGACAGGCTCCTGAGTGCCGGGTGGTTCCTGGAGTTGTATGTTAAAAACTGGAATATTAAGATAATGGGAACCTTAAAACCCCACATCAGGCACTTGTGGGGCAGAGGTGCTGCTGGGTGGGGTCGGTGTGAACGGGGAGGGGCAGAGGGACCCTGTGCAATTGCTCCAGCCAGAGAAGAGTTAAGGGTGGGGGCCCTGTTCCCTCTCTCCTGGCAGGGCAGGTCCCATCACAACCCCTCTGGCTGCAGCCCTGACTGTGTCGGGGTCCCTCCAGAGAGCAGGGGCTGGGCTGGGGATGTGGGGGCTGACCCCCAGAACAGGTGGGGCAAGGGGCTGGTCAGAGGGGCAGTGACCGCAGTGTGAGGGGATAAGGGTTGGGAGCAATGGTGGGGGTGGGGGGGTCTTTCCCCTGCCACAGCCAGAAACCCACCTGCCCCCAGTGGGTACATGTGGGGCTCTGTGAGTCTGGGGGGCACAGGGCCGAGGGGGACCCCAGGCTGCAAACAGTACTGGGGCTTAGGGGTGTTAGCAGCCCCTTGTGGCTTTAATCTTGACCCAGCCCTGGGCCCCGGCACTGTGTGTTTCAGGATTTCACACTTACCAGCTGAAGTGTGGCTGTGAGCTCTGGGGTGATGGCTCCATCGGGGGGTTTTACCAGTTTGCCTACGACGGGCAAGACTTCGTCAGCTTCGATAAGGACCGGGAGACCTGGGTGGCAGCAGATGACGGGGCTCAGGTCACCAAACGGAAATGGGATGCTGACAGGAGCGACGCTCAGATACAGAATCTACCTGGAGCGAGAGTGCATTAAGTGGCTGGGGAAGTACCTGGAGTACGGGAAGGGGATGCTGCAGAGGAGAGGTGAGGGGGCACATCAGGCCCCGGAGGTCACTGAATAGGGTGTATCCTCACTTCAGAGATCACTCCCCATGTCCATCATGCTGAGCGTTGTCCCTGCCAGGATGTTTCTGTTCCCCCATCAGGTGAGGCCCCAGCATTGCTGCAGGATCCCACCCTCAGATCCCCCCAGCTGAGCAGAGCCCCTTGGGGTGCCTGTGCCGTGGTTGTGTGTATCAGAACCAGACGTGAGAGTGCGGCTGCACGAGGTCCCGTCCCTCTGGCCAGGGATGGGGCAGTGCTGTCCCTTGTGGTGCATTGTCAGGGCCAGGGCTCTGGCTGGAAGGGAGAGCAGTGTGTGGTCACTGGGCTGAGAGGTGTGTGTGTTGTGGGGGGACTCAGCTGCCAGGTTTCCCAGTACAGGAGGCTGCGCCGGTGCCTCCCACAGGGGTTCCAGCCCCCTCTGTTGCTGCGGCAGTGCATGATCCAGCTCAGGGAGTTCCCTCTAACTCCATCTCTCCTTCCCCCCAGAGCCACCGCGGGTGCAGGTGAGTGACCGGCCGAGCCGGGACGGGCTCACCACCGTCTCTTGCCAAGTCCACGGCTTCTACCCGCGGAACGTGGACGTTGTGTGGCTGAAGGAGGTGGCCGTGCCACAGAAGACAAACCGTGGGGATGTGGTTCCCAGCAGGGACGGGACCTACCGGACCCGGGCCACCATCGAGATCAACCCCAGCAATGAGACCAATTATACCTGCTGCGTCAAGCACCCCAGCCTGGTGCGGGATCTGAGAGTGCACTGAGGTAAGAGGGGGACTGGCCCTGGGATGGGCAGAAAGAGTTTTGGGGGGGATTATGGGGGCACTTATGGGTGGGGTGACTAACCCCTGGGATGGGGGGGAGGGGATTTCAGGGGGAGACACAGGACACCAATGGGGGTTGGGGGGTTATGGGGCACGAATGGGGGGCAGGGGGACTGACTGTGTAACAAGGGAAGAGGGTTTGGGGTTCCCCTGTTCACTGGCCCATTCCCATTTCAGTGCTCAAGTCCAATGTGATGCTGATCGTGGGTGTCGTTATTGGGGTTCTTGTGCTGGTCGCTGCCGTTGCTGGAGCCGTTGTCTTCCTCAGTAAGTGCCGGGTGGGGCACCGACGCGCCGTCTGTGCCAAGCCGTGATGACGTGCCCATCACCCTAGAGCCTGGGCTGGGATTGCTGACCTGCTCTGGCTGGGCCCCTGCATCCACTCCTACAGCCCCTGGCGTCACTGCTGTGTGGCTGCCCCGCTCTGCTGCTGGGCCCAGGGCTGCCCCGTGGAGGAACAAAGGGGCAGTTTGCTCTGGGCCCCCAGCCGCGGAAGTTGAGTGGTGCTGAACTGGCAGATGGGGTCACAGCCCCACACCTGAGTCTGTGCTGTGACCCCGTGCGCCAATCGCAGGGCCAAGAGTGGGGAGCCCCCCAGGACAGGAGCCCCCAAGGCAGCATGAATGTGAGGCGGGGTTGCTCTCTGCCCCTTATCATCTGGGTCTCCCCCTGTGTTTTTACACCTTTGGGGGGACTTCAGATTCTGCCCCAGGCCCCCAAAACTCTATGTGGCCCTGGCCGGGCCAGAGCCACCAGTCTGAAAGCCAGGGAGGAAAATGGTTCGTACAGAGCCTGTCGTCCTGCCCCGGGGATGGGCCGGGCCCCTGGGTTCTGGGCCGTGGGCACAGATCACAGCAGGTTCCTGCCGCAGGAGCAGCCGCACTCACTGCAATCTGCCTTCTCTCTGCAGGGAAGAAGAACAGCGACTACAAAGCGGCTCCAGGTAAGTGCTGAGCCTCTCCCCCGTCCCTGTCGCTGTGTGACCCGGTATGTGGCAGCCTGGGGCCAGTCCCAGGAGACCTTCCCTAGCCCCCCACGGCTGGGGAGCTGCAGCAGTGGGACTGGCCAGTGACACTAACGCCTGGCTGCTCTGTGTAGTTTGCCCATCACCATGGTGTCTGGGCACAACAGTAAAACATCAACACCTGGGTCAGTCACTGGGGTGTGTACGTGTATAACCAGTGTGGGGCGGGGGGAACAGGGACCCTGCGTTCCGCCAGACACTGACCCCGGCTTCCTTCTCCCCCACAGCTCACGAAGGCTCTGCCAGCTCCGGTAGGTGACGGGCGGGTGACGCTAGCCCAGGGGACGTGCTGCTCTCACTGAGGCTGCTGGGGGATGCACAGGACGTGTTAACACACGCTGGGGTCCCTGCTGTTTCGGTGATACAGGGGGGTTGGCTGCATGGAGAGACTGACCAGCAGAGCTGAATTACTCAGCCACAGCTGTGTTGGCCCATTTCCCCACGTAGACAAGCCCTGATTAGGCTGAGTTCAGAGGAACCTAGGGGAGTGTCAGCACCCAGCTCCCCTCGGCTGCGTTGAAATTCCCAAACCCAGTCTGTGGCAGCCCATGAGGTTGGTGGGGCCGCACACACCTTGTGCCAGACCAGCCGTGTGTGTTTCCCGTGGGGTTGGTGTGCGTCTGACCCCTCAGAGAAGCATTTTGTCCTGGCAGTGTCTGCCCTGGGTCTAACCCTGCCCCCTCCTGCTGCAGCCGGGAGTGGGGTTTGGTGCCGGTGGGATGTGTTCCTGCACTGCGGGGGGTGGGGAGGACGGGGGATGTTGGAGCTTCAGCCCCACTGATTTCAATGGGGTTTGGGCTCCTGAATCACTAAGGTGCTTCTGAGAGTCCTACCCCCGTAGGTCCAAGTCCCCAGTGGTGGGGGAGGGCGGCGCAGGGATCTGAGCCCCGGCGAGCAGTGATCAGCCCTGACTCCCGCTGGCTCACCCTGCACCGTCCCTCACACCTGGCGAAGTGCAGCCACTTGGCTGTTGCAGCATCACGCCCCCCCACCCCCCCGCAGCAGGGTAAACGCTGACACGAGGGGCGGGGGGGGGGGGATCAAGGCTGGAGATGCTAACACCCCCTTTCTCCTTCTCCATCCCAGGAAGCAACCAGGGATCGGACACCTGTGACAAGGGTAAGTGAGGGAGAGACCAGCCAGGGGGATTCAGTGGGGGAGACCCCTGCCCAAGAGTCCCCCAGACCCTGCCCCTCTGACCAGCCAGCCCCAGGGAGCCCTGCCCCTGATCTCCTTGCAGTGGGGGTGCTGAGTGCGGGGGTGGGTCTGCATCTCCCCCTGCAGGGAGGGGTTCCAGGAGCTGGACTTTGGGAGAGGGTTGGGGTGTCCCTGGTTCTAGGGGAAGGGGCTGGGATGCGTCACAGCTGCTGCGCTGGCCGCCGGGAGCAGTGATCACTGTCGACTTTACGGTTTCCTCCCCCTCGGCGCAGGGTGTGGCGCCCAGTCAGAGCTTTACCCTGAGCACCAGATGGGCCCAGTACCGTAGCTGGCACTGCTGGGTCTGCTCACCCTGACCCGGCGCTGACTGTCCGTCTCATTTCTGCAGCATAACAGAGCCCGTCGGCCCCTGTGCAGCTGGCTGGGGGATCCCAGATGGGAGGGGAGAGACGGGAGCAGATCAGGCTCCTGGGAATGCAACTGCTGATCAGCACCTTCCACAGCCTGCTTAAAGCCTTTGCCTTGATTGTACCCGAGCTGAACACCTGCCTGTGAGAGAATTGAACTTTCCTTGGCTGCAGACTGGCTGGGATTTCTGGGGTTGCTTATTGTTCGATTTCTACTATCATGGGTTTGAAAAAACTAAAACTTAAATCTACAAGGATCTTGTTTGTACAGAAAAATAACAGAGATTGGCTGGCTGGAATGAATTGTTAGCGTAGTGTTGTCTAGTGCTGTTTTCCCTAATGGAAGCATTTTACAGCAAGTCAGTGATATTGTTAACCCTCCAACAGGGAAGTCTGGGCGATGTTAAGTATAGCAAGGAAAAATGTCTTCTATTTCAATTGTACGCTTTGAATGTTGTTTGATTTGATTAACTGTTCCAATTAAATTGTCTCAACTAGTGCGAGTCAACAACTTTTCCTTAAATGCAGTAATGGGGAAAGAGTTATTTCTATCTTTCTAGTCTCTGTTCTTGTATTTTCTTGTAACTTTTTTTTTTTTTTTAAATCTATACACACAACTGAGTGGTGGGTTTATCCATTAGCTGCTTGGCTAGCTGTGATTTCAGCAGCGGAAGAGTCTGCCTGAATTTCAGCTGAAGAATCCTACAAGCCAGTGGAGGGCAGATGTTGCTTTTGACTCGGCAAACTGACTGGATTTGGAGATGACAAACTGAGACTCGGGTGAACTCATCCTAAGCTTTTGGGAACTGAGTTTCTTCTCACTGTTTCTGTGGGGACTGACTAAAGCGAATTTGTTTTCTTTATATGTATAACTGGGAGGGGTGGTGAAGCACTGGAATGGGTTCCCTAGGGAGGTGGTGGAATCTTCATCCTTAGAGGTTTTTAAGGTCAGGCCTGACAAAGCCCTGTCTGGGATGATTTAATTGGGATTGGTCCTGCTTGAGCAGGGGATTGGACTGGATGACTTCCTGAGGTCTCTTCCAACCCTAATCTATGATTCTATGAATGTGAAGATAATTAAATTATCAAATAGCCATGTTATGTTGTAAAAAATAAATTATCATTTATATTTCTTTATAATAATTTTTGTTATTTCTTTATAATAAATGTTAAATTGTTGTTTCTTAATTAAATTAATTCCTTTTGGGACTTGAATGTGGGGAAGTTGACCCTGTGCAATCCTTGCTGAAAATCCTTTGAGACTGAGCTCTGGGCCTCCAGTTGCTTTTATATTAGTGTTGGGGGGGGGGGGGGGGTTCCTGGGGCACTGAAGAAGGGCAATTTAGCAAATTTGCCCACCCAAAGGTTACATACCCACTCTGGTGCCCTAGTTTAGTTTGACTCCTTACTGACTTATGCAGTGGGCTGCTCTTAAACCGAATCCAGAGCGTCCACATGGGTTTGTGCTCTTAACTAAACTGTTTTAATCACACACCTCAGGTTAAACCAGCACAGCTTTCTCATCTAGACAGCACAGTACAGAGCTGTGGCTTCTCCTGCAGGAGACTGGTGGTGGCCGCTCTACTGAGGGGCGGTGTGATCCTAGAGGAGTGGGATCCGTACGGGGATCTCTTCTCCCCTTCCCCCCATCCTGGCAGGTGTGGCCCCCATTCTGCCCCATGGGGATGGGGTGCAGAGTCCCAAGGGCACCAGCTCCTCATCTGCAGGGGCAGACCTGAAACCATCTGTCCCCAAGTGCCCACACTGTAAAGGCTGCTTGTGTCTGTAAGCAGGGTCAGGCTGAGCTCTACTCTGACATCTGGTGGTGAATTATGGCGAGTGTGGAAAAGAATTTCAGGGGCTGATCTTGTTTGCATAGGCACACCCACCCCCCTAGCATAGCCCACGGCAGCCTAAAATGGTCACTTTGACAGCTATGGGATCCCCAATGTCTTTGTTATTGGGGCAGAAAGAATAAACTGTTACCCTGATTATGTGAACAAGGAACTATGAAACTGTTTTATGACAGAGATGTCTCACCATCAACTATGTGGCACTCGCTAGACAAGAGACATGGGTTCCAATGCCCCAGTGAATGGAGAGAGGTTGGGGACTGGTGTGTGTATGTGGTGGTGTGGGTGCTTTTTGAGGGTCTGGAACACAATTTGTACCTTTCTCTTCACTGTTGATTCTGTTAGGAGTCTAGCTAGAGGCTGCTGAGCTGAACTCCCTTTGGGCCAATAGTACACCAGCACTGGGGTTCCCCTACTACAAGCTGAGCTCACTGAGTGCTGTGTTAACTAGGGGGAGCCTGAGGATCTATTGCTAAGCAGCTGCCAGAGCTGAGCAGTTTGCAGGTCGATTGGAGCAGCCCACAGAACAGCAAGTGGAGCAGTGCAGTTTGCTGGCTGGCTGGCGGAGCGGAGCGGAGTGGCTGGTGGTGAAGGCTGCAGCAGAACTCCATGGAGAAGCAGGGCAGTTGGCCGTGGCCTGTGTATGGTTCCCCTTTACACCCTGTGTGCCCCCCTATTTCCACCCAGGCTGGGGGGTAAAACTCTGCAGACGAACTTTGAACTCTGGGGCGACACTGACCAGGGACAGAGATTTTGGGGTGATTGGACTTAAGACCCTGAGGGGAAAAGGACGTTGCCAAAACTTACTTGGAGGTGGGTCTTTTGCTCATGGTTTATGTTATGAATTCTGTTTGTGGTGTTTCCCCAATATGATGCCACATCGTTTCCCTCGTTTATTAAAAGATTTTGCTACACTCAGACTCCGTGCTTGCGAATGGGGAAGTGTTGCCTTCTAGAGGCGCCTGGGGGGGTGGTATGTAATTTTCCCAGGTCACTGGGTGCGGGCTCGAGCCGGTTATGCATTGTGTTACTGAAACGGAACCCCTGGATACTGAACCCGGCCCTTGTTGCTGCCAACTCAGAGGGGCAGAAGGGTCACAGGTCTGTCCCTACCAGCACCAGCTGGTCCCTGCACTGGCCTCTCTGGTGTCCTGCCAAAGAGCAAATGGGCAGTGAGGCGCCCCGCCCAGTCAGAGAAGGCCCCCTCAGGCCTGTTGCTGCACCTGCTCTTGGGAAGACCCAGCTCTCAGTCTGCAAAGGCGGCTGCCTCGTTACCTTGCACCAGGCTAGAAGCTGTGGACAATCTCCCCGAAGGTCAAAGCACCCTGGGAGCAGCGCGGGGCCCGGCTGCCCTGGGACTGCCCCTGCTGGGCTCCTCTGGGAGTGACGCTGTTGGGTAAAGGGGGGCTCATGGCCTGACAGGGGCAGGACCCAAGGGGCAGGGAGCTGTGTTCCCCCATCTGTCCGTAGTGATCCCATCTCTGCCCAGCTGCTGCAAGTGCCAGCATCCCCCTCCCAGGGCTTCCCTCTCTCCTGACTCTAGTTGGGTCTCACTATCGTTGGTGTTTCTGTAAAGCCCCAGCTCTTGGACTCACGTGAGTGAGGGAGACTCTTGGTCTGTGTTAGTCAAAGGGACGTTTCCATCCTTGGGGGTTGTGCAGAAAAGTTTGAAATCTTGACCCAAGAGTGCCCTGAGGGCTGGGAAAGGCAGAAGGGGGGTGGGGCCAAGGGGTGGGGTGCTGCCTGGGGTGCACTGGCCAGTGGGCGGGGCCTCACGGATGGGGGTGGGGCGCTGCCTGCCATTTATTGGCCAGGGGACATGGCCTCAGGGGTGGGGTGCTGCCAGGGATGCACTGTTCAGGGGGTGGGAACTCAGGGCGGGGGTAGTCCAGCCAGCCGCAGGGCCTCTCGCTGGGCCAGTCCCAGGGATCACTGGGGCACGTTACCGTGGGACGCACCATCCGGCGATGGTAAATCTCAACGCTGGTTTGGAGCAGCCCCCAGGCGCTGGCGAGTCCCCACCACTCCCCAGCCAGCAGAGAGGGGGGTTCCCAGCTGCAGCTGCTACCGGTCACTGGTTGGGGTGTAAGGAGAGCCAAGCCCTCGGTGAGCTCCCAGGGAGGGGAGAGACGTCGAGAACCTGCTGTCCTGCCTGCAGCTGTCACTGTCGGTCCCTCCGGCGTGTTAACTCTGGGTGCTGAGCGGTCCGGGCCCCGGGCCCCGGCTCTGCCGCTCTGAGCCCGTCCCCTGCCGCCGAGCACTGCCGCCCACGGGCGCCTCCCTTCCCCCAGCCAACGTGGGGCTGGGAAAAGCTCTAACCTCCCCCTGCGTGTCTGGATCCTGTCCCGGGACCAGGGCCGGCTCTAGGCAGCAGCGCTCCAAGCATGTGCTTGGGGCAGCACTTTCCAAGGGGCAGAACTCCGGCTCTTTTGGTCGCTGGGGGCACAAAAAGCCTGGAGCTGGCCCTGAGCGGAGGCGAGCTGCGGCGGTGGGGGGTGCGGGGAGGGCCGCAGGGAGTAACCCTGCGAGGGCAGAGGAACTGCTCCCCCCAGCTCACCTCTGTTCCCCAGGGTGCACCCCCACTCCGCTTCTCCCCCTTCCCTCCCAAGCTTGCCTGGGAGGAGGAAGGGGTAGGAGGGGAAATGCGGCATGCCTGGGGGAGGAGGAAGGGCCGGAGATTTGGGGAAGGGGTTGGAATGGGGTGGGGATGGGGCGGAGTTGGGGCGGGGGCAGGGGGACATGGGAAAATTATTTTGCTTAGGGTGGAAAAAACTTGGAGCCGGCCCTGCCCAGGACCAGGCCCAGCCACGGTGCATCGACTGACGGGAAAACCCTCTTTGCCGTCATAGACCCCCTGAGATGCTGCTGCCCCCTTGCTGCTCCCTGCCAGCAGGGCAGGGCACTGGCTGTGCCAGCTCTGACCCAGGGGCCCATCTGCCCCGGCGTCCCCCAACCTGCCCCGCCACCCCAGGTCAGAGCCAGGGGCCCGTCTGCCCCAATGTCCCCCCACCTGCCCTGCTGCCCTGGGACAGACCCAGGGGCCCGTCTGCGCCGGTGTCCCCCCACCTGCCCTCCATCAGACCCTGGGCCCATCCAGTCTGATACACACACACACAGGACACTGGGTCTGTCTCGGTCAGTCTCCCCCTCCCTGCTGCCCCGGGTCAGACCCAGGGGCCCATCTACCCTGGTACCCCTCACCCCTGCAGGCCCAATAACCAGGCCCATCTAGCCGGGTCCTCCCCTCCCCAGTGCCCCACTGCTGGTGGCTGGATTTACAGCAGGAGTAAATAGGGCACATGGCCCAGGAAACGGGCCGGGCGTGTGGGCAGGGTGAGGGGCCGGGGGTCCCAGGGGTCGGGTGGGGTCTGTGCTGTGGGACTGAGGGCCGGAGATTGCTGCGTGCCCCGCGCTGGGCAGTGGGGGGCGCTCTGTCTCTCTCCCAGGGGCTCCCATAGGATCACTCCGCAGTGGGTCGTGTGGGCCCGTGGCAGGCAGGTGACCAGACAACAAGTGTGAAGACTCGGGCTGTGGGGGCAGGGTGATAGGGTCAGACAAAGCCCCAAATCGCGGGCCAGGCCCTATAAACTTGGGCTATTGCCCATCCCCCCCCAGCAGGGGCCACACTCCTTCCGCCCTCGTGACCGGCTCTAACCGTCCCGCCGCACCCGGGTGATTTCTCGGAAACCAGCCGAGATCCCGATGTGCGTGGCGTGTGGCCGGCAGGGGGCGGTGGAGCCTCGGGCAGCGAGCTGGGCAAGGTGCCAGCTCCAGCCCGGGCACCGAGGGACTTTCCCATGACTCACCCAGCAGCCAGAGAGCGGCCATGGAACCAGGCACAGGGCAGCGCGGCGTGTGCGGGGCAAAGGCCTCACCAGGGATTTGGGCACCGCCCACAGATCTGGGTACCCGGAGCCCTGCCAGCCTTCCCGAGAGCCGGGGCTGGGAGCCTGGACGCCTGGGTTCTCTCCTGGCTCTGGGAGGGGAGTGGGGGCTGGTGGATTAGAGCAGGGGGGGCTGGGAGCCAGGACACCTGAGTTTTCTCCCAGCTCTGTGCCTCCCTGACCTCCCCTTCGTCCAGGCTGGGAATCTCTGTGGTCCCAGCCCCTGTCCCATTGCTCCCAGAGTTGCCATCAAGTTTTTGTTGTACTGAGGGCCTACCCGACCTGTGGGGTGCCCCACACTCCGTAAGGATGTTCCCTGCTCTGAGCTGAGCCCTGACGCTGCCGTGAGATGGGACTTTCCAGCCTGCCCCGCCCGGCCCCATGCACGCCTGGATCTCACCACCACACACACACCAGGACACGTTCCAGCGGGGAGCTAAGGTTACCCCGTGGGTCGCTCAGACCTACCAATGGGAGCTGCAGCATCTGCCCAGTGGGGGTGGGTGGGGGGTGAGATGGGAACCTCCGAATGCAGGCAAAGCCCCTCAGCCCCACAGCTGTTCCCAGGGGACAGGCCTCCCTGGTTTGTGCCCCAGTCCAGTGCTGTTGTGCCCGCACCCCACAGGGAGCAGCTGAGCGGCGCTACCATGGGGCACACAGCCCAGGCTGGTGGGTGTATGGTTACGGCTCAGGAGAGATGGGTTCAGTTCCTGTCTGGGCCAGTCATTGAATTTATCTGGCTGAGAGAAACTCAGTGGGCAGGGGGTGCCTAAGCCCCTTGGGCTTCTCTGACAATCCCAGCCTGTGGGCCTCAGGTCCCCTTCTGTAAAATGGGATAATCCTTCCTTTGCCTGTAACTCCAGTTACACTCAGGGCAGCTCCCCCGGCCCAGCATTGGGTTCAGGCTCTCTGCAGACCCAGGCACCGTCATTGCATCAATCACACTTGGGGCAGCTGAGGCCCTTCCCATAGCAATTGGCTCAGGCTTTCTGCACACTCAGGCATCATTGGTCACCCTCAGGGCAGCTCCTCACTCTTGGAGTGATGGATTCAGGCTCTCTGCAGACCCAGGCAGTGTCGCTGAGTCTGTCACACTCAGGGCAGCTCCCCCCTCCAGCGATGGGGTCAGGCTCTCTGCATATTCAGGCAGCGTCACTGCTGGAGTCATGTTCTCAGTGCCTCTGTGCAACCAGCCAGGCTAGACACTGCCAGCTTTATTCACTGCCAGCTCCGAGTGCAGGGCCAGGCCCCAGGTCCAGCCCATCAGCACCAGCACCGCAATCCGGCCCTGTGCGGGGTCACTGCTCGGCTGGCAGGGGGCCAGGTGCAGAGACAGGAATCTGGTTGTGCCAGGATAACCACAGGGCAGGGCTGGCACAGCCAAGGTTCTGGGACGCACGTGATGGCTGGGATGGAAAAGCCGACGGGCCTGTGAGGTCCCATGGACTGGGCGGGAGGGGGCTGTTTCCCTGGCACTCCCCATCCCATACTGTGACACTGACAGCGAATGATTGACAGCCAGGGCGGCCAGTGAACATCCCGCAGCGGGCGAAGGGGACAGCCTGACAGGCAGATTGTTGTGGCTGGGGAGGCATCGCAAACGCAGCCAGCTCTGTTCACAGGGGGCTGCTCTGGCCTCTGCCCATCTGGCACCACCTCCCCCAGAGGTGCTGGATGCAGAGTCAGCACTGGGGGTCCCAGCCTGGGGTGTGGGGAGCTTTGTCCCCAGTGCACAGAGGGGAAAGGGAGCTGACTCGATCGTCACACACTGACTCAGCAGCAAACCTGGGGACAGAAACCAGGAGTCCTGGCTCCCAGCCCCCTGCACTCTGACCCACTTGGCCTCACTCCGTAGCTGCTGACACAAATCATATGGTCACAAACCTCCCCTCCCCCCACGGCACTGTTCCTGCCTCAGTCGCTGCTTTCAGGCCGAGCTGCAGCCTTCCAGCCGTCCTGCCGTTCCCAGGGGCGGGGGTCTCTGGCCGGACTCCCAGGGAGATGGGGGAACCTGGTGTCTCTGACCCTGCCCAGCCTCGCACAGGGCCTGGTTCACCCACCGTTGCCCTGCTGCTGGCCAGGGCAGAGCGGGGGGAATTGCTGTCTGGGGGTGTTGATGCCCAGGCTGCAGGGGTACCACTGGCAGTACAAGGTGCTGGGTGGGGGAGGTGGGGCGGGACCAGGCCGATGGGGATAAGAGTCATTGGCTTGGATCACCCTGGTACCCGTTGCCCACAGCGCCTGCCCAGGGGGGGAACTGCCCCAGCGGCACCGCAGTGCAAAGCAGGAACCTTCTCCCTGGGATGGTCAGATTCAGCTGCTGGATGGGACCTGCTGTCTGGGCTCAGACCCCGGCTCCCCCCCGCCCAGCCACACATGGGCCCTGAAGGCTTTTGGTTCTACGGCACCTCCTTGCTAGGCTACAGGACATTTTCTGCAAATGTGGCCCAGGAATGGGATGATCTGTGGTGAAGCTACAGGCCTGGGGCTCAGGGCTCCTGAGTTCCCTGCCTGGCTCTGCCACAGACTCTGTGTGCGACCTTGGGGAGGTCACGGAACCTCAGTGCCTCAGTTTCCCCATCTGTGCATACAGCACATGGCTCATTGGAGGGGTCAGTGCAGCACCTGGCACTATGGGCCCTGATCTCAGCAGGAGTCTGGCAGTGTCCAGCATGACAGGGCCCTGATCTCGGTTGGGATCTGGGCAGTGCCTTGTGTGACGGGGCCTTGATCTCAGTCAGGGTCTGGGTGGCGCCCAGCACTACACAGCTACAGTCCGGGGTTCCAGGTAACATAAGAACACACTGGGTCAGACCAAAGGTCCATCTAGCCCAGTGTCCTGTCTTCCAGTAGTGGCCAATGCCAGGTGCCCATTCCCAGCTTCTGGCAAACAGAGGCCAAGGACACCATCCCTGCCCCTCCCGGCTAATCGCCATCGATGGACCTGTCCTCCAGGAACTTACCGTGTTCTTTTTTGAACCCTGTCATAGGTTTGGATTCACAACATCTTCTGGAAACGAGTCCCACAGGGTGGCTGTGTAGCGTGAAGAAACACTGCCTTTTGTTTGGTTTAAACCTGCTGCCTATTCATTTCATTGGGTGACCCCTAGTTCTTGCGTTATGAGGAGTAAATATCACTTCCTGATTTACTTTCTCCACACCAGACATGATTTTATAGACCTCTATCATATCCCCTTAGTCGCCTCTTTTCCAAGCTGAAAAGTCCCTGTCTTATTAATCTCTCCTCGTACTGCAGCTGTTCTATATCCCAAATCATTTCTGTTGCCCTTTTCTGAACCTTTTCCAGTTTCAATAGATCTTGTTTGGGATGGGGTGACCACATCTGCACGCAGTATTCAAGATGTGGACGTCCCATGGATTTATACAGCTGCAACATGATATTTGTCTTATTATCTGTCCCTTTCTTAGTGATTCCCACTACTCTGTTCGCTTTTTGACTCCTGCTGCACATTGACTGGATGTTTTCAGAGAACTGTCCACAGTGACGCCAAGATCTTTCTTGAGTGGTAACAGCTCATTGAGACCCCGTCATTCTGCAGGGGGATAGTTGGGATGACGTTGTCCGATGTTCATTACTTTGCATTTATGGAAGTACTGCTCTGGCAATGCCAATAATTACACTGTGGGCAGTGAGCATCTTGGGGGAGATTGAAAAGGCGCCTGGGAGCCCTGTGAAGCTCCGGGTTTGAGATACAACATTCCAGCTCTCCCCTCCCCTGGGGGCACAGGGATGCCCCATTCCAGGCCCTGCTCGGGTCTCCTGTCGGGCAGGCTCAGGGGCTCCCAGGCTGCAGCCGGTCAGCGGTAGCTGGCGCTGCTCATGCCGGGGGCAGGAGGCCAGTGGGCAGCAGTTGCCCGGTTGGGTATTTTCCACACAGCAGCGGAAACAGCCGGGTGCTGTCCATGGCGCACAGACACCTCAGCCTAGGGGAGGGGAAGGCTGGGGGCGTGGGGGCACTGGGAAATAACGGCCTGGCCTGTCAGGAGCCAGGTGAATATTAAATATGGGACAAGTCACGTCCGTTGCCAACCCGCCAGTTGTGATTGCTGTGAAGGGGAAAGCTCTGCTGACCCTGGACGGGCGGCACATTACTGATGGCGACGGGGGAGGGATCTCACTCTGGTATCTGAGGGGACGATTGACGGCTGTGGGGCTTGAACTGCCCCTGAGAGCCCCCAGCTCAGGCAAAGACTCGGGGCTACAATTCTCTTTCCAAGCCCGGGGAAAGGGGCTGGGGTTAAACCTGCAGGAGGCCCCAGATCTGGGGGGATTGTCTGTCTGTAGTGGTGCGTTGGAGGGGAAAGGGCGACACTGGAGGGTATTTTAGCTCAGAGCCCAGCCAGCTCCAGATCATTCCCAGATCCCGGTCAGGCACCGTTCCCAGGCTGGCTGAGCCATTAGGGGAGTCAGGGCCCGGTCTCTCTGTGATGGCTTCTCTAGGGAGAACCAGCCCCACGTAGCCAGCTGTCAGGGGCCATGGCTCAGCTCCCGCAAGGATTGCAATGGAAAGGAGGAGCCTAAATCCCTTTGTGGAGCTGGGCCTGACTCTGGGGGGCTGGGTCGCAGCTAATTAGCTAACGAGCCCCTAGCCCTGAGAACAGGCTCCCGGAGGGGAGTAGGAGTGAACAGGCCGAGGGAACAGAGCAGGAGAGCTCCAGGGGAGGGAGCTGGAGGAGTTTCCCAGCTGGCCAGGAGCTGTGTGCGGCTGGGAGAGGTGCTCAGTGGGCCGGTGAGGGCCTGGTTGCAAGGACGCAATGGAGGGTGGCTGTGCCTTGGGGGCGAAGGGCCTGGCCATGGGGCTGAGACACTCACATGGAGTCTGCCCCACGCCAAGGGGCTGGGGGAAGGGCAGGCTCAGGTCTATGACACTTTCCATTAACTATTCAAACCCTGGAGTGGGGCTGTTCAATGTGTAAAAGCCTTGGTCAGCATCCTGAGGGCCCAGCTGGGGCAGGGGCACTTGCAGAGCTGCACTTAGCAGCCGGGGGTGTGTGTGGATGGCAGGTGCCCCTTACTCCCTCCAAAAGTCAGAACATTGGCTCTAAAATCATGAGACTTTGAATAACAGAAGTGAGGAGTTTATTTAATTTGCCTTTTGGGTTTGGAACCTCTGGCTGTCACATTTCCAAGCTTTCCCCCTCAACTGTGGGGGCCAGAAATCTACATTTTGTAAAGTTGAAATTCTCACATCATCCCATGACTCCAGGAGCTGGGGCTCTTGGGAAAATGCCAAATACTGTGAGATTTGCAATAAAATAGCTAGCGCTGGCAGCACTGGACCCGTATCTGTGAATTAGAGCTGTGCTGAACCCAGGTTTTGTATCAGTTTAACTAGCTGGGTCTTTTTAACCTGATCTGGTTAAATCAATGTACAGCTCCTTAATGTGGACCCAGGCATGTCGGTGTGAAAGGGGTTCTGTTGGGTTAGCTTGTTTGGCAAATGTACCAACTCAGCTGTGTTAATATAACTGTGTCCACACTAGGGGAGACACCAATTTAACTTTACAGTTCAAAAATCCAGTGTTACATTGGTGCAAAATCTGTGTGTAGCGCAGCCCTGAGAGGGGGACAGGGCAGACTCTGGGGGGTTACACCACTATTGGAGGGGGGGAAGAGGAAGGGGGAGAGAACCTGAGTGGATTTCCTCCCCCTACTCACTAAGCAGAGAGGCAGCGCGCTGTCCAGCCGGGCGAGGGGATACAGGTAACCAGAGGGGACTGAGTGTTAATCTCCCTTGATAGTCACTGAGCTGGGCCTTGGGCTCGGACCCAGGGCCATAACTAGCTATTTTTGGGCCTGAGGCAAGAATATAAAATTGCACCCCTCCCCCCCCATATAATTTCTTAGTAGTTACTTTGTAAACAAAGCAAAATACGTAAATAACAAGAATAATAACGACAATAGACCGTTTATTTATTTATTTTAATCATAAGATCCATTTGAACTAGGAAGTCTTCAGAACAAAAATATTGTTGAAACACCAGCAATCGGGGATTTTGTTTCTGTTCCCAATTAAATCATGAGTGTTTGTGTTCAGACTATGAACGACTGCTCTTTAAGAAATCACCAAAATGGGAAGTTTTAACTATGCACCACCCTTTTCATGACCTGCACAGCGGCAATGCTGCGCCACTTAGACAAACACCGTGGGGAAGGCTCTTCTGTTTATTTACATTTGTAAATAGAAAACTGTTGGTTTTAGTTTCATTTTTCACCACCTCCATCGCCCGGTCACTGCTGGAGCGGGCGGGCACCATTGCTTTTTCCTCCCGCATGTCCAGGGTTTTCCCTTCCCTAGGACTGGACAGTTTTCCCCCCCTTCGCTGCTTACATGAACGCAGCCAAGCTGCCCCCTACCCATTTGTAGCCTCCCCTCCAAACCCTGCTGGGACCTGAGAGCCCAAAGCCCCAGAAGCCGGCTCAGCCCCCAGGCACTGTGCTGCAATCCTTGGCCAGGCCGGGAGGGAAATAACCCAGCTGCTCCCAGAGCACCTCGCCCGCTGCCCCGGGCCCTGAGCGCTGTGGGCCCAGCCCGGGAGCTGCAGTGCCGGGGTAGCACTAGGGCACTGCTTATGCCTGGGCCCCGCTCCTAGTTCCCAGCTGCGGTGCCACAGGACGCGGAGCTCCATGGGCTGCAGTGGGCCTGCCTCTGGCTCCTACTAAAACCCTCCTGGCAGCCGGGCTCGTCCCCTGCTGGTCCCGAAGCTCGGGCCAGTTCTCTGGGGTTGGGGCTGGTCTGGGCCACAATGGACTAAACCGTGCCTGGCTAAGCCAGAGGCACAAGCGGGGCTGTGCTGGGGGTACCGGGTAGTGGCTCTCCCCGTTCCCCCTCCAGCCTGGCTCAGGCCGGAGGGGTCAGGCGGGGACACGGGCAGTGGCTGGGAGGGTGCCCTGGAGCCGGGGGCTGGAATCTCTGCAGACCAAGTCCCGGTGCTCGTGGAAAGGGGTGGCCGAGGGGCTGAAGGGGCCGGGGGCTGGAATCTCTGCAGACCAAGTCCCGGTGCTCGTGGAAAGGGGTGGCCGGGGGGCCGGGGGGGCTGCAGGGGCTGGGGCTGCAGTTCTCCAGGCAGCCGCCCGCAGGGACACACGCAGGGAGGGAACAAGCCCTTGTTACGGCACCGCTTGCACCCATCCGGGGCATGTCAGCGACGTGTGTATCATTGACCCTCTTCTGGGCTCTGCCAGGTGCCTGCGGTCACAGCCTGCTGCGGTGGGACATCCTAGCATGCCCTGGGCCAGTGGGGTAAGCGTGCCCCCCCACCAAGGCGGGGGCTATTGGGGGAAGTGTGGGATTTTCAAAAGGGGGCCAAGGGAGTCAGGTGCCCAAATCCCATTGAAATCCAGTGGGGTTTAGGTGCCTTGGCGAATCTCACTCTAACCCACTGCCTGTTGTGCTCACACGCACAGAGGGGCTGAAACTAGGGGGACTGGGGGCTGCGACACCCCCGGCTGGAAGTGGTTCCATCAAACACAGGGTTCACAGTCTGGTTCCATGCTCCAACAGTGGCTGACGTCATAATGGGCATCTGCTCATCACCCAGAGACAGCTGGTACGGTCCAGAGCTATCGGGTAGATTTAATGGAGTCGTCATGCTGGGGCGCAGGGGAGAGGGGAAGGTAAATCCCTTTGTTTCTCACTAGTCCAAGGTTCAGTAATATTGATTATAACTTGTACCCCACACAGTCAGACCAGAGTAATACAGACATACTCGGTGATACACAGCAGCCCAGGATGTGCCCAAACTCAGCTAATCTGTCTCTGTGCAGGGTGAAGAGATCCCAGCCCCAGCTAATCCTAATCCGATTGCATCTGGGTGACTAATCCCGGTTAGACTAGGGAGAAGCGACCCCGTTCGAGTTACTGGGACTCATGCCAGGCCACGTATAGGCCATTCTCTGTGGCTAATCCCAGCTCACACGGGGCAGTGACCGCAGCAGGGTGTGTGTGTCGCACACTGATGCTGCATGGCTCTGACACAGCCTGGAACTGATTAGGGCAGGGGTGGGTCACTTTGCAAACTTCCCTTGGGACTGGCCATTCAGCGCCCCAGCCCTGCAGCTGCCTGTCTCCTGCTCCGGCCTGGCTGCCAGCTGAGCTCTTTGGCTGGGTGCAGGGAATGCCCCGCACTGGCAGAGAACGAGGAAACGCTGCACTGTCTAATCCCAGCCCCAGTGAGTCAGACACGGTTGCTTCTGGGAAATCATGTGAGGAGGCAGAAATGTTCCCTCCCTGGGCTGCAGGGGCACTGCAGGCTCAGCACAGACTCAGCTGCAGCTGGGGAGGAATTGAGATGGGGGTGGCAGGGAGAGGAAATCCCCTGGCTGGGAAATCCCCTGAGTGTGTGACCCAGCCTGGGAACCTCTGTCCCCTGGGTGCGCGGGGGACCTGGCTGTGGGACGGGATCACTGATGTGGGCAGTGCTGGAACTGTGCTGGTCCTGGGACAACTAACGGCACCCAGGGGAGACCCCCACTAGCTGGGCATGGTGAGCCCAGGAGCAAAGAGAGTGGCTGAGCTGGGGCCGGGGGGTCAGTATGGTGCCCAAGCTAAAGTTCCCCATAAACACAGAGTGTCCCTGGTGAATGGGGGACAGGACCCCCGGCCTAGATCCAGACATGTTCTCCCCACTGCATTACAGGGGGAAGGGGACCTGAGCCCAGACCGACAGAGAAAAGCACAGGCAGGGTAAGCCAGAGAGAGGAACTGGGATGAAATCCCCCAGCTCAGCCTGTATCTTTGCTCCTGGGCTCCCCGTATCAGCCCCACAGACAAGGGGGGAGACAGCCACGCTGAAGAAAGGGTCGGCTGTTTAAATGGGTGCTGGGTCCCTGTTGGGCTCAGACAGTGACGTGTATTCACAGCAGCCAGGGGGGACGATTCGGGGCTGAGAGTATCAGGGTTACACATGGGCACTGCAGGGGGGAATCCTAGCTTCCTCCCCCTTGGACTGATCTCCTGCCAGGTCATCATGTGGGGGGCCTTGGGGCAGCCCTTAAACCCCAAGGCCTGTCCGACGGGTGTAGGTTAAAGGCCTCATGAGGCACTTTCCATAAGAGCAGGGATTTGCCCCACAGACCTCGTCTGACATTTGCCCTGTGTGTCTGGCTGATGCACTCTTCCCCAGAGGTGGCTGCATCTCCATGGGGCTGCATGTGTTGTGCACAGTCTGTGAGCCCTTGGGGGTGACAGGAACTACAGAAATGGCAGGAAAGCAGAGAACCCCAGAGTGAGGGGAGCTCTCCCTCCTGACAGGGGGCCGGGAATACAGGACACCCCCTCCCGGGGGCTCTGGTGCTCTCTGCATTGCTCTGAGGGTGATCACAGCCCCCACCCCAGCGTGGCTCAGAGGCCAGTAAGGAGCCCACTTTCCCAGCTTGATAACTGTGAATTACTGGCCTGGCTGGGGGAACCTGGGACTGTCCTGGATCCACCCCCACCCCGTTATTCCATGTCTCGGCCTCAGGGAAGGTTTTTTCCAACTCCAAATTCCCAAAGAAACCCACCCAGGCACGTCCTGTCCTCTGAGCTCTGAGTCTCTAGAGCAGGGGGAGGGAGACAAGATCACAGAATCATAGAATATCAGGGTTGGAAGGGATCTCAGGAAGTATCTAGTCCAACCCCCTGCTCAAAGCAGGATCAATCCTCAACTAAATCATGCCAGCCAGGGCTTTGTCAAGCCTGGACTTAAAAACCTCTAAGGAAGGAGATTCCACCCCCTCCCTAGAGAACCCATTCCAGGGCTTCACCACCCTCCTAGATCCCCAATGGCAGTGGGGGCCCCCTGGAGAGCAGAGCAGGGTGCTGAGCCCCTTTCTGTGCTGAGAGGCCCCTGGGGTGAGGGATTTAAGGCCACGCTCTCAAAAGTGGCCCCTAATTCTGGGTGCCTCCTACTCTGAGTGCACAATCTGAGCCCCCCCAAGGCTGATGTTGCAGGGTGCTGGGCACCCACAATGCTGGGGGAAATTCCAGGGAGCTGGGAGTGTGTCGCACCTTGAGAGTCAGGCTGAGGTGTCTCTAGCTGGGCACCTAAAAATGTAAACGTCCAGCCATGGAGGCCATTTTGAAAACATTGGCCATAGGGCAAGGCTCTGTAATGGCACTGGGGGGCTGCCCCACCCACAACCCTGAGCTGCTAATCCACAGTCTGGGACAGACTGATTGGGGTGAACGTCAGATGAAAGGAGGAGCCCCATCAGGGTGGCCATCTTGTGTTTGCTCACGCACGTCAGACACACAAAATGTCTGCCTGGCCCAGAAATGTCCTGTGTGTAGAGTCAGTGCCAGCAACTCAGAGCCACCCCCCGGAGACAGAAAGTGTGGGAGTCCCTGGCTTGTGAGAGACCTTCACCCCCACCCAGCGTGGGGGAGGCTCTGAGCGGGGCTATGGAGAGACCGAGAGGTGTACATGGGGGGGCGAGAGGCACGCAGTGCATGGCACGGGGGCGATGCTGGTCTCTGTCCAAACTGCCCTGCTGTGATACAGCAGAAACCGAAAGCAAGTGGGGGATCCACCGATAGCTCTGGGAGCTGGGAAACAAGAAGCTGCATTGGGGCTCGGCCCCTGTGAACACCCCCCACTGACCCGCCCAAGTGGGGTCAGGTCCCAGAAGGGGGCAGCTCCCCTTAGCCTGGCTCCCCAGCCCAGGAGAGACCGGCCCAGGGCAGGATCCAATCCCCACCAATACCAACACCCACAGTGACTGTGCTGCAGCCTGGGGCAAACTTCACACGGCCCAGAGCTGCCCGCCCAAGGGGAGGAGACGGACCCAAAATAGTTCCCAGAAATGATGTAAACAGCTGAGTGGCTTGTAAAGACAGAGAAAACCCAGGGGCTGGGTCATTGTTATCCACCCGGGCTTAAAGCAGGGGCTGGGAGCCAGGACTCTTGGGTTCTATCCCAACTCGGGGAGGGGAGTAGGGTCCAGGAGGTTTGAGCTGGGAGCCAGGACTCCTAGATTTTGTTCCCACCTTTGCTGTTGTCACATAGCAAATCAGTCACTTTCCTCTTTGTAAAAAGAACAGGAGTACTTGTGGCACCTTAGAGACTAACACATTTATTTGAGTGTAAGTTTCGTGGGCTACAGCCCACTTCGTCAGATGCATGCAATGGAAAATACAGTAGGAAGATATATATACACAGAGGACATGAAAAAATGGGTGTTGCCACACTAACTACAACGAGAGTAATCAATTAAGGTGGGCTATTATCAGCAGGAGAAAAAAAACTTTTGTAGTGATAATCAGGATGGCCCAGTTGACAAGAAGGTGTGAGTAACAGTAGAGGAGGAAATTAGCATGAGGAAATAGTTTTTACTTTGTGTAATGAGCCATCCACTCCCAGTCTTATTCAAGCCTAACTTAATAGTGTCCAGTTTGAAAATTAATTCCACTTCTGCAGTTTCTCGTTGGAGTTTGTTTTTGAAGATTTTGTTGGAGTATTGCGACGTTTAGGTCTGTAATCGAGTGACCAGGGAGGCTGAAGTGTTCTCCAACTGGTTTTTGAATGTCATAATTCTTGATGTCTGATTTGTGTCCATTTACTCTTTTCCACAGAGACTGTCCAGTTTGGCCAATGTACGTGGCCGAGGGGCATTGCTGGCATATGATGGCATATATCACATTGGTAGATGTGCAGGTGTGGCTGATGTGATTAGGTCCTATGATGGTATCCCCTGAATAGATATGTGGACAGAGTTGGCATCAGGCTTGGTTGCAAGGATAGGTTCCTGGGTTAGTGTTTTTGCTCTGTGGTGTGTGGTTGCTGGTGAGTATTTGCTTCAGATTGGGGCACTGTCTGTAAGTGAGATCTGGCCTGTCTCCCAAGGTCTGTGAGAGTGAGGGATTGTTTTCCAGGATAGGTTGTAGATCCGTGATGATGCACTGGAGAGGTTTTAGTTGGGGGCTGAAGGTGATGGCTAGTGGGGTTCTGTTATTTTCTTTGTTGGGCCTGTTCTGTAGTAGGTGACTTCTGGGTACTCTTCTGGCTCTCGTAATCTGTTTTTTCACTTCACCAGGTGGGTATTATAGTTGTAAGAACACTTGATAGAGATCTTGTAGGTGTTTGTCTCTGTCTGAGGGGCTGGAGCAAACGTGATTGTATCTTAGAGCTTGGCTGTAGACAGTGGATCATGTGGCGTGTCCTGGATGAAGGCTGGAGGCATGTAGGTAAGTATAGCGGCCAGTGGGTTTCCGGTATAGGATGGTGTTTATGTGACCATCGCTTATCAGCACTGTAGTATCCAGGAAGTGGATCTCTTGTGTGCACTGGTCCAGGCTGAGGTTGGTGGTGGGATGGAAATTGTTGAAATCCTGGTGGAATTCCTCAAGGGCTTCGTTTCCATGGCTCCAGATGATGACGATGTCATCTTTGTGCCCCTCCCCACCCATGCAATGGGGGCAGTGATGCTCTAGACGCGCTGGGGATTGTTGTGTTGTCACTCACCACACAGGGCGGCTGTGGTGTTTAGTTTATTACATTAATAAAATGCTTGAAGTTCCCAGCATGACAGACATGTGCTTGGGCTCCAGACCCAGGTACCTGGAAAGTCTCCGGCCTGGGTGCTGCAGGAGTTCGGAGGAGATGAGCCAATGGTGCCTTCTGGTTTTAGAATAAATTTAAAGAAAAAAAATCTCTAGAGGTGGCACTGGTGATGGGCAGAGAATTAATTCCTTGTTAGTTAATTGCTGTCCTGGTAACTGAAGCCCTAGGGCCAAGTTCTCAGCTGGGCCAAGCTCCCGCCCAGCAACAGTAGCAAGGCTGAGGCTGGACGCTGGCGGTTCCCAGGCGGGTGGCCAGGGCTGCCCCCTCTCCTGACTCTAGCGTGGGTCTCACTATTGTTGGTGTTTCTGTAAAGCCCCAGCTCCTGGAGTCACGTGAGCGGGGGAGACTCTCGGCCGGTGTCAGTCAAAGGTCGTTTCCAGCTCTTGGGCCTGTGGAGGAAAGTTTGAAATCCTGACGCAAGCGGCTCTGATGGCTGGGAAGGGGCGGGGCCTCCGACTGGGGGCGGGGCGCTGTCCGGGATTCGCAGCCCAGGGGGCGGAGCCTCAGGGCGGGGGCGGGGCGCTGCCCGGGATTCCCCGCTGCGCTCATCCCCGCTCAGACTTTCGCTTTCCCGGATCCAACCTGCCCGGCCGGGTTCTGCCCGGCGACCGGTGACGCAGACGGGCGGGCGCGCGGCTATTGGCGGGCAGGTTCCCCTCCCGGCCAATCGGTGCCGGCGGGCGGGTCGCGGTACAAGTAGCGGGCGGCGGGCGGCCACGCTCAGACCAGCTGGTGGCGGGGTTCTGTGTGGGACACGGATCGGGCAATGGCGATGCTGCGCCTGCTGGTGCTGCTGGGGGCTGCGGCCATTCAGGGGGGCCACTGCGGTGAGTGCGGGGGGGGGGTCAGCGGCGCTGGGCTGGGCTCTGCGTTCGGGCCGGACTTGGGGGGGGGGTGTCGGACGGCAGCCGGGGGGGTCCGGTCGGTGCCCGGCCGGGATACCCTCCCTCCCCCCGCCTTGCCCCCGGCGGGGGCTGGTTCTCGGCCTGTCGCGGGTTCGTGCCCAGCCAGGAGCGTGTCCCCGCGGTGCTCGGCGCTGCGCACCCCGTGCGGCTCACAGGCGGGGGGTGCGGGGGGGGTCAGTTCTGTTGGGTCCGGGGTCACGTCTCTTGGTCAAGGTCCAGACGCCAGGGACCATCCTGGCCCGATGGTGCCGATCGGTGACTAACAGGATTTGGGTCTGGGGTCCCCGCTGCCCGCCCTGCCCTGGGGGTGGGGGGAGCCCCCGCGCCCGCCGCTGCCAGGCTGGGCCCTTCCCCTGCCCCCCCAGCCCCTGGCTGCAGAGCCCAGGGAGTAAAGTCACCCCCCGCCCCGTGACAAGAGTGACAATGGGGGGTGGGGGCGGCTCCTCGCACTCTGACCTTCAGTGGCTCCAGCAGGCGCTTGGCGCTGGGTTAACCCGTGTCTAGACCCGAGCGGGGCTTGGCCCTGGCTAGGTGCGGCCGAGGCTGAGCTGCGTCAGCACCAGGCCAGCCGCCCCCTGGGCAGCGATGGGTCTGTAAGTGGGGACGAGGCTTTAGAGGTGTTGCCCTAGGGACGGGATGTGTCACCCCCCTGCCCCGGCTCTGGCCGTGTGCCCAGGGCGAGGTGGAGCCCCAGGGTCTGTGCGTTAATCAGGGCTCAGTTTGGGGCCAGTGCCCCTTGCAGAGCACAGACCAGCTGCTGCCTTTCTGCTGTTGGGATCTCCTGGGATTGCTGGGTAGGAGCTTTGGGATCCCCACAGGGTGTGTGGGGAGAGGGGCAGGGGCAGGGGCATGTCCTGCTTTTCCTGGTGTGGACGTGACTCTGCAGGGGCCCGAGCCTGGCCCCAGAGTTCCCCAGGCGGTAGCAGCTCAGACCCCGCGAGCTCCGCAGCCTGTAGCCAGCTGGGTGAGGCTGCGGGGTGGGTTTGGGGGTTTGTTTGAAGTGGTTTCAAGTGCATTGTTGCCCTCGTATCTCAGTAACAGGTTGGTTTGATGTAACCAGGTTTAGGCCCCAGTGCAACTTGGCCCCACAGGGTCGGGTCACATTAGGGGCTGGGAATGGAGGTGGGGATCTGTGCATTGGGTGCCCCTGGGGCAAAGAGACAGGAGGCCCTTGAGGTGGGAGGCTCACACCAGCACTGGTGTAACTCCAGCTGCACAGAGCTTTGGCCTGGGGCCTGTAGGGCTGGGGGTGTGTGCAGAGAAGGACGTTAATGAAGATCAGTGTGTGTCTGGCTTTGTTTAATGGCATTGAATCCAGCACCAACTCCCATCCATACCTGGCCAGACTCTCTTCACTGAGGCTGTGTCTGCACTGCACACCTAGGGTGACCTGAGGTCCGGATTTTATAGAGACAGGCCAATATTCAAGGCTTTGTCTTATATAGGTGCCTATTACCCCCCCCACCCCGTCCCGATTTTTTACACTTGCTGTCTGGTCACCCAAGGCAACCTCTCAGCTGCACAGCCCTGCTGTTGTAAGGCACGCAGAGTAGCTGCTCTCTGCTCCCAAGGGAGAGCTCTCCTGATGACAAAAGAAAACTACCCCAGCAAAAGAAAACTACCCCAACGAGAGGCAGTAGCTTCGTTGACAGGAGAGCATCTTCCCCCTAACGAAGCACTGTCCACACCCACACTTTTCACCATTAAAACTTTTGTGATTCAGGAGGGTGGGTTTTTTTGTTTTCTCACCTGAGTGACAGAGGTGACTTGACAAAGGGGGAAATAGGGTTTGTGTCCATTTCTCCTGCTTCCTAATGAATAGCGAAGGCCTCAAAGGGTTTTTTCCCCAGCTTGTTTTATTCTAGCTCTTGTCTGCCCTGTTTTGCTGGAGGTCTCCTTGGAGCACCAGAGACCTGGGGTAGGAATTCTCAGTCCTCAGCTGAAGGGCCATAGGGTGTTGAATCTTCCCCAAGGACGGCTCTTTTTCCTACTGCTTGGCAGGTGCTTTGGTTACGTAGGACCTTTGCTACACTTCAAACTTTAAACTGGTTTGGAGAAATCAGTGCATGCCCCGTTGTGGACCTTCTTATTTTGGTATAATAGTGGCTTAACTGAAAAAAGCTGTTTATATATCAGAATAAGAGTGTCTACATGGGGCTTTGCACCAGTTTAACTGAACTAGTTTACATTTAATTATATACTGGTCCGACTCTTCCTGTGGACAAGGCCCAAGCAAGTTCAGCTAAACTGAAAAAAGCCACTCTTAAATGGGAATAGGTGTGTCCAGACAGCCTTTTGCACTGGTTTAACTAAATCAATTTTAACTGACACCTTAACTTAGGCCATGGCTACACTGGCACTTTACAGCGCTGCAACAGGGGTGTGAAAAAACACCCCCCTGAGCGCTGCAAGATGCAGCGCTGTAAAGTGTCAGTGTAATCAGGGCGGCAGCACTGGGAACGCGGCTCCCAGCGCTGCACGCTACACCCGTAAGGGATGTGGTTTACAAGCAGCGCTGGGAGAGCTGTCTCCCAGCGCTGCGGCTTTGACTACACTCACACTTCAGAGCGCTGCCAGGGCAGCGCTTTGAAATGTCTAATGTAGCTATGGCTTTAGACTAGTATTGTACAGTTGTGTGTAGACAAGACCAAGGTGTTAACAACGAAGTTTAAACAGTTGGAATAAACTTTTTAGGGCTGGTCTACACGCAGTGTTTGTACCATTTTCACACAGTTTGAAACCATCGTAGTTAAGTCAGTACAACCAGTCAGTGTGGACACAGTTACACTGGTACAAATGATTCACCTACGTTTACAGCAATAAGCTGTTTTGGCATAAAGCTCAGCTGTGCGGGTGTAACTGCATTCGCCTGAGGGGTCATGCTGATTTAACTATTTCGGTAAAAAGAGGGAAAGAAACAAATAAATCACATCCCCCAACTGAAATAGTTAGATCAGAACAAAAACCATGTGTGGCTCTGGCTGCAGAGTGTGAGCTGCTTGGGGCAGGGACTGTCATGTGCTCTGTCTGGACAATGCGCAGCACAATGGGGTCCCAGCATGATTAAAGCTAATCTGTGCTACCACAACCTGATATAACAGTTCCTTCCCCTCTCATTTTCTTTTCACGTCCTCCCCTCCAATTCTCCAACTGCCCACAGGGCCTTTCAGGAAAAACAGGGTCAGTAAAACTGGCCTTTCAAATGGGAAAAATAAGCCAATTTAAAAGTAAAGCTCCCTGCTCTGCCATCATCCTCGTTATTTGTTATTGCCTTGTGCCGGGAACCTCAGTCATTGTCCAGGCCCCTGTTGTGCCAGGTGCTGCACAGACACAGAGTACGCAGATTGTCCCATCTGAGTATGAGACCAGAGATGAATATAGACCAGTGGGGAACTACTAGGGAACGAGGAGACAGCACAGGCCAGCCTGACAGCCGTGGCCTCGCCATTATCTGGTGTTTAGGCAGCCTGGCAGAGGAGAGCATTGAGGAGGGTTTACAGGGTAACGAGGTCACTTTGTGGATGTTTATGGGGAGCTCCTCGCAGGCATGAGGGGCAGCGTGGGACACAGGACAAAGGGGCATGTTTGCAAATATAACAAGTGGCTGATGGAGGCTGCGATCATGGGCTGATTGGAGGTGAGGGGTGACACTTCGGTAGCAAGAGAGAGGGTAGGGATAGCCCACGAAGGGCCTCACAGTTGAAGACAGGCAGGTAATGTCTGTTTAGTGTGATGGAGAAGGAGCCAGTGGCGGGATGCAAAGAGGTGACATCAGTCAGGGAGCCTGAAAAATGATCTTTTCAGCATGTTGTGAATGGACCTCAGCGGGGTGAGACTGCATGTGTCTAGGCCAGAGAAAAGACTGTTGCAGCAGTTGAGACACGAGACGCTGAGAGCCTGGGCCAGAGTTTTAGCGGTGGGGATGGATAGGAAGGGCCGGATCTTAGAGATGTTCTGCAGAACGGGTGAGCAAGACTTGGACATAAGCTGGATGCGAGGACCTAGAGAGAGGTGTGCGTCCAAGATGACACCAGGTTCTGGGCCTGAGTGACAGGCAGGATGCTGGCATTGTCCACAGCGATTGAGAACGGAGGTAGCAGGGAGGCCGTAGGGGGAAGATTGGGAACTCTGTCTTAACCACACTGAGCTTGATCTGATGACGGGACCTCCACAAGGAGACCTCAGAGACAGGCTAGGATTGTTGCTGGGACAGGAGACCGGCCTAGAGTACAGAGGCAGATCTGTGAGTTGTTAGCATGGAGACGGTAGCTGAATTTGTGGATGACTTTGTCCGGAGATAAGTTGTAGAGGGAGAAGAGAAGGGGACCCGGGACAGAGCCCCACAGACACCAGGAGGGGAGGTGGGGAAGATGCTCTGGTGTACATGCTGAAGGAGTGGTTAGAGGGGTAGGAGGGGACAGTGCTAAGGAAGCCAATGAGAACAAGATTTCTAGGTTAGCCTGGTGATTGGTGTCAGAGCGGCTGGCAGGCCAAGCAGGGTTAGGAGGAGCACTGAGTGTGAGTGTTAGCTAGGAAGAGCTGTTAACAGACTTTGCAGGAGCGATTTCCCTGGAGCGCAAGGGGTGGAAGCCGAGGTGGGGAGGGACTAGGATGGAAGTGGAGGACTGGAACTCCAGACAGCGATTGCAAAGGCATGTTCAGTGAGCTGAGAGATGAAGGGGAGGTTGCTGGAGAGGCAAATGGAGCCAAAGGTCTTTATGATGGAAGGCACTAACATGTTTGTGTTGTGAGGGGGGGGAGCTGGAGGGGAGTGCGGTGAGGAGGTCAGGAGATGGGATGGGGTCAGCAGAGGGGTTAGGAGGAGAGCAGATGAGAAATGAGGGAGAAGGAGGCAGGAATTGTAGGGTGGGAAGGGGAGGGTTTTATTATGTAAATATTTCTGGGAAGAGATCCTGTGCAGAGCGTCGTGGGGGCAGGAGGTGGGGAGGGTTTGAGGGGGGAGACGAAGTTGGAGAAGAGGCAGCTGGGACTGTGGGTGGGGGATCCAGCGAGGCTGGAGAAGTCGAGGTGTGTAGCAAGGAAAATGGCAGAACTGAGGGACAAGAGGATGAATCTGTAGTGGAGGACGTCAGCCTGGCCATGAGATTTCTGCCAGAGACACTCCACAGCGCACGACAGGAATGGAGGAAGCAGATGTTGGGGGTGAGCTGCAATGGGGGCTAGTGGGGCCAACCTTACATTGGGACAGAGGGGCAGGAGTATTGAGGATAGGGGAGAATGAATCGCAACAACCTGCTTCCAGATGATGCTGTGGTGTCCTTTCGCACTGAGGGCACCTCTTCCGGGCAGGGAGCTCCAGTTAATAGGAAGGGACAGGTGTTAGTAATGGGAGATTCGATCATTAGAAATATAGATCGCTGGGTCTGCGATGACTGGGAGAACTGTATGGTGACTTGCCTGCCTGGGGCGAAGGTTGCAGATCTCTCGAGACATCTGGACAGACGTTATGTGCTGTGCTGGGGAGGAGCCGGTGGTCATGGTATGTGTAGATACCAGTGACCTAGGGAAGGGTAGGAGAGAGGTTCTGGGGGCCAAATTTAGGCTGCTAGGTAAGAGATTGAAGTCCAGGACCCCTATGGTAGCATTCTCTGAAATGCTCCTAGTTCCACGCGCAGGGCCAGGTAGAGAGGCAGAGTTGCAGGGTCTCAATGCGTGGATGAGACAGTTGTATAGAGATTACGGTGTAGGGAGGAGAGGTTTAGATTTATTAAGAACTGGGGAAACTTTTGAGAAAGGCAGAGCCTGTACAGGAAGGATGGGCTCCACCTAAACCAAAATGGAACCAGATTGCTGGCACTTAACATTAAAAAGGACATTGAGCAGCCTTTAAACTAAGGGCTGGGGAAAGCCAACAGTTGCGGAGGAACATGTGGCTCGAACAGAGACATCCCTTGGGGAGGATCTGTTAATGGAAATTCTCCATGTCTAGTAAGGAGGAGAGGATGGAAGATGACAAAATACAGGTAGAGTCTGATGAAAAACGGTCAAATAAAAGTCCCATTCAATTACATCATGTAATGTCAGACAGCTAAAAAATGGTAACATTTTTAAAGTGTTTGTATAGCAATGCTAGAAGTCTAAATACTAAGCTGGGTGAACTAGAGTGCCTCATTAAATGAGGTTATTGATATAACACGCATCACAGACACTTGGTGGAATGAGGATAACCAATGGGACACAGTAATACCAGGGTGCAGAACATATTGGAAGGACAGAACAGGTCGTGCTGGTGGGGGAGTGGCACTAGATGTGAAAGAAAATGTAGCTTCAAATGAAGTGTAAAACTTAAATGAACCAAACTGTACCATAGTCTCCATGGATAGTAATTCTATGCTTGAATAATAAGAATATAGCAGTACGATATATTACCGACAGGGTGGATTGGCTTTAAATCATGGTTTAAATCATGATTTAAATTACTAGTCAGGAAGACTTTAAATAAAAGTGCATTCTCGTTGGTTGTTATAACCTTAACACACATTCTTCACAACTCAGAGATAGATGTAGGTTTCATTTTTAGAAGATGCACACTATACATTTTTTAAAGTGATTTATTTTGAAAACTTTTCAGTTTAGTTTTACAGCTATATCAGAAATGAATGATTGTTTGGTTATTTCATTTATCAAAGATAATTGAAGCAGATAGTTCATCTCTCAGTGACTTAATAAATATCCGAGTAACCATAGGCCTGTTAGTTTGACATCCGTAGTATGTAAGGTCTTGGAAAAAATTTTGAAGGAGAAAGTAGTTAAGGACATTGAGGTCAATGGTAATTGGGACAAATTACAACATGGTTTTACAAAAAGTAGATTGTGCCAAACCAACCTGATCTTCTTTGAGAAGGTAACAGATTATTTAGACAAAAGAAACGCAGTGGATCTAATTTACCTCTATTTCAGTAAGGCATTTGACACGGTTCCACATGGGGAATTATTAGTTAAATTGGAAAAGATGGGGATCAATATGAAAGTTGAAAGGTGGATAAGGAATTGGTTAAAGGGGAGACTCCAACGGGTTGTACTGAAAGGTGAACTGTCAGGCTTAAAGGAGGTTACTAGTGGAGTTCCTCAGGGATCAGTTTTGGGACCAATCTTATTTAACCAAAAAGCGGGAATGTGCTAATAAAGTTTGCGGATGACACAAAGCTGGGAGGTATTGCAACACAGAGAAGGACCAGGATATCATACAGGAAGACTTGGATGACCTTGTAAACTGGAGTAATAGTAATGGGATGAAATTTAATAGTGAAAAGTGCAAGGTCATGCATTTAGGGATTAATAATAAGAATTTTAGTTATAAATTGGGGACACATCAGTTGGAAGCAACAGAGGAGGAGAAGGACTTCGGAGTATTGGTTGATCACAGGATGACTCTGAGCCGCCAATGTGATGTGGCCATTTAAAAAGCTAATGTGGTTTTAGGATGCATCAGGCAAGATATTTCCAGCAAAGATAAGGAGGTGTTAGTACCGTTATATAAGGCACTGGTGAGACTTCATCTGGAATACTGTGTGCAGTTCTGGTCTCTCATGTTTAAGAAGGATGAATTCAAATTGGAACAGGTTCAGAGACGGGCTACTAGGATGATCCGAGGAATGGAAAACCTGCCTTATGAAAGGATACTTAAAGAGCTTGGCTTCTTTAGCCTAACCAAAAGAAGGATGAGGGGGGATATGCTTGCTCTTTATAAATGTATCAGAGGGATTAATATTGGGGAGGGAGAGGAATTATTTAAGCTTAGTACTAATGTAGACACAAGGACAAATGGGTACAAACTGGACACTAGGAAGTTTAGACTTGAAATTAGACGAAGGTTTCTAACCATTAGAGGAGTGAAGTTCTGGAACAGCCTTCCAAGGGGAGTAGTGGGGGCAAAAGACATATCTGGCTTTAAGACTAAGCTTGATAAGTTTATGGAAGGGATGGTATGATGGGATAGCCAAAATTAGGCTATTGATCTTTGATTATCAGCAGGTAAGTATGCCCAGTGGTCTGTGATGGGATGTTAGATGGGATGGGATCTGAGTTACTGCAGAGAATTCTTTCCTGAGTGCTGGCTGGTGAATCTTGCCCACATGCTCAGGGTTTAGCTGATTGCCATATTTGGGGTCGGGAGGGAATTTTCCTCCAGGGCAGATTGGCAGAGGCCCTGGAGGTTTTTCGCCTTCCTCTGCAGCATGGGGCATGGGTCACTTCCATTGCACTTCTCTGCAGCTTGAGGTCTTCAAACCACAATTTTAGGACTTCAATAACTCGGACATAGGTTAGGGGTTCGTTATAGAAGTGAATGGGTAGGATTCTATGGCCTGCTTTGTGCAGAAGGTCAGACTAGATGATCATAATGGTCCCTTCTGACCTTAAAGTCTATGAGTCTATCTCCAATTCAACAGGTTAATCATTAATATTTGGAGGATTTTCTTGCTATGCTGTATTAGAAGGAGAACATCACCAGACAGACATTTAAACTGTTTTATTTAACTAAAACGGGTTGGCAACCTTTCAGCAGTGGTGTGCCGAGTCTTCATTTATTCACTCTAATTGAAGGTTTTGCGTGCCAGTCATACATTTTAGAAGGTCTTTCTATAAGTCTATAATATATAACTAAACTATTGTATGTAAAGTAAATAAGGTCTTAAAAGTGTTTAAGAAGCTTCATTTTAAATGAAGTTAAAATGCAGAACTGCCCGGACCGGTGGCCAGGACCTGGGCAGTGTGAGTGCCACTGAAAATCGGCTTGTGTGCTGCCTTCGGCACATGTGCCATAGGTTGCCTATCCCTGAACTAAAACAACAACGTAATGTATTCTGGATTTTTTTTCTTCAACAGCAAACATATAATTTAACAAAACAAGCATAAATTTTAAATTTAGTTAAACATTCAAGTTTTTTAAAATCAGGTTTGTTTTTGTTAAAATTGTTGAACTAAAATAGTTTATATAGTTTTAAAAAAAATTGACTGTCAGCCAGGTCAACATGAGAAATTTAAAATATTGGCTTCTGCAGCTAACTCAGTTGTGTGCACTTTCATTTTCCTCTTTGTTCATAATCTGGAAAAGAAAAAGAAGCTTTCGTGCTGTTCAGGTCCCAAACAATTTCTCAGTTTGGAATGAATTAGTGCAAAGGAAGAAAATATTCTTTCTACACCGGCAGAAGAAGCTACTGCTGTTAAAAGTGAAATTATCGTTTCAACAGTCTCTGAATCCAAGTGCTTAAGTGACTTCCAGCAGTTCACTAGTGTGACTTTCTTTAAATCATCATCAGCAAACATTTACTTCTTGAATGGTCACTCTAGCTCTGAAGTTTATTATAGTTGGCACTGTGGAGGAATGGTTGCTGGATGTCCATGTCAGAGCCAGTTCTTCTTCTTCAGCATTAAGGTTTGACTCTGGTACCGAGTATTGAGAATATTTGCAAGAAGATGAGCTGGAAATAGTGCCCGTCCCGTTCGTTTTTTAATACTTGTAATTTAACTCTGTCATTGCATATTTCTCTCGTTAACATCTCACTTGGTTCCTTCCAAATTTCCAGTGTCTGCAATAGAACAGCTATTTCCCTGCATTTTGTTCAAGGGACAGAAACAGGCTTCAGGGTGCTCAGCATGTGTTCAACATTTCTCTTAAGCCCAATGTTGAGGACTTTGGCTGTGACGGCGCCATCTATTTTATCACAGTTTTGTTCACAAAGTGTCATCAGATTAGGCCAGGTCTTGATATAGTGCTCAAAACAGTCTACTACTGAGTTCCATCGCACGGCTTGTGGGAGAGTTAGCTTCATTCCTCTCACTTTTTTCAGAGCAGCTGCTGCAAAGTGGTTGTTACAGAAGTATTTTGCAATTCCAACAACATTAGCCTTTATTTCTGGAACACTGAAGCCTTTGGCTATAGAAGGTGCATCAAATGGGCACTGCAACCTTTATGTTACTAGCTTGAGACTCTCTTCTAAATTTCTTCTCATCTTGGATACATTTGCAGCATTGTCTGTGACCAAGCTGCATACTAGACATTTGAATTTTTTTCCCCACAGGTTGTTATAGCTTTTACTGTTGTAAGTATTCTGCTGTGTGTGCATTTCCTGATGTATCAGTTGTTTCTCCGTTGTCACACAAGCACATACAACAGGATCATTGTGGACATTGCTCCGCCCATCAAGACTCAGGTTAACATTTTCACCCTCTAGACTTTTTACACACTGCTCAGTTTCTCTTTCATACACTTTATCCAGCAATTTGCCTGCGACATCTGCTCTGTTGGGTGGACTGTATCCTGGTCTTAATGACTGAACCATGTTGATGAAGTGTGGGGTCTCAGTCATACGGAAAGGAGAGTTGTTTGCATAAACAAACTGGACAGTTTTTTTTCATCAATTACCTCTTTTTGTAATCTGCTGGTTCTCATCACAGACTTATCCGTGGTTGGTTTTGGATGATGGAGATTTTTTTCTTTTTGCTACAGGTGATATACTGTGGCTATGTGACATACATGATGTGACTGAAACACTATCACTGGCAGATAACTATGAAACTATAGAAAATGATGGTGATCTTGAAGGTAGATCATCTTCAGAATCCTGCATGTTGAGGATGGATTCTCCTACACAAAATAAGTCAATGCGGTTATTTAAATTATTATTACCATACTGCTCATTCACTGACAGTACTACTTTAAAGGTGAAATTGTAAAAGGAAGATCTACCTATTTCAGCTATTTATTTTTTATCAGAACTGCATCTAAAATGATAGTTGCTACTCTATGGGATGTGTGTGTGTGTGTATACACACACACAATATAACTTTTTTGCTCAAACATGAGAATTCAACAATAGTCCTGAAGACAGGCAGTCCTTAAGAATGAAGTAGGAAATAAAAAAGTTTACCAACCTGAAGATCGTTCATGTTCAGACATGTTCCTTTCATCATCTTCAACGTAGCTTTCTCCTGAGAAGGAACACTTCTCGTGATGTTTCATTCAGGCAACCAGGCCTTGCATTTATTTGTTGCACTGTTTGCATTTTGCACGCATGCCTGTCTTGCCCACAGGTAGAGGAACGTCATTACAATGTTCCCAAACTGGGTCTCTTTTACGGCCTGCTGCCATTATAGGTTTTCCCTTCTAGTGAGAGAATGGTATGGAAGATGTCAACTCAGTGAGGGCTACACTCAGAAAGATCTCAAGACTTCTGGAATATGCTGCTCAAACCATTTCACTTTTGTTTCTACGGCCTGTCCCTCCCTTTTCACGTTTATCTCCAGACCTCTTCTCCTTGTTCAGATCTATTCCATCCCCAACAATCTTGTGTTCATTGAACTTTTTGAAACTTGGCACTTTTAGAGAGAGGTAAGAGATTGATGCTGTGTACACAAATTTGCAGAGGGATAATAGGGTTGAGATCTATTATTTCTCACTTCTCTCAATAGATTTATTTAAAAACATTTTTTGCTATTAACAAGCATGTTATCTCTGGAGACACAAAACCATAGTTTGAGAAGTGCAAAACTAAGCATCTCTGCTGGTATCTTCTAGACTGAGCACTGAGTCCCGTTGGGTAGACCGAAAGATTAACCTAAATAAAATATACTGAAGTCCCTGGAACCCCTTAAAATTGGGTCCCTAATCCATGAACTATTGGAACGCAATTTACAAAACCTTTTTCCTAAACATGACATGAATAGATCATCTCATACTATAGAATTAGAATTTATAATCCCTATTCCGTAATGTATCTTTAGATTTTTCCTAAAAAAAGCATTTTATCAAAAAAAAATCTGTTTTTTTTTTTTAAATCCTAGATTTTTTTTATCCACTCTGATTACAAGCCACCTGACCAGGATCATGATAGTGACTGTGAAATGTGCATGGAGATCAGACAAGCTATAAGATTTTTAAAAAACGCAATAATGATGGTGGATTTCAACTATCCCCACATTGACTGGGTACATGTCTCCTTAGGATGGGATGCAGAGAGAGAGTTTCTTGACACCTTTAATGACTGCTTCTTGGAGCAGCTAGTCCTGGAACCTACAAGGACAGAGGCAATTCTTGATTTAGACCTAAGTGGAGCACGGGATCTGGTCTGAGAGGTGAATATAGCTGGATCGCTTGGTAATAGTGACCATAATATAATTAAACATCCATGTGGCAAGGAAAACACCACAGCAGTCATCACAGTAGCATTTAATTTCAGAAAGGGGAACTACACAAAAATGAGGAAGCTCATTAAACAGAAATTAAAGGGTACAGTCGCAAAAGTGAAATCCCTGCAAGCTGCATGAAAACCTTTTAAAGGTGTCGTAATAGAGACTTGACTTATATGTATACCCCAAATTAAAAAACACAGTAAGAGAACTGAAAAAGTGCCACCCTGGCTAAACAACACAGTAAAAGAAGCACTGAGAGACAAAAAGGCATCCTTTAGAAAGTACAAGTCCTATTGGGGGAAAATAGAAAGGAGCATAAACTCTGGTAAGTGAAGTGTGAAAATAAAATTAGGAAGGCCAAAAAAGAATGTGAAGAACAGCTAGCCAAAGAATCAGAAAGTAATAGCAAAAAATTTAAGTTCATCAGAAGCAGGAAGCTTGCTGAACAGCGGGTGGGGCCACTGGATGATGGAGGTGTTAAAGGAACACTCAAGGATGATAAGGCTCTTGCAAAGAAACCAAATGAATTTTTTGCATCGATCTTCCTGGCTGAGGATGAGAAGGAGATTCCCAAACCTGACCCATTCTTTTTAGGTGACTAATCTGAGGAACTGTCCCAGACTGAGGTGTCATTAGAGGAGGTTTTGGAACAAATTGATTAAACAGTAATAAGTCACTGGGACCAGATGGCATTCACCCAAGCAGGGCCGGCGCTACTATTTAGGCGACCTCGGCAATGGCCTAGGGCACCAGAATTTTTGGGGGGGGCGCTATTTTGCCGGGGGGCGGCACGTGGCTCCGGTGGACCTTCCGCCGGACGGTCCGCTACTGGAAAGGCTCCGGTGGAGCTGCCGCAGTCATTTCGGCAGGCGGTCCGCTGGTCTAAAGGGTCCGGCGGACCTGCCGCAGGCATGACTGCAGCAGGTTCGCCAGAGCCTTTAGACCAGCGGACCGCCCACCGAAATGACTGTGGCAGCTCCACCGGAGCCTTTCCAGCAACGGACCGTCCATCGGCATGACTGCGGAAGGTCCACCGGACCTGCAGGGGCGGCGAAATGGCCGTCCGCCTAGGGCATCAGAAATCCTGGCACCACTCCTGCACCCAAGAGTTCTGGATGAACTCAAATATTAAATTGCAGAACTACGAACTGTGGTATGTAGCCTATCATTTAAATCCACTTTTGTACTGGAGGATAACTAATTTGATGCCAATTTTTTTAAAAAAGCTCCAGAGATGATCCTGGCAATTACAGCCTATAAGCCTGACTTCAGTACCAGGAAAATTGGTTGAAACTATAGTAAAGAACAGAATTATCAGACACAGAGATTAACACAATTTGTTGGGGAAGAGTCAACATGGTTTTTGTAAAACAAAATCATGCCTCACCAATCATCTAGAATTCTTTGAGGGGGTCAACAAGCATGTGGACAAGGGGGATCTGGTGGATATAGTGGACTTAAACTTTCAGAAAGCCCCTGACAAGGTCCCTCACCAAAGGCTCTTCAGCAGAGTTGTCATGGGATAAGAGAGGAAGGTCCTCTCATGGATCGGTAACTGGTTAAAAGAGGAAACAAAGGGTAGGAATAAATGGGCTGTTCTCAGAATGAAGAGAGGTAAATAGTGTTGTCCCCCAGGGGTCTGTACTGGCCCAGTCCTACTCAACATGTTCATAAATGATCTGGAAGAAGGAGTAAACAGTGAGGTGGCAAAATTTGCAGATGATACAAAACTACTCAAGATAGTTAAGTCCCAGGCAGACTGCAAAGAGCTACAAAGGGGTCTCACAAAACTGGGTGACTGGGCAACAAAAAGTGGCAGATGAAATTCAGTGTTGATAAATGTAAAGGTAGTGCACACTGGAAAACATCCTCACAACTCTACATGTAATGATGGGGTCTACATTAGCTGTTACCACTCCAGAAAGATCTTGAAGTCATTGTGGATACTTCTCTGGAAACATCCCGTCAATGTGCAGCGGCAGTCAAAAAAGCGAACAATGTTGGGAATCATTAAGAGGGGGATAGATAAGACAGAAAATATTCTATTGCCTCTGTATAAATCCATGGCACAACCACATCTTGAATACTGTGTGCAGATGTGGTCGCCCAGTCTCAAAAAAGATATACATCTCTACCCTGATATAACACTAATTTGATATAACGCAGTAAAGCAGTGCACGGAGGGGAGCTGCGCACTCTAGCAGATCAAAGCAAGTTCAATGTAATGCAGTTTCACCTATAATGCAGTAAGATTTTTTTGGCTCCCAAGGACAGTGTTATAGCAGAGTAGAGGTGTATTGGAATTAGAAAAGGTTCCACAAAAGGGTAACAAAAATGAGGGGTTTGGAATGGCTGCTGTATGAGAAGTTAATAAGACTGGGACTTTTCAGCTTGGAAAAGAGACGAGTAAGGAGGGGATATGATAGAGGTCTGTAAAATCATGATGGGTGTGGAGAAAACAAATAGTGTTATTTATCCCTCCTCATAACACAAGAACTAGGGGTCACCAAATGAAATTAATAGGCGGCAGGTTTAAGTATTTCTTCACACAACACACAGTCAACCTGTGGAACTCCTTGCCAGAGGACGTTGTGAAGGCCAAGACCATAACAAGGTTCAAAAAAGAACTAGATAAGTCCATGGAGGACAGGTCCATCAGTGGCTATTAGCCAGGCTGGGCAGGGATGGTGGCTGTAGCCTCTGTTGCCAGAAGCTGGGAATGGGTGATGGGGTGGATCAATGGATGATTCCCTGTTTTGTTCATTCTCTCTGGGGCACCAGACAGGACACTGGGCTAGATGGACCTATGGTCTGACCCAGTGTGGCCGTTCTTACGTGGTTGGAGCCCTCACCGAGGAGGTGGGAGACGGTGGGGCCAGTCCCCCTGTTACCGAAATACCAGGTCTGCCTAGCTGAGAGCCAATTAACAGCCTGACAGGGATAAGGAAAAATGCTTTATTCTGCAGTAAAAAGGAGAGCCTGTACCTTGGTACAAAAGACTGTCTTACACAAATTTCGCAAGCCTTTTATACACATTCAGACAAAGACCCTTGCGTGTTAACACTTGATTGGTAGGTTGTCGAACCCGCACTCTGTTATCAGTTCAGTAAAAACTGGTTTGAAGCAAGATTTCTCTGCTTTGAGGCAGAAAGGAAAAGACAGTTTAAAAGTTCAGGCTACTGTGTCCCTGAGCAGTACTGTGTACTGCGCCCCCCCCCCCCCCCCACACACACACACTGGCCGCTTGTAAACTATTAAGGGGGGCCAGTCGCTAGCTTTCACACCCCTGCTCCACTGATTCGATAACTAGTCGGCCAGAGAGGAGCAGCAGCAGCAGCAGCAGCAGCCCTGCTCGCAGGATCGGGTCCCTGGGCTCTGAACAAAGGAGAGTAAGAGAGAAAATGGCTGGCGCTGATGGGGGAACACGGCAATCAGCAGCCAAAGGAGCGGAGGGGAAGAAAAGGGGGCGTCTGTCTCCGGTTATGTCTGAGCTGGGGGAGACCAGAGAGAGCAAAGCCAGGGCAGGGCTGTCCCTGGCGTGTGTCCAGCACCCAGCGCAGGGGGGCTCTGGTCTAACTAGTGAACAGGGCCCCCATCCTGCAGACCCTGTGTGTAACATTACTCAGATGAGGGAGGCTCCAGTGGGGCTGTGTGAGGGAGGGAGGGTCCACACGGCAACTCTGCAGGGTCTGAGCCCTCTGACATGCTGAGGAACTAATGGGATCAAACAAGCTGCATCAGCCTGACCCCCAGGCCCCGACCCCCTGAGCAGAGTCTGACATCATGGGGACACTCATAGGGTGAAGGGACTTGGGGCTTCAGTCTCTGCCACACCTTTGTCTGGGAGCTGCAGCCCTTCTCCTGCTGACCTGGCCTGTGGGGTGAACGTGACAGCAGGGATGGGACATCAGCCTGGGAGCTCCATGGGGCAGGGCTCATGCAGTGCCTGGCACAACAGGGCCCCAATCCCTACCGAGGACCTGGGGGGCAGCCACAGCCTGACTCCGTGATCAATTGTGTGCACAGCCAGGGCCCTGGGTTCTGTCCCCCTCCAGCTTGGACACCCCACCCCCATAGACCCACCCATGCTTCAGGTCCTGCATCTCCTACCCCCACATCTCCTCCTGCTCCACCCTGTCCTGGGGGCTCCTCCTGGAGCAATGTGCTGCCCTCCCCCATAACATCCTCATTCTCCTGCCACCAGCTGTTCCCCCCATAACCACATCCCCCTCGTCACACCCCCTGCAGCCCTGCTCTCTTCCTGCCCCTCATGGGCCCCTGCAGCATTGCCCTCGCCCCCCCCCCGCCCGGGGGCAGCTGCTGGGATAATGTGCTGACCTTCCCCTCATCACTCTCTCCCACCCGGCTCCCCCTTGCCCTGCAGTCCTGCCCCCCCCCCACCCTTCACTGCCCCCCCCCCACCCTTCACTGCCCCCTTCCTGGACCCCTTTCCTTCCTCACAGTCCCCTGCTGCCCCACCCCCCGGCCCTCCACCCTACTCCCTGTCCCTCCTCCTTGCATGGCCAGCCCAGCCCCTCGGTCCCGTGCGATGGGCCCCCTCCTCCCAGGGGGATGTCCAGCCCCCTGCCCCTCCCCCCTGCTCTCCGTCCCCTCCCCGCCGCTGCTGTCTGGTCCAGACTCCGTCCCGCGTGGCTCTTACTGCCGAGTCCCGACCCCCCCCCCCCCGCGGTGCCCGGTGCCGGCTCTGACCCCCCCACCCCCCGGTCTCCCCGCAGACCCGGACGCGCTGCGCTATTTCTACACGGGGGTGTCGGAGCCCGGCCGGGGGCTGCCCGAGTTCATCGCAGTCGGGTACGTGGACGATCAGCTGTTCATGGACTACGGCAGCGATCGGCGGAGCGCGGAGGCACGCGCGGAGTGGATGGCGCGGAGCGAGGGGCCGCAGTACTGGGACCGGAATACACAGATCGCACAGGGCTGGCAGGCCTGGTTCCCACCGAACCTGAACATCCTGCGCCAGCGCTACAACCAGAGCGGGGGTGAGTGCGGGCCGGACACTGCCCCACCGGACACGGGGGAGGGGCTCACAGCAGGGTGGGGCTGGGGGGGGCGGTGTGAATTGGGGAGAAGGGACAGAGGGACTGGCAGGAGGGTGGAGCTGGGAAGTCAGTGTGGGGGGAGCAGAGGAGGGGGACCTGCAGGGGGGGGTTGGTGTGAATTGGGGGGAGGGGACAGAGGGACTCACAGGAGGATGGGACTGGGAGGTCGGCGTGGGGGGAGCAGAGGAGGGAGACCCATGGGGGAGTCAGTGTGAATTGGGGGGCAAGGGACAGAGGGATTCACAGGAGGGTGGGGCTGGGAGGTCAGTGTGGGGGAGCAGAGAAGGGGCACCCATGGGGGGGTTGGAGTGAATTCGGAGGGAGGGGACAGAGGGACTCACAGGAAGGGGGCTGGGGGGTCAGTGTGGGGAAGCAGAGGAGGGGGACCCATGGGGGGGTTGGTGTGAATTGGCGGGAGGGGACAGAAGGACTCACAGGAAGGGGGCTGGGGGGTCGATGTCGGGAAGCAGAGAAGGGGGACCCGTGGGGGGAGTCAGTGTGAATTGAGGGGGAGGGGACAGAGGATCTCACAGGAGGGTGGGGCTGGAGGGTCAGTGTGGGGGGAGTGGAGGAGGGGGACCCGTGGGGGGTTGGTATGAATTGGTGGGAGGGGACAGAGGGACTCACAGGAGAGTGGGAGCTGGGGGCTCAGTGTGGGGGAGGTCCACAGGGTGGGGTTAACGTCACGGTGGTCAACACCGGGTTCCCGTGGGGGGAAGCTGGTATGAATGGGGTGAGGGGACGGACATAATTGGGGGTGAGTGTTGGCAGGATATCAGTGTGAACAAGGGCCCCGAGGGGCTGCACAGGGGGAGGAGTTGGTATGAATGGGGGAGGGGATGGAGGGGCCCTGGGGCACTTTCTCAGGGGTGTCAGTGTGAACATGGGGGGCAGAGGGACTCGGGGGGGGCTGCAGGGTGGGGGGTTCATGTGAAAGAAAGTGTTTGACATTCTTCAAAGTGTGACTCTCTTGCTGTGCCCTCCCAAAACACCTGAGGCGTCTGCTCCCAGCCCCACTTCCAGCTGCCTCCGCTGCCCATCGGGGCGCCTGCCCCCCAGTCTGGGTGTGGTCAGTCCCAGGCAGAGCCGCACAGGTGTGAAGGCCAGAAGGCCCCATTGCACCTGGCTGTCCCGGCCTGGCCCCATGGCGGGGTGCAGTGGGGCAGGGGGCTGTGGGGAACCCTCTGGCTGTTTTGGCACCAGAGCAGCCCCTGCTGGGCCAAAGGTGTAACTGCAGCGCCTCCACGTGGGAGCAGTGGCAGAAAATCCCCCAGGAGCAGTGTGTGCAATGGGGGCTGGGGCTGGGGGGACAGTGCGGGGTCGGGGGGAGAACAGGCAGTTCCTGCCTGACCCTTGACCTCACTTGCTGCCATCTGGAGAGAGGGAGGGGACCCAAAGTGAGTGGTGGGGGAAGGGATCCCAGGAGTGAGCTCCGCCCTCCATCTCCAGCCCAGCCACACTCACCCCCCCACCTCCCCCTCTGCTGCTGGCTCAGACGGGGGTTTGGCTGGGGCAGTGTTGGGGGTGGGAGGTGTCCGGCGAGGGAGCTGGTGTGTGTCCCTGGGCAGGGACCCAGGCAAGTGTTGGGGCAGGAGCAGGGTCCCAGCCCCCGGCCCCCCTCCCTGGGTGCCCAACTCAGAGCAGAGGGGAGCAGGACTTCGGCTTAATACGCAAACACTCCCATGGGGTGTGGGTCTTTCTGGCCATTTCACCCCCTGGGGTGACGCTGCAGCCTCCTACTTACCCCTGGTTCCGCTTCCCCTCGTTATTCCTCCCAGATTCCCTCCTACCCCATCCCACAGCCCTCTGCCCCTCCCCCCCAATTTTCCTCCTACCCTCTCCTGCACCCTCCTGTTCCCCCTCCGGCTCCTGAGTAGGGGGCTGCCCTCTGAGTCTCCCAAACTCCCCCCCAGCATTAGGGGCAGCAGGGTCCCCATCGGTGTCTCCCACACACAGATCTACCCCGGCAATTAGCACTGGAGCAGCACCAGGGGGCCAGTGAGCGAGACTGAACGTGGGGAAGGCGATAATCCCTGGTGCTGAACGAGGGCAGGCCCAGCCGTGACGCACGGTGCAGGGAGCCCCCACCCCCGAGGCAGCTCCTGTCATTTGCACCCAGGCGCCCTGGAGCTCAGACTCTGGTCCTGCAGCACCTGCCCCACAGGGTGCTCTTGGCCCCAGTGCCAGCCCTCCTGCCGAAGGGGGGGAGGGCAGGATGCAGGGGGTGCCCCTGCCAGCTTGCTAGGCAGATGGGGCTATGCAGGGGGAGAGGCCCTAGCATGTGTCTGCCCATCCCCCTAGCAATCAGGGCCGGGGGTGGGCGGAAAGAGGGCAGCTCTCCTCTCTGCCCCCGCACCCCCCCCAGCAGTCAGGGCTGCAGGGGTGGCCTTCACTGCCTGCTGCTGATATATGGAGGGGGCTCTGCTCTCTCCTACCCCCCATCCCCCCTCCTCCCCCCATTCTCAAGTCCCATGCCCCTCACTAAGGGAGTGCTGGGGGACACTGTCTCCCCACTCTCAGCCCCCCATCCTGGGAACAGCTCCCAGCAGTGAGCTTTACGATCCACGCCCTGGGGTGTCCTGGCCCTGCTGCCTCCCCCTGCGCTGCCTCCTCTCCCCCCACCCAGGGCAGAGCCCCGTGGGGCCTTGGGCAATGCCTCCTGGCCAGGGGAGCCCCAGGGAAGGGGCCTGGGCTGGAGCAGGGTCAGTGGGGGGCAGAGGTGGGTGTGTAATTGGGATGGACCCTGCAGGGATGTGGCTCCTGGAGGCTGGGAGGGGAGGCTGGAGATCAGTGTTCCCAGCCCCGAGCGTTCAGACATCCCGCGTCAGGCCCAGACCCCTCGTGAGATCAGCTTCAGTAGCGTGGGATTTTACACCACAATTTCCTTCTGTCTGCGCGTTCCTGGCTCCGTCCCCGGGGGCTGCCCCCGCTGTAGCTCCCAGGCAGAGCCGGACCTGCCAGTCGCTGCCCGGAGGAGCCGCCAGGTTCCTGCTCTGCCCCCAGCGCTGCAGGACGGTCCCCAGGGTGCTGCTGCAGAGCAGGACAGAGTTTGCATTTCTAGCTGTGTCTGGGCCCCACCCACATGGGGCAGCAACAGGTCTGGTCCCTCCAAGACCCCATCGGTCACTCACACACCCCAGCTCACCCCCGTGGAGAGCAGCATGGGGGAGAAGAGGGATGGAGCTGCCTGACACACACCCCCTCGGGCCCCTGGCTGGGGGTCTCTGCGTGTTCTGTGCCAGCCGCCCAATATGTCCTAGCAGAGCTGGCCAGGCAGGGACCATCCTGGAGCCCCTGTCCTGAGTCTGGGCAGCAAAGCCGCAGGCTGGGCACCTCGTCCCCTCACCCCCGTCAGACGTGTTCCCAGGGCCTTTCCTCCCCTGCTGGAGCTCAATCCCTGGGGGAGATTTCCAGTGCCTGCCAGGCTCTGTCCAGCACGGGTTGGAGGAGGGTCAAACCGTGGGATTTCCCATCATGGACCCAGATCCGCCATAGTGACCTTTCCCCGGGGTGGCCTGCGCTGTGCAGACTCAGTCAGAGCCTCCTGCTTTGGGGACACAGGCCAGGGACTCAGTGCTGGGCGCACAGTGGGGTCAGGGCCAGGGAACCGGACCCTTCTCTCTATTAGGGCATCCTCTGAGCACTGCTGGCGAGAGACGTTCCTGTCACCCTCAGACTGCGCTGGGCACCATCCACGGGGCAGAGGGACCAGTCCCCATGGCCGTCAGCCGCCTCCTCCTCCCCAAGGCCCCAGGAAAATCAGAGCCTTTCCAGGGAGCCAGACCCCGGCTCAGGATCCGGCAGCTCGGTCCGGTTCCGAGTCTGCTGCTGCCGATTTTCCAGGGAAGGTGACGCTGAGGGAAGGAAACAGGAATCCAGGTTTGGGGGGCACAGGAGCGCGCATTGTCCCCGGGAGGAGGAGCAGTGCTTGGATTTGGAGCAGGAGCCACGGGAGAGGAGAGCAGGAAACTCCTCCAGGCGGGATTCTTGGAAGCCATGTGGAAGCGAGCGGTGTCCAGTTCAGAGTGACCGCCGGAGGGAATGTCTGAGCTGTCTCCTCCTCCTCTGTCAGAACAGCAGCGATCCCGCTCAGCAGTGTTATCCCTGCGGTTCCCAAACCTACCTGATGTATTTCTCAGCGCAGCCTCTACAGACGTGATCCAGGAGGAGCGGGTGCGCCCCCCAGAGACGGAGTAGGGGGCTAAGAACCAGCCGGAGCCAGAGTTCATTTCCTCTCCTGAGGTCAATGGAGCACGGACGCCTCTAGCTCAGGACACGGCAGGGCCTCTGCAGGGAGACTGAAATCCTACGGCCCCTAACCAGGAGGATGGACACTGTGCTCTGGAGACACTGTGAGGCAGCCCCTGCGTCCCTTGGAGCCCTGCTGCGTCCTGCGCTCTGCCCAGCAGGACTGGCTGGCCTGTGTGAATCTGGCTGTCCCGCATACAGCAAATGCTGGGGGTCAGAATGACTCCTCTGGTAGCAGCCGTCCGTTCAGACTCCCTTCTGGATGCCCTGCGGGGCTCAGCAGGATCCAGGGCTGCGGTGCGGTTACCTATCAGCGTGTGCAGCTGGGTGCCGAAGGCAGCTGGCCAGGCTGCAGCGACCTAAACTCCCCTCCCAACACGTGGATGATGCCCGCTGGAATCGGTGGGAAACGCAACCAGGCGACTCCTCAGACAAAGCAAAGACACCCCTGGCTCCTGCCAAGGCCGCAGAGGGGCTGTAAATCCCGCTTCAAACCCAGGCCAGGTTTCCCAGCATCCAGACCAGCCGTGCAGCTGGTGAGACAGTCCCGGCCACTGCAGGGAAAGTGTCGACACTCAGAGGTGGCTGATCCGGGGGGACACCCACAAGGGAGCCTCTTGTCCCAGTCGCCATGTGACTTGCTGCCAGAGAAGATAGGGATGGAGCAGCACACGGGATCGTCTTCTCCAGTGTGTGGATCCTTGTTCTCTGATCTCCGCGCCAGGTGAGTTCTGCGCTGTCCAGAGAGCGTGGGCGCTGATTCTGCCCAGGTTGGCCCCTTCTCCCTCTCCCCTGGCCCCTCAGGAGAGGGGGGTGCAGGCGATTGTCTCCCATCTCCTGCAGACAGGGGCCATAGGACCAGTCCCGGAGAGGGGACAGGGCCTGTACTCCATCCTGGCCCTGCTCAAGGAGAAATCGGGGCAATAAGACTGTGCTCGGTCTGGAACATCTCCGGGAGAGCCCTAGGCAGCCCCGGTTCAAGACAGAGGTTTAAGTCTCACCCTGGCGGTGTTCCGCAGAGGGCCTGTCTGTGCTCCATGGAGCTGAGATGCAGCCCTGCCCATCCCCCTTCGTCAGCGTCACCTCAGAGCTCGGTGTCACCTCTGCATCCCAGCACGTCCAGTTCAGCTCCTCGCCCATCGGCTTCGCCGCAGCCCCCGGGTACCTGCCGCGGGTTCGTTGTCAGGGTCACTGCCCTCAGACAGGAAGGGGTCATCTCTGGCCATCCTCAGCAACGCTCCAGCCAGAGGGTGAGCAGCACAAACCGCTTCCTAGGCACTCCGGATCCTGGGACCGTGGGTTCATTCTGCGCTGGGAAGAGAGACGCCTGGGCCCCACCCTGCGGAGAGCTCACCTGGGGGTGGGAATGACCCACAGTCTCTCAGGGGTTATTGCTCAGGAGAGATGGGACAATTCCCTGCTTTGCTTAGGACAGCCAGCAGCCTGCAGGAGAGCTCAGCCTGCCCCGATGTCATTGTTGGGTGTGTGCTGTGTGTGGACACACTGCATGAGTGCACAGAAGAGCGCCAGTCGTTTCTGCTGTCCCTGCCTGCTCACACCTCGGTGCGTCCGACCAGGAGAGTCTGGCTTCCCCGAGCCTCAGCCAGGCCGGACAGGAGAGTGCTACAGGCGGTACCAGCCTGGGGGGCCGGGCACTTGGGTGAGGTGAGCTCAGTACAGAGCAGGGGAGGGAACCTGGCATGAACTGGGTGCAGCGCAGGGTGATTGGCTGCAGGCTCTGGCCCTGTCCCTGTCCCCAGGGCTGAGCAGCTCCCTCCTCTTGCTCTGAACCGACACCAGCGCAGTGCCCTGCGTCAGCGAACAGGGCGGGATGAGGTCATCATACCAGCAGGAGGAAGCCGACCCTCTGATGTCCTGTGTGGAGCGAAGCCCCCAGCGCGGCCGAACTCGGTGTGGTTGAGGAATGAGACATGACGAGCAACGCAGGGAAGAGCTGGCTCAGGCGCCAGGAAGCCTGCTCCCAGACATGCTCCTGTTCCTAGTGAGGGATTTCCAGTCTCACTGAGAGACTCGTTTGTCTCTCACCCATGCTGCAGGGCCCTCCTTTCCCGGCTGGAAGGGATCCCACTGGCATCCAGGAAACCTTGCACCGAGTCTGCCTGATCTAGAGCCGGGGTCAGTTCAAGCCCTGCTGCAGGAGACGGAGCTTCTCTGCTTCTTCGCCGGCTCTAATGCAGATCTTGGAATTCCTACAAGAGGGTCGGACCCAGGGCTTGGCAGTCTCAATGTCACGTCGAGTGGCTGCTCTCCCTGGGCAGGCAGAGGGTCTCTGTACGCTGGGATATCCAGCATTTGCTCCCAGCTGCATCCCTGCTTCATCCTCCTGCCAGTCGGGGCTCGAGGCACCGCTCCTCTTCGCTGGTGCCCAAGGACAGGCACCGCGGGCACCAAGACATGAGCCGCTCCCTGGTACCGAAAGGGGACAGGCCAGGAGACCGGGACAGTGCGAGACCCATGCCAGGCCACTCTCCCTTGCTGGCATCGCTGCAGCCACCGCTAAAGACACCCACGCGGGTCCCGCATACCTCACCAAGGGATGCACCACCCTCCTGCTGTCTGTGTACCAGACACTTTACGGTACCATCCACCCCAGGGGCGTACGCGGCAGCTAGGGACCTGCTTACACTGCCGGTACCATGGTCCCTGTACATCCAGGACTTGGCATCGCCAGCACCATCTGGTGGCCAAGAGACCTCACCCGGCTGTAGAAGGCACCAAGACCGCTGTCCAGGGGAAACCCCCTCTGGTCACTTTGTCCAGGGTGTCCCCATGGCACCGACACCGGGAGGGTCGGCACTGCCACGGTCTCCTCGCTTCACGTCATCAGGACCATCCACACTGTTCTCGGTGGCCATGTTACACAACAGGGACATCTAGTGCGATGGGGCCCTGAACACTGGGACCAGGGGGGCTGACACCCATGCAGGGCCCTTTCTGGAACCTGTGGGGGTTTCCCCCAGCTCAGGGCACCGGCTCCAGGCTCTCTGCCTCAGAGAGCAGAGCTCCTTCAGTTCTGCACCAAGAGACACCAGATCCGAATCCCAGTGTCCATCCCAGTACCGAGCAACTGAAGCAAGTTCCCCACTCGGAGGAGAGAGCAGAGACCTTAACGGCTTTACCCATCTCCTCCTCTTCGCCAGATGAGGCACTGGTGGCCCCAGAGGTGCCCTACCCCAGGGTGAGCACAAAGCCCACCAGGACTTATCGAAGCGAGTGGCTCAAAACTGGTGTCCAGGCAGAGGTGGTGAAAGAGTCACTCAGGTCTTCCTGGCTAGCTGTGTGGCAGCAGGCCCCTCGTCGCTCTTCCCCTACGTGAGGCGATCCCAGAGCCCACTGAGGCTCTGGCAGATCCCAGCATCCCTCTCTCCTAAGCGAACGGAGCGGAAATATTTTGTAACTGCCAATTTTTATTCTCTCTCTCACAATCACGCGTCCCTAGTGGTGGCAGCCGCTGATGAAAGGGACAATCAAGTTCAAACGGGGCCCACAGCAAAGGCAAAGGATCCCAAGAAGTTAGCCTTGTTCAGGAGGAAACCCCATCACTGGGGGATTGCAGCCCCATATAGCGACCTGGCAAGCCTGGCTGGGTCGCTGTGAGTTTTACAGGTGGGAAGTGATGCAGAAATGGCAGGACCTGCTCCCCTAGGGTGCCCGGTTGGAGTTCCCTGCCCTTGTGCAGAAAGGGAGAACAGTAGCCTGGGCCTCCCTGCAGGCAGCCCTGGATGTCACGGGTTCTGCGGCCAGGTCAGTGGCCACGGTTGTCACCATGCGCAGGAGCTCGTGGTTGCAATCTCCGGGATTTCCACTGGACGTGCAGCAGATGACCCAGGACCTCCCATTCGAAGGTTCCTTGCTCTGTTCAGAGCAGACACCAGGCTGCGTAGCCTTACAGAGACTCTAGGGCAGCGTTGAAATCCCTGGGCCTACACTCGCCCGCATAAGCTAGAAGGCCCTGTAGGCCCCCGCAATACAGGCAATGCTGTTCTCCACCGCCCAGACACGGCCAGTGGAGGAGACAGAACAAGGAGTTTGCGCACAGGCCCCCTCCTCCTCCACGGGGCCATTCCAGTCGGCTGCTTGTCATTTTGGCACCTCAAAGCCCTCATTTTGACAAGGTGCTTGAGGACGACATACCAGTCCCTCCACAACAGGATTCAGTCACCCCTGTATCTTCCAACCGTCCTATTCCTCAGGGCCTGGGAACACATTTACCTCGGAGCGCTGGGTCCTAAACACAGTGGAATCTAGGTATAGCCTCCAAATTTTGTCTACTCCACCTTCCCAGGCACTCTTCCTGTGCCTCTTCTGAGACCCTTCTCACAAGCATCGGTTGGAGCAGGAGATACAATCCTCCTTTGGATGGGAGCCGTGGGAGAGGTTCCACACCCACTAAGGGGGAAGGTCTCAGTTCCTGTTACTTCCTCATCTCCAAAGCCAGGGGAGGTCTCAGACCAATCCTAGACCTGCCTTGGCTCAACCGCTGTCTCAGAAAGTGGAAGTTCTGCAGGTCTCCTTAGCCTTCATCATCCTGTGGCTGGATCCAGGGGACTGGTCTGCTGCCCTCGACTTGAAAGCTCCATACTTCCACATATTAATTTTCCAGGGCCACAGTCTAAGATTTGTGGTAAACCAGACCCATTAGCAAGTCGCAGCCCTGCCATTTGGTCTGTCGGCCGCCCCGGCAGCCTTCACCAAGTGTGTGGCAGTAGTAGGGGCCTTTCTGAGAAGGAGTCTGTGTTTTCCCGTATCTCAAGGATTGGCTGATCAGGTTGGTCTCGAGCTCAAGTGGAGCCCAACATCGACCTCATACAATCCATCTTCCAGGCTTTGGGTCTGGTGATAAATGTACAGAAGTTGACACTTTTCCCTGTGCAAAGAATAGAGTTCACTGAGGCAGTTCTCGACTCAGTGGAGGCGAAGGCCCTTCTGGAGCACCACTTCTGTACAACCTGGGCCCTGATAACCTCCCTGCAGACACACCCGTCAGGACTCCTCGGTCACATGGTGTGATGGAGTAGGGGCTGTCTTGTGTGGAGAATGGGAGAGCAGGGGAGGACTTTAGGGGATGGACGCGGGAGCCTGTAACCTGAGCTAGGTAAGAGGGGGGAAGGTCAACACCTTTGCCCGGGAAGGAGGACAAAGGAAGGGAGTGGCAGGAGGGAAGTAGTTTTTGAGTTTGGGTTTGGGGCTGTGTGGGTGGAATTCAGGGTATCCTAGCTCGGATCCAAGCACCCTGAAAGCCCAGTAGGACTCGAAGGAGGGGTCCTGACTGTGCCTGCAAGCTCTGCTGTAACCAGTGTTCCTGTTGTCCAATAAACCTTGTTTTACTGGCTGGCTAAGAGTCACTGTGGGTTCCAGGAAGAGGGGTGCAGGAACGGACTCCCCCACACTCTGTGACACCTGGCATCAGGCATGTACATGGGTTGACATGTGAGGCTGAGACTCGGACCTCTCCAGCCTGGCTGGCTGTGGTATACTCCCTTTCCAGACATCATCTGGGCACAGTTCTCACCGTACCAGCTTGAGGCCTGGAGAGGGTATTCCCTCAGATGAAGGAACTGATCCCCCCCCCGAGACCTGAACCTTATCCTCACAAAGCCGACGGGCCCAGCCTTGGAGCCGCTAGCACCATGCTCACTGCTGCACCCCCGTGGGAGGGTCGCCTTTCCAGTGCCCAGCACGTCAGCCAGACGAGTGTCAGAGATCCGAGCCATCACCGTGGAGCCCCCGAACACGATCTCCTTTAGAGACAGTCCAGCTACGCTCACATCCAAAGTTCCTCCCAAAAGTGGGCTCCCCAGTTCCATGTGAACCAGCTGATTTTTCTCCCAGTCTTTTACTCTGAGCCGCACGCAGCCTGGGCAGGTCAAGGCCTGCACTCGCTGGATGCCAGACGGGCACTGGCATTTGACATTCGGGGACTAAACCCTTCCCCTAAATCCCTGCAGCTTTTCACAGCGGTAGCGGGAAGAGCGAGGGGGCTCCCCATGTCCGCTCTGAGGATTTCGTCTTGGGTGACATCGCCCGTCCAGGTGTTTTCTGACCTCGCGAGGATTCCCCATCTGCCAAATGTCACAGAGGCTCAGTTCTCTTCAGCAGCCTTTCTAGCGCAAGTCTCTACTCAGGATATCTGCAGCGCTGCGACCTGCTCCTCGGTGCACACATTCTGACCGCGCTGGGCTGTCACTCAGCAGGCCAGGGACAACGCATGCTCTGGTCGTGCTGTGCTGCAGCGTAGCCTGATTTGGGAGGTGTGTGTGTTTTAATATATCCGCTTAATTTAATTGTATGTATTTAATTTTTAATTAATAAAAAATTTTAATAATGATTATTATAGATGTTAATTAGTATGGGTTTTGGCTCGCCAATTTGATCAGAAGTTAGTTTGTCCTGAATCAGGCCCCACAGAGTTTATAAAAGGAACTTCGGGGGTATGACAGGAAGCTTACACTGAGACAGGTATAGTTATATAGACCTTTTATTAAAATCAATGAAATAGTAAGCAAATGGTAAAACAGTAGAGTTACTGTTATTTGAGAGATACAGATGACAATACAATATTATAAGCTGCAAACGTGGTTGATGCTCACGCTCTGTTTTAATAACCTGGTATTGGAAGATACGGACCACGCCTGTGGCAATTTCCATTTTCATACCTCTGGCAGAAGAAGCTAAATGCAGGGCTGTTAAAGCTCTTTGCTCTCTAACTTAACCCTGTGTGCCTTAGCTAAAATAAAACATAAGGGAAATTAAATCCCTTTACACTTACAGTTTGAAAGAAATAAAATACGGCCTATTAATATTAATCGCTGTCGTAGATGGGTAGCATCGATACGTAGTTGAAGGTGGAGGCAATGAAGAGTAGACAGGAGCAGATAGGTGGGTAGCTTGCCTGCCTAATGGTGAGCTGCCTCGCCTTTTTATAGGGCATTAGTCAGAAATCCTTCCTCTGATGCCCAAATTTCATCCTTGCCCCACAGAAATATTAGGGTACACTTACCCCATAGGCTAATATGTATGTGCGTGTGAATGACAGGTATGTACACATTTGTGGTGTAGTTGTTAAATTTGTGGGCAAAAATCCCGCTTTTCCACCCTTTACTGTTATTGGTTCAGGCAAAGGTCTCTAGACATCTGCGTGGGTGTTTTTATCTAATTTTACTGATTTCTGGGTAAGGGTCCCAAAATGTGTGAACTTCACATTAGCTTAACATACAGGGTTTTGGCCTGTAGGTCTCTTGCATTACAGCCAAACTTATTCTTAATATAAATCTATAAGCCTATTACATCAAATACTCAAATTTATAAGAGAGAGATGTTTATAAAGCAGATTAATCCTTAGGGCTACAGCAGTCAGCTTGTCCTTGAACTCCGGGCCCCACTCCGGCTTGTGAGTCACCGACATTGGAATGGACACGAGCAAGCGCTCGAAGAAGGAATGACGGTTACTGACATTTCTGTGACTGTTGTTCGAGATGAGACACCCACCCCCCAGCCCCGCTCTCGGAGTGGTTGGTAAGAAGGGACTGAGGGGTGCGGGCTCAGCAGGGCCCCTTATACCGGCACTATGAGCGCATGGCACCAGGGGCGTCAGAGCCGACTCGACAGGTAGCACTAGGGGAAATATTCCAGCAGCGATGCTCGCAAAGCTCGCACACCTACATGGGAACGAACGTGTGCAGCACATCTCAACAGACAATCGTTACAGAAAGGTTAGTGGACATTTTCCCCCAGTGATCAGGGGGTTGTTTAGACAGAGACTCAGCTTTTATCCCAGAGATGACCCCTCTTTGTCCTGGGGCCCAAGGAATGGCACCTCCCCTCCTTTTGTCCAGCACCTTCTCACTGAGGGAGGAGCTCTGGGAACTCTGGGTGTTCATGGAGCCGTCGAGATCCACATCCGCCACACACGGGGTTTGTGCATGGCCAGGGCTCGGTTTGTTCTCTGCAATCCCACAGCTAAAGGACAAACAGTGTCAAAATCTGCCATGCCAGGATGGCTGAGATGGTGCAGCCTGCAGCCTACAAGTCAGAGCCGCCCCAGCACCCTGCCTCCACCCCCCTCGCTGAGAGTGGTAGCAACAGCCTGCGGGGCTGCAGGATCTGTACTGCCCTGTGTGGTGAGATCTGCCTGGCCCGGTTCAGACCTTCCCACACTGTCACAGCTGGACATGCCGGCACCAGCCCATGCTGCTGTCAGTGAGAGAGGGCCCAGCGCTGGGTCTGCCGGTAGCAGAGAAGGAGCTGAGCACCCTGGCTGTTCTGTCAGACCCACCCCTCATGGCTCCCCATTGTGGGAATCCTCTGGGGTACGAGTCTCTGCCCATGTGGCAGGGAGAGAAAAGGAAAATATGTCCTGGCAGACTGACCATTTCCTTTCTCCCAGTCACAAGGTCCATAACCAACTTCCCTATGTGGAGCATTTCTCTGACTGAGTTGATAAAAAGCCTGGTGGGTCCATTCCCCAGTTCCTCTGCAGCAGGAATTCGCTGTTTTTCTGTAACACCTAGAGGCTCATTCCCAACTCTCTAGCCACAGGGACGTGTGTCCTGGGCCATGCGGGGAGCTGTCTCTGCAGGCAGGCTCTGCGGGTAGCTGGCCAGGCCATCCCCAAGCAGTGCCTGGCAGGTCTGGTCTGTGGCCCCAATAACCCCAAGAGGAAACTTCAGTCAGTCAGGATCAGTTTCCTAATGTGGGGATAGTTTGTTTTGCCGTCTCGTGGCTGAGGCTTTTGGGGGATTCCCCCCATCCCAGGGCATCTGAGGGCATGTGGGGGTCACACTAACCAGAAATGCACATGCAGCCCTAGGGCTCCCGGAGCCCTGAACTAGCCCAGAGTTGTATGTTTCTGGCCCCACTGCAGGGCTGGGGCTGTTGCATGGGGGCTGAGCTTCCCTCTTCTCCCCAAACCCAGTGTCCTCATCCATTAATTCTGTGCCCCTTCTGGCCCACATCCCCCGGCCTCTCCGTGTCCTGTCTGCACTGAGCTTCCCATCTTCCAGCTGCCTGTCTGTCCCAGCCGTGCCACGCTCAGCCAGCCACAGCTCAGGCTGTTCCCTGACAGGGCAGGAGGCTCCACTCGCAACTTGGTGTGGGGGGTGACTGAGGATGGCAGCATCTTGAGGGGAGCTGGGTTGGGGGGACTGAGGGGCCTGGTGCAGAAGGAGTTGGGGTGGGGGCACAGAAGGTGCAGAGGGGCTGGTGCTGAGGCTGGGTGGGACAGAGCAGGCAGGAGATGGAGAGGGCTGGGGTAGGGGGTGGAGGGGCTGGGGCAGAGGGAGCAGTTTCAGAAGCAGACTGGAGGAAGGAGCTGTTGTAGGGTGGCAGTCGGGTACACGGTGCAGAAGGAGGTGGGGTGGGGGCACAGAAAAGGAGCAGGGGGGCTGGTGCTGAGGTGGGGTGGGACAGAGCAGGCAGGGGACGGAGGGGGCTGGGGTAGGGGGTGGAGGGGCCGGGGCAGAGGGAGCAGTTGCAGGATCAGGCTGGTGGAAGGGGCTGTTGAAGTGTGGCAGAGGGGTACATAGAGTGCTGAGACAGGACAGCGGGGGTGGGGTGCCCAGAGCTGGGGAGGCAGGACAGTGCAGGGGCTGGAGGGAAGACTGTTCTGGGTGGGAATCAATGGGGAGCAGACCCCAAAAAGCAGGAGATGGTCAGGAGGAGAGACCCGGGGGATGGGGAGAGCCTGGGGAGGAAGGTGAGATGGGGACCCCCAGTAGCAGGGGTGGGGGGCTGTTCTAGCTAGCTCGTCTCGCTGCTCCTGTGGCCCCAGCAGCGGGGTGGCAGGGCTGTGAGACGTGCCGTGTTGGGGGGAGCAGGTAGAACCCGGCAGCTTGCCGAGCCCTGGCTACCTTTGGGGTTCGTGTGCAGATGGGGGCTAATTGTGTCCAACCTGCGCTGAGCTCAGGCCGGTGCTAGCTGTGGGGATGGTTACCGGGGTTGGCTCTGGCCCCCAGCAGGCACTGAGCTGCGCTTCGTGCAGGGGGTTCAGGCCAAGCCAGTGACTCGAGGGGGTGGGCGGCTGGCTGCACACCCTACAGGGGCCTGGTTTGCAGAGTGGGGTGCCCGGCTCGCCTTTCCAGGTGAGAGCGTTGGGCCCTTTCCAGGTGTCCCTGACTGGGCCTCTCCCCCAAATCGCCTGTCACTGGTGAACACGCAGCCCAGACTGTGGCTTGTCTCTGTGTGGGATGGGGGTATGCGAGGCTGTTCGGTCCCTGCCTGGGCTGTTCTCATACCTTCCCCACCACTGCACCCACGGGCTCCCTGCTTCTGTTCGCTGAGCCAGTCGCCCTCCCTGCTACTGGCTTCTCTTTCCTGCCCCCATGTCCGTCCCCACCTCCTGACAGCCCAGGGTGCAGCCATGTACCAAGGGCAGCCCTGTTTTGGGTTCCTGGCAAACCTTGGCACGTGGGGCCACCTTAGCCAGGGGCAGATTCTCTGTCACCTGCCCAGCTGTAGGGAAACAGGAGCCATCCTAGCACAGGGCGTCCTGCGGCTCCAGCCCCGTGGCAGAGGCGGCCAGGCTGAAAAGGAGCAGAACCAGCAGGTTTGCTCCTTGGCCATGGTCACGCCCGGGGGCGCTGGGCGGCGCCTGGAGCTGTGCCCTACAGACTGGAACAGGGAGACACTGGGAACATCGGGCATGTGTGGGGCAGGGGCACTGCTGGGTGGGGTCATTGTGAGCAGGGAGGGGGCAGGGGGACCCTGGGCATCGCTCCAGCCAGAGCAGGGTTAAGGGGGGCCCTGCCCAGCAGCACCTCCTTTTATGGTCCTGCTGGTCCCTGATTGGCTGCTCCCCGCAGCCTCTCTAGGCAGCTTGGAGGACTCCCCTCTACTGCTCCCTTCCTGGGGCAGGGGGTGGGAGGCCCCCAGCAGGGGGTCTCGGGGCTGGTGCCCCCATCACAGGGCCTGGGGGTGTCGGAGAATCTCGCTGCTCCCTGGGGCTCAAACCTTGACCCAGCCTGGGCCCCGGCTCCGTGTGTTTCAGGATTTCACACTTTCCAAGTGAAGTACGGTTGTGAGCTCCGGGGTGACGGCTCCAAAGTGGGGTTTTACCAGTTTGCCTACGACGGGCAGGACTTCATCAGCCTGGATAAGGACCACAAGGCCTGGGTGGCGGCAGATGACGCGGCTCGGATCACCAAACAGAAATGGGATGCTGACAGGAGCATCGCTCAACGATGGAAAGCCTACCTGGAGGAGACCTGCATCGAGTGGCTGGAGAAGTACGTGCAGTACGGGAAGGAGACGCTGCAGAGGAGAGGTGAGGGGGCACGTCAGGCCCCGGGGTCACTGAACGGGGTGTATCCTCATGGCAGAGATCGCTCCCCCACCTCCATCACGCTGAGCGTTGTCCCTGGCAGGATGTTTCTGTCCCCACCCATCGGGCGAGGCCCCAGCGTTGCTGCAGGAGCCGCCGTGGTCTCCCTGTCCCGTCCCACCCTGTTCAGCGCCGCCCCCCAGCCGAGCAGAGCCCCTCGGGGTGCCTGTGCTGTGGCCATGGGCCGCGTGTATCAGAATCAGATGTGAGAGCGCGGCTGAACCAGCTCCCGTCCCTCTGGCCAGGCCCTTCGGCTGATGCAGCCCCAGGGGATCCAGCTCAGGGAGTTCCCTCTAACTCCATCTCTCCTTCCCCCCAGAGCAACCGCGGGTGCAAGTGAGCGACCGGCCGAGCCGGGATGGGCTCACCACCCTCTCTTGCTGGGTCCACGGTTTCTACCCACGGACCGTGGACGTTGTGTGGCTGAAGAAGGGGGTGCCTATGTCGCAGGAGACGAACCAGTGGGGGGTCGTTCCCAGTGGGGACGGGACCTACCAGACCAGGGCCACCATCGAGATCGACCCCAGCAGTGAGACTGATTATACCTGCTGCGTGGAGCACGCTAGCCTGGCGCAGGATCTGAGAGTGCCCTGGGGTAAGGAGTGTGTGGTCCTGGGATGGGGAAAGGGGGTTGAGGGGGGGTATGAGGCTCCAGTGGGGAGTGGGGTGACTGACCCATGTAACAGGGGAAGAGGGTTTGTGGTTCCCCTGCTCACTGGCCCATTCCCATTTCAGTGCCCAAATCCAATGTGATGCTGATCGTGGGTGTTGTCATCGGGGTTCTCGTGCTGGTCGCTGCCGTCGCTGGAGCCGTTGTCTTCCTCAGTAAGTGCCGGGTGGGGCTTCGACGCGCCGTTTGAGCCGGGCCATGGTGACGTGCCCATCACCCTAGAGCCTGGGCTGGGATTGCTGACCTGCTTTGGCCTGGCTGGGCCCCTGCACCCACCCCTACAGCCCCCGGCGGCAGTGCTGTGTGGCTGCCCTGCTCTGCTGCAGGGCCCAGGGCTGCCCCGTGGAGAACAAAGGGGCAGTTTGCTTTGGGCCCCCAGCTGCAGAAGTTGAGTGGTGCTGACCTGGCACATGGAGTCACAGGCCCACACCTGAGTCTGTGCTGTGACTCCGTGCGCCTGGTCGCAGGGCCAAGAGTGGGGAGCCAGGCCCAGCCCCCCAGGAAAGGACCCCCCAAGACAGCATGAATGTGAGGCGGGGTTGCTCTCTGCCCCTTATCATCTGGGTCTCCCCCTGTGTTTTTACACCTTTGGGGGGACTTCAGATTCTGCCCCAGGCCCCCAAAACTCTATGTGGCCCTGGCCGGGCCAGAGCCACCAGCCTGAAACCCAGAAAGGAAAATGGTTCGTATAGAGCCTGTCGTCCTGCCCTGGGGATGGGCCGGGCCCCTGGGTTCTGGGCCATGGGCACAGATCAGAGCCGGTTCCTGCCACAGGAGCAGCCGCACTCACTGCAATCTGCCTTGTCTCTGCAGGGAAGAAGAAAGACGGCTACAAAGCAGCTCCAGGTAAGTGCTGAGCCTCTCCCCCGTCCCTGTCGCTGTGTGACCCAGTATGTGCAGCCTGGGGCCAGCCCCAGGAGACCTTCCCTAGCCCCCCACGGCTGGGGAGCTGCAGCAGTGGGACTGGCCAGTGACACTAACGCCCTGGCTGTGCCTGGCTGCTCTGTGTAGGTTGCCCATCACTGTGGTGTCTGGGCACAACAGCAAAACATCAACACTTGGGAGGGGTCACTGGGGTGTGTATGTGTATAACCAGTGTGGGACGGGGAGAACAGGGACCCTGCGTTCCGCCAGACACTGACCCCGGCTTCCTTCTCCCCCACAGCTAACGAAGGCTCTGCCAGCTCCGGTAGGTGACGGGAGGGTGACGCTAGCCCAGGGGACGTGCTGCTCTCACTGAGGCTGCTGGGGGAGGCACAGGACATGTTAACATACCCGAGGGTCCCTCTGTGGGGCGTGGGGGGGTCCCTGGTGTTTTGGTGATACGGGGGGTTTGGCTGCATGGGGAGATCAACCGGAAGAGCTGCATTGTTCAGCTACAGCTGCGCTGATCGATTTCCCCTGATTAGGCTGAGTTCAGAGGAACCTAGGGGAGTTACTGCGAGTCAGGGGAGTGTCAGCACCCAACTCCCCTCGGCCGCATTGAAATTCCTGCGGCAGCCTGTGACGTCAGTAGGGTGGCGCACACCCCTCTTGTGCCAGACCAGCCGTGTGTGTTTCCCGTGGGGCTGGGGTGTGTCTGACCCCTCAGAGCCGCTTTTTGCCCTGGCAGTGTCCGCCCTGGGTCTAGCCCCTCCCCCTCCTGCTGCAGCCGGGAGCTGGGTTTGGTGCTGTTGGAACGGGACGTGTTGTACTCCGAGCAGGGGGGATGTAGGAGCCTCAGCCCCACTGATTTCAATGGGGTTTGGGCTCCTGAGTCACTAAGGTGCTTCTGAGAGTCCCACCCCCGTACGTACGAGTCCCCAGTGGGGGGCGGCGCAGGGATCTTAGCCCCGGGGAGCAGTGGCCAGCCCTGACTGCCGCTGGCTCACCCTGCACCGTCCCTCACACCAGACGAAGTGCAGCCACTCGGCTGGGGCAGCGTCACCCCCACCCTGCAGCAGGGTAAACACTGACACGAGGGGCTGGGCGGGGGGTCAGGGCCGGAAACGCTAACACCCTCCTCCTTCTCCTTCTCCTCCTTCTCCCTCCCAGGAAGCAACCAGGGATCGGGCGCCTGCATCAATGGTAAGTGAGGGGGACACTAGCCAGGAGGATTCAATGGGGGGAGACCCCTGCCCAGAGTCCCCCAGGCCCTGCCCCTCTGAGCAGCCAGCCGTGGGGAACCCTGCCCCTGATCTCCCTGCAATGGGGGTGCTGAGTGCAGGGGCGGTTCTGCATCTCCCTCTGCAGGGAGGGGTTCCAGGCTGCAGGGACTCCAGGAGGGGGTCAGGGTGTCCCTGGCTCTAGGGGAAGGGGCCGGGATGTGTCACAGCTGCTGCACTGGGCGCCGGGAGCAGCAATCACTGTCGACTTTACGGTCTCCTCCCCCTCAGCACGGGGTGTAGCGCCCAGTCAGAGCTTTACCCCGAGCACCAGATGGGCCCAGTATCGTAGCTGGCACTGCTGGGTCTGCTCACCCTGACCCCGGCGCTGACTGTCCCTGTCTCACCTCTGCAGCGTAACAGAGCCCGTCAGCCCCTGCACAGCTGGCTGGGGGGATCCCAGCCACGAGGAGAGACTGGAGCAGATCAGGCTCCTGGGAATGCAACTGCTGATCAGCACCTTCCACAGCCTGCTTAAAGCCTTTGCCTTGATTGTACCCGAGCTAAACGCCTGCCTGTGAGACAGCAACTGCAGCTTTCACTTTAGAATTGAAACTTCTGGGGCTGCAGACTGCCAGGGATGGTCGGGGTCGCTTATTGTTTGATTTCTACAGAACTGTCTTGTTTTAAAAGTTAAATCTATGAGGATCTTGTTTGTATAGAAAAATAACCAGGGTTTGCTGGACTGAATTGTTCGGGTAAGGCTGGACTGTTCTGTTTGCTTTGATTGTAATTGAGCCCATTTTCTGTTTTTGCCGTGATTAAGGTATTAAGATGTTTTTTTGCTGCTGCAGCTTCCTGTGTAATGGGCTAAATCCTGCTGTCAGGGCACTGTCACCCCAGTGTCAGGCCTTGTCTACATTGCAGTTTGCACCGGTGCAACTACAGAGGGGTGAGTTTGAAGTGCGCTAGTTAAATCCCTGTGTGGATGCTGTTAGTCTGGTGTAAGACAGGGCTTGTTTTGATTTAAACTGATTCCCAAGTGACTTAAGCGACACCAGAAAAAGCCACCTCTTCTACCAAGATCAGTGTCCCCTAGCTGATCTGGTGCACGTTTGTGTGTAGACAAAGCCTAAGCTGGTGCTGATTCTGCCCCCAAATGGGTTGATTTTGTGTGTGACGGATGTAATTTTTTTTTGCTTAAGATTTTAAAACCAGTTTTAAATAGTAACGTTCTATCTCTTGGCAATTTTGAGTTATACACAATAAATGTAGGTTTGGGGTTTTAATCTCTCTCTCTCCAGCCCGTTCGGAGGATTCTGTCTGTGGCGGGTCAGGAAATGGGGGGGTGCATGGCAGTGCTGGGGAGCGCGGGGGCCTGGCAGGAAGGGGCTGGTGCGTGTAGGTTGGGTTTGGGGGGTCTGGCATGTTTGGGGGTGAATAATGGGTGTTGGGCAGGGCTGGGCACCAGCGACACTAATGAGATGCAGACACCCAGAGCTGCCCTGCCATGAGTAACAGGGTGTCTGAACCAGGCCAGGCTGCCCCTGCTGAACGCTCATCAGATACAAAGCAGAGGTAACGGGACGGACTGTGTCGTAGCTTCCTACTCAGATTTGAACCTTAGCGTTCATAAACTGAGAAGCTAGCATGAACCTCCCCCAAGCTTATTACCAGCTTGGATCTCATCTCGCTGCCACCAATCAGGATTCTGAGTACCTGATAAACTCTCTGGTCCCCCAAACCTTTCCCGGGGGGGGGGGGGACCCCCAAGACCCAGGTGCCCTGAGCCTCCAACAAAGGGAAATAACCCACTTCCCTTCCTGCTCTTTACTTCCTCCCAGATTTTCCCGCCCTGGGGATACTAGGAGATTTCCCTGCTTCAATCCCTTGAAACACAAAACAGAGAGGATGATTTACCTTCCCCCCTCCTTCTTCTCCCCCCTCCCAGTCTTTCCCTGAGAGAGACAGTAACCCTGGCACAGAGATTCCTATCCCCTTGCCTTAACTAGGAAAAGAAAATCCCAACAAGTTTTAAAAAGAAAGAAAAACACATAATATAAACTCTGCATCAAGATGACAAATACAGGGCTATTGCTTATAAGAAAATATGAATAACCAGTCTGATTCAAAAAGATATCCAATTTGAAACAGTCCAGCAAGTTACACATATGTAACTACACCCAAAACAACATAAAAGCCTATATTGTTTTTCTACCTGTACTTACAAGTTGGAAACAGAAGATAAGACGATAGAAAGAACCTTCTCATAGCTGAGAGACAGACAAAAGACCCAGAGTCCAAAACTTCTCTCCCTGACTTTGAAAAATCCAGTTTCCTGACTGGTCCTCTGGTCAGGTGTTTGGTTCCCTTTGTTAACCCTTTACAGGTAAAAGAAACATTAACCCTTAGCTATTTATTTATGACAGACTGTGACTCGGGCAGAGTTTCAAGAGTGCCTAAGGGATTTAGGAGCATGCATACCAGGATTCGTCAATGAGCCTGGTGCTCCTAAACCCCTTAAGCCTTGGGAAGCTGCCTCACAGGTCTCTTCCTTTAAACTGGGGTTCAAATTAATCCTTGAGCAGCCAGCCCATGAACCCCTCCTCCAGCTGGGGCAGGGAGCAGGTGGAGGGGTGGGGAGTGGGGGGGCTAAGCTGAGTCCTGGGCTGGCAGCCCCTTGAATGGGGGCTGAGCCAGGCTGAGCTGCAGGAGGTTGTGATCACCATGGCTGTCGTGCCAGTACACCCCATGTGCGGCCACTGCACACAGTGACCCCCGGGCTAGGATGGGTTCAGATCCTGGAATGGGGCTGGGGGCTCTGACAGCCTGGTGCAAGGTTAGAGGAGTGGTGCCAGCTGGGGAGAATGAATCCTTCAGAGAGCAGCACCTCAGCTGGGGCCTTTCCCCCCTGTGGCTGACAGGGTCCAAGGGGAGGGAGATCAGGGCGCTGGTTTGGGTGAGTTCTGTGCTGTTACCAGTCATGTCTCTCACCCCAGTAAATCGCTGTGTGACGTGCGCTGTGCTCTGCGTTGCTTGGGGGTTTCACATGGACACTCGCCCGCAGGGGGATAAACCTTCGCCTGCTAAGGCCTGAGTCACACGGGGTTTGCACCAGCGTCACTGCTTGGGTTGGGAGAGGGCAGGGTGGGGACATTTTGACGGGAGTAGTTCAGTTGGTGCCTCACCAGGACCGGTTGTGTTTCTAGCAAGGTGCTCACACCAGGCAGGGCATCCCCCACCTGTACAGGCCGAGCCGTGTTTTACTGCAGCCACGTGTGGAATGACGCACTGTGCTGGTTACACCTGCCTGGCTGCAGCGACCATTGTGTGGGGACAGGGCCTATGCAGGGGAGGGGAAGGAGATGGGGCTGGGGGCTGGGCATCTGCTTGGTGCTCCAGGCAGCACTTAGTGAGATACAAACAGAGAAGGAGACGTGGGTTCCCGTTCCGCCTGCTGCCGTCCCTAGCCCAAGGGCCCAGAACGCACAGGGAGAGAGTTTGTATCTTTACCCTGGGCAAGCAGAATAATCCCTTCCCTCCTGCACCCTCCCCTGGGTGGGTGTCCCTGAGGGGCTGTCACGACCCCCTTCCCCACCCTGCTCTGTGGAACAGATTCGGTTGCCTTCACCCCCTGACTAAAATCAAGAGGGATCCTGGTCTAAGATGACCCAGAGCTGGTGTGAGACCTGCATGAAAATCAATGCCAGGAACCCCTCACTCCCAGGTTTATCCCCTCGCTAAGGCCTGAGTCATGTGGGGTTTGCACCAGGGTCACTAGGTTGGGCGGGGACAGGGTGAGGACATTTTGACGGGGGTAGGTCAGTTGGTGCCTCGCCACGACAGGTTGTGTTGCTAGCAAAGTGCTCGCACGGGGCAGGGCATCCCCCGCCTGTACAGACCGAGCCGCATTTCACTGCAGCTGTGGGCGGAATGATGCACTGCGCTGGTTACACTGGCCCAGCTGCAGCGACCATGTGGACAGGGGTGGTGCAGGGGAGGGGAAAGAGGTGGGGAGGGAGCTAATCTCCCCTTGGGAGTCTCGCTCAGAGGGTCAGACACAAGCTATGGGGGTGGGGGGGGGGGCCAGGCCCAGTCTGGCACCTGAGAACCACCCACCTGCCCCGGCTGGGGCCCAGTTTAATGGGTGGCAGGTGAGTGGAGGTGTGTGGGGGGGCGGAACCAGAGCAAGAGCCGCATTTTCCAGCCCCCAGGCTTGTGCCCCTGAGCTAGGCAAGGGGCTGGTGCAGCTGGGAGGCAGCCCTGACAGCGGGGACTGGGCATCTGCTTAATCCTCCCATCAATGTTCCGGCGGCTGGTCGGCACCGGTGCAGCCACTCTGCTGGGGTGCTTAGCGAAACCGCCTCCTATGCAGACAGGAGAGTGTCTCCCACCAGGAGTCGGTGCTCCACCTCCTGGAGAGGCAGGAGCTGTGTGGACAGGAGCAGCTTTCCCTGTGACAGCACTGGCTACACCTGGGGGGAGGGAGGTCAGTCGTGGATCACCCCGAGCGATGGGCAGCCGCAGGGTCCTGTTCCTTCCAGGCAGCCGACACACCCAGGGAGGGAGTTTGTACCTTTACCCTGGGTAAGCAGAACAACCCCTTCCCTCCTGCACCCTCCCATGGGTGTGTGTCCCTGGGGGCCTGCCATGACCCCCTTCCCCACCCTGCTCAGTGGAGCAGATTTGGTTCCATTCACTCTGACTGAGAATCCCAGAGCCACAGCTCTGTGGGTGGAAGATGACCCAGAGCTGGTGTAGGACCTGCCCAAAAACACCACCAGCCCCTCGACTGCTGTTACAGAGCAACAAGCCCGTCCTCCAGAGCGAGGCTGGTATGAGAGAGAGTTCTAACACTGCACCCCGCACCCCAAATCTGTCCCTCCTGCTCCCCCCTCCTTCAGCGACCGCACCCAGCGCCGCAGGAGCCAGTGCTGGTTCTACCAGCTTAGTCCACAGAGGTTCAGGAGAGAATTGTTATGGGTTAGAGCAGGGGGAGGCTGGGAGCCAGGACTCCTGGCTCTGGGAGGGGAATGGGGGCTAGTGGGTTATGGGGGGGAGCGCTGGGAACTGGGACTCCACTGACTTGGTGTCTAATTTTGACACAATCACTCCTCTGTTACTTTGCCTCAGTTTCCCCCTCTGGAGATAGTGACTGTCATGGGAAATGGGGGAGTCCGGTCCTGCACCCCTCTTCCTGCGACTCACTGTGACTCTCAGCCAGCCAGTAAAACAGAAGGTTTATTGGACAACAGGAACGCAGATTACAGCAGAGTTTGTGGGCACAGCCAGGACCCCTCAATCAAGTCCTTGTGGGGTTCAGGAAGTTTAGACCCCAGCTTGGGATTCCCTGAATTCCAACCACCCAGCCCAAAACCGAAACTAAAAAACTCCCCCCCCCTCCAGCCAGCCCCTTCCTTTGTCCAGCTTCCCGGGCAAAGGTGCTGACATCCTGTGACGAACTGGGAATGTTCTTAATGTTGCTCTGAATACTGTGCTGGTGCCTCAGTGTCCCCTAGGCAGTTCTTAAGTATCTAGGTGGTGGGATAAGGGTGTGTGATTGCTGCAGAGGAAGGGGCCAGTGCCCCTAAATGCCTGGCACTCTGTCTCCTAGCAACTGATGGCCTGGGCCCCCCCTCTGCAAAGGTGCCAACTGAAGGTGTTGGAGACAAAGGGATCAGGTGACCTCCTGGCCCGGGAAAGGGGCTGAGCAGAGAGGAGGGGCTGGAGGGGGTGTCAGTCTGGAGCTGGCGGGGGACGAGGAGTGAAGTGCAGACATGGGGGTCTGGCTCACTGCCCCCCAGAATGGACCCGGCTGAGGGGTCCGGTTCTCTGTACTTACAAGCTCTGTTTTAGACCCTGTTCCTGTCATCGAATAAACCTCTGTTTTGCTGGCTGAGAGTCACGTCTGACTGCCAAGTGGGGGTGCAGGACCCTGTGGCTTCCCCAGGACCCCGCCTGGGTGGGCTCGCTGTGGGAAGCACACGGAGGGACAGAGGATGCTGAATGCTCCAAGGAGAGACCCAGGAGGTGAAGCCGTGTGAGCTTCTTGCCCTGAACAAGTCTGCTCCAAGGGAGAGGAGGCTCCCCAAAGTCCTGCCTGGCTTGGTGGGGAGCAGTTCCAGAGCATCGCCCGGGGACTCCGTGACACACCCCTCCCCCCTCCGTGGCTCAGGTTACAGGCTGAGCCCCTGTCCCTCACCTAAAGTCACCCCCGGCTCTCCCATCCCCCATACAGACAGTCCCTACTCCATCACAGTGACACTGACCTGCTTCCCAGGGGAGCGGAGAGATTCCATTCGCCTTGTTAAGTTTTATTGAGCTCAGAGGTGGTCAATGTTCCTACAGCCGCCATCGTTAACAGCCTGTCTCACCCCTGCCTCCAGGCGCTCAGGCCTGTCTGACATTTCAGTGTCTGTGACCCCCTGTTGGCCTGCAGCCCCTCTCGGGATCAGCTCTGCTCCACCAGCCTGGGATAGAAACCGGAGTGACACCGGCCCCGGTGCTGACAGACAGCGGCTGCTGTTACTGTGAGACAGACCCACCCGCTCGGAGCCTGGAGCGCCTCCTGCCGGCTCTCCGCAGCCGTGCGCTGGCACTGCCCGGCCTGAGCCCCAGCCACACGCTGACCCGCAATTCCCAGGTCTCCGGGCGGGTCGCAGAGCACCAGCCTGACCGGGAGGCCACGTTCTTCGTTAAACACGACTGGTTCCGTGGGGCGTTACAGCCACGGACTGGCTCCAGCAAGAGCGAACGCTGCAGCCCTGGGCTGGGCCAGGAGACCAGCGACGGCGTTTCCAGCCAGAGACCGTCACAGACGCCAGTCGGATGTTTCACCTCGTTAATGTATTTTACAAAACAACTCTTCTCGCGCTCAGCCAGTCGAACACACCTGCCCCCTCCTCCCCCCAGGACTCCCCACACAGAACTGACACCCTAACGCAGGCGATAAAGCCAGTGACCCGACGTCATACGATAATCAGACGCTGTCAGTATGTTCCATGTAACCCTGTGCCGGGGGGAGGAGGAGACGGGCCGTAAGGCTGGTGCTGGGCTATTCCCCGGGGCAGGGGGTTACTCGGCCAGGTCTCTCTGCACCAGTCTGTAGTAGGGGCCCTTGCGCCCCATCAGCTCGGCGTGTGTCCCCTCCTCGGCCACGGCCCCACCCTCCAGCACCACGATCCGGTCAGCGTTCTCCACCGTCTGCATGCGGTGGGCGATCACCAGCACCGTCCGGGGCCCCTGGCTCAGCACCGACTGGCGGATCTGGGGGGAGGAGCAGAGCCGTGTTAGGAGCCATCCACACGCGAGAGACCAGAGACACAGAGGCCTTGGCTACACTTGGAGATGTGCAGCGCTGGGAGGTACAGCTGTGGTCGTACAGCAGTGCAGGGAAAGCGCTGGAGTGTGGCCACGCTGACAGCTACCAGCACTGCAGTGTGGCTGCATTTGCAGTGCTGTTGGGAGTGGTGCACTGTGGGCAGCTATCCCAGCGGTCAACTGGCTGCAACGTGCTTTTCAAAAGAGGGGGGTGGGGTAGAGTGTGACAGGGAGTGTAGGGGAGACAGAGAGAGGGGATTTTTGGAGCTGACACTGTGTCAGCTCCCTGCCTTGCAAGTTCTAAGGACTGGAAGATACACAGCACCAACCTTCAATCATTTGAAAAGTTTCAATTCCTTCCCCTACCCCTCTCTTATTCACTAAATGCAAATTATGCACTCCTAAATAGCCTTCAGAGCACATTAGCAGCTGCTCCAAAACGGATTCCCCCCTCCACCGTGTGCCTTCTCTCCTCAAGCAAACAGCTGTGAAATTCCAAAGCAATCCCTCCACCTGCCTCTGCTCGAGCAAACAGGAGCTGTGTTTGTTTTTCAGACAAGCAGCTCCCGGTGCCCAGAGTTCACAAAAAAATAGCAGAGTGGCTGAGCAGGCATTCTGGGATCCCTCCGAATACCTCAGAGGCCAATTACAGCGCTTTTGGTGGCCACATTGGCGGAGCAGCGCTGCATCACCAGTGCTGCAATCCTTACACCCGAGGCAGAGCAGGAGTACGGCCAGCGTTGCAGCAAGGGAGATGCAGCACTGTATGTGCCCTGCAAGTATGGACGGCGAGTAAGTTGCAATGCTGTAACCCCATCACCAGCACTGCAACTCTCCAGTGTAGCCAAGCCCTCAGGCTGTCCAAGCTAGGAGTTCGGATCCCACTGCACCCACCACTCACCGCGCATTCACTCTCCGCATCCAGCGCGCTGGTGGCTTCATCCAGGATCAGCACAGCTGGCTGGCGGATCAGTGCCCGGGCGATGGCGATCCGCTGCTTCTGCCCCACCGAGAGCTGCCCACCCTTCTCCCCTACCTCTGCAGGGGGTCAGAGAGAGAAGAAGGATGGGGGGGTCAGGACTTCTGGGTTCTATCCCAGCTCTGGGAGGGGAGTGGTGCCTCATGGTTAGAGCAGGGGGGCTGGGAGCCAGGACTCTTGAGTTCTCTTCTGGCTCTGAGAGTGGAGTGGGGTCTTGTGGGTTAGAGCGAGGGTGGAGGCTGGGAGCCAGGACTCCTGGGTTCTCTCTCCAGCTCTAGGAGGGGAGTGGGGGCTGATGGGTTACAGCAGGAGGGAAAGGTGGGAGCCAGGACTCCTGGGTTCTATCCCAGCTCTGGGAGGGGAGGGGAGCCTAGTGGTTACAGCAGAAGACCTTTCCCAGAAGCCCTTGCAGCACGGGCGGTGGTGACTCACCTGTCTCAAAGCCGCTGTCCAGCTCCGTGATGAACCCGGAGGCATGGGCCTCTCTGGCCGCCCTGGTGACCTGCTCCTCCCCGCAGCCCCCCAGCCCGTAAGCGATGTTCTCCCGGATGGAGCCAGAGAAGAGGACAGGCTCCTGCCCCACCAGGGCCACCTGCCAGTGAGAGGGGGCAGCGTTAGGGGCTCAGACCCCCAACACATCACACCCAGTGAGCAGCAGCCCAGCCCCTGCCCCCAGCTGCCCTCACCTGGCGGTGCAGGTACCGGTGATCGTACTCCCGGAGGGGCAACCCATCCAGCAGGATTTCCCCGGCCTGGGGCTCGTAGAACCGCTCCAGCAGCCCCACACACGTGGTCTTCCCACTGCCGTTCAGCCCCACCAGCGCCGTCACCTCCCCGGGGCGCAGCTCGAAGGACACGGCCTGGGACAGTGGGGAGAGTATCAAAGTGCCTGTCACATGGGGGGGATCACAGGGGCTGGGAGCCAGGGGGATCCCATCCCCGGGGGAAGGGCCTGGGGCTGGGGGATCCCCTCCCCGGGGGCTATGAGCTGGAAGTAGGGAGTAGCCAGGGGTAGGGTGTAGCCGCCTCGCTGTAGAAACCTTTAGGACCTGGCGGTCCAGGTGAGAGGGGTGGGGGGTAGGGTGTAGCCGGGGGCTAGGGTGTAGCTGAGGGGTAGGGTGTAGCCGCCTCGCTGTGGGTACCTTTAGGACCTGGCGGTCCGGGCGGGAGGGGTGGGGGTAGGGTGTAGCCGGGGTAGGGTGTAGCCGGGGGGTAGGGTGTAGCCGCCTCGCTGTCGGTACCTTTAGGCCCTGGCGGTCCGGGCGGGAGGGGTGGGGGTAGGGTGTAGCCAGGGTGTAGGGTGTAGCCGCCTCGCTGTCGGTACCTTTAGGACCTGGCAGTCCAGGCGGGAGGGGTGGGGGTAGGGTGTAGCCGGGGGTAGGGTGTAGCCGGGGGGTAGGGTGAAGCTGAGGGGTAGGGTGTAGCCGCCTCACTGTCGGTACCTTTAGGACCTGGCGGTCCGGGCGGGAGGGGTGGGGGGAGGGTGTAGCCGGGGGTAGGGTGTAGCCGGGGGGCAGGGTGTAGCCGGGGGGGCAGGGTGTAGCCGCCTCGCTGTCGGTACCTTTAGGACCTAGTGGTCTGGGCGGGAGGGGTGGGGGTAGGGTGTAGCCAGGGGGTAGGGTGTAGCCGCCTCGCTGTCGGTACTTTTAGGACCTGGCGGATTGGACGGGAGGGGTGGGGGTAGGGTGTAGCTGAGGGGTAGGGTGTAGCCGCCTCGCTGTAGGTACCTTTAGGACCTGGCGGTCCGGGCGGGAGGGGTGGGGGTAGGGTGTAGCTGAGGGGTAGGGTGTAGCCAGGGGTGGGGTGTAGCTGCCTCGCTGTCGGTACCTTTAGGACCTGGCGGTCCGGGCGGGAGGGGTGGGGGTAGGGTGTAGCTGAGGAGTGGGGTGTAGCCGGGTATAGGGTGTAGCCGCCTCGCTGTCGGTATCTTTAGGACCTGGCGGTCCGGGTGGGACGGGTGGGGGTAGGGTGTAGCTGAGGGGTAGGGTGTAGCCGGGGGGGTAGGGTGTAGCCACCTCGCTGTCGGTACCTTTAGGACCTGGTGGTCCGGGTGGGAGTAGGGTGTAGCCAGGGGTAGGGTGTAGCTGCCTTGCTGTAGGTACCTTTAGGACCTGGTGGTCCGGGTGGGAGTAGGGTGTAGCTGAGGGGTAGGGTGTAGCCGGGGGGTAGGGTGTAGCCGCCTCGCTGTGGGTACCTTTAGGACCTGGCGGTCCAGGCGGGAGGGGTGGGGGTAGGGTGTAGCCAGGGGTTAGGGTGTAGCCAGGGGGTAGGGTGTAGCCGCCTCGCTGTCGGTACCTTTAGGACCTGGTGGTCTGGGCGGGAGGGGTGGGGGTAGGGTGTAGCTGAGGGGTAGGGTGTAGCCGCCTTGCTGTCGGTACCTTTAGGACCTGGCAGTCCGGGCAGGAGGGGTGGGGGTAGGGTGTAGCTGGGGGTGGGGTGTAGCTGCCTCGCTGTCGGTACCTTTAGGACCTGGCGGTCCGGGCGCGAGGGGTGGGGGTAGGGTGTAGCTGAGGGGTGGGGTGTAGCTGGGTATAGGCTGTAGCCGCCTCGCTGTCGGTACCTTTAGGACCTGGCGGTCCGGGCGGGAGGGGTGGGGGTAGGGTGTAGCCGGGGTGGGGTGTAGGTGAGGGGCAGGGTGTAGCCGCCTTGCTGTCGGTACCTTTAGGACCTGGCGGTCCGGGCGGGAGGGGTGGGGGTAGGGTGTAGCTGAGGGGTGGGGTGTAGCCGGGTATAGGGTGTAGCCGCCTCGCTGTGGGTACCTTTAGGACCTGGCGGTCCGGGCGGGAGAGGTGGGGGTAGGGTGTAGCTGAGGGGTAGGGTGTAGCCGGGGGGTAGGGTGTAGCCACCTCGCTGTTGGTATCTTTAGGACCTGGCGGTCCGGGTGGGAGTAGGGTGTAGCCAGGGGTAGGGTGTAGCTGCCTTGCTGTAGGTACCTTTAGGACCTGGCGGTCCGGGTGAGAGTAGGGTGTAGCTGAGGGGTAGGGTGTAGCCGGGGGGTAGGGTGTAGCTGCCTCGCTGTGGGTACCTTTAGGACCTGGCGGTCTGGGCGGGAGGGGTGGGGGTAGGGTGTAGCTGAGGGGTAGGGTGTAGCCGGGGGGTAGGGTGTAGCTGAGGGGTAAGGTGTAGCCGGGGGTAGGGTGTAGCCGCCTCGCTGTCGGTACCTTTAGGACCTGGTGTTCTGGACGGGAGGGGTGGGGGTGGGGTGTAGGTGAGGGGCAGGGTGTAGCCGCCTCGCTGTAGGTACCTTTAGGACCTGGCAGTCCGGGCGGGAGGGGTGGGGGTAGGGTGTAGCCAGGGGTAGGGTGTAGCCGAGGGGTAGGGTGTAGCCGCCTCGCTGTAGCTACCTTAGGACCTGGCGGTCTGGGCAGGAGGGGTGGGGGTAGGGTGTAGCCGAGGGGTAGGGTGCAGCCGGGGGGTAGGGTGTAGCCGCCTCGCTGTTGGTACCTTTAGGACCTGGCAGTCTGGGCAGGAAGGGTGGGGGTAGGGTGTAGCCAGGGGGTAGGGTGTAGCCACCTTGCTGTCGGTACCTTTAGGACCTGGCGGTCCGGGCGGGAAGGGTAGGGGTAGGGTGTAGCCGGGGAGCAGGGTATAGCTGGGGGTAGGGTGTAGCCGCCTCGCTGTAGGTACCTTTAGGACCTGGCGGTCCGGGCGGGAGGGGTGGGGGTAGGGTGTAGCTGGGGGGTAGGGTGTAGCCGCCTCACTGTCGGTACCTTTAGGACCTGGCGGTCCAGGCGGGAGGGGTGGGGGTAGGGTGTAGCCAGGGGTAGGGTGTAACTAGGGGGTAGGGTGTAGCCGCCTCGCTGTTGGTACCTTTAGGACCTGGCGGTCTGGGCGGGAGGGGTGGGGGTAGGGTGTAGCCGGGGGTAGGGTGTAGCTGAGGGGTGGGGTGTAGCCGGGTATAGGGTGTAGCCGCCTCGCTGTCGGTACCTTTAGGACCTGGTGGTCTGGGCGGGAGGGGTGGGGGTAGGGTGTAGCTGAGCGGTGGGCTGTAGCCAGGGGCAGGGTGTAGCCGCCTCGCTGTCGGTACCTTTAGGACCTGGCGGTCCGGGCGGGAGGGGTGGGGGTAGGGTGTAGCCGAGGGTAGGGTGTATCCGGGGGTGGGGTGTAGCCGCCTCGCTGTCGGTACCTTTAGGACCTGGCGGTCTGGGCGGGAGGGGTGGGGGTAGGGTGTAGCCGAGGGGTGGGGTGTAGCCAGGGGGCAGAGTGTAGCTGAGGGGTAGGGTATAGCCGCCTTGCTGTCGGTACCTTTAGGACCTGGCGGTCCGGGCGGGAGGGGTGGGGGTAGGGTGTAGCCGGGGGGCAGGGTGTAGCCGGGGGGCAGGGTGTAGCCGCCTCGCTGTCGGTACCTTTAGGACCTGGCGGTCCGGGCGGGAGGGGTGGGAGTAGGGTGTAACTGAGGGGTGGGGTGTAGCCGGGGGGCAGAGTGTAGCTGAGGGGTATGGTGTAGCCGCCTCGCTGTCGGTACCTTTAGGACCTGGCGGTCTGGGCGGGAGGGGTGGGGGTAGGGTGTAGCCGAGGGTAGGGTGTATCCGGGGGTGGGGTGTAGCCGCCTCGCTGTCGGTACCTTTAGGACCTGGCGGTCCGGGCGGGAGGGGTAGGAGAAGGAGACGTTGCGGAAGGAGACGTGTCCCTGCAGCGACTCCGGCGCCCGCGTCCCGTCGGTGCGCACAGCCGGCTCCCGGTCCAGGTACTCGAACACCTTCTCCGCCGCCCCCACGTTGCTCAGCAGGTCCCCATACATGTACACCAGCGTCTGGGGCCGGGGAAGAGCGAGTCAGAGGACCGGCCTGCACTTCAGTTAGGTCAACCCAGCCAGCTAACAGTCAGGGTGTGAAACTCCCCGGCCACTGTGGCTACGGTGACAAAACCCCGGCGCAGACCCAGCCAGGCCGAGGGACGGTTGGTTCTGTCAACGCACCTACCAGCGTTCGGGGAGGTGGAGTTCCCACAGCGATGCATCGGCGCAGGCTGTGTCTACACCACAGGGCTACACATCCCCAGAGACAGGGAGACAGATGGATGAGGCAGGGCTGGACGGGGGGATGCACAGAGCCAGACTCAGCTGTGTGGAGGGATGGAAGGGTGGGGTGCGGAGTGGTAGATGGATGGATGCTGGGGGAATGTGGGGACGGATGGATGGATGGATGGATGCGCAGAGGATGACGGACCAGTCGCTGTGACCCCAGTACGGCCCCGTCCCGGCGCAGGGCCCTCACCTGCACGTAGCTGCCCACGTCCCCCTGGTAGAGGATGAAGGAGACCAGGCTGCCCTTGCTCAGGAGCCCGGCGCGGATCTGCTGGTGCCCGCAGTACAGCATCAGCACCTGCACGGCCAGCTGCAGCAGCTGGGGTGGGGTGGGGGGAGGAGACAGAGTCAAGAGGGGAGCAGGGCAGGGGGCTGCCCAGAGCCTGAAATCAGCATCCCTCAGCCCCGCTGCCAACTGCCTGCATGACCAGCAGCTCCCTCAGATGCCTGGGTCCCCCTCCCGCAACCCAACTGCTTGCAAAATGCCCTGCTCCCCAGCTCATGTCAGACCACGAACCTGCCGTCCCCGGACGCCTGGGTCCCTTGCTCTCCAGCTAATCCACTGCATCAGGAACTGCCATGCCCGGATGCCTGGGTTCCCTCTCCCACTGAGTCACAAAGCGCATTTCCTGGACACCCCTGTCCCTGAATGATCAGCTACCATCCCCTGGGGCCTGGATTCCCTCTCACTGGCTCCCCTGTCAAATCATGCCCATTTTCCCCAGATGCCTGGGTCCCCTCCCCAGGTCTCCTCCCCAGCTCCCCCTTCAGATCCAGAACTACCTCCCTCAGACACCTAGGTCTCTTCCCCCGCCCCCAGCTGCCTCCCCCAGACACTTGGGTCCCCCTCCCAGCTCACCCGGCGGAAGAGCAGGTAGAGCGCCCTCTCCAGGTCGCAGCGGTTCTTCAGCCGGTGGGTCTCCGCCAGGGCCGCCTCGTAGCGCCACGATTCCTCCTCCTCGGTAGCGAAGCTGCGCACGGTCTCGATGGAGGAAACCGACTCGCGCACAACCTCGGCGGAGCGCGCCATGGAGTCCTGGATCGCCTTCAGCACGGCCTGGGGGCGTGGGGTCAGAGATGTCACTGCCCGCCCATCACGCCTGGGCTCCTGCAAATCGCCCCAAGCATCTAGCCCCATAACCCGCCTGGTGTGGAGCTCTGAGCAGATTCTCAAATCTCGATCCGTCCCTGGGTCAGCTGGTGCAGTGGCTAATCCCCTCCCTGGTAAACATCTGCCCCTCATTTCCAGTCTGAATTCATCTCACATCCGCTCCCGGAGGCTGCCTCTCGTTCTGCTTTTTCGAGGAGAATAGAGCCTCTGCTCCCAGAAATCTGTTCCCCGTGTGGGTCCTGACAGACTGGGATCAAATTACCCCTGACCCTTCCTGTGGATAAACTATGTAGCTGGAGGCCCAGGTTTGGAGAGGTCAGGTGTGGCTGCACTCAGCGTTGCAAGGCCTGATTGATTTAGGAGCCTAGTATGTTCAAAAGGGGGTTAGGCACAATCAAGGGGATTTGGGCTCCCAAGTGCCTAAACCCCTTCTGAAAATGAGACGAGCTCCTGAATCAATCAGGCCTTGCAGGGCTGAGTGCAGTGACACCTAAATACCTTTAAACAACCCAGTCTGAGTTCCTGGAGTCTCCAGACAAGGCAGCTTTGTATAGCCCAGGGTCATGTCCGCCCTCTAACCACAGCATCACACAGAGCTGCTCATCCCGCATGACCTCTCTCTCTCCTGTCCAGTCACTACTTCCTAGCATGGAGCCCCCAGCCCAACTCAGTGTGACCCGCATCACCGGCTCCGCGGTGTCTGACCTGGCACTTGGCAGTGTGATCTGTGTTACAATAGGGCCCTGCAGCCGTCCTGGCCCAGCTGCCCACTGCGCTAGGTACAAACACAGAACAGAACGATGGGCCCTGCCCCAGGGAGCTCACAGCTCTGTTTGAATGGGCCCAGCTCACCAAGGACCCTGCTCGCTGTGTGTGACTGACCGTCTCATCACGGCGTCACCTGCAGACTAACCAGCCTGGGGTCTAACTTGCCCCTCAGATCCGCTAACAACCCTGGACGGCAGTTGGGGGAGAACAGCCCTGCAGGACCCTCCAGAAACACCCCACTGGAGGGCGACCCTCTCTGGGATCAGAGAAGGGAACTTCATAAAGGGACTGCCCCCCTGCACTTGGGGTCTGGGACACCAGATCCTGGGAGGAGGGCGTCTCCCCAGGATCAGGATGGTAAGGGGTGGTCTCCCCAGACCTGTACCTGGTGGCGGGCATTGTAGAGGTTCTGGGCGGCCATGGTGAGGGGCATCTCAACAAGCGTGAGCAGCGTCAGGCGCCAGGACAGCCCCAGCATGAAGCCATACAGCCCCAGCGCCTTCACCAGGCTGCGCAGGAAGATGTTGGCGTTGGCCGGCACCGAGCGGCTCATCATGGTGGTGTCCTTGGAGAGGCGCGAGGTCAGGTCCCCTGGAGGGGGGATACGGTGAGACACGGATCTGCACAGAGAGGGGTTCCCAGTTCCGGGGGGGTGGTGACGAACTGGGAATGTTCTTAATGTTCCCTCTGAATACTGTGAGGGGCCTCAGTTCTTGGCCGACCCTCTGTCCCCTGGCAACTAATGGCCAGGTCCTTCCCCCCTGCCAGGGGATGCTAAAGGTGGGGGAGAACAAAGAGGTGACCTCCTGGCCCAGGAAAGGGGCTGAGCAGAGAGGAGGGGCTGGAGGGGGGTGAGTCTGGAGCTGGCTGGGGACGGGGAGTGAAGTGCAGACGTGGGGGTCTGGCTCACTGCCCCCCAGAATGGACCCGGCCGAGGGGTCCGGTTCGCTGTACCTACAAGCTCTGTTTTAGAGCCTGTTCCTGTCATCGAATAAACCTCTGTGTTACTGGCTGGCTGAGAGTCACGTCTGACTGCAAAGTGGGGGTGCAGGACCCTCTGGCTTCCCCAGGACCCCGCTGGGGTGGACTCGCTGTGGGAAGCGCACGGAGGGGCAGAGGATGCTGAATGCTCCAAGGAGAGACCCAGGAGATGAAGCCGTGTGAGCTTCTTGCCCTGAACAAGTCTGCTCCGAGGGAGAGGAGGCTCCCCAAAGTCCTGACTGGCTTTGTGGGGAGCTGTTCCAGAGCATCGCCCGGGGACTCCGTGACAGGGGGTGGGAGCTACAGGGAGCCAGATGTGGGGAAATGAAGGGAGGGGCGGATAGGGAGTGAGAGGGAGCAGATGCCTGTGGGGGGATATGAGGAGATGCGGAGGGTTGGAGGTACACTGGGAGGGGAGTAAATGCTAGTTGGGGGGAGCTTGGGGAAGAGGACACCAGAGGGTGCCACGGGGGAGGGGATGGCAGTAGAGGGGGAAGCTGCGGGAGCGGATGCCGGGGGGTGCTGGGTGGGCAGGACTCACCTGTTTTGACCTGCTGGAAGAAGGCCAGCTCCTGGCGCACCAGGGAGGAGAAGAGGAGCTCGCGGATGCGGATGTTGAGCCGGGAGAGCGTGAACATGAAGAGCCCCCCGCGGCAGCCGGCGGCCAGGGAGCTGGGGGAGCGGACAGACAGACAGACAGACGCTCATTCTGCTAAAGGGGTATCCTGTAACCCATCGCACGTCCCCCTCTGTTGGGAGCTGTGTGGGGGTGATGTGGGGAAATCAAGCCCCCAGGGCACCGGTCCCTTGGAGAGCACAGTGCAAGGCCTGGGGGGTCTCTCCCCAAGGCTAGGGGTCTCGTGAGGGGCACTGGGGGTCTCACCCCGGCACTGGGGGTCCCATGAGGGGCTCTGGGGGGCTCACCCAGGGCTGGGAGGTCCCATATGGGGTACTAGAGGGGTCTCCCTAGGGCTGGGCATCCCATAGAGGCACTGGGGGTCTCTCCAGGGCTAGGAAGTCCCGTAGGGGCCCTGGGGGACTTTCCCCGGGGCTGGAAGCCCCATGAGGGGCTCTGGGGGTCTCACCCCAGGGCTGGGGGATCTCACCTGCTGAAGGAGGCCAGGCACATGAGGCCGATGGCGATGGTGAAGGTGTCGGGGTCGTAGGCGCTGCCCAGGATGTCGATGACACGCCCTGTGTAGTAGGGGATGAAGGTCTCGCCTGCCACAGAGACACGGGCAGCATTGGAGGGACCAGAGGCCCAGAGAAAACAAAGTCTCACCACCCCCCGAGCACCCCTTCCGCCCCATCACCCTGTGTCACACCACTGGGCCCATCCAGGCCCTGGCCCACATATCCCATCGGGGGGGCGGGGGGGGGGGGGTCCAGGCCTGGATTTCCCACCCCGTGGGTCCGTGCCCCCTCCCTGCCCCACTCACCGATCACAGCCAGGGTGAGGAAGACGAAGGCCCCAGACAGGAAGGGCATGTCGGGCCGGGACAGCCCCACCAGCCGGCGCAGGATGGCCCTGGACTCCCGCTCCGTGTCCTCAGCGCCGGGCCCCCCAGCCCTGTCTCCCTGCTGCAGGGCCCCCCAGGTGAGCTGGGCCAGCCCCACTGCCCCATAGCTCAGCAGCAGCCAGGCCCAGGGAGCGCCGGCCAGCAGGGCGGGGGGCATATCGGGCAGGGGCAGGCAGCTCCGCAGGGTGAGGTACAGGGGGGGCAGCAGGCACAGGGCAGCCAGGGCCCTGGGGGGGGACAGGAGGGGCCGATCCGGGGCCAGCAGCCCCCAGGCCCCCCAGAGCCCCAGGAAACGCACAGCAGCCTCCAGCCAGGTGGCCGGCAGCCCCAGGGGGGGCAGTGAGGGGACGCCCCAGCCCAGCAGGGCCAGCAGGGCCAGGTCGCAGAGCAGCAGGGGGCAGCCCAGACGCAGGGTGAGGGGCAGCGGCATGGCGGCAACAGGGCCTGTGGAGAGAGAGCAGAGGGGAGCAGTCAATTGAGGGGTTCATGCACCGACTGACCCCCCATGTCCCTCAGTCCCCCAATTTCCAGTTTGCCCCCAATTCATCCCTATCTCTTTCTGCCCTACTCTGCATCCCAATCCACCCCAGTCCCACACACCAATCCACCCCAGGGCTCCCCACACTCCAGTCCCTAACCCACACCCCCCCAATGCTGAGTGACACCCACCCCTGTATTCCCACCCCTCATCCCTGCCCCCATCCCAACCTGCCCCCTAATGTCCAGCCCCCCCAGCCCAGCACGCACCAGTCAGGCTGGGGCCCGTCCCCGCCTGCCCCAGTACAAGTGGGGGCGCTGGGTGGGGACGCGCCGCCTCAGGGGGAATCCAGGGGAACTTGGAATAAAACTCAATAAACTGCCCCCCCCAACCAAAACCCCCCAAACCCCGCCGCTGCTTCCGGCCCTTTGCTGCACCCAGTGTCCTCCCAGTGCCTCTGAGCGCCTGCCCCCCGCCCGCGCCCCCCGGCCAATGCACCAGCCCCCGGGACCCCCTGGCTGCCTCCCCCGATCTCGGCACCTGCAGCTCCGGCTCCGGCTCTTTCTCCCGGGGCGGCAGCGCCCGGACCCCGCCGAGCCCGCCCGGTTTCGCTTTCCGGGGATTCCCAGGCCGGGCCCCGCCCGCTGCTGCTGCCGGCTGCGGCCGCCAGGGGGAGCCCGGGCTGCACCGACCGCCGCCTCTGGGCTGCTCCGGGGGCCGGAGACCCGATATACAGCAGCGCCCGGCCCTGGCACCTGTCCCAGCTCCCTGCATCCAAACACCCCCCACCCACTCAACTCAGCCCAGCCCAGCCCCGCCCCAGGTACCAGATACAGCAGCGCCCGACCCCTGCACCTGTCCCATCCCCGGCACCTGTCCCAGCCCTGGCCCAGCTCCCGGCACCCAGAAACCCCCCGTCCCGCCCCAGCTCAGCCCCAGGTACCAGATACAGCAGCGCCCGGTCCCAGCACCTGTCCCAGCCCCGGCCCAGCTCCCTGCACCCGAACACGCCCCACCCAGACCAGCTCAGCCCCAGGTACCAGATACAGCAGCTCCCGGTCCTGGCACCTGTCCCAGCCCCATTCCCACATCCCCAGCCCTGGCCCCAGCTCAGCTCCCTGCAACCCAGCCCTGCCCCAGGTGCCAGATACAGCAGCACCTGGTCCCGGCTCCTGGCATCCAGGCTCCAGCTCCCTGCCTTAGTTTCCTCGTGCCTGTTGCACCCAGCCCCGTTCCCTGTCCCCAGCCCCTGCAACTCAGCTCCCAGCACAGACACAACCAGCTGGGATTCCCAACCCCTGGGGGCCCCGCCTAGTGCCATGGGACTCAGCCCTTACACTGGGTTCAGGGCCGAAGCTGCAGGGCAGGGGCACGGGGTCTGGGCTCTGGGCAGAGTTTTAAAACTCTGCATAACTGCAAACCACTCGATGGTAGCACAGGTTTGTTCTCATGGGCCTGGGGTTTGACTTGGTGCACTGGGGTGATGTCTCTCTATCTCACTGTCCCCAGACAGCCCCTTCAATCGAATCCCCCCAGCCTAGTTCCCAGTCTCTCTCTCTAGACATTCGGTCCGCTCCCTCGCTGCAGTATCGCCCCCCACGTGGGGATAGACATATTTCACTCTCTGATCGTGTGGCTGCCTTAGTCCTGGACATGGAATCAGATCCAACAGGAGTTCCCCAGGTTCCCAGGCCTGTCGGGCAGGGCAGGTCAATCCAGACGTTATGTGACAGGGCAGGAGAATCACCACATCACCTCCAGCCAGACTCTGCAGCTCTGGGAGTCTCCAATTACAGAGGGAGTTTGGGGGTAGGAGGAGGCTGAATCTCCCCAGGTTAAAGACACCAGAGGGTGGGTGTCACTGGGAGACTCCGCTTTGAACCTTCACCTGCTGTGAAATCCGTCAGCGGCACCCAGCATGGTGAATAGTGTTCTTAGTGTTTTCTCTGAGTACTGTGTGGTGCCTCAGTTTCCCCTTCGCAGTTCGTAAGTCTCTAGGTGGTGGGATAAGGAGGTGGGATTGTTGTGGAGCCCTAGAGGGCAGATGTGATGGTGTCTGCACAGAGAATGACCCACACGCTGTCTCCTGGCCACTGATGGCCTGGGCCCCTCCCCAGCAAGGTGCCAACGGAAGGGGTCGGGGACAAAGAGATCAGGTGCCTCCTGGCCTGGGAAAGGGACAAAGGCAGAGGAGGGGCTGGAGGGTGTCAGTTTGGAGCTGGTTGGGGAAATGGGGGGAGGCCCAGCACTGGGGTCTGGGCTCTTCACCCCCCAAGATGGACCTGACTAACGGGTCCTGGTTGTACCTACAAGCCCTGCTTGGTGCTGTGTTCCTGTCGTCTAATAAACCTGCTGTTTTACTGGCTGGCTGAGAGTCCTGGTGAATCACAGGAACTGGGGGGTGCAGGGCCCTGACTCCCCCACACTCCGTGACACAAACCTTCACCTGCTGTGAAATCTGTCAGCAGCGCCCAGCGTGGTGAATGAGGCTCTGCTCCCAAGGGTCCCTGCACTTAAAGTGCCAGTGTAGATTAGTATAATAGGGGCTGCGGGTCGGGAGTGAGGGGCACCGGCAAGGCTGGGGGGAGCCCAGGGCTGGGCTAGCAGGGGCTGCGAGTTGGGAGTGAGGGGCAGCATCAGGGCTGAGCTGGCAGGGGCTGCGGGTCGGGAGGGGCACCGGCAGGGCCGGGGGGACCTCAGGGCTGGGCTAGCAGAGACTGTGGGTCAGGAGTGAGGGGACCACCACAGCTGTGTGTGGGCTAGTTCCTGGATTTCCAAAACTGCATTAAACACCCTGAATTTCTGTGGCTCCCCCACAGCTTCATCCCTGGAACCAGCCCCCCCATCGGACCCCCCAGCTGCCCTGTGTGACTCTCCCTCCCCCGCGCTGCAGGGACACACCGTTAAATCGACTTCAGCAGCCGCAGTTTTCACCACGTCACTTTATTCCATCACACACAGAAACTCATTTTACTGACCCCCCCGTCATGCCCCCCCACCCCCGTCGCTGCAGCCCTGAGTCTTGCTGGTCCCTGAGTCCGGGCGCCGGGTCCATTCCTGTGTCACTGCTTGGCATCCGCGTACTGGTGCAGCAGGTCGCTGACGTCCGTCCGGCCAACCCGGATCCAGCCGTCCTCCTTCATGTGATACACTGGGGGGGAGGACAGGGAGAGCGAGGGGCAGCAAGAGTGAGTGGTAGCACCAGCCCCGAGGATCGGGGGCAGAGACCAGGATGGGGATGGAGCCCAGGCATCAGAGACGACAGTGCAGGGCCGTGCACCAGCCCTCCAGGATCCGGAAAGTGATGGGACGGGACCCAGGTGTCTGGGAGGACAGTGCAGGGTGCTCACCCCCAAGGGTTGGGGGAATGGGACCCAAGCATCCAGAACAGCAGCCCAGGGCAATCACCCCTTGGGGGCCCAATCCTCCCCCCAAGCCTCTGGTCCCCTTACTGTTGACGAAGCCCCCGGAGTAGGCGTCGCGGTGGGTGGCGTAGGAGATGGCGCGGCGCCCCAGGTCATAAGCCTCCGCCACGCTGAGGTCAGGCCGGTACCCGCTGTCCATCACCCCATAGGCGTAGCTGTTCCCGCTGCCCGTGGAGAACATGGGGCCGGAGAGACGCGCCCCGTTATCGTCCACGTAGTACAGCCCGGGGCCCTGCGGGGAGAGACAGTCAGGGGGCTGCAGGGAGCTGGGGGTTCAGAGACCCAGTCAGGGGTGTGTGGGGAGGGGGCTCACAGATGGGGGGTTAGGGGTACAGGTAGGGGTGGAGTGGGGTGGTCTTCTCTGTAGAAGGGCTCAGAGATGTGGATCATGAGCTCAGATTCAAGGATCCCAGCGTGGGAGGCTCAGAGGTGGGGGATTGGGGGCATGGCTGGGGGCTCAGAGGGGGGTGCCTGGGGCATGGCTGGGGGCTCAGAGGGGGGTGCTGAGGGCATGGCAGGGGGCCCAGAGGGGGGTGCGGGGGGTACGGGACCGGATGTCACAGGACAGAGCCAAGGGCCGGTACCTTCTTGTCCCAGCCGCAGATCATGCTGCCCACGGACAGCCCCATGCCCCGGTACTCGCACAGCATGTTCGACAGCAGCTTGGAGGCGGCCGATACGCTGATCTGCTCCTTGTTCCGCAGGGCGTAGAGCCTGGGGGGGGACAGGGATGGCTGGGGTGAGCACCTGGGACTCCCCCACAGAGCCCCCAAACCCCGTGCACCCCCTAACTACTCCCTGCATCCTGTAACATGCCCCCATGCCCCTCTGCACCCCCAAATTCCTGCTGCACCCCATAACACACCCATAACCCTCTGTGCCCCAACAACTCCCTGCATCCTGTAATACACCCCCAAATTCCTGCTGCACCCCATAACACACCCATAACCCTCTGCACCCCCTAACAACTCCCTGCATCCTGTAATACACCTCCAAAATTCCTGCTGCACCCTATAACACACCCATAACCCTCTGCACCCCCTAACAACTCCCTGCACCCTGTAATACACCCCCATGCACCCTCAAATTCCTGCTGTGCCCCATAACACACCCATAGCCCTCTGCATCCCCACACCTTCCCACACACCTCGCTGCACCCCACAAGCAGCCCACACCAGCCCAATCCCCCTGCACCCCAAAACATTCCCGCTGTCCACCAAACCCAACACCCCCTGCACCCCCTTTCCCCCACCCAAACTGCCCGGAAGCCCCACACTGCCCTCCCTGGGAGCGGGCCCATCGGGGCAGCCACCTGCAGTGCTTGGCGAGGAGCCGCTCCCAGTACTGGCAGTCGGCGGCACTGCCCGACATCGTGCCCAGCAGGTAGGGGTTGATCTCAATCACCTTGTTGAATTGCAGATTGGCTGCGTGGAGAGACGGGCAGGGATGTTACTGGGGGCTCTGCTACGGAGACCCACCCCCAGGGCTCAGGAGGGGCGGGGGTGGGTGTTTCTCTCTGGGCCCAGCAGCTGGGCACATCACAAACTGGGCGACTGGTGGGTGGGTGTATGTGGCGGGGGTGGCTTGGCAAGTCCTGGGGGAATTAGGAAACCCCTCGGGGTGCTCAGGGGGGGCAGAGTGTGCGCAGGCTGGCTGGGGGAAGGGGGGTGTTGGGCTGAAGGAATGTTGCGGGGTGTCAGGGGGATCTCAGAGGGTGTTGGGGTGGCATGGGCTGTTTGTGGGGTGCACAGGGATGTAGAAAGTCACCTGGACATGGAGGGGGGGAAAAGATGGATAGGTAGATGGTTACATGGTTGGAAAGGCCCAGGCAGGGTGAGACCTGGCTCGCTAGGTAGCACTCCCGGGCAGCCCGTACCCTGGGGTGACACAACCAGCCCAAGGGGGGAGCCCAGATGAATGGGGGAGGGCAAAGCCCCAGTGTGGGGGAGGGGCTCACAGATGTAGCTGCCGGCCGATGCCCGGGAGTCGGTGGCCACGACGACCCCGTGCTGGAATTTGAAGGCCAGGGTGGTGGTGCCATGGGCCAGCTGGATCCGCACCCGGTCCCGGCCCTCCTCGGAGTAGGTCTGCAGGAACTGGGCCGGCTGGTGGGGGGGGGGAGATGGTGAGGGAGGCTCTCCAGCCCTGCCCCCCATGCCCAGAGCAGTACCCCCCTCCCTGCCTCCCCCCAGCTCTACGGCACTTCCGCCTCTGCCCCACCGCCAGGCAGTGATTTCCCTACCTCACCCCCCGCCCGAATTTCCCCAACACCACTCCCCAGTTTTGTGAGCTAGTTACATACCAATCTAGTGACTGTTTGGAAATCCGAATTTAAACTGAAACATTAATACACCCTTTAAAAGCTTATAGAGTGTATGATAAAATATGTGTATCTGAAAAAGTATAATAGATTTGAAAAGTATGGACATAGACTAGCTTCCTTGCTTCCTTATACAGCTGTTGTTTTTGATGTCAGTGCATTCATTTCGGTGATGTTGGCCAATCTAATAATTTCAAATGATGATTTGTAAGCAAAGTCTAAATGAGCTCTCCCTGACAGCTAGTGATGAGCTGGGGCTGTGGGGCCAGATTATATTTACATTCACACCTAATCTACCTTGGTATCCAGCAAACAGAGCTGTGTTGTCCAAGTGATAGATTTTGGCTGGGGTTGGGTTACAAACCACTTGAATGTGGGGGGAAGGGAGGATGAAATGTTGTTCTTGTTGTATGAGTAAAGGGCAGTAGAACTGTACTTAGCCTGTGATGATTTGAAGGCATCAAGAGAGAGGGTGGGGACCTGTCCCACTCCACTGTTTAAAGACAAAGCTGATTAGGCTCCATAGAGAGTCTTTTGTTCTGTTAAGTGACCACTGCAGCTGAAATCACTGACAATCAGGTCTAAGTGCTTAGTCTTGTTGTGGGGACAGTGTTCCTGTGGGGACAGTGTTTTGTGTAAGAGACAGCCCAGACTGCACTAGCCACACTGAGAGCTCAGCTGAAATCATTGAGAGCTGAGACCAACTCGCAGAGGTCACAGTGGCAGGTGGCAGCAGAAGGTGACTGCGCAGGGCCATTGGCGACAGAGCGGTGGAGTGAACGGTGGCACAATGAACAGACGTGGCCAGAGCGAACAGTGAGCAGCTGGAGGAACAAGCAAGGTGCCTTCTTGCCCCCCACCTGGAAGGTGAACTCAAGTGAAAGCACCTCTGAACTCTGAGTCTCCACTGACCAAGGACAACACCGGTGAGTGGGGTGCGATGGAGGGAAAAGTGAGGGGCATGTTAAATAAACATTTGTTTGTTGGACTATATGTTAGTCACTTTGCTCCAGAATGCTAGATTTGTGACTGGGAATGGAAACTTCTATAAATATGTTTCCTAGTAGGCCAAGATTTTTAAAATGCATTATTTGCCAAGGTTGTTATCTCACATTGTTGCTGTCTTGGGAGGTCATTATGTTGGGGAGTTTCTATACCAAACATTTTTATTATTATAATTAATCTTTACATAAGAATGGTCAGACTGGGTCAGACCAATGGTCCATATAGCCCAGTACCCTGTCTTACAACAGTGGTCAAGGCCAGGTGCCCCAGAGGGAATGAACAGAACAGGGAATCATCAAGTGACCATCCCCCGTTGCCCATTCCCAACTTCTGGCAAACAGGCTAGGGACACTCAGAGCATGGTGTTGCGTCCCTCCCCACCCTGGCTAATAGCCACAGATGGACCTATTCTCCAGAATTTATCTAGTTCTTTTTATAATCCTGCTATAGTTTTGGTCTTCACAGCATCCACTGGCAAACAGTTCCCTGGGTTGACTTTACACTGTGTGAAGAAATACTTCCTTTTGTTTTTGTAAAACCTGCTGCCTATTAATTTCATCGGGTGACTGCTAGTTCTTCTGTTATGCAAAGGATTAAATAACATTTCCTTATTCACTTTCTTCGCACCAGTCAAGGTTTTGTAGACCTCTATCATATCCCCATTAGTCATCTCTTTTCTAAGATGAAAATTCCCAGTTACTTTAATCTCTCCTCCTGTTTCATATCCTGGATCATTTTAGCTGCCCATCTCTGTACCTTTTCCAATTCCAATATCTCTTTTAGGATGAGTGACCAGATCTGCACACACTATTCAAGGTGTGCATGTACCATGGATTTACATAGAGGCAATATGATATTTTCTGTCTTATCATCTATCCCTTTCTTAGTGATTCCCAACATTGTTTGCTTTTGTGACTGCTGCTGTTTTCAGAGAACTGTCCACAATGACTCCAAGATCTTTCATGAGTGTTAACAGCTAATTCAGACTCCTTCATTTTGTATGTACAGTTGGGATGTTTTCCCATGTGCATTACTTTGCATTTATCAACATTGAATTTCATCTGCCACTTTGTTGCCCAGTCACCCAGTTTTGTGAGACTCCTTTGTAGCTCTTCGCAGTCTGCCTGGGACTTAACTATCTTGAGTAGTTTTGTATCATCTGCAAATTTGGCCACCTCACTGTTTACCCATTTTTCCAGATGAGTATGTTGAACAGTACTGGTCCCAGTACTGACCCCTTAGGGATACCACTATTTATCTCTCTCCATTCTGAAAACTGATCATTTATTCCTACCCTTTGTTTCCCATCTTTTAACCAGTTACTGATCCATGACAGGACTTTCCTCTTACCCCATGATGGCTCACTTTTCAACAGTCAATTTAAATTAAATACAGTTTTTAATTATTTTTTTTTAGAAATCTAGATCTGTTATGTGTTTTGGGGTAACTTGCATTATCCTTATGATAAATTTGCATTAGCCTAACAAAACATTTACTTTATTCATATCTCTTTTATATAGCTCATCCGTCCTGACACCCACCCTAATTTCAATTCCTTAGGAAACCACTGCTGCCAGGGCATTGCCCCCCTCCCCACCTCCACCCCCGACTGCCCCTCCCATGGCGCTGCCCTCTCCCTGCCCCCCCCCCCCCCCGCACTGACCTGCTCCCCGCTGGGCAGCACCACCTCGGGCGCCCGCAGGCCGAAGCTGTAGTGATCGGGTCCCCGGGGCGCAGCGGCGGCTCCGGGGGGGCCCCAGTCCCAGCCCTTCCTGGGGGCCCCGCAGACTTCAAATAGCGCCATCGCCTCGCTGCGCCTCCCGCCCGACTCTGAGCGCCGGGGGAAGAGAAACCGAAAGCGGCAGCTGGGGAGGGACCGGCCCGCCCGGCCCGGCCAAGGGCGCGCTGGAGAGGGGCGCACGGAGAGCGCACGGGGAGCCCTGGGGACGGGCGCAGTGGGAGGGGGTGAGAGCGCAGGGGGGTGTCATGGGGCGCTGGGGAGGGGGCTGGGGGTGCGGGGGGCTCTTAGGGGAGGGAACATCTGGGCACTGGCGGGCGCAGCGGTACCAGCTCGGTCCAGGGGCGCACGGAGGGGCTGAGGGCGCAGGGGGTCCTGGGGGAGGGGGGGCAGGGGAGCCCGGAGGGGGGGCCAGTCCAGAGGCTGCTCAGGGGAAGTCCTTGGGGGGGCGGGGCCCTGGGCAACCAGCGGGGAATGTGGCACTGAAGGGCGCAGGGATCCCCCCAGGCGGGGCGCAGGGGGTTCCCAGCAGCCACGGGCCGGTCCGCGCGACATCCTACAGCAGCGAGGGGTGTGGGGCTTGTGTCCGTCCCTGCGCTGCTCCGGCGCTGGACGCACACGGGGGCGGGGGGGCAGCTCTAACCTGGTGCAGCCCGAGCTGCCTGGTAACTGCTGACGCGGGTCCCCCCCTTGGGCGGGGCTCGGCTACTGACACCTCCCCCTATCTGGCACTGCCCCGGGGCGTTCGCAGCTTCCCCTCCCTGTTCCCAGCCTGGGGCGTTGCAAAGCTCAGACCAAGCAGAGTCTGCACTGGCTGCTTGGCACCCTGGGGTCCCCCCACTCCGGGCAGGGACCCCAAAGGGCACAGGGGAGGGTGGGGGCAGGAACACAGCAGCATGTTCCAAGGGGGATCCTGCCCCCAGAGGCTTCCAGGTGGATGTGAGGCTCGGCCCTGGGGTGACCTGGTGCTGCAGGGGGGGCAGACCCCAAGGATCAGGCAGGAAACACATGAGAAAACACACTTTATTACACACAAGCCAGACAAACACCAGCCGCCCCACCCCTCACTCACCCGCCCCGACTCCCCTAGCACAGACCCCCTGCTGGGGAGGGGCTCCAGTCTCTCTGCAGCACGATGGGTCTCAGAGCTGGGGTTTGTCCAGAGACGGAGCCCCCTGCGCACCCTCTGGTCCTGTGTCCTGTGCCAGGTCCCCAGGGCGAAGGAGCCGCATATGGGGGGGAAGCTCTGAGAACCCCCCCACCCTGGGGAGGAACCACACGTGCAGGAGGAGCTGAAACCCCCCCTCCCTGGAGGATCCACACGGTGCCAGCCTCACGGCCCCCCAGCCTCCAGCCCATCCTCGGAGCCGCCCCCCGCGTCCCCATTGAGCTGTTTCTGCGCCAGGCGCCAGTAGCTGCCCCGGCGCGCCAGCAGCTCCTGGTGGGTGCCCTGCTCCTGGATCTCCCCCTCCTCCAGCACCAGGATGCGGTCGGCTCGCTCCACAGTGCTCAGGCGATGGGCGATGAGCAGCACCGAGCGCCCGGCCCGGGCCCCCTCGTAAATCTCCTTCTCCACCTGCAACAGCAGACGCCCAGGGTAATGAACAGCCTCATGGAGGGCTGCGTAGGGAACCCCACTTCACCAGCTCCCCCCCAACCTCTGCCCCAGCCAATGGAGTCTCTGTCAATGCCCCTCACTCCCGACCCACAACCCTCTGCTAGCCCTGGGCTCTCCCCCAGCCCTGCCGCTGCCCCTCACTCCCAACCTGCGGCCCCCCCATGTCACTCACCCACAGCTGACTCTCCGTATCCAGGGCGCTGGTGGCATCGTCCAGGATCAGCACTCGGGGGTCTCGGAGCAGGGCTCGGGCGATGGCCACCCCCTGCCTCTGCCCCCCCGAGATCTGCCCTCCCATCTCCCCAACATCTGTGGGGGGGAGCTGAGGTCAGTGCCCTGAGAGGCATGTGGGTAGCGCCCCCCCACTCCATCCCCCCAACACACACCCTGGGGCAGGGCTGGGTGCTGGGTACTGTGTCGTGGCCTGTGGGGAAGGGTTCTGGGGTTACTAGGGGGTTTACTGGGGTGTCACAGGGTGGGATATGGGCTGGTGCCTCTGCTGTGGCCAGGGGAGAAGAGGAGGGGGCAGTTGGGGTCCCAGGGGGGTTGGGGGTCACAGGGAGGTACTAGGGGAGGGGTCTAGGGTTCCCATGGGAGTGGGGGGGTACAAGGAGGTACTGGGGTGCTGGGGGAGGGGTATGCGGTCCCAGAGGTCTTGGGGGTTACAGGGGATTACAGGGGGGGTACTGGGGGAGGGGTATAGGGTTCCCAGGTAAGTGGGGGGTTGCCAGGGGGGTACTGGGGTGCTGGGGGGAGGGGTATGGGGTCCCAGAGGTCTTGGGGGTCACAGGGGATACTGGGGGAGAGGTATAGGGTTCCCAGGTGAGTGGGGGGTGCTGGGGGGCACTGGGGTGCTGGGGAGGGATATAGGGTTCCCAGGGGTATAGGGTTCCCAGGGAAGTGGGAGGTCCCAGGGGCACTGGGGTGCTGAGGAGGGGTATTGGGGTCCCACGGGGGTTGGAGGTCACAGGGGGGTACTGGGGGAGGGGTATAGGGTTCCCAGGTGAGTGGGGGGTGCCGGGGGGCACTGGGTTGCTGGGGAGGGGTATAGGGTTCCCAGGGGTATAGTGTTCCCAGGGGAGTGGGAGGTCCCAGGGGCACTGGGGTGCTGGGGAGGGGTATTGGGGGTCCCACGGGGGTTGGGGGTCACAGGGGGGTACTGGGGGAGGGGTATAGGTACTGGGGTGCTGGGGAGGGGTATAGGGTTCCCAGGTGAGTAGGGGGTGCTGGCGGGCACTGGGTTGCTGGGGAGGGGTATAGGGTTCCCAGGGGAGTGGGAGGTCCCAGGGGTGCTGGGGAGGGGTATAGGGGTCCCAAGGGGGTGTATAGGGCTCAGTACCTGTGTCGTAGCCGTGGCTCAGCCGGGTGATGAAGCCGTGGGCGTTGGCGCACCGGGCAGCCCCCATCACCTCCTGGCGGCTGCGCCCCCCCAGCCCGTAGGCGATGTTCTCGTGCAGCGAGCGGGCGAACAGCACCGGCTTCTGGCTCACCAGCGCCACCTGCAGGCGAGGGGAGATGGAGTGGGACCGGGAGATCGAGGGGCTGAGAACGCACAGACTCACCGCACCTAACGGGGGGCTGACAGAGGCTGAGGGGCCCTGAGAGGATCCTGCTCCCGGGGAGTTCCTCTCCCCAACATCTGGGATCCCTGCCCCACGTGGGGTGAGGGAGGGAGGTGGGGCGATGCCCCAGACATTGACACGCCAGGGGGTGTGGAGACACCTGAGCAGAGTGGGAGAGTACAGGGGGTACCTTGCGGTGCAGGTAGTGATGGGGGGAGGGGATGCTGGGGGAGGGGGGGGCAGGGGGATACCTTGCGGTGCAGGTAGTGATGGGGGAGTGGATGCTGTGGGGGGGAGGTGAGGGGACAGCAGGGGGTTACCATGCTGTGCAGGTAATGATAGGGGAGGGGATGCCGGGGGAGGTGGGTTGGCGGCGGAGGGGGGGGTACCTTGAGGTGCAGGTAGTGATGGGGGAAAGGGATGCTGGGGGAGCGATGGGGGGGCAGCAGGGGGGTACCTTGTTGTGCAGGTCGTGATGTGGGGAGCAGAGGGGGTACCTTGCTGTGCAGGTAGTGATGGGGCTGTCAGGGGGGTACCTTGTTGTGCAGGTCGTGATGTGGGGAGCAGAGGGGGTACCTTGCTGGGCAGGTAGTGATGGGGCAGTCAGGGGGGGTACCTTGTTGTGCAGGTAGCGATGGGGGGAGCAGTTGAGGGGTGGCAGGGGGATATCTTGCTGTGCAGGTAGCAATGGGGGAAGGAGATGCCGGGGGGGAGAAATGGGGGGCAGCAGGGGGGTACCTTGCTGTGCAGGTAGTGATGGGGGTGGCAGGGGGGGTACCTTGTTGTGCAGGTAGCAATGGGGGAAGGGGATGCCGGGGGAGCAATGGGGGGGCAGCAGGGGGGTACCTTGCTGTGCAGGTAGCAATGGGGGGGCAGCAGGGGGGGTACCTTGCTGTGCAGGTAATGATGCTCGTACTCCCGCAGGTCTCGCCCATCCAGCAGCAGGCGCCCACGCTGGGGCTCATAGAAACGCTCCAGCAGGGCCACCAGCGACGTCTTCCCCGCGCCCGACGGGCCCACCAGCGCCATCACCTCCCCGGGGCGCAGTTCCGAGACACCCCCTGCGGAGGAGGGGGGTTAGACATGGGGAACCTTCCCCCAGCCCTGGGCCCTCTGGCACCCCTCCCCTATACCCCCTATCCTCCCCTTCCCTGGTGGGTCTGTCCCCACAATCCCCAGTCTGACCCCCTGATGCTTCTCCCCTGCAGCCCCCCATAACTCCTCCAGCTACTGCCCCCTGATTCATCCAGAGCAGAACCAAGGATTCAGGGCCCCTGAATCCTTGGTTCTGCTCTGGATCCCCCCTGAATTCCCACCCCTGACCCAAATTCTGCGCTGGGTCCCCCCACCGGGTACCTTGAGCACAGGGGCGTCGTCCCGACCGGGGTAGGAGAACCAGACATCCTGCACCTGGAGGTGCCCACGCAGGCTGGCGGGGGCCAGTGTCCCGGGGGGGCTGATCTGGGGCGTTCGCTCCATGTACTCAAAGATCTTCTCCGAGGAGCCCACGGCCTTCTGCACGCTGGGGTAGGTGGAGAGCAGCACCTGGGGGGTAGGGGGGGTACAGGCTGGGTGAGCTCCCTCCACAGCCCCCCACTCACCCCCATCACTGGGGGGCCCAGAAGGTCAGGGCTGGGTGTAACCCCCCACAGCCCCCATCCCCAGGCCGGTGGCCAGCAGCCCTTGGGAACAGGGGACCCCCACACTCACCTCCACGGCCGTGGTGAACTGCATCTCGTAGAGGACGAAGGTGACCAGGTCCCCGGTGCTGACGGCCCCGGCGGTGACCAGCCGCCCCCCATAGTACAGGATCCCCACCTTCAGCGCCAGCCCCGACAGCTGGGGGGGACAGAGTGTTAATGGGGGTCTGCCCTCCACCCCAGGGAGCTCTGGGGGGGGGTCCCCATCTTATGGGGGAGTGATGGGGGCTTGGAGCTTTGGTCAAGGCTGGGGGACCCCACACTCATGGGGAGAAGGGGCCCAGCATGACTCCCCCAGGGAGGCCCCTTTGCCCTTCCCTGGCCCCCTCTGCCACCTCCCCATCCCCCAGAGATACCCCTCCTGTCTGACCCTGAGCATACGCGCCCCCGCTCCCTGCCACGGCCATGGGATACCAGGCCCCGTCCTCCCACCCCAGGGATAGTGTCTTCTGCCCCCGGCCCCCAGGGTTACCACACTCCCCTGACCCCTTGGTACAGTCTGCCAGCGCCTTCCCTGGCTGCACCCTGCCTCTGTACCCCCCATTGCCATGGCAGCCGTACAACCCTCGTTGCCGTGGCGCCTCCCCCCGTTGCCGCAGCGCCCCCATGACGCCCCCTTACGCTGTTGGTCCACATGGAGGCGGCGTAGGCGGCTGCCTCCTGCTTGTTGAGCCGGTAGGTCTCCTGCAGCCGCTGCCCGTAGCGCCGGGCGGCCCCCTCCTCGTTGGCAAAGCTGCGCACCGTGGGCATGGCCTGGAAGGTCTCCACCGCCACCTCGTTAGCCTTGGCCAGGGACTCCTGCACCTGCTGCGCCAGGCTCTGGGGGGGGAGCGAGGGGGTCAGAACAGGAGGCTCTGGGCACCCCTCTGCCTCCACCCCCCTGCCCAGCCCCAGATCTGTTTCCGAGTCACTGCCCCCAGGGTAGAGCCCCCAGCCTGTGAGTCCAGCCCGCATCCCTCGCTCCTAGCTGGACATGTACTTGTAGCCGAATTAAAACGCAGATCGTTTGCCTGCACCCGGCTTACCCAGCAACCTGCTCCGTGACACTGACCCAACACTTTCTTTTCTACCCCTCCCCAGTTTGTGTGTCATTTGCAGACTCTCTCAGTGAGGGTTGGTGTCAGAGTAGCAGCCGTGTTAGTCTGTATCCACAAAAAGAACAGGAGTCCTTTGGCACCTTAGAGACTAACACATTTATTTGAGCAAAGTAACAGAACGCCACTAGCCGTCACCTTCAGCCCCCAGCTAAAACCTCTCCAGTGCGTCAGCAAGGATCTACAACCTATCCTGGAAAACAATCCCTCACTCTCACAGACCTTGGGAGACAGGCCAGTCCTCATCTACAGACAGCCCCTCAACCTGAAGCAAATTCTCACTAGCAACCACACAACAAAAACACTAACCCAGGAACCTATCCGTGCAACAAAGCCTGATGCCAGCTCTGTCCACATATCTATTTGGTGGATACCATCATAGGACCTAATCACATCAGCCACACTATCAGAGGCTCGTTCACCTGCACATCTACCAGTGTGATATATGCCATCATGTGCCAGCAATGCCCCTCTGCCACGTACACTGGCCAAACCAGACAGTCTCTACGCAAAAGAATAAATGGACACAAATCAGACATCAAGAATAGCAACATTCAAAAACCAGCTGGACAACACTTCAACCTCCCTGGTCACTCAGTAACAGACCTCAAAGTCGCAATTATTCAACAACAAAACTTCAAAAACAGACTCCAAGGAGAAACTGCAGAATTGGAATTAATTTGCAAACTGGACACCATTAAATTAGGCTTGAATAAGACTGGGAGTGGATGGCTCATTACACAGAATAAAAACTATTTCCCCATGCTAATTTCCCCCCTACTGTTACTCACACCTTCTTGTCAACTGGGCCACCCTGATTATCACTACAAAAGTTTTTTTTCTCCTGCTGACAATAGCCCACCTTAATTGATTACTCTCGGTATCGTTAGTATGGCAACACCCATTGTTTCATCTCTATATATATATCTTTCTACTGTATTATCCATTGCCTGCATCCAATGAAGTGGGTTTTAGCCCACGAAAGCTTCTGCCCAAATAAATGTGTTAGTCTCTAAGGTGCCACAAGTGCTCCTGTTCTTTTCTCAGTGAGGGTTGTAGGTTTTCTTCCAGATCATGGATAAGATGTTAAATAGCACAGGGCCAAGCACTGATCCCTGGGGGGCCCCACTAGAACCCCCACCCCGAATGACAATTCCCCATTTACAGTTACATTTGGAGACTGATCAGTTAGCCAGTTTTTAACCCATTTTGTGTGGATCCTGGGCACCCACAGGCTCCCGTGGGGGGTGGGAAGGAGGGGCAGTGGGGAGCAGTGCAGAGGGGGCAGATGGTAGGGGTGGGAGAAGGGAGGAGATACTAGGGAGTAGGGAGGCGCAGTACCTGGTGGAACTTCCCGGAGAGCTTGGGCACCAGCAAGATGAGGGGCAGCGTGGGGTGCGGGCAGGGGGCTGAGCAGCGTGGAGGGAAGTGGGGGCAGGTTGGGGGGCAGGGGGCTGAGCAGGGCAGGGGGCTGAGGACAGGCTGTGGGGTGGGGCACTGGGGACAGGTTGGGGGGCAGGGGACAGAGCAGGGCGGGGGGCTGAGGATTGGCTGTGGGGTGGAGGCGCAGTACCTGGTGGAATTTCCCGTAGAGTTTGGGCACCAGCAGGATGAGGGGCAGCGCGGGGTATGGGGCAGGGGGCTGAGCAGCGTGGACGGAAGTGGGGGGCAGACTGGGGGGCAGGGGGCTGAGCAGAGCGGGGGGCTGAGGACAGGCTGTGGAGTGGGGCACTGGGGGCAGGTTGGGGGGCAGAGGGCAGGGGGCTGAGCAGGGCAGGGGGCTGGGGACAGGCTGTGGGGCGGAGGCGCGGTACCTGGTGGAATTTCCCAGGGAGCTTGGGCACCAGCAGGACAAGGGGCAGCGCGGGGTGTGGGGCAGGGGGCTGAGCAGTGTGGAGGGAAGTGGGGGGCAGGTTGGGGGCAGGGGGCTGCGCGGGGCAGGGGGCTGGGGACAGGCTGTGGGGCGGAGGCGCGGCACCTGGTGGAATTTCCCGGAGAGCTTGGGCACCAGCAGGACAAGGGACAGTGTGGGGTGTGGGGCAGGGGGGGTGAGCAGCGTGGAGGGAAGTGGGGGGCAGGTTGGGGGGGCTGGGGACAGGCTGTGGGGCGGAGGCGCGGTACCTGGTGGAATTTCCCGGAGAGCTTGGGCACCAGCAGGACAAGGGGCAGTGTGGGGTGTGGGGCAGGGGGGCTGAGCAGCGTGGAGGGAAGTGGGGGGCAGGTTGGGGGGCTGGGGACAGGCTGTGGGGCGGAGGCGCGGTACCTGGTGGAATTTCCCGGAGAGCTTGGCACCAGCAGGACAAGGGGCAGTGTGGGGTGTGGGGCAGGGGGGGTGAGCAGCGTGGAGGGAAGTGGGGGGCAGGTTGGGGGGCTGGGGACAGGCTGTGGGGCGGAGGCGTGGTACCTGGTGGAATTTCCCGGAGAGCTTGGGCACCAGCAGGACGAGGGGCAGCCCCACGGCGGTGAAGAGCGCCAGGCGCAGCGACACCTGCACCATGAGGCCGAAGAGGAAGACTCCCCGCATCCCGTACCACATCAGCAGGCTCAGCTTCCAGCTCAGCGCCTCGCTCATGGCGTCCGTGTCGGCCGTCACCCGCGACGTGATGTCCCCTGGGCGGGGGGCAGCGGGGGAGGGTCAGTGGGGGGAGTGGGGGACGGATCCTGGAGCGATTCCACAGTGACCCGTCCAGACTGGGCCGTCCAGCCACCCATCACCCCTGTTCCTACTCCCTCCATCCCCCCCTCATTCACAGCGTCTCCAGCCAGCCCTGCTCATGTACTTAGGGGCCAGTTGGGGGGTGGGGGTGGGGGTGGGGAGCCCTAGCAGGGAAGTAGGGAGTTTGTGACAATGGGGCAGGGCCTGGCTGTGGGTTGGGGCAGGGGGAGGAGCCCGGGGGACGTCTATGAGGTCAGCGTGGGGCAGGGGGCTCAGGGTGGGGGGGGAGCCCTGGGATGGGGGGGTCTGTGGGGTCCGGGGGGGGGGTCCCATACCAGCGCGGTTGGCATGGAAGCCGATTTCCTGCTGCAGGAAGGGAAGGGGGGAGTCTGGGGGAGTGTTTGTGGGGTTGGTGTGGGGCAGGATGTGACGGAGCAGGGCGGATTTGACCTGGGAATGTCACAGGGGGGTCATATTGGGGATGGGGGACTTCCCTTGTAGGAACCTCCCTGAGCTGTAACCTGAGCCAGGAGGTGGGTGGGAGAAGTGACACCTTCTGCCCGGGGGCGGGGGGCTGGACAAAGGAGAGGAGTGGGGGGGAGAGCCTGCTGGAGGGGTTTCGGTTTCAGTTTGGGCTGGGTGGTGAAACGCAGGGAACCCCAAGCTGGGATCTAAGCTCCCTGAACCCCCCCTCCCCGAAGGACTTGACTGAGGGGTTCTGGTTGTACCTACTGTGATGCAGTAGGGACGGTCTGTGGGGGGGATGGGAGAGCTGGGGATGTCTGCAGGTCAGGGACGGGATTTAAGCCTGTAACCTGAGCCAGGTAGGGCGGACCCCAGGAAGCTGGACAAAGGAAGGGGCCAGCTGGAGAAGGGGCAGTTGAGTTTCGGTTTTGGGCTGGATGGTTGGAATTCAGGGAACCCCAAACTGGGATCCAAGCACCCTGAACCCCCAGAAGGACTTGACTGGGGGGTCCTGGCTGGGCGTCCAAGCTCTGCTGTAACCTGCGTTCCTGTTGTCCAATAAACAGGGCCGGTGCAATCATTTAGGCGAGCTAGGCAGTCGCCTAGGGTGCTGGGATTTGGGGGGGGGGCATTTTCTTCGGCAGCAACCACGGCAGCCGGACCTTCAGCCACCCTGGTCGCTGCTGGCATTTAGGCGGAGAGAGCTGGGGCAGGGGAGCGCGGGGAGGGCCGCCAGCAGCAAGTGAGGGGAGGGGGGCGGCACGTAGGGGAACTCCCTGCCCCGCCTCCTCCCCGAGCACGCCGTGGCTGCTTCACTTCTCCTGCCTCCCAGGTTTGCAGCACCTAAGCTGATTGGCGCCGAAAGCCTGAGAGGTGGGAGAAGTGAAGCAGCAACAGTGTGCTTCGGGTGGAGGCGGAGCAGGGGTGAGCTGGGGTGGGTGCCTCAGGGAGGAGGGGGGGACCTGCCACGGGAGGGCACCTCAGGGTGGGGGCTTGGGGACGGGGGAGGGCGCGAGGTGGAAGTTTCGCCTAGGGCATGAAACATCCTTGCACCAGCCCTGCCAATAAACCTTCTGTTTTACTGGCTGGCTGAGAGTCACTGTGGGTCCCAGGAAGAGGGGTGCAGGGTCCTGACTCCCCCACACTCTGTGACACCTACAAGCCCTGTTTGGGACCGTGTTCCTGTCGGCTAATAAACCTTCTGTGTTACTGGCTGGCTGAGAGTCCTGGGGAACCGCAGGAAGTGGGGGGTGCAGGGCCCTGACTCCCCCACACTCTGTGACACAGGGGTGGGAGGGTCTGTGGGGTGGAGGGGTCCCATACCAGTGCGGCTGGCATGGAAGAAGCCGATCTCCTGGCACAGGATGGGGGGGGACCCTGGGGAGGGGGGTGTCTGTGTGATCGGTGTGGGGCAGGGGCAGGGGAGTCTGTTGGGCGGGAGGGGGTCCCGTACCAGTGTGGTTGGCATGGAAGAAGGTGATCTCCTGGCGCAGGATGGGGGGGATGAGTCCGGGGGGGTCTGTGCGATCGGTGTGGGGCAGAGGCAGGGGGTTCTGTGGGGCAGGGGAGGGGTCCCGTACCAGTGCGGTTGGCGTGGAAGAAGCCGATCTCCTGGTGCAGGACGGAGCTGAAGACCCGGCTCTGGATTCGCGTGTGGATCCGGTTCATGGTGCCGTTATAGAGACAGTCGGACACAAACTCTGTTACTGCGCTGTGGGGGCGGGGGGTAGTGATTAGTGCTGGGGCTACTGCCTGCCCCCTGACTCCCTGCTCCCCCAAACCCAGCCACCATCCCCCTAGACCTGCCCCCCGACTCCCTGGGCTCCCAAACCCAGCCTCCATCTCCCCAGACCTGCCCCCCAACTCCCCACCCCCACAAACACCCAGCCTCACAAACCCAGCCACAATCGCCCCAGACCTACCCCCCAATTCCCTGCCCCCCAATACCCAACACAGTCACCATCCCCCAGACCTGCCCCCCAACACTCAGCCCCCCAAACCCAGCCACAATTGCCCCTGACCTACCCCTCAATTCCCTGCTCGCCCAAACCCAGCCACCATCCCCCCAGAGCAGCCCCCAACTCCCTGCCCTCCAAACACAGTCACAGTCCCCCCAGACCTGTCCCCCAACACCCATCCCCCCAAACTCAGCAACCATCCCCCAGACCTGTCCCCCAACACCCAGCCCCCCAACCGAGCCAGAATCACCCCAGACCTACCTCCCAATTCGCTGTCCCCCCAACACAGCCACAATCCCCCCAGACATGCCCCTGAATTCCTGCAGGGATCTTGTTATACAGACCCCTGGGCCCATGATCCCAGCTCCCCTCCACCCCCCATGACCCCCCTCTTCTCCCCACGCTCCATACACATTGCCCCACCCCCGTGAGCCCAGGCCCCCCAGCCCTACCTGCCCACGGTGATGAGGGACATGGCCCAGATGGCCCGGACGAAGGCCGAGGGGTCGTTCTCGCTCACGATCCAGTCGGTCATGCGGCCCGTGTAGTAGGGGATCGCCATCTCCCCTGCAACCCAACAGCACATGGGGTCAGGACTCCTGGCTTCTCCAGGAGGGGAGTGGGGGCTGGTCGGTTAGAGTGGGGGAGCTGAGAGCCAGGACTCCTGGATTCTCTCCCCAGCTCTGGAAAGCGAGTGGGGGCTGGTGGGTTAGAGCAGGGGGGGCTGGGAGCCAGGAATTCTGGGTTCTCTCACCAGCTCTGGGAGGGGAGTGGGGCTGGGAGCCAGGACTCCTGGGTTCTCTCCCCAGCTCTGGGAGGGGAGTGGGGCTGGTGGGTTAGAGCGGGGGGGCTGGGAGCCGGGACTCCTGAGTTCTCTCCCCAGCTCTGGAAAGCGAGTGGGGGCTGGTGGGTTAGAGAAGGAAGGTCTGGGAGCCAGGACTCCTTGGTTCTCTCCTGGCTCTGGGAGGGGAATGGGGTCTAGTGGGTAGAATCCAGAGAGACCACATCTCACCCATTCAGGGTCATTTCCTATATTTGTGCAGCCTCACACTGGGCCCAGGACCCTGTGGACCCCCCCACCCCCACCCCATCGGAGAGCCCAGTAATGCACACAGGACTCGGTCAGGGTCAGGGCCATGTCGCGCCAGGCGCTGCACAGACAGGAAGAGACAGTCTCTGCCCAGAAACAGGACCGAGACGTATAAACACACAGCTGGTTTCTGTCCGATCTGGCCCCTGGGCAGGGACTGGCTGGCTCAGGGAGGCAGGCAACAGGACACGGGGCCTTTCCCCCTCCTGCCTGCAGCCACGGTCCCCCCGACTCACCGAGCGAGGACAGCACCAGGAACCCCGCGATGGCCATGAAGCGCAGCAGGTCAGGCCTCATGCAGGCCAGCAGACGGCCCAGCGAGGCCGAGGGCCCCGGCTCCCCCTTGCCGGCGGGGAACAGCTGGTGCCAGAGCGCAGCCACCAGCCCTGCCACGCCGTAGGTCAGGCCGAAGACGTCCCCTCGCCCCCAGCCGTGCAGCAGCTCCGAGGGGGGCGCCCGGGGCTGGGCCAGCGCCTGCAGGGTCACATAGCCGGGCAGCAGCAGGCTGAGCAGGGCGGCCAGGGGCAGCAGCGCGTCCCGTAGCCCCCTGGGCAGGCCCTGCCCCCTGCCGCGGGCAGCCTGGGCACTCAGGCTCAGCAGTGCCCATCGCGCCAGCGCCACCCCCCAGGCCAGCGCCAGGGGGTCCCAGGCCTGCAGCAGGGGGCAGAGCAGCAGGGCCAGACGCAGGGTGAGGAAATCCAGCAGCACCGCCAGGGGCAGGGAGATCCAGGCCATGGCCAGCTTCATCCCCGGGCCGGGCCCTGCAGCGCTCAGCAGCGAGTGTCTAAATCTCCTAGTCCCGGTGCGGCCGGTCCCCGCCGCTCTCAGAAGCGCGTGTCCAAGTCTCCTAGTCCCGGTGCGGCCGGTCCCCGCCGGGGGCGCCCTCTGGCGGCCGTTCGGGTCACTGCGCTCAGAGCCGCGCCGGAGTGACCGCAGAACCTGTCCTGCCGATCCAGTTCCACTCCGCTTGGGGTCTCCCCCTTTCCCGGTGCGGGCCGGGGTCTGGATGCGGCTGCTCGGGGGTTAGCGGATCCCAGGCGCCGGGGGCAATTCCTGGTCCGGCTTCGCAGCTGCCCCGTGGAAACGCGCGGCCCGCAACTCCCGGCCTGAGCGAGGGGCCGCTAGCTGGGGGGCGGAGGCGGAGGCGGAGAGAGGCAGGTCTGGACCCCGGCTCGCCGCCCGCCTTGGGAAGCCCCCGGCTGCCCCGATCCGCTTCTGGGAAATGAGGCGGCTTCCCGAAAGTGAAAGTGAAACCGGATTAGCGCAGAGCCCGCCCGGGGGGGGCCCATAGCGCGTTACATGGAATGAGCTCGGACCCGGCTGAGCGAGGAGGATAATGGAACCTGTTGACCTATGAACAACGACGGGAGCTTCCCCCACCCCGCCCCATAGCAAGCGACGCCCCCTGGCTCCGCACAATTACAGCCGGGCTGGGGGCTCTGCGCTGACTGGGGGCGGGGGGGCAGAGACCCTGGGGCAGAAGCTGTGTGTGAATTACTGTTGCACGAAATAATAAATCCCCCCATGGCGCAGATCCCCCTCTCTGCACCTGCAGCTCCGGGGGGCTGAGGGTATTGAAGCTCAGGGGTGTGTCTGGGGGCATTTCTGCTCCCAGCCAGCCCGGTGCAGCGAGGGATCAAACTGAGCCCAGGCCATGGGATCTAGGCAGGACTGTGTAGCTGTGGGACTCACATTGCACCCATCACCGTGGCATCTGGGCACCTCACAGGCAGTTGTGGAATTATTGTCACACCCCCTGCTGCCCCCCCAGCTGGGGGCCCTGCAGCACCAGGAGCTGGACCCAGGTCTCTCCAGCCCCCGGCTAGTGCAGAGCCCCTGGGATTCTCTGGACGGTCCCGCTTTGACCCCCCATTCCCCACATTCAGGCTGAAGTGGCTCCTGCCCCGTGGGAGAGGCTGGGCTCGGCTCCCTGCTCCGGGCGGTGCAACCTGGCCCTGGGGACCTTTCAGGAGGCTGATCGGACACTGGTGGGTGCAACACTTGCCTGGGTCTGCCTGCCAGCAGCTGGGGGGCGGGGGAGCAGCCTGGCCAGGTCTCAGTGACTGAGGGGACGTCCACACTGCGCTAAAGGCCCTTTGCGCCCCCAAGTCTCAGGGCCGGGCCGGCTGACTCCAGCTGGTGGGACAAGAAATCGCTCGTGGATGTCGGGGCCGGGGCTGGAGCCCAGCTCTGGGGCCCTCCCTGAGATGTCAGGCCCTGGCCTCCAGGGGAGCCGGATTGTCCACACTGCGGCGTGAAGCCGGCACCCCGAGCCCGACTCAGCTGACCCAGCTGCCTGCGCCAGGGGCTTTTATTCCCATGTGGACGGACCCTGAGTGGTGCTGAGACCCAGTGGGGCCAAGGGCCAGGTCCCGGGGCCTAGAGCCCAGCCCAGCCAGCCCCACGGCACAGGTAGGGCCAGCCCAGAGCTGAGCCCAGCCAGCCTCACTGCTCTGGGGTGAGTGTGGGGTGAGCTCACTCTGCACCCTGCCCAGGGCCTCCCACCCCCGGGGGGCAGGACCCCCTGCTGTAGCCAGTGAGATGCTGGGGGTGCGCAGGGCTATAGGGGTCCCCGCAGCTTCCAGGCCCCTGGCCCAGCCCCCCTGCCCAGGCGGTTCCTGTATGGCCCGGGACAGGCAGGGCCCCACCCGCCCCTCACCCGGTGTCAGGGCCCAGCACATGATGGATGGGGGAAGCGGTTTGGGACGCCGGGGGAGGGACGGAGGGACTCCTAGCCCCGCCCCCCAGGCCCGGGCATCACCTGTTGCCCGGCAGAGCGGGGCGGGACAGGTTCTCAGCGGCGCTGGGTGCCGGGCGGCCCCTGGCGGTACTGGGCGGCGCTGCAGGGAGGGCGGCGCTGCAGGGAGGGCGGCGCGGGCTCGGCTGGTCCCGGAGCTGTCCCGGGCGCTGGTGCTTCGCTCCCGGGGTCGCTGCACCATGGCGGGCTGCGGGGGGTCCGGCTGGGCGGACGGGGAGGTCCGCACGGGGGTAAGTGGGGCCAGGGGAGGATCCGCTGCGGGGGAATCCCGGGGGGGGTAAAGTGGGGGCGCCCCATGAATTGCCCTAGGGGCTGCCCGGCTCGGATCCGCCCCCCCTGGGGGTACTGCCCGGTTCGGGTCCCCGGGGGCTGCGGGATCCGGGCGGCTTCAGCCTCCTCCCAGCACCCCCGGCCAGGCTCTGAGCCGCTTTCGCTTTCCGTGTGCCCGGGCGGCGCGAACCCTGCCCGTTTACACCCTGAAAGGGGCTCGGGCCGGGGGGGTCGGCTGGGACCCGCCTGCTGCCCCCATGTGCCCCCACCTGCCGCCTGCTCCATCCCCCCATCCCGCTGTCCCGTGTCTGTCGGCCCCATTTCCCCCGCTGCCCCCCATGTGCCCCCTCCATCCCCCCGCTGCGCTGTCCCGTCTCTGCTGCTACCCCATGTCCCCCCCGCTGCCCCCATGTGCCCCTTCCATCCCCCCGCTGCGCTGTCCTGTCTCTGCTGCTAACCCCATCTCCCCCCACTGCCCCCCATGTGCCCCCTCCATCCCCCCGCTGCGCTGTCCCGTCTCTGCTGTTGACCCCCGTGTCCCCCTGCTGCCCCCATGTGCCCTCCTCCAGCTCCCCGTCCCGTGTCTGCCGGCCCCGTCTTCCCCGCTGCCCCCCATGTGCCCCCTCCATCCTCCCCCTGCGCTGTCCCGTCTCTGCTGCTAACCCCATGTCCCCCGCTGCCCCCATGTGCCCCTTAACCCCCCACCCCCCGCTCTCCCGTCTATGCTGGCAAACTCCATCTCCCCCCGCTGCCCCCCATGTGCCCTCCTCCATCTCCCATCCCATGTCTGCCCGCTAACCTTGTCTCCTCCATGTGCCCCCCTGCTGCCCTCTCCACCCCCTGCTGCCCCATCTCTGCTGCTAACCCCATGTCCCCCTGCTGCCCCCATATGCCCCTTCCACCCCCCACCCCCCGCTGTCCCGTCTATGCCGGCAAACTCCATCTCCCCCTGCTGCCCCCCATGTGCCCCCTCCACCTCCCATCCCATCTCTGCCCGCTAACCTCGTCTCCCCCATGTGCTCCGCACGTGCCCCCCTGCCGCCCCCTCCATCCCCCCCGTCCCGTCTCTGCTGGCCCCATGCCCCCCTGCTGCTCCCCCTACAGGACCCTCCCTCCAGTGTCCCACTTCCCTTCCTCGCACCCCATGTGCCCCTACTGCAGACCCTTCTCCCACCCCAGAGATCAGGAATAGAACCCAGGAGTCCTGGCTCCCATGTGCCCCTGCAACCCCCCATGTCTCCCTGCTGCACCCCCATATGCCCCTGCTGCAACCCCATACGTGCCTCCTTGAAACCCCCAAATGTCCTCACCCCAATGTACAGAACTGCCAGCCCAAAACGTTCACAGATCCTGCGTTCTGCTGAACACTAATGGACAGAGATTGTGTGTGTCCTCTGGGCCCCCGGCTCCCGCCGGCCACATGTTCCCAAGCCACCAGAGCGAGAAACTTACTTGTTCTTTCAATGGAAGCCAAGAACCGCATGCAGTCTGGTGGTGCCAGCTCTGGGCGGGGAGTTAGAGTGGGGGGTCAGGGAGCCAGGACTCCTGGGTTCTATTCCCAGCTCTGAGAGGCGAGTGGGGGCTGGGAGCCAGGACTCCTGGGTTCTATTCCCAGCTCTGGGAGAGGAGTGGGGGCTAGTGGTCAGAATGGTGGTGGGGCTGGGAACCAGGATGCCTGGGTTCTCTCCCCAGCTCTGGGAGGGGAGTGGAGGCTGGTGGGTTAGAGCAAGGGGCTGGGAGCCAGGACTCCTGGGTTCTCTCCATGACGTGTGGGACCCGAGCCAGTGGTCCTGCACCGAGGCTGCTTATTGGATCGAGTCCCTTTCCAAATCCAGCAGGGGCATGGGGTGCCTCCCCCATAGCTTCCAGCCCAGCAGTTTGTGCACAGGTGGGGATGTGGGGGAAACCAGTTCCGTTCCCCCCTCTGTCTCGGGGGGGAGGGGTTTGAACAGGGGTCTCCCCCATGAAGAGCTCTAACCCAATGACACTAACCCACCTCTGTATGGATGACCCCTTTCACACAGCAAACATATGCGACGCCCCCTTATAAATTAAAAACACATTTTTTTATATATTTAACACTATTGTAAATGCTGGAGGCAAAGCAGGGTTTGGGGTGGAGGTTGACAGCTCACGACCCCCTCCCCATGTAATAACTGCCCAACCCCCAGTTTGAGAACCCCTGGCCTGACCCCTGGGCTACAGGCTGTTCTGGGGTGGGGGGCTCCCTCCCTCCCTCTCTCCTTTGTAGCTGTTGCCCTCTGAATAAATAGTGAATGAGGGACAGGACCCAGGGTCGCCCCCTCCCAGCTAGGGGGGCCCTAACCACTGGGCCACACAGGCATAGTCTCTCCACCCCCTAAATGACTATTTCTGTATTGCTCCCCAGTGGAGCAGGTGGCCTGGTAAGACCAGCAGTCTGGGAATGGGGGACTCCGGCTGGGAAGCGCCGTGTGCCCCCCCATCACCCCAAACCTGGCGCCCTGGCTGGGCACTGCCTGGTGTAAACACACTGTACCGGGAACGCAGCTGCCGCCCTTAGCACCCCACCCCCCGGCGCTGCCAGCCCCAGGACTCTGTACCCAGCTGCCAGGCCTTTGTCACAGGTCGCAACAGGCCCTTTGCCATGTGTGATCAAACCCCAGAGCCACCCCCTCTGATCCCACGGAGCCACGGGCTGGACAGGACACCGCAGCTCCAAGGGTCCCTGCACTGAACCCGTCTCCTCCCTTTCCCCAGACGACCATCATGGCGGTGGAGTTTGACGGCGGGGTCGTGGTGGGCTCCGACTCCCGGGTGTCTGCGGGGTAAGTGCCAGGACTCAGCCAGGGGACAGGCCCCCGTGCGACGGGCTTTGGGGGGAATTATCACTGCTCACCCCGCCCTGTATCCCTGGTACAGGGAGGGGGCACAGGGCTGTTCCTCAGGTGTCTGTCACCCCCTCCGAGCCGGGGTCATACCCAGTGTTTGGGGTTTGGGCTGCGCTGGGGCTGGGCTCTGCAGGGGGGCCGGCTCGCCCCGGATCAGGCACGGATCGTCCTCATTGCTTTTCGGTGAGACGCCTGTTCTGGTCCCTGGTGAATAGAGGGAATCTCTCTCGCTCCCCCGCGTAGGGACACTGGATGGGCCATGCGCCATTGGAGGGGCTGTCGGAGCTTCTCCCCATCCCCTGGCTGCCTGGTCACTGCTCTCTGGGGGGCCTGGTTCCCACGGGAGCATGTGATCACTCAGTCTGGAGTTGGGGAGACCCTGCCTTAACTTGGGGCACGTCCCAGCCCCACCCCCATCCACCTGGCTCCTGTCCTCAGTCCCTCTGCTTCCCCTGGGGCCCAGCTGAGCTCTCCAGCCACACTAGAGCCCCCCTCCCATCTCCCTGCACAGCTGCCCACTCCCAGGCTTTCTGCAGCCGCCGGGAGCAGCCTCCCAGAGTGTCCACACACACTCTGGGTTCCAGCCCCAGTTCTCCTGCGAAGTGACCCACAGCCAGGCCTGGCCCTGCTCAGAGCCCAGGTGCAGCCTCTCGCTGCTGGGCAGGGGGAGCAGGATTGGGGTCTGCAGGTCATTAACCCTTTCCCCGCCTTTCACTAGAGCAGGAGGGTTGGCACGTGTCCCACCCCACCACAGGGGTCTGGGAAGGGGGCAGGTCCTGGATTCTGAGTCTGGGCGCCAGGTCTGACTCCGGTTCTGCGTTCGTCACTCTGGATTTCACACTGGGATCCGGATTCTCCCCCCAGGGAGGCCGTGGTGAACCGGGTCTTCGATAAGCTGGCCCCGCTGCATGAGCGGATTTACTGCGCTTTGTCTGGCTCCGCCGCCGACGCCCAGGCCATCGCGGACATGGTGCATTACCAGCTGGAGCTGCACAGGTAGGGCGGGTGGGGGTCCCCTGGGGGTGCGGGCAGGGGCTGGAGCTCGCAGGGCCCCTTGTGAGGGGCGGCTCCTCCTGTTCTCACTGACCCCCGCCCCCGTTCCTCTCCCCAGCCTGGACATGGATGAGGCCCCGCTGGTCCTGGCAGCCGCCAGCCTGGTGAAAGGCGTCAGCTACAAATACAAGGAGGAGCTGTCGGCGCATCTCATGGTGGCGGGATGGGACCGGAAGAAAGGGGGGCAGGTGAGGTGGGGGTCTGGCAGCCGGGGGGGGTCCATCTGCCCCCTATGGTATCCACTGGCCTAGCCCCCCACAGGGCCTGGAGGCAGAGTCTGTGCTGTGACCCCCTCCCCTCGGCGCATCCCCGTCTCCCTGCAGCATCCTATTCAGACCAGTTAATGCTCCAGAACAAGCTACGCCCAGGGTGCAAAGGGGCTCTGGCTCCCTTGGGCAGACAGAAAGGGGGTGAACATTAACTGTCCCCGATGGGGCTGAGTGCCGCATCTCACCCGCCAGCGGGGCAAGGAGACCTGCCCTGGGGTTACGTCCCAGGCGCTTTCCCGCAGGGCCCCATGGCTGCTTGGCCCGGCCAGGCTTGGTAAAAATGCCCCGTTAACGTGTCCTCGTTCCCTCCATTGGCCATTGCTGGGTGGGTCACCAGCTGCTAGGAGCCAGGCCAGCACCGCGGGGGGGATCTGAACCCAGAACTTCCTGCCCCGTCGATGTTCAGGTGACAGCAGGCTGGGTAGGCCCCAAGGCCTGGCTGCGTGTCCGTGCCATGCAGGGCGGTGAGAAGAGACGCCCACCCTGAGACCCGGCAGGGGGCCGAAGGAACCGCTGGTCATTACTGCAGTCAGTGCTTTGAATGTTGGCGTTAGTCACCCCCTGTCCATGGTGCCACAGCCCCCGTAGCCCCCCACTTGCGCGGGGCCGGGGCTCTCACCTGGCCTGTGTTCACTCCCGCAGGTGTACGGGACGCTGGGGGGGATGCTCACCCCGCCACCCCTTTGCCATCGGCGGCTCCGGCAGCACCTACATTTACGGCTACGTGGATGCAGCCTATAAGCCCGGGATGACTCCAGAGGAGTGTCGCCAGTTCACCAAGAACGGTAACTGCTCCCGGGCAGGGTTAGGCAGGTCCAGGGTGCGGTGGCCCCAATCCGGCCCCCAGGCAGGGACTGTCTGGCTCACGGGGCAGGGAACAGGATGTGGGGCCTGTCCCCTCTGATGGCACCAATTCACTAACCGCTCCTGTCTCTCTCTCCCCAGCCATTGCCCTGGCGATGAGCCGGGACGGCTCCAGCGGGGGTGTTATTTATCTCGTCACCATCACCAAGTCAGGCGCTGTGGAGCAGGTGTTCCTGGGGGACGAGATCCCCAAGTTCTACGACGAATGAGTTCTGAGCCAGCCCCTCTTTTATACCCAATAAACATCTCTGAGTGCAGGCAGCATGTGGGACTCATTGGACAGATACACAGGGCCGGAGCCTGGAGGGCGTAGATCAGCGCTGAGCCATGACATGTTATCCTGATTTACATCCGCATTAGAGATTTGTACCCCGGGTCCCCCATTCCTGCCCTCCCAGGGAGCCTTCATAGAATCCGGGTTGGAAGGGACCTCAGCAGGGATCTAGTCCAACCCCTGTTCAAAGCAGGGCCAATCCCCAACTATGGTTTTTACCCTGGATCCCTAAATGGCCCCCTCAAGGACTGAACTCACATCCCTGGGTTAGCAGGCTGATGCTCTAACCACTGAGCTATCCCTCCCCGACAGCCTCTTATCACCCATCCCGACACCTGCCAGCTCCCGGACTGGGGTAGACGGGGCCCAGCTCTGTTCCCCAGCCCTGGGTCGCTTTTGTACGCCCCATATCTGGGGCTGCTGTGGCCTGGGCAGGGGGCTGGGAGCAGGTCCCTCACCCCAGTTCTCCATGCAGTGGGGGTTTCGGAGGGGGTAGCCCCCTTTTGTACTTAGGCACCTAAAGACACCTCAGGCCCAGACTGTGAGAGGCAGCCCAGGCTGAGCTGGCTGGTGGTGGCAAGCGCTGACCAAGGGGGGCACAGGAGGGACGGATTTGGGGTGCAGAGGGGTGCAGTGTTGGTAGAACAGTCTCTAGTCCCAGCCAGGCTCGGGGAGTGCCCGGCGTTGTGTTTGTGCAGGTCCTGCACCAGCTCGGGGTCACTGTGGACCCCAAAGCTGCAGCTCCGGGATCCCTCTCGTTTTCTAACCGGGAGGAGAATGGAACCAAATCTGTTTTCTGGAGCGGGTGAGGAGTCGGGGGGGGGGGGTGGTCAGGGCATTCCCCCCAGGGACTCACACGGGCCGGGACGGCAGCAAAGGGGATTATTATCAAGGAACACAGGGATGCTGCACTGGATCAGACCCCAGGTCCACTTAGCCCAGGCTCCCGTCTGCACCAGTGACCAGCGCCAGCCGGGGCAGGGCCAGGGGCCTTCGGGCTGGGCTCCCATCCGCGCCAGTGACCGGCACCAGCCAGGGCAGAGCCAGGGGCCTCCGGGCCGGGATCCCATTTGGGTCAGTGACCAGCGCCGGCCAGGGCAGGGGCAGGGGCCTCCGGGCCGGGCTCCCGTCCGCGCCAGTGACCGGAGCCAGCCGGGGCAGAACCAGGGGCCTCCGGGCAGGGCTCCCGTCCGTGCCAGTGACCGGCGCCGGCTGGGGCAGAGCCAGGGGCCAGGGCCTGCAGGAGCAGCTGTGGGACCATCTGCCCCACCTCAGGGCTCCTCCTGGTCTGTGATCTCAGAGATTGGCTCGGGCCCTGCACCGCGAGGTTTGAGATCCCTGCCCGTTGTCAGCATGAACCAGCCTGGCCCTCGATAGTCTGTGAGCAACAGAAATGGCCTGTCCCTTTGTGAGTTTTACTTAGTTCTTGGGTTCAGTGACATCCTGTGGCAGGGAGTTCCACAAGGTAATTACACAGAGTGTGGGGGAGAAATATTGCATTTCATCAGCACTTGTCACGGACTCACAGATCATGCCCACTTGTGGCCCCGTGCGGTCCGTGGGGGGTGCCCCTTTCAGTGCAACAGCCCTTCTCGGGGGTCCACTCTCTCTCAGGGTCAGGCCCCTCCACCTCCTGGAGCCGCACCTCTCTGAGCCTTAACATATCTGTCTCTGCCGTGGGCCCCCTCGGGGAGTCCATGCGCTCTGGGCCCCCCAGGCCTCCTCACTCCTAAAGGGGTTGATCCCCCGCCGCCCCCCCCCACCCTGTTTTCTAGCCTGGAGTGACTCTCAGCCAGCATAAAACAGGAAGGTTTATTGAGAGTTGAACCCAGCACAGGAAACTCTCAGGCCTCAGGCCTGGCCTCCCTCAGCCCAGCACATCCCAGTCCCCCTGCATCCACGTGGGCTCTGCCTGCTCCCCCTCTCCAGCCCCGAGCCCCCCTGCTTCCCAGCTGGGCCTCCGATATCTCTGGCCCCAAGCCCCCTCTGTCCATTGGCTTCTCTCCAGGGAAACGGTCGTAAACAGGGTGACTTGGGTCTCCTCTCGTCTCAGCCCCCCCTCTGGCTGGAGCCGCCTGGTCAGGTCACCGGGGTCCTCTCCCCGCAGCCCATTGTTCCCCACTGGCCAGAACTGGCTGCGACTCCTGAGCTGGGTCTCTGGGTCACCAGGTCACCAGTCGCTGGGGTCTCCATCCTCCAGGGCATCGGCCGGGGTCCCGAGTCCCTCTCCGGGCCTGTGTCCCAACAAACTCCCTCTCCCCTCCCCTCATTAAACCAGTAACACCCAGGGGACACTGAGTCCCACCCCCTGTGTATGCAACCCACTGGAAAACACAGAAAACCCCAAGAAACCCCCCCACCTCGTCACAGCACTTCCCAAGCAAGTCTGCCAACCTTCTCCGTCAGGCCCTTCTTGAGAAGTCACCTCTTCCGTAAGGCGCACGCCCAGTAACCAGCCCCACATGCTAAAACATTATGAATTACACCCCCCCACAACAATTGTGAGATTGGCTAAAAAAACATGAGATTTACAAAAATGGGGACATCTATTTGGTTTCTGAGTCTTTATCCCAGGCACCAGCATGACCTGAGCCCCACCCCCTGCTCAGCCTGTGTCTTTGCTCCTGGATGTCCCATGCCCAGCTAGGGCCGGTTCTGGGTCTCCCATCCCAGGGCTGCCCCAGGGCAGGTGGGAGAGGAGGCCCAGGCTGGGGCACACAGGCAGTGTTTAACACACACGGGATTTTTCAGTCCCAGCTGCATCAGACACCAGCTCCCTGCCCAGCCCGATGGATGCCCAGGCGGGGTTACGCCGAGGCAGCAGCACCGCCCAGAGCCCAGCCAGGGAAGGTTTCTCCTCTCCCGGGTGATTTCTCGGAAAGGGCCTGACTCACAGGCGGGTGATAAAGCTGCTGCGGGCTCCTTCTAGTGGCTAATCAGGGCGGGTTGTTTGCTGGGTCTGTAGACAGCAAATCCCCTGGTAGCTGGACCTAGGCAGGCAGCACAGAGACCTAGCAAGGAAATCACCGCAGGGGGAATTCTGTGCCCCAAAATAAAAAGTCAGTGTGATGGAGTAGGGACTGTCTGTGTGGGGAACGGGAAAGCAGGGGATGTCTTTAGGTGAGGGACAGGTGCTCAGGCTGTAACCCGAGCCCGGGAGGGGGGAGGACCTGGGCGGAGGAGGAGGGAACAAAGGATTCGGCCGGCGGGAGGAAAGGCAGGACAGTTTGGGTTTGGGGCTTTGGGGTGGAATTCAGGGTATCCTGGCTGGGATCCAAGCACCCTGAAAGCCCAGAAGGACTGGATGGAGGAGTTCTGACTGTGCCTGCAAGCTCTGCTGTAACCTGTGTTCCTGTTGTCCAATAAACCTCCTCTCCCCCCTTCGGAACTGAACTGAGCGGGGTCACTCTGCCCAGTGACCTGGGGAAGTTCAGGGCCCCCTCTCCGGGACAACGCGTCCGCTATCAGGTTGGCACTTCCCTTCACATGGACCACGTCCATGTCATAGTCCTGCAGGAGCAGGCTCCACCTCAGGAGCTTGGCGCTGGCTCCTTTCATCTGGTGCAGCCAGGTCAGGGGAGAGTGGTCGGTGTACACGGTGAAGTGTCGCCCAAAGAGATATGGCTCCAGTTTCTTAAGGGCCCACACCATGGCCAGGCATTCCTTCTCGATGGCCGCGTAGTTTTGCTCCCGGGGTAGCAGCTTCTTGCTCAGGTACACGATGGGGTGTCTTTCCCCATTTTCATCCTCCTGCATTAACACCACCCCCAGTCCCGTGTCTGAGGCGTCGGTGAACACCATAAAGGGTTTGTCAAAATCTGGGTTCGCCAGAACTGGGCCACTGACCAGAGCCTCCTTCAGCGCCCGGAAAGCCTCCTGGCACTGCTTGGTCCAGATCACCTTGTCTGGCTTCGCCTTTTTGCACAGCTCAGTGAGGGGGGCGGCTATGGCGCTAAAGTGGGGCACGAACCTTCGATAGTACCCGCCATCCCAGTAAAGGCCTGGACCTGCTTCTTGGTTTGGGGAGCAGGCCAGTCTCTGATCACCTCCACCTTGGCTGGTTCCGGCTTTAGGCAGCCGCTCCCCACCCGATGGCCCAGGTAAGATACTTCAGCCGTCCCCACCTTGCACTTCTCAGCCTTTACGGTTAACCCAGCCTCCCGGATTCGGTCCAGGACTTGTGTAACCTGGGACACATGGTCCTCCCAGGTCTGGCTGAAGACGCAGATGTCATCAATATAGGCCACGGCAAAACTCTCCATCCCCCTCAGTAGCTGATCCACCTGGTGCTGGAAGGTGGCCGGCGCTCCCTTGAGGCCAAAGGGCAGGGTCAGAAACTCGTAGAGCCCCAGAGGGGTGATAAAGGCCGATTTCAGCCTGGCATCTGCGTCCAGCGGCACTTGCCAGTAGCCCTTGGTAAGATCCATGGTGGCGAGGTACCGAGCACCTCCCAACTTGTCTAGGAGCTCGTCAGGCCTGGGCATGGGGTAGGCGTCAGATACGGTGATGGCATTGAGCTTTCGATAGTCCACACAGAACCGGATTGACCCATCCTTCTTGGGGACCAGCACCACTGGCGAGGCCCAAGGGCTGGAAGACGGCTGGATCACACCCAAAGCCAGCATGTCCCTGACCTCTCTTTCCAGATCCTGGGCAGTTTTACCAGTGACCCGAAAAGGGGAGCATCTTATAGGGGGATGTGACCCGGTCTCCACCCTGTGGACAGTCCAATTAGTGCGTCCAGGCTGGTTGGAAAACAGCTGTCGGTATAGATGCAGCACCCCTCTGATCTCCGCGTGCTGGGCCAGGGTCAGCTGATCAGAGAGGGGAATCGCTTCCAGGGGGGAACCCGCTTTTGTCTCCGGGAATAGATCCACTAAAGGGTCATCTCCCTGCCCTTCCCAGTGTCCACACACAGCCAACACCACATTCCCCCTGTCATAGTATGGTTTCATCATGTTCACATGGTACACCCGCCGGTGATGTGCCCGGTTTGACAGCTCCACCACATAGTTTACCTCATTCAGTTGCTTGATTACCTTGAAGGGTCCTTCCCAGGCGGCTTGGAGTTTGTTTTTCCTCACGGGGATGAGAACCATCACCTGATCCCCGGTGGCAAAGGCCCGGGCCCGGGCCGTGCGGTCATACCAGACCTTCTGCTTCCTCTGGGCTCAGGCCAGATTCTCCCTGGCCAGGCCCATGAGCTCGGCCAGTCTTTCCCGGAAGGTCAGGACATACTCCACCACTGATTCTCCCTCGGGAGTGGCCTTCCCCTCCCATTCATCTCTCATCAGGTCCAGGGGCCCCCTTACTCGCCTCCCATACAACAGTTCGAAAGGCGAAAACCCGGTAGACTCCTGGGGTACCTCCCTGTATGCGAACAGCAGGTGAGGTAAGTATTTGTCCCAATCCTGCGGGTGCTGGTTCATAAATGTTTTTAGCATCATCTTCAGCGTCCCGTTGAACCTTTCCACCAGCCCGTTGGACTGGGGGTGATACGCTGAGGCCCAGTTGTGCTGGACCCCACATTTCTGCCATAAGGACCGGAGCAGAGTCGACATGAAGTTGGATCCCTCATCCGTTAAGACCTCCTTGGGGAACCCCACCCGGCTGAAAATTGTCAGCAGCGCATCTGCCACTGTGTCTGCTTCAACAGAGGACAAGGCCACCGCCTCAGGGTAGCGAGTGGCAAAATCCACCACCACCAGGATGTATTTTTTCCCTGACCGGGTCATCTTGCTGAGAGGTCCCACTATGTCCATGGCCACCTTCTGGAAAGGTTCTTCTATGATGGGTAAAGGCCTCAAGGCTGCTTTCCCCTTGTCCCGGGCCTTCCCCACCCTCTGGCAGGGGTCACAGGATTGGCAGTACTGTCGGACATGGGTAAAGACCCCAGGCCAGTAAAAGTTCTGTAGCAGCCTCTGCCTGGTGCGTCGGATTCCCTGGTGTCCTGCGAGAGGGATGTCATGGGCCAGATACAGCAGCTTGTAGCGAAACTTCTGGGGAACCACCAGCTGCCTCCTGATCCCCCATGATTCTACCTCCCCTGGGGGAGCCCATTCTCGGTACAGGAACCCCTTCTCCCACAGGAACCTCTCCTTGCAACCTCTCCTCAGGGTCTGTTCCGCACTAAGGTCAGCCCGGTCCCTGGGCTTCCGCAAGGAGGGATCTTTCTGCAACTCCGCCTGGAACTCAGCAGCTGGGACAGGGATGGGGACCAGCTCTCTCTTGCTGGCGGGGTCTGAGGCCACAGCCTCTCTGAGCCGTGCCCCTGGGCGCTCCCCGCCCCCCAGGTTAGGGTCCTGCACCTCGAGCCGAGTACCTTCCCCGTGGTTGGGGTGCAGTGCCCTTTGCCGACTCTGACTACGAGTCACGACCAGGGCACTCTGAGTGCTACTAGGCCAGTCCTCAAGGTCCCCTCCCATTAACACGTCTGTGGGCAAATATGGGTGTACCCCCACGTCCTTGGGGCCCTCCTTGGCCTCCCACTTCAGATGTACTCTTGCCACGGGCACCTTGAATGGGGTCCCGCCCACGCCCATCAGGGTCAGGTAGGTGTCGGGCACCATCCGATCTGAGCCCACCACCTCAGGCCGGGCAAGCGTCACCTCTGCACCCGTGTCCCAGTACCCAGTGACCTCCCTCCCATCTACCTCCAGGGAAACAATGCACTCTTTCCGGAGGGGCAGCCCCGTGCCCACCCGGTAAACTAAGAACCCGGAGGCTGGAGCTTCCAGCCCCCCAGAGGAGCTGACCTGGGGACCTCCTCCATCCTTCACAGGTGGTATGTTGCCAGCTCCCCTTTCCCGGGAATGTAGCCCGTCTTCCGACTGGGTTTTTACCCAGTCCACCCTCTGCGGGTTGAGTCTGCTTGGTCTGTCCCTGAGCTTGGGGCACTGGGCCCGTATGTGGCCTCGCTGGCCACATTGATAGCAGCCCATGTCTCATGGGTCCCCTTGAGTGGGTCGGAGGGACCTGACACTGGATGTTCCCCTTTTGGGGGGGTTCTCCATAGGCCCCCGCTGGGAGGTCCCATGATGACTTTCTCTCTGCGTTGAGGCAGGCCTGCTCCTTCGAGACTCCTCCCTGCCATCCCCTGCCCGACTGTCCACAAATTGGTCGGCAAGTTGGCCTGCGTGCTGCGGGTTCTCCGGCTTCTGGTCCCTCAACCACAGCCTCAGGTCAGACGGGCACTGCTCATACAGGTGCTCCAGTATGAATAGGTCAAGCAGGTCCTCTTTAGTTTGGGCCCCAGCTGTCCACTTGCGGGCATACCCCTGGGCCCGGTTGACCAGTTGTAGGTATCTGATCTCACGGGTTTTACGCTGACTCTGGAACCTCTTCCGATACATCTCAGGAGTCAGCCCAAACTCATGGAGCAGGGCCTGTTTGAACAGTTCATAGTCCCCCGCCTCCGCCCCTTTCAGTCGGCTGTACACCTCCACGGCCGTGGAGTCCAGTAAGGGGGTGAGAAATGAGATCCTGTCTGTAGGGCCAACCCCGTGCAGCTCGCAGGCATTCTCAAAGGCTGTCAGGAAGGTATCTATGTCCTCCTCCTCCTTACGCCGGGGCAGCAAGTGCTTATCAAAGTTCGTTGTAGGCTTGGGTCCCCCTTCACTCACCGCAGCCGGGGCCTCACGGCTCCTCAGCTGGGCCAGCTCCAGCTCATGTTTACGTTGGTTCTCCTCATGCTTATGCTGGTTCACCTTCTCCTCCAGCTCTTGCCTCTTTAACTCCAGCTCCTCCCGTCTCAACTTCCTTTCCTCTTCCAGCCACAGCTGCTCCACAGATGTCGAGCGTGGCCGGGAGGATCCCCTGCTGGGGGGTGAGCTTCGCTGCCAGGATCCCCTGCTGGCCGGGGGGGTCACGGTGCCCTCGGTATTCGCTGGGCTCCTCCCCGCCCTTCCCCTAGGCCTAGGAAGGGGGGGTCTCGGGAAGCCCTCATCCGCTGGCTGACCACTCCCAGGGGGGACAGACACTGGTGCCTGCGCTGCATCTGCCAGGCTGCTTCCCTCAGAGACAGGGCTCCGGTCTCCCTCCTCCAGCCAGGCAATCAGCTGGTCCTTGGTCAGCCTCCCTGTGCGCAGCCCCCTCTGCTTGCACAGCTCCAGCAGGTCACACTTGCGCCGCTTGGCGTACATCTTCCTGCTGGCCACTCACAGGCCGGGGTGCTCGCCGCTCCCCACGGTTTCCAGGGGACCCCTAGTGCACCAGCCCTTCTTGAGATCACCACCTCTCTGCCAGGGTCGAGCTGCAGACTCCTCCGCCCCTGGGACCGCTCGCTGCAATCCCCCGGGGGACCCTGTTACTGCAAAGTCCTTCTCACTGGGCACACACTCCCAGGGGTTAATCACCCCTTCGTTTTACTGCTCCCCAGTCACTTACTGCAGGAAGCGCCGTCCACGGGGTGCAGTATCTCCCGCTGCTGCCACCAGTTGTTACGGAGTCTGGGGGTTCCAGCCCTGCACCCCTCTTCCTGGACCCCACAGTGACTTCTAGCCAGCCAGTAAAACAGAAGGTTTATTGGACAACAGGAACACAGGTTACAGCAGAGCTTGCAGGCACAGTCAGGACTCCTCCATCCAGTCCTTCTGGGGGTTCAGGGTGCTTGGATCCCAGCTAGGATACCCTGAATTCCGCCCCACAGCCCCAAACCCAAACTGTCCTGCCTTTCCTCCCCCCGGCCGGGGTCCTTTGTCCCCTTCTCCTCCGCCCAGGAGCTCCCCCCTCCCCTTTGCCGGGCTCGGGTTACAGGCTGATCACCTGTCCCTCACCTAAAGAGATCCCCTGCTTTCCCGTTCCCCACACACAGTCCCTACTCCATCACAGTCAGCACACAGTATTTTACAATTCTGCAATTTTATTTCTCAAAATAACGCAATATAATCATTCCAGTTTCAATTATTTTTCGTAATTTATTTCAAAGTACCTGTCACAAGTGTGTCTGTGACAGGACAGACAACAAAGGGTCAGGAAATGGTTTTTTAACACCTAGATTCCTTACTAGGCGTTATCAGTACAGACCATTGAGTAATTCATTTAAACTGCAATACAGAACTGGATTCCCGCCTGTTATCCCTGTCTATTGTCAGCATGAACCAGTCTAGCCCTGGGCAGTCTGTGAGCCACAGAAATGGCCTGTCTCTTTGTGGGTTTTACTTAGTTCTTGGGCTCAGTGACGTCCTGTGGCAGGGAGTTCCACAAGCTAATTACACCACATGGGGGGAGGAATATTGCATTTTATTAGCACTTCCCAAGCAAGTCTGCCAACCTTCTCCATCAGTTTCCCCTTCAGAAGTCACTTCCATAAGGCATACACACTATAACCAGCCCCAAATGTTAAAACATCATGAATTACACCCCTAAAAATCATGAGATTGACTAAAAAATCATGAGATTTACAAAAATGGGGGGGTAATTTGGTTTCTGACTCTTTCAGGTTTGTGGTTTTAAGCTTTTCTTTGCAAACACCAGGGTGACACTTGCTTTAAAACAAATAATCACCCTGAAATGCTCCCCTACTCCCAAGACGCCAGGAGCTGGGATTTTACACCAAACCCCCAAATATCACAAGCTTTGTGACAAAAATGTGAGCGTTGGCAACACTGCGACCCACTGCCGCAGCCCGTCAGCCCTGCCTCGTTAGGTCAGCTTGTCAGGGCAGGGGCTGTCAAGCCGATGTGTTTGTCCAGCACCCAGCACAACAGGACCTCGGCTGGGCTCTGGCCTTTCAGTGTCACCGCAATGGAAAATCCAACTCCCTTAGAGCAGCAGAAGTAGCTCAGGGTCGCAGCCCCCCTGCCATTGCTAATGCTCCTTGTGTCCTACGGGGCCTCACAAAGCACACACAGCCCCATGGAAATGCAGCCACCTCTGGGGAAGAGTGCATCAGCCAGACACTTGGTGGAAACACTGGCCAAGGACAGTGGGGCCAAAGCCCTGCACCTATGAAAAGCGTCTTGTGGGATCTGTAATATCCACGCAGGGGGCTGGGGATGTCGGGTCTCACCCAGGGACCCCCCATACACTGAGCTGTCTGGTGGTCCAGCCGAGGGATTGGGGGGAGGAAGCTGCAGTTTCAGGGTCTCACCTCGATGCTCACAACCCCCCGAGCCGTCCCCTCTGGCTGCTGCATCTGTCCATGGCTGCCTGACCCCAGCATGGCCGAGCCGACCCTTCCTCAGCCGGGCTGGGGGCTCTTTCGCTCACCTCGCTGGGCCTTTCCCTTGGCCTTGTCCCCTGGAGCCCCCTGACCCCTTCCAGCACTGGGGAGAGCGTGAGCCTCTGGGCCAGGGGAACATCAGCCCCCACTTGCTGGGGGGGGGTCACGCCGCAGTCATAGGGGACTTTACCCCGGGCACCAGCATGACCCTGTGTCTTTGCCCCTGGATGCCACAGGCCCGGCTAGTGCCAATTCCGGGTCTCCCATCCCAGCGCTGCCCCAGGGTGAGCGCCCCAGGGCAGGGCAGGGCGGAGGCCCAGGCTGGGCACACAGGCAGGGGATTTCTCTGTCCCAGAGCCGGAGCCCAGGCGGGGTTACAGAGCCCAGCCAGTGAAGGTTTCTCCTCTCCCGGGTGATTTCTCGGAAAGGGCCTAACTCACAGGCGGGTGATAAAGCAGCTGCGGGCTCCTTCTAGTGGCTAATCAGGGCAGGTTGTTTGCTGGGTCTGCAGCCAGTAAATCCCCTGGCAGCCAGGCCCAGGGCTGGCATCGCTCCCCCCATTTCCTCACCAGGGCTCCCTGCCGCCGGGCTGGGCCTGATGCCACGTGGAGCAGCAAACTGGCCCCGGCCGGCTGAACCTGGGGGTATTTAACCCCAATCTCTCCCCCACCTCCCCCCGGACTGGTAGGAGTGGCCCATGGGCTAGGGCGGGTTATTGCTGCGGCACGAGCTGCAATGGACTAGGACAATGTGTCAGCGAACATGAGCTGTGTGAACTAGGTGTGAACACAGCGCTGAGCTGATCCGGATTAGCCGCTCCCAGAGTGCCCTCTGAGTAGGAGTAGCTGGGTCTGTGCTGCTCGGCCCTGCCCAGAGCCAGTTCAGCTGGGCTGGAGCCTCCCCCGGCCGGCTCCAGTAACTGGGGTGCGTTAATTGGCAGCTCAGATACGGGTGTACAGGATCCCTGCCCTGCGGGGACACAAGGGGATTTGCACGCTGTCCCCAGGCAGGCTCCATGCTGTCCTGTATGGGGCCCTACATAGCCCCTATAGCTGTGAGCTGAGAGGCCCAGCCACACTGGGGACCAGCCAATGGGGCATGTGTGGATGCTGAGTGGGAAGCAGGCTGGAACTGGAAACCCACCCATAGGGCAGGGTCCATTTCTGGGGGTGCAGCATTGCCAGCCCCCAGCATTGGAACCCCAGGGGTCAGGGCCCCCAAAACCATGAGTTTGTAAAAAGTTCCAAAAGGTGGTTCGTGTTCACCTGCGGGCTGTGAGCTGGGGGTGGGTTTCACACTGTGCTTGGGAACCACACGGGCTCAGCCATGGTCACGTCAATCCGGGAGCTGGGGCTTTAAGGACAGACTGACTCTTACAATCGTTGGAGGTACCGGGGTGGGTGACGGGGAGCAATGAGCGGGGCTGGGGGAGGAAATACCCAACCTCAAAGCCAGCCTGCAGTGGCGCCCCTCAGCACACACAACTCTGCCCACACCACACGGCGGGAGATGGAGCATCGCCAGCACTGAGGGGCCAGCGCTCCCGCTGGGGTAACTCAGCTCCATCGCCCTGGCGTGGCCATGCTGATCTCCACTGACTGAGGAGCCCACCCCGAGAGCGCAGTGGGGGGTCGCCGAGGAGTAACGCTTATATCCATAACTCCAAGGGGTCAGAAATCACCAGCTGGGCCCCCAAAAATTTGAGATCAGCTTAAAAAAAACCCATGAGGATTTTCAAACTCCAGGTTCTGTTTAAACACCCTCTGGGTTCGAGCCCCTAGGGGTGTTGTGGTTGCCAGGCGCCAGCAGGGCTAGAAACCACCTCACAAAACATTGGTGCATTGAGAAATGCGACCAATGAAAAGGGAAACGCTCCCGGGAACGGGGCGATTTCAGTGAACTGTGTGGTGGGAAAACGGCAAAACGAACCATCCCTCATTATCGCCTGACACAGCCGAACCGTTCATTTCCACAAGGTAAAGACGGGTCGATTGCACGTTAGTTAATTTTGTGTCGACGTTCATAGCGAATGAAAAGGGGATTTTAACAGCAGCGTAACAGTCTCTTGCGGGTCCGTCTCACGCTGACGAGAACACAGACCAGACTCCCCAGCCGCAGACACGGGACAGACCCGCAGCTGCAGGCCCAGGGTCCACAGAGCCCCCGCGCCGGACGCACACCCAGGGCAGCACAGAAAGGGCCGTGTCTGTATTCCTGGGACAAGGCACACGGCCCAGCGAGGAGTTTGTGCCTGGGGCTGGGGTAGCGACAGCAGCAGGTCAGAGCCAGGGAAATGTCTGACCCCGGTTCTGTGGGTCCACCCAGTGCTGCCAGCACCAGAACCCTCCTCCCTCCACTGATGGGTGCTATGACAAACTGTCTTCAAAGTGTTTTAAACAGAGAGATACACACACACCCCTCTGGGACAAGGCCCTGTAACAGGCACCCTCACAAGCCCTCCCAGGACAGGAAGTAAAGTATTCTCCCTGTTTTCAAGAGGGGGAAACTGAGGCACAGAGCAGGTACGGGAATCACTCAGGGCCTCACAGCGAGCCAGCGGCAGAGCTGGGAATAGGACCCAGGAGTCCTGGTTCCCAGATCGCACTGCTCCCACCAGCAGGGACTCCCATAATGTACTGAGGGAGCCTACAGAGAGTGGGAGCACGGGGCACCCAAACTCCAGCTCCCATGGGCGACTGCGACAGCTTCGCCACATGGAATTTGGTGGTTTTCAGCCAGAAGTGTTCATTTTTGGGCCAAAAATTGCGGGTTTTCCACATGACCGGCCCTTCCCCACTTCCCCAGTGGCTGCTGGGAGGAGGCTCCATGCACCCCAGAGATAAGGAGGCTGCAGTCCCTGCCCCGAGGGGCTCACACACGAAACAAACCATGCGGCGAATGGGGCCGGCCGCACCCATCCGGGCTCCCCAGTTCGCGTCCCGCAGCCGACATGCAGAGCATGGGGCAGGTGGCCCCCCAGCCGTGGGTCCCAGGGAGGCGGGAGGTTCAGGAGACGTGGGGCTGTTCACCAGGCACAGCTCCAAGGCCCTACGCAAGGAGTAACAGGGAGATAACGCTGAGGAGGGGCAGGGGGGCTGGAGCTCCCGGGTCAGTCTGTGTCTTCACAGTCTGGAGGCTCCACCGGCTCCGACCGGCTACGTTAGAGCTGCAGGAGGGAGACACGGGAGAGTCAGGGTCTGCCCCGAGCTGCGTCCGTGCGGGTCAGAGAGGGGGCTGGGCGGGGGGAGTTCCCCTGGGGCCATTCCCAAGAGAGACCACCCCAAGCTCTCCCCCTCCCAGAGACACCCCCCAGTGCCCCCGCTGCCTGGAACCCCTCCCTGCAGAGGGGAGACAGACCCAGCCGCAGACCTGGCCCTGCACTCGGCACCCGGCCTGGAGCTCAGGGCTGGTTTGTCGGAGGGGCCGGGCCTGGGGGTCTCCACCGAGCCCTCGGTGACTCCCCTGGGACAGAGTCCCCCCCACGTACCGGTGATGGAGCTGTCCGATCCATGCTCGCTGGCTGTGGGGAGAAGGGAAGGGGGTCAGTGTCTGGTGGGGCTTGATACGCTCCCCTGGGCTCAGCCCCCCACCTGCCCACCCCACGGGGAACAAACGGGGGCTGGTCAGATTGCGACACAGAGGCAAAGAAACGGCCCAGCCCAGGCAGGGAAAGCGACCGGCCCCACAAGGATCCCCAGAGCAGATCTGGGAGCAAACACCCCCCTGTGAGCTAAGCCCTGCCAGTGACAGAGAATCGCCCTGGCTGCAGCCAGCTGTTCCAAGGGTTAATCCCCCCACCCCCCGGCAGCCACTGACGCCTGATTTCGGGAAGGCACGTGGGAGCTAACGTCCCGCCAGGGGCCCCGGGGACTGGGCATGGGGTTCGGGTTTCAGAGAGACCCATAGGACAGCAACCGTCCCGGCAGGCCCAGCGCCCTTGGGGCGTTCATGGTGTCCGGACCCTGCCCCCCAGCTCCCCCACACTGCACAGCTCAGCATCGAGGCCAGGCTGGTCTCGGCGGGGGGACATGGACAGCGCCCGGCCCAGTGGGGGGTTGTCTCACTCACCTGGCGCTGGCGAGTACAGATCCGCCTTGGGCCCTGCGGGGAGAAGGCAGGTCTCAGCGAGCGCAGGAGCTGGTTCTGGTCGCTCTCCGGGGCCTGGCCCAGCACGGACACCTGACTCGGGGTCCCCGATAAATCCAGCACGCGGGGAGGGGACCAGACACCCCAGGGTGAGCGGCCGGCTCCCTCCCTGAGTCCCCACCAGTGTCCCTGCCAGCCCCCCTCGGGGAGCCCACGGCACCAGCACTGGGGGGGCAGGGTGTGGGCAACCCGGGGACCCCCGCCCCGGCTCCGTACCTGACTGCCTCCTCCTCCAGGCCAGGCCGACCAGCACGGCGACCGCCCCCAGGGCCAGGATCACGCCCGCCACCACCGGGACCAGCAGCGACTCGGACGGCGGCTCTGAGACGGGGACAGGACAGGGGCTGAAGGGAACCGGGCGAGACCCCTCCCCACTGCCCAGCTCCCCCATAGACCCCCCACGAGATCCTCCCCCAGCATGGGGTCAGTCACCCCTTCCCCCAGCAGTGTCCCATAGCTCCCCTGAGCTCCTCCCCCAGCACAGGGGTTAGTCACCCCCTCCCCATCAGAGCCCCATAGCCCCCCCCCCCTCCGAGATCCTTCTCCAGCATGGGGTCAGTCACCCCCTCCCCCAGCAGTGCCCCATAGCCCCACCCCCCCAAGATCCTCCTCCAGCATGGGGTCAGTCACCCCTTCCCCCAGCAGTGTCCCATAGCTCCCCTGAGCTCCTCCCCCAGCACAGGGGTTAGTCACCCCCTCCCCAACAGAACCCCATAGCCCCCCCCCCGAGATCCTTCTCCAGCATGGGGTCAGTCGCCCCCTCCCCTGTCAATGCCCCATAGCCCCACCCCCCCAAGATCCTCCTCCAGCATGGGGGTCAGTCACCCTCTCCCCTGTCAGTGCCCCATAGACCCCCCCCCGAGATCCTCCTCGAGCATGGGGTCAGTCACCCCTTCCCCCAGCAGTGCCCCATAGCCCCCCCCGAGATCCTCCCCCAGCATGGGGGTCAGTCACCCCCCTCCCCCAGCAGTGCCCCATAGCTCCTCTGAGCTCCTCCTCCAGCATGGGGTCAGTCACCCCCTCCCCCAGCAGTGCCCCATAGCCCCCCCCAAGATCCTCCTCCAGCATGGGGTCAGTTGCCCCCTCCCCTGTCAGTGACCCATAGCCCCCCCCACAAGATCCTCCCCCAGCATGGGGTCAGTCACCCCCTCCCCCAGCAGTGCCCCATAGCCCCAGCTCCCCAAGATCCTCCTCCAGCATGGGGTCAGTCACCCCCTCCCCCATCAGTGCCCCATAGCCCCCCTCAAGATCCTCCCCCAGCATGGGGTCAGTCACCCCCTCCCCCATCAGTGCCCCATAGCCCCACCCCCCTCAAGATCCTCCTCCAGCATGGGGTCAGTCACCCCCTCCCCCATCAGTGCCCCATAGCCCCCCTCAAGATCCTCCCCCAGCATGGGGTCAGTCACCCCCTCCCCCATCAGTGCCCCGTAGCCCCACCCCCCCGAGATCCTCCCCCAGCATGGAGTCAGTCACTCCCTCTCCCATCAGTGCCCCATAGCCCCCCTGAGCTCCTCCCCCAGAACGGGGGTCAGTCACCCCCTCCCCCATCAGTGCCCCATAGCCCCCCTCCCCGAGATCCTCCCCCAGCCAGGGCCACAGCATGGGGTCAGTCACCCCCTCCACTGTCAGTGCCCCATAGACCCCCTAGCCCCCATTACAGGGGTCAGTCACTCGGTTCCCCCATCAGTGCCCCATAGCCCCCCTCCCCCATCACAGGGTCAGACCCCATCGCCCATGCAGGGGCTTAGCCCCCCCGACCCCCTCCCCTGGCCTTACCCCACAGGACAACAAGCGGCTGGGCCAGGCTCTCGTGCTCCACACGGCAGCGGTACAGGCCTCTCTCCCGGGGGTCGATCTCCACCGTGGCCCAGGCGTGGTAGGTCCCGTCCCCGTTGGGCAGGACGCCCCCTCGCCACGTCTCCTGCTCGCTGCTCCCCCCGTGTCTCAGCCAGCTCAGGGCGATGTCCCGGGGGTAGAAGCCGTGGGCCCGGCAGCAGAGGGTGGTGGGGCCGCCGGGGGTGTCTCTGCCGGTGACTCGCACGGCCGGGCGCTCTGGGGAGACGAGGGGGCAGAGGGGGAGCCGCAGAGTTACGGCCAGTGAGCAGCACCCAGGTCCCCCCAGCCGCTACCAGCACCCGCCCCAGCATCCCCCCCTGGGCCCGGATGGGGCCACAGACCCGGAGTGAGGGGCCAGGGGGTCCCTGGGGCAGGGGTGTCTCCAAATGGGAAGTCAGGGAGCATCAGACCCCCAGCCCCATGGCCCTAAGGGAGGTCCTCCCCCTCCCTCAGCCCCCCCTGCCCTTCCCCTGCCTCGCCAGAACACCCTGCCCTCCTCCCTCCCCCCAGCTCCCCTGCCCTCATCCTGCCCCCCAGCACCCCTGCCCTCACCCCACTGCTAGTGCCCCCTGCCCTCCCTTCTCCCACCCTCCAGCACCCCCTGCCCTTCCCTTGCCTCACCAGAACCCCCTGCCCTCCTACCTCCCCCTCAGTGCCCCCTGCTCTCCACCCAGCCCCCAGCACCTCCTGCCCTCACCCCACCGGGCCAGCACCTCCTGCCCTCCCCTCTCCCTGCCCAGAACCCCCTGCCCTCACGCCACCCCCCCAGCGCCCCCTGCCCTCACCCCGCCTGGGCAGTGGCCCCTGCCCTCACCCTGCCCCCTAGGACTCCCTGCCCTCCCCGCCTGACCAACGGCCCCTGCCCTCACCCTGCCCCCCAGAACCCCCTGCCCTCACCCTGCCCCCCAGCCCCATGGCCCCAAGGGAGGTCCTCCCCCTCCTCCCCCCCATCACCCCCTGCCCTTCCCTTGACTCGCCAGAACCCCCTGCCCTCTTCCCTCCCCCTGCAGCTCCCCCTGCCCTCACCTCATCCTCCAGCGTCTCCTGCCTGGCCAGGACCCCCTGCCCTCCCCTCACCCTCCAGGACCTCCTGCCCTCCCCCCGCCTGGCCAGCGCCCCTGCCCTCACCCGACCCCCCAGCTCCCCCTGTCCTCACCAGCCCTGGCCAGCGCCCCCTGCCCTCACCCCACCCCTAGTGCCCCCTGCCCTCCCTTCACCCCAGCCCCCAGGACCCCCTGCCCTCACCCTGCCTGGCCAGCGCCCCTGCCCTCACCCAACCCCCCAGTGCCCCCTGTCCTCACCCCACCCCTAGTGCTCCCTGCCCTCCCTTCTCCCACCCCCCAGCGCCCCCTGCCCTCACCCCACCTGGCCAGTGCCCCCTACCCTCACCTCACCCGCCAGAACCCCCTGCCCTCACCCCACCTGGCCAGTGCCCCCTACCCTCACCTCACCCCCCCGGACCCCCTGCCCTCACCCTGCCTGGCCAGCGCCCCCTGCCCTCACCCCACCCCCACCTCCCCCTGTCCTCACCCGCCCTGGCCAGTGCCCCCACCCTCACCTCACCCCCCAGGATCCCCTGCCCTCACCCTGCCTGGCCAGCACCCCCTGCCCTCATCCCATTCCCCAAGACCCCCTGCCCTCCCCCCACCTGGCCAGCGCCCCTGTCCTCAACCTGCCCCCCAGACCCCTGCCCTCACCCTGCCTGGCCAGCGCCCCCTGCCCTCACCCCACCCCCACCTCCCCCTGTCCTCACCCGCCCTGGCCAGCGCCCCCACCCTCACCTCACCCCCCAGGATCCCCTGCCCTCACCCCGCCTGGCCAGCACCCCCTGCCCTCACCCCATTCCCCAAGACCCCCTGCCCTCCCCCCACCTGGCCAGCGCCCCTGCCCTCACCCTGCCCCCCAGGACCCCTGCCCTCACCCCGCCTGGCCAGCACCCCCTGCCCCCACCCCCAGTGCCCCCTCCCCTCACCCCAGCCTCCAGGACCACCTGCCCTCACCCCCCCGGACCCCCTGCCCTCACCCCGCCTGGCCAGCGCCCCCTGCCCGAGCTGCAGGTAGCGACGCAGGCCCTCGACACACTCCCGCTCCAGGAAGTGGCGATAGTACTGCAGGGCAACCGGGTCCCCGTTCCACCGGCGCTGGGTGGCCTCGGCCTCCCGAGCGGGAGCCTCCCAGCGGTGCCGGGCGGCGTCGTAGATCAGGAAGTCGCCCCCGTCGTAGCCAAAGCGCCGGAAGCCCCCGGTGCTGCCGTCCGCCCGGATCTCGCAGCCGTAGGCGTACTGGAAGATGTGGAAGCCTGCGAGGGCAGAGCCAGGGCTGGGGTTGGGACGGGGACCCCACAGAGCCAGGACCACTGCTGGGTCTGTGACCCCTCCCTCGACCCCACCCCAGACCCTGCTTAGCAGGGAGCCTGCAGGGCCCTGCCCTGTACCCCCTCAGTGCCAGCCCTCATCTGCCCCCCATGGGGTCCTGGCTGGGCAGGACTGCCTGGACCTTGGTTCTGATCCGGCCATTCCTGGGAACAGAGAGGGGGGTAGGGAGACCCGTCCCGCTGGGGGCACTGCACAGACACAGTGAGACAGTCCCTGCCCCAAACAGCTCACGGGGCAAAGAGACAAGAAACCAGAGGGGAAACTGAGGCACAGAGACGTGAACTGACTTGGCCAAGGTCACCCAGCAGGTCAGGGGAAAAGAGGTGTGGACAGAACCCAGGAGTCCTGGTTCCCAGCCCTCAGCCCCCACCCCCTCTCTAACCCACCAGCCCCCACTCCCCTCCCAGAGCCAGGGAGAGAACCCAGGAGTCCTGGCTCCCAGAGCAGTGCTCCAGGTCCCCTCTCTTCCCTGCCATGTCCCCAGTGCCCTGGCCCCTCTGGCCGCGTGCGGGCGCAGACTCACCCATGCTCTGGTTGTACAGGTGCATGTGGCTCCGCACCTTGCCCCGGAAGCAGGCCTGACGCACCTTGTGGATGTGGTTCTCCCGCTCCCAGACCTCAGGCTCCGTCTCCTGCATCCAGGGTGCCCGGGGCTGCATCTGCTGGGCCTCGCTGTCGTACTCCACGAAGCGCTGCCCGTCCACGTAGCCGGCCACGGTGAACTCGGGCACCCCCGGGCCGGGCTCCGAGACGGCCGTCAGGAAGTATTGCAGGGAGTGCGACCCTGTGGGAGAGGGGGAGCAGCCGTGTTAGTGGGATCTGTCTGCACCCCCTCCCCAAATGCCGAGAGAGCAGCGCTCACTCCCCACAGCTCCACAGAGATCCCCCCCAAAAAATTCCCAATGTAATTGTAAGGTGGATTGATGGACAGCTCACTCATCTCCTCAAGCACAGAGCGAATGGGGAATCACCAGCAGCTGGGAGCACTACAGGGCACCTGACACACAGAAGGGAGTGAACAATTGTGCTGAGAATGGGGCAGAGGGTGTGTGTGCACAGACGCTGCACACACATACATGCCCAGCAGGGAGGGATGGACACACACACACACACAGCCAGTGGGCAGACAGACACATGGGGTTCCCTTCCCCAGCACCGCAGGGCAGCCCTGCCACAGCACAGCCCGTGAACCCCAATTTCCTAGCCCAGGCATAGGGCTGCAGGGGGGACAGGGGCAGACGTGGAGTAAAAACAGCGGGAAGGGGGGTCGCTGCCACTTCTGGCCCCAGACCAATGACATCACCCTCAGGGGTGGGTCTGGCCCCAACTCCCCAGTGAGCTCCTGGCACCCCACAACTCATCCACTGGCACCCCAGACTGCTGCTGGGTGCTCCCCCACGTGGGCAGTATTTCTCACCCCTCCCCCAATACCACAGGAAATATACCACTGCACCCCACCCAGTGCCTGTGGCAGAGAAATATCCCCCAGAGCCAGGGAGAGAACCCAGGAGTCCTGGCCCCCCCCTGTTTTAACCCACCAGACCCCACTCCCCTCCCAGAGCCAGGGAGAGAACCCAGGAGTCCTGGCCCCCAGCACCCCCTGTTCTAACCCACCAGCCCCCACTCCCCTCCCAGAGCTGGGGATAGAACCCAGGAGTCCTGGCCCCCAGCACCCCCTGTTCTAACCCACCAGCCCCCACTCCCCTTCCAGAGCTGGGCAGAGAACCCAGGAGTCCTGGCCCCCAGCCCCCCCTGCTCTAACCCACCAGCCCCCACTCCCCTCCCAGAGCTGGGAGAGAACCCAGGAGTCCTGGCTCCCAGCCCCCCCTGCTCTAACCACCAGCCCCCACTCCCCTCCCCTCCCCTCCCAGAGCTGGGAGAGAACCCAGGAGTCCTGGCTCCCAGCCCCCCCTGCTCTAACCCACCAGCCCCCCCTCCCCTCCCAGAGCTGGGAGAGAACCCAGGAGTCCTGGCTCCCAACCCCCCCTGCTCTAACCCACCAGCCCCCACTTCCCTCCCAGAGCTGGGAGAGAACCCAGGAGTCCTGGCTCCCAGCCCCCCTTGCTCTAACCACCAGCCCCCACTCCCCTCCCAGAGCTGGGCAGGGAACCCAGGCGTCCTGGCTCCCAGCCCCCACCCTCCCGCTCCTGGGGGAGGGGTTAAGCCCCCGTTTGCCCCTACTCACGTGAGTCGGCGCCCCCCAGCAGGAGGAGGGGGAGAAGGAGGAGGCTGCCTGGGCCCCACATGCTGTGTGGGTCGCGATCCCGCTGTGCTGTGGGACGTGGGGGGCCGCTGCTGCCGGCCCTAGGAGCCGCCCCCCCGCGGGGATTGGGCACCACGGGCGTGTCCTGCCCATTGCGACAGACCCACGGGGCCAGGCCAGGGAGGAAGTGAGATTCCGGCACAGCTGGGGGGGGCAGCCCCGGCCCCCCGCCCACAGCCCAGCCCCACGGGGCCCGGGCCGCCCCGCCTGCACCTCAGTTACAGAGTCACAGACATGGGGGGGATCTGAACCCTCTGTGCTTAGAGTCATGGACACACCAGGTTCCCCCCCATCCCCCCGCACGCCCCTATGTGCCGCCCCCACCTGCTCACATTACCCACGTGCCCCTCAGCCTGCCTCCTGCGCTGCCCGGGGGCGTTTTCCAAAGAGCTAAAGTGATTTAGAAGCCTTAGTCCAGAAGAGAACCCAGGAGTCCTGGCTTAACTCCCCCCCTCCACCTTTAATCCTCACCTTGCCCACGTCCTCCCTCCCCACTGACCCCCCATATCACTCCAGGCCCTGCCTCCTGGCCTCTCTTGGGGGGTTATCCTGCCGCCCGTCACCCTGGCATCCAGGCACCTTCCACACAAACTCAACAGTGAATGACAAAGCTCCTGGTGGATGGCGGGGAGACTCTGCTTCGTTACACCCCCCAGCCAGCCCTGCTGCAGCTCTGCCTGATCTCCTGAGCCCTTCCTCCCTGAGCCGGTGCCCACTCCCCTGCCCCACAGACCCCCGTGCCCAACCCGGTCTGCCCCATGGCCAGTAGAGGGCAACTAGATCAAACCCAGAGGCCAAGACGAGCTCCCCGGGGGGTCGGGTGTGTCTGTCCCCCCTGTGGCCGGCACTCTGTGTGGTGGCCAATGCCCCGCTGCGGGCGGCTGGCTGCGGTGACAGGCTCTCAGCCCAGGCCAGGCAACCGGCGCAGTGGCTGTGTTTAACTCTCCCCGGTCACCACAGGGCCGCAAGTTCCCCGTGCCGAGGGGGACAGGATGGCGAAGTTGCAGTGCGCTCGCTGCAGCCCGCAGGGTGTCGCTTCCTCTTCCCCTGCCAGTCCCTCAGCAGCCGAGTTTGAGGCAGTCACATGGGGACCGGAGTGCGGGGGAATGGTAGAGCTGCTGCTATCCGGCCTCTGGCGCCCGCCAGGTCCAGCGCGGGTCACATCCAGGCGGCAGGGAGCTGGGGCTGAACTGCCAGTTGTGCCAGTCCCCACAGTAGCTGCATCCTGCCCCAGGCCAGCTGGATCCATGGGGATCTTGCCCCAACCTGCCCCACACTGAGCTGAGACAGGCACCAACATGCCGCTAACGCATCACTAGCCCAGGATGCCCTGGGTGCAGCCTCCTCTGCCGAGGGCCGCGCCGTGCTGACGCCAGCGACGTTAACCCATCTGAGCGTCTCTCCCCAGAGCTGTCAGCTCCCTGGGGCAGGGACTGGGTGTGCAGCGCCTGGCACCGGGGGGTCTCCGCCTGGGCTGTGCACCCCCGACACTACTGCAATACGTGCAATGAACACACTACCCCGGGTCCGGCTCTGAGGGCCGTCTGAGGAGGGGCAGGGGGGGCTGGGGTGTCTCTGCCCTGCTGTCACGGAGTCACCGGGTGATGCTCTGGAACTGCTCCCCATCAAGCCAGGCAGGACTTTGGGGAGCCTCCTCTCCCTTGGAGCAGACTTGTTCAGGGCAAGAAGCTCACATGGCTTCACCTCCTGGGTCTCTCCTTGGAGCATTCAGCATCCTCTGCCCCTCCGTGCACTTCCCACAGTGAACCTGCCCCAGCGGGGTCCTGGGGGGGCCACAGGGTCCTGCACCCCCACTTTGCAGTCAGACGTGACTCTCAGCCAGCCAGTAACACAGAGGTTTATTCGATGGCAGGATCATGGTCTAAAACAGAGTTTGTAGGTACCGTGAACCAGATCCCTCGGCCGGGTCCATTCTGGGGGGCAGTGAGCCAGAGCCCCATGTCTGCCCTCACTCCTCGTCCCCATCCAGCTCCAGACCAACAACCCCCTCCAGCCCCTCATCTCTGCTCAGCCCCTTTCCCGGGCCAGGAGGTCACCTGATCCCTTTGTCTCCAACACCTTCAGTTGGCACCTTTGCAGAGGAGGGGCCCAGGCCATCAGTTGCTAGGAGACAGAGGGTCAGGCATTTAGGTGCACTGGCCCCTTGCTCTGCCAGATACTTAAGAACTGCCATGGGGACACTGAGGCACCAACACAGTATTCAGAGAAAACATTAAGAACATTCCTAGTTCATCACACTTGCACAGACCCAGAGCTGCTGGGACTGAGAGCGCCGTGGTCTGCGCGGTGTTAGCCGAGTCTGTCTGTACGTGGCTCTGGAGCTAGCAGCTCTGATTCAAACAGGATCCAGATTCATTCAGATGTGATGGAGCCATGGGGCTTTACCGGCTCCTGGCTGCAACGGCACCAAGAGGGGACACCCGAGGCCTCGGCCTGTGAATCCTCCTGCATTGACTGGAGTTTTCAGTTCTCAGCAACAGGGCGGTTCGGCTCGCTGTGGCAGCAGAGCCTGGCACCGGAAGAGGAGACGGGCTCAGACAGACACAGCAAACACCCAGACAGGTGAGGGGCACACCAGAGACAGGGCCTTTATTCTAAGGGTTCAGTGACACGAACTAGTCCAGCGGCTCTCACGCTTTCCAGACTGTCCCCCTTTCCAAAGGCGGATTGTCTTGTGTCCCCCAAGTTTCACCTCACTTAAAAGTACTTAAAAATCAGATATGAAACTACGGACGTGTCACAGTCACACTATTACTGAAATATTTCAGAGTGGTAGGCGTGTCAGTCTGTATGTGCAAAAAGAATGAGGAGTCCTTGTGGCACCTTAGAGATTAACACATTTATTTGGGCAGAAGCTTTCGTGGGCAGAAGCTCCTGAGGTCCCTTCCAACCTTGATATTCTATGATTCTGTGTCACAGCTCACTTCATCGGATGCATGGAGTGAACAATACAGTGGTACCTTTTTACCGTATAATTCTAAGATACAGTAATTGGAATATAAACATTGCACTTACGTCAGTGCTCTATACATTACACCGAGCCATAGAAACAGTCACGGTATGAAACTGTGGTTTACATCGATTTCACAGGTATTTTTTGTGTAGCCTGCTGTACAACTAGGGAAATATCCAGCGGAGTTGATGTGCCCCCTGGCAGGTCTCTGTGACCCCCCCCCCAGGGGTGCGCATCCCCTGGTTGAGAAATCAAAGGGTCCTTGCCCCACACAGCAGCTTTCACTGTAAGTCTGACAGATCCCAGGTACTTAACCTGTTGTACTTAAAATACTGGACAGGATCTTTTCAGGGGGAATAAGGCAAAGCCCCACATTTCTTGGTAATACATGCATCAATCTGCACTGTATCATCTGCATATGAGATATATCACACTCACACACACACACACAGGGACATTCCATCTTGTTGTTACCAATTAGTTGCTCCCCTTAACTTCACTGGCCAGGTGAGTTAGATGGGGGAGGGGTGGAGCCGGGGTCCTCTGCAAGACACCTCCCCTTTATAGCAGCTTCCTTCTCCTGCAAATCTGCACCAGCTCCAAAATCTGTGTCTGTGTCGGTTGGTCCTTTGTGCTGCTTGTCTCTGGGTGTTGTCCCAATACTGCAAAGAGGGTGTTTCCAAGGGAAGGTGCTGGCTTCTAACCCCCGAGGCCGTCAGTGTGTCTGAGCTTCTCCAGTGAGCCCACTGGGCACGTTTTATTGTCCTTGGGTCTGGCTTCCAGCCCCTCTCCAAGGGGTGCAGCTGTCTGGAGGTGCTGCCTTCCAAGTCTGGCTCATCCACACCTTGTTCATTCAACAAGGCAATTGATTAAAAGGAGGGTGGGGGGATCTTATTCTACTCCTAGCGAAAAGCCATTTTTTTAACATTATACCAAGGCTCAGTACAAAGATTTCTTTATAAGGATCTGATACAAAGTTGTAGGAAAACAGAGGCATAATACAAAGGCATATGAAAGTTATGTGAAGATGCTTAATGCAGAGATTTATCCACAAACCCACCACGGCCCCCACGAGGCAGCCGAGCGTCACACCCGGGGCCTGGGCGCTGAGGCAGAGGGAAAGGGTGAGGGATTCAGTCCAGGTCACACGGGCAGTCAGCGGCTGAGGGGGGGAGGAGGAGACCCAGGAACGACTCCAGGCCATACGATGCCCGTTGGGGGGTCCCCATCGTCGGGCGGGGCAGGAACACCCACGGGGAGGAGCTGCTGAGCTTCTGGAGGGAGATTGGTCTCTCCCGCACTTGGGGCTGCCGACCCTGCAGGAACGAGATACAGAGAGTCAGGGGGAGCTCAGAGCCTCCCCTTTTCTGGCAGTGCCCGCCCAGGAGCACCCCCTTTCTCTACTGGCGCCTCTGCAGGAGCTGTGTCTGTTCGTAGGGTTCAGGGCTGACACTGGAGAGGGACCCCCTTCAGCCAGACAGGGACTGCCCCCACCCTCGGGCCGTTCTCCAGATCCCCCCGCAGCAGGGCCAGATGGGGTGAGACACTCCATACCCAGCAGGATCAGTCCCAGCTCTGCCTGGGCAGGGTGGGGGGGAGAGGAGGGAGTTCCCAGGCTGGTTCATTGCTCCCCACCGCGGGGAGCAGGTGCTCAGAGCTCCCCCACTCTGCCCCCAGGCTGGTCTGCTAGAGGGGCAGGGTCTGGGGGGCTCCCCCCACCCTCAGGCTGTTCTCCAGATCCCCCCGCAGCAGGGCCAGATGGGGTGAGATGCTCCATACCCAGCAGGATCAGTCCCAGCTCTGCCTGGGCAGGGTGGGGGGAAAAGGAGGTTGTTCCCAGGCTGGTTCATTGCTCCCCACTGCGGGGAGCAGGCGCTCAGACTCCCCCACTCTGCCCCCAGGCTGATCTGCTAGAGGGGCAGGGCCTGGGGGGCTCTGGACCTATGGCTGGGGGGAGCCGCCCGCCCAGAGAGCAGCCAGCGCCCCGGGCTGGAATCACCACTTACCTAGCGAGCCGGTGTCACACCCGGAGTCGCTGCCTGTGGGAGGGAGAAGGGGGTTAGTGCTGGGCAGGGGACTGATCCCCCCACCCTGCACCACTGGGATCAGACTTGGGTGAGCAGAATGCTCGGAGGCTCAGAAATGGTCCAGCCCAAGCAGGGACCATGGGAAGGGATCGGGAAGGGATCAGAAAAGGGGCAGGGGCCAGGGCCAGGCAGACCCAATTCTGGGATAATAATCCCCATAATGCACCAGGGCTGGAGGCTGGGTGGGGGAGCACAGGGACCCCAGCTGGGGTGGGAATGGCCGGTGGGTTCAGGATCTGAGGGTCCTGGTATCTGGGTCCCAGCCCAGCTCTGTTGTGGGGGGGTCACCCTCAGCCCCACTCCTGTCCCAGTTCATATAGGGGTTGAGGTACAATGAGCTCTCAGACATTGCGGGCTGCAGCCCGCCCCCCCCCCATGCACACACCACAGGCCCCCCGCCCCCCGAGTCCCCACAGCCTGGAATGACCCTCCTCCCCCTTGCAGAGGGAACCCACCCCCGGCTGGGGGACTTCAGAGCACCCTGGGGCAGGGCCTGGGGAAGGCGTCTCCCCATAGAGGTCTCTGTGACCACAGCTGATCCACAGGGGGGCTGGACCCCCCAACACTTACCCCTGCTGGATTCTTTGTCGCTGGCTGTGGGGGAGAGGGGGACAGGGTCAGTGTCTCCGAGCCCAGGGGGTCAGTGTGCTCCTGGGGTCACGGCCCCCCTTGGAGGGGTTCCAGCCACACCCATCCTGTTAGACCCACCCCTCCCCGGGGGAGCTGCCCTGGGAGCCTCAGACCATCACTGCCGGCTCGGCCTGGGGGGCCCTGACCCCGAGGCTGGGTGAGGAAGGGCCCATATGGCAGGGTCCCCACGGTGGGATCTCAGGGACCGTCCCTCCCAGCTCTGCTGGGGGAAGCCTGGCTCCAGAGAGGGGAAAGGAGGGGCCCCTGGTTACCTGCTCTGCTCACAGATGACCCTCCTGGGGAGTGCAGGGTGAATCGCCAAGTCTCATTCACAGCCCCCCCCCGCCAAGATCCCACCCCCACCTGGTCTCCCTGCTGGGGCCTCTGACCGGGAACTGAAGGGTTAACGGGTCACCCCTCCTGCTCCATCATTAACTCCTTACCTTCCAGAGAGGAGCTGGAGTCCTGATTGCCAGCTGTGGGGGGACAAGGGGGGTTAGTGTCTCCTGAACCGGTGCTGGCGAGGCAGACATCTCCCCAGGAATCGATTCCACCCTCGCCCCCTCCCCCCCGGCCCAGGGCTCACCACCCCCCGGCCTGCCCTAGACAGGGAACAGCATCACCCAGAGCTGCCCCGGGGCAGAGCCAGCCAAGAGACCCCCTGCCTGGCACGGCTCAGCCCGGAGACCAGGGGGCCTGCCCCCCGCAGAGCCGGGGGTACGTCGCGTGACACAGGGGATTGCGGGTGACTGGCTGAGCAGCGGGTGATGGGGCGTTAGCACCCAGACCTCGAGAGCCCGGTCCCAGGGGAGGGTTCCTGGGCTGGGCTGGGCCCCATCCCCACACCGGCCAGCAGCACCAACGGGCTCACACTCACCCTGAGCTGGAGTGTATCCGGCTCCAGTTTTTCCTGCAGAGACAAGGCAGATTGCAGTGAGTGTGGCCGCTCCCAGGGCAGGAACCGGCTCCGATCTGTGTTCCCAGCCCAGCACAGACCCCGGGGGCTCAGGGCGCGACTCAGTGTCCCAGGGGAAGCCGGGCATAAGGAAGGGAACAGAGAGACCCAGCACCATCTGCCCTGTCTCTGGCTCCCCCGTCTCTGGCTATAGCCCAGCAGCAGCCCCCAGCGGGGTCTCTGCCCAGCCCCCCACAGGGCAGTCACACAGTGACACACAGGGTCTGCACTGCTCCCACCCCAGGAGCCCCATCGCAGCCCCACACTGAGAGGTGGCTCCCCAAGGCCTGGCACCACCAGCCCCCCATTACCTGAGCACCGCTTCCTCCAGAGAACAAACCCAACTGCCCCTCCAGCGAGCAGGGCAGTGACAGCGACGGCCCCAATCAGCGCAGGGAGCAGGGCCAAGCGGGACGGGGGATCTGCAAAGGAGCAGGGAGTGAGAGACCCCCCCAAACACCATGTCCTTCCCATCCCCCATTCGCACCTCCCCGTGGCTGTCTCTTTACTCTAACCCGTGCTCCGTACCCCCGCGGTGAGTCTGTTCTGAGCAGGGAGCAGGGCCGAGCTGGACGGGGGCTCTGCAAGGGAGCAGGGAGTGAGAGACCCCCCCAAACACCACGTCCTTCCCATCCCCCATTCGCACCCCCACCCCCCCGTGGCTGTCTCTTTACGCTGCCCCGTGCTCCATCCCCTGCGGTGAGTCTGTTCTGGGAACGTCCATTATTCTTCAAACCGCAGCGGCCAGGGGAAGCGGGTGCCCTTCCCTGCTCCTTCCCGAGCGTCTCTTCTCCCCGGGGCCCAGGCCTCACATTCCCTTTTCAATCCTTCATTAACAGGACTTTTAAACTCCCACTAACTCACAGGGGCCTGGCACCAGGCTCGCCGTGTTCTCAAACCCGTTTCACCTCCAGCCAATGTTTCAGTGCCTGGGACCTCCGGCCCAGGCTGGGATCCAGGCTGGCTCCATGATTACACCCCGGCCAGGCTGGGATCCAGGCTGGCTCCGTGGTCACACCCCCGCCCGGGCTGGGATCCAGGCTGGCTCCGCGGTTACACCCCAGCCAGGCTGGGATCCAGGCTGGCTCCGCGGTCACACCCCCACCCGGGCTGGGATCCAGGCTGGCTCCGCGGTTACACCCCGGCCAGGCCAGGATCCAGGCTGGCTCCATGGTTACACCCCGGCCAGGCTGGGATCCAGGCTGGCTCCGCGGTCACACCCCCGCCCGGGCTGGGATCCAGGCTGGCTCCGTGGTTACACCCCAGCCAGGCTGGGATCCAGGCTGGCTCCGCGATTACACCCCCCGCCCGGGCTGGGATCCAGGCTGGCTCCGCGGTCACACCCCGCCCGGGCTGGGATCCAGGCTGGCTCCGCGATTACACCCCAGCCCGGGCTGGGATCCAGGCTGGCTCCGCGGTCACACCCCCGCCAGGGCTGGGATCCAGGCTGGCTCCGCAGTTACACCCCAGCCAGGCTGGGATCCAGGCTGGCTCCGTGGTCACACCCCCGCCCGGGCTGGGATCCAGGCTGGCTCCGCGATTACACCCCAGCCCGGGCTGGGATCCAGGCTGGCTCAGCAGTCACACCCCGGCCAGGCTGGGATCCAGGCTGGCTCGGCAGTCACACCCCGGCCAGGCTGGGATCCAGGCTGGCTCGGCAGTCACACCCCGGCCAGGCTGGGATCCAGGCTGGCTCGGCAGTCACACCCTGCTTCATTTATCAGCTCCCTCTGGCTTTCCGGGGTGCCCCCTCCCTCTGGTTCCTGTCTTACCCTCCTCCCCTGCCTGTCCTGCGGATTCACTCATTTTCTCCACCTGGGGAAGTGAGTGAAGTGTGTTATCGGTGGGGCTGTAGGGCCAGTCACCCTGTGACACCCCCCCCATTTCATCCAGCGTCCAGACACGCCCCCCAGCCTCACCCCACACGGCGACGAACGGCTCGGCCAGGCTCTCGTGCTCCACATGGCAGTAGTACAGGCCTCTCTCCCGGGGGTCGATCTTCACCGTGGCCCAGGCATAGTAGGTCCCGTCCCCATTGGGCAGGACACCCCCTCGCCACAGCTCCTGCTTTCTCCTCACCCCATTTCACAGCCAGATCAGGGTGATGTCCTGGGGGCAGAAGCCGTGGGCCCAGCAGGAAAGGGTGGTGGGGCCGCCAGGGACTTCTCTGCTGGTGACCTGCACGGCCGGGCGCTCTGGGGAGACGAGGGGGCAGATGGGGAGGTGTCACGTTATTGACTTGAACTGGGACCATATAGAACATGGTTGCAACCAAAGTCCTGTAGTGGCACCAAATGTTGTATAAAGGGGGTCAAATGAGGTGTCTAAGACAAGGTTATGGGTTGCTGGTTATGGTGATGTTGTCTATATGTCTGTATCATTTTTGTAGTTGAAGTTATGAGTATTGGCTCTAGACTGTCTGTATTTCAAACTTGTGCTGTGCTTCTGCGTGACATCCCAGACAGTTTGGCATCAGCTCTGCCTAGCAAGGTGTGCAGGGACTTGCCCATGTGACTCCAGACTCCATTTTGCCGTAATTTTCCACAGTAAGAACAAAGAAGTGTTCTTACACCTGGAAAAGCCTATAAAAGGCTGATGCCTCATCTCCATCTGGTCTTCAGTCCTGCTTCTTACCTCTGGAGGGACTTTGCTACAAGCTGAAGCTCTGCACAAAGGACTGATGACCCATCCCAGCGGGGGATGTTCCAGAGACTTGATTTGAACCTGCAGTTTACTCCATCACTGCTACAAGCCTGAACTAAGAACTTTGCCATTACTGTTTATTCCATTTAACCAATTCTAGCTCTCGTCTCTGTCACGGAGTCCCCGGGCGATGCTCTGGAACTGCTCCCCACTAAGCCAGTCAGGACTTTGGGGAGCCTCCTCTCCCTTGGAGCAGACTTGTTCAGGGCAAGAAGCTCACACGGCTTCACCTCCTGGGTCTCTCCTTGGAGCATTCAGCATCCTCTGCCCCTCCGTGTGCTTCCCACAGCGAGCCCACCCAGGCGGGGTCCTGGGGAAGCCACAGGGTTCTGCACCCCCACTTTGCAGTCAGACGTGACTCTTAGCCAGCAAAACAGAGGTTTATTTGATGACAGGAACAGGGTCTAAAACAGAGCTTGTAGATACAGCGAACCAGACCCCTCGGCCGGGTCCATTCTGGGGGGCAGTGAGCCAGACCCCTAGGTCTCCACTTCACTCCTCGTCCCCAGCCAGCTCCCAATTAACCACCCCCACCAGCCCCTCCTCTCTGCTCAGCTCCATTCCTGGGCCAGGAGGCCACCTGATCCCTTTGTCTCCAACACCTTCCCTTGGCACCTCTGCAGAGGAGGGGCCAAGGCCATCAGCTGCTAGGAGACAGAGTGCCAGGCATTGAGGTGCACTGGCCCTTTGCTCTGCCAAATACTTAAGAACTGCCATGGGGACACTGAGGCACCAACACAGTATTCAGAGCAAACATTATGAACAGTCCCAGTTCGTCACAGTCTCTATTTCTTTCTTTTTATGAACAAACCTTTAGATTTTTAGATTCTAAAGGATTGGCAACAGCGTGATTTGTGGGTAAGATCTGATGTGTGTATTGACCTGGGTCTGGGGCTTGGGCCTTTGGGATCGAGAGAACCTTTTTCTTTTACTGGGGTGTTGGTTTTCATAACCATTCATCCCCAGGACGAGTGGGACTGGTGGTGATATGAGAACCTGGAGCATCTAAGGGAATTGCTTGTGTGACTTGTGGTTAGCCAGTGGGGTGAGACCAAAGTCCTCTTTGTCTGGCTGGTTTGGTGCCTTAGAGGTGGAAAACCCCCAGCCTTGGGCTGTAACTGCCCTGTTTTAAGCGATTTGTCCTGGATTGGCACTCTCAGTGGGGTCCTGCCAGAACCAGCATCGTGACAAGAGGCTACTGGGTTAGGGCCCATGAGCAGCACCCGAGTCTCTTAGCCCCGCCATGGTGCCAGTCATTGGAAAGCTGGAGAGATCAGAGCCTGGGAAACACCCCACAGGGACCTGCCCTGCACAGGAGCCCAGGGGAGAGGGGACCTGCCTGGGGAGGAGTCTCTGCACCCTGCCAGCATGGCACAGAAAGGGACCTCCCAAAAGGCTCAGCTGACCTCTAGGGGTCTTGCCCTTTAACCGAGCCCTGGGTCAATCTAATTAGTGTCTCAGACAAGCCAGGGAGTGGGGGATTCTTTGCGGTGGGGGGTCCCCCCACCCGCATGGGCTCCCTGCCCCCCTCACCTCTCCTCTGCAGTGTCTCCTTCCCGTAGCCCAGGTATTTCTGCAGCCACTCGACGCATTTCCGCTCCAGATAGTCCCGCTGCAGCTGGCTCAGGTGCGGGTCGGCCTCCATCTTCCCCTTGGTGATCTCGGCCTCCTTGCTGGGTGCCACCCAGGTGTGGGTGCGGGTGTCGTAGGAAAGGAAATCCCGCCCGTCGTAGCCGTACTGCCGGAAGCCCCCCGCACTGCCGTCCGCCCGCAGCTGGCACCCGTACATGTACTGGAAGGTGTGCAGGCCTGGAGAGACGCACGGAGCCGAGTGAGGCCACAGCTCTGGCCACGGCGCCTGACATGGCTCGTTAGACCTGACTCGGGGCCACGGCGCCTCGGCCCCTCAGCCCCTCGCTGCCCCCACGGCCTCTCGCTGCCCCCACGGCCTCTCGCTGCCCCCACAAACCCTTGCTCCCCCATGGCCCCTCGCAGCCCCCACAGCCCCTCGTGGCCCCACAGCCCCTCACTGCCTCCATGACCCCTCACTGCCTCCATGACCCAGCCTCCGCAGACAACTCCAGGGCGAACCACTTGTGCTGCTGCTGAACTCAATTCTGAGCGAGGGTCGGGGACACGGCTCGGCTAGGGGCTGGGTTTAAGGTTGGGAATATGGCTCAGCCAGGGCGAGGGTCGGGGTTATGGCTTGGCCCAGGGTCAGATCACCATTAGTCCTGGGGCCGGGGGCCAGTCACAGCTCAGCCAGGAGTCAGACAAGGGTCACTGTTAGCCCAGGGGTCGGGCCCGAGTCACAGCTCCGCTCAGCGCTGGGGCTGGGGTTACGATCACTCCTCAGCCGAGAGCTACAGTCCCTGCTGGTCCTGGGGACGGGGTTCCTGCTGGGGATGGGGACAAGGGGTGGGGTCACTTCCAGGCCTGGTGACGGGGTCACCACGGGGATAGGGGTCCGGGCTAGGCTCAGGGACGGGGTCACTGCCAGGTCTGGGAACGGGGTCACCACAGGGATGAGGGTCTGTGGTAGGCCCAGGGATGGGGTCCCTGCTGGGGATGGGGTCACCACAGGGATGAGGGTCTGTGGTAGGCCCAGGGACGGGGTCCCTGCTGGGGATGGGGTCACCATGGGGATGAAGGTGCATGCTAGACCCAGGGTCACTGCCAGGGATGGGGACAAGGGACGGGGTCACCGCCAGACCTGGGGATGGGGGATGGAGTCACTGCTTAGGCCCAGGGATATGGAACAAGGTCACCACCGGGCCTGGGGTCACCGCTGAGGCCAGGGATGGAGGATGGAGACAGAACAGCGTCTCTCCTAGGTCCCGGGCGCTGGGGTCCCTCCTAGGTCCGAGGCTCTGGGGTCCCTCCTAGGTCCCGGGCTCTGGGGTCACCGCCAGGCCCCACGGCCCGGCCCCTCACCCCCGCTCTGGTTGTAGCGCTCCATGGCGATGTGGACGTTGCCGTTGAAGGCCTCCTGCCAGCCCTTGGCGATCCAGGTCTGCCGGTCCCAGTACTCGGGCCCCTCAGCCTGGATCCAGGGGGCGCGGGGCTGGGCCACCTTCCCCTCGCTATCGAAATGGAAAAAGAGCTGGTCGTCCAGGTACCCGACCACGGTGAACTGGGGCAGCCCCGGGCCGGGCTCTGACACCGCCGTGTAGAAATAGCGCAGCGAGTGCGGGCCTGGGTCTGCGGGGAGAGCGAGAGAGAGAGAGACCCTCCCGTCAGCCAGCAGCCCCCAGGGCAAGCCGGGACCCCACCCCACACTGCAGGGGGGAGAGAGACCCTCCCGTCAGCCAGCAGCCCCCTTCCCCGTCCAGCTCCCCAGCCAGCAGCCCCTTTCGCCCAGCCCCCAGGGCAAGCCGGGACCCCACCCCACACTGCAGGGGGGAGAGAGACCCTCCCGTCAGCCAGCAGCCCCCTTCCCCGTCCAGCTCCCCAGCCAGCAGCCTCTTTCGCCCAGCCCCCAGGGCAAGCCTGGACCCCACCCCACACTGCAGTGGGGAGAGACCCCTCCCACCTCATCAGCCAGCAGCCCCCTTCCCCGTCCAGCCCCCAGGGCAAGCCGGGACTCCACCCCACACTGCGGGGGGGAGAGAGACCCTCCCGTCAGCCAGCAGCCCCCTTCCCTGTCCAGCTCCCCAGCCAGCAGCCTCTTTCGCCCAGCCCCCAGGGCGAGCCTGGACCCCACCCCACACTGCAGTGGGGAGAGACCCCTCCCACCTCATCAGCCAGCAGCCCCCTTCCCCGTCCTGCCCCCAGGGCAAGCCGGGACTCCACCCCACACTGCGGGGAGGAGAGACCCCTCCCACCTCATCAGCCAGCAGCCCCTTTCGCCCAGCCCCCGGGGAGAGCCGGGACCCCAACCCACCCTGCAGGAGGGGAGAGACTCCCCCGCCCTATCAGCCAGCAGCCCCCTTCTGCGACCAGCCCCCAGGGCGAGCCGGGACCCCACCCCACACTACAGGGGGGAGAGACCACCACCCCATCAGCCAGCAGCCCCTTTCGCCCAGCCCAGCCCCTGGGGTAAGCTGGGAACCCACACTCCAGGCAGGAAAGACCTGCCCCACAGCCAGCAGCCCCTCAACCCCTGTCCCATCCCAGCCCCCGGGGAGAGCTGGGACCCCACCCTTCACTCTCTGTTGGTCCATGCAGTGCCTAGCATGATGAGGGGCCCAATCTCAGTTGAGCAGGGTCCACGGAGCGCCTGGCATGATCAGGCCCTCATCCTGACTTCTGGTCCCCATAAACATTCATTAACAGCAGCAATTAGTGTCTGGCAGCCTCACCCACCTCATGCTGGGCGCTCGCCAGATGGGGGATCGAAACCACGGGGTGGGGGCTAGACAGGGTGTTGGGGAGCAGCAGCCATCACTGCAAAATCCAGTGTCCCATAGGGAGTGGGATAGGAGGGGAAACTGAGGCATGGCCAGAGGTCATGACATGCCTAATGACGTGGGGAAGGAAGTGGGGCAGGGCTGACCCTGAACCAGGGGTTCCTATAAACACAGACTGAGCTTGGCTGGGAATGGAGCCCTGTTCCCTGTACCCCCCCATAACAACTGGCAGGGATCCCCACTCTCTGCAGCCATACCCCTCCCCGGGACACCCCCTTTTTTCCCAGGATGCCTGGCTACGGGGTTCGGGGGAGGGGGGTACCAGTGCTCAGCTAGCCACCCGGGGCACAATTCTGGCCTCACATTAGTTTTACAGCCCCCGGTATCAGCGGCTCGCTCCTGATTCACAGCTAGGCGGCTGAGAGCAGAATTGGCCCTTGGGGGGGGTGTCTGCATTTGAGCCCCAAAACCCCTCACCCCAATACAAGCATTTCCTGCCCCCTGGCACATCCCCCTTGACGCCCCCCAGCACAGGATCCTGCCCCTCCCCCCGAGCTGGGGGTAGCACCCCAATACTCATGGGAACAGCCCCCTGGGATGGCGAAGACCCCCAGCAGGAGGAGGGGGAGGGGGACAGGCACAGCCATGCTGAGCCCAGTCACTCTCCCCGCTACATTGGCCGGGATGCTCCCCACTGGGCTCCCGAGCAGAGCGACTCTCCGGGTGCACTCTGCCCCTGGCCTCGTCCCTGGGACTTTGCCCCAGGAAGGGCTGGGCCCCCTGAGAAAGCCCCACAAGGGCGCGGCTGCCCCATCCCCTGGGACCGAGCAGAGCCCGGCTGCCAGTTGGAGACAGAAAGTGAAAGTGTCACAGAGCGTGGCACCTCCCCCCATAGGGTAAACACCTGGCTGGGCAGGGAGGTGTAATGGTTAGAGCCGGGGAGGGGCTGGGAGCCAGGACTCCTGGGTTCTCTCCCCAGCTCTGGGAGGGGAGTGGGGGCTGGTGGGTTAGAGCCGGGGAGGGGCTGGGAGCCAGGAGGGGAGGGGAACAGCCTCTGGCCCCCAGTGTCTGGGTCTGGCCTGGCAGGAGCTGCCCGCGGGGGCTCTGTCTCAGCCAGTCGCACAGCACTAGGGTCTGGATGCTGCCCCCCTGGGTGGCAGGGCCCAGCCTGTCCACAATCCCCCGTCCCAGGCTCCCTACCTGAGCGTCTTTCTCCAGCTGGCGGCTCCGGCAGTGACAGTGCCCGTCACCCCAGTGCCCAGCCCCAGAGGGGCGCCCGGCTCTGGGATCAGGGGGGTGAGGGAGATCCCAGAATCCCATCCCCTGTTACAGGTCAGTCCCCATCACCCATGCGCCAGGCTCACCCCCTCCCTCCAAACGCCCCCTCGTACCCCAGCCAGCAACCACCCCCCAGCCTCATCCCACACAGTGACACAGACCCAGAGGATCACAGGGGCAGGGGTGTCCCCACGGGGGTGGGAGGAAGGACAGTCTGGAGGCAGAGTGGGGGGGTGAGTGTCCCCTGGGTTTCTGGTCCCCCTCGGTTCCTGGCCCCCCTCACCTCTCCACTCCAGCTTCCCCCCCTCCCATCCTCCAGGTGTTTCCTGAGCCCCTCACAGACCCACTCCAGGCTCAGCCTCGCTCCTTGGCATGGGGGGGGTTCGCTGTCTTCACCCCCAGCCCAGAGGGGGGGTCAGGGCTGTAGCCTCCCCGTAGTGTCTGTGCTGTGGGACCCCCCCGCCCGGTGCTGCCTGCTGCCCCGCTCTCCTGGCCAGGCCTGTGCTGGAGGGTGAGAGGGTCTGGAATCCACCCAGGGGGGCACCAGCCTGCACCGACCCCCCATCCAACCCCCCAGACCTTGGGGGAAAGGCATGTCTGGGTCCAGCCGCACCCATCCGGCTCCGGTCCCTGCCTCAGGGTGAACCAGATCTGAGCTCAGGTACAAACCCCAGCCTGGTTCCATTCACACTAACCCCCCGGCATCCTGCCACGTCGGAGCCCACCGAGCTAGCTTAGCCTTCGATATTACCCAGCAGGAATCCACAGGCCTGTGTCCTGCAATACGGGGGGCCCTTAGCCTACATGGAGGTGCTGGGGTCCCCGCCCTGGACTCACTCCCAGTGTCTCCGGGGGACTCCCCCGACGGTCCCATTCCGCAGCGCACTTTGCCCGTTCATCACCCCAATCTCCCATCCCATCCCACTGCGCCTGATCCACTGTCTGTGCCGTGGGACGAAGCTCCCCAGACCCTCACAGGGAGGAGACCCCCCAAGAGCAGCTCCCTGAGCTCTGCACTTTCTGGTTTCGTGTTCACTGGGACAGTGAGAATCCCTCCTCCCCCAGCCCCAAAGTGCCCTGAGAACAGACTAAGCTGTATGACAGGGGAACTCCCCCTCCCCGGCAGGGACTGGCTGAGGGGAGACGTTGCTCCAGCAGGGACACAGACACCCCCAGTCCAGTCACCGTGTGTGGAGGGCAGCCCAGCTGGGCGGTCAGTGAAATTCGGGGGGCAGAGCTGCTGGGGGCTGGGCCATCCAGCTAGGGAAGGGGATTAAAATTAAGTAGCTTTTACACAGCTCTGAGAGACGCTCATTGCACAAGGGAGCTGGGCTAGTCCTGGCCCTGCTACATGCCTCAGTTTCCCCTCTGTAGGAGAAAGATAACAATACTCACCTCTGTGAAGAGCTTGGAGATCTGTGGGTGACAAGCCCTGTGGAGGGGCTGAGAACTGCCCAGGGGCTGCAGGACGGGGCCCTGGATTTGAAGCGTTTATATAACAAGTAGCCATGACGATGAAACAAGCCTTTATTTCCAGGGTACACACATCTCATCTGTAACTAGCAGATGGGCTCTGGAGATCACGTCGCTGTTTGCAGAAACCTCCAGCCTGTGCATTACAGTAGTGCCTGCCAGCCAGCCACAGCCCAGGGCCCCGGTGCGAGGCACTGGACAGACACACCCTGCCCCAAGGAGCTGGCAATCTACACAGACAGCACAGTAACTGCAGCAGGGGACACTGAGGCACAGAGACAGCAGATGCCTTGTCCATGTTCACCAAGTGGCAGGGCTGAGAATAGAACCGGAGTCTCCTGAGGTTATGACTAGATCCTATTCCCCACCTGCCTTTGGGCTAAGTTCCTGTGCCAGAAACACACAGCTACGAAGCCATTTCAGTGGCTTGCCCGGACCTGGGTTCCACCCATCCTGGGCTCATCATTGACTCCTGGTGACAGGCAGAAGCAATTCAGACATGGAGTTAACCCTGGGGTGAAGGATCTGTCGTGGGAGGGTGGCAAATGGGAGAACTCCAGGGCATGTTAAGGATGAAGCTCAAGGGGTTACAAGGAGTAACTCAGTCAGGGGTCCGGTTCTGGGCATTTGTGGCCCAAACCCAGAACCACCAGGAGGTCGCACTAGGTTGTCAAGAGTCACTGAGAGCCGGCCATAAAACAGCAGGGAAAGGCTATTGTTTCAGTGCCATGCACAACTGGCCTGTGGAACTCACTGCCACAAGATGCAGCTGACACTAAGAGCTTAGCAGGACTGGACGCTCCTGTGGCTAATGAGAGCATCCAACGCCAAGTGGTTTTTTAAAAACTGACACCTAGAAACAGGTTATTCCACAATTGTCCACTAGGGGGGATGCTACACCTGGAAAGCTGGCACTGGACACTGGCAGAGACGGGATACCGGGGTAGATGGGCCCGTGGCAGGGTCCTCAGTCCCGTGCCAGTTCCCCCAGTAACGTGTTCGCTGCCAAGTACTCAGCATAACGTTCCCCTTCCCGGGGCGCCGTGTGCTGAGTCTATGAAACTGCCTCTATTGGCCCTTCTGGCCTAGACCCTTCCCTCTTGGGGTTCCCAACTCCCCCTAGCTCCGGGCTCCAGGCCCCTCTGAGCCAGGGAGCCTGTCTGTGCCCCTGCAGCCCCTGGCCTCTCTGGGGAGGCTTTTCCACAGGGCACCTCCTGCCCTGCTCTCACAGCTCATCCCCCTGGTAAGGATCCCCCAGCCCTCCTCCATGGGGCCGTCCTCTGATTCCCACAGGTACCCCGGCCCACCCCACAGAACCACTCCTCCTGCCCGGCCGAGTCGGCTGACAGCTGGGTTTTCTCCTTGTCGGGCCTAGAGGGTTAAATCTCACCCCTGAATAGGCAGTGTTGATGTTCGGTCTAATGGAACAGCTGGCGTGAAACCAGGCCCAGAACAGGCTAAAGGGCAGAATCACCTTTCCCTGAACCTGCTCTGTACAGTCTGTGTAACTGCCTTTCCCCTTCTCCTTCCTGAGCCACAGCCCCCCTGGAGCCAGGGAGCGAGTCACTTCTCTCTGAAGAGGGCACAGAGCAGTGAGACGAGATGGCAACCAGACACCCCCACGCTCCGATATTCGAGAGTCAGTTACTCACCCACCCCTCCCTTGTGCTTGGACAGCGCCTACGCGGAAGCCACGATCCTGGGCTAAAACATCGACCGAATCAGGCATAAGATGCAATTCGATCACGGGCTCCAATCAGGTTTTTGTTTAAACCAAATATCTTCATCGCTCTCGGAAAAGTTGCATGGAAGTTTACAAACAAACGCCAAAGCGTAAGTCTTGTGTTGCGTTAAACACAGTCCTAGTAGCTAAGACTCGGCCGTACAAGGCACCACGGTCCAGGAGGGATGAGGTCACAGATATTTCAACTAGCAATAATCACACCTCAGATTAACTTCATTGGTTATGATACTGCCACTGCGCTATTACACCAGATTCCCTTCCTGCAGGGCAGATCTCTCGTCTCTACACTAAACCAGACCCTGGTGCCGTTCTTGTAATGTAAACACTTTGAGATGTACGCCAAGAAGTGAATTAACGTCCAAGTTCACACCAAGGTTCCCAGGTTTAAATTAGAATTTAATTCTCAAGGTAACAACTCTCAATTCTTTTTTTGTAACAAAATCCTACAATTTGCCTGAATACATATACCTACATTTGTGTTTGTAATTATTCTTTTTTGTTAGCTTCGAAATAGTGTTTGGTATTGGTAGGAGAGTTAGTGTGGAAATGTATCTTTACATTCTCTGACCTAGAAATGATCTATACAGGAATTGTTATTTTAATTATAAATATATTAAACATTATGAGTTAGAAATACAATTTTTGCTTATTTTACTAATGTTTTTAAGTTATTTAGGGTAATGCCTGGGATAGCGAGAATATTTTAGTTACTGGGAATTAGGAGATTGTTTCAATAGTAAACCTACAAATTGTTTAAAGTTAAAATCAAATTGGGGAAAACTTCTAATTCTAAACAGAAGGATGGAATGACGTCTCCTCAAATTAAAGTTAAGAACAAGCAGAAAAAAGAACAAACCTTGAAACTCTCCAATTAAGCAAAACTCCCAGGAAATAATTACCGCGTTACATCAGAAGCTTTCGTTCTGTGCTGACATGGCGCAGGAAGTAACAACAGAAAGTTGAGCCAAATGACTTTTAAACGACTTGGTCGGTGTATATTTGAATTAACAATGCTGAAGAAGCTGCTAAGGAATTCCCAGGGGAGGTTGGACGCCCTGGAAAGGTGGATATTTCTGGATCCAGCATGCCAGCTGGGTGGGTAAGAAACATGCCGTGACACTCTGACCTGCCAAGTGGACAAATCTGCAACTTAATCTGCACCTGTCTCCAAATCCGGGCCTGCCCAATGGGCTGATGATTGACACAATAACTTGATCTGGTTTTGGAACTGAGCCAGCCCCTCAATACAACTGAACAGAAAAATAACTATATACAAAAAGTTGCAAAATCCCAGTTTGTTGGATCTCTCTGCTAAGAGACCCGACTCTCTTCCCCTGAGAGCAGCCTTCATCTAAAGCCCCTGAGGTCTGGCATGCCCGGGCGTCTCACTCCTGACTCGGGAAGAGCCCTTGTACGTAAGCAAAGGTGAGGAACTCTGCCCTCCCGAGAGGGCGTCTCTTTTAATAAAAAGTCCTTTATGGACGAGAACCTGGGTTTTGGGACCTTACAGGTCTGAAGTCCCAAATACACAGAACCCGAGGAAAGAAAGTGCTTGTCTGACAAGCCAAACCTAACTGTGTAAAACTACAATAATCAATCCCCATCCCCAGCATCACGCCCAGAGACTCTGGACACCAAAAGGAAGATGAGAGAAACACCCTGAGAACTAAAGCACAGGCCTCGTTCATTGCGACGGTTCCACAGGGAATTTCTGTGCTTTGCAGGAGCCAGAATTTATCCCTGTAAAGCACAAATCTTCTCTTTTGAGAACCATGACCTCCCTCGTAGTTCAGATTCGTGTCCCAGAAATCCAGACCATTGTTCTGGATCTTTCCACGGAAATTCTTAAAATTAACAGCATTCACAGATACCAGTAAACTATCCTGGTTCCAAAGAAATGCCAAGCAACACCACACTAAAAGGTGGGGGGGAGGAGAGCACTGAAATACCCTTCAGATTTGAAATCTTCTCCTAAGAATCTGTCGGAGTTCCAGGGGTAAATGGAGCACTCTATAATGAGGTGCTGGCGCCTAAATCCCCGTGGTTGTCTCTCACCCGGAGAGCTCTGTAATTGCACAGAAATAACATTTGCATGTTTGGTAGGAGAAGGCTGATCTAACAGACCAACTTACTGAAGCTACTTTGCTGTTGCTTAAAGAACTAACCGTAGGCTCACAGTTGTCCTGCTGGGTATCCAACTCGGGGGCTGCCCTGCGTGTTGGGAGAGCTCGGCAGCGATTCCTTGTTTAGTGGTTCAGCTCTGTGTTGTCTTATTTAAACTCAGCTCCAACGTGAAGTGCTACTGAGAACCAGAAACTTTGTTACGTCACTGGTTCTGCTCTGCCCGCAGCCATCCAGTCTCTGCACATGTGAGTGAGAACTGCCAGAGAGAGACAGGCTCAGATCTCTCCCTGGTAACGTGACACTATGTGAGAGTGCAAAGCTCCCCTCTAACTGCCAAACCTCACGTCAGTCTCAGTCATGGGGCATAAACCTGAGAAAACTTTCACGCTGACTTGAACTGTGGTGGGTGTTTGAACTGCAGAGTCACCGGATGTGTGAATATCTTACACTCCGCACTAGCCTCAGGCCCGGTTCCGAGCGCTCTAACCGAGCTTGGTGCTGGTTTCCCTGCGGTTTCAAGTACTAAGAGACAGTTTCTTCTTTTCCTGCATGTCACACGTTATATCTAGAGAAAGTCCGACTGCGAGTGAGGTGCACATTGTTCCCACTGAGGGTAACGAACCACTGGAACAATTTGCTAACGGCTGGGGTAAATTCTCCACCCCTGACAATGTTTAACTCATGACTGGCTGCTTTTCCCCCAAGATCTGCCCCATTCATGATCGTGGGGCAGGTCTCTGGCCTGTGCTGTCCAGGGGTCAGACAGATGATCACACTGGTCCTGTTTGGCTCGACGTACGTGTGCTTTGCCTGTGACCCTCTGCAGCTAAAGGCCTTGCTGGATGCCCGTGACCCGGAGGAGGGACACTCATTTACTCCTCACGCCGCCTTCCCCAGCGCCTTGCCTTGCCGGGTGGTTCTGGCCGCAGACCTATGCACCTGTCTGAGCCATGTTACTATCGTCTGCCATTTCCAAACTTCCACCTGTGAACGCCCCTGAACCAGAGCTGACCCCTCTGCCAGTCCTGGGCCTCTCCCCAGCCTTTGCAATCCCGCACTGCTAGCCCCCCTCGGGCACCGCTAGCCCCACCCCAGGCACTGCTAGCTCCATCCCCCCGCACTGCTAGCCCCATCCCAGGCACTGCTAGCGCCCCCCTCGGGCACTACTAGCCCCACCCCGGGCACTGCTAGCCCCCACCCTGGGCACTGCTAGCTCCAACCCCCCAGCACTGCCAGCCCCACATGCTGCAGCCACTGGGCCCTGCTGCATTAACCCCTCACCCACCAACAGCACAGGCGGCGTCAGCCTTTTCAATCCTGGCAGAGGCTTTGATCCCTCCGGAGTCTCCAGCTCTCGTGGGGGTGACAGACTGTCTCTGTCGTCCCTGCCCGGGCGGGAGGAACCAGCTGGGGCACTGGGCCCCCCTTCTTCCCTTCCCTTCAGTGACAGGCTTGGCCTGGCTACAGGTCCAGTGGGGCGGGGGGGAACACACCTCAGCCCTGCTCAGGGTCCCAGCAATCAGGGGACACCCCCTCTCACCCCTGGGGGCGCCTGTTTCATCCCTCTGCCATCGGCACAACTCATCAGCTGCCTCCCATCCCTCCCCAGTGCAGAGTGTTCACAGCCTCGGCATCTGGGTCTGAGAAACAAACCCCGCGGTCCCCAGCCTGTACCGCCGTCCTCCCAGGCTCCCTGCCTGCCTCTATCTCCCCCCACTGCAGGGATCAGGGACTCCCAGTTCCCCCCCACACACACACAGCTCAGCCTCTCACTCCGCGTCCGTGACTCTCACCCTCAGCCAACAGAAACCCCGGAGCTTCCCGACGCAGCAACTCCTGGTCTTTTCTGCATGGTTTATTGATCACTTGCAGGGTTTGTCCAGCACTGAACTCTCCGGGGAGGGGGAAGAGAAGGGATTCGCAGGAGAGACCTGGCTGGACTCCTGGCCCGGTCGGGCAGCCTCGGCCATCCCGGGACGACATCATCGGCCTTTTATCCATTGAGCTAGAATGGAATGCCTCATCATAAATACAGCTCGTTAAATACAGTGCAGAAGGGGGCGACAGCACTGGCCAGCTCCCCCAGGCAGCAGGGAGATCCCCACAAGGGCTCCGGGGTACCACTGGCAGAGTGCACAGAGCACGCTACGTGGGGAGACCCGGGGAAATGACAGTGAGGGGGGGCTGGCTCTCCGTCCTGCCGACCAAACCCCGGCACAGCCCATCACACATGAGCCACCCCAGCGCCCAGCTCCCTGGGCAGCACTGAGGGGATAGGGCCGTGCCCCACGGGACACAGCTCCAGCTGGGCAGAATGCAGAGCGGGGTGGCAGGTTCCTTCTCCCCCTGCCACATAAGGTGGGTTGGGAACTCAGCAGCAAGGAGGAGCCGATGGGGCTGCCTGGGCCTGGCAGAGCCAGAGGAGGGGTCTGATCAGCTGCTAGCAAGGATGGGGCAGCCAGATACTTTGGAGAGGCGTGAGGGAATAGGGAAGCGCACCCCTCACTCTGGCTGGGCAGGGCAGCGAGGCAGGTCTCCTCCCTGGTGTGGTGTCTGGTGGGCGGATACCAGGGGGACCAGCCGATCCTAGCAGGGTGGCGAGGGCGTCTCCTGCCCCGCGTGGCGTCTCTGATGGGTGGACAGGCCGGAGCCGCGCGGGACGCTCTCCCCACATTCGGGGCACGGGTGGGCTCGGCGTCCCGCGTGGGTCCTCTGGTGGCGGCTGAGGTTGGAGCTCTGGCTGAAGGTTTTCTGGCAGCGGGGGCAGTGGAAGGGGCGCTCGCCCGTGTGCAGGATCAGGTGGGTGACCAGGTTGGAGCTCTGGATGAAGCTCTTGCCGCAGTCGGGGCAGCGGTAGGGGCGCTCGGCCGCGTGCGTGCGCCGGTGCCGGTTGAGGGTGGAGCTCTGGGCGAAGGCCCGGCCGCAGTCAGCGCAGGCGTAGGGCCGCTCGGCCGTGTGCACCCGCTGGTGCGTTACCAGGGTGGACTTGACGCCGAAGCTCTTCCCACAGTCGGGGCACTTGTAGGGGCGCTCGCCCGTGTGGATGCGCTGGTGCCGGTGCAGGTGGGAGCTGTGGCTGAAGCGCTTGCCACAGTCGGGGCAGCGGTAGGGCCGCTCCCCAGTGTGGGTGCGCTGGTGCATGACCAGGTGGGAGCTGCGGCGGAAGCGCTTGCCGCAGTCGGGGCAGCGGTAGGGGGTCTCGGCCGTGTGGGTGCGCTGGTGCCGGATCAGGTTGGAGCTCTGGGCGAAGCGCTTGCCGCACTCAGCGCAGGCGTAGGGCTCCTCGCCCGTGTGGATACGCCGGTGCGTGGTCAGGTCCGAGCTCTGGCTGAAGCCCTTCCCGCACTCGGGGCACTTGTAGGGCCGCTCCCCGGTGTGCACGGTCTGGTGCCGGATGAGGTGGGCACTCTGGCCGAAGCCTTTCCCACACTCGGGGCATGTGAAGAGTCTGTCTCCCGGGGAGGCTCTGGGCTGGGCCACGGTCCCATGGAGGCCTGTGAAATCCGCCCCGTACAGCGCGGACTCACCCAGTCTGTCCGCCGTGGCATTGTCAACCTGACGCTCGCAGGCCACCCCCCGCTGAGGACTCTGGGAACGTCCCGGGAACGTCCCATACAGTTCTGCTGGCTCCGGACCATCCTGTTCGGGATTCTCCTCGGTCTCGCTCACCAGCCCCTCGCCTGCTGGAAGAGAACCCAGACATGGGTCAGTCTCAGCTCAGAAAGGGGCGTGGGAAATCAAAGAACATTCGGCTGTGGCTGGGAATCTGCCCCTCAGGGACAGACTGGAGCCGGGAGCCCCTGCAGGGTTCAGCGCTCATTTAAAATCAATGTACTGACGTTCCCAGCCCGTCTGGTGGGGGAGATGGTTCACAGCTGCTGTGCTGCCTTCCTGAGTCTGCAGACAGGTAGTGCCCCTGCCTGGGCTGCTGCCCAGAGCTTCCCCAGCAGCAGCAGCAAAGGGAAATTGGCTAGAATCTCATCAGTTTCAGGGCTGCTGTGAGACTGATCCAGATCAGGTCAATTTCACTCTGCCCTGCTGGGAGGCTCTGAACTTAAAGCTATTCACCAGGGGGACGGACAGACAGACAAACACACTGGGATCTAGGGATGATGGATGGACGGGGTAGGAGCTAGGGATGTGACTAGACAGAGATGCCTCCCTTCCTGCAGCACGTGGCCATCACATTTCCAGGCAGCGACCTGGCGGCAGGAGCTCCCTGCGGCCCCCACTGGCTAAAATTGTCACAGATTTTAAGAAAGAAAATAATCCCTGGCTACAAAGCAGGTCATAGCCATTATCCCCATCTGTACAACGGGGAAACTGAGGCACAGGGAGGGAACACGACTGGCTTGAGGTCACCCAGCAGGCCAGTACCCAGTCCGGCTCTCCTGACTCCTAGACCAGTGCTGTATCCACTAGACCACGCTGCCTCCTGGTGCTTTTGAAGTGAACTTAATAACGGCACAAAGCGAGAAGCTGAGGTGGGAAAAAATCTCATTCTAGGCGAGGTACAGAAATGAAACCTCCTGCCCCCTGTGTCGGTGCAGCCAAGCGGCTATTTAGCCTGATGGACACACGAACAAACCCCAGGCGCCAGGGCACCCGAGCCATTGCGGGGGGGGGGTCTCTGAGAACAGGCAGCCTGAGCCAGCAGCCGTCCTCTGGTTCGGGGCTCTGGGCTGTTCCCGGCCCTGAGGCTGGGTGACCCCGCACAAGCTGCGTCCCCTCTCTGGGCCCGTTTCTCCTCCCGCCCTGTGTCCGTCCGTCCGTCCTAGTCAGACTGGGAGCTCTGCAGGGTGGGCAGCCTCTAGGGGTTCATACAGCACCTGGCACGATGGGGTCCCGGCCCACGAGCTCTGCTAATGCAAATAGTAATAACGACAACCCATGTTGGGGGGATCGCCCCTGGTTTCCGACTCGGTTTAAGCGACTCCTCACCTGTGCGGGCGTCTCTCGTGGTCTGGTCCGTGCCGCAGGGATCCGGGACCCCTGGCTCTGCCCCTCGCTCCATCCAGGAGAGCGCGTCTGGTCCAGGGATGAGAAATCCTGCTTGGGGAACGGGGACAGGCGAGATCAGGGCTGAGAGTGTAGCCTCACGTTTGTTACATAGAACGGTCCAGGACACTAACACAGCCGCTTTTCGGGCTGGTCCAGGGCACGGGGTAGAGAGTGGGGAGATATAGAGTTTGACTGGTCTCGGGCGTGGGGAGAGGGCAGAATACTGGGAGGGATGGGCCTGGGGGCAGAAAGGGGACTGGATACTGGGCAGGAAGAGTCCGGGGGGCTGATCAGCGGGCACAGGAAGGGGGCTGGATACTGGGCAGGAAGGGCCCGGGGGTGGGGGGTGACCCAGGGTGCAGGAAGGGGGCTGGATACTGGGCAGGAAGGGTCCGGGGGACAGACCTGGGTGGCAGGAAGGGGGCTGGATACTGGGCGGGAAGGGCCCGGGGGTGGGGGGTGACCCAGGGTGCAGGAAGGGGGCTGGATACTGGGCGGGATGGGCCCAGGGGGCAGACCTGGTGGGCAGGAAGGGGGCTGGATACAGGGCAGGAAGGGCCCGGGGGGGGGCGGTGACCCAGGGTGCAGGAAGGGGGCTGGATACTGGGCGGGATTGACCCGGGGGGCAGGAAAGGGGCTAGATAGCAGGAGGGATGGGCCTGGAGGGTGACCTGGGGGGCAGAAAGGGGGATACCACAGTCCCTGGGGGGCTCACTGTCCCCAAGACACCCAGGGCAGCAGGCGGAAAGAGGTGGGGGGGGCTGAGGGATGTTCGGATCTTACTCACCCCCCTGCCTGCTGCTCCTGCCCCATGGCTGGGTGGGGGTCTGCGCCCTCCCCCCTCCCAGCCCCCCCGCCCGCGGTCCCGCAGCGCCCCCCGCCCCTCCCGCACCTGCCGGCCCGGCGCAGCAGCTCCCTCCCCCGGCGGCGCTCGGCGCTCGGCGCTGCCCGGCCCACGGGCGGCTCCAGCCCAGCGCGACCCCCGGGCTCCCCCCGCCCGGGCCGGGAGCAGCAGCGGCGCTGACCCAGGAAGCCCAACCCCCGGGGGGGCGGGGAGACCGGCCCCGGGATGCGGGGTGGGGAGCAGCCCATGGACCCGCCCCCCGACCCGCCTCTCCCGAGCGGGTCCCACCTCCCGGAGGGGCCGGGAGGCTCCCGGAATCACAGACCGTTTCTAGGGGGAACCGGCAGGACCGGGGCCAAGCAACGCGCCCACCCAGCTCCGGCTGCGCCCCGATCCCACGCTGCGGCCCCCAGCCCCCCCCCCAGCTCCCCGCTCCGGGGCTGCCCGCCTGAGGGGCAACGGGGGGCTGGACGGGGCACCCGGGTACCCGGGGTCGGGGCGCTCGCCTGGGAGACCCGCCTGCGATTCCCAGCCCACCCCAGGCTGCACAGGGAGGCCAGGCCCTTGGCCTCTGGTCCCGCCGGGTCTTGAGGTGACACCCCCACCCTGCTGCATGGGGGGCCAGGCAAAATTTCTCGGTCCAGGTAGCGCCAAGGGCCAGAAACAAGAGACAGTAACAAAAACACCAACAATTAACTAAGGAAATGGATTTGGGGGTCTGGCGGCCCGGACCTGGCCGGGGGCCATTCTAGTGGGACGGCCCAGTGACCTCCTAGGCCAGCGAGAAGCAGGTCTCGACGGTGGGGACGGAGCACGTGAAGAACTGGGCCGACGGCAGGGCCGGGAGACATGCGAGAAGGCAGGGCAGGAAAGACGGGACAGTTCCTGGAGCTGTGACCAAGGAAGGGGCCACGTTTTCATGCCTGGGAACGATGATCAGTTTTGCATTTCTTTAGAATCGTTCTGTTTGTGACGTTGTGTAAACCAGCTACCAGCGACGGTGCCTTGGGGGACGCTGACCAGACTTTGCAGACGTCCCTGTGCCACTCAGGGTTACAGGGTGAGGAGCGTACAAACGCTCGTTACCCGTACCACTGTTTAAAACTCACCTCGGCTTTCCTGGTAACCAATGAACAGAACCCTGTTTGCAAGAACCATGGGTTTGTATGGTCTCTTACGTAGGTAAGAAGAGGGAAGGTTTAATGCTTTTCCGGGACAGGCCAGCTAGTTTAAAAGCAACCCCACGTCTTCAAACAGCAGAGAGAAAGCTCTTCGCCCATTCTCCTGATTATCTGGATTTCTGATGATCTGATCTGGCTCCAGTCCCAGTTCGATCGGATACACAGGATCCCGCTGTAATTGCTGGGAATGACCGGGGTACGGGACAGAGCGACACAGACCCTGCAGCCCCCTGGCCAAGATATTTCTGGAGGGGGGGTCAGGTCATCAGCCCAGGGACCTGATGGGACAATCGAGTTTATAACTTCGGCCTGTGTGGGAAGTAACCATGAAAAGTCTGTCAGGTTATCCTGACTCACGGATGCTACAGGCAGGCGACAAAACCCAGACGGAGCCTGAATTATTGAACCGAAGAGGCTGATTGCTGCAGCCCTGGGACTGGGTGTGTTAAGTTTGAATTTAGTAAATAAGAAAATGGGGGAACGAAGTCACTTACATGCAGTTTGTCCGTATGGAAATACATTTAATTGGTGAACATAACGATGAGAAGCTGGGCCAGGCCGCCCCACCCCCCTTCGCGGGGCCCTAAAGAAAGAGACTTTGGGGGAAAAACAACACAACCAGATGGTCTCCTGGAGCGAGTTTCCCCAGCCTGGCTGCCACCCCCGTCCCCTGGGATCTCAACCCTGAGAAATGTCCACCCAGCCCAGGCCAGCGAGTGGGACCCCCGGGACACGGCCACCTCCCCCAGCTCCCGCCAAAGCCCAGACAACCCCTGGGCTGAACAGGATCGGACGTTTGGCTCCAGCCCGTCTCCGCTCCCTTCTGTCCCGTCACTGCCAGCTCTGATGCACCCAGGAGACGCTCAAAGGGCCTTTCCTTTCTCCGGCGGACGGGACCGGGACCGCGGACGCTGTGACAGGGAAAGCCTGGCTGGCTTCGTACTTCACACTGCAAGGGCTTTACCGGCTCGGCCTCCTGTGCTGCGTCATTATGAAATGGTTCCCAGGCTGCTGACGGGTGTGCCCTGGTGCTGAGCGGGCGGCAGTCTCTGCACCCCGCCCCGGCCTGTGATTAACACTATATAACAGTGGACAGCAACTGGGTTATGTTAACACCTTCGGCCCATTCACTCCGTCCCCCTACGCTGGGCTGGCAGGACGGAAGAGCCGGGGGGACTGCTGGGGGCTGCCGAGCCGGAGGAGTCCCCGATCGGCCACCCCTGACGCCAGCGAGTGCGCCGCTGGCTAGAGCGCCCTGGAGGCCGGCCGGGGTCAGTCCCCCGCATGCAGCCGTTGGTGCACCAGCAGGTTGGCCCTCTGGCTGAAGCGCTTGCCGCAGCCGGGGCACTGGTGGGGACGCTCGCCCGTGTGGGTGCGCTGGTGGGTCAGCAGGTTGGCGCGCTGGTTGAAGCTCTTGGGGCAGCGGGGGCAGCGGAAGGGGCGCTCGCCCGTGTGCAGCACCTGGTGGGTAAGCAGGTTGGAGCTGCGGTTGAAGCTCTTGCCGCACTCCAGGCAGCGGAACGGCCGCTCGCCCACGTGGATGCGCCGGTGCCGGTTGAGGGTGGAGCTCTGGGTGAAGCGCTTGCCGCACTCAGCGCAGGCGAAGGGCCGCTCGGCCGTGTGCACTCGGCGGTGATTGACCAGCGTGGACCGCACGCTGAAGCGCTCGCCGCAGTCCGGGCACTGGTGGGGGCGCTCGCCCGTGTGGGTGCGCCGGTGCTGCGCCACGTCCGAGTTGGTGCGGAAGCCCTTGCCACAGTCGGGGCACTTGCAGGGGCGCTCGGCGGTGTGGGTGCGCTGGTGGGCCAGGCGGTGCGAGCTGCGGCGGAAGCGCTTCCCGCACTCGGGGCACGGGTAGGGGGCCTCGGCCGTGTGGCTGCGCTGGTGGATGATGAGCTCCGAGCTCTGGCGGAAGCGCTTGCCGCACTCGGCGCAGTGGAAGGGCTCTTCGCCTGTGTGGAGCCGGCGGTGGCTCACCAGGTCCGAGTTCTGCCGGTAGCTCTTCCCGCAGTCCGCGCACTGGTAGGGCCGCTCCCCTGTGTGCACCGTCTGGTGCCGGATGAAGTGCGAGCTCTGCATGAAGCTTTTCCCGCACTCCGGGCAGGTGTAGAGTCGCCCTGGCCGGGCCGTGGCTTCGCTCGGGTCCATTGTGTCGCCCCCGCGGGAAGCGGATTCACCTCCCCTCTGCTCCATGGGGATCCCCTGCTGCCCCTCAGAGGCTTTCCCCGGCTCCAGACTCCTGGACATGTCCCCTCCAGATCCTCCTGGCAGCGTCTCATGCGACACCCCTGGCTGAGTCACCTCCTCGTTCCCACGCCCTGGAAGAAAGAGAGAATCCAGACACCTGTAACTCCCTTCACTGGACTCCTCTATAAACCCAAGGTGTAAAAAAACCCCTGTCTGCTGTGACTGCCCCTGGTGGGAGGAGAGGCCCCAGGCTGGGAACTCCCGCAGGATTCAAGCTCTCTTTTCTGGCCCTTGGTTTTGAGGCTGCACTGCCTTCCTGAGTCTGCAGACAGGCAGCTCTGGTGCTGCTGAGATCCCCAGTAGCAGGAAATAGAGAAGACACTGGCCATTTTCAGGGCTGTTTCCTGTGGGCTGCTGTGACACTGACAAGTCAGGTCAATTTCACTCTGAGGGCCTGCAGGGGCTCTGAGCACCAGTGGAGGGAGGACTTGGGGCTATTCCCAGGGTTGGGCGGTCGAGTGGGTACACTGGGATCCAGGGGTGGATGGACAGACGGTGCAGGGTCTAGGGATGGGACTGGACCCGTCTCCTTTGCTGCAGTGAGTGGCCACCAGGTTCCCCACACCCCAACAGGAGCACGGCAGGAGTCCCCGTGGTTCAGCTTCACAGGCAGATGTCAGCGCTTTCGAAATGTACGTAGAAAACGCCCCTGCAAGTCCCAGAACGTCGGCTGGGCGGGCGTGGGAGCGATCCATGAAAGCCACCGCACTGTCGGGTACCGGGCACAGCCGGGCTGAGACTCTGGGTGACTAGTCAGCATCAGCACGACCCCCAGGCGTCACCCCAGGAGAATCACCAGTGTGATGGGTGCTGAGGGACTGCATGGTCTGGTGGGTCAGACTGACAGAGCCTATGGCCAGAACGGACCCGGACAAAGATCCTTTCAGTAGCTGCTACTTTCCCCCCTCCCAGGGACTTAAACACCACGATCAAGTCACTCCTCTGCCTTTGGAGTCCCGGGCTCTATTCCCAGCTCCACCACTGGCTGCTACATCCTCTCCCTGGGCTTCTGTTTGCCCTCACACCCCTCCTCTCGCTGGCCGTTCACGCGGCCGGGTCCCCGGGGCAGGGACTGTCTCTCGCTAGGTGTATGTCCAGCTCCGAGCACAATGGCTCCTGAGCTCAAGCCGGGCTAAATGCTCACGTCACACAAATCGTTATTGTTCTTCATGAGGTACAAACGAAAAAAGCAAGGAACGTAGCGAGGTCAAAACCTGGGCTGAGGCCTGGGGTGTACACAAGGCCTTCGCAGTGATTATGTTACTGCTCCGGGCCTCCATAGCAGCTGTTCCTCTGGAGGTCGCAAAGAGCACTGCAAAGATGGGTCACGGTGCATGATCTGCCTAACAACAGGGAAACCGAGGCACAGAAATGGGAAAGAAGGCGGCGGGGCTGGGAACTCAGGTCATAAGATCCAACAAAGAACTGAGCGTAAGGTGGTAGATATTGGTTGTTGTGGTAAGATTTCGTGCGCGCTCACTCACCACCTGAGACACTGCGCGTGAGTCTGTGTCCCGCTGCCTTGCACTATGCACGTAAACACACCTCTGTAAACGTGCGTGTGGAGGGGGACGGCGGCCTGGGGTTTAATCTAATCTGATGAGCTGCTTTGCCCTCAATACAGAATTAACCCCCCAGCTGCATTTACTCCCCCCATCCTGAAATCCCCTCCCTGCCCGCGCTGGCTGCAGGGGCACCGTCAGGTGAGAGTCACTGTCGGATGAGCGAAGGAACCGCATGTCCTAACCCCAGCCTGTTTTCTTCGCGCCTGCGGCAGCATCTGCCCAGTCTGCATCGCCGCAGCCCCTGCACAATCATCTGCCCGTTGTGATGTGCGGGTCTCTCACACGGGAGCAGGGCAGTGAAAAACATTTACAAACATAAAATGGGGTTGGGGAAAGCCAGGGGGCTGGGGCAGCCCCTGTCTGGCCCGTAAAGCCCCTTCTGTTACTGCCCAGGATTTAAAGGCCCCAGGAAGCCAGGGGGGAATTTCTGAGCCGGTTTAAGCGACTCCTCACCTGTGCGGGCGTCTCTCAGGGTCTCCTCAGCGCCCTGGGGACCCGGGACCCCTGGCTCTGCCCTTCGCTCCATCCAGGAGAGCGCATCTGGCCCAGAGATCAGAAATCCTGCTCGGGGGCTGGGACAGGTGAGATCAGGGCATGCGATGTGGCAGGAGAATATCTGCTACAGGGAACAGCCCATGATTTGAACCCAGCCCCATGGCCTGACCCAAGGCGTGGGGATGGGAATGGGGCAGGACACCGGGCAGGATGGGCCCGTGAGGCTGACCCAGGGGCAGGGAGGGGGATACCACAGCCTCTGGGGTCTCACTGTCCCCACTTCAGACACCCAGGATGGGGTGGGGGGCTTTGGAAGGGCTGTGGGATGTTCAGATCTTAGTCACCCCCCTGCCTGCTGCTCCTGCCCCATTGCTGGATGGGGGTCTGCACCCTCCCCCCACCACTGCCCTCCATCCCCTCCTGTCCTCCCCCCCCTTCCAGCCCCCACGCCTCACTCTCCGCCCGCGGTCCTGCAGCGCCCAGCCCGGCCCCTCCCGTACTGCCCCCATCGCCTCCTGCCCTCCCACACCTCCCCCCGCCAGCGCCCCCTCGGCCCGACCCCTCCCGCACCTGCCGGCCCCGGCGCAGCAGCTCCCTCCCCCGGCGGCGCTCGGCGCTGCCCGGCCCAGGGGCGGCTCCAGCCCAGCGCGACCCCCGGGCTCCCCGCGCCGGGCCGGGAGCAGAAGCGGGGCCGGGCGCAGATGCAGCAGCGGCGCTGACCCAGGAAGCCCAACCCCCGGGGGGGCGGGGAGCAGCCCATGGACCCGCCCCCGCTGCCGGGAGGGGAGCGGCACAGACAAGACCCGTCTACCCCGGATCGCACACCCAGGGCTGCGGCCCCTGCTAGTGCGCTCGGGGCAGGGCTGGGGTCGGGGGCGCAGGGCAGGCAGAGACGGGCCCTTTGTGCAGAGTCAGCGCCCGGGTCTCCCCATCGCCCCCACCCCTGGCTCAGGAGTGGGTGTCCCAGAGCCTGGCCAAAGCACCAACCCGCCTCCTGTCCCCCAGGGGACAGACAGACAGGGCTGGCATCGGGGGCTGTGGGCCCTGCATTGCAGGGGGTCCAGGAAGGGGAGCCGGTGTTTGGGGCTGCGGGGGGGGACGAATTCCTCACCCACCGTCCTGGCCACCCTGAGAGCCATTGCTCTGCCATTGCCTGAAAAAACCCCTTCCCTCCCCGCAGGCAGCGTCTACACTAGGGCACAGCCAGGGGTGTGTAGACGCGTACCAGCCACTGTCTCCGCGTCCCTCACTGGCCAGCCAAGCCGTGAGCGGGGATAGGGTGCCTGGCTGCCTGTTCCCCCATCACCACCATTCCCCAGAACCCCGCTGGCCCCTGGCTCCCACTCACCCCGAGACCCCAACTCTGTGGAGGGCTGGGAAGGGTGCTGAAGAGGTGCCAAGGGTGGCTGGGTGGGTGCTGGAGCAGCTGGTGGGTGGGTGCTGGGGCCCCTGGGTGGGTCGCAGAGGCCGGGGGCATAGATGCTGTCTGGGCAGGAACCCGCTGGGCCGTGGGCGGCTGGGCAGCCCTGGGTGTGTGCCGAGCAGGAGTCCCCTGAGCCAGCATGGTGGTTGGCGGGAGGGTGCTGAGCTGGGAAGGCCTGGGGGAGGCATCAGGAACTCAGCCGTGGGGCAACACCTTCGGGGCCTGTGAACTCACGGTGCCAAGGGGGCACCCGGAGCAGAAAACCACGAGGGATCCCAGCTAGGTCACTGCCCTGGCCATAGGGAGCCTCTGCCCCATGGGAGCCCCATTGCACCCGTCTTCTCCAGACAAAGGCTGTGAAGCCCCTGGAGACGCCCCTGCTGGGTTGGGGGGTGCTGGGGTGGGGTCTGGTTCAGTGCTGCTCTCCCCACCCAGGAGCTGCGGGGTGGGGGGGCTGCTCTTCCCCCTCGGCCCTCAGCCATGGGGCCTGGCCCGCCTCCAGGCCCAGCATGGGGGCTCCCCCACCATTTCCCTTCACAGCTCAGGCCCTCAGCAATTGGGGGCAACCCTCTCCCTCCCGGGGGGTGTCTCACATGCAGGACAAACCCATCCAATGCTTGTCAGCTATTTCCCATCTCCCCCCAGTGCAGCCAGTTCACAGCTCCCAGCCTGTGTCTGGCTCCGAGGAGCAAACCCTGCAGCGTCCCGGAGGGGAACAGGGGGGCAGAATCAACCCTTACTGACATTTACTGATAAAAAATCTTGTCTATTCCAAGCCCAGGTACCAGTACCAGCCAGTACTGGGGGGGCAGAGCCCCACGCTGCGTGGGGTGGATCACAACAGTTCTATCCAGGGTGGAAAAATACCAACAATCCTAGGAACGGCCACACCGGGTCAAACTAAGGGTCCCGCTAGCCCCGTGTCCTGTCTGCCGACACTGGCCAGTGCCAGGCGCCTCACAGGGAATGAACAGAACAGGGCGATTATCCAGGGACCCAGCCCTGGTCTGCCAGGCCTAGCTTCTGGCAGGCAGCATCCAGCAAATGCTCTTGGAGCCGTCTGTGCCAGGAGATGGGGAGCTTTACAGGTACTAACCACACAGACACACACACACAGACACACACACACACACAGGCACACACACACACACACACACACAGCCTGCAGTCTGTGAGGTCACTGGGGCCTTCTGTGCCAGGAGATGGGGATCTTTACGGGTACTAACCACACAGACACACACACACAGATACAGACACACATACACACACACACACAGATACACACAGCCCGCAGTTTATGAGGTCACTGGGGCCTTCTGTGCCAGGAGATGGGGACACACACACACACACACACAGACACAGACATACACACACACACAGACACACACAGCCTGCAGTCTGTGAGGTCACTGGGACCTTCTGTGCCAGGAGATGGGGACACACACACACACACACAGCCCGCAGTCTGTGAGGTGACTGGGGCAATGACCGTCTGCTGGCTCCATGTCTGTGCAGCGCCCAGCACGATCAGTTCATCCCTAGGGCCCGTCGGTGCTGCTGACGTAGAAATCACCACACTATGCGCTGGAAGCCCTGGTGACAACTCGCCTGCTCTCAGCACCGTGCGCTGCATTCAGGGACTCGGCAGCCCTGGGGTCGTTGTCGTGCCATTTGGCCGGCGCTTTCTCCCTGGGGGCAGCCGCAGGGCCTGGGCCTTGGAGGAACACAGGGTGAATTGTCCCTGCTGCGTTGGGCCGCAGTGAGAGCCGCTGAGATGCCCAGCTGCGAGTAGCACCTTGCCACGAGCTCAGTGCGGTGTCGGGGGTAAGGGCAGGTGCCGGGCTGGTCACAGCCCCAGGGACTCACCGGGGCCTCGCATGGTGGTTAGTTCCCTGGGGAGTTGTGGGGACCCCCCGGGGCAGAACACGCTCACACACAGACACACACAGAGCATCCTGCAGGCCAAGGGGCCCACAGACCCTGCTGGGGGTGGGGGGGGTGATATGTGTCACACCCAGGCTGGCTGGGGGCTGTACAGGAGCAGGGCCCTTCACACACAGACCCTGCGCTGGGCACAGGGGCCCCACAGACCCTGCTGGGGGGGGGGGGCGATATGTGTCACACCCGGGTGCGTGCAGGGGGCTGTACAGGGGCAGGGCCCTTCACACACAGACCCTGCGCTGGGCACAGGGGCCACACAGACCCTGCCGGGGGGGGGTGATATGTGTCACACCCGGGTGCGTGCAGGGGGCTGTACAGGGGCAGGGCCCTTGGCACACAGACCCCGTGCTGGGCACAGGGGCCCCACACACCCTGCTGGGGGGGGGGTGATATGTGTCACACCCGGGTGCGTGCAGGGGGCTGTACAGGGGCAGGGCCCTTGGCACACAGACCCTGCGCTGGGCACAGGGGCCACACAGACCCTGCCGGGGGGGCGATATGTGTCACACCCAGGGTGGGCTGGGGGCTGTACAGGGAGGGGCCCCGCGCTGGGCTCTGAGCTCAGCAGCGCTGGGCCCCGGGGGAGCCGCACACGGGCGTGGGGGGCCCTTTAAATTGTGCCCCCCCCCATCAGCAGGCGGCTCTACAAGGGCTCCCGCGCCCCGCCCCCTCCCCAGCTGCAGCCCCTGCACACCGGGCTCAGCCCCGGGACCTGGCCGGAGCTCGCGCCGCAGAACAGCTGGGGCTGCCCAGGGCAGGGGCGGGGCCGCGTGAGCACGTATGCAGATTTCCATCAGAGCGGAGCATTGTGGGAACGGGAGCAGGCTGCCGACCAGGGCCACAACTGACCGTGCGGGGCTCGGCGGCGAGAAGGGTCCGAGCCCGGGACCCGTCGGAGCAGCTGGCGGCGGGCGGGGCCGGCGTGGGCGGGGCCGGCGGTCGGTCCGAGTCGGGCCCCACCGTGTGTTGAGAGTGCGGGGCGAGCGAGGGCGGGCGGTGTCCGGGGCCGAGCAGTTCATACTTACCTGGCAGGGGAGATACCATGATCACGAAGGTGGTTTTCCCAGGGTGAGGCTCATCCATTGCACTGCGGGTGTGCTGACCCCTGCGATTTCCCCAAATGCGGGAAACTCGACTGCATAATTTGTGGTAGTGGGGGACTGCGTTCGCGCTCTCCCCTGGCCCGGCGGTGCAAAGACAGAACCGGACTGTTCTCTATCCGCCGTGCTGCGGTGCGTGGCGCGAGCTTTTCCTGGGGCTTCTGTCTCGCGAGCTTTTCTTTACGTTTCTTGCTGTGATTTGGGGTTATGGTTGGTAGTGACGCGCGGGGGAAGGGGGATGTGACAGTGAGAAGGGTCCGCTCCCCCCACGGCGGCAGCCAGACCAGACTGTACCGAGCGCTGCCTGGCTCTGGTTTCTGGCTTGCCACGGAGCTGGGCTGGAGAGGGTCGCACTCTCCACAAGAGGGGCCAGGGCAGGATCTGCACAATAACGGCGGCCTTATGGCGGGGGGGCTCCCCCAATTGTCTGGCCTACGGGGAGCGCCGGGCGCGCTGGCGGGCTCCAGGGGCGGAGGAAGCAGCAGGAGGTTGGGACTCGGGCGGCGGGCGATTCAGGGGCGGAGGGAGCAGCAGGAGGGGGGGACTCGGGGGTGAGCGCTCTAGGGGCGGAGGAAGCAGCAGGAGGGGGGGGGGACTCGAGGGTGGGCGCTCCAGGGGCTGAGGGAGCAGCAGGAGGGGGGTTCGGGGGGTGGGCGCTCCAGGGGCGGAGGAAGCAGCAGGAGGGGGGACTCGGGGGGTGGGCGCTCCAGGGGCAGAGGGAGCAGCAGGAGGGGGGGACTCGGGGGTGGGCGCTCCAGGGGCGGAGGGAGCAGCAGGAGGGGGGGGGACTCGAGGGTGGGCGCTCCAGGGGCAGAGGGAGCAGCAGGAGGGGGGTTCGGGGGGTGGGCGCTCCAGGGGCGGAGGAAGCAGCAGGAGGGGGGGACTCGGGGGTGGGCGCTCCAAGGGCGGAGGGAGCAGCAGGAGGGGGGGGGACTCGAGGGTGGGCGCTCCAGGGGCGGAGGAAGCAGCAGGAGGGGGGACTCGGGGGTGGGCGCTCCAGGGGCAGAGGGAGCAGCAGGAGGGGGGGGACTCGGGGGGTGGGCGCCCCAGGGGCGGAGGAAGCAGCAGGTGGGGGGACTCGGGGGGTGGGCGCCCCACGGACAGAGGCTCAGGGGACGCTCAGGAATTGGGACCCGGGCACCCTATGGAGGGCAGGTTTCTGGTGGTGGAGGGGGGGCTGGGGTGACGGAAGGTCCCTGAAAGAGGTGGGGCCACCAGCGCCGCCCCCACCCCTCCACTCTCTGGCTCTGCGCCTTTGGCCATGGAACAGCGCCACCTCGTGGCGATTTGGGGACGGCACTAGGCCGGGAGGAAGCCCGAGGGCCTCGCTGACACTAGGCTGCGCTGCCAGGGCCCCCCCAGCCGAGGGGAGAAGGGAGGCGCTGCGGGAGGGGGGAGGAACCTGGGAGTGAACCTGGGGGTTGGCGGGTCTGGGTGGGAGAAGTACCGAACAGTTTCTTTGGTGGGGGAGGCGATTGTTAGGGACTTGAGGGGCCTCCCCTGTCCCCATTGTGATTAAGGGTTGTCAGGCTTAAGATGAACAATAGTATTGCGGGTGTCAGGCCTAAAACTTCCGGAAGCTTTTATAAAATGAGCTTGGCAAAATTAGCTTTAAAACACAAGGTTTGCAAAATGAAGCTGCAACGTGTGGTCAAAAGACGCCTCCAACCAGCCAACATTTTATGTTGACTCCTGTATGGTACAACACAGTCATTTCGGCATAAGCTTTCACGGGCTAAAACCCACTTCATCCGCCTCATGGAGTGAAAAATACAGTAGGAAGAGACAGATACATAGATACAGAGCCCATGAAAAGATGGGGGCTGCCACACCAACGCTTGACGAGACTAATCACTTCACGTGGGCTCTTAGCAGCCGGAGGGACGATCACTTTTGGAGTGGTAATCAGGATGGCCCATTTCAAAAAAATTGGTAAACCAATCCCCATCGTTTCATTTTCTCTGTATATATATATGTATCTTCCTACTGTATTTTCCACTGCATGCGTCAGATGAAGTGGGTTTTAGCCCACAAAAGTTTATGCCAAGGATCGGCAACCTTTCAGAAGTGCTGTGCCGAGTTGTCATTTATTCACTCTCAGTTAAGGTTTCGTGTGCCAGTCAGACATTTTCATGTTTTTAGAAGGTCTCTTTCTATAAGTCTAGAATATATAACTAAACCATAGTTGTACGTGAAGTAAATAAGGTTTTTAAAATGTTTAAGATGCTTCATTTAAAATTAAATTAAAATGCAGAGCCCTCTGGACTGGTGGCCAGGACCAGTGTGAGTGGCACTGAAAATCAGCTCGTGCCGCCTTTGGCATGCGTGCCATAGGTTGCCTACCTCTGGAAACCTTATGCTCAAATCAATTCGTTAGTCTCTAAGGTGCCACAAGTACTTCTGGGCTTTTTGCAGTAAGGAAAGTAACTCAAATACTGCCCTGATAAATTGTATTTTCTAAGTGGACACGTGACCCTAATTCTCAGTTACTGAGGGACACTCTCCACTCATTGATCTGTTTTGCTCTCTGTAGAACGCTTCCTGAGCGATGTACCCGAGTATTCACACTCAAACTGTATTGTTAAATTTATTCACCTAACTCTGGGTTATTGCTGATTATGTTCTGTATGTGTCATATGAGTTTGTAAAACAAACTGTATTGTGGCTGAACTAGTCAGACGTACAGCGATGCTGTTCTCTGCCTGTGTATTACATAATTTTTTAACCATTAGCTTTAATAACATTATAACATCTGTCTGATAAGTTTAATATCTGATAGGCTCTTTATCTGAGAGCTTTATATTAAACGGATTTTTTAAACAGAGACGGAATAGGCGCTTGCTGCATCCACTCCGCGCAGCAATCTGGGTTAAAAAGAAGAGAAAAAAGGGTTGTCACTGTCTAGTTTTGAACATCTCTGTGTTACTCTGCGTTGTTCTCCTAATATGTGTTTTTCAGGGTAGGGGGCTCTTTTCCCTTCTACTGTATGGCTGTTCGCAGGTCACTTCAGTGGCTGGTCATTTTTTCCAAGCCGGTGCCCACACCGCTCTCGGTAGGGTACTTCCAGATGCGTGTGGTTTTGGGTCAGTCACTCTCTCATCAGTGTGCCCCTCAGGAAAAATTTTTTCCACCCTTCCCACCTTGAGAAAATTACCACAGTTTTAGCGTAGGGAGCAGGCTCTGGACCTGTTTTCCCCAGAGACTAGGGACTGTTTATAGGATCAAGCAGAAGGTTTGAGTCAGATGCCGAGGCTGAGAGGCTGATGGAGGGGGGGGGGGTCCTTTGGGCCACACCGGGACAGGGGAGGACCCACAACCAGGACTGGCCGGGGGGTGCAAGTGGGGCAATTTGCCCAGGGCCCCACAAGGGCCCCCACGAGAATATAGTATTCTACAGTATTGCAACTTTTTTTTTATGGAAAGGGCCCCCAAAATTGTTTTTCCCCAGGCCCCCCTGAATCCTCTGGGTGCCCTCCCCCAAAGAAACTGTTCGGTACTTCTCCCACCCACACCCACCAACCCCTCAGGTTCACTCCCAGGCTCCTCCCCGCTCCCGCAGCGCCTCCCTTCTCCCCTCTGCTGGGGGGCCCCGGCAGCGAGGCCCTCGGGCTTCCTCCAGGCCTAGTGCCCGCCCCCAAATCGCCACGAGGTGGCGCTGTTCCATGGCCAAAGGCGCAGAGCCCGCAAGCGGACACGGAGAGCGGGTGGGGGGGCACTAGTGGCCCCACCTCTTTCAGGGACCTTCCGTCACCCCAGCCCCCCTCTGCCACCAGAACCCTGCCCTCCATAGGGTGTCCCTGCAGGGGCCCTGCTCCCAATTCTGGGGCTTCCCCTGAGCCCCTGTCCCTGGAGCGGCCACCCCTGAATCCCCCCGTCCTGCTGCTCCCTCTGCCCCTGGAGCGCCCACCCCCGAGTCCCCCCCTCCTGCTGCTCCCTCCGCCCCTGGAGCGCCCACCCCCGATTCGCCCCTCCTGCTGCTTCCTCCGCCCCTGGAGCGCCCACCCTCGAGTCTCCCCCTTCCTGCTGCTTCCTCCACCCCTGGAGCCCCCACCCTCGAGTCCCCCCCCTCCTGCTGCTTCCTCTCCCCCTGGAGCACCCACCCTCGAGTCCCCCCCTTCCTGCTGCTTCCTCCGCCCCTGGAGCGCCCACCTCCGAGTCCCCCCCGCCTGCTGCTCCCTCCGCCCCTGCAGCGCCCACCCCCGAGTCCCCCCTCCTGCTGCTCCCTCTGCCCCTGGATCGCCCGCCGCCCGAGTCCCCCCCTCCTGCTGCTTCCTCCGCCCCTGGAGCGCCCACCCCCGAGTCCCCCCTTCCTGCTGCTCCCTCCGCCCCTGGAGCGCCCACCCCCGAGTCCCTCCCTCCTGCTTCTCCCTCCGCCCCTGGAGCGCCCACCCCCGAGTTCCCCCTCCTGCTGCTTCCTCCGCCCCTGGAGCGCCCACCCCCGAGTCCCAACCTCCTGCTGCTCCCTCCGCCCCTGGAGCGCCCACCCCCGAGTCCCCCCCTCCTGCTGCTCCCTCCGCCCCTGCAGCGCCCACCCCCGAGTCCCAACCTCCTGCTGCTTCCTCCGCCCCTGGAGCGCCCACCCCCGAGTCCCCCCTCCTGCTGCTTCCTCCGCCCCTGGAGCGCCCACCCCCGAGTCCCCCCTCCTGCTGCTCCCTCTGCTACTGGAGCACCCACTCCCGAGTCCCCCCCTCCTTCTGCTTCCTCCGCCCCTGGAGTGCCCACCCCCCGAATCCCCCCCCTCCTGCTGCTCCCTCCGCCCCTGGAGCGCCCACCCCTGAGTCCCCCCCTCCTGCTGCTCCCTCCGCCCCTGGAGCGCCCACCCCCGAGTCCCAACCTCCTGCTGCTCCCTCCGCCCCTGGAGCGCCCACCCCCCGAGTCCCCCCCTCCTGCTGCTTCCTCCGCCCCTGGAGCGCCCACCCCCCGAGTCTCCCCCTCCTGCTGCTCCCTCTGCCCCTGGAGCGCCCACCCCCGAGTCCCCCCTCCTGCTGCTTCCTCCGCCCCTGGAGCGCCCACCCCCCGAGTCCCCCCCTCCTGCTGCTCCCTCTGCCCCTGGAGCGCCCACCCCCGAGTCCCCCCCCCCCCTCCTGCTGCTCCCTCTGCCCCTGGAGCGCCCACCCTCGAGTCCCCCCCCCCCTGCTGCTTCCTCTGCCCCTGGAGCGCCCACCCCCGAGTCCCTCTCTCCTGCTGCTTCCTCCGCCCCTGGAGCGCCCACCCCCGAGTCCCCCCTCCTGCTGCTTCCTCCGCCCCTGGAGCGCCCACCCCCGAGTCCCCCCCTCCTGCTGCTTCCTCCGCCCCTGGAGCGCCCACCCCCGAGTGCCCCCCTCCTGCTGCTTCCTCCGCCCCTGGAGCCCGCCAGCGCGCCCGGCGCTCCCCGTAGGCCAGACAATTAGGGGAGCGCCCCCGCCATAAGGCCGCCGTTATTGTGCAGATCCTGCCCTGGCCCCTCTTGTGGAGAGTGCGACCCCCTGCAGCCCAGCTCCGTGGCAAGCCAGAAACCAGAGCCAGGCAGCGCTCGGTACAGTCTGGTCTGGCTGCCGCCGTGGGGGGAGCGGACCCTTCTCACTGTCACATCCCCCTTCCCCCGCGCGTCACTACCAACCATAACCCCAAATCACAGCAAGAAACGTAAAGAAAAGCTCGCGAGACAGAAGCCCCAGGAAAAGCTCGCGCCACGCACCGCAGCACGGCGGATAGAGAACAGTCCGGTTCTGTCGTTGCACCGCCGGGCCAGGGGAGAGCGCGAACGCAGTCCCCCACTACCACAAATTATGCAGTCGAGTTTCCCGCATTTGGGGAAATCGCAGGGGTCAGCACACCCGCAGTGCAATGGATGAGCCTCACCCTGGGAAAACCACCTTCGTGATCATGGTATCTCCCCTGCCAGGTAAGTATGAGCTGCTCGGCCCCGGACACCGCCCGCCCTCGCTCGCCCCGCACTCTCAACACACGGTGGGGCCCGACTCGGACCGACCGCCGGCCCCGCCCACGCCGGCCCCGCCCGCCGCCAGCTGCTCCGACGGGTCCCGGGCTCGGACCCTTCTCGCCGCCGAGCCCCGCACGGTCAGTTGGGGCCCTGGTCGGCAGCCTGCTCCCGTTCCCGCAATGCTCCGCTCTCATGGAAATCTGCATACGTGCTCACGCGGCCCCGCCCCTGCCCTGGGCAGCCCCAGCTGTTCCGCGGCGCGAGCTCCGGCCAGGTCCCGGGGCTGAGCCCGGTGTGCAGGGGCTGCAGCTGGGGAGGGGGCGGGGCGCGGGAGCCCTTGTAGAGCCGCCTGCTGATGGGGGGGGGGCACAATTTAAAGGGCCCCCCACGCCCGTGTGCGGCTCCCCCGGGGCCCAGCGCTGCTGAGCTCAGAGCCCAGCGCCGGGCCCCTCCCTGTACAGCCCCCAGCCCAGCCTGGGTGTGACACATATCACCCCCCCGGCAGGGTGTGTGGGGCCCCTGTGCCCAGCACGGGGTCTGTGTGGGAAGGGCCCTGCCCTTGTACAGCCCCCTGCACGCACCCGGGTGTGACACATATCACCCCCCCCCAGCAGGGTGTGTGGGGCCCCTGTGCCCAGCACGGGGTCTGTGTGGGAAGGGCCCTGCCCTTGTACAGCCCCCTGCACGCACCCGGGTGTGACACATATCACCCCCCCCCCAGCAGGGTGTGTGGGGCCCCTGTGCCCAGCACGGGGTCTGTGTGGGAAGGGCCCTGCCCCTGTACAGCCCCGTGCACATGCCCGAGTGTGACACATATCACCCCCCTGGCAGGGTCTGTGGGGCCCTGTGCCCAGCACAGGGTCTGTGTGGGAAGGGCCCTACCCCTGTACAGCCCCGTGCACACGGCCGGGTGTGACACATATCACCCCCCCGGCAGGATCTGTGGGGTCCCTGTGCCAGCACAGGTCTGTGTGGGAAGGGCCCTGCCCCTGTACAGCCCCCTGCACACTCCGGGTGTGACACATATCACTCCCCCCAGCAGGATCTGTGGGGTCCCTGTGCCCAGCGTGGGGTCTGTGTGGGAAGGGCCCTGCCCCTGTATAGCCCCCTGCATACACCCGGGTGTGACACATCCGCCCCCTTCCCCCTGGCAGGGTCTGTGGGGCCCCTGCGCCCAGCACGGGGTCTGTGTGGGAAGGGCCCCACCCCTGTACAGCCCCCTGCATATACCCGGGTGTGACACATATTGCGCCCCCCCCCCCTCCCGCCCCGGCAGGGTCTGTGGGCCCCTTGGCCTGCAGGATGCTCTGTGTGTGTCTGTGTGTGATTGTGTTCTGCCCCAGGGGGGTCCCCACAACTCCCCAGGGAACTAACCACCATGCAGGGAACCCAGTGAGTCCCTGGGGCTGTGACCAGCCTGGCACTCGCCCTTACCCCCGGCCAGGCTGTTGAGTGCCAAGAGCCCAGCAGCAGCCCGTGAGCCCGTGGTGCTGCCAGAGGTTCCTCCCCACCCCTTCCACCTGTGGGGAGCTGGGTCAGGGCCCAAGAACCCTTTTTTTGGGGGGCCCCAACTGTGCACACAGGCCCCTTTGGCCCAGTGGCTAATCCCCCCGTGGGTGCTGTCAGGGCTCCGCTGGTGTTCGGGGGGGCAGACTTCAGGCTTCCAGCCTCCATCGGCCTCCAGCCCAGCCCAGCTGGGCCTGCCCCAGTTCTGAACAGGGTCAGACTAGAAGGTCACAAGGGTCCTTTCCAGCCTGGGGATCCAGGAGTCCGAAAGGGGCATCTGGGGCAGGAGGCGTCTGGGGCAGGAGCCAGCTTTTCCCGGACAGGGGCAGCACCTTCATTCCAGGGGCTATCCACTGGGCAGCGCCCTTGCACCATCCGCTGGGCCCCCCTCTGCCCAGGGGTCTGTGCCCCTCACCTGCACGGTGGCTTCCGAGGGGCCAAGGGGCTCAGGCAGAGACAGCACCAAAAGAGTTAAATTAACCCAACCCGCCTGGCATCTCCCCTGCTTCCCTTCGCTCCTGCCCTGTCCGTGCCTGACCCTGGCCCAGCTGCGGCTGCTGGGACCCTGTGTCCCCTCCTCTCCCCACTACACTCGGGGAAGGGGGCAGCTGAGCCCGATGCTGCCTGGTCCCTTGCCTGGGGGTGCCCCCCAGGGTGATGAGCAGCATCCGGGGGCTGGTGCTCGGAGCTGGGCAGAGAAGGTCTTGGTCTGGGTGGGTCTCCCTGGCTCCTTCCCTGTGGAGCAGCCCTGGGGGCTGGCTGGGTCCCGGGGGCTGGGGCTCTGCTGGTGACATTGAGGATGCTGAGAACCCACTTGACTCATTGCACGGAGCCCGAAGGTGAGCAGAGGCTGTGATGGAGTAGGGGCTGTCTGTGTGGGGATGGGAGAGCAGGGGAGGACTTTAGGGGATGGACGCCTGTAACCTGAGCTAGGTAAAGGAGGGGAAAGGTCAACTCCTTGGCCCGGGAAGGGGGACAAAGGAAGGGGCTGGCAGGAGGGAAGTGATTTTTCAGTTTGTGTTTGGGGCTGTGTGGCGGAATTCAGGGTATCCTAGCTGGGATCCAAGCACCCTGAACCCCCAGAAGGACTGGATGGAGGGGTCCTGACTGTGCCTGCAAGCTCTGCTGTAACCTGCGTTCCTGTTGTCCAATAAACCTTCTGTTTTACTGGCTGGCTAAAAGTCACTGTGGGGTCCAGGAATAGGGGTGCAGGGCCGGACTCCCCCAGACTCCGTGACAACTGGTGGCAGTGGTGGGAGATACTGCACCCCGCGGACGGCGCTTCCTGCAGTAAGTGACTGGGGAGCAGTAAAACGAAGGGGTGATTAACCCCTGGGAGTGTGTGCCCAGTGAGAAGGACTTTGCAGTAACAGGGTCCCCCGGGGGATTGCAGCGAGCGGTCCCAGGGGTGGAGGAGTCTGCAGCTCGACCCTGGCAGAGAGGTGGTGACCTCAAGAAGGGCTGGTGCACTAGGGGTCCCCTGGAAACCGTGGGGAGCGGCGAGCACCCCGGCCTGTGAGTGGCCAGCAGGAAGATGTACGCCAAGCTGCGCAAGTGTGACCTGCTGGAGCTGTGCAAGCAGAGAGGGCTGCGCAGGGGGAGGCTGACCAAGGACCAGCTGATTGCCCGGCTGGAGGAGGGAGACCGGAGCCCTGTCTCTGAGGGAAGCAGCCTGGCAGATGCACCAGTGTCTGTCCCCGCTGGGAGTGGTCAGCCGGCAGCTGAGGGCTTCCCGAGACCCCCCCCTTCCTAGGCCTAGGGGAAGGGCGGGGAGGAGCCCAGCGAATACCGAGGGCACCGTGACCCCCCCGGCCAGCAGGGGATCCTCCCGGCGACGCTCGACATCCACGGAGCAAATGCGGCTGGAATATAAAAGGGAGCTGAGATAGGAGGAGCTCAAGTTAAAGAGGCAAGAGCTGGAGGAGAAGGTGAACCAGCGTAAGCATGAGGAGAACCAGCGTAAGCATGAGGAGAACCAGCGCCAGCGTGAGCTGGAGGAGAAGGAGAAACAGCGTAAACATGAGCTGGACCTGGCCCAGCTGAGGAGCCGTGAGGCCCCGGCTGCGGTGAGTGAGGGGGGACCCAAGCCTACAAAGAGCTTTGATAAGCACTTGCTGCCCCGGCGTAAGGAGGGGGAGGACATAGATACCTTCCTGACAGCCTTTGAGAATGCCTGCGAGCTGCACAGGGTTGGCCCTGCAGACAGGATCTCATTTCTCACCCCCTTACTGGACTCCACAGCCATGGAGGTGTACAGCCGACTGAAAGGGGCGGAGGCGGGGGACTACGAACTGTTCAAACAGGCCCTGCTCCGCGAGTTTGGGCTGACTCCTGAGATGTACCGGAAAAAGTTCCGGAGTCAGCGTAAAACCCATGAGGTCACATACCTACAACTGGTCAACCGGGCCCAGGGGTATGCCCGCAAGTGAACAGCTGGGGCCCAAACTAAAGAGGACCTGCTTGACCTATTCATACTGGAGCACCTGTATGAGCAGTGCCCGTCTGACCTGAGGCTGTGGTTGAGGGACCAGAAGCCGGAGAATCCGCAGCACGCAGGCCAACTTGCCGACCAATTTGTGGACAGTCGGGCAGGGGATGGCAGGGAGGAGTCTCGAAGGAGCAGGCCTGCCTCAACGCAGAGAGAGAGTCATCAGGGGACCGCCCAGCGGGGGCCTATGGAGAACCCCCCCCAAAAGGGGAACATCCAGCGTCAGGTCCCTCCGACCCACTCAAGGGGACCCACGAGACATGGGCTGCTATCACTGTGGCCAACGAGGCCACATACGGGCCCAGTGCCCCAAGCTCAGGGACAGACCAAGCAGACCCAACCCGCAGAGGGTGGACTGGGTAAAAACCCAATCGGAGGAGAGGCTACATTCCCAGGAAAGAGGGGTTGGCAACATACCACCTGTAAAGGAGGGAGGAGGTCCCCAGGTCAGCTCCTCTGGGGGGCTGGATGCTCCAGGCTCCGGGTTTTTGGTTTACTGGGTGGGCGTGGGGCTGCCCCTCCGGAAAGAGTGCCTTGTGTCCCTGGAGGTAGATGGGAGGGAGGTCACTGGGTACTGGGACACGGGCGCAGAGGTGACTCTTGCCCGGCCCGAGGTGGTGGCCTCAGATCAGATGGTGCCCGACACCTACCTGACCCTAATGGGCGTGGGCGGGACCCCATTCAAGGTGCCCGTGGCAAGAGTACATCTGAAGTGGGAGGCCAAGGAGGGCCCCAAGGACGTGGGGGTACACCCACATTTGCCCACAGACGTGTTAATGGGAGGGGACCTCAAGGACTGGCCTAGTAACACCCAGAGTGCCCTGGTCGTGACTCGTAGTCAGAGTCAGCAAAGGGCACTGCACCCTGACAACGGGCAAGGTACTCGGCCCGAGGTGCAGGACCCTAACCCGGGGGGTGGGGAACGCCCAGGGGCACGGCTCAGAGAGGCTGCGGCCTCAGACCCCGCCAGCAAGAGAGAGCTGGTCCCCATCCCTGTCCCAGCTGCTGAGTTCCAGGCCGAGTTGCAGAAAGATCCCTCCTTGCGGAGGCCAAGGGACCTGGCTAACCTTAGTGCGGTACAGACCATGAGGAGAGGTTGCAAGAAGAGGTTCCTGTGGGAGAAGGGGTTCCTGTACCGAGAATGGGCTCCCCCAGGAGAGGTAGAGTCATGGGGGATCAGGAGGCAGCTGGTGGTTCCCCAGAAGTTTCACCACAAGCTGCTGTACCTGGCCCATGACATCCCTCTCGCAGGGCACCAGGGAATCCGGTGCACCAGGCAGAGGCTGCTACAGAACTTTTACTGGCCTGGGGTCTTTACCCATGTCCGACAGTACTGCCAATCCTGTGACCCCTCCCAGAGGGTGGGGAAGGCCCGGGACAAGGGGAAAGCTGCTTTGAGGTCTTTACCCATCATAGAAGAACCTTTCCAGAAGGTGGCCATGGACATAGTGGGATCTCTCAGCAAGACGACCCGGTCAGGGAAGAAATACATTCTGGTGGTGGTAAATTTTGCCACTCGCTACCCCAAGGCAGTGGCCTTGTCCTCTATCGAAGCAAACACAGTGGCAGATGCGCTGCTGACAATTTTCAGCCGGGTGGGGTTCCCCAAGGAGGTCTTAACAGATGAGGGGTCCAACTTCATGTCGGCCCTGCTCTGGTCCTTATGGCAGAAATGTGGGGTCCAGCACAACTGGGCCTCAGCATATCACCCCCAGTCCAACGGGCTGGTGGAAAGGTTCAATGGGACGCTGAAGATGATGCTAAAAACATTTATGAACCAGCATCCGCAGGACTGGGACAAGTACTTACCTCACCTGCTGTTCGCGTACAGGGAGGTACCCCAGGAATCTACCGGGTTTTCACCTTTCGAACTGTTGTATGGAAGGCGGGTAAGGGGGCCCCTAGACCTGATGAGGGACGAATGGGAGGGGAAGGCCACTCCCGAGGGAGAATCAGTGGTGGAGTATGTCCTGACCTTCCGGGAAAGACTGGCTGAGCTCATGGGCCTGGGCAAGGAGAATCTGGCCAGAGCCCAGAGGAAGCAGAAGGTCTGGTATGACCGCACGGCACGGGCCCGGGCCTTTGCCACCGGGGATCAGGTGATGGTTCTCATCCCCGTGAGGAAGAACAAACTCCAGGCTGCCTGGGAAGGGCCCTTCAAGGTTATCAAGCAACTGAATGAGGTAAACTATGTGGTGGAGCTGTCAAACCGGGCACATCACCGGCGGGTGTACCATGTGAACATGATGAAACCATACTATGACAGGGGAATGTGGTGTTGGCCGTGTGTGGACATTGGGAGGGGCAGGGAAATGACTGCTTAGTGGATCTATTCCCTGGGACAAAAGCCGGTTCCCCCCTGGAGGCGATTCCCCTCTCTGATCAGCTGACCCTGGCCCAGCACGCGGAGATCAGAGGGGTGGTGCATCTGTACCGACAGCTGTTTTCCAACCAGCCTGGACGCACTAATTTGACTGTCCACAGGGTGGAGACCAGGTCACATCCCCCTATAAGATGCTCCCCTTTTTGGGTCACTGGTAAAACTGCCCAGGATCTGGAAAGAGAGGTCAGGGACATGCTGGCTTTGGGGGTGATCCAACAGTCTTCCAGCCCTTGGGCCTCGCCAGTGGTGCTGGTCCCCAAGAAGGATGGGTCAATCTGGTTCTGTGTGGACTATCGAAAGCTCAATGCCATCACCGTATCTGATGCCTACCCCATGCCCAGGCCTGACGAGCTCCTAGACAAGCTGGGAGGTGCTCGGTACCTCACCACCATGGATCTTACCAAGGGCTACTGGCAAGTGCCGCTGGACGCAGATGCCAGGCTGAAATCGGCCTTTATCACCCCTCTGGGGCTCTACGAGTTTCTGACCCTGCCCTTTGGCCTCAAGGGAGCGCCGGCCACCTTCCAGCGCCTGGTGGATCAGCTACTGAGGGGGATGGAGAGTTTTGCCGTGGCCTATATTGACGACATCTGCGTCTTCAGTCAGACCTGGGAGGACCACGTGTCCCAGGTTACACAAGTCCTGGACCGACTCTGGGAGGCTGGGTTAACCGTAAAGGCTGAGAAGTGCAAGGTGGGGATGGCTGAAGTATCTTACCTGGGCCATCGGGTGGGGAGCAGCTGCCTGAAGCTGGAACCAGCCAAGGGGCAGGTGATCAGAGACTGGCCTGCTCCCCAAACCAAAAAGCAGGTCCAGGCCTTTATTGGGATGGCGGGGGACTATCGAAGGTTCGTGCCCCACTTTAGTGCCGTAGCCGGCCCCATCACTGAACTGTGCAAAAAGGGAAAGCCAAACAAGGTGATCTGGACCAAGCAGTGCCAGGAGGTTTTCCAGGCGCTGAAGGAGGCTCTGGTTAGTGGCCCAGTTCTGGCAAACCCAGATTTTGACAAACCCTTTATGGTGTTCACCAACGCCTCAGACACGGGACTGGGGGCGGTGTTAATGCAGGAGGATGAAAAGGGAGAGAGACACCCCATCGTGTACCTGAGCAAGAAGTTGCTATCCCGGGAGCAGAACTATGCGGCCATCGAGAAGGAATGCCTGGCCATGGTGTGGGCCCTTAAGAAACTGGAGCCATATCTCTTTGGGTGACACTTCACCGTGTACACCGACCACTCTCCCCTGACCTGACTCCACCAGATGAAAGGAGCCAACGCCAAGCTCCTGAGGTGGAGCCTGTTCCTGCAGGACTATGACATGGACGTGGTCCATGTGAAGGGAAGTGCCAACCTGATAGCGGACGCGTTGTCCCGGAGAGGGGGCCGTGAACTTCCCCAGGTCACTGGGCAGAGTGACCCCGCTCAGTTCAGTTCCGAAGGGGGGAGAGATGTGATGGAGTAGGGGCTGTCTGTGTGGGGAATGGGAGAGCAGGGGAGGACTTTAGAGGATGGACGATACCAGAGCCTGTAACCTGAGCTAGGTAAGGGAGGGGAAAGGTCAACACCTTTGCCCGGGAAGGGAGACAAAGAAAGGGGCTGGCAGGAGGGAAGTAGTTTTTCAGTTTGGGTTTGGGGCTGTGTGGGCGGAATTCAGGGTATCCTAGCTGGGATCCAAGCACCCTGAAAGCCCAGAAGGACTGGATGGAGGGGTCCTGACTGTGCCTGCAAGCTGTGCTGTAACCTGCGTTCCTGTTGTCCAATAAACCTTCTGTTTTACTGGCTGGCTAAAAGTCACTGCGGGGTCCAGGAAGAGGAGTGCAGGGCCGGACTCCCCCACACTCCGTGACAGAGGCCCCCACACTGGGACAGTGGGGATCGAGATCAAGTGGCTGAAGAACGGGCAGGAGCAGATGGCCGGGGTGGTGGCCACAGAGCTGCTCCAGAACGGAGACTGGACCTTCCAGATCCTGGTGATGCTGGAGATGAGCCCCCGGCGCGGGGACGTCTACACCTGCCAGGTGAAGCACATCAGCCTGCGGGACCCCTTCACCGTGCACTGGGGTAAGAGCCTCTGAGTGTGGGGCAGCCCCTGAGCCCCTAGGGGCAGCCCTCAGGGGATGGGCTGGGTTAGAGCCCCTGGGGACAGAGCGCAGGGACATTATTACAAAGGCAAAGAGAGGCCGGGCTCAGCCAAAACCACCTGTGCTCCTGTTTTCACAGTGGCGCAGTCTGACTCTGCCAGGAGCAAGATGCTGATGAGAGTCGGCGCCTTCGTGCTGGGGCTGATCTTCCTGGCGCCAGGACTCCTCACCTGCCCCAGGACTAAGAAAGGTGATGGCTCCGGGATGGGGCCAGTGGCCCAGGAAACAAGTCCCCAGTGAGGCCATAACACAGTGTCACTGGAGGGTTTCACTCGAATTTTGATTCACCACAATTGACTTTAGCTTCCCCTTCTGGCACAAAGGAAGTGTTCCAGCGACCGAGAAACTTCCTGCCCCTCTCTCAGCCCACGCCCAAGAAGTGTGGGGCTAATCCCAGCCCCTGGTTCCCCATGAACCTGAGTCAGACCATTCAGAGTCTGAGCTACAGATGTCCCTCTTGCCTCCCCACCAGGTCTCCTCGCTAGTCCCACACACTCCTGGACCGTCAGGGAGTTGCAGACACAGTGTGAAGTGCCTGAAAATCAGTCAGTGCCCCTCTAGTTACGAAACAAATCCACTTCCCCTCTTCAAAATCAAACTCACTTGAGAAACGCAGCAGAAATGGATGAACTCCTGACCCTGAATTCTGACACTTACTTATGCTACTCTCCAAGCTGCTTCCCTTTTTGCTAAAGCATGAAAAAAACATGTAACAACGTGCAGGACAAAATGCAGCCCAGCAGCCTTGGCGGATGGGGATCCCCGGAACGGGCCCTAGTTACCAGCAGGTTCCGAGGAGCGGTGCTGCGGGCTGGGTACAACACAGGTTCCTTAGACAAAACAGGAGAGCAGACATGGGGAAGCCCCTTCTTTACTCAGCTTTAGGGAGCCATTGTTCCTCGCTCACTCCCATTGGCTTCTCCTGCTCCCTCTCTAACTGGTGAGGGACTGGTCACACAGGTCACTGCCAACATCAGCCACCTGCTCACCGATAACCCTGTCCGTAGAGTAAAACACTCTAGACAGAGTCCTGCCTATGGGCACATTTTGCTTCTGCGCAGGTTGTGTGAGCCAGGTCTGAATGAGCTCTCCCCTGGCACCTAGACTTCAGGACCAGCCATGTTTGCATTAACACACCTGCCTCGGTATCCAGCAGGCAGAGCAGCCTTGCCAAGGTGATCAGGTCTGGCTGGTGAAAGTAACTGAAATCCTGTCCAGGGGGACACCTTACCCTAAATTCTCAATTACCGAGGGACAAGCTACACGCACTGCTGCATTTCCTTTCCACAAGCCACTCTTAGCATAACTTCTTAGGAGTGATGTACCCAAAGAGCTGGGTGCTGATGTTCAAATGCACGAACCTTAATTGGGATATTGCAGATTATATGTTTTATGACTTTTAAACCAAACTTTGTACATTTGATTAATTTAAGCACCACACCCAGATGTATACACACTCTTTCCTTAACCTGTCTATGAGATAATCATAGCATTAGCTTTAATAAAAACAATTACATCTGAATGCAGGGGTTGTGCAATGTTGTTATCCATAAGTAAAGGGCAGCAGATCTGTGCTTAGCAGACCTGGCACTGCACTCGCTGAGCAGGCTGTGGGGGTGCCAAATCCTTGTGGGACAGGAAAGAGGGTGGGAGTGGAGGTTCTATCCAGTGGGGGGGATTCTGTCTAAGACCAACTCTGCACTAGAAATGACTTGGAACTAATCCACGCTCCTGAGCGACGTCATTATACTGAGCTAAGTGTTGATGTAGAGGCAGTGCTGTGTGTCACAGAGTGTCGGGGAGTCCGGGCCCTGCACCCCTCTTCCTGGGACTCACAGTGACTCTCAGCCAGCCAGTAAAACAGAAGGTTTATTGGACAATAGGAACACAGACTACAGCCGAACTTGTAGGCACAACCAGGACCCCTCAGTCAAGTCCTTCTGGGGGTTCAGGGAGCTTAGACCCCAGCTTGGGGTTCCCTGCGTTCCACCACCCAACCCAAACTGAAACTAAAAAAATTCCTGTCCTCGCTTTCTCCCCCTCCCCTCTGCTCCTCCTCCTTTTGTTCAGTCTTCCGGGCAGGTGTCACTTCTCCCACCCCACTCCTGGCTCAGGTTACAGCTCAGGGAGCTTCCTTCTCATCCCCAGTGTAAATCCCCTGCTCCCTGCTCCGTCACACTGTGTTGGGACTGTTTAAATGTGTTAAATTAGCTGTTTTAATAGTGTGTCTAAGGTAAAGGTTATGTAAGTCACTGGCTTTAATGAAATCCAATATGGAGTATATCATCTTGGACTCCATCTTTGTAAGCAGACTTGTTTACTGTTAAAGACACTGGATTTCCCTGGCTCAAACCAGACTGAACCAGTTTTTCCCGCCAAAACCAACCCCCAACACCCTATTCCCTCAGAACGTTTCCCATCTGGGTGGGGGCTCGAGGGGGTTCTGGGCTGTATTGTTAAGGGGAACCCCTAGATGTGGAACCTGGTTGTCTTGCTGCCGACTCCACCAGAGCAAGGGCATGCAATGAGAGGCCGTCAGAGCCTCCAGCACAGGGGTCGGCCAGGACAATGTTGCAGCCACCATGCCAGACTGGAGCAGGACACCTGGGTTCTGTCCAGCTCTGCTGCAGCTTCACTGGGACCTCGGGCAGGTCACGACACCTCCCCATTTCCTTCTCTCTGCAACAGGGGCTATTGGTCTTGGCTTGCCTGGCTGGCGGTTAACTGTCAGCGCAAACATGAAACCGCGTGAGGAAATGGTGAGAAACCAGAATGTGCACGGCCCTGGTGCTAACAAGTGATACTGCAGAACTAACCAGCCTGTGTTGTCTTATTGGCACTAACAGCCAGGGACCGAACACGCTGGTGTGTTACAGGAGGGTCATTTGTGTGCTGCCTCCGAGCTCCAATGTCGACCCTAAACCACACAGGACAAAATAACAAAGCCCCTGCTGCAAAAGCAGACAAGCCCCAGCATCAGCATTGCAGAGCACACGCGCTACAACAACCGCAGGCAAAACGGTGTGAAACCCATTGCAGTCACCTCGCTGCGCTCTCAGGGGGCTGCTCCCCCATGTCTCCAGCTGTCTTGCCGTGCAGGGACCCGCTGTGCCTGCTCCACAGCGGAGATCAGGGGCGGCTCTAGGCATTTTGCCGCCCCAAGCACGGCAGGCAGGCTGCCTTTGGCGGCAGCCTGCGGGAGGTCTGCCGAAGCCGTGGGACCCGTGGACCCTCCGCAGACATGTCGCTGAAGGCAACTTGCCTGCCGCCCTCGCGGTGACTGGCAGAGCACCCTCCGCGGCTTGCAGCCCCAGGCACGCGCTTGGCATGCTGGGCCTGGAGCCGCCCCTGGCAGAGATACAGGGCCGGTACGTGGCATCCTCCAGCAGGACATGTGGGGTCTGTCTGCGGCTGCCCAGCCTCCTTCCCTCCAGGGCGCTGGCTCAACAGTTTTGGGTCCCACCCCAGATTTGAGTTCTGGATACCTGCCTAGTTTGCCTATGTACAAATCTGGTCCTATGTGGGAGTGGGGCACTGTCCCCGGGCAGTCAGGGCTCCTAGGGGCTGGGCTGCAGGGAGCAGGGGGCTCTGCCCGGGCAGTCAGGGCCCCAGGGTGGCACTAGGGGCTGGGCTGGAGGCGGTGGGGTGGGGGCAGCAGGGGGCTCTCCCCAGGCAGTCAGGGCTCCCCATTGCCCCAGGGCGGTGCTAGGGGCTGGGCTGCAGGGGGTGGGGAGGGGGCAGCAGGGGGCTCTGCCCGGGCAGTCAGGGCTCCCCATTGCCCCAGGGCAGCGCTAGGGGCTGGGCTGCAGGGAGCAGGGGGCTCTGCCCGGGCAGTCAGGGCCCCAGGGTGGCACTAGGGGCTGGGCTGCAGGGGGTGGGGGCATCAAGGGGCTCTGCCCAGGCGGTCAGGGCTCCCCATTGCCCCAGGGCGGTGCTAGGGGCTGGGCTGCAGGGGGTGGGGAGGGGGCAGCAGGGGGCTCTGCCCAGGCAGTCAGGGCTCCCCATTGCCCCAGGGCAGTGCTAGGGGCTGGGCTGCAGGGGGTGGGGAGGGGGCAGCAGGGGGCTCTGCCCGGGCAGTCAGGGCTCCCCATTGCCCCAGGGCAGTGCTAGGGGCTGGGCTGCAGGGGGGTGGGGGCAGCAGGGGCTCTGCCCAGGCAGTCAGGGCTCCCCATTGCCCCAGGGCAGCGCTAGGGGCTGGGCTGCAGGGGGTGTGGGCAGCAGGGGCTCTGCCCGGGCAGTCATGGCTCCCCATTGCCCAGGGTGGCACTAGGGGCTGGGCTGGGAGCAGTGATACCCCAGGCTGGAGGAGATGGGGGGGCGTCTCACACACACTGACCCTGGGACAGGGCCTGGTTCTGAGCTTGCTGCCAGGATCCCCCTCCTGCGCTGCCCCCGCTCCCCGACTCACCCTGCCCTGATTGGCTCGGGGCTGGCAGCTGCGGGGACGGAGCTGAGCAGAGACTGACAAAGAGAGAAGTGGGCAGCGAGGCGTGTGCACTAGGTAGGGACGAGCATGTGGGTGACCCCGGGTCCCTCGTCCCGCTGCCCTGACGCCTGCCACAGCCCGGATCCCCCTTCCCTTGCCAGGATGCTGCTCCCTCTGCTGCTCCTCCTCTGGGCATGGGGGGCCCTGGCCGGTAAGTGGGGACCCCCCTGCCCTTTTTTTCCTCCTGGGGCCAATGTGGATGGTGTAATCCTGAAGCCAGGGTGGGCAGCACCATGCTGGGCTCGTGACCCTGGCTGGGGGTGAAGGAGGAGGGGGAGGCGGGTTAGGGGTCCGCAGGGAGATCCTGGAGCCCAAGAGACTCATTCATCTCTCTCCCCACCCACTTTGTTCTCCACTTGTTTCCTGACGCCTCCCCCCAGCCTCCCCTCATCTCCCCCCAGCGTCTCTCACCCTCCGGGTGCTTAAAACCACCGTCTTCCACAACGCCAGCTCCACGGAAGTGGCGGGGGTGGCCCTGCTGGGCGACCTGGAGACCCACTCCCTGGCCTGCAGCACCTGCAAGATCCGCTTCCTGCAGCCCTGGGCCCAGCAGGGCCTGACCCCAAAGCAGTGGCAAGATCTGGAGCTGCTGATCCATCGCTCCCTGGCCGACTTCATCCGTCTGGTGAACAAAGTGGTTCAGGATGAAAGAGGAGGCTGTGAGTATGGAGGGGTTTGAGGGGGTCCCTCCCACTCCCCACCAGAGAGCTGAGAACTGACACACTCACCACAGCCACTGAGTGTATCCTGGCAGGGTGGGTGGAGGGCAGAACAGTCAGTCCCTGGCCCTTAGGGGGATTGAAGCCAACATTCCCTAGAGGGGAAACACCCCATGTCCCATTGTCTACCCCACTGAGCCAGTCCCCCAGCTCTGGGGCCAGACTGTAGCCTGTGCGCCCTGGAGGGGAAAGGCCCCGCGTCCCTGGCCCTTGGCCACGTGTCCCAGCAAAGGAGCGTGTAAGCGGCGCCCGGTGCCACCTGTCCTCCCGAACGTTGAAAACTGACACTCTGCAAACCATGAAACACCCCACACAAGCGCAGGAAATGCAGAGCTAAGATAGTGCCTCCCCCTCCCCCACCCCAACCAGCGCTGCCCCAGGGCATGGGGCAGACCCAGCTCCCCTCTGCTCAGCGGCTCAGTCCAGGGTCTGCGCTGGGTGTCTGGTGCTGGAGCACTAAGGTCCTTGGGGAAGACTCTCTCAGGAACCTCTTAACCAGGGCCGGCGCTTTCATTTAGGCGACTTAGGCAGTCGCCTAGGGCGCCAGCATTATGGAGGGGGCGGCATTTTGCCGGGGGCGGTGGCAGGCGGCTCTGGTGGAGCTGCCGCAGGCATGCCTGCGGACGGACTGCTGATTCAGTGGCTCCGGTGGAGCTGCCACAGGCATGCCTGCGGACGGTCCGCCGGTCCCGCGGCTCCAGTGGACCTGCCGCAGGCATGCCTGTGGCAGCTCCACCGGAGCCGCGAGACCCGCACGCGGGGCGGCGAAATGGCCCGGCGCCTAGGGCGCCAGAAACCCTGGCGCCGGTCCTGCTCTTAACCACCTGCCCCCAAATTTGCACCACAAAGTCTCCTCTGCCCTTTGCTGGGGCAGAGCTAGTTACAGGGCAATCTGCCTGGGCAGGTGCGTTTCACGACAGTGACAGCTGGCCCTGTGATCACAGCTCACAGCCGCAGGGACCCCTCGGTGACAGGGCTTGGACGGATGCTCCTGGGGCTCAGAGGCTGCAGCCTCTCCCATTGAGCAAGTCTGTGACTCGGTGTATCACGCCCTGAGGTGCTGCTGAGGAAAAATCACTCACAGAGGTGTGAACTGCCTGTGTGCAGAAGTGCCACCGCCCGGCGTCCCGCTCCACACACAGAATCAAGGCCCAGGGACTTGTGTAACGTTGTGTTGGGAAGCCAAACGTGTCCTTGCTACCGGTGCAGAGCTGAGCTCAGGGGAGCCCAGGGATGTGTGTTTATTGAGGCTCAGGGCCAGAGTTTTCTCTAGAGCATCTAAACAAATAAAACATTTCAAAGGCAGGTCATTTGGGCGGGGTCTGTATCTCACCAGGTGCTTCAGGCCCCGATGTCTCCCAGCGATTTTCAAGCCAATCTGTCTATCCACATGGACCTTAGAGCACTTTGAAAAATCAGCTTTAAACAGAAACTGCAACGTACCCTGAACTCCAGCCAGGGCCACCCCACGATCCCGCCGCCAACTTGTGCCAAATGTCCTCATCTCACCTGACATTATGTTGTAACCCTGCCCCCCTGGTCTATTTCTGCCCCCCCACGGTGACCTCCAGACGCCCGTCCTCATCCCCCTGCCCTTCCTGTCCCAGACCCCTTTGTTACCCAGGTCTCCTGCAGCTGCGAGCTGCACCCCAACGGCACCTCGAGGCGACTCTGTGACGTTGCGTTGAACGGCGAGGACTTCATCAGCTTCGACATGGACACAGGCAAATGGGTCACTCCGTATGGGGAGAAGCTGGGGAGCTACATCCAGGATCTTGTCAACCGGGATAGGAGCATATCCACCCTGTTTCCGTTTCTCCGGAGAACAATGTGTCTCTACGGGATCAATATCGTTGCCCAGTATGGGAGAGAGTCTCTGGAGAGGCAAGGTGAAGCTGGTCACCACTCCCTGCTCGCTGAGATGCAGCCACCTCTGGGGTGGGGCTCGGGGCTGTTTGTACAGGGCCCCCTTGCCTGGTGTACAAATGCAGCTATAGCTGGAGTGGAGCACAGTAGCTATGTCATAGCCGCACTGCACAGCAGTTTAGGACAGGAAGTGAAGGGGGATCTGTTACTACTGGTAACTGCATAGATAGAATTGGGGTTTGGCCAGAAGAGCAGGGCCAACGCCTGACCCCAGGGAGCGGAGCTGGGCTTGGCTAGTGAGTCCCTGAGGCTCAGGCTGAATCGTCCCCTCTCCCTCGCCCCATCTCTCTCCTTCTGTCTCAGAGCGGCCGGTCGCTGTGGTGTTTGCCCAAGCGCCTTCCCCAGCCGGGACCCCCGCGCTGGTACTGCTGGTTTGCCGGGTCACCGGTTTCTACCCCCGGCCCATCCGCGTGGCCTGGCTGCAGGACGGGGAGGAGGTGACGCCGGGCTGGTGGCTGAACTCCAGCGGGATCCTGCCCAACGCGGACCTGACTTACCAGCTGCGCAGCTCCCTGGCCGTGGGGCCGGGCACCGGGCACAGCTACGCCTGCCGGGTGCAGCACAGCAGCCTGGGGGACCAGAGCCTGCTGATCCCCTGGGGTAGGTGCACATCCCCGGGGGGCGGGGGGCGGTCATGGTCTCTGGGAGCTTTTCCTGCATGTCCCAAGTGGGACAAGGGTGGGCCCAGGCAGTGGGACTGGGGCGCAGGGAAGCAGAGAAGGTGGGTGGGGTGTGTGGAGATGGATCGGGGGAGCAGGATGGAGGAGCTGAGGGGGGACATGACAGGACTGGGATGGAGGGCGAAGGTGGGGGCTGAGGGGAGCACGAATGGGGTGGGGGGAGAGATCTGTGTGGAGTGGGCTGGATGGAGCCAAGAGGGGCAGGGCTGGGGAGGGCTTGGGGTGGTTGGGGAGAGGCGCAGGGGTCTGGAGGGGATCGACAGAGGGGAGCAGCACTGGAGCAGAAGGAGGCTAAGGAGGTGGGACCATGGGGGGAGCAGATGGGACTGCAGGGGAGGCTGGGGGAACAGGTTCCATATTCCTGGGTCCACTCCCCGTGGGTCAAGGATGGGGGCAGCAAAGGGGACTGTGGGGGAAGCTGAGGGAACCGGGTCGAGGGGCAGTGGGTCAGGGGTTGGGGCAGCTGAGGGGACTGTGGGGGAGGCAGAGGGAACAGGGCTGGGGGGCTGAGGGCTATGGGTTGGGGTGGGGGACACAGGGGGGATTGTGGGACAGGTTGAGGGAGCTGGGCTGAGGGGCTGAGGGCTGGGAGGCATGGGGGGACTGTGGGGGAGGCAGAGGGAACAGGGCTGGGGTGAGGAGCTGAGGGCAGTGGGTTGGGTGAGATGATCGGGGGGAGGGGGGACTGCAGGGGAGGCAGAGGGAATAGGCTCAGGGTCAGGGGGCTGAGGGTAGTGGGTTGGGGTGGGGGGCACAGGGGGGACTGCGGGGGAGGCAGAGGGAACAGGGCTGGGGGGCTGAGGGCCAGGGGCTGGGAAGCACCGGGGGAATGCAGGGGAGGCAGAGGGAACAGGGTCCACACTCCTGTCCCCAGTTCCAGCCCGGCACCCCCTGTTTTACAGAGCAGAGCAGGCCCTGGGGCCCCGGCTGGGCCGTGGGCATCACCCTGGGGGTTCTGGCCGTAGCCGCTGTGGCCGTGGTGCTGTGGCGGAGCAGACGCAGGTGAGTCCTCCCCTCTCGGGGGTGGGGGTGGGGGAGCTGTTACACCCCCTAACCCATCCCCTCTGCTCTCTCCTTCCAGGGGCTACCAGGACGTTAGACCAGGGGAGTCCAGCGCCTCAGGGGATGGCACCGGACCAGGTGTGGGGACCACCCCCTCTCCTGGGGACATGGACCTTGGGAATGAATCTGCGCCCGGCTCCAGAGCTGAGGGTCCCGAGGACTGATCTGGTTTGGAGCACTGAGTGATTGGGGCCCAGGCTGGGGGGTTGGGATTTTCCTTCCTAGGGATGTTTGGGGCATGCTGGACATTTGGGAGCTGTCACAGAACGGGAATTTTCTGAACTATTTTAAACGAATAGTGTGTGTGCCTCCATTACCCCAACGTGCTGCCTGGTTAACTAGCTGGCAGGGAAAGGCTGGGTAATCTGCAGGCACCCAGAGGTGACAAATGCCAGCTGTGGGGCCTCGGCCCCATGTCCACGGAGAGTCCGAGAAGGACCTTTGGTACCCAGCAAGTACCGCCCGTGGGTGGCCGACCCCTCAGCAGGAAGCCAGCCGGGTGTGCCCAGTGGGGGAACAAAGGGCTGAGGAGGGGCCAGGTCAGGGGTGTGTGTGTGAAGTGTGGGGGGCTGGAAGCTGGGGCTCTCTCCTGAGCTGGGAAAAGGAGGGGTCAGAGGGCTCTGGGCTGCCCAGGCTGAAACTCTGCTCTGTGCGCTAACCAAGGGCTGTGTACGCTGTGGTGCAGCCAGCTAACAAACCCTTCCGCTGCCCCTCGTTGCTGAGTCCCTGCAGATGTTGTCGGCAGGGCAGCGCGCCCTTTGGGTGCCCAAGTCTCTCTGTGTCCTTGCAGTAGTAGGATGTTACGGCTGTACTTTGTATGAGTTAGAATGAAGGATAACGAATAAATAATGTAGGAAGTGTTACAGGGACTGGTGCAGGATTTCCCCACATTCTGCCAGCCACCCTTTCTGAAATGGGCCTAAGGGGCCATTGGTAGAGATGCAGCAGCCAGAATCTGTGTCTGGGATGATTTCAAGGCAGGGACAGACCTTTAGGGTCACCACGTTGTTGTAGGTTTAGCATTTTGAAATCAGTAGATGAATGCAATGATTGTTTTCTCCTGCACTGCAATTGGATGTTCCTGTTCCAACGCTCTGTGTAAAGCGATCCTGTGTTGTGTGTGAATGAGGCATGGGTGTGTTAGAGGATAAGTGGATAGAGGATGAGAAGAACAATTGAAGAAAACAAGCACTTGTCAAAGGACAATTCAGTACGACGGTGCAGAACTCGCTGGTCCCAATGAAGGAAGATCATTGTATAACCAGGAGGCCTTGCCATGAAACTTTGGGTTCGTCCTGCCAAGACTTCCCCAGAGCATCGTGTCTCAACCGACGGGACCCGCCTCCTCCCTACCCACAATCAAGCCAGCTCGGCACTAGATTGATCCGGACTCTGGACTGGTCACGTAACATCGACTGGCGGGACAGTGCGTGTGTGATTGGATGCATATGCTAATTGTTGTATTTCCAATAAATGCGGCATGTTGCCTTTTCCCCGGAAAAGATCCCGTGTGCTTCTTATAAGCAAAACATCCCACTCAGGTGGACTCACTGCAGGGAGCCCTTGGCGTGAAGCAGGGTGCTGACGGCTCCGAGGTTCGGTTCCAGGAGGTGATGAAGTCACGACACTTGCCCTAGTCAGAGAGTGACACACTAAGTGAGTCTGGCACCCTGAAGTAGCCCACTCAGAGACATCGCTCTCCTAGGGCTGCCAGCTCCAATCGGCTGTTTGGGGGATGGAGTGGGAATGGTCTGTAATATTTTGTATGAATACTGTGTGTGCCTCAGTTTCCCCTACACGCTGCATTGTTGACTAGGTGGTGGGGGGAAGGCTGTTTACTCTTTGCAGAGGCCCAACGGCCCAGAGCATGTCGACTTCCTGCCTCTCAGCCAGGGAGCTGCGCCCCATTCCCCTGGCCACAAACATGGACTGAGGAGGGGCCGGGTGGGGGTGAGCTCACCCGAGAACTACAGACAAAAGGGAGACAGGGGACAGCGGCCCAGACTGGGAGCCAAGGGGTCCACATAACTTGGCTGGGGCTGGGAGACCCCCAAAGGAACTCTGCTGTACCCCATTTCTCTGTGTTGGCCTGAGGGCTTCCTAGGCCGTGTGCCAATCACCCCATAAACCCGCCCGCTGTGACAGGCTGCCTGAGTCCCTGCCCATGCAGGGGGGGGCATCGCCCTCTTTGGGGTACACGTCTCTCGGGGGTGCCCAGCCCAGGGGGACTCGCAGTGTGAAGCCGGGGTGCTAGCGGGGCCAAGGTTTGTCCCAAGGAGGCCAGGGGACCCGGGGGGCGGGGGGCGGTGTCTGACACTCCAAACGGGTCCTCCCAGACCCAGGGCCAAGGCTGGGCCAAGGCATCACACCTGGGAGCTGCCACAGAGGGGTCCAGACTGGAGATAACCCGGGAGCTCAGGGGCTGGTGTTTGAGCCAGGATCCCAGGGGTCAATTCCTGGCCCTGCCAGTGACTCCATGTGTGACCCTGGGCCAGTCACTGACTCCTCTGGGCCTCCCTCCCCAGTTGGGCCCTGGGGACACTGGCCCGGCCCTGCCCCACGGGGTGGGGGGTGAATGCAGCAGAGAGGGGGAGGGGCTCAGAGACTGGGGGGCCTGAAAAGCCCCTTAGGGAGATCGATGGTGGGAGTAGCTGGGAGGCCGAGCTGTGCCTGACCCATGGAGACTGAGCCTCTGCTCTGGTGGTGTGCCTGGGGGGCAGGGCTCAGGCCTGTGGGAAGGGGGAGCTCAGATCTTTTCCCTGAGACGCCAGCCCTGAACCTCTCACTGGGACTAAATTTACAGAGACAAAGCCAAGTGATTCCCCCCTCCCCCGGCCTATCTCCCCAAAACAGCGAGGGGTTGGGGGCAGGAGGCCAAGCAGATGGAGCAGCCCAGGCACTTTGCTGTGTCCTGCTATGGGGCAGTTGGGCCTGCGCTGGCCACGCTCTCCAGCATCATCCCAGCTGCTCTGGGGGCCTCAATGGGGCCATGGCAGGTGCCAGGCGAGTCCTGCAGCCCCAGCCCAGACCTTGCGAGGGAGAAGTCGGGAACTGAGCCCTGCTGGGGCCGGCTCTGCCTGGTGACTGGTGATGCTGCCCAGCCCCGGCGCTGACTGGCCCCTGGCCTGGGGGTGCCCATCCCCAGAGCGATGGGCGTTGTCCCGGGGCTGGTGCTCGGAGCTGCCAACTCCACATGGCAGGAAGTCGCCAGAGACATCCTGAAAAGTCACTAGATGTCGCTATTTAGACATTCAAAACGGCATCAAAAATGTCACTAAACAAAATGTGCAGAGTTCAGCCGAGAATTACCGGAGAGTCGCGGCTGGGCCAGAGGGCACCCGCTGCTGAGCCCGAATGCCGCAGCAATGCTGGGCAGGCCCTGCACAGAGTTCAGCCGAGAATTACAGGAGAGTGGCCGCCGGGCCAGAGGGCACCCGCTGCTGAGCCCGAACGCCGCACCAATGCTGGGCAGGCCCTGCACAGAGTTCAGCCGAGAATTACCGGAGAGTCGCTGCCGGGCCAGAGGGCACCCGCTGCTGAGCCCGAACGCCGCACCAATGCTGGGCAGGCCCTGCACAGAGTTCAGCCGAGAATTACCGGAGAGTCGCTGCCGGGCCAGAGGGCACCCGCTGCTGACCCCGAACGCCGCACCAATGCCGGGCAGGCCCTGCACAGAGTTCAGCCGAGAATTACCGGAGAGTGGCCGCCGGGCCAGAGGGCTCCCCGCTGCCGAGCCCGAACGCCGCACCAATGCCGGGCAGGCCCTGCACAGAGTTCAGCCGAGAATTACCGGAGAGTCGCTGCCGGGCCAGAGGGCACCCCGCTGCCGAGCCCGAACGCCGCACCAATGCCGGGCAGGCCCTGCACAGAGTTCAGCCGAGAATTACCGGAGAGTTGCTGCCGGGCCAGAGGGCACCCGCTGCTGAGCCCGAACGCCGCAGCAATGCTGGGCAGGCCCTGCACAGAGTTTCGTCCCGGGCCCGTTTCCCCGCAGTGAATCTCATGCAGAAGCCAAGGCCCCTGCTCTGGATGTTTGCTACCAGGCTGGCAGTCACTGGAGTTGTCTAGAAACGCTTAGCTCCCATCTGCTCCCTTCCTGCCCTCCCAACCTCCTTCCTGCCCAGATAGCTGAACCCCAGGCAGACAAACGCGCGGCGAACGGACGACGGCGAGAATTGACGGGAAGTTCAGAGAAGGCAGAGTTAGCGCTTGCAGCAAAGCCCCTGGCAATCGCAGGCACACTCTGGGGGGTTGCTGGCTGGGAGCTGAGCCCTAGGATTTAGGGCAGGGGTGACCCACTGGGGGGATTTGATCAGCACAAAGAATAAGCTTTTCTATGGCTGGAGAGACCAAATGACCTCTCCTGAGCAGCGCGGAGCGATTTTCACCGGAGCTTTTCTCAAGGCAACATCTGCTCCGGGGGAAGCAGGTTCACTCTGCCTGGAGCAGCTCATTCCCGCTGGGGCCAAGGGAATCTGGACTGCGCCGCCAGGGAGCGGAGCCCTGAAGGGAGGGCTGGAGGGGCAGCGAATGCCAGGCTAAGAAGTGGGGGGACCCCAGCTCTGCCTCATGTAACCAGGCCAGCCAGAAACCCTTTCCCAGCCCCTACCAGCTGAGAAACACCAATGGAGCTGCCCAGACTATCCAGCCGGAGAGGGGGCACCCAGCATGGCGGCTGCTTTGTGCTCAGCAGCTGGCAGTGTCCTCGGCCCGGCAGGGGGAGCACAAGCTAGTCCCAGGGGTGGCCCAGCAGAGACCCGAGGACTCACCCAACTAGACAGGCCGGCTCCCCCCCCCCCCCCCCGCCCTGGGAGCGGGTTTTGATCAGGTAACATTCCAGCAGCCAAGGGCTCAGAGCTCTGTTGACAAATGGGTTTTCCTGCCTCACCCTCGCCCAGGGCGCGGCGCCTGCACGGATCACGGATGGTTTTTACTAAGCAGAAGATCATAACTTTCCCCCTAAGGGCAGTTGTGGCCTCCCCTCTTCCAGCCTCTCCTGCCGTTAGCTCTAGCTTTTCACCCCCCTGCTCACCCCAGGGAGTCGAGGCTCAGCCCCCCCAGGAGCTAGAGTCAGCCCCAGTCCCGGCCGTCCTGCCCAAGAAGCCTGAGGAAGATGTAGCACCACAGAGGAATGGGTTTCATCAACACTCCTGAGCTGCTGGGGAACGATTTCGTGACTAGACAAACTGGCGACGTCGCTCTCTGACCCCTGTTATTGGCAGGGAAAGTCGCTAGCTCTGTCTCGTGTCACTTGGACACTTAATTCCTCGCTAGAGAAACCGAAAAGTCACTAACTCTGGTGAGAACATTGCTAAGCTGGCAACAGGGTTTACAGAATAGCCCAACACCCGAGGATGAATTTGGGGGAGATTCTCTCTGGAAAAGCAGCGTCTCCTCCAGGGCCAAGTGGGGGAAAGCAAACAGGGGGCTCTCCCTGCACAGTGAGGTCCCCTCGGCCCCAGAACAGCCGCACCTGATATGGGGTCCCTCCCACCAGGCGCCGATTTGCACCCATCACCAACCGGGCATGGTCATTGCATGTCTCTGTTATCCTGAGACCAGTCTGAGACAGCCCAGCGCTGCCCAGCAACCCTACAATAACAACCCAGCCTGTCTATAGCCCCAGCGCTGCCCAGCAGCCCTTCAAGAACAACCCAGTCTGTCTATAGCCCCAGCGCTGCCCAGCAACCCTACAATAACAACCCAGCCTGTCTACAGCCCAGCACTGTCTCTCCCCCCCTCAAACTTCCCCCCCTCCAAGTTCGGGGTGCAAGGGCTGCGGCTGCTGCTGCTGCATGGTAGGGGGTCCTCAGTGGGGTGAGGAGCAGGACTTTGCCCCAGGGCGGCGCTAGGGGCTGTGCTGCAGGAAGTGGGGGGGGGGGCAGCAGGGGGCTCTGCCCGGGCAGTCAGGGCTCCCCATGGCCCCAGGGCGGTGCTAGGGGCTGGGCTGCAGGGGGTGGGGCAGGGGCAGCAGGGGGCTCTGCCTGGGCAGTCAGGGCTCCCCATTGCCCCAGGGCGGCGCTAGGGGCTGGGCTGCAGGGAGCAAGGGGGGGCAGCAGGGGGCTCTGCCCGGGCAGTCAGGGCTCCCCATTGCCCCAGGATGGCGCTAGGGGCTGGGCTGCAGGGGGTGGGGGCAGCAGGGGGCTCTGCCCGGGCAGTCAGGGCTCCCCATTGCCCCAGGGCAGTGCTAGGGGCTGGGCTGGGAGCAGCGGTACCCCAGGCTGGAGGAGATGGAGGCAGGTCTCACACACACTGACCCTGGGACAGGGCCTGCTTCTGAGCTTGCTGCCGGGATCCCCCTCCCGCGCTGCCCTCACTCCCCGACTCACCCTGCCCTGATTGGCTCCGGGCTGGTAGCTGCGGGGACAGGTCTGCACAAACACAGACAGAGAGAAGTTGGCAGGGAGGAGTGTGCCCTGGGGCAGAACTAAGAGAAATCGGCAACTCTGGGCCCCTCGTCCCACTGCCCTGACACCCTCCAGAGCCTGGATCTCCCTTCCCCTGCCAGGATGCTGCTCCCTCTGCTGCTCCTCCCCTGGGCATGGGGGGCCCTGGCCAGTAAGTGGGGACCCCCCTCCCCTTTTTGCTACTGGGGTGGGATGGGGATGGTGTAAAGCCAGGGCTGGGGGGGAGGTGAGCACCACACGGGGCTAGTGACCCTTGCTGGGGTGAAGGAGAGGAGGGAGGCAGGTTAGGGGTCAGCAGGGAGACGCTGGCACCCAGCAGACTCGTTAATCTCTCCCCACCCGCTTTGTTCTCCACTTGTTTTCTCTTACTTCCTGCCCCACAGCCTCCCCTCCTCTCCCCCCAGGGATCGTCACCCTCCGGGTGCTCCTCACCTCCCAGTTCCAGGACGCCAGCTCTGCGCACATACAGGTGAAGGCCCTGCTGGGCGACCTGGAGACCCACTCCCTGGCCTGCAGCACCTGCGAGATCCGCTTCCTGCAGCCCTGGGCCCAGCAGGGCCTGACCCCGAAGCAGTGGCAGGACCTGGAGCTGGTGATCCATCGCTCCCTGGCCGACTTCATGCTCACCGTGAACACAATAGCCCAGCAGCAGGGAATGGGCTGTGAGTATGGAGCGGTGTGAGGGGATCCCCCCCCAACCCGGGGTGCTGAGAACTGACACTGAGTGTGTCATTGGGGGCAAGACAGCCAGTCTCTGGCCCTTGGGCTGATTGGAGCCGGCGTCCCCTGGAGGGAAACACCCGTGTCCCATTCTCCAGCCAGGTCTGCGCCAGATTGTAGCCTCCACTCCCTAGAGGGGAAGGGCCCCGTGTCCCACTCCCTGAGCCAAGGCTCCTGGGTCTTTCCTGACATGTACCCTGACCCTTGGAAAGCAGGTCATTTGGTGGGGGTCTGTATCTCAGCAATCCCGTGACCAAAGGACTCCAAATTTGCACCACAAGCCCTGCCTCAGGCCCCGATGTAACGCAGCGATTTTCAAACCAATCTGACTATGCACATGAACCTCAGAGCACTTCGAACAATCAATTTTAAACAAACTTCAACTTACCCTTAACTCCAGCCGTGGCCACCCCACAATCCTGCCGCCATCTTGTGGCCAAACGTCCTCATTGCACCTGTCATGGACCTTTATTGCCCCGTCTCTCTATTTCTGCCCCCCCAGTAACCTCTGGACCCCCGTCCTCGTCCCCCTGCCCTTCTTGTTCCAGACCCCTTTGTTATCCAGGGCTCCCTTGGCTGCGAGCTGCTCCCCAACAGCACCTCGAGGGGATTCTATGACGCCGCGGGGAACGGCGAGGACATCGTGAGCTTCGACGTGGACACGGGCACCTGGGTCGCTCGGTCGGAGGATAAGCTGGCGCTCAACGCCCGGGACCTTCTCAACTGGGATAAGAGCGCGTCCACCAGGCTTCAGTTTTTTCTTAGAATAACTTGCATCTATCTGCTCAATAGCTTTGCCCAGTATGGGAAAGAGTCTCTGGAGAGGCAAGGTGAGGCTGGTCACCACTGCCTGCTTGCTGAGATGCAGTCACCTCTGGGGTGGGGCAGGGGGCTGTTTGTACAGGGCCCCCTTGCCTGGTGTACAAATGCAGCTATAGCTGGGGTGCAGCAATAGCCGTTCATAGCTGCACTGCATAGCAGTTTAGGACAGGAAGTGAAGGGGGTTCCATCACCACTGGTAACTGCAAGGGGCAGAATTGGGGTCTGGCCAGGACAGCGGGGCCAACGCCTGACCCCAGGGAGCGGAGCTGGGCTTGGCTAGTGAGTCCCTGAGGCTCAGGCTGAATCGTCCCCTCTCCCTCGCCCCATCTCTCTCCTCCTGTCTCAGAGAAGCCGGTCGCCGTGGTGTTTGCCCAAGAGCCTCCCCCAGCCGGGACCCCCGCGCCGGTATTGCTGGTTTGCCGGGTCACCGGTTTCTACCCCCGGCCCGTCCGCGTGGCCTGGCTGCAGGATGGGGAGGAGGTGACGCCGGGCTGGTGGCTGAACTCCAGCGGGATCCTGCCCAACGCGGACCTGACTTACCAGCTGCGCAGCTCCCTGGCCGTGGGGCCGGGCACCGGGCACAGCTACGCCTGCCGGGTGCAGCACAGCAGCCTGCGGGACCAGAGCCTGCTGATCCCCTGGGGTAGGTGCACGTCCCCGGGGGGGGGGGGTCGTAGTCTCTAGGGGCTTTTCTTGCATGTCCTGAGTGGCACAGGGATGGGCCCAGGCAGCGGGATTGGGGCGGAGGGAGGCAGAAGGGGAGAGTTGGGCAGTGGATCAGGGGGAGCAAGATGGAGGAGCTGAAGTGGACGGGACAGGACTGGGATGGAGGGAGCAGGGTGGGGGCTGAGGGGATTGCAAATGGGACGGGGTGGGGAGATCTGTGTGGAGTATCCCTGTTCCCAGTGCGTCACCCCCTGTTTTACAGAGCAGAGCAGGCCCTGGGGCCCCGGCCTGGCCGTGGGCATCACCCTGGGGGTTCTGGCTGTAGCCGCCGTGGCCGTGGTGCTGTGGTGGACCAGACGCAGGTGAGTCCTCCCCTCTCTGAGGTGAGGTGGGGGTGAGGGTCTGTTACACTCCCTAACCCATCCCCTCTGCTCTCTCCTTCCAGGAGCTACCAGGACGTTAGTCCAGGGGAGTCCGGGGCCTCAGGGGGCAGCACCAGCCCGGGCGTGGGGATCGGCCCCTCTCCTGGGGACATGGAACTCAGGGCTGGGTCTGTGCCCGGCTCCAGAGCTGAGGGCCCCGAGGGCAGGACTGGATTGGGGCCCTGGGAAATCGGGGCTCTGGATGGGGGGTGGGGGGATTCTCCTCCCTCTGGGACGTTCGGGGCACATTGGAGACTTGGGGGCACTGTGGGATTGCTGGGATCCAGGATCCGCAGGGAGCCAGCGCTGGCCTGTGCCCTTCAATAAACCCTTCAGAAAGGGGCTGCCCAGCGCTCTCCCCCGGGGCTGTAGGAGCCAGGCCTGGGTGCAGGGGTCAGGCCCAGCTACGTACACAAAGGGGGTGGGCACAGCTGGCGCGTGGGAACCAGGACGCCTGGGTTCTATCCCGGGCACTGGGAGGGGAGTGGGGTCTAGTCAGGGGCGCCACTCGTCTCCAGCATCACCAGGATCTGGAAGGTCCAGTCTCCGTTCTGGAGCAGCTCCGTGGACACCACCCCGGCCGTCTGCTCCTGCCCGTTCTTCAGTCACTTGATCTCGATTCCCCCGGGGTAAAACCCCGTCACGGAGCAAACCAGCAGGTGGGGGTGGGGCTGGGACTCCGATCTGTGGGGGAAACTTTCACCTTGGGCTGACCTGGGGGGTCGGGAAAGGGCCAGAGACAGAATGGGGCCCTGTTCTCATCCCCCTGGTGTGGAGGCAGGGCCTACACTGGGGGGAGGGGGGCAGGAGTAGGCAGTTTGGTGGCTGAAGAAGCCTGGCTCCCAGCCCCCCTGCTCTAACCCACTAGGCCAGGGTGGGCAAACTACGGCCCAGGGGCTGCATCTGGCTCTTCAGACATTTTAATCCAGCCTTCGAGCTCCTGCTGGGGAGCATGTGCCATGGCCCCATGCGGCTCCCAGAAGCAGCGGCATGTCCTCCCTCCAGCTCCTACATGTGGGGCCAGCCGGGGGCTCCGCACGCTGCCCCCACCCCAAGCACTGCTCCTGCAACTCCCATTGGCCGGCAACTGCAGCCATTGGGAGCTGCAGGGGCAGTGCCTGTGGACGGGGCAGCGCGCAGAGCCTCCTGGCTGCACCTCCACGTAGGAACCGGAGAAAAGACATGCCGCTGCTGCCCAGAGCCTGCACCCCTGACACCCTCCCATGCTCCAACCCCCTGCTGCAGCCCTGATCCCCCTCCCTCTCTCCAAACCCCTCAGTCCCATCCTCCGGCATCCCAGAGCCTGCCCCCCAAGTCAGAGCCCTCACCTCCTCCCCTGCACCCCAATCCCCTGCCCCAGCCCAGAGCCCCCTCCCGCACCCTGAACTCCTCATTTCTGGCCCCACCCAAGAGCCCCCCAGCTGGAGCCCTCACCCCTCTCACATCCTAACCCCCGATTTCGTGAGCATTCATGGCCTGCCAGACAGTTTCCATGCCCAGCTGTGGCCCTCAGGCCAGAAAGTTTGCCCACGCCTGCACTAGGTCCCACTCCCCTTCCAATGCCAGGGATAGAACCCAGGCATCCTGGCTCCCAGCCCCCCAGCTGTAAGGTCTGAGACCATTTTCTGCAGCCAAATTAGCACAACAGTGCTAGGGAGAGAGAGAGAGAGAGGAGAGATCTTAAGAAGGCTCCTGTGCTAATAGAATCTATCATCACCAGATACAGAAACAGATCTTAAGCTGGTTAAATAAAACTTTGTGTGGTGGCGTCTGTCTGGCCAGAAGTCACTTTGTAGGGATACTAAAGAAGGTTTATATTAGACATGGTTTATATGAAAAATGATTTATTGTTAGAAATGATTTAATGTTAATTAATACTTTATAACTAAAGGTTTATATTAGAAATAAATGTGATTCCCCAGATTTAGCCTCTAACCTGCAAGCCACCAGCTGTGTCTTTGTGAAGCCTGCTCACAGAAATACTTTGTATAAAACTTGTTAAAGGTTAATTGACTCTAAGTGCCCTTCTCTAAGTGACACTTTGTAATCACTACAAATAGAGACCTCCACCTCTGTAAATTCATTTTTATCTCACTTTATGTTCCTTCTTTTAATTGTTAAAAGACAGGGAGTCTCACACCCCAAAAGGTAAAGAGACAGTGAAATAAATGTAATTAAGATAAAGAGTGTATGTGAATGAGTGCCTAGTTTAAATGATGAATGAATGGTTAGGGAGTTACCAGCCTGAAAAATTCAGTGTTGGCCGAAGAAGGTGTCAAGTGGAATCAATCAGATGACCCCGGGAGGGCGAACTGGGATCCACCCCAAGCACCTAACAAACATCTGATAGAATGGAGCCAGCCACCTGCTGACTGATCTGACAACAGCAGAATGAAACAACTCCCATGAACTAACATAGGGAAAAATCCCTATAAAGCTGGACTCTGAAGACTGAGGACTTTGAGTCTATGGTTCTGCACAGAGAATGACCCACACTCTGTCTCCTGGCCACTGATGGCCTGGGCCCCTCCCCAGCAAGGTGCCAACGGAAGGGGTTGGGGACAAAGAGATCAGGTGCCTCCTGGCCCGGGAAAGGGACAAAGGCAGAGGAGGGGCTGGAGGGTGAGTCAGTTTGGAGCTGGCTGGGGAGATGGGGGGGAGGCCCAGCACTGGGCTTTGGGCTCCCCACCCCCCAAGATGGACCCGACTGAGGGGTCCTGTTGTCTGTACCTGAAAGCTCTGCTGTGGACTGTGTTCCTGTCGGCTAATAAACCTTCTGTGTCCCCGGCTGGCTGAGAGTCATGTCTGACTGCAGAGTGGGGGTGCAGGACCCTCTGGCTTCCCCAGGACCCCGCCTGTGTGGACTCGCTGGGGGAAGCGCACGGAGGGACAGAGGATGCTGAATGCTCCAAGGAGAGACCCAGGAGGTGAAGCCGTGGGAGCTTCTTGCCCTGAACAAGTCTGCTCCAAAGGAGAGGAGGCTCCCCAGAGTCCTGCCTGGCTTTGTGGGGAGCAGTTCCAGAGCATCGCCCGGGGACCCCGTGACAACTTTCATCTGGGGAGACTGGTCCTAGGGGAGAAGGAAATCCCCCCCTTGTACTAAGAACTGTAAAGTGCCTGAACCAGCCAGTTAGGTGAGAAACTCCTTGATTCAAATCTTGCTGAGTCAGCAAATTTGTCTGTATTTCTTACGTAACCAACTTTGATCCCAATTTCTGCGTATAATCACTTACAATCTGGCTTTCTATGGTTAATAAACCGGTGTTAGCTTTTACCTAAGCCAGCACGGTCTGGGGGAAGAGCTCAGAGAATCTCAGCTCAGGTTAACACGGGGTGTCGGTCGCCCGTTCACTGCCCTTTGTCGACGTGGTGGACGGATTAACGATGCTGCAGTGTCGAAGGGCATCTCGAGCCGTGCCAGAGGGTAGAGTGCTGGGCTGCAAGGCTGGTGCCTCTCTGCGTATGATGCGTGAGTGGCTCTGGAGCATTCATGCAGTTCAGCTGGGTGTAGGCTCCACACGCTGAGCACCCGGAGGGGTTTGCTGCTTGTCACCGGCCCAGCTCTGTGAGAGACAGCCCAGGCTGGAGAGCGAAGGGGGCACAGTGGTCCCACATTCTGGGTTGTGCACCAGGGTGGCTTGATTACAGGCCATCAAGTACTTACAGGGGAACAGAAATTGGATCATGGTTCTCCTCCATGTGCCAGACAAAGGCAGAACCTGATCCAGTGCCTGGAAGCTGAAGATAGACAGATTCAGACTGGAGATAAGGGGTGAATGTTTCACAGGGTAAATAACCAGTGGAATAAGTTCCCAGGGCTGTGGTGGATTTCCCACCCGGATGGTGTTTAACTCACAACTGGCTGTTTTTCTCCATGATCTGCTTGTGGGGTAGGTCTCTGGCCTGCGCTGAACAGGGTCAGACTAGAGGGTCACAAGGGTCCCTTCCGGCCTGGGGATCCAGGAGTCCAAAAGGAGCGTCTGGGGCAGGAGGCGTCTGGGGCAGGAGCCAGCTTTTCCCGGACAGGGGCAGCACCTTCATTCCCGGGACTGTCCACTGGGCGGCGCCCTTGCACCATCCGCTGGGCCCCCCTCTGCCCAGGGGTCTGTGCCCCTCACCTGCACGGTGGCTTCCGAGGGGCCAAGGGGCTCAGGCAGAGACAGCACCAAAAGGGTTAAATTAACCCAACCCCGCCTGGCATCTCCCCTGCTTCCCTTCGCTCCTGCCCTGTCCGTGCCTGACCCTGGCCCAGCTGCGGCTGCTGGGACCCTGTGTCCCCTCCTCTCCCCACTACACCCAGGGAAGGGGGCAGCTGAGCCGGATGCTGCCTGGTCCCTTGCCTGGGGGTGCCCCCCAGGGTGATGAGCAGCATCCGGGGGCTGGTGCTCGGAGGTGGGCAGGGAAGATCTCGGTCTGGGTGATCTGGGCGAGTTTCCTCATTCATCCCCTTCCCTGTGGAGCAGCCTTGGGGGCTGGCTGGGTCCTACCTCGGGGCTGGGGCTTGGCTGGTGACGGTGCTGAGAACCCACCTGGCTCATTGCATGGAGCTGCCAGGTGAGCAAAGCGCAGCAGAGCAGACACTGGGACATCCCCTCTGGGGAAGTGCAGCCGGAAAGCTGTGCCCAGCCCCGATCCTGCTGCAGCCAGGCCCACAGGACGATGGAGGGGGAGGGTGAATGGTGGGAGAGGAAAGTGGGGGCGTAACGCAATATCTTGTGTGGGTGGTTCCCAGGGGAATTGAATCCTCAATCTCTGGAGCCTCAAGTGGGAGCTTCTACTGCCTGAGCCAACAGAGCCACATCCATCAGCCTCTGTCAGCCACTCGATGGGACCGGGGAGCCGCAGTGCTCGCGGGGTTATGTGGAGTTAATGTTCTAGGGCCCCCCACTCCATTATCCAAGCCATTAATGAAGCTCTGGACTAGTACTGGAGCCAGGGCTAAGCCCTGGGGGACCCCACTAGATACACCCTCCTGCTTTCTGAGTACGGACTTTCAAACAGTCGTGCACCCACATGGCTGTCATGTCATCTACCGGCGAGCCCCCCATTTCCCTGGTTGACCTATGAGAACGTCCCGTGGGACTGGGTCTAAAGCCTGACTAAAATCAAAATCCATAACGTCTACTGCTTCCCGCCTGCCCACCAGGCCGGTAACCCTGTCCAAAGAGGGAATGAGGCTGGTTTCACATGATTTGTTCTTGACAAATCCAAGCTGGTGAGTGCTTCTAATTCTATTACCCCCAGGTGCTGACAAACTGATTGCTTGATAATTTGTTCCGGTTCCTTTCCAGGTACCAAGTTACGAGGACTGGTCTGTAATTCCCCAGGTCCCCTTTGTTCCTGTTTATAAAGACAGGTGCTAGGTTTACCCTTCCCCAGTTCTGTGGGACCTCACCCCACCTACCCCAGTAGCTGTCCCCCAGACAGGGACAATGGGGAACACCAAAGGTTAACAATGGTACTTTCACCCGGCTCTGTGATGATCTCTTCACGCTCCGAAGGAAGATTGTAAAAATTGGAGCTGGAACCTGGTCTCCCTGAGTCCTGCTCTGTCTCTCGCTCCTTTCCCATCTCTCTCTCTCCCGCTTCTTCCAGTTCGGCCCAAGGTGAAAATTTCCCCCATGAAATCAGGGTCCCAGCCCCACTTCCACCTGCTGGTTTGCACCGTGACGGGGTTTTATCCCAGGGGGATCGAGATCAAGTGGCTGAAGAACAGGCAGGAGCAGACGGCCGGGGTGGTGTCCACGGAGCTGCTCCAGAACAGAGACTGGACCTTCCAGATCCTGGTGATGCTGGAGATGAGCCCCCGGCGTGGGGGCGTCTACACCTGCCAGGTGGAGCACATCAGCCTGCGGGGCCCCCTCACCGTGCACTGGGGTAAGAGCCTGTGGGTGTGGGGCAGCCCCTGAGCCCACAGGGGCAGCCCTCGGGGGATGGGCCTGGGTCAGAGCCCTGCCCCACCCCTGGGGGCAGAGAGCGCAAGGGGAAGGACAGGCTGAGCTCAGCCTAAACCAGCTGTGCTCTTCTTTCCGCAGAGGCACAGGCTGACTCTGCCGGGGCAAGACGGTGGTGGGGTCGGGGGCTCCGCGCTGCATGGTTTTGGGATTGCTCATCTGCCTGGGGACTAAGAAAGGTGAATGGCTCTGGGATGGGGCCAGCAGCCCAGGAAACGAGTCCCCAGTGGGGGTTTCACTTGAATTTTGATTCACCGCAGTTTGCTTTAATTTTCCCTTCAGGCTTGAATACAGTTTTCTAGTGACCCAGGAACTTCCTGCCCCTCTCTCAGCCCACGCCCAAGTGTGGGGCTAATCCCAGCCCCTGTTTCCCCATGAACCTGACTCAGACCATTCAGAGTCTGAGGCCTGGTCTACACTACGCGTTTAAATCAATTTAAAGAGCGTTAAATCGATTTAACGCTGTACCCGTCCACACTACAACGCCCTTTATATCGATGTAAAGGGCTCTTTAAATCGATTTCTGTACTCCACCCCGACGAGAGGAGTAGCGCTAAATTCAATATTAACATATCAGATTACGGTTAGTGTGGACGGAAATTGACGTTATTGGCCTCCGGGCTATATCCCACAGTGCACCACTGACCGCTCTGGACAGCAATCTGAACTCGGATGCAGCGGGCAGGTAAACAGGAAAAGCCCCGCGAACTTTTGAATTACATTTCCTGTTTGCCCAGCGTGGAGCTCTGATTAGCACGGGTGGCGATGCAGTCTCAAATCCAAAAAGAGCTCCAGCATGGACCGTACGGGAGATACTGGATCTGATCGCTGTATGGGGAGACAAATCTGTTGTATCAGAGCTCCGTTACAGAACACGAAATGCCAAAGCATTTGAAAAAAAATCTCCAGGATACACAGCGCTGCGTGACAAGCGTAACGGGAAGCCAGAGACTCAAATGGACGCTCATGGAGGAGGGGGGGGTACTGAGGACTCCAGCTATCTCACAGTCCACAGCAGTCTCTGAAAAGTATTTGCATTCTTGGCTGAGCTCCCAATGTCTGTAGGTTCAAACACAGTGTCTGGCGTGGTTCAGGGAATAGCTCCTCAGTTCCCCCCACCACCACCACGTGAAAGAAAAGGGAAAGAAATCATTTCTTGACTTCTTTCAGTGTCACCCTGTGCGTACTGAATGCTGCTGGTAGACGCGATGCTGCAGCAGTGAAGAGCAGTATCCGCTCCTCTCCCCCTCCCCAGTGGTAGATGGTACAATATGACTGATATCCGTCATTGCCATCAGCCCGTGAGTGCTCCTGGCTGGCCTCAGGTGAGGCTGGCCGGGGGCGCCTGGGTAAAAATGGGAATGACTCCCAGTTACTCCCAGTAGATGGTACAGAACGGCTGGTAACTGTCTTCATCATAGCAACTGGGGGCTGAGCTTCATCAGCCCCCTCCCTTTCCTGTGTAAAGAAAAGATTCCGTACTGCCTGGACTGTCATAGCAGCAGCATCCTTGGCTCCTCTCCCCCGCACTGCTTAATGTTCTGCCTGGACTGTCATAGCCCCGGGAGGCTGCCTCCCCCTCATTTTATCTCACTAACAAGTCTCTGTTTCTTATTCCTGCATTCTTTATAACTTCATGACACAAATGGGGGGGACACTGCCAGGGTAGCCCAGGAAGGTTGGGAGAGGAGAGAAGCAACGGGTGGGGTTGTTGCAGGAGCACCCCCTGTGAATACTGACACGGAGCAGCTGTGCTCTGATACACTGGTCCTCTAATACACTTGCCTCTTATTCTAGGCAGGACTGACTCTATTTTTAGAAACCATAAGGGAGGGATTGACTCAGTCCCAAGTGAGTCAATCCCAATTTTGTTTTTGCGTTGCACCCCCGGCCGATTTCAGCCAGGGGCACTCATGATAGCAGCGGACAGTACAGAGGGGGAGAGATAACCGTCATCTCATTGCCAGTTTTCTCCAGCAGTAGATGGTACAGAACAACCGGTAACAATCTCTGCTATCATTGCAAAAGCAAGTGAATACTGCTGTGTAGTGCTGGAGTATCGCCTCTCTCTCCGCGGCATCCAGTACACATATGGTTCTGAAAAAAAAAAAAAAGCTGAACGGGCTCCATGGTTGCCGTGCTATGGCGTCTGCCAGGGCAATCCAGGGAAAAACGGCGCGAAAGGATTGTCAGCTGATGTTTTCCCAGAGGAAGGAATGAGTGACGACATTTACCCAGAACCCCCTGTGACAATTAAGATTCAACCCTGAATTCCAAGGGGCGGGGGAGACTGCGGGAACTATGGGATAGCTATGGAAGTGCTACCCACAATGCAACGCTTCAGAAATCGATGTTAGCCTCGGAGCATGGACGCACAACGCCGAATTACTGTGCCTAGTGTGGCTGCATGAAATCAAAATTATAATATCAGTTTTATAAAACCAATTTTAGCAAATTCGATTTTATCCCGTAGTGTAGATGTGGCCTGAGCTACAGATGTCCCTCTTGCCTCCCCACCAGGTCTCCTCGCTAGTCCCACACACTCCTGGACCGTCAGAGAGTTGCAGACACAGTGTGAAGTGCCTGAAAATCAGTCAGTGCCCCTGTAGTCACGAAACAAATCCACTTCCCCTCTTCAAAATCAAGCTCACTTGAGACACGCAGCAGAAATGGATGAACTCTTGACCCTGAATTCTGACACTTACTTGTGCTACCCTCCGAGCTGCTTCCCTTTTCACCGAAACGTGCGAAAGAACATGCAGTAACGTGCAGGTCAGAGTGCTGACTGCATGATGCCTGTTTTGAGATTTTCCCAGGAGGGTCGACATGAGCAACAACGTCCCTTTCACACTCCACACCACTTCCCACGTTTTCCCTGGGGCCTTTTGCTCTTAGAACAATCTTTCTAAAACACAAAAGTCTCCCCTCAAATCAAACGAGGAGCATATGGAGTGGCTGGAGCTGGATTTTGACTCAACGTTGTTCTCCGCTAGCCTCACTGCCAGGTGGTGATGTCGCTCTCCCTGCCGGGCTCCTGAATCAGATCCCGTCATGGAGAATGGAGAAGCTAGGAACCTGGGGGTCCACTCCTGTGCTGCTGATTGAGGCCTGGTGCCCTCTGGTTGAATGTCCCTGTCTGTCGTTGTCCCCTCCCTGGGCTCTCCCCACCATCCTGTGCTGCTCCCACCTGGGGGAGACCCCTCCCTTCCCTCCTGCACACTCCCCCTGAGTTAGCCATCGCCTGGTCTCTGCCCAGCCCCACAGTCACTCTCGCTGCCCTTGCAGGGACCTGTGTGGGGCGGCCCCAGCTCCCTGCACAGAACTGTCATGCTAGCAGATCCGTCACCATAGTGAAATGTGCAAAACTTAGCTAGACTCTAAGGCCTCAGCCTTGGGGTACAGCCTGGAGAGTACAAAGCGAAGTCTAAACCCAGAGAAGAGCGACTGCAGCCAGCGGGACAGGGGAGAGCTTGAGACAGGGACACTTTCTACCAATGTCCCCCACACAAGGAAACATGAGAAAAATATTTTCTCCGGTTATTGGGAAACACAGAAGTCGTCTCCTCATAAAGCGATGATGACAATGCTTGTGTGACCTGGGGAGATAGGGACTGACATGCATCAACCTGCCTCCTGGTCAGGATAAATAGAGAGAAGGGATGGCATCCCAGGCCTGTGTGTGAACCCTCCCCTGACACAGAGCTGAGGGTGCTGGCTCGGGCAGCGCAGGCACAGCTGGTCACACCAACAGTCTGATGGCAGTGGAACTGAACTGGCTTGACTGACCAGGAATGATGCCTTTGAGCATTCGTGACTCTTCCAGCGGCTCCTTTCTCTCAAACCAGGGAGGCTGAGAGCCAAAAGGCAATGACCCAGGAACCTCCTGATGTCAACTGGCAGAGGGCACACGGTGTGCACAGGAGTTTCACAAGGATCCCCTGGGTCAGACAGACGTGTAATAATTCATTAGAGTGGGGACTCTAACAAAGCCAGCGATGCGCAGGTGGCCATAAGCATTGTGAGACGTATGTGTGGATGAGATTTAAGGAGCTCTAATAATAATAGGAGATATACCAATCTCCTAGAGCTGGAAGGGACCCTGAAAGGTCACTGAGTCCAGCCCCCTGCCTTCACTAGCAGGACCAATTTTTGCCCCAGCTCCCTGAGTGACCCCCTCAAGGACTGAGCTCAGAAGCCTGGGTTTAGCAGGCCAGGGCTCAAACCACTGAGCTATCCCTCTCCCCTGTAGCGATACATAAAAAAGATGTTCTTAAAGTCAAGAACAGGCAGGTCACTTGAAATTGAAACATGTTTCTGTGCAGGCAGGGGTTAGGAGACCCCCGGCTGGTCACTGTGTATTGTGCTGTGATGGGCTGGGTCACAGAAAACCCCCTGGAAACTGCCAACTGATGGGCTGACACTACCCCGAGCCTGTTTCCCTGGGCAGCTTGGGACTTCAGTGCCCTGCCTGGTTTGAGCCAGACACGCTAGCCTGCTGCAAACCCAGACCCAGATCTGACCCACGTCCCCTAAATGTGCAGGCTTGACTGAAAACAGCTTAAGAAGTGCTCCTGTCTCCAACACTCGGATACCGAGCTCCCAATGGGGTCCAAACCCCAAATAAATCCGTTTTACCCTGCATAAAGCTTATACAGGGTAAACCTGTAAATTGTTCGTCCTCTGTAACACTAACAGAGAGAGATGCACAGCTGTTTGCCCCCCCCCGGTATTAACACATACTCTGGGTCAATTAATAAGGAAAAAGTGATTTGACTAAATACAGAAAGTCAGAGTTAAGGGGTTCCAAGTAGTAACAGCCAGAACAAAGCGAATTGCCAAACAAAATAAAATAAAACACGCAAGTCTAAGCCTAATACAGTAACAAAGTGATTACAGATAAAATCTCACCCTCAGCAATCGTTCAATAAACTTCTATCACAGACTGGAGATGCCTTCCTAGCTGGGCCCAATCCTTTCCCCGGTACAGCCCTTGCTCCAGCTCAGGTGGCAGCTCGGGGATGTCTCATGACTGCAGCCCCCTTGGTCCTGTTCCTCCCCCTTATACACCTTTGGCACCAGGCTGGAATCCTTTGTCCCTTTCTGGATCCCCACCCCCCCTTCTCAATGGAAAAGCACCAGGTTAAAGATGGATTCCAGTACCAGGTGACATGGTCACATGTCCTGTGCGACCCCACCCCCACCCCCCAGCCTTCACTCCTCCCAGCCTGACCCACAGGAAGGCCTGTCTGCAAACAGAGCCAGCCACAGTCAATTGTCCTGGTTCATGGGAGCCATCAAGACTCCAAACTGTCAGCGCAAACATGAAACCACATGAGGAAATGGTGAGAAACCGGAATGTGCACGGCCCTGGTGCTAACAAGTGATACTGCAGAACTAACCAGCCTGTGTCGTCTTATTGGCACTAACAGCCAGGGACCGAACACGCTGGTGTGTTACAGGAGGGTCATTTGTGTGCTGCCTCCGAGCTCCAGTGTCGACCCTAAACCACACAGGACAAAATAACAAAGCCCCTGCTGCAAAAGCAGACAAGCCCCATGTGACGAACTGGGAATGTTCTTAATGTTTTCTCTGAATACTGTGTTGGTGCCTCAGTGTCCCCTAGGCAGTTCTTAATATCTAGGTGGTGGGATAAGGGTGTGTGATTGCTGCAGAGCAAAGGGCCAGTGCCCCTAAATGCCTGGCACTCTGTCTCCTAGCAACTGATGGCCTGGTCCTGTCCTCTGCAAAGGTGCCAACTGAAGGTGTTGGAGACAAAGGGATCAGGTGACCTCCTGGCCCGGGAAAGGGGCTGAGCAGAGAGGAGGGGCTGGAGGGGGTTTCAGTTTGGAGCTGGCTGGAGTTGAGGAGTGAAGTGCAGACCTGGGGGTCTGGCTCACTGCCCCCCAGAATGGACCCGGCCGAGGGGTCTGGTTCGCTGTATCTACAAGCTCTATTTTAGACCCTGTTCCTGTCATCGAATAAACCTCTGTTACTGGCTGGCTGAGAGTCACGTCTGACTGCAAAGTGGGGGTGCAGAACCCTGTGGCTTCCCCAGGACCCCGCCTGGGTGGGCTCGCTGTGGGAAGCACACAGAGGGGCAGAGGATGCTGAATACTCCAAGGAGAGACCCAGGAGGTGAAGCCATGTGAGCTTCTTGTCCTGAACAAGTCTGCTCCAAGGGAGAGGAGGCTCCCCAGATTCCTGTCTGGCTTTGTGGGGAGCAGTTTCAGAGCATCGCCTGGGGACCCCGTGACACCCCAGCATCAGCATTGCAGAGCACTTGTGGTACAACAACTGCTGGCAAAACGGTGTGAAACCCATTGCAGTCACCTCGCTGCACTCTCAGGGGACTGCTCCCCAGTGTCTCCTGCTGTCTCGCTGTGCACGGACCTGCTGTGCCTGCTCCACAGCGAAGATACAGGGACGGCACATGGTCTGTCTGTGGCTGTGACTGCCCGGCCTCCTTCCCTCCATCACACAGCTCAGTGGGGTTGTCGTGACGGGGGCTGTTGTGACGGGTTCAGTCACAGAGACCCCCTTGGGATTCTCACCTGATGTGCTGAAACTACCTCTGACCCTGGGACTTGGGACTCCGGAACCCTGCCTTGTTGAGCCAGACACGCTAGCCTGCTGCAACACACATCCAGGATGTGAACCATGTCCCCAGAGCTGCAGGCTTGAACTGAAAACCACTCAACCGGTTGCCTGTCTCCACTCCCAATGGGATCAAACCCCCCAAATAAATCCGTTTTACGCTGTATAAAGTTTACACAGAGTAAACTCATAAATTGTCCGCCCTCTATAACACTGACAGACACATAGGCACAGCTGTTTGCCCCCGGTATTAATCACTTACTCTGGGTTCAATAATAAACAAAAGTGATTTTAGTAAGAATAAAAAGTCGGATTTAAGTGGCTGCAAGTAATAACAGACAGAACAAAGTGAGTCACCAGGTAAAATAAAGCAAAAACATGCACGTCTAAGCCTAATACAGTCAGAAACTAAATGCAGGTAAATCTCACCCTCAGAGATGTGCCAATCAGCTTCTTTCACAGACTGGAGACACCTTCCTAGTCTGGGCCCAATCCTTTCCCCGTTACAGCCCTGGTTAGCTCCAGCTCAGGTGGTAGCTCGGGGATGTCTCATGACTGCAGCCCCCTTTGTCCTGACCCCCTTATGTAGCTTTGGCACAAGGCGGGAACCCTTTGTCCCTCTCTGGGTCCCCACCCCTCCTTCTACATGGAAAAACACCAGGTTTAAGATGGATTCCGGTATCATGTGGCTACACTGGAGAGTTGCAGTGCTGCAACTTACTCACCGTCCACACCTGCAAGGCACATACAGCACTACATCTCCCTGGCTGCAGCGCTGGCCGTACTCCTGCTCTGCCTCGGGTGTAAGGATTGCAGCGCTGGTGATGCAGCGCTGCTCCGCCAGTGCGGCCACCAAAAGCACTGTAATTGGCCTCCAAGGTATTTGGAGGTATCCCAGAATGCCTGTTCACAACAAACCGGAAGAGTGGCTGAACTCCGGCTCCCCGGAGCTGCTTATCTAAAACACAAACACAGCTCCTGTTTGCTTGAGCAGAGGCAGGTGGAGGGATCGCTTTGGAATTTCACAGCTGTTTGCTTGAGGAGAGAAGCCACACGGCGGAGGGGGGAGTCCATTTTGGAGCAGCTGCTAATGTGCTCTGAAGGCTATTTAGGAGTGCATAATTTGCATTTCGTGAATAAGAGAGGGGTAGGGGAAGGAATTGAAACTTTTAAAATGATTGAAGGTTGGTGCTGTGTATCTTCCAGTCCTTAGAACTTGCAAGGCAGGGAGCTGACACAGTATCAGCTCCAAAAATCCCCTCTCTCTGTCTCCCCCACGCTCCCTGGCACTCTCCACCCCACCCCCCTCTTTTGAAAAGCACGTTGCAGCCACTTGAACGCTGGGATAGCTGCCCACAATGCACCACTTCCAGCAGCACTGCAAATGTGGCCACACTGCAGCGCTTTCCCTACACAGTTGTAGGAACACAGCTGTAACTCCCAGCGCTGCACATCTCCAAGTGTAGCCAAGGCCTTATTCTCCATTCTTTCAGGGTTGGCCTGCACAGACCCAGGAAGGTTTGCGAGTAAACAGAGCATTTACAGCCAATTGTCCTGGTTCATGGGAGCCATCAAGATTCCAAGCCACCACTAATGGCCCACACTTTGCATAACTACAATCGCCCTCAGAGTTATAGTTCATATTCCTGGTTTCAGATACAAGAGTGGTACATTCATACAAACAGGATGATCACACTCAGTAGATTAAAAGCTTTGCAATGATCCCGTACAAGAGATGTTTTGCATGAAGCATATTCCCATTACATTATATTCACACTCTTTAGCATATCTCCATAAAGATATGGAGTGCAACGTCACAGGGGTCACCCCAGGGGACTGCACCCCTGCTGCGGGGGGTAGCAATCACCTGCTCCGTTATTCTGGGCTGGAGGAAACAGGGAACACTGAAGGGGGCAGGGCCCAACACCCAGACCTGCCCTGACCCCAGCAATGGGGTTGAGACAAGAGCTGGAACCCAGAGAATAAATTTGGGGGAGATTCAAACTGGAAATGCAGCGTCTGCTCCTGGGCCAAATGGGGAGACCCAAGCAGGAGGCTCCCCCTGCACAGTGAGGTCCCCCAGCCCCCAGAAAAGCCACACCCCACATGGAGTCCCACCCACCAGGTGGCAGTTTGCACCCACAACCAACTGGGGAGTGTCATTGCATGTCAGTGTTATGAGACCAGCGTGAGACAGCACAGCAATAAGGAGCAACCCTACAATAACACCCCAGCCTCTCCACAGCCCAGCGCTGCCCAGCAACCCTACAATAACAACCCAGCCTCTCCACAGCCCCAGCGCTGCCCAGCAACCCTACAATAACAACCCAGCCTCTCCACAGCCCAGAGCTGCCCAGCAACCCTACAATAACAACCCAGCCTCTCCACAGGCCCGGTGCTGCCCGGCAACCCTACAATAACAACCCAGCCTCTCCACAGCCCCAGCACTGCCCAGCAACCCTACAATAACAACCCAGCCTGTCTATAGCCCAGCGCTGCTCAGCAACCCTACAATAACAACCCAGCCTGTCCACAGCCCTGGCGCTGCCCAGCAACCCCACAGTAACAACCCAGCCTCTCCACAGCCCCAGCGCTGCCCAGCAACCCTACAATAACAACCCAGCCTATCCACAGCCCAGCGCTGCCCAGCAACCCTACAATAACAACCCAGCCTCTCCACAGCCCAGGCGCTGCCCAGCAACCCTACAATAACAACCCAGCCTGTCCACAGCCCCAACACTGCCCAGCAACCCTACAATAACAACCCAGCCTGTCTATAGCCCAGCGCTGCCCAGCAACCCTACAATAACAACCCAGCCTCTCCACAGCCCCAGCACTGCCCAGCAACCCTACAATAACAACCCAGCCTCTCCACAGCCCAGCGCTGCCCAGCAACCCTACAATAACAACCCAGCCTCTCCACAGCCCCAGTGCTAGGGGCTGGGCTGCAGCGGGGGGGGGCAGCAAGGGGCTCTCTCCGGGCAGTTAGGGCTCCCCATTGCCCCAGGGCAGCGCTAGGGGCTGGGCTGCAGGGAGCGAGGCGGGGGAAGCAAGGGGCTCTGCATGGACAGTCAGGGCTCCTCATTGCCCCAGGGCGGTGCTAGGGGCTGAGCTGCAGGGAGTGAGGGAGGGCAGCACAGGGCTCCCCCCAGGCATTCAGGGCTCCCCATTGCCCCAGGGCGGCGCTAGGGGCTGGGCTGCAGGGGGTGGGGCAGGGGCAGCAGGGGGCTCTGCCCGGGCAGTTAGGGCTCCCCATGTCCCCAGGGCGGCGCTAGGGGCTGGGCTGCAGGAGGTGGGGGGCAGCAGGGGCTCTGCCCGGGCAGTCAGGGCTCCCCATGGCCCCAGGGCAGCGCTAGGGGCTGGGCTGCAGGGGGTGGGGGGCAGCAGGGGGCTCTGCCCAGGCAGTCAGGGCTCCCCATTGCCCCAGGGCAGTGCTAGGGGCTGGGCTGCAGGGGGTGGGGGGCAGCAGGGGGCTCTGCCCAGGCAGTCAGGGCTCCCCATTGCCCCAGGGCGGCGCTAGGGGCTGTGCTGCAGGGGGTGGGGCGGGGGCAGCAAGGGGCTCTCTCCGGGCAGTCAGGGCTCCCCATGGCCCCAGGACGGCGCTAGGGGCTGGGCTGCAGGGGGGGGCGGGGGCAGCAAGGGGCTCTCTCCGGGCAGTCAGGGCTCCCCATTGCCCCAGGACGGCGCTAGGGGCTGGGCTGCAGGGGGTGGGGCAGGGGGCAGCAGGGGGCTCTGCCCGGGCAGTCAGGGCTCCCCATGGCCCCAGGGCGGCGCTAGGGGCTGGGCTGCAGGGGGTGGGGCGGGGGCAGCAGGGGGCTCTGCCCAGGCAGTCAGGGCTGGCCCGATGCCCCAGGGCGGCACGGGGGGCTTTGTGAGGGAGCAGTGCTACCGCAGGCTGGAGGAGACGGAGGGGGCGTCACACACACTTCGGCTGTGGCTGGTAAAGGGCGCGCAGTGTAGCTGCTGTTTGTGGGCAGGGGAGACGCTGGCAGAAAACACCCCCCCCCCCCCCACGAGTGGCAGCAGCTTTGTCGGTACCAGGGCTGTTGACACTGGCACTTTTCATCAATAAAAGTTGTCGTTCAGGAGTGTTCTTCTGACCTTGCTGCCGGGGACTCCCCTCCCGCACTGCCCCCTGCTCCCCGACTGACTCTGCCCGGATCGGCTCGGGGCTGGCAGCTGCGGGCGCAGAGCTGAGCAAGACAGAGAAATAGAGAAGTTGATGGTCTGAGAGGCGTGTGGGCTGCGGAGGAACTGAAAGCACGTAGGGAACCTGGCCCCTCATCTTGCAGCCCTGACGCCTGCCACAGCCCAGATCTCCCTTCCCCTGCCAGGATGCTGCTCGCTCTGCTGCTCCTCCCTTGGGCATGGGGGGCCCTGGCCGGTAAGTGGGGACCCCACTCCCTGCCCGTTTTGCTTCCAGGGATGTGTGGGGATGGTGCAATCCTAGGGCCAGGGTGGGGAAGTACCACGCTGGGCTAGTGACCCTGGCTGGGGGAGGCAGGTGTCACGGACTCACAGATGGTGCCCACTCGTGGCCCCGTGCGGTCCGTGGGGGGTGCCCCTTTCAGTGCGACACCCCTTCTCGGGGGGCCACTCTCTGCTGGGGTCAGGCCCCTCCACCTCCTGGAGCCGCACCTCTCTGAGCCTCAGCACGTCTGTCTCTGCTGTGGGTCCCCTCAGGGAGTCCCCTCGCTCTGGGCCCCCCGGGCCTCCTAACCCCCAAAGGGGTTGATGCCCCCACCCCGCCCTGTTCTCAAGCCCAGAGTGACTCCCCCCCAGCGTAACACAGGAGGTTTATTAAGAGTTGAACCCAGCAGAGGAAACTCTCAGGGCCTCAGGCCTGGCCTCCCTCAACCCAGCACATCCCAGTCCCCCTGCAGCCAGGGGGGCTCTGCCTGCTCCCCCTCTCCAGCCCAGAGCCCCCTTGCTTCCCAGCTGGGCCTCTGATATCCCCGGCCCCAAGCCCCCTCTGTCCATTGGCTTCTCTCTAGGGAAACAGGGTCGTAAATGGAAGGCCTGAGTCTCCTCCCCTCTCAGCCCCACTCTGGCCCCTCCGGCTGGTCAGGTCACCGGGGTCCTCTCCCCACACCCCATTGTCCCCCACTGGCCAGAACCAGCTGTGACTCCTGAGCTGGGGCTCCGGGTTGTCAGGTCACCAGTCGCTGGGGTCTCCATCCTCCAGGCCATCGGCTGGGGTCCCTAGTTCCCTCTCTGGTCCTCTGTGCCAACAAACTCCCTCTCCCCTCCCCTTGTTAAACTAGTAACACCCGGGGAAACTGAGTCCCCCTCCCTCTGCACGTAACCCACTGGAAACCCAAAGAAAACAAGAAAATCCCCCACTTCATCACAGCAGGCTAGGGATCAGCAGGGAGACCCCGTAGTGCAGGATTGTTTACGGGACAGAGACTCTCCCCACCCGCTTTGTCCTCCACTTGTTTCCTGCCCCCTGCCCCAGCCTCCTCTCCTGTCCCCACAGCATCTGTCACCCTTCAGCTGTTCCAAATCAACGTCTTCCACAACGCCAGCTCCACGGACGTGGCGATGATGGCCCTGCTGGGTGACCTGGAGACCCACTCCCTGGCCTGTGGCACCTGCAAGATCCGCTTCCTGCAGCCCTGGGCCCAGCAGGGCCTGACCCCGAAGCAGTGGCAGGACCTGGAGCTGGTGATCCATCACTATCTATTCAACTTCAATCGGATTGTGAACAGAATAGTCCAGCAGCACGGAATGGGCTGTGAGTATGGAGCGGTCTGAGGGGATCCCCCCCGGCCTCCAACCTGGGGTGCTGAGAACTGACTCACTCACCACAGCCACTGAGTGTGTCACTGGGGGCAAGACAGCCAGTCCCTGGCCCTTGGGCTGATTGGAGCCGGTGTCCCCTGGAGGGAAACACCCGTGTCCCATTCTCCAGCCAGGTCTGGGCCAGATTGGAGCCTGCACTCCCTAGAGGGGAAGGGCCCCGTGTCCCACTCCCTGAGCCAAGGCTCCTGGGTCTTTCCTGACATGTACCCTGACCCTTGGAAAGCAGGTCATTTGGGTGGGGGTCTGTCAGCAACCCCGTGTGACGGAGCAGGGAGCGGAGTGGATGTGACCTGGGAAAGTTGCAGGGGATGAGAAGGAAGCTCCCTGAGCTGTAACCTGAGCCAGGAGGGGGGTGGGAGAAGTGACACCTTCTGCCCGGGAGACTGAACAAAAGGAGGAGGAGCAGAGGGGAGGGGGAGAAAGCGAGGACAGGAATTTTTTTAGTTTCAGTTTGGGCTGGGTGGTGCAACGCAGGGAACCCCAAGCTGGGGTCTAAGCTCCCTGAACCCCCAGAAGGCCTCGATTGAGGGGTCCTGGTTGTACCTACAAGCTCTGCTGTAACCTGCATTCCTGTTGCCCAATGAACCTTCTGTTTTACTGGCTGGCTGAGAGTCACTCTGGGTCCCAGGGCCCTGACTCCCCAACACTCTGTGACACCCTGTGACCAAGGGGGCCCCAAATTGCACCACAAACTCTGCCTCAGGCCCCGATGTAACACAGCGATTTTCAAACCAATCTGACTATGCCCGTGAAAAATCAGCTTTAAAGAGAAACTGCAACTTACCCTTAACTCCAGCCAGGGCTGCCCCAGGATCCCGCTGCCGTCATGTGGCCCAACATCCTCATGGCACCTAACGTTATGTCTTTACCCCCCCCCCCCATTGCTGCTCCCTCCTGGGACCTCCGGACCCCCATCCTCATCCCCCTGCCCTTCCTGTTCCAGACCCCTTTGTTACCCAGGTCTCCCTTGGCTGCGAGAAGCACCCCAATGGCACCTCGAGGGGATTCTATGATGCCGCGGGGAACGGCGAGGACATTGTGAGCTTCGAAGCAGACACAGGCAAATGGGTCGCTCGGCAGGGGGACAAGCTGGCGCTCTACATCCAGGATCTTCTGAACCAGGATAAGGGCACAGCCATCACGCTTCAGTTTCTCCTGAGAACAACATGTGTCAATCAGCTCAATAGCTTTGTCCTGCACGGGAAAGAGTCTCTGGAGAGGCAAGGTGAGGCTGGTCACAACTCCCCGCTAGCTGAGATGCAGCCACCTCTGGGGTGGGGCAGGGGGCTGGTTATCCAGGGCCCCCTTGCCTGGTGTATAATGCAGCTATAGCTGGGGTGGAGCACAGTAGCTATTTCACAGCCACACCGCAGAGCCGTTTAGGACAGGAAGTGAAGGGGGTTGTGTCACCACTGGTAACTGCAGGGGGCAGAATTGGGGTCTGGCCAGGACAGCGGGGCCAACGCCTGACCCCGGGGAGCGGAGCTGGGCTTGGTTAGTGAGTCCCTGAGGCTCAGGCTGAATCATCCCCTCTCCCCGGCCCCATCTCTCTCCTCCTGTCTCAGAGCGGCCGGTCGCCGTGGTGTTTGCCCGAGCGCCTCCCCCAGCCGGGACCCCCACGCCGGTACTGCTGGTTTGCCGGGTCACCGGTTTCTACCCCCGGCCCGTCCGCGTGGCCTGGCTGCAGGACGGGGAGGAGGTGACGCCGGGCTGGTGGCTGAACTCCAGCGGGATCCTGCCCAACGCGGACCTGACTTACCAGCTGCGCAGCTCCCTGGCCGTGGGGCCGGGCACCGGGCACAGCTACGCCTGCCGGGTGCAGCACAGCAGCCTGGGGGACCAGAGCCTGCTGATCCCCTGGGGTAGGTGCACGTCATGGTCTCTGGGGGCTTTTCCTGCACGTCCCGAGTGGGACGGGGGTGGGCCCAGGCAGCGGGACTGGGGCGCAGGGAAGCAGAGGAGGTGGGTGGGGTGGGTGGCGATGAATCAGGAGGATAGAGGAGCTGAGGGGAACGGGACAAGACTAGGATGGGGGAGCAGGACTAGAGTGGGGGGAAGCTGAGGAGGTGGGAAGGGGGGGAGAAGGGGGGACTGCAGGGGAGGCAGAGGGAAGAGGGTGGGGGGCTGAGGGCCGGGCTTTGCAGTGTGGGGAGCAGGGGAGACTGCAGGGGAGGCAGAGGGAATAGGGTCGGGGTGGGGGACATGGGGACTGCCAAGGAGGCAGAGGGAACAGGGTCGGGGGGCAGTGGGTCAAGGGTGGGAGGTACAGGGGGGGGTGTGAGGGAGGCAGAGGGAACAGGATCAGGGTGGGGAGCTGAGGGCAGGGCGTTGCAGTGTGGGGAGCAGGGGAGACTGCAGGGGAGGCAGAGGGAACAGGGCTGGGGGGCTGAGGGCTATGGGTTGGGGTGGGGGCACAGGGGGGACTGCGGGACAGGTTGAGGGAACAGGGTGGGGGGCTGAGGGCAGTAGGTCGGGGTGGGGGGCACGGGGAGACTGCGGGGGAGGCAGAGGGATCAGGGCCCACACTCCTGTCCCCAGTCCCAGCCCGGCACCCCCTGTTTTACAGAGCAGAGCAGGCCCTGGGGCCCCGGCCTGGCCGTGGGGATCACGCTGGGGGTTCTGGCCGTAGCCGCCGTGGCCGTGGTGCTGTGGCGGAGCAGACGCAGGTGAGTCCTCCCCTCTCGGGGGTGGGGGTGGGGGGGCTGTTACACCCCCTAACCCATCCCCTCTGCTCTCTCCTTCCAGGGGCTACCAGGACGTTAGACCAGGGGAGTCCAGTGCCTGAGGGGGCAGCACCGGCCGGGCGTGGGAGTCGGCCCCTCTCCTGGGGACTTGGACCTGTGCCCTGCTGTAAGCGATTTGTCCTGAACCAGCACTCTCTGTTGAGACCCACCAGAACCGCATCGTTACTGCAGCTTAGTCAGCAGAATCCGCAGAACCAGGTCAATGAAGCTGTGGCTCAGAACCCCACGCTATCCCCATTGGTATCGTTGGTTAAAGATCAGTGACCTTGAGCCAGAAAGCACCCGCAGAAGCAATGGAACTGCAAGCCCTGAGAGACAGCCTGGAACATCAACAAAAAGTGGCAGAAACTCGACTGAGAGAGAAGCAAGCCCTGGCCAAGCTGGAAATAGAAGCTGCTGAAAGAGGAACGGGCTCGTAGGGAGCGTTTGGAGCTGCTGGCTGCTGAGGAGGGTTCACCAGATGCAACAGAAACTGCCAGACTCCAGCTCCTCGTTAAAAGAGCAAGGGTAGAACAGCAGAAACTGAGAGGCCAGGTTCTGACAGGGTTGGCATGTTTGTTTCTCTGAGCAGTGTCTGTGTTGAACCAGTTTTGCTATGGCCAGGGAGAGAGTGACCGCTTATTGGTGCCCCCAGGGCCGCCCCTAGGATTTACGGGGCCCTATGCAGTATTGTTAAACTGGTGCCCCTGTGCCCGACGGCAGCCTGGGCTTGCAGCCTGGCAGGACGGGGGCGGAGGGACAAGGCAGAAAGAATAACAAGGTGCCCGGCCCGCCTCACGGTGGCGGAGAGTCACAGTTCCCCGCAGAGACCCCTGTACCCTCTCCCTCACACAGAATGGACGTGCAGAAGGTACCTAACTGAAAGCACTAAACTTGGGAATAAAAAATATCAGTCACAGGTTTTTTGATCTGCCCTGAAGTTTGTCAGACATTTATTTGCAAAAACTTTGTAGTAAGGGCGAGGCAGCCGTCCCGCTAAACACGGCATTCAATATTCTGGAATACATGATGCAGCTCTTCTCTGGGTTACATTTTCTTCATCAGTATTTCTAAGCTGATTTTATATTTGAAATGTGCTCTTACGCCTTCATAAAGTAACCAGTCCAGATTGCTACATGTGTAACTCACTGAAACAGACAGCATTTGAAATTAAAGAGTCACAGAGGTCTAGTGTGTTCATAACAATGGTCATTGCTTTCAGGAAAAGGGACACTAATTTACTGACATTTCACCAACTTTAAAAAATGTTTCCAAAGATTGCAGGCGTCACAGAGGGTTTTATATCTTACTGAGGTGTGGATTTTGCTTAAAACTAGTTCATCAGATAGTCAGAAGTAAAGAAAGGGAAACTCTTTGTCCAGCTATCTGGAAGCAAAGGGCTTTGACTTCCTTCAGTGGGGGGCAGGGGGAGAGGGGTGAAGGGAGAAACGGATGGACAGACGGGACAGGAAGACTTTGGAAGTAAGTGTTTTTACTATAGTCATTAAAATGTGTGTTTTAGATCAGGTCTTTTGAAGGATTTATTTAAAAAATCGTGTCTCTGAAGATCCAAGCATTTAAGGCTAAAGATGATTGTGCATCTAAAAATCTATGCAAGGCTTTTTTAGAGATGTAATTTTATAATCTTCACCAACTCGCTAATGAAATATTTTAAACTAAGGTCCTGTAGACTGACATGTTCTGAGTAAATATTACAGCCGCACAACTGGTTTTGTCAGTACATTCAGCAACTGACAGGAGATATCTGGGGGTTGGCAAATGCCTGTTAAATGTCTTCATTACCCCTTGACTGGCTCTTGAACAGTCTGGGTGTTGTGCTAATAGGGCTGGCAGGCTGGAGACTTTTTCTCTTTTAACTACTAGGTCCCCTTCCCAGGAAGACTCGGAGCCTGCAGGAAGGGTCAGAACAGGGATAGGAAAAGCAGGCGGGTGGATACTAAGACCCAGTGGTGCCCCAAATTTTCAGGTGCCCTACCCCGCTGCCTATGGCTGAGGACGGCCCCAGGCACCCCCAACCACTTGCCGCTTAGGACTGCCCTGCTCGCCTAGAGGTTGCACCAGCCCTGCATGTGTGTGTGTGTGTGTGTATTAGCTACTGGTTATAGATCAACTTGTGTTCTCATAACGAACGTAGCATATATATTGCCTTGTCCCCTGAAAAGATCCTGTGTATTTTTATCAGCATAACACTAGGTTGCATGCAGTTAGTGTCCTAGCAAAATCCTGGAGACCAGACAATTCTGCTGCTTGTATTTTGCCTATTGCTTCTGTGTTACTGGGAAAGGGTGTAGCAGCTCGGTCTGCTCAGGGTGATCCCCTAGCCAGGGCACAAGGAGAGCAGGAAGGTGATTTGGTTGCATTACCCACTAACAGTGTGCAAACTCGCAACGAGGAGGAAAGTTGCAGAGGGAAAGAGAGGACCTCTAACCTTTTATCTAGTAAGTCTGTGACCTTGCCTGAAAGGAGACAGGGTAAAAATCATGTCGATGGGCCAGAGGTGATTCTGGATGTAAGTGAAACCCAGAAAGAGTCTGCTGTTGCTCAGAAAAATATTCCTTTAGAGGAAGCCCCAGGTGAAGAGGGTGAGGGCAGAATTTCTGTGAGGGGTGAATTGTTGCTCAAAGATGCTCCTCAGGGTAGTCTTTGCACGCAGTCTGCTGCAACTCAGGGGTGTGCAAGTGAGTTAATCAAGGAAGTTTCAGTTCCTAACAGTCAGAAGTTGCCTGTGGTGAATGGATCCACTGACTTTCCTTGTGAAAGATCCAGTGTGGGGAGCTCTGAGAAGGTCTCAGATGGAATGAAAATTGTTAAGAAAGTTGAACAGTGCTATGACCAAGTGGCTGTGCTTGCCCAGGGCTGCCCAGAGGATTCAGGGGGCCTGGGGCAAAGCAATTTTGGGGGCCCCTTCCATAAAAAAAGTTGCAATACTATAGAATACTGTATTCTCACGGGGACCCCTGTGGAGCCTGGGGCAAATTGCCCCACTTGCGCCCCCCCCACCTCTGGGTGGCCCTGTGCTTGGCCAGCTTGTTGGGAAGACAATGGTGTTGGAACAGGAATGTCTCCATGCTGATTCTGTGAGTGACCAGGCGGTGTCTCAGGTTCAGAGGAAGGACTGGACAGCTGAGTCCGCAGAGCAGGACAGCTGGGCAGTTCATCTCTGGAGAATGCAGGGGAGGGCAGGTAAACTGTCAGCTCTATCGTAGTCTCTCAGTGAATTTAAGATCTGATCCCATGTGGAAGCAGAGGCTGGGAAGGGAAAGACCACAGAACTTAGTCTAACTTGCTAGTGAAAATGGACGGTATCTCTTGAATACAGAGGCCAGCCTTGGAAGTGGTCCCAGTTGAGGATCTGAAAACCAGTGACGAGGCTGGTGGGTGTGTTGGTGAACGTGACCTGGCCAAGACTTGCCAGTAGCCGTTAGCACAGAGAGCACGGCCACTCAGCCCGTGGATTCTGTTCAGCAAGAGAAATGAGGGTTTGATCCTTCAGGACAAGAGGAAAGAGAGACCTTCCTTTTTGTCACAGAGTGTGGGGGGACACAAGGCCCTGCATCCCCGGCTGCCTGCCATTCCCCGGGACTCTCAGCCAACCAGTAACGCACAAGGTTTATTTAGACGACAGGAACACAGTCCCAGACAGGTCTTGCAGGCACAGACAACAGGATCCTCCCCAATTAGGTCCATCTTGGGGTCCCAGGAGCACCACAGCCCCATTTGGGGGGTCAGAGCCCCATCTGGGCTCCCTCCATTCCCCAGCCAGCTCCTGAAACTCCCCTCCCTCCCCAGCCTTTGTTCAGCTTCCTGGGCAGAGGTGTCACCTGGCCTCTCACCCCTTCCTGGGGTCTCACGTTACCTGCTCAGGTGTCCTCCCATCCCCCAGTGCAGACCATCCTCCCAGGCCAACACCCCCACTCAGCACTAACAGCCCCCAGTAAGAACAGTCCCAGGTCGGCACAGGTGGTTAAGGGGTTCCTGAGAGAGTCTCCCCCAAGGACCTTAGTGCTCCAGCACCAGACACCCAGCGCAGACCCTGGACTGAGCCGCTGAGCAGAGGGGAGCTGGGTCTGTCCCGTGCCCTGGGGCAACGCTGGTTGGGGTGGGGGAGGGGGAGGCACTATCTTAGCTCTGCATTTCCTGCGCTTGTGTGGGGTGTTTCATGGTTTGCAGAGTGTCAGTTTTCAACGTTCGGGAGGACAGGTGGCACCGGGCGCCGCTTACACGCTCCTTTGCTGGGACACGTGGCCAAGGGCCCGGGACGCGGGGCCTTTCCCCTCCAGGGCGCACAGGCTACAGTCTGGCCTGTAGCAGGGGGCTTGCCCTGCTCCTGCCCTGGAGGGTTAAACCAGCCCGGGAAGGTTGTGGCTGGGAGCTGCTAAGCTGGGCTGGTTGGGAAGTGGCTGCAGGGGGCCATGCCCCAATCAGGCCCCAGCCGGCCTGGAGAAAGAGGCTGGGAGTCAGGCACCCACTGCAGAGGGAGAAGGGCCTGGCTGCAGGAAGCTGGACACAGGGTACCTGGGTGGAGCAGGGCTGGGGAACGGCTGGGGAGCCTGGAAAGCCCCAGGCTGCGGCCTAGCACAAGGCCAATAGGTGCTGGCGGTTGCAGGGGGCAGCCCAGGTAGCCCAAGGCAGCAGGTCCGAACCCCCCTGGTCAGTGCTGAGTGGCTGGTACTGCAGTCTGCCCCGGGGCGCAGGGCTAGATGGAGACTGGCAGCAGCCTGATACTGAGGCGAGGTGGGGATAGTGGGGGGGGCTCCCTGGGCGGGGAGACCCTAAGACTGAGGGGGTTATGCTGGGGCAGCACCCCATGTAAAGGGACACGGGGCCAGAGGACAGGCGGATCACCGGCCTGCGGAGGGCGCTCTGGGCTGAATCAAGCTAATTCCCGAGAACGACCAGCAGGAGGCACCGCAGGGGTGAGTCCGCTTGCTACATGGCCCCAGACGGGCGGATTAGGGTTTTGTGGGGCTCTGGGCCAGAGCAAGGGGGGCCCCCCTTTGCCTGCAGTCCCCCCATGCTCCTGCCAGGGAGCGGGGTTGGGGTGTGGGCGCTTGCCCCCGCTCCACCCCCGGGCGCTCCAGCTGCTCCCCGGCAGGACCACCAGGCGAGCAGAGCGAGAAAAGCCCCCGCTCCTGCCACGAGCTCTAGGCAGGCAGGTGGAGCAGGTCGGGGTGAGGGGGGGCACATTTTTCTGGGCCCCCCCAATTGGCTGGAGTCCCTGGGCATGGTCCCCATTGGTTAATCTGCCACTCCCCCCAGAGTGGGGGGACTGGCCAGCTGAGTGGGGTGAGAAAAGGCCTTTCCCTTTAGGGGGCACCCGCCCCAAGGCAGGAGACTGGCTGGCTGGGGGGTCAGGGAACGGCCAATCAGTGGCATCATATCTGTCACCCCGTCAGGACCCACTCAGCCGCTGCTGTGAGCGTATCGGTTCTCAGCTCCCCGCTGGGTTTGGGGACCGACCCCCTCAGCCTGCACCATACTCAGCCCTCGCCTGCATCCTGAACCACTTTGTTCACCAGACGGATGAAGTCGGCCAGGGAGCGATGGATCAGCAGCTCCAGGTCCTGCCACTGCTTCGGGGTCAGGCCCTGCTGGGCCCAGGGCTGCAGGAAGCGGATCTTGCAGGTGCCGCAGGCCAGGGAGTGGGTCTCCAGGTCGCCCAGCAGGGCCATCGTCGCCACGTCCATGGAGCTGGTGTTGTGGAAGACGTTGATTTGGAACAGCCGGAGGGTGAGAGATGCTGGGTGTCACGGAGTCCCCGGGTGATGCTCTGGAACTGCTCCCCACAAAGCCAGGCAGGACTCTGGGGAGCCTCCTCTCCCTTGGAGCAGACTGTCTGCAGGGCAGGCAGCTCACACATCTTCACCTCCTGGGTCTCTCCTTGGAGCATTCAGCATCCTCTGCCCCTCCGTGCGCTTCCCACAGAGAGTCCCCCCAGCGGGGTCCTGGGGAATCCACAGGGTCCTGCACCCCCACTTTGCAGTCAGACGTGACTCTCAGCCAGTAACACAGAGGTTTATTCGATGACAGGAACAGAGTCTAAAACAGAGCTTGTAGATACACCGAACCGGACCCCTCGGCCGGGTCCATTCTGGGGGCAGTGAGCCAGACCCCCAGGTCTGCACTTCACTCCTCATCCCCAGGCAGCTCCAGACTAACAACCCCTTCCAGCCCCTCCTCTCTGCTCAGCCCCTTTCCTGGGCTAGGAGGTCACTTGACCTTTTTGTCTCCAACACCTTCACTTGGCACCTTTGCAGGGGAGGGGCCCAGGCCATCAGTTCCTCGGAAACAGAGTGCCAGGCATTTAGGTGCACTGGCCCTTTGCTCTGCAGCAATCACACACCCTTATCCCACCACCTAGATATTAAGAACTGCATAGGGGAAACTGAGGCACCAACACAGTATTCAGAGCAAACATTAAAAACATTCCCAGTTCATCACACTGGGGGGAGAGATGGGGAGGCTGAGGGGTGAGGTGGGGAGGATGGAGCAGGGTAGGGAACACGATGAATCAGTCCCAGTCTTCTGAGCACCCCTCATCCCTGGCATCAGGTCTCTCCCTGCCAAACCCATCTCCCCCTGCACCCCACTCTGACCCTACGATGACATCCCCTACCCCCAGTAGTGAAAAGGTCCAAGTGAGGGGTCCCCACTTACCAGCCAGGGCCCCCCAAGCCCAGGAGAGGAGCAGAGGCAGCCGCATTCTGGCAGGGGATCTGAGCTGTGCCGGGGTTGGGGCCGCAGAACAAGGGGCTGGGGTCACCCACATGTTCTCGGTTCTGCTCCGGACCACACGTCTCGTCAAACTTCTGCATTTGACTGGCTCTGCTCAGATGCTCCTCCCCCCCACCCCAGCCCCAGGCCAACCAGGACAGGAGCAGAGGGGGGATCCCCGCCTTGTGCCATGTTTCGGGTCCCAGTCTCACCTCAATGGCGTGAGAGCAGCAAGGGCGGGAGGGCAGATGGAGCACAAACAGGATCTGGTCCAGGAGCTGACGCCTGCTGATTCGCTCAGGAATAGTGACCACCATCTACTTACACGACATCGGGGGGAGGGAGGGGCACACCCAGGGCCGCTGTGACCACCAGACGAACTAGACAGCCGCCTGGGGCACCAAGATTTGGGGGTGCCAAAAAGTGCAGTGCCCAAAGAGCAGCAGCCAGCTGAGCGCAGGGCTCTGTGGGCGATCCCATCTCCCCAGCCGGGGGGACGGGAAGTGCAGCCCTGTATTCCCCGCTGGAGGTCGCGGTGGCTAGGTTAGGACATCTGTGGCTTTACCGAGTGACCAAGACACAGATCCAAATCTTCCATGGGCCTTTGGGTCAGGCCTGAAGGACGGGGTGCCCCATCTCCAGATTAATTTGGTTATAAACGCTTTGGGGCAGAGGAGAGAGCCAGGGCCTGCTCACCAAATAACCCAGCCACACAGCCCTATTGCTGCAGTGGAGAGACCAAGGGGAAAGCAGCAGCTCACCTCCCTCGTCCCAGCGCTGTACCCAGGGGGAAGCAGGCAGCAGGAGTCAGTGGAAAGAGGACAGACCTGGGAATGTGGAGAACCTGGGTTCTGGGTCCAGCTCTGCCACTGACTTACTGTGTCATCTCGGGCAAGGCAGGGTGGCTCCATGCCTCAGTTTCCCCATCTGTAATACGAGTATAATGAAACTTTTCTGCTTTTGTAAAGCATTTGAGATCTATGGATAGAGCCCGCTACATACATGCTCTGTAGGGGGGAGCAGCCACCCCCGGAGTGGGTCATTGCAGAAAGGGGAACTACACAGAAACCAGGAAGCTCGTTACACGGAAATCAAAAGGCACAGTCCCAAAACCGAGGTGCCTGCAAGCTGCATGGAAACCTTTTTGAAACGCTGGATGGCTGGCTGACAAAGTAAAGGAAGCAGCGAGAGGCAAAAGGCCCCTTTAAACAGTGGAAGTTAAATCCTGGTAAGGAAAATAGAAAGGAGCAAAAACTCTGGCAAGTGAGGTGTGAAAATTCAATTAGGGAGGCCAAAAAGGAATCTGAAGAACAGCTGGCCAAAGACTCAAAAACCAGCAGCAAACGTTTTGTTAAGTACATCACAGGCAGGAGGTGAGGCAAATGATCAGTGGGGCCCAGTGGTTTCCCCAGGAATTGAAATTAGGGAGAGTGTTTGAATTTACAGGGGGGTGTCAGGACCAGTGAGATAAATAAAAAAGATATGAATAAAGTAAATGTTTTGTTAGGATTATGCAAATTTAACATAAGAATAATGCAAGTTACCCCAAAACACATAACAGGTCTAGATTTGTAAAAAAATATACATTTGAAAAAAACAGTATTTAATTTAAATTGACTTTTGAAAAGTGAGCCATCATGGGGTAAGAGGAAAGTCCTGTCATGGATCAGTAACTGGTTAAAAGATGGGAAACGAAGGGTAGGAATAAATTATCAGTTGTCAGAATGGAGAGAGATGAATAGCGGTATCCCTGGGGGGTTGGTACTGGGACTATTACTGTTCAACATATTCATAAATGATCTGGAAAAATGGGTTAACAGTGAGGTGGCAAAATCTGCAGATGATGCAAAACTATTCAAGGTAGTTAAGTCCCAGGCAGACTGCGAAGAATTACAAAGGGATCTCATAAAACTGGGTGACTGGGCAACAAAAATGGCAGATGAAATTGAATGTTGATAAATGCAAAGTAATGCACTTTGGAAAACAATCTCAACTATACATACAAAATGATGGCATCTGAATTAGTTGTTAACACTCAAGAAAGATCTTGGAGTCGTTGTGGATTGTTCTCTGAAAACATCCACTCAGTGTGCAGTGCCAGTCAGTGATTCCCAACTTTCTGTTTGCTTTTTTTAAAAAAACAGGAGTACTTGTGGCACCTTAGCGACTAACAAATTTATTTGAGCATAAGCTTTCGTGGGCTACAGCCCACTTCATTGGATGTAGCCCACAAAGCTTATGTTCTTCTTGCAGATACAGACTAACACGGCTGCTACTCTGAAACCTTTGCTTTTTAAAGAAAGAGATAGATGAAAAGACAGAAAATATCATATTGCCTCTATATAAATCCATGGTGCATGTACACCTTGAATCCTGTGTGCAGATCTGGCCACCCCATCCCAAAAAAGAAATACTGGAAATGCAAAAGGTACAGAGATGGGCAACTAAAATGATCAGAGGTATGAAACAGGAGGAGAGATTAAAATGACTGGGAATTTTCAGCTTAGAAAAGAGACAACTAAGGGGGGATATGCTGGAGGTCTATAAAAACTTGACTGATGTGAAGAAAGTGAATAAAGTAAATGTTTTGTTAGGATTATGCAAATTTAACATAAGGAAAATGCAAGTTACACCAAAACACATAACAGATCTAGATTTCTAAAAAAAAAAAATTAAAAAAATGTATTTAATTTAAATTGACTTTTGAAAAGTGAGCCATCATGGGGTAAGAGGGCAGTCCTCTCATGGATCGGTAACTGGTTAAAAGATGGGAAACGACAGGTAGCAATAAATGATCAGTTTTCAGAATGGAGAGAGATAAATAGTGGTATCCTTGAGGGTCAGTACTGGGACCAGTACTGTTCAACATATTCATCTGGTAAAAGGGGTAAACAGTGAGGTGGCAAAATTTGCAGATGATACAAAACTATTCAAGATAGTTAAGTCCCAGGCAGACTGCGAAGAGCTACAAAGGGATCTCACAAAACTGGGTGACTGGGCAACAAAATGGCAAATTAAATTCAATGTTGATAAATGCAAAGTAATGCACACTGGAAAGCAATCTCAACTAGACATACAAAATGAAGGAGTCTGAATTAGCTGTTAACACTCAGGAAAGATTTTGGAGTCATTGTGGATAGTTCTCTGAAAACAGCAGCAGTCACAAAAGCAAACAATGTTGGGAATCACTAAGAAAGGGATAGATGATAAGACAGAAAATATCATATTGCCTCTATGTAAATCCATGGTACATGCACACCTTGAATAGTGTGTGCAGATCTGGTCACCCATCCTAAAATATATATATTGGAATTGGAAAAGGTACAGAGATGGGCAACTAAAATGATCAGGGATATGAAACAGGAGGAGAGATTAAAATGACTGGGAATTTTCAGCTTAGAAAAGAGATGACTAATGGGGATAGGATAGAGGTCTACAAAACCTTGACTGGTGCGAAGAAAGTGAATAAGGAAATTTTATTTAATCCTTCACATAACAGAAGAACTAGCAGTCACCCAATGAAATTAATAGGCAGCAGGTTTTAAAAAAACAAAAGGAAGTATTTCTTCACACAATGTAAAGTCAACCCAGGGAACTCTTTGCCAGGGGATGCTGTGAAGACCAAAACTATAACAGGATTACAAAAAGAACTGGGTAAATTTGTGCAGAATAGATCCCTCAGTGGCTATTAGCCAGGATGGGGAGAGATGCAACACCATGCTCTGAGTGTCCCTAGCCTGTTTGCCAGAAGCTGGCAATGGGCAACGGGGGATGGTCACTTGATGATTCCCTGTTCTGTTCATTCCCTCTGGGGCACCTGGCCTTGACCACTGTCGGCAGACAGGACACTGGGGTAGATGCACCATTGGTCTGGCCCAGTCTGACCGTTCTTATGGAAAAATTCATTATAATAATAGAAATGTTTAGTATAGAAACTCCCCAGCATAATGACCTCCCAAGACAGCAACAATGGGAGATAACAACCCTGGCAAATAAAGCATTTGAAAAATCTTGGCCTACTAGGAAACATATAAGTTTCCATTCCCAATCACAAATCTAGCATTCTGGAGCAAAGTGACAAATGTTTATTTAACATGCCCCTCACTTTTCCCTCCACCGCACTCCACTCACCGGTGTTGTCCTTGGTCAGTGGAGACTCAGAGTTCAGAGGTGCTTTCACGTGAGTTCACCTTCCAGGTGGGGGACAAGAAGGCACCTTGCTTGTTCCTCCAGCTGCTCACTGTTCGCTCTGGCCACGTCTGTTCATTGTGCCACCATTCACTCCACCACTCTGTTGCCAATGGCTCTGCGCAGTCACCTTCGGCTGCCACCTGCCACTGTGACCTCTGCGAGTTGGTCTCTTGAGGTTCCACCAGCTCTCGGTGATTTCAGCTAAGCTCGGGGGGGGGGGGGGGACCTCACTGCTAGCGCAGTCTGGGCTGTCTCTTCCACAAAAACATTGTACCCACAGGAACACTGTCCCCACAATAAGACTAAGCACTTAGACCTGATTGTCAGTGATTTCAGCTGCAGTGGTCACTTAACAGAACAAGACTCTCTATGGAGCCTAATCAGCTCTGTCTTTAAACAGTGGAGAGGGACAGGTCTGCACCCTCTCTCGTGATGCCTTCAAATCATCCTAGGCTACAGTTCTACTGCCCTTTACCCACACAACAAGAACAACATTTCATCCCCCCTTCCCCCCACATTCAAGTGGTTTGTAACCCAACCCCAGCCAAAATCTATCACTTGGACAACACAGCTCTGTTTGCTGGATCCCTAGGTAGATTAGGTGTGAATGTAAATATAATCTGGCCCTGAAGCCTTTCCCCACAGCCCCAGCTCATCACTAGCTGTCAGGGAGAGCTCATTTAGACTTTGCTTACAAATCATCATTTGAAATGATTAGGTTGGCCAACATCATCGAAATGAATGCACTGACATCATAAAAAACAACAGCTGTGTAAGGAAGCAAGGAAGGTAGTCTATGTTCATACTTTTCAAATCTATTATACTTTTTCAGATACACATATTTTATCATACACTCTATAAGCTTTTAAAGGGTGTATTAACGTTTCAGTTTAAATTCGGATTTCCAAACAGTCACTAAATTGGTATGTAACTAGCTCACAAAACTGGGGGGTTGTTGGGGAAATTCAGGGGGGGTGTAGGGAAACCACAGGTGGGGCCAATGGACAATCGAGGTGCTAAAGCAGCACTCAAGGGTGACAAGACCATTGCAGAAAAGCTGAATGAATTCTCTGCATTGGTCTTCACTGCAGAAGAGGTGAGGGAGATCCCCACACCTGAGCCGTTCTTGTTGGGTGGCAGATCTGAGGAGCTGTCCCAGATGGAGGTGTCCTTAGAGCAGGGTTTGGAACAAATTGATAAATTAAACAGTAATAAGTGAGTCACCAGGACCAGATGGTGTCACCCAAGAGTTCTGGAGGAACTCAAATGTGAAACTACAGAACTACTAACTGCGGCATGTAGCCTGTCATTTAAACCCGCTTCTGTTCCAGGTGACTGGAGGGTAGCTGATGTGACACCAATTTTTAAAAAGGGCTCCAGAGGTGATCCTGGCAGTTACAGGCCAGGAAACTCAACTTCAGTGCCGGGCAAACTGGCTGGAACTCTCGTGAAGAGCAGAATTATCAGACACTTAGATGAACACGAGTTGTTGTGTTTGTGCAGTTTTTGTAAAGGGAAATCATGCCTCACCAATCTACTAGAATTCTTTGTGGAGGTCAACAAGCATGTGGATAAGGGGGATGTGGTGGATATTGTGGACTTAGTCTTTCAGAAAACCTTTGACAAGGTCCCTCAACAAAGGCTCTTAAGCAAAGTAAACTGTTATGGGATAGGAGGGAAGGTCCCTCTCCTGGACTGGTAACTGGTTGCAAAGGGTAGGAATAAATGGGCTGTTCTCAGAATGGAGAGAGGTAAATAGTGGTGTCTCCAGGGGTCTGTACTGGGCCCAGTTCTATTCAACATATTCATAAATGATCTGGAAAAAAGAGTAAACAGTGAGGTGGCAAAATTTGCAGATGATACAAAACTATTCCAGATAGTTAAATCCAAAGCAGATGGTGAAGAGTTAGAAAGGGATCTCTCAGAACTGGGTGAATGGGCAGCAAACTGGCAGATGAAATTCAGTGTTGATCTATGCAAAGTAATGCATGTTGGAAAACATCATCCCAACCATCCATACAGAATGATGGGGTCTGAACTGGCTGTTCCCACTCAAGACAGATCTTGGAGTCATTGTAGATGAGGGGTGAAAACATTGTCTAAGTTATATCAGTTCTCTGAAAACATCCACTGAATGTGCAGCGGCAGCCAAAAAAGTGACCAGGATGTTGGGAACCGTTACAAAAGGGACAGATGATAAGACAGAAAATATCATGTTGCCTCTGTATGAATCCATGGTATATCCACACCTGGAATACTGCGTGCAGATGTGGTCGCCCCATCCCAAACAAGCTGTATTGGAATTGGGAAAGGTTCAGAAAAGGGCAACAGAAATGATGAGGGGTGGGGAACAGCTGCCGTATGAGGAGAGATTAATAAGACTGGGACTTTTCAGCTTGGAAAAGAGACGACTAAGGGGGAATTCGATTGAGGTGTATAAAATCAGGACTGGTGTGGAGAAAGTAAATCAGGAAGTGTTATTTACTCCCTCTCATAACACAAGAACTAGGGGTCACCCAACAAAATGAACAGGCAGCAGGTTTGAAACAAACACAAGGCAGTATTTCTTCACCCCACACACAGTCAGCCTGTGGAACTCCTCGCCAGGGGATGTTGTGAAGCCAAGACTGTAACAGGGTTTAAAAAAGAACACGGTAAGTTCCTGGAGGACGGGTCCATCAATGGCGATTAGCCGGGAGGGGCAGGGATGCAACCCCATGCTCTGGGTGTCCGTGGCCTCTGCCTGTCAGAAGCTGGGACTGGGCAACAGGGGATGGATCCAGGGCCGTCCTTACCCATATGCAAAGTATGCACCTGCGTAGGGCACCAGGAAATTTGGGGCACCTCTGCCCCACCTCTTCCCCAAGGCCCCTGCCTCTGCTCTGCCCCAGCCCTGCCACCACTCCACCCCTTCCCCAAAGCCCCCATCCCTGCCTCTTCCCTACCCCGAGGACTGCAGCAGGGCCAGGCCTGCACTCGCTGGCGGTGGGAAGTGCAGCGACCTGCCCAAGCCGGGCCGCTGGTGAGTGCTAGGGGTCGGTTCCCCCCTGTCCCCCAAGCCAGCCCCCACCCCCCCGCTGTTATACCAATAAAAACTAGCAGGATCTTATAGGGGACAAGACATTTGTCACATTTATTGTAAATACCATAATAAAATAAAAGATAACAGCAAACAATGTTGTTTGGTTACTTATTCCTATGCTTATATATATATATATATATCCATTCACACAATCATTCATACAAGTTCTGTGTAGCTATTATAGTTACCAGCCTAAAGTTGCTTGTGACAGAATACTAGCCAGGCACTCTGTACACAAGAGTGGAGCCGAGTCCGGGTCAGGTGCACCTGATGCTCCTGGAGGCTGGCAGCAGAACCATAGACTCAAAGTCCTCAGTCTTCAGAGTCCAGCTTTATAGGGATTTTTCCCTATGTTGGTTCATGGGAGTTGCTTCATTCTGCTGTTGTTAAATCAATTAGCAGGTGGCTGGCTCCATGCTGGCAGCAGAATGTTACCCAAAGTCTCTTATCTCACCCTTCTTTTTTACAGGCTTTTAGTTTGGATGCAAAGTCTATAGGTCTTGGGGTGTCACGCTGCCTCTGGGTTTGGATTGATCACCCGTCAATTGCAGGCCTGACTTTCAGCCTTGAACCTGGCTTTGATCTTCCTTCTGTTGTTCTTTTGTCCTTTTCTTTTTAGGGTGGATGCTTTTTACTTTGTTTCACTGTGTTGTCTAGGTCTTCAGCCCTTGGTAGTTGAACTTCACCTCATCAGGACAGGCTGGGGCTGGAGGTTGATTTTATCATCCATACATGCCTCATTCACACATCTAAACTAACTAATAAGGTTACAGCAGGGTTTGCAAAAATGAAGGTTGGAGGAAGCTTTTACAAAATGGAGTGAGCGTTTTAAAATGGGGTGTGAATTACAATATGGCAAACAGTGAACAGAAGTTACAATGCAGGCAAGTGTAGTGAATGGTGAACAGAAGTTACATTAATAAAGTGAATAATTAAAAACAATTTCATTTCTCAGTTCTACACCGCGGGGAGCCTGATAGGGCCCCAGAATAGCCAGGGGCGGCCCTGGATGGATCACTGGATGATTCTCTGTTCTGTTCATTCCCTCGGGGGGCACCTGGCACCAGGCATGGTCAGCAGACAGGACACTGGGCTGGACGGACCTTTGGTCTGACCCAGTGTGGCTGTTCCTAAGCTCTTCAGTTCTCGTGTGCCAGGGCTGTGGTCACACGGGTTTGTTATTGTAGGGTTGCTCACAAGTGCTGGGGTGGCAGTCACACAGGATTGTTACCAGTCACAGTTTAGCCCCCACATAGGGGGCAGCTGGTCACTGTTTCGGGAGACATCCCCGAATTGCTCAGCTTCCTTTCCCCAGTTCTGCCCCAGAGCGGAAGCTGCTTTTTGCCCCAATTCATCCCTCAGGGGTCGGGCTCTTCTCAAACCCCATTGCTGGGGTCAGGGCAGGTCTGGGCGTTGGGCCCTGCCCCCCTCAGGGCCCCCCGTTTCCTCCAGCCCAGAGCGAGTGAGCAGACGGTTGCCCCCGCAGCAGGGGCACAGTCCCCCTGAGGTGACCCCCTCGGCACGACACCCCCACTGGGCCGTGGGATGGAGGGCAGGGGGCTGGGCAGTGGCGGCTGCAGACCCTGGACAGAGGGAAGGGGCCGCAGGCTGGTGGCACAGGTGGCCAGTTCTGGACGAAAAGTCGTGAATCTTCGGCGTCCATTGTGGTTACAGGTTGGTGTCTCTGTTGCCCCAAGGACGAGACCTGGCTGATGGAAACCCCTGGGCAGTGGTGGGCGCTCAAGGGACCCTTTCAACCCATGGGAGCGTTTTAAAGAGCGGTGGGTTTCCCGGGGGTCCCTAGGGAGAGGTGGGCGTCAACTCCCCTGGGGCAGCAAGAACTCAGCCTGCAGCGCTTCGCAAGCGGGAGGGGACAGTGCTCTGTGGCGTGCCTGGCACACCAGGACAGGCCCAGAGACCAGACTGGCCAGGGGACGGCGACTCGCAGCCCACGGGGCTTGCGACCCAGAAAACACCTGGGTGGGGTTCAAAGGACTGTGCCTGGCCAGGGCTGGGGCATCTTGGCCAAAAGTCACATCCCACATCAGTCCCTGTTTGCACATTTTGCTTGTGTGACCCACCAGTCGGCACATGTGTGTGCGTGCATGGATGGGTGTGCATGTGCATGGGTGTGTGTGTGCATGGATGTATGTATGCATGTGCACGGGTGTGTGCATGTGCATGGATATCTGCACATGCACGTGTGTGGACGTGTGTACACATGGGTGCGTGTGCACAAGTGTGTGTGCGTGTGCACAGGTGTGCACGTGCACGGATGTGTGCACATGCACCTCCCGCTCTGTGCCCGGTGCCCAGCAGCCTTGTCTTCACTGGGATTGCACCCCGGGCGGTAACTCAAGGTCAGGCCCCACCTCCGCTGTGTAAGGACAAGGCCAGATGGCCCCGTGTCCCCTCTCAGTCAGGGGAGCTGCCGGTCCCATTGCGGCTGGTTTGTGCCTCCGCTTCCCTGTCCCGGCGAGCGTTCTGTCCTGGGGCCGCACCACAAGCGCTGAGCTCTCCGGGCCTGTCACATGGCGGCTGGTTAGTAGAAAACACATCGTCCAAATGGCATCAGGACAGCCTGCCCCAGAGCCCCTGGCATGACCGACGCTGCCTGAGTGTGCCGAGAGCCCGAGCCCGTCACGGGGGGCGGGGGGGGGCTGCCCCCAGTGTGACTGACAGGGACCCTGCCTGAGTGTGCCGAGAGCCTGAGCCTGTCACAGGGGGGGGAGCTGCCCCCAGTGTGACTGACAGGGACCGTGCCTGAGTGTGCCGAGAGCCTGAGCCCGTCACTGGGGGGCGGGGGGGGCTGCCCCCAGTGTGACCGACAGGGACCCTGCCTGAGTGTGCCGAGAGCCTGAGCCTGTCACGGGGGTGGGGGGCTGCCCCCAGTGTGACCGACAGGGACCCTGCCTGAGTGTGCAGAGAGCCTGAGCCTGTCACGGGGGGGGGGGGCTGCCCCCAGTGTGACTGACAGGGACCCTGCCTGAGTGTGCCGAGAGCCTGAGCCTGTCACTGGGGGGGGGGGCTGCCCCCAGTGTGACCGACAGGGACCCTGCCTGAGTGTGCCGAGAGCCTGAGCCTGTCACTGGGGGGGGGGCTGCCCCCATTGTGACTGACAGGGACCCTGCCTGAGTGTGCCGAGAGCCTGAGCCTGTCACGGGGGGGGGGCTGCCCCCAGTGTGACTGACAGGGACCCTGCCTGAGTGTGCCCAGAGCCTGAGCCTGTCACGGGGGGAGCTGCCCCCAGTGTGACTGACAGGGACCCTGCCTGAGTGTGCCGAGAGCCTGAGCCCGTCACTGGGGGGGGGGGGGGGCTGCCCCCAGTGTGACCGACAGGGACCCTGCCTGAGTGTGCTGAGAGCCTGAGCCTGTCACGGGGGGGGGCTGCCCCCAGTGTGACTGACAGGGACCCTGCCTGAGTGTGCCGAGAGCCTGAGCCAGTCACTGGGGGGGGCTGCCCTCAGTGTGACTGACAGGGACCCTGCCTGAGTGTGCCCAGAGCCTGAGCCTGTCACGGGGGTGGGGGGGGCTGCCCCCAGTGTGACCGACAGGGACCCTGCCTGAGTGTGCTCAGAGCCTGAGCCTGTCACGGGGGGGGGCTGCCCTCAGTGTGACTGACAGGGACCCTGCCTGAGTGTGCCGAGAGCCTGAGCCTGTCACGGGGGGGGCTGTCCCCAGTGTGACTGACAGGGACCCTGCCTGAGTGTGCTCAGAGCCTGAGCCCGTCCCTGGGGGGGGGGTAGGGGGGAGCTGAGCCTGCCCCTGGGGGGGGGTAGGGGGGAGCTGAGCCCGCCCCTGGGGGGAGCTGAGCCCATTGCGGGGCAGGGGAGGGATGATTTCCCCCGGGGGGGGGGGCGGCTCTGACCCCAGCAGCATTTTCTGCCCTGCCCGGAGCGGCTGCAGCCCCCCCACCCCGAGCCCGGCGCGTCTCGCTCCCCGCCGGGCCCCCGCGCCCGGGAGAGGCGGGTCGGGGGGCGGGTCCATGGGCTGCTCCCCCCCCATCCCGGGGCCGGTCTCCCCGCCCCCCCGGGGGTTGGGCTTCCTGGGTCAGCGCCGCTGCTGCATCCGCGCCCGGGCGTGGGGAGCCCGGGGGCCGCGCTGGGCTGGAGCCGCCCCTGGGCCGGGCAGCGCCGAGCGCCGAGCGCCGCCGGGGGAGGGAGCTGCTGCGCCGGGCCGGCAGGTGCGGGAGGGGCGGGGGGCGCTGCGGGACCGCGGGGGGGGAGGTGTGGAGGGCAGGAGGGAGAGTGGGGGGCTGGAAGGGAAGAGTAGGGATGGGGGGCAGTGCGGGAGGGGCTGGGCCAGACCCTGCAGGACTACGGTGGGGGCTGGAAGGGGCGGGAGGAAGTGGGGAGAGCGCTGACCCCCATCCAGCCATGGGGCAGGGGTGTGACTGAGATCCCAACACCCCAGAGCCCCCCCACCCTATCCTGGGTGTCTGTAGCGGGGACAGTGAGACCCCAGGGACTGTGGTACCCCCTGGGGTGGTATCCCCGTCCCTGCCCCCCAGTCAGCCCCACGGGCCCATCCCGCCCGGTATCCTGCCCCCTCCCTGCCCCCCAGGTCAGCCCTACAGGCCCATCCCGCCCAGTATCCTGCCCCCCGGGTCAGTCCCTGTTCCCCAGAGCAGCCGGGGCTGGGTTCAAATCATGGGCCGTTCCCTGTAGCAGATATTCTCCTGTCTTGTCGCACACCCTGATCTCGCCTGTCCTGGCCCCCAAGCAGGATTTCTCATATCTGGGCCGGACGCACTCTTCCGGATGGAGCGAGGGGCAGAGCCGGGGGTCCCGGGTCCCCAGGACGCTGAGGAGACCCTGAGAGACGCCTGCACAGGTGAGGAGTCGCTTAAACCGGCTCAGAAATTCCCCCCTGGCTTCCTGGGGTCTTTAAATCCTGGCCGGTAACAGAAGGGGCTTTACGGGCCTGCCAGGGGCTGCCCCGGCCCCAGCGCGTGTCGTGATTTTACAAACTCCATTTTGTGTGTGTTCCTGGCTACTTTTAGAGTCTGTCTGTCCAGAGACCTCTGTCCTGTCTGTCTCTGTCCCTGGATGCTGTTTTCAGGCCTAGAAGCGCTGGGACCAGGCCCCACAGACAGCCCAGGCTGGGTCCTGACTACACCACCGCGTCCGTCTGTCCCTCTGCCCCCACCCCCTGCCCCGGGACTGCCTCAACTGCTGCTCAGAGCTTGCCCAGCCGCAGCCGAGAGACACCAGCCTGGCTGGGGTCAGCCTGCCGGCAGCTCTGAAACCGACTGCTCTGGTCACTTTGCCCCCTTGGGAGGCGCTGAGCAGCAGCAGAGGCCCCGGGTCCATGCCTGCAGGCTCAGGAAGGCAGCACAGCGAGCCGGTTCAGACGCTAGCGGTGGAATCCTGCAGGGGTTCCTGGCTCAGGATCCTCCCCGACCAGGCCCCGAATCCCCATGGTGAGGGGATAGTTCCTGCGTTGAGCTCTCTGGTTTGTTCCCTTTTCCGAGCAGGGGCAGCTCGGGTCTGAATCCCTCTCTGTCCCACGGGGCTCCAGGGGTTCCCAGACAGACCTGGGACGAGCCAAGAACTTCACTTCACCGAAGAAGGTAAAACCATCTCTCCTGGGAACCCATGAACTATGGAGAAAACGACAGCTCAGGAGGGGGTAAATGCGAGTCAGGAGATGCGGAGGCTGTACAGAGCGCATGGCAGGGCGGCTGGTCCGGGGTTACCCTGTGGCTGTACAATAACCCCCCAGTCAGAGTGAAAATACAGCTCAGCGGTTAATAAACCCTGCGGGGGTGGGGGGGGCAGCTTTTCCGCACCGTGAGAATACTGACCGTGATCCTTTCCCCCGCAGGCGATGGGCCGGCCAGCGAGGCCGAGGAGGGGGATCCCCAGCCGGAAGGGCACGAGCGAGCGGCGCCACACAGGATGGTACCAGGACGACCCCAGGAGAGTGATCTGCCCAGCCCAGGTGCCTGTGAGCACCGGCAGGAAAACCCTGCTAGGGAGAGAGACGCAGACCCGGCTCCCAGCGAGGCAGGTGACGAGGGGCTGAACGAATCCATGATCCGGGCATCGGGGACGCCCCACAGCTCTGCCCCAGCTTCCCGTGGGACTGGTGAGGGGCTGAACGAATCCACGATCCAGGCGGCGGGGACACCCCGCAGCTCTGCCCCGGCGCTGAACGAATCCATGATCTGGCCGGTGGGGTCACCCCGCAGCTCTGCCCCGGCACTGAACAAATCCACGATCCGGGCGGCTCCCTGCAGCTCTGCCCTGGCTCCCCGTGGGGCTGGCGAGGGGCTGAACAAATCCACGATCCGGGCAGCAGGGATGCCCCACAGCTCTGCCCTGGCTCCCCGTGGGGCTGGCGAGGGGCTGAATGAATCCACGATCCAGCTGGCGGGGACGCCCCACAGCTCTGTCCCGGCTCCCTGCGGGGCCGGCGAGGGGCTGAACGAATCCACGATCCAGGTGGCGGGGACGCCCCACAGCTCTGCCCCAGTGCTGAACGAATCCACGTTCCGGCTGGCGGGGACGCCCCACAGCTCTGTCCCGGCTCTCCGCGGGGCCGGCGAGGGGCTGAACGAATCCACAATCCGGGCGGCGGGGACGCCCCACAGCTCTGCCCCAGTGCTGAACGAATCCACGATCCGGCTGGCGGGGACGCCTCACAGCTCTGTCCCGGCTCCCCGCGGGGCCGGCAAGGGGCTGAACGAATCCACGATCCGGGCGGTGGGGACGCCCCACAGCTCTGCCCCAGCACCCCAGCCAGAGATCGGCGCCCCAGCGAGACCTGCCGGGCCCCCGGCCCCCGGGCGGCAGTACGCCTGCCCCGAGTGCGGCCGGGCCTTCGGGCAGAGCTCCCACCTGACGCAGCACCTGCGGATCCACACGGGCGAGCGGCCCTATGTCTGCCCCGACTGCGGCCGGGCCTTCAGCGCCAGCTCCAACTTCCTGGCGCACCGGCGCACCCACACGGGCGAGAAGCCCTACGACTGCTCCGTGTGTGGGCGAAGCTTCCGTGCCAGCTCCACCCTTCAGCGGCACCGGCGCCTGCACACGGGCGAGCGCCCCTACCGCTGTGGGCACTGCGGCCGTGCCTTCTCCCAGAGCTCCTCGCTGGCCAAGCATCGGCGCCTGCACACGGGCGAGCGCCCCTACCGCTGCGGCCAGTGCGGGGAGGCCTTCGCCGTGCAGTCGGGGCTGGCTGCCCACCGGAGTCGGCACACGGGCGAGCGCCCCTTCTCCTGCCCCGACTGCAGCAAGGGCTTCCGGCGCAGCTCCGACCTGGTGCAGCACCAGCGCGCCCACACCGGGGAGCGGCCCTTCCGCTGCGGCCAGTGCGGCGCCGGCTTCAACCTGGCCTCCACCCTGGTCAACCACCAGCGCAGCCACACCGGGGAGCGGCCCTACCGCTGCCAGCGCTGTGGGGCCAGCTTCGCCCGCAGCTCCACCCTGGCTCGCCACCGGCGGGGCCACGGGCCCGAGGGCGCCGGGCGGCAGGAGGCAGAGCCTGCCCCCCAGCCGGGCCCCCTGAATCAGGGATCCTGCCCCCTGCCCCAGAATGGCCCCTTGGGTCACAGCTCAGAGCCCCTCTCTGGCCAGGACAGCCTCACCCAGCAGGGCCCCCTGGGTCATAGCTCCACTCCTGCCCCCCAGCAGCCCCCCATGGGGCATGGGTCAGCTCCTGCCCCCCAGCAGCCCCCCATGGGTCACAGCTCAGCTCCTGCCCCCCAGCAGCCCCCCATGGGGCATGGGTCAGATGCTGCCCCCCAGGAGCCCCCCATGGGTCATAGCTCAGAGCCCCTGTCTGGCCAGCACACCCTCACCCAGCAGGGCCCCCTGGGTCACAGCTCAGCTCCTGCCCCCCAGGAGCCCCCCACGGGTCACAGTTCAGCTCCTGCCCCCCAGCAGCCCCCCATGGGTCACAGGTCAGATCCTGCCCCCCAGGAGCCCCCCACGGGTCATGGGTCAGATCCTGACCCCCAGGAGCCCCCCACGGGTCACGGGTCAGATCCTGCCCCGCAGCAGAACCCCCTGAGTCAGGGCACCATAGATCATGGCCTGGCCCCCCAGCCTGGCACTATGGATCATGGGTCAGAGTCTGCCCCCCAGCAGAGTCCCCCGGCTCGGCCCCCCGCCCCCCAGCCGGGCGAGCGCCCCTACCCATGCCTGGTGTGTGGGAAGCGGTTCTCCCGCAGCTCCAACCTGGTGGCCCACCAGCGGATCCATGCGGGTGACAAGCCGTTCCGGTGCCCGGAGTGCGGGCGGGGCTTCCTGCGGGGCTCCAACCTGCGGACGCACCGGCGCCTGCACACGGGCGAGCGCCCCTACCCCTGCCCCGAGTGCGGCAAGCGCTTCGGCGACACCTCCGTGCTGGTCAAGCACCAGCGCATCCACACGGGCGAGCGCCCGCACCGCTGCCCCGACTGCCCCCGCCGCTTCAGCCAGGCCTCGGACCTGGTGGCCCACCGGCGGGTGCACACAGGCGAGAAGCCCTATGTCTGCGCCGAGTGCGGGCGCGGCTTCAGCCGCAGCTCCAACCTGCTGACACACCGGCGTCTGCACCGCGGCGAGCGCCCCTACCCCTGCCCCCAGTGCGGCAAGAGCTTCGGCCAGAGCTCGGACCTGCTGCAGCACCAGCGCACCCACACCGGCGAGCGCCCCTTCGCCTGCGCCCAGTGCGGCAAAGCCTTCAGCAAGGGCTCCACCCTCACCGGGCACCAGCGCATCCACACGGGTGAGCGGCCCTTCGCCTGCCCCGCCTGCTGCAAGCGCTTCCGGCACAGCTCCCACCTGACGGCCCACCTGCGGGTGCACGCCCGGGAGCGGCCGCTGTGAGCCGGAGCCCCCGGCCCTGGCCCTGACCCCAGCTCCCACCTGCGGGTGCACGCCCGGGAGCGACCGCTGTGAGCCGGAGCCCCTGGCCCTGCCCCGCAACGCCCGGGAGCAGCCGCTGTGAGCCGGAGCCCCCGGCCCTGCCCCCTGGCCCTGCCCCCCAGCTCCCACCTGCGGGTGCACACCTGGGAACGGCCGCTGTGAGCCGGAGCCCCCGGCCCTGCTCCCCGTCTTCCACCGCACCGCCCACCTCTGTGCATGCCCATGAGTGGATGCTGTCAGATGGAGACCCCCGGCCCTACCCCCGGCTGCGAAGAGAGTGGGGGCTAGGGGGGCAGAGAGCCTGAATCTGGTGCTGTGAGGGGGGAGCTGCCCTGAGTGTGATGGACGCAGTGACGCTGCTTGAGTCTGCACAGAGCCTGAGCCTGTCACTGCGAGGGGTGGGAGCTCCTGCCCCACTGCTGGGGCCCCCAGCGGACGGGGAAGCAGCAGGAACATGCGGCTTTCCCTGTTCCCCTTGGGTGATGCAGGGGAGGTCCCGGGGTGTGGAGCGGGGGCCGAATGGTCGCAGAGAGCGGCTGAGTGCGCGCAGGCCCCTGTGCAGCAATTCGTGCCCAGCCCCGTGGCAGCTCGTTCCCCACCAGGGAGTCTGCGCAAAGGGGGGTTCCGGGGGGGGGATTCTGTTGATTTTCCCCTTTGTGTAAATAAATGTGATGTGCAGAATTCGGCTCCGGAGTTGGGACTCCTGACTGGTGAACATGGAGCCTGCCTGGGGCGGGGAATGGGGCAGGGGAGGGGGCAGGAGCCTGTCCCCTCTAGGGGGCGCTGGGTCCGATCCGGCCCCAGGACGAGAACTGGCTTGCTCAGGGGGGCGGGGAATGGGGCAGGGGCCTGTCCCCTCTGGGGTGCTGGTTCTGATCTGGCCCCAGGGCAGGGACTGGCTGGCTAAGAGGGGTGGGGAATGGGCAGGGGCCTGTCTTCTCTGGGGGGCGCTGGCTCTGATCCGGCCCCGGGGCAGGGAATGGGGCCAGGGCCTGTCCCCTGTGGGGTGCCAGTTCTATGAATCCACCAGCCCCTTGGGTTTTGCTGCTGGGGGTTGTTTCCCCGCCGAGCCCTGGCGCTGGGGGAGGCACCGACACGGGGGACGATTACAAACGGTTCTTTATGATCCATATTGCAGCAATGGCCCGGCCTCGGGTGCTCGGCGCTGCACGGCAGCAAGGGAAAGGGGTGATTTCCCACGGCCCTTAGCTCCCTGACTTGGTGTGTGGCCCTGGACAGGACGGCGCGGGGGGCGTGAGAGGAGACAGTGAACCTGGGGGCAGCAGGGTTGGGGGCAGAAATCAATTGGCAATCAGTGGGGCCCCCAGGTTCTCAAGGGCCAGGCTACACTTCCAACTCCATTCACGTGTCCAGCCTTGGGTGGCGAGGAACCCAGGCGTCCGGGTGGAAAATCCGGCCTGGGGGAAAAACAAGGGAATGAGAGAAGGGGCCGGGGGGAGTGGAGGGAAAACCTGCTGGTGTCGGTAAAGGCATTAGCTGGGGGAAAGGCGGGGGTCACTCCACACAGAAACCCCACTGGGGGGGCGGGAGGGGCGGACTGGGAGCTGGGGAAGTCAGGGCTGGAGTACCCGCTGTGGCCACGGAGGGGCGGATCTGCCCCCCCAGAAATTCCCAGGTGCGGAGCGGGGGCTGTGATGGGGGGCAGGGGGTCGCTGCACTTACCAGACCCACGGGATCAGCTGTGTTCGGGCACCTCTTCCTCTGGGGGAGGAGAAGGGGGGCAGGTTACTCAGTGCATGGGGGTGAGGGGTGCATCTCCCCCAGCCCGGTGTCAAGGGGGTTTGTGGGGTAGAGGGATGCCCCAAGGGGGAAGGGGCCATGGGGGGGTGCTCCCAGAGTCATCTCTCCCATGGGGAAGGGGGTGCATGGGGGTGGGCCAGGGAAGTGCTGGGGTGGAGCCCCAGGGGGAGGAGGCCCCAGGAGGTGTATCCCCAATAGGGAGGGGGCAGGGGGAAGCGGAGGGGGGCCTCCTGGAGAGGGTATCCCTGTGGGGAAGGGGAGCCTGGGGGCATATCCCCTTGGGGAGGGGCAGGGAGGAGGCCCTAGGGGCAGGGTAGGGGGGTCCCAGGGGGGTATCCCTGTGGGGAGGAGACCCTGGGGGCATATCCCCTTGGGGAGGGGCAGGGAGGAGGCCCTGGGGGCAGGGTAAGGGGTCCCAGGGGGGTATCCCTGTGGGGAAGGGGAGCCTGGGGGCATAGCCCCTTGGGGAGGGGCAGGGAGGAGGCCCTGGGGGCAAGGCAGGGGGTCCCAGGGGGGTATCCCTGTGGGGGAGATCCCTGGGGCATATCCCCCCCAGGACCCCACTCCTGTCTAAGGAGGGCACCGGGGGTCTCTCACCTGAGACCAGGCGCAGTCTGGACTGTCCCAGCTTCCAGCGAGCTGCAGAGACAAGCGGTGGGTGAGGTCAGGAGACGAGTTGTGCCCGTTCTCAGCCCAGCTGCGCCCCCCACGCACCCTGCGCCCCCCGCCCTGCCCCACTCTTACCTCGCCTCCTGCACAGCAGCAGCGCCCCCGCCAGGCCGGCCAGGCCCCCCAGCGCCCCCAGGGTCGCCCCGGCCACGGTCCCGGGGGAGACGACCCCTCGGTACGACGGGCTCCTGGGGGCTGGGACAGAGCCATGGGGAGAATGGTTAGAGATTGGGGTGGGAGTGTCCCGGCAGCGGGGGGCTGGCAGGGCTGGGGGGGAAGGGGCACTGGGGGTCTCTGGAGGGATCCCAGTGGCAGGGCAGGGGGGGGAAGGAGGCTCTGGGGGGATGCCGGTGGCAGGGTTGTGGGGGGAAAGGGGGTGCTGGGGGGTCTCTAGGGGGTCCCGGTGACAGGGCAGGAGGGGGAAGGGGGTGCTGGGGGGTCTCTAGGGGGATCCCGGTGACAGGGCAGGAGGGGGAAGGGGGTGCTGGGGGGTCTCTAGGGGGATCCCGGTGACAGGGCAGGAGGGGGAAGGGGGTGCTGGGGGGTCTCTAGGGGGATCCCGGTTACAGGGCAGGAGGGGGAAGGGGGTGCTGGGGGGTCTCTGCGGCGTTCCCGGTGGCAGAGCTGTGGGGGGAAGGGGGCTCTGGGGGGTGCCGGGGGGGTCTCTGGGGGGATCCCAGTGGCAGGGCAGTGGGGGGAAGGGGGTGCTGGGGGGTCTCTGGGGGGATCCCGGTGGCAGGGATGTGGGGAAAAGGGGCACTGGGGGGTCTCTGGAGAGTCTCTAGGGGGATCCTGATGACAGGGCAGGAGGGGGAAGGGGGCAGTGGGGGTCTCTGGGGGGCACACCTACCCCATGTAGTCTCCAGCGGCATGTCCAGGTCCCCGTGCCTGGCCCGGCACCGCACCCCCTGGGCCTCGCTCTCGGGCACCCGCAGGTGGCTCTGGCGTTGGTAGCACCCATCCCCACTGGGCAGCCCCACGCCAGCCTCGGCCCCCGGCAGCGTCACATTTCCCCGCAGCCAGGACACCTCGATGTCCCGCGTGGGGAACCCGCAGGCCTGGCACCCCAGAGTCAGCCAGCCCGGGCGCCCGGGGGTCGGGCGGGACCAGGCCTGCAGCTTGGGGGTGGCTGGGGGGGAGAGACAGTGAGACCCCTGCCCCCCGTCTGTGAGGTCACCCCAGCCCCCTGTCTGTGGGGTCACCCATCCCTCTTGGGGTCACCCCAGCCCCTGATCTGGGGGGGTCACCCGCTGTCCCCCTTTCCTTGGGGTCACTCGAGCCCCTGATCTGTGGGGTCATCCAGCCCCCTATCTGTGGGGTCACCCCAGCCCTGGATCTGGGGGGTCACCCCAGGCCCCAATCTGTGGATCACCCCTCCCCCTTTCCTTGAGATCACTCCTGTCCCCAATCTGTGGGGTCACCCCAACCCCTGAGGTCACCTCCTCCTCCAAACCATGGAGTCACCCCTCCTCCCAGCCCCCTAATCCATGGGGGGATGACCCCAGCCCAGGTAGGCCCTGTTCCATGGGGTGACCCCTCCCGCAGCCCCGTTCCATGGGGTGACCCCTCCCCCACCCCATTCCATGGGGTGAATGCCCCCCCCCGCCCCATTCCATGGGGTGACTGCCCCGCCCCCCCCGGCCCCTACCTGCCCTCCTGGCCCAGGCGCGCCGGCTGCGCAGGAACCAGCCCAGCCACTCCACGCAGGTGTCCCCCAGGTACCGGTGCAGCCGCTCCCCGAACTCGGGCTGGGCGTCCCAGCGGCGCCGCGTGGTCTCGGCCCAGGACAGAGCCGCCAGCCAGCGCCGGTTCCCCCGGTCGAACACCACCAGGTCCTGCCCGTCGTAACCGAACTGGTACCAGCCGCGAACCACCCCCCCGGGCTCCCGCTCGCAGCCCAGCGCCCACTGCAGCGTGTGGCTACCTGGGGACAGAGCCAGGGGTCAGGCTATGGGCCATGGGGGGCCATGGGGCCACAGGGTCGGGGCATGGGCCACATGGGGGCTCTTGGGGAGGTCAGGGTGCTGGCAGGCTCAGGGCATTGGGGGTCGAGGGGGAAGATCTGGGTGCTGGGGGGCTCGGGGCACTCGGGGGCCTGGGGGCAGAGCTGGGGGGCTTGGGGCACGGGGGCACAGGGGGAAAGGATCTGGGTGCTGGGGGGCTCAGGGCACGGAGGGCTGGGGGGGAGGATCTGTGTGCTGCGGGGCTCAGGGCACGGAGGGCTGGGGGGGAGGATCTGTGTGCTGGGGGGCTTGGGGCACGGGGGCACAGGGGGAAAGGATCTGGGTGCTGGGGGGCTCAGGGCACGGAGGGCTGGGGGGGAGGATCTGTGTGCTGGGGGGCTTGGGGCACGGGGGCACGGGGGAAAGGATCTGGGTGCTGGGGGGCTCAGGGCACAGAGGGCTGGGAGGGAGGATCTGGGTGCCAGGGGGCTCAGGACACGGGGGGCCGGGGACCTCTCACCCTGCGTCTGGTTGCTTCTCTGTTTGAGGATCTCCACGTTGCGCCGGAACCAGTCCTCCTTGGCGGCCCGCGAGGCTCCCCCCTGGCGCCAGTACTCGGGGCCCAGCCCCTCGCCCACCCAGGGCTGGGCAGGCACCTTGGCGCGGGTGGCGCGGTCGTAGCCGTCGATGGGGGCCCCGTCCAGCAGCCCGGCCGCCCCGAACTCCAGCAGCCCCGAGGCGTCGTAGGTGCCCACGTAGTGGTAGGCCAGGCTGTGGGGCCCGTCGGGGGCTGCGCCAGTGGGAGAGGGGGTGAGTTCGGGGAGGGGGACCCCCCACAACCCCCCCTCCAGCACAGTGCCCCCTGCTGCCCCCGCCCCGTCCCCTGCAGCCCAGCCCCCAGCACCGCCCTGGGGCAATGGGGAGCCCTGACTGCCTGGGGGGACCCCCCTGCTGCCCCCACCCCGTGCAGCCCAGCCCCCAGCGCCGCCCTGGGGCAATGGGGAGCCCTGACTGCCCGGGCAGAGCCCCCTGCTGCCCCACCCATCCTGCCCCCTGCAGCCCAGCCCCTAGCACCGCCCTGGGGCAATGGGGAGCCCTGACTGCCCGGGCAGAGCCCCCTGCTGCCCCACCCATCCTGCCCCCTGCAGCCCAGCCCCTAGCACCGCCCTGGGGCAATGGGGAGCCCTGACTGCCCGGGCAGAGCCCCCTGCTGCCCCACCCATCCTGCCCCCTGCAGCCCAGCCCCTAGCACCGCCCTGGGGCAATGGGGAGCCCTGACTGCCTGGGGGGACCCCCCTGCTGCCCCCCTGCCCCGTCCCCTGCAGCCCAGCCCCTAGCGGCACCCTGGGGCCATGGGGAGCCCTGACTGCCTGGGGGGAGCCCCCCGCTGCCCCCACCCCCTGCAGCCCAGCCCCTAGCACCCCCCTGGGGCAATGGGGAGCCCTGACTGCCCAGGCAGAGCCCCCTGCTGCCCCCACCCCCTGCAGCCCAGCCCCTAGCGCCGCCCTGGGGCCATGGGGAGCCCTGACTGCCTGGGGAGAGCCCCCTCCTGCCCCCCGCCCCACCCCCTGCAGCCCAGCCCCTAGCGCCGCCCTGGGGCCATGGGGAGCCCTGACTGCCCGGGCAGAGCCCCCTGCTGACCCCCCACCCCGCCCCCTGCAGCCCTTAGCGCTGCCCTGGGGGAATGGGGCCGGCCTGGATTTCCTCCTGGGGTGAAGGCGGCCCAGCCCCGCTCTCTGGAGCTCTCCCCTCCTCACACCCTGCTGTTCCGGCCCTGACCCCTGGGTGCCGTTCACCCCCTGGGACCCACCTGGCTCAGCCAGGCTGAGTAGGGACCACAGCGTCAGCCACAGCAGCAGCAGGTTTTTCCGGGGCCTCATCCCCACGGCAGTGATCAGGGACCCAGGCGTCCGGGAGCAGGGCGGGGCAAGAGGCCCCAGCCAGGCAGGGAGATGTGGTGGGGGAGCTTGGCCCAGCAGGACCCAGGCGTCCGGGAGCAGGGTGGGGCAGGAGCCCCCAGCCGGGCGCGGGATGTGGTGGGTGAGCTCGGCCCAGCAGGATCCAGTCAAGGTGCCAAGAGTGAAAATGAAAGTGGGTGACGGGCAGGGGAGGAGACTTGGCAGCACCGATCATTAACCCTGCCTGGGACCCAGGCCTGCTGCAGGGCCAGTGGGGGTTCCCTGGGGCCTGTGCTGAGGTGGGGGGCAGCAGGGGGCTCTGCCCGGGCAGTCAGGGCTCCCCACGGCCCCAGGGCGGCGCTAGGAGCGGGGCTGCAGGGGGTGGGGCAGCTGCAGGAGGGGGCTCTGCCCGGGCAGTCAGGGCTCCCCATTGCCCCAGGGCGGCGCTAGGGGCTGGGCTGTAGGGGGTAGGGGGGGCAGCAGGGGGCTCTGCCTGGGCAGTCAGGGCTCCCCATTGCCCCAGGGCGGCGCTAGGGGCTGGGCTGCAGGGGGTGGGGGCAGCAGGGGGCTCTGCCCGGGCAGTCAGGGCTCCCCATTGCCCCAGGGCGGCGCTAGGGACTGGGCTGCAGGAGGTGGGGGGCAGCAGGGGGCTCTGCCTGGGCAGTCAGGGCTCCCCATTGCCCCAGGGCGGCGCTAGGGGCTGGGCTGCAGGGGGTGGGGCAGCTGCAGGAGGGGGCTCTGCCCGGGCAGTCAGGGCTCCCCATGGCCCCAGGGCGGCGCTAGGGGCTGGGCTGGAGGCGGTGGGGTGGGGGCAGCAGGGGGCTCTGCCCGGGCAGTCAGGGCTCCCCATGGCCCCAGGGCGGCGCTAGGGGCTGGGCTGGAGGCGGTGGGGCGGGGGCAGCAGGGGGCTCTGCCCAGGCAGTCAGGGCTCCCCATTGCCCCAGGGCGGCGCTAGGGGCTGTGCTGCAGGAGGTGGGGGGCAGCAGGGGGCTCTGCCTGGGCAGTCAGGGCTCCCCATTGCCCCAGGGCGGCGCTAGGGGCTGTGCTGCAGGAGGTGGGGGGCAGCAGGGGGCTCTGCCTGGGCAGTCAGGGCTCCCCATTGCCCCAGGGCGGCGCTAGGGGCTGGGCTGCAGGGGGTGGGGCAGCTGCAGGAGGGGGCTCTGCCCGGGCAGTCAGGGCTCCCCATTGCCCCAGGGTGGCGCTAGGGGCTGGGCTGCAGGGGGTGGGGGGCAGCAGGGGGCTCTGCCCGGGCAGTCAGGGCTCCCCATGGCCCCAGGGCGGCGCTAGGGGCTGGGCTGCAGGGAGCGGGGGGGTGGGGGGCAGCAGGAGGCTGTGCCATGGGGCGCAGGGGTGACTCAGGAGCTGGGTGGTGAGCGCCGGGATGAGCTCAGGGTTGGAAGCACCAGCAGCCCATGAACTTTTGCAGCTGGGCCGAGCGATGGATCCCAGATGTGGCCCGGTGCCGGGCGGCAGGCGGGGGCGGTGGGGGGTGCGGGAAGGAGCCCAGTCTTAATCCTGGCTCTCCCTTGCGCCCCTGGCCTCCTCGGCTGCTCCTGCTCCGCCACTGCTCCGGCCCCCGCCAGGACTCCTGGGTTCTCTGACCGCTCTGGGACGGGAGTGGAGGCTGGTGGTTATTGCAGGGGGGGCTGGGAGGCAGGACTCCTGGGTTCTCTCCCTGGCTCTGGGAGGGGAGTGGGGGCTGGTGGTTAGACAGGGGGGGCTGGGGGCAGGAATCCTGGGTTCTCTCCCCGCTCCAGGAGGGCAGTAGGGTCTAGTGGTCAGAGAGGGGGCTGGGGACAGGAGCCAGGATGCCTGGGTTCGCTGTGTGTGCTGCTCTCCCCAGCAGTGCCCCCTACGGGCAAAGGTCCCTCACACAGGGGCTCTTGGCCAGCTGGGGGTCCATCACCCCAGCCTGCGTTCCCTGGCCGGAGCCTGCTGGCCCGTGCAGTGTTTGGGTGCAGCCCGGCCCAGCCCCATGATTTACGGCTGCTTCACACGGACACGGGATTCTTTTGCAAGGGAGAAAACAAACCCAGAGACACGCAAGAAACCTCCCGGGGCCCCGCTCCAGCACGTCAGCCTCTGCACCTGCTAGTGCCCGGCTAGACACCCCACCCCGGGGCCGCTCCCCAGGGCCCCCCAACACTTACTGAGTCACGCTCTGATCACAGACTTCATCCAGCAAAACACCCACCGGGCCAGAACACACACCCGGCTCCCAGGCCCCCTCCACCACCAGGGGAGAATCCAGGAATTCTGGCTCCCAGCCCCCCCCCAGGATAGAACCCAGGAGTCCTGACTCCAAGCCCCTCCAGCCAGGGTAAAACCCAGGAGTCCTGGCTCCCAGCCCCCGCACCAGGGTAGAACCCAGGAGTCCTGGCTCCCAGCCCCCGCACCAGGGTAGAACCCAGAAGTCCTGGCTCCCAGCTCCCGCAGCCAGGGTAGAACCCAGGAGTCCTGGCTGCCAGCCCCCCTCCTCCACCAGGGTAGAATCCAGAAGTCCTCGTTCCCAACCCCCACAGCCAGGGTAGAACCCGGGAGTCCTGGCTCCCAGCCCCCCTCCTCCATCAGGGTAGAACCCAGGAGTCCTGGCTCCCAGACCCGCTCCTCCACCAGGGTAGAATCCAGAAGTCCTCGTTCCCAACCCCCACAGCTAGGGTAGAACCCAGGAGTCCTGGCTCCCAACCCCCACAGCCAGGGTAGAACCCAGGAGTCCTGGCTCCCAGCCCCCCACACCGGGGTAGAACCCAGGAGTCCTGGCTCACAGACCCCCTCCACCACCAGGGTAGAACCCAGGAGTCCTGGCTCCCAGCACCCCCGCCAGGGTAGAACCCAGGAGTCCTGGCTCCCAGCACCCCCGCCAGGGTAGAACCCAGGAGTCCTGGCTCCCAGCACCCCCGCCAGGGTAGAATCCAGGGGTCCTGGCTCCCAGCCCCCAGCACCGGGGTAGAACCCAGGAGTCCTGGCTCCCAGCCCCCAGCACCGGGGTAGAATCCAGGAGTCCTGGCTCCAAGCCCCCCTGCCAGGGTAGAACCCAGGAGTCCTGGCTCCCAGACCCCCCTGCCAGGGTAGAACCCAGGGGTCCTGGCTCCCAGACCCCCCAGCCGGGGTAGAACCCAGGGGTCCTGGCTCCCAGACCCCCCAGCCGGGGTAGAACCCAGGAGTCCTGGCTCCCAGCCCCCAGCACCGGGGTAGAACCCAGGGGTCCTGGCTCCAAGCCCCCCAGCCGGGGTAGAACCCAGGGGTCCTGGCTCCCAGCCCCCAGCACCGGGGTAGAACCCAGGAGTCCTGGCTCCCAGCCCCCCCAGCCAGGGTAGAACCCAGGAGTCCTGGCTGCCTCGTCCCAGGCTCGGGCTGGGTTCGGAGCCAGCCGAATTCTTCAGTGTCGTTAGAGAAACAACAACAAGGAGGGAGTGACCGTGGGGTGTGGGCCAAGAGTGAGTCACGTTCCCCCCCCGCCTCCGTCCGTCCGTCCGTCCATTCCAGGGGCCCTGGGGCTGCCAGGCCCCCCGCCGGCCGCTGGCTCAGTACAGCCTGTGCTTCCAGAGCCCCTGGGGGAGGCCAGGGCAGGCGGGGGGGCTACAGGGGGAAGGGCTGAATTGCCACCCAGCGACCCCTGCAGGGGACCCATAGCTGAGACCTGTCCCCTCTTGGGGGTGCTGGCTCTGATCTGGCCCCACAGCGCGGACTGGCTGGCTCAGGGGGGTGGGAATGGGGCAGGGGCCTGTCCCCTCTGGGGGGCGCCAGCTCCCACCCAGCCCCAGGGCAGGGACCGGCTGGCTCAGGGGGGTGGGAATGGGGCAGGGGCCTGTCCCCTCTGGGGGGCGCCAGCTCCCACCCAGCCCCAGGGCAGGGACCGGCTGGCTCAGGGGGGTGGGAATGGGGCAGGGGCCTGTCCCCTCTTGGGGGTGCTGGCTCCCACCCGGCCCCAGGGCAGGGACTGGCTGGCTCAGGGGGGCGGGAATGGGGCAGGGGCCTGTCCCCTCTGGGGGGCGCCAGCTCCCACCTGGCCCCAGGGCAGGGACTGGCTGGCTCAGGGGGGTGGGAATGGGGCAGGGGCCTGTCCCCTCTGGGGGGCGCCAGCTCCCACCCGGCCCCAGGGCAGGGACTGGCTGGCTCAGGGGCGCGGGAATGGGGCAGGGGCCTGTCCCCTCTGGGGGGCGCCAGCTCCCACCTGGCCCCAGGGCAGGGACTGGCTGGCTCAGGGGGGTGGGAATGGGGCAGGGGCCTGTGCCCTCTTGGGGGTGCTGGCTCCCACCCGGCCCCAGGGCAGGGACTGGCTGGCTCAGGGGGGCAGGGAATGGGGCAGGGGCCTGTCCCCTCTGGGGGGCGCCAGCTCCCACCCGGCCCCAGGGCAGGGACTGGCTGGCTCAGGGGGTGGGGAATGGGGCAGGGGCCTGTCCCCTCTGGGGGGCGCCAGCTCCCACCTGGCCCCAGGGCGGGGGCTGCTGGGGGGAGAGGAGGGTGTGACCCCAGGGTGTGATGGAGCAGGGAGTGGGGGGGTGGCCTGGGCATGTCGGGGGGGGGGTTACTGTCACTGGCTGGGTTGGTGCTGCTGGGGGGGTATCTGGGGTGACTTCACTTGAGGGACGATACCTGAGCAGGTGCCCTGAGCCCAGGGGGGCTGGGGCCAGGTGACACTTTCTGCCCCGGAAATTGGACAAAGGCTGGAGAAGGAGCCGGGGGGGGGGGGGGGGCTGGGGGCTGGCAGGGCTGGGGGCTGGCAGGGGTCAGTTTGGAGCTGGCTGGGGCAAGGGAGAAAGGCCACAACCGGGGTCTGGGCTCCCCCCCGCAAGAGACCCGGCTGGGGGTGCTGGTTGTACCTACAGGCCTTGCCTGGGACCGTGTCCTGTCAGCTAATAACCCTCCTGTGTTACCGGCTGGCTGAGAGCCGGGGGGAATCGCACGAAGTGGGGGTGCAGGGCCCTGACCCCCCCCACTCCGTGATACCAGACCCCTGCCTGGCTGCCCCCAACCAGGCATCCCCTCCCAGCCCCCATCAGCCCCAGATCTCCCTCACCCCCAGGTCAGACCCCTGGGTCCCTCAGCCCCAGATCTCCCTCACCCCCCCAGCTCAGACCCCTGGGTCCCTCAGCCCCAGATCTCCCTCACCCCCCAGGTCAGACCCCTGGGTCCCTCAGCCCCAGATCTCCCTCATCTGCCTAGTCCAATCCCTTATCAAAGCAGGACCAATCCCCAGCTAAATCATCCCAGCCAGGGCTTTGTCAGGCCTGACCTTAAAAACCTCTAAGGAAGGAGATTCCACCCCCTCCCTCGGGAGCCCATTCCAGGGCTTCACCACCCTCCTAGGGAAATAGTGTTTCCTAATATCCAACCTAGACCTCCCCCACTGCAACTTGAGCCCATTGCTCCTCGTTCTGTCATCTGCCCCCACTGAGAACAGCCGAGCTCCATCCTCTTTGGGACCCCCCTTCAGGTAGTTGAAAGCAGCTATCAAATCCCTCCTCACTCTCTCTTCTGCAGACTAAACAATCCCTGTTCCCTCTGTGACAAAGTGGGGGGGTTTCTTGGTTTTTCCATGTTTTCCAGTGGGTTGCATGCAGGGGGGTGGGACTCAGTGTCCCCGGTTGTTACTGGTTTAACAAGGGGATGGGAGAGGGAGTTTGTTGGGACACAGGCCCGGAGAGAGACTCGGGACCTCAGCCGATGGCCTGGAGGACGGAGACCCAGCTCAGGAGTCACAGCCGGTTCTGGCCAGTGAGAGACAATGGGCTGCGGGGAGAGGACCCCGGTGACCTGACCAGCCGGTTCCAGCCAGAAGGGCCAGATGGGGGCTGAGGGGAGAGGAGGCCCAGGTCATCCTGTTTACAACCCTGTGTCACGGAGTCCCCGGGCGATGCTCTGGAACTGCTCCCCACCAAGCCAGGCAGGACTCTGGGGAGCCTCCTCTCCCTTGGAGCAGACTGACTCCAGGGCAAGAAGCTCCCACGGCTTCACCTCCTGGGTCTCTCCTTGGAGCATTCAGCATCCTCTGCCCCTCCCTGCGCTTCCCACAGCAAGTTGCCCCAGCGGGGTCCTGGGGAAGCCACAGGGTCCTGCACCCCCACTTTGCAGTCAGACGTGACTCTCAGCCAGCCAGTAACACAGAGGTTTATTCGATGACAGGAACAGGGTCTAAAACAGAGCTTGTTGGTACAGCGAACGGGACCCCTCGGCCGGGTCCATTCTGGGGGGCAGTGAGCCAGACCCCCAGGTCTGCACTTCACTCCTTGTCCCCAGCCAGCTCCAGCCTGACACCCCCTCCAGCCCCTCCTCTCTGCTCAGCCCCTTTCCCGGGCCAGGAGGTCACCTGACCTCTTTGTCCCCAACGCCTTCAGTTGGCACCTTTGCAGAGGGGGGGCCCAGGCCATCAGTTGCTAGGAGACAGAGCCCCAGGCATTTAGGGGCACTGGCCCTTTGCTCTGCAGCAATCACACACCCTTATCCCACCACCTAGATATTAAGAACTGCCTAGGGGACACTGAGGCACCAACACAGTATTCAGAGCAAATATTAAGAACATTCCCAGTTTGTCACACCCTGTTTACCTGGAGAGAAGCCAGAGGACAGAGGGGGCTTGGGGCCGGGGATATCGGAGGCCCAGCTGGGAAGCAGGGGCGCTTGGGGCTGGAGGGGGAGCAGGCAGAGCCCCCCTGGCTGCAGGGGGACTGGGATGTGCTGGGCTGAGGGAGGCCAGGCCTGAGGCCCTGAGAGTTTCCTGTGCTGGGTTCAACTCTCAATAAACCCTCCTGTGTTACGCTGGCTGAGAGTCACTCCGGGCTTGAGAATGGGGGGAGGTGAAGGGGAGCGGGGATCAACCCCTTCAGGGGTGGAGGCCTGGGGGTCCAGAGCGCGTGGACTCCCTGAGGGGGCCCACGGCAGAGACAGACGTGCTGAGGCTCAGAGAGGTGCGGCTCCAGGAGGTGGAGGGGCCTGACCCCGGCAGAGAGTGGCCCCCCGAGAAGGGCTGTCGCACTGAAAGGGGCACCCCCCACGGACCACACGGGGCCATGAATGGGCACGATCTGTGAGTCTGTGACACCCCCAAGCTCTCCTTGTAGGTCATGTGCTCCAGCCCCCTAAGCATTTTTGTTGCCCTCCGCTGGACTCTTTCCAATTTTTCCACATCCTTCTTGTAGTGTGGGGCCCAAAACTGGACACAGTATCCAGATGAGGCCTCACCAGTGTCGAATAGAGGGGAATGATCACGTCCCTCCATCTGCTGCCAATGCCCCTGCTTATACAGCCCAAAATGCCGTTAGCCTTCTTGGCAACAAGGCAAACTGCTGACTCAGATCCAGCTTCTCATCCACTGTAACCCCCAGGTCCTTCTCTGCAGAACTGCTGCCCAGCCACTCGGTCCCTTGTCTGTAGCAGTGAATGGGATTCTTCTGTCCTAAGAGCGAGACTCTGCACTTGTCCTTGTTGAACCTCATCAGGTTTCTTTTGGCCCAGTCCTCTAATTTGTCCAGGTCACTCTGGACCCTATCCCTACCCTCCAGCGTATCTACCACTCCTCCCAGTTTAGTGTCATCTGCAGACTTGCTGAGAATGCAGTCCACGCCGTCCTCCAGATCATTAATGAAGATATTGAACAAAACCGGCCCCAGGACCGACCCTTGGGGCACTCAGCTTGAAACCGGCTGCCAACTAGACATGGAGCCGTTGATCACTACCCGCTGAGCCCGACGATCTAGCCAGCTTTCTATCCACCTTATAGTCCATTCACCCAGCCCAGACTTCTTTAACTCACCAGCAAGATACTGTGATAAGAATACATCTTTCCTTCCTTCCTTCCCACCTTCCTTCCCTTCCTCCTTCCTTCCCTCCCTATTTTCTTCCCACCTTTCCTCCTTCCCTTCCTCCTTCCTTCCTTCCCTTCCTTCCTTCCATCCCTCCTTCCTTCTCTCTTTCCTTCCCTCCTTCCCTCCTTCCTTTCTTCCCTGCTTGTCCCCCAGCCTGGCTCTGGCTTCCTGCTTCCTCCTTCCCTCCTTTCCACCATCCTCCCTTCCTTCCTCCGACCTCCTGCCTGGGGCCGGCTTTCCACTTCCTTCCCTTCTTTCTTCTTCCCCCCTTGCTCCATCCCCCCAGCCTGGCGCTGGCTCCTGCTTCCTCCTTCCTTCTGGTTCCTTCCTTCCTTCGCTCTTTCTTTCCCTGGCTCGTCTCTTGTTTTCGTGTTCCTTCCATACCCCCCGCCCCCAGCCCCAGAGCTGGCCTCACCCTGTTCCCCGTCAATGACTAAACCAGACCTGGGGGCCGACGGCACGACACCCCCCCTCTCGTGGGACAAGACAATGGAAAATCTGACCCCCTGAGCCAGGAGCCGGCGGATGCCTCAGCCCAGAGCTACTGATGGCACCGCGCTGCCAGGGCCTGCGCCAGCCCCGGGGTCGGGGCCAGGGCCTGGACTGGACGGCGTTTTATTACTGAGTTTGTTTCCTCACTCCCCCTGAGTCAGCACGGACCTCACTCCCCTGCACAGTGACGGGGGGGGCCCTGTGTGTGTGTAGGGGGAGCCCAGGGCTGGGCTGGCAGGGGCTGCAGGTCGGGAGTGAGGGGCACCAGCAGGGCTAGGGGGGCAGGGGGCTGCGGGTTGGGAGTGAGGGGCACCGGCAGGGCTGGGCTGGCAGGGGGCTGCAGGTCGGGAGTAAGGGGCACCAGCAGGGCTGGGGGGGCAGGGCTGGGCTGCCAGGGGGCTGCGGGTCGGGAGTGAGGGGCACCGGCAGGGTTGAGGGGGGCAGGGGGCTGCGGGTCAGGAGTGAGGGGCACTGGCAGGGCTGGGCTGGCAGGGGGCTGCAGGTCGGGAGTGAGGGGCACAGGCAGAGCTGGGGGTTGAGGGTCGGGAGTGAGGGGCACCGGCAAAGCTGGGGGCTGCAGATTGGGAGTGAGGGGCACTGGCAGAGCTGGTGGAGGGCAGGGCTGGGCTGGCAGGGGCTGCGGGTCTGGAGTGAGGGGCACCAGCAGAGCTTGGGGGGGCAGGGCTGGGCTGGCAGGGGCTGTGAGTCGGGAGTGAGGGGCACCAGCAGGGCTGGGGGGAGCCCAGGGCTGAGCTAGCAGGGGCTGTGGGTCAGGAGTGAGGGGCACCGGCAGAGCTTGGGGGGGCAGGGCTGGGCTGGCAGAGGCTGCGGGTCGGGAGTGAGGGGCACTGGCAGAGCTGGGGGGAGCCCAGGGCTGAGCTAGCAGGGGCTGCGGGTTGGGAGTGAGGGGCACCTGTGTTTTGTGTGTCACACTGTTCAGCAAGGCTCACCCATTGGGGGGGTGTCACACAGACAAACCCAATGGGCGGCGGGGGGGGGGGGCTGTGTGCTGGCCCTGAAGGTGCCCCAGCAGTGGGGGGGGGGGTCTGTCTCTGCCCGCACACCCTGGCCGCTCCCTGAGTCCCCCCTCGGCTGCGTTGCCTCATCGCTCTGCTATGGCATCTGGATGCTCCAACATCTGTAGCGTGATGCAGATGTTTGGTTGCCCGGGCGACCGCCGGAGGATGGGTAAACAAGTGCGGAAACTTCCCTTCCGCCCTGACCCCCTTCCGCCCCTGTCCGCGACCGAACGGGGGGGTGGGGGGGTGCCTGGGTTAGAACGAGGGTGGGGGGCTGGGAGCCAGGACTCCTGGGTTCTCTCTCCAGTTCGGGGAGGGGGCTGGGGTCCAATGGGTTAGAGCAGGGCGGGCTGGGAGCCAGGACTCCTGGGTTCTCTCCCTGGCTCTGGGAGGGAAGGGGGGCTGGGAGCCAGGCCTCCTGGGGTCTATTCCCTCTAGGCTGCCTGGCCGGGTGCTGGCACGTGGGCCTGCGGCTCCTGACTTGCCCCTTGTTTGTGCTGTGGCCCCAGGGGTGATGGCCGGAGCCGGGTGCTTTTTTCCAAGTGTTTCAGTGTCTTGGATGAAGAGCCAGGAAACTGTGAGGTGACTCTGGCTCAGTCCCTGCCGGACTGCGCAGCACGGGGGAGGGGCAGGAGACTGGCACAGACTCCGGCCCTGCCTCAGTTTCTCCATCTGCAGCATGGGGATGATACGGATACTAATGAGACACGGGGCTTCTCCCCTCCGTGGGACGCTGGCCCAATCCGGCCTTGCTGCTGGGGAATCTGCCGAGTCCTGTCAAACTAAGAATTATTAAATCGTTGGGACAGATTTCTTCTGTTCCCTCCTCTGATTTAATCAGACAGGGAGCCAGGACTCCTGGGTTCTATCCCAGCATGGGGAGAGGAGCGGGGGCTGGGAGCCAGGACTCCTGGGTTCTCTCCCTGGCTCTGGGAGGGGAGTGGGGGCTGGTGGGTTAGAGCAGGGGGGGCTGGGAGCCAGGACTCCTGGGTTCTCTCCCCAGCTCTGGGAGGGGAGTGGGGGCTGGTGGGTTAGAGCAGGTGGGGCTGGGAGCTTGGGGGATGGGGTCCCATAGGCAGAGCAGGTTCTAGGTGGCAGATGCGTTACCTGACTTGACCTTAGGGTCCTGTCCCCTCTCAGCCCGTAGGGGGCGCCCGGGGCCTTGGGAGCCTGCTGACGGCTGGGACCCAAAGAAGGGGGAGATCCCAGGGCACGTTCCCCCCATCCAGCCCCCATGTGCCCCCCAGCTCGGCTGGTGCCCCTCACTCCTGACCCGCAGCCCCCTGCTAGCCCAGCCTTGGCCCCCCCAGCTCTGCCGGTGCCCCTCGCTCCTGCCGGCCCAGCCCTGCCCCCCCCCAGCTCTGCCAGTGCCCCTCACTCCCGACCCACAGCTCCTGCTAGCCCAGCCCTGGGCTCCCCCCCAGCTCTGCCAGTGCCCCTCACTCCCGACCCACAGCTCCTGCTAGCCCAGCCCTGGGCTCCCCCCCAGCTCTGCCAGTGCCCCTCACTCCCGACCTGCAGCCCCTGCCAGCCCAGCCTTGGGCTCCCCCCCAGCTGTGTTGAGGCAGAGACCGATCCTTGTAGTTTCTCACACTCCCCCCTGCCCGGGGGGCTCGTTAACAAGTTTTTATCCATGAGCTCAGCCTGCTGCACGTCCGGCAGCCTCCAGTCCAGCTGGACCTGGGTCCCAACCTGGGGGGGGGGGGGGGCAGCTCTGAACTCTCTTCCCTGCCCCTGGCCTGTCCCCACTGATCTCCCAGAGACCCTGCCCCTATCCCTGCCCCCCCATTTGTTTAAGAAGGCTCAGGTCACTCCCTTCGAGCCCCCCAAATCCCTTCCCCCATCCCAGCCCCTGATTCTCCCCGGCCAACGCGATGCGTGTGTGTGTGGGAGGGGAGTCATGGCCGCATCAGTGGGTTTGTTTTTATACCTCTGCACCAGCGCTGGGGGTCTCTGCTCCGGTGACAACTTACGAGGTGTGACAAAGTGGGGAATTTTCTGTGTGTTTTGCAGGAATATGGTGTGTGCCTCAGTTTCCCCACATGTGTAATGACGTGTGGGGGAGGTTGTTGGTGCAGGGGACCAGGTGTGACCTCACCTGGGAGCTGGGATCCCAGACAATGGCCTGGAGATGGGGGACTCCAGGGATCGGTGACCAGGAGGGCCCCCCACCCCCCACTCAAGAGTCACAGCCGGTTCTGGCTAGTGGGGGACAATGGGGTGTGGGGAGAGGACCCGGTGACCTGACCAGCCGGCTCCAGCCAGAGGAGTATTGAGAGGAGACCCAGTGACCCTGTTTCCCTGGAGAGAAGCCAATGGACAGAGCAGGGGCTTGGGGCCGGGGATATTGGAGGCCCAGCTGGGAAGCAGGGAGGCTCGGGGCTGGAGAGGGGGAGCAGGCAGAGCCTACCTGGCTGCAGGGGGACTGGGATGTGCTGGGCTGAGGGAGGCCAGGCCTGAGGCCCTGAGAGTTTCCTGTGCTGGGTTCAACTCTCAATAAACCCTCCTGTGTTACGCTGGCTGAGAGTCCCTGCAGGCTGGAGATCGGGGGGGGGGGGGGCGCTGCTCCCTCTGGGCCTGGGACCCCCGGGGGGACCGGAGCAAGGGGACTCCCTGAGGGGCCCCCGGCAGAGCCAGGCACTGGAGGCTCAGAGGTGTGGCCCCAGGAGGCAGTGAGGCCCAGGGTTTAACCCCCAGAAGGGCACCTGGATAGGGGTCGTCCCAGGGCCGTCCAGAGCCCAGGAGCAGGGGGTCTGGGGGTCTGGGACACGAGGGTCTCACACTGCTTATCTGGGCCCCATGGTGGGTTTCCCAGGCAGCCTCGTCCGTATCTCGTCCCTGCTGGGCTCAGCCCCCCTGTCCCTCCCTCGTCCTCACGCTCGCTGCGTCCTTCCCTCGCTCGCCGCCCCAGGCCCTCCTGGCTGCTTTGGCCCCAGGCCACCCCGGTGCACAGAGCCCCTGTGTCTGCCCAGCCCTGCCCGGCCAAAGCAAACGCCGCGGAGCCGCGGCCACATTCCGGGAACCGCTGGCACCGGGGCCGGGATACAGTGCGGCATCGGCATCACTGGGGCCTTTCAGCCCTCCCAGGGGGTGCGCCCCATGGGGGGGGGTTGGAGGACAGTCCAGCCTCCCAGCCCCCACCCCAACCCTGTTATTAAACTGCGGCTGCCTCTGGGGTGGAGCATGGAGCCCCTTAGCCTCCTACAGCAATGGGGCTACCTGCAGGCTGGTACCCCTGCCAAGCCCCCCTCCCAGCCTGACACCCCCTGTTGAGCCCCCCCTTGCAGCCCGGTCCCCCTGCCGAGATGCCCCCTGCAGCATGACACCCCTGCTGAGCCCCCCACCCTTTCCCCAGAGCACAAGCCTCCGAGCACCACACTGAGGAGAAGCTTCTGGCTTGGGACACATGCTCCGTACCCCAACCCGTCCCTCCTTAACAATCATCCCAGTCCTGCCCCCCCCAGCCCTTCTGGTGCCCCTCACTCCTGACCTGCAGCCCCTGTCTGCCCAGCCCTGCCCCCCAAGCCCTGCCGGTGCCCCTCACTCCTGACCCGCAGCCCCTGCCAGCCCAGCCCTGCCCCCCACCAGTCCTGCAGGTGCCCCTCACTCCCGACCCGCAGCCCCTGTCAGCCCAGCCCTGCCCCCCCAGCCCTGCCGGTGCCCCTCACTCCCGACCCGCAGCCCCTGCCAGCCCAGCCCTGCCCCCCCGCCTGCCAGTGCCCCTCACTCCCGACCCATAGCCCCTGCCAGCCCAGCCCTGCCCCCCCAGCCCTGCCTGTGCCCCTCACTCCCGACCCGCAGCCCCTGCCACCCCAGCCCCCCCGGCAGCTCTGCCGGTGCCCCTCACTCCCAACCCGCAGCCCCTGCCAGCCCAGCCCTGCCCCCCCAGCCCTGCCGGTGCCCCTCACTCCCGACCCACAACCCCTGCCAGCCCAGCCCTGCCCCCCAAGCCCTGCCGGTGCCCGTCACTCCCGACCGTTGAACTGTGGTTGGCAGCAAAGCTGATGCCAGCGAGCGAAGGAGGCTCTGGGTTGCCGTGGGGGGTCCTGGCACAGACGCGTCAGCTCCCTGGGCCCAGGCTGCTGTGGTCAGTCAGCCGAGGGCTGAAATGGCTGAAGCCTGTGCCCATCCTGGCTCTGCCAGGCCGGGGCCAGGGGGCACCGGCCCCAATCCAGCCCCAGAGCAGGGACTGGCTGGCTCAGGGGGCAGAGAGTGGGGCCCGGGGCCTGTCCCATCCGCGGGGCACCAGCTCCCATTAGTGGAACAAGTTTGCTGGGTCTCAGGTTGGTTTGTAGCTGGGGCAGATGCCCCATTCGCCACCCAGGCCCTGGCCCCCCTGCAGAGGGGCGGCTGGTTCATGGCCAGTGGTCTGAGCTGTGCCCTGCCCCCCTGACCTGGCCTGGTCTGGGCTGTGCCCTGCCCCCAGTCTGAGCTGTGCCCTGCCCCCAGCCTGAGCCCTGGTGCCCCCGCTGGACCCAAGAGGTTGGGGGGGAGGGGAGAAAGGCCTGGGGCGGGTGTCTCGGGTGAGGGAGGGGGCTGCTCTGGGTGGCTGGTCCCAGGGTATTGGAGAATCTGGTGGGGGCCAACATGGCTCGTATTGGAACCACTTGTGCTGGGGGAGGGGAGGGCCAGGAGCTGCCTGGCCGGGGTCACGTCTCCCCCCAGCCCCTGTCCGGGCTGGGCCCAGCAAGCCCAGGTGGGGGCGGGGTGCCGGCCGGGCCGGGCCGGGGCGGGGGGGGCGGGGCAGGTTCGGGCGGTCGCTGACCCGGCCTGGCCATGACATCACCCCCCGCCCCCGCCCCCCCGCAGAGCAGGGAGCGAAGGACGAACCGGGTGTGTGAAAGTGAGAGCGCCCCCCCCCGCCCCTGCCGCCCAGCCCAGCCCAGCCCGGCCCGGCCCGGTCCCCGGGCGCAGGGAGCTGCGCGCACAGTCCCGAGCGCAGCGCAGAGCCGGGAGCGCAGCGCGGGGAGCCGGGAGCGCAGAGCCCGGAGCGCAGCGCAGAAACCCCGGAGCCCCCAGCCCGGAGCGCAGAGCCCAGAGCGCAGCGCAGAGCCGAACCGGGCGCGCAGCGCGGACACACCCGGGGGCGCAGCGCAGACATTCCGGAGCCCCCAGCCCGGAGCGCAGCGCAGTGACCCCGGAGCCCCCAGCCCGGAGCGCAGCGCAGTGACCCCGGAGCCCCGAGCGCAGAGCCCGGAGCGCAACGCAGATACCCCGGAGCCCCGAGCCCGGAGCGCAGCGCAGTGACCCCGGAGCCCCGAGCCCGGAGCGCAGCGCACAGCCGGGCGCGCAGCGCGGACAGACCCGGGGGCGCAGCGCAGAGCCCGGAGCCCCGAGCCCGGAGCCCCGAGCCCAGAGCAGCAGCTTCTCCCCTGCAGCCGCCGCCCCGCTCCCAGGTAGGGCCCCACGGGCCGGGCACCGAGGGGGCAACAGGTGGGCGGGGAGGGGCTGGGATCGCAGATGGGCCGTGGGGGCGGCTTGCAGGGAGTTTGGAGAGTGCCGAGCGAGAGGGTCCCCGGGCCCCGCAGCAGCTGGGGGGGGGGCGGGGGGAGGAAGAGAGAAGTGAATGGACGGAGAGTGGCGGGGTGGGGGGGAAGGTGGACACACAGAGATGGATGGAGGGAGGGATGGGGAGGGAGACGGTTGGATCCAGTGATGGAGGGAGAGAGGAGGGATGCAGGGATGGATAGAAGGAAGGAGGGAGGGATGGATGGAAGGAGGGATGGGGAGGGAGACGCCTGGATCCAGTGATGGAGGGAGTAAGGAGGGATGCAGGGAGGGATGGAGGATGAAGAGAGGTAGGGATGGATGGAGGGTGGACATAGGGATGGAGGGATGGAGGGATAGATGGAGGGATGAGGAGGGAGACGGCTGGATCCAGTGATGGAGGGAGTGAGGAGGGAAGCAGGGATGGAGGAGGGAGGGAGGAGATAAGGATGGATGGAGGGAGGGAGTGAGGAGGGATGCAGGGAGGGATGGAGGATGAAGGGATGGATGGAGGGATGGGGAGGGAGACGGCTGGATCCAGTGATGGAGGGAGTGAGGAGGGATGCAGGGATGGATGAAGGAATGGATAGAAGGAAGGATGGAGGATGAAGAGAGGTAGGGACGGAGGGATGGGTGGATGGAAGGAGGGATGGGGAGGGAGACGGCTGGATCCAGCGATGGAGGGAGGGCGAAGGGGGGCATTGAGGGGGCCCATGCTACATGATGAAGTTGGCAAGCCGGGTGCCAGCAGGAATGACCCATTGGTAACCCTGCCTCCACTCGTGGCACCACCTCCACCCCCCTCACCCCACCCCCTGAACAAAGGCAGGTGCTGGGGGGCTAGTCCCCAGCAACCCCCACGGTGCCCCACCACAACAAACTCCTGTACCTCCCCCACCCCTGTAGCCCCCATTGCTGGTGCCCGCTCCCCTTGTGGCCTGACAACCTTCCGGTCCCAGCACAGCCCTGTCGGTGGCACCGCGCCCCAATTTAGGGTTTGGGGGGTGAGAAAATTGGGGTCTGGAATGGAGAGTGATAGGGAGTGTGAGGGGAGCCAGAGCCCTGGGGGAGGGGGCTGCGGGGGGGAGGACAGAGGCCCATGTGTGTCGGGGTTGGGGGGCAGGAGGGTGCCCAGGCAGGTGCATTTGTGGGTCCCACAGATGAAGAGACCCAGCTGGGAGGCAGAAGACACGGGAGGGGGGGCAGATGGTGACAAGTGCTGGCTCCTCACAAGGGAAAGGTCCCGTGTCTCCCCACGCCCACCGCTGAGCCAGTCCCTGCCCCATTCCCTGCCCCACTGAGCCAGCCAGTCCTGGCCCTGGGGCCAGGTGGGAGCCGGCACCCCCCAGAGGGGACAGGCCCCTGCCCCATTCCCACCTCCCCGAGCCAGCCAGTCCCTGCTCCATTCCCTGCCCCCCTGAACCAGCCAGTCCCTGCCCCTGCCCTGCCCCCTTGAACCAGCCAGTCCCTGCCCTGGGGCCAGGTGGGAGCTGGCGCCCCCCAGAGGGGACAGGCCCCTGCCCCATTCCCACCTCCCCGAGCCAGCCAGTCCCTGCCCCATTCCCTGCCCTCCTGAGCCAGCCAGTCCCCGCCCTGAGCCCGGGTGGGAGCAGGCGCGCCCCAGAGGGGACAGGCCCCTGCCCCATTCCCTGCCCCCCTGAACCAGCCAGTCCTTGCCCTGGGGCCAGGAGGGAGCTGGCACCCCCTAGAGGGCACAGGCCCTTGCCCCATTTCCGCCCCCCCTAGCCAGCCAGTCCCCCAACCCCCATCTCCCGCCCCCACAGCCAGGCCTGGCTGGGATCTGGGTGGGACCCTTATCTCTTCACGCAGGAATTTTCCCAGCTGTCAGCTACTTGCCGGTGAGGGAGCCAGGCTGGGATCTTCTCCCTATGCTGCCAGGGCCACGCACCCCACATCACCCCCAGTCTACCCCCCAGCCACTCCCCCAGGCCACCAGGGGTCTGCAGGAGGGAGGAGACCCAGGGGCAGGGCTGGGACCCCCCAGCACAGCAAACCCCAGAGTCTGGGTGGAGAGTGGGGTCTAGTGGACGGGGGGGGGCGGGGGCAGAGCCGCTGGGGGTCTGGACTCCTGGGTTCTGTTCATGGCTTTGGGAAGGGAGGGGGGTCTAGTGGTTAGAGCAGAGGGGCTGGAGCCAGGACTCCTGGGTTCTCTGCCCAGCTCTGGGAGGGGAGTGGGGGCTGGTGGTTCAGAGCAGTGGGGGCTGGGAGCCAGGGCTCCTGGGTTCTCTCCCTGGCTCTGGGAGGGGAGTGGGGGCTGGTGGGTTGGAGCAGGGGGAGCTGGGAGCCAGGACTCCTGGGTTCTCTCCCTGGCTCTGAGAGGGGAGTGGGGGCTGGTGGGATAGAGTGTGGGGGGGGGGGTTGGAGCCAGGACTCCTGGGTTCTGTCCCCATGTCTGGTGGTTGCAGCGACATGAAAGGAGCAGTGAGGGATGTACAAGGCCCAAGAAGCTGCAGCCCCGGGGGAGCCCAGGGGAAGTCCGAGTGGTTATTGGAAAGCCGGGAGGATCTGGGACCACAGCTGTGAAAATAAGAAGCCGCAGGGGTTTGTGCAGAGCTCAGGAACGCCGGGCTGTGTGAACGGCCACCAGCTCGGCCGCAGAAACCCCACAGCCTGGCCAACAGTATTCTGCTTATGGGGAGGGGAAACCAAGGCACAGAACGGCACTAGAACCCAGGAGTCCTGGTTCCCAGCCCCCCACCGCACCCCACTCCTCTGCCAGGAGTCCAGAATGTAAAGGCCACGCTTCTTAAACCAGCTATTTCTTAACAGTGGCGGTTCCCGGGGGCTGGGATATCACAGGCAGGGCTTAGTCTGGCCGGGACATGGGGGGGACACAGAGGGGGGTCCCAGGGACTGGGACATGGGGGGGAAGGGCGGGGCCTAGAGGGAGACGAGGCCGGGTGTCCCGGGGGCTGGGACATGGGGAGGTGGGGGTACTGGGGACTGGGACATGGGCGGGGCCGTAGGGGGGCCGGGCCCCCCACGCCTGCTCCATCCCAGCGTGGGATGTGTCTGCACTCTCTGCTACCCCGGCTCGTATCTCTTGCTCCCGGCTCCCCGCCAAACTCCAGCCTTTGGCCCCGTTCCCCCGGCCCGGCTCCAGACACATTTTTGCAGCATGAATCCGGGTTGTTATAGCGGGAGGCGGTGGGGTCCCCACACCTGCCCCACAGCCATGCAGCTCCGGCCGGCTGCCCTGGGGTCCCAGCTCCGGATCCTGGCTCTGCTCCCCCCCCAGTGCAGACCCCAACCCCAACCCCAACCCCAGGCCTGGCGTCCCACAGAGACCTGTCCTGCCATGGCACCTGCCTCCAGATCGTGGGACTGGGAGCTAGAGAGGTGGCGGGGTCATGTCTCGGTGGCGGGGATTCCAGGGGCTGGGAGATAGCTGGGGGGGTGCTGTCTTGGAGCCAGGGGTCCTGGGGGCTGGGAGATATCGGGGGAGCCTGTCTTGGAGCCGGAGGTCCCAGGGGCTGGGAGATAGCTGGGGGGGGGCTGTCTCAATGCCGGGGGTCCTGGGGGCTGGGAGATATCGGGGGAGCCTGTCTCGGAGCTGGGGGTCCCAGGGGCTGGGAGATAGCTGGGGGGCGCTGTTTCAGTGTCGGGGGGCCCAGGAGCTGTGGGTTGGCTGGGGGGCGCTGTCTCAGAGCCGGGGGTCCCATGGTCTGGGAGATAACTGGGGGGCGCTCAGTGTCGGGGCGCCCAGGAGCTGTGGGTTGGCTGGGGGACGCTGTCTCGGAGCCAGGGGTCCCAGGGGCTGAGAGATAGCTGGGGGGCGCTGTCTCAGTGTCGGGGGGCCCAGGAGCTGTGGGTTGGCTGGGGGGAGCTTGTCGCGGTGCCGGGGGTCCCAGGACTGGATTTTGGTTGTGGTTTGTTTGTGGGCCTGTGCGGTTGATTTCTGGCCTGAGTTTGAATTGGGCGCTAGAGGGGAAGGGTCTCGTGGGGGTGTCTTTGGGGTCCCTGGGGTCTCTGTGCCCCCATCACTAACTGCCTCCCCCCACAGGTCTGCACCCCCTCCGGCCGCGCCATGGGGCCCTGGCTGCTGCTGTCGCTGCCGCTGCTGCTGGTGCATGGGGGGCCTCCCCCTCACCCCCGTCGGGCCCCCACCAACACCACCATCTTCTCCCACATCTACAGCATCCGTCGGGGGGCGGGTGAGGGGGCCGAGTCCCCGCAGGAGGCGCTGGCCCCCCCCAGCCAGCTGCAGCCCCCCCAGCTCTACGAGCACACGCTGGAGGGGGACGAGCAGGTGGTTTTCACCCACCGCATCAACCTGCCCCCCGCAGCCTGCGACTGCGAGGGGGGGGGGCGACGGCGGGGCCCTGCGGGAGGCGCTGGCCCGGCTGCGGGCGCTCGAGGCCCAGGTCCAGGCGCTGCAGGAGCAGTGTGGGGCCAAGGGCTGCTGCTCCTCCTCTGCCCAGGCCGGCACAGGTGAGATTGGGGGGCTGATGGGGAGGGGGTGGGAGGGGGGACATGGGGAGGAGGTGGGGATATTGGGCAGAGTCAGAGAAGGGGATTGGGTGTCAAAAAGGGGCAGGGCCAGTGTGGGATGGGGCGGGGCCATAGCAAGGGGTGGGGACCTGAAGGAGGGAGGGGGGAGCAGTGGGAGGAGCAACAGACAGGCGGGGCCAAAGGAGCAGGGAGGGTGTCGAAAAGGGGTGGAGTGAGGGGGGTGCCGGGGTGGGGGGCGGGGCCAGGGCAGGCAGGTGGCGCCCCCCGGTGGGCTGCAGGCAGGTTGCAGTATCACCCCATCCACTTCTCCCTCCCTCCCCGCCGCAGGCCACACGGACACCCAGAGCCTCTGCAGCCGGCACGGCGCCTTCGACCTGGCCACCTGCGGCTGCGTGTGCCAGCCAGGCTGGGGCGGCCCCACCTGTGCCGAGCCACAGTGCCCGGGGGGCTGTGGGGGCCAGGGCGAGTGCATGGCAGGACGCTGCGTCTGCCCCCCTGGCTTCACCGGCTCCCGCTGCGAGACGCCTGTCTGCGCCGACGACTGCAACGACCAGGGCCGCTGCCAGGGCGGGCGCTGCCTCTGCTTCCCCGGCTACTCGGGGCCAGCCTGCGAGACGCCGGACTGCCCAGGGGACTGCCACGGGCGCGGGCGCTGCCAGGACGGGCGCTGCCTCTGCAGACCCGGCTACGCCGGCCCGGACTGTGGCACCCAGGCCTGTCCCGGCGACTGCAGCGGGCGCGGGCGCTGCCTGAAGAATGGGGTCTGCGCCTGCCACCGCGGCTACACCGGGCCTGACTGCAGCCAGCCCGCCTGCCCCGGCGACTGCGGGGGGCACGGGGAGTGCCGGCACGGGGAGTGCCACTGCCAGGACGGCTACGCCGGCGAGGACTGCTCCATAGGTACGGCCACCCTACCCACAATGCCCTGGGCCACCCCGGTCGCCCTACCCACAATACCCTGGGCCACCCCGCCCGCCCTACCCGCAGTGCCCTTGGCCACCCCGGTCACCCTACCCACAATGCCCTGGATCACCCCAGCCACCCTACCCACAGTGCCCTTGGCCACCCTAACCACCCTACCCACAATGCCCTGGGCCGCCCCGCCCGCCCTACCCACAATGCCCTGGGCCACCCCAGTCACCCTACCCACAATGCCCTGGGCCGCCCAGCCCGCCCTACCCGCAGTGCCCTTGGCCACCCCGGTTACCCTACCCACAATGCCCTGGGCCACCCCAACTGCCCTACCCACAATGCCCTGGGCTGCCCCGCCCGCCCTACCCATAATGCCCTGGGCTGCCCCACTGCTCTACCGACAATGCCCTGGGCCACCCTGGCCACCCTACCCATAATGCCCTGGGCTGCCCCGCCCCCCTGCCCATAGCCCCCTCTGAGGCTGCTCCCCACATCCCTGGGCATCCATCCCTGTGGTGGGGTGTGGGTGGGGGCCGTCCTTGCCCCCCCCCCCGTGTGGGGCAGCACTGGGCACTGAGCTGAAGGGTCTTTGTGTTGTCTAACCCTCTCCTGACCCACAGCCAAGGCGGGGGGGGAGCTCCCCCCAGATGTATATGGGAGCTGGGGCCCCCTTGCTCGGGACATCCCGTCCTGGGGCACAGAGCCCCCCTGTTAGGAGCCGCCCGCCCCACAGCTGGGCTGGCCAAGATCAGCCTTGGCACCGCGCCCCCTCTGGCTCCGGTTCCCCTCTAGAATCGGCCCCATTCATCCCGGCCAGGGGCGTGGTGCCGGGGGCAGGGATCTGAGCGCGCTTGTTCCCCACCGTGTTTGCTTTCCATCCCCGCCCCGGACGGGACAGAGATCAAAGGCCCTGGCTGGACGCAGGGGGGAGGCCCTGGGCGGGACCAGGACACGGGGCCTTTTCCCTCTGTGGGGCGGGCACAGGGGGCAGCTGGCTTGGGGGGCAGGGAATGGGGCAGGGGCTTTTCACCTCTGGGGGGTGCCAGCTCCCATCCAGCCCCAGGGCAGGGAATGGCTGGTTCAGGGGGCAGAGAATGGGCCATGGGGCCTGTCCCTTCCAGGGGATGTCAGCCCCAGGGCAGGGACTGGCTGGCTCAGGTGGGTAGGGAATGGGGCAGGGGCCTGTCTCCTTTAGGGAGCGCTGGCTCCCACCTGGCCCCAGGGCAGGGACTGGCTGGTTCGGGGGGCAGAGAATGGGACATGGGGCCTGTCCCCTCCAGGGGATGTCAGCCCCAGGGCGGGGATCTGGCCAGCTGGGGGCAGGGAAGAAGGTTCGGGGCACTCACCCCTGTCCCCCCGCAGAGATCCCAGCCGTGACGCTGCGCGTGGGGCGCCGGGACGAGGGCTCCTTCCGCCTGCAATGGACTCGCCCCAAGATCCACGTGGATGGATATGAAATTCACCTCGTTCCCACGGTAATGGGGTTCTCGGGGGGTGTCAATCATCCCCTGCCCCCTGCAGGGGGGCTGGTCCCGGATCTGGGCCCTGGAGGGCAGGGGATGTCAGTGGGGGAGGAGGGTGTGTGACCCCTGGCCCCCACCCTGGGGAGACTCACTTCTGGGAGGGACCACTGGAAGGAAGCGGGGGGGTCAGGAGGGAGTGGGGGGTGCATGGGTGGGGGGTGCAGACAGAGGCCAGGGGATCCCCCATCCCCTGACCCCGTCTGACCCCAGCGGCGCCGTGACCCTGTGGTTTGGGGGCCTGGGACGGAAAGGTGCCTGAGAGGGTGGGGGGCCAGGTCTGCCAGCCCCTGACCCCCTCTTTCTCTCCCCCCAGGGTGACCCCGAAGGCGCCGTGTCCCTGCAGCTGCCCGGCTCAGCCACGTCCTTCGAGCGCTCAGGGCTGGGCCCAGGCCAGGAGTTCAGCGTCACTGTCCAGGCCCAGCGGGCCCAGCGCCTTGGGCCCCCCGCCACCCAGAGCGTCCGCACCCGTAGGTGGTGGGGGGTTGACGGGGGTCCCAAGGGGCAGGAAGTTTAAGGGCTGTGATGGGAGCCCAGGGGAGGTGTTAGAGGGGGACTCTCTGGGATGAAGGCCCTGTGGGGGGAGGGGGACCTTGGGGGGAAGTATAGGAAACAGGGGGGTTCTCTGGGGAGGGCCCCCCCCGAGGGCCTCCCCCTTCCCCACTCTCACCCCTCTTCTCCCTCCAGGGATCGACGCTCCCCGCGACCTGCGCCCCACGGGGGCCACGGCCACCTCACTGAGCCTGCGCTGGGAGCCCCCGGCTGCCCAGCCCGATGGATACACCCTGCGCTACGGACCAGTGGGGCGGGACAGCACCGAGCCCCCCACCCGCCTGACCCTGCCCCCCGACCGCACCACCCTCACCCTGACCGGCCTCCGCAGCACCACCCAGTACACCCTCACCCTGACCGCCCACCGCGGCCCAGAGCAGAGCCCTCCTGCCAGCACCAGCGCCACCACCGGTGGGTCCCACGGCCCGGGGCGGGGGCGGCAGGGGAGGGGAAGCAGCGATGAAATGGGGAGGGGAGGGAGACGGGGAAGAAGGAAATGAGAGAGGAGGACGAGCGAAGGAGGGAAATCAGCAAGGACTGAGTGTGGGAGCAGCGCGGAGAGACGAGAGCGTCCGTCTGTTCGTCCACCTGTCCATCCATCAGTCCACCTGTCCATCCGTTCGTCCATTGGTCCGTCGATCCATCCCTCCATCCACCTGTCCGTCCGTCCGTCCATTGGTCCGTCAATCCATCCCTCCGTCCACCTGTCCGTCCGTCTGTCCGTCCATTGGTCCTTCGATCCATCCCTCCGTCCACCTGTCCGTCCGTCCGTCCATTGGTCCGTCGATCCATCCCTCCGTCCACCTGTCCATCCCTCCGTCCACCTGTCCATCCGTCTGTCCCTTGGTCCGTCGATCCATCCCTCCATCCACCTGTCCGTCCGTCCATCCATTGGTCCGTCGATCCATCCCTCCATCCACCTGTTCATTCGTCCGTCCCTTGGTCCGTCTATCCATCCCTCCATCCACCTGTCCATCCGTCCATCCATTGGTCCGTCGATCCATCCCTCCATCCACCTGTCCATCCGTCCATCCATTGGTCTGTCGATCCATCCCTCCGTCCACCTGTCCATCCGTCCGTCCACCTGTCTATCCATCCGTCCATTGATCCGTCGATCCATTCCTCCATCCACCTGTCCATCTGTCCGTCCCTTGGTCCGTCGATCCATTCCTCCGTCCAGCCATCCCTTTGTTTGTCCATCCACCTGTCCGTTCATCCCTCCATCCCTCCAGTCGTCTGCCGAGTTGGTCATCCGCTGTCCGTCCATCCGTGCGTCTATAAGGGAACCAGACGTTTCTCCTTCTCTTCTCCCCACTCTTCTGCGCAGGGTTTTCCTTTCCCTCTCTCCCACAGCAAGTGATCGGTTTGTTCTGCCCAGAGCGGGGCTGCCCGGGAGCCCGGTCGGATCCAGAGCCTCCCCCTCCCACTCACCCCTGACTCACCACCCTCTTCCCAGCCATTTAGGATCCGCAGGTCACGGAGCCACGCGGGAGGTCGGACTAACCCAGTTCTCTTCCCTTCTCTCTTCTTGGCAGCTAGCGCACCAGCACTGGCCGGGGAACACGGGGCATTTCCCTTCCAGGAGGTGCCGTCTCCCCCAGGTGGGGACTGACTGGCTTTGGGGAGTGGGGAATGGGGCATGGGGCCTGTCCCCTCTAGGGGGCACCGGCTCTCATCCACCCCAGGGTGGGGGACTGGCTGGCCAGGGGGACAGGGAATTGGATCCCCTAATTACACCAATATTTGCTCCTGGCAGCGCCGATGCCCACCCTTCCCCCACCTGGCCGACTGCACCCAGAACCCACGCGCCCCCCAGTGGCCCGTCTCCGGCCGCCTGGCCCCGCGGGGAAGCCAGGCCCCCGGCCCAGCCCGGCCAACGCCTCCTCGCTCCCCAGCCAGCTCTTCTTTCGGACCATGGCGCAGAACCTGACGGCCAAGCTCGCCCGGTACAACGGGACCCTGCTGCAGCGCCTGGAGAGTTACCTCCGCGCCACACGCTACCCGCTCCGCGGCAACCAAACCATCGCCAGCGTGGCCAGGACCATCTACCTCTACCTGGTGAACAGGAAGTCCCTGGAGGAACAGGAGATGGTCTACGTGGGGCTGGGCCAGCATTCGAAGGAGCTCGGGGCCATGGCACCCACCTTGGGGCACCCTGCGGAGGAACCCACGGGGCCCCCTGGCCGCTTCCAGATAGCCGGGAAGGAGGGTGGCATCTTCTCGGAGGGCTCCCCCGGCTGGGCCACGGGGCCCAGGGGCCACGCCAAGCCGGTGGTGGTGACCCGCTCCCCCGGCGCCATTGTGGTCTCGCTGGAGGGCATGCGTGGCCACGCGGAGCGCATGGTGGTCCGCTACTGGCGGGCGGGCGACGGCGGAGAAGCGGGGGAGCTGGCGGTTCCCGGCGACGCCGCGGTGGTTCGCCTGCACGGCCTGGCGCCTGGCACCACCTACCAGGTGGAGATCCATGGCCTGGTCCAGGGGCAGCTCTCCAAGTCCTATTCCTTTGTCGCCTCCACAGGTAGCGCTGGGGGGGTCCGACGTGGGGGGGTCGCCTCCTCTGGCTCAGTAACCCCACCGGCCACAGCGCCACCTGGCTGTTCACCGATGCACCCGCTGGCGCTAACCCCTTCGGTCTTGCCCTCCTCTCTCCCGCAGGCTGCTGGCTTCTGCCCACGGGCCTGGCATGGCCCTCGGACGGGCCGACTCCACCCTGCTCCCGCTGTCCCCTTCCCTCCCTCTCTTCTCTGGCATTAACCCCCCTTTCTCCTGCAGCTGGTCTGGCTTCCACCCGCTACAGGCCTCATGCCACGGACTCAGCAGGGAATGGGGCAGGCCCCTCCAGCCCCACGGCGTGCACTGGCTGGCTCAGGGGGGCAGGGAATGGGGCAGGGGCCTGTCCCCTGTAGGGGGCACTGGTTCCCATCTGGCCCCAGGGCAGGGACTGGCTGGCTCAGGGGGGCGGGGAATGGGGCAAGGGCCTGTCCTCTCTGGGGGGCGCCGGTTCCCATCCGGCCCCAGGGCAGGGACTGGCTGGCTCAGGGGGGCGGGGAATGGGGCAGGGGCCTGTCCTCTGGGGGGCGCCGGTTCCCATCCGGCCCCAGGGCAGGGACTGGCTGGCTCTGGGGGGCAGGCAATGGGGTGCAGGGCCTGTCGCCTGTAGGGGGCTCCCTTTCAACCTTTCATGCCCTCCCCCCAGCTCCAGAGGCATCTGGCACTGAGCCCCCCGCCACGCCCAGCCTCTCCCGCCCTGGGCCACCCCCAGGGGACCTGGCCGTGACAGACGTCTCCCCCGACCGGTTCCGCGTCACCTGGACAGCCACGACTGGCACCTTCCAGCACTTCCTGCTGCAGTACCGAGAGCCCGGCTCCCGGGTGCCCCCTGGGCAGACCCAGGTGCCTGGGGGGAAGAGGAGTGTGATCGTCACCCAGCTGAGCCCCGGCACCGAATACGAGGTGGAACTGCGGGGGGTGGCACCTGACGGGACCATCTCAGAGCCCATCACCACCAGCATGTCGACAGGTAACCGCCGCCCCTTACTCCAACCAGCCTTCCTCTACGGGATCCTTCCCCCCATCCTTACAGCCAGGCTTTGCAGGGCTATGGATGCCTTGGAGAACCCAGGAGTCCTAGCTGCCTTCCCACCCCCCACGCTAACCACTAGCCCCCACTCCCCTCCCAGAGCTAGAGATACAACCCCTGCTCTAACCATCAGACCCCGTCCCCTGCCCTCCCAGAGAGCCCAGGCACCCTGACCGCGTTACGCCCTCTCTCTCTTGCAGCACCCCTTGGTGGGGGCCCTGGGCCAAGCGACCTGGGGGCCCTGGGGGTCAGGAATGTGACCAGCGATGGGTTTGGGCTGCAGTGGAGAGCGCGGAAGGGCCTGTTCCAGTCCTTCCTGCTGCGCTACGAAGATGCGGCCGGGCGCATGGGGCCCCGGGAGGCCGAGGTGCCGGTGGACCAGCGGGCGACCCGTGTTGGGGGGCTGCGGCCTGGCACCGAGTACAACGTCACGCTGTACGGGGTGCACCGCGGCCAGCTCTCACCCCCACTCAGAGCCAGAGTCCGGACAGGTACCGCCACCCTCTGCGCGGCTCATGCCTCAGCCCCCTGTCAGCCGGGGCGGTGCCAACTGCCCCTTCCCCTGCCCAGCTCAGCACTTGCCCACCAGCCTGCTTTCCTTCCACAGTGTTAGGGGGCAGTGCCCAGGAGTCCTGCCTCCCAGCCCCCGCTCTAACCAGCCCCCACTGCCCTCCCAGGGCTGAGGAGAGAACCAAGGGTCCTGGCTCCCAGCCCCCGCTGCTCTAACCACCAGCCCCCACTCCTCTCCCGGCTCCGGGAGGGAACCCAGGAGTCCTGGCCCCCAGCCCCCCCTGCTCTAACCCACTGGACTCCAATCCCCTCCCAGAGCTGGGAGAGAACCCAGGAGTCCTGACCCCCAGCCCCCCCTGCTCTAACCACCAGCCCCACTCCCTTCCCAGAGCCAGGAGAGAACCCAGGAGTCCTGGCTCCCAGCCCCCCTGCTCTAACCCACCAGCCCCACTCCCCTCTCAGAGCCGGGGAGAGAACCCAGGAGTCCTGGCTCCCAGCCCCCACTGCTCTAACCCACCAGCCCCCACTCCCCTCCCAGAGCCGGGAGAGAACCCAAGAGTCCTGGCTCCCAGCCCCCACTGCTCTAACCCACCAGCCCCCACCGCCCTCCCAGAGCTGGGAGAGAACCCAGGAGTCCTGGCCCCCAGCCCCCCCTGCTCTAACCACCAGCCACTACTTCCCTCCCAGAGCCGGGAAAGAACCCAGGAGTCCTGGCCCCCAGCTCTAACCACCAGCCCCCCACTCCCCTCCCAGAGCCGGGAGAGAACCCAGGAGTCCTGTCTTCCTCTCCCAGCCCCACCCCACCCCACCCCACCCCTAGGCAGTGTGGAGGTGAGACAGCCGGGAGCCTTTGCCGAGGGTATTTTAAATAGGAATTGTCTGCCAGGTCCGGTGGCTTCTGGGCTGGGAGGGGCAAAGCGAGCTGCCTCCCACACCCCATATATCTAGACACACGGCCCAGGCAGCCTCCCCCATCACCCCGCCCGCCCCCCACCTGCAGCCCATCTCCTCGTGGGGGTGGGCGTGTGATGCATAGAGTGTGACTCGGGGGGGACCCAGGCAGGGAGGGAGCAAGGAGCCCCCCAAGGGAGGTTTGTGCCACTGCAGCCTGTGAAAGGAAGAAAGGGAGGAAATAGCAGAAGGGAAACGGGGGGGGGAGGAGGGGGTGACTGCGGGCGATGGTGACCAAGGGAAACGTGCTGGAGGATGGGGAGGCCTGGCTGACGGAGGGTGCAGGGGAGAAGGAAGGAGACAGAGACAAGGAAGGTGGCAGGGGCCTGACGCAGAAAGGGGCAGTGACAGGCGGGGAACGGAAAAGGGACGAATTGCTAATGGCAGCAATGGGAGGGAGAACCGAAGCGATGGCGTTGGAAAGATGGAAGAGACGAGGGGCAGATACACACAGCGATCTCCCCCCACCGCTCCCCGCACGGCATCTCCAATACCCTGACCCAGAACTGATGGGACCATCCCTCCTGCCCTCTCCCTGCCAGCACCAGCAGAACCCGGCACCCAGCCCAGCCTGGGGGAGCTCTCGGCCTCCGAGGTCACCCACGACTCTGCCCTGCTCTCCTGGACTGTCCAGGCCGGGGACTTCGACTCCTTCCTCCTCCAGTACAAGGATGCTGATGGCAAACTCCAGGCGCTGCCCGTGGATGGGGGATCCCGCACAGTCACCGTCACCAACCTGGCCCCCTCCCGCAGATACAAGTTCAACCTCTACGGCATCTCCGGCCGCAAGCGCCTCGGCCCCGTCTCCACCGACACCGTCACAGGTCAGCAGCTGGACCCGGGGCACCAGCCCCTTTCGCTACTGCCCCTTTGCATTGCAGTGTGGTGGGGACACCGACCACTGGGCTGGGACCATCCCAAAAAGGTGCTTCCAAGGAAATGAGAGAGGAGAACGAGCAAAGAAGGGAAAGAAGCAAGGACTGGAGTGTGGAAGCAGGTGCAGAGGGATGAGAGCGTCCTTCTGTCCAGTCATCCATCCACCTGTCTGTCCATCCGTCCGTCCACAACTAGACTGCTGGGCATTCAATGGGCAGAGAGAAGAGAGTGGATAGGGATGGGTGGATGTATGGATGGACAGACAGACAGACAGCTGGATCATTGTGCACGGGACGGGTTGGGTAAATGAATTGATCTGTATAGGAACAGATGGATGGGTATCTACATGGGTGGAGGGATGAATGGAGGGGATGGCCACTGATACATAGATAGACGAATGGAGATGGATGGATGGAAAGATGGAAGGGTGGATAGATATGGATGGGGGTATTGTAATAAGCCTCCTGTCCCAAATCTGGACCTTAGCGTCCAAAATCTGGGTGCTTAGCATGAACCTCCCCCCAGGCTTATTACCAGCTTGGATCTGATCTCGCTGCCACCAATCAGGATTCGGAGTACCTGATCAACTCTCCCGGGTCTCCCCAACCCTTTCCCTGGGGGGACCCCCAAGACCCAGAAGCTGTGAGTCTACCGGCAAGGGAAATACTCCACTTCCCTTCCCCCTCCCTCTCCCACCCAGACTTTCCTCTCTGGGCTGACTTAGAGTGACTGATGCAATCTCTTTACATCACAATACCAAGAAGCATGTCTCCTTATTCCGCAAAGAGACAAACCCCAAATACAAGGAAACAGAGATGATCCTATCTCTCTTTCCCCCTCCCACCAACTCCCTAGTGCTGCCAAGCTTCCCCTCCGTAGATCTAACACAAAGAGAATCCCCTCCCCTTGTTCCTTAACCTACCCAGAGAGAAACTCAAACAAGTTTTAAAAAGAAAACTTTATATAAAAAGAAAGGAAGACATCAGAATATAAACTCTGCATCAAGATGACAATTACAGGGCTATCGCTTATAAGAAAATATGAATAAACAGTCTGATTCAAAAAGATATCCAATTTGAAACATTCCAGCAAGTTACACACATGTAAATACAAAATACAATATAACCCTATTGCTTTTCCTTTTGTGCTCACACCTTGGGAACAGAAGGGTAGAAAGAAGCTTGGAGATAGAAAGAAACCCTCTTCTCTCATAGCCGAGAGAAAACAAAACAGGCAGAACAAACCCAAAACCAGAAGTTCCCTCCCTCACTTTGAAAAATCCAGTTTCCTGATTGGTCCTCTGGTCAGGTGTTTAGTTCCCTTTGTTAACCCTTTACAGGGAAAAGAAACATTAACCCTTAGCTATCTGTTTATGACAGGTATGGATGGAAAAGTGGGTAGGTATGTATGGCGGTGGATGGATGGACTGATGGAAGAGTGGGTACATATGTATTGGAGGGGATGGATGGACAGAGGGATGGAAGGGTGAATAGATATGGATACGGGTATATGGAGGGATGGACAGACGGAAGGGTGGGCAGATATGGATGGAGGTGGATGGGTGTTTTGGGGGATGCACAGGTAGCTGTGTATGTGTAACTCTTCTGCCAGGTGGCTCCAGCAGCAGTAAGGGCTGGGTTGGGTGTGATGATGCATGGACGGGCGGGCGAGTGGCTGGGTGTGCACAGGGATGAATGGAGGAGTGGTTGGGGATGGACAGGCGGATGGGTGGCTGGGAGCGCACAGGGGTGGGTGGAGGAGTGGTAGGGGATGGATGGATGGGTGGGTGGATGCACACAGGGGTGGGTGGAGGAGTGGTTGGGGATGGATGGATGGGCGGGTGGGTGGCTGGGTGCGCACAGGGGTGGGTGGAGGAGTGGCTGGGGATGGATGGATGGGCGGGTGGGTGGCTGGGTGCGCACAGGGGTGGGTGGAGGAATGGTAGGGGATGGATGGACGGGTGGGTGGGTGGATGGGTGCACACAGGGGTGGGTGGAGGAGTGGTAGGGGATGGATGGACGGGTGGGTGGATGCGCACAGGGGTGGGTGGAGGAGTGGTTGGGGATGGATAGATGGGTGGGTGGGTGCGCACAGGGGTGGGTGGAGGAGTGGTTGGGGATGGATGGATGGGTGGATGGGTGGGTGCGCACAGGGATGGGTGGAGGAGTGGCTGGGGATGGATGGATGGGCGGGTGGGTGGCTGGGTGCACACAGGGATGGGTGGAGGAGTGGTAGGGGATGGATGGACAGGCGGGTGGGTGGATGGGTGCACACAGGGATGGGTGGAGGAGTGGTAGGGGATGGATGGATGTGTGGCTGGGTGCACACAGGTGTGGGTGGAGGAGTGGTTGGGGATGGATGGATGGGTGGGTGGATGCACACAGGGATGGGTGGAGGAGTGGTAGGGGATGGATGGACGGGCGGGTGGGTGGATGGGTGCACACAGGGATGGGTGGAGGAGTGGCTGGGGATGGATGGACGGGCGGGTGGGTGGCTGGGTGCACACAGGTGTGGGTGGAGGAGTGGTTGGGGATGGATGGACGGGCGGGTAGGTGGATGGGTGCACACAGGGATGGGTGGAGGAGTGGCTGGGGATGGATGGACGGGCGGGTGGGTGGATGGGTGCACACAGGGATGGGTGGAGGAGTGGCTGGGGATGGATGGACGGGCGGGTGGGTGGATGGGTGCACACAGGGATGAGTGGAGGAGTGGTTGGGGATGGATGGATGGATGGGCGGGTGGGTGGATGGGTGCACACAGGGATGAGTGGAGGAGTGGTTGAGGATGGTTGGATGGGTGGGTGGGTGGGTGTGCACCGGGATGGGTGGAGGATTGGTAGGGGATGGATTAGTGTCAAGGAGGATCTTTCCATTGACATTGGTGACTTTAGTTCACGCCCTTCTCTTTCCCTCTCATTTGTTCTTCGTTCCCTCCTGTCTCAGCCCAACTCGCTCTGAGGTTCGTGCCGGTTGATCTGGGCCGAGCCCTCCAGGGAGGTGTGGTGGCCACGGGGAACCTGGGAATGTGGGATCCTCTTTGCAGACATGGCCCATCCCTTTGTGTGTCCCCAGCTCTCCCTCCCAGCAGCCGGATCCAGCTGTGTCCCTGGGCTCCCTGCACCCTCGTCCCACTGATCTTCTCTGCTGATCCCCTCTGGGCAGGAACCGCCCGGTCCCCCAAGGACCTGGTCAGCCACCCTAACCCAGCCATGCCCTTACCCACCTCTTTGTTCCAGCCAAGGAGCCGGGGGAGCCAGAACTCACCTTCCAGCCCAGCCTGGGGGAGCTCTCGGCCTCTGACGCCACCCATGACTCCACCCTGCTCTCCTGGACCGTCCAGGCTGGGGACTTCGACTCCTTCCTCCTGCAGTACAAGGACGCGGAGGGCAAACCCCAGGCGCTGCCCGTGGATGGGGGATCCCGCACGGTCACTGTCACCAACCTGGCCCCCTCCCGCAGATACAAGTTCAACCTCTACGGCATCTACGGCCGCAAGCGCCTCGGCCCCATCTCCACCGACACCGTCACAGGTCAGCAGCTGCTCCAGGGGTGCAGCTCCTTCTCCTCCCACCCCTTTTTCTTTCCCGCGTGACATGGATGTCGAACACTGACCCAGGACGTTCTGAAGAAGATGCTTCCAAGAGTCCTGCGTCCACAAGCATATTGCCGGCCATTCAGTGGCTAACGATGAGAGTAGATAGGAATGGAGGGATGGACAGATGGGACGGTGGGCAGATATGTATTGGGGGTGGATGAGTGGATGGAGAGATGGAACGGTGAGTAAATATGGATGGGGATATATGGAGGGATGGACAGATGGAAGGGTGAGCAGATACGGATGGGGGTGGATGGGTGTTTTGGGGGATGCACGGGTAGATGTGTATGTGTAACTCTTCTGCCAGGTGTCACCAGCAGCAGTAAGGGCTGAGTTGGGTGTGGTGATGCATGGACGGGCGAGTGGGTGGATGGGTGCGCACAGGGGTGGGTGGAGGAGTGGTAGGGGATGGATGGATGGGTGGATGGGTACACACAGGGATGAGTGGTTGGGGATGGATGGATGTGAAGGAGGAGGTTGGGGATGGATGGATGGGTGCGCACAGGGATGGGTGGAGGAGTGGTTGGGGATGGATGGATGAACGGGTGGGTGGGTGCACACAGGGATGGGTGGAGGAGTGGTAGGGGATGGATGGATGGACGGGCGGGTGGGTGGATGGGTGCACATAGATATGAGTGGAGGAGTGGTTGAGGATGGACGGGCGGGTGGGTGGATGGGTGCACACAGGGATGAGTGGAGGAGTGGTTGGGGATGGATGGGTCGGTGGGTGGGTGCGTACCGGGATGGGTGGAGGATTGGTAGAGGATGGATTAGTGTCAAGGGGGATCTTTCCATTGACATTGGTGACTTTAATTCACGCCCTTCTCTTTCCCTCTCATTTATTGTTCGTTCCCTCCTGTCTCAGCCCAACTCGCTCTGAGGTTCGTGCCGGTTGATCTGGGCCGAGCCCTCCAGGGAGGTGTGGTGGCCACGGGGAACCTGGGAATGTGGGATCCTCTTTGCAGACATGGCCCATCCCTTTGTGTGTCCACAGCTCTCCCTCCCAGTAGCCAGATCCAGCTGTGTCCCTGGGCTCCCTGCACCCTCGTCCCACTGATCTTCTGTGCTGATTCCCTCTGGGCAGGAACCACCTGGCCCCCCAAGGACCTGGTCAGCCACCCTAACCCAGCCATGCCCTTACCCACCTCTTTGTTCCAGCCAAGGAGCCGCAGGAGCCAGAACTCACCTTCCAGCCCAGCCTGGGGGAGCTCTCTGCCTCTGACGTCACCCACGACTCCACCCTGCTCTCCTGGACCGTCCAGGCTGGGGACTTCGACTCCTTCCTCCTGCAGTACAAGGACGCGGAGGGCAAACCCCAGGCGCTGCCCGTGGATAGGGGATCCCGCACGGTCACTGTCACCAACCTGGCCCCCTCCCGCAGATACAAGTTCAACCTCTACGGCATCTCCGGCCGCAAGCGCCTCGGCCCCATCTCCACCGACATCGTCACAGGTCAGCGGCTGCTCCAGGGGCGCAGCAGCTTTCCCTCCCACCCCTTTTTCTCTCCCATATGACATGGACGTTGAACACTGACCCAGGACGTTCTGAAGAAGATGTTTCCAAAAGTCCTGCGTCCACAAGCAGATTGCCAGCCATTCAAAGGCTAGAGATGAGAGTAGATAGGGGTGGGTGGATGGATGGATGGATAGATGGATAGACAGACAGATAGCTGGATTGGTGTGCATGGGGCAGGTTGAGTGAATGGAATGATGTGTATGGAAAGAGATGGATGAAGAGATAGGTACATGGATGGGTGTCTACAGGAGTGAATGGATGGATGGAGACGATGGTCATCAGTGAGTAGATAGAGGAATGGATGTGTATGGGGATGGATGGATGGACGAGCGGGTGGGCAGATATTTATGGGGATGGATGGACAGAAGGCTCGGTAGATATGTGTGGAGATGGACAGATGGATGGATGGATGGAGGGGATGGGATGGATGGATGGATAGAGGAATGGATCCATATGGGGGTGGACAGACGGGCGGGTGGGTGGGTGGATGTTTGGATGGATGGATGGGATGGGATGAGGTGGAAGGATGGAGGGGATGGGATGGATAGAGGAATGGATCCATATGGGGGTGGATAGACGGGCGGGTGGGTGGATGTTTGGATGGATGGATGGGATGGGATGAGGTGGATGGATGGAGGGGATGGGATGGATGGATGGATAGAGGAATGGATTCATATGGGGGCGGGTGGGTGGGTGGATGTTTGGATGGATGAGATGGATGGAGGGGATGGGATGGATGGATGGATAGAGGAATGAATCCATAATGGGAGTGGACAGACGGGCGGGTGGGTGGGTGGATGTTTGGATGGATGGAGGGGATGGGATGGATGGATGGATAGAGGAATGAATCCATAATGGGAGTGGACAGACGGGCGGGTGGGTGGGTGGATGTTTGGATGGATGGAGGGGATGGGATGGATGGATGGAGGGGATGGGATGGATAGAGGAATGGATCCGTATGGGGGTGGATAGACGGGCGGGTGGGTGGGTGGATGTTTGGATGGATGGAGGGGATGGGATGGATGGATGGATAGAGGAATGGATCCGTATGGGGGTGGATAGACGGGCGGGTGGGTGGGTGGATGTTTGGATGGATGGGATGGATGGAGGGGATGGGATGGATGGATGGATAGAGGAATGGATCCATAATGGGAGTGGACAGACGGGCGGGTGGGTGGGTGGATGTTTGGATGGATGGAAGGGATGGGATGGGATGGATGGATGGAGGGGATGGATGGATGGATGGATAGAGGAATGGATTCATAAGGGGGTGGACAGACGGGCGGGTGGGTGAGTGGATGTTTGGATGGATGGAAGGGATGGGATGGGATGGATGGATGGAGGGGATGGGACGGATGGATGGATAAAGGAATGGATTCATATGGGGGTGGACAGACGGGCGGGGGGGTGGACAGACGGGCGGGTGGGTGGGTGGATGTGGATGCTTCGAGCCAGCAGCCTAATAAGAAAACCCGCACTTGCGAACTGAGTGAGCAGCGAGCAGAGGACATACAAACAGAGGGAGTTTGCCTGGGAACTGTGCGAGAGGAGGTACAGGGTGTGCCGCATAAGGGCATCTGTGTTGTGAGCTGGTGGGGTGAATATCCGAGTGTCTGTCTGCTGTGACCATTTGTTTGGTGCTCGTTGGAGGGACTGTTGGACTGTGTGGTTGGTTGATTGAAAAGTGGAAATTGGGCGTGCTTTGTTCCAGGGGCACCTGATTGATTGAGTGGAGGGAGGCTTTGAGCCGGGCCAGCTGCTTCCAGCCAGCAGCCTTATAAAAAAGCAGCCAGTTGCGAACCAAGTGAGTGGTGAACAGAGAGGCAAACAGAGAGAGTTTGCCTGGGAGTTCGCTTGTGGGGAGTTCCCACAGAGAGTTTTTGCCTTTCAGGCTTCTGTGAGTGGTAAATGCAACATCTGAAGGGGCTCTTAGAAGGAAGACAATATGGATAGTGAGCGATCAGCTGTTGGGACCTGTATGGGATGTGCCATGTTTATCTGTCTCCCAGAGGACAGAAGTGACTTCGTCTGTGTGAAGTGCAGGCTGGTCTCCATATTGGAAGAGAAGGTTAAAGGACTAGAGACCCAAGTATCAACCCTGCGTTGCATCAGAGAAAATGAAGACTATGGACAGAAGTCAGCATTTGGTTCTGCAGGCACAGTGAGCTGAAGAATCCGAGAGGGCAGCGCAAAAGGGGGAAGGAAACTGGCAGCATGTGACCTCCAGACGAAGGAAGAGGAGAACCCATGTACCCCCAGTGCAGACAGAAATAAGAAACCGTTTTCAGGCTCTCTGCACAGGTACCACAGCGAAGAATGCTTTGGAAGAGTTATCTGAGGGAAGGGATCAGAGAGAGAGACCCCATCGGCCGGAAGGCATGGGATGCATTGTCCTAGGGATGGGGGTTCCATGACCACCACTCCCAAGAGAAGGAGATGGGTGGTGATGGTCGGGGACTCCCTCCTAAGGGAGCAGTCATCCATCTGCCGACCAGACCAGGAGACTCGAGACGTGCTGCTTGCCTGGAGCTAGAAGCCAGGATGTGACAGAGTGTCTGCTGAGACTGATCAAACCCTCGGACCGCTACCCCCTGCTACTTCTCCACATGGGCACCAACGATATTGCCAAGAACCATCTTGAGCAGGTCACTGCAGACTACGTGGCTCTGGGAAGAAGGATAAGGAGTTTGAGGCATAAGTTGTGTTCTCGTCCATCCTCTGTGTTGAAGGAAAAGGCCCAGGTAGGGACCATCGAATTGTGGAGGTGAATGCCTGGTGTGACGATGTGCTTCTGGCGGGACCCAACTGAGAGTGCCAAATCAGGACCAATTGCTCAAACAGGGCAGTCACAGCCCAAGGCTGGGGTTTTTCCACCTCTAAGGCAAACCAAACCAGCCAGACAAAAGACTTCAGTTTCACCCCACTGGCTAACTGCAAGTCACACAAGCAATTTCCTTAGACACTCCAGTCTCCCAGTATCACCACCAGTCCCACACGTCCTGGGGATGAATGGTTATGAAAACCAACACCCCAGTAAAAGAAAAAGGTTCTCTCGATCCCAAAGGACCAAGCCCCAGACCCAGGTCAATATACACCTCAGACCTTACCCACAAATCACGCTGTTGCCAATCCTTTAGAATCTAAAATCTAAAGGTTTATTCATAAAAGGAAAAAAATAAAGATGAGAGCTAGAATTGGTTAAATGGAATCAATTACATACAGTAATGGCAAAGTCCTTAGTTCAGGCTTGTAGCAGTGATGAAGTAAACTGCAGGTTTAAATCCAGTCTCTGGAGAACATCCCCCACTGGGATGGGTCATCAGTCCTTTGTGCAGAGCTTCAGATTGTAGCAAAGTCCCTCCAGAGGTAGAAGCAGGATTGAAGACCAAATGGAGATGAGGCCTTCGCCTTATATAGACTTTTCCAGGTGTAAGAACACTCCTTTGTTCCTACTGTGGAAAGTTACAGCAAAATGGAGTTTGCAGTCACATGGGCCAGTTTCTGCTCACTCCAGCGAGTCACAAGGCGTATCCGCCTTCTCTCGATGGGTCAATTGTGTAGTTGATGGTCCTTAATGGGCCATCAAGCAGGCTAAGCAGAGCTGACACCAGCTTGTCTGGGGTGTCACCCAGAACTGCAGCACCAATTTAAAATACAGACAGTATACAGCCAATATTCATAACTTCAACTACAGAAACGATACAGACATACAGACAGCATTATCATAACCAGTAACCCATAACCTTGTCTTAGACACCTTATATGACCCCCTTTACATAGGATTTGGTGCCACTACCGAACCTTGGTTGCAACCCATGTTTTATATGGTCCCAGTTTATATCAATAACGTCACACCCCCAACGCAAAATTGATGCAGGAAGGGATGACACAGACATCACTGACTGCATCCCAAAAGCTCCCCATCCCTGGGTCTGTCTCACTACAGCCAGTGTTGGGTTAGAAGCCATATTAGTGTATAACAGAAATGTTTTACCAAACTCATGTTCGATAACATGATTGAATTTCTTTACAAACTTAAGGTAAAACTTAGTTTGAACAACAGTGGATTGGATCTGCTCTTGCAGCAGGATTCCTGTATGTCTCATATGCTCTTGCCAAGAGCTAAAGAAACTAACCATTTTATCTGTACCAGCTCTGGCAAATATTTGGAACCCAATTAACATCAAATCAACATAGATATTAATGTTGTTCACAGTAAAGGAATCGTGGCATTTAGCCATGCAAACCCTATGGTAGTGTGCCTCAGTTTCCCCTTTCCTAGTGCACATCAGGTCTGGAATGTCTTTTCCCCTGTGAAAAGTTTCAATACTGTTTACAGGCATGAACTGTGAAACATTAGTATAACAAGGCCTTTTAACATAAAGTGTGTGCTCATGTACTGCTTTCAACACTTTCAAGGGACTTTCCATAGGACTGGGCACATTGTACGTTCTTACAATTCTTGGTAATAGCAACACATTGGTTACAAAAATTACCATTAGCAACAACAACAAATTTATTGCAAGTGTCCGTCTACAATTATGTTTGTCATGCCACACCCTTGGACTAATACCATTGGAGTTTGGGCATTTTAGAGTTAACCTGTGGCTTTCCTTTGCAAAACTTAGCCCTTTCTTTCCTCCTTGTCCTGCAGGGTTAAACCCCGACCTCTTTTGCTCAACCAAATTCACTGTCTGATGGGGCGGGCTCTTTTTGCCAACAGCTATTAGCGAGTTTTTCTTCTCCCTGCCAGCCAGGCAATTTGCATCAACACAGACACTAGCCTCTAGACCCTGAGCTGCCACCCATTTCAAGGCTGGACTCTCTGTTACAGGGACACCACACAAATTCAAATAGTTGGAGGGTGAGAGTCTGCTTGCTCTTCCCTGCCTCCTTGAGCTTTTAGCCATAAAACCATTTAGCTCTGAAACACCAGCAACCAAATCTGTCCTTAGATCCTGAAGCACAGACTGCTTACTTACAGAACTAGCATGGAGATATTTCTGTCCCAACACCATTGTTTTTCCAACAAGCTGGCCACACACAGCCACTTGATTACAGGGCTGCTTAACTTTTGTAACAGCTTTTACTGTATCTGAAACCTTCTTAAAGCTACCCACACTGGATCTTTCAAAAGGAAAGTCAGTGGATCCATTCACAATAGAAAACTTCTGGCTGTTAGGAACTGAGACTTCCTTGATCAAATCACTTTTACACCCTTCAGTTGCAGCAAACTGCTTGCACAGATTACCATGAGGATTTCTTTCTTCAGGAGCTTTTCTAAGCAGCAATTCACTCCTTTCAGAAACTTTGCTCTTACTTTCTTCACCTAGGGCTTGCTCTAAAGGAACACTCCCTTGAGCCACAACAGACTCTTTCTGGGTTTTACTTACATCCAGAATTACTTCTGGCCCATCAGGCAGATTCCTACATAATTCCCTTTCAGGCCAACTCATAGACTTTCTAGATAACAGGCTAGAAGCCTTTTCCTTCCCTTGGGCATGAACAGGTTCAGGAATCTTTTCCTTCTTGCTACAAGTTGTCAAACTGTTAGTAGGTAACACAATTAAATCACCTTTTTGCTCTCCTTGTGCCCTGGCTAGGGTAACACCCTGCTCAGACAGAGCTGCTACACCCTTTTCCAACCACACATTAGCAATTGGCAAACTACCAGCACCAGAATTGTCTGATCTCTGGGATTTTGCTATGACACTAACTGGATGCAACCTAGTTACAATGCCATTCTCCCCAGCCGACCCAAACTTAGGACCGTTCCCTTCCTGGGCTTTAGTTGAATTCAGAACCAACTCTGAGACTACTGCATCACCCTCAACCATTACAGGCTGAAAGGCACCTTCTGTCTGCTCCACAGACACTGAAGAGATGGAGACACATTCTCCTTCCCCAGACACACAGCTTGGGATTTCCTTTCCCTTGTCCCAGCACACAGGGCTGTTCAAAGACAACTGCTTGGAGACCGAGGTAGCTTCCTCCATAGGCAAGTCAATACCCCTGACAGACACAGGCACATTTCCTTTACTGTCACATTTCTCCACACAGGGAACAGGTAAGGGATAGGGACACTCCTTTTCCACTATTCCTGTTTTCCCAAACTGCTGTTTAGACAGAGCCATCAGCTCACAAGGCTGCCTAGGCTCCTCCAAACTTTCCCTACTAGGCACATTGCTACTCCCAACAGATAAGCTGCTGCTTTTTTCACTACACTGAGCTACTTTTAGCAAATCACAGTTACCCATTTCAGGTTCACTTTTACAAGCTGCACTAGCCAACAATTCATCACCCATCACAAATCTACCCTCTCCTTCCTCAGTTAGGGCTTCCACCTGACCATTTACTTGAATCTGCTCCTGAGAAACATTTTCCTTCCCAATGAGATCTTTTCGCTTTTGATTTAACTTCAGATTCACTTCTGAGACATCAGACAGACATTTAGAAACTTCATTCACAGACACATTGCTTTCTTGCACAGACAAACCTTTGGAGCAACCCTCCTTAGGCAAACCATTGCCCACAACAGACACAGGTGTAAGATTATTCATGTCCTCTGACTGGCTACCTGAACTGAACAAAGCTTTAACATTTTCTCCAATTAAAAGATCTTTAGGCAATAACTTTCTTACCCCAGCTATAACTTCATGCTTAGCCCCATTCCATTCGAGGTGGATTCTGGCTAAAGGCACACGGACAGTAAACTCATAGAGGATCACAACCTTCACACTCTGATTTGGTAAATAATCTTCCTCTTTGACCAAATCTGCTTTAACCAGAGTGATGTTAGATGCCATAATTTGCCCTAAACAGCTTTTACCATTGACTTTTACACTCTCTATGAATTTTTCATTATCACTCCCACCTTCTACTGAACACACAGTATGAGCATTGACATAAAAGGTGGCAGTGTTGGGGTACATTCTGTTACACCCAGACAACTGCTCAGAGTTATACAGCATACCAGCATTGTTATAAACTGGACTTTTAAGAGGATACAGTTTTTGCTGTCTTTCCCTTGCTTCTTTGAGCTGGAGCCAACGTCTAGCAGTTTCTTGTTCCATCTGACGAGTTCTCTCCTCAGCAGCCAGCCATTCCTTCTCTCTCTCAGCAGTTTCTTTCTCCCGCTGGGCCGAGGCTTGCTTTACTCTCATTTGCATTTCTGCCAGTTTTTGCTCATATTCAAACTGCAGGCTATCCCTCAGGGCTTGCAGTTTCATTGCATTTGCTGATGCTTTCTGGCTCATGGTCACTGATTTTTAACCAACCAAACTCTCAATACCAAAATTTCAAATTTAGATAGCGTGGGGTTCTGACCCAAAGCTTAATTGACCTGGTTCTGTGGATCCTAGCACGACTACGCCACTGTGACGATGTGCTTCTGGCGGGACCCAACTGAGAGTGCCAAATCAGGACCAATTGCTCAAACAGGGCAGTCACAGCCCAAGGCTGGGGTTTTTCCACCTCTAAGGCAAACCAAACCAGCCAGACAAAAGACTTCAGTTTCACCCCACTGGCTAACTGCAAGTCACACAAGCAATTTCCTTAGACACTCCAGTCTCCCAGTATCACCACCAGTCCCACACGTCCTGGGGATGAATGGTTATGAAAACCAACACCCCAGTAAAAGAAAAAGGTTCTCTCGATCCCAAAGGACCAAGCCCCAGACCCAGGTCAATATACACCTCAGACCTTACCCACAAATCACGCTGTTGCCAATCCTTTAGAATCTAAAATCTAAAGGTTTATTCATAAAAGGAAAAAAATAAAGATGAGAGCTAGAATTGGTTAAATGGAATCAATTACATACAGTAATGGCAAAGTCCTTAGTTCAGGCTTGTAGCAGTGATGAAGTAAACTGCAGGTTTAAATCCAGTCTCTGGAGAACATCCCCCACTGGGATGGGTCATCAGTCCTTTGTGCAGAGCTTCAGATTGTAGCAAAGTCCCTCCAGAGGTAGAAGCAGGATTGAAGACCAAATGGAGATGAGGCCTTCGCCTTATATAGACTTTTCCAGGTGTAAGAACACTCCTTTGTTCCTACTGTGGAAAGTTACAGCAAAATGGAGTTTGCAGTCACATGGGCCAGTTTCTGCTCACTCCAGCGAGTCACAAGGCGTATCCGCCTTCTCTCGATGGGTCAATTGTGTAGTTGATGGTCCTTAATGGGCCATCAAGCAGGCTAAGCAGAGCTGACACCAGCTTGTCTGGGGTGTCACCCAGAACTGCAGCACCAATTTAAAATACAGACAGTATACAGCCAATATTCATAACTTCAACTACAGAAACGATACAGACATACAGACAGCATTATCATAACCAGTAACCCATAACCTTGTCTTAGACACCTTATATGACCCCCTTTACATAGGATTTGGTGCCACTACCGAACCTTGGTTGCAACCCATGTTTTATATGGTCCCAGTTTATATCAATAACGTCACACCTGGTTATGCAGGTGGTGTCAGAGAGAAGGCTTTGGATTCCTCGACCATGGGATGTTGTTCCAGGAAGGAGGATTGCCAGGAAGAGATGGGCTCCACCTAACGAAGAGAGGAAAGAGCATCTTCGCAAGCAGGCTGGCTAACCTAGTGAGGAGGGCTTTAAACTAGGTTCGTCGGGGGATGGAGACTTAAGCCCAGGGGCAAGTGGGAAAGTGGGATACCAGGAGGAAACACAAGGAGAAGGATGCAACAGGGGAGGTCTCCTGATTTATACTGGGAAAGCAGGACAATAGGCTAGTTCGGTGCCTGTACATGAACACAAGAAACTAGCAGGGAGAACTGGAAGTCCTGGCACAGTCAAGGAACTATGATGTGATTGGAATAACAGAGACTTGGTGGGATAACTCACATGACTGGAGCACTGTCATGGATGGATATAAACTGTTCGGGAAGGACAGACACGGCAGGAAAGGTCGGGGGGCTGCACTGTATGTAAAGGAGCGGTATGACTGCTCAGAGCTCTGGTATGAAACTGCAGAAAAACCTGAGAGTCTCTGGGTTAAGTTTAGAGGCGAGAGCAGCAAGGCTGATGTTGTGGTGGGAGTCTGCTATAGGCAACCAGACCAGGGAGATGAAGTAGACGAGGCTTTCTTCAGACAGTTAACTGAAGTTTCCAGATCACAGGCCCTGGTTCTCATGGGGGACTTCAATCCCCCTGACATGGGCTGGGAGAGCAAACCAGCAGTGCACAGACAATCCAGGAAGTTTCTGGAGAGCGCTGGGAACAACTTCCTGGTGCAAGTGCTGGAGGAACCGACTAGGGGCCGTGTTCCTCTTGACCTGCTGCTCACAAACTGGAAGGATTGGTAGGGGAAGTAGAAGTGGGTGGGAACCTGGGCAGCAGTGACCATGAGATGGTCGAGTTCAGGATCCTGACACAGGGAAGAAAGGAGAGCAGCAGAATATGGACCCTGGACTTCAGAAAAGCAGACTGACTCCCTCAGGGAACTGATGGGCAGGATCCCCTGGGAGAATAACATGAGGGGGAAAGGAGTCCAGGAGAGCTGGCTGTATTTTAAAGAAGCCTTGTTGAGGGCGTAGGAACAAACCATCCCGATGTGCAGACAGAATAGCAAATATGGCAGGCGACCAGCTTGGCTTAACAGTGAAATCTTCAGTGACCTTAAACATAAAAAGGAAGCTTACAAGAAGTGGAAACTTGGACAGATGACTAGGGAGGAGTAGAAAAGTATGACTCGAGCATGCCGGGGTGTAATCAAGAAGACAAAAGCACAACTGGAGTTGTAGCTATCAAGGGATTTAAAGGGTAACAAGAAGGGTTTCTACAGGTATGTTAGCAACAAGAAGGAAGTCAAGGAAAGTGTGGGCCCCTTACTGAATGAGAGAGGCAACCTAGTGACAGAGGATGTGGAAAAAGGGGAAGTTCTCAATGCTTTTTTGCCTCGGTCTTCACAGACAAGGTCAGCTCCCAGACTGCTGTTCTGAGCAGCACAGTATGGGGAGGAGGTGAGCAGCACTCAGAAAAGCTGGACATGCACAAGTCCATTTGAGCTGGATCTAATGCATCCAAGGGTGCTGAGGGAATTGGCTGATGTAGTTGCAGAGCCATTATCTTCGAAAACTCCTGGCGGACGGGTGGTGGGGTGGGTCCCGAACGACTGGAAAAAGGTAAATATAGTGCCCAGCTTTTAAAAAGGAGAATCCGGGGAACTACAGACCGGTGAGCCTCACCTCAGTCCCTGGAAAAACCATGGAGCAGGTCCTCAAAGAATCCATTTTGAGCCACTTGGAGGAGAGGAGGGTGATCAGGAACAGTCAACATGGATTCACCAAGGGCAAGTCATGCCTGACCAACCTGAGTGCCTTCTATGAGGAGATAACTGGGTCTGTGGATGTGGGGAAAGTGGTGGATGTGATATATCTTGACTTTAGAAAAACTTTTGATATGGTTGTAACGAAGCTGCCTCTGGTGGGACACTACTGAGAGTATCAATTCAGGACAAATTGCTTAAAGCAGAGCAGTCACAGCCCAAGGCTGACCAGCCAAACAGAGAGAACTTCAGTTTTACCCCACTGGCTAACCAGAAGTCACACAAGCAATTCCCTCAGACACTGAAGTTCCCTTGAATCACCACCAGCACCACTCCTTAAATGGACAAATGGTTATGAAAACCAATACCCCAATAAAAGAAAAAAGGTTCTCCCAATCCCAAAGGACCAAGCCCCAGACCAGGTCAATATACCAGTCAGATCTTACCCACAAATCACGCTGTTGCCAGTCCTTTGGAATCTAAAATCTAAAGGTTTGTTAATAAAAAGAAAGAAATAGAGACGAGAGCTAGAACTGTTAAATGGAATTAACAGTAATGGCAACGTTCTTGGTTCAGGCTTGTATCAGTGATGGAGTAAACTGCAGGTTCAAATCAAGTCTCTGGAACATCCCCCGCTGGGATGGGTCATTCAGTCCTTTGTGCAGAGCTTCAGTTTGTAGCAAAGTCCCTCCAGAGGTAAGAAGCAGGATTGAAGACAAGATGGAGATGATGCATCTGCCTTTTACAGTCCCTTTGCCATATGGCTTGTGCTTCCTTTGTCTCCAACACAAGCTGCCCAGCACATGGCCTGGAAGCCTCAGAGTTCGGTCCATAGGCCTGGCCCTGCCTTGCTGAGTCACCAGGTGTATCTGCTTCTCTCAATGGGTCAGTTGTAGTTGATGGTCCTTAACGGGCCATCAAGCAGGCCAGGCAGAGCTGATGCCACATTGTCTGGGGTGTGACCCACAGGCACAGCACAAGTGTGACACACAGACAGGACAGAGCCAATACTTGTAACTTGAAATACAACACAGATACCTGCACCCAGAGAGCATCATCGTAACCAGCCAACCAGAACCTCCTCAGAGACACCTCACGTGACCCTCTTTGTACAAGATTTGGTGCCACTACAGGACCTTGGTTGCAACAATGATCTATACGGTCCCAGTTCGTGTCAATAACATCACAGTGGTCTCCCACAGTATCTTGCCAGCAAGTTAAAGAAGTCTAGGCTGGATGAATGGACTATAAGGTGGATGGAAAGCTGGCTAGATCGTCGGGCTCAGTGGGTAGCGATCAACAGCTCCATGTCTAGTTGGCAGCCGGTTTCAAGCCGAGTGCCCCAAGGGTCAGTCCTGGGGCCGGTTTTGTTCAATATCTTCATTAATGATCTGGAGGACGGCGTGGAACTGCACCCTCAGGAAGTTTGCAGATGTCACTAAACTGGCAGGAGTGGTAGATATGCTGGAGGGAGGGATAGGATACAGAGGGACCTAGACAAATTGGAGGATTGGGCCAAAATAAATCTGATGAGGTTCAACAAGGACAAGTGCAGAGTCCCACCCTTAGGACAGAAGAATCCCATGCACTGCTACAGACTAGGGACTGAATGGCTAGGAAGCAGTTCTGCAGAAAAGGACCTAGGGGTTACAGTGGATGAGAAGCTGGATATGAGTCGACAGTGTGTCCTTCTTGCCAAGAGGGCTAACAGCATTTTGGGCCGTATAAGTAGGACCACTGCCAGCAGATTGAGGGATGTGATCATTCCCGTCTATTCAGCATTGGTAAGGCCACATCTGGAGCACTGCAGCCAGTTTTGGGCCCCCCAGTACAGAACGGATGTGGACAAATTAGAAAGAGTCCAGCAAAGAACAACGAAAATGCTTAGGGGGCTGGAGCACATGACTTATCAGGAGAGGCTGAGGGAACTGGGATTGTTTAGTCTGCAGAAGAGAAGAATGAGGGGGGATTTGATAGCTGCTTTCAACTACCTGAAAGGGGGTTCCAAAAAGGATGGAGCTCGGCTGTTCTCAGTGGGGGCAGATGACAGAACGAGGAGCAATGGTCTAAGTTGCAGTGGGCGAGATCTAGGTTGGATATTAGGAAAAACTGTTTCACTAGGAGGGTGGTGAAGCACTAGAATGGATTCCCTAGGGAGGTGGTGGAATCTCCTTTCTTAGAGCTTTTTAAGGTCAGGCCTGACAACGCCCCGGCTGGGATGATTTAGTTGGGGGTTGGGGTCCTGCTTTGAGCAGGGGGTTGGACTAAATGACCTCCTGAGGTCCCTTCCAACCCTAATCTATAATTCTATGAATGAATGGACAGGAGGGTTGCCAGATGCATATGGAGATGGACAGAAGGACGGATAGATGGGTGGGTGTGTATGGCGATGCATGGATGGATGGCTAGATGGACGGAAAGGTGGGTGGATGTGTCTGAGGATGGATGGATGGACAGAAGGGCGGGTATATGTGTTTGAGGGTGGATGGATCAACAGAAGTGTGAGGGGATATGTTTGGGGATGGGTGGATGGATGGACACACAGATGATAGAGTAGTTGGATGGGTGTTTTGGGGGATTCATGGGTACATATATATTTGTGACTCGGTGGCCAGGTTGCATTATCAGCAACAAGGATGGAGGGATGGTATCTGATGGAGGGATGAGGGAGTAGGGGATGGAGGGATGGTATCTGATGGAGGGATGAGGGTGTAGGGGATGGAGGGATGGTATCTGATGGAGGGATGAGGGTGTAGGGGATGGAGGGATGGTATCTGATGGAGGGATGAGGGTGTAGGGGATGGAGGGATGGTTTCTGATGGAGGGATGAGGGAGTAGGGGATGGAGGGATAGTATCTGATGGAGAGGTGAGGGTGTAGGGGATGGAGGGATGGTATCTGATGGAGGGATGAGGATGGAGGGGATGGAGGGATGGTATCTGATGGAGGGATGAGGATGTAGGGGATGGAGGGATGGTATCTGATGGAGGGATGGTATCTGATGGAGGGATGAGGATGGAGGGGATGGAGGGATGGTATCTGATGGAGGGATGAGGGTGTAGGGGATGGAGGGATGGTATCTGATGGAGGGACGAGGATGGAGGGGATGGAGGGATGGTATCTGATGGAGGGATGAGGATGTAGGGGATGGAGGGATGGTATCTGATGGAGGGATGAGGATGGAGGGGATGGAGGGATGAGGATGGAGGGGATGGAGGGATGGTATCTGATGGAGGGATGAGGGTGTAGGGGATGGAGGGATGGTATCTGATGGATGGATGAGGGTGTAGGGGATGGAGGGATTGGGATGGAGGGATGGTATCTGATGGAGAGATGAGGGTGTAGGGGGTGGAATGATGGTATCTGATAGAGGGATGAGGGAGTAGGGGCTGGAGGGATGGTATCTGATGGAGGGATGAGGGTGTAGGGGATGGAGGGATGAGGATGGAGGGGATGGAGGGATGGTATCTGATGGAGAGATGAGGGTGTAGGGGGTGGAAGGATGGTATCTGATGGAGGGATGAGGGAGTAGGGGCTGGAGGGATGGTATCTGATGGAGAGGTGAGGGTGTAGGGGATGGAGGGATGGTATCTGATGGAGGGATGAGGATGGAGGGGATGGAGGGATGGTATCTGATGGAGGGATGAGGATGGAGGGGATGGAGGGATGGTATCTGATGGAGGGATGAGGATGGAGGGGATGGAGGGATGGGGATGGAGGGATGGTATCTGATGGAGGGATGAGGGTGTAGGGGATGGAGGGATGGTATCTGATGGATGGATGAGGGTGTAGGGGATGGAGGGATGGGGATGGAGGGATGGTATCTGATGGAGAGATGAGGGTGTAGGGGTGGAAGGATGGTATCTGATGGAGGGATGAGGGAGTAGGGGCTGGAGGGATGAGGGTGTAGGGGATGGAGAGATGGTATCTGATGGAGAGATGAGGGTGTAGGGGATGGAGGGATGGTATCTGATGGAGGGATGAGGATGGAGGGATGGTATCTGATGGAGGGATGAGGATGGAGGGGATGGAGGGATGGTATCTGATGGAGGGATGAGGGTGTAGGGGATGGAGGGATGGTATCTGATGGAGGGATGAGGATGGAGGGATGGTATCTGATGGAGGGATGAGGATGGAGGGGATGGAGGGATGAGGATGGAGGGGATGGAGGGATGGGGATGGTATCTGATGGAGAGATGAGGGTGTAGGGGGTGGAAGGATGGTATCTGATGGATGGATGAGGGAGTAGGGGCTGGAGGGATGAGGGTGTAGGGGATGGAGGGATGGTATCTGATGGAGAGATGAGGGTGTAGGGGATGGAGGGATGGTATCTGATGGAGGGATGAGGATGGAGGGATGGTATCTGATGGAGGGATGAGGATGGAGGGGATGGAGGGATGGTATCTGATGGAGGGATGAGGGTGTAGGGGATGGAGGGATGGTATCTGATGGAGGGATGAGGATATATGGGGATGGAGGGATGGTATCTGATGGAGGGATGAGGATGGAGGGGATGGAGGGATGGACAGAGGAGTTTCTGGGGCTGGATGGGTGTCAGGGGGCTCTTTCCATCACGTTGGTGGCTATGGTTCACTCCTTCTCTTTCTGTCTTGTTTCTTCTTCCTTCCCTTTCTGTCTTCTGTTTCAGCTCAGCTCTCACTAAAGTTTGTGCCAGTTGCTCTGGGCCAACCCCTCTGCGGAGGTGGAGTGGCTGTGGGGAGCCCAGGTGGGAATGCGGGATTCTCTTTGTAGCCATGCACCATCCATCTGTCTGTCCCCAGCTCTCCTTCGCAGCAGCAGGATCCGGCTGTGTCCTGGGACAAGTCCTTGGGGCTCTCTGCCTCCTCCCCTGCTAATCCTCCCTGCAAATCTCCTCTGGCTAGAAATAACCCAGCCCCCCAAGATCCCAGTGAGTCACCCCCTTCACTCCCCTCTCTCTGTTCCAGCCGCGGCACCGACGGAGGCAGTACCCACCGCCCAGCCCAGCCTGGGGGAGCTCTCGGCCTCCGACATAACCCACAACTCCATCCTGCTATCCTGGACCGTCCAGGCTGGGGACTTCGACTCCTTCCTCCTCCAGTACAAGGACGCGGAGGGAAAACCCCAGGCGCTGCCCGTGGACGGGGGATCTCGCGCGGTCACCGTAACCAACCTGGCCCCCTCCCGCAGATACAAGTTCAACCTCTACGGCATCTCCGGCCGCAAGCGCCTCGGCCCCATCTCCACCGACACTGTCACAGGTCAGCGGCAGCTCCCAGGGCGCCAGCTCCTTCCCCTCCCACCCCCTTTGCTTTGCAGTGTCAGGGACGCTGTCCATTGGGCCAGGACCTTTCCAGGAAGATGCTTCCAAGTCTCCAGCCTCCACAAGCAGATTGGCGGCCATTCAATAGACAGAGAGAGGAGTGTGGATGTGAATGGATGAGTGGGTGGCAGACTGGATAGACAGAGAGCTGGATGGGTGTGTATAGGGCAGATTGAGTGAATGGATAAGAACATGGAACAGCTACACTGGGTGAGACCAAACGTCCATCTAGCCCAGTGTCCTGTCTGCCGACAGTGGCCAGTGCCAGGTGCCCCAGAAGGAATGAACAGAACAGGGAATAATCCAGTGATCCATCCCCTGTCGCCCATTCCCAGCTTCTGGCAAACAGAGGCTCGGGACCTCATCCCTGCCAATAGCCATTGATGGACCTGTCTGTCCTCCATGAACTGATAGATGTGTATGGGGATGGATGGATGAATTAACAGGTAGATGGGTGCTGTCTATGGGGGTGGATAGAGATGGATGGATGGATGGAGGGGATGGTAATGGATGGATAGATAAAGGAATGGATATATATGGGGATGGATAGGTGGATAGGTGGGTGGGTGGATGTGTAGGAGGATGGATGGACAGGCGGACTGGTTTGGGGGGCGTATGGCAAGTGACGGATGGATGGAAGGCTGGGTGGATGTCTATGGGGTTGAATGAATGGATGGAAGTGTGAGTGAATGTGTTTGGGGTTGGATGAATGGGCGTACAGACGGTAGAGCGGTTGGATGGGTGTTTTGGGGGATTCATGGGTAAGTGTATATTTGTAACTCTGGGGCCAGGTTGCATTATCCTCTCCAAGGACAGGGTGGGTAAGGTGATAGATACACGGATGGACGAGTGGATAGATGGGTGTGTATGAGGATGGTGGAGAGCCTGGGAAAAGATAGGTGTCATCCACTGACACTGGTGGGTTTGGTTCATGCCCTTTTCTTTCTGTCTCATTTCTTCTTCCTTCCCTCTGTCTCCTCCCATCTCACTCAGTCTTCACTAAGGTTTGTGCCGGTCACTCTCGGCTGAACCCTCCATGGAGGCGGGATGGCCACGGGGAACCTGGGAATGCGGGATCCTCCATCCGTTTGTCTGTACCAGCTCTCCTTCGCAGCAGCAGGATCCGGCCGTGTCCTGGGACAAGTCCTTGGGGCTCCCTGCATCCTCCCCTGCTAATCCTCCCTGCAAATCCCCTCTGGCTAGAACTAACCCAGCCCCCCAAGATCCCAGTGAGTCACACCCACCTCAGCCTCCCCCTTCACCCCCTTCTCTCTCTTACAGCTGCAGTGGAGCGGGAGGAAGAAATCACCACTGAGCCCAGCCTGGGGGAGCTCTCGGCCTCCGACATAACCCACGACTCCATCCTGCTCTCCTGGACCGTCCAGGCCGGGGACTTCGACTCCTTCCTCCTGCAGTACAAGGACGCGGAGGGCAAACCCCAGGCGCTGCCCATGGATGGGGGATCCCGCACGGTCACCATCACCAACCTGGCCCCCTCCCACAGATACAACTTCAAATTCTATGGTGTCTCCGGCCGCAAGCGCCTCGGGCCTATCTCCACTAACGCAGTCACAGGTCAGCGGCTGCTCCCAGGGCCTGACCCCTTCCTCTCCCAACCCCCTTTGCTCTACAGTGTCAAGGACACTGTCCACTCGGCCAGAGCCTTCCCAGAAAGACACTTCCAAACCTCCAGCCTCCACAAGCAGATTGGTGGCCATTCAATGGCTTGAAGGAAGAATGTGGGTGGGGATGGATGGATAGACAGACAGCTGTATTGTGCATGGGGCAGGTTGAGTGAATGGATAGATGTGTCTAGGAACAGATGGATGGATGAATTAATAGGATGTCTATGGGGACGGATAGAGATGGATGGATGGAGGGGATGGTAATGGATCCATAGAAAGAGGAATAGCTATATATAGGGATGATCAGATGATGGGGGGGCAGATGTGTAGCTGATGGATGGAGAGATGGACTGGTGGGCAGGTGTGTATAGCGACTGATGGATAGATGGATGGCTGGGGGGATGTGCATGGGGATGGACAGGGATGATTATAGGGATGAATGGATGAACATACAGGTGGTAGAGTGGGTGGATGTGTATGGGGATGGATGGATGGACGTACAGATGGTAAGGTGGATGGACGTGTATGGGGATAGATGGATGGATGGATGGACATACAAATGGTAAGGTGAATGGATGTGTATGGGGATGGATGGATGGATGGATGTACAGATGGTAAGGTGGGTGGATGTGTATGGAGATGGATGGATGGACGTACAGACGGTAAGGTGGGTGGATATGTATGGGGATGGATGGATGGACGTACAGACGGTAAGGTGGGTGGATATGTATGGGGATGGATGGATGGACGTACAGACGGTAAGGTGGGTGGATGTGTATGGGGATGGATGGATGGACGTACAGATGGTAAGGTGGGTGGATATGTATGGGGATGGATGGATGGACATACAGACGGTAAGGTGGGTGGATGTGTATGGGGATGGATGGATGGACATACAGATGGTAAGGTGGGTGGATGTGTATGGGGATGGATGGATGGACATACAGACGGTAAGGTGGGTGGATGTGTATGGGGATGGATGGATGGACGTACAGATGGTAAGGTGAATGGATGTGTATGGGGATGGATGGATGGATGGACGTACAGACGGTAAGGTGGGTGGATGTGTATGGGGATGGATGGATGGACGTACAGACGGTAAGGTGGGTGGATGTGTGTGGAGATGGATGGATGGACGTACAGACGGTAAGGTGGGTGGATATGTATGGGGATGGATGGATGGACGTACAGACGGTAAGGTGGGTGGATGTGTATGGAGATGGATGGATGGACGTACAGATGGTAAGGTGGGTGGATGTGTATGGGGATGGATGGATGGACGTACAGATGGTAAGGTGGGTGGATATGTATGGGGATGGATGGATGGACATACAGACGGTAAGGTGGGTGGATGTGTATGGGGATGGATGGATGGACGTACAGATGGTAAGGTGGATGGATGTGTATGGGGATGGATGGATGGATGGATGGACATACAAATGGTAAGGTGAATGGATGTGTATGGGAATGGATGGATGGATGGATGTACAGACGGTAAGGTGGGTGGATGTGTATGGGGATGGATGGATGGACGTACAGACGGTAAGGTGGGTGGATATGTATGGGGATGGATGGATGGACGTACAGACGGTAAGGTGGGTGGATGTGTATGGGGATGGATGGATGGACGTACAGATGGTAAGGTGGGTGGATATGTATGGGGATGGATGGATGGACATACAGACGGTAAGGTGGGTGGATGTGTATGGGGATGGATGGATGGACGTACAGATGGTAAGGTGGATGGATGTGTATGGGGATGGATGGATGGATGGATGGACATACAAATGGTAAGGTGAATGGATGTGTATGGGAATGGATGGATGGATGGATGTACAGACGGTAAGGTGGGTGGATGTGTATGGGGATGGATGGATGGACGTACAGACGGTAAGGTGGGTGGATATGTATGGGGATGGATGGATGGACGTACAGACGGTAAGGTGGGTGGATGTGTATGGGGATGGATGGATGGACGTACAGATGGTAAGGTGGGTGGATATGTATGGGGATGGATGGATGGACATACAGACGGTAAGGTGGGTGGATGTGTATGGGGATGGATGGATGGACATACAGACGGTAAGGTGGGTGGATGTGTATGGGGATGGATGGATGGACGTACAGATGGTAAGGTGAATGGATGTGTATGGGGATGGATGGATGGATGGATGGACGTACAGACGGTAAGGTGGGTGGATGTGTATGGGGATGGATGGATGGACGTACAGACGGTAAGGTGGGTGGATGTGTGTGGAGATGGATGGATGGACGTACAGATGGTAAGGTGGGTGGATGTGTATGGGGATGGATGGATGGATGTACAGACGGTAAAGTGGATGGTTGGGGATGGGGATGGACAGAAGGACAGACTGGTGGATGGACTGGTGGATGGATGGACGTACAGACAGGAGAGTGGGTGGATGTGTGTGGGACTGAATCGGTGTTTGGGGGATTGATTTATAGATGTGTACGTGTAACTCTGTGGCTGGTGTGTGATAGATGCATGGATGGATGGAAGTATGGTATAGCGATGGATGGATGGATGGAGGAGTGACTGGGGGTGGATGGGTGTCAATGGGGATCTTTTCATTGATGTTGGCGGTTTTGGTTTCACCTCCTTCTCTTTCTCTCTCCTTTGTTCTTCCTTCCCCCTCTCTCCTCCCGTCTCAGCTTTGCTCTGCCCGTGGTTTTTGCTGCTCACTCTGGGCCGAGCCCTTCATGGGGAGGGGTGGCCACTGGGAACCCAGGAATGTGGGATCCTCTTTGCAGACATACCACGTCCATCTGTCTGTCCCCAGCTCTCTTTCCCAGCAGCAGGATCCAGCAGTGTCCTGGGGCCAGTCCCTGGGGCTCCCTGCCCCCTTCCCCCACTAATTCATCTGGATCCAATAATCTGCCCCCTCAAGGACCTGGAAAGCTGCCCCTGCTGGCCGTACCCTTCACTCCCCTCTCTCTGTTCCAGCCGCGGCACCGACGGAGGCAGTACCCACTGCCCAGCCCAGCCTGGGGGAGCTCTCGGCCTCCGACGTCACCCACGACTCCGTCCGGCTCTCCTGGACCGTCCAGGCCGGGGACTTCGACTCCTTCCTCCTCCAGTACAAGGACGCAGAGGGCAAACCCCAGGCGCTGCCCGTGGACGGGGATTCCCGCATGGTCACCGTCACCAACCTGGCCCCCTCCCGCAGATACAAGTTCAACCTCTATGGCGTCTCCGGCCGCAAGCGCCTCGGCCCTGTCTCCACCGATACTGTCACAGGTCAGCGGCTGTGCCTGGGTGTGCCGGTCCCTTCCCCTCCCACCCCCTTTGCTTTGCAGTGTGGCAGGGGTGCTGGCCACTAGGCTGAGACCTTCCTAGGATAATGCTTCCAGTCTCCCCTTCCATGACCTGTCTGTGGCCATTCAACAGATGGAGGGAGAGAAAGAAGGTTGTGTGTTTACATGGCTGGACAGAGGGGGGTTGGTGGGTGGATGGATGGAGGGTGTGGGTGGATGGATGGTGTCACGGAGTTTGGGGGCGACAAGGCCCTGCACCCTGGCTTCCTGCGATCCACCATGACTCTCAGCCAGCCAGTAAAGCAGAAGGTTTATTTAGACGACAGGAACCCAGCCCAAGACAGGTCTTGCAGGTACCCCCTCCGTCAGGTCCATCTTGGATGGCCAGGGAGGCCAGAGCTCTGCTAAAAGGTCAGAGTCCCATCTGGGCTGTCCTCCATTTTCCCAGCCAGCTCCAAATTGAAGCTCCCTCCAGCCATCTCACTGCCCCTCCCCACGGCTCCTTCCCCAGCCTTGGTCCAGTTTCCCAGGCAGAGGTGTCTTCTGTCCGCATCCCGCTCCTGGGTTCTCATGTTACTTACTCAGGTATCCTTCCTCAAAGACAGCTGGATCGACAGCTGTGTGTTTTGGGGTGTATGGGGACAGATGGGTAGGGGGTGGATGGCTGTGTGTTTTGAGGTGTATGGGGATGGATTGGTAGGTGGGTGGATGGCTGTGTGTTATGGGGTGTATGAGGAGGGATTGGTAGGTGGGTGGATGGCTGTGTGTTTTGGGGTGTATGGGGAGGGATTGGTAGGTGGGTGGATGGCTGTGTGTTATGGGGTGTATGGGGAGGGATTGGTAGGTGGGTGGATGGCTGTGTGTTATGGGGTGTATGGGGAGGGATTGGTAGGTGGGTGGATGGCTGTGTGTTATGGGGTGTATGGGGAGGGATTGGTAGGTGGGTGGATGGCTGTGTGTTATGGGGTGTATGGGGAGGGATTGGTAGGTGGGTGGATGGCTGTGTGTTATGGGGTGTATGGGGAGGGATTGGTAGGTGGGTGGATGGCTGTGTGTTATGGGGTGTATGGGGAGGGATTGGTAGGTGGGTGGATGGCTGTGCGTTATGGGGTGTATGGGGATGGATTGGTAGGTGGGTGGATGGCTGTGTGTTATGGGGTGTATGGGGAGGGATTGGTAGGTGGATGGATGGCTGTGTGTTATGGGGTGTATGGGGAAGGATTGGTAAGCGGGGGAAGAATGTGTGTTATGGCGTGTGTCACGGAGTCCCCAGGCGATGCTCTGGAACTGCTCCCCACAAAGCCAGTCAGGACTTTGGGGAGCCTCCTCTCCCTTGGAGCAGACTTGTTCAGGGCAAGAAGCTCACACGACTTCACCTCCTGGGTCTCTCCTTGGAGCATTCAGCATCCTCTGCCCCTCCGTGTGCTTCCCACAGCAAGTGCGCCCAGGCGGGGTCCTGGGGAAGCCACAGGGTCCTGCACCCCCACTTTGCAGTCAGACGTGACTCCCAGCCAGCCAGTAACACAGGTTTATTCGATGACAGGAACAGAGTTTAAAACAGAGCTTGTAGATACAGCGAACCAGACCCCTCGGCCGGGTCCATTTTGGGGGGCAGTGAGCCAGACCCGTAGGTCTGCACTTCACTCCTCGTCCCCAGCCAGCTCCAGACTCCCCCCCTCCAACCCCTCCTCTCTGCTCAGCCCCTTTCCCAGTCCAGGAGGTCACCTGATCCCTTTGTCTCCAACACCTTCAGCGGGCACCTTTGCAGGGAAGGGGCCCAGGCCATCAGTTGCTAGGAGACAGAGTGCCAGGCATTTAGGGGCACTGGCCCTTTGCTCTGCAGCAACCTTATCCCACCACCTAGATATTAAGAACTGCCTAGGGGACACTGAGGCACCAACACAGTATTCAGAGCAAACATTAAAACAGTCCCAGTTCGTCACAGCGTGTATGGGGAAGGATTGGTAGGTGGGTGGATGGCTGTGCGTTATGGGGTGTATGGGGATGGATTGGTAGGTGGGTGGATGGCTGTGTGTTATGGGGTGTATGGGGATGGATTGGTAGGTGGGTGGATGGCTGTGTGTTATGGGGTGTATGGGGAAGGATTGGTAGGTGGGTGGATGGCTGTGTGTTATGGGGTGTATGGGGAAGGATTGGTAGGTGGCTGGATGGATGCGTGTGGCTCAGAGGCGGGATGGAAGGACGTGTGGGGTGGATGGGATCAATGGGGCGACGTGTCGGGAAAAGGAAAGGAACAGCTGTCTGTGTGGACGCACAGATCGATGGATGGATGTGTGTCTATATATGGAGTTGTGTACAGTGTCACACACTCACGTCAAATGATAACTTCTCTCTCTTGCAATGCAGCTGCATTTCAAAGCTGTGTTCATTCACAGACCTTCCTAACCCGTCTATAAAGTCCGGCCCCGGGTCAGGTCAGTCTGTGAGGTAATTAACTCTTTCTGGCCCTGTCACCTGTCAATGAGATATTATATTACACTCGTAATGTCACACCCTCCATGGGCGGGATGACCGTGGAGAACACAGGAATGTGGGATTTTCTTTGGAGACATGCACCATCCGTCTGTCTGTCCCCAGCTCTCCTTCCCAGCTTCAGGATCAGGCTGTGTCCTGGGGCTGGTCACTGGGGCTCCCTGCCCCCTCCCCTGCTAATCCTCTATGCAGATGCCCTCTGGCTGGGAATAATCAAGCCCCTGAAGAACCAGGAAAGCCGCCTCCAACCCTGGATGTGGCCTTCACTTCCCTCTCTGTGTTCCCGCCACAGTGCCATGGAAGGAGGAACCCACTGCCCAGCCCAGCCTGGGGGAGCTCTCAGCCTCCAACGTCACCCACGACTCCATCCTGCTCTCCTGGACTGTCCAGGCCGGGGACTTCGATTCCTTCCTCCTGCAGTACAAGGACGCGGAGGGCAAATCCCAGGCGCTGCCCGTGGACGGGGGATCCTGCACGGTCACCATCACCAACCTGGCCCCCTCCCGCAGATACAAGTTCAACCTCTACGGCGTCTCCGGCCGCAAGCGCCTTGGCCCCATCTCCACCGACACCGTCACAGGTCAGCGGCTGCTCCCAGGGTGCCAGCCCCTTCCCCTCCCACCCCCTTTGCTTTGCAGTGCAGTGAGGACACCAACCACAGGGCCAGGACATTCGCAGGAAGATGCTTCCAGTCCTCCAGCCTCCACAAACAGATTTCTGGCCATTCACCAATTAGAGAGAGGAAGCTGGATTTCTGAATGGATGGATGGATGGATGGAGGGGTTGTGTGGAGGGATGGCTGAATGGACAGAGGGGTGTGTATTTGGATGAATGGATGGAGGGGATGGTCGGATAGATAGAGGAATGGATACAGATGTGGATGGATGGACTGCCGGGCGGGTGGGCGGATGTATGTGGGGATGGATGGGTGGATGCGCGGGTGGGAGGATGTGTATGGAAATGGACAGGTGGGTGGACAGGTAGGCTTATATGTATAGGGATGGATGGTGGATGGATGGATGGACAGATGAAGGTTTGGTGATAGATGGATATGGAGCTGTGTATGGGGATGAAGGGATGGATGGATGGATGGATGGACAGATGGAGGGTTTGGTGATAGATGGATAAGGAGCTGTGTATGGGGATGGAGGGATGGATGGATGGATGGACAGATGCAGGTTTGGTGATAATGGATAAGGAGCTGTGTATGGGGATGAAGGGATGGATGGACAGATGGAGGGTTTAGTGATAGATGGATAAGGAGCTGTGTATGGGGATGAAGGGCTGGATGGATGGATGGATGGATGGACAGATGGAGGGTTTGGTGATAGATGGATAAGGAGCTGTGTATGGGAATGTAGGGATGGATGGATGGACAGATGGAGGGTTTGGTGATAGATGGATAAGGAAGGAGCTGTGTATGGGGATGGAGGGATGGATGGACAGATGGAGGGTTTGGTGATAGATGGATGAGGAGCTGAGTATGGGGATGAAGGGATGGATGGATGGACAGATGAAAGGTTTGGTGATAGATGGATAAGGAAGGTGCTGTGTATGGGGATGGAGGGATGGATGGATGGATGGACAGATGGAGGGTTTGGTGATAGGTGGATAAGGAGCTGTGTATGGGGATGGAGGGATGGATGGACAGATGGAGGGTTTGGTGATAGATGGATAAGGAGCTGTGTATGGGGATGAAGGGATGGAGGGATGGATGGACAGATGGAGGGTTTGGTGATAGATGGATAAGGAGCTGTGTATGGGGATGTAGGGATGGATGGATGGGCAGATGGAGGGTTTGGTGATAGGTGGATAAGGAGCTGTGTATGGGGATGGAGGGATGGATGGATGGATGGACAGATGGAGGGTTTGGTGATAGGTGGATAAGGAGCTGTGTATGGGGATGGAGGGATGGATGGATGGATGGACAGATGGAGGGTTTGGTGATAGGTGGATAAGGAGTTGTGTATGGGGATGAAGGGATGGATGGATGGATGGACAGATGGAGGGTTTGGTGATAGATGCATAATGAAGGAGCTGTGTATGGGGACGGAGGGATGGATGGACAGATGGATGGATGGATGGGCAGATGGAGGGTTTGGTGATAGATGGATATGGAGCTGTGTATGGGGATGGATGGATGGATGGGCAGATGGAGGGTTTGGTGATAGATGGATAAGGAGCTGTGTATGGGGATGAAGGGATGGATGGATGGATGGATGGACAGATGGAGGTTTGGTGATAGATGGATAAGGAAGAAGCTGTGTATGGGGACGGAGGGATGGATGGATGGACAGATGGATGGATGGATGGATGGGCAGATGGAGGGTTTGGTGATAGATGGATAAGGAGCTGTGTATGGGGATGAAGGGATGGATGGATGGATGGACAGATGGAGGGTTTGGTGATAGATGGATAAGGAGCTGTCTATGGGGATGGATGGATGGGCAGATGGAGGGTTTGGTGACAGATGGATAAGGAGCTGTGTATGGGGATGGAGGGATGGACAGATGGAGGGTTTGGTGATAGATGGATAAGGAGCTGTCTATGGGGATGGATGGACGGACAGATGGAGGGTTTGGTGATAGATGGATAAGGAAGGATCTGTGTATGGGGATGGAGGGATGGATGGATGGATGGACAGATGGAGGGTTTGGTGATAGATGGATAAGGAGCTGTGTATGGGGATGGAGGGATGGATGGGCAGACGGAGGGCTTGGTGATAGATGGATAAGGAGCTGTGTATGGGGATGAAGGGATGGATGGATGGATGGACGGATGGATGGACAGATGGAGGGTTTGGTGATAGATGGATAAGGAGGTGTGTATGGGGATGAAGGGATGGATGGATGGATGGATGGACAGATGGAGGGATGGATGGACAGATGGAGGGTTTGGTGATGGATAAGAAGCTGTGTATGGGGATGGAGGGATGGATGGATGGATGGATGGACAGATGGAGGGTTTGGTGATCGATGGTGTCATAAACAGATAGCTAAGGGTTAATGTTTCTTTTACCTGTAAAGGATTAACAAAGGGAACCAAACACCTGACCAGAGGACCAATCAGGAAACCGGATTTTTCAAAGTGAGGGAGGGAACTTCTGGGTTTTTTTTGTCTTTGTTCTGCCTGTTTTTTTGCTCTCGGCTATGAGGGAAGAGCTTTTTTTTCTATCTCCAAGCTTCCTTCTACCCTTCTGTTCCCAAGTTGTGAGTACAAAAAGAAAAGCAATAGGGTTATATTGTATTTTGTATTTACATGTGTGTACCTTGCTGGAATGTTTCAAATTGGATATCTTTTGGAATCTGACTGTTTATTCATATTTTCTTATAAGCAATAGCCCTGTATTGTCATCTTGATACAGAGTTTATATTCGTTTGTCTTTTTCTTTCTTTTTTTTATATAAAGCTTTCTTTTTAAGTCTTGTTTGAGTTTTTCTCTCAGGATAAGCTCGGCAGCACCAGGGAATTGGTGGGAGGGGGAAAGAGAGATAAAATCATCTGTTTCTTTGTGTTTGAGGTTTGTCTCTTTGTGGAAGAGAGGGGACAGGCTTCTTGGTATTGTGATGTAAAGAGATTGCATCAATACTCTCAAGTTAGCCCAGAGAGGAAAGTCTGGGTGGGAGAGGGAGGGGGAAGGGAAGTGGAGTATTTCCCTTGCCAGTAAGACTCAGAGTTTCTGGGTCTTGGGGGTCTCTCCAGGGAAGGTTTGGGGAGACCAGAGGGGGCCAAAACCCTGGAAATTTTGGATGGTGGCAGCGAGATAAGATCCAAGCTGGTAATTAAGCTTGGAGGTTTCATGCTAGCTTCTCAGTTTATGAACGCTAAGGTTCAAATCTGAGTAGGAAGCTACGACAGATGGATAAGGAGCTGTGTATCGGGATGGATGGATGGATGGATGGACAGATGGAGGGTTTGGTGATCGATGGATAAGGAGTTGTGTATCGGGATGGAGGGATGGGTGTGTGTACGTGCAGAGGGATGGATGGATGGATGGACAGATGGAGGGATGGAGGGATGGATGGGTGGGTGTGCGTGCAGAGGGATGGATGAAGAAGGGTTCTGGGATGGTTGGAGGGATGCATGTGTCTGCGGCTGGGTGGGTGTCAATGGGGATCTCTAATGACATTGAAGGCTTTGGTTCACTCCTTTCCCTTTCTCTCTCGTTTGTTCTTCCTTCCCTCTCTCTCCTCCCGTCTCAGCTCAGCTCTGCCCGTGGTTTGTGCCGGTCACTCTCGCACGACCCCTCCATGGAGGTAGGATGTTCGCGGGCAACCTGGGAATGTGGGATTCTCTTTGCAGACATGTCCCATTCCTCTGTCTGTCCCCAGCTTTCCTTCCCAGTATCCGGATCCAGCTGTGTCTTGGGGACAGTCCCTGCACCCTCCCCCCAAATAATCTTCTTTGCAGATCCCCTCTGGTGAGGAATAACTGAGGCCCCCAAGGACCCGGCAGGCTGTCCCTACCCCACCAGCACCCTTCAACCCCTCTCTCTGTTCCCCCCACAGCACCGCAGAAGGAGGTACCCACTGCCCAGCCCAGCCTGGGGGAGCTCTCAGCCTCCGACGTCACCCACGACTCCACCCTGCTCTCCTGGACCGTGGAGGAGGGGACCTTCGACTCCTTCCTCCTCCAGTATAAGGACGCGGAGGGCAAACCCCAGGAGCTGCCCGTGGACGGGGGATCCCGCACAGTCACCGTCACCAACCTGGCCCCCTCCCGCAGATACAAGTTCAACCTCTACGGCATCTCCAGCCGCAAGCGCCTCGGCCCTGTCTCCACCGACACCGTCACAGGTCAGCGGCTGCTCCAAGAGTCCTGGCCTCTGCCTCTCCCACCCATTTTGCTTTGCAGTGTCAGAGACATCGACGTCTGGGCTGGGACTATCCAAGGAAGATGTGTCCAATCCTCCAGCCTTCACAAGCAGCTGGCCGGCTAGAGAGAGTGTGGCTGGCTGGCTGGGTGAGGGTGTGGATGTGCATGGGGCAGGTTGAGTGAATGGAGAGTTATGTAAAGGGATGGATGGCTGAATGCACAGGTAGATGGATGACTGTCTGTGGGGTGGATGAAGCTGTATGAAAAAATAGAGGAATGGATATTTATGGGGATGGACGGATGGACAGACAGACAGGACAGCTGGGAAGGCAGATGTGAATTGAATGGATGGGTGGGCAGGAGTGTGTGTATGAGAATGGACAGCAGGAAGGGTGGACGGAGGTGCATCAGGACGGATGGAGGGATGAGTGGGTGGAGGTGTATCGGGGCGGATGGAGGGACGGGGGAAGGGTGGGCGGAGGTGTATTGGGATGGATGGAAGGACAGGGGAAGGGTGGAAGGGTGGGCGGAGGTGTATCAGGACGGATGGAGGGATGGAGGAAGGGTGGGCGGAGGTATATCGGGGCAGATGGAGGGATGAAGAAGGGTCGGCGGAGGTGTATTGGGATGGATGGAAGGACAGGGGAAGGGTGGAAGGGTGGGCGGAGGTATATTGGCACGGATGGAGGGATGAAGAAGGATGGGCGGAGGTATATCGGGGCAGATGGAGGGATGAAGAAGGGTGGGCGGAGGTGTATCGGGAGGGATGGAAGGACAGGGGAAGGGTGGAAGGGTGGGCAGAGGTATATCGGGTGGATGGAGGGATGAAGAAGGATGGGCGGAGGTGTATCGGGGCGGATGGAGGGATGAAGAAGGGTGGGCGGAGGTGTATCGGGATGGATGGAAGGACAGGGGAAGGGTGGAAGGGTCAGCGGAGGTGTATCAGGATGGATGGAAGGACAGGGGAAGGGTGGAAGGGTGGGCGGAGGTATATCGGGGCGGATGGAGGGATGAAGAAGGGTGGGCGGAGGTGTATGGGGATGGATGGAAGGACAGGGGAAGGGTGGAAGGGTCAGCGGAGGTGTATCAGGATGGATGGAAGGACAGGGGAAGGGTGGAAGGGTGGGCGGAGGTATATCGGGGCGGATGGAGGGATGAAGAAGGGTGGGCGGAGGTGTATGGGGATGGATGGAAGGACAGGGGAAGGGTGGAAGGGTCAGCGGAGGTGTATCAGGATGGATGGAAGGACAGGGGAAGGGTGGAAGGGTGGGCGGAGGTATATCGGGGCGGATGGAGGGATGAAGAAGGATGGGCGGAGGTGTATCTGGGCAGATGAAGAGATGAAGAAGGATGGGCAGAGGTGTATCGGAGCGGATGGAGGGATGGGGGAAGGGTGAGCGGAGGTGCATTGGGATGGATGGATGATGGGTGGATGTGTGTGGGGAAGGATGGATGTTTTGGGGGATGCATGGGGAGCTGTATATGTGTAACTCTGACCAGCTGCCGTTGTCAGAAACGAGGATCAGATGGTCGTGGTGATGAATGCATGGCTGGACGGATAGACGGCTGGCTGCATAGAGGGACGGCTGGACGGCTGGATGGATAGACAGCTGGAAGGATGGATGGAAGGATGTCTGGTATGGTGATGAATGGATGGATGTGTGTGGGGAGTGAAAACGGAGGATTTTCTGGGGCTGGCTGGACGGATAGATGGCTGGCTGGCTGGATAGATGGCTGGATGGGCAGATGGATGGATGGATGGACGAACGGCTGGACGCCTGGAAGGATAGACAGCTGGCTGGCTGGACGGAGGGATGGCTGGTATGGTGATGGATGGATGTGAGTGGGGAGTGAAAACGGAGGATTTTCTGGGGCTGGATGGATGGAGGGACGGCTGGATGGATGGATGGAGGAATGGCTGGTATGGTGATGGACGGATGGATGTGTGTGGGGAGTGAAGACAGGATTTTCTGGGGCTGGCTGGCTGGATAGACGGCTGGATGGACGAATAGACGGCTGGCTGGCTGGACGAATGGCAGGACAGCTGGATGGATAGACAGCTGGCTGGAAGGATGGAGGGAAGGCTGGATGGAGGGACGGAGGGACGCTGGATGGATGGATGGAGGAATGGCTGGTATGGTGATGGACAGATGGATGTGTGTGGGGAGTGAAGACAGAGGATTTTCTGGGGCTGGATGGGTGTCAGTGGGGATCTTTCCATTATGTTGGAGACTTGGGTTCACCCCTTTCTTTTTCTCTGTCATTTGTTCTTCCTTCCCCCTCTCTCCTCCCATCTCAGCTCAGCTCTCACCGAGGCTTGTGCTGGTCGCACTGGGCCGACCCTTCCAAGGAGGTGGGATGGCTGCGGGGAATTCGGGAATGTGGGATCCTCTTTATAGACTTTCACCATCCACTCTACTTCCCAGAAGCAGGATCCGTCTATGTCCTGGGATTGGTCCCTTGGGCTTCCTGCACCCTCCCCCCACTAATCCTCTCTGCAGATCCCCTCTGGCTCAGAATAACCCAGACCCCCCAGGATCTGGTGAGCCACCCCCACCACGGCCACGCTCTTCACCCCCCTCTCTCTCTTCCAGCCGCGGTGGCGCAGGGGGAGGAGGAGCCCAGCCTGGGGGAGCTCTCAGCCTCCAACATCACCCACGACTCCATCCTGCTCTCCTGGACCATCCAGGCCGGGGACTTCGACTCCTTCCTCCTGCAGTACAAGGACGCGGAGGGCAAACCCCAGGCGCTGCCCATGGACGGGGGATCCCGCACGGTCACCGTCACCAATCTGGCCCCCTCCCGCAGATACAAGTTCAACCTCTACGGCATCTCCGGCCGCAAGCGCCTCGGGCCCATCTCCACCGACACCGTCACAGGTCAGCAGCTGCTCCCAGGGTGCCGAGCCCTTCCCCTTGTACCCCACTTTGCCCTGCAGCACAGTAACAGAGCTGGCCATTGGGAAGACATTCTTCTTTTCCATCTCTCTTCGTTGTCTCTCCATTGTGCAGGAGTTTGAGGGACCCAGAGGCTGCTTCCAGCCCATGTTCCTCTGTCCTGCTCGTCTGAGTCTGCCCCAGTCCCTCTTCCTTGGACTGTCCATGGACCTCTTTATGGTGCCTCTCCATGACTGCGTACTCCTCCGTCCATCTCCAGCCACACCTCCATCCATCCATCCATCATCCATCCACCCACAGCATCCATCCATCTCCAGCATGTACCCACACCTCCATCCATCCATCCACCCACAGCATCCATCCATCTCCAGCATGTACCCACACCTCCATCCATCCATCCATCCATCCATCCATCATCCATCCACCCACAGCATCCATCCATCTCCAGCATGTACCCACACCTCCATCCATCCATCCATCCACAGCATCCATCCATCTCCAGCATGTACCCACACCGCCATCCATTCATCCATCCATGCATCCATTCATCCATCCACCCACAGCATCCATCCATCTCCAGCATGTACCCACACCTCCATCCATCCATCCACAGCATCCATCCATCTCCAACATGTATCCACACCTCCATCCATCCATCCATCCACCCACAGCATCGAGCCAGCCAGCTGGCCACCATCCATCCATCCATCCACCCACAGCATCCATCCATCTCCAACATGTACCCACACCTCCATCCATCCCCAGCATCCATCCATCCATCTCCAACATGTACCCACACCTCCATCCGTCCCCAGCATCCATCCATCCATCCCCAACATGTACCCACACCTCCATCCATCCATCCATCCACAGCATCCAGCCAGCCACCTGGCCACCATTCATCTATCCACCCACAACATCCATCCATCTCCAACATGTACCCACACCTCCATCCATCTGTCCCCAGCATCCGTCCATCCACCCACCCATCCACCCATCCATCTCCAACATGTACCCGCACCTCCAGCCAGCCAGCCAGCCAGCCACCATCCATCCATCCATCCCCAACATGTACCCACACCTCCATCCATCCATCCACCCACAGCATCCATCCATCTCCAACATGTCCCCACACCTCTATCCGTCCCCAACATCCATCCATGCATCCATCTCCAACATGTACCCACACCTCCATCCATCCATCCATTCACCCCAGCATCCATCTGTGACCGTGGTGCCCGTGGGAGACAGCTGAGGTCACTCAATCAGGGTGAACTGCAAACAAAACAGGGCAGACAAATCCCAGACGCTGGTGGTTATTCCACTACTTAGATTTACGAACCAGCACAAAACAGCTTCTATGGTACCTCACTGGTTACTTAGAAGTTTAAACCACGCAGTTCCATTAAAGTGCCCAGCCTAAGGCCTCCGTCCAGACACACCTGTCAAACATATGATGATGATTCCTGAAAATCTTACTTCATCATATAAAAGAAAAGGTTCTTCCAATCCCAAAGGATCAGCCACATACCCAGGTTCAATTATAACTTAGATCTTACCCACAATACACGCTTATAGCCAATTCTTATTGACTAAGCTAAAATTTATTAGAAAAGAAAAGAGAGAGAGTGTTGGTTAAAAGATTCATACACATATAGACTTGAATTCAATTCTTGAGGTTCAGATACATAGTAGAGATGAGCTTGTAGTTGCCAAAAGTCCTTTTAGAAATAGTCCATAGGTTATAGTCCAAGTTCCATATTCAGGGTGACTCCAGTGAATGACTGGGGATCTCAATCCTTGTGGCTTAAGGTTTCCCCCTCTTGAAACCCAAAGCAGATCTGAGATGAAGAAGGATCATGTCCTAGGCTTCTTATACATTTCTAGCAGCCTTTCGGCCTGAGAAAACAATAGGCTTAACTCCTTCTCCCAAACATCCTGGCAATTAGCACAGGGTAATTTATCCATCAAACAGTTCAGATACAGGTTACCACAACCTTCAAAGAGACACATAGACAATAATACTATTTCACTCAAGTATCATCTTAAATGCTAATATTCCTTTTTTGATCTTTGAATTAAAACTATAGCAATAGACAAGACTTGTTTGCTGACATCACAAGCCCTGAGCAAACGCCTCCCCTTCTACCTCTAACAATGCAGACTTGCATTTCTAAGCTCTATTCATTTACATATCTTCCTAACCAGTCCTTAAGGTTCACCCATGGGTCAGGTCAGTTAATTAACTCTTTCTGGCCCTGTCATCTTTCAATGAGATATTACATTACACTCATAACGTCACACCATCCATCTCCAGCATGCAGCCACACCTCCATCCATCCACCTACAGCATCCATCCATCTCCAGCATGCAGCCACACCTCCAACCATCCATCCATCCACAGCATCCATCCATCTCCAACATGTACCCACACCTCCATCCATCCACAGCATCCATCCATCTCGAACATGTACCCACATTTCCATCCATCCACAGCATCTATCCATCTCCAGCATGCAGCCACACCTCCATCCATCCATCCATTCCATCCTGTACCCACATCTCCATCCATCCGTCCATCCATCCATCCACCCACAGCATCCATCCATCTCGAACATGTACCCACACCTCCATCCATCCATCCATCCACCCACAGCATCCAGCCAACCAGCTGGCCACCGTCCATCCATCCACCCACAGCATCCATCCATCTCGAACATGTACCCACACCTCCATCCATCCACAGCATCTATCCATCTCCAGCATGCAGCCACACCTCCATCCATCCATCCATTCCATCATGTACCCACATCTCCATCCATCCGTCCATCCATCCATCCACCCACAGCATACATCCATCTCCAACATGTACCCACACTTCCATCCATCCATCCATTCCATCCTGTACCCACATCTCCATCCATCCGTCCATCCATCCATCCATTCACCCACAGCATCCATCCATCTCCAGCATGCAGCCACACCTCTATCCATCCATCCACCCACAGCATCCATCCATCTCGAACATGTACCCACACCTCCATCCATCCATCCATCCACCCACAGCATCCAGCCAACCAGCTGGCCACCATCCATCCATCCACCCACAGCATCCATCCATCTCGAACATGTACCCACACCTCCATCCATCCACAGCATCTATCCATCTCCAGCATGCAGCCACACCTCCATCCATCCATCCATTCCATCATGTGCCCACATCTCCATCCATCCGTCCATCCATCCATCCATTCACCCACAGCATACATCCATCTCCAGCATGCAGCCACACCTCTATCCATCCATCCATCCACAGCATCCATCCATCCACAGCATCCATCCATCTCCAGCATGCAGCCACACGTCCACCCATCCATCCATCCATCCACAGCATCCATCCATCTCCAGCATGCAGCCACACCTCCATCCATCCATCCATCCATCCATCCACAGCATCCATCCATCCACAGCATCCATCCATCTCCAACATGTACCCACACATCCATCCATCTGTCCCCAGCATCCATCCATCCATTCCATCATATACCCGCATCTCCATCCATCCATTCACCCACAGCATCCATCCATCTCCAGCATGCAGCCACACCTCTATCCATCCATCCATCTCCAACATGTACCCACACCTCCATCCATCCATCCATCCGTCCACCCACAGCATCCATCCATCTCCAGCATGCAGCCACACCTCCATCCATCCATCCATTCCATCATGTACCCACATCTCCATCCATCCATCCATCCATCCATCCACCCACAGCATACATCCATCTCCAACATGTACCCACACTTCCATCCATCCATCCATTCCATCCTGTACCCACATCTCCATCCATCCGTCCATCCATCCATCCATTCACCCACAGCATCCATCCATCTCCAGCATGCAGCCACACCTCTATCCATCCATCCATCCACAGCATCCATCCATCCACAGCATCCATCCATCTCCAGCATGCAGCCACACGTCCATCCATCCATCCATCCACAGCATCCATCCATCTCCAGCATGCAGCCACACCTCCATCCATCCACAGCATCCATCCATCCACAGCATCCATCCATCTCCAACATGTACCCACACATCCATCCATCTGTCCCCAGCATCCATCCATCCATTCCATCATATACCCACATCTCCATCCATCCACCCACAGCATCCATCCATCTCCAGCATGTACCCACACCGCCATCCATTCATCCACCCACAGCATCCATCCATCTCCAGCATGCAGCCACACCTCTATCCATACATCCATCTCCAGCATTTACCCACACCTCCATCCATCCATCCATCCATCCACCCACAGCATCCATCCATCTCCAGCATGTACCCACACCTCCATCCATCCATCCATCCATCCACAGCATCCATCCATCTCCAGCATGTACCCACACCTCCATCCATCCATCCATCCGTCCACCCACAGCATCCATCCATCTCCAACATGTACCCACACCTCCATCCAGCCAGCTAGCCAGCCACCCACAGCATCCATCCATTACATCGTGTACCCACATCTCCATCCATCCATCCATCTATCCCATTCAGGATACACTCAGAGTCACCAAGGCCCCTGTCTCCGCATCCCATTTCTCCTTTTTGCTCCTATGCGACCTTCCCGCTTAACTTTTCACACCCTGCAGGTCCCTGGGTAATGGGGAGGAGCCCCCGGCTTGCCCTGCCCTTGCTCTCTCTGGTTCTTTGTCCCTCATTGGACTCAGCGAGTGGCCATGCTCCTCACCCCTGCAATCTCTTTTCCAGCCGTGGCACCGCGGGAGGAGGCAGTTGGGATGCAGCTCCGCCTGGGGGAGCTCTCAGCGGCCAACACAGCCCACGACTCCATCGACCTCTCCTGGACTGTGGAGGAGGGGACATTCGACTCCTTCATCCTCCAGTACCGGGACGCAGAGGGCAACCCCCGGGCACTGCCCGTGGATGGTGCCCTGCGCTCCCTCCACCTCCATGACCTGGCCCCCTCCCGCAGATACAAGTTCAACCTCTACGGCATCTCTGGCCGCAAGCGCCTCGGCCCTGTCTCCGCCGATGCTGTCACAGGTCAGCAGCTGTGCCCAGATGCCTGGGTCTCTCGGCTGCTCTGGCTCCTTGACCTTCATGTCTTTCTGGCACCGCTTGTGCCCTTGCTCATCGCTACAACCCACAGCATGGGCATGCGCTGTGTATCTGTCTGTGCTGAGCACCCGGCCTCCAATCTGTCCCCAGCGTCCCAGGGCTGTGTCCTCCTTCTCCTTCCATGCTCCGTCTCCTTCCACCTTCTCTCTGTTTTTGCCTTCAACTTCTCTCAATCTCAGGCAACGGCTCTTTCTTCCCTCTTCTACCTTCTGTCCATCCAGTGTCCTTCTTTGATCTCCTTCACTGTCCTGCTTCTACCTTCCAGCTGGTTTGCGCCTTTCCTTCTGCCTCCCCTTCTTTCTCTCTTTGTCCATCATCTCTGAATCTAAGGACCCTCTCCTTCTCCCCCCTTCCTGTCACCAACCTACTCCTCATATCTGCTTCTCCTCTGCTTTCACTCTCTGTCCATCTGCTCCATCCAGTTCTCTCCTTCCCTTCCTCTGCGCTGTTTGTTCAACATTCCTTGCCCATCATTCTTCTGCTTCCTCCCTCTCAGGCTTTCATTCTGCCCTTCCCTTCCAATCTCTCTCTGTCTCCCCACTTCCCTCAGATTCTTTCCTTCCTCTTTCTTCCTTTGCTGCTTCTCCCTTTTCTCTCTTCTGTTTTCTTGTATGTTTCCTCTCCTTCCTCATTCATTTTTTCTTTTTTTCGCTTTTGAGTCTTTATTTTTTTCTCCACTTTACTTCTTTCTCTTCCCTCCAATTGTTGCCTTTTACCCCAGACAGTGATCTGCGCCCTTCACCCCCCTCTCTCTGTTCCAGCCACGGCACCGACGGAGGCAGTACCCACCGCCCAGCCCAGCCTGGGGGAGCTCTCAGCCTCCAACCTCACCCACGACTCCATCCTGCTCTCCTGGACCGTCCAGGCTGGGGACTTCGACTCCTTCCTCCTCCAGTACAAGGACGCGGAGGGCAAACCCCAGGCGCTGCCTGTGGATGGAGGATCCCGCACGGTCACTGTCACCAACCTGGCCCCCTCCCGCAGATACAAGTTCAACCTCTACGGCATCTCCGGCCGCAAGCGGCTCGGGCCCATCTTCACCGACGCCGTCACAGGTCAGCGGCTGCTCCGGGGGGTGCCGGCCCCTTCCCCTTGTACCCTGCTTTGCTGTGCAGTGTGGTGGCAACATTGGTCAGCGCACCAGGACCATCCCAGCAAGACACTTCCAAGCCTCAGGTGTCTATGACCCTGGCTACTGATCATTCAACAGATGAAAGCAGGGATTTATGAATGGATGGATGGATGGATGGAGACAGTGTGTGGATGGATGGATAGAGGGATGTGTGATGATGGATGGGCGGCTGTATCTGGGAACGGATGGAAGGATAGATGGATGGGTAGAAAGATGGATATGTTTGAAAAGATGGACGGAGGGTGTGTGGGATGAGTGACTGGTAGAAAGATGTGTGGGAAGGGACAGGTAGACACTGGGTATTAATGGAGGTGGATGGATGTGAATGAAAATGGATGATGGGGATGAAGGTACAGGGCTGGCTGGGTGTCAATGGGGATCTTTCCATTGATGTTGGTGGTTTTGGTTCACCCCCTTCTCTTTCTCTCTTGTTTCTTCTTCCTTCCCCCTCTCTCCCGTCTCAGCTCAGCTCTGCGCGCGGTTTGTGCCGGTCACTCTGGGCCGACCCCTCCATGGATGCAGGGTGGCTGCAGGGAACCGAGGAATGTGGGATCCTCTTTGCAGAGATACCCCGTCCATCTGTCTGTCCCCAGCTGTCCTTCCCAGAGTCAGGATTTGTCTGTGCCCCTGGGCCGCTCCCTGCACCCTCCCCCCACTAATCCTCTATGCAGATCCCCTCTCACTGGGAATAATCCGGCTTCCCACAGATCAGGTGAACCACCCCCCCCCCGACTGCACCGTTCACCCCCCTTTCTGTTCCCACCACAGCACCATGGAAAGAGGAACCCACCCCCCAGCCCAGCCTAGGGGAGCTCTCGGCCTCCGACGTCACCCACGACTCCATCCGGCTCTCCTGGACCGTCCAGGCCGGGGACTTCGACTCCTTCCTCCTCCAGTACAAGGACGCACAGGGCAAACCCCAGGTGCTGCCCGTGGATGGGGGATCCCGCACGGTCACCGTCACCAACCTGGCCCCCTCCCGCAGATACAAGTTCAACCTCTACGGCATTTACGGCCGCAAGCGCCTCGGGCCCATCTCCACCGATGCCATCTCAGGTCAGCGGCTGCTCCTGGGATGCCGGCCCCTTCCCCTCCTACCCCCTTTGCTTTGCGGTGGGTGAGGACAGCAGCCACCAGCGGTGACCTTCCCGGGAAGATGCTTCCCAGATTCCAACCTCCATGACCTGTCTACCAGCCATTCAACAGATGGAGGAGTATGGATGGAAGTGTGTGGGTGGATTGACAGAGAGACAGAGAGATCAGTGTGTATGAAGCAGATGGAATGAATAGATAGATGAGTATGGAGTGAATGAATGAATGAAAAGATACATGGATGGCTGTCTATAGGGATCGGTGGGGATGGGATGGATGGGGATGGTCATGGCTAGATGGATAGGTAGATGGAAGGTTGTCAGTGAGGGTGGATGGATGGATGGATGAGCAGATGCATGGATGTCTACTGGTATGGATGGGAATGGATGGATTGATGGCCATGATTTGATGGATGAGTTTGGGAATGGATGTATAAGGAGATGGATACATGTGGATGGAGATGAATGGAAAAGGAGTTGGATGGATATGACTGGGGATGGTTGGATAAGGAGATGGATGGGGATGGAGCGGATGGACAGATGCGTATGGATGGATGGGGGGCTGTATCTGGGAACTCATGGAATGATCTGTGCCTTTCACCCTACTCTCTCTCTTCCAGCCGCGGCACCCACAGAAGAGGTACCCACCCCCCATCCCAGCCTGGGGGAGCTCTCGGCCTCCGACATCACCCACGACTCCATCCTGCTTTCCTGGACCGTCCAGACCGGGGACTTCGACTCCTTCCTCCTGCAGTACAAGGACGCAGAGGGCAAACCCCAGGCACTGCCTGTGGATGGAGGATCCCGCACGGTCACCGTCACCAACCTGGCCCCCTCCCGCAGATACAAGTTCAACCTCTACGGCATCTATGGCCGCAAGCGCCTCGGGCCCATCTCCACCGACACCGTCACAGGTCAGCGGCTGCTCCCGGGATGCTGGCCCCTTCCCCTCCCACCCCCTTTGCTTTGCGGTGGGAGAGGACAGCAGCCACCAGCGGTGACCTTTCTGGGAAGATGCTTCCCAGATTCCAACCTCCACGACCTGTCTACCGACCATTCAACAGATGGAGGAGTGTGGATGAAAGTGTGTGGGTGGATTGACAGAGAGACAGAGAGATCAGTATGTATGAAGCAGATGGAATGAATAGATAGATGAGTATGGAGTGAATGAATGAATGAAAAGATACATGGATGACTGTCTATAGGGATCGGTGGGGATGGATGGATGGGGATGGTCATGGCTGGATGAATAGGTAGATGGAAGGCTGTCAGTGGGGGTGGATGGATGGATGGATGGATGGATGGATGTCTATGGGGAGGAAAGGATGGATGGATGAGCAGATGCATGGATGTCTACTGGTATGGATGGGATGGATGGATTGATGGTCATGGATTGATAGATGGATGAGTTTGGGGATGGATGGAGATGGAGCAGACGGATAGATGAATGGATATGGATGGGGAGGATGGATGTGGATGGGGATGGAGCAGCTGGATTGATGGGTGGACGTGTATGGTGATGAAGTGAATGGATGTGGACGGAGATGGATGGATAAATGGGTGGATAGGGATGGATGGATGTGGATGGGGATGGATGGATAAGGAGATGGATGGATGTGGATAGAGATGGATGGATAAGGAGAGGGATGGATGTGGATGCGGATGGATGGATAAGGAGATGGTTGGATGTGGACTGAGATGGATGGATAAGGAGATGGATGTATGTGGATGGGGATGGATGGATAAGGAGAGGGATGGATGTGGATGGGGATGGATGGATAAAGAGAGGGATGGGGATGGATGTGGATGGAGCGGATGGACAGATGTGTGTGGATGGATGGGGGCTGTATCTGGAAACTCATGGAATGATCTGCACCCTTCACCCCCCTCTCTCTGTTCCAGCCGCGGCACCCACAAAAGAGGTGCCCACCGCCCAGCCCAGCCTGGGGGAGCTCTCGGCCTCCGACATCACCCATGACTCCATCCTGCTTTCCTGGACTGTCCAGGCCGGGGACTTCAACTCCTTCCTCCTCCAGTACAAGGATGCGGAGGGCAATCCCCAGGCGCTGCCCATGGACGGGGGATCCCGCACGGTCACCGTCACCAACCTGGCCCCCTCCCGCAGATACAAGTTCAACCTCTACGGCATCTCTGGCCGCAAGCGTCTCGGGCCCATCTCCACCGACACCGTCACAGGTCAGCGGCTGCTCCTGGGATGCCAGCCCCTTCCCCTCCCACCCCCTTTTCTTTGCGGTGGGTGAGGACAGCAGCCACCAGTGGTGACCTTCCTGGGAAGATGCTTCCCAGATTCCAACCTCCATGACCTGTCTACCAGCCATTCAACAGATGGAGGAGTGTGGATGGAAGTGTGTGGGTGGATTGACAGAGAGGCAGAGAGATCAGTGTGTATGAAGCAGATGGAATGAATAGATAGATGAGTATGGAGTGAATGAATGAAGCAGATGGAATGAATAGATAGATGAGTATGGAGTGAATGAATGAATGAAAAGATACATGGATGGCTGTCTATAGGGATCAGTGGGGATGGATGGATGGGGATGGTCATGGCTGGATGGATAGGTACATGGAAGGCTGTCAGTGGGGGTGGATGGATGGATGGATGTCTATGGGGAGGAATGGATGGATGGATGAGCAAATGCATGGATGTCTACTGGTATGGATAGGAATGGATGAATTGATGGTCATGGATTGATAAATGAATGAGTTTGGGGATGAATGGGGATGGAGTGGTGTGACGAACTGGGAGTGTTCTTAATGTTTGCTCTGAACACTGTGTTGGTGCCTCAGTGTCCCCTATGCAGTTCTTAAGTATCTAGGTGGTGGGATAAGGGGGTGTGATTGCTACAGAGGAAGGGGCCAGTGTCCCTAAATGCCTGGCACTCTGTCTCCTAGCAACTGATGGCCTGGGCCCCTCCTCTGCAAAGGTGCCAACTGAAAGTGTTGGAGACAAAGGGATCAGGTGACCTCCTGGCCCGGGAAAGGGGCTGAGCAGAGAGGAGGGGTTGGAGGGGGTGGTTAGTGTGGAGCTGGCTGGGGACGAGGAGTGAAGTGCAGACCTAGGGGTCTGGCTCACTGCCCCCCAGAATGGACCCGGCCGAGGGGTCTGGTTCGCTGTATCTACAAGCTCTGTTTTAGACCCTGTTCCTGTCATCGAATAAACCTCTGTTTTGCTGGCTGAGAGTCACGTCTGACTGCAAAGTGGGGGTGCAGAACCCTGTGGCTTCCCCCGGACCCCGCCTGGGTGGGCTCGCTGTGGGAAGCGCACGGAGGGGCAGAGGATGCTGAATGCTCCAAGGAGAGACCCAGGAGGTGAAGACGTGTGAGCTTCTTGCCCTGAACAAGTCTGCTCCGAGGGAGAGGAGGCTCCCCAAAGTCCTGACTGGCTTTGTGGGGAGCTGTTCCAGAGCATCGCCCGGGGACTCCGTGACAACTGGTGGCAGCGGTGGGAGATACTGCACCCCGTGGATGGCGCTTCCTGCAGTAAGTGACTGGGGAGCAGTAAAACAGAGGAGGGATAATGAGGACCAGGCATGCTGAAGGCTAAGAGAGGGACGGTTTCAGGGGGCAGTTAACCTCTGGGAGTGTGTGACCAGCGAGAAGGACTGTTGGAGTAACAGGGTCCCCCTGAGGACTGCAGTGAGCAGTCTCAGGGGCGGAGGAGCTTGCTGCTCGACCCTGGGAGAGAGAAGGATTTTGCAGTAGCAGGGTTCCCCTGGGGATTGCAGGAGCAGTCCCAGGGGCGGAGGAGTCTGCAGCTCGACCCTGGCAAAGAGATGGTGATCACGAGAAGGGCTGGCACACCAGGGGTTCTTCCTGGAAACCATGGGGGAGCCAAGAGCACACAGGCCTGTGAGTCCAGAGCCACTTGGGAACGGTGAAGTGATGGCCTATCACCAGCTCCTTAAGAAGGACATTGTGATCCTGTGCACAAAGAGAGAGTTACGCATGGGGAAGTTCACCAACGCACAGTTAATCGTGCAGTTGGAGGAGGAGGACCGCTCTGAGGAGCAGATTCCTGACCCAGATGGGGCTACAAGAGGATCTGGGAGCAGCTGGAGCACCAGCCAGGCACTCCTGAGAGTCTGGTCCCCAACCAGACAAGGGTCTTCACGATTGGGTTCCCCATCAGGGGATTGGAGATGGATGGGATGTGAGCAGAGCCCAAGAGAGCGAGAGGACCGTGAGAGAGAGCAAGAGGCTGTGGAAAAGCTGCAGGAGAAGCAGCAGCAGCACGGACTGGTGATGGTGGAGCGGAGAGACATAGGGGGCTGCCCAGGGGTCAATGGGGAAACACGCCTGCAGGGGCGAGGCCCTGGGACAGAGGGAACTGTGGTGGTGCAGCCGCAGATGCTGAGGGGCTGTGGGACCTGGGTGAAGGTCCCTGGGGTGAAGCCCCTCGCCCTGCCTATGGCCCAGATCCCTGTGCAGACGCAGGAGGGGTCAGGCTGGCTGGTCATTGGGGTTCTCCAGGATATCGGCTGGGAGGCCCTGTTGGGGAGTGACTGTCTCCCCTTGGGACAAGATCCAGGTCCTGCTCCTGTAACTGCCGAGGGTTTGAATTTAAATCCAGGGAACCAATTGGCTGGGATGGAAATGGTCAGTGAAAATGCAAATGACCTTGCTGGCAGTGGGGAGGGGCTGCTGGACTCAGGATACCTGCCTACCTGTAACCAGCCCCCTAGGGCTGAGGGGGAGGGAGAGATGCTCCCCGCCCCCCTGCACACCTGAGAGGGGGCTCACGCTGGCTCTGATGCTGTGACCAGAGCAGAGAGCTCGCTGCCTGCCCCCACTGGGACAGCCAGGGCAGCGCTGAGCACGGGGGGAGCTGAGACCCCAGCTGAGTGGGGGGACACCCAGGCAAGGCAGGTCAGCTGCCAACCAGGTTTGCCTGGTCCAGACGTGCTGCTGGGAAATGATTATATAGCAGGGAGGGAGCTACCAGGGACAAGGCTCGGGGGCTGTGACCCCAGACCCAGCCAGCGAGAGGGAGCAGGTCCCACTCCCTGCCCCAGCAGCTGAATCCCAGACCGAGCTGCAGAGAGATCCCTCCTTGGAGAAGCTGAGGGAACTTGCTGGCCACAGAGCTGCGAACCCCCTTGGGGAAGGCTGCAGGGACAGAGTCCTGTGGGAGAAGGGATTCCTGTCCCGGGAACGGGCTCCCCAAGAGGAAGTAGAACTGGGGGGAATTGGGAGGCAGCTGGTGGTGCCCCAGGAATCCACAGGGTTCTTCCCTCTCAAGCTGCTGGATGGGAGGAGAGTGAGGGGACCCCTGGACCTGAAAGGGGAGGATTGGGAGGAGAAGGGGAAAGACCCCCTGGTGGATCTCTTCCCTGAGGTGGGAGCCAATCTCCCCATCTGGTGTTCCCCATTCAGAGTCACTGGGAAAGCAACCCAGATCCTGGAGAGAGAGGTCAAGGACATGCTGGCTTTAGATGGGATCCAGTTGTTTTACAGCCCATGGGCTTCCCCCGTAGGGCTGATCCCCAAGGGAGACAGGATGGTCTGGTTTTATGGGGGCTATCAGAAGCTTAAAGCCATCACAGTGTCCGATGCTGACCCCATGCCTAGGCCTGGGGAGATTCTAGACAAGCAGAGGGGGATGGAGAACTTGGCCCTGGCAGACACTGATAACATGTGCATCTTTAGCCAGACCTGGGAGGAACAGGTGTCCCAGGTGAAGAGGGGGCTGGGCTGCCTCAAGGAGTTGGGACTGATGGTAAAAGCTGGAAAGTATAAGATGGGGATGGCAGAGGTGTTGTGTCTGGGCCACAAGGTGGGGAGCGGCTGCCCAAGTCCAGAGCTGGCCAAGGCCAAGATGCGGGCTCTTAACCAAGAGAGCCCGAACTGCAGCCCAGAGTGCTGGGAGAAGACCCTGTCCCAGTTTAAACCCCAGGAGTATTGGGGTGGCAAAAGGGTACAGGCCGCATAAACCTTCCCACATGCGGCCTGCAAGTGCCATCAAGCACACTCAAGCAAAGAGAGGGCACAAAACTGGGAGAGCCTGGTGTAACTCACACCAAGGAATCGGAGAGATGCTGGGGCATCCATGGGAACGTTGGTGGGTTCAAACTTCCCCAGGTCACTGGCTGGAGTGACCTGGCTCAGTTCGGTCTCGAAGGGGGGAGAGATGTGATGAACTGGGAATGTTCTTAATGTTTGCTCTGAACACTGTGTTGGTGCCTCAGTGTCCCCTGTGCAGTTCTTAAGTATCTAGGTGGTGGGATAAGGGTGTGTGATTGCTACAGAGGAAGGGGCCAGTGCCCCTAAATGCCGGGCACTCTGTCTCCTAGCAACTGATGGCCTGGGCCCCTCCTCTGCAAAGGTGCCAACTGAAAGTGTTGGAGACAAAGGGATCAGGTGACCTGGCCCGGGAAAGGGGCTGAGCAGAGAGGAGGGGGTGGAGGGGGTGGTTAGTCTGGAGCTGCCTGGGGACAAGGAGTGAAGTGCAGACGTGGGGGTCTGGCTCACTGCCCCCCAGAATGGACCCAGCCGAGGGGTCTGGTTCACTGTATCTACAAGCTCTGTTTTAGACTCTGTTCCTGTCATCGAATAAACCTCTGTTTTGCTGGCTAAGAGTCACGTCTGACTGCAAAGTGGGGGTGCAGAACCCTGTGGCTTCCCCAGGACCCCGCCTGGGTGGGCTCGCTGTGGGAAGCGCACGGAGGGGCAGAGGATGCTGAATGCTCCAAGGAGAGACCCAGGAGGTGAAGACGTGTGAGCTTCTTGCCCTGAACAAGTCTGCTCCAAGGGAGAGGAGGCTCCCCAAAGTCCTGACTGGCTTTGTGGGGAGCTGTTCCAGAGCATCGCCTGGGGACTCCGTGACAAGCGGATGGATGGATAAGGAGAGGGATGGATGTGGATGGGGGTGGATGGATAAGTAGAGGGATGTATGTGGATGCGGGTGCATGGATAAGGAGATGGATGAATGTGGATGGAGATGGATGGATAAGGAGATGGATGTATGTGGATGGGGATAGATGGATAAGGAGATGGATGGATGTGGATGGGGGTGGATGGATAAGGAGAGAGATAGGGATGGATGTGGATGGAGCAGATGGACATATGTGTGTGGATGGATGGGGGGCTGTATCTGGGAACTCATGGAATGATCTGCGCCCTTCACCCCCCTCTCTCTGTTCCAGCCGCGGCACCCACAAAAGAGGTGCCCACCGCCCAGCCCAGCCTGGGGGAGCTCTCAGCCTCCAACATCACCCATGACTCCATCCTGCTCTCCTGGACCGTCCAGGCCGGGGACTTCGACTCCTTCCTCCTCCAGTACAAGGACGCGGAGGGCAAACCCCAGGCGCTGCCCGTGGACGGGGGATCCCGCACGGTCACCGTCACCAACCTGGCCCCCTCCCGCAGATACAAGTTCAACCTCTACGGCATCTCCGGCCGCAAGCGCCTTGGGCCCATCGCCACCGACGCTGTCACAGGTCAGCGGCTGCTTGAGGATGCCAGCCCCTTCCCCTCCCACCCACTTTGCTTTGCAGTGGGTGAGGACAGCAGCCACCAGCAGTGACCTTCCTGGGAAGATGCTTCCCAGATTCCAACCTCCATGACCTGTCTACCAGCCATTCAACAGATGGAGGAGTGTGGATGGAAGTGTGTGGGTGGATTGACAGACAGACAGAGAGCTCAGTGTGTATGAAGCAGATGGAATGAATAGATAGATGAGTATGGAGTGAATGAATGAATGAAAAGATACATGGATGGCTGTCTATAGGGATCGGTGGGGATGGATGGATGGGGATGGTCATGGCTAGATGGATAGGTAGATGGAAGGCTGTCAGTGAGGGTGGATGGATGCATGGATGGATGAGCAGATGCATGGATGTCTACTGGTATGGATGGGAATGGATGGATTGATGGTCATGAATCGATGGTTGAGTTTGGGAATGGATGTATAAGGAGATGGATAGATGTGGATGGAGATGAGTGAAAAAGGAGTTGGATGGATATGACTGGGGATGGTTGGATAAGGAGATGGATGGGGATGGAGCGGATGGACAGATGCGTATGGATGGATGGGGGCTGTATCTGGGAACTCATGGAATGATCTGCACCCTTCACCCCCCTCTCTCTGTTCCAGCCGCGGCACCCACAAAAGAGGTGCCCACCGCCCAGCCCAGCCTGGGGGAGCTCTCGGCCTCCGACATCACCCATGACTCCATCCTGCTTTCCTGGACCGTCCAGACCGGGGACTTCGACTCCTTCCTCCTGCAGTACAAGGACGCAGAGGGCAAACCCCAGGCGCTGCCCGTGGATGGGGGATCCCGCACGGTCACCGTCACCAACCTGGCCCCCTCCCGCAGATACAAGTTCAACCTCTACGGCATCTATGGCCGCAAGCACCACGGGCCCATCTCCACCGACACCGTCACAGGTCAGCGGCTGCTCCCGGGATGCCAGCCTCTTCCCCTCCCACCCCCTTTGCTTTGCAGTGGGTGAGGACAGCAGCCACCAGCGGTGACCTTTCTGGGAAGATGCTTCCCAGATTCCAACCTCCACGACCTGTCTACCAGCCATTCAACAGATGGAGGAGTGTGGATGGAAGTGTGTGGTGGATTGACAGAGAGACAGAGAGATCAGTATGTATGAAGCAGATGGAATGAATAGATAGATGAGTATGGAGTAAATGAATGAATGAAAAGATACATGGATGGCTGTCTATAGGGATCAGTGGGGATGGATGGATGGGGATGGTCGTGGCTGGATGAATAGGTAGATGGAAGGCTGTCAGTGGGGGTGGATGGATGGATGGATGTCTATGGGGAGGAAAGGATGGATGGATGAGCAGATGCATGGATGTCTACTGGTATGGATGGGAATGGATGGATTGATGGTCATGGATTGATAGATGGATGAGTTTGGGGATGGATGGAGATGGAGTAGACGGATAGATGAATGGATATGGATGGGGAGGATGGATGTGGATGGGGATGGAGCGGCTGGATTGATGGGTGGACGTGCATGGTGATGAAGTGAATGGATGTGGACGGAGATGGATGGATAAATGGGTGGATAGAGATGGATGGATGGATGTGGATGGGGATGGATGGATAAGGAGATGGATGGATGTGGATAGAGATGGATGGATAAGGAGAGGGATGGATGTGGATGCGGATGGATGGATAAGGAGATGGTTGGATGTGGACTGAGATGGATGGATAAGGAGATGGTTGGATGTGGACTGAGATGGATGGATAAGGAGATGGATGTATGTGGATGAGGACAGATGGATAAGGAGATGGATGGATGTGGATGGGGGTGGATGGATAAGGAGAGGGGTGGGGATGGATGTGGATGGAGCGGATGGACAGATGTGTGTGGATGGATGGGGGGCTGTATCTGGAAACTCATGGAATGATCTGCGCCCTTCACCCCCCTCTCTCTGTTCCAGCCGCGGCACCCACAAAAGAGGTGCCCACCGCCCAGCCCAGCCTGGGGGAGCTCTCGGCCTCCGACATCACCCATGACTCCATCCTGCTTTCCTGGACTGTCCAGACCGGGGACTTTAACTCCTTCCTCCTGCAGTACAAGGACGCGGAGGGCAAACCCCTGGCGCTGCCCGTGGATGGAGGATCCCGCATGGTCACTGTCACCAACCTGGCCCCCTCCCGCAGATACAAGTTCAACCTCTACGGCATCTCTGGCCGCAAGCGTCTCGGGCCCATCTCCACCGACACCGTCACAGGTCAGCGGCTGCTTGAGGATGCCAGCCCCTTCCCCTCCCACCCCCTTTGCTTTGCGGTGGGTGAGGACAGCAGCCACCAGCGGTGATCTTTCTGGGAAGATGCTTCCCAGGTTCCAACCTCCATGACCTGTCTACCAGCCATTCAACAGATGGAGGAGTGTGGATGGAAGTGTGTGGTGGATTGACAGAGAGACAGAGAGATCAGTGTGTATGAAGCAGATGGAATGAATAGATAGATGAGTATGGGGTGAATGAATGAATGAAAAGATACATGGATGGCTGTCTATAGGGATCAGTGGGGATGGATCGATGGGGATGGTCATAGCTGGATGGATAGGTAGATGGAAGGCTGTCAGTGGGGGTGGATGGATGGATGGATGGATGTCTATGGGGAGGAATGGATGGATGGATGAGCAGATGCATGGATGTCTACTGGTATGGATAGGAATGGATGGATTGATGGTCATGGATTGATAGATGGATGAGTTTGGGGATGAATGGGGATGGAGCGGATGGATGGATAAGGAGAGGGATGGGGTGGATGGATAAGGAGAGGGATGGATGTGGATGGGGGTGGATCGATAAGGAGATGGTTGGATGTGGACTGAGATGGATGGGGGTGGATGGATAAGGAGAGGGATGGATGTGGATGGGGTGGATGGATAAGGAGATGGTTGGATGTGGACTGAGATGGATGGATAAGGAGATGGATGGATGTGGATGGAGATGGATGGATAAGGAGATGGATGGATGTGGATGGGGGTGGATGGATAAGGAGAGGGATGGGAATGGATGTGGATGGAGCAAATGGACATATGTGTGTGGATGGATGGGGGGCTGTATCTGGGAACTCATGGAATGATCTGTGCCCTTCACCCCCCTCTCTCTGTTCCAGCCGTGGCACCCACAGAAGAGGTGCCCACTGCCCAGCCCAGCCTGGGGGAGCTCTCGGCCTCCAACATCACCCATGACTCCATCCTGCTCTCCTGGACTGTCCAGGCCGGGGACTTCGACTCCTTCCTCCTCCAGTACAAGGACGCGGAGGGCAAACCCCAGGCGCTGCCCGTGGACGGGGGATCCCGCACGGTCACCGTCACCAACCTGGCCCCCTCCCGCAGATACAAGTTCAACCTCTATGGCATCTCCGGCCGCAAGCGCCTCGGGCCCATCTCCACCGATGCTGTCACAGGTTAGCGGCTTCACTGGGGAGTGCTGGTCCCTTCCCCTCCCACCCCGTTTGCTTTGTGGTGGGCGAGGACAGCAGCCACCAGCGGTGACCTTCCTGGGAAGATGCTTCCCAGGTTCCAACCTCCACGACCTGTCTACCAGCCATTCAACAGATGGAGGAGTGTGGATGGAAGTGTGTGGGTGGATTGACAGAGAGACAGAGAGATCAGTGTGTATGAAGCAGATGGAATGAATAGATAGATGAGTATGGGGTGAATGAATGAATGAATGAAAAGATACATGGATGGCTGTCTATAGGGATCAGTGGGGATGGATGGATGGGGATGGTCATAGCTGGATGGATAGGTAGATGAAAGGCTGTCAGTGGGAGTGGATGGATGGATGGATGTCTATGGGGAGGAATGGATGGATGGATAAGCAGATGCATGGATGTCTACTGGTATGGATGGGAATGGATGGACTGATGGTCATGGATTGATGGATGTGTTTGGGGATGGATGGAGATGAAGCGGATGGATAGATGAATGGACGTGGATGGGGATGAATGGATAAAGAGATGAATGGATGTGGATGGAGATGGATGGATAAGGAGAGGGATAGATGTGGATGGGGATGGATGGAGCGGATGAATAGATCAATGGATGTGGATTGGGATGGATAGATAAGGAGAAGGATGGATGTGTATGGGGATGGAGCGGCTGGATTGATGGGTGGATGTGGATGGGGATGGATGGATAGATGGGTGGATGGATAAGGAGATGGATGGGGATGGATGTGTATGGAGCGGATGGACAGATGCATGTGGATGGATGGGTGGCTGTGGCTGGGAACGGATGGAAGGATAGATGGATGGGTAGAAGGATGGATGTGTTTGAAAAGATGGACGGAGGGTGTGTGGGATGAATGACTGGTAGAAAGATGTGTGGGAAGGGACAGGTAGACACTGGGTATTAATGGAGGTGGATGGATGTGAATGAAAATGGATGATGGGGATGGAGGTACAGGGCTGGCTGGGTGTCAATGGGGATCTTTCCATTGATGTTGGTGGTTCTGGTTCACCCCCTTCTCTTTCTCTCTTGTTTCTTCTTCCTTCCCCCTCTCTCCCGTCTCAGCTCAACTCTGCGCGCGGTTTGTGCCGGTCACTCTGGGCCGACCCCTCCATGGATGCAGGGTGGCTGCAGGGAACCCAGAAATGTGGGATCCTCTTTGTAGAGATACCCCGTCCATCTGTCTGTCCCCAGCTGTCCTTCCCAGAGTCAGGATTTGTCTGTGTCCCTGGGCCACTCCCTCGGCTCCTTGCACCCTCCCCCCACTAATCCTCTCTGCAGATCCCCTCTCACTGGGAATAATCCAGCTTCCCACAGATCAGATGAACCACCCCCCCCCGACTGCACCGTTCACCCCCCTTTCTGTTCACACCACAGCACCATGGAAAGAGGAACCCGCCCCCCAGCCCAACCTGGGGCAGCTATCGGCCTCCGACGTCACCCACGACTCCATCCGGCTCTCCTGGACCGTCCAGGCTGGGGACTTAGACTCCTTCCTCCTCCAGTACAAGGACACGGAGGGCAAACCCCTGGCGCTGCCCATGGACGGGGGATCCCGCACGGTCACCGTCACCAACCTGGCCCCCTTCCGCAGATACAAGTTCAACCTCTACGGCATCTCCGGCCGGAAGCGCCTCGGGCCCATCTCCACCGACGCTGTCACAGGTCAGCGGCTGCTCCGGGTAGTGCTGGCCCCTTCCCTTCCCACCCCCTTTGCTTTGCGGTGGGTGAGGACAGCAGCCACCAGCGGTGACCTTCCTGGGAAGATGCCTCCCAGATTCCAACCTCCACGACCTGTCTACCAGCCATTCAACAGATGGAGGAGTGTGGATGGAAGTGTGTGGTGGATTGACAGAGAGAGAGAGAGATCAGTGTGTATGAAGCAAATGGAATGAATAGATAGATGAGTATGGGGTGAATGAATGAATGAATGAAAAGATACATGGATGGCTGTCTATAGGGATCAGTGGGGACGGATGGATGGGGATGGTCATGGCTGGATGAATAGGTAGGTGGAAGGCTGTCAGTGGGGGTGGATGGATGGATGGATGGATGGATGTCTATGGGGAGGAAAGGATGGATGGATGAGCAGATGCATGGATGTCTACTGGTATGGATGGGAATGGATGGATTGATGGTCATGGACCGATAGATGCATGTGTTTGGGGATGAACAGGGATGGAGCGGATGGATGGATAAGGAGAGGTATGGATGTGGATGGGATGGATGGATAAGGAGATGGATGGATGTGGATGGGGATGGATGGATAAGGAGAGGGATGGGGATGGATGTGGATGGAGCGGATGGACAGATGCCTGTGGATCAATGGAGGGCTGTATCTGGGAACTCATGGAATGATCTGTGCCTTAAATCTCCCTCTCTCTGTTCCAGCCGCAGCACCCTCAGAAGAGGTGCCCACCGCCCAGCCCAGCCTGGGGGAGCTCTCAGCCTCCAACATCACCCATGACTCCATCCTGCTCTCCTGGACTGTCCAGGCCGGGGACTTCGACTCCTTCCTCCTCCAGTACAAGGACGCGGAGGGCAAACCCCAGGCGCTGCCCATGGATGGGGGATCCCGCACGGTCACCGTCACCAACCTGGCCCCCTCCCGCAGATACAAGTTCAACCTCTACGGCATCTCCGGCCGCAAGCGCCTTGGGCCCACCTCCACCGACGCCATCACAGGTCAGCGGCTGCTCCCGGGATGCAGGCCCCTTCCCCTCCCACCCCCTTTGCTTTGCGGTGGGTGAGGACAGCAGCCACCAGCGGTGACCTTTCTGGGAAGATGCTTCCCAGGTTCCAACCTCCATGACCTGTCTACCAGCCATTCAACAGATGGAGGAGTGTGGATGGAAGTGTGTGGTGGATTGACAGAGAGACAGAGAGCTCAGTGTGTATGAAGCAGATGGAATGAATAGATAGATGAGTATGGGGTGAATGAATGAATGAATGAAAAGATACATGGATGGCTGTCTATAGGGATCGGTGGGGATGGATGGATGGGGATGGTCATGGCTGGATGGATAAGTAGATGAAAGGCTGTCAGTGGAGGTGGAAGGATGGATGGATGTCTGTGGAGGAATGGATGGATGGATGAGCAGATGCATGGATGTCCACTGGTATGGATGGGAATGGATGGATTGATGGTCATGGATTGATAGATGGATGAGTTTGGGGATGGATGGGGATGGAGAGGATGGATGGATAAGGAGACGGATGGCTGTGGATGGGGATGGATGGATAAGGAGACAGATGGATGTGTATGGGGATGGACTGATAAGGAGAGGGATGGATGAGTATGGGGATGGACTGATAAGGAGATGGATGGATGTGGATGGAGATGGATGGGTAAGGGGATGGATGTGTACAGGGATGGATGGGGATAGAGCAGATGGATAGATTAATGGCTGTGGATGGGGATGGATGGATAAGGAGACGGATGGATGCGTATGGGGATGGACTGATAAGGAGGTGGATGGATGTGGATGGAGATGGATGGATAAGGGGATGGATGTGTACAGGGATGGATGGGGATAGAGCAGATGGATAGATTAATGGCTGTGGATGGGGATGGATGGATAAGGAGACGGATGGATGCGTATGGGGATGGACTGATAAGGAGGTGGATGGATGTGGATGGAGATGGATGGATAAGGGGATGGATGTGTACAGGGATGGATGGGGATGGAGCAGATGAATAGATTAATGGGGATGGATGGATAAGGAGAGGGATGGATGCGTATGGGGATGGACGGATAAGGAGTTGGATGAGGATGTGGGTGGGGCTGGAGCAGATGGATAGATGGATGGATTTATATGGGGTTGGATGGTGTTTACAGGACTGGATGGGTGTGTGTCTGGGTAGCCCTTCTGCATGGGGGCAGGTGCAGGGGCTATGCTGGGTCAGCTCTTGGATGCCTGGATGGATGGATGTGGCTGGCCACGGGTGATGGATGGATGGGGGAGCGTATGAAGGTGGTGGAATGGGCGTTACTGGGGCTGGATGAGTGTGACTGGGAATCTTTCCATTGACGTTGGTGGCTTTGATCCACCTCCTTCTTTCTCTCTCATTTGTTCTTTGTTCCCTCTCTCTCCCGTCTCAGCTCAGCTCTCAGTGAGGCTTGTGCTGGTCACGCTGGGCCGACCCCTCCAGGGAGGCGGGATGGCCACAGGGAACCTGGGAGCGTGGGATCCTGTTACCAGACATGCTCCCAGCCTGGCCACACTCTTCACTCCCTTCTCTCTGTTCCAGCCGTGGCACCGACGGAGGCAGTACCCACGGCCCAGCCCAGCCTGGGGAAGCTCTCAGCCTCCAACATCACCCACGACTCCACCCTGCTCTCCTGGACCGTCCAGGACGGGGACTTCGACTCCTTCCTCCTGCAGTACAAGGACGCGGAGGGCAAACCCCAGGCGCTGCCCGTGGACGGGGGATCCCGCACAGTCACCGTCACCAACCTGGCCCCCTCCCGCAGATACAAGTTCAACCTCTACGGCATCTCCGGCCACAAGCGCCTCGGCCCCATCTCCACCGACGCTGTCACAGGTCAGCGGCTGCGCCTGGGTGTGCCGGCCCCTTCCCCTCCCGCCCCTGTTGCTGTGCCGTGTGGTCGGGTTAACGCACAGGACAGGTGGAGAATGGAGCCAGTTTCCACCTCCCCATGTTCACAGACTGGCCTGGCATATCCACACCCTGCAGGCCAGGGGCCCTGAGACAGGCACTGCTGCGTCTCAAACCAGATCCCCCCGATGATCGCCCAGGGGGCAGGGTCTGCTCCTGCCAGGCCCCAGCTCGCTGGCCCGTGGGGCTCGCTGGCTCTTCTCCGGGCCGGGTCGGCGCTCTGTCCGTGGGACGCTTGTCAACGCGGAGCTGGAGCTGCCGGGTCCATGCAGCTGGTGTCTTGGAGCAGCACCAACCCCTACAGGGCCCGTGGGGCAGAGCTCGGACCCCTGAGCCGGCCTGTGTCTGCCCCTCCCAAGCCGGGGGGTGCCTGGCCGTCCCCTTGCTGGCTGGGCCCTGCCCCTGGGCTGCCGGTCCAGGTCAGCCGCCCCACACAGCCCCCTCGATAGTGCCCAGCAAGGGTGGCCCGTCGCTCTGTGCCCACCCAACGCCAGGCCAGCTGGGGCTCGGGGTCAGCTGCCGTCCATTGGGCAGGGCCCCCAGAGACTCGGTCTGGGGCTCCAGGAGCTGGGAAGCCCTTCAGGGGGGTCACACAAATATGCTCCCACCCCTTTCCTGCTTCTTCTTTCTCCCTTTCCTACACCCCCCCATCGCTCCTCCCCCCTCCCCACACCTGCCTGGCCCCTGCCCTTATCTCAGCCCCACAAGCCACGTCTCTGCCCCTTTCCCTGGGGAACTGCTTTGCTCCCACCATGCCCTCTCCTCCACCAGGGCGGCCCTCCTGCTCTGATCCCAGGGCTACGCTGCCTGGGTCTGCAGAGAGCCTGAGCCCATTGCTCCAGGAGGCAGGGGCTGCCTCCATATGCCTGACCAAGCGTTTCCACACCCTGTGCCCCCTCTCTCTGTTCCAGCTGTGGCACCGTGGGACAAGGGAGCCGGGACGCAGCTACGCCTGGGGGAGCTCTCAGCCTCCAATGTCACCCGCGACTCTGCCCTGCTCTCCTGGACCGTGGAGGAGGGGACCTTCGACTCCTTCATCCTCCAGTACAAGGATGCGGAGGGCAAACCCCAGGCGCTGCCCGTGGATGGGGGATCCCGCACAGTCACTGTCACCAACCTGGCCCCCTCCCGCAGACACAAGTTCAACCTCTACGGCATCTCTGGCCGCAAGCGCCTCGGCCCCATCTCCACCGACACCATCACAGGTCAGCAGCTGCTCCCGGAGCACCAGCTCCTTCCCCCTGACCCCCTTTGCTTTGCAGTGCGGTCGAGACAGCAGCCACCAATGCGACCATGGCTGAATGAATGAATAGATAGATGGATGTCTGTGTATGGAAATGGGTGGGAATGGATGGATGGATAGACTGATTAATGGATGTGTATGGGGATGGATGTGGATGGGATGGATGGATAAGGAAAGGGATGTTTGTGGATGGGGATGGATGGATAAGGAGAGGGATGGATGTGGATGGGGATGGATGGATATCGAGATTGATGGATGTTGAGGGGGATGGCTGAATAAGGAGATGGATGGATATGGATGTGGATGGGGATGGATGGAAAAGGAGAGGGATGGATGTGGATGGGGATGGATGGATAAGGAGAGGGATGGATGTGGATGGGGATGGATGGATAAGGAGAGGGATGGATGTGGATAGAGATGGGTGGATGTGGAGATTGATGGATGTTGATGGGGATGGCTGGATAAGGGGATGGATGGATAAGGAGAGGGATGGCTGTGGATGGGGATGGATGGATAAGGAGACGGATGGATGCGTATGGGGATGGACTGATAAGGAGATGGATGGATGTGGATGGAGATGGATGGATAAGGGGATGGATGTGTACAGGGATGGATGAGGATGGAGCAGATGGATAGATTAATGGCTGTGGATGGGGATGGATGGATAAGGAGAGGGATGGATGCGTATGGGGATGGCTGGATAAGGAGTTGGATGAGGATGTGGGTGGGGCTGGAGCAGATGGATAGATGGATGGATTTATATGGGGTTGGATGGTGTTTACAGGACTGGATGGGTGCGTGTCTGGGTAGCCCTTCTGCATGGGGGCAGGTACAGGAGCTATGCTGGGTAAGGTCTTGGATGCCTGGATGGATGGATGTGGCTGGCCACGGGTGATGGATGGGTGGGGGAGCATATGAAGATGGTGGTTTGGGTGCTTCTGGGGCTGCATGGACTGGAGGGCGCATGGGTGGGTGCGCACAGGCGTGGGTGGAGGAGTGGCTGGGGATGGATGGATGGGCAGATGGGTGGATGGGTGCACACAGGGGTGGGTGGAGGAGTGGTAGGGGATGGATGGGTGGATGGGTGGGTGCGCACAGGTGGGTGGAGGAGTGGTTGGAGATGGATGGATGGATGGACGGGTGGGTGGATGCACACGGGTGGGTGGAGGAGTGGTAGGGGATGGAAGGATGGACAGGTGGGTGGGTGGAGGAGTGGTAGGGTAGGATGGGTGGGTGGGTGCGCACACGGATGGGTGGAGGAGTGGTTGGAGATGGATGGGTGGGTGGGTGGATGGGTGTGCACGGGTGGGTGGAGGAGTGGTTGGAGATGGATGGGTGGGTGTGCACAGGGGTGGGTGGAGGAGTGGTTGGAGATGGATGGGGGGGTTGGTGGGTGGGTGCGCACAGGGGTGGGTGGAGGAGTGGTTTGGTGGGTGGGTGGATGCAAGCAGGGGTGGGTGGAGGAGTGGTTGGGGATGGATGGATGGACGGGGGGTGGGTGTGCACAGGGGTGGGTGGAGGAGTGGTTGGGGATGGATGGGTGGGTGGGTGGATGCACACAGGGGTTGGTGGAGGAGTGGTTGGGGATGGATGAGTGGGTGGGTGGATGCACACAGGGGTGGGTGGAGGAGTGGTTGGGGATGGATGGGTGGGTGGGTGGGTGCACACAGGGGTGGGTGGAGGAGTGGTTGGGGATGGATGAGTGGGTGGGTGGATGCACACAGGGGTGGGTGGAGGAGTGGTTGGGGATGGATGGATGGACGGGTGGGTGGGTGTGCACAGGGGTGGGTGGAGGAGTGGTTGGGGATGGATGGGTGGGTGGGTGGGTGGAGGAGTGGTTGGGGATGGATGGATGGGTGGCTGGGTGGGTGCACACAGGGATGGGTGGAGGAGTGGTTGGGGATGGACGGGTGGGTGGATGCACACGGGTGGGTGGAGTAGTGGTTGGGGATGGATGGCTGGGGGGGTGGGGGGTGCGCACACGGGTGGGTGGAGGAGTGGTTGGGGATGGATGGGTGGGTGGGTGGGTGGAGGAGTGGTTGGGGATGGATGGATGGGTGGCTGGGTGGGTGCACACAGGGATGGGTGGAGGAGTGGTTGGGGATGGATGGGTGGGTGGGTGGATGCACACAGGGGTGGGTGGAGGAGTGGTTGGGGATGGATGGGTGGGTGGGTGGATGCACACAGGGGTGGGTGGAGGAGTGGTTGGAGATGGATGGATGGACGGGTGGATAGATGGGTGCACACGGGTGGGTGAAGGAGTGGTTGGAGATGGACAGGCAGGCGGGTGGATGGGTGCGCACAGGGGTGGGTGGAGGAGTGGTAGGGGATGGATGGATAGATGGACGGGTGGGTGGGTGAGCACACAGGTGGGTGGAGGAGTGGTTGGGGATGGATGGGTGGGTGGGTGGATGCACACAGGGGTGGGTGGAGGAGTGGTAGGGGATGGATGGGTGGGTGGGTGGATGGGTGCGCACGGGTGGGTGGAGGAGTGGTTGGGGATGGATGGGTGGGTGGGTGGATGCACACAGGGGTGGGTGGAGGAGTGGTAGGGGATGGATGGATGGATGGGTGGGTGGGTGGATGGGTGCGCACGGGTGGGTGGAGGAGTGGTTGGAGATGGACGGGTGGGTGGGTGGATGGGTGCACACGGGTGGGTGGAGGAGTGGTTGGAGATGGGTGGGTGGGTGGATGGGTGTGCACGGGTGGGTGGAGGAGTGGTTGGAGATGGATGGATGGATGGACAGGTGGGTGGATGGGTGCGCACACGGGTGGGTGGAGGAGTGGTTGGAGATGGATGGATGGGCGGGTGGGTGGGAGGGTGGAGAAGTGGTTAGGGATGGATGGATGGATGGACGGGTGGGTGGATGGGTGGGGGAGCGTATGAAGATGGTGGTTTGGGTGCTTCTGGGGCTGTATGGACTGGAGGGTGGGTGGGTGGAGGAGTGGTTGAGGATGGATGGGTGGGTGGCTGGGTGGGTGCGCACAGGGGTGGGTGGAGGAGTGGTTGGGGATGGATGGACGGGTGGGGGGGTGCGCACAGGGGTGGGTGGAGGAGTGGTTGGAGATGGATGGGTGGGGGGGTGCGCACAGGGGTGGGTGGAGGAGTGGTTGGGGATGGATGGATGGACGGGTGGGGGGGTGCGCACAGGGGTGAGTGGAGGAGTGGTAGGGGATGGATGGGTGGGGGGGCACACAGAGAGGGGTGGAGGAGTGGTTGGGGATGGATGGGTGGGTGCGCAGAGGGGTGGGTGGAGGAGTAGTTGGAGATGGGTGGGTAGGGGGGTGCGCACAGGGGTGGGTGGAGTAGTGGTTGGAGATGGGTGGGTAGGGGGGTGCGCACAGGGGTGGGTGGAGTAGTGGTTAGGGATGGATGGCTGGGGGGGTGGGGGGGTGTGCACACGGGTGGGTGGAGGAGTGGTTGGGGATGGAATGGGGGGGTTGGTGGGTGGGTGTGCACACGGGTGGGTGGAGTAGTGGTTGGGGATGGGTGGGGTGGTGGGGGGTGCACACGGGTGGGTGGAGGAGTGGTTGGGGATGGAATGGGGGGGTTGGTGGGTGGGTGTGCACACGGGTGGGTGGAGTAGTGGTTGGGGATGGGTGGGGTGGTGGGGGGTGCACACGGGTGGGTGGAGGAGTGGTTGGAGATGGATGGGGGGGTTGGTGGGTGGGTGTGCACACGGGTGGGTGGAGGAGTGGTTGGGGATGGAATGGGGGGGTTGGTGGGTGGGTGCGCACACGGGTGGGTGGAGGAGTGGTTGGAGATGGGTGGGTTGGGGGGTGTGCACAGGGGTGGGTGGAGTAGTGGTTAGGGATGGATGGCTGGGGGGGTGGAGGGGTGCGCACACGGGTGGGTGGAGGAGTGGTTGGGGATGGGTGGGGGGGTTGGTGGGTGGGTGGAGGAGTGGTTGGGGATGGACGGGTGGGGGGGTGCGCACACGGGTGGGTGGAGGAGTGGTTGGGGATGGGTGGGGGGGTTGGTGGGTGGGTGGAGGAGTGGTTGGAGATGGACGGGTGGGTGGGTGGATGGGTGCGCACAGGGGTGGGTGGAGGAGTGGTTGGAGATGGATGGGTGGGGGGGTGCGCACAGGGGTGGGTGGAGTAGTGGTTGGGGATGGATGGCTGGGGGGGTGCGCACAGGGGTGGGTGGAGGAGTGGTTGGAGATGGATGGGTGGGTGGGTGGATGGGTGCGCACAGGGGTGGGTGGAGGAGTGGTTGGGGATGGGTGGGGGGGTTGGTGGGTGGGTGGAGGAGTGGTTGGGGATGGAATGGGGGGGTTGGTGGGTGGGTGCGCACAGGGGTGGGTGGAGGAGTGGTTTGGGATGGGTGGGGGGGTTGGTGGGTGGGTGGAGGAGTGGTTGGGGATGGATGGCTGGGGGGGTGCGCACACGGGTGGGTGGAGGAGTGGTTGGAGATGGACGGCTGGGTGGGTGGTTGGGGATGGACGGGTGGGTGGGTGGATGGGTGTGCAGGGGTGGGTGCAGCAGTGTCTGGGGCTGGTGGGTGTCAATGGGGATCCTTCCAGTGATGTTGGTGGCTTGGGTTCACCCCCTTCTCTTTCTCTCTCATTTGTTCTTCCTTCCCCCCGTCTCCTCCCGTCTCAGCTCAGCTCCCCGCGAGGCTGGTGCCGGCTGCACACCGAGGGGGGTGGCCGCGGGAACCCGGGAATGTGGGGTGCTCTTTGCAGACCTGCCCCGTCCGTCTGTCTGGCCCCAGCTCTCCTTCCAGCCGCAGGATCCGTCACTGTCCTGGGGCCAGTCCCTGGGGCTCCCCCCCGTCCCCCAGTGACCCTCTCTGCAGATCCCCTCTGGCTAGGAATTACGTGTCCACCAAGGACGGGGTGAGCTGCCCGACACCCCATCTGCGCCCTTCAGCCCCCTCTCTCTGTTCCAGCCGTGGGGCCGCCAGAGGAGGAACCCACCGCCCAGCCCAGCCTGGGGGAGCTCTCGGCCTCCGACGTCACCCACAACTCCACCCTGCTTTCCTGGACCGTCCAGGCCGGGACCTTCGACTCCTTCCTCCTGCAGTACAAGGACGCGGAGGGCAAACCCCAGGCGCTGCCCGTGGACGGGGAATCCCGCACGGTCACCGTCACCAACCTGGCCCCCTCCCGCAGATACAAGTTCAACCTCTACGGCATCTCCGGCCGCAAGCGCCTCGGGCCCATCTCCACCGACACCGTCACAGGTCAGCGGCTGCGCCTGGGGGGAGGGTCCCAGCCAGCGGCCGCCTCCTTCCTTCTCCCCCCCGCCAGGTCTTTCCTAGGCCCCCCCTCAGCGCTTTGCTTTGCCCCTGGCTTCCCACTGCCCTGCCTCTCCCAGCCCTGTGCGGCGTTTCCTTGTGTCCCTTGGCCTCTTCTTCTCTTCCACATTTCTTCACCCCTCCTCTCTTCCCACCGCTGCTCTGTGCAGCCCCTCGTCCGCAGGGCCCTTCCACGTTCCTTCGCTCCCGGCCGCCTCCTCCACCTCCCTTCGCTTGGTGCGATCACACCACCAGCGACCACAGCCTAGGGATCTTGTCCCATCTGGGGCCAGCTCCAGGTTTCCTGCCGCCCCAAGCAGCGGGGGGGGAAAAAGGCCGATTGGCGGCAGGTCAATCGCCCTGCTCCACGCTTCGGCGGCGGATCAGCGGTGAGCCCATCACCCCCTCTCCCTCTTCAGCGGCAGCTCAAAGGGGAAGAGACTGAGGGACCCACCACCAAAGACCCACACGTTCTGCCCCAATAGCAGCCGGACCTGCTGCCTCTTTGGATTGGCCGCCCCAAGCACGTGCTTCCTTAGCTGGTGCCTGGAGCCAACCCTGCCTCCATCGGCCACTTTGCTCCCCTCTTTCCACCCCACAGAGGGGCCGCTTGTCCCAGACCTCAGAGGTGACACTGCCTGAGTTTGCAGAGAGCCTGAGCCCATCACTTCACAGTGGGGGAAGCTGCCTCTGTTTGCCCCGCAGGTGGTTACCTCACCCATAACCCTCCCCCTCTGTTTCAACCGCAGCGCCGCGGGAGGAGGGAGCCAGGATGCAGCTCCGCCTGGGGCCGCTCTCGGCCTCTGACATCACCCACGACTCCCTCGATCTGTCCTGGACCGTGGAGGAAGGGACCTTCGACTCCTTCATCCTCCAGTACCGGGATGCGGAGGGCAAACCCCAGGTGCTGCCCATGGACGGGGGATCCCGCACGGTCACCGTCGCCAACCTGGCCCCTTCCCGCAGATACAAGTTCAACCTCTACGGCATCTCTGGCCGCAAGCGCCTCGGGCCCGTCTCCACCGACACCGTCACAGGTCAGTGCTGGGGAATTTCCCCTCTCCTCCCGCCTTGCCCCCTCGGCAGGTGCATGATGGGATTGAATCGCCCCCTTCTGCGCGTCTCTGTGCCTGTGGGGCGGGAACAGGGTGCGAGGGACACGCTTTGCGTCGGGAAGATGCTGATTCGCCTCTCAAGGCGCTGGCCAGGAACCAGGCTCGTAGGAGTGTCGGGCTCGGCCAAGGGACCCGGGACCCTGGTCTGAGCTGTGTCGCGCTGGCCCTCGCCCCGGCCAGCGGTGAGCTTCCGGAAACACGTGAGCCAGGGACGGAGAGTCCGGCCTGGCCCATGGGGATTGTGCGGCCGGCTAATTCCCCTCCCTGCTCCGTGCCGCCGGCCGCGATCGGCTCTGATCCATCCTCCTGTCGGCAGACGGCCCAGGACCGGTGGGATCTGGCGTGTCCCAGCAGCAGCAGGCCACCTGCAAAGAGCCTGGGGGCATTTGCCAACGTTCGCAGCTTTCATCCCAATCCTGAACGGGGTGGGGCCAGGAGACGTGGGGGCCGGGCCAGGTCTGAGCTGCTCCCCTCTCCCCAGGCCAGCCGGACGAGGAGCAGGAGGAGGAGGAGGAAGGGGCCACGCAGCCCAAGCTGGGGGAGCTCTCGACCTCTGAGGTCACCAAAGACTCCGTCCGCCTCTCCTGGACCGTCCAGGCCGGGGCCTTCGACTCCTTCCTCCTGCAGTACCGGGACGCAGAGGGCAAACCCCAGGCGCTGCCTGTGGACGGGGGATCCCGCACGCTCGTCGTCTCCGACCTGATCCCCTCCCGCAAGTACAAATTCAACCTGTACGGCATCTCCGGCCACAAGAGCCTCGGCCCCATCTCCACCGACGCCGTCACAGGTCAGTGCGGGGGGGCAGCCAGGGCCCCTCGACAGCCTGGGGCGCCCGGCTGGATTCTACCAGCGCCCTTCCTGCCTCAGGTCTTCCCTCCGCAGCCCAGTTGGGACCCCGGACTCCTGGGTTCTCTCCCTGGCTCTGGGAGGGGAGTGGGGCTGGGAGCCAGGACTCCTGGGTTCTATCCCAGCTCTGGGAGGGGAGTGGGGGTGGTGGTTAGAGCAGGGGGGCTGGGACCCCGGACTCCTGGGTTCTCTCTCTGGCTCTGGGAGGGGAGTGGGGGCTGGTGGGTTAGTGCAGGGGGGGCTGGGAGCCAGGACTCCTGGGTTCTCTCCCTGGCTCTGGGAGGGGAGTGGGGCTGGTGGGTTAGAGTAGTGGGGCTGGGAACCAGGACTCCTGGGTTCTATCCCAGTTCTGGGAGGGGAGTGGGGGTGGTGGTTAGAGCAGGGGGGCTGGGACCCCGGACTCCTGGGTTCTCTCTCTGGCTCTGGGAGGGGAGTCGGGGCTGGTGGGTTAGTGCAGGGGGGGCTGGGAGCCAGGACTCCTGGGTTCTCTCCTAGCTCTGGAAGGGGAGTGGGGAATGGTGGGTTAGAGCAGGGGGGGCTGGGAGCCAGGACTCCTGGGTTCTATCCCAGCTCTGGGAGAGGAGTGGGGGCTGGTGGTTAGAGCAGGGGGGCTGGGAGCCAGGACTCCTGGGTTCTCTCCCAGTTCTGCCTCTGACCTTCTGGGTGACCATGCAAGAAGCCCCATACCTGCCCCTTGCTTCAGTTTCCCCACCTGTAACACGGGGCTAACGATCCCATTGCGCCACTGATGAGCTGTGCGGACAGACCCTTCTCTGCTGGGCCTCACCCCTGTGCCCCCTGCTCCTGACCCCCCATTCCTGTCCTCCCCCAAGCCAGCAGTTAACCCTTTCCACTCTGTGCCAGAGCCCCAGGTGAGGGCCTGGCTCCCGGCCAGGTGCACGATGGGATAGAATTAACCCCATCTTGCCTGGCCCTGGCCCCTGGCACCATCTCCCCCAGGGACAATTAACCCCGTCCTGCCCTTACGGGAGCCTGAGCCCCCTCCTGCCCCGCAGCCTTCCCGGAAGCCTCCAGCGTGACACCCGCCCGGCTGGAGCAGCTGCTCGTCTCCGAGGTGACCCCGACCTCCCTGCGGCTGCGCTGGGACGCGCCCGAGGGCGACTTCGACACCTTCCTCATCCGTTACCGGGCGGAGGGCCGGGGGCCCGCCCAGGAGGTGCCGGTGCCGGGGGCCCAGCGCTCGGCCGTGCTGCGGGGGCTGCGGCCCGGCACCGAATACGACCTGGCCGTGTACGGCCTGCGGCAGGGCGAGGAGACGGCCAACGTCCACGGGGCCGCGCGGACCAGCAACCTCGGTACGGCCCCCCTGGGCTGGGCGGGGTGGGGCGGGGCACAGAGCCCGACTGCCCCCACAGCCCAGCACCCCCTGCTGCCCCCAGCCTGTCCCCGCAGCCCAGCGCCCCCTCCTGCCCCGTGCCCCATCCCTGGTGAGAGGGGCTGGTGGGGGGAATGGGCAGCTGGGTGGGCCCAAGGCCTCTCCCAGCCCAGGAGGCCAGAGCCATGGGGGGTGGGAGGGACAGAAGGAGGGAGAGAAGGGGGGAGAGGGGGAGGGATGGAGAGAAGGAGGGAGGGGGGAGGGATGGACAGGGGGAGGGAGGGAAGCGGGGATGGAGGGACGGATGGAGGGGGGGAGGGTGGCACAGGTGGCTGGACAGGTGCACAGGGACAGGCGGCTGGATAAATGCTGGGGGGTGATGGGGAGGGCCCTGGTGGCTGAGGGGGGGACAGGGCTCCGCAGGCTGGTGCTGCCCCCCAGTGGCCACGCTGGGAAGGGCCCCCCGGCTGGCTCCCCCTGACCCCCATGTCTCCCCAGAGCTGGAGAGCCCCCGGGACCTGCGCTTCAGCGACGTTCGAGAGACCTCGGTGGGGGTGACCTGGGGGGCCCCGTCCACCCACGTCGACCACTACAAGGTGTCCTTCCAGCTGCGCCACGGGGGTAAGTGCCCTGCAGCGCCCCCTGCTGCCCCCCACAGCACCTCGAACTGACCCCCACAGCGCCCCCTGCTGCCCCCACAGCGCCCCCTGCTGCTGCCCCATCCGACCTCCCACAGCGCCCCAAACTGACCCTCACAGCGCCCCCTGCTGCTCCCCCATCCGACCTCCCACAGCGCCCCCTGCTGCTGCCCCCATCTGACCTCCCACAGCGCCCCCTGCTCCCCCCCACAGTGCCTCAAACTGACCCCCACAGCGCCCCCTGCTGCTGCCCCATCCGACCTCCCACAGCACCCCCTGCTGCCTCGCCACAGCGCCCCAAACTGACCCCCACAGTGCCCCCTCCTGCCCCCCACAGTGCCACAAACTGACCCCCACAGCGCCCCCTGCTGCCCCCCACAGAGCCCCAAACTGACTCCCACAATGCCCCTTGCTGGTCCGCAACAGCCCCTCAAACCACACCCCCCCACAGCATCCCTTGATGGCCCCCACAGTGCCCCCTGCTGCCCCCCAGTGCCCCAAACCAACCCCCCCAGTTCCCCCTGCTGCTCCCCACAACACCTCAAACTGACTCCCCACAGTGCCCCTCGCTGGCCCCCTGCAGTGCCCCAACCCAATGCCGCCCCCACTGCCTCCACCCCTGCTGCCCCCCCACACTGCTGGCCCCTGCAGCACTGTGACCCCCCCATAGCGCCCCCACTGAGCACCTGAAATGCCCCCTGCAGCCCCCAGAACTGCCTACAGAACAGCACCCCCTACTGGCCCTGTGCCCTGGCCCCACCTCCTGTATCACATCTCTCCCGGCCACGCCCCTGCCACGTGGCCCCGCCCCCTCCAGATGGCCCCGCCCACACCACGTCCTGACCCACTGTCACCCCAGGGGAGCCGCAGAGCACAATGGTCGAGGGCACCAGGCTGCAGACGACGCTCGGGGGGCTGATCCCCGGGGCCAGCTACGAAGTCAGCGTCATGGCCGTGCGGGGCTTCGAGGAGAGTGAGCCGCTGGTGGGCTACGTCACCACGGGTAAGGGCCGGACGCCTGGGTCCCCTCCCTGCCCCGGGGCCAGCACCAGACACCTGGGTCCCCTCCCTGCTCTGGGGCCACCAGCCGGACGCCTGAGTCCCCTCCCTGCCCCGGGGCCACTAGCCAGATGCCTGGGTTCCCTCCCTGCCCCGGGGCCAGCGCCGGATGCCTAGGTCCCCTCCCTGCCCTGGGGCCAGCGCCGGACACCTGGATCCCCTCCCTGCCCTGGGGCGAGCACGGGACGCCTGGGTTCCTCCACTGCCCTGGGTCCCCTCCCCTGCCCTGGGGCCGCTGGCCAGATGCCTGGGTCCCTTCCCCTGCCCTGGGGCCAGTGCCGGATGCCTGGGTCCCTTCCCCTGCCCTGGGTCCCCTCCCCTGCCCTGGGGCCAGCGCCGGACGCCTGGGTTTCTCCACTGCCCTGGGTCCCCTCCCCTGTCCTGGGGCCACTGGCCGGACGCCTGGGTCCCTTCCCCTGCCCTGGGTCCCCTCCCCCGCCATGCAGGGCAGATCCCACACCCTGCCACCTGGATCTCTGGGTCCTGTCCCCTTGCCACCTGTCTGGATGCCTGGATTCCCCCACCCTCGGCGGCCGGACGCCTGGGTCCCCTCAGGGGGCTGCTCTCCCTGACGCTCTGCGCTCTCTCCGCAGTCCCCGACGGCCCCTCGGACCTGCGAGCCGTCAACGTCGCCGACACCTCAGCCCTGCTGCGCTGGCGCCCGCCCCGGGCCCCCGTCCAGAGCTACGAGCTGAGCTACGGGCCCCCCCAGGGTGAGCGCGGGGGCAGGGCAGGGCGGCACTCCCCTCCCCTCCCCCGGTGGGTGACTTCGCCCCGGCACCCGGGTCCGGCGCGGGCGTCTCCGGGGCACTGGGCTGTTGCATCCCTGCAGCCCGGTCGCCCCCCGCCCGGCCCGGCCCCTTCGGCCTCCCCCCGGCGCCCCCACGACCTCCTCACCCCCCTCACCCCAGCTCTCCCTGCAGGCCCCTCGGTGACGCTGCAGCTCCCCGGGGACCGGGCCGAGCACCCCCTGGCTGGGCTGCGGCTGGACACCGAGTATCTGGTCAGCGTCCACGGGGTGACGGGGGGCAACCGCAGCTCCCCCGCCAGCGCCACCTTCACCACCGGTACGGGGGGCGGGGAAGCAGTGCGGGGGGTGGGGGGAGGAAGGAGTGGGGGCGGCAGGGGGGTCACAGGGAGGGGTGGGGGAAGCAGTGTGGGGGAGGAAGGAGTGGGGGTGGCAGGAGGAGGGGTGGGGCAGCAGGGAGAGGGAGGGGGAGGGGGAAGGAGTGGGGGTGCGGAGGGTGGGGGGAGGAAGGAGTGGCGATGGAAGGGGGAGGGGTGAGGGAAGAAGGAGTGGGGGTGGCAGGGGGAGGGGTGGGGCAGCAGGGGGAGGGGTGGGGCAGCAGGGGGAGGGGAAAGGAGTGGGGGCAGCAGGGGGTCACAGGGGGGAAGCAGTGAGGGGGAGGAAGCAGTGGGGCGGCAGGGGGAGGGGTGGGGGAGGAAGGAGTGGGGGCGACAGGGGTCACAGGGAGGGGAGTGGGAAGGAGGGGGGTTTGGGGAGGAAGGAGTGGGGGCAGCAGGGGGAGGGGAATGGGGTGGGGGGAAGTGAGGGGGGGTCCCTGTTTCACTCTCTCCCCCCAGGACTGGATGCCCCCCGGGACCTGCGAGCCACCGAGGTGACCCCCCGCAGCGCCCGGATCTCCTGGACCCCCCCCCCACGTCCCCCCCGCTGGCTACCTGCTGAGCTACGAGACGCCCTCCGGCCAAACGCAGGTACTGGGGCCCCCCCAGCCCCTCCCCCACCCCTGCCGCCCACCAACCACACCCCCACCCCCTACACCCCCAGCACCTCCTACAACCCCCCACTCAACCTGCTCAGCCCCCAGCACCTCCTACAACACCCCCAATGCCCCTCCCCACTTTCTGCCCTCCCCCCGGCTCCCCCCACATCCCTGTCTGTGGAGCCAGGAGCCCCCCCAGACCCATCGCTGCTCCCTCCCCCTCCCCCTCCCCCACTCCCTGTGGCTGGTCACCCCCCCACACTCACTCCCTCTTCCCCCAGGAGATCCCCCTGGGCCCCGACGCTGCCTCCCACCAGCTGAGCAACCTGATCCCGTCCAGCCGCTACCAGGTTCGGGTGCAGGCGATCCGGGGGGGCCACCCCAGCACCCCCATCGCCACCTCCTTCAACACCGGTGAGCCGCAGGACTCCTGGGTTCTCTCCCGGCTTCGGGAGGGGAGTGGGGGCTGGTGGTTGGAGGGGCTGGGGCCGGGATCCCGGACACCTGGGTTCTCTCTCAGCTCGGGAAGGGGAGTGGGGGGCTGGTGGGTTGGGGGGATTGGAAGCCAGAACGGGAGGGCAGTGAGGGCTGGTGGTTAGAGCGGAGGGGGCTGGGAGCCAGGACTCCTGGGTTCTCTCCCAGCTCGGGGAAGGGAGGGGGAGCTGGTGGGTTGGGGGGATTGGAAGCCAGAACGGGAGGGCAGTGGGGGCTGGTGGTTGGAGGGGGTGGGGCCGGGATCCCAGACTCCTGGGTTCCATCCTCTCCTCTCCTGGCAGTCTGGCTGAGCCACCCCTTCCCCCGGGACTGCGTGGAGGAGCAGCTGAACGGGCCGGGCCCCTCCCGCGAGGTGACCATCTACCTGGGGGGCGACAGGCAGCGCCCCCTGCAGGTGTACTGTGACATGGAGACCGACGGGGGCGGCTGGCTGGTGAGTGCGGGGGGGCAGCGCGGGCTGGTGGGGGGGCCGCGGGCTCGAGGTCTGTCTCTGACCCCCCCGACTCCCCCAGGTGTTCCAGCGTCGCATGAACGGCAAGACGGATTTCTGGCGCGACTGGCAGGACTATGCCCAGGGCTTCGGAAACCGGTCCCAGGAATTCTGGCTGGGTGAGTGAGTGAGAACCCAGGCGTCCGGGCGGCCCTGCCACCCCCAGAGCCCTCCCCCTGCTGAGCCAGGGAGAGAACCCAGGCGTCCGGGCGGCCCTGCCATCCCCAGATCTCTCCCTCCGCCGAGCCAGGGAGAGAACCCAGGCGTCCGGGGCTGCCCTGCCATCCCCAGACCCCGCCCCCCGCCGAGTCAGGGAGAGAACCCAGGCATCCGGGTGGCCCTGCCACCCCCAGACCCCTCCCCCCACTGACCCAGGGAGAGAACCCAGGCGTCTGGGGCTGCCCTGCCATCCCCCAGCCCCTGCAGAGCAGAGTGAGAACCCAGGCGTCCGGGCTGCCCCTGGCAGAGCATGGAGAGAACCCAGGCGTCCTGGGCGGCCCTGCCTTCCCCAGACCCCTCCCCCCGCCGAGCCAGGGAGAGAACCCAGGTGTCCGGGCTGCCCCTGGCAGAGCGTGGAGAGAACCCAGGCGTTCGGGCTGCCCCTGGCAGAGCGTGGAGAGAACCCAGGTGTCCGGGGCTGCCCCGCAGAGCGGAGTGAGAACCCAGGCGTCCTGCCCCCAGGTAACGACGCCCTGCACGAGCTGACGGCAGGGGGGGAGCAGGAGCTGCGGGTGGATCTCCGGGCCGGCGCCGAGGCCGTGTTCGCCCAGTACCAGCGCTTCCGAGTGGACCCCCCCAGCGAGCATTATCGCCTGCACCTGGGCAGCTACCGCGGCACGGCCGGTGAGGGGGAGCCGGGGAGGAGAACAGTGGGGGCTGAGGGGGCCACAGGGAGATGGATGGGGGACAGCGGGGGGCTGCTATGTTGAGGGGGGGTCAGTGGGGGGATGGCTGGGGTCTGGGGGGGACAATGGGTGGGGTGTCTGTGTCCTGGGGGGCTGGGAGAGCTGGGGGGCCACAGGGGGTCCATGTCCTGGCGGTGGTTGGGGGAGAGGGGGGCTGGGTGGACAGTGGGGTGTTGCTATGTTGAGGGGGTCAGTTGGGGGATGGCTGGGGTATGGGGGGACAATGGGGGGGTGTCTGTGTCCTGGGGGGCTGGGAGAGCTGGGGGGACCACAGGGGATCCGTGTCCTGGCGGAGGTTGGGGGAGGGGTGCTGTCTCCCCAGCCCCCCCATCACCCCCTGCCGCTCCCCCCAGGCGACGCACTGAGCTACCACTCGGGCAGCGTCTTCTCGACCCGGGACCGGGACCCGAACCGGCTGCTGATCCCCTGCGCCGTGTCCTACCGCGGGGCCTGGTGGTACCGCAACTGCCACTACGCCAACCTCAACGGGCTCTACGGCAGCCGCCGGGACCACCAGGTACGGACGCCCGGACGCCTGGGTTCTCGCCCAGCTGGGGGGGGGGGGGCAGGACACCTGGGTTCTCTCCTGGCGGGGGAGGGGGGCAGGATGCCTGGGTTCTCGCCCGGCTTTGGGTGGGGGGCAGGACACCTGGGTTCTCGCCCAGCTTGGGCGGGGGGGGGCAGGATACCTGGGTTCTCTCCTGGCAGGGGAGGGGGGCAGGATGCCTGGGTTCTCGCCCGGCTGGGGCAGGCAGGGGGACTGGTGGGGACTGGGAGCCAGGACTCCTGGGTTGGCCCATCCCCAGGGAGGAAATTAATTCCTTCCCATCCAGCAAGTCCAAGCCAGTGGGGAAACTGAGTCATGGATTGCGCCCAGCACTATTACAGAAGTTACTGGGGAGGTCATGCTGGGGAGGGTCTCTCACCCCCCTTTTCTGCCCCCCCCCAGGGCGTGAACTGGTTTAACTGGAAAGGCTTTGAGTTCTCCATCCCCTTCACCGAGATGAAGCTGCGGCCGCGGCGGGGCTGAGGGGGACAGACGGATGGACGCACGTGAGGGAGAGTGAGCGAGCGAGAGCGCAGCACTGCCGGACGCCACCAGGGGGAGCCAGGGCGTCACGAGGAGACCCCCCCCGAGACCCTCCTTCCCCACAGAGCCCCACAATGCTTAATTCCCTCCATACCCCCCCAGCTCGCCTAGCCCCTCCCACACACCCACAGTACAGCAGGCCCAGGCTGAAGGGAGCACCCCAATCCAGCTGGGGGGGCAGGTGGAACCCAGGAATCCTGACCCCCAGCTCCTCTGGGGCTCTGGGGAAGCAGGGGAGCAAGCAGTGACCCCACCCCCGGTGGCGCGACGGAGATGGATGGACCCAAAGCACCTTTATTCTGATTGAAACAGCCTGGATGGGCAAGGACATTGTGGGGCAGAGTTAAGGGGGTTTGCCGGGAAATCTGGGGAGGGCAGAGTAAAGGGGGTTTGCCGGGGGCTGTACAGAGTCTATTGAGCGATATAGTTTATATATTAAAAAACAGCTGAAAAATGTTACAAAAAAATCTCCGGCGAGTGAAAAACTGTTGGGGCAGGGGATAGGTGTGGGGTGGGGGAGGACGGGGGGCAGGGGATAGCTGTGGGGTGGGGATAGGTGTGAGGCGGGGGAGGACGGAGGTGAGGATAGGTGTGGGATGGGGATAGGTGTAGGGTGGGGGAGGACGGGGCTCGGGATAGGTGTGGGGTGGGGATAGGTGTGGGGTGGGGGAGGATGGGGCAGGGGATAGGTGTGGGGTGGGGATAGATGTGGAGCGGGGGAGGATGGGGCAGGGGATAGGTGTGGGTGGGGATAGATGTGGGGCGGGGAGGATGGGGCAGGGGATAGGTGGGGGGGTGGGGATAGGTGTAGGGTGGGGGAGGACGGGGCGAGGGATAGATGTGGGGTGGGGGAGGATGGGGGTGGGGATCGGTGTAGGGCGAGGGAGGATGGGGCAGGGGATAGGTGTGGGGTGGGGATAGGTGTAGGGTGGGGGAGGACGGGGTGAGGGATAGGTGTGGGGTGGGGGAGGACAGGGTGAGGGATAGGTGTGGGGTGAGGGAGGATGGGGCAGGGGATAGGTGTGGGGTGGGGGAGGACAGGGGCAGGGGATTGGTGTGGGGTGGGGATAGGTGTGGGGCAGGGGAGGACAGGGGCAGGGGATAGGTGTGGGGTGTGGGACGAGGGAGGACAGGGGCAGGGGATAGGTGTGGGGTGGGGATAGGTGTGGGACGAGGGAGGACAGGGGCAGGGGATTGGTGTGGGGTGGGGATAGGTGTAGGGTGGGGGAGAACGGGGCAGGGGACAGGTATGGGGTGGGGATAGATATAGGGTGGGGTAGGACGGGGTTCGGGATAGGTGTGGGATGGGGATAGGCGTGGGGCAGGGGAGGACGGGGCAGGGGATAGGTGTGGGGTGGGGATCGGTGTGGGATGGGGGAGGACGGGGGTCGGGATAGGTGTGAGGTGGGGGAGGACAGGGGCAGGGGATAGGTGTGGGGTGGGGATAGATGTAGGGTTGGGGAGGACGGGGTGGGGATAGGTGTGAGGCGGAGGAGGACGGGGCAGGGGATAGGTGTGGGGTGGGGATAGGTGTAGGGTGGGGGAGGACGGGGATGGGGATAAGTGTGGGGCGGGGGAGGACGGAGCAGGGGATAGGTGTGGGGCGGGGAGGACGGGGGTGGGGATAGGTGTGGGGCGGGGGAGGACGGAGCAGGGGATAGGTGTAGGGTGGGGGAGGACAGGGGTGGGGATAGGTGTGGGGCAGGGGAGGATGGGGCGCTCCCCATGGCCTGGAGGGAGGCAGGAGTGTGTGTGGGGTGGGAACTATGAGGGGGTCCCTGTGGCACAGAGTGGATGGGGGATAATGGAGGTTGGGGGCTCACTGGGGGCCGTGGTGGTTGGTGGGGGGTTCAGGGTGGCCAGAGGGTCACTGGGGGTTGGGGGGGGAGGTCACTGGGCGTTACAGCGTCACTGGGGGTTGGGGGGGAGGTCGCTGGGCATTACAGCGTCACTGGGGGTTGGGGCTGTGGGGGGTGACAGGGTCCCCAGGGTGCAGCCTGGGCCTATGGCACCGCTGGGCCCCCTTCCCCCCCCAGCCTGGGCTGCCTCCCCCAGAACTGGGCCAGTGACCTGCAGCAACCCCCCCCCGGGGGCTGTGATCCCTCAGCCCCACGGGGAACCCCACACCCAGCTTGAGCCGCCCCGGCCAGTCCCCCCAGCCCGGCCTTGCACCCCAGAGCCTGGCCACCCGTCCGCCCCCCTCGCTGTGGGGAGGACGCGCCCCAGCCCCAGCCCCGGCCCCAGAGCCTGGCCACCCGTCCGCCCCCCTCGCTGTAGGGAGGACGCGCCCCAGCCCCGGCCTTGCGCCCCAGAGCCTGGCCACCCGTCCGCCCCCCTCGCTGTGGGGAGGACGCGCCCCAGCCCCGGCCTTGCGCCCCAGAGCCTGGGCACCCGTCCGCCCCCCTCGCTGTGGGGAGGACACGCCCCAGCCCCGGCCTTGCGCCCCAGAGCCTGGCCACCCGTCCGCCCCCCTCGCTGTGGGGAGGACACGCCCCAGCCCCAGCCTTGCACCCCAGAGCCTGGCCACCCGTCCGCCCCCCTCACTGTGGGGAGGACCCGCCCCAGCCCCGGCCTTGCGCCCCACAGCCTGGCCACCTGTCCGCCCCCTCGCCGTGGGGAGAACGCGCCCCAGCCCCAGCCTTGCACCCCAGAGCCTGGCCACCCATCCGCCCCCCTCGCTGTGGGGAGGATGCACCCCAGCCCTGGTGTGATGAACTGGGACTGTTTTAATGTTTGCTCTGAACACTGTGTTGGTGCCTCAGTGTCCCCTAGGCAGTTCTTAAGTATCTAGGTGGTGGGATAAGGTTGCTGCAGAGCAAAGGGCCAGTGAACATAAATGCCTGGCACTCTGTCTCCTAGCAACTGATGGCCTGGGCCCCTCCCCTGCAAAGGTGCCGGCTGAAGGTGTTGGAGACAAAGGGATCAGGTGACCTCCTGGCCCGGGAAAGGGGCTGGAGGGGCAGTTAGTCTGGAGCTGCCTGGGGACAAGGAGTGAAGTGCAGACCTGGGGGTCTGGCTCACTGCCCCCCAGAATGGACCCGGCCGAGGGGTCTGGTTCGCTGTATCTACAAGCTCTGTTTTAGACCCTGTTCCTGTCATTGAATAAACCTCTGTTTTGCTGGCTAAGAGTCACGTCTGACTGCCAAGTGGGGGTGCAGAACCCTGTGGCTTCCCCAGGACCCCGCCTGGGCAGGCTCGCTGTGGGAAGTGCACGGAGGGGCAGAGGATGCTGAATGCTCCAAGGAGAGACCCAGGAGGTGAAGCCGTGTGAGCTTCTTGCCCTGAACAAGTCTGCTCCGAGGGAGAGGAGGCTCCCCAAAGTCCTGCCTGGCTTTGTGGGGAGCAGTTCCAGAGCATGGCCCGGGGACTCCGTGACACCTGGTTCGGAGCCGAGATCCCCAGCAAACCCCCTGCTTGAGGGACAGGAGGAAGCAGGTTTATTAACACGGAGCAGCCCCGGCGTGTGGGGCTTGGGCAGCCGTCGAGGACTTGCAAATCCGGCTGCCTGGGGGTGGGTCAGCGCCGGTCCCAGTCACCCCCCCAGCGCTGCCCACGCTGGGCCAGGCCAGGGGCTCAGCAGCTCACGGGCGCTGGGTGCGACGTGCCGGAGACGGGGGCACAGGGCCCTGCTTTGTGGGACAGGCTGTCCCAGGAGGCTCCGCAGGGCTCCCAGGGGTGGGGGGGTTATGGGGGTGCCAGGGGCAGGAAGCAGACATGGAAGGGGGGCTATGGGGTCACAGGGGGCTCAGGGGACCCCCAGGGCAGGAAGCGGACACAGAAGGGGGGGCTATGGGGTCACGGGGGGCTCAGGGGACCCCTGGGGCAGGAAGCAGAAGTGGAAGGGGGGCTAGGGGGTTCAGGGACCCCAGGGCAGGAAGTGGATGTGGAAGGGGGGGTCTATGGGGTCATGGGGAGCTCGGGGACCCCCAGGGCAGAAAGTGGATGTGGAAGGGGGAGATATGAGGTCACGGGGGGCTTGAGGACCCCCAGCGCAGGAAGTGGATGTGGAAGGGGGGGCTCAGGGGACCCCCAAGGCAGGAAGGGGGAGCTATGGGGTCACGAGGGGCTCAGGGGACCCCCAGGGCAGGAAGCGGACACAGAAGGGGGGGCTATGGGGTCACGGGGGGCTCAGGGGCGCCCCCGGGGCAGGAAGCGGACACAGAACTGGGGGGCTATGGGGTCACGGGGGGCTCAGGGGACCCCCCAGGGCAGGAAGTGGACACAGAAGGGGGGGGCTATGGGGTCACGGGGGGCTCGGGGGCCCCCCGGGGCAGGAAGCAGACGCGGAACGGGGGGCACCGCACCACAGTGCCGAACACGCCCCGCAGGGCCGGGAGGGCGCCGGGAGCAGGCGGCTCCAGCCGGAACTCGCGCAGGACGTGCCCGAGGAAGACGAAGATCTCGGCCCGGGCCAGGGTCTCCCCCAGGCAGGCCCGGGCCCCACAGCTGAAGGGCAGCAGGTTGCGCTGGGCCAGCCGGGGGTCGTCCGCCTCCAGGAACCGCTCTGCGGGATTGGAGAGGTGTCAGCCGGGACCCAGGCGTCTGGGCAGGAGCCCCCACCCCATGACAGAGTCAGAGACCCAGGTTGTGGGGGGAGGTCAGCCCCCAGCCCCCCATGAGAACCGGGGACACAGGCGTCCAGGAGAGGGTATCAGCCCCCAGACCCCCATGAGAACCGGGGACCCAGGCGTCCAGGAGGTGGGGTATCAGCCCCCAGCACCTCATGAGAACCGGGGACACAGGCGTCCGGGGGGGGGTATCAGCCCCCAGCCCCCCATGAGAACCGGGGACCCAGGCGTCCAGGAGGGGGTATCAGCCCCCAGACCCCCATGAGAACCGGGGACCCAAGTGTCCAGGAGGAGGGGTATCAGCCCCCAGCCCACCATAAGAACCGGGAACCCAGGCATCCAGGAGGGGGGTATCAGCCCCCATCCCCCATGAGAACCGGGGACCCAAGTGTCCAGGAGGGGGGTATCAGCCCCCAGCCCCCCATGAGAACCAGGGACCAAGGCGTCCAGGAGGTGGGGTATCAGCCCCCCCCGAGAACCGGGGACCCAGGCGTCCAGGAGGGGGTATCAGCCCCCAGACCCCCATGAGAACCGGGGACCCAGGCGTCCAGGAGGGGGTATCAGCCCCCAGCCCCCCATGAGAACCGGGGACCCAGGCATCCAGGACAGGGGGTATCAGCCCCCAGCACCTCATGAGAACCGGGGACACAGGCGTCCGGGGGGGGGTATCAGCCCCCAGCCCCCCACGAGAACCGGGAACCCAGGCATCCAGGAGGGGGGTATCAGCCCCCAGCCCCCATGAGAACCGGGGACCCAAGTGTCCAGGAGGGGGGTATCAGCCCCCAGCCCCCCATGAGAACCGGGGACCCAGGCATCCAGGAGGTGGGGTATCAGCCCCCCCCGAGAACCGGGGACCCAGGCATCCAGGAGCGGGTATCAGCCCCCAGCCCCCCATGAGAACCGGGGACCCAGGCGTCCAGGACAGGGGGTATCAGCCCCCAGCACCTCATGAGAACCGGGGACACAGGCGTCCGGGGGGGGGTATCAGCCCCCAGCCCCCCATGAGAACCGGGGACCCAGGCGTCCAGGAGGTGGGGTATCAGCCCCCAGCACCTCATGAGAACCGGGGACACAGGCGTCCGGGGGGGGGGTATCAGCCCCCAGCCCTCCATGAGAACCGGGGACCCAGGCGTCCAGGAGGGGGTATCAGCCCCCAGACCCCCATGAGAACCGGGGACCCAAGTGTCCAGGAGGAGGGGTATCAGCCCCCAGCCCACCATAAGAACCGGGAACCCAGGCATCCAGGAGGGGGGTATCAGCCCCTAGCCCCCATGAGAACCGGGGACCCAAGTGTCCAGGAGGGGGGTATCAGCCCCCAGCCCCCCATGAGAACCGGGGACCCAGGCGTCCAGGAGGTGGGGTATCAGCCCCCCCCCGAGAACCGGGGACCCAGGCATCCAGGAGGGGGTATCAGCCCCCAGACCCCCATGAGAACCGGGGACCCAGGCGTCCAGGAGGGGGTATCAGCCCCCAGCCCCCCATGAGAACCGGGGACCCAGGCATCCAGGACAGGGGGTATCAGCCCCCAGCACCTCATGAGAACCGGGGACACAGGCGTCCGGGGGGGGGTATCAGCCGCCAGCCCCCCACGAGAACCGGGAACCCAGGCATCCAGGAGGGGGTATCAGCCCCCAGCCCCCCATGAGAAGCGGGGACCCAGGCATCCGGGGAGGCTCAGCCCAGCCCCATGGCGGGGGAGGGCCCGGGGGCAGTACCTGGCCTGAACTCCAGGGGGCGGTGCCAGGTGCCCGCGTCGTGGTGGGCGGCGAAGAGGTTGGGGATCACGGTGGTTCCCTTGGGGATGGCGAAGCCCAAGAGGCTGCAGAGACAGAGGGGGGGGGGTCAGACCCGGGAGGGGCGGGTGCCTGGTGTCCCGAATGGTGCTGTGGGGCAGGGTGGGGGGAGGGATACCTGGTGTCCCACGTGGTGCTATGGGGCAGGCTGTGGGGCAGGGGAGGGGTACCTGGAGTCCCGCATGGTGCTATGGGGCAGGCCGTGGGGCAGGGTGGGGGAGGAGTACCTGGTGTCTCGCGTGGTGCTGGGCGAGGGGCGGGGCGAGGGAGGGGTACCTGGTGTCCCGCGTGATGCTGTGGGGCAGGGCGGGGGAGGGGTACCTGGTGTCCCGCGTGGTGCTGTGGGGCAGGGCGAGGGGCAGGGCGGGGGGGGAGTACCTGGTGTCCCGCGTGGTGCTGTGGGAGGGGCGGGGCGAGGGAGGGATACCTGGTGTCCCGCATGGTGCTGGGCGAGGGGTGGGGCGAGGGATGGGGGCCGTGGGGCAGGGCAGGGGAGGGGTACCTGGTGTCCCACATGGTGCTGTGGGGCAGGGCGAGGGGCAGGGCAAGGGATGGGGGCCGTGGGGCAGGGCAGGGGAGCGGTACCTGGTGTCCTGCGTGGTGCTGTGGGGCAGGCCGTGGGGCAGGGTGGGGGAGGGGTACCTGGTGTCTCGCGTGGTGCTGAGGGGCAGGCCGTGGGGCAGGGCGGGGGAGGGGTACCTGGTGTCTTGCGTGGTGCTGTGGGGCAGGGCGAGGGGCAGGGCGGGGGAGGGGTACCTGGTGTCCCGCGTGGTGCTGTGGGGCAGGGCGAGGGGCGCCACGGGGCGCAGACGCAGCGTCTCGGAGATGGTGGCGCTGAGCAGGGGCAGCCGCTCCCGGTCCCCATAGCTGGGGGGGGCGCTCGGGGCCCAGCACCCGGTGCAGCTCTGCGTGGATCCCGTCCTGGACCTGTGGGGGGACCCTATGGACACTGACCCCCATGGAGACTGATGCCCCCCCTCCCGTTCCTTACCAGGGATTGCCCAGTGCTTTATGGGGGGCAGGATCATCCTGCCTGCTGTACAAGTGGGGAAACTGAGGCAAGGAGAGACGGGACTTGACCAAGGTCACCCACAGAGACACCCCCCGAACTCTTCCCAAGACACCAGCCCCCCAGCAACTGAGTGCCCTCACCCACCCCCCAACGGGCAGCGCAGTGATGGGGCAGGAGGCAATCGGAGCGGGTGGTGGGGTGGTTGGGGGGCACAGGGGAGGTTCGGGGGTACAGGGGAGGTTTAGGGCTCACCTGGGGGTGGTGCAGCAGGAAGGCCACTGCCCAGGTGAGCAGGGCGCCGTGGGGAGGTTTGGGGGTACAGGGGGTTTGGGGGTTCGGGGCTCACCTGGGGGTGGTGCAGCAGGAAGGCCACGGCCCAGGTGAGCAGGGCGCCGTGGGGAGGTTTGGGGGTACAGGGGGTTTGGGGATCACCTGGGGGTGGGGCAGCAGGAAGGCCTTGGCCCAGGTGAGCAGGGCAGCTGTGGGGAGGTTTGGGGAGTTTTGGGGGCACAGGGGAGGTTTGGGGGTTCAGGGCTCACCTGGGGGTGGTGCAGCAGGAAGGCCACGGCCCAGGTGAGCAGGGCGGCTGTGGGGAGGTTTGGGGGCACAGGGGGTTTGGGGGCACAGGGCAGGTTTGGGGGTACAGTGAGGTTTGGGGGTTCGGGGCTCACCTGGGGGTGGTGCAGCAGGAAGACCACGGCCCAGGTGAGCAGGGCGCCTTGGGGAGGTTTGGGGGTACAGGGGGTTTGGGGCTCACCTGGGGGTGGGGCAGCAGGAAGGCCACGGCCCAGGTGAGCAGGGCGCCTTGGGGAGGTTTGGGGGTACAGGGGGTTTGGGGCTCACCTGGGGGTGGGGCAGCAGGAAGGCCTTGGCCCAGGTGAGCAGGGCGGCTGTGGGGAGGTTTGGGGGCACAGGGGAGGTTTGGGGGTTCAGGGCTCACCTGGGGGTGGTGCAGCAGGAAGGCCACGGCCCAGGTGAGCAGGGCAGCTGTGGGGAGGTTTGGGGGCACAGGGGAGGTTTGGGGGTTCAGGGCTCACCTGGGGGTGGTGCAGCAGGAAGGCCACGGCCCAGGTGAGCAGGGCGGCCGTGGTTTCGGTGCCCCCGATGAAGAGGTCCACGAGCGCCATGTGAACGTGCTCCGGGGTGAGGCCCCCCTCGGCCGCGGGGGTCCCCCCCCAGCCCCCCGCCGCTCCCCCAGCAGCTGCAGCATGTGATCCACCATGTCCCGGGCACACTCGGGGCGCAGCGATTCCTGGGGGGATGTGGGGGTGAAGGGAGGTAATGGGGACCCCCCAAACCCCCCACCGGGGACCCTCCACCCCACCAAGGTCCCCAAACCCTGCACCAGGGACCCTCCACCCACGCCCCAGAGACCCCCAATCCCTGCACCGGGGACCCTCCACCTGTGCCCCAGAGACCCCCAAACCCCGCACCGGGGACCCTCCACCTGTGTCCCAGAGACCCCCAAACCCCGCACTGGGGACCCTCCACCCATGCCCCAGAGACCCCCAAACCCCACACCAGGGACCCTCCACCCGCACCCGAGGCCCCCAAACCCCGCACCGGGGACCCTCCACCACTGCCCCACAGACCCCCAAACCCCACACCGGGGACCCTCCACCCGCACCCGAGGCCCCCAAACCCCGCACCAGGGACCCTCCATCCCCGCCCCAGAGACCCCCAAACCCCACCCCAGAGCACCACCACCCTGTACCCCCCAGAGACCCCATAACCCCCTCCCCAGGGATGCTCCCCCCCGCCCTAGAGACCCCCAAACTGAACACCGGGGACCCTCCACTCCCACCTGAGTACCCCTGCCCCAGAGACCCCCAAACCCTGCACTGGGGACCCTCCACCCACGCCCCAGAGACCCCCAAACCCTGCACCGGGGATCCTGCACCCCTGCCCCAGAGACCCCCAAACCCCACCGCAGAGCACCACCACCCTGTACCCCCCCAGAGACCCCCCAACCCCCTCACTGGGGACGCTCCCTCCCACCCCAGAGACTCCCAAACCGAACACAGGGGAGCCTGCACTCCCACCCGATCACCCCCACCATGTACGCCTGCCCCAGAGACCCCCAAACCCCACACCGGGGACCCTCCATTCCCACCTGAGACCCCCAAACCCCGACTCCCAAACCCTTCACCAGGGACCCTAACTCCGCACACTTCAGAGACCCCCACCCCGTACCCTGCCCCCGGGACACCCCTCAACGGGGAGAACCCCCAGCCCCGCCCAGCGGCCCCCTACCCGGGGAGCCCCCCCGCCCCCAGCCCCCACCTGGTGCTGCTGGATCTGGGCCCGGACGAAGGCGTCTCGGAACCGAACCTGCTGCAGGAGCCGCCGCAGGGCCCCACTGGGGAACACCTGGGGGGACCCCGAGAGTGAGACTGGGGGGACCCCTGCTGGCCCCCACAGCGACACTGCCGCCCCGCCCCACAGCGCCACTGCCCCCCGCTGCCCCCACAACGACGCCCCCCTCCCCGCCTTGCCCCACAGCGCCACTGCCCCCTGCTTCCCCCCACAGCGACACCCCCTCCTCGCCCCACAGCGCCCCCTGCAGCTCTCCCGCCCCCGGCTGGCCCCCACAGCGACACCCCCTCCCTGCCCCGCCCCACAGCTCTCCCGCCCCCTGCTGGCCCCCACAGCGACACCCCCTCCCTGCCCCACAGCTCCCCCGCCTGTTGCTGCCCTCCACAGTGAGACGGCCTCCCTGCCCCACAGCGCCCCGACCCCTGCTGCCCCCACAGCAATGCCCCGTCCGCGCCCCACAGCTCCCCTGCCCCTTGCTGGCCCCCACAGCGATGCCCCCTCCCTGCCCCACCCCCGGCCCACAGCACCCCCTGCAGCTCCCCCACCCCCTGCTGCCCCCAACAGCGACACCCCCTCCCTGCCCCGCCCCACAGCTCCCCCGCTCCCTGCTGCCCCCCCACAGCGACACCCCCTCCCCACCTCACAGCGCCCCCTGCAGCTCCCCCGCCCCCTTCAAAGCCCCACAGCGACACCCCCTCCCCTCCCCACCTCCGCCCCACAGCTCCCCCTGCAGCTCCCCGACCCCTGCTGCACCCCACAGCAACACCCCCCTCCCCGCCCCCCCCAGTGCCCCTTGCTGCCCCCTCACCCGGAGCAGGGGCAGCGCGTCCAGCGCCCGCACGGCGCCCCGGCCCCACAGCTCCACCAGCTCCGTGATACAGGCCTGGATGTCCCGGGTGGCGGCGGCGTCCGGCATCTGGGGAGAGGGAGCGGGATGGAGCCGGGGTCCCCTAGGGTCGCTCCCCGTCCCCCCCAGGGTCCCCTAGGGGTGAGTCCCTGCCCTCCCCGCCCGGATGCCTGGGTCCCCTCGGGGCGCTCCCCGCCAGCCCCTCGAACGCCGGGGTCCCCTAGGAGTGAGTCCCTGCCACCCCCCGCCCAGACGCCGGGGACCCCTCAGGGCGCTCCCCACCCCCCCTGTCCCCTTGGGGTCCCCTAGGGGGTGAGTCCCTGCCATCCCCATCTGGACGCCGGGGTCCCCTTGGGGCGCTCCCTGCTCCCCCACCCAGATGCCTGGGTCCCCTCGGGGCGCTCCCCGCCCCCCCGTCCCCTTGGGGTCCCCTAGGGGTGAGTCCCTGCCCTCCCCGCCCGGACGCCTGGGTCTCCTCTGGGAGCTCCCTGCCCGCCCCTCGGACGCCGGGGTCCCCTAGGTGTGAGTCCCTGCCACCCCCCCCCGGAGGCCGGGGTCCCCTGCATCGCCCCCCCCGCGCTCACCATGGGGCCGAAGGCCAGGGCGCAGATGGTGCGACACGTCTGCAGCGAGAAGTCCTGGGCCACGTCCACAGCAGCCCCCCCATAGCTACGGAAAACCTGGGGGGCAGAGACCGGTCAAGGGGGGCAGTGCCCCGGGCCCGTGACCTCCCCCGCCAAGGTGGGTCCCCGGGGGAGGGCCGGGCAGATCCGGGTTCCCGGGGGAAGTTAGATGTTGGGAGGGGTCCCTGTTGGGGGGTTCCCCAGGGTGAAGGGCCCTATGGGGTGTGGGAGTTCCCCGGGGTTAGGGGGTCCCCGGGGGCGAAGGGCGGTTCCTGGGATGAAGCAGGTCCCTATGGGGGTGGTATTTCCCTGCGGTTAGGGGGTTGCTAGGGGGGTTCCCGGAGGTGAAGGCAGGTTCCTGGGGCATTCCTGGGAAGAAGGGGGTCCCTATGGGGTGTGGGAGTTCCCTGGGGGGTCCCCGGGGGCGAAAGGGGGGTTCCTGGGGGGGAATCCCGGGGGTCCTAGGATGAAGCGAGTCTCTATCCAGGGTGGTATTTCCCTGCGCTTAGCGGGTCCCTGGGGGGTCGAAGCGAAGCCCTCACCTGGCAGAGTGCAGCCGCCTGGGCCCCCAGAACCGGGTCCAGCTGCAGGCGCTGGGCGCGGGCCAGGGCCGAGTGAGCCGCTTTGCGCTGCAGCCGCCAGCTGGGGGTGAAGTCGCCCAGGGACAGATCGTGGCCCCCCAGGGAGATGAGATCCGCTGCGGGGGGAGAGGGGAGGGGAGGGTTAGTGACCAGGCGGGGAAAGACCCCTCACCCCCACCCAAGCCTCCGAGATCTGCCCCTTTCCCGTTCCAGCGTTAACTCTGGACCCTACTGATGGCAGAGCTCAGGGGAGTCTGAGCTCAGAGAACTGGAGGAGGGGCTGACCCCCCCAATACCTTCATGAACAGCCCCCCAAAACCCTCTGGCAACACATCCCCCACCTGCCCACAGCCCCCTCAAACCAGCCCCAACCCCCCATCTCAGCCCCCAGCCCCCCATTACCGACAAAGCTGGGGGGGCGCCCGGCGAAATCGGACCATTTCTGGGTCAGCGCCTGGCGGATGGACTCCACGCTGTTCAGCACCACCACGTCTGGGGGCACACGCGGGGGGGTTAATGGGGGGACCCAGGCGGGGAGGGGGGAAGGGGACCTGGTGGGGGAGGGGCCAGGCACAGGGGGGAAGGAAGGGGACCCCGGGGGTCCGGCAGGGGGGTCCCAGCCCCGCTCACCCTTGGCCCCGAAGCGGAGCCGGTAGACGGGCCCATAGTGCTGGGCGAGCTCCAGCAGGTGCAGGGGCAGCTCCGGGTGCAGCATGTGGGGCAGCCCCCCCACCAGGGGCAGGGCCCAGGGGCCGGGCAGGGCATTCAAGCCGCCCCCCCCGCGAGCCCCCCGCCCGCCCCCCAGCACGGCCAGAGCCAGCAGCACCAGCAGCAGGAGCAGGGCGGCTGTCAGCATCGCTGGGGCGTGGGGGGCGCCGGCGGGATATAAAGCCCCCGAGTCCTTCGTCACGGGGCCTTGGACAGACAGACGTGACGCAGGGTGCCCCTCACTCCTGACCTGCAGCCCCCTGCTCCGCCGGTGCCCCCCGCTGCTCCGCCGGTGCCCCTCACTCCTGACCCGCAGCCCCCTGCTCCGCCAGTGCCCCTCACCCCCGACCCACAGCTCCCCCCCCAGCTCCACCAGTGCCCCTCACTCCCGATCTGCAGCCCCCTGCTCCGCCGGTGCCCCTCACTCCTGACCCACAGCCCCCCCCCCAGCGCCACCAGTGCCCCTCACTCCCGACCTGCAGCCCCCCCCAGCACCACCAGTGCCCCTCACTCCCAACCCGCAGGCTCCCACTAGTCCAGCCTTGGGGCTCAGAGTGACTTCTGGGTAATTATTTTGGTTTCATTAACCTGAGGTCAGAGCCCTGCAGTGGGTCCAGGGGGGTCCCTGGCACTTTGCTGCAGGGGGCATTGGATGGGCAGAAGCCAGCCTCTGGGAATCTCTCGCTGGTTTGTTGGTGACCGATTGGCACCCGCTTGCCGTGCTCTGCCGTCGGCGCAGCTGGGGTTCGAACTGGAGTCCCAGGGCATTTACGTAGCACGAGCAACACCTGGTTTATTCTGGATCGGCTCACGCCTAGGACCCGCTCCCTGCCACGGCTGGGTGGCAGCTGGGGGCTCGCTGAGGCAGGATCGAAAGGATGAACATGCAAGAAGCAATTTGGGGGGAAGTATTGGGGGGGGCAGGATGGGATTAAACAAACACACACCCCCGGCATGGGGTCCCTCTTCACAGCCCATCAACACCTGTTCAGTGTCACCATTCAGCAGCTCCCTGCCCCACCCCAGAGCCAGCCGCATCCTGGCACCAGGTGAGGGGGATCCGCATAACCAGCCCCCAGCCCCACTCCAGAGCCAGCCACATCCTGGCACCGGGTGAGGGGGATCCGTGTAACCAGCCCCCCAGCCCCACTCCAGAGCCAGCCGCGTCCCGGCACTGGGCGAGGGGGCCCCCCTCAACCACACCCCCAACCCCACCCCAGAGCCAGCCGTGTCCCGGCACCGGGCAAGGGGGCCCCCTGTAACCACACCCCCAACCCCACCCCAGAGGGGTGAGGGGGCCCCATGTAACCTGCCTGGGAAGCCGAGTCCCAGCCTTGAGGCGCTGTCAGCACAAATCATCCCAGCGCGTCACTCCCCACCCTTGACCCTGGGGACCCCTAGTCGCCATGGAAACAGCAGGGGCTCCCATCCATCAGCAGTCACTGGGGGGTGTCACAGACACCCCCCTCCCCTGGGTTTGTGAAAATACTTGTTTAAATTAGGAGATAAATAGGCTCAGAGGCAAAATGGCAGAGAGGTGGGAGAAGACCGGGGGGGGGTGGGGGGTGAGCCAGGATCCCCTCCCCTAGCTGCTTCCCCCTCCCTGAGATGCCTCTCCAGGCCCCCTCCTACCCAGCCCCCCCATGCAACAAAAAAAGGGGAAACCAGTGAGGTGGCTCCCGAGAGCTCAGTCCCTGGCAGCTTGCGAAGGGCGACAAAGGGGGCTCACAAACCGGGGGGCTGGGCAGCAAAGGGGCAGATGAGATTCAGGGTCGATCAAGGGGAAGTGAGGCACGTTGGGAAACGGGCTCCCGGCCGCACAGACAATATGGGGTCTGAACTGGCTGTTCCTGCCCCCGGGAGATCTCGGCGGGTCTGGCCACACCTGCAACTTCCCAGCAGTGCGGTCACGGCGCCAGCGCTGCAGGTTCCCAGCTCGCGAGGGATCAGCTCCCAGTGCCGGAGCCGTGTCTACACTGGCGCTTTGTGGCGCTGGGGCTCTAGCTGCACTGGCGCTTTCATAGAATCATAGAATCAAAAGGTTGGAAGGGACCTCATGAGGTCATCTAGTCCAACCCCCTGCTAAAGGCAGGACCATTTTCCCTAAATAATCCCAGCCAGGGTGCGGTCTAGCCGGACCATAAATAGCTCTAAAGATGGAGATTCTACCACCTCCCTAGGTAACCCATTCCAATACTTCACCACTCTCCTAGTCAGAAAGTTTTTTCTAATATCCAGCCTCGACTTCCGCAACTGCAACTTCAAACCATTGCTCCTTGTTCTGTCCTCCGTCACCACTGAGAACAGCCTAGCTCCCTCCTCCTTGGAGCATCCCTTCAAGTAGTTGAAGGTTGCTATCAAATCCCCCCTTAGTCTTCTCTTCTGCAGGCTAAATAAGCCCAGTTCCTTCAGTCTCTCTTCATAAGTCATGTGCTCTAGTCCTCTAATCATTTTTGTTGCCCTCCGCTGGACTCTCTCCAATTGTTCCACGTCCTTTTTGTAGTGTGGCGCCCAAAACTGGACACAATATTCCAGATGCGGCCTCACCAGTGCCGAATAGAGGGGAATAATCACATCCCTCGATCTGCTGGCAACACTCCTACTAATACAGCCCAGTATGCTATTAGCCTTTTCGGCTCCAAGAGCACACTGTAGGCTCATGTTCAACTTTCCATCTACCTTAACCCCAAGATCCTTCTCTTCAGCACTGCTACTTAGCCAAACAGTCCCCAGCCTGTAGCAGTGCATGGGGTTTTTCTGTCCTAAGAGCAGGACTTTGCACTTGTCCTTGTTGAACTTCATGAGGTTTCTTGTGGCCCACTTCTCCAATTTGTCTAAGTCTCCCTGAATCCTATCCCTGCCCTCCAGCGTGTCCACCACTCCCCCCAACTTGGTGTCATCTGCAAATTTACTTAATGTGCAAGCTATCCCATCATCAAGATCATTAATGAAGACATTGAATGGAACGGGCCCTAAGACAGACCCCTGGGGCACACCACTTGTTACTGGTTGCCAACTAGAGAGTGTGCCATTGATACCTACCCGCTGAGCCCGTTGATTCAACCAGTTTTCTATCCACTTCACAGTCCATTCCTCCAACCCATACTTCCTTAGTTTGCTGATGAGAATGCTGTGGGAAACCGTGTCAAAAGCCTTACTAAAGTCAAGGTATACAACATCAACAGCTTTGCCCCCATCCACAAGTCCAGTCATCTCATCATAGAAAGCAATCAGGTTGGTCAGGCATGATTTACCCTTGGTGAATCCATGCTGACTGCTTCTGATCACCTTGTTTTCCTCTAAGTGTTTCAGGATGGATTCCTTCAGCACCTGCTCCATGATTTTTCCAGGGATTGAGGTGAGACTGATTGGTCTGTAGTTCCCTGGATCCTCTTTTTTCCCTTTCTTAAAGATAGGTACTATATTTGCTTTCTTCCAGTCCTCTGGGACCTCTCCTGTTCGCCATGAATTTTCAAAGATAATGGTCAACGGCTCTGCAATCACATCAGCTAACTCCCTCAGCACCCTCGGATGCAGTTCGTCCGGTCCCATAGACTTGTGCACGTCTAACATCTTTAAGTAGTCCCTAACCTGACCCTCTATCACAGTGGGCTGCTCTCCTCCTCTCCTCTCTGTGTTCCCCAGTGTAGTAGTCTGGGAGTTGATCCTGCCCGTAAAGACTGAAGTGAAGAAGGAATTGAGTACTTCAGCCTTTTCCATATCTTCCACCACTAGGATACCTGCCTCATTGAGTAAGGGACATACACCATCCCTAGTCCTCTTCTTGTTGCTTATATACTTGTAAAACCCCTTCCTATTATCCTTCACATCCCTTGCTAGTTTCAACTCAAATTGCCCTTTGGCCTTTCTGATTCTATCCCTGCAGGTCCGAGCAATAATCTTATATGCCTCCCCAGTCATCTGTCCAAGCTTCCATTTTTTGTAAGCTTCCTTCTTTTGCTTCAGCTCACCACTGAGTTCCCTGCTAAGCCATGCTGGGCACTTTCTACACTTGCTGTTCTTTCTGCACATCGGTATGGTATTTTCCTGTGCTCTGAGCATGGTTTCTTTAAAAAACTCCCAGCTCTCCTGGACACCCATCCCCTTCAGTTCAGCTTCCCAGGGAATCCTGCCCATCATTTCTCTAAGGGAGCTGAAATCCGCTTTTCTGAAATCCAGGGTTTGCGTTCTGCTTCTCTCCTTCCTTCCTTTGACCAGGGTTCTGAACTCTCCATGTCATGATCACTGCTGCCCAGGTTGCCGTTCACCCTTACTTCCCTGATCGACTCTTCCCTGTTTGTGAGCAGGAGGTTGAGAGGCACAAGGCCCCTCGTTGGTTCCCCCAGCATTTGTACCAGGAAGTTGTCCTCAGAGATCTCCAAAAACTCCCTGGATTGCTTGTGCACTGCTGTATTTCTCTCCCAGCAGATATCAGGATAATTGAAATCCCCCATGAGAACCAGGGCCTGTGATCTACAGACTTCTGCTAGTTGTCTGTAACACCTCTTCTTTCTGGTCTGGTGGTCTGTAGCAGACACCCACCATAACATCCCCCTTGTGACATTCCCCTCTAAATTTAACTCAAAGACTTTCAACTGGCTCATTTCCAGTTTCGTAGTGGAGCTCTGAGCATTCATACAGCGGAGCTCTGAGCATTCATGCACTGGCGCTTTGCGGCGCTGGGGCCCTGGCTGCACTGGCGCTTTGCAGCGCTGTGACTCGCTGTGCTCAGAGGGTCACAGAGGGTGTTTTCACCCCCCCCCCGAGCAAGAAAGTCACAGTGCTGGAAAGCGCCAGTGTAGCCAGGGCCGGGGTCACTGCGGAGAGGTCTCTGAAATACCTGCTCACTGAGCCGCGGCAGCCAGAGCAGTGAACAGTGCTGGGAATCGTTAAGGGGCTCGATAAGACAGAAAAGATCCTGTTGCCTCTGTATAAATCCACAGGACACCCACGCCTTGAACACCGCGTGCGGGTGGGGTCGCCCCGTCTCAGACAGGATCTATTGGAATTGGACAAGGTTCAGAAAAGGGAACAGAAATGATCCGGGGTGTGGAACGGCGGCTGTGTGAGGGGAGGTTAATCAGACTGGGACCATTCGCTTGGCAAAGAGCCGGTGAAGGGGGTCTGACTGAGGGCTATAAAATCATGATGGGTGCGGAGAAAGTAAACAGGGAGAGTGAGGAAGTGGACGATTTTTGTTGTGTTTTATATGACTAGCATGTCTGTGCCTCAGTTTCCCTGTGTGCTGCATGTGTAACAAGGTGGTGGGAGAGGGGTGGTTGTTGCAGGGAACCAAGCGTGACCTCACTTGGCAGCTGGGAGCCCCAGACAACACCCTGGAGGATGAAGACCCCAGCGACCGGTGGCCTGGTGAGCCGGAGACCCAGCTCAGGAGTCACAGCTGGTTCTGGCCAGTGGGGGACAATGGGCTGTGGGGAGAGGACCCCGGTGACCTGACCAGCCGGCTCCAGCCAGAGTGGGGCTGAGAGGAGAGGAGACCTGACCCAGGCCACTGTTTCCCTGAAGAGAAGCCAATGGACAGAGGGGCTTGGGGCTGGGGGTATTGGAGGCCTAGCTGGGAAGCAGGGGGGCTCGGGGCTGGAGAGGGGGAGCAGGCTGATACCAGACACCTCTGTGTTCTTGGGGTCCAGGGCGCAGTATCCAGCCTGACTCATGAAAGACCCAGCCCCGCCCCCCCCCCGCCCCCGCTTAAACCAAAACTCATCAGAGAAAAGAACTTGCAGAGAGCAGTGAAGGGCATTGGGGGACACACCGGGACCCCTCCTGACAAGGGAGACAAGATTAAGACACCTGCATTGGCACAGAGAATGGGGAGCAGAGCCTCCCCGAGCCTCCTCTGCACGAGAGATGGGCCAGGGAGACACCGCAACCTGCACAGAACGGGGAGCAGAGCCTCCCCGAGCCTCCTCTGCACGAGAGACGGGCCAGGGAGACACCGCAACCTGCACGGAACGGGGAGCAGAGCCTCCCCGAGCCTCCTCTGCACGAGAGACGGGCCAGGGAGACACCGCAACCTGCACGGAACGGGGAGCAGAGCCTCCCCGAGCCTCCTCTGCACGAGAGACGGGCCAGGGAGACACCGCAACCTGCACAGAACGGGGAACCAAGACCCACACTGAACTCTGGGACCATCATGGAAATCCCTGCTCCAGGTCTGCACACCCCCAGCTCAGCCATTGTCAGCCCAGTTCCAGTCGGGAATCCTTAACTGGCAGCAAATAGCTGCATCGTGAGCTCCCTGGAAGGAGACACCACCCGCAGCCAAGGGTGCTCAGCTCCTTCTGTCTAGGCCAAAGCAACCCCTGGAGTCAGCAGCTTTACCCACAAACAAAGCTATTGTTCTCCCTGCAACAATTGTCTTTTCTCTCCAGAAATCGCTCCTCACCCTGCGGTCACGGTCCAGGACTCCCCACTCCGCCTGCCCCCTGCCCTCAGCATCGCCTGGGAACCCCGAGCAGCCCAGGGAGCGGGGAGACCCCTTCTCTCTCTCTTCATTTCGCCTTCCGCCTCAGGTACTGACCTTTACTACCGCGTCATGTGGGTTTAGCCTCCGTGTGCAGCTCTCACCCGTATTCACTCAATAACGCGTGTGGTTACGCCGGTTGCTTCTCTCTCTGGCTGAACCTTCCTCTGTCGTGTTCAGCTTCCCCCAGTCGACGCTCCTTTCCCCCGGCGAGAGCTCCCCGCAGCGCCCGCAATCCCGGGGGTCTGCTCAGCAAGCAGGCTGCTGCCAGCGCAGTGCTGCGAAGGGGGGACAGGGACCTGCTGAATGTGGGACACAAGGGTAACAGCTGGGAAGTGCTGCTGGGCCCGGTCCAGGGAGCCCAGGGGCAGATACGCAGAGTCAGCTGGGAAGTGCTGCTTCGTCCAGCCCAGGGAGTCCTGGCCATGGAAGGGGTCAGCCTGACGGTGCTGGCTGACCCGGTCCGCTCAGACTTGCTCTGTTAATGAGCCCGCGGGTGGGTGTGGGTTCATCCGGTTCTGGGGCTGGACACACCCAGCCCTGGGGAGCCTGGGTCCTGCAGGATCGCTCCATTGGCAGGGGACTTGCAGAAGGGAGACGTTTGCTCCATATGAACACACACGTGAGACACGCAGCACATTGATGGAATTACAGGATCCCCTTCCCCAGAAAAGTAACCTGAATAAATGAGCCTGTCCCAAAGTAACGGGCAAAACCGGTAACAACACAGACCCCCCTGGCTGCAGGGGGACTGGGAGCTGCTGGGCTGCGGGAGACCAGGCCTGAGCCCTGAGAGTTTCCTGTGCTGGGTTCAACTCCCAATAAACCCTCCTGTGTTACGCTGGGGGAGAGTCACTCTGGGCTAGAGAACGGGGCAGGGGGGCATTATTAGCTCGGGGGGGTGGAGGCCCGGGGGGTCCAGAATGCGTGGACTCCCCGAGGGGCCCACGGCACAGACAGACATGCTGAGGCTCAGAGAGGTGCGGCTCCAGGAGGTGGAGGGCCCTGACCCCGGCAGAGAGTAGCCCCCCGAGAAGGGCTGTTGCACTGAAAGGGGCACCCCCCACGGACCACATGGGGCCACGAGTGGGCACCATCTGTGAGTCCGTGACAGGACATGTTATTTGCTCCTCCTCCTAACACAGGAACTAGGGGTCACCCCATGAAATTAATGGGCACCAAATTTAAAACGAACTGTGAGCACAGTGTGTGCCTCAGTTTCCCCTCGGTGCCGCACATGGCCAGGTGTGGGAGGGGCAGGAGTGACCTCACCCAGCAGCCAGGACCCCTGCAAAGGCCCAGACAGGGTGACCCAGAGGCCCAGCCCCGCTGGGGGCAGGGGGGGGGGCCCAGGTGACCTGTTGCCGGGGCAGAAGAGGGGCTGGCGGGGGAGGGAACATGGGGGCTCGGCTGGAAGGAGGGGGGCAGCCAGACGGGGGTCATGGGGCAGCTGGAGCCCCAGGGGCTGGGGAGGGACCTGCCCAGGCTGGGCCCAGCTGCTCACTCGCCCTCCTGTGACGCTGGCCCAGGGTCCCTGCAGGCCAGTTGGGGGGGGGCTCTGGGGGCCCCTGGCAGAGCCAGGCGCTGCAGGCTCAGAGGTGCAGCCCCAAGAGGTGCTGGGGCCCAGGGTTTAACCCCCAAGAGCGAGCGGCCCCCCACAAGGGGCTGGCACCCCCGAAGGGGGGGTCGTCTCAGGGCCACAGGGAGGGGGGACAGGAATCCAAGACAATTTCAAACCAACTTTATTGACGTGACAGCAGCTGCCCTGTACAACACACACGACGCCCCGGCCCCCCCAGACCCAGGGCCCCTCCCCCTGCTGGGGGGTTAGTGCTAGTCAGAGCCCCCCCACGCCCTCGCTGGGGCTCCGGGGCAGGAGAGAAGTTAATATCCACGGTTAAAACCCTGCGCAGCCCCCCACGCCTGAGCTGGGGGCCCCAGACTCCTGGGGTGTCCTGGCCCCAGGCTCAGACTGGGGGCACCCGAGGGGGGAGCTCAGGGGTATAAAAAGAGCCAGGAAAGGGGGCTCAGAACTGGGGGGTAGAGGGAGGGCTCGAGGCCGGGGCGGACCCAGGGGAGGTTTCCAGGTCTGGACCCTGCTCAGCCCAGCTGGGTTTGGACACCACTGATGCACTGGGGGGGGTCACAGGGAGGGTCCAGCCCCACTTAGACCAGGCCAGGGGGGCCATGCTGGGGGCCCAGGGAGACTCAGGCCCCCCTCAGCCCAGGCCGGGGGGGGCATGCTGGGGGGGGGTCACAGGGAGGGTCTTGCCCCCCTCAGCCCAGGCCCTGGGGCTGCACCATGGGGGTCGCAGGGGGGTCCAGACCCCTCAGCCCAGGCCCTAGGGGCTGCACCAGGGGGGCCGCGGGGGGGTCCAGGCCCTGGGGGTGCGCTGGGGGGGGGTCCAGGCTCCTCAGCCCAGGGCCTGGGGGCTGCGCTGGGGGGGTCATGGGGGGGTCCAGGCCCCTCAGCCCAGGCCCTAGGGGCTGCACCAGGGGGGCCGTGGGGGGGTCCAGGCCCCTCAGCCCAGGCCCTGGGGGCTGCACCAGGGGGGCCGTGGGGGGGTCCAGGCCCCTCAGCCCAGGCCCTGGGGGCTGCACCAGGGGGGCCGCGGGGGGGTCCAGGCCCTGGGGGCTGTTCCGGGGGGCCGCGGGGGGGGTCCCGGCCCCTCAGCCCAGGCCCTCCTGGATGCCGCGGATGCGCCGCGCCAGCTGGATGTCCTTGGGGAAGAGGGTGACGCGCTTGGCGTGGATGGAGCAGAGATACGAGTCCTCCAGCAGCCGCACCAGGAACGCCTCCGCCGCCTGGGGGGGGTCGGGGGGGGTCAGGGGGAGTCCCAACAGCCCCCAAACCATCCCCCCCACAGCCCCTCAGACCATCCCCTGCCCCCAGCCCCCTCGAGGGAGCCCCAACAGCCCCCAAACCATCCCCCCCACAGCCCCTCAGACCGTCCCCTGCCCCCAGCCCCCCCAGGGAGCCCCAACAGCCCCCAAACCATCCCCCCCACAGCCCTCAGACCGTCCCCTGCCCCCAGCCCCCCCAGGGAGCCCCAACAGCCCCCAAACCATCCCCCCCACAGCCCCTCAGACCATCCCCTGCCCCCAACCCCCTCGAGGGAGCCCCGACAGCCCCCAAACCTTCCCCCCCGACAGCCCCTCAGACCGTCCCCTGCCCCCAGCCCTCTCGAGGGAGCCCCGACAGCCCCCAAACCTTCCCCCCCGACAGCCCCTCAGACCGTCCCCTCCCCCCAGCCCCCTCGAGGGAGCCCCAACAGCCCCCAAACCTCCCCCCCGACAGCCCCTCAGACCGTCCCCTGCCCCCAGCCCCCTCGAGGGAGCCCCGACAGCCCCCAAACCTTCCCCCCAGCCCCCTTGAGGGAGCCCCAACAGCCCCCAAACCATCCCCCCCACAGCCCCTCAGACCGTCCCCTGCCCCCAACCCCCTCGAGGGAGCCCCAACAGCCCCCAAACCATCCCCCCCACAGCCCCTCAGACCGTCCCCTGCCCCCAACCCCCTCGAGGGAGCCCCGACAGCCCCCAAACCTTCCACCCCGACAGCCCCTCAGACCGTCCCCTGCCCCCAGCCCCCTCGAGGGAGCCCCGACAGCCCCCAAACCTTCCCCCCAGCCCCCTCGAGGGAGCCCCGACAGCCCCCAAACCATCCCCCCCAACAGCCCCTCAGACCGTCCCCTCCCCCCAACCCCCTCGAGGGAGCCCCGACAGCCCCCAAACCATCCCCCCCGACAGCCCCTCAGACAGTCCCCTCCCCCCAGCCCCCTCGAGGGAGCCCCGACAGCCCCCAAACCTTCCCCCCCGACAGCCCCTCAGACCGTCCCCTGCCCCCAGCCCCCTCGAGGGAGCCCCGACAGCCCCCAAACCTTCCCCCCAGCCCCCTCGAGGGAGCCCTGACAGCCCCCAAACCATCCCCCCCGACAGCCCCTCAGACCATCCCCTCCCCCCAGCCCCCTTGAGGGAGCCCTGACAGCCCCCAAACCTTCCCCCCCGACAGCCCCTCAGACCGTCCCCTCCCCCCAGCCCCCTCGAGGGAGCCCCGACAGCCCCCAAACCATCCCCCCCGACAGCCCCTCAGACAGTCCCCTGCCCCCAGCCCCCTCGAGGGAGCCCCGACAGCCCCCAGACCTTCCCCCCAGCCCCCTCGAGGGAGCCCTGACAGCCCCCAAACCATCCCCCCCGACAGCCCCTCAGACCATCCCCTCCCCCCAGCCCCCTTGAGGGAGCCCTGACAGCCCCCAAACCATGCCCCCCGACAGTCCCCCAAACCATCCCCTCCCCCCAGCCCCCTCGAGGGAGCCCCAACAGCCCCCAAACCATCCCCCCCGGCAGGCCCCCAAACCATCCCCTCCCCCCAGCCCCCTCGAGGGAGCCCCAACAGCCCCCAAACCATCCCCCCCGGCAGGCCCCCAAACCATCCCCTCCCCCCAGCCCCCTCGAGGGAGCCCCAACAGCCCCCCAAACCATCCCCCCCGGCAGGCCCCCAAACCATCCCCTCCCTCCAGCCCCTTCGAGGGAGCCCCAACAGCCCCCCAAACCATCCCCCCCAGCAGGCCCCCAAACCATCCCCGCCCCCCAGCCCCCTCGAGGGAGCCCCGACAGCTCCCTGAACCGTCCCCTCCCCCCAGGGAGCCCCCACAGCTCCCCGAACTGTCCCCTCCCCCACAGCCCCAAGCATGCCTCCCCCAGGACTCTCACCCCCTCCACCCCAGGGACCCTCCGTCTCCAGCCCCCCCGCCGCCCCTCACCTCCTGCAGGGCCAGCAGCGCCATGGCCTGCCAGCGGTAATCCACACCCCGCGTGTACATCAGGCAGATCTCCCGCACCTGGGCAGAGGGCAGCGGGTGAGACGGGGCTGGCGCAGCCGGGGGGCACGTGGCTGGGCCCATGGGGCAAACCAGGCGGTGGGAAGGTTACTGGGCTGGATGGGTCCATGGGGCAAACTGGGGATGGGGGAGGTTGCGGGGCCCATGGGGCAGACTGGGGAGTTACTGGGCCGGTGGGATCCGTGGGGCAAAGCGGGGATGGGGGAAGTTGTGGGGCCCATGGGGCAGACTGGGGGGGAGGGGAGGGGGGAGTTACTGGGCCGATGGGACCCATGGGGCAGACTGGGGATGGGGGAGGTTGCGGGGCCCATGGGGCAGACTGGGGGGGAGGGGGGAGTTACTGGGCCGGTGGGATCCGTGGGGCAGACCGGGGATGGGGGAAGTTGCGGGCCCCATGAGGCAGACCAGGGGTAGAGGGGGGAGTTATTGGGCTGGTGGGACCCATGGGGCAGACCGGGGATAGGGGAGGTTGCAGGGCCCATGGGGCAGACCGTGGGTAGAGGGGGGAGTTACTGGGCCGGTGGAATCCGTGGGGCAGACCGGGGATGGAGGAGGTTGCGGGGCCCATGGGGGAGACCGGGGGGACTTACTGGGCTGGTGGGATCCGTGGGGCAGTCTGGGGATGGAGGAGGTTGTGGGGCCCATGGGGCAGTCTGGGGATGGAGGAGGTTGTGGGGCCCATGGGGCAGACCGGGGGGAAAGGGGGGAGTTACTGGGCTGGTGGGATCTGTGGGGCAGACCGGGCCGTTCTGAGTGTGCTATCACACCTCCCGGACAGGGTGGGGGCGAGGTAGTTCCCCCCCCGGGCCCAGCCGCAGAGACCTGGGGCCGCGCAGAGCCGGGAACCGCAGCCCGGGCGCTACGGGGACACCCGGGCGCTACGGGGACCGAGGCTCGTCTGTCAGTGGGGCTCCGAGTCTCACAGACTCACAGACTTTAAGGTCTGAAGGAACCAATATGATCATCTAGTCTGACCCCCTGCACAAAGCAGGCCACAGAATCTCACCCACCCACTCCTGTAACAAACCCCTGACCTATGGCTGAGCTACTGAAGTCCTCAAATCGTGGTTTGAAGACCTCAAGCTGCAGAGAATCCACCAGCAAGTGACCCATGCCCCACGCTGCAGAGGAAGGTGAAAAACCTCCAGGGCCTCTGCCAATTGCCTCTGGAGGAAAATTCCTTCCTGACCTCAAATATGGCGATCAGCTAAACCCTGAGCATGTGGGCAAGACTCACAAGCCAGCACTCAGGAAAGAATTCTCTGCAGTAACTCAGATCCCACCCCATCTAACATCCCATCCCAGACCACTGGGCATACTTACTGCTGATAACCAAAGATCAGTTAATTGCCAAAATTAGGCTACTCCATCATACCATCCCCTGCATAAACTTATCAAGCTTAGTCTTGAAGCCAGATATGTCTTTTGCCTCCACTACTCCCCTTGGAAGGCTGTTCCAGAACTTCACTCCTCTAATGGTTAGAAACCTTCGTCTAATTTCAAGTCTAAACTTCCTAGTGTCCAGTTTGTACCCATTTGTCCCTGTGTCTACATTGGTACTAAGCTTAAATAATTCCTCTCCCTCCCTAATATTAATCCCCCTGATATATTTATATAGAGCAAGCATATCCCCCCGCAGCCTTCTTTTGGCCAGGCTAAACAAGCCAAGCTCTTTGAGTCTCCTTTCATAAGGCAGGTTTTCCATTTCTCGGATCATCCTAGTAGCCCGTCTCTGAACCTGTTCCAGTTTGAATTCATCCTTCTTAACCATGGGAGACCAGAACTGCACACAGTATTCCAAGTGAGGTCTCACCAGCGCCTTATATAACGGTACTAACACCTCCTTATCTTTGCTGGAAATACCTCGCCTGATGCATCCTAAAACCGTATTTGCTTTTTTAACGGCCATATCACATTGGCGGCTCATAGTCATCCTGTGATCAACCAATACTCCGAGGTCCTTCTCCTCCTCTGCTACTTCCAGCTGATGCGTCCCCAATTTATAACTAAAATTCCTGTTATTACTCCCTAAATGCATGACCTTGCACTTTTCACTATTAAATTTCATCCCATTACTATTACTCCAGTTTACAAGGTCATCCAGATCTTCCTGTAGGATATCCCGGTCCTTCTCCGTGTTAGCAATACCCCCCAGCTTTGTGTCATCTGCAAACTTTATTAGCACATTCCCGCTCTTTGTGCCAAGCTCAGTCATAAAAGGCTAAATCAGACTGGTCCCCAAAGTGACCCCTGAGGAACTGCACTGGGAACCTCCCTCCAGCCGGACCAGCTAGCCAATCAAACCGCACGGAGTTCAGCCTTATACCAAGTGGGATTTAACCAGGCAGATTAAACTTTTCAAACTCTCTAATGCCCCCCGACAGGAAGACACTTAAGCCTACGCCATTAAGCAGGGGACTAGTCGCAGTCACTCCATGGGACTCCTCAGGGGATGGAGCACCTGGCTGGATAAGGGCCTCGGGAGCCCTGACTCTGCACACCTTGCAATGTCTGACACCCACAGGTCTCTTCTCCTGCGACCACGTTTTACACCCTTTTACGAAATAAGTTTTCTAACTTTAAAAAAAAAAAAAGACCCAGTGGTACAGAATCTACTTTTAGTCAATTCCCTGTCAAGAAACTTGATTGGTTTCAATATAGTTAATACAGATTTACACCAACCCAGGATCTCAGCCTTTGGGGGGACACTGGGGGGACTGTCAGTGGGGCTGAGTCAACAACCAGCCCGGGATCTCACCCTTTGGGGATCTCACCCTTTGGGGGGGACTGTCTGTAGGGCTGTGAGTCACTGACCAGCCCAGGATCTCACCCTTTGGGGAGACACTGGGGGGACTGTCAGTGGGGCTGTGAGTCAATGACCAGCCCGGGATCTCACCCTTTGGGGGGACGCTGGGGGGACTGTCACTGGGGCTGTGAGTCAATGACCAGCCCGGGATCTCACCCTTTGGGGATCTCACCCTTTAGGGGGACGCTGGGGGGACTGTCAATGGGGCTGTGAGTCAATGACCAGCCCGGGATCTCACCCTTTGGGGAGACACTGGGGGGACTGTCAGTGGGGCTGAGTCAATGACCAGCCTGGGATCTCACCCTTTAGGGGGACGCTGGGGGGACTGTCAGTGGGGCTGTGAGTCAATGACCAGCCCGGGATCTCATCCTTTGGGGATCTCACCCTTTAGGGGGACGCTGGGGGGACTGTCAGTGGGGCTGAGTCAATGACCAGCCCAGGATCTCACCCTTTGGGGGGACGCTGGGGGGACTGTCAGTGGGGCTGAGTCAATGACCAGCCCAGGATCTCACCCTTTGGGGGGACGCTGGGGGGACTGTCAGTGGGGCTGAGTCAATGACCAGCCCGGGATCTCACCCTTTGGGGGGACGCTGGGGGGCTGTCAGTGGCTGTAGGGCCCTTTGCAGGCTGGGCCCTGGAGCCGAGCTGCTAATGGCCCAGTGCCCCTGGGCTAATGGCCAGGTGGTCGGCACAAGCAGAGTTGGGCCGAGACACTGCTGGAAATGTCGAACCCTGAGCCACGATCCCGCTGCACCTCAGCTCTGCTCCGGGGGCAAGGGGGGGACCAGCCGCCAGGCCTGAGTGCCCCAGTCACTGGCTGGAGCCCCCCGAACATGGACACTGGGCTGGAACCTCGGGGCTGGTTCTAAAAGGGCTTTGGCAGCTACAGGCTCCTCTGCTGGGTCTGAGCCTCCAGAGGTGAATTCACGTCTGTCTGCTCAGCACACAGGAGAAGGGGGGGTTATGGGGGCACGTGTGACTCATCACGTGGGAGAAGGGCGGGATAGAGCGGAGTAACGAGGGGGTTTCGGGGGGGGTCACTCACCAAGCAAGAGAAGGGATAGAGGGGGTTACGGGGGGGGTCACTCACCACGCAGGAGAAGGGGGGATAGAGGGGGGTTACGGGGGGGCTACAGGGGGGTCACTCACCACGCGGGAGAAGGGGGGATAGAGGGGGTTACGGGGGGGTAATGGGGGGTCACTCACCACGTGGGAGAAGGGGGGATAGAGGGGGTTACGGGGGGGTCACTCACCACGCAGGAGAAGGGGGGATAGAGGGGGTTATGGGGGGGTAATGCGGGGTCACTCACCCCGCGGGAGAAGGGGGGATAGAGGGAGTTACGGGGGGGGTAATGCGGGGTCACTCACCCCGCGGGAGAAGGGGGGATAGAGGGAGTTACGGGGGGGTAATGCGGGGTCACTCACCCCGCGGGAGAAGGGGGGATAGAGGGAGTTACGGGGGGGTAATGCGGGGTCACTCACCCCGCGGGAGAAGGGGGGATAGAGGGAGTTACGGGGGGGTAATGGGGGGTTTGACGCTGAATACTGTGGTGGTGCCTCAGTGTCCCCATGGCAGTTCTTAAGTATCTAGGCGGTGGGATAAGGGTGTGTGATTGCTGCAGAGCAAAGGGCCAGTGCCCCTATGTGATGAACTGGGACTGTTTTAATGTTTGCTCTGAACACTGTGTTGGTGCCTCAGTGTCCCCTGTGCAGTTCTTAAAGTATCTAGGTGGTGGGATAAGGGGGTGTGATTGCTGCAGAGGAAGGGGCCAGTGCCCCTAAATGCCTGGCACTCTGTCTCCTAGCAACTGATGGCCTGGGCCCCTCCCCTGCAAAGGTGCCGGCTGAAGGTGTTGGAGACAAAGGGATCAGGTGACCTCCTGGCCCAGGAAAGGGGCTGAGCAGAGAGGAGGGGCTGGAGGGGGAGTTAGTCTGGAGCTGCCTGGGGACGAGGAGTGAAGTGGAGACCTAGGGGTCTGGCTCACTGCCCCCCAGAATGGACCCGGCCGAGGGGTCTGGTTCGCTGTACCTACAAGCTCTGTTTTAGACCCTGTTCCTCTCATCGAATAAACCTCTGTTTTGCTGGCTAAGAGTCACGTCTGACTGCAAAGTGGGGGTGCAGAACCCTGTGGCTTCCCCAGGACCCCGCCTGGGTGGGCTCGCTGTGGGAAGCCCACGGAGGGGCAGAGGATGCTGAATGCTCCAAGGAGAGACCCAGGAGGTGAAGACGTGTGAGCTTCTTGCCCTGAACAAGTCTGCTCCGAGGGAGAGGAGGCTCCCCAAAGTCCTGACTGGCTTTGTGGGGAGCAGTTCCAGAGCATCGCCTGGGGACTCCATGACAGGGGGTCACTCACCACGTGGGAGAAGGGGGAATAGATGGGGTTACGGGGGGGGGGGTTTGGGGGGTCACTCACCATGCAGAAGGGGAAATAGCGGGTTACGGGGGGGTTCTGGGGGGTCACTCACCACGCGGGAGAAGAGGGGATAAAGCGGGTTAGAGGGGGGTAATGGGGGGTCACTCACCACACAGGAGAAGGGGGATAGAGGGGGTTACAGGGGGGGTCACTCACCACGCGGGAGAAGGGGGGATAGAGGGGGGTTACGGGGGGTTTTGGGGGTCATTCACCACACGGGAGATGGGGGGATAGAAGGGGTTACAGGGGGGGTTTCGGGGGGTCACTCACCACGCGGGAGAAGGGGGGATAGAAGGGGGTAATGGGGAGTTACAGGGGGGTCACTCACCACGTGGGAGAAGGGGGGATAGAGGCGGGTAATGGGGGGGCTATGGATGTCACTCACCACGCAGGAGAAGGGGGAATAAAGGAGGTTACGGGGGTTTTGGGGGTCACTCACCACGCGGGAGAAGGGGGGATAAGGGGGGTAACAGGGGTTTGGGGGTCACTCACCACGCGGGAGAAGGGGGGATAAGGGGGGTTACGGGGGGGTCACTCACCACGCGGGAGAAGGGGGGATAAGGGGGGGTTACGGGGGGGTCACTCACCACGCGGGAGAAGGGGGGATAGAGGGGGTAACGGGGGGGTCACTCACCACGCGGGAGAAGGGGGGATAGAGGGGGTAACAGGGGGGTTTGGGGGTCACTCACCACGCGGGAGAAGGGGGGATAGAGGGGGTTACGGGGGGTTACAGGGGGGGTCACTCACCACGCGGGAGAAGGGGGGATAGAGGGGGTTACGGGGGGGTTACAGGGGGGGTCACTCACCACGCGGCGAGAAGGGGGGATAGAGGGGGGTTACAGGGGGGTTACAGGGGGGGTCACTCACCACGCGGGAGAAGGGGGGTTACAGGGGGGTTACAGGGGGGTTACGGGGGGGTCACTCACCACGCGGGAGAAGGGGGGATAGAGGGGGGTTACAGGGGGGGTCACTCACCACGCGGGAGAAGGGGGGATAAGGGGGGTTACAGGGGGGTCATTCACCACGCGGGAGAAGGGGGGTTACAGGGGGGTTACAGGGGGGGTCACTCACCACGCGGGAGAAGGGGGGATAAGGGGGGTTACAGGGGGGTTACAGGGGGGTCACTCACCACGCGGGAGAAGGGGGGATAAGGGGGGTTACAGGGGGGTTACAGGGGGGTCACTCACCACGCGGGAGAAGGGCAGTTTGCTGATCAGGAGGCTCGTGCTCTTCTGGAACTTGCGAATCTCCATCAGCGCCCGCTGCCCGGGCCGGTACCGGCGCCGCAGCCCTGGGGAGCAGCGGGGTTAGGGGGGGGCTGAGGGGTCCTGGGGGGCGGGGGGAAGGGACACCGGGCGGGGGGGCCCTGGGGAGACAGTGCGACGCCCCCCCCGGCACGTACCAGGCGGGCGGCGGCTGGGGGGGGCGGGGACACGACGTGGGGGATCCCGGCGGGGGGCCCGGGGCGGTCCGAGGGGGAGGGGAACGGGGGGGCGGGGATCCCGGCGGGGGGCCCGGGGGGGTCCGAGGGGGAGGGGAACGGGGGGGCGGGGATCCCGGCGGGGGGGGCCCGAGAGGCCGCACTTACCGGGCGCGCGGCGGCGCGGGGGGGGGCGGCTCGGGCCGGCGGGGGGAGCGGCGCGGGGGGGCGGCGGCCTTGCGGCGCGGGGGGGAGCCGCGGTGCATGACGGGTCCGGCCTGGGGGGAGAGACGGGGGGTGAGCGAGGAACCCAGGAGTCCGGGCCCCGCCCCACAGTGATGACGTCACGCCCCCCCCCGCTGTCCTTGCACTTCCGTGACGTCATCCCCGATCTGACGTCACACCGGTCCCAGGAGCCCCCGGGTCCCCGCTCCGCGTCCAGCTTCGGGAATGACGTAGCTCCCGCGCACTGACGTCACCGCCGCAGCCTGTGACGTGAGCGACTCCCCGCGTCTCACCCGGTGGCGCCGTTTCCGAGTCTCGCGAATTCAAACCTCCCGCGACACCCGCCCCCTTCGCGTCACTTCCCGACGTCACTTCCGGCGCCGGAAACCCGGGCGCTGCCGCTCTGCGCCGCCGGCGGACCCGCCTCTATGGTTCCCTGCTCAGGGGGCGGTTTGCATCACGTGTCCGCCTGGCCCCGCCCCCGCGGTGACGCGTTTCAGGCCCCGGCTCCAGAGCGGCGGTATCAGGGGGCGGGGCTCAGTCACCCAGGGGGCCCCGGGCAGGGCGCAGCCGCGCTGATTGGTGACCGCCCGTCACGTGACCGCCTCTGGGGGGCGGGGACAAAGGCCGGGCCGGGGAGTCCCGCTGTGCCGCTTATTCCTTTCCGCGGGAGGGGCCGGTCCCCCCAACCGGCACAGACTCTGACGTCAGAAATCCCAACGCCGCCAGCCGGCGCCGGACACGTGACACCATCGCGCGGGCGGGGCCGGTTCCCCCCCCACCGCGTCCTGCCCTGCCGGGGGCTCCCGCCTCACAGTCACGGGGAGGGCCCCCCCCTCGCGGCCGGCCCCCCCCACGGGTCCGCCCCTCGGCCCCGGGCACCGCGGTCCCCGCGTCCGGCACTGGGGGGGGGGGTTTCACCCGGGAAGCGTCTCCCCCAAGCGCCCGGTCGGTGCCCCCGGACCCCGCCCTGTCCTCATCTGCATAAACTGACACCTCTGCAGCCTGGCCCCGCCCCCTCCCCACAGCCCCGCCCAATAGGGTCAGGGGTCACCGCGCGCCAATCACAGCACAGACACTGGGCTGAGCAAAGACTCTTTACTGAGTGGGGGGGGGGGGGGGTCAGTGTCCCAGGGGTATCTGGGTGTCCCGGGGGGGGTCAGGTTCCGGGGGGGGATCAGTGTCCGGGGGGGGGATCAGTGTCCCAGGGGTATCTGGGTGTCCGGGGGGGTTCGGTTTCCGGGGGGGGGGATCAGTGTCCCAGGGGTATCTGGGTGTCCCTGGGGGGTCGGTATCCTGAGGGGGATCAGTGTCCCAGGGGTATCTGGGTGTCCCAGGGGGGTCAGTATCCGGGGGGGGGATCAGTGTCCCAGGGGTATCTGGGTGTCCCTGGGGGGTCGGTATCCTGGGGGGGATCAGTGTCCCAGGGGTATCTGGGTGTCCCGGGGGGGTCAGTATCCGGGGGGGGGGATCAGTGTCCCAGGGGTATCTGGGTGTCCCTGGGGGGGGGTCGGTATCCTGGGGGGGATCAGTGTCCCAGGGGTATCTGGGTGTCCCGGGGGGGGTCGGTATCCTGGGGGGGATCAGTGTCCCAGGGGTATCTGGGTGTCCGGGAGGGTCGGTATCCGGGGGGGGATCAGTGTCCCAGGGGTATCTGGGTGTCCCAGGGGGGTCAGTATCCGGGGGGGGGATCAGTGTCCCAGGGGTATCTGGGTGTCCCTGGGGGGGTCGGTATCCTGGGGGGGATCAGTGTCCCAGGGGTATCTGGGTGTCCCGGGGGGGTCAGTATCCGGGGGGGGGGATCAGTGTCCCAGGGGTATCTGGGTGTCCCTGGGGGGGGGTCGGTATCCTGGGGGGGATCAGTGTCCCAGGGGTATCTGGGTGTCCCGGGGGGGTCGGTATCCTGGGGGGGATCAGTGTCCCAGGGGTATCTGGGTGTCCCGGAGGGGTCGGTATCCTGGGGGGGATCAGTGTCCCAGGGGTATCTGGGTGTCCCGGGGGGGTCAGTATCCGGGGGGAGGTCAGTGTCCCAGGGGTATCTGGGTGTCCCGGAGGGGTCGGTATCCTGGGGGGGATCAGTGTCCCACGGGTATCTGGGTGTCCCAGGGGGGTCAGTATCCGGGGGGGGGATCAGTGTCCCAGGGGTATCTGGGTGTCCCTGGGGGGTCGGTATCCTGGGGGGGATCAGTGTCCCAGGGGTATCTGGGTGTCCCGGGGGGGGTCAGTATCCGGGGGGGGGGATCAGTGTCCCAGGGGTATCTGGGTGTCCCTGGGGGGGGGGTCGGTATCCTGGGGGGGATCAGTGTCCCAGGGGTATCTGGGTGTCCCGGGGGGGTCGGTATCCTGGGGGGGATCAGTGTCCCAGGGGTATCTGGGTGTCCCGGAGGGGTCGGTATCCTGGGGGGGATCAGTGTCCCAGGGGTATCTGGGTGTCCCGGGGGGGTCAGTATCCGGGGGGAGGTCAGTGTCCCAGGGGTATCTGGGTGTCCCGGAGGGGTCGGTATCCTGGGGGGGATCAGTGTCCCACGGGTATCTGGGTGTCCCGGGGGGGTCAGTATCCGGGGGGAGGTCAGTGTCCCAGGGGTATCTGGGTATCCCGGGGGGGGGACAGGGATCAGTGTCCCACGGGTATCTGGGTGTCCCAGGGGGGGTCGGTATCCTGGGGGGGGGTCAGTGTCCCAGGGGTATCTGGGTATCCCGGGGGGGACAGGGATCAGTGTCCCAGGGGTATCTGGGTGTCCCAGGGGGGTCGGTATCCTGGGGGGGATCAGTGTCCCAGGGGTATCTGGGTATCCCGGGGGGGGACAGGGATCAGTGTCCCAGGGGTATCTGGGTGTCCCGGGGGGGGTCGGTATCTTGGGGCTCCAGGCCCCCCCTGCGCCGGCCACATTCAGTCGACGTCCATCCCGGTCACCGTCTCGTCCAGCAGCTGGAGCCGCAGGGGGGCGACGGCTTCACTCAGCACCGCTGTGGTACCGGCCCGGTACTGGTACCGGCCCTGCCTGGGGGGGGGGAGTCAGCCAGTGCCCGGCCTGGGCCCCCGTCACCGGCCCCCCACCTCCCTGACACCCCCAGCACCAGCCCCCATCTCCCTCTCACACCCCCCATCACCGGCGCCCACCTCCCTGACACCCCCAGCACCAGCCCCCCACCTCCCTGTCACACACCCTGGCACCGCCACCCCCATGTCCCGAACACCCCCCTGCCCTGGACTCCTGGGTCCCCGCCCTGTCTCCCCCAAACCTCCCCCCCACCCGAGACTCCTGGGTCCCTGCCCTACGCCCCCCTTGGTGCCCCGGGGGTCTCACCTCTGCCCGCGGGAGATGGGGGTGCGGAAGGGGCGCAGGGTCTGGGCCCCCCCCCGGGTGATGACACACAGATCCACGTTGCTCCCTGAGCCCAGGTCACTGAGCACCCCGGCCGTGATGGCGTCGGCCAGGAGCTCCTGGGCCTCCGCCAGCTGGGGGGAGAGAGGGGTGAGCCCGCCGGCCCCGGACGCCTGGGTCCCACCCCCACACACCCGACCCAGATACCTGTGTCCTTGCCCCAATCCCACCTCCACATCCTCTGCCCAGATGCCTGAGTCCTGGCCCTGCCCCACACCCGCCCCACGTGGACACCTGGGTCCCCACCTTGCCCCACCCCCCTCCAGACTCCTGGGTCCGTGAGACCCCCCCTCACCTCCATGTCCAGCTTGAACCGATCCTCAAGAACTGCAATGGCTGCTGCAGCCCCAGAGCCTGGGGGTGGGAAGAGGGGTCAGAACCAGCCCTATAGACACCTGCAGCCCCTCCCCAGCCCCCCAGACACCCCCAGCCCCTCCCCCTCAGAGACATCCCTAACCCCTCCCCTGCCCCCCCCAGACACCCCCAGCCCCTCCCCCAGCCCTCTCCCCAACATACACCCCCAGCCCCTCCCCTGGTCCTCCCCCTCAGAGACATCCCTAACCCCTCCCCTGCCCCTGGAGACACCCGCAGCCCCTCTCCTGGCCCTCCCCCCCCACAGACACCTGCCCCTCCCTCCAAAGAGCCCATCCCACACCCTGCACCCCCCGCTCACCCATGGAGGTGAAGGGCAGTTTGCTGGTGGAGCCGTGGGGGTGGACGCTGTACAGGTGGGGCCCGGTGGAGTCAGTGCCCCCCAGGATCAGCGACGCCCCGATGTGACCCTGATACCTGGGTGGGGGGGACACTGTCAGAGCCTGTGACATCACCCCCCCAGTGACATCACACCGGAGCCTGTGAGGTCACAGCCACTCTGTCCCTAGGCCCCCGGTCACGTCACGATGCCCCACCCCATTCTGTGATGTCACTCCTATGCCCCACCCATGTGGTGATGTCACACTGCAATTCCCTGCCCCATGCCGTGATTTCATAGTGCAATGCCAGCCGCATTCTGTGATGTCACTGCTATGCCCCACCCCATGCAGTGATGTCACGCCCCATGCGGTGATGTCATCGTGCAATGCCCCGCCCCTCACCGGAACAGCATCTGCTTGAGGAAGCGGCAGGCGGTGGCCACGCGGGGCGGGCGGCCGGTGGACAGCGAGTGCAGCTCCATGTTGGACGAGAGCAGCTGGGTCGTCACCTCGGCATCAGCCGCCACCCCCCGCCCCACAGCAACTGGGGAGAGAGAGACAGGGCTGCGGGTCGGGAGTGAGGGGCACCGGGGGGTACTGGGGGGTCAGGGCTGGGCTGGCAGGGGTTGCGGGTCAGGAGTGAGGGGCACCGGGGGGTTCTGGGGGGTCACTCACTAGATGTTGGGGGCGATGAAATGGATTTTCTCACAGTTCTTGTCGGCTACGACCATGTCGTCAGTGGCGCGAGTGTCGGCCCCAAGAATCACCCCTTCCTGCGGGGAGATGTGGGGCAGGTCAGCGCCCCATAGCCAGCCCCACACCTGCTCCTGGCGCCAGACCTCCCCCTGGGATGGGCTCCCAGCCCCATCTGGGACAGAGCCCCTTCATCACATACCAGCCCCCGCAGCTCAGCCCCCCAGTCCCCCCACCTGCCCCAGCCCCACACCTCCCCTTGGCACACACGCCCAGCTCCAGCCCCCCATCCCAGCCTGCCCCCGTCCCGACACCTTGTAGATGAGCCCTGCGATGGTCGTTCCTGTCTTTCTGGCCTTGAGGGGCAGGAAACCCTGGGGGCCCCCGACCTTCGCCAGAGCCGCATTCCTGGGGGGGGGGAAGGAGGGCGTCATTGGAGGGGCGGGTGGGACACGGGGCCTTTCCCTGCCAGGGGGGCACTGGCCCCAGGTGTGACCCACCCCCTTGGCAGCATCTCCAGCAGCCACGTGCCCCCCGCCCCTGGGAAATCCCGGCCCATCCTCCGTTCCCATCCACCCCTTCCGGAGGGCATTGTTCCACCATGACCGGGGGGTGGGGGCAGGGGCAGGCTGGCAGGGGCTGCGGGTCGGGAGTGAGGGGCACCAGCAGGGCTGGGGGGGCAGGGCTGGGCTAGCAGGGGCTGCGGGTCCGGAGTGAAGGGCACCGGCAGAACTGCGGGGGGGGCTGGGCTGGCAGGAGCTGAGGGTCGGGAGTGAGGGGCATTGGCAGAGCTGCGGGAGCGGGGGGGGCTGGGCTGGCAGGGGCTGCGGGTCAGGAGTGAGGGGCACCAGCAGAGCTGCGGGGGGGGGGGCTGGGCTGGGAGGGGCTGCAGGTCGGGAGTGAGGGGCACCGGCAGGGCTGGGCGGGCGGGGGCGGATTTTGTGTTTCACTTTCACTCTCTGATCTCCGGGTGTCGCTGGTTGAGGCTCCGGACGCTGTGGGTCGGGGTCAAACCCCATGTGGATGGGGGGGGTCTGAGGAGGGACCCAGGCATCCGGGGGGGGGGTTTCTGCAAGGGGGGGGTCTCACCTCAGGCAGTTCTCGAAGGCGAAGCCCCCACGTGGCTCCGGGGGGAGCTTGTCTCTGTCCATGTGGGGGGCAGGCGCTGGGCTGAGGTCACTGGGGGTCGCTGGGGGTTGCTGGGAGTCGCGGGGGGCTGGGCCCTGCTCTCCCCACGTCTCCCTGTGGCTACGTCGGCCTCACTGGCTCCTTTCACTTTCTGTTTGGGTCACATGGAGCCGGGCAGGGCCTGAGCCAGCACCAGGATCCGCCCCACAGCCTGAGACGAGAGGCCTCCAGGCCCCACGGCGCCACAGCCCAGCACCCCACACACGCCACGGTGACAGTGCACAGCCTGGCACCCCACACCCTGTCACAACAGCCCCCATGGTGCTGCACCCCCACACACCCCAACTCAACAGCCCCCAGGCCCCATGGTGCCACAGCCTGGCACCCCACACACCCCACGGCCTGGCACCATCTACCCACCCTCAACACACAGGGCCAGGCCAAGCCCCCGGCACCACGTCCCTCCCCACAAGCCCCCTGCACACGATGGCCTTTGTGCACCCCACTCCCAACACAGCCCTGTCACCAAAGCCCCCCAAAGTGGGGGGGGTTTCTGTGTTTCCCAGTGGGTTGCATGCAGAGGGAGTGGGACTCAGTGTCCCCGGGTGTTACTGGTTTAACGAGGGGAGGGGAGGGGAGAGGGAGTTTGTTGGGGCACAGGACCAGAGAGGGAACTCGGGACCCTGGCTGATGGCCTGGAGGATGGAGACGCCAGCGACCGGTGACCTGACGACCCGGAGACCCAGCTCAGGAGTCACAGCTGGTTCTGGTCAGTGGGGACAATGGGCTGCGGGGAGAGGACCCCGGTGACCTGACCAGCCGGTTCCAGCCAGAGGGACCAGAGCGGGGCTGAGAGAGAAACAGGGCCGCCCAGAGGATTCAGGGGGCCTGGGGCAAGGCAATTTTGGGGGTCCCTTCCATAAAAAAATTGCAATACTATATTCTCGTGGGGGCCCCTGTGGGGCCTGGGCAAATTGCCACACTTGCTCCCCTCCATGGGCGGCTCTGGGAAAAATGAACCTTCCACATCTCAGCACAAACCCAGTTTTGAGAAAACTTCTTTACAAGGTATCACTGGTTCTCAGCATCAGCTAGCGCTAAAAGGCACTAAAGCTCATTGAAAGGGTTGGAGAAATATGTGCCATCAAAACTTTTTTTGGATTGAAAACTAGGCGTTTGGAAAAAGCAGAAAAAAATCATGGACAATGTCTGCTTTCCATCAAAATTTGTTGTGTTTTTTTTTTTTAATTGAAAAGCTGAAATTCGTCTGCCAAAACCTGAATATGGTTTGGGGTTTCAGAAGTGTGTGGCCAAATTTTTGCTGCTTGCTGTGTTTGATTGTTTAAAGAAACAATAAAAAAAAAGTGCTTAAAAAAAAGTCCAAAACTTTTGAACCACCTCAGCTTGTGATGAAATGCCTGCGCCCACCCAGGCAGAGATTTTTCCAGGTTTCTGATACTCTGCTGGCTTCCTTGACTCATATCCATAACTTTGGCTTCGTTTAGGATAGAACATAAGAACGGCCGTACTGGGTCAAACCAAAGGTCCATCCAGCCCAGTATCCTGTCTACCGACAATGGCCAATGCCAGGTGCCCCAGAGGGAGTGAACCTAACAGGTAATGATCAAGTGATCTCTCCCCTGCCATCCATCTCCACCCTCTGACAAACAGAGGCTAGGGACACCTTTCCTTACCCAGCCTGGCTAATAGCCATTAATGGACTTAACCTCCATGCATTTATCTGTTTCCTAGAGACTGGCTCCGTGGGGTCCCTCACAAACTGGTGACGGTTACTGTGGGTTTGTCCTTAGCAAAGCTTATGTACGTACTCCATGAACTGAGCATTTAAGCTTGTTCCAGAATCTGGGATGAGCCTATGTTGTGAAAACTGAAATGCTCAAAATACCACATGTCTGTGAATGGACACATGGTGCTAAAATTAAATTACCCCAGGGGTTCTCAAACTGGGGGTCGGGACCCCTCGGGGTCATGAGGTTATTACTGGGGGTCGCGAGCTGTCAGCCTCCACCTCAAACCCCACTTTGCCTCCAGCATTTATAATAGTGTTAAATATATAAAAAAGTGTTTTCAATTTATAAGGGGGGAGTCACACTCAGATGTTTGCTATGTGAAAGGGGTCACCAGGACAAAAGTTTGTGAACCACTGAATTAACCCCCTGAAGCCTCAGGGAATGCGGGGGGGGGGGTCTCCATTGGTAGGGGTGGGAAGGATATTGCTCTTCTCATGTGATCCCTCCCCCAGTGGCTAATTTTAAAGGAAGCTCCCCTCCCCTGACATGAATCTCCCTATGGCACTGAAATTAAATACAGACTATAATTTGGCATTTGAGAAGTGAAAGGGATGGGAGCCCTAACGGAAAACCTAACAGCTTGGCTCTTCTGCAAGCCTCAAACTGCTGAATGAGCTTTAGGGGAGGGAGGGCTGTGCCTCCCAAACAGCCTGGCCCTGCCCCCTGTCCGACCCCCACCCACTTCCTGCCCCCCCGACTGCCCTCCTCAGAATCCCTGACCCAGCCTGCTCCTTGTCCCCTCACTGTCCCCCAGAAACCCCACCCAATCACCACCCCGGGATCCCACCCCTGCTCCCTGTCCCCTGACTGCCCCGACCCCTATCCACCCCCACTGAGTCCTGGCAAACCCCCCGAATGCCCACAATCCAACCCCCCCGTTCCCTGACCCCTGACCGCCCCCCAACCTCTGCCCCCTCCCTGACTGGCCCCAAGACTCCCTGCCCCTGGCTCACCCAGAGCTCAGCGCGCCCCCGAACAGCTGCAGCGCGACTCCTGCCGGCCTCCTGAGCTCCTTGCGCCCAGCCCGGAGCTCGCAGTCCCACCCCGACCACACAGCTGAGCGGGCGGAGCGCAGGAGGCGCGGGATGGACGCTGCAGCGCCGTGCGGGAGCGCTGCTTGTGCTGAGGCTCCAGGAGAGCGGTGGAGGTGGGATCCTCGGTCGTTCTCTTGGGGCCTGGGGCAAATTGCCCCACTTGCCAGCCCTCTGGGCGGCCCTGGAGGGGAGGAAACCCAGGTGTGATGAACTAGGAATGTTCTTAATGTTTTCTCTGAATACTGTGTTGGTGCCTCAGTGTCCCCATGGCAGTTCTTAAATATCTGGCAGAGCAAAGGGCCAGTGCCCCAAAATGCCTGACCCTCTGTCTCCTAGCAACTGATGGCCTGGGCCCCTCCTCTGCAAAGGTGCCAGCTGAAGGTGTTGGAGACAAAGGGATCAGGTGACCTCCTGGCCCAGGAAAGGGGCTGAGCAGAGATGAGGGGCTGGAGGGGGGTTGTTAGTCTGGAGCTGGCTGGGGACGGGGAGTGAAGTGCAGACCTGGGGGTCTGGCTCACTGCCCCCCAGAATGGACCCGGCCGAGGGGTCTGGTTCGCTGTATCTACAAGCTCTGTTTTAGACCCTGTTCCTGTCATCGAATAAACCTCTGTGTTAGTGGCTGGCTGAGAGTCACGTCTGACTGCCAAGTGGGGGTGCAGGACCCTGTGGCCCCCCACAGGACCCCGCCTGGGTGGGCTCGCTGTGGGAAGCACACGGAGGGGCAGAGGATGCTGAATGCTCCAAGGAGAGACCCAGGAGGTGAAGACGTGTGAGCTTCTTGCCCTGAACAAGTCTGCTCCGAGGGAGAGGAGGCTCCCCAAAGTCCTGCCTGGCTTTGTGGGGAGCAGTTCCAGAGCATCGCCCGGGGACTCCGTGACACCAGGCCACCCTGTTTATGACCCTGTTTCCCTGGAGAGAAGCCAATGGACAGAGGGGGCTTGGGGCCGGGGATATGGGAGGCCCAGCTGGGAAGCAGGGGGGCTCGGGGCTGGAGGGGGAGCAGGGAGAGCCCCCCTGGCTGCAGGGGGACTGGGATGTGCTGGGCTGCGGGAGGCCAGGCCTGAGGCCCTGAGAGTTTTCTGTGCTGGGTTCAACTCTCAATAAACCTCCTGTGTTACGCTGGCTGAGAGTCGCTCCAGGCAGCGGGGGGCCTGTCACAGAGTGTGGGGGAGTCAGGGCCGTGCACCCCCCACTTCCTGGGATTCCCCGGGACTCTCACCCAGCCAGTAACGCACAAGGTTTATTAGCCGACAGGAACACAGTCCAGACAGGTCTTGCAGGCACAGACAACAGGATCCTCCCCAATTAGGTCCATCTTGGGGTCCCAGGAGCACCACAGCCCCATTTGGGGGATCAGAGCCCCGTCTGGGCTCCCTCCATTCCCCAGCCGGCTCCTGAAACTCCCCTCCCTCCCCAGCCTTTGTTCAGCTTCCCGGGCAGAGGTGTCACCTGGCCCCTAACCTCTTCCTGGGGTCTCACCTTACCTGCTCAGGTGTCCTCCCTCTGGCCAGTCTCCCATCCCCCAGTGCAGACCGTCCTCCCAGGCCGACACCCCCACTCAGCATTCACAGCCCCCAGTAAGAACAGTCCCAGGTCAGCACAGGGGCATCAAACCCTTCGGGGCTGAGAAGGCCTGGGGGGCCCAGGGCGAGGGGACTCCCTGAGGGGCCCACGGCAGAGACAGACGTGCTGAGGCTCAGAGAGGTGCGGCTCCAGGAGGTGGAGGGGCCTGACCCCGGGAGAGAGTGCACCCCCAAGAAGGGCTGTCGCACTGAAAGGGGCTCCCCCCACGGACCGCACGGGGCCACGAGTGGGCACGACCTCTGAGTCCATGACAGAAGCCCAGGGCTGGGCTGGCAGAGGCTGTGGGTCGGGAGTGAGGGGCACCGGCAGGGATGGAGGGGCAGGGGTGGGCTGGTAGGGGCTGCGGGTCAGGAGTGAGGGGCACCGGCAGGGATGGGGGGGCAGGGGTTGCAGGTCGGGAGTGAGGGGCACCGGCAGGGCTGGGCTGGCAGGGGCTGCAGGTCGGGAGTGAGGGGCACCGGCAGGGCTGGGCTGGCAGGGGCTGCAGGTCGGGAGTGAGGGGCACCGGCAGGGCTGGGCTAGTAGGGGCTGCGGGTCAGGAGTGAGGGGCACCGGCAGGGCTGGGCTGGCAGGGGCTGCGGATCGGGAGTGAGAGGCACCAGCAGGGCTGGGGGGGGGCAGGGCTGGTCTGGCAGGGGCTGCGGATCGGGAGTGAGGGGCACCAGCAGGGCTGGGCTGGCAGGAGCTGCGGATCGGGAGTGAGGGGCACCGGCAGGGCTGGGGGGGGCAGGGCTGGGCTAGAAGGGGCTGCAGGTCGGGAGGAGCCGGCGCTCGCAGTGACATCACACTGATGACCTCACAATGCTGCCTGGCAGTGACCTCACAGCAGGGGGCGGGGCTGAGGGGGTCTCTCCTGAGGATGAAATGGGCTGAACGGACCCTGGTTTCCCTGCTCGTGTCTCAGGTCCGGGGTGAGCGAACCCAGGTGTCCGGGACACCCCACTCCAAGCTTTGGCCTCACGTTAGATAGTCTGATTATTATAGAACCCAGGCGTCCGGGGCCCCATTGGGGGAGGTATTTCCTACCTCCTGGGGGGGCTGACGCCTCTCCTGCCCCCCCCCCAGGTCTCTGCTCCTGCCCCCCTGAGGGTGTCACCACCCCGAACAGCTGGGTCCCGGCTCTCTGCATCTGGCTGGCTCTGAACCTGTCGCTGCTTGGAGCCCTGGGGGTCGGGGTGGGGCTCACCCGCCGCAGAAAGGACCCAGGTATCCGGGGAGAGGAGGGGAGGGGGGGATGTGGAGAGGACCCAGGTGTCCGGGGTGGGGGAGGGGAGATGTGGAGAGGACCCAGGTGTCCAGGAAGTGCCGTCCCTCGCCCCCAATGTGGAGCAGGGTGGGGGAAGGGGAAGGAGCTTTATTGAACCCAGGCATCCGGGTGCCTGACCTCCCCCGTCCCCTGCTCTGTTGCAGGCTCCACCCCGAAGTGAGGCTCCGAGACCAGGCAGGGGGCGGCCCCCCTCACCCCCACCCCGCGAGTTCCGCTGCCCAGCGCCCCCCTCACCCCCCCCGGGGGGTTCCACTGCCCAGCGACCCCCCCCAGGCCCCCCCGCGGGTTCCGCTGCCCAGCGCCCCCTGCAATAAACGGGGAGCCAGGCACCGACTGGGAGTCAATGGGGGGGACAGAGGGAGCAGCAGGGGGCTGAGGTGATGGCGAGTGGGGGGGGTCGGGGGGCTCTAGGAGTGGGGGCAGAAAGGGGCACTGGGGGCAAAGGGTGCAGGGAGGTGGGGGTAGGGGGAACAGGGGGGTACTGGGGGCAGGGGTGGGGGGCAGAGGCTGAGAGCAGGGGGTGGGGCAACAGGGTACTGGGGGCAGGGGTGGGGGTGGGGGGCAGAGGCTGAGAGCAGGGGGTGGGGGGGAACGGGGGTACTGGGGGTAGGGGCTGAGGAGAGCAGGGGGTGGGGGAACAGGGGGTACTGGGGGCAGGGGATGGGGAACGGGTGGGGGAACAGGGGGTGCTGGGGGGTGGGGGGCAGAGGCTGAGAGCCGGGAATGGGGGGAACAGGGGGGTACTGGGGGCAGGGGTGGGGGGCAGAGGCTGAGAGCAGGGGGTGGGGCAACAGGGGGTACTGGGGGCAGGGGTGAGGGGCTGAGGAGAGCAGGGGGGTGGGGGGAACAGGGGGTACTGGGGCAGGGGACAGGGAAAGGGTGGGGGAACAGGGGGTGCTGGGGGGTGGGGGGCAGAGGCTGAGAGCAGGGAGTGGGGGGGAACAGGGGGTACTGGGGGCAGGGGTGAGGGGCTGAGGAGAGCAGGGGGTGGGGGGAACAGGGGGTACCAGGTTCACCCCCAAGAGGCGACGCAGCAGTCGGGGGGAAACATATTTTATTCCAATTAGCGGCAGGGTTGGGGGGGCCGGGCCGGGGCCGAGCGGCTGGGCCCATGGTCCTGAGCCGAGCCGGGCGGGGGGGCGGTTCCCAGCAGGTTGGGGGTGTGGCTTCAATCTGGGGGTCATTCCTGGAGTGGGGGGTTCGATCCAGGTTCGGGGGGGGCGGTTCTGGAGGGTCCTGGGCGCCGTTCTGCCCGTAGCCCTGGGCGAAGGCGCGGAGCTGGGTACAGAGGTTCCAGGCGGGTGGGGGCGGTGCTGGGGGGTCCGGGCGGCGCTGGGGGGGGTCACACCCTGCAGCCGTTCTGCCCGTAGCCCTGGGCGAAGGCGCGGAGCTGGGCGCAGCGGTTCCAGGCGGGTGGGGGCGGTGCTGGGGGGGTCCGGGCGGCGCTGGGGGGGGTCCCGGGGGGGTCACACCCTGCAGCCGTTCTGCCCGTAGCCCTGGGCGAAGGCGCGGAGCTGGGCGCAGCGGTTCCGATGGGCCGTGGCCCGGCACCGGTTGGGCTCCGGCAGCAACTCGATCCAGGCGGCCGCGTCCAGCAGGTACCGGCGCCTGCGGGGGCAGTGGGGTCAGAGAGGGCCTGGGCAAACCCCACCCCTCTGCTGCCCCCACCCCTCTGCCCCCATTGACCCCCCTCTGCCCCCCACCCCTCTGCTCCCCATCAACCCCCCTCTGCCCCCATCGACCACCCTGCTCCCACCCTTCCCCACCCCCCTGCCTCAGATACATCCCCTCGTGCCCCCCCCCACTCACCGGCCTTGGGGGTCCAGCGTCTCCCCATCCTGCCCCATCAGCAGGTAGCGTCTGCCCGGCACCAGGCGGGTCCGGCACGAGCCCCGGACCAGGAACCAGCGGCTCTGCCCGGCCTTCAGCCCCACGTCCTCCGCTGGGGGGGGTGCAGGTTAGATGAGGGGGGTCGCCTGCTTCCTTCTTCCCTAGGGCACCCCACCCCTCCCCCAGCTCACTCCCCTCCCCCCACAATCCCCCACCCCCCCAGAATCCCCCACCCCCCAGCTCACTCCCCTCCCCCCACAATCCTCCTCCTCTCCCCCCACAATCCCTCGCCCCCCACTCACTGAACTGCAGGGGCTCCAGGATCTCAGCCTCGTAGGCCCGGAAGCCGCTCAGCTCCTCCTCCCGCAGGACCTGAACCTCGTACCCTGGGGGAAGGGGGGGGTCAGCACGGGAGAGGTCACACAGCCCCTCCCCCAGCCCGTACTGTGCCCTGGGGCTGTGGGTCAGGGTCTGTGGGGTGAGGGGGTCTGAGGATTGGGGGGGGATCCTGGGGGGCGGGTGTGACCAAGTGGGAATTTTTCAGAGTATTTTGCACAAACATGGTGTGTGCCTCAGTTTCCCCACGTGTTGCCTGTTCCACAGGGTGGGGAAAGGGGTTTCCTGTGGCCGGGGCAGGAGGCCAGGCTGAGCGGGACGTGGCAGGAAGGGGACTTGTGGGGCGAGCCAGGGCCGTGGGACTGACCCTCGGCGCTAACAGATGAGTTCCAGCCACTGAACCACCCGGCCCGTTCCCTGCTGGCCGTGGGGTGAGGGCCCTGGGCTGGGAAGTTGTGGGGGTCCATGGGGTGGGAGATCAGGGGGGTGGGAGCCCTGGGCTGGGAAGCCGTGGGGGTCCATGGTTGGCAGATTGGGGGGGCCCTGGGCTGGAAAGCCGTGGGGTCCATGGTTGGCAGATTGGGGGGGCCCTGGGCTGGAAAGCCGTGGGGTCCATGGTTGGCAGATTGGGGGGGCCCTGGGCTGGAAAGTTGGGGGGGCCCGTGGGGTGGAAGATCAGGGGGCTGGGGGCCCTGGGCTGGGAAGTTGGGGGGCCTGTGGGGTGGGAGATCGGGGTGGGGTGGGGGCCCTGGGGTGGGAAGTCGGGGGGGCCTGTGGGGTGGAAGATTGGAGGGGGCATGGACTGGGCGATCGGTGGGGCATGGGGTGGAAGATTGGGGGGGCAGGGGGGGCCCATGGGGTGGGAGATCGGGGGGGGTCGTACCGTACTGCACCCGGGGGCTGTAGCAGGCAAACTCGGTCCGATTGGCCTCCGTCACCTTGTCCTCCAGGGTCCGCCTGAGCCGCGGGCAGGCGCCTGTGGGGAGACGGGGTCAGGACTCCTGGGTTCTCTCCCCGGCTCTGGGAGGGGAGTGGGGGCTGGTGGGTCAGAGCAGGGGGGCTGGGAGCCAGGACTCCTGGGTTCTCTCCCCGGCTCTGGGAGGGGAGTGGGGGCTGGTGGGTCAGAGCAGGGGGGCTGGGAGCCAGGACTCCTGAGTTCTCTCCCAGCTCTGGGAGAGGAGTGGGGGCTGGTGGTTAGAGCAGGGGGGCTGGGAGCCAGGACTCCTGGGTTCTCTCCCCGGCTCTGGGAGAGGAGTGGGGGCTGGTGGGTCAGAGCAGGCGGGCTGGGAGCCAGGACTCCTGGGTTCTCTCCCGGCTCTGGGAGAGGAGTGGGGGCTGGGGGGTCAGAGCAGGGGGGCTGGGAGCCAGGACTCCTGGGTTCTCTCCCCGGCTCTGGGAGGGGAGTGGGGGCTGGGGGGTCAGAGCAGGGGGGCTGGGAGCCAGGACTCCTGGGTTCTCTCCCGGCTCTGGGAGGGGAGTGGGGGCTGGTGGGTCAGAGCAGGGGGGCTGGGAGCCAGGACTCCTGGGTTCTCTCCCGGCTCTGGGAGGGGAGTGGGGGCTGGTGGGTCAGAGCAGGGGGGCTGGGAGCCAGGACTCCTGGGTTCTCTCCCAGCTCTGGGAGAGGAGTGGGGGCTGGTGGGTCAGAGCAGGGGGGCTGGGAGCCAGGACTCCTGGGTTCTCTCCCGGCTCTGGGAGAGGAGTGGGGGCTGGGGGGTCAGAGCAGGGGGGCTGGGAGCCAGGACTCCTGGGTTCTCTCCCCGGCTCTGGGAGGGGAGTGGGGGCTGGTGGTTAGAGCAGGGGGGGCTGGGAGCCAGGACTCCTGGGTTCTCTCCCAGCTCTGGGAGGGGAGTGGGGGCTGGTGGGTCAGAGCAGGGGGGCTGGGAGCCAGGACTCCTGGGTTCTCTCCCAGCTCTGGGAGGGGAGTGGGGGCTGGTGGTTAGAGCAGGGGGGGCTGGGGGCCAGGACTCCTGGGTTCTCTTCCCCAGCTCGGGGAGGGGAGTGGGGGCTGGTGGGTCAGAGCAGGGGGGCTGGGAGCCAGGACTCCTGGGTTCTCTCCCCGGCTCTGGGAGGGGAGTGGGGGCTGGGGGGTCAGAGCAGGGGGGCTGGGAGCCAGGACTCCTGGGTTCCCCTGGTGGGGGGGCGGGGGGGGGGTCTCACCCTCGGCGCACTGGCAGACGTCCTGGGAGCAGAGCGCGGAGACAAACCTGCTCCGGGCAGGGGCCGTGTAGAAGATGCTGCACCGCTGGGCTGGGGGGAGATGTGGGTGGTGAGGGGCCGGTGGGGGGGGGGCTGGATCCCCGCTGCCCCCATGTGCCCCCTTCCCCACCCCAGTCACATGTACCCATCCGACCTCTCATGCCCCTGAACTCCTCCCCTGGCCCTCGCACGACCCCCCCGCCTGCCCCACCTGGCTCGTAGAAGTCGTAGATGCTGGCGCTGGCCGGCTGGAGCAGCCCCACGGGCACCGGCTGGGCGGCCCGGAACCCCACGCAGTCCCGCTCCTGGGGGACCTGGGGGGTGGGATGGGGCGCGGTCAGACACCGGGAGCGGCCCTGTCCCCCCAACCCCCCCACTGCAACCACAGCCCCCTGGGGCCCCTCCCTCCTGTCCCCCCCCCACTGCTCAGCCCCCCCCACTGCAACCACAGCCCCCTGCGGGCCCCTCCCTCCTGTCCCCCACAACCAGTCAGCCCCCCCCCAGTGCCCCCCACTGCAACCACAGCCCCCTGAGGCCCCTCCCTTCTGCCCCCACGACCACTTAGCCCCCCCGTACCCCTCCCCTGACCCTCTCACCGTCTCGAAGTACAGGAGGAGTCTCTGGCCCTGGACTTCATAGTGGCTGATGTAGCGATCGGACAGGTCCTTCAGCTGGGGGGATGTGGGGGTTACACATGCCTGACACGGCTCCCAGACACCCCCCGCCCCTACCCCACCCAGACACAGCCCCCAGCCCCCTCCCCATACAATCCCTCCCCCACCCAGACACGGCCACCCACAGACCCTCTCTCCCACCCCAGGCAGAGGGGCAGGGCGCCCACTATAGGGGGAGATGGCACATGCGTGTCTGAAGGTGGCAGCAGGCAGGAGGGAGGGGGGCCGAGGTGGGGGGATCGGGGGCCCCTGACCTTGTCGAGGTCGTCCATGTGGGGCTGGAAGCCGCTCAGCAGGGTGATGTCGGCAATGGCCATGCCGGAGAGACGGGAGCCCGGCTGCCTCCTGCGGAGGAGGGGACACTGTGAGAATGGGGCACACCGGGAAGTCCTGCCCCCCGTGTCAGGGTGATATTGCAGGAAGTCCCGCCCTTGTAGCACATGGACACACAGGAAGTCCCGCCACAAACAGAAATGAGATTAAGGCATAAAGTCCCGTCTCCACATGGATATATCAGTCCTGCCCCCATAGGAATTAAGATCTGACAGGAAGCCCCGCCCCCACAGCATATGAACAAAAGGAAGGCCCACCCTTGTTAGAATAAGGCTAAGACAGGAAGTCCCGCCCCTGTTAGAAAGAGGCTAAGACAGGAAGTCCCACCCCATAGCACATGGACAACAGGAAGACCCACCCTTGTTAGAATACAGCGAAGACAGGAAGTCCAGCCCCCACAGCACATGGACAACAGGAAGTCCCGCCCCCCCAGCAGAAGGGGCGTGGCCAGACCCTGGTGCCCCAGCTCACCAGATGCAGACGGAATAGGCCACGTCCTTGTTGCGCTTGCCAGGATCAGCCGCCTCCCTGCGGCGCCGGCGCCGGGCGTCGAACCAGTGGATGGGGTGGAGCGGAGCCTCGGCCGCGGGGGCCTCCCCGCCGTACTCGTAGTCATAGTCATCCTCCTCGTCCACTGGGGGGCACAAACCATGGCTTCAGCCAGCCCCGCCCAGGAAACGGGGCACCGGCCCTTTAAAAAGTGTGGCCTAACTGCTATGACATCATGGAGGAGGGGCCTCACTGCAGCCCTTGGAGGCTCCGGCCCCCTTGCCAATGGGGAGATTGCGGGGGGCTCTGCCCTGAAAAGGCCTAAAGAGGCTATTGCTGGAGGGGCGGGGCCCCGGGTGCCCCCCCGAAGCCCTTCCCGCGCCGGCGGGGACTCACCCTCGAAGCGCACGTCCCCGCTGACCGTCACCTCCAGCCCCAGGCTCTGGCACGAGCCGTTGTGCAGCTCCAGCACGTTGTAGAGCTTCAGCACCTGGGCACACGAGCCGGGAGAACCCAGGAGTCCGGGCTTCCAGCCCCACCCCCACTCCTCTAACCACCAGCCCCCACTGCCCTCCCCGAGCCAGGAGAGAACCCAGGAGTCCTGGCTCCCAGCCCCCCTGCTCTAACCCACCAGCCCCCACTGCCCTCCCCGAGCCAGGAGAGAACCCAGGAGTCCTGGCTCCCAGCCCCCCCTGCTCTAACCACCAGGCCCCACTGCCCTCCCCGAGCCAGGAGAGAACCCAGGAGTCCTGGCTCCCAGCCCCCCTGCTCTAACCCACCAGCCCCCACTGCCCTCCCCAAGTCAGGAGAGAACCAGGAGTCCTGGCTCCCAGCCCCCCTGCTCTAACCCACCAGCCCCCACTGCCCTCCCCAAGTCAGGAGAGAACCCAGGAGTCCTGGCTCCCAGCCCCTCCTGCTCTAACCACCAGCCCCCACTGCCCTCCCCGAGCCAGGAGAGAACCCAGGAGTCCTGGCTCCCAGCCCCCCCTGCTCTAACCACCAGGCCCCACTGCCCTCCCCGAGCCAGGAGAGAACCCAGGAGTCCTGGCTCCCAGCCCCCCCTGCTCTAACCCACCAGCCCCCACTCCCCTCCCAGAGCCGGGAGAGAACCCAGAAGTCCTGGCTCCCAGCCCCCCCTGCTCTAACCACCAGCCCCCCCTCCCCTCCCCTCCCCTCCCCTCCCAGAGCTGGGAGAGAACCCAGGAGTCCTGGCTCCCAGCCCCCACTGCTCTAACCCACCAGCCCCCACTCCCCTCCCAGAGCCGGGAGAGAACCCAGGAGTCCGGGCCCCACCCCCAGGCCCGTGTTACTCACAGTCAGGGTCCCCTTTCCTTTCCCTTCCACCTTCACTTGGAGGTTGTCGCCCAAGGAGAACTGGGGGGATCAAATCACCTGGTAAAACCAGGGGAGACACTGGGGGGCGTTAAACCATCTCCCAGCCCGTGGGCAGGAGAAATCTGGGGGGAAGGGAATGGGGCAGGGGCCTGTCCCCTCTAGGGGGCTCTGGCTCCCACCGGCCCCAGGGGAGGGACTGGCTGGCTCAGAGGGGTGGGGAATGGGGCAGGGACTGGTTGGCTCAGGGGGCTGGGCATGGGGCAGGGACTGGCTGCTCAGAGGGGCAGGGAATGGGACTGGGCATGGAGCAGGGACTGGCTGGCTCACAGGGGCAGGGAATGGGACTGGGCATGGGGCAGGGACTGGCTGCTCAGAGGGGCAGGGAATGGGGCAGGGACTGGCTGGCTCAGAGGGGCGGGGAATGGGACTGGGCATGGGGCAGGGACTGGCTGCTCAGAGGGGCAGGGAATGGGGCAGGGACTGGCTGGCTCAGAGGGGCGGGGAATGGGACTGGGCATGGGGCAGGGACTGGCTAGGGGGCATCTGGGTTCACTCACCTGCAGCTCTTCCTGGATGTGGTTCTGGGAACGGTCGAGAATCACTTTCTTGGTGCCGGATTTGCCAGGGCTGGAGAAAGTTAAATCCAGCTCGTTCCCTTCGCCGGTGTAGGTGTTGATCCAGTACTGGGAGAGGGCATCCAGTGCCACCACCGTGTCCTGAAAACAGCCGCCATGGGACCCAGGAGTCCTGGCTCCCAGCCCCCCCTGCTCTATCCCACCAGCCCCCACTCCCCTCCCAGAGCCGGGAGAGAACCCAGGAGTCCTGGCTCCCAGCCCCCCCTGCTCTAACCCACCAGCCCCCACTCCCCTCCCAGAGCTGGGAGAGAACCCAGGAGTCCTGGCTCTCAGCCCCCATTGCTCTAACCCACCAGCCTCCACTCCCCTCTCAGAGCCAGGAGAGAACCCAGGAGTCCTGGCTCCCAGCCTCCCCTCCTCTAACCAGCAACCCCCACTCCCCTCCCAGAGCCGGGGACAGAACCCAGGAGTCCTGGCTCCCAGCCCCTCCTGCTCTAACCCCCCAGCCCCCACCCCCCCTTCCAGAGAGAGAACCCAGGATCCTGGCTCCCAGCCCCCCCTGCTCTAACCCACCAGCCCCCACTCGCCTCCCAGAGCCGGGGAGAGAACCCAGGAGTCCTGGCTCCCAGCCCCCGCTGCTCTAACCACCAGCCCCCACTCCCCTCCCAGAGCTGGGAGAGAACCCAGGAGTCCTGGCTCCCAGCCCCCCTTGCTCTAACCCACCAGCCTCCACTCCCCTCTCAGAGCCAGGAGAGAACCCAGGAGTCCTGGCTCCCAGCCTCCCCTCCTCTAACCAGCAACCCCCACTCCCCTCCCAGAGCCGGGGACAGAACCCAGGAGTCCTGGCTCCCAGCCCCTCCTGCTCTAACCCCCCAGCCCCCACCCCCCTTCCAGAGAGAGAACCCAGGATCCTGGCTCCCAGCCCCCCCTGCTCTAACCCACCAGCCCCCACTCGCCTCCCAGAGCCGGGGAGAGAACCCAGGAGTCCTGGCTCCCAGCCCCCGCTGCTCTAACCACCAGCCCCCACTCCCCTCCCAGAGCTGGGAGAGAACCCAGGAGTCCTGGCTCCCAGCCCCGCCCCCGCTCTGATCCACCAGCCCCCATTCCCCTCCCAGAGCCGGGGAGAGAACCCAGGAGTCCTGGCTCCCAGCCCCCGCTGCTCTAACCACCAGCCCCCACTCTCCTCCCAGAGCTGGGAGAGAACCCAGGAGTCCTGGCTCCCAGCCCCGCCCCCGCTCTGATCCACCAGCCCCCATTCCCCTCCCAGAGCCGGGGAGAGAACCCAGGAGTCCTGGCTCCCAGCCCCCGCTGCTCTAACCACCAGCCCCCACTCTCCTCCCAGAGCTGGGAGAGAACCCAGGAGTCCTGGCTCCCAGCCTCCCCTGCTCTAACCCACCAGCCCCCACTCCCCTCCCAGAGAGAGAACCCAGGAGTCCTGGCTCCCAGCCCCTGCTGCTCTAACCACCAGCCCCCACTCCCCTCCCTGGCTGGGACCTGTGTGGATTTGAAGCCACCACCGTAGTTCCTCTGCTCCGTCAGCCACCGGGCGACCTTCTTGGCGGTCGAGAGGTCGTTGCGCAGCACGAGGTGCAGGAGCGCGTAGGCCGTGGTCTCGACCGCGATGGCCGAAGCAGAGGTGCCCCCATCCTGCTCCGCTGCCCAAAACATCATGGTCCCCTCTGGGGGGGAAGAGAGACCCAGCTTCTGTACACCAGCCTTGTGGGGAGCTGGGGCTGGGGCTGCGGTGCCGCCCGCGGCCACGGGGGGGAGCTGGGGCTGCGGTGTCGCCCGCCGCCGCTGGGGGGAGCTGGGGCTGCGGTGCCGCCCGCCGCCGCTGGGGGGAGCTGGGGCTGCGGTGCCGCCTGCCGCCGCTGGGGGGAGCTGGGGCTGCGGTGCCGCCCGCCGCCGCTGGGGGGGGGTGTCGCTGTGACACACTCTGGAGGCGCAGGGGCAAGGTTCCTAAGCGGTTCACTCAGACCCCCCCGAAGGGCAGAGTATACGGGCTTCCTCCAGTGTGGGGGGCTGGGAGAAGACAGGCTGCACCGGAGAGGCTGCTGGGGGCAGAGGCTGCAGTGGGGGGTCTGGGGGGCACAGGCTGCACTGGGGGGGCACAGGCTGCAGCGGGGGACGAGGGGGCACAGGCTGCGCTGGGGATGCACAGGCTGCGCCAGCGGGGCAGAGGCTGCAGTGGGGGGCTTGGGGGGCACAGGCTGTGCTGGGGGGCCACAGGCCGCACCGGGGGGGCAGGGGGCACAGGCTGAAACAGGGGGGCAGGGGGTACAGGCTGCAGCGGGGGTCTGGGGGGCACAGGCTGCAGTGGGGGGGGCAGGGGGCACAGGCTGCGCCAGTGGTGCAGAGGCTGCTCCGGAGGGGCAGGGGGCACAGGCTGCGCCAGTGGTGCAGAGGCTGCTCCGGGGGGGCAGGGGGCACAGGCTGCGCCAGTGGTGCAGAGGCTGCTCCGGGGGGGCAGGGGGCACAGGCTGCAGCAGGGGGGGCACAGGCTGCAGCGGGGCTCTGGGGGGCACAGGATGCGCAGGGGGGCAGGGGACAGAGGCTGCGGCAGGGGGGCAGAGGCTGCAGCAGGGGGGGCAGGGGGCACAGGCTGTGCCAGGGGGGCACAGGCTGCACCGGGGGGGGGCAGAGGCTGCAGCGGGGGTCTGGGGGCAGAGGCTGCGCTGGGGGGGGCAGGGGGCACAGCCTGCAGCCAGAGGACGCACCGTTGTCCTGCAGGGCGAGGTCCCGCAGCCGGCGGTCGGCTGCCCCGATGGCGCCCGCGTCGTCGGAGGCCAGGGACAGGGCATAGGCCGTGATGGCAGCCGGGTAGGGGTCCCGGCCCTGCTCCGGCGCTGCAGACAGGTACCGCGTGGCCCGGGACAGGCTGCTTTTCTGTGCAGGGGGGAGAGCAATGATCAGATAGACCCCCCCAGCCCCCCGACTCCCCCCCCACTTCCCCATCTCCCTTGTAACCCCCAGCCCCCCCGTACCACGTGTGCCCGCTGCTCCTGCTTCTCCGTCTGCAGATTGGAGTCGGCCTCTTGCCCCTCGTACAGCGCCAGCGCCTGCTTCAGGGCCACCACCACGAACGCCGTGAGCGAGACGCCCCCCTGGTGCCCCCCGACGCCGCCCTGGGGGGAGAGAACGGGGGTGAGCGTGCGAGGCACATGTGCGAGGGACGCCCTGCGGGTACCAGCGGATGCTGGTAGTGGTGAATTCCACAGGTGCATGGCCTGGTGCCTCAGTGGCATCACCTCCCCCCTACTACTGTGGGCCCTAGGGCTTGGGGGGCGATGGGGGCTGGGAGCCAAATGTGCAGGAGTCAGGGCACAGATCTACGTGTGAAAACCAGAGTGTGCCAGGCAGGGAGGGGTGTGGGCCAACCCGAGTGCAGGCTGCGAGCGTGGAGCTGGGAGGGGACCACATCTAGACACACCCGGTGAGGGTGCAAATCCGAGCATGCACAGCCGGAGGGGGTGCCAGGGGCTGGATACAATGGTGAACGTGCTGGTGCTGCTGCTGCTGCTGCTGGGAATGTCCCCTTCGGGGCACGGGGCGTGCGCACAAATCCACATGTGCACGGCGTGAGTGTGAAAAATCTGAGCACACGAGCACTGTGTGGCGGGGGGAGCTTAGGGGCATGTCTGGGCGTGCAAGGTCTGAAGGGAGCAAGCCTGGTGGACGTGCAGGTCGAGCTCAGGGTGTGAGCGGAGCATGAGTCTGGTGCAGCTGTGAGAATGTGGCCTGCTGGGTTAGCGTACAAATGGGAGTGTAAATACTTGTGCAAATGGTGGGCTGTGTGTTGGTGTGGCTCCAGCCGGGCCCCGAGCCCAGGATCTAACCTGTGTGTGCAAGAAGAGCCTGGGGGCTTTGCACACCAGGACAGTGAGTGTGCATGGGCGAGATTGCACCTGCACGTGCCATGGGGCAACACGACCATGACTGTGCGAGGGAGCCGTGTGTGACGATGAGGTGTCTAGTCTCACCCCCTGCTCAAAGCGCGACCAAGCCCCAGACCCCTCCATGGATTGAACCCACAGCCCAAGTGTGTAATGTGTGTGTGTGATGTGGAGTGACGATGCAAGTGTGCACAAGAATGTGCAAGGCAATGGCAAGTGTGCAAAGCAGCAGGCTGTGAAGATGAGGGTGCAGATGAAAGTGAGCACGCAAAATTGGGGATCAGGTGTGCAAGGCCCAGGTGTGAATGTGAGGGTGAGGCAGTAGTGTGTGTGCACATGTTTGTGCAAGGCCATTGTGAGGGGAGTGTGCAGGCAGCAGCGTGCACGCGAGGGGAGTGTGCAGGCAGGAGCGCGCGATGGGGAGTGTGCAGGCAACAGCGCGCGATGGGGAGTGTGCAGGCAACAGCGCGCGTGCGAGGGGAGTGTGCAGGCAGCAGCAAGTGCGCGAGGGGAGTGTGCAGGCAGCAGCGAGCGTGCGAGGGCGTCGGGCCACGTGCAATGTCACCTGCATGTCCCGGTGGATGACGGGCTGTGGGTCGCGGAAGGAGCCGTCGGCCTGTTGGTTTCCCAGCAGCCACGTGACCGACTCCCGAATCCCGGCAGCGTCCACGTTCTGGTACTGCCGGCTGAGCGCCAGCACCTTCACCACGAACGCCGTCAGCCTGGGGGGGGCCAGGGTCAGGGGGGGCCGCCTCACCCCAGAGCCCCCAGCCGGCTCCCGGCCCTTCCCTGGGGAGCGGATCCCCCCACAGAGCCTCCAGCCCCGGATCCCCCCCTCACAGCCCCCCAGCCGCCTCCCGGCCCTTCCCTGGGGAGCGGATCCCCCCACAGAGCCCCCAGCCCCAGATCCCCCAGAGCCCCCCAGCTGCCTCCCGGACCTTCCCTGGGGAGCAGATCCCCCCACAGAGCCCCCAGTCCCAGATCCCCCCCTTACAGCCCCCCAGCCGCCTTTCGGCCCTTCCCTGGGGAGCGGATCCCCCCCAGAGCCCCCAGCCCCAGATCCCCCCCTCACAGCCCCCCAGCCGCCTCCCGGCCCTTCCCTGGGGAGCGGATCCCCCCCCAGAGCCCCCAGCCATTGACCCCCCACCCCCACCCTCCCCAGCCCGGCTCACCAGGTGCTGCTGGCCCGGTGCAGCCAGGCGCCGTACGACCCGTCCGCCTTGCGGAAGGTCAGGATCCGCTCATAGCCTGGGGGGCAGGGACGCAATGGGGGGTCACATGGGGGGCTGACCCCCACCCTCCATGCCCACTGCTCCCCTCCCCTTGTGCTCCGTGAGGGGCTCGTGCCTACGGCGTGCGGGCGAGGGGGGGACAAGCGTCCGCGGGTCTGTGTGCTGGGCGTGCAAAGGGGGCTGCACACGTGTGTGCACAGTGCAAGGGCTGGCGGGCAGCCATGGCGGGTCGGGTCCAGCGCCCCATTGCTGTGTGCAGCTCCCCAAGCCAAACCCCCGAGCCCCCCCTGGCCCGGCCCCCCTCACCCCCGCCCACCCCAGAGCCCAGCCCCCCTTACCCTCTACCCTCGCCGGTGCCCAGCCCCTGTCATCCCCCCCACCCACCTGCCCCAGTGCCCTGCCCCCCTCACCCCCCACCCTCGCCCACCCCGGTGCCCTGCCTCCCTCACCCCCAACCCCGCCCACACCGGTGCCCAGCCCCTGTCGTCCCCCACACCCACCTGTCCCGGTGCCCTGCCTCCCTCACCCCCAGGCCCCGCCCGCCCCAGTGCCCAGCCCTGCTCACCCCCGCCCACCCCGGTGCCCGGGACTCACCGACGCGCAGGTGCTCCAGCCCCTCCTGCTTGCGCTCGGCTTTGAGCTGGGCCCACTGCTCCGTCTCGTCCAGGTACCGCATGGCGTAGAGCCCGGGCGCCATGTAAATCATCGTCTGCTCCGCGCAGCCCCGCGGCACCCGCAGCAGCCCCACCAGCCCGGTGGGCGAGAGGGACTTCTCCAGCGTCTCCACGGGCACGTCGGCTGCGCCGCGGGGGAGAGCCAGTGTCAGCGCCCCACGGACACCGCGCCCCACGGACACCGCGCCGGGAGACAGCGTCAGCGACGCACAGACACCGCGCCCCACGGACACCGCGCCGGGAGACAGCGTCAGCAACGCACAGACACCGCGCCGGGAGACAGTGTCAGCGACCCACAGACACCGCGCCCCACGGACACCGCGCCAGAAGCCAGCATCAGCGCCCCACGGACACCGCGCCCCACTGACACCGCGCCGGGAGACAGCGTCAGCAACGCACAGACACCGTGCCCCATGGACACCGCGCCGGGACAGCCAGAGACCCAGCGACCCACGGACACCATACCGGGGAGACAGCGTCAGCGCCCCATGGACACCACGCCCCACGGACACTGCGCTGGGAGACAGCGTCAGCGACGCACAGACACCGCGCCCCACGGACACCGCGTCGGGACAGCCAGAGACCCAGCGACCCATGGACACCATGCCGGGGAGAGCCAGAGACCCAGCGACCCACGGACACTGCGCCAGAGAGCGCCAGGGACTCAGTGACCCACAGACACCGCGCCGGGCAGAGCCAGAGCCCCAGTGACCCATGGGCACCGCACTCGGGAGAGCCAGAGACTCAGCGACCCACGGACACCACGCCAGGGCTGGGGGGAGTTGGCATTGGGGTGGGGACAGGGATGGGGAATGCAGTGGGGTGGGGAGGGGGCATCCAACGGAATGGGGGAGGGGCATCAGGGCAGTGACAAAGTGGTTCTGTTCTTAATGTTTTCTCTGAACCCTGTGTGCCTCAGTTTCCCTCTGAGTTACTGAGGTGTCTCGTTGGGGGCGTAATGTTATTGACACGAACTGGGACCCTATAGATCATTGTGGCAACCAAGGTCCTGTAGTGGCACCAAATCTTGTCCGAAGAGGGTGACGTGAGGTGTCTCTGAGGAGGTTCTGGTTGGCTGGTTACGATGATGCTCTCTGGGTGCAGGTATCTGTGTTGTATTTCAAGTTACAAGTCTTGGCTCTGCCCTGTCTGTGTGTCACACTTGTGCTGTGCCTGTGGGTCACACCCCAGACAATGTGGCATCAGCTCTGCCTGCCCTGGCCTGGCTGAGGGCCCCTTACGGCCCATCCGCTGCGACTGCCCCGTGGAGAGAAGCAGATCCACCAGGGCCAGGCTGGAGGAGGGGCACTGGGGGGGAGTGGGGCTGGGCTGCCGGGAGTGAGCCAGTCTCCGGACTTGGGAATCGTGGGGGGGCCCAAGGCCTGGATGGCAGGGAGGGTGGGAGCTGTGGGGGATGGGGGATGGGGGGAAGGGCAGCAGGGATGGGTGATGGGGGAGGGGCAATGGGGGATGGGTAAGAGTGGGGAGGGGCAGCGGGGGGTCTCTCACCCGTGACGCGGACGCTCATCTTGAAGTCCCCGTCAGGGAGGGCGTTGGGGGGCAGCTCCCCCGGGATCTCCAGCGCCCGGCTGAGCCTCTCTGTGGGGGCAGGGGGGGTCAGATGGGATCCAGACAGCCCCAAAATCCCACCGCGGGGGCATCTCCCCCACAGAGCCCCCCCTTGGCACCCTATGGGGCCCCTCAGAGACTCCCCCTCCCCCCTAGCCCTGGGGGTCACCCACCTTCAGAGTCCAGCGAGTAGCTCATCTCCTCCAGCTGGGTGGTGCCTTCTCTCTGGGGGGCAAGACGGGGGGTCAGAATGGGTACCCGGGGGGGAGGGGGCAGAGCAGATTGGGGAGGGGCAGGTAGGGAGGGGCAGAGGGGGCAGGGGAGGAGGGGTCAAGCTGGGGGAGGGGCAGGCAGGGAGGGGCAGAGGGGACGGGGAGGGGAAGGGCAGGCAGCGGCTCCGTGGGGCTCGGCCCCCCTCACCTCCACCCGCAGGGTCCGGGCGATGCTGTCCCCGAGCCCCCAGCCCCCCTGCGCCGTGATGGTGACGGGGATGTCGGCGGCGCCCATGGGCACCACGGCGAAGGGCACGGCCAGAGCCCCCTTCGCCGGCACCTGCACGGCCTGGCGTCGGATCCGGTCCCCCGTCGCCGGGGAGCAGAGCCCCTCCGAGCGCTCCATGTGCACCGAGACCTGGGGAGAGAGAGACTGAGACCCCCGCGCGGGCTGCGGGCCAGGGCTGGGGGGCAGGGCTGAGCGGCACCGGCAGGGCCGGGGGCAGGGCAGGGGGCTGGGGGGCATCAGCAGGGCCGGGGGCAGGGCAGGGGGCTGCAGGTCGGGGCTGGCGGCACCAGCAGGGCTGGGGGGCAGGGCAGGGGGCTGTAGGTCGGGGCTGGCGGCACCGGCAGGGCCGGGGGCACGGCCGAGCAGGGGCCCCTCACGTTGACAGGCCGATCCCGGTAGTTGTACAGCACCGGACGCAGCTCCAGCTGCTCGAATCGCTTCACCGCGTAGGGCAGCCGCAGCGAGACGTGGAAATCCTGGAAGACGCGGACGCTGAGCGGGTCGGAGACGCAGATCCCTGCGGGGGGAGGAGCTGGGTGAGCCGGGGGGGCAATGGGGGGCGGACGGACGGACAGACGGGGGGACGGACTCACCGGTGGTCGGCGACATGCTGACGGCCTGGATCTCCCAGGTGGTGATTGAATCCGGCACCAGGTGGGTTTGCCTGCAGGAGACAGGCCAGGGTGAGGGGGTCAGGGGGTGGGGCTGGGTAGGGAGGGTGGCCCCAGGGAAGGTGCTTGGAGGAATATGGGGGGAAGCCCAGGAAGGAGTGGAGCCCTGGGGTGGGGGGAGGGGCACCCCAGGAGAAGGGGGAGGGGCGGCAAGGTGGGGGAGGGGTCCCCAGGAGAAGTGGGGGGAGAGGTGATGAGGTGGGGGAGGGCCTCCCCAGGAGAAGGGGGGGCAGGGTGGTGGGGTGGGGGAGGGGCTCCCCAGGAGAAGGGGGAGGGGCAGTGAGGTGGGGGAGGGGCTCCCCAGGAGAAGGGGGAGGGGCAGTGAGGTGGGGGTGGGTCTCCCCAGGAGAAGTGGGGGGAGGGGCGGTGAGGTGGCAGAGGAGCGCCCCAGGAGAAGTGGGGGAGGGGCAGTGAGGTGGGGGAGGGGCTCCCCAGGAGAAGGGGGAGGGGCAGTGAGGTGGGGGTGGGTCTCCCCAGGAGAAGTGGGGGGAGGGGCGGTGAGGTGGCAGAGGAGCACCCCAGGAGAAGTGGGGGAGGGGCGGTGAGGTGGGGGAGGGGAGGGGCTCCCCAGGCGAAGTGGGTGGAGGGGCGGTGAGGTGGGGGAGGAGCTCCCCAGGAGAAGGGGGAGGGGTGGCAAGATGGGGGAGGGGCTCCCCAGGAGAAGTGGGGGGCCCCGGGGGGCGCTGACCGGCTGCTCCCGTGCACGGTGATGGTTTTCCAGAGCCAGCTCTCGGGGAAGACGCTCCGGGTCTGCACAGAATCATCGTCGAAGAACTCCTCCTCCTCCAGCTCGGGGTTCACTGTGGGGTAAATGTGGGGGTTCAGCATCTGCGCGGGCCTGTGGGTCACAGCTCGACTCCCTGCCCATCTGCAGCTCCGTGTGCGAGACCCCCCCCCCGTATTCACTCACCCCGGGGCCTGAGCGAGGGAGGATGGGGGGGCAGGAGGCGGCACCTCCAGCCAGCGGCCCCCCTTGGCGAGGGGCTGGGAGCCAGGAGCCAGGGCCCAGGGCAATGAGACGGGCCCAGTGGGCTCGCTGGAGCCAAGCAGAGACACCGACGGCCGGGGGGGTTAGGAGCCAGCCCCATCCCTCGGACACCCCCTGTGCAGCACCGGGACCCCCCCCAGGAGAGCAGCACAAAGGGCCAACGGCCACACGCGGATTTTGGAGCTGGGGCAGGTTTGCAGGTGGGGGAAGCTGCTGTAACGGGGAGGGGGCTCATGGAGCCCCCCGGTCTCGTCTTGTCAATGGGGAGCATCGATCTCCGTCCTCCCCCCGCTAAGTCACCCGCCAGGGCAGTCGGGGGGAGCAACTCGGTAACAACAAGCCAGAGTGCGTGTGTGTGAGTGCGTGTGTGTGTGTGAGAGTGACAGTGTGCATGTGAGTGCATGTGTGTGTGCGTGTGAGTGCATGAGTGTGTGTGCGTGTGAGTGCGTGTGCATGTGCATGTGTGAGAGTGAGCATGTGCGTGTAAGAGTGAGCATGTGCGTGTGAGTGCGCGTGTGAGAGTGAGCATGTGCGTGTGAGTAAGAGTGAGCATGTGCGTGTGAGTGCGTGTGTGAGTGTGCATGTGCGTGCGTGAGTGAGAGTGTGCGTGTGCGATATATCTCCTATGCAGATGACACAGTGCGGGTTGATACACGTATTACCAGTAAATGTGGGGCTTTGCCTTATCCCCCCTGAAAAGATCCTGTCCTGTCCTGGCTCCCAACCCTACTCTCCAACCCACCAGACCCCCCAGCCCTCCTAGATCCAGGGACAGAACCCAGGCGTCCGGGCTCCCAGCCCCCCCAAGCCCAGGCTCACCCCGGGCCAGCCCGCCAGAGCCCCAGGCCCGGGCCTTGCGGCGCAGCTCGATGGCGAATTGGCAGCAGTCGAGGAAGGGGCCTCGGCAGCGGGCAGCATCGGGGCCCAGGATCCGCGTCGCTCGCTGCTCGCACGTCCGGCGCATCGGCACCCGGGTCATCCCGTCCCGGCAGCACCGCAGAGCCAGCGGGTCGCCCTGGTACTGCGAGGCTGGGGAGACGGGACGTGGGGGGCATGTCAGATGGGGTAGGGGGACAGATGGGGCGGGGGGCAGATGGTGTGGGCGGGCAGCGGATCAGACGGGGTGAGGGGCAGATGGGTGCAGGGGGCAGAGGGTCAGATGGGGCGTGGGGGGCAGACGGGGCAGGAGGCGGATCAGACGGGGTGAGGGTCAGATGGGGTGCGGGGGGGCAGCAGAGGGGCAAACAGGATTGGGGGGCAGCAGAGTATCAGATGGGGCAGGGGCAGAGCGTCAGACAGGGCGTGGGGGGCAGAGGGTCAGACGAAGCGCGGGGGGCAGCAGAGGGGCAGATGGGGCACGGGGGGGATGCCTGGCACCACTGTCCCTGCCCGGGGTCCCAGGCTGGCCACGGGGCAGAGCAGGAGCCTGCGGTGGGGGGCAGAGCTCAAGGGGGGAGCAGGGGGCTGGAGCCCACAGGGTCCGTCTCGGAGATGGTGGGGCCACACGGCCAGGCCTGGGCAAAATGGGGCACCCTTGTGGGGCTCCTCCAAGGGGCTGCCCCTCGGCCGGGGGGCGCAGCAGCAACCTGGTGGATCCGTGCACAGGACGGGTGCAGGGGTGGGTAGATCCTGCCCCCCACCCCCCCACTCACCCCTCTTCTGGGCCTGCAGCTGGAAGTCCAGCGAGCGCTTCCTGCGGGGGGCGTCCTGGCTGCAGCCGTGCCCTGGGGGTCCAAAGACCGAGGGGGGTAAGACTGGGCAGGTCACTGCCCCTGAGCCCCCTCCTGGCCCCCATGTGACCCCCGCCCCTCAGCCCCTCCCCCCCGGGTCCTCCCCCCTGCCCCCCGTCTCACCGCTCCGCAGCCGGCTCTCCAGCTCCCCCACGCGCAGGGCCAGGCCGGCGTCTTCGAAGACCCCCAGGGCGTCGGCCCCACTGCCCGGCGAGCAGCCCAGGTCGTAGCTGTCCATGGCCGCGAACACCTGGGGGATGGGGGGGGAGAAGCCGGGGGTGGATGGGGGGGCAGAAGCTGGGGGATGGGGGGACGGGGGGCAGACAGCAGGGGGGTTCATTGCCCCGCCAGGTCCCAGGAGGAACGTGGCCGGCGTCCATCGCCCTTGGCCACACCTGTCATGGCCCCATTCTCTGGCCATTGACCGTTCGGGGTCATAGGTCACCAGCGGAGTCATGGGTCAAACCCAGGTCCTGGGGGTGAGTCCGGGGCCAAGGGCCCTTTGAATGGAGGAGGCCGTGATTGGCCGGTCATGAGCAAAGGCCCGTTTGGGAGGTCAGAGGTCAAACTCAAGGAGCCAATGACCATCCATGTCTAATGGATTGACCGTTCAAAGGTCATGGGTCAAGCCAGAGAGGTCGTAGGTCAAGGCAGAGAGGTCGTAGGTCAAGCCCAGGGAGGCTAATGGCCCGGAGATGACCTTGGCTCTCCAGGGGGTGACCATGGAAGGCCCCAACTCAAGGCTGGGGGTCGTAGGCCAAGCCGTGGGGAGACTGTAGGGGCGATGGCCCCATGGAGGTCAGGGGTCGGGGGTCAGAGCGGGGTCAGCCGTACCTTGGCGGGCGTCAGGCGGTGCCGGCGGTTGACGACATAGACGGCCGAGTCGACGGCCACCAGGGAGACGGCGGCGCGGGAGTCGGTGGCCACAGTGAACTTGAGCATGTCGTGGGGGTGCAGCTCCCAGCTGCTCGGGTCCAGCTGCAGCTCCAGCTGGGGGGATGTGGGTCAGTGGGGCCACAACCTGCCCCACACCCTGCCCCCCACCCCACCCCACAGCCTGCCCCACAGCCCGCCCGGCTCCACCTCACCCACCCCACTGCACCCCACAGAACTCCTGCACCAAACCCCACCCCACCCGGCCCCACGCTCCACCTCACCCACCCCACAAACCCCACAGAACTCCTGCACCAAACTCTCCCCACACACGGCCCCACAACATACCCTGCATCAACCCCCGCACCCCACACACCGCCCCCACCACCCGCCTCGCCCCTCCCCACTCCCCGCCCCCCCTGGATTTACCTTCCCCTGGCAGCGGTCCACCACGTCCACCCACAGCGAGTTGGCCACCACCTCGTCCCCGCGCCGGTAAAAGGCCACGAGCCGGAAGGCTGGGACCAGCTCGGGGGTGACGGGGACGGAGATGACGGTGTAGGACGTCCGGGGCACGGCGCGCGCCGCCACGATGGAGCCCCGGTGCAGCACCTGCCGGGAGACCCACAGCTGGTCCCGGGGCAGCCCTGGGGCCTGGGCTGCAGGGGGCGGCATGGGGCAGGGAGCAGGGGGAGGCACTGGGGGGCGCTCTCCTAGGGGGCACCAGGGGGCGCTCTCCCAACCAGGGGCAGTGGGGGGCACCGGGGGGCTCTAGGGGGTGTTCTCCCAGCCAGGGGCAGTAGGGGGCAATGTGGGGCACTGGAGGGCGCTCTCCTAGGGGGCACCAGGGGGCGCTCTCCCAGCCAGGTGCAATAGGGGGCAGTATGGGGCACTGAGGGGCAGTAGGGGGCACCGGGGGGCTCTAGGGGGCGTTCTCCCAGCCAGGGGCAGTAGGGGGCAGTATGGGGCACTGGGGGGCGGTAGGGGGCACCGGGGGCTCTAGGGGGCGTTCTCCCAGCCAGGGGCAGTAGGGGGCAGTGTGGGGCACTGGGGGCGCTCTCCTAGGGGCACCGGGGGGTGCTCTCCCAGCCAGGGGGCAGTATGGGGCACTGAGGGGCAGTAGGGGGCAGTATGGGGCACTGAGGGGCGGTAGGGGGCTGTATGGGGCACTGGGGGTGCTCTCCCAGCCAGGGGGCAGTATGGGGCACTGAGGGGCAGTAGGGGGCACCGGGGGGCTCTAGGGGGCGTTCTCCCAGGCAGGGGCAGTAGGGGGCAGTGTGGGGCACTGGGGGGCGGTAGGGGGCACTGGGGGTGCTCCCCGCCGGCCGCACTCACTCACCATGTAGTAGAAGTGGGAGAAGGCGCCGGAGCCGAGGTCCTTGAGCCCCACGGAGAGCGACTGGCCGGGCCCCACGGCTCCCAAGCGCTGGGTCTCCAGCACCAGGTAGCTCCCGCTGGGGGACCGAACCGCCGTGGCCTGGAGAGACCCCTCGGCCTGGTCCCTCTCCCCCGCCACCACCTGCGAGGGGGGCACGGCTCAGGGAGGCCAGCGCCTGCCCCCCAGCCGTGCTGTGCCCCTCACTCAGCCCCCTCCCCTCCCCTTCCCGTCCCCCCTCCTCCAGCCAGGCCCCGGCCCCCACCCGCCAGCCCCCTCCATCCCTCTCCCCTCCCCACTCCCCAGCCCCCACCCCATCCCACCAGCCCCCCCTCCCCTCCCCGCCCCCCGGGGCCGGACCTGCAGGGTGAGGGCGCTGGCTCTGGAGTCCAGGTTGAGGGGGAACATCACCAACCCCCTCTCATCCGCCACCACCCGTCTCTGGGGGTGGGACGGGCCCCCCGACACCTCAGCTGAGACCCACACGGGGGTGCGGGGGGCCGGGGAGCCGTCGGCCAGGGTGACGCGGGCCTGGGGAGAGATGGGAGAGTGGGGGGGGGCACAGACACAAACAGCCCTGTGTACGCAAAGCCCCCCAGCTGCATGCCCCCTACCCTGACCCCCAGCCCCCGATCCCCCCACCCCTGACCTGCAGCTATACACCCCAGTCCCCCCAGCCTGACCCCCAGCCCCCAATCCCCCTACCCCGACCCACAGCTACACACCCCAGTCCCACCAGCTTCACCCCCAGCCCCACACCCCCCAACCCCAATCCTCCTACCCCGACCCACAGCTATACACCCCAGTCCCAGCCTGAATCCCCCAGCCCCACACCGCCCACCCTGACCCCCACCTCCACGCCCCTTACCCTGACCCGCAGCCCCCTGCCCCATACCCTGATTCTCCCAGCCCCTGATCACCTCACCCTGACCCCTAGCCCCCCACCCCACCACTGATCCCCCAACCTACGAGCCCCCCAACCTCGGTCCCCCAGCCCCCGACGCCCCCACCCCTGATCCCCCCACCCCAGGCAGCAGGGGCAGCCCCCCACCAGCACAAGGAAGGGCGCCCCGGGGATGAAGTGCCGTTTGGTTTGCGACAGGTCCACGCTGTAGGGAGACGTCACGAACTTGACAGTGCTCAGCTCCTGCTCCTCCAGCTCCCCGCCTGCCGGGGGGACGTGAGCGTGAATGGGGGTACGGGCCCAGCCCCCCCCGCAGGGTCCCAGCCAGCGCCCCCCGGAAGGGACAGGCCCCCGCCCCAGTCCCTGCCCCATCGCCGCCCCCCCGAGCCAGCCAGGCCCTGCCCCATTCCCTGCTGCCCCCCCCCCCAGCCAGCCAGGCCCTGCCCCATTCCCCCCTCCTGAGCCAGCCAGGCCCTGCCCCATTCCCTGCTGCCCCCAGCCAGGCCCTGCCCCATTCCCCCCTTCTGAGCCAGCCAGGCCCTGCCCCATCGCCCCCCCTGAGCCAGCCAGACCCTGCCCCATTCCCCCCTCCTGAGCCAGCCAGTCCCTGCCCCATTCCCTGCTGCCCACCCCGCCCAGCCAGCCAGGCCTGCCCCATTCCCTGCTGCCCCCCAGCCAGTCCCTGCTCCATTCCCCTCCCTCCCGAGCCAGCCAGTCCCTGCCCCATTCCCTGCTGCCCCCCAGCCAGGCCCTGCCCCATTCCCCCCTTCTGAGCCAGCCAGTCCCTGCCCCATTCCCTGCTGCCCCCCCGCCCCGAGCCAGCCAGCCCCTGCCCCATTCCCTGCCCCCCCCCCCCGAGCCAGCCAGGCCCTGCCCCATTCCCCCCTTCTGAGCCAGCCAGGCCCTGCCCCATTCCCTGCTGCCCCCCACCCCCCAGCCAACCAGGCCCTGCCCCATTCCCTGCTGCCCCCCCGCCCCCAAGCCAGCCAGGCCCTGCCCCATTCCCTGTTGCCCCCCAGCCAGGCCCTGCCCCATTCCCCGCCTCCTGAGCCAGCCAGGCCCTGCCCCATTGCCTCCCCCGAGCCAGCCATTCCCTGCCCCATTCCCTGCTGCCCCCCAGCCAGGCCCTGCCCCATTGCTCCCCCCCGAGCCAGCCAGGCCCTGCCCCATTCCCTGCTGCCCCCCAGACAGGCCCTGCCCCATTCCCTCCTTCTGAGCCAGCCACGCCCTGCCCCATTCCCTGCTGCCCCCCCCCGAGCCAGCCAGTCCCTGCCCCATTCCCTGCTGCCCCCCAGCCAGGCCCTGCCCCATTCGCCCCCCGAGCAAGCCAGTCCCTGCCCTATTCCCTGCTGCCCCCCAGCCAGGCCCTGCCCCATTCCCCCCTTCTGAGCCAGCCAGTCCCTGCCCCATTCCCTGCTGCCCCCCCGCCCCGAGCCAGCCAGCCCCTGCCCCATTCCCTGCTGCCCCCCACCCCCGAGCCAGCCAGGTCCTGCCCCATTCCCTGCTGCCCACCCCGCCCCCCGAGCCAGCCAGGCCCTGCCCCATTCCCCCCTTCTGAGCCAGCCAGGCCCTGCCCCATTCCCTGCTGCCCCCCCCATCCCCGAGCCAGCCAGGTCCTGCCCCATTCCCTGCTGCCCCCCAGCCAGCCCCTGCCCCATTCCCTGCTGCCCCCAGCCAGTCCCTGCCCCATTCCCCCCTTCTGAGCCAGCCAGACCCTGCCCCATTCCCCCCCTCGAGCCAGCCAGACCCTGCCCCATTTCCCCACTCCTGAGCCAGCCAGTCCCTGCCCCATTTCCCCACTCCTGAGCCAGCCAGTCCCTGCCCCATCGCCCCCCCTGAGCCAGCCAGGCCCTGCCCCATTCCCTGCTGCCCCCAGAGACAGCCAGGCCCTGCCCCATTCCCTGCTGCCCCCCAGCCAGGCCCTGCCCCATTCCCCGCCCCCTGAGCCAGCCAGGCCCTGCCGTGGGGCCAATGAGAGCTTGTGCCCCCAGAGGGGCCGGGCCCCTGCCCCATTCCCTGCCCCCCCGAGCCGGTCCCTGCCCTGGGGCCAATGAGAGCTGGCACCCCCCAGAGGGGCCGGGCCGGCCCCCACACTCACTGACGGTCTCTATGAAGGTCACCGCAATGTAGAGGTTGGTCCCTGCCAGGTCCTGCAGTGGTCGCCCCAATTTCTCTGCCAGGAGGCTGCGCTTCAGGATCACGTTCGCTGCCCCCTCGTTCACCTGCCGGGGGTGGGAGGGAGAGGGTTAGATGATACCCAGCCCCCCCATACACACGGACCCAGCCGGGGGGGGCACGGAGGGGGGGTGGGAGGAAGGGGGGCAGAGGGAGCTGTGACAAAGTGGGAAGGATTTTCCTTAACATTTTGCATGAATACGCTGTGTGCCTCAGTTTCCCCATGTGTTACCTGGGGGGAGCCAGGGGGTGCGGCCTCTGGGTCTCCCCCAAGCTGGACTTTGCTGCAGGTCCCAGCACCCTGTGCTCACAAGCTGTGTCTGGCACCGGCTTCCCGACGGCGAATAACCCACCTGTGTCACAGTCGCTGCTGCTTCCCCAGGGATCCCATCCAGGGGGACTCACTGAAGGGGGCTCACAGGGGGCTGGGAGGGAGGAGGACCCTAGGGTGCTGCAGGATCCCAGGGGAGAGGGTCCCTGGGGGGCTCTGGGTGCATCCCATGGGGTCCCAGGAGGGGAGGGGGATCCCAGAGGAATGGGGATCCTGTGCGTGGATGGGAGTCCCATGTGGGGAGGGGGATTCCAGAGAGATGTGGGTCCTGTGGGGGGAGGGAGGTCCCAGAGGGGGGTCCCAGAGGGATGGGGGTCCTGTGGGAGGATGGGGGGTCCTATGTGGGGACAGGGGCCCCACAGGGATATGGGACCCATGGGGGGAATTGGGGCTCCTGTGGGGGCAATGGGAGGTCCCATGAGCAGATGGGGGGTCCTGTGGGTGGATGAGGGGTCCCACAGGGGGAGGAGGATCCCAGGGGCATCCCAGAGGGATGGGGGTTCTGTGGGAGGATGGGGGGGTCCCCTGGGGAGAGAGGGGTCCCAGAGGGATGGGGGTTCCGTGGGGAGAGGGGGGTCCCAGAGGGATGGGGGTCCTGTGGGAGGATGGGGGGGTCCCGTGGCAAGAGGGGGGTCCCAAAGGGATGGGGGTTCCATGGGGAGAGGGGCATCCCAGAGGGATGGGGGTTCTGTGGAAGGATGGAGGGTTCTGTGGGGAAACAGGGGACCCAGAGGGATGGGGGTTCCGTGGGGAGAGAGGGGTCCCAGAGGGATGAGGGTTCCATGGGAGGATGGGGGGGTCCCTTAGGGAGAGGGGGCCCAGAGGGATGGGGGTCCCGTGAGAGGATGGGGGGGTCCCGTGGGGAGAGGGGGGGTTCTGTGGGGGGAATGGAGGTCTCACCGTGACCTGTTGCTCCAGGCCCCTGAGGAAGGTTTTCTCCCCATCCTCGTTGCTCACCCCAAACCTCAGGTAGGCAACACCGTTCACCCCCTTCCCGTAGACGAACCTGGGGAGAGAGGGGAGGGTCACCCCAAATCCTGAGACCGGGGGGCACAGTCCAGAGGGGTCAGCATGGGGGGCGGGGGGGGTGACTCTGCCGGGGTCTGGATTCAGTGGGGAGCTGCACCTCAAGGCCCATCCTGGCCCCGTGGGGAGTCTGGGGCCGAGTCCAGTTATGGGGGGGTCCTGGGGAGCCTGGGGAAAACTGGGACCAGAGCACCCCAGAACCACCTCCCGGCTGCCTGAGCCCAGCCAGAGGGAAGGGGGGGTCAGGGGAGCTGCCCCTACCTGACCTGCAGGTCAATGCGCAAATCGGGGGACCCCTCTCCTCTCACCAGCATATGGGTCCGTTCGGGGATGATCTTCACCTCGAAATTGGGGAGCACTGGGGGGAGAAAACACACATGGGACCCAGGAGTCCTGGCTCCCAGCCCCCCTGACACACACACTCTACCCCTGGAGCCAGGAGAGAACCCAGGAGTCCTGGCTCCCAGCCCCTCCGACACACACACACACACTCCAGCTCTGGAGCCAGGAGAGAAACCAGGAGTCCTGGCTCCCAGCCCCCCCGACACACACACACATCACCCCTGGAACCAGGAGAGAACCCAGGAGTCCTGGCTCTCAGCTCCCCCCCGCCCCCAACACACACACTCTCCACCCCTGGAGCCAGGAGAGAACCCAGGAGTCCTGGCTCCCAGCCCCCCCGACACACACAGTCTACCCCTGGAGCCAGGAGAGAACCCAGGAGTCCTGGCTCCCAGCCCCCAGCGACACACACACTCCAGCCCTGGAGCCAGGAGAGAACCCAGGAGTCCTGTCTCCCAGCCCCCCCGACACACACACTCTACCCCTGGAGCCAGGAGAGAACCCAGGAGTCCTGGCTCCCAGCCCCCCTGACACACACACTCCAGCCCTGGAGCCAGGAGAGAACCCAGGAGTCCTGTCTCCCAGCCCCCCCGACACACACACTCCACCCCTGGAGCCAGGAGAGAACCCAGGAGTCCTGGCTCCCAGCCCCTCCAACACACACACACACACACTCCAGCTCTGGAGCCAGGAGAGAACCCAGAAGTCCTGGCTCCCAGCCCCCCCGACACACATACACTTCATCCCTGGAACCAGGAGAGAACCCAGGAGTCCTGGCTCTCAGTTCCCCCCCGCCCCCAACACACACACTCTCCAGCCCTGGAGCCAGGAGAGAACCCAGGAGTCCTGGCTCCCAGCGCCCCCGACACACACACTCTCCAGCCCTGGAGCCAGGAGAGAACCCAGGAGTCCTGGCTCCCAGCCCCTCTCCCCTCCCCGAGCCGAGAGAGAACCCAGGCATCCGGGACTCACCGTATTTCTTCACCTCGAACTCGGCACTGGTGTTGGACTCGAGGGCGTTGGAGAATCGCGCCGTGATGCGCCAGGTCCCGGGCCTGGGAGGGGCAAGGGGGTGAGAGGGAATCGGGGCCCCCCTGAGCCACCCCCCAGCCCCTCTGCCTAGGGGACCCCGCTCCCAGCCCCCCCCCCCCGCAGAGGCTGGAGAAGGATGTCAGGGTCCCACCCCCAGACAGGCAGACCCAGGCAGACAGGTTCACAGGGAGCCCCCCTGACACCCCAGCCCCTCTCCTGGGGGGCTCCCCCCCCCAGCAGGGGATCTCCTAGTCTGGACCGGGCACAAGCCAGCTCTGGGGGGCTTCTCTGCCCCCTCCACCCCTGGTGCCCTCCCAAGGCAATGGGGTGTCTGTGTCACCCCCCAGCTCCCCGGCCATGGGGGTGTCCGGCCCCCCCACTCACTCGGCGATGTCGGGGATCGAGAGCTGGTCCGAGATGACCCAGTTCTGCGGGAACCGCTCCACCTTCCGCACCTGCAGCCCCTGGTTGTTCTGGGGGGCAGACAGGGGGGTGTTAACGGGGGCCCAATCCCCTCCTATCAGCGGGGCCCGATCCTGCCCCCGTAGCCCCCTCCATGGGGCCCCAACCCCTCATGGGCCAGATACTTCCCCTCCGCCTCCCAGCCTCAGTTTCCCTTCCGCCCAACCCCCCATGGGCCCGATCCTGCCCCTCCCCTTCCCAGCCTCGGTTTCCCTGCCCCCCATCCCCCAAGGGCCCGATCCTGCCCCTCCCAGCCACGGGCTCCCTGCCCCCCGGCTCTCACCAGGACAGTGATGGTGATGGACTCGGCCGTGGGGCGCAGCTCATGGTTCAGGGCAAAGATTCGAAAGTGAACTGGGTGGGGGAAGAGACAGGCTGTGAAGCGGGGGCTGGGGACCATGGGGGCAGGGGATAAGGGGGGGTGCAGAGGGATGTGGGGGCAGGGACTGTGGGGTAAGCGGGGCCACAGGGGACCAGTGGTCATGGGGTGCAGGAGCCGTGGGATGTGGGAGGCCATAGGGGGCAGGTGCCTATGGGAAACTGGGTGCTCTGGGGGCTCGGGGAGCATGGGGCACAGGGGGCTATGGGGGCTGTGGGGCATGGGGGTCATGGGGAACAGAGGGAAAATTGGGCACAGGGGGCTGTGGGGCACAAGGGGCTATGGGGGCTATGGGGCGCAGGGGGCTATGGGGAATGGGGACCGTGGGGCATAGGGGGCTATGGGGGCTATGGGAGTTGTGGGGCACAGGGGGTTGTGGGGCACGGGGGCCATGGGGCACAGGAGGCTATGGGGGCTGTGGGTCACGGGGGTCATGGGGAACAGAGGGAAAGTGGGGCATGGGGGCCGTGGGGTGCAGGGGCCATGGGGCACAGGGGCCATGGGGAACAGACGGAAAGTGGGGCATGGGGGCCATGGGGAACAGAGGGAAAGTGGGACATGTGAGCTGTGGAGTGCAGGGGCCAGGGGGCACAGGGGGCTGTGGGGCATGGGGGTCATGGGGAACAGAGGGAAAGTGGGGCATGGGGACCATGGGGTGCACGGGCCATGGGGCACAGGGGGCTGTGGGGCACGGGGGCTGTGGGGCACGGGGGCCATGGGGAACAGAGGGAAAGTGGGGCATGGGGGCCGTGGGGTGCAGGGGCCACGGGGCGTGGGGGCCATGGGGGCTGTGGGACATAGGGGGCTGTGGGGCACGGGGGTCATGGGCAACAGAGGGAAAATGGTGCATGGGGGCCGTGGAGTGCAGGGGCCGTGGGGCCATAGGGCACAGGGGGCTATGTGGGCTGTGGGGCACAGGGGGCCATGGGGCACAGGGGCCGCGGCTCTCACCCCTCTGCCGGGGCGTGTAGACCGGCTTGTCAGTCTGGATGAAGAGCTGCCCGCGCCGGGTCGTCCAGGCCAGTCTCAGGGTCCGGGCTCCCGGGGGGGGCAGCTGGGGGCTCCGCGCGACCAGCTGGACGTAGCGAGTCCGACGCAGCGCGGCCAGGCCACAGCGACCCGCCAGCTCCAGGGTCACCTGCGGGATGGGGGGCAGTGAGGGGCGGGGCTCTCCCAGGGGTGGGGCTCCCCAGGGGCATTGAGGGGCGGGGCTCTCCCAGGGGCGGGGCTCTCCTTGGCATTCAGGGGCAGGGCTCTCCCAGGGGGCGGGGCTCTCCTTGGCAGTGAGGGGCGGGGCTCTCCAGGGGGCGGGACTCTCCTGGGGCAGAGAAGGGGTGTGGCTCTCCCCAGAGGGCGGGGCTATCCCAAGCTAGGGAAGGGGCGGGGCTCTCCAAGGGGGCGTGGCTTTCCCCAGGGGGCGGGACTAGGCGCCCCCTACCTTCAGGCTGAGGAGCTGCATGTGGCCGTTCTCGGGGCGCAGGCTGAAGAGCTTCTCGTCAGAGCATTTCTGCCGCGTGTCCCTCTCGTTCTGGAAGTAGAGGGCCCCGTCGAGCTGCCCAGCCACCCCCTCGGCCTGGAGCAGGACCCCCACCTCCACGCCCACCGGCACCAGCCTCGGCGCCGCCATCAGCAGCCTGTGGGGGGGGAGAGATCAGTCGGTGCCCCTCAATCCCGACCCGCAGCCCCTGCCAGTGCCCCCACCAGCTCTGCCAGTGCCCCTCACTCCCAACCCGCAGCTCCCTACTCTGCCAGTGCCCCTCACTCCCGACCCGCACCCCCTGCCAGCCCAGCCCAGCCCTGCCCCCCACCAGCTCGGCTGGTGCCCCTCACTCCCAACCCGCAGCCCCTGCCAGCCCAGCCCTGCCCCCCACCAGCTCTGCCAGTGCCCTTCACTCCCGACCTGAGCCCCCAGCCCTCCCGGTGCCCCTCACTCCCAACCCGCAGCCCTGCGCCCCAGCCCCGCCAGCACCCATCACTGCCGACCCACAGCCCCCGCTAGCCCAGCCCTGCCCCCCCCCCAGCTCTGCCGGTGCCCGTCACTCCCGATCCGCAGCCCCCCAGCCCTGCCCATACCCGGGGGCTTGGTGGGTGGTGCACACCAGGGCCCCCACGAAGGCCAGGCAGAGCAGCAGGTGCATGTTGCTCTGGGTGCGTCTCTGCCCCATCTGTCCCTGGGGGTCTGGGCTGCCTTGGGGTGATGTGGGGGGGTTGCTGCTGTTTATCTCCTGGGGTAATTATTAACCCGCCAAGGCCCCGGCCCAGTTGCAGTAACAGGGGGGGGATGGCTGGACAGACAGAGGGAGGGGACGGAGAGGGTGGATGGATTCCCGGGCCCAAAGGACCCCTCCCCCCTCTAGGTCTGGGGGGTTCCCTGTCGGGGCTTTGTCCCTGGGATCAGCCTTTGGGCCGGGACCGGCAGGGTCCTGGCGTGTCAGGGGAGAAGCCTGTGCCCCCCCCCAGCTCCTCACTCCAGCCCCCCAGAGCCCTCATCCAGCGCCCCCCAGCTGGTCATTGACCCTGAGGTCTTGGCTGGGTCCCGCCCCCTTCCAGGTGCCAGGAAAGGAAACCACATGACTGCTGGGAAATCACAGAGTGACCCCGGCTCACCCCAGAGATTTGCCCCAGGGCGGCACTAGGGACTGGGCTGCAGGGGGTGGGGCGGGGGCAGCAGGGGGCTCTACCCGGGCAGTCAGGGCTCCCCATGGCCCCAGGGCGGCACTAGGGGCTGGGCTGCAGGGGGTGGGGTGGGGGCAGCAGGGGGCTCTGCCCGGGCAGTCAGGGCTCCCCATGGCCCCAGGGCGGCGCTAGGGGCTGGGCTGCAGGGGGTGGGGCGGGGGCAGCAGGGGGCTCTGCCCAGGCAGTCAGGGCTCCCCATGGCCCCAGGGCGGTGCTAGGGGCTGGGCTGCAGGGGGTGGGGAGGGGGCAGCAGGGGGCTCTGCCCAGGCAGTCAGGGCTCCCCATTGCCCCAGGGCAGCGCTAGGGGCTGGGCTGCAGGGAGCGAGGGGGCAGTGGGGGGCTCTGTCTGGGCAGTCGGAGCTGGGGGGCTGCAAGTCGGGAGTGAGGGCCTCCAGCCGGGCCAGGGGGGCTGTGGGGCAGGACTGTGGGCCGCCAGCTGGGCAGGGGGAGCTGTGGGTTGGGATTGAGGGATGCTGGCTGGGCGTGGGGGGCTGCGGGTCAGGAGTGAGGGGCGCCAGCCGGGCTAGGGGGGCTGTGGGGCAGGACTGTGGGGCACCAGCTGGGCCGGGGACTGCGGGTCAGGAGTGAGGGGTGCCGGCCGGGCCAGGGGGGCTGTGAGGCAGGGCTGTGGGGCACTGGCCGGGCTGTGGGGGCTGTGGGGCAGGGCTGTGGGGCACCGGCTGGGCTGTGGGGGCTGTGGAGCAGGACTGTGGGGCGCCAGCTGGGCTGGAGGGGTTGTGGGGCAGGACTGTGGGGCACCCCGGCCGTCACAATGGGACAAAGGCAGGAATCGCTTGTTGCGGATGGAAAATCTCGCCCACGATTTGGCTCTAAACAAGGCCATTGTGTGTCCCCGTCCGGGCATGGGGGGGGGGGGGGGGAGCTGTCTCACCCCCCCAGCTTGGCCCCGGTGATGTCAGCTCCTGGGCCCCCCCTTGTGCAGGAAACAAAGCGGCAGCATCAGGGCCCCGGGGTGTGGATTCGGGGGGGCACAATGTGGCCTTTCTCAGCCAGGGGCTGGGGTGGGGGTGGGCGCCGGGTGTGTGAATCAGACACGGAGGCCGAAATGCCAAGGGGCACCGGGGTGAGGGGACAGGACCCCACCCTGCTGGCTCCAAGGAGAGGGGGCCGGGGGGGCCTGAGGCTGGGGGGGAGGGGGCGTTCTCGGGGGAGGGGCTCTGGGCCTGGGGGGTTCCCTTGCCATGTGGGAGGTGGGGGGAGGGGATTCCAGCCCCCCCAGGCCACAGGGAGGCTCCAGGCTCAGGCCGGCTCAGAGGCCAGGAGGAAGGCGCAGGGCTGGGCCCTGGGACCAGCAGAACAGGTGAGAGCAGGGGGGGTGTCTATGGGGTGTCCCTATCTCCAGCGCATTTCCCTGCTTTCCCTAACAAACTCCCACACCCAGGACTCCTGGGTTCTCTCCCCAGCTCTGGGAGGGCAGTGGGGGCTGGTGGGTTAGAGCAGGGGGGCTGGGAGCCAGGACTCCTGGGTTCTCCCCCCGGCTCTGGGAGGGCAGTGGGGGCTGGTGGGTTAGAGCAGGCGGGGCTGGGAGCCAGGACTCCTGGGTTCTCTCCCAGCTCTGAGAGGTGAGTGGGGGCTGCTAGTTAGAGCAGGGGGGCTGGGAGTCAGGACTCCTGGGTCCTCTCCCGGCTTTTGGGAGGGGAGTGGGGGCTGGTGGGTTAGAGCAGCGGGGGCTGGGAGCCAGGACTGCTGGGTTCTCTCCAGGCTCTGGGAGGGGAGTGGGGGCTGGTAGTTAGAGCAGGGGGGCTGGGAGCCAGGACTCCTGGGTTCTGTACTGCCCCAGTTGGAGGGGTGTCCCGGATACCTGGGTTCCGTAATTTTTGCCTCTCTCTCCTGCAGGGAGCCCCATTGGAATCGCCCCCCCTTCTCTGAGCGCCACGGCCGGAGCCCCCCCAATATGTCAGGGGTGCTGCCCACCTTGATGGCTGTGCTGTGGGGGGGGATCTTGGGGGCCGGGGGACAGGGAGCCAAGCTGGAGAGGTGAGAGGGGGAGCTCTAGGGTGGGGATGTGGGGCCCTGGGGTAGGGGGGTCTCCTTGGGGTGGAAGGGGGCCCTGGGGTGACTGTAAGGATATGGATGCTGGGAGGCTCTGGGGGGGCTGTGAGGATATGGGGGTTGGGTTTGGGGGGGTGCTGTGAGGATACAGGGGGGCTGGGGCTCTGGGGGGGCTGTCACGGAGTCCCCGGGCGATGCTCTGGAAGCTCCCCACAAAGCCAGTCAGGACTCTGGGAGCCTCCTCTCCCTTGGAGCAGCTCCCACGGCTTCACCTCCTGGGTCTCTCCTTGGAGCATTCAGCATCCTCTGCCCCTCCGTGTGCTTCCCACAGCGAGCCCACCCAGGCGGGGTCCTGGGGAAGCCACAGGGTTCTGCACCCCCACTGCGCAGTCAGACGTGACTCTTAGCCAGCAAAACAGAGGTTTATTCGATGACAGGAACAGAGTCTAAAACAGAGCTTGTAGATACAGCGAACCAGACCCCTCGGCCGGGTCCATTCTGGGGGGCAGTGAGCCAGACCCCTAGGTCTGCACTTCACTCCTCGTCTCCAGCAAGCTCCAGACTAACAACCCCCCTCCAGCCCCTCCTCTCTGCTCAGCCCCTTTCCCGGGCCAGGAGGTCACCTGATCCCTTTGTCTCCAACACCTTCAGCCGGCACCTTTGCAGGGGAGGGGCCCAGGCCATCAGTTGCTAGGAGACAGAGTGCCCGGCATTTAGGGGCACTGGCCCCTTCCTCTGCAGCAATCACACCCCCTTATCCCACCACCTAGATACTTTAAGAACTGCACAGGGGACACTGAGGCACCAACACAGTGTTCAGAGCAAACTTTAAGAACAGTCCCAGTTCATCACAGGGGCTCTGAGCAGACAGGGGGCTCGGGGGGGGGGGGCTGTGATGATATGGAGGTTGGGTTTTGGGACCCTGTGAGGATATGGGGGGTTCTGGGGGTCTCTGAACAGACAGGGGCTCAGGGGCGGCTCTGGAGATGTGGGGGGGGCTTTTAGGATACTGGGGGCTCTGGGGAGGATCTGAGCCAACGGGGGCTCTGGAGATGTGGGGGGGCGGCTCGCTTACCATCTCTCCCCTCAGTCGGGGTGTCTGCGCCCGTCACACCCTGCGGGTCCCCCTGGTTTACAACGAGACCTTTGCCCGGCCCCTGCACCAGCCCTACCTGACCCTGTGCCCCGGGGGCCGCGTCTGCAGCACCTACAGGTACCCCCCACCTCAGGATGCCTGGGTTCTCTCCTGGCTCTGGGAGGGGAGTGGGGGCTGGTGGGATGGGGCGTGGAGGGGGGCTGGGAGCCAGGACTCCTCGGTTCTCCCTAGGCTCTGGGAGGGCAGTGGGGGCTGGTGGTTAGAGCAGGGGAGGCTGGGACCCAGGACTCCTGGGTTCTCTCCCGGCTCTGGGAGGGGAGTGGGGGCTGGTGGGTTAGAGCAGGGGGGGCTGGGAGCCAGGACTCCTGGGTTCTCTCCCAGCTCTGGGAGGGGAGTGGGGCCTGGTGGGTTAGAGTGGGGGGGTTGGGGCTAGGAGCCCGGATTCCTGTGTTCTCTCCCAGCTCTGGGAGGGGAGTGGGGCCAGTGGGTAGAGCTGGGGGGTGGGAGCCTGGACTCCTGGGTCCCATCCTGCCCACAGGACCACGTACCGCGTGGCCGTGCGCCAGGTGACCAGGGATGTGCTGCAGACCAGCTCCATCTGCTGCCAGGGCTGGAAGAAGAGGCACGTGGGGGCCAACACCTGCGAGGAGGGTGAGTCGGGGGGGCCCAGCTTGGGGGGTGGGACCCCCAAACCCTCCCCGCACCCTGTTAACCCTTCGATGCCCTTCTCCCTCCACAGCCGTGTGCCACAAGCCCTGTCAGAATGGGGGCATCTGCGCCAGCCCCGACCGGTGTCACTGCCGCCCCGGCTGGGGGGGGCGCTACTGCCACGTGGGTGAGTAGAACCCAGGCGTCCAGGCCCTCCCCCTACTCTAACCCACCAGCCCCCTCTCAGAGAACCCAGGCGTCCGGGCTCACTGTCGGGGTCTCCTCTCTCCAGATGTGGACGAATGCCGCTCTCCCGCCTCCCTCTGCCCCCAGCGCTGCCTCAACACCCTGGGCAGCTACCAGTGCCAGTGTGACCCCGGGTCCGCCCTGGGGCCCAATGGGACCAGCTGCCACCCGCTGCCCACCGCCCACACGGCCCCACTGCCCACCCCCCCAGGTACATGGGGCACCACTGGGGGGGGGCTGGGAGCCCGGACTCCTGGGTTCTCTGGGAGGGGAGTGGGGGCTGGTGGGTCAGAGCAGGGGGCGGGGAGCTCTGGGAGGGGAGTGGGGGCTGGTGGGTCAGAGCAGGGGGCGGGGAGCTCTGGGAGGGGAGTGAGGGCTGGTGGGTCAGAGCAGGGGGCGGGGAGCTCTGGGAGGGGAGTGAGGGCTGGTGGGTCAGAGCAGGGGGCTGGGAGCCAGGACTCCTGGGTTCTCTCCCGGCTCTCGGAGGGGGGGGGTTAGAGCGGGGGGGGCGGGAGCCAGGACTCCTGGGTTCTCTCCCAGCTCTGGGAGGGGACTGGGGCCTGGTGGGTTAGAACAGGGGGGCTGGGAGCCAGGACTCCTGGGTTCTCGGGGGGGGGGGGGCGTTGTTTGTTCTCTCAGTGCTCTCTGCCCCCCTCGCCAGTGCGGGGCCCCCCCGCCCCGGAGCGGCTGACCAGGCAGGTGCAGGAGCTGCAGGAGCAGATGGAGAAGCTGGAGGAGGTGAGGGGGAGGGGCTGGGCGGAGCTTAGGAGGCTGTGGGCGGGGTTACCAGCTTGGAGGGAGGGGCGTGGAGGTTAGTGGGTGCAGGGGGCTGGTGACATGCTATGGGAGAGAGGAGGGACCGGCAGGAGTTTCGGGGTTCAGATGTGGGGGCTCAGGGGTGTCAGGTGGACATGGCGCTGGGGGGGCTCGGGGAGAGTCGGGGGACTTTGGGGGGCTCGGGGGGAGTCGGGGGACTTTGGGGGGCTCGGGGGGAGTCAGGGTGACATGGTGTAGGGGGGATTTGGGGGGGCTCTGGGGGTGTCAGGGTCCCCGCTGGGACTTTGGGGCTCACCCCCACTCACGTCACGCTGCCCCCCAGCGCCTGGAGCTGGCCCTGGGGACCCTGCGCCGGCTGCTGCCGCCCCCCCTGGCCGAGCTGGGCCCCGCCGAGGTCGCCGAGCTCTGGAGCCGCCTCCGGTACCTGGACCGGCTGGACTCGCTCAGCGACCAGCTGCTGCTGCTGGAGGAGAAACTGGGGGCCTGTGAGTGACCCGGGCCCCCCAAATCCCCCTGCCCCCCGCTGGAGTGACCAGCCCCCCAAATCTCCCTGCCCCCCCAGTGTCTGGGATTGACCCCGCCCCCAGGCCCCCAAATCCCCCTGCCCCCCCCGCCAGAGAGTGACCCCCCCCGGCCCCCAAATCCCCCTGCCGACCCCGCCCCTAGGCCCCCAAATCCCCTTGCCCCCCGCCGGAGAGTGACCCCACCCCCAGCCCCCCAAATCCCCCTGCCGCCCGCCAGAGAGTGACCCCGCCTCCAGGCGCCCAAATCCCCCTGCCTTCCCCCCGCCTGGGAGTGACCCCGACCCCCAAATCCCCCCGCCAGAGTGACCCCGCCCCCTGTCCCCCAAATCCCCGCCGCGGCTGCCCCGGCCCCTTCACTCACAAGTTCTGGGGAGGGGACCTGCCGGGCCTGGAGCTTTGCCGAGGATGGGGGGTCGAGGGGGCTCCCCCAATTTAAGCCTTTCTCTGCCCCCCCAGGCTCCTGCCAGGACGGGAGAAACGGGTTCGGATACGAAGTGAGCCGGTGACACCCGCCCCGCGCCCGGCGGAAAACTGACGGGGGGAGGCAGAGCATAGGGGGGTGTCCCCCCCCCACGATTTAAATCCTTGTTAATGCCTCTAATTTATCCCAGGATGTTGCTAATTAGCGCAGATGAATTAAACAGTTAATTGGATTCCCACCTCCAGCCCCTCCAGCCTTTATTTGATGCAAAGGGGTGGGGGGAGCCCAGACTCCTGGGTTCTCTCCCGGCTCTGGGAGGGGAGTGGGGGCTGGTGGTTAGCGCAGGGGGGCTGGGAGCCAGGACTCCTGGGTTCTCTCCCCAGCTCTGGGAGGGGAGTGGGGGCTGGTGGGTTAGAGCAGGGGGGCTGGGAACCAGGACTCCTGGGTTCTCTCTCTGGCTTTGGGAGGGGAGTGGGGACTGGTGGATTATAGCAGGGGGGCTGGGAGCCCGGACGCCTGGGTTCTCTCCCAGTTCTGGGGGGGAGTGGGGGCTGGTGGTTAGAGCAGGGGGACTGAGAGCCCGGACTCCTGGGTTCTCTCCCAGTTCTGGGGGGGCCTGGGGCCTGGTGGTTAGAGCAGGTGGGGCTGGGAGCCAGGACTCCTGGGTTCTCTCCCAGTTCTGGGGGGGAGTGGGGGCTGGTGGGTTAGAGCAGGGGGGGCTGGGAGCCAGGACTCCTGGGTTCTCTTCTAGACTCTGGGAGGGGAGTAGGGGCTGCGGTCTATCCCAGCTCGGGCAGGGGAGGGGGGCGGGTGCGGGAGAGCAGGGGTGGGAGCCCAGACTCCTGGGTTCTCTTGCCAACTCTCCCTTCTCTCAGGGCCTGGCCGGTTTCTATTGTTCTCGCATTTTCCTGGCCGGGCCGAGCGCCGCAAAGCAGCAGGAAGCGGCTGGGGTGGGGGACAGAGGAAGTGAGTTGGGGGGTGAATGCAGCGCCCAGCGCTTCCGCAGATGGGGCCGCCCCTTGGTGCGCCCCCCAGCTCTGCAGGTGCAGCTCTGGGAGGTGGAGGGGCCTGACCCCGAGAGAGAGTGGACCCCCGAGAAGGACTGTCGCACTGAAGGGGGCACCCCCCACAGACAGCACGGGGCCACGAGTGGGCAGGGCCTGGGAGTCTGTGACAGCCCCTCACTCCCGACCCGCAGCCCCCTGCCCTGCCGGTGCCCCTCACTCCCGACCTGCAGCCCCCTGCCCTGCCGGTGCCCCTCACTCCCGACCCGCAGCCCCCGCTAGCGCAGCCCTGCCCCCCCCCCCCCAGCTCTGCCGGTGCCCCTCACTCCCGACCCGCAGCCCCCTGCCCTGCCGGTGCCCCTCACTCCCGACCCGCAGCCCCTGCTAGCGCAGCCCTGCCCCCCCCAGCTCTGCCGGTGCCCCTCACTCCCGACCCACAGCCACTCCTATCCTGGCCTTGCCCACTCCCCAGCTCTGCCAGTGCCCCTCACTCCCGACCCACAGCCCCCAGCCTGCAGATGCCCCTGAGCCCCCTTCCCCTGGCAATGGGGCTCTGCACAGGCCCCCACCCCCTCCATGATCCAAGAGTAGGATGTCACCCCAAAGCTATGACATCATCCTTTGGTGCGTGACATCACAGCCTGCTGTCCCTGCCAGGCTCAGAGGGCGTGTGATCATATCACTCCCTGAGTGACATCAGCATCCCTGCGTGATGTCACCACCCTCTCCAGAGGTCATGCCCCCAAACTCCCTGACCTCCTCAACCTTTCCCCAGGTGGGCAGACCATGGCATGACATCATCCCCCATGTGACATCACCAGTCTGTGTGTAATGGCAGCACTCCCCTCCACTCGGCCAATGAGGTCATCAGTCTGTGTGACCTCAGTGCCCCACCTCCTCTGACATCATCAGCCCCTTTGTCCCCGACAGTGCTTAATCGTTGTGATGTCACAGTCTCCCTTGGACCTTGGAGACAGGGACTGGAACAGAGCTCAGAGACCATGCCCCTTCCCCTGGGGTGCGCCCCACAGGGGAGGAGCCAGATGACCAGGGCCCCACCCCTCGCAGGTGACTGCCCCATATTGGCCTGGGATGGACATGAAGGGGGGTGACAAAGGGGGGTGATTTTCTGTAACAATTCTATGACCCCTAAGCGTGCCTCAGTTTCCCTCCTTGGTACTCACCACTTTAAAGGCTCTCGGGGCAGGTGAGGGGCAATGTGTGGGCCCTGCCACTGGCAGGGTCCATTAACGGCCAGGCTGGGACCAACCCCAGGGGCTGGAAAGCCAAGGGACCCCCCCCTGGCCAGGCCGGCATCCCCAGTCTAGGAGGCAGAGCAGGGCCCTGGCTGGGGAGCGAGAGGGGAAGACAAAAGGGTGACAGGGCTCCAGGGGTGTGGCCCATCCCCACCGCTGGGGCGGCCCAGCCCATTCGCTGCAGCGAGCCCCACAGCCGGACCCTGGGCAGCTGTGGGGCACAGGGGACCCAGTCTGCTATCGCAGGAGCCTGGGCACAGAGCAGAGCCTGGGGGTCCACTACCAGGGGGAGGAGCTCCTGGTCCAAGCCCCATTCCCAGTGACTGGGGGAGGAGCTCCCAGCCCAAGCCACGCCCCCACCCCACCTGCAAACACCAGGGGAAAGCACCCCCCACCCAACCCCACCTGCAGTGACCAGGGGGAGGAGCTCCAGGCCCAAGCCCCCCCCCACCTGCAGTGACCAGGGGGAGGAGCTCCAGGCCCAAGCCCCCCACACCTGCAGTGACCAGGGGGAGGAGCTCCAGGCCCAAGCCCCCCACACCTGCAGTGACCAGGGGGAGGAGCTCCAGGCCCAAGCCCCCCCACCCCCACCCCAGATAGCAGGGGGAGGCACCGTGGGGCAGCCACGTTCTACGGTGTTTATTACAAGCAGAACGGTCGCAGGCACAGGGACCCAACACCCCCCCAATAACTCCCCCCAGGAGAAGGTGCCCTGGGGGATCCCTAGGGGGCTAGATGCCCCCCTCACCCCAGGTCCCCCCACGGAGCAGATGGGGGGAGGGGAAAATTGGCAAGTTCCTCCCTCCCTCCACCCCAAGTGACAAAGAAACAGTTAATAAATACATACCATGGCCCACTGCTCTTGGGGGCGTGGCCTATCCTGACAGCCAATCAAAGTTAGCACTCCCCCCCCACACACAAAAATTTGAACCATGGAGCCCCTGCACAAATGAAAAGCCTCTATCGGAAGCTAGGGTTCCCGGCCAGCCCCCTATCCCCCACCAGCCCCCCATTCCCCCAGCCAGCCCCCATCACCCCCTCTCTGCCCCACCAGCCCCCCATTCCCCCAGCCAGCCCCCATCACCCCCCTCTCTGCCCCACCTGCCCCCCATTCCCCCAGCCAGCCCCCAGTGCCCCTCCTTCCCTCCCCCACCAGCCCCCATCACCCCACCCAGCCCCCACATCCTGATCTCCTGCCCTCCACCAGCCTCGTAACCCCCACCAATCCCCTTCCTTCCTCTGACCCTCCAGTTCATGGAGCAAACCCCTGCCCCCAGCTAGGGGGGACTCCAGGGCCACCCTCCCCATTTCCCTGGGGGGGGGTTATGCCACCTCCCCCCCATCCATCCTGCAGCCTCTTCGCCTCTGGGGGCATCGACAGGGGGCATGACGCCCCCTTCCAGGGCAGGATCCATCCAGATTGGGGGGGGTGTAATATCCATCCCTCCCCGGGTAGGATTCTTCCACTGATGAGTGAATCTGGGGGGGGTTGTCTCACTTGTGTCCACTCCCCCCCCACCACATGGCACCGTCCATCGTGTCCCTGGCATGGACTCCTTTCCACGGAGCGCCCAGAGCTGGGGGGCAGAGGGCATGTGGGGGAGGAACAAACGTCTCTTCCATGGCTCCCCCCCCAGCAGGGGGGAGTGGAACGGTCTGTGGTTCCTCCCCCCCAGCAGGAGGGTGGAGGGGAACAGTCCCTGGTTTCTTTCTCTGCTCCCACAAAGGTTGAAGTGGAACAGTCCGCAGCTTACTTTCTTCCAGGGGGAGGCTGTAGTGGAACAGTCCATGAGGTCCTTTTTTTCCCCTGGCTCCCCCCAGTGGGAGGGAGGAATGGGTTGGTCCACAGCTTCTGTTCTTCCTCCCAGCAGGAGGCTGGAATGGATTATTTAATCCTCCTCCCCGCCTTAGGAAACTGGAATGGATCAGTCCATGGTTCAGGCTGGAGTGGATCAGTCCATGTTGACAGACTCGGGGAAGGTGATGGTGTAGGGAGCAGGAGATACCAAGTGGCTAAGCCAGGAGGGGGGTGTCAGAATGCTGGGTTACTCCATCCGGTCCGCGGCTGCCCTGCTTGGTGGGCGTGGCTGGAGTGGCTCCGCCCACTCCACACAGGGTCCGCCCCAGCTCGCTGGCGGGGGCGTCACTGGGGCAGGGGGGTCCCGGCCGGGGCTCAGCTCCCCCGACAGGCTGTCGAAGGCCTGGAGCATGGCCTGGCGCACGCGCTCCGTCAGCGCCGGCACCGCCTCCGGGCCCAGCCCCCGCGTGGGCATCGGCGCCAGCACCTGGACCAGACAGCGCCCTGCGGGGAGGGGGGCACGTCAGGGGGGCGGGGGGCCGAGCCGCCCCACCTCCGGCCCCCCACAGCTCGGTTCTCCCCGACCCACCGCGCACCGCCCCTTCCCCGCCTATGGCCCCCCATAGATCCCTTCCCCCACCTCCAGCCCCCCACAGCCCGGTTCCCTCCGAGTCACCGCGCACGGCCCCTTCCCCGCCTATGGCCCCCCATAGATCCCTTCCCCCACCTCCAGCCCCCCACAGCTCGGTTCTCCCCGACCCACCGCGCACGGCCCCTTCCCCGCCTATGGCCCCCCATAGATCCCTTCCCCCACCTCCAGCCCCCCACAGCCCGGTTCCCCCCGAGTCACCGCGCACGGCCCCTTCCCCCGCCTACAGCCCCCTATAGATCCCTTCCCCCACCTCCAACCCCCTATAGATCCCTTCCCCCATGACCCACCGTGCACTGCCCCTTCCCCCGCCTACAGCCCCCTATAGATCCCTTCCTCCACCTCCGGCCCCCCACAGCTCGGTTCCCCCCGACCCACCGCGCACGGCCCCTTCCCCGCCTATGGCCCCCCATAGATCCCTTCCCCCCGACCCACCGCGCACAGCCCCTTCCCCGCCTATGGCCCCCCACAGATCCCTTCCCCCACCTCCAGCCCCCCACAGCTCGGTTCTCCCCGACCCACCGCGCAGGGCCCCTTCCCCGCCTATGGCCCCCTATAGATCCCTTCCCCCACCTCCAGCCCCCTATAGATCCCTTCCCCCATGACCCACCGTGCATTGCCCCTTCCCCCGCCTACAGCCCCCCATAGATCCCTTCCCCCACCTCCAGCCCCCCACAGCTCGGTTCTCCCCGACCCACCGCGCACAGACCCTTCCCCCGCCTACAGCCCCCTATAGATCCCTTCCCCCACCTCCAACCCCCTATAGATCCCTTCCCCCATGACTCACCGTGCATTGCCCCTTCCCCCGCCTACAGCCCCCTATAGATCCCTTCCTCCACCTCCGGCCCCCCACAGCTCGGTTCCCCCCGACCCACCGCGCACGGCCCCTTCCCCGCCTATGGCCCCCTATAGATCCCTTCCTCCACCTCCAGCCCCCCAACAGCTCGGTTCTCCCCGACCCACCGCGCACGGCCCCTTCCTCCACCTCCGGCCCCCCACAGCTCAGTTCCCCCCGACCCACCGCGCATGGCCCCTTCCCCCGCCTACAGCCCCCTATAGATCCCTTCCTCCACCTCCGGCCCCCCACAGCTCGGTTCTCCCCGACCCACCGCGCACGGCCCCTTCCTCCACCTCCGGCCCCCCACAGCTCAGTTCCCCCCGACCCACCGCGCATGGCCCCTTCCCCCGCCTACAGCCCCCTATAGATCCCTTCCTCCACCTCCGGTCCCCCACAGCTCGGTTCCCCCCGACCCACCGCGCACGGCCCCTTCCCCGCCTATGGCCCCCATAGATCCCTTCCCCCACCTCCAGCCCCCTATAGATCCCTTCCCCCATGATCCACTGCGCACGGCCCTTTCCCCCGCCTACGGTCCCCCATAGATCTCTTCCCCCCGACCCACCGTGCACGGCCCCTTCCCCGCCTACGGCCCCCCATAGATCCCTTCCCCCACCTCCAGCCCCCCACAGCTCGGTTCCCCCCGAGTCACCGCGCACGGCCCCTTCCCCCACCTACGGCCCCCCATAGATCCCTTCCCCCCGACCCACTGCGCATGGCCCCTTCCCCCGCCTACGGCCCCCCATAGATCCCTTCCCCCCGACCCACCGCGCACGGCCCCTTCCCCCGCCTACAGCCCCCCATAGATCCCTTCCCCCCAACCCACCGCGCACCGCCCCTTCCCCCACCTACAGCCCCCCATAGATCCCTTCCCCCACCTCCAGCCCCCCACAGCTCGGTTCTCCCCGAGTCACCACGCATGGCCCCTTCCCCCACCTACGGCCCCCCATAGATCCCTTCCCCCCGACCCACCACGCACGGCCCCTTCCCCTGCCTACGGCCCCCTATAGATCCCTTCCCCCCGACCCACCGCGCACGGCCCCGCCTACGGCCCCCCATAGATCCCTTCCCCCCGAACCACTGCGCACGGCCCCTTCCCCTGCCTACGGCCCCCCCACAGCTCCCTTCCCCCCGACCCACCGCGCACGGCCCCTTCCCCGCCTACGGCCCCCTATAGATCCCCTCCCCTCAACCCACCGCGGACGGCCCCTTCCCCCGCCTACGGCCCCCCACAGCTCCCTTCCCCCCAACCCACCACGCACGGCCCCTTCCCCCGCCTACGGCCCCCCACAGCTCCCTTCCCCCCGACCCACCGCACACAGCCCCTTCCCCGCCTACGGCCCCCCATAGATCCCTTCCCCCCGACCCACCGCGCACAGCCCCTTCCCCCACCTCCAGCCCCCCACAGCTCGCTTCCCCCCAACCCACCGCACACGGCTCCTTCCCCCGCCTACAGCCCCCTATAGAGCCCTTCCCCCGCCTCCAGCCCCCTATAGATCCCTTCCCCCATGACCCACCGCGCACGGCCCCTTCGCCCGCCTACAGCCCCCTATAGATCCCTTCCCCCACCTCCGGCCCCCCACAGCTCGCTTCCCCCTTCTACGACCCCCCACAGATCCCTTCCTGCACCTCCGGCCCCCCACAGCTCACTTCCCCCTGACCCACCGCGCACAGCCCCTTCCCCCGCCTACAGCCCCCCATAGATCCCTTCCCCCCGACCCACCGCGCACGGCCCCTTCCCCCACCTCCAGCCCCCCACAGCTCGCTTCCCCCCGACCCACCGCGCACAGCCCCTTCCCCTGCCTACGGCCCCCCACAGATCCCTTCCCCCCAACCCACCGCGCACGGCCCCTTCCCCCACCTCCGGCCCCCCACAGATCCCTTCCCCCACCTACGGCCCCCCACAGCTCGTTTCCCCCCGACCCACCGCGCACGGCCCTTCCCCCACCTACAGCCCCCTATAGATCCCTTCCCCCAGCTACAGCCCCCCAAAGATTCCTTCCGCCATGACCCACCGCACACGGCCCCTTCCCCCAGCTATAGCCCCCCACAGCTCCCTTCTCCCGCCGCACGCCCCCTTCTCCCACCTACAGCGCCCCATAGATGCCTTCCCCCACCTACAGCCCCCCACAGCTCGCTTCCCCCCTGACCCACCGCGCACGTCCCCCTTCTTTAACCTCCAGCTCCCCACAGCCCCCTTCTCCCGCATATGGCCCCCCACAGCCCCCTTACCCCCAACCCACCCTGCATGGCTCCCTTCTCCCACCTACAGCCCCCCACATCCACCCTCCATCAGCCCCTCCCTGAGCCCTGGGTCGCTCACCAGTTGTGAATCTTCTCTCCTTCTTGCTGTAGAAATCGTGGTACGAGGACATCACGACAGGGATCACGGGCACCTGGGGGGAGAGGGGGTCAGAATCCCAGCCTGTCCCTCAAAGCAGGGCCCTGTGCCCCCGTCTCCGGCACGTCGCGCCCGTGAGCTGCTGAGCCCCTGGCCTGGCCCAGCGTGGGCAGCACTGGGGGGGTGACTGGGACCGGCGCTGACCCACCCCCAGGCAGCCGGATTTGCAAGTCCCCGACGGCTGCCCAAGCCCCACACGCCGGGGCTGCTCTGTGTTAATAAACCTGCTTCCTCCTGTCCCTCAAGCAGGGGGTTTGCTGGGGATCTCGGCTCCGAACCAGGGCTGGGGTGCATCCTCCCCACAGCGAGGGGGGCAGACGGCTGGCCAGGCTCTGGGGTGCAAGGCTGGGGCTGGGGCGCGTCCTCCCCACAGCGAGGGGTGCGGACGGGTGGCCAGGCTCTGGGGCGCAAGGCTGGGGCTGGGGCGCGTCCTCCCCACAGCGAGGGGCGCGGACGGGTGGCCAGGCTCTGGGGCGCAAGGCTGGGGCTGGGGCGCGTCCTCCCCACAGCGAGGGGCGCGGACCGGTGGCCAGGCTCTGGGGCGCAAGGCTGGGGCTGGGGCGCGTCCTCCCCACAGCGAGGGGCGCGGACCGGTGGCCAGGCTCTGGGGCACAAGGCTGGGGCTGGGGCGCGTCCTCCCCACAGCGAGGGGCGCGGACGGGTGGTCAGGCTCTGGGGCGCAAGGCTGGGGCTGGGGCGCGTCCTCCCCACAGCGAGGGGCGCGGACGGGTGGCCAGGCTCTGGGGTGCAAGGCTGGGGCTGGGGCGCGTCCTCCCCACAGCGAGGGGCGCAGACGGGTGGCCAGGCTCTGGGGTGCAAGGCCAGGGCGGGGCTGGGTCGCGTCCTCCCCACGGCGAGGGGGCGGACAAGTGGCCAGGCTCTGGGGCGCAAGGCTGGGGCTGGGGCGCGTCCTCCCCACAGCGAGGGGGGCGGACGGGTGGCCAGGCTCTGGGGTGCAAGGCTGGGGCTGGGGCGTGTCCTCCCCACAGCGAGGGGGGCGGACGGGTGGCCAGGCTCTGGGGTGCAAGGCCGGGGCTGGGGGGACTGGCCGGGGCGGCTCAAGCCGGGTGTGGGGCTCCCCGTGGGGCTGAGGGATCACAGCCCCCGGGGGGGGTTGCTGCAGGTCACTGGCCCAATTCTGGGGGAGGCAGGCCAGGCTGGGGGGGGAAGGGGGCCCAGCGGTGCCACAGGCCCAGGCTGCACCCTGGGGACCCTGTCACACACCCCTGCCCCCCTGAGTATCTCACTGCAACCAGCCCAGCCAACATGGGGCTGAGAATCTCTCCAGTACCCGCCTCTCAACCTGCTACCTGGGCCTGTGCGGCCGGAGGGGGGCCCCGGGGGTCAGGGGAACGTACCTGGGCCTGTGCAGCTGGGAGGGGGGGCCCCGGGGGGGGTCGGGGAAACGTACCTGGGTCTGCATGGCTGGGAGGGGGGACCCCCGGGGGTTGGGGGAACGTACCTGGGTCTGCGCGGCCGGGAGGGGGGGCCCCGGGGGGGTCAGGGAAACGTACCTAGGTCTGCGCAGCCGGGAGGGGGGGCCCTGGGGGGGGGTCAGGGAAACGTACCTGGGCCTGTGCGGCCGGAGGGGGGGCCCCGGGGGGTCAGGGGAACGTACCTGGGCCTGTGCGGCCGGAGGGTGGGCCCCGGGGGCGGGGGGTCTGGGAAACGTACCTGGGCCTGTGCGGCCGGAGGTGGGCCCCGGGGGGGGGTCAGGGGAACATACCTGGGTCTGCGCGGCCGGGAGGGGGGGCCCCAGGGGGGGTCGGGGAAACATACCTGGGCCTGTGCAGCCGGGAGGGGGGGGTCCCGGGAGGGGGTCGGGGAAACATACCTGGGCCTGTGCAGCCGGGAGGGGTGGTCCCGGGGGGGGGTCGGGGATACGTACCTGGGCCTGTGCAGCTGGGAGGGGGGGTCCCGGGGGGGCTCAGGGAAACGTACCTGGGTCTGCATGGCTGGGAGGGAGGACCCCGGGGGGTCGGGGGAACGTACCTGGGTCTGCGCGGCTGGGGGGGGGCCCCGGGGGGGTCAGGGAAACGTACTTGGGCCTGTGCTGCCAGAGGGGGGCCCCGGGGGGTCAGGGGAACGTACCTGGGCCTGTGCGGCCGGAGGGGGGGCCCCGGGGGGGGTGTCGGGGAAACGTACCTGGGCCTGTGCGGCCAGAGGGGGGGCCCCGGGGGGGTCAGGGAAACGTACCTGGGCCTGTGCGGCCGAAGGGGGGTCCCGGGGGGTCAGGGGAACATACCTGGGTCTGCACAGCCAGGAGGGGGAGCCCTGGGGGACAAGGAAACGTACCTGGGCCCGAACAGGGGGGTTGGGAGCCCATGGGGGGGTGGACCCCACATGGGGGGGGCGCTCAGGGGACGTACCTGGGCCCGAACAGGGGGGGGTTCGGAGCCCAGTGGGGGGCAGACCCCCACATGGGGGGTGGCGCTCAGGGGACGTACTTGGGCCCGAACAGGGGGGCCCGGAGCCCAGTGGGTGGGGGGCGCTCAGGGGACGTACCTGGGCCCGAACAAGGGGGCCCGGAGCCCAGCGGGTCGGGGGCGCTCAGGGGACGTACCTGGGCCCGAACAGGGGGTTCTGGAGCCCAACGCGGGGCAGACCCCCACATGCGGGGGGCACTCAGGGGACGTACCTGGGCCCGAACAGGGGGGCCCGGAGCCCAGCGGGGGGGGCACTCAGGGGACGTACCTGCGCCTGCATGGCCAGGTGGAAGGCCCCGCGTTTGAAGGGCAGCATGGAGCCATTGTGGTTCCTGGTTCCTTCGGGGAACACCCAGACCCGGACCTGCCAGAGAGCGTGAGGTGAGAGCAGGGACACATGCAGCACAACCCCCCGGAGTGCCCCCCACCTCCCCCCATGGAGCCCCCCATACCCCCCACCCCCCTCACTCCACGGAGCTGCCCCCACCCTCCCCACATACGTTGTCGCGCAGCATGGTCTGCGCCGTCTCTGACATGACGCCGATGGCGTCGTCCGTTTTCTTGCGGTTGATGAAGATGATGCCGCCGAGCCAGCAGGCCAGCCCCACGGAGCCCATGTACATCAGCTCCTTCTTGGCTATGGGCACGCAGCGGTCGGGCAGCACCTCCATCATCCCTGCGGGGAGCGCGGGGTTAATGGGCTGGGAGACCCCGTTCACCAGCCCTGCGGGGAGCGCGGGGTTAATGGGCTGGGAGACCCCGTTCACCAGCCCTGCGGGGAGCGCGGGGTTAATGGGCTGGGAGACCCCGTCCACCTGCCCCCTCCACCAACCCTGTGGGGAGCGCGGGGTTAATGGGCTGGGAGACCCCGTCCACCAGCCCTGCGGGGACCGCGGGGTTAACGGACTGGGAGACCCCCCCCATCCCCTCCACCAGCCGTGTGGGGAGCGCGGGGTTAACGGACTGGGAGACCCCCCCCATCCCCTCCACCAGCCCTGCGGGGAGTGCAGAGTTAATGGGCTGGGAGACCCCACCCCCACGCCGTCCACCAGCCCTGCAGGGAGCACGGGGTTAACGGGCTGGGAGACCCCCTCACCAGCCCTGTGGGGACCCCCCACCACCTGACCCACCCCACTCCCCACAGTGCCCTCTGTTGGGCCCAGCAGGGACTGCAGTAGCTGGGAGCTCCCCGCCTGTAGTCCTCCCCCCAGCCCAGAACCCCGCCTCCAGCCCGCAGCTCCGCCCCCAGCCCAGAACCCCGCCCCTGCCCCCAGCTCAGAGCCCCGCACCCAGCCCGGAACCCCACCCCCAGGCCCCAGCCCAGAACCCCACCTCCAGCCCCCAGCCCTGCCCCCAGCCCCACCCCTGCCCCTGGCCCAGAACCCTGCCTCCAACCCGCAGCCCTGCCCCCAGCCCGGAACCCTGCCCCTGCCTGCAGCCCGGAACCCCACCCCTGCCCCCAGCACTCAGCCCAGAGCCCCGCCCCGGCGCACCCAGCAGGTCCAGGGAGCTCTGGTGGTTGGACACCACGACGTAGGGCTCGGGCAGGTTGAAATGCTCCAGGCCGCGCACCTCGATGCGGATGCCGTACAGGTACTTCACGTGGTGCAGCATGAACCGGATGATCCTGGGGGGGAGCAGAGACACGTTGGGGGGGGGGGGGGCCAAACAGCCAGAGCCTGGGGGTCACCAACCCCCCCCCCCGGCTAGATTCCAGCCCCAGGCTTCACCAAGACGGGACCCCATCCCCCCGCCAGCTACAGACCTGCCCCCGCTGTATCCCGCGTCCAGCACCCGATCCCTGAGACACGACCCCTCCCACCCATATATCCCACCCCAAACCCCCGAACCCTGAGACACGGCCCCTCCCACCCATATATCCCCCCCGATCCCTGAGACACGGCCCCTCCCACCCATATATCCCACCCCGATCCCTGAGACACGGCCCCTCCCACCCATATATCCCACCCTGATCCCTGAGACACAGCCCCTCCCACCCATATATCCCCCCCAATCCCTGAGACACGGCCCCTCCCACCCATATAGCCCCCCCGATCCCTGAGACACGGCCCCTCCCACCCATATAGCCCCCCCGATCCCTGAGACATGGCCCTTCCCACCCATATATCCCACCCCGAACCCTGAGACACGGCCCCTCCCACCCATATATCCCACCCCAAACCCCCGAGCCCTCAGACACAGCCCCTCCCACCCATATAGCCCCCCCCCAGCTGTATCCCAGCCCCTGGGACCCCCAGCACTTTGACACCCCCCCCAGCTGTATCCCAGCCCCCAGCCGCACTCACTTCATGTTCTCCACGCTGCGGCCCCGCAGGGCGCACAGCGGGATGACCAGCACGGCGAGCGTCAGGATCCAGCCGTTGTAGAAGCCCATCTTGCAGAAGTACCTGAAGCTGGCGCTGCACTCGTAGAGCAGGGGCACCGCCAGCAGGAGCAGGGCGAGCGCCCACTGGGACAGCGACAGCTCCATGGCCCTGCGGGGACACAGCCGTCAGCCGCCTGCCGGGGGCGAGGGCCACTGGCAGGGCTGGGGGGGCAGGGGACTGTGGGTCGGGAGTGAGGGGCACCGGCAGGGCTGGGGGGGCAGGGGACTGTGGCTCGGGAGTGAGGGGCACCGGCAGGGCTGGGGGGGGCAGGGCCGGGCTGGCAGGGGGCTGCAGGTCAAGAGTGAGGGGCACCGGCAGGGCTGAGGGGGCAGGGCCGGGCTGGCAGGGGGCTGTGGGTCGGGAGTGAGGGGCACTGGCAGGGCTGGGGGGGGCAGGGCCGGGCTGGCGGGGGGCTGCACATTGGGAGCGAGGGGCACCGGGAGGGCAGGGCTGGAATAGCAGGGGCTGTGTTGGCAACTCTGTCAGCCGCGAGGCTCTGTGGAAAATCACGTCAAAAAGTTTGGCTGCCCGAGCAAACATATCAGCTCGGTAAGTCTCCTCCGAGGCAGACGCCTGCCTCCATCCCGGGCAGTGGCTCCACCCTGAGCCCTGCGTCAGACGAACTGGCGTGAAACCTTCTCTCCATTTTCTTAGCAGCAATGAAAACACCGACCCAAGCCCGTCTACCGTACGGCACTGGCAGCCAACGGCGGATTGACGGCCACTCTTCAGCCTCTCTCATCTCTGGGCCAGAACTAATATCGGCAACAATGACCCAACCCCGGTACGCAGGTGGTTGTGCTGTAGTTGCGCACTCAAAGGAGGACCTACAACCAGCCCGTAATTGCTTCTCTGAAGCTTACAAAAGCCTCGGGCTGACTGTGAACAACAGCAAACCAAAAGTTCTCCACCAGCCAGTCCCCGGTCAGGCATCAGACCCAGCTAGGAAGAGCTACCCTGACAAAGAGGAAGTGGAAAATGTCAAATTCTTTGCCTATCTTGGCAGCCAGCTCTCAGAGAGGGCAGAGAGAGACGTCGACACTCAGCACAGGCCGGCCTGCCAGGCGTTCAACAATCACAACCCCAGAACACACCCGAGACTTCTAGTGCACAAAGTGGTGGTCACCCCAACTCCCCTCTCTGGCTGTGAGACATGGGTGACCGACAGAAAATACCTGGACAACCTGGCCCGCGAGCACCAGCACTTCCTTCGGAAGATCCTGCACATAACGTGGGAGGCTCGTTGCACTAGGGTCAGTGTCTTCAGTGAGGCCAACATCATCAGTGATTATCCAGCCCTGGCTGAGGCGAAGTGGGCCCCGCATGCACACGCCTGACATGCGTTCATCAAAACAACGGCGGTACGCCCAGCTTACCAGGAGAAAGGACACGGGGAGGCCAAAGAGATGCTCCAAAGACACCCACAAGATAAACATCAAGAGATGTAGCATCGGCACCGCATGCTGGGACACAGGGGAGGGGTAACTGGCCAAGACTTGTCAGGGAGGAAACATCCACTATTGAGGAAAACCGCCTTGCCCTGGTCGCAGAAAAACACCGTCCATGAAAGGAAACACAACGGTCACGTGGTGATCGCAGGCTAACCCTGGCTTCCAACACCACCTGCAATGTCTGCCATGGATCAGACTCCTCAGTCACCACAGGACCCATGAAAACGAAAACCCATGAAAGATCCTCCTCAAGGGATTGCCGACGAGTACACGTACATACAGTGTGTACAACTGTACACACGCATGGCTTGTCCAGAGCATGCGTACACACCATGTGTACAACTGTACACACGCACGGCTTGTCCGGAGCATGAGTACACACCGTGTGTACAACTGTACACACGCACGGCTTGTCCAGAGCATGCGTACACACCGTGTGTACAACTGTACACACGCACGACTTGTCTGCAGTACATTACACACGGTGTGTGTAATATTGACACCAGCGGACTGTGCCTGCGCTGTGTGCATGTGCATGGGGGCTGTGCCCTAGAAGGCAGATTGCACACCCAGGGCGTGGCTGCAGCATCCATGCTCACGCGGTGTCCCCATAATCCTAGAATATCAGGGGTGGAAGGGACCTCAGGAGGGATCTAGTCCCACCCCCTGCTCAAAGCAGGACCAATCCCCAGCTAAATCATCCCAGCCAGGGCTTTGTCAGGCCTGACCTTAAAAACCTCTAAGGAAGGAGATTCCACCCCCTCCCTAGGGAGCCCATTCCAGTGCTTCACCACCCTCCTAGGGAAATAGTGTTTCCTAATATCCAACCTAGACCTCCCCCACTGCAACTTGAGCCCATTGCTCCTCGTTCTGTCATCTGCCCCCACTGAGAACAGCCGAGCTCCATCCTCTTTGGAACCCCCTTCAGGTAGTTGAAAGCAGCTGTCAAATCCCCCCTCACTCTTCTCTTCTGCAGACTAAACAATCCCAGTTCCCTCAGCCTCTCCTCAGAAGCCATGTGCTCCAGCCCCCTAAGCATTTTTGTTGCCCTCCGCTGGACTCTTTCCAATTTTTTCACATCTTTCTTGTAGTGTGGGGCCCAAAACTGGACACAGTATCCAGATGAGGCCTCACCAGCGTCGAATAGAGGGGAATGATCACGTCCCTCCATCTGCTGCCAATGCCCCTGCTTATACAGCCCAAAATGCCGTTAGCCTTCTTGGCAACAAGGGCAAACTGCTGACTCAGATCCAGCTTCTCGTCCACTGTAACCTCCAGGTCCTTCTCTGCAGAACTGCTTCTTAGCCATTTGGTCCCTAGTCTGTAGCAGTGAATGGGATTCTTCTGTCCTAAGAGCGAGACTCTGCACTTGTCCGTGTTGAACCTCATCAGGTTTCTTTTGGCCCAATCCTCTAATTTGTCTAGGTCCCTCTGTATCCTATCCCTACCCTCCAGTGTATCTACCACTCCTCCCAGTTTAGTGTCATCTGCAAACTTGCTGAGGGTGCAGTTCCACGCCATCCTCCAGATCATTAATGAAGATATTGAACAAAACCGGCCCCAGGACCGACTCTTGGGGCACTCGGCTTGAAACCGGCTGCCAACTAGCCATGGAGCCGTTGATCGCTACCCGCTGAGCCCAACGATCTAGCCAGCTTTCTATCCACCTTATAGTCCATTCATTCAGCTCAGACTTCTTTAACTTGCTGGCAAAATACTGTGGGAGACCGTGTCCAAAGCTTTGCTAAAGTCAAGGAATAACACGTCCACTGCTTTCCCCTCATCCACAGAGCCAGTTATCTCCTCATAGAAGGCAATCAAGTTGGTCAGGCATGACTTGCCCTTGGTGAATCCATGCTGACTGTTCCCGACCACTTTCCTCTCCTCTAAGTGCTTCAGAATCGATTCCTTGAGGACCCGCTCCATGATTTTTCCAGGGACGGAGGTGAGGCTGACTGGCCTGTAGTTAAAGACGGGCACTACATTAGCCTTTTTGCAGTCATCTGGGACCTCCCCCGGTCACCAAGAGTTTTCAAAGATAACGGCCAATGGCTCTTCAATCACATCCACCAACTCCTTTAGCACCCTCGGGTGCAAGGCATCCAGCCCCATGGACTTGTGCTCGTCCAGCTTGTCTAAATAGTCCTGAACCACTTCCTTCTCCACAGAGGGCTGGTCACCTCCTCCCCATGCTGTGCTGCCCCGTGCAGCAGTCTGGGAACTGACCTTGTTCGTGGAGACAGAGGCAAAAAAATCATTGAGTCCATTAGCTTTTGCCACATCCTGTGTCACTGGGTTGCCTCCCCCATTCAGTGCGGAGCCCACACTTTCCTGGACTTTCTTCTTGTTGCTAACACACCTGGAGAAACCCTTCTTGTTACTCATAACGTCTCTCGCTAGCTGCAACTCCAAGTGCGATTTGGCCTCCTGATTTCACTCCTGCAGCCTGAGCAAGATCTTTATCGCCTCCCTGGTCATTTGTCCAACCTTCCACTTCTTGGAAGCTGCTTTTCTGTGTTTAGGACCAGCAAGGATCTCACTGCGAAGCCAAGCTGGTCGCCTGCCATGTTTACTGTTCTGTCTGCACATCGGGATGGTTTGTTCCTGCACCTCACTCAGGATTGTTTGAAATTCATTTAAAATAATGCAGGGAACGTCACCCCAGAGCCGATCAGTCCGTCGGAGCGCGTCCCTTTACAGCGCACTATGGACTCACAGGCAGGATGTTCACAAGCGCCTCTCGCACGCTGGATCTGCACATGCCGTGCATCTCCACTACAGAGGCCCAGTGCAGCTCTAAACTCACTGTAAATTCCCACGCACGCAGCGTGTACAGCCGGAGCCGGTGCCATCGACACAGCCTGTGCCCAGCAGCCTGTAACCCCCCGTGTGTTGCCAGCCCTGAGCTCTGGGGCACCCCAGGGACCCTTCTCCAGCCCCTTGGCTCTCTCCCCGCTAGGACCCTCCATGGGCCATGGCCCCAGCGATGCCCCTGTGCCAGATGCCATGCGCTGCCCTGTGCCTGCTGGCAGGGCAGGCAGACGGTGGGGGTTTCCAGGGGCCAGATGTGCAGTCAGCTGCCCCCCTTGCAGCACCCCCAGCGTTCCCAGGCGCAGAGGCTGCCCTGGAATCTGGCTCTGTTCGGGTCAGCGCTCACGTCCAGCTCGCCCTTTGCCCGGACCCCCACGGGGGGGATGGGAAAACAACGCCTGGCTTTAACACTCGCTGTCAACCGGAGCTGAGAGCCTGTCGTCCCCCCGTCCCACCACGGCCTCCTGCTCAGTACAACACACGCACGGGGCGTGTAACACACTGTGAGCGTACAGACACACCCCACACCCATACCTAACACACACAGCGTGGCTCACACCCCCGGGGTGTGTAACACGTTATCTATACACATGGTATATATAATATGTTGACACTCTCTCAAACACGTGCTCACACACACACAAACATACAGAGTATGTCATATTGTGTCAATACAGACACCGGGTAGGTAATATACTGGTGCTATATGTACCTCTCCCCCCGCCCGCACACACAGTATACAACGTACACACAAACACGCAGGGTGTATGATATTGTCTACACCCTCACACACAGGGTTTGCATATAGCACACTATCTATACAGCCATCTGCACGGCATGCTACATACACCCCTGTGCGTATCTGGAGACAGCACAACACGCTGCCATCAACACGCCCAGAGGATATCTAACATACTGTCTCTACACACGCCCGCAGTGTAACCCACCACCCTACACACCGTGTGCGAGTGTAACAAACAGACACACTGAACAGCCAAATGCTCTCAGTACTTGCCCAAACAAGGGTGTGTATACAACAGACAGAGACCGTACACAACCCCCGCCCACAAACTCGCCCAGGCACACCAAGTTGTTGGGCTGAGAATTTCCTACGGTTTTTCTAATCCCAGAGGGGTGACACCAAGGGCGTGGCCGGCTGGAAACACCCGCTCGGAGGGGGAACAAGCCAGCAGAGAGGGACAGGGAATTTCCTCGCCTGGGGCTGGAAGCAAACCCGATGCTGGGGCAGAAGGGGGCCAGCCGGGGATGGAGATGGGGGTAAGTCAGGGCGCTCTGGGGAATGGTGTGAGCAGCTCGCACCGGGCCAGGCGACCGACCAAGTCCCGCCAGGAAAGCCTGGCTGGCCACATGGTCCACGTTCACGAGACTCCAAATTCCCAAGATGGGGCTGCCGGCCACGAGAGCGTCTCATCCGCGCGTGGGCCTCTGTCGGGCACGCTGCCAGGCCGCGCCCACGGCCTGCAGGGCTAGAAACTTTGGGAAGGGAAAGTGAGAGGTGCCGCCCGCAAGCCCTGACTCCAGGATCTGGGGCTTCAAGGGACGCTGGGCAGCCCACGCTGTGAGCACCGCATGGGACTGGTGAGAAACCAAGTGAAGGAGCCACCCCTGGCCGGGCAGTGCCTCGTGCCAGTACCTGGCAGTGCCACCGTGAGATGGGCAAAGCCTCACCAGCCCTTGCCGAATGCACGGGGGGGGCACGTCGCAGCCTGGCACACGCCCCCCCCCAGCGCGCAGGGGAGATGGGCAAAGCCCCACTGGGCCTTGCCAAATGCAGAGCCGGGGGCACATCGCAGCCTGGCACATACCCCCCCCGGCGCGCAGGGGAGATGGGCAAAGCCCCACTGGGCCTTGCCAAATGCAGAGCCGGGGGCACATCGCAGCCTGGCACACGCCCCCCTGGCGCGCAGGGGAGATGGGTAAAGCCCCACCAGGCCTTGCCAAACGCAGAGCCGGGGGCACGTCGCAGCCTGGCACATGCCCAGCCCGTCTGGTACAACAGTGCGTCCATCGCACAGACTGTGCCACAACCCCCGGGCCGTGGGGCAGCAGGGGCAGTGCGGCTGTCACCCACACACAGGCCCGGCCCCTGGCTGCACCCCCAGCCCCTGTCCCACACCTGGGGCACCACCCCGGGGGGGGGGGGGCTCTGTGCCACAGGCCTGTGGGGCAGTCGCCGAGCGGGGGAGGGGGCAGGAGCTGACTCGGGAAGAGGAAGAGATAAAAGGAGGGAGGCGGGGGGGGAGCGAGGGGGGATGGGGTGACAGTGACCCCCCCAGTCCCTCCGCCCCCAGGGACATGCCCAGCTGGGGGGACCCCCGAACTCCACATTCCCCCAGTCTCCAACCCCCCTCCCACAGCCCCCCCGCTGGGCCTCTGCCCCCAATCCCCCCCACACAGCCCAGCCTCTGCCCCCCAACTCCCCACAACTCCCCCGCCCGGCCTGTGCCCCCCAACTCCCCACAGCCCAGCTTCTGCCCCCCACAGCCCCCCCGCTGGGCCTCTGCCCCCCAACTCCCCCCGCCCGGCCTCTGCCCCCCTACAGCCCCCCCCGCCCGCCCGCCCTCTGCCCCCAACCCCCCCACACAGCCCGGCCTCTGCCCCCCAACTCCCCCCGCCCGGCCTCTGCCCCCCACAGCCCCCCCGGCCCGGCCTCTGCCCCCCACCAACTCCCCCCGCCCGGCCTGTGCCCCCCACCAGCTCCCCCGGCCCGGCCTCTGCCCCCCAACTCCCCCCGCCCGGCCTCTGCCCCCCACAGCCCTCCCGGCCCGGCCTCTGCCCCCCCCGGCCTGTGCCCCCCGGCACCTGGGGCTGGTGGGTCGGGCGCCCCCGCCGGGCTCTACCCCCCGCGCCGGGATCGGGATCGGGGCCGGGGCCGGGGCCGGGCCATGGCGCCGGGGCGGATGCTGCGGCCGATGGAGGATGCGGAGGATCCGCTCCGGCTCCGGCTGCTGCTGCGGCGCCTCCCCCCGCGCCTGGGGGGCCCGGCAGGAAGTGGGGGGGCGGGTGACGGGCTGCGCCGGCAGCCAATCAGCCCCGCGCCCGCCCCCCGGGCCCCCCACCGCCCCCGCCCCTTCCTCCACCCCCCTCCCCAGGCCCCCTGTGCCCCCCTCCCCACCTCCTTGTGTCCCCCTCCCGCCCCTCCTCCACCCCCCATCCCTCCTCCACCCCTTCTTCTATCCCCCTCCCCCGGCCCCCTATGCCCCCACCCCTCCCCCTTGTGTCCCCCCTCCCGCCCCTTCCTCCACCCCCATCCCCCCTCCGCCCCCGTTTCCCCTGCCCCTCCCCTCCCTCTTGTATCCCCCTTCCGCTCCTCCCTTCCTGCGTCCATCCCCCCACCCTCTACCCCCCACCTCTCTTCTATCCCCTGCCCCTCTCTCCCTCCATCCCTGCTCCTGGCCCCCCTCCCTCCTATCCCCCCAACCAGCCAGCCCCCCTCCCCCTTCTATCCTCCCACCCCATCCCTCCAGCCCCCAATCCTTCCCCACTCTGTCCCTCCTCCGGCCCCATCCCCATCCCTCCATCATCCCCCCGCTCGATCGGTCCATTTGCCCAACCCCCCTCCCACTGCCTGGCCCAGCCTGATGTGGCTTCTGCCCATCAGAACCTAGGGCCAGACTGGGCCAGGACAGCCGGCCTCCCACCGCGTCCCCTCTGGCAGCACCGGCGTCGGACGCCTCCGAGGGGATGAACAGAGCAGGGCGGTTCTGGGGCTCCCCGTCCTGTCAGCCTCCGCCCGGTCCGTGTCCTTCGGGTCCAGCCTGCATCCTCCCCTGGTCTGTGTCCTTAGGATCCAGCCTGTATCCTCACCCGCTCTCTGTCCTTCGGGTCCAGCCTGCATCCTCGCCCGGTCTGTGTCCTTAGGGTCCAGACCCGGTCTGTGTCCTTCAGGTCCAGCCTGCATCCTCGCCCGGTCCGTGTCCTTCGGGTCCAGCCTGTATCCTCGCCCGGTCCGTGTCCTTCGGGTCCAGCCTGTATCCTCGCCCGGTCCGTGTCCTTCGGGTCCAGCCTGCATCCTCCCCTGGTCTGTGTCCTTAGGATCCAGCCTGTATCCTCACCCGGTCTCTGTCCTTCGGGTCCAGCCTGCATCCTCGCCCGGTCTGTGTCCTTAGGGTCCAGACCCGGTCCGTGTCCTTTGGGTCCAGCCTGCATCCTCGCCCGGTCTGTGTCCTTCGGGTCCAGCCTGCATCCTCGCCCGGTCCGTGTCCTTAGGGTCCAGTCTGCATCCTCGCCCGGTCCGTGTCCTTCGGGTCCAGCCTGCATCCTCGCCCGGTCCGTGTCCTTCGGGTCCAGCCTGCATCCTCGCCCGGTCCGTGTCCTTCGGGTCCAGCCTGCATCCTCGCCCGGTCCGTGTCCTTCGGGTCCAGGCTGCATCCTCGCCCGGTCCGTGTCCTTCGGGTCCAGTCTGTATCCTCGCCCGGTCTGTGTCCTTCGGGTCTAGTCTGTATCCTCGCCCGGTCTGTGTCCTTAGGGTCCAGCCTGTATCCTCGCCCGGTCTCTCTCCTCCACCCAGTCTCTGTCCTCTGGGTCCAGCCTGTATCCTCGCCCGGTCCGTGTCCTTCGGGTCCAGTCTGTATCCTCGCCCGGTCCGTGTCCTTCGGGTCCAGTCTGTATCCTCGCCCGGTCTCTGTCCTTCGGGTCCAGTCTGTATCCTTGCCCGGTCTGTGTCCTTAGGGTCCAGCCTGTATCCTCGCCCGGTCTGTGTCCTTAGGGTCCAGCCTGTATCCTCGCCCGGTCTCTTTCCTCCACCCAGCCTGTATCCTCACCCGGCCCCTGTCCTTCGCCAGCCTGTATCCTCGCCCGGTCCGTGTCCTTCGGGTCCAGCCTGTATCCTCGCCCAGTCCGTGTCCTTCGGGTCCAGTCTGTATCCTCGCCCGGTCCATGTCCTTAGGATCCAGTCTGTATCCTCGCCCGGTCTGTGTCCTTCGGGTCCAGTCTGTATCCTCGCCCGGTCTCTGTTCTTCGAGTCCAGCCTGTATCCTCGCCCGGCCCCTGTCCTTCGGGTCCAGCCTGTATCCTCGCCCAATCTGTGTCCTCAGGGTCCAGTCTGTATCCTCTTCCGGCCCCTGTGCTTCGGATCAAGCCTGTATCCTCGCCCAGTCCGTGTCCTTTAGGTCTAGTCTGTATCCTCGCCCGGTCCGTGTCCTTTGGGTCCAGTCTGTATCCTCCGCCCGGTCCGTGTCCTTCGGGTCCAGTCTGTATCCTCGTCCGATCTGTGTCCTTCGGGTCCAGCCTGTATCCTCCGCCCGGTCTCTGTCCTTCGGGTCCAGTCTGTATCCTCGCCCGGTCTCTGTCCTTCGGGTCCAGTCTGTATCCTCGCCCGGTCTCTCTCCTCCGCCCAGTCTCTGTCCTTCGGGTCCAGTCTGTATCCTCACCTGGTCTCTCTCCTCCGCCCGGCCTCTGTGCTTCAGGTCCAGTCTGTATCCTCACCCAGTCTCTGTCCTTCAGATCCAGTCTGTATTCTCGCCTGGTCTCTCTCCTCCGCCCAGTCTCTGTGCTTCGAGTCCAGCCTGTATCCCCGCCCGGTCTGTGTCCTTCGGGTCCAGTCTGTATCCTCGCCCGGTCTGTGTCCTTCGGGTCCAGCCTGCATCCTCACCCGGTCTGTGTCCTTCGGGTCCAGTCTGTATCCTCGCCTGGTCTCTGTCCTTCGGGTCCAGTCTGTATCCTCACCCGGTCTCTCTCCTCCGCCTGGTCTCTGTGCTTAGGGTCCAGCCTGTATCCTCACCCAGTCTCTGTTCTTCGGGTCCAGTCTGTATCCTCGCCCGGTCTCTCTCGTCCGCCAGGTCTCTGTGCTTCGGATCCAGTCTGTATCCTCGCCCAGTCTGTGTCCGTAGGGTCCAGCCTGTATCCTCGCCCGGTCTATGTCGTTCGGGTCCAGTCTGTATCCTCGCCCGGTCTCTCTCCTCCGTCCGGCCTCTGTGCTTCGGATCCAGTCTGTATCCTCGCCCGGTCTGTGTCCTTCGGGTCCAGTCTGTATCCTCGCCTGGTCTCTGTCCTCTGCCCGGTCTCTGTCCTTCGGGTCCAGTCTGTATCCTCGCCTGGTCTCTTTCCTCCGCCCGGCCTCTGTGCTTCGGGTCCAGCCTGTATCCTTGCCCGGTTGTTAGGATATAGATATTCAGGCCTGCCTGCAAAGGCCTATACTTTAAGACTTATCACTTAGCTAGTTATAGAGGTTTAAAAGAAAGAATCAAAAATCACTGTCTGTGTAGTGGCCTTCTCTTACTGTGACAGTCTGAGGTCTGGTTCTTCAGGAGCCATAAACTGGGAAATGTATGGTCACGTCCTCACATTCCAAACTAGTCATATTAAAATAAGGCAATCCGGGACTGTTAGGAAGGTAATTCGATCTATCACCTCCATAGAAAGGGAAGAGCCTAGAAGAAGTAAAAGAAAACTTAGTTTGATCGCATCCTGTCTGGTAAGAACTCACTTATCAATAGACACAGCTGGAGAACCCTTATGTCTGTATAGATGTAGTTGTGAAATCCTTACTTCTGTATTGTTTTGTATGTTTATTTGCATGGTCTGTGTCTGGTTCTGTGATTGTTTCTGTCTGCTGTATAATTAATTTTGCGAGGTGTAAACTAATTAAGGTGGTGGGATATAATTGGTTAGGTAATCACGTTACAATATGTTAGGATTGGTTAGGTAAATTTTAGTAGAATGATTGGTTAAGGCATAGTTGAAAATATTACTATATAAATTAGGGTCAAACAGGAAGTAAGTTGGGATTCGAAAAATAAGGAAAAGGAACTTGAATTTAAGCTTGCTGAAGGTTCACCCCAATAAACATCAAATTGTTTGCACCTTCGGACTTCGGGTATTGTTGCTCTCTGTTCATGCGAGAAGGACCAGGGAAGGGTGAGAGTGAAGGAATAAGCTCTCTAAAACCGGTCTCTGTCCTTCGGGTCCAGTCTGTATCCTCGCCCGGTCTCTCTCCTCCGCCCAGTCTCTGTCCTTTGGGTCCAGCCTGTATCCTCACCCGGTCTCTGTCCTTTGCGTCCAGTCTGTATCCTCGCCCGGTCCATGTCCTTAGGGTCCAGCCTGTATCCTCGCCCGGCCCTGTCCTTCGGATCCAGTCTGTATCCTCGCCTGGTCTCTGTGCTTCGGGTCCAGCCTGTATCCTCACCTGGTCTCTGTGCTTCGGGTCCAGCCTGTATCCTCGCTCGGTCTGTGTCCTTAGGGTCCAGCCTGTATCCTCACTCGGTCTGTGTCCTTAGGGTCCAGCCTATATCCTCGCCCGGCCCCTGTCCTTTGCATCCAGTCTGTATCCTCGCCCGGTCTGTGTCCTTAGGGTCCAGTCTGTATCCTCGCCCGGTCTGTGTCTTTCAGGTCCAGGCTGTATCCTCGCCCGGTCTCTGTCCTTCGGGTCCAGTCTGTATCCTCGCCTGGTCTGTGTCCTTCGGGTCTAGCCTGTATCCTCGCCCGGTCTGTGTCCTTAGGGTCCAGCATGTATCCTCGCCCAGTCTCTGTCCTTCGGGTCCAGCCTGTATCCTCGCCCGGTCTGTGTCCTTAGGGTCCAGCCTGTATCCTCGCCCGGTCTGTGTCCTTAGGGTCCAGCCTGCATCCTCGCCCGGTCTCTGTCCTTCGGGTCCAGCCTGCATCCTCGCCCGGTCTGTGTCCTTCGGGTCCAGTCTGCATCCTCGCCCGGTCTCTGTCCTTCGGGTCCAGCCTGCATCCTCGCCCGGTCTGTGTCCTTCGGGTCTAGTCTGTATCCTCGCCCGATCCGTGTCCTTCGGGTCCAGTCTGTATCCTCGCCCGGTCCGTGTCCTTAGGGTCCAGTCTGTATCCTCGCCCGGTCCGTGTCCTTCGGATCCAGTCTGTATCCTCGCCCGGTCCGTGTCCTTCGGGTCCAGCCTGCATCCTCGCCCGGTCCGTGTCCTTAGGGTCCAGTCTGTATCCTCGCCCGATCCGTGTCCTTCGGGTCCAGTCTGTATCCTCGCCCGGTCCGTGTCCTTCGGGTCCAGCCTGTATCCTCGCCCGGTCCGTGTCCTTCGGGTCCAGCCTGTATCCTCGCCCGGTCCGTGTCCTTCGGGTCCAGCCTGTATCCTCGCCCGGTCCGTGTCCTTCGGGTCCAGCCTGTATCCTCGCCCGGTCCGTGTCCTTCGGGTCCAGCCTGTATCCTCGCCCGGTCCGTGTCCTTCGGGTCCAGCCTGGATCCTCGCCCGGTCCGTGTCCTTCGGGTCCAGCCTGGATCCTCGCCCGGTCTCTGTCCTTCGGGTCCAGCCTGGATCCTCGCCCGGTCTGTGTCCTTCAGGTCCAGCCTGTATCCTCGCCCGGTCTCTGTCCTTCGGGTCCAGCCTGTATCCTCGCCCGGTCCGTGTCCTTCGGGTCCAGCCTGTATCCTCGCCCGGTCCGTGTCCTTCGGGTCCAGCCTGTATCCTCGCCCGGTCCGTGTCCTTCGGGTCCAGCCTGTATCCTCGCCCGGTCCGTGTCCTTCGGGTCCAGCCTGTATCCTCGCCCGGTCTCTGTCCTTCGGGTACAGCCTGTATCCTCGCCTGGTCCGTGTCCTTCGGGTCCAGCCTGTATCCTCGCCCGGTCTCTGTCCTTCGGGTACAGCCTGTATCCTCGCCCGGTCCGTGTCCTTCGGGTACAGCCTGTATCCTCGCCCGATCCGTGTCCTTCGGGTCTAGCCTGTATCCTCGCCTGGTCTCTCTCCTCCGCCCGGTCTGTGTCCTTCGTTCCTTCTCTCTCCTCTGTCACTTCTGTCTCTTTCGTTCTCTCCCCCGGCTGGCCGGGGGCCCCAGGCAGACAGAGGGGGCTGAGGTTGCTGGAGGTTCCGGCGGGGGGGGCGGGTTTACCATGACAGGTGGGGCGGGGGCACAGTGGGTGGAACGTCCTGTTACTCTGACGGTGTTGGCCTGGTTGCCGGAGACCATGGCAATAAGGTTGGGTTGATGGGCATGGGGTTGGCAGTTGTCACGGTAACGGCAAACAAGGTGACATGGTAGGGTTGGTGGTTGCCATGGCAGGGAGGGTGGTTGGTATGGTGACATGGAGGGGATGACCGGTTGCCATGTTGGAATTGGTGGTTGCCATAGTGACACGCCAGGGTGGGTGTGGTTGCCATGGTTGCACAGCGGCCATTTTACTCAGGCCACTCTGGCCATTGAGGGGCTCAGGCTTCGCGCTGGGCACTAGGCCCAAACCGGAAGTGTCTCCCACCCAATCAGAGCATCTCCCAACAGACACCCCTCCCCCTCTGCCATCAAGACCCTCCTCGTGTCTCTTCTGGGTCCCTGAGGCAATTGACGCTGATTGGATCAAGAGAAATGTCGATCAATCTGTGTCCCGGCCCATTACCCTGCCGCAGCCAATTAGTCTTCTGGCTGTTAGAGTGACAGAAGCAAAGACCAATAGCAATTCGTCTGGCTGCAGCGAGACCCTCCTCCAGGTCGGGGATGACCGTCGGATCGGAGCTGTCAATCAAGATTTCACCAGCGAAGCGCAAATGCCTGCCTCTTTCCTATCAGCCAATCAAATGAAGATCAGTCTTGATAGACAAGAGTAGAAGCCAATAGTAATAGCCTGTGTCGCCGGCCAGTAGGAATAGAATTTGCCCAATAGGATCTAAACAGCTTTGCCCAATAGGAGATAGACAGACTCTGATTGACAAACATAAGACCCAATAGAAATGTTAGTGGATATAAGGCAAGTTTTAAAGAGCAGCAGCCAATGGATTACGGCTCTATATTTGATTGACAGCAGCTGTGTCCATTGAGCGATAGGGACCGTTGATTGGCCGTCCGCGTGGCCAATGGGATTATGTAGAGGAAGGAGGAAACGTTCCCGTTCAGGGGGGCGGAAGATGGCGGCTGGAACGGGCCCGGGGGTCCCGAACGGGGGCCCCGAGGTGCCAAACCGCGACCGTGGCGCCTTCGAATGTAACATCTGCCTGGAGCCGGCCCGGGAGGCGGTGATCGGGCTTTGCGGGCACCTGTACTGGTGAGGGGGGCAGCTCGGGGGGCGGGGCGTGTCAGGGGGAGGGGCGGGTGTGTCGGGGGCGGGGCCGGGTGAAGGGGGAGGGGGGTGGGTGTATCGGGGGCGGGGTGAAGCTGGAGGGGTGTGGCGGGGCGGGGCGAGGTGAAGGGGGGCGGGGGCGGGGTGGAGGGGCAGGGATGTGTCAGGGGTGGGGCAGAGTGATGGGGCGGGGTGTGTCGGGGCCAGGCGGGGGGGTTTGGAGACGAGTGTGTCGGGCGGGGCAGGGTGAAGGGGGAGGGGTGGGAATGTGGGGGCGGGGCAGGGTGAAGGGGGAGGGGTGGGAGTGTGGGGGCGGGGCAGGGTGAAGGGGGAGGGGTGGGAGTGTGGGGGCGGGGCAGGGTGAAGGGGGAGGGGTGTGTCAGGGGTGGGGCAGGGTGAAGGGGGAGGGGTGTGTCAGGGGTGGGGCAGAGTGAAGGGCAGGGGTGTGTCAGGGGCGGGTGTGGGGGCGGGGCAGGGTGAAGGGGGAGGGGTGTGTCAGGGGTGGGGCAGAGTGAAGGGCAGGGGTGTGTCAGGGGCGGGTGTGTCGGGTGGGGCAGAGTGAAGGGGGAGGGGTGTGTTGGGGCGGGGCAAGGTGAAGGGGGGCGGGTGTGTCGGGGCGGGGGAAGGTGAGGGGGGTTGTGGGTGGGTGTGTCGGGGGCAGGGTGGAGGGGCAGGGATGTGTCGGGGTGGGGCACGGTGAAGGGGGAGGGGTGTGTCGGGGCAGAGCAGGGTGAGAGGGGGTTTGGGGACGAGTGTGTCAGGGCAGGGCAGGGTGAAGGGGGTTGGGGTAGGAGTGTGGGGGTGGGGCAGGGTGAAGGGGGAGGGGTGGGAGTGTGGGGGGCGGGGCAGGGTGAAGGGGGAGGGGTGTGTTGGGGCGGAGCGAGGTGAAGGAGGGCGGGGGCGGGTGTGTCGGGGCGGGGGAAGGTGAGGGGGGTTGTGGGTGGGTGTGTCGGGGGCAGGGTGGAGGGGCAGGGATGTGTCGGGGTGGGGCAGGGTGAAGGGGGAGGGGTGTGTCGGGGGCAGAGCAGGGTGAGAGGGGGTTTGGGGACGAGTGTGTCAGGGCAGGGCAGGGTGAAGGGGGTTGGGGTAGGAGTGTGGGGGTGGGGCAGGGTGAAGGGGGAGGGGTGTGTCAGGAGTGGGGTGAAGGGGGCTTGTGGATGGGTGTGTGGGGGTGGGGCAGGGTGAAGGGGGAGGGGTGTGTCAGGGATGGGGCAGAGTTAAGGGCAGGGGTGTGTCAGGGGCGGGTGTGTTGGGGGTGGGGCAGGGTGAAGGGGGAGGGGTGTGTCAGGGATGGGGCAGAGTTAAGGGCAGGGGTGTGTCAGGGGCGGGTGTGTTGGGGGTGGGGCAGGGTGAAGGGGGAGGGGTGTGTCAGGGCAGGGGGAGGGGGATTGGGGACGATGTGTTGGGGGGCAGGACACACTAATTCCTTCTCTGTCTTCCCCCCCCACCCCGCAGCTGGCCCTGCCTGCACCAGGTGAGTCCAGGGGTGGGGGAGGCAGGTTTCGGGGGGCTGGGGCCGGAGCGAGTACGCTGGACAGGGGAATCGGCCGAAAGGCGGCCCTGTCCCCTCCCATAATCCTTCAGTGCCCCCCAGCAGCCCCTCTGCAGGGTGACGCCCTCGGGCCCCCCATAAGCCTGTGGCTGCCCCCTGAACTGCCTTGGGGGGGGAGCGGAAACAGTGGGGGGCTGCTGCTAACCTTGCCCCCCGCCCCCCGCAGTGGCTGGAGACCCGCCCCGAGCGCCAGGAGTGCCCCGTCTGCAAGGCTGGCATCAGCCGCGACCAGGTCATCCCGCTGTACGGCCGGGGCAGCGCGGGCCAGCAGGACCCCAGGTGCGGGGGGGGGGGGGGACAGGGCCCCTGGGGGGGCAGGGCGCAAGGGCCCCAGGGGCTGCATGGGCAAGGCAGAAAAGGGGGTGGCAGGACTCCAGGGGAAGGAGAGGGGGCGGCAGGGCCCCAGGGCGGGGTGGGGGGGGCAAGGCAGAAAAGGGGGTGGCAGGACCCCAGGTGTGGGGGGGGGACAGGACCACAGGGGCGGGGCAGGAGAGGGGCTGGCAGGACCCCAGGGGTGGGGTGGGGGGACGAGGCAGGAGAGGGGCCGGCAGGACCCCAGGTGCGGGGGGGGGGGTGGCAGGACCCAGGGCCGGGGGGGGCAGGATGTGAGTAGGGGAGGCGGGGCTGAGGGAGGGGGGCAGAACCCAGATATGGGGCAGGGAGGGCAGGAGAGGAGGGGACGGATTGGAAGCATCGGGGAGATGGGGGGGGTAGAGAGGGGGGTGTTATTCTGACCCATCCCCCATGCTGTGTCTTCCCTCCCCAGGTTGAAGACCCCCCCTCGGCCGCGGGGGCAGCGCCCAGAGCCCGAGAGCCGTGGGGTGAGTGCAAGGCAGCAACCCCCCCCATGCTGCTAATGCCCCCTCTCCGCAGGGCTGTGCCCCCCAGCCCCCCCATGGCGCTAATGCCCCCTCTCCGCAGGGCTGTGCCCCCCAGCCCCCCCACGGTGCTAATGCCCCCTCTCCACACGGCCGTGCCCCCCAGCCCCCGCACGGCGCTAACGCCCCTTCTCTCCATAGGGCCTGCGCCCGCCCTACCACGACGCCGGCTTCCACATGGCCTTTGGCATCGGAGCCTTCCCCTTCGGGGTCTTCACCACCGTGCTGCGGGGTCCTGAGGCCAGAGCAGGTACGGAGCCCCCCAAATGCACACCGCTACCCCCAGATCCCTACCCCACTGCCCCCTGATCCCCCCAGATCCCTACCTCACTGCCACTGCCCTCTGATCCCCACAGAGCCCCCCGCCACTACCCCCAACCCCCCCGACCCCCTGCCACTACCCCGATCCCCACAGAGCCCCCTGCCACTACCACCAGCCTCCCCAGATCCCCCTGCTGCTACCCCCAGATCCCCACAGAGCCCCCCGCCACTACCCCCAGCCCCCCTGACCCCCTGCTGCTACCCCCTGATCGCCACAGAGCCCCCTGCCACTACCGCCAGCCCCCCCATCTCTCCCTGCCACTACCCCCAGATCCCTACCCCACTGCCGCTGCCCTCGGATCCCCACAGAGCCCCCTGCCAATACCGCCAGCCTCCCCAGATCCCCCTGCCGCTACCCCCAGATCCCCACAGAGCCCCCCGCCACTACCCCCAGCCCCCACGACCCCCTGCCACTAGCCCCTGATCCCCACAGAGCCCCCTGCCACTACCACCAGCCCCCCCAGATTTCCCCCAGAGCCCCCAGCCGCTACCCCCAGATCTCCCTGCCGCTACCCCCAGCTCCTCCATCTCCCTGCCGCTACCCCCAGATTCCTCACCCTCCATGGACCCCCCTGCTTTTTCCCCCGGACCCCCCCAGATGCCCCTGCTCCTTCCCAAGCTTCCACCCCCCCAACTTTCCACTGTTCCCTGCTACCCCCCTGTGCCCCCCACCCCTTCCATTGGACCCCATGCTGGACCCAGCCCACCGTTTGGCATGGGGGGGCACTGGGCTGGATTCCCCCAGCCCCCCCCTTCCACTTACCTCTCTCTCCCCCCAGATGAGGCCGGTGCCCCCCGCCCCTCGGGCTGGCAGGATTCGCTCTTTCTCTTCCTGGCCATCATCATCTTCTTCTGGCTCCTCAGCGTGTGACCCCGGGGGGCCCCGGGACTGCCGGACTCACTCCCTGCCCTGCCCAGCCCCCCCCACACAGATGGGGAGGGGGTCTCCCCCACCCCCGGGGCAGCTCTGGAGTTTGGGGAGGGGGTGAGAACAGGGGACTGATGGCTGGTTTGGGGGTGATGTGGGCCCCCAAGGGGCTGGGCTGACCCCCACTTACACTACAGAGTATAAATGCCCCCCCCCCCCGCTTGAGCCCATCTGTGGCGCCCGCTGCGGGCAGGCCCAGGAACTGCAGCTGGAGAGGATCACAGCCGGGGGGTACCCGGGGTTGGGGGGCAGCAGGAGCCCGGAGGGGGGGCTCTGGCTATTGATACAATGGTGGTTGAATGGTGGTGAAGAGCAGCTGGGAATGGGGGGGTGGGGGGATTTGGGGTTCAGTGTACGTTCCCAGCGCTGATTAAAACACCAGTGAGTCTTCAGTCCCCTGCGAAGAGTGTGGGGGGAGGGAATGAAGGGGGCTGGGGGGCTCGGCCCCCGTGCCCGAGAAACCGTGAACTGTCAGGCCTGGACCCGAGGAAGACGGGGCTGGAGCCAGGGTGGTGGTGGGGAGCCGGGGGCTGGAGGGAGGAGACAGGAAAGCAGGGGATAGTGGGGGGGGCTGTAGGACGCCAGGAGGCAGGGGAAAGTAGGGGGACGGAGGGAGGTGGCAGGCAGGGGAAAGCGGTGGGGCTGCAGGAAGGGGAAAATAGTGGGTAGTGGAGGGCCAGGGGGCAGAGTAAAGGGGGGGCTGGAGGAAGGCGAGGGGCCGAGAGGATCTGTGATCGGCCCAGGGGAGCCCGAGATGGAGCTGAGCCCGGGGGGGTCCAGCTGTGCCCATGGGGGGGGCCGGGCAGCTCCCTGGGGAATCACAGCCCTGGCCCCCGGGGCAAAGGGCTGCGACCAGCGGGCACAGGGGGGACGTGTAGCTGGCTGGGGAGCACCACGGGGGAGCTGGAGAAAAGGAAACAGCAGGGGCTGCGAGTTGGGAGTGAGGGGCACTGGCAGAGCTGGGGGCCACCTGCAGGGCTGGTGGGGGGCAGGGCTGGGCTGGCAGGGGCTGTGGGTCGGGAGTGAGGGGCACCTGCAGGGCTGGCGGGGGGCAGGGCTGGGCTGGCAGGGGCTGTGGGTCGGGAGTGAGGGGCACCTGCAGGGCTGGTGGGGGGCAGGGCTGGGCTGGCAGGGGCTGCGGGTCGGGAGTGAGGGGCACTGGCAGAGCTGGGGGGCACCTGGGGGGGTGCAGTTCCCCTCACCCGTGTCCCCCCCACCAGCTCTCCCCCAGCTAAGCCCAAGTTGGGGGGCTGGTAGTGATAGCAGCAGATGTACCCCCTTTGGGCAGCCTGGGCTTTGGGGTTCAGGTTGGGGGAACTGATTTGGAGATAGACAGCAAGTTTCAGGGAACACCCCCCCACCCCACCCCCCAAAATCCATGGACCTGAAATAAGCAGCAGGTGGAAAAAATATATTTTATTATATAGGCAAAAAAGTCTGTATAACAGCAAAGGGGGGAGGCAGAACCCCGGGGGGACCCCCAAACCAACACAGTTGGCCTGTGCTGCACCCCCTCCCCCACTAATTCATTCGAAGCCTAGTTCCCCCTCAGAAGCCTGCTCTTGAGTAAGGCTCATCCCCCCAGGCCCAGTTCTCCTGTGTTGGGCCCTCTGCCCCACACTGGGGGTGCATGGGAGGCCCCCATGTTGCTTCTGGGCTCCCCCGCATGCAATGGTCTGCGTGTCCCCCCCCCCAGCCTCTCCCAAGTGGCCCAGGAGCCAGCATTGATGCAAGAGACAAGATGGCTGCCCTCAGCCAAGCAAAACAGGAGGGGGGAGAGGACCCAAAAAGGTTGGGTAGGGGACAGACCCCAAAAAAACAAACATTGAGAAAAATGACAAAAAACACGTTTTTTTACATTCTAAACGTTCACCCTCCCCGCATTGGGGGAGACACGTCACGTGTGACGACCCCCCCAATCACTGAACTCCCCCCACAGCCCCATCCAGTCCTGCCCCCTTACCCAGGCCCCCAGGAACCCCCTCCTCCACTCCAGCCCCCCTGGCAGACACACACTGTAGTTGCAGACCCTGCAAGAAATTAACCTGGACAGGGGCAGGGGAAGGACTCACCCTAGGGGGAAGGGGGGGGCCCAGCACCCTGCACCTCGCTGTGGGGCTGGGGGTCAGAGGTAGAAGGTTCCATGGTCTCTGGCTCAGAGTCCGAGTCTCTATTGGTGTCACATTGAGGTAAACGAAAAGGGGCCAGCGGTGCCGGGCGAAACCCAGTCCCCTTTCTGCTCCTCGGGGCTTCGGCCCACTACTCACGCCTGGCTCGCGCGGGCCGGCCCTGCGCCCCCCACCGGCTTGCAATGGCTAGAGTTCAACCATTCAGTCTGACGCCGTGTTCGCTCCTCTTCTACCGCCGGCCCGGCTCTGCGGGGCAGCCCCCGGCCAGCATCCCTGGGGCAGCCCCCCACCGCCTCCTCACACCCCCTCCCCATCCCGTCTTTCCTTCCCCTACCCCCTCGCTCTCTCCACACCCTCGTTTCCCGCGGTGGGCAGGTTGCTGGGGCTCTGCTCTCCCAAACATCCTGCCCTGCAGCCCCACGTGCTCAGGGGCTCGGGGGGGGGGGGGGAGGGCACAGCTGGCAGCCGGCCAGAGCAGGTGGCTGGGGGGGGCTAGCAAGAGACGGTGGACACGGGCCGCGCGAGGGAGCTGAGAACCCGGGGAGAACCTGTCCGAAACGAGAGTGAAAACAGCAAGGCCGGAGCACGGGGCGAGAAGGGAACACCCTGAAGAGTGAGAAATCTGGCGGCGGGGGGTCTTGGCCCCACATGGGGGGGTCGGTGCTGCTCGTTCAATACCAAAATGCCCAGGGAGCCTGGATTCAGCCCACAAAGCGACGCCAGCGGGGGGGTCCCCATGGGCACCACCTTGGCTTGCTTCCCACGGCAAGACGCCAGCCCCCCGCCCCCCATGGGAGTGGGGGTCGGCTGGGGGGCGGGATCAGTTGGAGGTGTCGGAGTGGACACTGCCGGGTCCTTCTGTGGGGGACGTCACCGAGGAGGGGGGTAGCGGCTTCCTGCCAGCCGCCATTAGCCTGGGGGGTCAAAGGTCACAGGTCACGTTGGGCCAAGCCCCTACCGCCCCAGTGGTTATGGGGGTCCCCTGCCCCCCACCCCACTGAGAACAGTGAGCTCTGGAGCAGGGATCAGCCCTGGGATGCACGGGAGGCAGCGGGTGGAGGGTTGGGGGTGGGAGGCAGCAGCTGGGCAGGGGATGGAGGCAGGACAGACTCGGGGGGCGAGAGGTAACAGCTGCGCAGGGGATGGGGGACAGGAGGCACCAGCTGAGTGGGGTATGGGGGGCAGGATGGCCTGGGGGGGGGGCAGGAGATAGTAGCTGAGCAAGGGATGCAGGCAAGAAGCAGCAGCTGGGGGGTTGGGGGGCACGGACTCACCCTCACGTCCCGGGGGCTGTACAGCTGGCTGGGCGCCAGGCCCTCCGCATACGGCCCCTGGCTCATGGAGTGACGCAGAGACTCCACCTGGGGGGGGGGGCGGGGAGACTGAGGAGCCGGACCCATGGCGGGGAGGGGGAGGAGGTACATGTCCCCAACCCAGGGGGCTGTGACAGGGGGTTCACCTGGGACGAGGGGTTTGTGTCCCTGATCCAGGGGGGCTGTGACGGGGTTCACCTGGGAGGAGGGGTTCGTGTCCCCGATCCAGGGGGGCTGTGACAGGGGGTTCACCTGGGAGGAGGGGTTCGTGTCCCTGATCCAGGGGGGCTGTGATGCGGGGTTCACCTGGGAGGAGGGGTTCGTGTCCCCAATCCAGGGGGGCTGTGACAGGAGCTCACCTGGGAGGAGGGGTTCGTGTCCCTGATCCGGGGGGGCTGTGATGCGGGGCTCACCTGGGAGGGGGAGGTTCGTGTCCCTGATCCGGGGGGGCTGTGACAGGGGCTTCACCTGGGAGGAGGGGTTCATGTCCCCGATCCGGGGGGGCTGTGATGCGGGGCTCACCTGGGAGGGGGAGGTTCGTGTCCCTGATCCGAGGGGGCTGTGACAGGGGGTTCACCTGGGAGGAGGGGTTCATGTCCCTGATCCGGGGGGGCTGTGATGCGGGGCTCACCTGGGAGGGGGAGGTTTGTGTCCCCGATCCGGGGGAGCTGTGATGCAGGGCTCACCTGGGAGGAGGTCTTCGTGTCCCTGATCCAGGGGGGCTGTGACAGGGGGTTCACCTGGGAGGGGGAGGTTTGTGTCCCCGATCCGGGGGGGCTGTGATGCGGGGCTCACCTGAGAGGGGGAGGTTCGTGTCCCCGATCCGGGGGAGCTGTGATGTGGGGCTCACCTGGGAGGTCTTCGTGTCCCTGATCCAGGGGGGCTGTGACAGGGGGTTCACCTGGGAGGGGGAGGTTCGTGTCCCCGATCCGGGGGGGCTGTGATGCAGGGCTCACCTGGGAGGGGGAGGTTCGTGTCCCGGATCCAGGGGGGCTGTGACAGGGGCTCACCTGGGAGGGGGAGGTTCGTGTCCCTGATCCGGGGGGGCTGTGATGCGGGGCTCACCTGGGAGGGGGAGGTTCGTGTCCCCGATCCGGGGGGGCTGTGATGCAGGGCTCACCTGGGAGGGGGAGGTTCGTGTCCCGGATCCAGGGGGGCTGTGACAGGGGCTCACCTGGGAGGGGGAGGTTCGTGTCCCTGATCTGGGGGGGCTGTGATGCGGGGCTCACCTGGGAGGGGGAGGTTCGTGTCCCTGATCCGGGGGGGCTGTGATGCGGAGCTCACCTGGGGGGGGGGGTTCATGTCCCGGATCCAGGGGGGCTGTGATGTGGGACTCACCTGGGAGGGGGAAGTTTGTGTCCCTGATCCGAGGGGGCTCACCTGGGAGGCGGGGGGTACATGTCCCCAATCTGGGGTGGGGGGTAAGTGTCCCTGTCCAGGGGGGCTGTGATGGGGGGTACGTCTCCCCGATCCAGGGGGGCTCACCTGGGAAGGGGGTTACGTGTCCCCGATCTGGGGGGGCACCTGGGAGGTGGGGTGCGTGTCCCCAATCCGAGGGGGGGCTCACCTGGGAGGGGGAGTACGTATCCCCGTTGAGTCCCGGTAGCCCCAAGAACATGTCACTGGAGCTGGAAAGGTTGAAGGAGCCGCCAGACCCTGTGGGGGGGGAACAGAAACAGGAGGGAGATGCTCAGAGCCGGACGTGGGTTAAACACCAGAAGCGCCTGGCCAGCAGGGGGTCCTACGGGGGGAGGGGGGCTCCCAACCTGGCAGGGGCGGGGCACTTACCTACGGGGGAGGGGCTGCTGGTGGGCGTGGGGCAGTTACCTGTAGAGGAGGGATGGGTGGGGCAGCTGGAGGGGGCGGGGCAGTTACCTGTGGAGGAGAGGTGGGCGGGGCTGCTGGGGGGGCGGGGCAGTTACCAGAAGTGCAGGGATGGGCGGGGCTGCCGGCAGAGGCGGGGCAGTTACCTGCGGAGGAGGGGGTGGGCGGGGATGCCAGTGGGAGTGGGGCAGTTACCAGCAGTGGAGGGGTGGGCGGGGCTGCCGGTGGGAGTGGGGCAGTTACCTGCAGAGGAGGGGTGGGCAGGGCAGCCGGCAGGGGCGGGGCAGTTACCTGCGGAGGAGGGGGGGGTGGGCGGGGCAGCCGGCAGGGGCGGGGCAGTTACCTGCAGAGGAGGGGGTGGGCGGGGAGTCGCCCCCCGCTCTGGGTCCCGTGGGTGACGCTCATGGCGGTTTTCACGGCGTAAATATTCGCCTCCTCCTGGAACTTACCAATGTTCTTCTTATAGCGAATGCGCTTGTTGCCAAACCAGTTGGAGACCTGCGGGGGCCGGGGGGGAACAGACACAGGAACCGCTGAGCAGGGCAGGACCACCCCCCCATCCGCACCCACGCTCGGCCAATGCAGCCCACCCCCCCGCACACCTGGGAGACGGTGATCCCGCCCCCCGCGCACACCTGGGAGACGGTGATCCCGGCCCCAGCCCCCACACGCCCGGGAGACGGTGATCCCGGCCCCTCCCCGCACGCCCGGGAGACGGTGATCCCGCCCCCCGCGCACGCCCGGGAGACGGTGATCCCGGCCCAACCCGCAGCACACCCGGGAGACGGTGATCCCGGCCCCACCCGCGGCACACCCGGGAGACGGTGATCCCGGCCCCTCCCCGCACACCCTGGAGACGGTGATCCCGGCCCCTCCCCGCACACCCGGGAGACGGTGATCCCGCCCCCCCCGGGGCACACCCGGGAGACGGTGATCCCGGCCCCTCCCCGCACACCCGGGAGACGGTGATCCCGCCCCCCCCGCGGCACACCCGGGAGACGGTGATCCCGGCCCCCCACAAACACATGGGAGACGGTGATCCCGCCCCCCACTGCACACCCAGGAGACGGTGATCCCGGCCCCCCCTGCACACCTGGGAGATGGTGATCCCGGCCCCTCCCCGCACGCCCGGGAGACGGTGATCCCGGCCCCCCCGCGGCACACCCGGGAGACGGTGATCCCGCCCCCCCCGCGGCACACCCGGGAGACGGTGATCCCGGCCCCCCACAAACACATGGGAGACGGTGATCCCGCCCCCCACTGCACACCCGGGAGACGGTGATCCCGGCCCCCCCCTGCACACCTGGGAGATGGTGATCCCGCACTGCTTCGCCAGCTGCTCCTTGGCCTCCTCGCTGGGGTAGGGGTTGCTCAGGTGGGAGTAGAAATACTCGTTCAGCACCTCGGTCGCCTGCTTGCTGAAGTTCCGGCGCTTCCGCCTGCGGGGCGAGGGGGTGAGGGGAGGTCTGGGGGCTCCCGGCCGAATCCTCAGGGGCTGGAGACTGGCCCATGTCAAGGGCCAGGGGAAACGGGGTGGGGGGGCTGGTGTCAGGATTCCCCCCTGTGCACTCTGGGGGCTTCGGGCTCAGGGGCACCATCCGGTTAGTGTTAGTGGGGGGGGGCGGGGCCGGTACCTGGTGTCCGGCAAGCGGGAGCGCAGGTCACTGGGGGCGGGGCTGTGTGCGGGGGGCGGGGCCGGGGGCGGTACCTGGCATCCGGCCAGCGGGAGCGCAGGTCACTGGGGGCGGGGCTGTGTGCGGGGGGCGGGGCCGGGGGCGGTACCTGGCATCCGGCCAGCGGGAGCACAGGATCATGACACGTACTCTGGGGTCAGTGGGAGCGGGGGCTGCGTGCTGGGGGCAGGGCCGGGGGCAGTACCTGGCATCGGGCAAGCGGGAGCGCAGGATCATAACGGCCTCGCATGTGCTCTTGGTGGGTGGGGGTTTGGGGTGGGGTTTCATGCTGGGGGCGGTGCAAGGCACAGGGGGTGGGGCTGTGTGATGGGGTGGGGCCAGGCACAGGGGGCGGGGGCAGTCACAGGGGGAGGGGCAAGGAGCGGTACCTGGCGTCCAGGAAGCGGGAGCGCAGGATCATGACGGCCTCACACGTGTCTGGGGGTGGGGGTGGGGCTGCATGCTGGGGGCGTGGCCAGGCACGGGGTGGGGCCGGGGGCGGTACCTGGCATCCGGCAAGCTGGAGCGCAGGATCATGACACGTACTCTGGGGTCAGTGGGGGCGGGGGCTGCGTGCTGGGGGCAGGGCCGGGGGCAGTACCTGGCATCGGGCAAGCGGGAGCGCAGGATCATGACGGCCTCGCACGTGCTCTGGGGTTAGTGGAGGGGGCGGGGCCAGGCACAGGGGGCAGGGCCAGGGGCGGTACCTGGCGTCCAGGAAGTGGGAGCGCAGGATCATGACGGCCTCCCACGCGGTCTGGGGTTGGTGGGGGCGGGGTTTCATGCTGGGGGCGGGGCCAGGCACGGGGGCGGGGCCAGGGGCAGTACCTGGCGTCCAGGAAGCGGGAGCACAGGATCATGACGGCCTCGCACGCGGTCTGGGGTTGGTGGGGGTGGGGTTTCATGCTGGGGGCGGGGCCAGGCACAGGGGGCGGGGCCAGGGGCGGTACCTGGCGTCCAGGAAGCGGGAGCGCAGGATCATGACGGCCTCGCACGTGCTCTGTTTCAGCTGCATCTGGATGGAGCTGAACTTGCGGTGAATGATCCCGACCATCCGCTCGATCTCCCGGGGCGCCACCGGGCGCATGCGGCTCTGCTCCCGCAGCAGGTTCATCACGTGGGTCGTGAACTCGTTACACGCCTGTGGGGGGTGGGGCTCAGCACAGCACCCGACTCCGCCCCCAGTCAGGCTCCTGGCCCCGCCCCAACTCCCCCCTCAGCCCCACCTGCCGGCAGCCAGGCCCCAGCCCACGGTTCCAGGCCCCGCCCCTGAGCCAGGCCCCGCCCACCTGCTCGTATTTCTCCAGCTCGGTGTGGTAGATCTGGCGGATCTGTGCCAGCTTGTTGCGATAATCCGAGTGCTCGATGGAGTTATCGGGGGAGACGCCCCCCGAGGCCGCCGCTGCCACCGCCGCCGCTGCCGAGCCGCCTCCCTTCTCGGGCCCGGCCACCCCCTCGGCCAGCAGCATGTTGTCCAGGCGCATCAGCTGCGGGTCCACCGGCTCCTCCTCCTGGCTGCTCCGTACGCTGAGCCCTGCCGGGGTGGGCGGGGGGTGAGACATGCAGTGCCCCTCCCTCCCGACCCACAGCCCCCCGCCCGACCGGTGCTCCTCGCTCCTGACCCGCAGCCCCCCACTCGGCCGGCGCCCCTCCCTCTTGACCCGCAGCCCCCTGCTCCATTGGCGCCCCTCACTCCTGACCCGTAGCCCACCGCCCGGCCGGCGCCCCTCCCTCTGGACCCGCAGCCTCCTGCTCCATTGGCGCCCCTCGCTCCCAACCCGCAGCCCCCCCGCCCGGCTGGCGCCACTCGCTCCCGAACCACTGCCCCCAGCCCGGCCGGCGCCCCTCAACCCCGACCCGCAGCCCCCTACTCCATTGGCGCCCCTCCCTCCCACCCCGCCGCCCCCTGCCCTGCCAGCGCCCCTCACTCCCGACCTGCAGCCCCCTGCTCCATCAGCACCCCTCCCTTCCGACCCGCAGCCCCCCACCCGGCCGGCACCCCTCCCTCCCGACCCGCAGGCCCCCGCTCTGCCGGCGCCCCTCCCTCCCGCCCCATAGCCCCCCGCCCGGCCGGCTCCCCTCACTCCCGACCTGCAGCCCCCTGCTCCATCAGCACCCCTCCCTCCCGACCCGCAGCCCCCCACCCGGCCGGCACCCCTCCCTCCCGACCCGCAGGCCCCCGCTCTGCCGGCGCCCCTCCCTCCCGCCCCATAGCCCCCCGCCCGGCCGGCTCCCCTCACTCCCGACCTGCAGCCCCCTGCTCCATCAGCACCCCTCACTCCCGACCCGCAGCCCCCCACCCTGCCGGTGCCCCTCCCTCCTGACCCGCAGCCCCCAGCCCTGCCGGTGCCCCTCCCTCCCGAACCACAGCCCCCTGCTCCATTGGCGCCCCTCACTCCCAACCCGCAGCCCCCCACCCTGCCGGCGCCCCTCCCTCCCGACCCGCAGCCCCCTGCCCTGCCGGCGCCCCTCGCTCCCAACCCGCAGCCCCCTGCTCCATTGGCGCCCCTCGCTCCTGACCCGCAGCCCCCCGCCCAGCCGGCGCCCCTCGCTCCCGAACCGCCACCCCCAGCCCAGCCGGCGCCTCTCAACTCCGACCCGCAGCCCCCCAGCCCAGCTGGCACCCCCTCCCTCCCGACCCACAGCCCCCTGCTCCATTGGCGCCCCTCCCTGCCACCCCCGCAGCCCCTCGCCCGGCCGGCGCCCCTCACTCCCGACCCGCAGCCCCCTGCTCCTTCGTTACCCCTCACTCCCGACCGTCAGCCCCTGGCCCAGCCAGAGCTCCTCGCTCCCAACCCGCAGCCCCCCCCACCCCCTGCCGGCACCCCTCACTCCCGAACCGCCGCCCCCTGCCCAGCCGGTGCCCTCACTCCTGACCCGCAGCCTCCCGCCCGGCTGATGCCCCTCCCTCCCGAACTGCAGCCCCCTGCTTCATTGGTGCCCTTCCCTCCCAACTCACAGCCCCCCGCCCAGCCGGCGCCCCTCCCTCCCGACCTGCAGCCTCCTGCTTCATTGGTGCCCCTCACTCCCAACTCGCAGCCCCTCGCCCGGCCGGCACCCCTCACCCCCGACCCGCAGCCCCCGGCCCAGACGATGCCCCTCCCTCCTGACCTGCAGCCCCCAGCCCAGCCAGCGCCCCTCACTCCCGACTTGCAGCCCCCCCTGGCCCGCTGGCATCCCTCACTCCCGACCCGCAGCCCCCGGCCCAGATGACGCCCCTCACCCCCGATCCGCAGCCCCCCGCCCAGCCGGCGCCCCTCACTCCCGACCCGCAGCCCCCTGCTCCATTGGTGCCTCTCACTCCTGACCCGCAGCCCCCCACCCGGCCACGCCCCTCCCTCTCGGCCTGCAGCCCCCTACTCCATTGGCGCCCCTCACTCCCGACCCGCAGCCCCCTGCTCCATTGGTGCCTCTCACTCCCGACCCGCAGCCCCCCGCCCGGCCGCGCCCCTCCCTCTCGGCCCGCAGCCCCCTACTCCATTGGCGCCCCTCACTCCCGACCCACAGCCCCCTGCTCCATTGGTGCCTCTCACTCCCGACCCGCAGCCCCCTGCTCCATTGGTGCCTCTCACTCCCGACCCGCAGCCCCCCGCCCGGCCGCGCCCCTCCCTCTCGGCCTGCAGCCCCCTACTCCATTGGCGCCCCTCACTCCCGACCTGCAGCCCCCTACTCCATTGGTGCCCCTCACTCCCGACCCGCAGCCCCCTGCTCCATTGGTGCCTCTCACTCCCGACCCGCAGCCCCCTGCTCCATTGGTGCCTCTCACTCCCGACCCGCAGCCCCCTGCTCCATTGGTGCCTCTCACTCCCGACCCGCAGCCCCCTGCTCCATTGGTGCCCCTCACTCCCGACCCGCAGCCCCCCGCCCGGCCGCGCCCCTCCCTCTCGGCCCGCAGCCCCCTACTCCATTGGCGCCCCTCACTCCCGACTCACAGCCCCCCCCCCGGCCCGGCCGGCGCCCCTCACTCCTGACCCGCAGCCCCCCGCTCCGCTGGCGCCCCTCACTCCCGACCTGCAGCTCCTTCAGCTGGTGCTGGCAAAAGTTGTGCCCCACCCATCGCTGGCCCCATGGTCGCCATGGTGACAACCTCGCAATGACTCTTCCTCTCCTGAACCCGACAAAATGGGAATGGGGGAGGGGTTGGGGGGGCTGTGTCCTGAGCTCATCGCCTGCCCCCCCCCACTGTGCACTCAGGGGACCCCCGGTAACTCCCTGGGTGAGTTGTGGGGTGTCAGGGGGGCTTCACGCACAGACCTCAGGCCCGGAGACCTGTGTAAACAGGCACACGTGGAACCGATGCCAATTCCCCCCCCCAAACACACATCCCTCTTGTGCCCCCCCGCGGCTCCCCCGCTCACTGCCACCCGCCCCCCATGGACACGCCTGGCTACTCCATGTTTCCTACACACGCGCCCGACTGACACCGACAACCGGGTGTGTGTACGACCGACACCCTCCCCCCAGATCTGCGAGGCTGCGTGTCTGTGTCCGTCCGTCAGTATTAGAACAATGTGTGTTACATGCACACACAACCAGCTGTAACACTAGCAACGTTGTTTTCCATTCACCTCCCCCACCCCCCGTATGTCTTTAGACCCCTGGGCCCGATCTCAGGTGGGCTCTGGGTAGCACCTGGCCCACCCGGCTGGGGGGTCTGGGCAGCGCCCGGCATGGCAGGGCCCCAATCACGGACCGGGGATGGCGGGTCTGGCAGCACCCAGAACTGAGCAGGGTATTTTCTCTCCGACACCCGCCCAGCAAACACTCCCCCACACACACACCGTTCGGGGGGCAGGACTCCGTCCGGGTTCATACAACACCCAAAACCAGCCTGACCGACAGGCCCCAGCTGAGAGCTGGAAATAGCTGAACCCACAACAACCCCCGTGCGAGGCATCCAGAGACACATGCGCACGCTAGGAAACGGGGGTGTAACACTCTCCCCCAGACACACACACGGTTTCCGACAGACACAAACACATAAACCCCATTCCCTGAGATTTTCTACACGCTTGCACGTACCTGCTCGCACACGTTTCACCCACACGATTGTACCCACACAGAGCGGGCCCAGGTATCTTATGGAAATACAGCCACACAACACCCCTGTAGTATAGACACCCCCGACACAGACGCACAAAATATTACACGTTGTATAAACAGCGGCTGCAGATACACACCCACATCGACACGACACACACGGTGTTACTCGTTCCCTGAGACGCTCACGCACGGTACCTCCATGTACTTTGACACACACAACTTCCACGCACATAGCAACGCACGTGAATCCCGCGTACACAATATGGACACGCGATTTCTGTGTGTTTTAAACACCCCCCATAGAACATCCATGCACCCCAAGCCCCCCCCCGCCAGTGACCCGCACACCCCTGGGGGCACGTTCAACATACAAACAAAATCTCACATTTCAGCAGCCACCGACTGGCTCAGGGGCCCCCGGCCTGGGCAAACTACAGGCACATTTCACCCCCCAGGCCAGAGCCAGGAACACCCCCCACCCCCCCAGGGTCCGCCCAACACAGGGTGTTGCCTGCCTGGCTGTGAGCGCGCACACACACACACGCACACAGTTTAATTCAGGGGTGTGCAGGGTCCTATTGCACATGCAGACCCAGCTGCCCAGCCCCCCCCCGGCATGTGGGGCATGGGGTGGGGGGGACAGATGCTCAGTGCCCAGAGCCCCCCCAGGCCTTGCTCTGGCTCCAGGCAGGGGCTGCCCAGGCTGAGGGGGGCGAGGGGGCCCGGCACCCCCCGCACCTGTTTTCTCCTTGATCTCGCACAGGACGGTGAACAGGGCTGGCTTCATGCGGTGGCAGTTCAGGGCGTGTTTCCTGCGGGGTGGGGGGGTGAGAACAGATAAAGCAGCTTTATACGGGGGGCACAAAGGGTTAACTCAGCTCCAGCCCCCCCAGTAATTCCACACTAACACCCACAACCGTTTGGTCCAGGACTCCTGGGTCCTCTCCGCAGCTCTGGGAGGGGCATGGAGTCCAGGGGGAGGGAGGCTGGGAGCCCGGACTCCTGGGTCCCTGCGTGGCTCTGGGAGGGGAGTGGGGGCGGGGGGAGGGATAAGCCCGGACTCCTGGGTCCCCGCGTGGCTCTGGGAGGGGAGTGGGGGCGGGGGGGAGGGATGAGCCCGGACTCCTGGGTCCCCGCGTGGCTCTGGGAGGGGAGTGGGGGGCGGGGGGAGGGGGAGGGGTGATCCCGGACTCCTGGGTCCCCGCCTGGCTCTGGGAGGGGAGTGGGGGCGGGGGGAGGGGTGATCCCGGACTCCTGGGTCCCTGCGTGGCTCTGGGAGGGGAGTGGGGGCGGGGGGGAGGGGTGAGCCGGGACTCCTGGGTCCCTGCGTGGCTCTGGGAGGGGAGTGGGGGCGGGGGGGAGGGGTGATCCCGGACTCCTGGGTCCCTGCGTGGCTCTGGGAGGGGAGTGGGGGCGGGGGGAGGGGTGAGCCGGGACTCCTGGGTCCCTGTCCAGCCCAGGGCGGGGAGGGGGCACCGGGACCCCCCCGTACTTGGCCTGCGCCTCGTCCAGGCTCTGCTCCGCGATGCCCACGATCTGCTGCAGGATCTCGCCGAGCTCCTGGCGCCGGGGCTCGCCGGGCTCGGGCCGGCCGGGGGGGGGCAGCAGCCGCCCCTGCTCCTCCATGGCCCGACGCGCCGGGGGGGCCCCGGGAGACTCCGGGGCTGCCAAGATGGAGCCGGGGCGGGAGGCGGAGCCGGGGGGGGGTCCGGGCTCGCCGGGCTCGCCGCAGCCGCCGCGTATCGGTGCTGCCCCCTGGCGGCCGCGCGGGGAACGGCGGGGGGGGCCTTAAAGGGACAGGCCAGGAATGTCCGGCGGGCGGCCAGGACTCCTGGGTTCTTTCCCCAGTGCTGGGCGGGAGGGGCCTGCAGCCAAGACTCCTGGGTTCTCTCCCAGCTCCGGGTGGGGGAGGGGCCGGGAGCCAGGAATCCTGGGTTCTCTCCCTGGCTCTGGGTGGGGGAGGGGCCGGGAGCCAGGACTCCTGGGTTCTCTCCCTGGCTCTGGGTGGGGGAGGGGCCGGGAGCCAGGACTCCTGGGTTCTCTCCCCGCTCCGGGTGGGGGAGGGGCCGGGAGCCAGGAATCCTGGGTTCTCTCCCTGGCTCTGGGTGGGGGAGGGGCCGGGAGCCAGGACTCCTGGGTTCTCTCCCTGGCTCTGGGTGGGGGAGGGGCCGGGAACCAGGAATCCTGGGTTCTCTCCCTGGCTCTGGGTGGGGGAGGGGCTGGCAGCCAGGACTCCTGGGTTCTCTCCCTGGCTCTGGGTGGGGGAGGGGCTGGCAGCCAGGACTCCTGGGTTCTCTCCCCGCTCTGGGTGGGGGAGGGGCCGGCAGCCAGGACTCCTGGGTTCTCTCCCTGCTCTGATTGGGGGAGGGGCCAGGACTCCTGGATTTTCTCCCCAGCTCTGGGTGGGGGAGGGGCCGGGAGCCAGGAATCCTGGGTTCTCTCCCCGTTCTGGGTGGGGGAGGGGCCGGCAGCCAGGACTCCTGGGTTCTCAGCCAGCTGGGACCAGCGAACAGAAAATTTCCTTTCATTTCCTCCAGAGAAGGGTGCGGACCGGGTCCCCTTATTACACCCCCCAGCAGCGATTGGGGAGGGGAGAGCAAGGAACAGCCAATCACGTTCAAGGCAGGCAGGGCCCCTCCCCCTCCCCCCGCCGCCCCCTGGAGGGGGAGGGCCTGTAACCGGACCCCTCAAAGGCGCCTGGGAAGGACGGGGAGACCTGGGGGAGGGGCGCTGCTCCTTGAACTCCTCCTTGCCATGGGGGAAAAGCCTGGGGGGGGTTGAGCTGTGGGGCTGTCTCCAGTTCACCCCCCACCCCCAGATTCCATGGAGCTGTTACTTGGAGAGCCAACCCCCCGTAACCACTAGACCCCACTCCCCTCAGGGCTGGTGCCCCTCACTCCCGACCTGCAGTCCGTGCCAGCCCTGCTCCCTGCCCCACCCCGCTCTGCCGGTGCCCCTCACTCCCGACCTGCAGCCCCTGCCGGCCCAGCCCTGCCCCCCCGCAGCCCTGCAGGTGCCCCTCACTCCCGACCCGCAGCCCCTACCAGCACAGCCCCCCTCAGCCCTACTGGTGCCCCTCATTCCCGACCCGCAGCCCTTGCCAGCCCAGCCCCCCCCGAGCTCTGCCGGTGCCCCTCACTCCCGACCCGCAGCCCCTGCCAGCCCAGCCCTGGGCTCCCCCCAGCTCTGCTGGTGCCCCTCACTCCCGACCCGCAGCCCCTGCCAGCCCAGCCCTGGGCTCCCCCCAGCTCTGCTGGTGCCCCTCACTCCCGACCCGCAGCCCCTGCCAGTCCAGCCCTGCCGGTGCCCCTCACTCCCGACCCGCAGCCCTGCCAGCCTGGCCTTGCCCACCCCCCAGCTCTGCCGGTGCCCCTCACTCCCGACCCACAGCCCCTGCTAGCCCGGCCCTGCCGGTGCCCCTCACTCCCGACCCGCAGCCCCTGCCGGTGCCCCTCACTCCCAACCCGCAGCCCCCTGACAGCCCAGCCCTGTCCCCACCAGCTCTGCCAGTGCCCCTCACTGCTGGCGTGCAGCCCCCCACTAGCCAGGCCTATCCCGCCCCCAGCCCTGCCGGTGCCCCTCACTCCCGACCCGCAGCCCCTGCCGGCCCAGCCCTGCCCCCCGCAGCCCTGCAGGTCCCCCTCATTCCCGACCCGCAGCCCCTGCCAGCCCAGTCTCCCCCTCCTGAGCTCTGCCAGTGCCCCTCACTCCTGACCCGCAGCCCCCTGACAGCCCAGCCCTGTCCCCACCAGCTCTGCCAGTGCCCCTCACTGCTGGCGTGCAGCCCCCCACTAGCCAGGCCTATCCCGCTCCCAGCTCTGCCGGTGCCCCTCACTCCCGACCCGCAGCCCCTGCCAGCCCAGCTCTGCCCCCCCCCAGCTCTGCCTGCGGCTGACTGGCTAGGGAGGGCACCCCCTGCTGCCCGCGCCCTGCGCTGGTCGTTGCTGGGGGGGAAGTGGGTTGTTGGGGGCGGGTGGGGATTGTGCAAAGTGGAAACCGCGTCTCTTTGGGCGCAACATCCTGTGACGTGGGGGGTGCGGGGAGGGCGGGCGCCAGCCAATGGGGCGCTGGCAGGAAGGGCAGTGGTGGGGCAGCCAGGGCCCCGAACGGGGCGCGGCAGAGGGGCCAGCCAGGAGCCGCAGTGAGGGGGGAGCTGGGGGGCGGCGGGGGGGCTGGGTGCTCCCCTGGGTGCACGGGGCTGGTGGGTGGGAACAGTTGGGTTTGGGTGAGGGAGGGGCAATGGGGGTCTGGTGGGGGGAGGGGCAGGGGCGATGGGGAGGTCACAGGCGGTGGGGTGGGACGGAGAAAGGAGAGGGTCTCGCAGTGGGGGGCTGGTTACTCTCGGCAGGTGAGCCCGGCTCCCGGCCCCAACCCCCGGCCTGCCCTGCCCCCCTCCCGACCCCCCTCCCCCGGCCTCGTCCCCTGCCTTCCCTGTCCCTCTCCCGACCCTCTCCCCTACCTGCCCTTCTCTGCCCCCCTGAGCCCCTCCCCCGCCTGCCCCAGGCCCTAGTCCCAGACCTCTCCCCTCCCCCAGCCCCCTGGGCCTCCTGTCCCCCCATTTCCTCCCCTGGCTGGGGCAAGAGCAGCGTCTGGTGGTGGGATTTGGGGAGCCCATGAGGGGCAGGGTGGGGGCGTGACCCCCCCCGAGGGGGATGGGGGCAGCTGGAGAGAGATGGGGCAGAGGTGAGCACCGGGGTGCAGCAGGATGGGCACCCCCATATCTCTGCCCCCTTCCTGTTCCAGGCCATGACTAGTTTGGAGAGTGAGGGGGCAGCGGGGGACAGCGCCCAGCCAGGGTCCCCCAGCCCAGCTTCCTTGGGGGACTCGGCCCCCACGACCGACCCCCTGGTGCCCCCAGACGAGGCCGTTGAAGGGAGGGACCCCGGGGGCGTCCCGGCAGGACGGGACCGGACCAGCAGCGACCCCCCAGCCTCAGACGGATCCGACCCCCCCACACCGACAGAGGTGAGGAATGGAACCCAGGCGTCCTGGCACACACCCCCCCACGCCAGGCAGGGAACCCAGGCGTCCTGGCACCCCCCCTCCCCCACCCAGGCAGGGAACCAAGGCATCCTGACCCCGCTCTCCCCCAGGGCGACCCACTGGACCCCTTCGACCGGGAGCGTCTCTTCGACCTGCTCTTCCGCTCCCAGAGCCGGCGGCTGAACGAGCAGCGCTGCCCCCTGCCCGGCCTGCGGGGGGCGCCCCGCCACGATCCCGCCCGGCCCTGGCGCTCACTGCCCGGGACCCCCACCGAGGGCCTGCTGGGGGGAGCAGGTAAGGGACCCGACCCCGCACCGGCCTCTCCTGTGGCCCCGACCCCTGCCCCGACCCCCAACCTTCCCCTGTGCCCCTCCCCATCCCCCTCTCCTGTGCCCCCGACCCCTGCCCTGACCCCCAACCTTCCCGTGTGCCCCTCCCTCATCCCCCTCTCCTGTACCCCCTGCCCCGACCCCCAACCTTCCCCTGTGCCCCTCCCCCATCCCCCTCTCCTCTGCCCCCGACCCCCAACCTTCCCCTGTGCCCCCGACCCCTGCCCCGACCCCCAACTTTCCCCTGTGCCCCTCCTCCATCCCCCTCTCCTATGCCCCCTCCCCTGGCCCCCCAACACCTGCCCCTGAACCCCTCCCCCGAACCCTGCCCTCAAACCCCTTCCCTCTGCCCCTCTCTGACCCCATCCCCCAGCCCCTAACCCCTCTTCTCTGTCCCCCTGACCCACCCCCATCCTTCAATCCCTTTGCCTGTTCCATGGCCCCCCTCCCCTCCCCGCTCCCCCTGTGACCCTCTCAGCTCCCCCCATCCAGCCCCCCCATTCCCAGCCTCCTTCCTCTTCCCCCCCCACCTCCATCCCTCTGCCAGCCATGGGGGGAGGATGCAGTCTGGCAGGGGGGTGCAGCCAGGGCTTGAAGTGGGGATGCAGTTGGGGGGAGGGGTAGCAGGGGGTAGAGCTGGGTGTGCAGTGGGGGGTGAAGTGGGGGTGCAGCTGGCGGTAGCAGGGGTTACAGCTGGGGGGTAGAGCTGGGGGTGCAGTGGGGGGTGAACTGGGGGTGCAGCTGGGGGTAGCAGGGGGTAGAGCTGGGAGGTGCAGTGGGGGTGATGTGGGGGTGCAGCTGGGGCTAGCAGGGTGTAGAGCTGGGGGTGCAGTGGGGGTGCAGCTGGGGGGTAGCAGGGGATAGAGCTGAAGGTGCAGTGGGGGGTGAAGTGGGGGTACAGCTGGGGGTGCAGTGGGGGTGCAGCTGGGGGTAGCAGGGGGTACAGCCGGGGGGGCACCGTCCAGCCCTGTCTAACCCCCCCGGCCCCCCAGGGAAGTTCTGCTCGCTCACCTCGCTGCAGGCTGAGCAGTTCTTCGAGCTGGTGGCCACGGCCCAGGCCCGGCGGCTGGATGACCAGCGGGCCGACTTTGTGGGGGACCCCGGGGCTGAAGAGGGGGTTGAAGAGGGGGCCAAGGGGCCCCCGGAGCCCCCTGACCAGGGGGAGGAGCTGTACAGCACCATCCTCACCCATCAGGTAAGAGGTGGCCCCCCAGGACCCCCACCCCTGAGTCCTGCTTGACCCCCAGTCCCTGAGATCCTCACTCCATAACCCCTCCCTCCAGGCCCCCCAAGATCACAGAATCCTAGAATATCAGGGGTGGAAGGGACCTCAGGAGGGATCTAGTCCCACCCCCTGCTCAAAGCAGGACCAACCCCAACTAAATCATCCCAGCCAGGGCTTTGTCAGGCCTGACCTTAAAAACCTCTAAGGAAGGAGATTCCACCCCCTCCCTAGGGAGCCCATTCCAGGGCTTCACCACCCGCCTAGGGAAATAGTGTTTCCTAATATCCAACCTAGACCTCCCCCACTGCAACTTGAGCCCATTGCTCCTCGTTCTGTCATCTGCCCCCACTGAGAACAGCCGAGCTCCATCCTCTTTGGAACCCCCTTCAGGGAGTTGAAAGCAGCTGTCAAATCCCCCCTCACTCTTCTCTTCTGCAGACTAAACAATCCCAGTTCCCTCAGCCTCTCCTCAGAAGCCATGTGCTCCAGCCCCCTAAGCATTTTTGTTGCCCTCCGCTGGACTCTTTCCAATTTTTCCACATCTTTCTTGTAGTGTGGGGCCCAAAACTGGACACAGTATCCAGATGAGGCCTCACCAGCGTCGAATAGAGGGGAATGATCACGTCCCTCCATCTGCTGCCAATGCCCCTACGTATACAGCCCAAAATGCCGTTAGCCTTCTTGGCAACAAGGGCAAACTGCTGACTCAGATCCAGCTTCTCGTCCACTGTAACCTCCAGGTCCTTCTCTGCAGAACTGCTGCCCAGCCACTCGGTCCCTAGTCTGTAGCAGTGAATGGGATTCTTCTGTCCTAAGAGCGAGACTCTGCACTTGTCCGTGTTGAACCTCATCAGGTTTCTTTTGGCCCAATCCTCTAATTTGTCTAGGTCCCTCTGTATCCTATCCCTACCCTCCGGCGTATCTATCACTCCTCCCAGTTTAGTGTCATCTGCAAACTTGCTGAGGGTGGCAGTTCCACGCCATCCTCCAGATCATTAATGAAGATATTGAACAAAACCGGCCCCAGGACCGACTCTTGGGGCACTCGGCTTGAAACCGGCTGCCAACTAGCCATGGAGCCGTTGATCGCTACCCGCTGAGCCCAACGATCTAGCCAGCTTTCTATCCACCTTATAGTCCATTCATCCAGCCCAGACTTCTTTAACTTGCTGGCAAAATACTGTGGGAGACCGTGTCCAAAGCTTTGCTAAAGTCAAGGAATAACACGTCCACTGCTTTCCCCTCATCCACAGAGCCAGTTATCTCCTCATAGAAGGCAGTCAGGTTGGTCAGGCATGACTTGCCCTTGGTGAATCCATGCTGACTGTTCCCGACCACTTTCCTCTCCTCTAAGTGCTTCAGAATTGATTCCTTGAGGACCCGCTCCTTGATTTTTCCAGGGACGAAGGTGAGGCTGACTGGCCTGTAGTTAAAGACGGGCACTACATTAGCCTTTTTGCAGTCGTCCGGGACCTCCCCCGGTCACCAAGAGTTTTCAAAGATAACGGCCAATGGCTCTTCAATCACATCCACCAACTCCTTTAGCACCCTCGGGTGCAAGGCATCCAGCCCCATGGACTTGTGCTCGTCCAGCTTGTCTAAATAGTCCTGAACCACTTCCTTCTCCACAGAGGGCTGGTCACCTCCTCCCCATGCTGTGCTGCCCCGTGCAGCAGTCTGGGAACTGACCTTGTTCGTGGAGACAGAGGCAAAAAAATCGAGTCCATTAGCTTTTGCCACATCCTGTGTCACTGGGTTGCCTCCCCCATTCAGTGCGGGGCCCACACTTTCCTGGACTTTCTTCTTGTTGCTAACACACCTGGAGAAACCCTTCTTGTTACTTGTAAGGTCTCTCGCTAGCTGCAACTCCAAGTGGGATTTGGCCTCCTGATTTCACTCCTGCAGCCTGAGCAAGATCTTTATCGCCTCCTGGTCATTTGTCCAACCTTCCACTTCTTGGAAGCTGCTTTTCTGTGTTTAGGACCAGCAAGGATCTCACTGCTAAGCCAAGCTGGTCGCCTGCCATGTTTACTGTTCTGTCTGCACATCGGGATGGTTTGTTCCTGCACCTCACTCAGGATTGTTTGAAATCCAGCAGCTCCCCCGGCCTCCTCCCCCCTGGCCAGGAGGAGTCAGTGTCTGAGATCCCCCCCGCAGACCCCACGTCGCTCCCCCCCCAGCCCTGCCAACCCCTGCGCCCCCACCCATGACCCCTGACACCCCTCACGCCCTCTGAGCCCCCCTCCCCACAGACACTAACCCCTCGTCCCCCCCCAGAGCCAGCGGCTGGAGGAGCAGCGCAGTGACCCCCCCATCCCATTGGGGGCCCAGGAGCTCTTCGACCTGCTGCTGCGGGTGCAGGGGGGACGCATGGAGGAGCAGCGCTCGGAGCTCCCCCCTGCCCTGCTGCCCCACCCCTGCTGAGACCCCCCCACGATGGGCAGGGGAAGGGGGGGCCGAGACCAGGCCCAGCTCGCTGCAGGAATGGGGCAGACAGTAGCTGAAAAGGGGGGGCACGTTCCCTCCCCAGACCCCACTGATGACTGAGAACGGACACAACTTGCTGCAGAAATGGGGGTCCCCAGGCGCCCTGCTAACACCTGGGGCCTGGGAATGGACACAACTCACGACAGAAATGGGGACCCCCCACAGGAAGCCCCAACTGATGCTGCTGGCTGAGACAGGCCCCAACTCGCTGCAGGAACTGGGGGGGGCCGGGAGAGCTCAGCTGAGCCCAGGGGGCTCGGTGCATGGACAGGGGACCCCAGCAACGAGCAGGGGCTGAGACCAGGCCGAACTCCCTGAGGAAGGGGGAACCCCCACCACCCCTGAGACCAGACAGGACTCCTGACGCCCCCGGTGGGGCCGGAGCAGAGCAAAGACCAAAGAGGGGGGCTCCTGCCGCCCCCCACAGAGCCGCCCCGGGCAGGGGATGGGCCCAGAGACTGCGAGTTTTCTAAGCTAATTCCTGATGTTTGTGAAAAAGTAAAAACCGCTGGGGCAAAGGGGGGTGACGGCCTCTGCTTGGGGGGCGGGAGCCAGGACTCCTGGGTTCACTGCGGGGTCTGGACTGGGCAGTGTCTCCCTGTGCCTCAGTTTCCCCCTCTGCGCCCCCAGACATTTTATCCCAGCCAGAGACAGAGGCATCAACTCACTTTATTCTCCAGCTGTGTGTGGGCGGCGGGGAGTGAACGGGGGTATAAATATGTGGGGGAGGGGGCAGGGAAGGGGCAGGGGAGGAAGAGGGGTTGGTGCTGGGGGGGGTCACCCCCCACCTGTCCCTTTGTGACGTGGGGGGGTTGCAAAGCCCCGCCTGTTCCTGTTCCATGACATCAGCGCAAGACCCCACATGTGACAGCATCAGCTCCTGGGTGTGTGACATCACTTCCTGCCTGTCGTGCTGTCCCATCGGGCGCATCTGTCAGTGATGTCAGAGCCCCGGAGCTGCCAGTGTCCTGCGTGACATCATTTCCTGTTCATCAGGTTGCACATTATGACATCGCTGTCTTCCGTGTGACATCACTTCCTGTCTCTGACATCATCCTCCAGGACTCACCTGCCCACCTGGTGATGTCACAGGCTGGCACAGTCACACCCCTCCGCCGTCCAATCCAAGCCCCCTCCCTGGCAGCGCCCGGGGGTGGAGTCACGGCAGCAGGGTGCCGTCCGATTGGCCGGGAGCCCAGGGCCTGTGGGGCGTGAGGCAGGGGGCGGGCGGCTCTGGCTGCTCCGGGAGGGGACCCAGGCGGGGGCCGTCCAGCAGGCGGAGCAGGTCGTGGTGGGCGCGGGCGAGGGCGGCATCGCGCGGCAGGTGACCCAGCTCGTCCGGGAGCTGCTGACTCGCCCGGTGCCGGAGCAGGAGCCGCGCCACATCCGCGCTGCCCTCCCGGGCCGCCAGGAACAGCGGGGTCTGCGCCTGCGGGCACGGGGGGGTCAGGACACTGCGGGGCACCCGGACTCCTGGGTTCTCTCCCGGCTCTGGGAGGGGAGTGGGGGCTGGTGGTTAGAGGAGGCGGCGCTGGGAGCCAGGACGCCTGGGTTCTCTCCCTGGCTCTGGGAGGGGAGTGGGGGCTGGTGAGTTAGAGCAGGGGGACTGGGAGCCGGACGCCTGGGTTCTCTCCCCGGCTCTGGGAGGGCAGTGGGGGCTGGTGGGTCAGAGCAGATGGGGCTGGGAGCCAGGACTCCTGGGTTCTCTCCTTGGCTCTGGGAGGGAAGTGGGGGCTGGTGGTTGGAGCAGGGGGGGTTGGGAGCCAGGACTCCTGGGTTCTCTCCTTGGCTCTGGGAGGGGAGTGGGGGCTGGTGGTTGGAGCAGGGGGGGGTTGGGAGCCAGGACTCCTGGGTTCTCTCTGGTTGTGCTAATGGAGGAGCCCCCACCCCGACTGCCCCTGTCCTGGCCCCGTTACCCGGTTGTCCTGGGCATCCTTGCTGGCGCCGCTCTGGAGCAGGGCGAGGGCGGCCCGGGCGTTATTCACAGCCGCAGCCCAGTGCAGGGCCGTCTTCCCTGCCGGGCGAGAGGGGGTGAGACAGCGGAGCCAGGACCCCCAGCCAGCCCGTTCCCTGCCCAGCGCCCCCTGCTGGCCCGTCCCCTCCCCCAGCCCCCTGGTGCCCCCTCCTGGCCCCAGCCCAGCCCCCCCGGCGCCCCCTGCTGGCTCATGCCCCTTCCTGGCCCCAGCCCGGCACCCCCTGCTGGCCCGTCCCCTCCCTCAGCCCCCTGGTGCCCCCTCCTCGCCCCAGCCCGTTCCCCGCCCAGCGCCCCCTGCTGGCCTGTCCCCTCCCCCAGCCCCCCTGGTGCCCCCTCCTGGCCCCAACCCAGCCCCCCTGGCGCCCCCTGCTGGCCCATCCCCTCCCCCAGCCCCCTGGTGCCCCCTCCTCGCCCCAGCCCAGCCCCCCCGGCGCCCCCTGCTGGCCTGTCCCCTCCCCCAGCCCCCTGGTGCCCCCTCCTGGCGCCCCCTGCTGGCCCGTCCCCTCCCCCAGCCCCCTGGTGCCCCCTCCTCGCCCCAGCCCGTTCCCCGCCCAGCGCCCCCTGCTGGCCCATCCCCTCCCCCAGCCCCCTGGTGCCCCCTCCTCGCCCCAGCCCAGCCCCCCCGGCGCCCCCTGCTGGCCTGTCCCCTCCCCCAGCCCCCTGGTGCCCCCTCCTGGCCCCAGCCCAGCCCCCCCGGCGCCCCCTGCTGGCCCGTCCCCTCCCCCAGCTCCCTGGCGCCCCCTGCTGACCCCACTTGTCGGCGGCGTTGACGGCCGCCCCGCCCCGCAGCAGCTCCTCCATCCCGCTCTCCACCTCCAGGCGCACGGCCAGGATCAGGGCGGTGGCACCGTCGCTCATCCGGGCGTCCAGGTCTGTCTGCCGGCAGCGAATCAGGAGCTGGGAGGGGGATGAGGTGTGGGACATTAGGGGCGGGGCCTCCAGCTCCATTCCCCGTCCCCTTGCCCCATGTGGTGTGGGGCATGGCTCTGTGTGGCAGCCATATTGGATTGCCCCCCATTCCCCAGCCAGGGCCCCCTGGGATCTGTCCCCTTCCTGGAATTTCACCTTGATATCTGCCCTGGGAATGGGGGGGTGTACCAGAGTGGGGGGGCTGCGGGTTCGGGACTGGGGGCCATCTGGGAGGGGAAGGTTAGGGGGTGGTGGCTAGATGCTGCAGTGGTTGGGGTGTGGTTTCCACCAGCCATCAGTAGGGCTCAGAGTGAACAACCCAACTCGGGGGGTGGGGCAGAGTGACTGCAGGGCTAGACAGGGACTTGGGGGAGTGCTCCCCCATTCCCATCCCCCACACCCTCACCACCTTCCCCCCGCACCTGGCAGGCCCCCAGGGCGTCAGCCCCGATGGCACTGTGCAGGGGGCTGCGCCCTGCCCGGTCCCGCACATTGGGGTCTGCACCGGCATCCAGGAGGCTGCGGATGGCGCTGGCCCGGGCAAAGCGGGCGGCCAGGTGCAGGGCTGTCTCCCCTGTTGCGTCCGTCTGGGCGTCCAGCCGCACCCCCTGCGCCAGCAGCTCCCCCACGGCGCCCCCCGCACACACCGCTGCCATCAGCGGCGTCACCCCATCTGCCATGGGGCCAAGAGACAAGCATCAGTGTGGGGGAGGGACTTCCCCCTTTCCCTGCCTGCCCTGGGGCGGGACTTCCTCTTTTCCCCACCTGCCTTGGCGGTCTTCCTGTTCTCCCAGTTCCTGTGGGCAGCACTTCCCCCTCTCACCCAACCTCTAGTGTGGGACTTCCCTTTCCACTGTAGGGCAGGACTCCCCCCTTTCACCATCTTCCTGCAGAGCAGGAATTCCCACATCTAGTGGGTGGAACTTCCTCCTCTCCCCCGGCTCCTGTGGGTGGGACTTCCTGTTTTCCCACTTCCTGTGGGCAGGACAACACCCTATCATCTCACCCGTCGGGTGGGACGTCCCACTTCCTGTGGGCGGGGTGTCCACACTGTACTGGCTCTGTGTATGTTTGACCCCGCCCTGCCCCTCACCTGGCCCCCTGGCGTCGAGGTCCCGCCCCTCGGGGGCCTCATCCTGGGGCGGGGTCAGCATGATGCATTGTGGGACGGGAGCCCCGGCACTCAGGTGCTTGCGTGTCCAGTGCCGGCAGTCCCAGTCCGAGGGGGGGGGCGTCAGCCTGACAGGAGGGGGATGGGGATTAACAGACTGGAAAAGAGCCCCCCAAGTGTTATCGCCTCCCCACCAACCCCCAGCTTTGGGGTCCCAGCCCCTCCCTCCAGGCGATGCCCCCCAACCTCTCAGTGCGAAGGGTGAGGTCCCCGGCTGGCCCCCCAGGGTCCCCAGCCCAGCCAGGGTCACCCCAATACCTCGATTTGCTGAGGGGTCGGCTGCCCATCGTCCTCGAACTCGGGCTCCAGCTTCAGAGGCCTGGGAGGGGGAAGTGGGGTGAGTGTCCCAGCCTGGCCCCCGGGGGGCGCTGTGGGGAGCAGGGTAGGGCTTTGGGGGTCACTGTGTCACTCACTTCAGGCCAATGGCGTCCTCCCCGACGGGGTCCCGGCGGCGCCGGGCGTTGGGGTCCTGGGGGCGGGCAAACCCCGCGGGGAGCCAGAGCACCCCCTGTTTCCTTGTCCCCCGGCGGCGCAGCCGGAGCCCGACCACGGCCCCCAGGGCCAGTGCCAGCCCCCCCGCCAGCAGGCTGCCGAGCAGGGGCCAGGGCAGCCGGGGGGCAGAGGCCTGGGGGTCTGGGGGGGGGAGAGGCAGGCGGTGAAATTAGGGGAACAGGCTGACCCCCAATAATGGATCCGCCCCCACACCCCTCTTGGGACCCCTTCCCAACCTGGCCTCGCTGCCGCAACCCCTCCCTGACCCCCCCGGCCTGCAACCCCCTCGTTGTCTGCCCCCCCCGAGTATCCCTCCCCAATCCCCCCAGGCCTCCGCCCCCCACATCACCTGCCCCCCCCGCTGCCCTGACCCCCCCCACCCCCTCTTACCGCTGCTGGCCTCTTCGACCCACACGGCCGCCATGGGGTGGGGGGTCAGCGCCCCCAGAGCGTTGGAGGCGGCCAGAGCCCCCAGGAAGCGCCGGGCGCCCTCGGGGGTTGTCAGGCAGCGGCCGGCGCAGCGGGACCCATCCACCACCAGGAACACGACGGACCTGGGGGGTGATGTGGGGTCAGGCTGGGTACGGGGGGGGACCCTCCCCACAGGGAGCTCCTGGGGGGCAGCTGGAAAGAGAAGTTTTGGGGGGCAGGGTCCCCACATGGGGCTGTTTCTCCCTATGGGGGTGAGGTCCATTTTGGGGCAGGGTGTTGATTGGGGGGGATTTGGGGGGTCTCACCCGATGGTCTCCCTCTCCCCAGTGGGTCCCTCGGGTTGCTTGGAGCTTCAGGGGCTGGGGAGATTGGGGGTGGGAGAATGGAGGATTTGGGGGTTCAGGGGTGTGGATATTGGGGTGTGGGAATGAGGGATTTGGGGGTCAGGATTTGGAAGGTCAGGGGGTGTGGAGATTGGGGTGTGGGAATGAGGGATTTGGAGGGTCAGGAGTGTGAATATTGGGGTGTGGGAATGGGGGATTTGGAGGGTCAGGGGTGTGGAGATTGGGGCGTGGGAATGGGGGATTTGGGGGGTCAGGGGTGTGGAGATTGGGGTGTGGGAATGGGGGATTTGGGGGGTCAGGAGATGTGGGAATGGGAGATTTTGGGGGGTCAGAGGACGTGGAGATTGGGGTATGGAAATGGGGGATTTGGGGAGTCGGGTGTGGAGATTGGGGTGTGGGAATGGGGGATTTGGAGGGTCAGAGGGTGTGGAGATTGGGGTGTGGGAATGGGGGATTTGGGCGGTCAGGAGATGTGGGAATGGGGGATTTTAGGGGGTCAGAGGGTGTGGAGATTGGGGTATGGAAATGGGGGATTTGGAGGGTCAGGGTTTGTGGATATTGGGGTGTGGGAATGGGGGATTTGGGGGGTCAGGAGATGTGGGAATGGGGGATTTTAGGGGGTCAGAGGGTGTGGATATTGGGGTGTGGGAATGGGGGATTTGGGGGGTCAGGAGATGTGGGAATGGGGGATTTTGGGGGGTCAGAGGGTGTGGAGATTGGGGTATGGAAATGGGGGATTTGGAGGGTCAGGGTTTGGGGATATTGGGGTGTGGGAATGGGGGATTTGGGGGCTCAGGGGGGTCTCGCTCACCCGACGGCGTCCGACTCCCCCTCCTGGCTGGCCTCGGTGGGCGCGGGATGCAGGGCAGGGGGAGGGGACTCCAGGGGGGGCCGCCAGCCGGTGCGGTTGCCCCCGCCTGGCCCCTCGCGCCCCGTGTAGGGGTAGAGCCTGGGCCGGCCCCGGGGGTCGCGCTGGGGGCTCAGCCCCACACGCAGGGCCAGCGCCAGGGCGTACAGCAGGCCAGGCAGGGCCCGGGGGGGCAGGGCGGCCGCCAGCCCCAGGGTCCCGCCCCTCCCTGGGGCGCAGTCCCCCCCGTCCCAGCCGCACTCGGGGGACAGGCAGCCCCGGTCGCAGTGTCCGTTGGCAAAGTGGTCGTGGCAGTAACGGGCGTAGGCCGGGCTGGGGGCAGAGACACGGGTTGGGGGTACCCTGGAGAGCCCCCTGGATCCCCCCACAGGCCTCCCGGTCCCCCAAAATTCTCCCCAATCCATCCTTCACAGAGCCCCCCCGGATCTGCCCTCCTGGAGAAACCCCCTGAACCCCCACTCCCTCTCAGCCACCCAATGTTCCCCCATCATGCAGCTCCCCCAGATCCACCCACTCCCCAGCCCCCTGATGAGAACCCCCATCCCAGACCCCATCCCCCCACCCCACCAGAGAGTCCTAGCTCAGAGCCAGCACCCCCGAGAGGGGACCGGCCCCTGCCCCATTCCCTGCCCCCCTGAGCCAGCTGCCCCCTGCCCCGGCCCGGCGCCCCCCGGAGGCCCCTCACCTGCAGGGGGCCGGGGGCCGGCAGTCGTACCCGTCGTAGAGACAGGCCTCGCTGTCGCACTGGGGGTGGCAGCGCCCGTCACGGAAGCCCGGCTGGCACGGCTCCGGGCACCCCGCCCAGGGGTCCAGCACCCCCAGCGAGCAGTCGCCCCCATCCCAGGCGCTGGAGGGGGAGCTGCAGGCTGGGTGGCAGATGCCGTCCCCGGCCAGCTCCCTGCAGGGCCCCCCCGCCCCAGGCCGGGGGCAGGCCGAGCTGCCGGGGGGGCAGAGAGCCGGGGGGCGGGGCTGGAGGCAGTCGGGGCCCCCGTAGCCCCCCGGGCAGAGGCAGCGGGGACCAGCCAGGTGCTGGACACACACCCCATTGTGGTGGCAGAAGTGGGATCCGCAGGGGGGCAGCTGGACGTCACAGGTGGCACCACTGTAACCCTGGGGGGTGTGGAAAGAGGTGGGGGTCAGATGGATACTGGGGAAAGGGACCCAGGCATCTGGCCAGGGAGGAGGAGCGGGAAAAGGGACCCAGGCATCCGGCCGGGGAGGGGGAGTGGGAAAAGGACCCAGGCGTCCGGCCGGGGAGGGGGAGTGGGGAAAGGACCCAGGCGTCCGGCCAGGGAGGGGGAGCAGTGAAAGGACCCAGGCGTCCGGCCGGGGAGGGGGAGGGGGAGTGGGGAAAGGGGACCCAGGCGTCCGGCCGGGGACGGGGAGTGGGGAAAGGGACCCGGGCATCCAGCAGCAGAGTGGGAGCGGTGAAAGGACCCAGGCGTCCGGGGGAGCTCACCCGAGGGCAGTGACAGGTGAAGTCAGAGCGGGTGCTGCCCGTCACTGCACAGGACCCCCCATTGGCACATGGGTTTGATTGGCAGCTGTCAATCACTGACTCACACCGGGACCCTGGTGGGGGGGCACAGGAAGGTTAGAACAGGTTGTCCCCGGAGCCCCCCTGCCCCCAACCCCCTCGACCCCCCACTCCCAGCGCCCTGCCCCCATCCTACCTTCCCCCCTCCCCCCTTACCTTGAGTACCGGAGGGGCAGGCGCAGTGGGGGCCGGTGGGGCGCAAGGTGCAGGTGCCCCCGTTCTGACAGGGCTGGGGGTGGCAGGGCCCCCCGGGCCCCAGCTCTGAACAGTTCACCCCGCGCTGCCCAGGCAGGCACTGCAGTGGGGAGAGGTCGGGGATCAGCACAGGCAGGGTCCCCCCCGAGAGCAGGGCCGAGGAACCCCGGTGTCCGGGGAGGGACCCCGGCGTCCAGGGAGCTCACCTGACAGACGTAGCCCCCAGGCCGGGCCAGGCAGGTGGCCCCGTGTTCACAGGGGTCCGGTTGGCACCGATCGGCCTCCTCGTGGCAGGATGGGCCCCCCCAGCCCGGGGGACAGGAGCAGCGCGGGGTCCCCCCCCCCGTCCACGCAGCGCCCCCCGTTCCCACACAGCTCCTCCAGCGGGACCCCTGGGGGCACAGCAGGCCAATGAGCCCCTGGCTCGAGCTGCCCCCCACATCCCCCCAGAGCCTCCCTTTCCCCCCCACTGCCCCTCCCCCTGGCCCCCCCTCAGCACCTCGTCTCTGGGCGGCCGCCTGGCAGGGGCTCTGTGGCTCCTGGCATAGGGGCCCCCCCCAGGCTGGAGGGCAGCGGCAGCGGGGTGGGGAGGAGCCGCTCAGCTGGCAGTGCCCCCCATTCTGGCATGGCGGGCAGCGGGGGGGCAGCGGCATCTGGGGGAGAGAGAGAGACTGTCAGGGAGAACCCCCCAGCCCCCCAGTGGGGAGACACTGTACCCCCCTCCCCCTGTCCCTCCCACTCCTACGCCATCCTTGCTCCCGTCCCCCCCGTGCCCCTCACCTGGCAGCACTCCCCTCCCCCATCCCTGCCCCCTCCCCCCGTGCCCCTCACCTGGCAGTGCTCCCCTCCCCCCCATCCCTGCCCCCTCCCCCCGTGCCCCTCACCTGGCAGCGCTCCCCACTGAACCCCGGGGGGCAGAGGCAGGTAAAGGCTCCGGCCCCGTCTAGGCAGGACCCACCATTCCCGCAGGGATCTGGGAGAGAGAGAGGGTCAGCGCCAGCCCCCCACGGTGCCCCCTGGCCCCAGCCCCACCCCTGGTACCAGCCTCCCTGCCCTTCAGCCCTGAGACCTCCCAGCCGCCCCAGTACCACCCTCCCTGCCCCACACCCCCTTAGTCCCCCCCCATACCCCTCAGCCCTGAGCCCCCTACACCCCCTTGACCCCCCCGGTACTCCCCCCACTCACTGGGGGCGCACTGGTCCAGGTCGCTCTCACAACGCTCCCCGCTGAACCCCGGGGTGCAGAGGCAGAGGTACCCCACGGGGCTGTTCTGGCAGGTGCCCCCATTCTGACACGGGCCCCCCCGGCACCCGTCCAGCTCCTCCTCGCACGTCACACCTGGGGGCAGAGACAGTGGGGAGATCCCAGGGCTGGATGGCAGAGGCTGTGGGTCGGAAGTGAGGGGCACTGGCAGAGCTGGGGGCTGCGGGTCAGGAGTGGGGGGCACTGGCAGAGCCAGGGGGCTGCAGGTCGGGAGTGGGGGGCACCGGCAGAGCCAGGGGGCTGCAGGTCAGGAGTGAGGGGCACCAGCTGAGCTGGGGGCTGTGGGTCGGGAGTGGGGGGTGGAATGAGGGGCACCAGCAGAGCCGGGGAGCTGCAGGTCAGGAGTGAGGGGCACCAGCGGAGCCGGGGGGCTGCAGATCGGGAATGGGGAGCACCAGCAGAGCCAGGGGGCTGCAGGTCAGGAGTGAGGGGCACCAGCAGAGCTGGGGGCCGCGGGTCAGGAGTGAGGGGCACCAGTGGAGCTGGGGGGCCGCAGGTCAGGAGTGAGGGGGACATTACCTGTAAACCCCTGGGGGCAGGTACAGGTGTAGCCATGGGGCCAGGGCTGGCAGGTTGCCCCCTGGGGGCAGGGCCCCGAATCGCAGGGGTCGATCTCGGCCGAGCAGTCCTGGCCCGTCCAGCCGGGGGCACAGACGCACAGAGCCCTGTGTGGGGCAGGGGGGCAGGGTCAGTGTGAGGCTCCGCCCTCTCCTGCCCCCCGGCCCAGCCCCGGTCCCGGCCCCCCTTACCCCTGCGGGTGGGTCTGGCAGGTGCCCTGGGCACAGGGCCGCTGGCTGCAGGCTTCGCTCCAGTGGGCACAGTCGGGGCCCGAGAAGCCTGGGGGGCAGAGGCAGGAGAAGCCGCCCACGACCTCCAGGCAGGTGCCCCCCTGGCAGGGGTCGCTGGCGCAGGCTCCCGCCTCCTCCAGGCAGCGCGGCCCCTTGAATCCTGATGCAACAGGGGTGGGGTCAGGGGGGCTCCGACCCAGCCCCTCCAGCCCCCCAGCCCCTCCTCCATGTTCCCCAGAGGAGTCCACCAAAACTGCCCCCCCATGCCACTGTCCCCTGGGTCACTGTCCCCAAAATCTACACTCTCCCCATCCCACTTCTAATATCCCCGAACAGAGACAGATCCCCCAAATCCCGGTCTATGCCCAGCGCCCCCCATGACAGCCCCAGCCCCCAAATCCCGGTCCATGCCCAGCACCCCCCATGACAGCCCCAGCCCCCCAAATCCTAGTCAATACCCAGCGCCCCCCATGGCAGCCCCCAGCCCCCCAGCTCCCAGTCCATGCCCAACCCGCGCTGGGCCCCTGGGGTCATCTCACCGGGGGGGCAGTGGCAGCGGAAGGCCCCCGCCCCAGCCTGGCAGTGCCCCCCGTTCCCGCACGGGTGGCTGGTGCAGGCATCCACCTCCCGCTCGCACGTGGGCCCCTGGAAGCCGGGGGGGCAGAGGCACTGGAAGTGGCCCAGCAGGTCCAGGCAGGGCGCCCCCCGCAGGCAGGGCTGGCTCAGGCACTCGTTCACGTCGGCCTCGCAGCGGGACCCCCGTGTAGCCGGCCGGGCAGCGGCACCAAAAGGAGCCCACGGCGTTCTCACAGCGTCCCCCGTGCTCGCACGGCTCCGCGCCTGGGGGAAGGGGGGGGTCAGGGCGCTGGTGTGGGGCTGAAACAGCAGCGACACGCGATGAACACGCCTGGACAAGGGCGGCTAGGCACCGACATGCAATGCACATGCCTGGACTCAGGGCCATGTGCAGACACAGGATGAACACGCCTGGACTCGGGGGGGGCACTCACTGACACATGATGAATGTGCCTGGACATGGGGGGGACGCACTGACGTGATGAACACGCCTGGAAACGGGGGGGGCATGCACTGACATGCGATGAACACGCCTGGAAATGGGGGGCATGCACTGACACGTGATGAACACGCCTGGAAATGGGGGAGCATGCACTGACACGTGATGAACATGCCTGGAAACGGGGGGCATGCACTGACGTGTGATGAACATGCCTGGAAATGCGGGGCATGCACTGACGTGCAATGAACATGCCTGGAAACGGGGGGCATGCACTGACATGTGATGAACTCGCCTGGAAAAGGGGGGCATGCACTGACATGCGATGAACACGCCTGGAAATGGGGGGGCATGCACTGACACGTGATGAACATGCCTGGAAACGGGGGGCATGCACTGACATGCGATGAACATGCCTGGAAATGCGGGGCATGCACTGACGTGCAATGAACATGCCTGGAAACGGGGGGCATGCACTGACATGTGATGAACACGCCTGGAAAAGGGGGGCATGCACTGACATGCGATGAACATGTGTGGACTTGGGGGGCCACGCACCGACACACAATGTACACAGGGACACACATGGAAAATATGCCCAGACATGTAATGCTCACACACTGTCATAGCTATGACGGGAAGGGAACAGCCCTGCTGTGTCCAATGCTCTAAAACCCCACCCGGCCAGACACCAAAATCCTTTCCCCGCAGAGGGTTACGCAGCTCAGGGAACCTGGCTGACACCGGACCCAAAGGGCCAGTCCAGGGACAAGAGACTTTCAAATCCGGGGGGGGGTCCCTCTGGGCACTGAAAGGGGCCAGACGTCAGCCCAGGCTTCCCCCGTCTTTCTGGCCCCGTCTGCCGTATTTCAGACGTGTCAGTAACAGCCAGGCAGGGCGGGTGAGCGTTTAGCTTTGTTTCCTCCACTCCTAAATGCTCCTTTGCTGGAGGCTGTGACCTGTTTGCTGTAACTGTGAAGGCTCGAGGAATCTGATTCCCCGGCAGTTACTTTCCAGCCTGATTTACAGAGAGGGTTTCCCCTCTCTTCTTTAATTCAAACCCGTCTTTTTAAGAAGCGGATTGATTTTCCCTTGTGCTAAGATCTGGACTCACCAGGAACTGGTGGGGGAAGGGGGGATGGTTAAATTCCCCCTGTGTTCAGACCCAGGGGTGGAGCGGTGTTCCCAGGACGCGGTGGAGAAGTCCCCCAAGACTGGCCAGGGAAGGGAGCGAGTACTTGGGAGTTTCCAGATAACTCACAAATCTGGATGGTGGCAGCGGGACCAGATCCAAGCTGGTAGTTAAGCTTAGAGGTTCTCATGCAGGTCCCCACATCTGTACCCGGAAGTTCAGAGTGGGGAGGGAACCTTGACACACCCCGTCATGTGATGCAAATGAAGAGACACACAAACAACACACGTGCACATCCATGCAGACACACAGGATGGTCATAAACGTGCAAAGCACACGCACAGACACGAGGAACAGGCAGAGATTTAATTCATGGGCCCTGCACCGACGTGCCGTTCCCACGACATGCGGGCAGAGACACGCAGCTCATCGTGCCCTGCCTGGAGCCCGCGGGCTGTGCCCGGCCCCAGCCCCCACTCACCCAGCTGGCACTCGTCCAGGTCCTGGTGGCAGGTGGGCCCGGTGTAGCCCGGCTGGCACACACAGACGGCCGAGCCCGTCAGGGGGTTGGTGTCGCACGAGGCCTCCGCGTGGCAGGGGCTGCTCAGGCAGGCGTCGCTCAGGTGGCACAGGAGCCCTGGGGGCATCGGACTGGGTGAGAGACGCCCCCACCCAGAGCCAGCTGCACCCAGATCGGGCTCATCACCCCCTACAGAGGACAGGCCCCTGCCCCATTCCCTGCTGCCCCCCAAAGCCAGCCCGTCCCTGCCTTGGGGCCAGGTGGGAGCCAGTGCCCCCCAGAGGGGACAGGCCCCTGCCCCATTCCCGCCCCCCTGAGCCAGCCAATCCCTGCCCTGGGGCCAGGTGGGAGCCAGCGCCCCCCAGATGGGACAGACCCCTGCCCCATTCCCGCCCCCCTGAGCTAGCTAGTCCCTGCCCTGGGGCAGGTGGGAGCCAGTGCCACCCCAGAGGGCCCAGGCCCCTGCCCCACTCCCTGCCCCCGCAGGCTCGGCCCCACCTGTGCGCCCCGGGGGGCACTGGCACAGGAAGGTGCCCACGCGGTCGAGGCAGGTGGCACCGGGGAAGCAGGTGGCCGAGACGCAGTCATCCATGTTGTGGGTGCAGCTGGTGCCCGACCAGCCGTTGACACAGACGCAGTGGAAGCCCCCGGGCAGGTTGTGGCAGGTGCCGCCGTGGTGGCAGGGTGGGGGGCTCGGTGCCAGACACTCGTCCTCATCCCCCGAGCAGTCCCAGCCTGCGGGGAGCACATCAGGACGCCGGGGTTCCCGCCCAGCCCCACTGGGCATGTGGGGGCTGGTGGGTTAGAGTTGTGGGGGGGCTGGGAGCCAGGACTCCTGGGTTCTCTCCCCACCTCTGGGAGGGGAGTGGGGGCTGGTGGTTAGAGCAGGGGGGGCTGGGAGCCAGGACTCCTGGGTTCTATCCCCGGCTCTGGGAGGGAAGTGGGGGCTGGTGGTTAGAGCAGGGGGGGCTGGGAGCCAGGACTCCTGGGTTCTCTCCCGGCTCCGGGAGGGGAGTGGGGGCTGGTGGGTTAGAGCAGGGGGGGCTGGGAGCCAGGACTCCTGGGTTCTATCCCTGGCTCTGGGAGGGGAGTGGGGGCTGGTGGGTTAGAGTTGGGGGGGGCGGGGGCTGGGAGCCAGGACACCTGGATCCTGTCCCTAGTAGGGGGCCCCGTACTCACCCATCCAGCCAGGGGGGCAGAGGCAGGAGTACGTCCCCACGCCATCCTGGCAGGCTCCCCCATTCCGGCAGTGGTGCCCCACACAGTCATCGGGGTTCACCTCACACAGCTGCCCCGTGTACCCTGGGCGGGGGGGACAGAAAGAGACGCCCCCGGGGGGTGAGAGATAATTCAGCCACAGTTTCCCCCTCCATTGTGGGCGGCCATCTTGGAAGCCACAGTTACCCAGGGTGGAGCGGCTGGGGAGTTCGGCCATCTTGGAGACCAGCCTCCAGGGGTGCCTGCTGACCCCCCCATTCCCAGTCACCCCCAGGAACGAGTCTGGTTCTAATTAGCCCCGTCCTATAACGGCCATGCTGGACATAACCACTGGTGGGAGGAACCAAGAACATGGTGGCCATATTGGATTGGGTCCATCATGGGGAACACACCTCAATGCGGCGGCCATATTGGATTGGTCTGTCTAGGAAGGCGCCTTAATACGGCAGCCATATTGGATTGACCCTGAACGTGTGTGTCGCTGCGTGGCCCCCCGTGTCCACACATGTTCAGTGCATGGCCCCCGTGTCCACACATGTTCAGTGCATGCCCGCCGTGTCCACACATGTTCAGTGCATGGCCCCCACGTCCACACATGTTCATCCATGTGCCACACGCCCCCCCCGCGGCGCAGCCCCCACCTGGCGGGCACAGGCAGCCGTAGTAGCTGCCGGCCAGGGGGCGGCAGGTCCCGCCGTGCAGACACAGCCCAGCGGAGCAGGGCCCGGCCCGGTGCTGGCACTGGGGGCCGGAGAAGCCGGGGGGGCAGAGGCAGCGGAAGGAGCCCAGGCTGTTGAGGCAGGTGCCCCCGTTGGCGCAGGGCCGGGGGTCCCGGTAGCACTCGTTGATGTCGTGCTGGCAGGTGTGGCCATCGAAGCCGGGCCGGCACTGGCACACGATGTGTGGGTAGGTGAGCAGGCAGGTGCCCCCATTGGCGCAGGGGTTGGTGGGGCAGAAATCCATCAGCTGGCAGTTCCTCCCTGGACGGGACCCCGCGTCAGAGCCGAGAGGGAACCCAGGAGTCCTGGCTCCCCCCACCAGCCCCCACTCCCCTCCCAGAGCCGGGAGAGAACCCAGGAGTCCTGGCTCCCAACCCCCCAGCTCTAACCCACCAACCCCCACTTCCCTCCCGGAGCCGGGAGAGAACCCAGAAGTCCTGGCTCCCAACCCCCCAGCTCTAACCCACCAACCCCCACTTCCCTCCCAGAGCCAAGAGAGAACCCAGGAGTCCTGGCTTCCCCCACCAGCCCCCACTCCCCTCCCAGAGCCAGGAGAGAACCCAGGAGTCCTGGCTTCCCCCACCAGCCCCCACTCCCCTCCCAGAGCCAGGAGAGAACCCAGGAATCCTGGCTCCCAGCCCCCCCTGCTCTAACCCACCAGCCCCCACTCCCCTCCCAGGGCCAGGGATAGAACCCAGGAGTCCTGGCTCCCAACCCCCCAGCTCTAACCCACCAACCCCCACTTCCCTCCCAGTGCCAAGAGAGAACCCAGGAGTCCTGGCTCCCCCCACCAGCCCCCACTCCCCTCCCAGGGCCAGGGATAGAACCCAGGAGTCCTGGCTCCCAACCCCCCAGCTCTAACCCACCAACCCCCACTTCCCTCCCAGAGCCAAGAGAGAACCCAGGAGTCCTGGCTCCCCCCACCAGCCCCCACTCCCCTCCCAAAACCAGGGAGAGACCCAGGTGTCTGGGCACCTACCTGTCCACCCTTCCATGCACAGGCACCGGTACTGGGCACTGGGCAGGCGCTGGCAGGTGCCGCGTTTCTGGCAGGGCGAGGGGAAGCAGGGGTCGCCCACGGCCCCCTGGCACTCGTCCCCGGTGAACCCTGGGGGGCAGGAGCAAGTGTAGATGGGGGGCTCCGAGGGGTGGAAGAGCTGGGGGAAGCAGGTGCCCCCATTCTGGCAGCGCCCGGGACGGCACGGGTCCTGGAACTGGCACAACTCCCCCACAAAGCTGGGAGGGCACCTGGGGAAAGAGAACCCAGGAGTCCGGTGAGGGGAGGAGGGAGTTAAGGCCCCCCCATTTCCCCTTCCCCCAAAGCCCACCAACCGTCTCCCTCCCGCTGTGTTCCCCTCAACTCACAGGCAGGAGCGGCTCCCATCAGGGTGTGCCAGGCAGGTGCCCCCATTCACACAGGGATCCCGGGTGCAGGTCAGACCTGGGTGGGGGACAGACGGACGGGGGGGTCAGAACACCCACAGACACGGAGACCTCATCTCCCCGGCCCTCCTCCCCTACCCCAGAGCCCTGGCTGTACCTTGCCCAGGGGTCCTTATCCTGGGATAATCCCCCGGTGCAGACGCCCTTATCCCGGGATAACGGGGCCAGTCCCCCTTTAGCTCCTTCCCCTACGGGGAGAGCTCCACGCTGACCCCCAACCAGGGAATCTCCCCTCTAGCACAATCCCAGCCCACGGCCCAATGGGGACGGAGTAGCCAGCCCCACTATGGGCACAGAGAACCCAGGAGTCCTGCCAGGCAGGGGGGCAGCTGTCTGGGCGGGGGAGGGTGCAGCATTTCTGTTAATTTGGTTTCCATTTGGAATATTGGGTGTGACGTAGCCCAGGGGAGCTTTACAATGGGACAGAAATTCCAGCCCATCCCTGAGGATCCAGCATTCAAACGTGTCGCATCCGGCCGGGTTCGGATTTCAGATATTGCTCATCCCGGGCCGAGCGCGTAGATCGCAGCCGAGTTTACGGGAGGCTTTTAATTTAACAGTACATAGAATCCGAACACATAAAAATAACCTTCAAGTTCACAAATCCATTGTACTAACTGTTTAAATATTACAGCGTGAGACAAATGTAAATATATGATATTTAATATTTTAATATGAACCATATTTGAAATAATCGTATATAAAATATATTGCAATATTATATGCCACAAATAGTATATTCAATATTTTAATATATCATAGATAATCTTCAACATAATAGATACATATAATATTCACAGAGCAGATCTATTTAATATTGATCTCGATGTGACTAGATCATATGAAATGTAAAATACAGAATTAATTTTAAGATCAGATTTTTATATTGACCATTTTAATATGATACGTCTCTAACAGTGATTCTATGTACTATTTATTATAACATACATTAAGCGTAACAGTATATTCAATATTTAAATAACATCCTCAATAATACATATACATCTAATTCTACATAACAAAGGCAATTTCAACATTACAGATATTGAAAACGCTAAGATGGTCTATATTAGTTCATATTGTCTATAACGGCCGTATTGGATGTTACAGAGCTGCAATGAAACGTTAACTCTGAATCTAGCCGTACATAGAGAACACGAAAGACGAAGCCCCTCGCTCTCCCCGCAGTGTTTGCCAGTCAGGATAAGCATGTCAGGAATGAACGACACCGCACGTTAGCGTCCCCCAGGGGGGCGGTTTCCCAGGGCACCATTCGCTGGCACTGCACCCAATAGCTCAGTCCAGCAGAGTGGGACAGCGGCTCGTTCACATGCTGCTAGCAGTGGTGGTCACTAGGCCGTGTAAACGGAAGCGAAGTGACCTCCCCTGAGCACGCGGACGAGACACGATTTTACCCGAGTGGAAGGAGCGGTTGGAAACAGCCTGACAGGCCTTTCCCAGCCGCCATGGCCCTCCCCCGCACCCCCCATCCCATCCCCCGGCATCTGCATTTCGAGATCTCTCTGTTTCTGTTCCCAGCTGGAGCCGAAAGCCGGGGGATCCTGAACAGTCACGGCCCTGCAGGCCCATTAGTGTATCAAGTCCGACCTGCTGTACGGCCCAGGCCTGAGAACGCACCCCCCACTGCCCTGCCCCGCACAGACACACACCGCACTCAATACATCACCAGCTCCTTGGGCACAGGGCTGGCTGTGAGCAGGCACAGGGGATTTTGCAGTACAGCGAAACACAACTTAGTGCCATTTCTTCTCCTGAGACCACCCAAGGACTGGCCACCGCTGCCCCCCACAACACTGGTGAAAGGCCCCTTTATCCTGGGACAAGGGCCCCACACTCGGGACTCTCCCAGGAGAGCAAAACCGGGAGGCCACGTGAGGCCAAGGCCGTTTAACCATCGGACATGGTCCTTCGCCAGCCAAGTGCCGTCCCCCCATCCAGCCTGTGGTGCCAGCGTCCATTGCCCACCTGGGACCTCCTCAAAAACCAAGAGAACCCCAGAAAACCCACTAAGCTATCTCACAACCCTCCTGCTTTGCCATGGTGCCCGCAGGAGTCTCCTGCCAGTGCCCACGGCTGCCTTATGCCACCTGCCCAGGATCGCAGAGCTGAGAAAGGTGCCCGGGTGTTCAGCTCCAGGGGCGCAGGATCAACCCAGACGTCCTGGGTTTCAGGACCTCGAGGTGGCAGCTCTCACCATCCAGTGCAGAGGGGGGGACACAGGCATTGGGACCCAGCATTAGACTCGCACTGCAACAACTCAAGGAGGGCTGGCTCCCGGGACTCCCAGACTCAGCCACTGGCCAAGTCACTCCTCTGTGCCTCAGTTTCCCCACCTGGACACTGGGGAGAATGAGCCCCACCTGCGTTGTCAGGTGCTTGGAGCTGTACAGACAGAGACCCGGCGCTTTACAAAGGAGGCCAGCATTTTAATCCCCATTGCCCAGATGGGGAAACTGAGGCACGAGGCAGGGAAAGGGACTTGACCAAGGTCACCCAGCACGGCAGTGGCACAGCTGGGAATGGAACCCAGGCATCCTGGCTCCCAGCCCCTCCCCCTGGAACTAACCCACCAGACCCCACTCCCCTCCCAGAGCCAGGAGAGAACCCAGGAGTCCTGACACACTGGCCGCTCCACCCCCCTTACACAGCACTAATTACGCCCCCGCACACTGCGTTGCCTTTACTCCTCTTGCTGCCCCTGGCGCCCGTTGTCCCCTCCCTCGCCTGCCTTGACACCGGCTTCCTCTGCCCATTAATTAACTTTGTTTCCTTCGTTCCCATTAATTCCCTCTCACCTGCCCCCCCATGCAATTAAACTCCCACCCGTCAATTCTTTCATCTGCATTCACTAATCGGCAATATTTGCAGGCGGGGGCGCGGGCACCCCCCGTCCTGTTGCTACCTGTCCACCCCCACTAACGAACGGGCACCAATTATCCCCTCCACCCCCCGCAGCCTTTTAATTCTTTATTAATCCAACCCGGCATCGGCCTGCGCCTAACCCCCCCTGCCCCCCCGTCCACCCGCGTCCTGCCCTCCCGCTCCCCCCTCCCCCCAGTTCCTGTTGTTCCCGACTCTGAATCTGTCCCAGCGGCATCCGGACCTCGGCGAGGGGTTCCGGGGGGGTGGGGTGGCGCTGAGCGTGGGAATCGGTTGGGGGGGGAGAACCGATCACCCCCACTACATATACAAGTGGTGCCAGCCGGGCACAGACACACACACACGGTGCCAGCCAGGTACACACACACACATGCCACCCGGGCACATACACACGGTGTCAGCCAGGTACATACACACACACACACGGTGCCAGCTGGGTACACAGACACACACACACACAGACACAGTGCCAGGCAGGTACACAGACACACACACACACACACGGTGCCAGCCAGGCATACACACACACACACACACACAGTGCCAGCCAGGCGTACACACACACACAGAGGGTGCCAGCCAGGTACAGACACACACACACACACACACACACACACACACACACACACAGTGCCAGCCAGGCGTACACACACACACAGAGGGTGCCAGCCAGGTACAGACACACACACACACATATGGTGCCAGCCGGGTGTACACACATGGTGCCAGCTGGGTACACACACACACAGGGTGCCAGCCGGGTACAAACAAACACATGCACAGTGCCAGCCGGGTACACACACACACACACACGGGGTGCCAGCCGGGTACACACACATACACAGGGTGCCAGCTGGGTACAGACACGCACACACACACACAGTGCCAGCCGGGTACATACACAGTGCCAGCTGGGCGCACACACACACACACACAGGGTGCCAGCCATGCCCACCCCCAGGCAGCAGGTGCCCAGTCAAGCCAAGGGGCTCCCGGGGAGGCCTCCCCCCCGTGCATTCCCCTCCTACCTTGGGCCAGAGGCAGCAGCAGCAGCAGCAGCGGCCCCATCGCTGAGCGCGGAGCCCCCCAGCCTTGAGCCCGGCCCCCCCCTCCCCCGACCATTGTCCAGAGCTTCCTGAGCCCACAATGCAGGGAGGGACCTGCGACCCGCCCCCTTCCTGCCCCCCACCCCCCCCGGCCCGACGCTCCCAGGAGACGGACCCTGCAGCAGAGCGACTGGCAGGGCCAGAGGGGGATGCGGGGGTCACCCCAGCTGGCTGGGCTGCCCCATGCCCCAAGATGGCCCCAGGTGTGGGGGTCACCCTCCCCCACCTGCCCAGACTGGGGCCCCGCTGGATTTGGGGGTCACCCCCCCCAGGACAGGAGCCAGGCGGGTCATAGTCACCTCTCGCTTTTATTTATAGCTGTTAAAAAAGCCCCCAGGCCAGGATCTGGCTGGGGGTGGGCCCTGTGTGGGGGAGCCCCCCCAGTCCCTCATCATGGCCCCCTCAGTCTATAAATATCCATAGGGGAAGATAGTGCAGTACAGGGGTAGGGGGGCAGGATCACCCCCCCCCCAAGGGAATGGGGACCAGGTACTAGTACAGGGGGGGCAGCCTGTCTAGGCTGGAGGTGGGTCTCCCTCAGGGGCGGGGCTAAGTGCTGCCTCATGTGGGAGGGGTGGTCACTAAGGGGGCAGGGCCAGCCCTCACCCGGGGGGAAGGGGCAGTGCCTGAGGGGGTGGGGCTAGGCTCATGGAGAGGAGGGGTTCTCTGAAAGGGGGCGGGGTTAATGCTGGCCAGGTGGGAGGAGCTATCCTCAAGGGCAGGATGAGCCTCAACAAAGGCGGGGCTGTTACCAATAGGGGCAGGGCTAGCCACATGTAGGCGTGGCCATTGCCAAGATGGCATATCAGGGGCCAGGCGAGGGCCAGGTGGGCTTGGCTGTCACCAAGGGGTGTGACCAGCCATGGGTGGGCGTGGCCCTCCCTGAGGGGCGTGGCTAGCCTGGGTGGGCATGGCTCCCATGGAGGGGCATGGCTAGCCTGGGTGGGCATGGCTCCCATGGAGGGGTGTGGCTCCTGTGGAGGGGGTGTGGCTAGCCTGGGTGGGCATGGCTCCCGTGGAGGGGGCTTGTCTAGCCCTCGCCCTGCTCCCCGAGGTAGAAGGTGCGGGGGTGCCGGCTGGAGCGCAGGGGGCCCCGGCCTGGGCGGGGCGGAACCGAGGGTGCCTGGGTGCGGTTGTCGGGCGCTGGGGGGCGGCGCAGGGAGGGTGGCACCGTGGAGCTCTTGATGTGGATCACACGTGTATCCATCACCTCGCAGTCGATCTGCATCATCACCTCGAAGCCCCTCGACGCGTTGTACAGGCTCTCTGGGGAGAGACGGGGGTCAGCCCGGTGCCGGGATGCAGCTGGCTCTGGGGCAAGGCATGTGATACAGGGACCCCTCTCCCAGTGCTGGGACGCGGCTGGCTCTGGGGCGGGGCTGGCTCTGGGGCAGGGCGGGTGATACGGGGACCCCTTGCCCGGCGCCGGGACACGACTGGCTCTGGGGAGGGGCCGGCTCTGGGGTGGGGCGGGTGATACGGGGACCCCTCGCTCGGTGCCGGGACGCGAGTGGCTCTGGGGCAGGGCTGGCTCTGGGGCAAGACAGGTGATACAGGGACCCCTCGCCCAGCGCCAGGATGTGACTGGCTCTGGGGTGGGGCGGGTTATACAGGGACCCCTCACTCGGCGCCGGGACGCGAGTGGCTCTGGGGGAGGGCCGGCTCTGTGGCAGGGTGGGTGATACAGGGACCCCTCACCTGGTGCTGGGACGCGACTGGCTCTGGGGCGGGGCGGGTGATACAGGGACCCCTCACCCGGTGCTGGGACGCGACTGGCTCTGGGGCGGGGCGGGTGATACAGGGACCCCTCACCTAGTGCTGGGACGCGACTGGCTCTGGGGTGGGGCAGGTGATACAGGGACCCCTTGCCCGGCGCCGGGACGCGACTGGCTCTGGGGCGGGGCAGGTGATACAGGGACCCCTCACCCGGTGCTGGGACACGACTGGCTCTGGGGCGGGGCCGGCTCTGGGGCGGGGCGGGTGATACAGGGACCCCTCACCAGGCGCCGGGACGCGAGTGGCTCTGGGGCGGAGCGGGGCGGGGGGCCGGTTATCGCGGCTCCCGAGCACGGGGACCCAGGGCCGTACCATTCAGCGCCATGGCCGGCATCACCAGCGACATCTTGGGCCGGGTGGTTTTGTTGTGGCTGATGGCCGGGAGCAGGAGGTGATCCTGGGGCCGGGAGACAGACAGACCAGAATGAGAGACAGACAAACAGAGAGTGCCCCCTGCTGCCCCCCCGCTCCCTACTGCCCTGCACCCCGATCCCTGCTGCTCCCCTGCCCCGCCCTGCTCCCTGCTGCTCCAGCCCCCCGGCTCACCCTACGGAAGGACACCACGTAGAAGGTGTCCTCGCGCCGGTCGATGGCGTCCATGAAGTGGTGCTCCGTGCGGTCGGGGCGCTGGTAGACCTGTAGCTCGCTCAACGAGTCTCTGAAACCGGAGACGGGCGTCAGGGAACAGGGCCTGTCCCTGCGGGGGGCGCCGGCCCCGATCCGGGCACAGGGCAGGGCCTGGCTGGCTTTGGGGGGATTGGGGGCCCCTTACCTCTCTGGGCGTTCAGGGGGGCTGGCTGGGACATATCGCGACGGGCTGGGTGCCTCCCTCTGTGGCGACTCCTGTGACTGGGATCGGGAAGAAGGTCAGTGTGGGGCACCGGGGAACCCCCACAACAGCCCAGCAAAGGCTGGCACTTGGCACCCCAGAGGATTGTGGGTAAAACCACCCAGGATTCTGGGTAACGCCCTGTGGCCCGGGCAGCTCCCAGCCCCCCATCCCTGCAGTCCAGACAAGACAGACTTGGCTCCTCCCCCAGAGGGTGGAGACACCCTGGCTTGCTCCGCCCCTCCGGCCTCACCTGATTGGCCCGTGGCTTGCGGGCCTGCAGGGGCTTCCTGCGGTTGATCTGGTGCCGCCGCACCCAGCCACTGAGCTCGTCCGCCAGCCTGGGGGACAAAGCAGGAGGGGGAGGGTTAAAGTGGGACTCAGGGGCGGTGCCCGGGGGACTGTGGGACAGGTTACCCACAATGCCTCACAGCCAGGGCTCCATTCATGTGTGCACAGGACCAGGGGTGGCTCCAGGCCCCAGCACGCCAAGCGCGTGCCTAGGGCGGCAAGCCACGGGGGGCGCTCTGCCAGTTGCCGTGAGGGCGCAGGCAGGTTGCCTTCGGCAGCACGCCTGTAGGAGGTCCACCGAATCCGCAGGACCGGGGACCTCCCGCAGGCAAGCCGCTGAAGGCAGCCCGCCTGCTGTGCTGGGCGGCAAAATACCTAGAGCCGCCCCTGCACAGGACTAAAGAGGGTGCTCCCCAGAGGAACTAGGGGATCCATTACCCATAATTCCTCACTGCAGCAGCTCTGCTACTGCTCATCCAAGGGCAGTTTGCAGAGGTTTCTGGGAGATGTTATGCACAATCCCATTGGTAGCCCCCAGGGGATTGTGGGATATGTTACGGACAGTCCCCGCCTGAGGCCCTTTCCCAAGGGCCAGGCCGGAGGGGTGCGGGGAACCCACCGCAGCGACTCGGTGCGGTTGAAGTGGCGGCAGTCGGACGCCAGGAACAGCTTGTCCAGGTCCCGCAGCATCAGGTCCTTCATGCCGGAGAGGGCGGCCGTGAGGTTCCTGTGGGAGCAGAGAGCAGCGTCACCGGGGACTTTGGGGGTCCACGGGGGTGGGGGAGCCCCTTGTGCTCTTACCTGAACCTGGTCTTGCTCACGCTGGCAGGGGCCAGCTCCTCCCTCAGCTCCCCTGGCTCCTCCTTTGGCGGCTGCTCCACCACACCCAGCAGGTGCCGACGGCTCTGCCCGGCCCCCGCCCCCTGGCTAGGCAGCACCGTCTCCACAGCCTTCTGCTCGCTGATGCTGGAGGGGAGGAAGGTGTCAGACAGGCCAGGCTGCTCCCAGGGAAGAGTGGGACACATTACCCACAATCCCCTGCAGTCAGGAGTGTGATGGGGGGCTAAGAGGGAGCTACTGCGGGATGCTGGGACACGTTTCCCACAGTCCCTTGCAGGCAGGAGTGTGATGGGGGGCTAAAAGAGAGCTCCTGGGGGATGCTGGGACACGTTACTCACAATCCCTTGCAGGCAGGAGTGTGATGGGGGGCTAAGAGGGCAGCTCGCGGCGGATGCTGGGACATGTTACCCACAATCCCTTACAGTCAGGAGTGTGATGGGGGGCTAAGAGGGAGCTACTGGGGGATGCTGGGACACGTTACCCACAGTCCCTTGCAGGCAGGATTGTGATGGAGGGCTAAAAGAGAGCTCCTGGGGGATGCTGGGACACGTTACCCACAATCCCTTGCAGGCAGGAGTGTGATGGGGGGCTAAGAGGGCAGCTCCTGGAGGATGCTGGGACACGTTACCCACGATCCCTTGCAGTCAGGCGTGTGATGGGGGGCTAAGAGGGAGCTACTGGGTGATGCTGGGACACGTTACCCACAGTCCCTTGCAGGCAGGAGTGTGATGGGGGGCTAACAGGGCAGCTCCCAGGGGATGCTGGGACACGTTACCCACAATCCCCTGCAGGCAGAAGTCCGATACAGGGGCTAAGAGGGCAGCTCTCAGGGGATGCTGGGACATGTTATCCAGAATCCCCTGCAGGCAGGCAGTGCGATACAGGGGCTCAGACGGCAGCTCCCAGGGGATGCTGGGACATGTTACCCACAATCCCCTGCAGGGAGGAGTGTGATGGGGGGCTAAGAGGGCAGCTCCCGGGGGATGCTGGGACACGTTATCCACAATCCCCTGCAGGCAGGCAGTGCGATACAGGGGCTCAGAGGGCAGCTCCCGGGGGATGCTGGGACATGTTACCCACAATCCCCTGCAGGCAGGCAGTGCGATACAGCGGCTCAGAGGACAGCTCCCGGGGGATGCTGGGACACGTTACCCACAATCTCCCAGGGCCTCACCTGACGGGCCCGAAGTTGAAGGCGATGAAGAGCAGCACGACCATGACGCAAACGACCTTCCGGTTCCCAGGGCTGAACTTCAGCTCCCTGCTCTGGAGACGAAGGGGGCAAGGGGGTGTCAGAATGGTATGGTCTGAGCGAAACCAGCCTCCCAACTAGAGCTGCCTTGCCTCCCCCCCAATATCACAATGGTACATCCCAGCCAAAGGCAGAACTCCCCTTCCAAACCAGGCAGCCATGATGGTATGTCCCACCAACTTCCCCCAATATCATAATGGTACATGCCAGCCAAAGCTTTCCCCCCCACAATGGTATGTCCCACTGACTCCCCTCCGCCTAAATTGCTCTCATAAAGGAACATCCTACCAGAGATAAACACGCGCCCCCCCCCAGTATAATGGACCCTCCTAACAGGGAACACAATTTTCCTGCTCCGCGCACTGTTCCTATCATAACGGAACATCCCTCCAAAAGTTTGGTGTCCCGCACCCTAGGGGTGCTAATGGAATGTCCCAATGGGACAGCCTAAACTCCCCTTTTACAAGGAATATAATGGTACATCCCTAAAGGTTCACAATCTCCCTCTCCCCAGAGATCATAATGGAATCTCCCAGGACACACCTCTAATGTACTTCTCCAGAAATTTTCCCTCTCACACAGTGGAGCTAATGGAACATCCCAGGAGGAGACTTCACAATCCCTTCCCCTCTCAGGGGCCATAGCACCCTCCCCTGCCCCACAGATGACAATGGAATGTCCCACAAGGGGGTTGCTCCCTTCTCCCTCCACATGGGCCACAATGGAACATCCCAAAAACAGACAATATGAACAGCTCCCCTACCCAAGGGATCACAATGGGACATCCGAGCAAACAGCATCTACCATTATCACCTCTGAGGTGGAGGGGGAGGGATTTAGAATGTACCATTATGAACTCTACAAGGGAAGGAGGAAACAGAACCTTGCAGGGATGTATCACTATGGTCCTGTTCCTCCTGCTACAAGATATACCACCGGGACCCCTGGGGGGGGGGTATGGGGTGTACCACTATGATCATTAAATGGGGGGAGCACCTTACGGCTGAAATGTACCGTTATGATGGGGGGAGGCAGATACTGTGGCTGCAAGAATGTACCATTATGACATGAGGAGCAGCTTGGTGTTGGAATGTACCATTATGATCCTTGCATGAGGGGAGAGAGCTGATTGCTGGGATATACCATTATGCTACCAATGGGGGTATGCTTGGTGTTGGAATGTACCATTGTGTCACCCGCAGGGGGCGCTCACCTCGCCCAGGACGCCGTCCAGCCGGCGCCGCAGCAGCGCGTTCTCCCGCCGCAGCCGCTCGTTCTCGGCCAGTGCCTCCCGCAGGCGGCACTCCAGCCCCTGCAGGTACTCCTTCTTCTTCCGGCGCGACTGGCAGGCCGACTCCCGGTTCTTGATCATCCGCTGCTGCCGCTTCAGCACCTTCACCTGGGGGCGGGGCGGGCAGAAAGGGGGGGGCTGTGGGTCAGGAGTGTGGAGCACGGAGGGGGGCTGGGCTAGCAGGGGCTGCGGGTCGGGAGTGAGGGGCACCAGCCGCAGTCTGTTACTCACGTCAATCTCTGGGTTGCAGGGTCCGAGCTGGCTTGGGGCCGGGACGATGGTTTTGGCCTCGGGTTTGGGGGCGCTGGGGGGGAGCCTGGCCGGGGGGCCCTCCTTCCCCGGGGGCTGGACCTTGAGGAGCCCCGAGAGCGGGAGGTGCAGGAGGTCACTCTGGGAGATGACGACAGACGGTGCTGGGACTGCAGGGAGGGAGGTGGGTCAGTGTCCCCCACACGCACGAGCCCCATGTCCCATGTCCCCGCCCCGAGCCAGCCAATGGCTGCCCTGGGGTGTCCCCTAGAGGGGCCCAGCCCCGGGCCCCATACCTGTGATGGCCGGCTTGAGGGGCTGGGGCTGGGCTCCCGGCACCGTCTGCAGGAGGATGGTGGGGCTGGGGGTGGCCGCAGGCTGCACTGGGACAGTGGCCACCACCACCGGCTTTGGCTGGATGGGCGGCTTCCGGCTCAGGATCGACTCAGCCTTGATGGGAGTCACCAGCTTCCCTGCAAGAAATGCAATGTACTTCCCCCAGCGCCTCCACCCCAGCTAGCCCCTCGCCCTGCTCCCCCCACAGCCAGCCCCACAGCCAACCCCTCACCTCGCTCCCCCCACAGCCAGACCCACAGCCAACCCCTCACTCCGCTCCCCCAGCACCCCGTACCCTGCTCCCCTCCACAGCCAGCCCCTCACCCCGCTCCTCCACTGCCCCTCACCTCGCTCCCCCCACAGCCAGCCCCTCACCCCGCTCCCCCAGCACCCTGTACCCTGCTTCCCCCCACAGCCAGCCCCTCACCCCGCTCCCCCCACAGCCAGCCCCACAGCCAGCCCCTCACCCCACTCCCCCAGCACCCTGTACCTGCTCCCCCCCAGCCAGCCCCTCGCCTCGCTCCCCGCACAGCCAGCCCCTCGCCCCACTCCCTCCCAGCCAGCCCCACAGCCAGCCCCTCACCCCGCTCCCCCCACAGCCAGCCCCACAGCCAGCCCCTCGCCCCACTCCCCCAGCACCCTGTACCCTGCTGCCCCCCCAGCCAGCCCCTCGCCTCGTTCCCCCCACAGCCAGCCCCTCGCCCCACTCCCTCTCAGCCAGCCCCACAGACAGCCCCTCACCTCGCTCCCCCCACAGCCAGCCCCTCACCCTGCTTCCCCACCACCCTTCTACCCTGCGCCCCCCCACAGCCAGCCCCTCGCCTCGCTCCCCCCACAGCCAGCCCCACAGTCAGCCCCTCACCCCACTCCCCCAGTGCCCCCCTACCCCGCTCCTCCTCACAGCCAGCCCCTCACCCTGCTCCCCCAGCGCCCCCTGCTGGCCAGGCCTGAACTCACCAGAGCCCCTCCCCCACAGCCAGCCCCTCACCCTCCTCCCCTCACCACCCCCTGCTGGCCAGACCTAGAGTCACCAGAGCCCCTCCCCCACAGCCAGCCCCACAGCCAGCCCCTCGCCTCGCTCCCCCCACAGCCAGCCCCTCACCCTGCTCCCCTCACCACCCCCTGCGGGCCAGACCTAGAGTCACCACAGCCCCTCCCCCACAGCAGACTCTACCCTCCGGCGCTGGTTACCTGGCACGGTCTGTGTCTCTGGCGCTGGCAGAAGGCTGATCTGGACAGTGCCAACTGGGGGGGCCAGGACGTCTCCAAACATGCAGGGTGGGGTCGGGGGGTGCTCGGCTTTCACTCCCATCATGTCGTCCGGGCTTGCAGCCTGGGGGGAGCCACAGCTGAGTGTCGGGGCTGGAGAGGGGGGCACAGAGCTGAGTGCGGGGGCTGGGGACGTCTCCCAGGCAAAAGGGGGGCACGTACCTGTCTCGGGGGGTCGGGGGTCATGGAGAGGATGGAGGAGTCTGAGCTGTGGGAGGAAGCGGGGGACATGGGCTCGGACTTCACCTGGAGGTCTGTGTGGGGGATGGAAAGGGATTAGAAAATAGTCCTTCATCGATATCCCTCCACCCCCAACATCCACCTGCCCCAGGGCAGCCTCACTGCACACAGATATCCCTCCGCCCCCAGCGTCCACCTGTCCCAGGGCAGCCTTACTGCACACAGATATCCCTCCGCCCCCAACGTCCACCTGTCCCAGGGCAGCCTTACTGCACACAGATATCCCTCCACCTCCTACGTGCACCCACCCGAGGACAGTCCGATTCACAGATATCTCTCCACCCCCTACGGCCACCTGGCCAGGACAGCTCCACTGCACATAGATATCCCTCCGCCCCCTACGTCCACCTGCTCCAGGGCAGCCCCACTGCACATAGATATCCCTCTGCCCCCTACGTCCACCCACCCGAGGACAGGCCAATTCACAGATATCTCTCCACCCCCTACGGCCACCTGGCCAGGGCAGCTCCACTGCACATAGATATCCCTCCGCCCCCTACATCCACCTGCTCCAGGGGAGCCCCACTGCACATAGATATCCCTCCACCTCCTACGACCACCCACCCGAGGACAGCCCAATTCACAGATATCTCTCCACCCCCTACGTCCACCTGGCCAGGGCAGCCCGATTCACAGATATCCCTCCACCCCGTACATCCACCTGCTCCAGGGCAGCTCCACTGCACATAGATATCCCTCTGCCCCCTACGTCCACCCGTCCGAGGGCAGCCCCACTGCACCATAGATATCCCTCCACCCCCTATGTCCACCCACCCAAGGGCAGCCCCACTGCACAGATATCTCTCCACCCCCTATGTCCACCTGGCCAGGGAAGGCCCAATGCACAGATATCCCTCCGCCCCCTACGTCCACCTGCCCCAGGGCAGCCCCATTGCACAGATATCCCTCCGCCCCACTTCACCATCTGTCCCAAATGCTGGGGGGAACCTGGACTCACCCGGGAAGAGGCTGGTTGGCATCTGGTCCCACGGCAGCTCTGGGGGGCTGGTGTCCATGCCCAGGTCGAAACTGTCATCAAACTGCAGGGGGAAGGGGGGAGATAACGGGTGAAGTGGAGGGTCACCTGTGTATCTCTTCGGGGCCCAATCCGGCAGCCCCCAGGGTACAGAGGGCCCTGCTCTGAGGGGGAGCTGGGACCCTTCTGCCAGAGGAACGGGTAGTGGGGGTGCTATGGAGCAGGTGGGTCACAGGGGCACCCCCCAGGCAGGGTGGGGTGAGAGAAGGGCTCACCAACGCACTGGGCTCCAGGCCGGGGAAGAGGGCGGCGGGCTCCTCCCCATTGTCCAGGCAACTGTAGAGAGCAGCATCTGGGGGCAGGAAACAAGCAGGGCAGTCAGTCCCACTGCTCCAGGCCCCTCCCCCTGCAGTACCCAGCCCCTCCCACTCTTCCAGGACCCACCCCCTCCAGTACCCAACCCCACCCACTTCTGCAGGCCCCTCCCCCTCCAGTACCTCCTCCTCCCTCTCCTCCATGCTCCTCTCCCACAGGCACCGCCCCTCCCCCTCCTGCAAGCCCCTCCCCCTCCAGTACCCAGCCTCTTCCCCTCCTGCAGGCCCCCCTCCAGTACTCAGCTCCTCCCACACCTCCATGCTCCTCCCCCTCCAGTACCAGTCCTGCATCCTCCTGCAGGCCCCTCCCCCTCCTGTACCCAGCGCCTCCCACTCTTCCTGGCTCCTCCCCCTCAGGCACCAGCCCCGCCCACTCCTGCAGGCCCCTCCCCCTCCAGTACCAGCCCCTCCCCCTCCTGCAGGCCCCTCCCCCTCCCGTGCCCAGCCCCTCCCACTCTTCCTGGCTCCTCCCCCTCAGGCACCAGCCCCTCCCCCTCCTGCAGGCCCCTCCCCCTCCTGTGCCCAGCCCCTCCCCCTCCTGCAGGCCGCGCCCCCTAAGCGTCTCCAGCCCTTCGCCCCACCACGCTCCTGCCATTCAGACCCCTGGCCCCGCCCCCGGCCCCGCCCACCCCAGTCCTCGCTGCTCAGCAGGTTGTCGGCCAGGAACCGGCCCGAGTCGTGGAGAACCAGCAGCTCCGGGGCCACCACCGCCATCTTCCCCCGGCCCCGCCCCCTCCGGCTGCCATGACAACCGCCCCACCCAATCGCAGCGCCGAATCGGCCCGCCCCAGCCAATCACAGCGCGCGGGAGGCGGGGTCAGGACGAGGTCAGCCAACGGGAAAGCGACTTCCGCTCCGGTCTTCGGGAATGGGCGAGGCCGCGGAAGCATGGCGAGAGCGGCGCACGCGCAGAACGGGGATACTGGGGCGGAGCGCAGCACGGCGCATGCTCACAGGGCGGGAGCCCCTCACTGCGCCCGCCTGAGTTGGACAAGCCTGAGATGCGTCTGCGTGTTTGGAGACAGCGACGCGCATGCGCGAAGCGGGGTGGACGAGCGGCGGGTGCACAGGTCTCCGAAGGGCGCATGCGTAGCTTTGAGACTCACACAACCCCTTCCAGGTCCCCCGCCATGTCCGTGCTACGCGTGCGCAGCGGCGCGCTGCCTCCTGGGATATGTAGTTCCGGGCCCCTTAAAGGGCCAGTAGCGCCTCATGCCCCAGGCCGGCTCCCAGAGTGACTCAGCCGCCCCTGCAGCCTCGTTCCCGCCTGCCCAGGCCCCAGCTATAGGCTAGAGCGGGTGAGTGAGGTCACAGCCTGCTGTGACGTCATCAACATCCCATATGCTGACATCACACTATGCCACCAACACAAATGGTGATGTCATAAGGCTGCATGACATCATCAGCTCACCTCCTAGAGGGGACAGGCCCCTGCCCCATTCCTGCCCCCCTGAGCCAGCTGGTCCCTGCCATGGGGCCAGATGGCAGCCAGCACCCCCCAGAGGGGACAGGCCCCTGCCCCATTCCCTGCCCCCCTGAGCCAGCCAGTCCCTGCCATGGGGCCAGATGGCAGCCAGCACCCCCCAGAGGGGACAGGCCCCTGTCCCATTCCCTGCCCCCCTGAGCCAGCCGGTCCCTGCCCTGGGGCCGGGTGGGAGCCGGCGCCCCCCAGAGAGGACAGGCCCCTGTCCCATTCCCCACCCCCCTGAGCCAGCCAGTCCCTGGCCTGGGGCCGGGTGAGAGCTGGTGCCCCCTAGAGGGGACAGGCCCCTGCCCCATTCCCTGCCCCCCTGAGCCAGCCAGTCCCTGCCCTGAGGCCGGGTGGGAGCCGGCGCCCCCTAGAGGGGACAGGCCCCTGCCCCATTCCCCACCCCCCTGAACCAGCCAGTCCCTGCCCTGGGGCCAGAGGGAGCCGGCGCCCCCTAGAGGAGACAGACCCCTGCCCCATTCCCCACCCCCCTGAGCCAGCCAGTCCCTGCCCTGGGGCCGGGTGAGAGCCGGCGCCCCCCTGAGGGGACAGGCGCCTGCCCCATTCCCCGCCCCCCTGAGCCAGCCAGTCCCTGCCCTGGGGCTGGGTGAGAGCCAGCAACCCCCAGAAGGGACAGGCCCCTGCCCCATTCCCCGCCCCCCTGAGCCAGCCAGTCCCTGCCCTGGGGCTGGGTGAGAGCCAGCGCCCCCCAGAGGGGACAGGTCCCTGCCCCATTCCCCCCCCCCCAAGCCACCCAGTCCCTCAGCAGCTCCAATCCACTAAGAACCCCTCACATGGCTCCTTTGCACAGTGGCCTCCGAAACCTCTTTATTCTGAATTCCTTTTTGGGGTACAGTGGGGTCGGGGAGGGGGTTGGTGTCTCGGGTCCGTCCGCTGCCCACGACTCTGGGAGTTGCCAGATGAACCGTCATTGGCCCCCACCAACCCCACTGTGAGCCTCAAGCGGGCTGCCCCGGTGCCCCCCGTTCTGCTGGGAGCAGGGGAGTGTGCCTTGGTGGATAGAGTCCAACAGAGCCACCACTGGCCGGGGGGTTACATCTTTCTTATTACCTATGGGGGGAAGAAAGAGAGGTGCCTAGGGAGTTACTTGGGTGTTAATGGGCACCCCCAAAATCCAGTCTCCCAATATTGTCCCTGTCAGTCTCCCAATGGGATGTGCTCCCCCAATATATTGGGGGGCCCCAATCACCAGTCTATTGTGGGGGGTGCTAGAAGCTAGCACCTTGAAGCAGTGAACATCTTAGGGTGCATGCAAAGAGCAGAACAGAGGCATTTCGGGTTCTAGGACGGAGGTGATTTCTAGATGTGGCAGGGACTGTGATTACAGACACCTCGAGGGGTTGCATTTGCAAAGATGTGGAGCGATTTTGGGGTGCAGAATTGGGAACCCCAGAGATTAGGAGGCATTTTGTGGTGCAGGGAGAGCACAAATCAGAGTACACAAGAGTGGGAAACCCCAACAAAGATCTGGAGGGTGTAGGTCAGTTTGAGGATTTGAAACAAGGGGCTCCCCCAAATGATGGAAAGATTTGGGGCTACAGAATAGATGCAGAACAGACAAGTGGGCCCCAGAAAGATGTTAAAGGATTCTGGGGTACAGCTTCAGTTTTGAGGTGCAGAAGAGGGAGAATCTCTGCAAAGAGACCTGGCCAGGATGGGGGGTGGGGGTAGATCCAGGAAGACCCTTTATGAATATGGAGAATTTTGGAGGTTCAGAAAAGGGGGAATCTCTGCCCATAGATAGGAGAATATGGGGAGGTCAAAACCAGTGACTTTGGGGGTGAACAAAGGGGCCCCTCACAAAATCAGGGAGGGATTGGGGGACAAAATGGGTGAAAACTGGGGTGCAGGACAAGGTGAAGGCCAAATGGGGGTACAGATCAGCTACATATTGGAAGGACAGATCAGGGAGTTTTGGAGGTGAGCCATAGGGAGGTGGAGGAGTTTGGGGTGTGAACTTAGGATCCAGCCAGTGGGGTTCACTCTCTTGTTAGGGGTGACTGCATAAAGGGATGCCTGGTGGGTGTCTTATGGATGAATTGGGGTGCTGGAAAAAGGGGTACCTACTAAGTATCCAGGGGAAATTTGTGGGGTTCAGCATTAGAAATTAACCTATGGGGAGAATGGGGGAGTTTGCGGGGCTGATAAAGGCATGATCCAGTGAGGGAATTCAGGGCCATTTGGGGGCATGAACTGGGGACCCCAAGAGCTGGGGTGTTGCAACAAGGGGGCATGGGAGTTTGGGGGTACAGGAGCAGCTTCCTGGGGACAGAGGGGGGGATTTTAGGGTGCAGAACTGGGGATCTTTCGAGGGCAGACTGCGAAGTTCACAGAGGTGGGGCACCCCACAGGGACTCAGATTGCTTCCAGGGGGCTGCGTGGGGACAGGGGTCCCACCAGCGAAGAAAGGGGGTGCACTTACCTAGGTCCCTGCGCCGGCTGGGGGCCAGGGGCGCCCCAGGGTCGTCCCAACGCAGAGCCGAGGCGATCTGCCGCCCCACATAGCGGCAAGCTGCTGGGAGAGAGGCGGGGACCCACTGAGGGGTGATCTGGGGGCGCAATGCACCCCGTTCTTCCACCCTCCATCCCCACTCGCCGCCCCTCGGATTCCCCCCAGCCCCAGCCTCGAGACCCCCCACGTACCCCCTGGGTCCCCCTCCCCCTCTGTCCCGGGGCGCCCCACGCACCCCCAATGACCAGTCAGACCATGCTGGACCCAGCTGGGCGCTGACGTAGGCGGGACGGAAATAAAGTGGGAGGGGGGAGGGAGAGCAGGGGATTCTGGGAAATGTAGTCTTCAACGGTGCCCCTGCTAGTCCCCCCCACTCCACCGGACGCCTGGGTTCATACCCCCGCCCCCCAGCGCGCGTGCCCCTGCAGCAAGGGGTGAACTAATGAACACTTAACCCTGTCTCTCCCGGGTGCCTGGGTTCGCACCTCTCCCTGAATTAGGGGGTACAGAGCCCCCCAAAAAACTGCATCTTCCCCGGACACCTGGGTTCACACTCCTGAGTTAGGGGTACGGTCTCCCCTCCCTTAACCCCATCTTACACTGGCCCCTGGGGGGTTCCCACTCCTGCTTCCCCTCCCGCCTGGTCTTGCACAGCTGGGGTACAATCTACCCCCCAACCCCTGCACCCCAGAACCCACCCTCCCTGTCCCCCCATTCCCGCCCTCCCCCACCCCCAAATCCAACCCCTCTGCCCCATCCCCCAACAGCCCCTTCCACCCCATCCCCATCTGCACCCCCTCTGCCCCCTCAAACTTTGGGTGCCCCCAGATCTCCCCGGCTGCCACCCAGGGCCCCCCCATGCGGGGTCAGCCCCCGGCAGCCATCTTGTTCGGTCAACCCCAGCGCCCAGGGATGGGGGGATTGGGGCTGGGCGCTGCCTCCCCCAGCTGCACCCTAGCCCCCCCAATCATGTGCTGCTTGTTAACATGCTGATGGAGCAGGGGGTCCCATCCCCCCCTTTCCTTGTGGCGGGCAGGGGGGTCTGGGCCTGGCCCCTCCCCACACGGCTGGGCCTGGCTAATCGAGGCAGGCTGCGGCCTAGCGGGGACGTCCCCAGGAAGTGATGCAAAGACAAGGAGGGGCAGCGGGGAGGCCGAGGAGCAGGGCCAGAGCAGCTGGATCCTCCCAGTCTGCGCCCCCCACCTGGGGTGAGGGGCGGCCAAGGGGGCACAGCTGGGGGGGAGGAGCAAGGGAGCAGGGCAGAGACAGACAGCACAGGCCGGGGAGGGAGCCAGGACTCCTGGGTTCTCTGTGTGGGGGGAGGGCTTGGAGCCAGGACTCCTGGGTTCTTTTAGGGAGGATCTGCTGGGTTAGAGGGGGGGTTGGGAGCCAGGACTTCTGGGTTCTTTTATGGGGGGATCTACTGGGTTGGGGGGGGCTGGGGGCCAGGACTTCTGGGTTTTCTGGAGGGGAGGGGCTGGGAGCCCGGATGCCTGGGTTCTTAGTGGGGGAGGGTGTCTAGCAGATTAGGGGAGGGGGCTGGGAGCCAGGATGCCTGGGTTTTCTTGGGCGGGGCCTTGGAGCCAGGACACCTGGGTTCTTTGGGGGGGGTGTCTAGTGGTTTACTGGGGGCTAGGAACCAGGACTCCTGAGTTCTCTGGGGAGGTTTAGCAGATTGGCGGGGGGAGCTGGGAGCCAGGACTCGTGGGTTCTTTCTGACCCATTCCCCCTGCCCTCTGGTTCACAGGAGCTGCCCGTCCCTGAACCCCCGGCCACACCTGGCTTCACCTCGTGGGGGTGCCGTGCCAGAGCCCCACACTCCCCGCTTGGCCGAGGGCAGATGGAAGCAGCAGCAGTGGCCAATGGGAAGGCAGAGGGCGGCAGAGCGGCCAGTGGGATGAGTGGTGCCAGCAGAGGCGCTGAGCCCCGGGGCGCGGGGCCAGAAGAGGACCAGAGAGAGAACCTAGAGGTGCCCAATCAGCCGGCGGATGCCTGGGTGGCTCCGGACGGCACCTTCGCCAAGCAGATCCTGCGGCCAGGCGCAGGCCTGGACAAGCCGACGCTGGGCGCCCTGTGCCAGGTCTTCCTGGAGGCGCCACCAGGGATGCCCCTGGGGTACCCCACCGACCGCTGGGCCCAGCTGGAGCTCGGGGAGGGGGATGCCGCCTGGGACGGCCTGGTGGACGCCTGCTTGGAGACCATGGTGCCAGGGGAGCGGGCTGAGCTGTGGGCCCCGGGCGGGGCTGTCCTGGGGCTGCACCTGGCCTCCTTCGCCCCAGCCCCGGAGACCTGGCAGCTGGACCCGGCAGAGAAGTGGGCGCTGGCCCTGAGGCACAAGGAACGCGGCTCGGAGCGCTTCCGGGACGGCGAGGTGGGGGCGGCTGCCCGGCGCTATGCCCGGGCCCTGCAGCTGGCCATCGCCGCCGGCCCAGCCCCCCCAGATCCAGAGCACACCCGCCTGCGGGCCGACTTGCATGCCAACCTGGCCGCCTGCCAGCTGCGGCTCGCCCAGCCGGCCCACGCCGCCCGCAACTGCACCAAGGCGCTGGCACTGCGGCCCCAACATGCCAAGGCCCGCTACCGCCGCGGTTTGGCCCGCGCCGCCATGAATGACCTGGAGGGGGCAGCCGAGGACTTCCGGGGGGTGCTGGCAGCCGAGCCAGGGAACACGGCCGCCCGCAGGGAGCTGGACAGGGTGGGGCAGCGGGGCGCGAGAGCGGGACACCTGCCTGGCACGAGCCATGAGCAAGCTCTTCGCTTGAGCATGCGTGTGTGGTGGGGCAGGGGCCCTTCCCCCTAGGGGGTGCCGGCTCCCACCTAGCCCCACGCACAGGGACTGGCTGGCTGACTGGGGCGAGAATGGAGCAGGGGCCTGTCCCCTCTAGGGGGCACCAACTCTCCACATCCCCAGGGCAGGGACTGGCTGGCTCAGGGGGGCGGGGAATGGGGCAGGGGCCTGTCCCATCTAGGAGGCGCCGGCTCCGATCTGGCCCCAGGGCAGGGACTGGCTGGCTCAGGGGGCGGGAATGGGGCAGGGACTGGCTGGCTCAGGAGAGGAGGGAATGGGGCAGGGGCTAGCTGGCTCTGGGGGCGGGAATGGGGCAGGGAATGGCTGGCTGGGGGAGCGGGAATGGAGCAGGGCCTGGCAGGCTCGGGGGTGGGAATGGGGCAGGGACCGGCTGGCTCAGGGGGCGGGAATGGGGCAGGGACTGGCTGGCTCAGGAGAGGAGGGAATGGGGCAGGGCCTGGCTGGCCCGGGGGGTGGGAATGGGGCAGGGAATGACTGGCTGGGGGAGCGGGAATGGAGCAGGGCCTGGCAGGCTTGGGGGCGGGAATGGAGCAGGGACCGGCTGGCTCAGGGGGCGGGAATGGGGCAGGGACTGGCTGGCTCAGGAGAGGAGGGAATGGGGCAGGGCCTGGCTGGCCCGGGGGGCAGGAATGGGGCAGGGAATGGCTGGCTGGGGGAGCGGGAATGGAGCAGGGCCTGGCAGGCTCGGGGGCGGGAATGGGGCAGGGACTGTCTGGCTCGGGGGGCGGGAATGGGGCAGGGACAGGCTGGCTCGGGGGAGGGGAGAATGGGGCAGGGACTGGCTGGCCGGGGGGGGCAGGGACTGAGTGGGGGGGGCGGGGGATGGGGTCCGTGGCCCCAAGAATTCATCAGTTTCAATAATAAAATTAATTTCTTAAAATACAAAGAATCTTTTGTTGTTGAAACAGGAAAATGATGACGTTGGGAGCAGGTCAAAGGTCGTGGTCCGGACGTTCCGATTCGCAACTGGTTGACAGAGTTCAAAGGTCAGCGCCCAGCTGACTGGCTGGTGGGGTGTGCTGGATCAGGGGGCAGCGCACTGGGGTCAGAGGTCACTGGGAGTTGAGGTCTTTTCCTGCTTTAATCAGACCCCTGGGCTCATTGACCACAGGTCAAAGGTCAGAGGTCACAGCCATTAGCTGGGCTGACGGGTGTCGGCCAAGCCCATTAGCCGAGATGCTGCTTGCAGGGTTAGGGTCAGAGGTCAAAGGTCACCCATAGCAACATTGGTCTGTACCATTTGCTTGCACCTGGGTCAAAGGCCTGAGGCCTCAGGTGCCATTTCAGGTCAGAGGTCATCAGTCAGGGCTGTTGGCCAAATCCTGACAGGACTGGGTCAAAGGTCATGGGTGGACGGACCCAAAGGTGACACGTGTAGGGTCAAAGGTCATGGGAAGTGGCCAGCCCCATTGGTCATGCTCTGGCCGGCCTGGGTCGAAGAGCAGGCGCTGAGGAGGGAGCCAATCAAGCTGTCAGGTCAAAGGTCAGAGGTCACAGACACTGGCTGACACTCCAACTCCAGCTCCATAGGAAGGTCACAGGCACCGTTACCGTGGCCGGGTCAGAGGTCAGAGGTCACGGCCACTGCTCTGGTTAATGGGGCCTGTCCCAGGGTGGAGGGGCCCCGCATGGGCCAGGTGGCGGGAGGTGCAGCAGCCCCCAAATCCACCTCAGAGCCCTTCCCCCACGCCCGGGAGAGCCGGGTGTCATGAGTGCCCCTCACTCCCGACCCGCAGCCCCTGCCAGCCCAGCCCTGCCCCCCCCCCGCTCTGTCGGTGCCCCTCACTCCCGACCCGCAGCCCCTGCCAGCCCAGCCCTGCCCCCCCATTCCTGCCGGTGCCCCTCACTCCCGACCCACAGCCCCTGCTAGCTCAGCCCTGGGCTCCCCCCAGCTCTGCCAGTGCCCCTCACTCCCGACCCGCAGCCCCTGCCAGCCCAGCCCTCCCCCCCAGCTCTGCCGGTGCCCCTCACTCCCGACCCGCAGCCCCTGCCAGCCCAGCCCTGGGCTCCCCCCCAGCTCTGCCAGTGCCCCTCACTCCCGACCCGCAGCCCCTGCCAGCCCAGCCCTGGGCCCCCCCAGCTCTGCCAGTGTCCCTCACTCCCGACCCGCAGCCCCTGCCAGCCCAGCCCTGGGCCCCCCCAGCTCTGCCAGTGTCCCTCACTCCCGACCCGCAGCCCCTGCCAGCCCAGCCCTGGGCTCCCCCCAGCTCTGCCAGTGCCCCTCACTCCCGACCTGCAGCCCCTGCCAGCCCAGCCCTGCCCCCCCAGCTCTGCCGGTGCCCCTCACTCCCGACCCGCAGCCCCTGCCAGCCCAGCCCTGCCCCCCCCAGCTCTGCCAGTGCTCCTCACTCCCGACCCGCAGCCTCTGCCAGCCCAGCCCTGCCCCTCCAGCTCTGTTTTTGTGTGACAAGTCTCCACCCCCCAGCTGCCTCCCCCTCCCTGGCCCTACATGCCTGGAACCATCACATGGTCCCTCCATCCTTCCGTAGCCAGGCAACCATCACCATGAATACATCAAAGCTCCAGGATGCTGGGGATCGGCGGGTGGGGGGGCCTACAGGGACACACAGAAGGGAGCTGAGAGAGGGGGAGAGGGACTCAGGATGGGGGCAGGGATTTGGGGGGCTGCAGGAGGTATCCAGGAACCAGGGAGGGAAAGTTGCAGTGGGGGGAGCTGGGGCAGACGGAGCCGCACAGAGAGGCTGCTCAGGGAGTGGGGGAGCAACTAGGTGGGGCCAGTGGGGCTGGGGGAGGGATATCGGGGCAGAAGGGGGGAGACGGAGTGGGGAACAGGGAGGCAGAACTATGGGCTTCGATATTTCCTTCTGTCGCCTGTGATGGGAGTGTAGCACCCCCCCCTGCTGTCCCCCTCCCTCAGCCAATCCCCACCCTGGGGCCGGATAGGAGTCGGCGCCCCCTAGAGGAGACAGGCCCCTGCCCCAATCCCAGCCCCCCCTCCCCACCCCACCCCACCCCGGTTCCCGTGCAGCCGGCCAGGGCAGGGAGGACTCTGGCATCGTTATCAATAGAGATTTATTAACCCAGGTGACTTGCAAACAGGAACGTCGCCATCTGACAGGGAGAGGAATCGGAGGGCCGGATTGCACAGGGACCAGGGCCATGTCGGGGGGCTATGAGGGACCATACAAGACTGCACCCCCCCAGCTCTGCCGGCGCCCCTCACTCCCAGCCCACAGCCCCCCTGCTAGCCCAGCGCACCTGTCCTGTTCTGGGGTCACTGCAAGGGTTCCCCAGATGTCTAGGCTGTGTGGGGGTAACTTAGGGGAACCCTGATAATGAACAGCGTCTCCCTCACCCCAGTGATTCTGCCCCCAGACTTCAAACACCCTGAACCCCAGAAATGCAGCATTGGACCCTCAAACTTGTCACCTCCCTGGCCCCACCATCCCCCGAACCAGGAACCCCCCATAGGGGGGTGGAGGTAGCATCCCAGAGGGGCAGCATCACTCATTTGCGGGTGTGGGAAAAGAGGGGTCTCATTGCGGGGGGGCTGTGTCACAGATTTGGGGGGGCTCATGCTGGGGGTCACACGTTGGCAAGGGGGTTATTTCATTACTATGTACAGCTGGGGGTTCTGTGATATATTGGGGTTTGCACCCCCCCTCCAATCTGGAGCAAAATGTTTATGGGGGAGGGGCTAAAAGGGGTGGGGCTGTGGGGAAAGGCAAGAGGGAAGAAAGAGGGCGGAGCCTGTTCTGAAGAAGGCGGAGCCAATTGGGGAGAAGCCAACTGGGGGAGCAATCAGGGCATGAAGCTATTGAGGGGATGAGGGGGCGGAGCCTGATGTGGAGGGGCGTGGTCTGATGGGGAAGCTCAGGAATATATTTAGGGCAAGTCAGGGGCATGGCCTGAGCCAATGGGCGTGGCCTAGTGGTGTGGGTGTGGCGTCAGACGCAGGATTGGGGGGATACGGTGCCTGCAAAGCATTATGGGTAGCATTCCATTGGAGCGGGTGAGGCCAGGGGGCGGAGCTTGTTCCTAGGGGCCAGAGCTGGGGTGCTGAGGGAAAATTACCGTTGCAAAGGACTATGGGAATTGTTTGGGGGAGCTGGGGGGGCTGCTGAGGGGGCGGAGCCAATGATGCCAGTGGGGAGGGATGGCGGGCAGTGGTTACAGAGGATCGTGGGAAAGGTTCTGCTGGGCAAGGGGGGGTGTTGTCATGGATACAGGGGAGACCGAGGGGCAGGGCCCGGTTTGGCAGGGGCGGAGCCAGGAGAGGGTGGGGCTGCAGGGGATTGTGGGTGTCGCTGGCCAGAGCAGGGCTTGCAAAGCCTCATGGGTTGCCTGAGGGACTGTGGGTCTGGTGGGCGAGGCCTGCAGGGGATTGTGGGTCATGGCATCTGCAGGGGATTATCAGCCTGGTCGGCAGGTGAGGCTGGCAGTGGGCGGGGCCTGGTTGCTAGGCAGGGCAGGCAGAGGGCGGGGCACAGTTGCTAGGCAGGGCTGGCGGTGGGTGGGGCCCGGTCACTAGGCAGGGCAGGCAGTGGGCGGGGCACGGTTGCTAGGCAAGGCAGCCGGTGGACGGGGCCGGCGGGGCTGGGGGTGGGGTTAGGGGTCCCAGTTGTTGTGGTGCTGGGCGAGCCCGGTTGGCAGGTGGTGGGCGGGGCCTGGTTGCTAGGCAGGGCAGGTGGTGGGCGGGCCGGCGGGGCTGGGGGCGGGGTTAGGGGTCCCAGTCGTTGTCGTGGTGCTGGGCAGGCGGTGCCCGGTTGCTAGGCAGGGCAGGCAGTGGGCGGGGCCCGGTTGCTAGGCAAGGCAGCCGGTGGGTGGGGCTGGCGGGGCTGGGGGCGGGGTTGGGGTCCCAGTTGTCGTGGTGCTGGGCGAGCCCGGTTGGCAGGCGGTGGGCGTGGCCCGGATGCTAGGCAGGGCAGGCGGTGGGCGGGGCCGGGGGCGGGGCTAGGGGTCCCAGTCGTTGTCGTGGTGCTGGGCGGCGATGATGATGACGACGGTGAGGATGGTGCACAGCACCATGGCGGCGATGCCCACGGCCAGGCTGATGAAGGAGAAGTTCCGGGCCTCGCGCGACGCGATCTCAGCCGACACGATGTCCCCCCGCGCCACGGCCGTCCGCACCTGGGGGGACACGGCGTTGGGGGGGACTCGGTGTGCTCCCGGCGCTGCCCCGCTCTCTGGGCGCCCCCTGGCACCCCCACGCCCCATTTCCCCACTCCGCCCGCCTCCCCTGCCCCCCGGCACCCCCACACCCCTATTCCCCTACTCCCCCAATCTCCACTGCCCCGTCACGCCCATGCTCCCCATTCCCCTGTCCTCCCCATCACCTTCTGCCCCATCACTCCCACGCCCCCCATTCTACCGCTCCCTCATCACCCCCTGCCCCCGTCACCCCATCCCCCATTCCCCTGCTCCCCCGTCACCCCATGCCCCCAATTCCTGCCCTCTCCATCGCCCCCTGCCCTGCCATATATCCCAGCTCCCCTCTGCTGCACCCCAAATCAGCCCTCTATCTCCCACTCCCCCCCACATGCCCCCAGCCCCTCACTGTTCCCGCCCCGCCAACCTGCACGGCTTTGATGATGGCGATGATGCCCGTGGGCCAGAAGCAGCAGATGGTGGTGAGCACCGCGATGGGCAGGTAGTCGTGGGGTGGCCGGCGTGGCTCCAGGATGGCGATTCCTGGGGGCATCTGCGGAGGGGAGACCCCTGAGGGAGGGTTGCCGGGGGGGTATGGCTGGGGGCGCATCAAGAGAGAGACAGAGTTAAACAGGAGTCCACAGCCAGGTGGGAAGCCACACCCACTTGAGTGAAGCCCCGCCCCCAACGGCAGGTGAAGCCCCTCTCCGGGGAAGCCCCACCCCCAGCAGCAGGGGGAAGTCCCACTCCAGGGAAGCCCCGCCCCCAGCGGCAGGGGAAGCCCCACTCCAGGGAAGCCCCGCCCCCAGCAGCAGGGGGAAGCCCCACTCCAGGGAAACCCCGCCCCCCACCAGCAGAGGGAAGCCCAACTCCAGGGAAGCCCTGCCCCCAGCCGCAGGGGGAAGTCCCACTCCAGGGAAGCCCCGCCCCCAGCAGCGGGGGGAAGCCCCACTCCAGGGAAGCCCCGCCCTTTCCCGGGACTCCCCACTTACCGTGCCTACGGGGTACACAGGGACGTAGGCAGTGCAGGGCTGCAGCTGCACAGGGTAGCCAGGGTGCATGTACCCCCCGATGGGCAGGGTCCCCATGGGCGGGTGCGTCTGGACCATGTACCCCTGGGGCGGGGCATTGAACTGGGTCTCCTGCATGTAGGGGTCGGGGGGCAGGCGTGGCAGGGTGGCTGAGTGGTGGTGGGGGGGCCGGGGCAGAGTGGCCGAGGTGGGGGGCGGCCGGGGCAGGGTGGCGGCCCCCCCGAGGCGGGGGAGGGTGGCAGTGCCAGAGTGGTGGGGCAAGTGCGGTGGGTCACTGTAGCCGGGGATGAGGGGGGCATTATTGGGGGCGTCGGGTGGGGGAGGGGGTGGCTGCAGTGGGGCATTGTAGGGAGGTGGGGAGGTGTGGGGCCCAGAGTCCGGTAAGCCTGGGAAAGAAAGGGGGTAAGGTTAGAGACCCCCCCTATATACACAGCACCCACATATACGTACACAGACAGTGCCTCCTATATGCACAGCACCCCTATATACACACCCAGAGTGCCCTCTCTATGTCCAGCACCCCCCTATGCCCAGCACCCCTATATGCACACCCAGAGTGCCCCCTCTGTACAGCACCCTCTATGCACAGCACCCCTATATACACACCCAGAGTGCCCCCTCTATGCACAGCACCCCCATGCACAGCACCCCTATATACACACCCAGAGTGCCCTCTCTATGTCCAGCACCCCCTATGCCCAGCACCCCTATATGCACACCCAGAGTGCCCTCTCTATGTCCAGCACCCCCTATGCCCAGCACCCCTATATGCACACCCAGAGTGCCCTCTCTATGCACAGCACCCCCCTATGCCCAGCACCCCTATATGCACACCCAGAGTGCCCCCTCTATGTACAGCACCCCCCCATGCGCAGCACCCCTATATACACACCCAGAGTGCCCCCTCTATCTACAGCACACCCCTATACACAGCACCCCTATATACACACCCAGAGTGCCCCCTCTATGTATAGCACCCCCCATGCGCAGCACCCCTATATACACACCCAGAGTGCCCCCTCTATGTACAGCATCCTCTATGCACAGCACCCCTATATACACACCCAGAGTGCCCCCTCTATGTACAGCACCCCGTCTGCACAGCACCCCTATATACACACCCAGAGTGCCCCCTCTATGCACAGCACCCCCTATGCACAGCACCCCTATATACACACCCAGAGTGCCCCCTTTATGCACAGCACCCCCTATGCACAGCACCCCTATATACACACCCAGAGTGCCCCCTCTATGTACAGCACCCCCCATGTGCAGCACCCCTATATACACACTCAGAGTGCCCCCTCTATGTACAGCACCCCCCATGTGCAACACCCCTATATACACACCCAGAGTGCCCCCTCTATGCACAGCACCCCCCTATGCACAGCACCCCTATATACACACCCAAAGTGCCCCCTCTATGTACAGCACCCCCCTATGCCCAGCACCCCTATATACACACCCAGAGTGCTCCCTCTATGCACACCACCCCCCATGCGCAGCACCCCTATATACACACCCAGAGTGCCCTCTCTATGCACAGCACCCCCCTATGCCCAGCACCCCTATATATACACCCAGAGTGCCCCCTCTATGTACAGCACCCCCCATGCGCAGCACCCCATATACACACCCAGAGTGCCCCCTCTATGTACAGCACCCCTATACACACACACCAAGGGCCCCCTCGTCCTGGGGGGCTCCAGGTGCACCCACCCCAGAATGGGGGGTGCTGGTTCCTGGGGGTTCTTTCGTAAGCACCAATCCGGCGCCGCTCTCATTTTTTAGGTCACCTTCCTCGGTCGCTCGGTCTATTTATAGAGGGAGATGGAGGAGATACAGAGCCGGGGGGGGGCGGGGGGAGCAAACAGCAAGAGATAGAGAGAACCAGGATGTCGGGGGGGGGGGGGGAGATGGACGCATGACACGCCTCCGCACACACACACAAAGCTTTGCTGGTGCCCCTCAATCCCACCCCACAGTCCACTGCTATCCCAGCCCCGGTTAATGGAGCACAGCTCAGGGGTGTCATGGGTTGGGGACGAAATCACTGGGCAGGGCTATGGCGGAAGGCTGGAGTGGGCCGACGAGGAGGTGGGGTGGCGTTAGGGGTTACGGCTAGATGGCAGAAATCAGCGAGGATCAGAGCCCGGGTCTGGTTTGTGCTACAATCCTGCAAACGGCTGTGTAGTGTTTGGGGCTGGGAGACCCCACCCCCTGCCAAGCCCCCAAGGTTTCCAAGCCGAACCCCAATGTCTGCACAGCGCTTTGAGTGGTCATGGGGCAGCATTTCACAACGCTGAAAGCCATGATGAGCCAAAGCAGTGGGCAGGAAGAATTTCATCAGAAAAACGTCAATGTTCATTAGGAATTGTTTGCTAGAGGCCCAAACAGCCACAATTGGGAAAGGAGGCCGAACTGGTTAAAAAAAATAAGCTGGCTTAGAAGGGAAGTGTAGGCAGCTATTTAAAATAAAACGAGAGGAAACCGATAGTAATGAATATGAATCAGAAACTAGGAATTGTAGAAAATTGATAAGGGAAGCAAAAGGACGCAAGATGAAATCTTTGGCTGCAGAGTTAAGGACGATAAGGAGTATTTGAAATATATTAGCATTACAGAGAATCCTGACAATGCTATTTGTCCATTGCTAGATGGAAATGGTAGAATTATTGATAATAGTGCAGATGAGGCAGATGGGTTCAATAAATATTTTTGTTCTCTATTTGACAAAAAACCCAAATGATGTAGTCGTCTCAGATGATCATGGTGAAGAATCACTTTCTATTCCACTAGTGTTCAGGATGATGTTAAACAGCAGCTGCTAAAGTCAGACATTTTTAAATCAGTGGGTCTAGATAACTTTCTTCCAAGAAGTTTAAAGGCGCTGGCTCAGGAGATCGCTGGATCGTTAATGCTGATATCCAACATGTCTTGGACACGCGGGAAGTTCCAGAAGATTCTGAGAATGCTAATGTTGTGCCGATATTTAACAAGGGTCAATGGGATGACCTGAGTAATTATAGACTCAGCACCTGACACTGATCCCAGGCAAGAGAATGAAACGTGGGATATGGGGACTCCATTAATAAAGCACTAAACTAGCGTAATATATTAATGCCACTGCACAGGGGGTTATGGGAAGTAGATCTTCTCAAACTGACTTGATATCTTTTCGTGATGAGGTTATAAATCTAGTTGATAAAAGTGATAGTTCGTCTTGGAAGGATCCTGTTTCTACTGATAAACGGCGATTTCACCACACATACAAACCGATGAACAGATATTTCCACTGATCATAAACACCATGTGCAGGCAGCCAAAGTAAAAAAATGCAGCTTGAGAACTGAATTGAGTTTGCTTTAAGAACATTGACTTTGGATATTCTGGCATGATGTTGGCGATTTCAGTTTTAATGGTTATAAATCATAGAATCAGAGACCTTGTCCCGTCCTCAGAGGTTAAGGAGAACAATTTACCTCCCACCTCCCTGTAACAAAGCTTGAACTTTTTGAATCGTAACCTCTACGCCCATTTCATAATGACTGTCTGACCGCCCTGATCACTACCTGCAGCTGTGAACACTGAAATCGATGAACACTACAAAATGTGTCAAACCCATCATGTTGCACAAATGTGAATATATAATTTGATGGAAATATTTTTAAAATTAAAAACCAGCTGGATATTATCAAAAAGCAAAACTCGCTGTCTGCCCAGCCTCCTCCTAGTGCTGCTGTAAACAAGGAACAGAAGGCCAGTGAATGAGATATTCATCAGTGGCTGGAGAGCCACTCGGCCTTCCGTGAGGCGTCCACCTTGGTCCCGCACGACATTGTGCAGTTCAACCCTGATAACACCGGGGCCAACCATTCTCGGGGCATGAAACAGAAAAGCCCTGACTGAAGTCAGTGAAAACAAGGCACAGCCTGTGGCTTTGAGAAGGTAGCCCCAGAAGTACTACAGAACTGGGAAGACACCAGCCAGCACTGGTTGGCCGTCTTCATGTCACTCGTCGTGCTGATACCCGCGAGGTGGTGGAAAGCCAAGGTGAAGACACAGCCGCCGTCAGCAGCCAGCTCAGCAGGTCACAAACTCTCACAGAGCCTCCCGCCCAGGGCGGAACAGCATCGGCGCGGCGCTCTGGCAGATTTCCGCCCAAAGCGAAGCACCCGCTGACCAGTGCTGGCCCTCACTACGCGCACCGAGAACGGATTTCAGGAGAAGATGAAACCGGGGCTCTCTTGTTGTGAGCTGACAGCAGCCAGTGGCACCAGCCGGCACACCGGTCGGCTGACAAGAGATCACGGGTTCTTCCTCGAAGATGGGTTAACTTTGTGGCAACTGAGCTGATGCTCTGAGGTCGATGTTTCCAGGTGGCTCTGGGCCACCACCAAGCGCCTGGAGATTCCAGCAAACCAGACTCTCCCACGGCTGGCACCACATCCAACGCATCCACCACGGACCTGCCGAACACGTCTCCAGCCGGCTCACGTCCTGACGTCTGCATGGCCTCCAGGGCCGTGACTTGTGAAAGGCTGAGGAGGGCCTGAAGAGTCAGTGGGCTGCCACCCGTGACTGGTGCGAGAAATAGGGCACTGCTCCGGGATAGGAGATGCCCCTGCCCCCGAGTGTAGCAGGACTCCCGCCAGGACGGTGCTGCACACCCCCAGCAGCAACTCTCCAGGGTGGACAGGCTGGGAGGGGCCCCAGCCGCCCCCGGGAGCTCCCACACCAAGGCCCTGGCTTTGGGCTCCCCTGGCGCCAGCGGCCCACAGTCAGGTGGGGCGTGGTTCTCTGGGCCAAGGCTGCCCATGCCTGCGGCATCCAGGACAGCCCCCTGTGCGTCCGGACGACGCGCTTCACGCTGGACACGGCAGACTCGGAGCCCATCGCGGGGCTCAAGACCATTTTGCATTCCCGCCCCCCCATAACTTTGCCTTGCCCAAGCGTCATCGTTAGCTAGCTAGATACCAGCTCAAAATGTCCCCTCAAATGGGGACGCCCCACCCAGCCGGGGGGTGTCCAGCGGGTCCCGCAAGGATCCGTTCTTGGCCCTCCGCTCATTCATATTTTTCTCAACGACGGGAGAAAACACAAAACAGATAAAACGGGCCAACGACACAATCCCGGGATAGCAGAACCAGCGGAGAGGCAGGGCCCGGATCCCGAGGCTCTGGTGGGGCGCAGGGTAACTGTGCTGGAGGCAACAATCTGCGTGTCAATCCGGCGCTGGGTGAACGTCTCCGTGGAGGAGCAGCGCGTGGCGGCCATAGGGCCAGGCTGTGGGCGATGGTGGGGAATCAGCTGGGACGGCGCTGGGGCGAGGGGCGGACGCCATCCTGGGACGCGGCCGGTGGGATCTCGGGTAGAAGCTGGGAGGGGAATTTCCCCCGGCTGGAGCCAGGCTCCCCTTCCAGTGCCTGGAATTTGAGGGGGACGTGGGGCACTCGGGGAGGAGCCCCTGGGACGATGAAAGGGTTAGAAAACCGGCCTCCACGCGAGACCCTCCAGGAGCTCGGTCCATGAGCTGAGCACGGCCAGCGAGGGGGGGACGTGTCCCTGGCTGGAGGCACCGACCAGAGGAACCAAACATGCCCCCGCCCCGGAGTCCTCAGGCCGGCAGGGGATCGAACCCCAGCCTGGCTGGGAGCTGGAGCTGGAGCTGGGCAGAGCCAGCCTGGGAACGAGGTGTCAGCTTGTGGTGGGAGGGGAATGACCCTCCTCACCTGTTCTCCCACCATCCCCTGCTCCGCCTGTCCGCATCACTGCTCCTCCACCTATTCTCCCATCATCCTCTGCTCCGCCTGTCCGCATCACTGCTCCCCCACCTGTTCTCCCATCATCCCCTGCTCCGCCTGTCCGCATCACTGCTCCCCCACCTGTTCTCCCATCATCCCCTGCTCCGCCCGTCCGCATCACTGCTCCTCCACCTGTTCTCCCACCATCCCCTGCTCTGCCTGTCCGCATCACTGCTCCTCCACCTGTTCTCCCATCATCCCCTGCTCTGCCTGTCCGCATCACTGCTCCTCCACCTGTTCTCCCACCATCCCCTGCTCCGCCTGTCCGCATCACTGCTCCTCCACCTATTCTCCCATCATCCTCTGCTCCGCCTGTCCGCATCACTGCTCCCCCACCTGTTCTCCATTCATCCCCTGCTCTGCCCGCCCCATCACTGCTCCCCCACCTGTTCTCCCATCATCCCCTGCTCTACCCGCCCGCATCACTGCTCCCCCTACCTGTTCTGTCATCAACCTCTGCTCTGCCCGCCCCATCACTGCTCCCCCACCTGTTCCCCCATCATCCTCTGCTCTGCTCGCCCCATCACTGCTCCCCCACCTGTTCCCCCATCATCCTCTGCTCTGCCCGCCGCCATCACTGCTCCCCCACCTGTTCTCCATTCATCCCCTGCTCTGCCTGCCCCCATCACTGCTCCCCCACCTGTTCTCCCATCATCCCCTGCTCCGCCTGTCCCCATCACTGCTCCCCCACCTGTTCTCCCATCATCCTCTGCTCTGCCTGCCCCCATCACTGCTCCCCCACCTGTTCTCCCATCATCCTCTGCTCTGCCTGCCCCCATCACTGCTCCCCCACCTGTTCTCCCATCATCCTCTGCTCTGCCTCTCCCCATCACTGCTCCCCCACCTGTTCTCCCATCATCCTCTGCTCTGCCTGTCCCCATCACTGCTCCCCCACCTGTTCTCCCATCATCCTCTGCTCTGCCTGTCCCCATCACTGCTCCCCCACCTGTTCTCCCATCATCCTCTGCTCTGCCTGCCCCATCACTGCTCCCCCACCTGTTCTCCCATCATCCTCTGCTCTGCCTGCCCCATCACTGCTCCCCCACCTGTTCTCCCATCATCCCCTGCTCTGCCTGCCCCATCACTGCTCCCCCACCTGTTCTCCCATCATCCCCTGCTCTGCCCGCCCCATCACTGCTCCCCCACCTGTTCTCCCACCATCCCCTGCTCCGCCTGTCTGCATCACTGCTCCCCCACCTGTTCTCCCATCATCCTCTGCTCCGCCCGCTCCCATCACTGCTCCCCCACCTGTTCTCCCATCATCCCCTGCTCTGCCCACCCCATCACTGCTCTCCCACCTGTTCCCCCATCATCCTCTGCTCTGCCTGCCCCCATGACTGCTCCCCCACCTGTTCTCCATTCATCCCCTGCTCTGCCCGCCCCATCACTGCTCCCCCACCTGTTTTCCCATCATCCCCTGCTCTGCCCGCCCGCATCACTGCTCCCCCTACCTGTTCTGTCATCAACCTCTGCTCTGCCCGCCCCCATCACTGCTCCCCCACCTGTTCCCCCATCATCCTCTGCTCTGCCCGCCCCATCACTGCTCCCCCACCTGTTCCCCCATCATCCTCTGCTCTGCCCACCCCCATCACTGCTCCCCCACCTGTTCTCCATTCATCCTCTGCTCTGCCCGCCCCCATCACTGCTCCCCCACCTGTTCTCCATTCATCCCCTGCTCTGCCCGCCCCATCACTGCTCCCCCACCTGTTCTCCATTCATCCCCTGCTCTGCCTGCCCCCATCACTGCTCCCCCACCTGTTCTCCCATCATCCTCTGCTCTGCCCGCAGCCATCACTGCTCCCCCACCTGTTCTCCCATCATCCTCTGCTCTGCCCGCCCCATCACTGCTCCCCCACCTGTTCTCCCATCATCCTCTGCTCTGCCCGCAGCCATCACTGCTCCCCCACCTGTTCTCCCATCATCCTCTGCTCTGCCCGCCCCATCACTGCTCCCCCACCTGTTCTCCCATCATCCTCTGCTCTGCCCGCCCCCATCACTGCTCCCCCACCTGTTCTCCCATCATCCTCTGCTCTGCCCGCAGCCATCACTGCTCCCCCACCTGTTCTCCCATCATCCTCTGCTCTGCCCGCCCCATCACTGCTCCCCCACCTGTTCTCCCATCATCCCCTGCTCTGCCCACCCGCATAACTGCTCTCCCACCTCTTCTCCATTCATTCCCTACTCTCCCACCCCCATCACCGCTCCTCCACCTGTTCTCCCATCATCCTCTGCTCTGCCTGCCCCATCGCTGCTCCCCCACCTGTTCTCCCATCATCCTCTGCTCCGCCCGCCCCCATCACTGCTCCCCAACCTGTTCTACCATCTTCCCCTGCTCCGCCCGCCCCCATCACTGATCCCCCACCTGTTCCCCCATCATTCTTTGCTCCGCCCACCCCATCACTGCTCCCCCACCTGTTCTCCCATCATCCCCTCCTCTCCCACCCCCATCGCTGCTCCCCCACCTGTTCTCCCATCATCCCCTGCTCTGCCTGCCCCCATCACTGCTCCCCCACCTGTTCCCCCATCATCCCCTGCTCTGCCTGCCCGCATCACTGCTACCCCACCTGTTCTCCCATCATCCACTGCTCTGCCCACCCGCATCACTGCTCCCCCACCTCTTCTCCATTCATTCCCTGCTCTCCCACCCCCATCACCGCTGCTCCACCTGTTCCCTCATCATCCTCTGCTCTGCCCGCCCCCATCACTGCTCCCTCACCTGTTCTCCCATCATCCCCTGGTCTACCTGCCCCATCACTGCTCCCCCACCTGTTCTCCATTCATCCCCTGCTCTGCCTGCCCCCATCACTGCTCCCCCACCTGTTCTCCCATCATCCTCTGCTCTGCCCGCCCCATCACTGCTCCCCCACCTGTTCTCCCATCATCCCCTGCTCTGCCCCCCATCACTGCTCCCCCACCTGTTCTCCCATCATTCCCTGCTCTGCCTGCCCCCATCACTGCTCCCCCACCTGTTCTCCCATCATCCTCTGCTCTGCCTGCCCCATCACTGCTCCCCCACCTGTTCTCCCATCATCCCCTGCTCTGCCCGCCCCCATCACTGCTCCCCCACCTGTTCTCCCATCATCCTCTGCTCCGCCCGCCCCATCACTGCTCCCCCACCTGTTCTCCCATCTTCCCCTGCTCCGCCCACCCCCATCACTGCTCCCCCACCTGTTCTTCCATCATCCTGTGCTCTGCCCGCCCCATCCCTGCTCCCCCCACCTGTTCTCCCATCATCCTCTGCTCTCCCCGCCCCCATCACTGCTCCCCCACCTGTTCTCCCATCATCCTCTGCTCTGCCAACCCCGATCACTGCTCCCCCACCTGTTCCCCCATCATCCTCTGCTCTGCCCGCCCCCATCACTGCTCCCCCACTTCTTCTCCATTCATCCCCTGCTCTGCCCGCCCCCATCACTGCTCCCCCAGCTGTTCTCCATTCATCCCCTGCTCTGCCTGCCCCCATCACTGCTCCCCCACCTGTTCCCCCATCATCCCCTGCTCTGCCTGCCCCATCACTGCTCCCCCACCTGTTCTCCATTCATCCCCTGCGCTGCCTGCCCCCATCACTGCTCCCCCACCTGTTCTCCGTTCATCCCCTGCTCTGCCTGCCCCCATCACTGCTCCCCCACCTGTTCTCCCATCATCCTCTGCTCTGCCCGCCCCATCACTGCTCCCCCACCTGTTCTCCCATCATCCCCTGCTCTGCCCCCCCATCACTGCTCCCCCACCTGTTCTCCATTCATCCCCTGCTCTGCCCGCCCCCATCGCTGCTCCCCCACCTGTTCTCCCATCATCCTGTGCTCTGCCCGCCCCCATCACTGCTCCCGAACCTGTTTTCCCATCATCCTCTACTCTGCTTGCCCCATCACTGCTCCCCCACCTGTTCTCCCATCATTCCCTGCTCTGCCTGCCCCCATCACTGCTCCCCCACCTGTTCTCCCATCATCCTCTGCTCTGCCTCTCCCCATCACTGCTCCCCCACCTGTTCTCCCATCATCCTCTGCTCCGCCTGCCCCATCACTGCTCCCCCACCTGTTCTCCCATCATCCTCTGCTCCGCCCGCCCCATCACTGCTCCCCCACCTGTTCTCCCATCTTCCCCTGCTCCGCCCACCCCATCACTGCTCCCCCACCTGTTCTTCCATCATCCTGTGCTCTGCCCGCCCCATCCCTGCTCCCCCCACCTGTTCTCCCATCATCCTCTGCTCTGCCCGCCCCCATCACTGCTCCCCCACCTGTTCTCCCATCATCCTCTGCTCTGCCCACCCCGATCACTGCTCCCCCACCTGTTCCCCCATCATCCTCTGCTCTGCCCGCCCCCATCACTGCTCCCCCACTTCTTCTCCATTCATCCCCTGCTCTTCCCGCCCCCATCACTGCTCCCCCAGCTGTTCTCCATTCATCCCCTGCTCTGCCTGCCCCCATCACTGCTCCCCCACCTGTTCTCCCATCATCCCCTGCTCTGCCTGTCCCCATCACTGCTCCTCCACCTGTTCTCCCATCATCCTCTGCTCTGTCTGCCCCCATCACTGCTCCCCCACCTGTTCTCCGTTCATCCCCTGCTCTGCCTGCCCCCATCACTGCTCCTCCACCTGTTCTCCCATCATCCTCTGCTCTGCCCGCCCCATCACTGCTCCCCCACCTGTTCTCCCATCATCCTCTGCTCTGCCCGCCCCATCACTGCTCCCCCACCTGTTCTCCCATCATCCCCTGCTCTGCCCCCCATCACTGCTCCCCCACCTGTTCTCCCATCATCCCGTGCTCTGCCCGCCCCCATCACTGCTCCCCCACCTGTTTTCCATTCATCCTCTGCTCTCCCACCCCATCGCTGCTCCCCCACCTCTTCTCCCATCATCCTCTGCTCTGCCCACCCCCATCACTGCTCCCCAACCTGTTCTCTATTCATCCTCCGCTCTGCCCGCCCCCATCCCTGCTCCCCCACCTGTTCCCCCATCAACCTCTGCTCCGCCCACCCCATCCCTGCTCCCCCCACCTGTTCTCCATTCATCCCCTGCTCTGCCCACCCACATCACTGCTCCCCCATCTGTTCTCCATTCATCCTCTGCTCTCCCGCCCCATCGCTGCTCCCCCACCTGTTCCCCATCATCCCCTTCTGCCCCACCCCATTCCTGCTCCTCTCAAACCTGCCCCCTCCCCTCCCTCCACATCCCATTCCTACTCCGCACACACCGCTGCCTCCACCTCACTCCCCCACACCCCATTCCTGCTGCACTCTCACCTGCCCCCATGACCTCATCCCTACTCTCCCAAATCCATTCCTGCCCCCTTCCCTCTGCCCCCACACCCCATTCCTGCTGCACCCTCACCCGCCCCCATGACCTCATCCCTACTGCCCCAAATCCATTCCTGCCCCCTTCCCTCTGCCCCCACACTCCATTCCTGCTGCACCCTCACCCGCCCCCCATGACCCCATCCCTACTGCCCCAAATCCATTCCTGCCCCCTTCCCTCTGCCCCCACACCCCTTTCCTGCTGCCCTCCCACCTGCCCCCTCCCCGCTCCCCCACACCATTCCTGCTCCTCCCAAACCTCCCCCTCTCCTCTCCCCCCATAACCCATTCCTGCTCCCAACATCCCCCATGACCCACCCCCACTGCCCCCAAATCCATCCCCGCCCCCAGCCCCTCACCTGTTTTCTCGGAGCTCATCTTGCGGAGGTTGGCTCCGCTCGTCTCTTCTGCGAAGCAGCCGGGCTGGGGGGGCGGGGGGAACTAGCAGCAGCGGCTACAGCGTCACCGCTCCCACCCCCCCGAACCGAGCTGGTACCCGGATCCCCCCGCCCCTGCGCCTGAGCTGCCGAGACAGGGACCCGCCAGCCAGAGAGATAGAGCATGAACAATCGCCCCACAGCCCCTGCCCCCCAGGTGCCCCTCATTCCTGACCCCCGGCCCCCACCCCCACGGTGCCCCTCACTGCCGAACCGCAGCCCCAGCCCGTCCGGTGCCCCTCACTCCCGACCCACAGCCCCCAGCTCCGCCGGTGCCCCTCACTCCCGACCCGCAGCCCCAGCCCGTCCGGTGCCCCTCGCTTCCGACCCGCAGCCCCAGCCCATCAGGTGCCCCTCACTCCCGACCCGCAGCCCCCAGCTCCGCCGGTGCCCCTCACTCCCGACCCGCAGCCCCCAGCTCCGCCGGTGCCCCTCACTCCCGACCCACAGCCCCAGCCCGTCCAGTGCCCCTCACTGCCGAACCGCAGCCCCAGCCCGTCCGGTGCCCCTCACTCCCGACCCGCAGCCCCAGCCCGTCCGGTGCCCCTCACTCCCGACCCACAGCCCCAGCCCGTCCGGTGCCCCTCACTGCCGAACCGCAGCCCCAGCCCGTCCGGTGCCCCTCACTCCCGACCCACAGCCCCCAGCTCCGCCGGTGCCCCTCACTCCCGACCCGCAGCCCCAGCCCGTCCGGTGCCCCTCACTCCCGACCCGCAGCCTCCAGCTCCGCCAGTGCCCCTCACTGCCGAACCGCAGCCCCAGCCCGTCCGGTGCCCCTCACTCCCGACCCACAGCCCCCAGCACCGCCGGTGCCCCTCACTCCCGACCCACAGCCCCAGCCCGTCCAGTGCCCCTCACCGCCGAACCGCAGCCCCAGCCCGTCCGGTGCCCCTCACTCCCGACCCACAGCCCCCAGCTCCGCCGGTGCCCCTCACTCCCGACCCGCAGCCCCAGCCCGTCCGGTGCCCCTCACTCCCGACCCGCAGCCTCCAGCTCCGCCAGTGCCCCTCACTGCCGAACCGCAGCCCCAGCCCGTCCGGTGCCCCTCACTCCCGACCCACAGCCCCCAGCACCGCCGGTGCCCCTCACTCCCGACCCGCAGCCCCAGCCCGTCCGGTGCCCCTCACTGCCGACCCACAGCCCCCAGCTCCGCCGGTGCCCCTCACTGCCGAACCGCAGCCCCCAGCTCCGCCGGTGCCCCTCACTGCCGACCTGCAGCCCCAACCCCCCCAGTGCCCCTCACTCCCGACCCGCGGCCCCAGCCCGTCCGGTGCCCCTCACTCCCGACCCGCGGCCCCGTGCCAGCCCAGTCCTGGCCTCTCCGCAGCATGTGACAGTTTGTGTCTCGTTTCACACCTGCAGGTGATGAGCTGAGACCCACACAGCTCAGGACAGTGGTGGTTTGTGTTCCCATGTAGGGGATCTCCAGGCAGTCAGGGCTCCCCATGGCCCCAGGGCGGCACTAGGGGCTGGGCTGCAGGGGGTGGGGGGCAGCGGGGGGCTCTGCCGGGGCAATCAGGGCTCCCCATGGCCCAGGGCGGTGCTAGGGGCTGGGCTGCAGGAAGTGGGGGGGGGCAGCAGGGGGCTCTGCCCGGGCAGTCAGGGCTCCCCATGGCCCCAGGGCGGGGCTAGGGGCTGGGCTGCAGAGGGCGGGGTGGGGGGCAGCAGGGGGCTCTGCCCAGGCAGTCAGGGCTCCCCATGGCCCAGGGCGGCGCTAGGGGCTGGGCTGCAGGGGGTGGGGGCAGCAGGGGGCTCTGCCCGGGCAGTCAGGGCTCCCCATTGCCCCAGGGTGGCACTAGGGGCTGGGCTTCAGGGGGTGGGAGGGGCAGCAGGGGGCTCTCCACAGGCAGGGTGGGGCTGAGGGTGCTGCCCCCCAAAATTCCCTGTGGGCCTGGCTGTCCTGGGAAGAGGGGGTGCAGGGGGTACTGGTAGGCACTGTGCCCCCAGGAACAGTGGGTCACTAGGAGGCACCACACCCCCAGGAAAAGGACAATTGAGGGGTCACTGCTAGACACCATGCAGACAGGAAGGAGGGGTACTGCGGGGGGTCAGTGGTAGGCACCGTGCCCCTGGAAACAGCAGGTCACTAGGAGGTGCCACACCCCCAGGAAGGGGGGAGATCAGGGGGTTACTGGGAGCACCACACCCCCAGGAAGGGGGTTGGTTGGGGGTCACTGGGAGCACTGCACCCCGGGGAACAGGGTATTCGGGGGGGGGGTCCCCATGCTCAGAGCCGACACCATATGGCTACAAATCGCCCCATGATTTTTATTCATTTTCCATCCGTCAGAAAATAAGTTAGATTTGTCTCCCAATTACCTGTGTGAATGGGGGGGCTGCCCCCTGCACAGAGGGGATTGTGGGTAAGGGGACGAGAGGCACAGAAGGGGATGCTGGGTTGGATGGTAGGGGACACAGAGGATTCTGGGTAGGGAGTGAGGGGGCACAGAAAGGGATGCTGGGTAGGATGGTAGGGGACACAGAGGATTCTGGATAGGGAGTGAGGGGGCACAGAAGGGGATGCTGGGTGGGGGGGGTCAGAGGGGTTCTGGGCAGGAGGATTGTGGGTAAAAGGACATGAGGTGCTGCAGAGGGGCATTGTGGGTACATGAAGTGTGTGGTGAGAGGCGGGGGGCCGTCAGGGCTGCCCCTCCACGTCCCCGCCCCCCTCCCCGCCGGCAGCCCCCGGGCTCTCCCCAAGCAGGCGGGCGAGCTGGTCCAGGACCCGCTGCAGGGTGTGGGCCAGGCGCTGGGCGTGGGTCTCGTGGCAGCAGTTGAAGGCCATGATGGCGAAGTTGACGTGGGCGTCCAGTGGGTTGTAGCAGACCCCGTAGCCATCCGGCACCTGCGGCCCGTAGACCATCAGGCAGTCAGAGCGTGAAGCCACCTGGGGGGTGGGGAGAGCAGGGTGAGGGGGCGGCCACCCCCAAGTCCCCTCCCCCTGCCTGCACCCCAACCTCCACCCAACCTGAACCCCCCACCGCTGATGACCTCCAATGAGGAGGCAGGATAAAAGCCCACTACTGCCACCTTTGAAGGGATCTCCCCCCAACATCCCTGGGCAGGGAGAGGGGAGGGAGCAGGAATGGGTGTTAGTTAGGGGGCAGGGCCCCATATCTGCTTGGTGAGCAGCCATCAGTGGATGGCAACAGTATAGGGGGTAGCTGGGGGGTCCATACCTGTCTGGTAAGCAGCAGGCGGCATGTGGTGATGGCGTAGGAGTGCCATGAAGCGGGTGAGAGTGAGTTGGGGGGCACCATGGGTGCCATGGGGCAGTACCTGGCCGGTGAATAGCCGACAGTGCATGGCGATGGCGTAGGGGTGCCGTGGGGTGGGTGAGGTGGGGGGCGCCGTGGGGCAGTACCTGACGGTGAGCAGCCAACAGTGCGTGGTGATGGCGTGGGGCGCTGTGGGGCGGGTGAAGGTGAGTTGGGGGGCGCTGTGGGGCAGTACCTGGCCGGTGAGCAGCCGGCAGTGTGTGGTGATGGCATGGGGTGCCGTGGGGTGGGTGAGGGTGAGTTGGGGGGCGCCATGGGGCAGTACCTGCCCAGTCAGCAGCCGACAATGCGTGGCGATGGTGTAAGGGCGCTGTGGGGCGGGTGAGGTGGGGGGGCGCTGTGGGGCGCCGTGGGGCAGTACCTGGCCGGTGAGCAGCCGGCAGTGCATGGCGATGGCGTAGGGGCGCCGTGGGGCGGGTGAGGGTGAGGTGGGGGGCGCCGTGGGGCGCCGTGGGGCAGTACCTGCCCAGTGAGCAGCCGACAGTGTGTGGCGATGGTGTAGGGGCGCTGTGGGGCAGTCCCTGGCCGGTGAGCAGCCGGCAGTGCGTGGCGATGGCGTAGGGGCGCCGTGGGGCAGGTGAGGGTGAGGTGGGGGCGCCGTGGGGCAGTACCTGGCTGGTGAGCAGCCGGCAGTGCGTGGCGATGGTGTACGGGCACCATGGGGCAGGTGAGGGTGAGGTGGGGGGGCACTGTGGGGTGCCGTGGGGCAGTACCTGGCCGGTGAGCAGCCGGCAGTGCGTGGCGATGGCATAGGGACGCTGTGGGGCGGGTGAGGGTGAGGTGGGGGGGCGCCGTGGGGCGCCGTGGGGGAGTACCTGGCTGGTGAGCAGCCGGCAGTGCATGGCGATGGCGTAGGGGCGCCGTGGGGCGGGTGAGGTGGGGGGCGCCGTGGGGCACCATGGGGCAGTACCTGGCCGGTGAGCAGCCGGCAGTGCGTGGCGATGGCGTAGGGGTGCCGTGGGGCGGGTGAGGGTGACGTGGGGGGCGCTGTGAGGCGCCGTGGGGCAGTACCTGGCTGGTGAGCAGCCAGCAGTGCGTGGCGATGGCGTAGGGGCGCCGTGGGGCGGGTGAGGGTGAGGTGGGGGGCACCGTGGGGCAGTACCTGGCCGGTGAGCAGCCGGCAGTGCATGGCGATGGCGTGGGGGCGCCGTGGGGCAGTACCTGGCCGGTGAGCAGCCGGCAGTGCGTGGCGATGGCGTAGGGGCGCCGTGGGGCAGTACCTGGCCGGTGAGCAGCCGACCGTGTGTGGTGATGGCGTAGGGGCGCCGTGGGGCAGGTGAGGGTGAGGTGGGGGGCGCCGTGAGGCGCCGTGGGGCAGTACCTGGCCGGTGAGCAGCCAGCAGTGCATGATGATGGCGTAGGGGCGCCGTGGGGCAGGTGAGGGTGAGGTGGGGGGCGCCGTGGGGCAGTACCTGGCCAGTGAGCAGCCGGCAGTGCGTGGCGATGGCGTAGGCCGTGTCCATGAAGATCCCTGGCAGTCGCTGCCCGTCCCCGATGGCCGCCAGCTTCAGCCCCAGCAGGTGCCGGTCGATGCCCTGCCCAGCCAGCACCTGCGGGGAGAGGGTCACTGCCCGGACGCCTGGGTCCCCTCCCTCCAAGTGGGGAGAGGGTCACCGCCCGGACGCCTGCGTCCCCTCCCTCCACATGGGGAAGAGGGTCCCAGCCCGGATGCCTGGGTCCTGGCCCTGCGCCGCCACCCCCATCCTCCCGCTCATGTGGGGAAAAGATCCCAGCCCGGACGCCTGGGTCCCCTCCCTCCATGTGGGGAGAGGGTCACCGCCCAGACGCCTGGGTCCCCTCCCTCCACATGGGGAAGAGGGTCCCAGCCCGGACGCCTGGGTCCTGGCCCTGCGCCCCCACCCCCATCCTCCCGCTCATGTGGGGAAAAGATCCCAGCCCAGACGCCTGGGTCCCCTCCCTCCGCGTGGGGAGAGGGTCCCAGCCCGGACGCCTGGGTCCCAGGCCCGCCCCACCCCTGCCCATGTGGGGAGAAGGTCCCAGCCCGGACGCCTGGGTCCCAGCCCTGCGGGGGATGGGGGTTGTCGCACCTGTTCGGTCCTGGCGCTCTGAGATTCCACAGCTGCCTGCAGCAGGGCCAGCGTCTCCTCGTCCTGGGGGGCGGGGGGACCCGGGTCAGCACGGGGGGGACTGGGGGGCAGGGTGTGTGGGGACCCGCTGGGCGGGGGGACTCATGCATGGTGTGAGCCAGGCGCAGAACGAGGGGACCGTGGGCCGGGGGGGGACAGTTACCTGGCTGTGGGGGAACAGGATACCTGGCTGTGGGACAGCCGTGGGGTGCAGTGCAGGGCAGTGGGGGGATTGTGGGGGGCCAGTTACCTGGCTATAGGATGCGGGGGAGGGACCATGGGGGGTCGGTTACCTGGGTGTGGGGTGCGTCCATGGCCGCGCCAGGCGCTGCACAATGAGGCTGGGGGGGGGGCCATGATGTGCAGTGGAGTCCTGGTTACCTGGCAGTGGGGCGCAGGGGCAGCCCATGGGGTGCAGTGGGGGGCACAGGGGATGATTACCTGGCTGTGGGGTGCAGTGTGGGGGCCGTGGGAGGGTTATCTGGCTGTGGGGCGTGGGGGGGGGCTGTGGGATGCAGGGGGGCTGTGGGGCGCGTCCATTGCCCGGGCCAGGCACAGCATCGGGGGGGTTGGGGGGGGTTACCTGGCTGTGGGGCGTGTCCATGGCCCGGGCCAGGCGCAGCACCGGGGGGGCCGCGGGGCGCAGTGGGGGTGGCTGTGGGGGGGGTTACCTGGCTGGGGGGCGCGTCCATGGCTCGGGCCAGGTGCAGCACCAGGGGGGCCGCGGGGCGCGGGGGGGGGCTGTGGGGCGCAGGGGGGTGCAGGGGGGTTACCTGGCTGTGGGGCGCGGGGAGGGGTGTGGGGTGCAATGGGGGGGCTACCTGGCTGTGGGGCGCGTCCATGGCCCGGGCGAGGCGCAGCACCGGGGGGGCCGCGGGGCGCACGGCGTCCGTCCGGCCCAGGTGGAAGCGGCGCAGGGACACCACCTCGCTGGTGGCGCAGAGCGAGCCGTGGGTCCTGGGGGGAGACCGGGGTCAGTCAGCCCCACATTGCCCCCCCCACTGCCCCCCCCCCCCGGCCTGGGCCCCCAGGGTCCCCACCTGTAGTAGGCCAGCTGCAGCGCCACTTGGAAGAGGGAGTCGGGGCGCAGCCCCCAGCGCTTGGGGAGCCCCTGCCCGAACCCCCGGTAGGTGAAACAGCTGATGTCCAGGTCCGTGATCAGGCTGGGGGGAGAAAGAGATTAGCTGGGGGGCTGGACCCTCCGCCCCCCAATAGCCCCCCTCCCCTCCCCTCTGCCCCCCCAATAGCCCCCCTCCCCTCCCCTCTGCACCATCCCAACCCCCTTCTCCCCAAAAGCCCCCCACCCCCCCAACTTTTCCTTCCCCCTTCAACTCCCCCCACCCTGCACTGGATTACGTCCCCTGCCCCCCGCTGCCCCCCCGGCTCTCACATGTCCAGGTTCTGCTTGGCTCGCTCGATGTCCCACTTGATCTCGGGGGTGATGTAGAAGTACAGCTTGGGGGGCAGGGGCAGGGGCGTCATGGGGGCGCGTGCCGTGTCAGGGTCCTTGCTGCCAGAGACCCCGGGTCAGATGGGAGGATCCCCCCAAAATCACCGTGCTGGGGGCACGTCACTGCACCCCAAAAACAGCCTCCCCCAGTAGCACTTTCTGCCCTCTCCCCCCACACACCTCCCTCCCCTTCCCAAGACAGGAAATCCCACCCCTTTCCCATTCCCAAAACAGGAAGTTCTGCCCCCTCACCCACCAGCCTGCTCCAGCCCCACAGAGATGGTACAGGGATCCCTCACCCCAATCCCCCCCCATGCTTCCCATTCTGGGGTTCCTCCACTACAGGACAAAAATGGGGGATCTGGGGCTGCTGTCCCCTAAGAATGGACCTCCAATTACACCCCCACCTGTTCAGGGGCTCCCCAACAAGTGTAATTTGGGGTTCAGGGAATGCCATCCCATAGGGAAGGGCAAATCCTGCACCCCATCTTGGGGAGCCCCACCTTTGGCACAGTTGCACTCTGCTTGTGGGGAGATGAAACCCCTAAATCTCCCCTTTGCTCCATTACAAGGGGATCCCTAATTCAAGAGAATATTGGGGGGCTGCCTTATAGGGAGATGTGACCCTCAAATCCTGTTTCCATTGGGTGCCCCCAGGCTGGCCCTATGGGATTGATCAGGGGGTCAAAGGTCTGGGGGCACCCCGAATGTCCTAGTTTAGGAGTTACCAGTAATCGAGGACATGGTCGATGATGGTGGCTATGGGGGCCCCGTCGACCAAGGCCTGTTCATACAGCACCCCACAAACGCCGTCCTCCCCCACGATGAACTGGGGGCAGGGAACGAGAGAGAGTGTGTGACAAAACAGGAAATCCCGCCTCTTCCCTTCCACCCTAATCCCAAAACAGGAAGTACCCGCCCCTTTTCTTCCCACAAAACAGGAAGTCCTGCCTCCCTACACACAGTCCCACCCCTGCAGTCCAAACTAGAAAATCCCGCCTCCCTCTCTACATTTTCTTCACCTCCCACAAATTAGGAATTCCTGCCCCCACCCAATTCTCCAAGATAGGAAGTCCCGCCCCCTTCCCCCAAAGTAGGTAGTCCCGCCTGCACCTCACCTGCAGGGTCTTGTCAAACCACCGGTTGCCGCTGTTGGAGTAGCTGCCGCCCCCCGTGCAGCATCTGGGCGGCGACGCGGCTGGGGTAGCGCTCGTCCGACACCTTCAGCACTGGGGCGTCGAGGCAGACGGTGAAGAGGCTGCGCTGGATGCACCGGGCCGACTCCCGGTTCAGCCGGTCTGGGGGCGGGGTCACCAGACGGGTCAGCCCCACCCCCTCGCACCAAGCGGGATTTGAACCCAGAACCTGCCTGCTTTGGGGTCCCACCCTTGTTACACCCCATTCACTGCTGTCCCCCAGGCGTCGGGGTCCCCCTTTAACTCCTTCCAAAGCAGGAAGTCCCGCCTCCTTTCCCCCTCCCCCGTTACATCTTGAGATATACATGGACCCCCAGGCCAGGGCCCCCTCCCGTACTTCTCATGAGGGTGCTGCAGGCCTGGCCCAGCTTTTGGGGTCCCCAGCCCCCCGTACCTCTCATGAGGGTGCTGTAGGCCTGGCCCCAGGTGTGCCGGTGATCCCCCGTCAGCACCCCCAGTGGCTCCTTGTCCGTCTTCCACGACAGCCCCCGGATGCGCTGCAGCTGCAGGTGCAGCTGGTCCACGGTGAGGGGGGTCCCGTCGCTGTTGTACACCTCCAGCTGGAAAAACTGGGGAGGGGGTCGAGGTCAGCCCCTGCAGGGCCCCCCGGAATCCCCTCAGCGAACCCCCGCCCCGACACAGACACCCCCCAAATGCCCCATTTCCCCCACATACAGCCCAGCCCCACTCCCTACACTGACACCCCCCACCCTGAGAATCCCAGACACGGGGCTGTTCTGGGGGGGTCAGAGGGGGAGATGTGGGGGGGCCATACCTGGGGATGACCTGGACAAAGGGGGGCTTGGGGGGTGTCACATGAGGGAGTTCTGGGGGGCACGTTTCCCACAGGGTCCTGGTGCACGGCCAGGTCTGGGGTGTCACTTGAGGGGGTTCTGGAGACCCCGGGGCAGGGCCAACTCAGGGGGCTGGGGGGGGTCCCAGGGGTACCTGGAAGTTGCGGACGACGGTGATGAAGGTGGGGGCCCGGCGCCCCCGGGGGGGGCAGCAGGAGCCCGTCGTGCTTGGGGCCGGGCAGGCGGCAGGAGGCGAAGAGGCGGCTGTACTGGGCCATGCACTGGGGGTGCCCCCCCTGGTACTCCACCAGCAGCGCCTGCCTGGGGGGGGACGTGAGAGACATGGGGCAGAGTGACCCCTCAAGTCCTGCCCCACCCCCACCCCCAGGGTCCCCCCAGTCCTGCCCCCATCACCCCCTCCCCTACCCAAAGTCCTGCCCCTCCCCCACCCCCAGGCCCCCCCAGTCCTGCCCCCCATCACCCCCCTCCCCTATCCAAAGTCCTGCCCCTCCCCCACCGCAGACCCCCCGTCCTGCTCCCCATCACCCCCTCCCCTACCCAAAGTTGTGCCCCTCCCCCACCCCCAGGCCCCCCTAGTCCTACTCCCCAAAGTCCTGCCCCTCCCCCACCCCCAGGCCCCCCAGTCCTGCTCCCCATCACCCCCTCTCCTACCCCTCTGGGTCTTGTATAGCCCCCTGGCCCCTTCCCCCAATGCCCGATATCTAGTCCCCCCAATATAACCCCCCTTCTCCCAACCGTCCCCCTATGCTGGGGGGGGTCAGGCACTTACTGATCAATCTTAGCCTTGAAATCCAGCACCCCCCGCGATGAGCTTCGCCGCAAACCTGGGGGGGGGGGGGGGGGAATGTCACACCAGTGCCCCTCACTCCCGACCCGCAGCCCCTGCCAGCCCAGCCCTGCCGGTGCCCCTCACTCCCGACCCGCAGCCCCTGCCAGCCCAGCCCTGCCGGTGCCCCTCACTCCCGACCCGCAGCCCCTGCCAGCCCAGCACTGCACCCCCCAAGCTCTGCCGGTGCCCCTCACTCCCGACCCGCAGCCCCCGCTCGCCCAGCCCTAGGCTCCCCCCAGCCCTGCCGGTGCCCCTCACTCCCGACCCGCAGCCCCTGCCAGCCCAGCCCTGCCGGTGCCCCCTCACTCCCGACCCGCAGCCCCTGCCAGCCCAGCCCTGCCCCCTCCCCAGCTCTGCCGGTGCCCCTCACTCCCGACCCGCAGCCCCTGCCAGCCCAGCCCTGCCGGTGCCCCTCACTCCCGACCCGCAGCCCTGCCAGCCTGGCCTTGCCCACCCCCCAGCTCTGCCGGTGCCCCTCACTGCCGACCCGCAGCCCCTGCCAGCCCAGCCCTGCCGGTGCCCCTCACTCCCGACCCGCAGCCCCTGCCAGCCCAGCCCTGCACCCCGCAAGCTCTGCCGGTGCCCCTCACTCCCGACCCGCAGCCCCTGCCAGCCCAGCCCTGCCGGTGCCCCTCACTCCCGACCCGCAGCCCCTGCTAGCCCAGCCCTGCCGGTGCCCCTCACTCCCGACCCGCAGCCCCTGCCAGCCCAGCCCTGCCGGTGCCCCTCACTCCCGACCCGCAGCCCCTGCCAGCCCAGCCCTGCCCCCTCCCCAGCTCTGCCGGTGCCCCTCACTCCCGACCCGCAGCCCCTGCCAGCCCAGCCCTGCCGGTGCCCCTCACTCCCGACCCGCAGCCCTGCCAGCCTGGCCTTGCCCACCCCCCAGCTCTGCCGGTGCCCCTCACTCCCGACCCGCAGCCCCTGCCAGCCCAGCCCTGCCGGTGCCCCTCACTCCCGACCCGCAGCCCCTGCCAGCCCAGCCCTGCACCCCCCAAGCTCTGCCGGTGCCCCTCACTCCCAACCCGCAGCCCCTGCCAGCCCAGCCCTGGGCTCCCCCCAGCTCTGCTGGTGCCCCTCACTCCCGACCCGCAGCCCCTGCCAGCCCAGCTCTGCCGGTGCCCCTCACTCCCGACCCGCAGCCCCTGCCAGCCCAGCCCTGCCGGTGCCCCTCACTCCCGATCCGCAGCCCCTGCCAGCCCAGCCCTGCCCCCCCAAGCTCTGCCGGTGCCCCTCACTCCCGACCCGCAGCCCCCGCTAGCCCAGCCCTGCCGGTGCTCCTCACTCCCGACCCGCAGCCCTGCCAGCCTGGCCTTGCCCACCCCCCAGCTCTGCCGGTGCCCCTCACTCCCGACCCGCAGCCCCTGCCAGCCCAGCCCTGCCCCCCCCAAGCTCTGCCGGTGCCCCTCACTCCCAACCCACAGCCACTCCTATCCTGGCCTTGCCCACCCCCCAGCTCTGCCAGTGCCCCTCACTCCCGACCCACAGGCCTGCCAGCCCAGCCCTGCACCCCCCAAGCTCTGCCGGTGCCCCTCACTCCCCACCCGCAGCCCCTGCCAGCCCAGCCCTGCCCCCCCAGCTCTGCCAGTGCCCCTCACTCCCGACCCGCAGCCTCTGCCAGCCTGGCCTTGCCCACCCCCCAACTCTGCCGGTGCCCCTCACTCCCGACCCACAGCCCCTGCCAGCCCAGCCCTGGGCTCCCCCAGCTCTGCCGGTGCCCCTCACTCCCGACCCGCAGCCCCTGCTAGTCCTGCCCGCCCCCCCCCAGCTCTACTGGTGCCCCTCACTCCCAACCCACAGCCCCCCAATACCCACCGGAGCTGCCCCCTCCAGTCGCTATAGTCCTGCTTGGGGAGCACCACAGCTGGGCTGGAGTGGACGGTGAGGGGCAGGCGGCTCTCCAGATACGCGCTCTGCACCCACCAATCCGAGAGCTGGGGGGGGGACAAAGCAGGGTTACAATCGGGGGCGGGGGGGGGATGTTATGGAGCCTTTGACCCGAGCTCCCCCCTCCCCCGGTGGAGACCTGACACACCCTCATTGCACTGATGTGCCTGAGCAGAGTCACCAGCAGGGGATGCTGTCCCGGGGCAGCCGCCCCACTCCCATCTCCCGCCCTGGATGCCGGGGTCCCCCCTAAACAGCTCCAGGGACCTTCACAGGATTCCTGGGTCCCCCACCTTTCACCCCTCCCCCCAAACTCCTGGGTTCTGCCTGCTCCCAGCCCTGCCCAGGACACCTGGGTTCCCCTCCTCCTCCCCAGGGCTCCTTACCCACCCCGTTCCCTAACCCCCAGACTCCTGGGTCCCCCCCGGCTCTACCCAGTTCTCCATGCGGGCGGCTCTGCGCTCCAGCTGGGCCTGCAGCCGCTCCCCCTCCCCACCGGGTGCCCCGAACTCCTGCACCAGCTGCCGGGTTTCCTCCAGCTCCTCGGGCGTGACCAGCACCTCCAGCGAGCGCAGGTACCGCTCCAGCGTCTGCGCCAGGGGGGGCACGGGCTGCCGGGGCAGCGGGAAGGACGAAGCCAGGCACCGCAACGGGGGCCGCTGCAGGGATGGGAACGGCTCGAATGCACCAATGGACCCACTTGCCGCCCTGGGCACGTGCAGCTGTCCCCAAGGCTGAACCTGCAACAGGAAAGTCACCAATGCGTCACCCGGACCCGGGCATCACGCAGCCTCCGGTGCCGGCCCACACAATGCAGCCGGCATTGAAATGCTCCAACAGCAGCCGTGGTTCGAGGCTTCCAGAGCTGGAAATGCAACTGCCTACTTGCACCGTGGCACCCGCAGACCCAGCCGCCTGCTCGCACCGTGGCACCCGCGACCCGCAGACCCAGCCGCCTGCTCGCACCGTGGCACCCGCGACCCGCAGACCCAGCCGCCTGCTCGCACCGTGGCACCCGCGACCCGCAGACCCAGCCGCCTGCTCGCACCGTGGCACCCGCGACCCGCAGACCCAGCCGCCTGCTCGCACCGTGGCACCCGCGACCCGCAGACCCAGCCGCCTGCTCGCACCGTGGCACCCGCGACCCGCAGACCCAGCCGCCTGCTCGCACCGTGGCACCCGCGACCCGCAGACCCAGCCGCCTGCTCGCACCGTGGCACCCGCGACCCGCAGACCCAGCCGCCTGCTCGCACCGTGGCACCCGCGACCCGCAGACCCAGCCGCCTGCTCGCACCGTGGCACCCGCGACCCGCAGACCCAGCCGCCTGCTCGCACCGTGGCACCCGCGACCCGCAGACCCAGCCGCCTGCTCGCACCGTGGCACCCGCGACCCGCAGACCCAGCCGCCTGCTCGCACCGTGGCACCCGCGACCCGCAGACCCAGCCGCCTGCTCGCACCGTGGCACCCGCGACCCGCAGACCCAGCCGCCTGCTCGCACCGTGGCACCCGCGACCCGCAGACCCAGCCGCCTGCTCGCACCGTGGCACCCGCGACCCGCAGACCCAGCCGCCTGCTCGCACCGTGGCACCCGCGACCCCGCAGACCCAGCCGCCTGCTCGCACCGTGGCACCCGCGACCCGCAGACCCAGCCGCCTGCTCGCACCGTGGCACCCGCGACCCGCAGACCCAGCCGCCTGCTCGCACCGTGGCACCCGCGACCCGCAGACCCAGCCGCCTGCTCGCACCGTGGCACCCGCGACCCGCAGACCCAGCCGCCTGCTCGCACCGTGGCACCCGCGACCCGCAGACCCAGCCGCCTGCTCGCACCGTGGCACCCGCGACCCGCAGACCCAGCCGCCTGCTCGCACCGTGGCACCCGCGACCCGCAGACCCAGCCGCCTGCTCGCACCGTGGCACCCGCGACCCGCAGACCCAGCCGCCTGCTCGCACCGTGGCACCCGTGACCCGCAGACCCAGCCGCCTGCTCGCACCGTGGCACCCGTGACCCGCAGACCCAGCCGCCTGCTCGCACCGTTGCACCCGTGACCCGCAGACCCAGCCGCCTGCTTGCACCGTGGCACCCGTGACCCGCAGATCCAGCCGCCTGCTTGCACCGTGGCACCCGTGACCCGCAGGGTGGCAAAGGCAGAAACGCACCCAGAGCCCCGCTGCAAGGCGCAGCCTCGGCTGCAGCCGCCTGCAAGGCCAGGCACGTTCTGGCCAAGTGGTCACTGCGACTGTAACCGCCGCAGAGGGGGGGGTCACTCTTCCAAAGCCAGGGCTGCCCAGAGGATTTGGGGGCCTGGGGCAAAGCAATTTCGGGGGCCCTTCCATAGCACAAAGCTGCAATACTAGTGAATCCGCTATTCCCGGGGGGGCCTCTGCAGGGCCAGGGCCTATCGCCCCCCGGGGCCCTTCGGCAGCTCCGCAAACCTGCAGCGGGCGAGGGGCCTCGCTGGTGCCACCTGCTGCGGCTTTGACCTGCACTGGGGGGGCGGGGGTTGCATTGGCCGCTTCGGACAGGGCCGCCCGTGGGGGGGGGGGGGGCAGTGGGGCAATGGGCCCCCCCGGGAATAGCGGATTCTCTAGCATTGCAGCTTTGTGCTATGGAAGGGCCCCCGCAATTGCTTTGCCCCAGGCTCCCCGAATCCTCTGGGCGGCCCCGGCTCGCCCCCCCCGCCCCCACTCGGGCGAGGCACGTGCTGCCAGGTTCCTGCCGCCCCCCTGCAAAGGGGAAACGCGCTGCAGCCACCCCCCCCCCGAAACGCGCCCCAGTGGAAGGGCCCCCGCTCCCCGGGCTGCCAGACCCCCCGCTGCAAAGCTGCAACCGAGGGACTCCGGTTGCCACCCCCCGCGGCTTTGCTCCGCCGCGCGGCCCCTTTGCAAACCCCCCCCCCCCGAACTTTGCGGCCCAGCAGCGGTTTGCAGCGGCCCCCCCCGCCCCCCACTCACCGGGGCGCGCGAACCCGGAGCTCGGGCGCAGCCCCAGGGGGGCAGGAGGAGCCTCCAGCGCCCCATGCCGGGGGGGGTGGGGGGGTTGCTCGGCCGGGCGGGGCCCTGACCCGGCTGCGATCCCGGCAGGAAGCAGCTGCGGGGCTGTTTGCACGGAGCTGCCGGCAGAGCCCGCAACGGGCCGGCAGGAGGCGCTGCTGCGGGACCCCCCCGAGCGCCCCTCCCCCAACGCAGCCCTGAACCGGACGGGGGGGGCACCAGGACGCCTGGGTTCTCTCCCCCGCTCTGAGAGGGGAGGGGGAGCTAGTGGGGTGGAGCGGGGGGCGGGGCTGGGAGCCAGGACTCCTGGGTTCTCTCCCCAGCTTGGCCACAGACCGTCTTTGGGACTTTGGACCAATCACAGAATAGCTCCCTGCCTCAGTTTCCCCAGGTGGGGATAATGATCCTTCCTGTGCCTAGTGAGACTGCGAGGAACCAGTTCTCCCGGCGTCACAGCCCAGCGCGACGGGGCCCTGATCCCAGCCAGGGTGTGTCAGCGCCCGACCCGAGGGGGCTCTGACCTCAGCAGTGCCCGGCCCAAGGGGGCCCCAATCTTGGCAGTGCCTGGCCCGAGGGGGCTCTGATCTCGGCGGCGCTCAGCCCAAGGGGACCCCAATCTTGGCAGTGCCCGGCCCGAGGGGGCTCTGACCTCGGCAGCGCCCGGCCCAAGGGGGCCCCAATCTTGGCAGTGCCCGGCCCGAGGGGGCTCTGATCTCGGCGGCGCTCAGCCCAGGGGGACCCCAATCTTGGCAGTGCCCGGCCCGACGGGGCCCCGATCTCAGCTGGGGTCCGGGGGGGGCACCTGGCCCGACAGGACCACAATCTCGGCCGGGACCTGGGGGGCACCTGGCCTGAGGGGGACCCAATCTTGGCAGTGCCCAGCCCGACAGGGCCCCGATCTCAGCTGGGGTCCCAATCTCAGCCGGGATCTAGGGGGGCACCTGGCCCGACAGGACCCCAGTCTCAGCCGGGACCTGGGGGGCACCTGGCCCAAGCGGGACCCAATCTTGGCAGTGCCCAGCCCGACAGTGCCCAGATCTCAGCTGGGGTCCCAATCTCGGCCGGGGTCTGGAGGGCACCTGGCCCGACGGGGCCCTGATCTCGGCCAGTGCCCCCATAATGTCCTTAGAACTGAGGCAGTGGAATTTCTTCCCCTGCCCTCGGGCACTGGAGGGGAACCAGACTCATGTTTTCCCTCTGTGACACCCTGGAAAGGTTGACGTGGCTCCTGGAAAGTTCCAGCCAGGCCCCGACCCTTCATCTTGGCCCCTTCCCCGGGCTCTGACTGGTCACTGACGCGTCCGGAGCCGGTTCATGCTTCCCACGGGTGGGTTTGTGTCATGGGATGTGCCAGAAAATCCACTTGCCTGCCAGTGCCGGGATAGAACCCAGGAATCCTGGTGCCCAGCCCCCCTGCAGCTATAACCGCCAGCCCCCACTCCTCTGCCAGCGCTGGGGAGAGAACCCAGGAGTCCTGGTGCCCAGCCACCCCCCATCCTTCTGTAACCACCAGCCCCCACTCCCCTGTCAGTGCCGGGGAGAGAACCCAGGAGTCCTGGTGCCCAGCCACCCCCCATCCTTCTGTAACCACCAGCCCCCACTCCCCTGTCAGCGCCGGGATAGAACCCAGGAATCCTGGTGCCCAGCCCCCCCCGCGGCTATAACCACCAGCCCTCACTCCCCTGTCAGCGCCGGGGAGAGAACCCAGGAGTCCTGGTGCCCAGCTCTCCCCCCCCCACTGTAACCATCAGCCCCTACTTCCCTCTCAGGGCACATAACACATTTGCGTGGCAGTTGGAGGAAGTTTCTAATGTGGTGTGGAGCCCGGTTCCCCTTGTCGACCCCGGTCCCAGTTGGAGGCAGCGAAATCCAGCTGGTTGTGAAGATCCGGCTGTGAAAGCTGCAGCGGTGCTGGGTCAGAGCAGAGCCTGCCAGCCCCCGGCGCCCTGCCCGGAGAGGTAAGGACCTGCCTCGGCCCGGCCCGGCCTGGCCCTGTCCGTCTGCTAAGGGTCACCAGTATCTGCTCGCTGCCTCACTTCTGTCTTTTCGCCCCTCGCTATTAGCGAACCAAACGCAGAGTTCGCAGGAGCCTCGCGAAAATCGGCGCAGTCCTGGGAACGACTGCAGCTTCCTTTGGCGAAACGAGCTCTCGTTCCCGCTGCGTTTCGGGCTATTTCCTTACTGCCCAGAGAGACACGGCGCGGGCGTTAGGTCCCGGCACGCCCAGGAGTTAATATGTCGATTCGATCCGACGCCCCTGGCTCATGGGCAGATAGTGTTTGATCTGTCAGCGTGTGAACAGATCCAGTCCAGAGCTGGGGGTGCAAAGACTCGTTAGCGTCTCTTCGTCAAAGTCTGTTTTATTATCATCGTCTTTATTGTATCGCATCATCCCACTGTGCATAGGGTCGTTAAGAGGCCAGGCTCGTTTGGCTACTCAATACATCTGGACTCGCTCTGTTCTGTGGAGTCGGCGAATGTTTTCACTCCACTCTGGCCCCGTTTGGGTGGGTGGCTGGACGATTCTCGGCGAGCGGAGGAATCATTCCCCATCGCTTGCTGCTGCTCCAATCGACACATCGGTTTAGTTGTGAGACTCGGGCGCCGAAATAATGAGCCTTTTTCCTCAGGCTTTTCAGAGCATCCGTATGTTGATTGTTGGATGCGAACAGTAATGAAGGAATCTGGATTTCATCGCTGGTCGCTCTCGCTCATCCATACGCGTGAATGGCGCTGAGCATTTCCCTGTCGCATTCGATCACTCTGCGATTTTGCTGCGTTTGTGTTAATCTCCGTGGGTGTATTTCTTAGGTTGGGGGGTTGAGGTGTATCCCCCCCGGGTTGTGACCGTGTGACTGTTACCATCGCTGGGTATCAAGTAGATTCTGGTGCCATTCTCTGGCACGAATGCAGCTTTCAGACTGACACGGCCCGACTCCGATGTCGTGCTAATGGACACCCCGTATCTGCAGCAGGCCGGCGTTACACTCGGGGGTGATTCTCGCATAGGGGGACCAGGCAGCAGGTGTGAAAAATCAGGACAGAGGAGGGGGGTAATAGGAGCCTATATATAAAAAAAGCCCCAGATATCAGGACTGTCCCTATAAAATCTGGTCGCCCTGTTCTTGCAGGAGCAGTAACTGTCCCGGCTCTGCCTGAGCCCTGCCCGTTACTGGGACCAGCCCATCGCTCGGGCGAGGGCACGAGATGAACGTGTGACCCTGTGGCAGGAGGACGCTGGGCGACCGATTCGCTGGCCTGGCCCGGGTCAGGGAGATCCCAGTGGGGGCAGTGGGGTGTGATCCGCAGTTGTGCAAGTCCTGGGCCCTTGGTGGCCCCTGGGACCTGCCCCGGGGATTTCTCGGCCCGCAGGGCACAGGGGCTGGAATGAGGGGGAAGGGGGGGTGGCTTGACGGGTTTCCATCCTCCCTGGGGGTCCGGCTTGGTCCAATAGCTCTCAGCCCCTGTGGTGCCCACCCAGCCCAGCCCCCTGCCCCACGCCGGCGTCGCAGGACTCTGCCCGGGGCCAGTTCCGCCTTCTCCTTCCCAGCCTCTCCAGTGGCCTCTTGACAAGCCCTTCCCGATCGCCCAGTGTTTGCCCTGCAAACGGGCTCGCGTGCCAGCCGGCTCCTGGAGCGCAGCCGGGTGCCAGGACGCCTGGGTTCTCTCTCTCCCCAGCTGGGGGGGGGGCAGGTGCCAGGACGCCTGGGTTCTCGGCCCCAGTGGGGGGGGGGGGGAGCACGGACTCCTGGGTTCTCAGCCCGGGGGGGGAGGGGTATGGAATGTTCATACATCGTTGCTAGGGAAGCTGCACGGTTGCCGGGGCCGAGTTCCGGAACTGACGCGGGGGGGGCGGGGGAGCCGCTCGCCCGGGAGGGGAAGTAAACAAGGCACCGGCTCGCGGGGGGGCCCCGCTGAGGTGAGATCCGGCCCCGGCCGTCGGGGAGGGGCGGACCCAGGCGTCCTGGGCGGGGGGTTAAACCTCTCGGGGGGGCGCGGGATTCTGGGGTCCTCCCCGGTGCATTACAGAGGGGCCGGGGGGGCGCAGAGGCGGGGGGGGCGCAGAGGCTGGGGGGGGTGACCCTCAAAGGGGCCCCTCGCCATAGCGCGGGGGGGCGGAGAAAGGGGGTGAAGTGACCTGCTTTGTGCCCCACTGGGGGCCCGGACTCCTGGGTTCTCTCCCGGCTCTGGGAGGGGAGTGGGGGCTGGTGGGTTAGAGCAGGGGGGGCTGGGAGTCAGGACTCCTGGGTTCTCTCCCCAGCTCTGGGAGGGGAGTGGGGGCTGGTGGTTAGAGCAGGGGGGCTGGGAGCCAGGACTCCTGGGTTCTCTCCTGGCTCTGGGAGGGGAGTGGGGGCTGGGTGTTAGAATGGGGGGGGGGCTGGGAGCCAGGACGGGTTCTCTCCCCCCTCCTTGCAAAACAGGGGTGCAGCGGAGGGGTCTGGGGGTGCAGCGGAGGAGGTGGTGAACCTCAAAATGTGTCTCTCTCCTGCCCAGACCCCCCTGCGCAGCGCAGCGGTGGGATTCCAGGATGAGGGGCCGACCCCAGAGGAACTGGGGGGCGCTGGCCCCCCTCTGCCTCTTCCTTTTCCTCTTCTTCCTCCTCACCCTCGGCGCCTCCTACAAGCCGGTCGTGGTCGTTCATGGCCTGTTCGACAGCCCCTCGGAGTTCAGCCAGCTGCTGCGCTTCATCAACCAGGTCAGCCAGGACGCCTGGGTCCCCCCCAGGACTCCTGGGTTCTCTCCCCAGCTCGGGGAGGGGAGTGGGGGCTGGTGGGTTAGAGCAGGGGGGGCTGGGAGCCAGGACTCCTGGGTTCTCTCCCAGCTCTGGGAGGGACGTAGGGGCTGGTGGTTAGAGCAGGGGGGGTTGGGAGCCAGGACTCCTGGGTTCTCTCCCCGGCTCGGGGAGGGGAGTGGGGGCTGGTGGGTTAGAGCAGCGGGGGCTGGGAGCCAGGACTCCTGGGTTCTCTCCCCGGCTCTGGGATGGGGGTGGCGGCTGGTGGTTACAGCAGGGGGGGCTGGGAGCCAGGACTCCTGGGTTCTCTTCCAGCTGTGGGCGGGACGGGGCAGATGTTCTCCTACTAACTGGAGCAGAGGGTGGATTTCACTGGCCCCAGCCCAGCTGACTCTGGAGCTAAAAGAACTGGTAGAAAAACAACCTGGAGACGCCCATGGGGTGACAGGGAACGTGGGCAGTGAGGTGTAGTAGTTAGACCAGATAGTCCGGACTCCTGGGTTCTCTCCCAGCTCTGGGAGGGACGTGGGGGCTGGTGGTTAGAGCAGGGGGGCTGGGAGCCAGGACTCCTGGGTTCTCTCCCGGCTTTGGGAGGGGAGTGGGGGCTGGTGGTTGGAGCGGGGGGGAGCTGGGACACCTGGGTTCCATTCCCCATGCATTGTGTGACCCCAGGCATGTCCCTCCTCTCTCCCTGCCTCAGTTTCCTTCCTGTCACAGAGGCCTGGCAGGCGGTTTGAGTCTGTCTGAATACAAAGTTTGTTTTAAACTCTGAAGATAAGAAATGCCAAATAAAATCAGTTCTCTCCAATCCGCATCTATGCAGGAATCAACAGAGCTGGGGGGGGGGGGGGGCAAGGCTGGGCTGGCAGGGGCTGTGGGTTGGAAGTGAGGGGCACCGGCAGGGCTGGGGGCAGGGGAGGCTGGTAGGGCTCTTACTCGTCTCTCCCTGGCACAGAGCCACCCTGGCACCAACGTGACGGTCGTGGATCTCTTTGACCACAGCCAGAGCCTGAAGCCGCTGTGGATGCAGGTGGAGGGTTTCCGACGCGCCATTTCACCCATCATGCAGAACGCAGCCGACGGGGTCCATCTCATCTGCTATTCGCAGGGTACGGCCAGCCCCGGGGCCCTGGTATCCCCTGCCCAGGCTGGGAGCAGGGGCTGCAGGTCGGGAGTGAGGGGCACCGGGGGGGGGGGCACAGGGTTGGACTGGCAGGGGGCTGCGGGTCAGGAGTGAGGGGCACCGGCAGAGCTGGCGGGGGCAGGGCTGGGCTGGCAGGGGCTGCGGGTCGGGAGTGAGGGGCAACGGCAGAGCTGGGGGGGCAGAGCTGGGCTGGCAGGGGCTGTGGGTCGAGAGTGAGGGGCACCGGCAGAGCTGGGGGGGCAGGGCTGGGCTGGCAGGGGCTGCGGGTTGGGAGTGAGGGGCACTGGCAGAGCTGGGGGGAGCCCAGGGCTGGGCTGGCAGGGGCTGCGGGTCGGGAGTGAGGGGCAACGGCAGAGCTGGGGGGGCAGGGCTGGGCTGGCAGGGGCTGTGGGTCGGGAGTGAGGGGCAACGGCAGAGCTGGGGGGGGGCAGGGCTGGGCTGGCAGGGGCTGCGGGTCGGGAGTGAGGGGCACCAGTGGAGCAGGAGGCCGAGGGGGGGAGCAGCTTTGGTGCCTCCCCCTGCTGCTCATGGTGGGAATTGCACTCGGCCCGAGGCCGACCGGGACCCAGGCGATCTGGGCAGGTTTTGTTTGTCTCCCCCCAGCGGTGGTTGGGGGACGTGCAGGGTTCTCCCTCCCCCACCCCCCACAGCATCAGAGCGACCCCCCCCCCCGCATTTCTCCCTTTCTCTAGGGGGGCTCATCTGCCGAGCTCTGCTCTCCACAATGCCTGATCACAACGTCGACACCTTCATCTCCCTCTCTGCCCCCCAGATGGGGCAGTATGGGGGTGAGTGCGTCCGGGGGCGGGGGCTGTGGGTCGGGAGTGAGGGGCACCAGCGGGGCTGCGAGTCGGGAGTGAGGGGCGTCGGCGGGGCTGGGGGCTGTGGGTCGGGAGTGAGGGGCTTCGGCGGGGCTGGGGGCTGTGGGTCGGGAGTGAGGGGCTTCGGCGGGGCTGGGGGCTGTGGGTCGGGAGTGAGGGGCTTCGGCGGGGCTGCGGGTCGGGAGTGAGGGGCACTGGCGGGGCTGGGGGCTGCGGGTCGGGAGTGAGGGGCACTGGCAGGGCTGGGGGCTGCGGGTCGGGAGTGAGGGGCTTTGGCGGGGCTGCGGGTCGGGAGTGAGGGGCACCGGCGGGGCTGCGGGTCGGGAGTGAGGGGCACTGGCGGGGCTGGGGGCTGCGGGTCGGGAGTGAGGGGCGTCGATGGGGCTGGGGGTCAGGACAGCTGGGGGGCCGGGGCCCGTCTGACTCCCTGCCCCCCTGCAGACACCCGGTACCTGCGCTGGCTGTTCCCCAGGTACGTGAAGTCCAACCTGTACCGGTTCTGTTACACCCGCCTGGGCCAGGACGTCTCCATCTGCAACTACTGGAACGGTGAGTCCTGGGGGGCTGGGCCGGGGGGCACGTGCTGCCTGCTGGCTCCCCACAGACTCTGACCCCCCCTCCTGCCTTCCAGACCCACATCACCGGGACCTTTATCTCAACAGCAGCAACTTCCTCGCCCTGCTCAACGGTGAAAGGGTTAATCCCAACGCCACAGGTAATGGAGGGCCCCTCACTCCCGCCCCGTAGCCCCCCAGCCCAGCCGGCGCCCCTCACTCCCGACCCGCAGCCCCGCTGGTGCCCCTCACTCCCGACCCGCAGCCCCCCAGCCCGGCCAGCCCCCCTCACTCCCGACCCACAGCCCCCCAGCCCGGCTGGCCCCCCTCACTCCCGACCCGCAGCCCCGCTGGTGCCCCTCACTCTGGACCCGCAGCCCCCCAGCCCGGCTGGCCCCCCTCACTCCCGACCCGCAGCCCCCTGTTTCCCTAGGCTGGTCCTTGCAGAATGGGGGGTTCGCAGCTGGGGTCCCCCTGCGCCCCATAACTCCCCTCCCATCTGCCCCCAGCCTGGAAGAGGAATCTCGTGCGGATCCGGAAGCTGGTTCTGGTCGGGGGTCCGGACGACGGCGTCATCACGCCCTGGCAGTCCAGGTGACCGTGCCGGGGGGAGGGCGGGGCCCTGGGAGCGTTGCTGTGGGGGCCGGGGATGATTGATGGAGGCCAGAGAAAGGGGGCACTGGAAGTTGAGCGGCTTGTGGGGGGCTGTGCTGGGAGGTGGGAGGGTTCAGAGCTGGGGCTGTGGTGGGAGGGGTGGGGTGCAGAGGGGGGCAGGGCAGGGTTGTGGGAGAGGGGGAGGGTCGTGGGGCTATGATGAAGTTTGGGGGCCAGCGGAGGATTCGGGGGGCCGGGAGAAGCTGCAGTTAGGGTCAGTCCCAGTGGGGAAGATTTGGGATACTGGGGAGGGCGCCAGGTGCTGGGGGGGTAACAAATTGGGGGCCAGCCCAGGGCTGGGTCTGCAGCTCCCTGCGACCAGGGCACCCCCCAATGAATGACCCCCCCAGTAACCCCCCGATCCCCCCCAAACAGCCTCTTTGCTTTCTACAACCTCAACGAGACGGTGATGGACATGGAGCAGCAGCTGGTGAGCAGAGCTGGGGGCCTGGGAGGGGAGTGGGGGCTGGGGGGTTAGAGCAGGGGGGCTGGGAGCCAGGACTCCTGGGTTCTCTCCCTGGCTCTGGGAGGGGAGTGGGGGCTGGGGGGTTAGAGCAGGGGGGGCTGGGAGTCAGGACTCCTGGGTTCTCTCCTGGCTCTGGGAGGAGGGTGGGGGCTGGTGGGTTAGAGCAGCGGGGGCTGGAAGCCAGGACTCCTGGGTTCTCTCCCCGGATCTGGGAGAGGAGTGGGGATGGGTGGTTGGAGGGCGGGGGGGCTGGGAGCCAGGACTCCCCCTGGCTCTGGGAGGGGAATGGGGACTGGTGGTTGGAGGGCGGAGGGGCTGGGAGCCAGGACTCCTGGGTTCTCTCCTGGCTCTAGGCGGGGAGTGGGGACTGGTGGGTTAGAGCAGCGGGGGCTGGGAGCCAGGACTCCTGGGTTCTCTCCCCGGCTCTGGGAGGGGAGTGGGGGCTGGGGGGTTAGAGCAGGGGGGGCTGGGAGTCAGGACTCCTGGGTTCTCTCCTGGCTCTGGGAGGAGGGTGGGGGCTGGTGGGTTAGAGCAGCGGGGGCTGGGAGCCAGGACTCCTGGGTTCTCTCCCCGGATCTGGGAGAGGAGTGGGGACGGGTGGTTGGAGGGTGGGGGGGCTGGGAGCCAGGACTCCTGGGTTCTCTCCCGGCTCTAGGGCAGGAGTGGGGGCTGTTGGTTGGAGGGTGGGGGGGCTAGGAGCCAGGACTCCCAGGTTCTCCTGTCTGTGGCCCTGATGCCCAGCGAGGGGGGGCTGGGGGGGCTCTCTCTCTGCATTACACTGTGTGACTCCCGCCCGGCTCTGACCCCCCCGTGCCCCCCAGGTGTACCTGCAGGACAGCTTCGGGCTGAAGACGCTGGACGCCCGCGGTGCCATCGCCCGGTGCCAGGTGCCCGGGGTGCCGCACACGGCCTGGCACTCCAACCGCACCGTCTACAACACCTGCCTGGCCCCCTGGCTCTCCTAGCGGGGGGGGCCGGGGGGGGCAGGGGGCCCTGCCTTTTTAATTACAACCCCCAGGCAATGCAATCCTGCTTGGTACCAGCTGGGTGTTCGGGGCAGGGGGGTTACCTAGGGGAGGATCTGGGGGGGGGGCTGGGTATGGGACCTTGGGAAGGTGGGTCCTGGGGGGGGCTGGGGTCCTTTTCCTGGTCAGGTTTGCGGGGGACGGGGTTTGAACCGGCCTGTAGTTTATGTCATGGCTGCCTGGTTTGGGGGGCTCAGTTTGGGGGTGCCCCAGCCCCCCCAGTCAGGCAGTATCCAGTATTAACTCTTTCGTGCCTGGCACGAGGGGACCAAGCTGCGCTGCCATGTTCCATGTGGGACTCAGGGATTTTGGGGGGGTCTTCTGCTGTTGTGCCCCCAAAACCAGAGCCAACCCTGTCTTAGCCCAGGGGAGAGGGAGGGAGTGGACCCCCAAAAGGGGGAATATTGAGGTACCTGACCTTTGGGAGTTATTTTGGGGGTTCACAGAACTTTTTACGTACGTTTCCAGATGTGGCAGTTTTGGGGGTTCAGCTGCAGAGGAATTTGGGGGGCCTGATGGGTCTGAAGGGGCTTTGGGGAAGTCCCTGGAGAAGCTGCAGGACCCCACACTGGGGTGAGGGATTTGGGGGTTCGCTATGGGGAAGATTAGACGTGGGAGCCTAAATTTTGGGGTGCCAAAGACTGGTGCGGATTCAACTGGGGAACTTAGTTGAACCCCAAGGCTTGGAGAGAGATGTCAGCTGCAATTGGGGGTTCAGTTTTAGGGCCTTGAGGGTGGTTTTGGGGTGACTGAATTTGGGGGTGCATTTCCAGGACACAGTTTGGGGCTGAGGTTTTTGGGGTGTCCAGGAGACCTGTTGGTTGGGGTAAGCAGGAATTGTCCATTATATTTTGGGGTTCACATCTCAGCAGATGTTTTTTTGCTCTGGGAAGTTTGGGGTCACGGGACATTTGCATGAATTTTAGAGGTTCACTTATTTTAGTAGCTTAAGGGCTGTGGATATTGGGGGTCACTAGAGAATTTGCTTGTAGTTTTGGGGTTCACGCCCCAAAAGAGAGTCACGTGGACTCAGTTAAGCACGTTGAGTTTTGGGGAACCACTTAAATTGGGGGTCACTAGACATTTGTAGGGACTCGGGGTTACGTTTTGGGGCTCCCTGCCTGTGCAGGCTGCTACTTTTGGGGGGTCACTGGAGATTTTGTGTTAATTCATAGGGCAAGTTCAGGGAGCTCCATTTCTTTGGGGGTTTGCTGGAATTTTTGGGCTGCTTTTAGGGGTGAAGGGTGGTAATTTGGGGGTGGTTGGTTTTGCATGAGTTTTTGGGGTTCAGTTTTTTATAAACGGTTGAAGACTTTGACCCTGGGTTTGGGGGTTCTAGGATAATTTGGGGTGTCACTAGCTAGGAGGTTCAGTTCCATTGTCTGGAGCTCACTGTCAGTATTGGGGAACCAGGCTGTATTGGGAGAGGTTTCTGCATTTTAGGATGCAGCTTTGTGTACAAGTTCGGTATTTGGGGGGGGTCCAGCCCCTTTGCAGTCTAGGGGTGCATTGGGGTAACTGCAGAGCTGACTGCATCTGACTTCAAATTTGGGGCTGCAGCTGTCTGGGGTGCTTTGAATTTTGGGGTGCTTTGCACAGTTGGGATCCCTGGGCAATTGACTTGGGGTGCAGGTTTGGGAGTCCAGCTGCCTTTGGGGGGCCCAGCATCATGGGGGCCCTAGTTTGAGGGGGCTCCAGGTTGTTGTGGGGGTGCCAGACTGATTTGGGGGGGCTAGAGCCCTGAGGGTCAGTGTGACCAGGACACACAATCTGGGGGTTCAGGAGCACAATCTTTGAGGGGGTCTCTGCAGAGGGGGGCTGTCTGTGGCTCCCTGACTGGCATGTCAACTAGTGGGGTCCCAGGCCCACCCCCTGCGCGGATGTTTACATATTTATGGGGCTGTGGTGGTGGGGGGTAGCCTAGGCGCCTGGGAATCCCACTGGGCCCCCAGCCGGGCCCCTCGCCCCCAGGGAGGTGTCGTGTTGGGGGCTCAGTGTTACACCCCAATTCCAGCCCCCAAGTTCTGTGTATTTATAACAATAAAAGCACTTTGTTCCCTAACGTGTGTGTGGGTTTCCTCGGGGGGAGAGAACCCAGGAGTCCTGCCCCCCCACCCCGCTCTAACCACCTGCCCCCTCTCCTCCCCGAGTGAGGGAGAGAACCCAGGAGTCCTGGCCCCCGCCCGCTCTAACCACCCGCCCCCTCTCCTCCCCGAGTGAGGGAGAGAACCCAGGAGTCCGGGCTCCCAGCTCCTGCTGCCCCCTCCCCTCAGCACAGCCCCCCCCCCCCCAGCAGAGCGCCCCGCCCAAGCGCTCAGCCTGGACCCCCCCCAGATTAGCCAGGCGGGGGGGGCGGGATTAGCGGGTTAATCCGGCTGCACCTGCTGCCTTTAAGTGGCTTGTCTGTAAACAGGCGGGGGGGCGGCAGCAGGACAGAGACAGCGGGACCCCCCGCCCCTGCGAGAGAGAGGTGAGAACCTGGGAGCCCGGACGCCTGGGTTCTCTCCTTGGCTCTGGGACGGCAGTGGGGCCGGGTGGTTAGAGCAGGGGGCGGGGGATTGGGTGCCCGGACGCCTGGGTTCCCGCCCGGCTCCGGGAGGGGCGGGCCCGGCAGGTGTGCGGCTCTGGCTCCCGGATGCGGGTGAGGCCGGAGACACCTGAGCGGCCGGGACCCAGGGCCCGAGAGGTGACCCGGGGGGGGGTTCGGGGGAGGGGCTGGGGGGGTACCCCGGCGGGGGGGTGGGTATCCCGCCGGCCAAGGGAGGGGGAGTGAGACAGGAGCAGAGGAGGCTAAAGTCCAAACCCTGCGGCTCTGTCTGCTTATCCCCACCCCGAGGGAACGGGGGTGGGGCTGGGAGCCCGGACACCTGGGTTCGCTCCCGGAGCTGGGTGGGGGCTGGGAGGCCGGACCCCTGGGTTCGCTCTCGGATCTGGGGCTAGTCGGGTGGGCGTGGGGGGGGAGTAGGACTCCTGGGTTCTCTGCCTGGCTCTGGGAGGAGAGTGGGGGCTGGGAGGCCGGACACCTGGGTTCGCTCCCGGATCTGGGCAGCGCTGGATACTTGCGGTCTCTGGAGTCAGGCCAGGACCCCGCCCCAGCTGGCTTTCCCCCCCCCAAGTCACCCCCTCCCTTTACGCCCCAAATTCCCACCCGCTCCCCCTCCCTCTTTCGGTCCCTTGCCACCCTCGCTGGCCCAGCCCCACCGCGCTTCCCTGACTCCCTCCCCCACACCCACAGCGGGAAAGAAGGGCACCGGCAGAGCTGGGGGTGCAGGGCTGGGCTGGTAGGGGGTTGCGGGTCGGGAGTGAGGGGCACGGGCGGGGCTGCGGGGGGCAGGGCTGGGCTGGCAGGGGCTGCGGGTCGGGAGTGAGGGGCACGGGCGGGGCTGGGCTGGCAGGGGCTGCGGGTCGGGAGTGAGGGGCACTGTCAGGGTGGCGGGGGCAGGGCTGGGCTGGCAGGGGCTGTGGGTTGGGAGTGAGGGGCACTGGCAGAGCAGCAGGGGGGCAGGGCTGGGCTGGCAGCGGCTGCAGATCAGGAGTGAGGGGCACCGGCAGAGCTGTGGGGGCAGGGCTGGGCTGGTAGGGGGTTGCGGGTCGGGAGTGAGGGGCACCGGCAGACCTGGGGTGGGGCTGGGCTGGGCTGGGCTGGCAGGGGCTGCGGGTCGGGAGTGAGGGGCACCGGCAGAGCTGGGGGGGCAGGGCTGGGCTGGCAGGGGCTGCGGGTCGGGAGTGAGGGGCACCGGCAGAGCCCAGGGGGGGAGGGCTGGGCTGGCAGGGGCTGCGGGTCGGGAGTGAGGGGCACCGGCAGAGCTGGGGGGGCAGGGCTGGGCTGGCAGGGGCTGCGGGTCGGGAGTGAGGGGCACCGGCAGAGCTGGGGGCGGAGGCAGGGCAGGTCTGACGTTAATGTATTTGCTCTCCTAGTGGGTTGTTCCGTCCCACGATTCGACTCCTCTAAGAAGGCTCCAGATCAGTGCGGCCCTGTGAGCCGGGTTCTAGACATTGCAGGGATTGAGCTCAGGGTTCTAGACTCCACTGACCTCTGGAGCGGCCACATCCGGGGATCTGGGGAAACAGGATGAACAATCCAGATCTAGAGCAGGCGGGTCCCTGAGCCCACTACGTTCTGGACTCCACTAGGTTCCAGAGCAGGCCCTAGGGAACGTGCGCGTTGCTAGAGGAACAGAAAAGCTCCAACCCCCCCACGTACCTGGGCAGTGATGGATCTGGACCGTGCTGGCTTCTAGAGCCTGCAACCATCCTTTGGCCTGTTGCACCATGAGGTGGAGTCATCAGATGGGAGAACGGGGTTCTAGATTATCCCAGGTTTCCAGCACCCAGTTCTAGATCTTTGTGGGGGGTCTAACCTGGCCACCCGGGTACTGAATTCCACGTGTGTCTAGATCTGGGTGGTCTAGGCTGGAGAGGAGACCCAGGGACAGGCCAATCTAGAGTCACATTCTTGTTGCTCCACGGCAGCTGGAGGGACCAGACATGGAGCGCTGGATTCAGCACTGGAGCTCAGAGGATCCAGAGCCTTACAATGATCTAGAGCAGATGCGGCTCTAGACACCATCAGGTTCCTGAGCTGACACCTGCCAAGCGGACGAGTGTGGACTCCAGAAACACCAGCAAGACCCACTCTGTTCTCGAGCCTTCACATCCCCGGGAGCCAGTTCCAGAGCCTGCCTTGCTCTAGATCGGTTGGACTGGCGAGCTGTGGGTCTAGAACGCAGCCGTAGGGCTCCAGAGCGGGCCAACCCAACACAGAGAGCCCCGGAACCCCTCTGAAGTTCTAGATCAGGTTCCAGACCCCCATGGAGGACCAGAGCGACGCCTGCCGGCTGTGTGGCTCCCAGCTGCAGGGCAGCCAGCGCCGGTGGCTCTTCCACCGGGCCCCCCAGCGCCCTGACTTGCGGGTTCTGCTGGCCCATGTGTGCCGGGAGGTGCCGCGCCGGGGGGACGGCCGGGGCGAGTTCCTCTGCGGGAAATGCGCCCAGGCGCTGGGGCGGGTTTTCCGCTTCGACACGGTGATCGCCCGGGTGCAGGCGCTGTCCCTCGAGCGGCTCCGGCGCCTCCGGGAGGAGAAGGAGCGCCTGGCCCGCTGCCTCCGGCACCTCCACGCCCGCCGCAGCCCCACGGGCAGCCTGCCCCCGAGCCCGGATGGGCCGTACCAGCGGCTGCTGCAGGAGGACATGGCGCTGGCCAGGTTTGAGTGCTGGGCGGAGCCGGGTGCCGGCGGGAGCCCCTGCCAGAACCGCTGGTGCCCCGGCTGCCATGGGCTGCGGGTGCCCGATGCGGATTACGAGTGGGTGTGTGGGACGCCGCGGCAGCTCGGCGCCAGGTCCCCAGCGCTGCCCCTCTGCCGGGACAAGTCCCAGAGCATGCCCCTGGTGCTGCACGCCGGCCTGGGGGGCAGCGGGGGGCACGGCGGGTCCCTGCGCTCCCTCCGCTCCTGCTCCCTCCTGTCCCTGGCCAGCCTGGAGCCAGTGGGGGAGGCGCTGCGGGCGCTCAGGGGCATCGGCCGGCGGGCGCTCAGGGTGCCCCGCGGCAGCAGGATCCCGGTGCTGGCGGGGAGGGCAGCCCCCTTGGCCCCTCCCAGGGAGATGGAGGAAGAAGAGGAAGAGGAGGAGGAGGAGGAGGAAGAAGAAGAAATTGATGAATTCGTACCTCTAGGGGTGCAGGTAAGAAGGGGAATGAGGAATAGAACCCAGGCGTCCTGGCTCCCAGCCCCCCCTGCTCTAACCCACCAGCTCCCACTCCCCTCCCAGAGCCGGGGGGAGAACTCAGGAGTCCTGGCTCCCACCCCCCCTGCTCTAACCCACCAGCCCCCACTCCCCTCCCGGAGCCGGGAAGAGAACCCAGGCGTCCTGGCTCCCAGCCCCCCCTGCTCTAACCCACCAGCTCCCACTCCCCTCCCAGAGCCGGGGGGAGAACTCAGGAGTCCTGGCTCCCAGCCCCCTGCTCTAACCACCAGCCCCCACTCCCCTCCCGGAGCCGGGAAGAGAACTCAGGAGTCCTGGCTCCCACCCCCCCTGCTCTAACCCACCAGCCCCCACTCCCCTCCCGGAGCCGGGAAGAGAACCCAGGCGTCCTGGCTCCCAGCCCCCCCTGCTCTAACCCACCAGCCCCCACTCCCCTCCCGGAGCCGGGAAGAGAACTCAGGAGTCCTGGCTCCCACCCCCCCTGCTCTAACCACCAGCCCCCACTCCCCTCCCGGAGCCGGGAAGAGAACTCAGGAGTCCTGGCTCCCACCCCCCCTGCTCTAACCACCAGCCCCCACTCCCCTCCCGGAGCCGGGAAGAGAACTCAGGAGTCCTGGCTCCCAGCACTCCTTGCTCTTGCCCACCAGCCCCCACCCCTAGAGTCTCTGGGAGATGTTGGGGTGCCTCCTTCTCCCCATTCTCCTTGCAGGCTCTGGGGGGGCGCCGGCTCCGGCGCCGGGAGCTGACGGGGGCTGTTGAGGGGCTGACGGGGAGGCTGGCGGCCGCGGAGGAGGAGCTGAGGAGCCTTCAGGCGAAGACGGGGGGCTGGGCCCCTGAGGTATGGAATTTGGGGGGGCAGCGCCCACAGCCCCACCCTGCCTGGGCACAGCGCCCCCTGCTGGCCTCACCCCATCTCTGCAGCTGAGCACACACCCCCCACGTCTCTTTCCCACAGGACGCCGGGGTCCCCTCTGCGCCGGAGGAGGGGCCGAGCCGGGAGGGGCTCCTGGGGGTCCTGGCCCAGTGTCTGCACAGCAAGGAGGCGGCGCTGCAGGTAGGGGGGGACATGGGGGGTGGGGGGAGCAGGCCCCGGGCTCAGCCCCTAACACCCCCGCTCTGCCCCCCAGGACTGCCTGGCCGCCCTGGAGAGCCTGGCCCCGCCGGGGGCCGAGCCGCCCGCCCCGGAGAGCCTGGCCCCCCACCTCTGCCGGCGGCTGAAGGAGCGAGACCAGGCGCTGGAGGTAGGAGCCCCCCCGGCCGCACCCCTCCCTCGGCTCTGCCGCGCTCCCTTCTTCATGGGCGGTGGGGCCATCCTGGCTCGGCCCCGCGTGTCCCCCCCCAGCCCGACTCAGTCCCCATCTGTCCCCCGCCAGCCCGGTCCCCATCTGTCCCCCCCAGCCTGGCTCAGTCCTCATCTGTCCCCCCCCAGCCTGGCTCGGCCCCTCGTATCCCCCCCTCAGCCCGGTCCCCGTCTGTCCCCCTCCAGCCTGACTCACTCCTGCATCCCCCCAGCCCAGCTCGGTCCCGCGTGTCCCCCCCCCAGCCCGGTCCGCGTCTTCCCCCCCCAGCCTGGCTCGGTCCCACGTGTCCCCCCCAGCCTGGTCCGCGTCTGTCCCCCCCAGCCCGGCTCAGTCCCCATCTGTCCCCTGCCAGCCTGGTCCCCGTCTGTCTCCCCCAGCCCGGCTCAGTCCCCGTCTGTCCCCCTCCAGCCTGACTCACTCCTGCATCCCCCCCAGCCCAGCCCAGCCTGGTCCCCGTCTGTCCCCCCCCAGCCCAGCTCGGTCCCGCGTGTCTCCCCCCCAGCCCGGTCCCCGTCTGTCCCCCCCCAGCCTGGCTCGGTCCCACGTGTCCCCCCCCCAAGCCTGACTCAGCCCCGCATCCCCCCAGCCTGGCTCGGTCCCCATCCATCCCCCTCTCCGCCCCCCTGACTGCCCCCTCTCCGCCCCCCAGCGCATCCTCGCCGATCACTTCTTGGAGCTGGAGCGGGAGCGGGGCCGCCTGCAGGGGGCGCTGCGGGACAAGGACCGCGACCTGGGGCAGCTGGCGGCCGCGCTGCGCACCGGGGAGCAGACCCTGCACGTAAGGGGGGTGGGGACCCCCAGGGCAGTGGGGGGGTCATCCGGGATTTCCCACACCCTCCCCTGGGGGTGTTCACCCCAAGATCTTCCCCCAGGGACCCCTGCCCCATTGGGACAGGCTGGACACCACAGAGCCCCCTTTCCCCATGTCATATACACCCCCCCATGTCCCCTGCCCACCCTACCCCGGGAGGGGGACCCCTGTGAGGTGTACACCCCCATTCCCCCTCTGCCTGCATTTACTGGGAAGGGGGGTCCCTTGTGGGGTATACACCCCCATTCCCCCTGCCCACCCTACCCAGGGAGGGGGGTCCCCTGTGGGGTATATACCCCCATTTCTCCTCTGCCTGCATTTACTGGGAAGGGGGGGGCCCTGTGGGGTAGACACCCTCATTCCCCCTGCCCACCCTACCCAGGGAGGGGGGTCCCCTGTAGGGTATACACCCCCATGCCTCCTCTGCCTGCATTTACTGAGAAGGGGGGTCCCTGTGGCGTATACACCCCCATTCCCCCTGCCCAGGGAGGGGGGCTCTGTGCCCCCAGCTCCCTCCCCACACACCCTTTGGGGGCGTGGGCTCCAGGCGCTGCGCGAGATGCTGGAGCAGAAGGAGCTGGAGCGGGCACAGCTGGCATCGCTCTGCGCCATGGCCCAAGATGCCTGGCGCCGGCAGGACCAGACCCGGGCGCTGGCGCTGGTGGAGATGGAGGAGCTGGTCGCCGCACTGCAGGCCGCCCTGGCCAGCAGCAACAGGGACCTGGAGGTAGGGAGCCCCCTGCCCCGGCCCACGTTCACCCCCAGGGGCCATGCAGAGCCGTGGGTGCAACAGAGAGTCCTGGCTCCGGCGTGATTCCCGGCCGGATATAACACGTGGTGCAACAATTCGTTCCCGCTTACTGGCTGGTCCCAGCTAGTCATTCCCTTGGGAATTCAGTGCCCCCCCCCCTCCCCCATCGCTGATAGGTGATGGCTTTAGCACTGGTTACAACAATGGCTGCGCCTGCCTCAGTTTCCCCAAGGCAGCTGCCACATAGAACACCAGTTTTACTCACGTGCTGCGTCCCAGTTGGGCTGCTCTGCTGAGGTCGATCCTGCCGGGCAGCTGCGGGTTAGACCATCAGGCATGACGGCTAATCCCAGGCCTGCGCCCTCCACCCATCTTGGCTTGCAGGGCGGGGGCCGGCCAGTACATCAGGTGCAGCCATAGGTCCCTCCCCGACCAGCCCCAGGCGGTGTCTCTAGTTTGCTCCCCGCCAGGTCGGGGCTGGAACCTCAGCTGCAACAGTGTCATTGTGTCCCGGGCAGGGGCCGTGTGCCACACCGTGTCTCTCCCCCGCCACAGGTGCTGGCCAACTCGCTGGCGGCCCCGACCCCGGGGCTGCTGCAGCAGCTGCAGGAGCAGGAGAGGCTCCTGGCTGAGGCGCTGGCCGCGCGGGCCCGGCTGGCTGCGGAGATGGAAGCCCGGCTGCAGGGGGCACTGGCGGCGCAGGCAGCCACAGAGCAGCAGCTGCAGGTGAGAGGGGGGTCAGTGCTGGTGGAGGGGGGCAGGAGGTGGGGCAGGGTCTGGAGCAGGGCTCAGGGCACTACCGTGGGCAGACGTAGGGCAGTAATTCTCATTCTCCTCCCACCCCCCAGGATGAGCTGCGTGGCTGCACCCGAGCGCTGGCTGAGCGGGCGCGGGAGGCGGGGGCCCTGCGGGGGCGCCTGGCCCAGCAGGAGGGGGCGCTGGCCGAGGGAGCTGCCACCCTGGTGCGGTGCCAGGCGGAGCTGGCCCGACTGCGGGGGCTGCTGGAGGAGCGGGACCACGCACTGGCGGTGAGAGGGGGTCCAGGCTGGCAGGGGGGCAGCAGTGGGATGGGAGGGACCCAACTAGTACCACCTAGTGGCTGCACTGGGCTGCTGGAGGAACTGCCCCTGGGGGCAGGTTTGGCGCCACCCGCTGGCTGCCATGGGAACTACAAGGGCTGGCTCAGTGCTGCAATGAGTTGTGGCCGGTCTCAGACTGATTTCATGGGTTCCCCCCCGCAGAAGGCTGCTCAGGAGGCGGAGGAGAAGGACCGGGTGCTGCAGAAGTTGCAGGTGTGCTGGCTGCAGCGTGGGGCCGGGGGCATGAAGCACACGCTGTGAGGAGAGGAGGGTGAGTGGGGGAAGGGAGGAGAGAAACCACTGGGGGGAGAAGGGGATGGGGCAGAAAGGAGGGAGCAGCTGGGGGGGGGGGCAAATCTCTCTCCTGGGCTACAGCTCAGCTCTGCCTTTGTCTGTGTTGCAGATCTGGGGTCTGGCATGAGGGGCCAAGCTCTGCCCCCACCAAGCCCTGACCGGAGATGGGGCCTGTCACAAACAGATGGTTAAGGGTTAATGTCTCTTCTCCCTGTAAAGGGTTAAGCAGCTCAGGGAACCTGGCTGACACCTGCCCAGAGGACCAAGGGGGGGGACAAGATACTTTCAAATCGTGGTGGAGGGAAGTCTCTGCTTGTGCTGTTTGTTTTGTGGGTTGCTCGCTCTTGGGGCTAAGAGAGACCAGCCATGCAGCCAGGTCTCTCCAATCTTCCTGAAACCGTCTCTCATGTTCAAAAGAGCAAGTACGAGCTAGAGAAGGTGGATTAGCCTGAGGTTTGTTTTCTTAACTTGTGAATGTGTATTTTGCTGGAAGGATTTTTACCTCTATTTGCTGTAACTTGTATCTTAGGCTGGGGGGAGGCGGAGGGGAGAGTCCCTCTAGTCTATGTAAGCTAAAGACCCTGTAAACATTTTCCATCCTGGTTTTACAGAGATAATTTTTCCTTCTTTAATTAAAAGCTTTTCTTTTTTAAGAACCTGACTGATTTTTTCCCTTCTTTAAGAACCAAGGGAATTGGGTCTGAACTCACCAGGGATTGGTGGGGGGAAGGTTAATTCCTCTCTGTTGTAAAATCCAAGGAGTTTGGAGCAGTGTAACTCTCAGGGTAACCCAGGGAGGGGAAAGGAGGGGGATGGTTTCTCTCTCCTTGTTTTAAGACCCAAGGGATCTGGGTTTGGGGTCCCCCAGGGAAGGTTTTAGGGGACAGGGAGTGTACCAGACACTGGAATTTCTGGCTGGTGGCAGCGCTATCAGATCTAAGCTAGGAATTAAGCTTAGAGGGGCCAATGCAGGTCCCCACTTTCTGGATGCTAAAGTTCAAAGTGGGAAAATACCGTGAGAGGGCCGCTGAGCCGGAACTGACAAGGGCGCTGCAGGGGGATCCCGGCTCCTCCAGCCCCAACTCTGCCCAGGAGAGGGCGCTTTGCTTCGCTTGAAACTGACTTGGGATGGGGGCTGGGGGGGGGGGGGGGGGAGTATTCCCCATGCCTGGGGCAGTTTCTGGCCCCACATGGCCGGCTGGCTGCATTTCTTCGTGGTTCCCAGTAGGGGGCGCTTCCCGGGCCAGCAGGGATGCTCCCATCACTATGGGGTGCTGCGCTGCCCCAACCTGCTTTGGATTAATTAACAAACCAGCCCCATTAATCAATAAATCATCTTTAATAAAATCTTCTCCTTCCTGCATAATGCGCTTGGTCTCTGTGGAGAGACACCCTGAGAGGTTCTAGATGCAGCATTTCCGTGACTAAGCCACCGGGGGAGAGATTTCAGGGGGAAGGGAGGGGTTGGTATATAGGGGAGATGGCTCTTGATTATGGTAATTCCTACAGTATGTGGCATGGCTTGGATTGGCCATGGACAGGAAGTGACACACTTACAGACAGGAAGTGGGCCTGGGACTGGAGGATGTGGGGGTTGGAGAAGTAAAATGGGGCGGACAGCACACGACGTGGAGGAACCAGGCCGGAGAGGCAGCGGCCTGGACTACGGCCCAGGCCCCCCAAGTAAAATGGCCGACAGGAAGTGGAGCTAATGTGACGGAGCTTGGCTGCAGTCACTTAAGTAGCAGGCCCAGGCTACAATATGGCCCACAGGAAGTGACCCCATCGAGTGGGAGGTTGGGAATGGTGGGGGAGGGGAGCAGGCCTACGCTACAATATGGCCCACAGGAAGTGACGCCATCGAGCGGGAGGTTGGGAATGGTGGGGGAGGGGAGCAGGCCCAGGCTACAATATGGCCCACAGGAAGTGACGCCCGTGAGGGGAAGGAACCTGCAATGCAAGATGGCCACCAGGCAGGGGGGCGAATGGGGGGCCCCTGACAGGAAATGGAGTGACGGGGGAGGGGCAGCGCCCCACACTTGGGGGGGCTATTTCGTCTCCGCCTTCTTGTTCTTCTTGTTGAGGATCTTCATGAGGGAGGACGACATGTAGTACGGCTTCTCCGCCGAGCCGTCGTTGCGCTCCAGGTCCTCCACTGGGGAGACAGAGAGCGGGTCAGCCCCACGCTCGGCTGGGGGGGCGGCGGGGGGGCGGGGGGGCACTCACGGAAGCAGAGGAAGAGGGTGTCCACACACATGCTGTAGACGCTGAAGAATCCCTGGGCGATCAGGTAGGCGCCCACCACCACCGTCTGCAAGGGGGAGATGGGGGTCAGCGGGGAGGGGGCAGCCCAGATCCTGACCCCCAAGGGACGCCACCCCAGGTCCCAGCTCTCACCCCCAGACCCACACGGCGGGGGGCACGTACCAGGATGGGCAGCCAGTAGTAGTTGAGGGAGGGCGAGCGGAACCGGGGGTCGGAGATCTGGATCTGGCCCGAGAAGAAGAAGAACCCCAGGACCCCGACGCCCCCCACCACCAGCAGCTTCCCAAAGAGCAGCAGCAGGTCAGTCACCTTGTCCAGCACTACCACCCTGCAGGGAGGAGAGAACCCAGGAGTCCTGGCGCCCGGCCCCCAGCCCCCGCTCCCCTCTTAGAGCCAGGGAGAGAACCCAGGAGTCCTGGCGCCCGGCCCCCACTCCCCTCATAGAGCCAGAGAGAGAACCCAGGAGTCCTGGCTCCCAGCGCCCCCAGACCCCGCTCCCCTCCTAGAGCCAGAGAGAGAACCCAGGAGTCCTGGCTCCCAGCGCCCCCAGACCCCGCTCCCCTCCTAGAGCTGGGGAGAGAACCCCGGAGTCCTGGCACCCAGCCCCCGCTCCCCTCCTAGAGCCAGAGAGAACCCAGGAGTCCTGGCACCTGGTCCCCAGCCCTAGCTCCCCTCCTAGAGCCAGAGAGAGAACCCAGGAGTCCTGGCGCCCAGCCCCCTTCCGGTGCCAGGGACAGAACCCAGGAGTCCTGGCGCCCAGCCCCCGCTCCCCTCCTAGAGCCACAGAGAGAACCCAGGAGTCTTGGTGCCCGGCCCCCAGACCCTGCTCCCCTCCTAGAGCCGGGGAGAGAACCCAGGAGTCCTGGCACCCGGCACCCAGCCCCCACTCCCCTCCCGGTGCCGGGGCAGAACCCAGGTGTTCGGTTACCTGACGATGTTGCGCATAAGCAGTTTGAAGGCGTTCTTGGCGGAGGTGCAGAAATTCTTCCCGTAGATTGCAATCTGGGGTGGGGGGGGGGGCGACAGGGATATCCCCATAACAGGGGGAGAGACGCATTCCAACTCTGCTCCCCCAAACCCACCCCGAGACCCCTCCCCCTGCTACGACTGCTGGGACTCCCCCAAACTCACCCCTTTCCAGGGACCCCTTCTCCCCCCAGGAGCCCTCTCAAACCACCCCAGGGTCCCCCCGGTAGGATGGGCAGCTCTCTCCTTTCACCCCACAGCATGAGACCCCTCAAACTCTTCCCCCCAGAAATAGCCCCTCCAACAGCCCAGACCCCACCTCTCCCCTCCCCCAAAGCCCCACACCCAGGAGTGCACCCCCCCAGCACCCACCCCACACACACCAAGGCAGTTCTGCAAAGGGATCTCCCCACACACCCCAATGATCCCCCACAGGGTTCCCCCTATGCCCCCCCATCTCTTAGTCCTATATACCCCCCCCCCGGGCCCCCGCACTCCCCACCATGATGTAGGCGTTCCTGTTGAGGAATTTGATGAATTTCTCCAGGCACCAGAAGCAGCACTTGAGGCAGCAAAGCAGGCAGCGAGTGAAGGGGTTCTGCGCTCCTGGGGCGGGGAGAAGCCAATCAGACACCCCTGTGCACCCCCAGCCAGAGCCCCCCATGGGGGGAGAGCCTCCCTCCACATCCCCAAGCCCCCAAAAGTCTCCGGGGCTGGGGGAAGGCCAGGATATTGGGATACAAGGCCAAGGGGGATTCCTGAACCCCAATATGTCTTGGGGTCCCCAAACCCCAAGTTGGCTCAGGGACTGGGGATATGGTGAGATATTGGGTACAAGGAAAATTAGCGTCTCTTATTGCAATATTGAGGTCTCTGAACCCCAAAATGTCTCAAGGGCCAGGGGAAGTGAGGGGCATCCCCCTTTGGGACTGGCCAAGCTATGAGCCAACAAGGAGCAAAGTGGGGGTGAAGGTGGGGTAACAGGCAATTTTGAGGGTACAGGGTTTGGCCATTTGGGGGGACACAAACGCAGGGAAGTAAATGTACTGAAACGGGGAGACGCTGCACACAGGGTGACGGCTCTTGGGCCAGGCCCCGGAATTTGGGGTGCTTGCAGAAGGGCTCACAGTTTGGGGGGCCCCATTGGGGGGAGTGTTGAATGTTGGGGGATGAGGATCCCAGTTCGGAGGCACAGCTCCACTTGGGGGTGGGGGCGCAATCCTGGAACAAACCAGGGCAAAATCGGGTGGGGGTGTCAACATTTTGAAGGTGAAGATTTCCACAGTGTCACGTGTTGGGAGAAAGCAGAAATTTGGGGTGCAGGTCGCATGGAGCAGGGCCAAATGTCGAGGTGCTTGAAGACATGAGGAGTGCTCGGGGGGGGGTGTCAAATTCTGGTAGACCCCAAAGTGCAGCTGTGGGGCAGATGGAGATCTGGGGGCAAGGGTGAAGGGCAGGAAGTTAAGGAGGGTGGCTGGGAAATGGGGGGGCAGGGATGACTGCCCCCAGGAAAGGGGCACCCCACCTTTGAGTTTGTGGTCCAGGTATTCCAGGAGGATGCGGATCAGCTGGACGATGGTGAGGATGAGGGCCCCGAAAGCCAGTGACCCCGTGTGATACCTGCAGGGAGAGGCCCCCGGCATGGGGGTGGGCGGAAGAGTTAGTGAGGCAGACAGAGCAGTAGAGAGAGAACCCAGGAGTCCTGGTGTCCAGCCCTTCCCCCGCTTAGCCCCCACTCCCCTCCCAGAGCCGGGAAGAGAACCCAGGAGTCCTGGCTCCCACCCCCACCCCCCTTGCTCTAACCCACCAGCCCCCACTCCCCTTCCAGAGCCGGGCAGAGAACCCAGGAGTCCGGGCTTCCAGCCCCCCTGCTCCAACCACCAGCCCCCACTCCCCTCCCAGAGCCGGGGACAGAACCCAGGAGTCCGGGCTTCCAGCCCCCCTGCTCTAACCACCAGCCCCCACTCCCCTTCCAGAGCCGGGCAGAGAACCCAGGAGTCCGGGCTTCCAGCCCTGTCCCCTTCAGAAGATACAGGCAGCTTCTTACACTTCTTATTTGCATAGCTAATGAATATGGATATAATTTACATAAACTAGCCCCTAATTGCATCCTGCTCCTCCCCTGATGGACACAGCCGCAGGTGGGGCCCCTGAAATCAGACACCTGAGCCCAGGTGTCCAGCTCCCCTCATTTGCATAGGCAATTAATCAAACTTATTTGCATCATCCCTTCCCTCTGGAGCAGGGGCGGCACCAGGGCAGTGTGGAGCAGCCACCGAAATGCCGCCGAATAGTGACGTCAGCGAGAGGTGCCGCCGCCAAAATGCTGCAGAAATTCGGCTACATTTCGGCGGATGCTCAACCGTCGCCACGGCCCTTCGTCTGGTACCCGCCAGGGATCCCTGCTGTGGAGGCTCCAGGCTCGGAGGCCAGCTGGGGGACCCACGCATCCGGCTTCCTGCAGCGTGGGTCCGGGGGCCTCACCACAGCATGCGCAGGCAGGGATGGGGGGCCCAGTGGGAGGGATGGGGGGCTCACTGCAGCATGCGCAGGAAGGCACTCCCCACGGCACAGGTGGGGATGGGGGGCCTGGTGAGGGGCTCACTGCAGCGGATGGGGAGCCTGGTGGGAGGGACGGGGGGCCAGCGGGGGGCTCACCGCAGCGTGCACAGGAAGGCGCTCCCCACGGCGCAGGCGGGGATGGGGGCCTGGCAGGAGGGACGGGGGGCTCACCGCAGCGTGCACAGGAAGGCGCGCCCCACGGCGCAGGCGGGGATGGGGGGCCTGGCAGGAGGGATGGGGGGCTCACCGCAGCGTGCGAAGGAAGGCAATCCCCACGGCGAAGGCAGGGATGGGGGCCCAGCGGGAGGGACGGGGGGGCTCACCGCAGCATGCACAGGAAGGCGCTCCCCATGGCGCAGGCGGGGATGGGGGGGGCCTGGCGGGAAGGATGGGGGGCCGGCGGGGGGGCTCACCGCAGCATGCACAGGAAGGCGCTTCCCACGGCGCAGGCAGGGATGGGGGGCCTGGCAGGAGGGATGGGGGGCCGGCGGGGGGCTCACCGCAGCGTGCGCAGGAAGGCGCTTCCCACGGCACAGGCGGGGATGGGGGGCCTGGCGGGAGGGATGGGGGGCTGGTGGGGGGCTCACTGCAGCGGATGGGGGGCCTGGTGGGAGGGACGGGGGGGCCGGCGGGGGGCTCACCGTAGCGTGCGAAGGAAGGCGCTTCCCATGGCGCAGGCAGGGATGGGAGGCCTGGCAGGAGGGACGGGGGGCCCGGCGGGAGGCTCACCGCTGCGTGCGCAGGAAGGCAATCCCCACGGCGCAGGCGGGGATGGGGGGCCCGGCGGGAGGGATGGGGGACTCACCGCAGTGTGTGAAGGAAGGCGCTTCCCACGGCGCAGGCAGGGATGGGGGGCCCGGCGGGAGGGACGGGGGGCTCACCGCAGCGTGCGCAGGAAAGCGCTCCCCACAGCGCAGGCGGGGATGGGGGGCCTGGCAGGAGGGACGGGGGGGCCGGCGGGGGGCTCACCGCAGCGTGCGCAGGAAGGCGCTCCCCACGGCGCAGGCGGGGATGGGGGGCCTGGCAGGAGGGACAGGGGGCCCGGCAGGAGGGATGGGGGGTTCACCGCAGCGTGCGCAGGAAGGCGCTCCCCACGGCGCAGGCGGGGATGGGGGGCCCGGCAGGAGGGATGGGGGGTTCACCGCAGCGTGCGCAGGAAGGCGCTCCCCACGGCGCAGGCGGGGATGGGGGGCCTGGCAGGAGGGACGGGGGGCCCGGCAGGAGGGATGGGGGGTTCACCGCAGCGTGCGCAGGAAGGCGCTCCCCACGGCGCAGGCGGGGATGGGGGGCCTGGCAGGAGGGACGGGGGGCCCGGCAGGAGGGATGGGGGGTTCACCGCAGCGTGCGCAGGAAGGCGCTCCCCACGGCGCAGGCGGGGATGGGGGGCCTGGCAGGAGGGACGGGGGGGCCGGCGGGGGGCTCACCACAGCGTGCGCAGGAAGGCGCTCCCCACGGCGCAGGCAGGGATGGGGGGCCTGGCAGGAGGGACGGGGGGGCCGGCGGGGGGCTCACCGCAGCATGCGCAGGAAGGCGCTCCCCACGGCGCAGGCAGGGACGGGGGGCCCGGCAGGAGGGACAGGGGGCCCGGCAGGAGGGACAGGGGGCCCGGCAGGAGGGATGGGGGGCTCACCGCAGCGTGCGCAGGAAGGCGCTCCCCACGGCGCAGGCGGGGATGTCGCGGGGCTTGTCCCGTGCCCAGTAGTAGGAGGCGAAGGCGCCAGCCAGCACGCACTGCCCCAGCGCCAGCGCGAAGTTGGCCGCCCACAGCAGCCCCAGCACGTTGTAGAGCTGCAGGTTGAAGAGGTTGCGCTGGTAGAGCCCCTCGTCGTTGTACTTGTAGAAGGTGCAGCCGGCGGCCGGGCAGGGTTGGTAGCGGGAGGCGTTGAACGTCTGCGGGGCCGAGGGAGAGCGTGAGCCGGGGCCGACCCGAGACGGGAACCGGAGAACGGAATAAAGGAACCGGAGAGCCGCCCGGCGAGGGAACCCAGAGAGCCGCCCGGCGAGGGAAGGTGAAAGGCCCATAGAGGAATGAGAAGGCGAGAGTCCCGGCTGATAAATGAAGGAAGCAGAGAAGGAAGGAAGGTGAGACTGGCCAGCGGAGGAAAAGGGGAAACGGGAAATGGGAGAACAGTCAGAGGAATGACGCCGGGACTGGCCAGACAAACGAAGGACGGAGAAAACCGGCAGCTCCAGGAATGAAGCAGCGACGAGGGAACAGGAACCCGGTGGAACAAACAAGCGTGGGACGGAGAGAAGGAGGTAGAGGAACGAGAGCCCCTGAGACCGGCTGCAGAAAAGGAAGGAGGGAACGAAGAAACAAACGCCGGGCCCACCGGAGCCCCCCGGGGAAGAGGCGGCCGAGGAACAACCGTGGGAAGAAGGAACGAGGCCCAGAGACACGACTGGGCAGACGCCCAAGCACGGGTGAAGCCACAGGCCGGAGAAGGGAAGGAACCAGCGAGAACAGAACGAACAAGCCGGGAGCAGGAGCCTGAGAACGAAGGGGGCAGAACCCAGGAGTCTGGGAGGACATGAAGGGAGACACAAGGTCACCCCACGGTGCCCCCAATTTCAGCTCCGCTAGAGGGCCTAGAAGTCAGGACTCCTGGGTTCTCTCCCCGGCTCTGGGAGGGGAGTGGGGGCTGGTGGGTTAGAGCAGGGGGGCTGGGAGCCAGGACTCCTGGGTTCTCTCTCCTGGTGTCTCACCAGGGGGTTGCAGGTCTCGTTGCCCGAGATGCCGGAGCACCTGGGGTCGCTGGAATTGCTGCTGGTGACACGATACAAGGGAGTCCCGGACGTGGCGAGATAGCTGGGGGGAGCAGTCAAGGGGAAACAACAGGAGCACACAGGGCCTGTCTGCACTAGGGGGCGCCGGCTCCCACCCGGCCCCAGGGCAGGGACTGGCTGGCTCAGGGGGGCAGGGAATGGGGCAGGGGCCTGTCCCCTCTAGGGGGCGCCGGCTCCCACCCGGCCCCAGGGCAGGGACTGGCTGGCTCAGGGGGGCGGGGATGGGGCAGGGACCTGTCCCCTCTAGGGGGCGCTGGACCCGATCTGGCCGGGGGGCAGGCAGGGGGGCGGAGGGGGCAGCCGTGGGGCCCGGAGGATACAGAGCTGTCATGACCCAATAGGCCACGCAGATGAGCAGCAGGAGGAAAGTGATGAGGGGGTAGAACAGGGTGGACATCATGTAGCCGATGGCTCTGGAAGCGGAAACAAAAGGGGGACCCCATGTTAGTTCCTGTTTTGGGGACCCCCTATAGTCCCCCACTCCCCACTGAGACCTAGAGCTCCCCGCACCACCGGCTGCCAGACCCCCGGGCCCGTCTAACCTGGCATCCCGCCTGCTGGAGATCAGGCCTAGCTCACCTGGCCTCCTCCCCTCTCCCAGGCCAGACCCATGGGTCCATCTGGCCCCATTTCCATCCCCCACAGGTCAGACCCCTGGGGCCCTCCTGCTTTTAACCCTTTCTCTCTCCCCCCAGTCATGTGTCGGGCAGTTCCACAAGTTAACGCATCCCTGATTCCCCTCTCTCCCCTACCTCCTCATTAAAGGGACAGGAGCCAGGCCTGCTAAGGTGTCCCTGGGAGGATCAGAGCCCCGGTGCCTCCCCCAAAGGGGCTGCCCTGCCCCCCCGCCTGGGGCATGGCGGGCGACTTACCGGCTGGACTCCTGGATGAGCGCAATGGCGATGAGGATGCGTTTGCGGAGGAAGATGAGGAGGAGGAGGAGGATGCCTTCCACTACGGCCAGGATTATCACTGGGGGGGCAGAGACATTAGGGGGTGGCACAGACAGGGCTGGGGGCTGCTGGGAGAGAGATGGGGCCCCCTACTTCAAGAGGAAACAGATTTGGGGCACCCCACTTATTAAGGAGTCAATAAAGACCCCCACGTTCCCACAGTGGGATTTACCGACTCCCTAAAATGAGGTGTACCCCCAAATTCCCCCAGCAGAAGGGAGGGGCCTGGACTGAGGCAGAGAACTGGGATGTTGATCCAGCTCCCCCATTCCACAGAGGGCCCCAGGCTCAGCCAACTCCACAGTTTAAGGGGTCCAGAAAGCCCCCCAATTTATGAAAGGCAACCCAATTTTGGGAGTGTCAGGGATGCTCCCCAAGGAGAAAGGGACAACACCCATGTTTTTAGGGGATCTTTCTAAAGGGTCCCACATTCAGGCAGCCACATTCAGAAATCCCTGAATTTCAGGGTGCTGAAAGGTGCCCCCCAAAGGCAGGACGTCCCAGTGGTTTAGGAATTCAGTGACATGCCCCTAAATCAAGGGGGAGGCTGAATTTTGGGGGCAGCAGGGAAGCTCCCCGGGATTAAAGGTGCATCCCCCAAATTTAGGGGTCAGCACAATGGCACCCCATGTTTGGGGGAGTTGATCCCTGCTCCTATAACCCCCCCCAGCAGAGCCCCAGGGGTTTCGGGGGGCCAGACTCACGGGCCGCCAGCCACGTCTCCTGCACGTTGGAGTAGACGCTGAGGTTGGTGGTGAAGCCGACGTTGCTGATGGTGGCGCCAGCCGCGCGCAAGGTGCTGTATTCCCGCCAGCAGTGGTAGATCCCTGGGGGGGAGATGGGGTCACATGGGGGACACGGACTCCCAAAGAGCCCCCCAGCCTCTGGACTCCCCCCGAACTCCCCACGGGCCCTGGTGCCTGCCCCCCCAGTACAAGCTCCGGGCTCCATCTCCTGGAAACGCTGCCCCCCGACCCCCAGGACAACACCCCCAGGCTCCCCCGACCCCCCACAGCCCCTCCCCTAGCCCCGCCCCAAGCTCAGCCCCTCCCTCCCAGGCCCCGCCCCCACGCACCGTAGGCAGTGACCGCCAGCACCCCGAGGATCAGCACCCAGACCAGCACCCCGGCCACCAGCCGCAGCAGCAGCAGGAACAGCAGGCTCAGCACCATGGCGATCAGCAGCCCGCTGGGGAGTGGGGGGCGGGGGGGAGAGTGAGAACCACCGCCCGGACGCCTGGGTCCCATTCCGCCCCTGTCCCCCCCCACCCCTACCACCAGCAGCATCACCCAGACACCTGGGTCCCATTCCCACACCCCCTCCGCTGCCACCACCAGCAGCGTCACCCGGACGCCTGGGTCCCATCCCTGCACCCCCTCCGCTGCCACCACCAGCAGCGTCACCCGGACGCTTGGGTCCCATTCCTGCACCCCCCACTGCTACCACCAGCAGCGTCACCCAGACACCTGGGTCCCATTCCACCCCTGCCCCCCCCCACTGCTACCACCAGCAGCATCACCCGGACGCCTGGGTCCCATTCCACCCCTGCCCCCCCACCTACTGCTACCACCAGCACCATCACCCAGACACCTGGGTCCCATTCCTGCACCCCCTCCGCTGCCACCACCAGCAGTGTCACCCGGACGCCTGGGTCCCATTCTCGCACCCCCTCCACTGCCACCACCAGCAGCATCACCCGGACGCCTGGGTCCCATTCCACCCCTGCCCCCCCACCTACTGCTACCACCAGCAACATCACCCAGACACCTGGGTCCCATCCCCGCACCCCCACCCCCCCACTAGCAGCGTCACCCAGACACCTGGGTCCCATTCCCGCACCACCACCCCCACCAGCAGCGTCACCCGGGGCCCCTCACTCACATGAGGATCCAGTACCAGCTGCTGGCAAAATCCTCGAAGATCTTCATCCCGATGTCCTTGGCGTTCAGAGACTTCACGATCTGCCTGGGGGGCAAGACGGAGTGAGGAGGGTGGGGTGGGGCTAGCAGGGGGCTGCGAGTTGGGGGCCCCAGCCGGGATGGGACTGTGTGTCTGGGGGAGGAGGAGGGGCCCAGCTGGGAACGGAGGAGGGACCCTGGCTGGGAGGGGGGCAGGGGGCTGTCCGTTGCGGGGGGGCGGGCGGGGTCCCAGCTGGGAAAGGGTGGGGGTCCCAGCTGGAAGGGGGCTGCAGGTTGGGGGGGGGCGGGCAGGTCCCAGCTGGGACAGAGGGAGGGAGCCGGGCAGGGAGGGGGCGGGTCCCAGCTGGGAAGGGGTGAGGGACCCTGGCAGGGAGGGGGGCAGGGGGGGGTCCCAGCTGGAAGGCGGCTGCAGGTTGGGGGTGGCGGGCGGGTCCCAGCTGGGATGGGGGCAAGGAGCAGCGGGATGGGGGGAGGGACCCCAGTGGCGGGGTGGGGTGGGTCCCAGCTGGGACGAGGCGGAGGGACCCTGGTGGGGGGGCAGGGGGGGTCCCCGCGCTCACTGGGCTCCGGACGAGATCAGCTCCTTGGTCTCGTTGGGCGTCCGACCCGGGAGGGTGAAGTTGCTCAGGGCGGGTGTGTTGAAATCAGGGAAGCAGCGATTGAAGGCTGGAGAGAGAGCGCAGGGGGGGTGTCACATTGGGGTCACAGTCACAGGGGGCTTCAAGACACCATCAGGGGCAGCCCCAAACCACAGACCCCCAGCCCCTTTAGCTAGAGGAAAATCCTCCTCTGCTGTGGCTGTATGGAGCACAGACCTCGCGACGGGACGTCAGCGAACGCCGGGAACTGACTGGTGAGATCCGGGGTAGGGGGGATGTCTGCCAAGACCACCCCCCCGGCCTACCCCAGAGACCTGCAGCCCCCCGAGGCGCTGAGCAGGAGCCCCCCGAGCAGTGGGAACCCGCAAGCGACCCGGGATGAAGAGACGCGAGCGGCTGGGGGTGAAAGGTCGTTTTGTTCCATTTTCACCAGCCCGCAGCCGGTCGCGTGGTCGGAGTTGGGGTAAGCCGAGTCGGGAACCACTTGGGGAAGGTTGATTTGCTGCAGCCCGGCCGGCGCTGGCTGGAGGGTCCCCGAGCCGTTAGCCACCAGCTCTCAGATCTCACGGGACCGGGGAAGGGCCAACGCGGCTCCAGAGCGGGGAAATCACAGAGCCGGCGGCTGCGCTTCCCGGCCTGGCGAGAAAACGGGGCCAAAATCCATCGATCTGCAAACCCCCAGGAGCTGCCGGGCCAGACAGCAGCCTGGGTTTGTGCAGAACAAAGTGTGTCAGAGCAGCCTGAGAGCCGCCTGTGACGGGGTCACAAGCCTTGTGCAGGGGAGAAGCACAGACATTGCGTATCTGGGCTTTAGCAAAGCTTTTGCTGCTGTCTCGTGACCTTTTCCTAAACAAACTAGGGAAATACAACCTGGCTGGAGCTACTAAAAGTGGGAACTGGCTGGAAAACCGCTCCCAGAGAGCAGCTCTCAGCAGCTCCCCGTCGGGCCGGAAGGACATAACGAGTGGGGTCCCACGGGGATGGTTCTGGGTCCGGTTCTCTTCAGTATCTTCCTCGGTGATTTAGCTCATGGCATAGAGTCTCCACTGAGTGTGTGGACGATACCAAGCTGGGGGCTCGCGAGTGCTCTGGAGGGTAGGGTTAAAATTCAAACTGAGCTGGACAAACTGGAGAAATGGTCTGAAGTAACCAGGATGAAATTCAGCCAGGAGAAATGCAAAGTGCTCCACGTAGGAAGGAACAATCAGCTGCACACAGAATGGGCAGTGACCCCCTAGGAAGGGGCACTGGGGACGGGCTGGGGCTCAGGGTGGATCACAAGCTAAATATGAGCCAACAGCGCAACAAAAAAAGCGAGCGTCCTTCTGGGCTGTGTTAGCAGGAGTGTTGTGAGCCAGACACGAGCAGCGACTCTGCCGCGCTGCTCCGGCCTCAGCTGGAGGGTTGGGTCCAGTTCTGGGCACCGTGTTTCAGGAGAGATGGGGGCAAATTGGAGAAAGTCCAGGTAGGAACGACGAAGACGCGGAAAGGTCTGGAAGCCCTGAGCCGCGAGGGCAGGTTGGAAGAACTGGGTTGGTTTAGTCTGGAGAGGAGGCGCCGTGGTCACAGTTTTCGGGGACCTGAACGGTCGTTACGAGGAGAAGGGAGGTAGATTGTTCTCGGTAACCTCTGAGGCCGGGCCGGGGAGCAATGGGCTTAAATCAGGTTCAGGCTGGACGTTAGGAAGAACTTCCCAGCTGGCAGGTGGATCAGGCTGAAACCGCGTCGGGGGGGGTGTTAAGAGCAGGTTGGCCAGACCCTGCGGGAGGGTCTGGAGAACACTGAGTGCAGGGGCCGGACCAGACCCCTTCCCAACAGTCCTACGAGGCTGTTAATTAAATCTACTGGGGCGGGTCTGACACAGGGTGCAGTTCCCATTGTGTCCACTGGATGGCAACAGAGCACCCCAGGCAATCTAACCACTAGCCCCCACTCCCCTCCCCAAGCAGGGAGAACCCAGGAGTCCTGGCTCCCAGTCCCCCCTGCTCTAACCCACCAGCCCCCACTCTCCTCCCAGCGCCAGGGAGAGAACCCAGGAGTCCTGGCTCCCAGCGCCGCCCCCCCCCTCAGGGCTGGCAGAGAACCCAGGCGTCCGGGCTCACTTGGCGTGGATGCGATGGTGTATCGAGGGCAGAGCTCCCGGTTCAGAATCTCCGACACTGTCTGAGGAAGAGACATTGAATGTTTGTTAGATCAGGCGCCGGGACCCATCTGTCTAGTGAAGGGAGCCCACTGGGCTGGTAGGGGCTGCGGGTCAGGAGTGAGGGGCACCGGCAGAGCTAGGGGGGCAGGGCTGGCCTGGCAGGGGCTGCGGGTCGGGAGTGAGGGGCACCGGCAGAGCTGGTGGGGGGGGCAGGGCTGGGCCGGCAGGTCAGGAGTGAGGGGCACCGGCAGAGCTAGCGGGGCAGGGCTGGCCTGGCAGGGGCTGCGGGTCGGGAGTGAGGGGCACCGGCAGGGCTGGTGGGGGGGGCAGGGCTGGGCCGGCAGGGGCTGCAGGTCGGGAGTGAGGGGCACTGGCATGGCTGGGGGGGCGGGGCGGCGGGTCGGGAGTGAGGAGCGCCAGGGGCAGGGGGGGCTGTGGGTCGCACGCACCAGGCTGGTGTCGGACAGGTTCAGGCTGGGGTTACACCAGTCCTGGATCAGCACGGTCGCCGGCTTCGCCCCAGGCAGATACCCCGCGGGCGGCACCACCCAGAAGGTGTCAGGGCAGGAGGCAACACAGACCTGGGCACATCGGAGAACATCACACAGCAGGGGTCACATCTAGGGGTGCTAATGGAAGTGAGAGAACCCAGGAGTCCTGGCTCCCAGCCCCCTTGCACTAACCCACCAGCCCCCACTCCCCTCCCAGAGCCGGGGAGAGAACCCAGGAGTCCTGGCTCCCAACCTCACCCGCCCTGACCCACCAGCCCCCACTCCCCTCCCAGAGCCAGGGAGAGAACCCAGGAGTCCTGGCTCCCAGACCCCCCACCGCTCCAACCACCAGCCCCCACTCCCCTCCCAGAGCCGGGGAGAGAACCCAGGAATCCTGGCTCCCAGCCCCCCCTGCTCTAACCACCAGCCTCCACTCCCATCCCAGAGCCAGGGAGAGAACCCAGTCGTCCTGGCTCCCAGCCCCCCCCAGCTCTAACCCACCAGTCCCCACTCCCATCCCAGAGCCGGGGAGAGAACCCAGGAGTCTGGGCTCCCAGCCCCTCCCCAGCTCTAACCCACCAGCCCCCACTCCCCTCCCAGAGCCGGGGAGAGAACCCAGGAGTCCTGGCTCCCAACCTCACCTGCCCTGACCCACCAGCCCCCACTCCCCTCCCAGAGCTGGGGAGAGAACCCAGGAGTCCTGGCTCCCAACCTCACCTGCCCTGACCCACCAGCCCCCACTCCCCTCCCAGAGCTGGGGAGAGAACCCAGGAGTCCTGGCTCCCAACCTCACCTGCCCTGACCCACCAGCCCCCACTCCCCTCCCAGAGCCGTGGAGAGAACCCAGGAGTCCTGGCTCCCAGCCACCCCCTGCTCCAACCACCAGCCCCCACTCCCCTCCCAGAGCCGGGGAGAAAACCCAGGAGTCCTGCCTCCCAGCACCCCCTGCCCTGACCCACCAGCCCCCACTCCCCTCCCAGAGCTGGGGAGAGAACCCAGGAGTCCTGGCTCCCAGCCCCCCCCGCTCCAACCACCAGCCCCCACTCCCCTCCCAGAGCCGGGGAGAGAACCCAGGAGTCCTGGCTCCCAGCCCCCCCTGCTCCAACCATCAGCCCCCACTCCCCTCCCAGAGCCAGGGAGAGAACCCAGGAGTCCTGGCTCCCAGCCCCCCCTGCCCTGACCCATCAGCCCCCACTCCCCTGAGTGCGCCCGGGAGAGGACCCAGGTGTCCGGGCCGTACCTGCGTGGTCGGACACTGCAGCCCGTTCATCGCCGCTGCCAGGATGTTGAGGGAGGTGACGCACTGGAGCAGGTCGAAATACAGCACATAGGGTTTGTCCCTGGGGGGAAAGGGAGGGTCAGAGATGGGGAGAAGGGATGAGGCAAGGAGCCGGGGGGGGGGGGGGACAGAAGAGGTGGGAGATGAAGGGAGACAGGCCGGGGGGCAGAACGAGAGGGACTGGAGCGGGGGGGGGGGGGCGCACGATTGAAAACGGCAGAAGAGGTGAGAGCCAGTGGCCGCCCCCCCATACGCAGCCCCCTGGGGATGACGTGGCCCAGGGAAGGGGGATGAGGTCAAGGGGGCAGTGGAGGGAATGAGTGGGGGCAGGGAGGGGGATGAAGCTGGGGGCAGGGAGGGGGCGAGGGGATGAGATGGGGGAATGAGGTTGGGGGCAGAGAGGGGGAATGAGGCACGGGGGGGCAGAGGAGGGTCGGGAGATGAGATCAGGGGGCAGAGGGGGGTTTGAGGGAGCAGGGAGGGGGACAAAGGGGGGTTCAGGGGAGCAGGGAGGGGGTCAGGGGCGGAGGCAGGTTTGGGGGCATGGAGGGGAGATGAGATGGGGATCAAGCTGGGGCAGAGAGGGGCGAGGGGGTGGGGTGGGGGGTATGAGGTGGGGATGGAGCTGGCACAGAGAGGGGTGGGGGGCAGAGGGGGGTGGGGATCGAGCTGGGGCAGAGAGGGGTGAGATGGGGTGGGGTGGGGGGCGGAGGGGGTATGAGGTGGGGATGGAGCTGGGGGGCAGAGAGGGGCGAGGGGGTGAGGTGGGGGGGTGACTCACGCGTTGCCCCCGATCCCACAGTAGGCGCCGGTCGAGTTCCGGGGGTAAATCATCTGCCGGGGGTCCCCGTAGAGCCAGGCTGGGGGCAAGGGGTTAACTGAGCGACAGTGTGGGTCCCCCAGCCCCCCACCTGCCTCCCCAGCCCCGACTCCACCGACCCCCCCTGCTGAGCCCCCGCTGACCCCCGACCAACCCCCTGCCTGCTCCACCTACCCCAGCCCCCAGGGCCCCATTGACCCCCCACCGCCCAACCCCTAGCGCCACCCTGGGGCAATCGGGAGCCCTGACTGCCCGGGCAGAGCCCCCTGCTGCCCCCACCCCCCTGCAGCCCAGCCCCTAGCGCCGCCCTGGGGCAATGGGGAGCCATGACTGCCCGGGCAGAGCCCCCTGCTGCCCCCCACCTTGTGGCCAGGCCCCGGCGCCCGGGGGGGGTCACTCACCCAGGATTCCCACCACCATGTAGCCAGCCAGGAAGACCATGAAGAGGACACAGCAGATGATGTCGGTGCAGCTCCTGGGGCGGGGGGGGGAACCAGAATGAGATGGGGGGGGACAAATGAGCCCAGCCGGGACCAATGGAGGGGGGGAAGGGCCAGGGGAAGGTGGCACAAAGAGAGAGAGGAGCCCTGCGGGGGGGCAGAGCTGGCAGCGAGATCCTGGGGGCTGGGCTGGCTGCGGGAATGGGGGGGCGGGTCGTGGGGGTCACTCACCTCTGCCGAATCGGGCCCCGGAATGAGGGATCATGTTTACACTGTTCCCCTGCAGAGAGAGAGCGGTCAGAGTGGGGGCTGGGAGCCCGGACTCCTGGGTTCTCTCCCAGCTCTGGGAGGGGAGTGGGGACTGGTGGTTATAGCATGGGGGGCTGGGAGCCAGGACTCCTGGGTTCTCTCCCCGGCTCTAGGAAGGGAGTGGGGGCTGGTGGGTCAGAGCAGGGGGACTGGGAGCCCGGACTCCTGGGTTCTCTCCCCAGCTATGTGGTGGGGGGGCGGGGTTTTACAGTGGATCTGGGGGAATTGGACCCAGGTGTCCTGCCACCTTTGCAGGAAGCTCCCAGTGGCTCTCCCAAGCAGCGAGTGCGAGTGACGCGGGGGGGGGCGTGTCAAGGTTATTGGGGGGGGTCAGGGCCAAGCCTGATAAGAGCTGAGCCATTAGGAGAGATAAGGGCCAGGTGGGGCCAGGGAGTGGCCAGGACAGCGCCCCCCAGTGGGAAAAACTCCACTGCACCCAGCACCCCCCCCCCGACTTCCTTATTGCCCCACTCGAAACCACATAGTCCAGCCGCATCCCGGGGCACCCCCTGGCTCTAGAGCAGCTGGGAGCCAGGCTGGAGGAGCTTCACCACCCCATAACCCCCCACCCCGGCACCCCAATCCCCCGTCTGCACCCCCTACCAGCCCTGCCCCCCCCCAGCGCTGCCGGTGCCCCTCACTCCCGACCCGCAGCCCCTGCCAGCCCAGCCCTGCCAGGGCCCCTCACTCCCGACCCACAACCCCTGCCAGCCCAGCCCTGCCCCCGCCAGCTCTGCCAGTCCCCCTCACTCCTGACCCACAGCCCCTGCCAGCCCAGCCCCCCATCTCTGCCAGTGCCCCTCACTCCCGACCCGCAGCCCCTGCCAGCCCAGCCCTGCCAGGGCCCCTCACTCCCAACCCGCAGCCCCTGCCAGCCCAGCCCTGCCCCCCCCAGCTCTGCCGGTGCCCCTCACTCCTGACCCACAGCCCCTGCCAGCCCAGCCCCCCCCATCTCTGCCAGTGCCCCTCACTCCCAACCTGCAGCCCCTGCCAGCCCAGCGCTGCCCCCCCCCAGCTCTGCCGCTGCCCCTCACTCCCGACCCGCAACCCCTGCCAGCCCAGCCCTGCCCCCCACCAGCCCTACTGGTGCCCCTCACTCCCGACCCGCAGCCCTGACATGAGCGGAGGCTGAGCAGGTGAAGTGGGGGGGCCGGGGCAGCATGGGGGAGGGAAGGCGGGGAGGCGAGGCTGGCAGAGAACAAGGGGCCCGGGTGGACGAGAATGGGGGGTCACTGAACGGGGGGTTTCTGGGCAGAACGGCAGCCCCCCCCCAGCGGACACCTGGGGTAAGGGGGGTCCCCTCTCCAGCACACGGCCCGGGGGGGTGGGTATTTCAGCCGCTCTCCCGAGGGGTCAGTCAAGCCCGAGCCGGTGACCCTGCCCCCTCCTCCCCCAAGGGCCCCCCCGGCCGGGGAGTTTCTATTTCCTTGTTCCCCGGTCACCGCAAACAAACCGGCCCCGCCCGCGGTGCCGAGCCGAGCCGAGCCGAGCCGAGCCGGGAACGGGACTCGGACCTGCCCCGGGGGATGGGGTGGAGGAGTCGCCGGGGCGCGATCGGGCTGCCCCCGGGGGGGAGTTTCCGGGGGGGGGGCAGATCGGGCTGCAGCGCTGCTGTCCCCCCTTGAGCCCCGCAAACCCAGCAGGGGGTAGAGCGGGGGGGGACCCCCCTGTGGTGCCTCCTGCCGGGCTCAGACTCTCGGGTGCCGGGGCCCCCCCAGCGAGGCCCCCCCTCACCATAGGGCGCCCGGTCCCGCTGCTCCCCCTTGTCCTGGCGCCCCATGGCCGCGCGGGGCGGGGGCACTTGTGGCTGCGGCCAGAGACTGCGGCTGGAAATGGGTCGGGGCTGGGGGCGTGGCTGGCAGTTACCTGCTCCCCCGACCCACGTCACAGACACCTGTCCCGGGCCACGCCCCTGCACCTGACCCCAAGCCCCGCCCCTACCTGGGTTGAAGCCCCACCCCCTGTGAACCTGGCCACGCCCCCTCTCTCACCTGCCCAGGTGCCACGTCCATCTCCGGCTCCCAGAGCCTGACCCCCTTGAGCTTAGGGACTCAACCCCCCCATCAACACAACCCGACACCCACACCCCCACCCATCCCTGACAACCCATCAACACAACCCGACACCCACACCCCACCCACCCCCGAGAACCCCCCCATCAACACAACCCGACACCCCCACCCACCCCCGATAACCCCCCATCAATACAACCCGACACCCACACCCACACCCATCCCCGACAAGCCCCCCATATCAACACAACCCAACACTCACACCCCCACCCCTCCCTGACAACTCCATCAACACAACCTGACACCCACACCCCCACCCATCCCCAACAACCCCCCCCCACATCAACACAACCCAACACTCACACCCATCCCGGACAACCCAGGTGTAATGAACTAGGAATGTTCTTAATGTTTGCTCTGAATACTGTGTTGGTGCCTCAGTTTCCCCTGGGCAGTTCTTAATATCTAGGTGGTGGGATCAAGGGGTGTGATTGCTGCAGAGCGAGGGGCCAGTGCCCCTAAATGCCTGGCACTCTGTCTCCTAGCAACTGATGGCCTGGGCCCCTCCCCTGCAAAGGTGCCGGCTGAAGGTGTTGGAGACAAAGGGATCAGGTGACCTCCTGGCCCGGGAAAGGGGCTGGAGGGGGTTTCAGTCTGGAGCTGGCTGGGGACAAGGAGTGAAGTGCAGACCTGGGGGTCTGGCTCACTGCCCCCCAGAATGGACCCGGCCGAGGGGTCCGGTTCGCTGTATCTACAAGCTCTGTTTTAGACTCTGTTCCTGTCATCGAATAAACCTCTGTTTTGCTGGCTAAGAGTCACGTCTGACTGCAAAGTGGGGGTGCAGAACCCTGTGGCTTCCCCAGGACCCCGCCTGGGTGGACTCGCTGTGGGAAGCACACGGAGGGGCAGAGGATGCTGAATGCTCCAAGGAGAGACCCAGGAGGTGAAGCCGTGGGAGCTGCCTGCCCTGCAGACCGTCTGCTCCAAGGGAGAGGAGGCTCCCCAAAGTCCTGCCCGGCTTAGGGGGGAGCAGTTCCAGAGCATCGCCCGGGGACCCCGTGATACCCCCCCCATCAACACAACCCGACACCCACACTCCCACCCATCCCCGACAACCCCCCATCAACACAACCCAACACCCACACCCACACCCATCCCCGACAACCCCCCCATCAACACAACCCAACACCCACACCCATCCCCGACAACCCATCAACCCAACCCAACACCCCCACCCATCCCCAACAACCCCATCAACACAACTCGACACCCCCACCCCCACCCATCCCCGACAACCCATCAACACAACCCAACACCCACACCCATCCCCGACAACCCCCCCATCAACACAACCCAACACCCACAGCCCTACCCATCCCCGACACCCCCATCAACACAACCCGACACCCACACCCATCCCCACAACCCCCATCAACAGAACTCGACACCGACACCTGACACCCCCACCCATAAACACAACCCAACCCACATCCCCACCCATCCCCAACAACCCCCCACATCAACACAACCTAACACCCACACACCCACGCATCCCCGACACCCCCATCAACACAACCTGACAATGTGCAATCCGCCCCACTTCCTACTCCATCACTGACACAACCTGACACCCTAATGCAACACAACCTGACACACAATCACACTCAGCCCCTGCCATCACAACCCCAAGCCAACACCCCAAACCCCAACCCAACTTCGCAACCCCCCACAACAGCACCAACGCCCCTCCCACAGTCACACTCACCCGACACAGAAACACTACCAAACAGATGCACCTGGATCTCATGCCCCAACACAATCACCCAGACCCAACCGCAAAAGGGGGTAGCAACACAATGCCCCACCACTAGGTCTACAAACAGCCAGTCCTCACCCCCTAATCACACCACAACAAAACTTGCTCACAAGGTGACAACCCTGAACCTGCAACCCCCACCAGCCAAACAGCCTCCCATCGCCCACAGACATCACAACCTGCCCCCTCCCCCGGCAGGCACAGCTCAAATGCCCCCCCCCCCGCTGTGTGCGCAGACACGTGCGTGAGACAAAACAGACAGCACCACACAATCCTCGCAACAGCCGCACACGGCAGAGACAGGCCACAGACACACAATCGCACCCAGCGCTAAGGGATGCACCCAGGGACACCACAACCCAATCCCCCAACACACAAACACCCCCTTTAGACAACATCACAAATCTCACACATCCACAACTGACTTCAGCAACCGCAGGTAAAACAACAACCAGGTAAAGCCTCAGCCCTCACCCTCAACACCAACCAACCCACCCCCCCAGCAGGGGGCAGCGATCGTGCGCACACACCCACACCCAGCAGGGGGCAGTGATCGCACACATACACACACACCCAGCAGGGGGCAGTGATCACACGCATACACAGACACACACACAGCAGGGGGCAGCAATCACACACATACACACACCCACCCACCCAGTAGGGGGTGGCTATTACACACCACCCACACCCCACAGGGGGCAGCAGTCGCGCACACACACCCCCAACAGGGGGCGGCAGTCGCACACACAGACACACACCCAGCAGGGGGCAGCAGTTGCACACACACACCCCCAACAGGGGGCGGCAGTCGCACACACAGACACACACCCAGCAGGGGGCGGCGATCGCGCACACACACACCCAGCATGGGGTGGCTATTGCACACCCACCCACACCCCGCAGGGGTGGCAGTCACACACACACAGCAGGGGGCAGTGATTGCACATACACACACATCCAGCAGGGGGTGGCCATCGCACATGCACACACACACCCAGCAGGGGGCAGCAGTCTCATACATACACCCACTCACCCAGCAGGGGGCGGCGATCACGCGCACACACACCCAGCAGGCGCCAACGGTCATGCGCACACACACACACACCCCCAACAAGGAGCGGCAGTCGCACACACCCCCTCCCCCGGCGATGGACAGACAACGCACACCCTGGCCGTGTTCCCGGTGGCGCCGGCGTTTATTGGGTTCAGCCCCCCAGGACGTTACAGTTAAAAAGGGCCCAAGCCAGGGGCGTCCCCGCGGTTCCTGCAGCGCTGCCGTTCCCAGCAAGGGGTCGCTGGTGGCTGAGCCCTGGGGGAGCCCCAGGAATGGGGCTCAGGGGCCCAGTGTGGCCAGTGGGGTCGACTAGGGGTTTCTGGGACCGAACAGTGTAGGGGGCTCTGCCAGGGGGCTCAGGGGCCCAGCAGGGGCAGGGTGAGGAGTATCCCCCAGGTGGCTCAGGAGCAGAAATCGGGGTCCCTGGGGGGCTCGGGGGCCCAGCAGGGGCAGGAATTGGGGAGTGTCCCTGGGGGGCTCAAGGGCAGGAATCGGGGGGCTCGGGGGCCCAGCAGGTGCAGGAATCGGGGGGTGTCCCAGGGGGCTCAAGGGCAGGAATCAGGGGGCTCGGGGGCCCAGCAGGGGCAGGAATCGGGGAGTGTCCCTGGGGGGCTCAGGGGCAGGAATCGGGGGGCTCGGGGGCCCAGCAGGGGCAGGAATCGGGGGGCTCGGGGGCCCAGCAGGGGCAGGAATCGGGGGGTGTCCCAGGGGGCTCAGGGGCCCAGCAGGGGCAGCCCCCCCACGTCGGGCAGCAGCTCGGGGTGCGCCTCGAGGCGGGCCAGGCGGCTCTGCTCCAGCGCGATGGCCTCGGCCGAGTGTTTGCACTTCTCCGCCCCGCACTGGCACGTGAAGTATTTGCTCTTGATGTCCCAGAACCGGTCGCCGTAGTCGAACCTGGGGGGCACAGGGGGTCACTACCGGGGGAGGGTTCCCCCCAACAGGCTGGCCCCAGGCCCCGCCCCTGGGCCCACCCACAGCCCCACCCCATCTCCTCACTCCGCCCCCGCCAGCCCCTGCCCCACTTGCAGCCCCACCCCATCTCCTCACCCTGCCCCCATCTCCTTACCCCAGGCCCCACCCCCTCCTCAACCTGCCCCAGCCCCTGGCCCCACCCCAGCCAGCCCCTAGCCCCACCCACAGCCCTGCCCCCATCTCCTTAGCCCCCCCATACTCACTAGGCACTGCCCCCAGCTCCCCCCCCAGCCCCCCCCAGCCCCTCCGTACACCACTGCTGCCAGCTGCCCCCAGCCTCTCCCCACACCCCCACCCCCTGCTGCCTCCAGCCCCACCCCCACCCCGAGCCCCACCCCCGGCTGCCCCCAGCCTCTCCCCACACCCCCGCCCCCGGCTGACCCCAGCTCCTCGCCGGCACGGATGTCGCGGCTGCTGAAGAAGGCAATGCGGGGGAAACGCAGGTCCTGGTGCAGCATGAACACCCGCACCGGGATGATGTTGGGCTCGCACAGGTGGTTGATGAACCGGCTCACGTTGCCGTAGTAACGGGCGTCGATGCAGTACACCTCCCCGTCCTGCCGAGGGGAGGGGAGGGGAGAGAACCCAGGAGTCCGGGCCGCCAGCTCTCACCACGATCCTCACTCCCCTCCCAGAGTTCGGAGTAGAACCCAGGCGTCCTTGCTCCCAGCCGCACCCCCGCCACCCCCACTCTAACCACTAGCCCCCGCCCCCTCCCCGAGCAGGGAGAGAACCCAGGCATCCGGGCCCCCTCACCTTGTTGTCCAGGTCAAAGAGATACGAGTCATCTTCCCGTACATCGGCCTCTGCGTCCGAGATCAGCTCCCCCACGTACCTGCCGCAGGAAGGGGGGCAGAGCTGTCACGTCCTGGCGACTCCCAGCCCTGCCCCCGCCCCCCGGCCAAGCTGGTGCCCCCCTGTGCCCCAACCCCAGCTCACTCACTCGCAGATGAAGGTCCCTTGGGGGATGGTTTGAAGGGCTCGCACCCCCCAGCCCATCTTGGCCGTCCGGTAGAGCTGCAGTCGGACCCTGCCAGGGAGAAGCTTCTTGTTCACCCCGCGGGACTCCCTGACACATGACACCCCAGCCCACCAGTTCCAGCCCAGCAATCCTCACATTGATTCCTGTTAACCCGCAGGACTCCCTGACACATGACACCCCAGCCCACCAGTTCCAGCCCAGCAATCCTCACATTGATTCCTGTTCACCCGCAGGACTCCCTGACACATGACACCCCAGCCCACCAGTTCCAGCCCAGCAATCCTCACATTGATTCCTGTTCACCCGCAGGACTCCCTGACACATGACACCCCAGCCCACCAGTTCCAGCCCAGCAATCCTGACACTGATTCCTGTTCACCCGCAGGACTCCCTGACACATGACACCCCAGCCCACCAGTTCCAGCCCAGCAATCCTGACACTGATTCCTGTTAACCCGCAGGACTCCCTGACACATGACACCCCAGCTCACCAGTTCCAGCCCAGCGATCCTGACACTGATTCCTGTTAACCCGCAGGACTCCCTGACACATGACACCCCAGCCCACCAGTTCCAGCCCAGCAATCCTCACATTGATTCCTGTTCACCCGCAGGACTCCTTGACACATGACACCCCAGCCCACCAGTTCCAGCCCAGCAATCCTGACACTGATTCCTGTTAACCCGCAGGACTCCCTGACACACGACACCCCAACTCATCAGTTCCAGCCCAGCAATCCTGACACTGATTCCTGTTAACCCGCGGGACTCCCTGACACACGACACCCCAGGCCACCAGTTCCAGCCCAGCAATCCTAACACTGATTTCTGTTAGCCTGGGAAACTCCTTGCTACTGGACTCTCTGGAATGGGGGGTGATGCCCCCTCCCTGGCAACTCACTTGATGCCGCTCTGGACGACCCGGTTCTTGCAGTTCCTCCAGCAGGTGCACGCCTGGTTACACTCGAAGATGAGGGGCGGCTCGATCTTGTTGAATTCCTGGAGCAGGCGCCCATCCTGAGGGGAGGAGGGGTCATAATCTCTGAATAGCTCCCAAATTCTGCCTCCCCAAGATGGGGTGGGGGGAGGCCCATGGGAACTAGGGTCTGAATATTCTAGGGAGGCTGAGGCAGCCCTGCAGCCTATGGGAGGGGGGGAATCTGTCAGCTTCATTTGTCAATGTCCAGGCTCCCCCCTCCCCTGTCAGTTTCATGGCTCCCCCACCACATGTTCGCACTGTCAGTTTCTGGCCCTCCCTCACACCCAATGGGAAAGTTACCAAGCTACCCCTCCTTCTTCTCATCTGAGAGTCAGTTTCTAATCTCCTCCCTCCCACCAGCCCCATGGCTCTATTTGTCTGCCTCCAGGCTCCCCCACCCCATATTCTCTTGTCAGTTTCCAGGCCTCCCGCTGCCATATTTGGTGGTTTTCAGGATACTCTCAGTGTCTATCAGTCCCAATCCAAGAAGTAGTTTCCAGCCCCCGCCCCCCCATGGGGTCTGGCATGGCAGTTTCCAGCCTCCTCGTCATCCCCACAGCATCCATGTAGCAGTTTCCAGGCCCCCCATGGTGTCCAGACATGCCAATTTCATGCCCCCCCACACCGTGCAGTTACCCGGGAAGGGGTGTGCGTGTGTGGGTCTCACCTTGTCGTACCAGCAGCGGATACTGAGTTGGCCGCACAGGCAGTTGCTGGAGGAGCAATCGTCCTGGCAGGTACAGTGCTGGAGAAGTGGGGTGGAGGGCACAGAGCTTAGCAGGGCCTGCCCCCATCGCAGTTGTCAGTTTCCAGACACCCCACCCAGTCTGCACCTTCCCTGGTTTCTCAGCTCCCCCATTTCCCCTCCAAGCCACCACAGGCCAGTTTCTAGGCTCCCCGTCAAAAAACAATTCTGCATTTGTCGGTTTCTAGGCCCCTCCCCCAAATACTGCATTTACAAGGTTCTAGGCTCTCCTCTTGTCATAAACAGATAGCTAAGGGTTAATGTTTCTTTTACCTGTAAAGGGGTTAACAAAGGGAACCAGACACCTGACCAAAGGACCAATCAGGAAACCGGATTTTTAAAAGTGAGGGTGGGTTTGGCTTTGTTTCCTCTCTTTGGTTTCTCTCGGCTATGAAGAAACAGCTTTTATTTCTATCTCCAAACTTCTTTCTACCCTGTTGTACCAAGTTGTAAGTACAAAAGGAAAAGCAATAGGTTGATATTGTAGTTTGTATTTACATGTGGGTACTTTGCTGGACTGGTTTAAATTGGCTCTCTTCTGAATCAGACTGTTTATTTCTATTTTCTTATAAACAATTGCCTGTATGATCTCTTACTGCAGAGTTGATTTACTATGTAATTTCTTTCTTTTTTTTTTATATATAAAGTTTTCTTTTTAAAACCTGGTTGAGGTTTTCTCGGGTTACGGCTACGGGACGAAGGGAGGGGGAAATCTCTGTGTTAGCTTGACTAGGTTTGAATGCATAGCCTCAGGGGAAAGGTAAATTGCCCTCTCTGGTTTGTATTCAAGGACTTTAGTACAGTATCGCCCAGGCTAACCCAGGGAGAGGGAAAGCTGGGGATAAAATAGAGGAGACAAGGGGAGGAACTTGTTTTCCCTTTGGTGGGAGACCCAGGGGTTCTGGGTCTTGGGGGGTCCCCCAGGGACAGGTTTGGGCGACTCCGGGGCGATCAGGAGCCCTGAATCCTGATTGGTGGCAGCGAGATCAGATCCAAGCTGATATAAGCTTGGGGGGAGTTTCATGCTAAGCCCCCAGATTTTGGATGCTAAGGTCCAGATTTGGGACAGAGGCTTATTACACCTCCCCCAAAAAATGTTCTGCATTTGTCGGTTTCTAGGCTCCCCTCTCCAAAGGGGCAGCTCCAGGCTGCAGGCCCCCCGGGCTGGCTACCTGCAGGTGCGTGATGTTGCGGTCGATGTTCATGGTGGAGGTCTCGCAGTTCTCCGAGATGTATTTATAGTCATCAGGACAGGGCTCATCATCCACCGAGTTGACACAGGGGATGGGCACATTCTCATAGCCACGGGCCACATCCCTGTCGTGGGGCAGGAGATGTGAGACCGGAGCTGGCCAGCAGGGAGCAGCCACATGCCCCCGTTTCCCCCCTCCCCACCCCGGGCACAGCCCCACCTGCTGATGATGCGCTCGGTCCGCAGCGCCCGGTTGAGGATGCCCTGCCGGATCTTGCGGTTCAGCTGCAGGGCGAACCAGACCTCAGAGTTCTCCAGCGTCAGGTCCACGGGGCAGTCGCCCTCCTTGTTCCGCACCTCGGGGTCAGCCCCTCGCGACAGAAACAGCCTGCGGGCGGGGGCAGATTGGAACCCAGGAGTCCTGGGCTGTAACCATTAGACCCAACTCCCTTCCCAGAGCCAGAGAGAGAACCCAAGAGTCCTGGCTCCCAGCTCCCCCTGCTCTAACCAGCAGCCCCTACTCCCCTCCCAGAGCCATGGAGAGAACCCAGGAGTCCTGGCTCCCAGCCCCCCGAACTCTAACCACCAGCCCCCACTCCCCTCCCAGAGCCAGGGAGAGAACCCAGGACTCCTGGCTCCCCCCCTCCCACCCCGTTCTAAGCACCAGCCCGCACTCCCCTCCCAGAGCCAGGAAGAGAACCCAGGAGTCCTGGCTCCCAGCCCCCCCTGCTCTAACCAGCAGTCCCCACTCCCCCACACTCACATGACGCAGTCATGGTAGCTCTCGCGGGCAGCGATGTGCAGTGGCGTGTCCCCGTGGCAGTTCACTGCGTGCAGGTCGCACTGCGCGTTCAGCAGGACCTCGGCGATCTCCGCGCTGCCCGTGAAGGAGGCCCAGTGCAGGCAGATGTTCTCCTCCTGCGGGGGAGGGGTTACGGGGAGCCTTGAAACCAGCAAATCCCAGCTCCGAGTGGAGGGGGGGCTGGAAACCAGCAAACACATTAAGGTGCGGTAGAGACAGCAACCAGTGCTGGGGTGGAGCCAAGACACCAATACACAGACCTGGAGGGAGCCTGGAAACAGACACATGCAAAGACAGCGACAGGTACAGATTTGGGGAGGGGGGGGGCATTGAGAAGCCAAGACCTTGGCAGCTGGGGGGCTGAGAAAGCGCCGGGGGAGCGAAAAACCGCCACTCACGTTGTCTGTCAGGGTAACGTCGGCGCCACGGGTCAGCAGCATGCGGATCACCTCAATGTGCTTGTGCTCTGCGGCCCAGATGATGGGGGTCCAGCCGCCATTATCCTGCCAAGGGGGAGCACGGGGGTCAGCGCTGCCGGCTGGGGGAGAGCCCCCTGCTGCCCCCCACTCCCTGCAGCCCAGCCCCTAGCGCCGTCCTGGGGCCATGGGGAGCCCTGACTGCCCGGGCAGAGCCCCCTGCTGCCCCCCCTGCAGCCCAGCCCCTAGTGCCACCTGGGGAAATGGGGAGCCCTGACTGCCTGGGCAGAGCCCCCTGCTGCCCCCACCCCCTGCAGCCCAGTCCCTAGCGCTACCTTGGGGCAATGGGGAGCCCTGACTGTCCGGGCAGAGCCCCCCTGCCGGGAGCCGGACACCTGGGTCCCCAACTCACCTGGGCGTTGACGTCCACCTGCCCCGTGGCCAGCAGCAGAGAGACCATGGCCAGGTTCCCGCATTTGGCCGCGTGATGGAGGCAGGTTGAACCATCCTCCTCCTGGGGGGGGAGACTGTGTTGTGATTGGCAGGCAGGAATCCCGCCGCCCGCCCTGCGCCCCCCTCCCGCCCCCCGCGCTGACCTTGCTGTAGACGCAGCCGCCCCGGCGGACGATGTATCGCGCCGTCTCCACCTGGTTGCTCACCACGGCCTCCATGAGCGGCGTCCGCCGCGTCTTGTCCACCGCGTTGATGTTGGCGCCAGCCTGGGGGGGTTAATACCCAGAATCTGACCATGCCCCCTGCCAGACACCCCCCCGCCCCGCCCCCGCCCTGCCCCCCGCTGCCCCCACCTGCAGCAGCACGTGGCAGATCTCGAGGTACCCCTTCTGCGCGGCGGCATGCAGTGGGGTGCGCTTGCTCTGCTGGTCACTCTGGAAGTTGGGGTCCAGGTTGTCCACTGGGGGAGGGGGAGGCAGAGAATCGGTCAACAAGAGCAGAGCCAGAAGCGCGGTCACAGACCCACGCGCCCTCCCTACCCCACATCCCCCCCCAGTCTCCCCACGGCCCCCCCAGTTCCCCTCTGGGGCCCCCACTCACGCAGCATCAGCAGCACCTTCTGCAGCTCGCCCTGCTTGACGGAGAGGTAGAGCTGGCGCGGGTGGAACCGCAGCTTCTTCCGCCTGGCAGAGCGAGGGAACGAGACGGGGTCAGTGGCAGGACTGGCGGGGGACACAAAGGGAAGGGGAGGCCAAGGGACAGAGCATTGGTGGGTGCCGTGGGATCACAGGTGTGTGGGAGAGGGAGCCCTGGGGGGCCAGAGAAAGGCAGATTGATGGTTTCCCTAGGATCACAAGAACGTGTGTGTGTGGGGTGGGGTGGGGGGAAATGAGTGGGTGCCGTGAGTCACAGATGTACCATACCAGGAGGGCAGAGAGAGAGGTGAGTTGGGAGGATGGCGGATGCCAGGGGGAGGGTTGTGGGGCACCCACAGAGTGCGGGATTTCAAGGGGAAGGACAACGTACTGGTGGGTGCCATGGGATCTCAGTGGCTAGAGAGGAAACAGGTGTATTGGTGGGTGTTGTGGGATTTCAGTGGCTGGGGCGGGGACAGGTGCACTGGTGGGTGCAGTGGGATCTCAGTGGCTGGGGAGGAAACAGGTGCATTGGTGGGTGTCGTGGGATCTCAGCAGCTGGGGCGGGGACAGGTGTACAGGTGGGTTCCGTGCTGCGGGATCTCAGTGGCTGGGGCAGGGACAGGTGTATTGGTGGGTACGGTGGGATCTCAGTGGCTGCAGGAGAGACAAGTGTACTGGTGGGTGCGGTGGGATCTCAGTGGCTGGGGCGGAGACAGGTGTACTGGTGGGTGCCGTGGGATCTCAGCGGCTGGGGCGGACACAGGTGTACTGGTGGGTGCGATGGGATCTCAGCGGCCGGGGCGGAGACAGGTGTACTGGTGGGTACGGTGCGATCTCAGCGGCTGGGGCGGAGACAGGTGTACTGGTGGGTGCTGTGGGATCTCAGTGGCTGGCGTGGGGACAGGTGTATTGGTGGGTGCCGAGGGATCTCAGCGGCTGGGACAGAGACAGATGTATTGCTGGGTGCTGTGGGATCTCAGCGGCTGGGGCAGGGACAAGTGTATTGGTGGCTGCAGTGAGATCTCAGCGGCTGGGGCGGGGACAGGCATATTGGTAGGTGCGGTGAGATCTCAGCGGCCGGGGGCGGGGACAGGCGAATTGGTGGGTGCGGTGAGATCTCAGCAGCTGGGGCGGGGAGAGGCGTACTGGTGGGTGCCGTGGAATCTCAGTGGCTGGGGCGGGGACATGTGTATTGGTGGGTGAGGTGGGATCTCAGCCGCTGAGGTGGGGACAGGCGTATTGGTGGGTTCGGTGGGATCTCAGTGGCTGGGGCGGGGACAGGTGTATTGGTGGGTTCGGTGGGATCTCAGTGGCTGGGGCGGGGACAGGTGTATTGGTGGGTGAGGTGGGATCTCAGTGGCTGGGGCGGGGACAGGCATATTGGTGGGTTCGGTGGGATCTCAGTGGCTGGGGCGGGGACAGGTGTATTGGTGGGATCTCAGCGGCTGGGGCGGGGACAGGCGTATTGGTGGGTGCTGTGGGATCTCAGTGGCTGGGGTGGGGACAGGTGTATTGGTGGGATCTCAGTGGCTGGGGCAGGGACAGGTGTATTGGTGGGTGAGGTGGGATCTCAGCAGCTGGGGCGGGGACAGGCGTATTGGTGGGTTCGGTGGGATCTCAGTGGCTGGGGCGGGGACAGGTGTATTGGTGGGATCTCAGCGGCTGGGGCGGGGACAGGCGTATTGGTGGGTTCAGTGGGATCTCAGCGGCTGGGGTGGGGACAGGCGTATTGGTGGGTGCTGTGGGATCTCAGTGGCTGGGGTGGGGACAGGTGTATTGGTGGGTGCTGTGGGATCTCAGTGGCTGGGGTGGGGACAGGTGTATTGGTGGGTTCAGTGGGATCTCAGCGGCTGGGGTGGGGACAGGCGTATTGGTGGGTGCTGTGGGATCTCAGTGGCTGGGGTGGGGACAGGTGTATTGGTGGGTGCTGTGGGATCTCAGTGGCTGGGGTGGGGACAGGTGTATTGGTGGGTTCAGTGGGATCTCAGCGGCTGGGGTGGGGACAGGCGTATTGGTGGGTGCTGTGGGATCTCAGTGGCTGGGGTGGGGACAGGTGTATTGGTGGGATCTCAGTGGCTGGGGCGGGGATAGGTGTACTGGTGGGTTCAGTGGGATCTCAGTGGCTGGGGTGGGGACAGGTGTATTGGTGGGATCTCAGTGGCTGGGGCGGGGACAGGTGTATTGGTGGGTTCAGTGGGATCTCAGCGGCTGGGGCGGGGACAGGTGTATTGGTGGGTTCGGTGGGATCTCAGCAGCTGGGGCGGGGACAGGCGTATTGGTGGGTGTCGTGGGATCGGAGAGAGCAGGAAGGTCATGGGAAAGGGGGGGAGGGTCTGGGGGTCCCACCTCTCAGCCTCCTGCACGATCAAGGCCTTCTCGAGCTGCTCGCGACCCGGCCCCGGGCCCAGCCCCAGCGGCGAGATGGCGGCGCCCGACGGCAGGGTCAGCACAGGACCCCCGGAGCTGTCGATCCCGTCAGCCAGTGAGTCCTGGGGTACCAGGCGTCCCTCGCCCTTCCCCCGCATCCGGGCACTGAACGGGAGAGGAGGGGGCAGCAGGGTGGGGGGTCAGAGACTGAGACACCCCCTGCCCAACACGGCCCCTGCGGAGCCCCCCCGCTACACCGACACAATCTCCGCCACGGGCTCCCCCCCACGCCCAGCACGCACCCCCCAGCGGCTCACCTGGGCTGGGTGGTGTCGGCGCGGCCGGGGGTGTCGGGGGGCTCCTGGCCGGGGGGCGGGGGGGGCGGGGGTGGAGGTGTCGGCCCGCGCGATGGTGATTTCCTGGGCCTCCGAGGCGTCCTCGCCGCAGTGCGGGCAGAAGATCAGCCCATTGAGCTGGGACACGCAGCCCTTGTGGAAGCGGTGGGTCACCCGCAGGTCGGGGTGGCACTCCAGGAAGGTGCCCTGCGGGGAGTGGGACCCCTCAGTGCCGACCCACAGCCCCCCGGCAGCCCCCTCAGTCCCGACCCGCAGCCCCCCAGCGGCCCCCACTCCCGACCTGGAGCCCCCCGGCAGCCCTCAGTCCCGACCCGCAGCCCCCCAGCGGCCCTCACTTCTGACCTGCAGCCCCCCATAGTCCTGATCCGCAGCCCCCCGGCAGCCCTCACTCCTGACCTGCAGCCCCCCTCAGTCCTGACCCACAGCCCCCCAGCGGCCCCCACTCCCGGCCTGGAGCCCCCCGGCGGCCCTCAGTCCTGACCCACAGCCCCCCTCAGTCCCGACCCGCAGGCCCCCGGCGACCCTCAGTCCCGACCCGTAGCTCCCTGGCGGCCCTCACTCCTGAACCATAGCCCCCCTCAGTCCTGACCCGCAGCTCCCCTCAGTCCCGACCCACAGCCCCCGGCGGCCCTCACTCCCAACCCGCAGCCCCCCGGCCCCGTCCCACACTCACGGCCGTGCAGAAGTGCCCGCAGCCGGGACAGCAGTGGTGTTTCACCATCCGGGCACGATGGGACTCGCACAGAACCATGAGGGGCACGCGGCTGGACGGGCGCATGGTCTCCCGCTTCAGCACGCTGGAGCCGCAGCCGCTCAGCTGGGGAGGGGGAAAGGGGGGTCAGCCCAGACCCCAGGCTCCCGTCCCTCCCCAGAATCTCACCAGCTGCATTTCAGTGCAGGGCCAGGGGGCCCCAGATAACCAGCCCCTGTGCCCCACCCCAGAGCCAGCCACAGGTCAGCTCCAGGCAAGGGGTCCCTTCCCGTCCCAAACACTCCGCGGCCCTGTCATCCCACCAGCTCTGCCTCCCCGTCTGCCCCGCCCCTGCCCGTCGGCCCTGCCTCCTCACCTCCCCATCTGCCCCGCCCCTGCCCGTCAGCCCCGCCTCCTCACCTCCCCATCTGCCCCACCCCTGCCCGTCGGCTCCACCTCCTCACCTCCCCATCTGCCCCGCCCCTGCCCGTCGGCTCCACCTCCTCACCTCCCCATTTGCCCCGCCCCTGCCCGTCGGCCCCGCCTCCTCACCACCCCTGCCCGTTGGCTCCACCTCCTCACCTCCCTGTCTGCCCCGCCCCTGCCCATCGGCTCCACCTCCTCACCACCCCTGCCCGTTGGCTCCACCTCCTCACCTCCCTGTCTGCCCCGCCCCTACCCGTCAGCCCCGCCTCCTCACCTCCCTGTCTGCCCCGCCCCTACCCGTCAGCCCCGCCTCCTCACCTCCCTGTCTGCCCCGTCCCTACCCGTCAGCCCCGCCTCCTCACCTCCCTGTCTCCCCCGCCCCTGCCCGTCAGCTCCATCTCCTCACCACCCCGTCTGCCCCGCCCCTGCCCATCAGCTCCACCTCCTCACCACCCCGTCTGCCCCGCTCCTGCCCATCAGCCCCGCCTCCTCACCACCTCGTCTGCCCCGCCCCTGCCCGTCAGCCCCGCCTCCTCACCACCTCGTCTGCCCCGCCCCTGCCCGTCAGCCCCGCCTCCTCACCCACCCCGTCTGCCCCGCCCCTGCCCGTCAGCCCCGCCTCCTCACCTCCCCATCTGCCCCGCCCCTGCCCGTCAGTTCCACCTCCTCACCTCCCCATCTGCCCCACCCCTGCCCATCAGCTCCACCTCCTCACCTCCCCATCTGCCCCACCCCTGCCCATCAGCTCCACCTCCTCACCTCCCCGTCTGCCCCGCCCCTCCCCATCAGCCCCGCCTCCTCACCTCCCCGTCTGCCCCGCCCCTGCCCACGGCCATGCCTCCTCACCTCCCCATCTGCCCCTCCCCTGCCCGCAGCCCTGCCTCCTCACCTCCCCAGCTGCCCCGCCCTTGCCAGTCAGCCCCGCCTCACCTCCCTATCTGCCCTGCCCATTACCCCCATCCACCCTGCCCGTCCGCCAGCCCCAGCCCCTCACCTCTCCGCCAGCCCCACACCCATCGACCCCACCCCTCACCTCCCCACTGGCCCCATCCCCATTGGCCCCACCCTCACTCCCACTGGCCCCGCCCACTCACCTCTCCGCCAGCCCCACACCCATTGACCCCACCCCTCACCTCCCCACTGGCCCCGCCCCCTCACCTCCCCATCAGCGCTCTCGGTGGCCATGCAGTGGCTGCGCGCAGCCTCGCTGAGCCGCTCAATCTTGGGGGCCTCCATGCGGCAGGAGCAGAGGGGCAGCTCCTCGAAGCGCTCGGTCTCCAGCGAGCTCGTCTCGTTGGACACGCCTGGGGGGGCCCCAGCAGGGCCGGGGGAAACCAGATCAGTGGGGGAGGGGGGATTTGGGTAGACGGGGGGATTCCAGCAGGGTTGGGGGACCCCGAGTTGAGGGGGAGGGGAGAACATAGGTCAGAGACTGCCAGGGGGATGCAGAGGGGGGAGGGGCCTCACCTGCGTTGTTGGGGGACAGTGCCCCCTGGCCGGGCAGCTCCAGACACCCCAGTGGCACCTCCGTGTACTCGCTGTGCCCAGCCGCGGGGACCCCGTTGACACCTGGCCGAGAGGGGGAAGGAGGAAGAGGGGGCCACAGAATCGGGGGCGTGAGGGACACCTGTGCAATGAGCCGTGGCTGCTCCCCCTCCCCTGCCCCCCAGACGCCCCCCATCCTCACACCAGGATCCCAGCCCTCCGATTACCCTCTTGCCCAGGTCAGGCCAACACCCCCCCACTCTGCGCCGCCTTCGTTGGCCCGTTTCTCTGGCACCGTTTGGGGTAGAAATGAGCCGTCAGCGTCACCAGGAAGCCCAAAGTCCCGGCTTGGTGGCAGTACTGACCTGGCACCCTGGCGTCCCACGCCCGGAGAGGGAACGGGCCCTGAAACCACCAAAGAATCCCGGCCAGGGGAAAACACAGCAGGTGGGCAGGAGCGTGGGTGTGGAACATCTCCCAGACCAGGGGGCTCCAGACACGGCTCTGGTACTGCCGCGAAGCCCAGACCCTCCTCTCGCCGCCACCGCAACCCGCCAGGCCCCACTCTCCTTGGTTCCGGAGCCACGGGCTGCCACGCGCCCCCTCACCTCGCCCGTCCTTGGGCCGAGCCTCCTTCCTCTTGCGTTTGCGGGATGGTTTGACCCAGGGGCTGTCGTTTTTCCAGCGCTTCTTGGCTTTGCGCTTGGTGCTGGAGGCGCTCTGGGAAGGGGGGAGCGGAGCGGAGCCGGGGGGGGCACAGAGAGATGAGGAGGAACGAACGAGAGAACGAAAACGGTCATGGGGGAAGAGGAGAGTGAGTTCTCCTGCCCCCCCCATCCTGCCCACCCCGGGGCTCACCCTGTCCGACATGGTCCCAGATTCTTCGTCATCTTCATCCTCTTCCTCTTCCTCCTCCTCCTCCTCTTCCTCTTCCTCACTCATTTGTTCCCCCGCCCTGTCGGCCTCCGACTGGACAAGAGAAGGAAAAAGCTCAGCTAGGGAGGAGAAGCGAATTCAGGCATCCGGCCCCAGCCCGAACGAGATGCAATTCCCCTTTCCGAACACAGCACGCCCCACCCCAGAGCCAGCTGCAGCTCAGTGCAGGGCCAGAGGTCCCCACCCAACCAGCCCTCGCGCCCTACCCCAGAGCCAGCCACATCTGAGCACCAGGTCCCCGTGTGCGCAGCCCAGCCCAGCCCAGCTCACCCCACCTTGCTGTCCGAGTCACCATGCTCGTCCACGGAGTAGCTGTCGTAGAAAAGGCTGAAGTCCTCGCCCACCTCAGTCTCCCACTCCTCCAGAGACCCCCCCACACCCCGGGCCCCCGAGGGGTCCCCCAGGGGACGGGACTCGCTGGGCGGAGCCGCCATTTCCTCCGTCACCGTGATCTGGGGAGGACAATGGGTCAGAGCTGCACTGTGCCCCAGGAGCGAGGGAAGGAGAGGGACCCAGGTGTCTGGGTGGGGCCGTACCTCGGTGCTGGCCCGGGGGCTGGATCTGTGCAGGGAGGACGGGAGCCGCTTATGAATCAAATCCATCCTGTAGTCCAGCTTCTGCCGCTTGGCCGGCTCTGGGGGAGACGGAATGAACGAGGGGGTGCAGGAGATGCCCCCCAGCTCCGCCAGCGCCCCTCACTCCCGACCCACAGCCCCCCAGCGCCCATTACTCCCGACCTGCAGCCCCCCGGATACCTGGCTCCTCGATGCTCCGCAGGTCGTCAGAGACTCGGAAATGCAGCATCTCAGAGACTCGCTTTTCGGGGACCTGCGGACAGGATGGGGGAGGGGGGGTCAGACACGGCGCTGAAACCCGGAGCAGCCCCTCCCTAAGGCGCTGATGAAACCCAGGCGTCTGGGACATTGTCCTTAGGGGCCGCAGGGAAGTGAGAGGTTGGGGCCAGGCATCTGGGATGACACCTCGGGGGAGGGTTAGCCTGGGGAGGGGCATGAGGGGATCCAGGCATCTGGAATGACACCCTGCGGGGGCTTACGCTGGGGAGGGGCGCAAGTGGACCCAGGCGTCTGGGACGACACCCTAGGGGGGCTTACACTGGGGAGGGGTGCAAGGGGACCCAGGTGTCTGGGACAACACCCTGGGAGGGCTACCCCGGGAGAGGCGCAAGGGGACCCAGGTGTCCAGGAGGACACCCTGGGAGGGCTACCCCGGGGAGAGGCGCAAGGGGACCCAGGTGTCCGGGACAACACCCTGGGAGGGCTACCCTGGGGAGGGGTGCAAGGGGACCCAGGTGTCCGGGACGACACCCTGGGAGGGCTACCCCGAGGAGAGGCGCAAGGGGACCCAGGCGTCTGGGACGACATCCCTTCCCCACCAGAACTCACCTGTCCGTTGCTGGGCTTGGCCATGGTCTTGCGGGCCCGGTGGACCTTGGGCTTGGGGTCTGGGGGGGTGGGGGGTGAGGGCTCCCCCACAGGCCCCCCCTCTGGGGGCAGGCGGGCGCCAGGCAGGCTGAGCAGCCGCATGGCCAGGCTCTGCACTGACGGGGGCGACTTGCTGGTGCCCGTCAGGGACATCTTGGCGCGGCTCGGCCCCCCCCAGGCCTTGCTGGGCGACGAGGGCAGCGTCTTGCTGGCGTGGCCTGGGGGAGAGACGGTGCTCCTCACTCCTGACCCGGGGCCCCTCCTTCCCCCCGACCCACAGCCACTGGGACCCCTCACTCCCGACCTGCAGCCCCCGGGGCCCCTGCTCCCCCCCGACTCACAGCCCCCCCATGTCCTTCCCCCACCGGGGCCCCTCACTCTGACCCACAGCCCCCCGTGTCCTTCCCCCGCCGGGGCCCCTCACTCTGACCTGCAGCCCCACCCGTGTCCTTCCCCCACCGGGGCCCCTCACTCTGACCCACAGCCCCCCATGTCCTTCCCCCGCCAGGGCCCCTCATTCTGACCTGCAGCCCCCCGTGTCCTTCCCCCGCCAGGGCCCCTCACTCTGACCCACAGCCCCCCCCCCGTGTCCTTCCCCCGCCGGGGCCCCTCATTCTGACCCGCAGCCCCCCATGTCATTCCCCTGCCGGGGTCCCTCATTCTGACCCACAGCCCCCCCTGTGTCCTTCCCCCGCCGGGGCCCCTCATTCTGACCCGCAGCGCCCGGTGTCCTTCCCCCACCAGGGCCCTCACTCTGACCCACAGCCCCCCCCGTGTCCTTCCCCCGCCGGGGCCCCTCATTCTGACCCGCAGCCTCCTGCGTCCTTCCCCCGCCAGGGCCCCTCATTCTGACCCGCAGCCCCCTGTGTCCTTCCCCCGCCAGGGCCCCTCATTCTGACTAACAGCCCCCCCCAGTGTCCTTCCCCTGGGGCCCCTCAAACCTGCCCCAGCGCCTCCCTGGGGCACCCCTTCCCTCCTGCGGCCCCTCACTCCTGACCCGCCACCCCCCCCAGCTCCCTACCCCAGCAGGGCCCCTCACGCCCACCCCAGAGCCTCTCCCCAGGTATCGCTTCACCTCCAGCTCCCCTCACCCAGACCCACAGCCCCCTGGTGTCCTCCCAGGGCCCCTCACTCTGATCCGCAGCCCCTCAGCTCCTCCCTGACCCACAGCCCACTGGCGCCCTTTCCATCCCCGCCAGCACCCCCCCACGGACCCCTTCCCCTGACCCCCCGCCCCCACTCACCTGGCAGGCCCTTGCTCCCCGACCCGGGCGTGACCATCACAGTTGCTGGGGTCCCCTCCTCTTCGGGTGACGCTCCAGCTGCCTCCTTGAGGCTCCCGGACACCTGGGTCCTCATCGCCTCGTCCCTGCTGTTTCCCTCTGTGGGGGGACTCTCCCCGTCCCCGCCCCCACTGCTCTCCCCGTCCCGTGCCGGCTTCCACTTCTCCTCCAGCCCCAGGGCCCTCGGTGGGAGCACTGCCCCAGTGGGGAGGTCCCGGGTGGGCACCTGCCCCATGGGACGCTGACCTGGGGGGGGGAGGAGAGATGGGGGGGATTGTCCATGTTTCAGCAGCCCCATGTTCGTCCATGGGGCTGACACTGGTGGGAGTAACCCCCCAAAGCCGTGGGAGGGGCAGGTCTGTCCCTAGCCCGCCCCATGGGGCCCCGGGTGCGCAGGGCTGACGGGAGCCCCAAGGGGATTGGGGAGCTGTGTGTCATGGGGGCGCGGGGGCCTGTAACCGGTGCAGGGGCGGAGCCGGGAGCCCGTAGGGGGCCGGTGCCGTTACCCCAGCCAGGGTCTCACCCTGGGGCCAAATGTCCCCAGCCAGGGGGCCAGGAGCCCCTGAGGCCCCAGCGCCACCCCATGGCCAGGGCGATACCCCGGCCCGACGAGTCTGCAGATCCAGTGCTGGCGATGGGGGGCACGTGGGGGGCACTGCCGCCCCCCCTCACCTTTCTCTCCCGGCTCCTTCTCCGCCACCAGCGCCGCCCCCCTCGGCTCGTCCCGCTGGGGAGAGAGACAGGGTCAGAGGGAGCCGCTGCCCCCCGGCCGGTAACCCCCCCCGCTGCCCCCCAGCCCAGCCCCCCACTGCCCCCCAGCCGGTAACCCCCCCGCTGCCCCCCAGCCCAGGCCCCCACTGCCCCCCGCCCGGTAACCCCCCCGCTGCCCCCCAGCCCAGCCCCCCACTGCCCCCCGGCCGGTAACCCCCCCGCTGCCCCCCAGCCCAGCCCCCCGCTGCCCCCCAGCCGGTAACCCCCCCCGCTGCCCCCCGGCCGGTAACCCCCCCGCTGCCCCCCAGCCCAGCCCCCCGCTGCCCCCCGGCCGGTAACCCCCCCGCTGCCCCCCCAGCCCAGCCCCCCACTGAGCCCGCCGGGGGAACGACCCCCGCCCCCCCCACCCCGGACGCCTGGGTCCCTCCGCCCCTCCCCCACCTCGCCCGCTCCCGCCGCCTCCATGGTTCGGCCCCGGCAGCCGCGCGGCGGCAGCGCCCGGCAGTGACGTCACCCGCGGGGCGGCCGCAGACCCCGAGACCCCGCCCCCACAGCGCTAAGCCCCGCCCACTCCGTCCCCCAGCGATCCCCATTGGCGTTTCCAGGGGAACGTTCCGCAGCCCAGACCCCGCCCCCCCCAGCGGGGAGAGAACCCAGGAGTCCTGGCTCCCAGCCCCCCCTGCTCTAACCCACCAGCCCCCACTCCCCTCCCAGAGCCGGGGAGAGAACCCAGGAGTCCTGGCTCCCAGCCCCCCCTGCTCTAACCCACCAGCCCCCACTCCCCTCCCGGAGCCGGGAGAGAACCCAGGAGTCCTGGCTCCCAGCCCCCCCTGCTCTAACCACCAGCCCCCACTTCCCTCCCAGAGCCGGGGATAGAACCCAGGAGTCCTGGCTCCCAGCCCCCCCTGCTCTAACCACCAGCCCCCACTTCCCTCCCAGAGCCGGGGATAGAACCCAGGAGTCCTGGCTCCCAGCCCCCCCTGCTCTAACCCACCAGCCCCCACTCCCCTCCCAGAGCCGGGGAGAGAACCCAGGAGTCCTGGCTCCTAGCCCCCCTGCTCTAACCCACCAGCCCCCACTGCCCTCCCAGAGCCGGGGAGAGAACCCAGGAGTCCTGGCTCCCAGCCCCCCCTGCTCTAACCACCAGCCCCCACTTCCCTCCCACAGCCGGGAAGAGAACCCAGGAGTCCTGGCTCCCAGCCCCCCTGCTCTAACCCACCAGCCCCCACTGCCCTCCCAGAGCCGGGGAGAGAACCCAGGAGTCCTGGCTCCCAGCCCCCCCTGCTCTAACCCACCAGCCCCCACTGCCCTCCCAGAGCCGGGGAGAGAACCCAGGAGTCCTGGCTCCCAGCCCCCCTGCTCTAACCCACCAGCCCCCACTGCCCTCCCAGAGCCGGGGAGAGAACCCAGGAGTCCTGGCTCCCAGCCCCCCCTGCTCTGACCCACCAGCCCCCACCCCCAAATAAAACAACTTTAACACTTTTTTCTTTTCTTTCCTTTTAATAAAAAAAAAAAGTTTAAAGAATCTAAAAACTGGTTGTGGACATGGCGGGTGAGCCCCAGAGCCGGCGCCCCCCAGAGGGGAACAGCCCCATCAGCCAGCCCCCGCCCTGGGGCCAGAGGGGACCCGACACCCCCCAGAGAGGCCAGGTCCCATGCCCCATCCCCGCCCGTTCCCCTCTACTTCCTAGTGGCTAAATCTGCGCTCGGCTAGCTGACGGGTGCTAACCCCCGTCTTGCCGGCTGAAAGAAGAGATGGATAAAACCCTACTACTACCAGCTACTGGAGATTCCCCCCGCCCGTGGCCTTTCGCTCTGCCCATCCTGGGCTCCAATTCCCCTGCCGGGACATCCGTTCTTTGGTTGCTGGGAAAACACACCCGGCTCTAACCTGCTAGCCCCCTTCCCCTCCGCCCCCCTCCCCTCCCTGTGCCCGGCATGGAACCCAGGGGTCCTGACGCCCAGCCCCCACCCACGGATCTAACCACCAGCCCCTACTCGCCTCCCAGAGCTGAAGAGAGAACCCAGGAGTCCTGGCTCCCAGCCCCCACCCTCCTGCTCTAACCACTACACCCCACTTCCCTCCTGGAGCCGGGGAGAGAACGCACAAGTCCTGCCTCCAGCCCCACCCCCACTCTAACTACTACACCCCACTCCCCTCCCAGAGCCAGAGAGAGAACTCAGGAGTCGTGGCTCCCAGCCACCCCCCTGCTCTAACCACTACACCCCCCTCCCCTCCCAGAGGTGGGGAGAGAACCCAGGAGTCCTGGCTCCCAGGCGCCTGGCGCCCCTAGGGCAGCAGGACGTTGATCTCGGAGACGCTGGCCTCCAGCACGTTCTCGGCGGTGGTCTTGCCGTGCTGCTCCTTGAGGTGGCGGCGGATGGCGGGCTTGTGGGCGAAGCGCACGTCGCAGTAGGAGCAGCGGTAGGGGCGCTGCCCGCTGTGCAGGTTCATGTGGTCGTGCAGGGTGGACTTCTGGGTGAAGCTCTTGCCGCAGACGGCGCAGGAGTGGGACTTCACGCCCCGGTGGACGTTCATGTGCCGGTTGAGGTTGCTGCTGTGGTTGAACTGCTTGCCGCAGCGGGGACACATGAAGATGAAGTGCTGGGCTCGCATGTGGAAGACCAGCTTCTCCACCCCCTGGAAGGCCTCCTCGCACTTGGCACAGCGGATGCTGCGCAGCGGGTGGGGGCCCGCCGGTCCCCCGCGCCCGGCCCCGGGGCGCCCGCTGCCCTCCTCCGCGTAGGTGCCCCCCCGGGAAGATGAGCAGCCCCTCGCCCTCGGCGTCCTCGGCCAGGCTGTAGCAGGCCTTGACCACGCCCTGCGGGGCCGGCTCGGGCAACGCCGGCCCCTCGGCCACCGTGGAGTTCACCTGGGCCTCCTGCTGCTGCTCCTTGGCCCAGCCGGGCGGTGGGGACCCCTCCTTGGCCCAGGCCACCGCCGCCGCCTGCTGCTTCTTCTGCCGCTGGGCCACCTCCAGGGCCGACTCCACCTTGACGATGCAGATGTCGGAGACGCCGTCGTCGTCCCCGTAGTCCTCTTCCTCCTCCTCGTCCTTCAGCTCCAGCTCCTCCAGCTCCAGCTTGAGGGGCCAGGCCGCGAGGCGGGTGGCGGGCCCGCTCCTGGGCCGAGGGGCCGGCCGGTGCCCGGGGGGCTCCCCCCTTGGCTGGGGGAGCGTCCTCCTTGAGGCCGATCTGGGGCTGGATGAACTGGGAGAGGGCGTTGCGGCACTTCTCCACCACGTGCTCCATCTGCAGGTAGCTGGCGGCCGTCAGGTAGTTGACGATGTCGCGCACGGCGAACTCCAGGGCGCCGGTGTAGCAGGAGAGCAGCAGGTCGGCCACGATCTTGGCGCTGTGCATGAGGGAGACCTGGAGCTCGGAGGAGGGGTTGAGCAGGAACTGGTCGCGCAGGAACGGGGAGCAGGCCGCCAGGATCACCTTGTGGCCCCGGAACTTCAGGCTCTCGGCCACGATGGTCACGTCGCAGAACCGCTCCTCCGAGCGCAGCTGGTTCATGTTGCGCAGCGTGGCTGCCTCGTGGCCCGGGAGCTGGAACCGCAGCAGCTCCACGCCCGACGCCATGGCGGGGGGCTGGAAGGGGAAGCCGGGGGGGCACGGGGGAGTTGTGGGGGGGAAAGGGAGCTGGGCGGCCAGAAGAGGGAGCAAGGGGCCTGGAAGCTGGAGTTGGGGGGAGTTGTGGGGTGGAGGAGGAGCTGGAAGGGGGAGCTGGGTGGAGTTGTGGGAGTTGGGGGGCTGGAAGGGGGAGCCGGGGGAGTTGTGGGAGCTGAGGGGCTCAGGGGACTTGAAGAGGGAGCCTGTAGGAGCTGAGGGGCTGGAAGGGGGAGCTGGGGTGAGTTGTGGGGTAGCGTGGGGGCTGGGGAGCTGGAAGGGGGAGCCAAGGGGAGTTGTGGGGTAGCGTGGGGGCTGGGGAGCTGGAAGGGGGAGCCAAGGGGAGTTGTGGGGTAGCGTGGGGGCTGGGGAGCTGGAAGGTGGAGCCAAGGGAAGTTGTGGGGTAGCGTGGGGGTTGGGGGGCTGGAAGGGGGAGCCAAGGGGAGTTGTGGGGTAGCGTGGGGGTTGGGGGGCTGGAAGGGGGAGCCAAGGGGAGTTGTGGGGGTAGCGTGGGGGCTGGGGGGGCGGAAGGGGGAACCGGGGTGAGTTGGGGAAGCTGGGGGGCTGGAAGGGGGAACTGGGGGGTGACTAGAGGCGAGGCCGGGCTGCAGGCAGACAGGAAGGACAGAGTTAGCTGCGGCCGGACAGCCCCTTTCCCCCTGTCACGCTCCCCCTTTGCCCCCAGACACCCTGACACACCCCTCCGGCCCCCCCCCCGCCTTCTGCGGGCCCCACGTCCAGGGGGCCAGGCACCCACCTGAGCGGCTGCAAAGTGGCCCTGGACCCACCCTGGCCAGAGCTCCCCAACTGCGCCCCTCCCCCATTGCATCCACCCCCTGCGCCCCATTGCACCCCTCCCCCACTGCACCCAGCCCCTGCGCCCCATTGCACCCCTCCCCCATTGCACCCACCCCTATGCCCCATTGCACCCCTCCCCCACTGCACCCAGCCCCTGCTCCCCACTGCACCCCTCCCCCATTGCACCCACCCCCTGCGCCCCATTGCACCCCTCCCCCACTGCACCCAGCCCCTGTGCCCCATTGCACCCCTCCCCTGCGCCCCATTGCACCCCTCTCCCACTGCACCCAGCCCCTGCGCCTCATTGCACCCCTCCCCCACTGCACCCACCCCCTGCGCCCATTGCACCCCTCCCCCACTGCACCCACCCCCTGCGCCCCATTGCACCCCTCCCCCACTGCACCCAGCCCCTGTGCCCCATTGCACCCCTCCCCCACTGCACCCACCCCCTGCGCCCCATTGCACCCCTCCCCCACTGCACCCACCCCCTGCGCCCCATTGCGCCCCTCCCCACTCCCTGGTGGCCCCCCCTCACCTGCAGGCGGCCGTGGGTCCCGCCCCCCGGGATTTCCGCCCCTCGCTTCGCTTTGGGGTTTTCGGGTTTTTTTTCTATTTTTGCACAAGGAGCAACTCCAGAGAAAGGGAATTAAAGGGGCCAGGCGAGGCGAGGGGCCCTTAAAGGGGCAGGACCCGGCGGGAGGGATTATTGTCCGCCAGACAAAAAGTAAACGGCGGTGGGAGAGGAGAGAAGGGGAGATTGGCAGCTCCACCGCCCCGGTGCATTGTGGGATACGGGGTGCTGGGGAGGGGTGGGGGCGGCCATGGTGTTTCATGGGATACAGGGGTGCGGGGCGGGAGGACAAGGCCCCGGTGCATCGTGGGATATGGGGGTGCATGGGGGGAAGGCCCCGGTGCATCATGGGATATGGGGGTGCATGGGGGGGACAAGGCCCCGGTGCATCATGGGATATGCAGTGGCATGAGGGGAGGCAGCCCTGGTGCATCGTGGGATATGGGGGTGTGTGGAGGGATAAGGTCTTAGTGCATTGTGGGATATGGGGGTGCATGGGGGGGACAAGGCCCCGGTGCATCAAGGGATATGCGGGTGCATGAGGGGAGGCAGCCCTGGTTCATCGTGTGAGATGGGGGGTCCATGGGGCGGGAGGCGGCCCCGGTGCATTGTGGGATATGGGGGGGTGCATGTAGGGAGGTGGCTCTGGTGCACCATGGGATACGGGGATGCGTGTGGGGAGGTGGCCCCGGTACATCATGGAATATGGGGTGTGTGTGGCGGGACATAGCTTTGGTGCATCGTGGGATGTGGAGGTGCATAAGGGGAGGCTCCCCCAGTGCACCATGGGATATGGGGGTGTGTGGAGGAACAAGGGCCCAGTGTATCGTGAGAGACAGGGGTGCATGTGCAGAGGTGGCCCTGGCGCACCATGGGATGTGCGTAGGTGGCCCCGGTGCACCATGGGATATGGGGGTGTGTGGAGGGAGAAGGCCCCGGTTCATCGAGAGAGACGGGTTGCACGTGGGGAGGCGGCCCCCGTGCACCATGGGATGTGGGGAGATGGCCCTGGTGCACTATGGGATATGGGGGTGCATGTAGGGCGGCGGCCCCGGCGCACCATGGGATCTGGGGGTGCATGTAGGGAGGCGGCCCTGGCGCGCCATGGGATAGGAGGGTGCATGTGAGGAGGCGGCCCCAGTGCGCCATGGGATAGGGGATTGCATGTGGGGAGGCGGCCCCGGCGCGCCATGGGATAGGAGGGTGCATGTGAGGAGACGGCCCCGGCGCGCCATGGGATAGGGGATTGCATGTGGGGAGGCGGCCCCGGCGCACCATGGGATCTGGGGGTGCATGTAGGGAGGCGGCCCTGGCGCGCCATGGGATAGGAGGGTGCATGTGAGGAGGCGGCCCCGGCGCGCCATGGGATAGGGGATTGCATGTGGGGAGGCGGCCCCGGCGCACCATGGGATCTGGGGGTGCATGTAGGGAGGCGGCCCTGGCGCGCCATGGGATAGGAGGGTGCATGTGAGGAGGCGGCCCCGGTGCGCCATGGGATAGGGGATTGCATGTGGGGAGGCGGCCCCGGTGCGCCATGGGATAGGGGATTGCATGTGGGGAGGCGGCCCCGGCGCGCCATGGGATAGGAGGGTGCATGTGGGGAGGCGGCCCCGGCACGCCATGGGATAGGGGGGTGCATGTGGGGAGGCGGCCCCGGCACGCCATGGGATAGGAGGGTGCATGTGGGGAGGCGGCCCCGGCGCGCCATGGGATAGGGGGGTGCATGTGAGGCGGCCCCGGCGTGCCATGGGATAGGGGGGTGCATGTGGGGAGGCGGCCCCGGCACGTCATGGGATAGGAGGGTGCATGTGGGGAGGTGGCCCCGGCACGTCATGGGATAGGAGGGTGCATGTGGGGAGGTGGCCCCGGCGCGCCATGGGATAGGGGGGGTGCATGTGAGGCGGCCCCGGCACGCCATGGGATAGGGGGGGTGCATGTGAGGCGGCCCCGGCACGCCATGGGATAGGGGGGTGCATGTGAGGAGGCGGCCCCGGCGCGCCATGGGATGGGGGGTGCATGTGGGGAGGCGGCCCCGGCGCGCCATGGGATAGGGGGGTGCATGTGGGGAGGCGGCCCCGGCGCGCCATGGGATGGGGGGGTGCATGTGAGGCGGCCCCGGCGCGCCATGAGATCTGGGGCTGCGTGGGGGAACCCTGTCCCAGTGCACAGTGGGGGGCGGGGGTTGGGGGGTGACACCAGGGAACAAGGCGGATTTGACCTGGGGAGCTACGCGGGGGACGGGGGGCGTCCCTGGAAGGAAGGTCCCTGAGCTGAGCCGGGGGGTTGGTTTCACTTGGGGGTTGGGGGGGGGACGCAGCGAACCCCCAGGCTGGGGTCTGAGCTCCCTGCCCCCCAGACGGACACGAGTGAGGGGTCCTGGTCCCCACAGGCTCTGCTGCCCCCGTCCCTGGCTGGCTGGGAGCCCCAAGAAGGGGGGTGCAGGGCCCCAACTCCCGCACACCCCGCCACAGGGGCAGCCCCGGTGCATTGTGGGAGCTGGGGCACTTGGGGATCTGGTAGCTACCTCGCCCTCCAGGGGCCCCCCTCGCGCATCCTCCCCTTTAAGGACAGTGACGTCATCACGCGGCGCCAACCACCCGATGGGCGGGGGGCGAGGGAAATTTTTTATCCATAAAATCACCATGGAAACCACCCCCCCCCCACACACACACACAAGTGCACCTCCCCCATCTCCCACTCTGAAGGGAGGGGCTGTGGGGGCCCGGACTCCTGGGTTCTCTCCGGGCGGGGGCGGGGAGTGGGGCCTGGTGGTTAGAGCAGACGGGGCGGCCGGACTCCTGGGTTCTCTCCCAGTGGGGGGCGGGGAATGGGGTCTGGTGGTTAGAGCAGACGGGGGGGCCCAGACTCCTGGGTTCTCTCTGGGCGGGTGCAGGGAGTGGGGTCTGGTGGTTAGAGCAGACGGGGGGGCCCAGACTCCTGGGTTCTCTCCCGGTGGGGGGCAGGGAGTGGGGTCTGGTGGTTAGAGCAGACAGGGGGGCCCAGACTCCTGGGTTCTCTCCCGGTGGGGGGCAGGGAGTGGGGTCTGGTGGTTAGAGCAGACAGGGGGGCCCAGACTCCTGGGTTCTCTCCCGGTGGGGGGCAGGGAGTGGGGTCTGGTGGTTAGAGCAGACAGGGGGGCCCGGACTCCTGGGTTCTCTCCCAGCGGGGGCAGGGAGTGGGGTCTGGTGGTTAGAGCGGACAGGGGGGCCTGGACTCCTGGGTTCTCTCCCGGTGGGGGGCAGGGAGTGGGTTCTGGTGGTTAGAGCAGATGGGGCGGCCCGGACTCCTGGGTTCTCTCCCGGTGGGGGGCAGGGAGTGGGGTCTGGTGGTTAGAGCGGACAGGGGGGCCTGGACTCCTGGGTTCTCTCCCGGCGGGTGCAGGGAGTGGGGTCTGGTGGTTAGAGCAGACAGGGGGGCCTGGACTCCTGGGTTCTCTCCCGGCGGGTGCAGGGAGTGGGGTCTGGTGGTTAAAGCGGACAGGGGGCCTGGACTCCTGGGTTCTCTCCTGGCGGGTGCAGGGAGTGGGGTCTGGTGGTTAAAGCGGACAGGGGGGCCTGGACTCCTGGGTTCTCTCCAGGCGGTTGTGGGCCACGGGGCTGGCTCAGGGCTCACTAATCCTGTACCCATTAACCAGGGAGACGGGAAATGAGCCGTTGTTTGTGCAACCCCGTGTGTGTCACCAAAACAAAGAGCCCTTGACCCTGGGGCCGCAAAGCCAGACCCCCCCTCCCCACCACCCCGGCGGGGGGGGACTCCAGCTCTGCCCCCTAGGGAGCACTGCCAGCCTGAACTGAGTCCTAATGCCTGGGGAAGGAGGGGCCCGTGGGGGAGGCTCTGCATAGCAGAGCGGACGGGGCCTGGAGCAGGTGTGCGAATGCCCCCAGGACCCACCATGGCCCCCTCCCTCTGTGCCCTCCTGCTGCTTGCCCTCCACCCAGGTATGGGGGGGCGCAGAGCCCCCCAGGGACGGGGCAAGTGAGGGAGCGGAGGGAGTTCGGGGGAAGCGAAATGTCCTCCCCACATTCCTTCATGGGGCCTGTTTCTCATTCCCCCCTGATCCTGCAGCCCCCGGCTTCTGCCTCCATCCCTCTTCCTTCCCCTCTCGCAAGCCGTCCGTCCGTCTGTCCTTTCTCTCATTCCCATTTTCTTTCTTTCTTTCTTTCTCTCATTCCCCTGTTCGTTCGTTCTTTCCTTCTCACTCCCCTTATCAGTTTTTCCTTCCCTCTCTCTCTTTCATTTTTCTCCTTCCCTTTTCCTTTCCTTCCCTCTCTCTCGTCTCTTTACTTTTTTTCTCATTCTCTCTCTGTCTTTCCCTCCGAATCCCTCACTTTCCTCCCTCGGGCCGTGTGTTCATTCCTGCTTTTCCCCCGTCTCCCGCAGGTGCCTGGGCGCAGCCCCCCGAGGAAGCAGCGCCCTTCTGTGGCCAGGACGTGGCCATCCGCAATGGCATGTTCGCCCTGTCGGACGGGTACCGCCCGGGCAGCGTGCTCACCTACTCCTGCCCCCCGGGCTTCTACCCCTACCCGCTGGGCAGCCGCCTCTGCCAGGACAACGGGCACTGGACCCCGCTCCACACCCCCACCGGCTCCGTCCTCCCCAAGGCGCTCTGCAGAGGTACAGGGTGCCCGGACACCGGGGTTCTCTGGGACGGGAGGGGGGGGCTAATGTTTAAAGTGGGGAGGGGGGGTTGGGGGCCAGGACTCCTGGGTTCTATCCCTGGCTCTGGGAGGGGAGTGGGGTCTAGTGGGCCGGGAGGATGGGAGGCCAGGAGCCAGGACTCCTGGGTTCTCTTCACTCCGGTTCTGTTCTGGTTTCAGAGATCCGCTGCCCAGCACAACTGGAATTTGAGAACGGCTCGTTCCAGCCGCGCCGGGCGTCCTACCCCGTGGGCAGCGTCCTGACCTTCGAGTGCCTGGACGGGTACACGCTGCGGGGGCCGGCCCAGCGCGTCTGCCAGGGGAACGGGCACTGGGACGGGGGCACCCCCGCCTGTGACGATGGAGGTGAGACCCCCTTATCCCCCTGTGCCCCCATATCCCCCTGCGCTCCCGTATCCCCCTGCGCCCCCATATCCCCTGGGAGCCCCCACATTTCCCCTCTGCCCCATATCCCCCTGCACCCCCATATCCCCTGAGAACCCCCACATTTCCCCTCTGCCCCCATATCCCCCTGCACCCCCATATCCCCTAACAGCCCCCATCCCCCTGTGCCCCCATATCCCCTGAGAGCCCTCACATTTCCCCTGTGCCCCCATATCCCCCTGCACGCCCATATCCCTGTACCCCCCCAAGCACCCCCATGTCCCAGGGAGCTCAGGGGTGGAAGTGGGCCCCGGGGGGTTGGAGACAGAGGGATTGGGGGACCGTTCTCACCTCTCTCCCCCAAGCTGAGCACTGCCCCAACCCCGGGGTGCCGCCCGGGACGATGAAGAGCGGCAGCCGGTACCGGCTGGGCGAGCGGGTCTCCTACCGCTGCAAGGCGGGGCTGTCTCTGGTGGGCTCCGCGCAGCGCATCTGCACTGAGGCTGGGGAGTGGTCGGGGGCCGAGCCCAGCTGCAGAGGTGAGTGATTTCTCCCCACCCCCATCCCTGACCCAGGGCTCCCCCTTCTGGCCCTCCACCCCCTCCAGATTCACCCACTTCTGGGGCTCCTTCATCCCCTTTCGCAACTCACCCCCACCTGCCCAGGGTCCCCCTCCCCATCCCTCCTTGACTCTCTGTCTCCCCCCAACCTCCGTCGCTGTGCTCCACGCTTCCTGGCTAACAGGGGCCCTGCTTCCCCTCTCCCTGCCCAGCCCCTTTCTCCTACGACCGGGTGGAGGATGTCGGGTCCCAGTTTGGAGCCTCTTTCTCCAATGTCTTGGGCCTGGCCAGCTCCTCAGCCTCCTCCAGCCTCAACGCCTCCATCATAAAGCCACGTGAGTCTGCCTGGGAGGGTGGGGGAGGCAGGCCTTGGGGGGGATTCTGACAGGGTGGGGACCAAGGGGAGAGGGTGGTCTCTGCGGGGCGATGAGGATGCAGTGGAGGTGGGAGCCCAAGAGATGGGGGTGGCAGGAGGCAGTAGGGAGAGGAGGGAATTGAGGGAGTAGGGGTTGGTACTACAGGGTGTAAGGGAGGTGGGGCACATGGGGGGATCCCCCTCCCTAGGATGTTGCAGATAACCTCTCCCGGTTCCCCTGCTCAGAAACGTTCCTGGGCCGCAGGCTCATTCTTAGCGACGACAGCTTCGTTAACGTCTACCTGCTGGTGGACTCCTCCAAGAGCGTCAACAATGAAAGCTTCCAGATCTTCAAGGAATGGGTGGAGAACATTGTGGACCGGGTGAGTCCGGGGTGGGGGCGGCAGCCCCGCTGTCAGGGACTATGTCTCAGCACTGGTTCTAAGTGCCTCAACACCCACCATGGCTGCTGCGATTTCTAGGGGGTTTGAGCACCTCAGTGTCTGTTGTGGATGCTGCAAGTTCTAGGTACTTGTATGTCAGCTCAAAGGTTCTTCACTGCCAGACATGGATGACACAAGTTATGTGCACTTGCATGCTGGTTCTAGGTACATCAACACGGTGATGAACTGGGACTGTTCTTAATGTGGTCTTTGAATGCTGAGTGGGGAGTGTTGGCCGGGGAGAACGATCTGCACTGGGGGATGGGAGACTGGCCTTGAGGAAGGATACCTGAGCATGTAACACAAGAACCCAGGAAGGGGGTTGGAGGCCAGGTGACACCTCTGCCCGGGAAACTGGAAAAAGGCTTGGGGAGGAGCCGGAGAGAGGCTAGGGGAGAGATGCTGGAGGGAGTTAGAGTTTCAGGAGACGGCTGGGGAATGGAGGGAAGCACAGACAGGGCTCTGACCCCCCAAGGGGGCTGTGGTGCCACTGGGACCCCAAGATGGACCTAACTGGGGAGGATCCTGTTGTCTGTACCTGCAAGGCCTGTCTTGGACTGTGTTCCTGTCGTCTAAATAAACCTGCTTTATTGGCTGGCTGAGAGTCCTTGTGAATTGCAGGAAGCCGGGGGTGCAGGGCCTTGTCTCTCCCCACACTCCGTGACAAACACCAGCCATGGACGCTGCAAGTTCTAGGGCCTTGTGCGCAGGCACTACATACCAAGGCTAGCCATAAATGCTACAGATTCTAGATGCCTGCATGCCTGTTCTAGGTATCTCAATAATAGCCATGGGCACTAAAAATTGTAGCTTCTCACACATCAGATCCAGGTATTTCAGTGCCAACAATGAGTGCTGCAAGTTGTAGGTGCCTTTATCCCTATTCTAGGAATCTCACTGCCTTATATGGCTGCTGCAAGTTCTAGGTGTCCATATGCTGATTCTACCTACAACGACAGCTTATAGACATTGCAAGGTCTAGGTGCTGCCACCTCGGTTCTAGATTATTCAATACCAGCCACGTGTGCTGCAAATGCTAGGTGTCTCCGTGTTGGTTTTAGATGGCTCAGTACCTGCTCTGGGCCACTCAGCACTGGGTCTAGGTGTCTCTCACTGCCAGAGCTCACTTTTCTGTTCTTTCTCAAACCCTTTTCTCCTCTTCCTCTGTTTCCTGTTCCCTTCTGATCTCACCCATTCCAGATTGCCAGCTTTGAAGTAGCGTCCAGCTTTGCTGTGATCTCCTATGCCACCAAGCCCAAGAAAATTGTTTCCATTTATGATCCCGAAGCTTCTGATGCAGATGGCGTTATTGAAAAGACAAAGACGGGGATGAATTTTCAAGGTCCTGCATGCTTCCTCTTCATGGGGCCTCCCTAATGCATGGGGGTCTTGGGCTGTCAATACCATTCACACCGTGTATTAGGTTCCTCAGGACCCTGGATATTACTTGGGTTCTAGATGCCTCAACTCCTGCCTTCAGATTGGGAGATGGACGCTGGTGGTCTCACCAAGCCAGTAATAAACCATCATTAGGGTTTTTTAAAAAAATAATAGAATGTAATTTGCAAACTCAGAAAGTATCGCACCCACCATGAACTAACTCTATTTTGGATCTTACTATGACAGATAAAGAGCAATTGATCACTGGACTGGAAGTTGGTGGTTGCCTAGAGCCCAGTGATCATGACCTGATTGCATTCAGTGTGAGCAAACAGAGACGGTCCCAGCCAGAAATACATATGTTTAGTGCTTCAAGAGAACTAATTTCCCCAAACTAAGGAAAATGCTGAGTGAAATTGAGTGGGAGGAAATGTTAAGTCCTCGGTGCCTCAATATCAGCCCTTAATCTCACTAGAATTTTAGTTTCCTCAACACTAGTCGTGGGCACTGTTGGTTCTTGATGACTTAGTACCACTTATGGACACTATTTGTTCTGGGCACCTCAACCCCAATCACAGGTATTATTGGTTCTAGATGCCTTAACACGACTCATGGGTATTATAGGTTCTAGGTGCTTCAATAGCTGCATCTCCTTTTAGACTCTAGATGCATCACCACTAGCAGAGATGACCTGTGCCTGGTGATTGGGGGGAGGGAAGAGCAAGGGCAACTGGCTTCAGCACTGTTACTGAGCATGCTCAGTCCATGTGAACATGCTCTGTCCAAGCCAAGCAGCAAATCTGGGGGTGGGGGAGGAAGGAACGTGATCCCACATGCCCCCTCATGCATCACCTCTGGAATTCAGCTCTAGATTCCACTGCCTCTAGATAGATCTATTCCATCTATTGTCATTACTGGCTTGAGGCTCCCCTACATGGGTTTCAGATGCTTCACTATATCCTGGGTTCTAGGTGCCTTAGTGCCAGTTCTAAGTATATGGGGTATTTTATCCTTTTGCAGATCACGGCAACGGGACTGGGACGAACATCCGAGCAGCACTGCTGGAGGTGTATCACATGATCCTGTTCCAGAAGGAGTCCTTTGTCCGGGCGGGCAAGCCGGATGCATGGAAGAAAATCCGGCATGCCATCATTGTGCTGACAGATGGTGAGGAGCGACTGTTCCATTCTTTGGGGTCCAGGGAAAGGGTTATCTGACCCCCACCCTCAGTGGGTGCAGGTCAAGCTTCCCAACTGCATAGCCCCTTGTCAATGTGCCCCTGTCTTGGGAGAGGGGAATGGGTCATATATACTAACCCATAGGATGTTGTTTCAGGCAAATACAACATGGGAGGATCCCCCAAGGATGCAGTAGCCAAGATAGAAGATGTCCTAGAGATCAAGCCAGACAGGAAAGACTACCTAGGTGAGTCTGCCAACACACTTGGGTGCATCCCACATACCAGTGATGGTTGCAGTCCTTCATTGATATGATCTACCTGTTCTAGGTGCCTCAGTGCCAGTTCTAGGAGTTTCATTACTTGACAGTGGCTATAGCTGTATCTTCCTTGGTGCTGCAATGCCAGGATCTGGGCGCTATGAGTTGTAGGTTCCTAAAAACTAGTTTAGGGATCTGGGAATTCCCAGTTCGAGACACATCATCAGTATTCTATTTGTATTTTTGGCTTTAGCTGCCTCAACAGGGGTACCAGGCACTTTAAGCCCAAGTTTAGCCAGCCCAGTATACTCTGTCGTGGCGTTATATCAACTCCGTATACCCCAGTGCCTTCACAACAGGTTATTTGTACTGTTGGTTTTAAATGATTTATTATCACCTGTTGGTATGGCAGCAGCATGTTATTTGCAACCTTGGTTCTAGATGTGTCTACATACATTCTGGATGGCCTCTGGGTTAGTCCTGCTACCTAACAGGTTGTTTCATCTCTTCCGGGTATCCCAGTAGCACTCCTCTATAAAGATATTACCACTTCTGGTTCTAGGTGCTTCAACACCCATCCTAAGCAGCTCAGTAACTTACCACCAAGTTATTTGTACCACTGGTTCTAGGTGCCACTTACACTTGTCCTATTTTTCCAAGACCAGACTTGGCTATGAAATGAATTTTTTTCAATTTTAACTGAAAATTGATATTATCTGCTGAACATTTTTTACCAAAAAGGTCATTTTTCTTTGTTCAGGGAGAGGAATGTTCCACACTTAAACTTTTGAATAGCTCAACTTGCTACCAAGTTTTCGGCTTTCTTGATTCTAGGTACCAGTTATAGGTATGAATGATAACTCAGTTTTAGTATCTCTATGCTACAATTTCCAGGTTCCTCTGTGCACCCTATTCCTCACTACCCGATTCCTTCTACTTTGGGTTCTAGGTACCTCAAGACTGGTTCTAGGCATTATTAGGTCCTAGATGGTCCTAGGTCCTCTGTTTGTCAGAAGCTGGGAATGGGCAACAGGGGATGGCTCATTTGATGATTACCTGTTCTGTTTGTTCCCTTTGAAGCACCTGGCATTGAGCACTGTCAGAAGACCAGATACTGGGCTAGATGGACCTTTGCTCTGACCAAGTATGGCCATTCTTATGTCCTAGTAATAAGTTTTAGGCACTGTGCCAATTCTAAGCACCACAGTACCAGTCCTAGTGCCTCTCTGCTGGGGTATTTGCACTATTTGTTCTAGGTGCCTCAGCACAGGTTCTAGGTCCCTCAACACCATTTCTAAGCACTGTTGGGTTCCAAAATGCCCTAGTAATTGGTTCTGGGTACGCTGCTGGTGGCAGACTCCACACTACCAGGGACAGGACTCTCTAGTGACCTTCCAGCCTCAACACCAGCTCCAGACCCTTCGGATTCTCAGTCCCCTCATGCAGTTTCTTGACTTGCCTCCTAGATATCTATGCCTTTGGGATTGGGACACTGGAGGTGGACTGGGATGGCCTTAATGAGATCGCTTCCAAGAAGGAAGGGGAGAGACATGCCTTCAAGATGGACTCCAGCCAGAATCTCAAGGCTGCGTTTGAGGATGTCCTGGGTACATCGGGGCCGACGGCGGGCATGGCGTCCCCCTGTCACAGCACGGGGGCCTTGTCTTTGCAGGCTGTCTAGCCAAGCTGCCAAGGAGAAGGGTTGGGGTGTCTCGTCTTCGTGTCTGGAACTGGGTGGGGGCGTGTCTCCCAGAGGGGATCCAAGCCGGGGGAGGGTCTCTTCCCATGGGGCACCAGTTTGGGTTTGGGGGAGAGGGGCTCCGCTGGGACTATTTGGCCATGTGGGCTTCGAGGTCTTCCAGGACAGTCACCCTAGGGTATGGGGGATACCCAGAGGGGTGTGGCAAGCAGTGACGCCAAAGACTAACCCTCTTCTCCCTGACGGCACAGACCCCAAAAATATCCACGATCTCTGCGGGTTGGGGAACGATTCACAGAGCGCCACGCACCAGCAGCAGAACCCCTGGCACGTGGTCATCAAGGTGGGTCTGTCTGCTGAGACCTTTGGGGGGATGCTGTCCCATTCCCTCCCTCCCTGGGGGCTGAGACCACTGTCCCGGACACCTGGGTCCCATTCCCTCCCTCCCCAGGGAGCTGGAAACTCTGTCTCGGATACCTGGGTCCAGTTCCCTCCCTCCTGGAGGAGCTGTGAGCATTGCAGGGCCCCCTGGCAGTGCTGGGAGGGGGGTCGCTCCTCCCACGGCCCTGCCCCTGCATTGGCCCCTCTCCCTGTCCGTAGGGGACGACAGGCGCATCGTGCCGGGGGTCCCTGGTTTCTGACTCGTGGGTCCTGACAGCCGCACACTGCTTCAACCAGGTGACAGACACGTCCCTCTGGAGAGTGCAAGTGGGTAAGGGACCCCAGACAGCACTCGGCCCTCGGAACCCAGGAGTCCGGGCTCCCAGTCCCTCGGCTCTAACCCACCAGCCCCCACTCCCCTCCCAGAGCTGGGGAGAGAACCCAGGAGTCCTGGCTCCAGCCCCACCCCCCGCTCTAACCACCAGCCTCTTTCCTGGCACATGCCTGCTGGCAGAGTCACCGCCAGCGCTCTTCTCCCCCGTCCGACCTTTCCTCAGCTCCACCCTGGGGCCTTCGTTCCCCTTGCCGCGCCCCTGGCCAGTGGCTTGTGAAAGGCTGGCACCTCAGCTGGCCCGGGCCTTGCTGACGGGCCGGAGGGCCGCCCCAGGGAAACAACAGAGCAGAGCAGTCGGCGCGTGAGCCGGCCCGTCCCAGCCTCTGGCAGTCCGAGGGCTGCGTCCCTGCTCAGCCCGGCTAGTAGCCACCCCTGGCCCCAGCCTCCCGGAACTTTGGCCTTACGGCATCCTCCAGCAGTGAGTTCCGCAGGTTGTCGGGGCGTGGAGCCCGCTGCCTGGTCACTTCCTCGTGTGCCTTCCAGTTCCTGAGTGCCGGGAAGGGGCAAATGACACGCCCTGGGCCCCGCTCTCCAGCCCCCTTGGTCATCTCTGTGCCAAGCTGAGTGGGCCCAGGCGCACGGACCAGCCCCCGAATCAGCTCTGTTCCCTTCTCTGCCCCCTCTCGCTTGGCGGAGGGGCGCCTGTTGCTGCAGGCAGGGGCCGCCCCTGTGTCCTGAGGAGCGTCCGGGATAGGGCTGGGAGGGGCGGCCATGGGGCTGGCCCAGGCCTTAGGCTGTGTCTGGGGGCAGGGCCAACGGAGATCCCCATCCGGAGAAGGATTGACCACCCGGGGTATGACGTCACGGCCAAGGCCGGCCAGGGCATCCCCGAATACTACGACTACGACGTGTCGCTGATCAAACTGCAGCAGGCCGTGCAGTTCTCCGGGCGGGTCAGGTGAGAGCGTGGGGAGCGAGGCAGGGGCCTTCCCCTCTGTGGGGCGCCGGTTCCCACCCGACCCCAGGGCAGAGACTGGCTGGCTCAGGGGAGCAGGGAGCGGGGCAGGGACCTGTCCCCTCTAGGGGGTGCTGGGTCCGATCTGGCCCCAGGGCAGGGACTGGCTGGCTCGGGGGCAGGGAATGGGGCAGGGACCTGTCCCCTCTAGGGGGTGCTGGGTCCGATCCAGCCCCAGGGCAGGGACTGGCTGGCTCAGGGGGGCAGGGAATGGGGCAGGGACCTGTCCCCTCTAGGGGGTGCTGGGTCCAATCCGGCCCCAGGGCAGGGACTGGCTGGCTCAGGGGGGCAGGGAATGGGGCAGGGGCCTGTCCCCTCTAGGGGGCGCCAGCTCCCACCCGGCCCCAGCTCACGCCCGTCTGTCTCCTCCCCAGACCCATCTGCCTGCCCTGCACGAAGCGAGCGAACCGAGCTCTGAAGAAGCCCCAGCGGGCGACGTGCAAAGATCACGGTGCGTGCGACGTCCTGGCCCTATGTGTCCCTCCAGCCTGGCGCCCCCCGGGAGTGCCGTGGTGGGCGGGGCCGGGGGCGTGGGGGGGCCCCGCTCAGAGCGGCTCGGGGGCTGGAGGTGTGGGGGGCCCCGCATGGAGGGGGAGGCATCCTGACCCCGGCCCCCGCTGCCCGTCCGGGGACCCAGGCATCCTGGCCCCAGCCCCCCTCTCTGCCACAACCCCTAAACCCCACTGCCCATCCGGGGAATCCAGGCATCCTGGCCCTGGCCCCCACTGCCCATCCGGGGACCCAGGCATCCTGGCCCCAGCCCCCCTCTCTGCCACAACCCCTAACCCCTCCTGCCCGTCCGGGGACCCAGGCGTCCGGCCCTAACCCGGCTGTCTGCCTGCAGAGCTGGAGCTGCTGGGCCTGGAGCAGGTCCCCGCCCACTTCGTCTCCCTGGCCAACAAGAGGTTAAACGTGCAAATCAAGACCAACAAGTCGGTAAGTGGGGCGCTGTGCCCCAGAGCGGGGGGGGGGCTGGGGGGCACCTGTGTTTGCAGCAGGGGAGAAGATGCTGCCCCTGCCCCAGCTGCTCAGGGAGAACTGGGGGGGCTGATGGGGTGTGTGTGCCCCGTGCCCCCATCTCTGCTGAGCTGGGGGGCAGGGGGAGCCCGGCTGTGCCTGGAGCGGGAGCTGGACTGAGCAGGCCAGGGAGTGCTCGGCTTAGAGACAGTGCGCTCACACGCACGTGCACCCCCAGTCTCCCTCGCACGCCCCGACACGTGCGTGCCCCCCGGTCTCCCTTGCACGCCCTGACACGTGCATGCCCCCCCGGTCTCCCTCGCACGCGCCCCGACACGCACGTGCACCCCCGGTCTCCCTCGCACGCCCCGAGACGCGCGTGCCTCCCGGTCTCCCTTGCACACCCCGACATGCGTGTGCCCCCGGTCTCCCTCGCACGCCCCGACACATGTGTGCCCCCCGGTCTCCCTCGCATGCCCTGACATGTGCGTGCCCCCCGGTCTCCCTTGCACACGCCCCGACACGCACGTGCACCCCTGGTCTCCCTCGCACGCCCTGACACGCGCATGCCCCCGGTCTCCCTCGCACACCCTGACACACGCGTGCCCCCCGGTCTCCCTCGCACACCCCAATGTGCATGCCCTCCCGGTCTCATTCACGCACTGCGACATGTGCGTGTCCCCTGGTCTCCCTCGCATGCGCCCTGACATGCACGTGCACCCCCCAGTCTCCCTCATACGCTCCCTGACACACACACGCCCCCCCCAGTCTCGTTCACGCACTCCGACACGCGTATGTCCCCCTGGTCTCCCTCGCACACGCCCCGACACGCTCACACACACACACACACGGTCTCCTTTGCAGACACCCTGACACGCAGACACCCCGACACACACACACACACCCTGATGCGCATGTGCACCCCCCCAAGGCATGCACACACACTTGTGTTACTGTTGGCGCTGTGACCTCTCCCTGGGGAGGCGGTCAGGCTGTGGGCTCTGGAAGTTGTGATGGGCCACACGCAGAACCGCAGAGACGGGGCCGGCACCCACCGGAGCCGCGCCAGTCCCGCCTGAGGTGGGAGAGAACCCAGGAGTCCTGCCCCCGCCCCCTCCGAGGTGGGAGAGAACCCAGGAGTCCTGCCTCCGCCCCCTCCGAGGTGGGAGAGAACCCAGGAGTCCTGTCCTCCCCCACACACACCTGAGGTGGGAGAGAACCCAGGAGTCCTGTCCTCCTCTCCCCCGCCAAGGTGGGAGAGAACCCAGGAGTCCTGTCCTCCCCCCCACACACCTGAGGTGGGAGAGAACCCAGGAGTCCTGCCCTCCCCTCCCCCGCCAAGGTGGGAGAGAACCCAGGAGTCCTGCCCGCCCCCAGGTGGGAGAGAACCCAGGAGTCCGGGCACCCGGCTAAGCCCCAGCTCTCCCCCCAGCGCCCTTCGTGCATTGCTGGTGCCATCCAGCCTGGCATGATCTACGCCAACGTGTCGGACGTGTCCCGGGTGGTGACCGACCGGTTCCTCTGCTCCGGGCAGGAGGCCAGCGGCGGCTCGGAGGAGGCGTCTACATGCAAAGGTGACACGGGGCCTGGCCCCTCCGGGGGGCGCCGGCTCCCACCAGCCCCAGGGTGGGGGCAGGGACTGGGGCAGGGGCCTGTCCCCTCTCAGGGGCACCAGCTCCCACCAGCCTCAGGGCGCGGATTGGCTGGCTCAGGGGGGCGGGGACTGGGGCAGGGGCCTGTCCCTTCTGGGGGGCACTGGGGCCGGGTGGGAGCCAGGGCAGGGACTGGGGCAGGGGCCTGTCCCCTCTGGGGGGCGCTGGCTCCCACCCGGCCCCAGGGCAGGGACTGGCTGGCTCTGGGGGGCAGGGAACGGAGTCTGTCCCCTGTGGGTCTGAGTTCTGGTTTCCCCCACAGGTGAATCTGGGGGGGGGTTGTTCCTGGAGAAGAAGAGGAGATATTTCCAGGTTGGTACGCCCCTCCCCCGAGCTTTCTTGTCCGGACGCCTGGGTCCCATCCTCTCTGTCCCCGGGGCTGGGAGCTGTGGGGGTGTCCCGGACGCCTGGGTCCCATCCTCTCTGTCCCCGGGGCTGGGAGCTGTGGGGGTGTCCCGGACGCCTGGGTCCCATCCTCTCTGTCCCCGGGGCTGGGAGCTGTGGGAGTGTCCCGGACGCCTGGGTCCCATCCTCTCTGTCCCCGGGGCTGGGGTTGTGGGGGTGTCCCGGACACCTGGGTCCCATCCTCTCTGTCCCCGGGGCTGGGAGCTGTGGGGGTGTCCCGGACGCCTGGGTCCCATCCTCTCTGTCCCCGGGGCTGGGAGCTGTGGGGGTGTCCCGGACGCCTGGGTCCCATCCTCTCTGTCCCCGGGGCTGGGAGCTGTGGGGGTGTCCCGGACGCCTGGGTCCCATCCTCTCTGTCCCCGGGGCTGGGGCTGTGGGGGTGTCCCGGACGCCTGGGTCCCATCCTCTCTGTCCCCGGGGCTGGGGCTGTGGGGGTGTCCCAGACACCTGGGTCCCATCCTCTCTGTCCCCGGGGCTGGGAGCTGTGGGGGTGTCCCGGACGCTTGGGTCCCAGCCCCCTGTCTGTCTCCCCAGGTGGGCGTGGTGAGCTGGGGCACCTACAACCCGTGCCCCCTGAAGCCGAAGCCGGACTACGAGGAGGAGAGGAGACGAGCCCCCCCGGGCCACGTCCCCCGCGACTTCTACGTCAGCCTCTTCCGGGTGCAGGACTGGCTGCGCCAGCACCTGGGGGGCCCGGACGGAGAGACCTTTATCCCGTAGGGGACCCCCCGCTGCCCCCCGGCCTGTGCCCCCCCAATAACAGTGTTTGCTAACTCGGGTCTCTGTGTGGTTTGTGTCCCCTGCCATTTTCCTGCCCCGGCCTCCAGCGCTGTGAGCTTCCCCAGGGCAGTGCCCCCGGCCAGGCCACCCCCCCGGCACTGCAAGCTTCCCTATGGCAGTGCCCCCGGCCAGGGCGCCCCCCCGGCGCTGCGAGCTTCCCTATGGCAGTGCCCCCGGCTGGGCACCCCCTAGCGCTTTGAGCTTCCCCAGGGCAGTGTTCCTGGCCGGGCATTCCCCCAGCGCTGTGAGCTTCCCCAGGGCAGTGCCCCTGGCCAGGCTGCCCCCCAGCGCTGCGAGCTTCCCCATGGGAGTGCCCCTGGCCAGGCCGCCCCCCTAGTGCTGCAAGTTTCCCCAGGGCAGTGCCCCCGGCCGGGCGCTCCCCTAGCGCTGAGAGCTTTCCCAGGGCAGTGCCCCCGGCCGGGCTGCCCCCCCCCGGCGCTGTGAGCTTCCCTATGGCAGTGCCCCTGGCCGGGCGCCCCCTGGCGCTGCGAGCTTCCCCATGGCAGTGCCCCCGGCTGGGCACTCCCCCAGTGCCGTAAGCTTCCCCAGGGCAGTGCCCCCGGCCGGGCTGCCCCCCCGGCGCTGTGAGCTTCCCTATGGCAGTGCCCCCGGCCGGGCTGCCCCCCCGGCGCTGTGAGCTTCCCTATGGCAGTGCCCCTGGCCGGGCCGCCCCCCTAGCGCTGCAAGTTTCCCCAGGGCAGTGCCCCCGGCCGGGCACTCCCCCAGTGCCGTAAGCTTCCCCAGGGCAGTGCCCCGTGGCCGGGCTGCCCCCCCGGCGCTGTGAGCTTCCCCAGGGCAGTGCCCCCTGGCCGGGCCACGCCCCCCCCGGCGCTGCGAGCTTCCCCACAGCAGTGCCTGTCCTGGCACGGAGTCCCTGGGCTCTGGAACAGCTCCCCACAAAGCCAGTCAGGACTTTGGGGAGCCTCCTCTCCCTCGGAGCAGACTTGTTCAGGGCAAGAAGCTCACACGTCTTCACCTCCTGGGTCTCTCCTTGGAGCATTCAGCATCCTCTGCCCCTCCGTGTGCTTCCCACAGCGAGCCCACCCAGGCGGGGTCCTGGGGAAGCCACAGGGTTCTGCACCCCCACTTGGCAGTCAGACGTGACTCTTAGCCAGCAAAACAGAGGTTTATTCGATGACAGGAACAGAGTCTAAAACAGAGCTTGTAGATACAGCGAACCAGACCCCTCGGCCGGGTCCATTCTGGGGGGCAGTGAGCCAGACCCCCAGGTCTGCACTTCACTCCTTGTCCCCAGCCAGCTCCAGACTGAAACCCCCTCCAGCCCCTCCTCTCTGCTCAGCCCCTTTCCCGGTCCAGGGGGTCACCTGATCTCTTTGTTCTCCCCGACCTTTAGCATCCCCTGGCAGAGGGAAGGGCCCCGGCCATCAGTTGCTAGGAGACAGAGTGTCAGGCATTTAGGGGCCCTGGCCCCTCGCTCTGCAGCAATCACACCCCCTTGTCCCACCACCTAGAAAGTTAAGAAATGCAAAGGGGAAACTGAGGCACCAACACAATATTCAGAGGAAACTTTAAGAACATTCCCAGTTCATCACAGTACCCCCAGCCGGGCACCCCCCAGTGCTGTGAGCTTCCCCACAGCAGTGCCCCCAGCCGTGCACCTGTGACAAAAGGGGAATATTCTTAGTGTTTTCTCTGAATACTGTGTGGGTGCCTCAGTTTCCCCTTCGCAGTTCGTAAGTCTCTAGGGGGTGGGATAAGGGGTGGGATTGTTGCGGAGCCCTAGAGGGCAGGTGGGATGGTGTCTGCGCAGAGAATGACCCACACTCTGTCTGCTGGCCACTGATGGCCTGGGCCCCTCCTGGCCCGGGAAAGGGGCTGAGCAGAGACGAGGGGCTGGAGGGTGAGTCAGTTTGGAGCTGCCTGGGGAGATGGGGGGGGCAGCACCGGGGTCTGGGCTCCCCACCCCCCAAGATGGACCCGACTGCGGGGCCCTGTTGTCTGTACCTGAAAGCTCCGCTTGGGACTGTGTCCTGTCGGCTGATAAACCGTCTGTGTTACTGGCTGGCTGAGAGTCGTGGGGAATCGCAGGAATTGGGGGGTGCAGGGCCTTGTCTCCCCCATACTCTGTGACAGCACCCTAGGGCTGCGAGCTTCCCCACAGCAGTGCCCCCGATCGGGCACCCCAGTGCTGTGAGCTTCCCCACAGCAGTGCCCCGGGATCTTGTTCCCTTCTCCAGGGGCCTGACTCCCTCCCCAGGCAGGCCCAGGACAGGGGGAAATGGGTGGGTCCCGGCCAGGCTGGGGGCAGGGAGCGGACGGGGGAGGGCGCTGGGGGCCGTGACCCCTGTATACAAATAAAGGCCTTGGACTTCAGCCCCCATGCGCTGCGTGTCTGGGATGGGACTGGAGAGGGGGGCTGGGAGCCAGGACTCCTGGGTTCTCTCCCCGGCTCTGGGAGGGGAGTGGGGGCTGGTGGTTAGAGCAGGGGGGCTGGGAGCCAGGACTCCTGGGTTCTCTCCCCAGCTCTGGGAGGGGAGTGGGGGCTGGTGGGTTAGTGCAGGGGGGGCTGGGAGCCAGGACTCCTGGGTTCTCTCCCCGGCTCTGGGAGGGGAGCGGGGGCTGGTGGTTAGAGCAGGGGGGCTGGGAGCCAGGACTCCTGGGTTCTTTCCCTGGCTCTGGGAGGGGGGCGGGGGCGAAGGCTGGTGGTTAGAGCAGGGGGGATTGGGAGCCAGGCCTCCTGGGTTCTCTCCCGGCTCTGGGAGGGGAGCGGGGGCTGGTGGTTAGTGCAGGGCGGGCTGGGGGGCCAGGACTCCTGGGTTCTCTTCACACCCTCCTTCCTGGGAGCAGAAGCTGCCAGTTCTCAGGAAAGGCAGTGGGTGCCCCCCCCCCCCCAGGTCTGCGGTTTGGCCCTGGGCCGGGGGCAGCTGGCGGCTGGCGCAGGAAGGCGGAAGTTTGTTTAGGGAGGGGAATTAATGCTGGGGGGGGGCGGCCCCTTGTGTTTGCTGCCCCATTTCCCGAAAGTCACCTGGCTGGCTGGGCCCCCTCCTGCCCCCCCGCCTCCGTGTGCCCCCACCTGCCCCTTGAGCCCCTTTCTGCCCCCCACGTCCTGACCCTGGCTCATGCCCCCCCCCGCGCAAACTCCCCTCAGACACCCCCCCCCGTCAGTTCCTGGCCAGGCAGGGCAGGTTTCGCAAAGGGCAGCGGGAACCTGCAGAGAGAGAAACCCCCCTCGCCCCCCAGCTCCCCCCCAACCTCCTCCCCCCGCCCTCATCCTGTACCCCCTCGCCCCACAGCTCCCCCCCAACCTCCTCCCCCGCCCTCATCCTGTACCCCCTCCCCCCTCGCCCCCCAGCTCCCCCACAACCTCCTCCCCCGCCCTCATCCTGTACCCCCTCCCCCCTCGCCCCCCAGCTCCCCCCCAACCTCCTCCCCCCGCCCTCATCCTGTACCCCCTCCCCCCTCCCCCCAGCTCCCCCACAACCTCCTCCCCCGCCCTCATCCTGTACCCCCCTCCCCCCTCGCCCCCCAGCTCCCCCACAACCTCCTCCCCCCGCCCTCATCCTGTACCCCCTCGCCCCACAGCTCCCCCCCAACCTCCTCCCCCGCCCTCATCCTGTACCCCCCTCGCCCCACAGCTCCCCCCCAACCTCCTCCCCCCGCCCTCATCCTGTACCCCCTCCCCCCTCGCCCCCCAGCTCCCCCACTACCTCCTCCCCCGCCCTCATCCTGTACCCCCTCCCCCCTCGCCCCCCAGCTCCCCCACTACCTCCTCCCCCGCCCTCATCCTGTACCCCCTCCCCCCTCCCCCCCAGCTCCCCCGCAACCTCCTCCCCCGCCCTCATCCTGTACCCCCTCCCCCCTCGCCCCCCAGCTCCCCCGCAACCTCCTCCCCCGCCCTCATCCTGTACCCCCTCCCCCCTCGCCCCCCAGCTCCCCCGCAACCTCCTCCCCCCGCCCTCATCCTGTACCCCCTCCCCCCTCGCCCCCCAGCTCCCCCGCAACCTCCTCCCCCGCCCTCATCCTGTACCCCCTCAACCCCCTCCCCCTAACAACCCCTCCCCCAACAACTCCTGTCCCTCCCCCGCCCCCCTCCTAGCACCTGCCCCAGAGCCGCCCCCCAGCCCCGCCCGCGGGCAGCGGGGCTCGGCCAGACCCGGCTCGGCTCAGCCCCGGACGGACGCGCGGAGCGATGGGACCCGCAGCCCCGGTGCTCGCCTGGCTCCTGGCGCTGGGCCTCGGTGGGTCCCCCCGCCCCCGACCGGCCCCCCCACAGCCCCCCAGCTCCCCCCGACCGGCCCCCCACTGCCCCCCGGCCGCCGCACAGCCCGACGCACCCACAGCTCCCCCCGACCGGCCCCCCCACAGCCTGGCTCCCCCCGACCGGCCCCCCACTGCCCCCCGGCCGGCCCCCGGCCCCCCCACAGCCTGACCCCCCCACAGCCCCCAGCTCCCCCCGACCGGCCCGCCCACAGCCCGACCCCCCCACAGCCCCCCAGCTCCCCCCGACCGGCCCCCTGACCCCCCGCAGCCCGACCCCCCCCCAGCCCCCAGCTCTCCCCAACCGGCCCCCCCACTGCCCCCCGGCCCCGCCACAGCCCCCAGCTCTCCCCGATCGGCCCCCCACTGCCCCCCGGCCCCCCCACAGCCCGACCCCCCCACAGCTCCCCCCGCAGCCTGACCCCCCACAGCCCCCAGCTCCCCCCGACCGGCCCCCTGACCCCCCTACAGCCCCCCAGCTCCCCCCGACCGGCCCCCTGACCCCCCTACAGCCCCCAGCTCTCCCCGACCGGCCCCCCACTGCCCCCCCAAAGCCCGACGCCCCCACAGCTCCCCCCGACCGGCCCCCCCACAGCCTGACTCCCCCCACAGCCCCACAGCTCCCCCCGACCGGCCCCCCACTGCCCCCCGGCCCCCCCACAGCCCCCAGCTCCCCCCGACCGGCCCCCGGCCCCCCCACAGCCCGACCCCCCCACAGCCCCCCAGCTCCCCCCGACCGGCCCCCCCCCACAGCCCGACCCCCCCACAGCCCCCAGCTCCCTCCGACCGGCCCCCCCACTGCCCCCCAGCCCCCCCACAGCCCCCAGCTCCCCCCGACCGGCCCCCCCCACAGCCTGACCCCCCCACAACCCCCACCTCCCCCCGACTGGCCCCCAGCCCCCCCATAGCCCGACCCCCCCACAGCCCCCAGCTCCCCCCGACCGGGCCCCCACTGCCCCCCGGCCCCCCCACAGCCCCCAGCTCCCCCCCGACCAGCCCCCGGCCCCCCCACTGCCCAACCCCCCTACAGCCCCCCAGCTCCCCCGACTGGCCCCCCACTGCTCCCCCTCCCCCCACAGCCTGACCCCCCACATCCCCCCGCTCCCCCCGACCAGCCCCCGGCCCCCCCACAACCCTCCTCGACCGGCCCCCCCCACAGCCCCACAGCGCCCCCGGCCCGGTTCCCCCACAGCCCCTCAGCTCCCCCATAACTCGACCCCCGCACAGCCCCACAGACCCCCTGGCCTGGCTCCCCCACAACCCCTCAGCTCCCCCCACCTGGCCCCCCCACTGTCCCCCCGGCTCCCCCACAACCCAGCCCCCCACTGCCCCACAGCTCCCCTGACTCGGCCCCCCCTGCCCCCCTGGCTCCCCCACAACCCCTCAGCTCCCCCCACCTGGCCCCCCACTGTCCCCCCGGCTCCCCCACAACCCAGCCCCCCACTGCCCCACAGCTCCCCTGACTCGGCCCCCCCTGCCCCCCTGGCTCCCCCACAACCCCTCAGCTCCCCCCACCTGGCTTCCCACTGTCCCCCCAGCTCCTCCACAACCCCTCAGCTCCCCCCACCTGGCCCCCCACTGTCCCCCCGGCTCCCCCACAACCCCTCAGCTCCCCCCACCTGGTCCCCCACTGTCCCCCCGGCTCCCCCACAACCCCTCAGCTCCCCCCACCTGGCCTCCCACTGTCCCCCCGGCTCCCCCACAACCCAGCCCCCCACTGCCCCACAGCTACCCCCACTCAGCCCCCCCTGGCCCCCGGCTCCCCCACAACCTGACCCCCACAGTCCCTCAGCTCCCTCCACCCGGGCCCTGACCTGGCTCCCCTGCAAGCCGGCCCCCCACAGCCCCACAGCTCCCCCCGCCCGGGCCTCCTGGCCCCCCCACAACCCAGCTCCCACCCACCCAACTCCCCCACAACCCAACCCCGCACAGCCCCACAACCCCCCAGCTACCCCCACCTGGCCCCTGACCCAGGCCCCCCCCACAACCTGGCCCCCAACTCAGCCCCCCAGCCAGGTTCCTTAGTGCAGCCAGCTCCACGCATGGGGCCCCCACGCCGGGCCCCCCAACCCAGCCACCCCTCGCCCACCCCTCCCAGGTCAGGGACCCCACCTGGCTCGACCCCTCCAGCCAGTCCCCACCCGGGGCTCGGGCAGATGGGGGGAGGTAATTGGGGTGGGTCCTACACACATTGTCCCTGCCCGGCAGGTGGGTTTTATGGGTCCCACACAAATGGCCAGGCGCCCCCCAGCGGGATTGGGGGGTATTTGGGGGGCTGCGAGGGGAGATGTGTGGGGGTCCCTGGCCTCGCCCTGATGCTCTGGTTCCCCCCAGGTGCGGCCGCCAGCGACACCCCTAGCTGTGACCCCCAGGCGGCGCCGATCGTGGGGGGCTCAGCCCAGCTGCAGCGCCAGGGGCAGATGCTGGTGTACCAGTGCCCCGCGGGGCAGTTCCCGTACCCCACACCCATCCGGGAGTGCCGCTCCAACAGCCACTGGAGCCCCCTGCGCGCCCCCAGCGGCCGCCCCCTCACCAAGGCCGAGTGCAGAGGTGGGGGGCTGGGGGGCAGAGGGGTCTGGGAGCTGGGGAGGGTCTGGGAGCCATGTGGGGTGTCCGGGGGTCAGTGGAAGATGGGTGGCCTTGTGGGGGTGTTGGGGGGCTGTGGGGGGTGTCTGGGGGCCATGGGGAGTGTTTGAGTACCAGGGGAGGCAGGGGGGTATCTGGGAGTCGGGTGGGGTTTCGGGTACCAGGGTGAGGCGGGGGTGTCTGGGGCTGGGGGGTGTCTGTATGCCGTGGAGGGAGGTGGGGGGCCATGGAGGTATCGGGGGGCCATGGGGGTGTCAGGGTGGCGAGGGGGTGTCCAGGTGCCGGGGGGAGGTGGGGTGCTCGGGGGAGGCTGGAGGGGATGTCTGGGTGCCAGGAGGTGGCGGGGGGCCATGGGGGGGCACCCAGAACAGACCATCCCCCTGTCCCCGCAGCGATCCAGTGCCCAGGCCCGCTGGAGTTCAACAATGGGCACTTCCACCCCCGCCAGCCGCGCTACAACATCAGCCAGACACTGACCTTCGAGTGCTTCGAGGGGTACACGCTGCGCGGCCCCCACAACCGCACCTGCCTACCCAACGGGAAGTGGAGTGGGGGGACGGCCATCTGCGACGACGGAGGTGAGGGGGAGCCGAGTGCCCGGACATGCCCCGACATGGGCTAACACGCCCTGGCACGCCCCAACACAGGCTGACACACCCAGACGTGCCCCAACACGGCCCCGACACAGGCTAATGCCCAGACACGCCCCAGCACAGGATAATGTGCCCCCAGTACAGGCTAACACAAGCTAGCACACCCCAATGGAGGCTGACACACCCAGACATGGCCTTGACACGGGCTAACACGCCCCAGCACAGGCCAACACGCCCCAGCAGGGGCCGACACGGGCTGACACCCCCCTCTCCCCGCAGAGGGCCAGTGCCCGGACCCCGGCATCCCCATCGGGGCGATGAAGGACGGGCAGCACTACCGAGTGGAGGATCGGGTCCGGTACCGGTGCGGCCGGGGCCTCGTCATGTTCGGGTCCAAAGAACGGACCTGCCAGGAGTCCGGCACCTGGAGTGGGACACAACCGGAGTGTCGAGGTGATGGGATGGGGGGATCGGGGGGCGCGGGGGGGTCAGGGGAGGGGGTGGCATGGGGAGAGTGATCCCCAGTTTCTCAGCCCCCCCTTCCTGACCCCCCAGACCTGTCCACCTATGACACCCCCGAGGAAGTGTCCTCCGCGTTCATCGCCTCACTCTCGGAGACTGTGGAGGTGGCTGATCCGAACCGGACCACCTGTGAGTCACGGGGCGGTGGGAGGGCATTCGGCGGGGGGGTCGCCAGGGGGCTGGCGGAGGATCGCAGTTCGGGGGGGCTCACACAGGAGGGTTGGAAAGAGGATCGCAGTTCGGGGGGGCTTGGCCATGAGGGGTTGGGGGGCCGGGGCAGGATCGCAGTTCAGGGGGGGCTTGCCCATGAGGGGTTGGGGGGCTGGGGGCAGGATCGCAGTTCGGGGGGGCTTGGCCATGAGGGGTTGGGGGGCAGGATCGCAGTTGAGGGGGGCAGCCTGCCTGAGTTGGGGGATCACAGGCCAGGGGGGCAGGAAGAGGGAGTTTGTAATGGGGGGGGGTCAGGATGGGCTCGGGGGGGCAGCAGGGGGGACGTGGCTGGGAGGCCTGCCTGTTGCTGGGGAGGGGGTGGGGCACCCTGCTGGGGGGTGTGGGGTGCAGCGGGGGGGCTCTGCCAGGGAAGGGGGGGTCTGGCCGCCCACTGACCCCCCCACACCCCCCCAGCGGAGAACGTGAAGCGGAAGATCGTTATCGAGGCCGGCGGCTCCATGAACATTTACCTGGTGCTCGACGCCTCGGACAGCGTGGGGGAGGGGAACTTCTCCCGCGCCCGCGACGTCCTGGTCCAGCTCATCGAGAAGGTGGGGACCTGCCCCCCCAAACCCCCAACATCCCCTGGCGCCCACCTGGCCCCATAGGAACCCCCCCAAACCACGAGGACCCCCCAACATCCCCTAGAGCCCACCTGGCCCCATGGGAACCCCCCAAACCCTGGGGACCCCCAACATCCTCTGGTGCCCACCTGGCCCCATGGGAACCCCCCAAAACCCTGGGAACCCCCAACATCTCCTAGCGCCCACCTGGCCCCATGGGAACCCCCCCAAACCATGGGAACCCCCCAACATCCTCTAGCGCCCACCTGGCCCCTTGGGAACCCCCCCAAACCACAGGGACCCCCCCAACATCTCCTAGCACCCACCTGGCCCCATGGGAACCCCGTAAAACTCTGGGGACCCCCAACATCACATAGCGCCCACCTGGCCCCATGGGAACCCCCCCAAACCACAGGGACCCCCCAACATCCCCTAGCGCCCACCTGGCCCCATGGGAACCCCCCCAAACCACGGGGACCCCCCAACATCTCCTAGCGCCCACCTGGTCCCATGGGAACCCCCCCAAACCACGGGGACCCCCAACATCACCTAGCGCCCACCTGGCCCCATGGAAACCCCCCCAAACCACGGGGACCCCCCAACATCTCCTAGTACCCACCTGGCCTCATGGGAACTGCCTAAAATCCTGGGGACCCCCAACATCCCAAAGCGCCCACCTGGCCTCATGGGAACCCCCCAAAGCCCTGGGAACCCCCAACATCCCAGAGCGCCCACCTGGCCCCATGGGAAGCCACCCAAACTGTGGGGACCCCCCAATATCCCCTAGCGCCCACCTGGCCCCATGGGAACCCCCCCACCCCGCTGGCTCCCCCAACATCCCTTAGCGCCCACCTGGCCCCATGGGAACCCCCCCACCCCGCTGGCTCCCCCAACATCCCCTAGCGCCCACCTGGCCCCATGGGAACCCCCCAAAACCCCAGGGACCCCCAACATCCCCTAGTGCCCACCAGGCCCCACAGGAACCCCCCAAACTCCGGGGACCCCCAACATCCCCTAGTGCCCACCTGGCCCCATGGAAACTCCCCAAACCCCGGGGACTCCTAACATCCCCTAGCACCCACCTGGCCCCATGGAAACCCCCCAAACCCTGGGGACTCCTAACATCCCCTAGCACCCACCTGGCCCCATGGGAACCCCCCAACCCCCTGCCTCCCAACATCCTCTAGTGCCCATCTGGCCCCATGGGAACCCCCCAACACCCCAGGGACCGCCAACATCCCCTAGTGCCCACCAGGCCCCATGGAAACCGCCCCTTGCCCCCCCCCACATCGCCTAATGCCCTTCTGGCACCATGGGAACCCCCTGCCCCCTGAAAACCCAGCTCCTCGGGCACCCCGCAACCTTCACCAGCCACCCAAAGCCCCCAGCAGCCTGGGCCGCCCTCAACCCCCCTCCCCGTATCCCCAACGCCAGCACCCCCAAACCTCTGGTACCCCTCACCCTCCCTGAGGACCCCCCTTGGACCTCACAAGCCCCAGCCCCCTGGGGTTTGGGGGCCCCCAACTGCCCCTGCACCCGGGGGGGCTGAGACCCCCGCCCCGTTCCTAGTGGGTGCCCCCGGCCCCCCCGCCCTGATGCTCGCCTTCCCCCCCAGATCTCCAGCTACGGGGTCTTTCCCCGCTACGGGGTCCTGACCTTCGCCACCGACCCCCACATCGTGGTGAGCACCGTGAGCCCCCAGAGCAGCGACGCCGACTGGGTCAGCAACAAGCTGGGAGACCTGAAATACGAGAGTGAGTCCGGGGGCCTGGGTTGGGGGTGCGGGGGTGCTCTGGGGGGGGTCCGGCCGCCCTGACCCCCCCGTGCCCCCCCAGGCCACGCGCTGCGCACCGGCACCAACACCAGGGCCGCGCTGGAGGCCGTTCACAACATGATCATCCAGCAGGAGCAGGACGAGATTCGCAAGGGCCACAAGGTGGCGCCGGTCGCCAACTCCACCCGCCACGTGCTGGTCCTCATGACCGATGGTGAGACCCCCTGTACCCCAAAACCCCTGTACCCCCAAACCCCAGAACCCCCAAACCACTCTGTACCCCCAAACCCCAACTCCACCCGCCACGTGCTGGTCCTCATGACTGATGGTGAGACCCCCTGTACCCCAAACCCTCTACCCCCAAATCCCGGAACCCCCAAACCCTCTGTGCCCCCAAACCCCAACTCCACCCGCCACGTGCTGGTCCTCATGACCGATGATGAGACCCCCTGTACCCCAAACCCTCTACCCCCAAATCCCGGAACCCCCAAACCCTCTGTGCCCCCAAACCCCAACTCCACCCGCCACGTGCTGGTCCTCATGACCGATGGTGAGACCCCCTGTACCCCCAAAACCCACTGTACCCCAAACCCTGGAACCCCCAACCCCTCTGTACCTCCAACCCCCCTGTGCCCCTGAACCCCAACTCCACCCGCCCCGTGCTGGTCCTCGTGACTGATGGTGAGACCCTGGTGAGGTTCGCCAGGGACAGGTGAGCCAGGCCCACAGGGAAGTGGGGAACACGGAGACCTGGCAGATGGGTTGGAAGCACGGGGGAGCCTGGGCTGTAATGGCAGAGAGAAAGGAGGGTCAGGGCAAAACTGGGAGGCAAGATCAAAGCAGGATCTTAGCTGCCAAATGCGAGACGTCTGGGGAATAAGCAGGAAGAACTGGACGTGCTAATGAATAAACACAGCTCTGACGCTGCTGGCACCACCGACACCTGGTGGGGTAACACGACTGGAGTGCTGGTGTGGGGGGTGCAGCTTGCTCAGGCAGGGGAAAGGGAGGAGGGGTTGCCTTATATATTAAAACGTGCACCCTTGGACAGGAGACGGAAGTGTTGAGAGTCTCTGGGTTCGGCTAAAAGGGGTAAGACACAAGAGTGATGTCGTGCTAGGGGTCTGCCACAGCCCACCTAACCAGCTGGAAGAGGCGGATGAGGCTTTTTTAAAACAACTAACAAAATCATCCAAACCAGGATCTGGTGCTGATGGGGGACCTCAGCTATCCGGATATACGTTGGGAAAATAACACAGCGGGGCACAGACTATCCAATAAGTTCCTGGACTGCATTGCAGACAACTTTTTATTTCAGAAGCGTGAAAAAGCTACTGGGGGGGGAAGCTGTTCTAGATTTGATTTTAACAAACAGGGAGGAACCCGGTGAGAATTTGGAAGTAGGAGGAAGCTTGGGTGAAAGTGATCATGAAATCATAGCGTTTGCAATTCTAAGGACGGACAGCAAAATAGAGACCATGGATTTCAGGAAGGCGGATTTTGGGAAGCTCAGAGAGCTGATAGGTAAGTTCCCTTGGGAACCAGGACTGAGGGGAAAAACCACTGAGGAGAGTTGGCAGTTTTTCAAAGGGACACTATTAAAGGCCCAGAAATAAGCTATTGCACTGGGTAGGAAAGACAGAAAATGTGGCAAAAGACCAGCTTGGCTTAACCATGAGATCTTGCATGACCTACAAAATAAAAAGGATTCATTATAAAAATGGAAACTAGGTCAGATTACAAAGGATGAATATAGGCAAACACAGGAATGCAGGGCAAGATTAGAAAGGCAAAGGCACAAACGGAGCTCAAACTAGCTATGGGAATAAAGGGAAACAAGAAGACTTTTTATCAATACATTAGAAGCAGAGGAAGCCCAAGGACAGGGTAGGCCCACTGCTCAATGAGGAGGGAGAAACAGTAACAGGAAACTTGGAAATGACAGAAATGCTTAATGACGTCTTTGTTTGGGTCTTCACTGAGAAGTCTGAAGGAATGTCTAACATAGTGAATGCTAATGGGAAGGGGGTAGGTTTAGAAGATAAAATAAAAAAAAGAGCAAGTTAAAAATCACTTAGAAAAGTTCGATGCCTGCAAATCACCAGGGCCTGGTGAGATGCATCCTAGAATACTCAAGGGGTTAACAGAGGAGGTATCTGAGCCTCTAGCTATTATCTTTGGAAAGTCATGGGAGACGGGAGAGATTCCAGACGGCTGGAAAAGGGCAAATCTAGTGCCCAGCCCTCAAAAGGGAAATAAAAACAACCCAGGGAACCACAGACCAGTGAGCTTAACTTCTGTGCCAGGGAAGATAATGAAGGGAATCATCTGCAAACCCTTGGAAGGTGGTAAGGTGACAGGGAATAGCCAGCATGGATCTGTAAAGAACAAATCGTGTCACACCAATCTGATAGCTTTCTTTGATAGGATAACGAGCCTTGTGGATAAGGGAGAAGCGGTGGATGTGGTATACCCAGACTTTAGTAAGGCATTTGGTACGGTCTCACATGATATCCTTATCGATAAACTAGGTAAATACCATTCAGATGGGGCTACTATAAGGTGGGTGCATAACTGGCTGGATAACCGTACTCAGAGAGTAGTTATTAATGGTTCCCAATCCAGCTGGAAAGGTATAACGAGTGGGGTTCCTCAGGGGTCTGTTTTGGGACCGGCTCTGTTCAATATCTTCATCAACGACTTAGATGTTGGCATAGAAAGACGCTTATTAAGTTTGCGGACGATACCAAACTGGGAGGGATTGCAACTGCTTTGGAGGACAGGGTCAAAATTCAAAATGATCTGGACAAATTGGAGAAATGGTCTGAGGTAAACCAGATGGAGTTCAATAAAGACAAATGCAAAGTGCTCCACTCAGGAAGGAACAATCAGTTTCACACATACAGACTGGGACGAGACTGTCTAGGAAGGAGCACGGCAGAAAGGGATCTAGGGGCATAGTGGACCACAAGCTAAATATGAGTCAACAGCGTGATACTGTTGCAAAAAAAGCAAACGTGATTCTGGGATGCGTTAACAGGTGTGTTGTGAGCAAGACACGAGAAGTCATTCTTCCGCCCTAGTCTGCGCTGGTCAGGCCTCAGCTGGAGTATTGTATCCAGTTCTGGGCACCGCATTTCAGGAAAGATGTGGAGAAATTGGAGAGGGTCCAGAGAAGAGCAACAAGAATGATTAAAGGTCTTGAGAACATGACCTATGAAGGAGGCTGGAGGAATTGGGTTTGTTTAGTTTGGAAAAGAGAAGACTGAGAGGGGACATGATAGCAGTTTTCAGGTATCTAAAAGGGTGTCACCAGGAGGAGCAGAAAACTTGTTCACCTTCCCCTCTAAGCAATGGGCTTAAACTGCAGCAAGGGAGATTTAGGTTGGACATTAGGAAAAAGTTCCTAACTGTCAGGGTGGTTAAGCACTGGAATAAATTGCCTAGGGAGGTTGTGGAATCTCCATCTCTGGAGATATTTAAGAGTAGGTTAGATAAATGTCTATCCGGGATGGTCTAGACAGTATTTGGTCCTGCCATGAGGGCAGGGGACTGGACTTGATGACCTCTCGAGGTCCCTTCCAGCCCTGGAGTGGGAATCTATGACCCCCCCAAATCCCCCTGTACCCCAAACCCCAACTCCACCCACCACATGCTGGTCCTCATGAGACCCCTGTACTCCCCAGAGGCCCTGTACCCCTGAACACCTCTCTAGCCCCCTGTGCCCTTCCCAGCCCCACTGAAGTCCCAACCCCTCCCACATCCCCCCCAAACTCCTTCACTCCAGGCAGCGCCTCAGCCTCCCACAGTGCCAACATCCATCCTGAGTTCCCTCCCCCATCTGCACCCCCAGCCCCCCTCACTCTTCCCTCCCCCTAGGGAACACCAACATGGGGGGCTCCCCGCTGCCGGTGGTGAGGCAGATCCGGGAGCTGCTGAGCATCGGCCGGGACATCCGCAACCCCCGTGAGGATTACCTGGGTAAGGGGGCCAGGGGGGCTGGGGGAGTGGGGCAGGTCATGGGGGGCCATGGGGGAGGGGTGTGGGGGTTGGCCGTGGGGTCAACAGGGGAGTTAATGGGGGCTCTCTGGGGTGAGGGGTCTGGGGGGTTGGCAGGGGGGTCCATGGGGGTATGTGGAGGAGAGGGTCACGGAGGTTGGGGCCGTGGGGTCGACGGGGAGGTCCATTGGGGGCCGTGGGGGTTGGGGCCCTGGGGTCGGGGAGGTGGAGGGGTTGGCGGGGGGTCCATGGGGGACTGTGGGGTCAGCAGGGGGGTCCATGGGGGGCTGTGGGGGACAGGGCCGCGGGGGTTGGGGCCATGGGGTTGGGGAGGGGGATTGGCTGTGGGGTCGGCGGGGGAGTCCATGGGGGGTGGTGGGGGACAGGGCCGCGGGGGTTGGGGCCATGGGATTGGGGAGGGGGATTGGCTGTGGGGTCGGCGGGGGAGTCCATGGGGGGCTGTGGGGTCGGCAGGGGGGTCCATGGGGAGCTGTGGGGGAGAGGGCCGTGGGGGTTGGGGAGGGGGATTAGCTGTGGGGTCAGCAGGGGGTCCATGGGGGACTGTGGGGGACAGGGCCGCAGGGGTTGAGGCCATGGGGTCGGCGGGGGAGTCCATGGGGGGCTGTGGGGGACAGGGCCGCGGGGGTTGGGGCCATGGGGTCGGGGAGGGGGATTGGCTGTGGGGTCGGCGGGGGAGTCCATGGGGGGCTGTGGGGTCGGCAGGGGGGGTCCATCGGGGGCCATGGGTGTTGGGGCCCTGGGGTCAGGGAGGTGGGGGGGTTGGCGGGAGGTCCATCGGGGGCTGTGGGGTCAGCAGAGGGGTCCATGGGGGGCTGTGGGGGACAGGGCCGCGGGGGTTGGGGCCGTGGGGTCGGGGAGGGGGATTGGCTGTGGGGTCGGCGGGGGAGTTCATGGGGGAGCTGTGGGGTCGGCAGGGGGGTCCATCGAGGGCTGTGGGGGTGGGGGCCCTGGGGGTCAGGGAGGTGTGGGGGGTCCATGGGGGGCTGTGGGGGACAGGGCCGCAGGGGTTGGGGCTGTGGGGTCGGGGAGGGGGATTGGCCGTGGAGTTGGCGGGCGGGTCCATGGGGGGCTGTGGGGGGGGGGCTGTGGGGTCAGGGAGAGGGATTGGCTGTGGGGTCAGCGGGGGAGTCCATGGGGGGCTGTGGGGGAGAGGGCCGTGGGGGTGGGGGTTGGGGCTGTGGGGTCGGCAGAGGGGTCCATGGGGGGCTGTGGGGGACAGAGCCGCGGGGGTTGGGGCCATGGGGTCGGCAGGGGGGTCCAGGAGGGCTGTGCGGGACAGGGCCGCGGGGGTTGGGGCCGTGGGGTCAGTGGAGGTCCAGGGGGCCGTGGGGGACAGGGCCGCGGGGGTTGGGGCTGTGGGGGTCAGCAGGGGGGTCCAGGGGAGCTGTGGGGGACAGGGCCGCGGGGGTTGGGGCCGTGGGGTCGGCAGGGAGGTCCGGGGGGCTGTGGGGGGACAAGGCCGTGGGGGTTGGGGCCGTGGGGTCGGCGGGGCAGTCCAGGGGGGCTGTGGGGGAAGGCCCATGGGGTTGGCGGGCGGCTGCACGGCGGCCCCACTGCCCCCCGCCCCCCCCAGATATCTACGTGTTCGGGATCGGGGCCATGGTGAACGCGGAGAACATCGCCGAGTTGGCCTCCAAGAAGAGCGGCGAGAAACACGTCTTCCACATGAAGGACATCAAGGACCTGCAAAACGCCTTCCACGATATGATCGGTACTGGGGACCCCGGCGTCCGGCTCCCCACCGCCCCGCGAACCCCGGCGTCCGGCCCCCCCCTTGCCCCCGCAAACCCCAGCGTCCGGCTCCCCGCCCCCCCGCCCCACGAACCCCGGCGTCCGGCGCCCCCCCCGCCCCACGAACCCCGGCGTCCGGCTCCCCACCGCCCCCCGCGAACCCCGGCGTCCGGCTCCCCACCGCCCCCCTGCCCCGCGAACCCCGGCGTCCGGCTCCTCGCCCCCCCTGCCCCGTGGAACCTGGCCTCCGGTGCCCCCTTGCCCCCGCAAACCCCGGTGTCTGGCTCCCTACCGCCCCGCGAACCTCGGTATCCGGCGCCCCCCTGCCCCGTGAACCCTGGCATCCGGCTCCCCACCTCCCCCGCGAACCCTGGCATCCGGCTCCCCACCTCCCCCGCGAACCCTGGCATCCGGCTCCCCACCTCCCCCGCGAACCCCGGCGTCCGGCTCCCCACCGCCCTGCCCCTGCGAACCCCGGCGTCCGGTGCCCCCCGCGAACGTGAATCCCGGCGTCCGGCTCCCGCCCCCCCTGCCCCTGTAAACCCCGGCGTCCGGCTCCCCACCACCCTGCGAACCCCGGTGTCCGGCTTCCGCCCCCCTGCCCCTGCGAACCCGTGTCCAGCTCCCCGCCGCCCTGCCTGCAAACCCCGGCGTCCGGCTCCCCGCCCCCCTGCCCCGCGAACCCCGGCGTCCGGCTCCTTGCCCCCCCCGCCCCGCGAACCCCAGCGTCTGGCTTAACGCTCCCGGCCCCCTTGCGAACCCCAGCGTCTGGCGCCCCCTTGCCCCCCATCTCCCCGCAAACCCTGGCGTCCAGCTCCCTACCCCTGCTCTAACCACCAGCCCCCAGTCCCCTCCCCGAGCTGGGGAGAACCCAGGCGTCCTGACCCTGTCTCCCCCCTCCAGACGAGAGCGAGACGCTGAGCATGTGTGGCCTGGGCTGGGCGCATGAGGAGGCCAACGACTACCAGAGAAACCCCTGGCACGTCAGCATCAAAATCGCTGTGAGTGGGGCTGGGGGTGGGAGGGGGTGCAGGGCACAGGGGAGCTGGGAGGGGAGGGGGCTTGCAGTGTAGGGTGCAGGAGGCTGGGAGGGGAGGGGGCACAGGGGGTGCAGGCCACAGGGAGCTGGGAGGGGAAGGGGCACACGGCGGGCTGGGGGTGGGGCACAGGGGGCTGGAGGTGGGAGGGGGTGCAGGCCACAGGGGAGCTGGCAGGGGAGGGGGCTTGGGATGTAGGGTGCAGGGGGCTGGGAGGGGAGGGGGCACACAGGGGGGCTGGGTCTGTGGGGTGCAGGGGGCTGGCAGGGGGGACATGGGGCTCTGGGGAAGAAGGGACTGGAGATGACGAGGGTGGGTGGGGAAGGGCACGGGGGGGAGGGGGAACTGGGGGCTAGGGGGAGCCCCCCGCTCATGCTGGGGTCTTGGAGCCACGCAGTACCTGCTACCCATCTGCTGGAGACATGCACTGGGCCCCCCCAGCAGGGACCCCGGCCTCTGCCCCTCTCCCCACACGCCCCCCCCAGAGCCCCCCAGCAGGGACCCCCGGCCTCGACCCCTCTCCCCCCAGCGCCCCCCCAGAACCCCCCAGCAGGGAACCCGGCCTCAGCCCCTGTCCCCACACGCCCCCCAGCAGGGACTCCGGCCTCAGCCCCTGTCCCCCACACGCCCCCCCAGCAGGGACCCTGACCCGTCTCCCCACACGCCCCCCCCTCTCTGCAGCGCCCTGGGAAGGGGCTGGAGTCCTGCAAGGGGGCCCTGATCTCCGAGTACTTCGTGCTCACGGCCGCCCACTGCTTCGACATCGACGACCAGGCCCACTGGATCACCGTGGACGTGGGTGAGCCGGACGCCGGGGTTCTCTGCCTGGCCCGGGGAGGGGAGGGGAGCCCGGACTCCTGGGTTCTCTCCCTGGGTCTGGGAGGGGAGTGAGGGCTGGGGGCTTAGAGCGGGAGGACTGGGAGCCAGGACTCCTGGGTTCTCTCCCCGGCTCTGGGAGGGGAGTGGGGGCTGGTGGGTTAGAGCAGGAGGACTGGGAGCCAGGACTCCTGGGTTCTCTCCCCGGCTCTGGGAGGGGAGTGGGGCTGGTGGGTTAGAGCAGGGGGGCTGGGAGCCCAGACTCCTGGGTTCTGTCCCCGGCTCTGGGAGGGGAGTGGGGGCTGGTGGGTTAGAGCAGGGGGGGCTGGTGCCGGACGCCTGGGTTCTGTGCAGGGAAGTCGAGCTCGGCGAACCGGGTGCAGCAGCTCTGGAGTCACCCCCAGTACAACGTCGGGAAGCTGCGGGGCGCCGGGATCCCCGAGTTCTACGACTATGACGTGGCCCTGCTCAAACTCACCACCAGGGTCAAGTTCTCCTTCAACGCCCGGTGAGTGGGGGTCCCGGGCCCCTCCCCCGCCGGCCCCCCCAGCCGCCCGCTGACCCTCTGCTGCCCCCCACAGGCCCATCTGCCTGCCCTGCACCGAGGGCACCACCCGCGCCCTGCGCAAGCCCCACCCGGAGACCACCTGCAACGACCACAGTAAGAGCCAGTGCCCCCCCCGTGCCCCCCGCCCCCAGCTCTGCCAGTGCCCCCCGCTCCCGACCCACAGCCCCCCACCCCCCAGTGCCCCTCGCTCCAGACCACCCGCGCCCTGCGCAAGCCCCACCCGGAGACCACCTGCACCGACCACAGTAAGAGCCAGTGCCCCCCCGTGCCCCCCCGCCCCCAGCTCCGCCAGTGCCCCCCCGCTCCCGACCCACAACCCCCCACCCCCCAGTGCCCCTCGCTCCGGACCACCCGCGCCCTGCGCAAGCCCCACCCGGAGACCACCTGCACCGACCACAGTAAGAGCCAGTGACCCCCCTGCCCCCAGCTCCGCCAGTGCCCCCCGCTCCTGACCCACAGCCCCCCACCCCCCAGTGCCCCTCGCTCCGGACCACCCGCGCCCTGCGCAAGCCCCACCCGGAGACCACCTGCAACGCCCACAGTAAGAGCCGGTGCCCCCCCCTGCCCCCAGCTCCGCCAGTGCCCCCCGCTCCCGACCCACAGCCCCCCACCCCCCAGTGCCCCTCGCTCCGGACCACCCCGCGCCCTGCGCAAGCCCCACCCGGAGACCACCTGCACCGACCACAGTAAGAGCCAGTGCCCCCACCGTGCCCCCGGCCCCCAGCTCCGCCAGTGCCCCCCGCTCCCGACCCACAACCCCCCACCCCCCAGTGCCCCTCGCTCCGGACCACCCGCGCCCTGCGCAAGCCCCACCCGGAGACCACCTGCAACGCCCACAGTAAGAGCCGGTGCCCCCCCCTGCCCCCAGCTCCGCCAGTGCCCCCCGCTCCCGACCCACAACCCCCCACCCCCCAGTGCCCCTCGCTCCGGACCACCCGCGCCCTGCGCAAGCCCCACCCGGAGACCACCTGCAACGACCACAGTAAGAGCCAGTGACCCCGCTCCCGACCACGGCCCCCCCTGGCCCTCCCGACCCATAGCCCCCCCCACCCCCCAGCTCTGCCAGTGCCCCTTGCTCCGGACCATGGCCCCCCCACTCCCGACCCATGGCCCCCCCCAGCTCCGCCAGTGCCCCTTGCTCCCAACCACGGCCCCCTGGCCCCCAGCTCTGCCGGTGTGCCCCACTCCCAACTCACGGCCCCCCTGCCCCCCACTCCTGATGCGCAGCCCCCAGCCCCCCTGCCAGCTCCGCGGGTGCCCCTCACTCCTGACTTGCAGCCGCCTGCCCCCTCCCAGCTCCATGGGTGCCCCTCACTACCGACCCGCAGCCCCCCAGCTCAGCGCGTGCCCCTCACTCCCGACTCGCAGCCCCTGCCCCCCAACTCGGCGGGTGCCCCTCACCCCTGACCTGCAGCCCCCCAGCTCGGCAGGTGCCCCTCACCCCCAACCCGCAGACCCTGCCCCCCAGCTCGGCGGGTGCCCCTCACCCTCGACCCCCCAGCCCCTGCCCCCCAGCTCGGCGGGCGCCCCTCACCCCTGACCCGCAGCCCCCCAGCTCGGCGGGTGCCCCTCACCCCCGACCCGCAGGCCCTGCCCCCCAGCTCGGCGGGTGCCCCTCACCCCCAGGCCCTGCCCCCCAGCTCGGCGGGTGCCCCTCACTCTGAGTCTCCGGCCCGCAGAGCGGCTGCTGCTGACGGTGGGTGAGGTCCCGGCCCTCTTTGTACATGAGAAGCAGCAGAAGCTGGAGCGGAAACACGTGAACATCAAGAACGGGGTGAAGGTGAGGGACCCCGGCATCCGGGATGGGTGGGAGCCGGCGCCCCCGGGAGGGGACATTCCCCGCCCCCTAGACCCAGGCAGGCTGGGGGAGCCATGGGCTGGGGGGGGCTCTGCTGGGGGCGACCCCGGAGGGATCTGGGGGCAGTGGGAGCCCCTGGGGGGAGTCGGGGGGGCCCCACGGTGCTGAACCTCCCTCTGCCCCCAGAAATCGGCCTGCGAGGCCGACGCCAAGAAGGCTCCAATTTACGCCAACGTGACGGACGTGAAGCAGGTGGTGACGCCCCGATTCCTTTGCACCGGGGGGATCGACCCCGTTGTGGACCCCAACACCTGCAAGGGTGAGCGCTGCCCCCCCTGGTTCCCGGAGCCCCCTGAATCTCCCCCAGCCACACCCCAGATCCTCACAGCTGGGATCCACCCAGAGCCCCCGAATCTCCCCCAGCCGCCCCCCAGATCCTCAGCCCCCACCGAGCCAGGATTCCCCCCAGAGCCGCCGAATCTCCCCCAGCCGCCCCCCAGATCCTCACAGCCCCCACCCAGCCAGGAGACCCCCCAGATCTCCCCCAGCCACACCCCAGATCCTCACAGCTGGGATCCCCCCAGAGCCCCCGAATCTCCCCTAGCCGCCCCCCAGATCCTCACAGCCCCCACCCAGCCGGGATCCACCCAGAGCCCCCAAATCTCCCCCAGCCGCCCCCCAGATCCTCACAGCCCCCACCCAGCCAGGATCCCCCCAGAGCCCCCAAATCTCCCCCAGCCACACCCCAGATCCTCAGCCCCCACTGAGCCAGGATCCCCCCAGAGCCCCCGAATCTCCCCCAGCCACCCCCCAGATCCTCACAGCCCCCACCCAGCCGGGATCCCCCCAGAGCCCCCAAATCTCCCCCAGCCACACCCCAGATCCTCAGCCCCCACCCAGCCAGAAAACCCCCAGAGCCTCACAGCCCCCACCCAGCCGTTATCCCCCCAGAGCCTCTGAATCTCCCCCAGCTGCCCCCCAGATCCTCACAGCCCCCCAGGCAGGATCCCCCCAGAGCCCCTGAATCTCCCCCAGCCGCCCCCCGGATCCTCACAGCCCCCCAGAAAGGATCCCCCCAGGCTCAACTGTCACCTCCCCAGCCAGCAGCAGGGATCCCCCAGCTTCCCCAATAATCTCCTTGCTCCCCACTGGAACTGCCACCCCCCCAGCTCCTCGAACCATCTTCTTCCTCCCCCAGGCGATTCCGGGGGCCCCCTCATCATCGCCAAGGGCAAACGCTACATCCAGGTGAGTGCTGCCCCCCCGCCCATCCTCCCCCCCATACCTGCCCTGGGGCTAGTGGGACCCAGTGCCCCCCAGAGGGGACAGGCTCCTGCCCCATTCCCACCCCCCTGAGCCAGCCAGTCCCTGCCCTGGTGCCGGGTAGGAGCTGGAGCCCCCCAGAGGGGACAGGCCCCTGCCCCAGTCCCCGCCCCCCTAAGCCAGCCAGTCCCTGCCCTGGGGCTGGTGGAAACCAGCGCCCCCTAGAGGGGACAGGCTCCTGCCCCATTCCCACCCCCCTCAGCCAGCCAGTCCCTGCCCTGGTGCCGGGTAGGAGCTGGAGCCCCCCAGAAGGGACAGGCCCCTGCCCCAGTCCCCGCCCCCCTCAGCCAGCCAGTCCCTGCCCTGGGGCCGGTGGGAGCCGGCGCCCCCCAGAGGGGACAGGCCCCTGCCCCAGTCCCTGCCCCACTGAGCCAGCCAATCCCTGCCCTGGGGCCAGGTGGGAGCCGGCGCCCCCCAGAGGGGACACGTCCTTGCCCCAGTCCCTGCCCCACTGAGCCAGCCAATCCCTGCCCTGGGGCTGGATGGGAGCCGGCATCCCCCAGAGGGGACAGACCCCTGCCCCATTCCCGCCCCTGAGCCAGCCAGTCCCTGCCTTGGGGCTGAGTGCGAGCCGGCACCCCCCAGAGGGGATGGACCTCTGCCCCAGTCCCTGCCTCATTCCCTGCCCCACTGAGCCAGGAAGTCCCTGCCCTGGGTCTAGTGGGACCCGGCGCCCCCGAGAGGGGACAGATCCCCCCCTCCTGCCAGTGGGGGGAGCTGTCCCCTGTGTTCTGCCTGCCCCTGACTCCCCGGTTTCCCCCCCAGGTGGGCGTGATCAGCTGGGGCGTGTTCGATGTCTGCAAGGCCCCCAACCGCAAGGCCCCGGCCCACGCCCGCGACTTCCACCTCAACCTCTTCACCGTGCTGCCCTGGCTGCGGGACAAGCTGGCCGAGGAGGAGCTGGGCTTCATCTGAGGGGGGCCGGGGGAACCCCAACCTGCCCCCAGCCCCCCCCCGCACGGGAGGCCCCCCCGCCGCCCTGTAAATAAAGGTTCAATTCCCAGCCCTGCTGCACTGTGTGGCTGGGAGGCCCATGAAAAGAGAACTGGTCTCATGAGTGGGGGGCTGGGTGGGGGCAGCAGGGGGCTCTCCCCAGGCAGTCAGGGCTCCCCATGGCGGCGCTAGGGGCTGGGCTGCAGGGGGTGGGGGCAGCAGGGGGCTCTGCCCGGGCAGTCAGGGCTCCCCATTGCCCCAGGGCGGCGCTAGGGGCTGGGCTGCAGGGGGCAGGATGGGGGGCTGCAGGGCGCTCTGCCTGGGCAGTCAGGGCTCCCCATGGCCCCAGGGTGGCGCTGGGAGCAGGGTGGGGGGCAGGCAGACTCAGGTGGGTGCCGTTTCAGTGGGTTTATTAAGGTGCTAACGAGCCCCCCCACGGGCTCAGAACAGATCCTCGTTGTAGACCACCTGCGAGCGCCGGTCCCGGTGGGAGCCCTTCGCGCTGTTCTTCACAGCTGGGGGAGGGATGGGGGGGTTAGTGCCGGCTGGGGAGACCCCCCCACCAGGATAGAACCCAGCTCCCAACCACCAGCCCCCACTCCCCTCCCAGAGCCTGGAGAGAACCCAGGAGTCCTGGCTTCCAGCGCCCCCTGCTCTAACCACCAGCCCCCACTCCCCTCCCAGAGCCGGGAGAGAACCCAGGAGTCCTGGCTCCCAGCCCCCCCTGCTCTAACCACCAGCCCCCACCCCCATCCCAGAGCCGGGGAGAGAACCCAGGAGTCCTGGCTCCCAGCCCCCCCTGCTCTAACCACCAGCCCCCACTCCTCTCCCAGAGCCAGGGAGAGAACCCAGGAGTCCTGGCTCCCAGCCCCCCCTGCTCTAACCACCAGCCCCCTCCCCCATCCCAGATCCGGGGAGAGAACCCAGGAGTCCTGGCTCCCAGCGCCCCCTGCTCTAACCACCAGCCCCCACTTCCCTCCCAGAGCCGGGGAGAGAACCCAGGCGTCCGGGTGGCGCCCCCCCTTACCCAGTGATCCCCAGACAGATTTCCCAGTGGCCGCGTCCAGCATGGGCTGCTTGCGAGCGATGCTGACTTTCAGCTGCACGTCCTCGACCACGGCCCCGTTGAGCTGTGGGGAGAAGGGGGCACGGCTCTGACCCCAGCCCCTCTGTCCCCCGGCTGAAGACACAGCACCGGGTGAGGGGTCCCCGGGTAACCAGCCTCCCCGCCCCACCCTGCCCCAGAGCCAGCCACCCGCAGCACCAGGTGAGGGGTCCCCGGGTAACCAGCCCGCCCGCTCCACCCCAGAGCCAGCCGCATCCCACCACCAGGTGAGGGTTCCCCAAGTAACCAGCCCCCCGCCCCAAGCACAGCTGCCCCCCAGAGCCGGGCGACGGGTCCCCGGGTAACCACCCCTGCCCTGCCCCAAACACCGCTGCCCCCCAAGAGCCGGGCGAGGGGTCCCCAGCCGCGTCTCCAGGCCGGGGGCCGTACCTCAGCGATGGCCTGATCCGCTGACTCCATCTTCTCATACGTGACGAAGGCGCAGCTGGGGGGGAGACGTGAATAAGGAGTCACTAGCCACACCCCCTGCCTCAGCCCCGCCCCCTTTAACCCCGCCCTTCTTTCCAGCCCCGCCCATCCCTCCTTTAGCCACATCCTAGCCCCTCCCCCAATTCCTCCCAGTCCCACCCACCTGCCCTAGCCACGCCCTCCCCACCACAGGCCCCACCCCTCGGCTGTAGCCCCGCCCTCACTTGCGGGGGTTGTCCATGGAGAGGTCGATGATGGTGCCGAAGGGGGAGAAGGCTCCGCGCAAGAGGCTCTGGGCCATGTCGGTACCGTACACGTAAACCGTGTTCCCCTTGCGCGGGGCGCGGCGGTCCGGGAACGAGTCCGACCCTGCGCGAGCCAGAGCCAGGGTCAGAGCCGCCGGGGAGAGAACCCAGGAGTCCTGGCTCCCAACCCCCCGGCTCCAACCACCAGCTTCCATTTCCCTCCCAGAGCCGGGGAGAGAACCCAGGAGTCCGGGCTCCCAGCCCCCCCCTGCTCCAACCACCAGCCCCCACTCCCCTTCCAGAGCCAGGAGAGAACCCAGGAGTCCGGGCTCCCAGCCCCTCCCTGCTCCAACCACCAGCCCCCACTCCCCTTCCAGAGCCAGGAGAGAACCCAGGAGTCCGGGCTCCCAGCCCCCCCCTGCTCCAACCACCAGCCCCCACTCCCCTTCCAGAGCCAGGAGAGAACCCAGGAGTCCGGCCTCCCAGCCCCCACTGCTCTGACCCACCAGCCCCCACTCCCCTCCCAGAGCCAGGAGAGAACCCAGGAGTCCTGGCTCCCAGCCCCCGCTGCTCTGACCCACCAGCCCCCACTCCCCTCCCAGAGCCGGGGAGAGAACCCAGGAGTCCGGGCTCCCAGCCCCCGCCCCCCCCCCCGCTGCAACCACCAGCCTCCATTCCCCTCCCAGAGCCAGGAGAGAACCCAGGCGTCCAGGCTCACAGCCCCCCGGCTCCCACTCTCCTCCCAGAACCGGGAGAGAACCCAGGAGTCCGGGCGCCCAGCCCCCCCCCCCCCACTCCAACCTCCAGCCCCCACTCCCGTCCCAGAGCCGGGGAGAGAACCCAGGAGTCCGGGCTCCCAGTCCCCCTGCTCTCACCACTAGCCCCCACTCCCCTCCCAGAGCGAGGAGAGAACCCAGGAGTCTGGGCTCTCAGCTCCCCTGGTTCTAACCACCAGCCCCCACTCCCCTTCCAAAGCCGGGAGAGAACCCAGGAGTCCCGGCTCCCAGCCCCCCCTGCTCTAACCACCAGCCCCCACTCCCCTCCCAGAGCCGGGAGACAACCCAGGAGTCCGGGCTCCCAGCCGCCCGGCTGCAACCACCAGCCTCCATTCCCCTCCCAGAGCCGGGAGACAACCCAGGAGTCCGGGCTCCCAGCCCCCCCGCTCCAACCACCAGCCCCCACTCTCCTCCCAGAACCGGGAGAGAACCCAGGAGTCCGGGCTCCCAGCCCCCCCCACCCCCACCCCCCGCTCCAACCACCAGCCCCCACTCCCCTTCCAGAGCCAGGAGAGAACCCAGGAGTCCGGGCTCCCAGCCCCCACTGCTCTGACCCACCAGCCCCCACTCCCCTCTCAGAGCCGGGAGAGAACCCAGGAGTCCGGGCTCCCAGCCCCCGCTGCTCTGACCCACCAGCCCCCACTCCCCTCCCAGAGCCGGGGAGAGAACCCAGGAGTCCTGGCTCCCAGCCCCCTCCCCCCGCTCCAACCACGAGCCCCCACTCCCCTCCCAGAGCTGGGGAGAGAACCCAGGAGTCCTGGCTCCCAGCCCCCTCCCCCCGCTCCAACCACCAGCCCCTACTCCCCTCCCAGGGCTGGGGAGAGAACCCAGGCGTCCTGGCTCCCAGCCCTCTGCTCTAACCACCAGCCCCCACTCCCCTCTGAGCTGAGAAGAGAACCCAGGAGTCCTGGCTCCCAGCCCCCCTGCTCTAACCACCAGCCCCCACTCCCCCCCTAGAGCCGGGAGAGAACCCAGGAGTCCTGGCTCCCAGCCCCCCAGCTCTAACCACCAGCCCCCACTCCTCTGGTGCCCAGGCCCCGCGATGCCGTACGGCGGAAGCTGGTGTCCCTCTCGCGGTCCCGGTCCCTCTCGCGGCTCCGCTCCCGGCTGCGGTCCCGGTCGTAGTCCCACTCAAATGTGTGCAGCCCCTCGCTGCGCTCCGGCTCCTTCTCGGGGTCCCGCTCGTCCTCCGGCTCCTTCTCAGGGTCCCGCAGGCGCTCGCTGGAGCTCACGAAGCTGCGGCAGGGCGGGATCGCACGCCGGGGTTACGGCAGAGTCACTGGGCAGCTGGCCCAGCCAGGCCAATACGGCAGGGGGGCCCGGGGGGGCCCGGGGTGATTACGCGAGGGGCGCTCGGGGCCGTTTCGGGAGGAGTGTTTGGGGCAGTTATGGAGGAGTGCCCAGGGCCCCAGGGCGGTTACAGGAGGAGCATGCAAGGTGGTTACAGGAGAGGTGTTTGGGGCAGCTACGGGGGCAGCGGGGCACTCGGGGCAGCTACAGATGGCCGCAAGGGGTAGTACCGGGGGGTCACGCGTGGGCCCAGGGGAGTTTAGGGCAGTTACAGAGGGGCAGAAGGGGCAGTTACAGAGGGGCGGGTGTGTGCACAGGGGCCTGAGGCAGTTACAGGAGGGCAGTTTGGGGCAGTTACGGGGGCGGGCAGGGGCCCGGGGAGGTTACAAGAGGGGAGTCTGGGGATGTTATAGGAGGGCACAAGGGGCGGTTACTCGAGGGGCAGTTACGTGAGAGAAGTTTGGGGCAGTTACAGGAGGGGCGCGCGGGGGCCCGGGGCACTTACATGAGGGGAGTTATGGGGGAGCAGTTACGGGGGGCAGTTTACAGGGGGGCCCGGGGTGGTCTCAGCAGGGTCTCACATTCACTCACCTCTCATATAGGGATTTCCGCTGGGGGCGCCGGGACTGGAGCAAACAGAAGAGATGGTCATCCCCTCTGAGCGCCGCCCACCCCACGGGCCTGGTTCCCCAGAACCCCGGCGTCCGGGCCACAGCTCAGCATCTCAAATCCTCCCCTTCACCCTCTGCCCCAACTGTTCACAACGCCCTTCCCAGAGCTGGGAAGAGAACCCAGGAGTCCTGGCTCCCAGCCCCCCCTGCTCTAACCACTAGGCCTCAGTCCCCTCCCAGAGACAGGGAGAGAACCCAGGAGTCCTGGCTCCCAGCATCCCCTGCTCTAACCCACCAGCCCCCACTCCCCTCCCAGAGATGGGGAGAGAACCCAGGAGTCCTGGCTCCCAACCCCCCGCCTGCTCTAACCACCAGTCCCCACTCCCCTCCCAGAGATCCCAGGCATCCGGGTACCTCCTGGCATTCGTCGTCGGCTGACAGGCTGCGCTGGAAGGGCTGGAAGGTGGGGGCTGGTCCCTTCTCAGGATCCTAGGGGGAGACACAGAGTGAAGAGGGATCCGGGGGGAGTCTCGGCCCCATGGCCGCCCCCTGCCCTCAGCAGCTCACCTTCAGCTTCCCCTCCAGCGTCCGCGAGCGCTTGAACCCGCAGTTCTTGTTCTCCGCCTTGATGGCGCTGATGGCTCCCGTCTTCACCAGCATCTTGGCCTGCTCCGTGGCCGTGGCCGTGTCCACCACTGGCTGGTCCGAGATGGCTGGGGGCAGGGGCAGGGATAGAACCCAGGCGTCCGGACTCCCCGCTGCAACCACCAGCCCCCACTGCTCTCCCAGAGCTGGGAGAGAACCCAGGCATCCGGGCTCCCAGCCCCCATTGCTCTAACCACCAGCCCCCACTCCTCTCCCAGAGCTGAGCAGAGAACCCAGGCGTCCTGGTTCCCAGCCCGCCTGCTCTAACCACCAGCCCCCGCTCCGCTCCCAGAGCTGGGAGAGAACCCAGGAGTCCGGGCTCCCAGTCCCCGCTGCTCTGACCCCCCAGCTCCCACTGCCCTCCCAGAGCCGGGAGAGAACCCAGGCATCCGGGCTCCCAGCCCCTCCCTGCTCTAACCCACCAGCCCTAACCCACCAGCCCCTACTCCCGTCCCAGAGCCGGGGAGAGAACCCAGGAGTCCTGGCTCCCAGCCCCGACTCCTCTAACCACCAACCCCCACTGCCCTCCCAGAGCAGGGCAGAGAACCCAGGCGCCCGGGCTCCCTGCCCCCCACTGTAACCATCTGCCTCCACCCCCTCCTAGAACTGGGGAGAACCCAGGCGTCCGGGCTCACAGCGTTTAATGCCTCCCTGGCTGGCCTGGCTGGTCGAACTCTGTTGCTTCTTTAGAGCCAGAAGAGCCTTTTTCTGTGGTGGGGTCGAAACGGAAGAGAGTCAGTTGTGGGGCAGTTCCCCCTTCCCCAACCCACATTCCCTCCCCTGCCATTCCCCTCCCTCCCCCCGCTCCGGGCCCATCTAGCCCGGTATCCCGCCTGCCGAGGGGGGGTTACGGGCTCTGACCTTCTTCTTCAGCTTAGCAAACTTCTTCTGCAGGGCCTCCTCCTCCTCGGTGAGGGCGGGGGGCAGGACGAGCATGGCGGGGGGCGGAACCGGGAGACTCCTGGGGGCGCTGTTCCGGGGTGAGCCCCCGGCGCTGTCTCAGGGCCGGTCGCTGGCACTGCGGGTCCTGCCTGAGGGAAGACAGAGCCGTGACTCCAGGGGGCTGCTCAGCTCCTGCCTCTGTCCCCTGGAACCTACCCACAATCCCCCAGATTAGCCTTTCTCCAGCACCCACAATGCACTGGGGCAGCCCCCACCTTCTCCCACAAGGCAGCCTGGCTGGCGAGAGCCCAGAATGTCCCAGGGCCCCTGGGGTGCAAGGGACCCTGCCAATCCCACAATGCACCTGCTCTACCCACAATGCCCTGAGGCCTAGGTCAACTGACACTCGCCACGGGCACTGCTGACCTTCATTATACCTGGCCCCCAGCCAATCTCAGCCCCGATATTGCCATCCCATAATGTCCCCGGGGTGCACCAGCCAATCCCGCACTGCCCCACAATTCTGCCAGTCAGCAAGAGCGGCCAACCCCGCCAGTCTTCCCAGCATGGACCAGGACAGCCCGGCTACCGCTCCCATGATGCACTGGGGCCAACGCCAACATCCTGAGTGCCCATCAGCCCCGCCAACCGCTCCCATGATGCACTGGGGCCAACGGCAACATCCAAGTGCCCATCACCCCACCAACCACTCCCATGATGCACTGGGGCCATCGCCAACATCCCGAGCACCCATCACCCCCGCCAACTGCTCCCATGATGCACTGGGGCCAACGCCAATATCCGAGTGCCCATCACCCCGCCAACTGCTCCCATGATGCACCAGGACACCCCCGCTATCGCTCTCATGATGCACAGGGGCCAACGCCCCCAGCAACTGCTGCCATGATAGGCCAGAACACCCCCGCTACCGCTCCCATGATGCACTGGGGCCAATGCCAATCCCACCACACTGAGCTGCCCCTGCCAACTGCTCCCATGATGGACTCGGGCCAACACCAACATCCCAAGTGCCCATCACCCCCGCTACCGCTCCCGTGATGCACTGGGGCCAATGCCAATCCCACCGCACCGAGCTGCCCCCGCCAACTGCTCCCATAATGCACTGGGGCCAACACCAACATCCCGAGCTCCCATCACCCCCGCCAACCACTCCCATGATGCACTGGGAGCAACACCAACATCCCGAGCTCCCATCACCCCCGCCAACCGCTCCCATGATGCACTGGGGCCATCGCCAACATCCCGAGCGCCCATCACCCCCACCAACGGCTCCCACGATGCACTGGGGCTGATGCCAATATCCGAGTGCCCATCACCGCCAACTACTCCCATGATGCACTGCGGCTGATGCCAATCCCTCAGCGCCCCAGCATTCTGTCAAGGGCTCCCATGATGCACTGGGACACCCTTCCCATGATGCACTGGGACACTCCGCTACCGCTCCCATGATGCACTGGGGCAGGTGCCACCCGCCCCCCCAAACACTCCCAACCCCCCGAGCGCCCCAACCCCCGCCAGATGCTCCCGTGATGCACCGGGGCAGACGCCCACCCCCGGGGCTCGTACAGCTGGGGGGGGGCTGGAGGCTGGGGGCCCCGGACTGACCCTCGTCGCTGCCCGTCGGTGGCTGCTCCGCGCTGCCCCGCCCCCCCTGAACCGCGCAAGCGCCCTCCGCTCCACGTCCTATTGGCCGAGAGGCGCGCGCTCATTGGTCCAGTGCGGCAGCGCGAGGGCAAAGCGTTCCCGGAGGGGGCGGGGCCCGTATGCAAATAAGACACCCCGCCCCGCCCCCAGGCGGGGAGAGAAGAAAGGAGTCCAGGCGCCGTCCCGCCTCTTTCCGGCTCGGCCGACTCACTTCCGCCCCGCAGTGTTGCCCGGCAGCCGCCCGGCTTCCGCCCCGCAGGGAGATGAGCTGGCGGAGGGGGGAGCACTTCCGGGGCAGGGGGCGGCCCGGCGCGGAGATGGAGAGAATGAGTGAGGGGGGCTGTTGGGGGGCGGGGGGAGCAGGCCGGGCGGGGGGAGGAGTTGGGGGGCGGGGGGGGCAGGCCGGGTGGGGGGGCGGGGGGAGGAGTTGGGGGGCGGGGGGAGCAGGCCGGGTGGGGGGGGCGGGGGGAGGAGTTGGGGGGCGGGGGGGGAGCAGGCCGGGTGGGGGGGGATGCGGGGGGGGAGCAGGCCGGGCGGGGGGAGGAGTTGGGGGGCGGGGGGAGCAGGCCGGGCGGGGGGAGGAGTTGGGGGGCGGGGGGAGCAGGCCGGGCGGGGGGAGGAGTTGGGGGGCGGGGGGAGCAGGCCGGGCGGGGGGGGGCGGGGCTGGCGGCGGGGCTGGGGGGCTGCGCCAGGAGGCGAAGGGGGCAGTGTGGGGCTGTGGATGCGGGAGGGGGTGGGGGAGCCGGGGGGCAGGGTGTCTGGGGGGGGATGGTGTGTGGGTACCCAGAGGCCGGTTGTGGAGTCTGACCCCCCCTGTGTGTCCCCCCCAGAACTGCCCCCCCGGGGGCCCATGGAGCTGCCCCTCTCCATGCTGGAAGTGGGCTGCGCCGGACGCTTCGAACTCATCACCCGCCCGGAGGGGCCCGACGGGGACACGTTCCCCCTCTCCACGGTGAGCCCCACGGCCCCAGCCCCGGCGCGGCCCCTGCTGCCCCCCAGCCCACGCCCTGCCCGGCCAGCGTGTGAAATCTCCCTTCTCTCTGCTTCCAGCTGCCCCACGGGCTGCCCCCCTACGCCCTGGACCTGGCCTCGGAGCTGGAGCGGCGCTTCCTGGCGAGCCCCGAATGGCTGCCCCTCCACCACTTCGACAGGGCCCCCAGGTGAGCGGCCCGGCGGGTGGGGGCACCGGAGCACCTGTCCCCAGCCGGGGCCCATCCCTCGGATGTGGGGGGCGTGTTGGAGGGGGCTGGAGGGTGCTGACTCCGCCCCCCTGCCTCCCCCAGGGTCTGGCTGCGGGAGAAGGACGTCTGGTCGCTGTTGGAGACGGACCCCACCCCTGTGCACTCCACGCTGCAGACGGAGCGGGACCCCACCACGGGGCGGATCCTGGCCTTCAGAGAGGTGAGCGCGCCGGCCCGGACGCCAGGGTCCCGTCCTGTCCCTTCCCAGGGGCTGGGAGCCACGCAGCACCCGAGACGTGCGGTCCCAGATGCCGGGGTCCCGTCCTGTCCCTCCCCAGGGGCTGGGAACCACGCAGAACCCGAGAGGTGCGGTCCCGGACACCGGGGTCCCATCCTGTCCCTCCCCGAGGGCTGGGGGCCAAGCAGCACCCGAGAGGTGCGGTCCTGGATGCCGGGGTCCCGTCCTGTCCCTCCCCAGGGGCTGGGAACCACGCAGCACCAGAGAGGTGTGGTCCCGGATGCCGGGGTCCCGTCCCTGTGCTGCCCGGGATTGGGAGCCATGGTGCCCCTGGATTTGCCCACCTGGACGCCGGGGTCACGTCCCCTTGTTTTCAGTGGGGTGGAATCTGTGAAGAACCCTTGGGGTGAGCGTGGTCCTGAGCGCCTGGGTGCCCATCCCCACCTCAGCCCCTCCCCCAGGGTCTGGGAGCTGCGCGGCCCCCCCTGGGCCTGGCCTGTCCTGACCCCCACCTGCTCTTGCCCCAGGCACCCTTGGACAACATGGGGCTGTCGGCGAAGAACTCGCTCTCCTTCCAGCGGGCGCCGGGGCCCCCTGCCCAGGCCCTGCGGGGCAGCAGCACCAACTACCCCTTCTGGCCAGGTACGTGCCCCCTGCGCCCTGAGCTCGCCCGCCCCGCCCCCCGGGGCTGCTGGGACTGAGTCTCTCTCTGGCCCCTAGGCGGGATGGACGAGCCCAGCATGGAGCAGATCAGCGCCAAAGGCCACCTGGAGGAGGAGATTGACTTCGAGAGAGGTAGAGGGGACCCCGGCGTCCTGTATCCCCCCGCCCCCGAGCCGGCCAGTTCCCCTGTCCCTATCCCTGCCCACGGAGCCAGCCAATCCCTGCCCCAGTCCCTGCCCCCTCCTGCCAGCCAGTCCCCATGTCCCACCCCCGAGCCAGCCAGTTCGCCTGTCCCTGTCCCTTTCTCTGCTCCCCTGAGCCAGCAAGTCCCTTCCTGTGGGGCTGGGAGGAAGCCAGCACCCCCTAGAGGGGACAGGCCCCTGCCCCATTCCCTGTCCCCCTGACCCAGCCAGTCCCTGCCCTGGGGCTGGATGGGAGCCGGCGCCCCCCAGAGGGGACAGGCCTCTGCCCCATTCCCTGCCCCCGAGCCAGCCAGTCCCTGCTCTGGGGCTGGGTGGGAGCCGGCGCCCCCCAGAGGGGTCAGGCCCCTGCCCCCCCGCCCCCCGAGCCAGCCAATCCCAGTGAAATTGTGTCTCCTTTTTCTTCCCCGCTGCCCAGACTTGCTGACGGTGCCACCGGGCTGGAAGAAGGGGGTGGAGTTCAAGCCGCAAGGTACCGACCCTCCGACCGGGGAGCCCTGGGGAGGGGCAGCGGGTGGGGGGGGGACCGGCTGGGCTGTCCCCCGCCCAGGCTGGCTCTTGTCTTGTCCTCTTGGCTCCTGGCCGAGGGGGAGGGCGGCAGCCGGGCAGATGCTGGCGTCCTGGGGCAAAGATGGGGGGGGGGGGGGTTTGAGGCCCAGAGGGGGGCTTGGGGCCCCAGCCGTTGGCCGCTCGGCTGTAGCTGGGTGGGTGCTCATTTTCGGGGGTCCCCTCTGAGATCCCCCACCCTGAGCTGGGAGCCCAGCCCAAGCACCCTGTGTATCCGCCCCGCGGTGGGTTGGTCCCCTCGAAGCCCCCCCAGCTCTTCAGCCCTGTACTTGTCCCCCCAGCTGCAGCGCTCAAGGCTTCCCCGGGGCTGCTGCCCCTGGCCGGCCTGCTGGGGGCGCTGGACTCCTTCGAGCTGGGCGGCTCCAGTGACGAGGAGGAGGAGAAGGGGAGGACGAAGGCCAAGGGGCCAGGGGGGAAGGAGGGAGAGACGCCCCCGGCCCCCGCCCCCACAGTGCAGAGAGCAGACAGCCTAGAGGAGCTGGTGCTGAAGGTGTGTGGGGGGGTCTCTGGGGAGAGGGAGGTTTTGGGGTGGTGGGGGAGGGATTTGGGGGTTGGTGTTGGGGGGGTCTCAGTGAGCAGGGTTCTTGTGGGGGGCTAATGAGAGGGGATGCTCTCGGGGGCACTAGGGGCGGTGAGAAGGGGAGAGGTGGGGGGCTGGGAGGGAGGGGGCAGGGATTGCCCTGGCTGCTGAGCCCTCTAACCAGCCCCTCTGCCCCCCCAGGAGGTGACCCCTGAGCCCCCGCCGCCCACCCAATCCGTGCCCCCCCAGCCCCCCAAGGAGCAATGGGCGATTCCCGTTGACATCTCCTCGCCTGTGGACGACTTCTACAAACGCATCCCCGACCCGGCCTTCCGGGTGAGACCCCCGTCCTGGGCGGTGCTGTGGGGGGGCGTGTCTCTGGTTTCTGGGGGGCTGTGAGCCTGGTGGGGGGGGGCGCTGTCCCTGGCCGTCGGTGCTGGATCTGTCCTGCAGGGGGGGGGCCCCAGCGGGGGGCACTGTCCCTGGCCGTCGGTGCTGGGTCTGTCCTGCGGGGGGGGGCCGGCGGGGGGCGCTGTCCCTGGCCCATCGGTGCTGGGTCTGTCCTGCGAGGGGGGTCTGGGGGGGTGCGCTGTCCCTGGCCCGTTGGTGCTGGGTCTGTCCTGGGGGGGGGCTCGGGGGGGGGGCGCTGTCCCTGGCCCGTCAGTGCTGGGTCTGTCCTGCGGGGGGGGGCCTGGGGGGGGCACTGTCCCTGGCCCGTCGGTGCTGGGTCTGTCCTGCGGGGGGGGGCCTGGGGGGGGCGCTGTCCCTGGCCTGTCGGTGGTGGGTCTGTCCTGCGGGGGGGGGGTCTGGGGGGGGGGCGCTGTCCCTGGCCTGTCGGTGGTGGGTGGGGGGGGGGCGCTGTCCCTGGCCTGTCGGTGGTGGGTCTGTCCTGCGGGGGGGGGTCTGGGGGGGGGGCGCTGTCCCTGGCCTGTCGGTGGTGGGTCTGTCCTGCGGGGGGGGTCTGGGGGGGGGCGCTGTCCCTGGCCCGTCGGTGGTGGGTCTGTCCTGTGGGGGGGGCCCGGGGGGGGGCGCTGTCCCTGGCCCGTCGGTGCTGGGTCTGTCCTGTGGGGGGGGCTCGGGGCAGGGGCGCTGTCCCTGGCTGTCGGTGCTGGGTCTGTCCTGCGGGGGGGGTCTGGGGGGGGGGGCGCTGTCCCTGGCCTGTCGGTGGTGGGTCTGTCCTGCGGGGGGGGTCTGGGAGGGGGGGGGCGCTGTCCCTGGCCTGTCGGTGGTGGGTCTGTCCTGCGGGGGGGGTCTGGGGGGGGGGGCGCTGTCCCTGGCCTGTCGGTGGTGGGTCTGTCCTGTGGGGGGGGGCCCGGGGGGGGCGCTGTCCCTGGCCCGTCGGTGCTGGGTCTGTCCTGTGGGGGGGGCTCGGGGCAGGGGCGCTGTCCCTGGCTGTCGGTGCTGGGTCTGTCCTGCGGGGGGGGTCTGGGGGGGGGGGCGCTGTCCCTGGCCCGTCGGTGCTGGGTCTGTCCTGCGGGGGGGGTCTGGGGGGGGGGCGCTGTCCCTGGCCCGTCGGTGCTGGGTCTGTCCTGCGGGGGGGGTCTGGGGGGGGGGCGCTGTCCCTGGCCCGTCGGTGCTGGGTCTGTCCTGGGGGGGGGCTCGGGGGGGGGGTGCTGTCCCTGGCCCGTCGGTGCTGGGTCTGTCCTGTGGGGGGGGCTCGGGGGGGGGGCGCTGTCCCTGGCCCGTCGGTGCTGGGTCTGTCCTGCCGGGGGGGGGCGCTGTCCCTGGCCGTGGGTGCTGGGTCTGTCCTGCAGGGGGGGACCCGGGGGGGCGCTGTCCCTGGCGTCCCTGGCCCGTTGGTGCTGGGTCTGTCCTGTGGGGGGGGCCCAGTGGGTGGCGCTGTCCCTGGCCTGTCGGTGCTGGGTCTGTCCTGCGGGAGGGGCCCGGGGGGGGCGCTGTCCCTGGCCCGTCGGTGCTGGGTCTGTCCTGCAGGGGGGGCCCAGCGGGGGGTGCTGTCCGCCTGACTCAGTTTCCCCGCGCTCCCAGTGGCCGTTCGAGCCGGACGTGTTCCAGAAACAGGCCATCCTGCACCTGGAGAAGCACGACTCGGTCTTCGTGGCCGCACACACCTCGGCGGGGAAGACGGTGGTGGCCGAATACGCCATCGCCCTGGCCCAGAAGCACATGACCAGGTGAGAGCCCCCCCCAGAGCCAGATCCAGCCAGTGCTGCCCTAGGGACAGGCCCTGTGCCCCACTTCCCACCCCCTGAGCCAGCTGGCAGCCCCATCGTTACCCCTTCTGGCCCCGTCTCCCCCCAGGACCATCTACACCTCCCCCATCAAGGCTCTGTCCAACCAAAAGTTCCGAGATTTCAAGAACACCTTTGGGGACGTGGGGCTGCTGACGGGGGACGTCCAGCTGCACCCCGATGCCTCCTGCCTCATCATGACCACCGAGATCCTGCGGTGAGGGGCTGCGGGTCAGGAGGGAGGGGCAGCAGCAAAGCTGGGGGGTGGCTGGGCAGGGGGCCGTGGGGCAGGAGTGAGGGGCAGTGGTGAAGATGTGGGGCTGGGCAGGGGGCCGTGGGGCGGGAGTGAGGGGTGGCGGCGAAGGTGGGGGGCTGGCGGAGGGCTGTGGGGCAGGAGTGAGGGGCAGTGGTGAAGCCGTGGGGCTGGGCAGGGGGCCAGCGGTGAGGCTGGGGGGTGGGAGTGAGCGGTGGCGGCGAGGCCGTGGGGGCCGTGGGGTGGGAGTGAGGGGCGGCGGCGAGGCCGGGGGGCCGTGGGGTGGGAGTGAGGGGCGAGGCCGGGGGGCCAGCTGGCTGCCCGTTTGGCTCAGGTCGATGCTGTATAACGGCTCGGACGCGATCCGGGATCTGGAGTGGGTGATCTTCGATGTGGGGTGGGAGTGAGGGGCGGCGGGGGGGCCGTGGGGCAGGAGTGAGGGGCAGGGTCGCGGGGCCAGGGGGCGGGAGTGAGGGCGGGGGGCCGTGGGGCGGGAGTGAGGGGCGAAGGCGGGGGGCCGTGGGGCTAGCTGGCTGCCCGTTTGGCTCAGGTCCATGCTGTATAACGGCTCGGACGCGATCCGGGATCTGGAGTGGGTGATCTTCGACGAGGTTCACTACATCAACGACGCAGAGGTGAGTTGGGGGGGGCATTGTGGGCGACACCCGAGCAGCCCCCTGGTTCCATTTCTCCACTTGCTCTGCCGGGGCTTCGGCTCCCCCCCGCGGCGTCTCGCGCTTTGTGCAGCGCGCTGGCCGGCCGGTGCTCTCCTCTGCTTCTACCGCGTCTCTTCATTTGGGGGATGCATTCAAGCTGAGCCTCTATCATGGTTGTCCCGGGCGGGGCTCGGGCACTGCTCCCCGCAACGCCGGGCAGGACTCTGGGGAGCCCCCTCTCTGAGGGCCGACTGTTCCCAGGGCAAGGAGCTCACATGGCTTTACCTCCTGGGTCTGACCCCGGAGCATCCAGCCTCCCCTGCCCCTCCGTGTGCTGCCCACAGCGAGTCCGCCCGGGTGGGGGTCTGGGGGAGCCAGAGGGCCCTGCCCCACACTCCACAGTCCGTATCGGTGCAGCACACAGGGACACTGAGGCACACGCCATATCAGACTAGGACAGGGAGACCCCCCCCCCCCCAACAGAGCGAGATTGATACCCCCCACTTCATCACACCTCGTGCCTTGACAACGTTTCCATGCAGGGATTTCCGTCTGGGCGCTGAACCTTTTAATACCTGCTCAACTAACCCCCCCAGGTTTGCCCGGTTCCCCTCTGTGAACAAAACGTTGGGCCCTGGGGTGTTTTCCCCGCCCCAGGGAAGTTAAATGTAATTCCACTACGGTCGCTCTCACCAAGTCTCCAGCTACAGTCACCTCTCAGGCCAGATCCTGGGCTCCACTTGGGCCTAAATCAAGAACTGCCTCTGCCCTGGTGGGTTCCTGGACCAGCTGCCCCAAGAAACGGACACTGAAGGTGTCACGAACCCTCCTCTGTGCAGCCTGCCCTGAGGCGACATGGACCCGGTCGGTGTGGGGCTCACTGAAAGCCCCCACTGGTACTGAGCGGGTTATTGTTTAGCCTCTATAATCTCCCCGAGCATTTCTCAGTCGCTATCACACTGGCCAGGCGGGCGGTAATATCTCCCTCCCGCTGTATCGCTATTATCCGAGCGCGGAATTACTGTCCAGAGTCTGGGGGGCAGTTGGGCTCATCTAAGATTTTTACTTCATTTGATTCTACACTTTTTCACATCTAGTGCGGCTCCTCCTGGTCTGTGCTTCCCATAGATTTTGTACCCTGGTGGTGTTGTGTCCTGTTGATTATCCTCATTCCACCAAGCGTCTGTGATGCCCGTTACATCCAGAGCCTCGTGTAACACCAGACACTCTGGCTCACCCAGCTCGGTGTTTAGACTCCAGCATTGGCATAGAAGCACTTGAGAAACTTGTCTCGTTTTAGTTGGCTGCCATTCCGTGATTTCATTGAATGGGACTTGCTTCGTTTGACGGTTTCTCATCAGATCCTACCCGTATTTTATCATCCTCCAGCCTCTCCTCCTCACTAGGACACAGAGAATCTCCATTAACAGACCGTCCTGTCAGGGATGTCTCTGTCTGAGCCACGTGCTCCTCCGCACCTCGCATTTCCCCCAGCCCGTGGTTTAAAAACTGCTCCCTGACCGTTTCAGTGTCAAGTGCCAGCAATCTGGCTTGGGTGGAGCTCATCCTTCCTGGATAGGCTCCCCCTTTCCCAAAAGTTTCCCCAGTTCCTAACACATCTAAGCCCCCCCACCCTACCCCACCATGTCATCCATGCACAGAGACCCCGCAGTTCTGCCAGCAGCATGGGGCAGTCAGGCAGGGAGGGGAGTATGGGGGCAGTCATGGGGCTTGGGTGGGGATCAGGGTGGGGTCTCTGGGGGGGGGCTTCTGGCTCGAACAGACCCCCCAGCGTGCTGTGGGAAGGGGGCAGGCTGTACACTGCCACCCCCATGTGGGGGGAGGGGGGACAGGCCATACACTGACACCCCCTGTGCCCCCCTCCAGCGCGGCGTGGTGTGGGAAGAGGTGCTGATCATGCTGCCAGAGCACGTGAACATCATCCTGCTGAGCGCCACCGTCCCCAACACGCTGGAGTTCGCTGACTGGATCGGGTGAGGAGGGGGTCCCCAGGGGGGACAGGAGGGTGGGGGTTGGGGGGTGGGGAGGATCTGGGGGGTGAGGTAGGCACGCAAGGGGGCTGTGGAGAAGGGGGGTGTAGGGTGGTGGGGCTGGGAGGCTGTGGGGAAGGGGGGGTGTATTGTGGGGGCTGCGGGCGCTGACACCCCCTTGCACTCCCCCCAGGCGGATCAAGCGGAAGCAGATCTATGTGATCAGCACCCTGCGGCGCCCGGTGCCCCTCGAGCACCATCTCTACACGGGCAACAGCCAGAAAACCCAGCACGAGCTCTTCCTGCTCCTCGACGCCCGCGGCACCTTCCTCACCAAGGGGTGAGCCCCCCGCACCATCCTCGCGCTGGGATGGGCGTCTCCCCTCATCCGCTGCCCCTGCCCCCCTAGTGCCGGGCCGGGGGTCTCCCCTCATCCGCTGCCCCCGCCAGCGCCGGGCCGGGGGTCTCCCCTCATCCGCTGCCCCTGCCCTCCCCCAGCGCCGGGCCGGGGGTCTCCCCTGTCCTCCCCACCCCCAGGCCTCCCTCTGTCCCCCTCCACACCGGGCCAGGCGTCTCCCCTCACCTGCTGTCCCCCCAGGTACTACGCGGCGGTGGAGGCGAAGAAGGAGCGCTCCAGCAAACACGCCCAGACCTTTGGGGCCAAGCAGCCCACGCACACGGGCACTGGGCCAGGCCAGGTCAGCGCCGGGGGTCACGGCTGGGTGGGTGGGTGGCTGGCTGTCACTGTGATGTGACAGGCTCCGGGGCGACAGCGAGTGTGGTGGGTATGGGGGTGTCCTGGGGACTGGGGCAGGCATGGAGGGTGCTGCTGTTGGGGGGCAGTTCAGGGGGAATATAGAGATTGGGGGCAGGGCAGAGACACAGGGGATCTCAGGGCCCCGGTGTGACCCCCCACCCCCTGCAGGAGAAGGGCGTGTGGCTGTCGCTGATGGACATGCTGCGGAAGCGGGACCAGCTGCCCGTGGTGGCCTTCACCTTCTCCCGCGCCCGCTGCGATGACAACGCCTCCGCGCTCACCACCCTCGACCTGACCACGAGCGCCGAGAAGAGCCAGATCCACCTCTTCTTCCAGAAGTGCCTGTCCCGCCTCAAGGGCTCCGACCGCCAGCTGCCCCAGGTCAGAGCCGGAACGGGACAGGAAGTGGGGCTGGCACTGGCCCGGCTCCTCGTGCATGGGACAGGAAGTGGGGCTGGCATTGGTCTGGCATTGGTCTGGCACTGCATGGATGGGACAGGAAGTGGGGTTTGGGACAGGAAGTGGAGCTGGCATTGGTTCGGCTCCCCATGGATGGGACAGGAAGTGGGGGCCTTAATATGGCTGGAAGTTCTACCCTGCAGAGGTCAAAGGGTGTGGGTGGCCATCTTGGGCATTGGAACAGGCTGGGCTCCCCATGGATGGGGCAGGAAGTGGGGAATGGGACAGGAAGTGCACGCCCAGTAAAACAAGCCCGGAGAGCAGGAAGCGGCCACCACCCCTGGACAAGGCAGCTTCGGGCCCAGGGTGTTAGCCAGGCTCCTCTGTGCCAGGAAGTGGGCACCCTGGCATGGCTGCTAGGGGTTAAAGGGCATGCAGACAGGAAGTCCCGCCCCACAGGGGTCGGGTTGCTGGGGGTCTCCAAGGCAGTGCTGAAGGACCTGCCAGGTGCTGCCCTGTAGGACACTTCCGGGACAAAGTGGACAGGAAGTTGCGCCCTGCTGGGTGAAAGGGGGTTGGGGGAGGTGTCTGTCTGCCTAGTGCTTCTGGGTCAAAGGGCACTCAACAGGAAGTGGCATCAGCTGGGTCCCTTAGTGTGTGGTTTTGACTGGCCCATTGGCCCCATGTTGAGGGAGGGGTCAGAGGGTGCCAGACAGGAAGTCCCGCCCCCAGGGAGAACAGGATTGGCAGGAGTGCATGTCCTGGGAGGCCCCAGACAGGTCAAAGGGCACTCGGCAGGCTGCTACTGGAAGTTGGGTCCCAAGAGGTTGGCGGGAGTGAGGCAAGCACTTCCTGTGACTCGCCCTTTGACCTGGATGTTGTAGTTGACCACCCAGGAAGTGGGTCCCTGGTGGAAGAGTTTGGCTTGAGCCTACTTCTGGGTCAAAGGGCACCTCACAGAAAGTGATGAGGGGGGAGAGGCAGGAAGTTGGGGTTGGTGTGAGTTGGTGAGGCACTTCCAGGTCAAAGGGCACGGCACAGGAAGTTGCATTGGGTGACACAGGAAGTGGGCATCCTGGGTTCCCGAGGGGTTGGCGTGAGTTCAGGGCTCCTTCTGGGTCGACGGGTGCTGGACAGGAAGTGTCCTGGGGCGAGGCAGGAAGCAGGGTCTCCAGCGTGCGCCCGGGTTTAATGTGACCCCCGTGGGGGGCGGGGGTGGTTTCAGGTGCTGCACATGGTGGAGCTGCTGAAGCGGGGCATCGGGGTGCACCACAGCGGGATCCTGCCCATCCTCAAGGAGGTCGTGGAGATGCTCTTCAGCAAAGGGCTGGTCAAGGTGAGAGAGGGCGGGGCTGGGTGGGAGGAGCTGAAGGGGTGGAGGCGGGGCGGGGCTGGGTGGGAGGAGCCGAAGGTGTGGGGGTGGGGCTGGGTGGGTGGGAGGAGCTGGAGGGGGGTGGAGGAGTGGGAGGAGCTGGAGGGGGTGTAACCACGTTTTATGTCCTCCCCTCCCCCTCCCTGCCCAGATCCTCTTTGCCACCGAGACCTTCGCCATGGGGGTGAACATGCCGGCCCGCACCGTGGTCTTCGACTCCGTCCGCAAACACGACGGCTCCGGCTTCCGTGACCTGCTGCCAGGTGGGTGCTGGGGGCCTGTGCTGTGGGGCGCAGAGCGGGGGCAGCAGGGGGCTCTGCCCGTCAGTCAGGGCTCCCCATTGCTGCTGGACTGCAGGGGGTGGGGGGGCAGCAGAGGGCTCTGCCCGGGCAGTCAGGGCTCCCCATTGCCCCAGGAAAGCGCATGGGGCTGTGTTGTGGGGCTGTGGGTGGAGGCAGCAGAGAGCACTAGGGGGCTGTGGTGTGGGGCAGGGGGCACTCGGACAGCACTGTGGGGGAGCAGCTGGGGACACTCTCAGGCTCCGTGGGTCCCTCGCAGGCGAGTACATCCAGATGGCGGGGCGGGCCGGGCGCCGGGGGCTGGACACCACGGGGATGGTCATCGTTCTCTGCAAGACCTGCGTGCCTGAGATGGCCGACCTGCACCGCATGATGCTGGTGAGCGACACTTGTGCGCCCCCCCCCCCTCGGGCGGGGGCAGAGCCCAGCATGGCCCCCCAAGGGCGGGGTAGGGCCCCGATTGTGTCCTGGGGCCCCCAATATTCTCTGCACATGGATATCCCCAGCCAGCTACCTGCCTGGGGACATGATCCCCCTTCCCCCTGGCCAGCTGCCACCCCCAGGGACCCCCCCACCTGCCCTGCCACCCCCCAGGGATCCCCCCCCCCAACCAGCTACCTGCCCTGGGAACATGATCCCCTTTTTCCCTGGCCAGCTGCCGCCCCCAGGGAGCCCCCCTAACCTGCCCTGGGGACACGATACCCCTTCCCCCTGGCCAGCCACCGCTCCCAGGGACCCACCCACCGGGCCGACTACCTGCCCTGGGGACAGGATCCCCCTTCCCCCTGGCCAGCCGCCTGTCCCAGGGATACGTACCCCCTCCCACCCTGCAGCCTGGCCCCCTGTCCTGGAGACTCCCTGCCAGCCACTGTCCCCCAGGGGATCCCCTCACCTGCCAGGCCCTGCCCCCCCAGGGGACCCCCTGACTCACCCCGCTGCCCCCCAGGGGAAGCCGACCCAGCTGCAGTCCCAGTTCCGCCTGACCTACACCATGATCCTGAACCTGCTGCGGGTGGAGGCGCTGCGCGTGGAGGACATGATGAAACGCAGCTTCTCCGAGTTCCACAGCCGCAAGGACAGCCAGGTGAGCGCCGGGGGGCAGGGCCAGGTGAGCGCTGGGGGGGCCAGGTGAGGGGGGCCGAGCGGCCACTGAGGCTCTGCGCTGCCCCCCGCAGGCCCACGAACACGCCATCGCCCAGCTGAGCCGCCGGCTGGCGGCCATGGAGGAGGTGGACACGAGCGGGCAGCTGAGCGACCTGCCCGAGTACTGCCGGGCCGTGCAGGAGCTGCAGGAGACGCGCCGCATGATCCAGGTAGGGGCTGCCTGCAGGGGGCGCTGGGCCTGGGGCAGGGGCCTATCTCTTCTAGGGGGGCCTGGCTCCCAGCTCGCCCTGGGGTGGGGGTGGGCTGACTGTAGGGGAGGTTGGGGCCTGTAAGGGCAGGGGGTGGGGGGATGGCCTGGGCGGGGGGTTGGGGCCCGGGGGGCTCAGGGTAACCGTCTCCTCCCTGGCTGCAGAGGCGGGTGGTGGAGTTGGCCAGTGGGCTGAAGGCTCTGGGCCCAGGGGAGCAGGATGTGGGGGGATGGCCCGGCTAGGGGGGCGGGGGGTGGCCCAACTGGGGGGCAGGGAATGCGGGTAACCGTCTCCTCTCTGGCTGCAGAGGCGGATGATGGAGTCGGCCAGTGGGCTGAAGGCTCTGGGCCCAGGGGAGCGGGATGTGGGGGGATGGGCTGGCTGGAGGGGCGGGGGGGTGTGCCGGTTGGGGGGCAGGGAATGCGGGTAACCGTCTCCTCCCTGGTTGCAGAGGCGGGTGGTGGAGTCGGCCAGCAGGCTGAAGGCTCTGGGCCCGGGGGAGCGGGATGTGGGGGGATGGCCCGGCTGGGGGGCAGGTAATGGGGGTAACCGTCTCCTCCCCGGCTGCAGAGGCGGGTGGCGGAGTCGGCCAGCGGGCTGAAGGCTCTGGGCCCGGGTCGAGTGGTGATCGTCAGTAACCCGGCTCACCGGAACGCCCTGGGGGTGATCTTACAGGTGAGGGGCACTAGGGGGCGCTGGGCTGCGGGGGGGGCGATGATTCCTCTTCCCGCCCCAACCCCCTTAACAGCCTTGTGTTGAGCTGTTCCCACACTGGGCGTGCCCCACCCCAGAGGGGCTGCATCTCGGTGCTGGGGTGTCCCCAGGTAACTGTCCCCCCACCTCAGGGGGCCCGGATAACCAGCCCCCTCACCCCACAGGGACCTCCTCTCTGTGCCGGGCCAGGGGTCCCCAGGTAACCATCATCCCCCCATCTCCCCTTGACAGGTCTCCTCAGATGCAGCGAACCGGATGTTCACCACCCTGGTGCTGTGTGAGAAGACCCCTGAGGGGGGGAACACGGGAGGGGGCAGCCCCACCCTGGAGGTTCCCTTCCCTGATGACTTGCTGCTCAACAAGCTCTTCCTGCCGGAAGGTAGGGGGCAGGGAGCCTGGACACCTGGGTTCTCTCCTGGCTCTGGGAGGTGAATGGGGGCTGATGGTTAGAGCGGGGGACTGGGGACCTGGACACCTGGGTTTTCTCCCAGCCTCTGGGAGGGGAGTGGGGGCTGGAGGTTAGAGCAGGGGGGCTGGGAGCCAGGACTCCTGGGTTCTTTCCCTGGCTCTGGGAGGGGAGGGGGGCTGGGAGCCAGGACTCCTGGGTTCTCTCCCTGGCCCTGGCAGGGGAGTGGGAGCTGGGGGCCCGGACGCCTGGGTTCTCTGGCTAGCGTCTCTCCCCCAGGGCCCTGCGGCCACGCGGTGGAGCAGCTGGGCCCCTGCGACCTCGTGGCGCTCACGGGCAAGACGCTGCGGGTGAACGCCGAGCGCATCCTGGAGGACGTCAAGAAGAGACAGATGCCACGATTCAGGTCAGGGGGTCCTGGGGGAGGCGTGGGGGGGTTATCCCATCTCCCCATGGGACAGGAGTGTGTGTGTGTGGGGGGGGTGGAAATGGGGCTCCAGGGGGTGCCCAGGTGAAGGTACCAGGGTTGGGGGTTCTGGATGGCCGGGGCTGACGTGCGCTGGTGCCGTTGCAGGAGCGACCCCCCCGGCCCCTCGGCAGTGCAGGCGGCCCAGGAGCTGCTGCGGCTGGCGGAGGGGGGCGCCGGGGGGCTGCCCCGCCTGGACCCGGTGGGCGCCCTGCAGCTGAAGGAGCTGGCGGTGGTGGAGGGCGTCATGCGGCTCCGGCGCCTGGAGGAGGCGCTGCCCGGCTTCCAGTGCGTCCACAGCCCCCGCTTCCCCCAGCAGGTGAGGGGGGCCCCCACTAACCACGCGACCCCCCAGGACCTGCGGCTTGCTGGGGGGGCAGAATTGTGGCCTGTCTCTCTCTCTCTCTCTCTCTCTCACACACTCACCCCCCCCCCCCCAAATCCCTGCAGCTGGTCTAGCGCAGAGGGTTGGGTTGGTGATGGGGGTTCAGGGGCAGAATCGGGGCCAGGCTGACCCCCCTGTTCACCCCCACCCCCATCCCCATCCCTGCAGCTGGCTGAGTGCAGCAGGGTTGGGTTGGTGATGGGGGTTTGGGGGGGGGGAATCGGGGCCAGGCTGACCCCCCTGTTCACCCCCACCCCCATCCCCATCCCTGCAGCTGGCTGAGTGCAGCAGGGTTGGGTTGGTGATGGGGGTTTGGGGGGGGGAATCGGGGCCAGGCTGACCCCCATCACCCCCTCCCCCCAGTCCCTGCAGCTGGCCGAGCGGGGAGATGGGGGGGCTGGGGGGGAGGAATTGGGGCCAGGATCACCCCCCGTCCCCCTCCCTTAGTCCCTGCAACTGGCCTAGTGGGCGGGGGGAGGTTCGGGGAGGCAATCGGGGCCAGACGCACCCCCCCATTTCCCCCCCCCCAGTACCTGCGACTGGCCGAGCGGCTGCGGCTGCGGGCGGAGCTGGAGCACCTGCGGTTCCTGCTGTCGGACCAGTCCCTGCTGCTGCTGCCGGAGTACCAGCAACGCGTGGAGGTGAGCCCTGCCCCACAGCCCTGCCCCACAACCACAGCCCACAGGGTACCAGCAACACGTGGAGGTGAGCACTGCCCCATGGCTCACAGGGTACCAGCAACACGTGGAGGTGAGCCCTGCCCCACGGCCCTGCCCCACAACCACGGCCCACAGGGTACCAGCAACACGTGGAGGTGAGTACTGCCCCATGGCTCACAGGGTACCAGCAACACGTGGAGGTGAGCACTGCCCCATGGCTCACAGGGTACCAGCAACACGTGGAGGTGAGCCTTGCCCAACGGCCCTGCCCCACAACCCTGCCACTTGGCCCCCAGAGTACCAGCAACGCATGGAGGTGAGCCGTGCCACAGCCCTGCCCCACGGCCCCGCCCCAGAGTACCAGCAGCGGGAGGAGGTGAGCCCCGCCCCACGGCCCTGCCCCAGAGTACCAGCAGCGGGAGGAGGTGAGCCCCGCCCCACAGCCCCACCCCAGAGTACCAGCAGCGGGAGGAGGTGAGCCCCGCCCCACAGCCTGTCATCCCCCCAGGTGCTATAGGCGCAGCGCTACGTGTCTCGTTCCCCCCGCCCTCCCCAGGTGCTGCAGGCGCAGCGCTGCGCTGCACGTCTTATCCCCCCAGCGCAGCGCTGCACGTCTCGTTCCCCTTGCCCCCCCCAGGCGCTGCAGGCGCTGGGCTACGTGTCTCATCTCCCCCCCAGGTGCTGCGGGCGCTGCGCTACGTGGACACGGGCGGCGCGGTGCAGCTGGCCGGGCGCGTGGCCTGCGAGATCAGTAACCACGAGCTGCTGCTGACGGAGCTGGTGTTCGACAACCTGCTGACGGAGCTGCGGCCGGAGGAGAGCGTGGCCCTGCTCAGCTGCCTGGTCTGCCAGACCAAGGGGCAGGCCGAGCCCCCGGTGCCCAGCGTCCTGCGCAAGGTGAGCCTGGCCCGGCTTGGGGGCCGGGGTTCTCTGCCCGGCTCAGGGTCGGGGGTTGGAGGCCTGGGTTCTCTCCCAGCTCTGAGAGGGGAGTAGTGGGTTCGTAGCCGGACTCCTGGGTTCTCTGCCGGGGCAGGCACCCAGCCCCTCACTGCCGGCTCTCCGCGGCAGGGCATGGAGCGGATCCGGGCGGTGGCCGAGCGCATCGCCCTGCTGCAGCGGGAGTGCGGCCTGCGGGAGTCGGTGGAGGATTTCGTGGCACAGTACAACTTCGGCCTGGTGGAGGTGGTGTACGAGTGGGCCCGCGGCATGGTGAGTGTCCAGCACCCGGGGGGGCACCCCGTGTCGCTCACCCCCCAGCCAGCTGGGCCCCTGCCCCTGGACGGGCACCCCAGCCCCCGTGTCCCCCGCCCGCCAGCCGGGCAGGATGGGAACTCCAGGTCCCCGGATGGGAGGGGAGCCCCAGGCCCTGTGACCCCGGATGGGAGGGGAGCCCCAGGCCCCGCGACCCACACCCCCTCTCCCCCAGCCCTTCGCCGAGATCGCCCGGCTGACGGAGGTACAGGAGGGGATCATCGTGCGCTGCATCCAGCGGCTGGACGAGACCTGCCGGGACGTGCGCAACGCGGCCCGCGTCATTGGGGAGCCCACGCTGTACGCCAAGATGGAGCAGGCCTCCAACCTCATCAAGAGAGACATCGTCTTCACCGCCAGCCTCTACACGCAGTGACCCCGCCCTGACCTGCGACCTTTAACCTCTGTGAGGTTAGCGGCCCCTGCCCGCTGCCCCTTTCCCCCCAGGGCAAAGTGAGAGCACGTGGACCGTGATTGGATCATGCTGACATTTCACCCCACTGTGTAATGGGGGGCAGCCTCTGCGCTGTGACCTTTCACCTCTAGCCATGGCATCTGCCCTTTCACCCCAGCTGATAGGCTGGGGGGTCTAGCTGTGACCTTCCACCCCATGGCAGCTGGAGGTTGGAGTCTAACCTTTGCCCTGCAGCTCAGGGGTCAGTGGGCAGCAGCAGCCCTGACCCCTCCCCCCAGCTCCCCTAGTGACTGACAATGGGGGGGTCAGGGGTGGGAGGTGAGGATTCGGGGCGGGGGGGGAACGACGGAGATCCGGTGCCCCCAGCAGGGCCTCTGTGTCCAAGCGCTTAATAAACCTGTTTCCAGCCACTGCCTTGTGGGGGCTTGACTGGGGCATGGGTGACAACCCCCCCTCCACCACAGGGCTGGGCCTTGGGGGCAGCGAAATGTGGGGCAGCTTCCCCCCAGCCTCACATCCCAGGTGCTCCTATGGGGCATGGGGGGGGGGGGGGGCCTGTACTGCAACTGTCTGACCACCCCCAGGCCCCACCACCTCCCAGAGTCAGGAAAAACTGTCTGACCCCCCCTGCAGGTGGACTAGTCCATGCTCTACTTCCCTCCTACTCCCAGCACACATGGGCCGGTCCAACTGTGGATCCACCTCTGCTTCTGTCAGTAACTGGTTCAGTCCATGAATCCTCCACAAGTGGGGAGCAGGGTTCCCTTGGCGATGGAATGTCTCATTGCAAGAGGGAACAGAATGCTCATGTGACCACAGAGGGGGGAGGAGCTTTGCAGTGGACTGTTCCATTACAGCTGGGGGGGCCCCTGCAGCCGATTCCAGATTCCAGCTGCTCCTCGGACCTGCACAGCTGGGCAGGACAGTTCTGCTGCTGGGCCCCTCCTGTCCCCACCCAGGGGTCACTCCCTTCCCAAGGGGCGGTGCTCTTCCAGAGGAGGGTGGAGCCTGTAGCCCCACCCCCAGTAACCTCTGACCCCATGGAGCAGCTTCAGCCTTTAACTGGGTTAAAGGTCAGGCTGTCCCAGCAGCTGCCCACAAGTGGGGGGGGGGGGGGGGCCTAGGCCCCTGCCAGCTTGTGACCTAGAGGGGGGCAGGCTCTGCCCTTTACCCAGCTGCCCAGTCATGACCTCCCTGCGTGCCCTGTGGGGCAAAGGTCATGCTCCTTGTGTCAGTGGGGGGTCATGACCTTTTACCGCAGCTCATGGGCAGCCAATCCGACCCTTGACCTGTGTCACTCAAAGGTCACATCCTGACCTTTCACCCTTTCCCCAGAGAGGGGTCATGACTTTTACCCCTCCCCCATGGGGGGATGCCCTGCGCCCCCCCCCGACAAAGGGACATGGCAGTCATGCGGCCCTGCCCCTCGCACAGCGTTTATTGGTGCCCCCGGCAGCTCAGTCCGGCCTCTTCCCTCCGCTCATGGTCTCCACGTACCAGGCCGGCAGGACAACGTGCTCCGTGCCCCGGTGCCGGGTGTAGGACACGGGGCTGCCGGGCTCCCAGGCAAAGAGGTGCACGAGTCTGGGGAGAGAACGTGGGGGGGTGAGAACGGGGGGGCCTGGGTTCTCTCCCGGCTCTGGGAGGGGAGTGGGGGCTGGTGGTTAGAGCAGGGGGGCTGGGAGCCAGGACTCCTGGGTTCTCTCCCGGTTCTGGGAAGGGAGTGGGGGCTGGTGGTTAGAGCAGGGGGGCTGGGAGCCAGGACTCCTGGGTTCTCTCCCTGGCTCTGGGAGGGGAGTGGGGGCTGGTGGGTTACAGCAGCGGGGGCTGGGAGCCAGGACTCCTGGGTTCTCTCCCCAGCTCTGGGAGGGGAGTGGGGGCTGGTGGGTTGGAGCCGGGGGTGGGCTGGGAGCCAGGACTCCTGGGTTCTCTCCCAGCTCTGGCAGGGGAGTGGGGGCTGGTGGGTTGGAGCCGGGGCTGGGCTGGGAGCCAGGACTCCTGGGTTCTCTCTCTGGCTCTGGGAGGGGAGTGGGGGCTGGTGGTTAGAGCGGGGGGTGCTGGGAGAGGAGTTGTGTCTAGGCCAGGGGTTCTCAACCTTTTTCTTTGAGTGCGCCCCTCCCCCCGGTGCTCATCCCCTGTTTTTCTGGGTCTAGTGAGTCTAAGGCCAGTCGTGTTTCACTGACCCCCTGAATCTCATTTGCAGCCCCCCCCCGGTGGAGAACCCCAGGTCTGGGGAGGGGGGGGCTCTCGCGTTCTCTTCTACTCACTGCGGATCATCCTCCGTCACCACGCTCTTGAGAAAGGCCAGGAAGGCCTCGCAGAAGTTCACACACACAGCCGGTTTCCAGCAGCCCCGGTCACCCTGCGTGGGGGGTGGGGACCAGCTTGAAATCACTGCGTGGGGGGCGTGAGGGGGAGGTGGGGCAGGGAAGGAACAAGGGGCCGGAGTGAGGGTGTAGGGCGGGAGGGAGAGGCCGGGCTGGGCTGCCCACTGGGGGAGAGACGTGGGGGGCAGGGAGGCCAGAGGGACTGCAGGGGCTGAGGGGGGGGACAGGGATCTATAACCGTTGGAGGGGAAGTGGGGGCCTGGAGAGGATGTGGGGGGCAGGGCTGGCTGGGGGGCAGCTCCCCCCACGTACCCGGATCAGCTGGAAGATCTTCATGGTCTCGAAGGTCTCCAGGGCGGCCACGGAGCCGTCGGGGGCGCGGAAGCCGGCCACAATGCGGGAGACGCCGGGCAGGAAGGACTGTGCCCACCACTTGATCAGCTTGTGCCTGGGGGGCAGGGAGGGGGGCTGTCATAAGTAGATAGGTAAGGGTTAAGTTTCTTTTACCTGGAAAGGGGGAACCAAACACCTGACCAGAGGACCAATCAGAGACCTGGATTTTTTTAAAAGTCTGGGAGGGAAAGGAACTCGGGGTCTTTGTGGTTTTCCTCGGCTGTGAGTAAACAAATTTCTCTCTAACTCCAATCTTCTTTCTAAATTCTACTAAAAGTCTGTGAGTACAAAAGGAAACAAAGTAATCGGCTGTGATGTGCTTTGATTTGTATTTACTGTGTGTTGATTTGCTGGACTGTTTTAAATTGGCTATTTTTTAAATCAGACTGGTTATTCATATTTTCTTATAAGCAAGAGCCTGTATTGATCTTTAATGCAGTATTATTGTTCTGTATTTTCTTTCTTTTTATATAAAGTTTTCTTTTTAAAGTTGTGGAAGTTCTTTCCTACTGAGGCAAAGGGGAAAGGGAAAAGCCCAGGCTGTGGGTTAGTTTCTTATTGTCCCCAGGGCGGGAGCAGGCTATGGGGATAGAGAGAGAGAATCCCTTTAGTTTCCCTGTGGTTGAAGCTGTCTCTTTGGAGAGAAAGGAGACAAGGCTTTCTTGGTATTGTAATGTAAAAGATTACAGCCATTCCCTTAAGTGGCTCAGAAGAGAAGCCGGGGAGAAGCGAAGGGAGGGGGATATTCCCTTGCCCGTGGACTCAGGCTTCTGAGTCTTGGGGGGGTGGTCTTCCCAGGGAAGGGTTGGGGAGACCAGAGAGAGGGAAAGGGGGTCAGGCCCTGAAAATTCCTGGCTGGTGGCAGCGAGAAAGATCCAAGCTGGGTACAGCTTGGGGAAGGTTCACAGTAAGCACCCAGATTTTGTACGCTAAAGTCCAGATTTGGGAAAAATGTTTAGGACATGGAGGCAGCGGATTGGGAATTATGAATCCAGAAGCCACAAGCTACATTAATTTTCCTTTTTTCTGCTAGGGATTAGCAGGGAGAAGGGGTTGGTTTTAAAGCAGCCAGATAGAAAGTTTTTCTGCCTGCTTTTGGCAGTTCGCATTTTTAGCAGGGCCATTAAGAGGCCCATTAAGGGTCGTTGCTTAAACAATAGCACCCCCTTTGAGAGTGAATTCCAGCAAACGCACACAGGTAAATACAGTGGCTTTTGTTTGGTTAACTAGCCAATCAAACAAAGCTAGAGCAAGACACATCAGTTGCTAGGCAAATCTCCTGAGACAGAAAGTCGGCAATTCAGACAACAACCACGAGAGGGCACTCCAACACAATAAAACAGAAACCATGGACAAAAAGCTTCAGGATCTCGACCTTAAACAAAAGCTACTGGCATTAAAACAACAAGAGGAACAACTCATAGAGGCAGCACACACCAGACAACTTCAAGAACGAGAAATGAAACAAAAAGAAGAAGAGGCAGCACACACCAGACAACTTCAAGAACGAGAAATAAAACAAAAAGAAGAAGAGGCAGCACACACAAGACAACTTCAAGAACGAGAAATAAAACAAAAAGAAGAAGAGGCAGCTCACAAAAGACAAGTTCTGGAACGAGAGCTCAAACAAAAAGAAGATGAGGTAGCCTTCCAACGACAGCTGGAACTACAGAGAGAGGCCCACAAGCAGGCCTTCGAGATGGAGCAAACTAGGCAAAAGGCTCCACCCATTCCTAACCCTCCGGCACCAGTTGCTGTTCCACCCCAAAGAAAATTTCCCCACTTCAAGACAGGTGATGACCCGGAAACCTTCTTAGAAAATTTCGAAAGGGTCTGCATAGGGTACGACATCCCTGAAGACCGGTACATGCTAGAGCTCAGGCCACTCCTCAGTGGACCTTTAGCGGACGTGGCGGCTAAAATGCCAAGGACACAAATGAACGATTATACACTGTTTTTAACCAAGGCCAGATACAGAATGGGAATAACCCCAGATCACGCCCGTCGGCGCTTCAGAACCCAAAAGTGGAAACCAGAGGGGTCATTTCCCGACCACGCCTACTACGTGGAGAAGCATTGGGACGCCTGGATATCAGGAACCCAGATTGCTCACACTTTTGAAGCGTTGCGCCACCTCCTGCTAATGGAGCAGTTCTTGGATGGTGTTCCGGAGGACATCACACGGTACATCCTCGATGAAGACCCCGACGATCTCACCGAGGCAGGAGAGATTGGAGCCAAATGGATGGAGGTGGCAGAAAGCAAGAAAGCTACTGTAAAGGGGAGTGAAAACCCCAGGGGCCACACCGACAATAAACCCTACAACCGAGGGCAACCCAAAACCTCAACTACAACCCAAGGAAAGCCACAGACATCCTATCCTTCCACCTCGCCAGTCCTCAGTAACTTACTTCAACCCGGTAACACATTATCTGACAGATGCTATAAGTGTAATGAAACGGGACACATCAAGGCCAACTGCCCAAAGGCCAACTGCCCAACAAACCCCAACCGGGTGCAAGTCATTACACCACCAGCACAACCAAGATCCCCAGGCCCAGATACCTCTCAAATTCCCTTGGAGCGAAGGGAACATTTGAAGGTGGGCGGAAAGAAGGTTACCGCGTGGAGAGACACGGGAGCACAAGTGTCAGCTATCCACCAATCCTTCGTCGATCCCAAACTCATCAACCCAAGGGCCAAAGTGACCATTTACCCCTTCATGTCACAAGCTGTGGTCTTGCCTACCGCTGAACTGCCTGTCCAGTACAAAGGCTGGTCAGGAAGGTGGACTTTTGCAGTTTATGACAATTATTCCATCCCCATGCTACTGGGGGAAGACTTGGCCAACCAAGTGAAGCAGTCCAAGAGAGTGGGAATGGTTACACGCAGCCACACCAGGCAAGCTTCCAGACCCATTCCTGTTCCTGAGCCGTCCACAGAGAACCTGTCTGTGTTACCAGAAACCCAGACCGAGGTAGTGGACCCAGATCCCATGCCAACGGCTGAACCAGCCACAACACCTCCAGTCCCAGGCCCGGAACTGGAACAGCAATCAGCACCAGCACCAGCAAGTGCAACCACATCTTCAACCCCAACGCCAGAAGGGACCAACGAGCCTGAACTGGCTGAAGCAACAGACAACCATACCGAAGAGGCTCAGCCAGAGCCTGAAATACCACCAGGTACACCAGCTACAGAAACAACTCCATCACCTACGTCACTTCCAGAGGGACTAAGCCCAAGTCCCCAGTCTGAGGAAGAACTGGTGTCCCCAGCTTCAAGGGAACAGTTCCAGACTGAGCAGGAAGCGGATGTCAGCCTTCAGAAAGCTTGGGCGGCGGCACGGAGCAACCCACCGCCTCTCAGCTCTTCTAACCGATCCCGCTTTGTTATAGACCAAGGACTTTTATACAAGGAACTTCTTTCTGGTGGACACCAGGAAGAATGGCAGCCGCACAAACGGTTGGTGGTTCCGACTAAGTACAGGGGGAAGCTCTTAAGCTTAGCCCACGATCACCCCAGTGGTCATGCAGGGGTGAACAGAACCAAAGACAGGTTGGGGAAGTCCTTCTACTGGGAGGGGATGGGCAAGGAAGTTGCCCAGTATGTCCAATCTTGTGAGGTGTGCCAAAGAGTGGGAAAACCTCAAGATCTGGTCAAGGCCCCTCTCCAGCCACTCCCCATAATTGAGGTCCCATTTCAGCGAGTAGCTGTGGATATTCTGGGTCCTTTTCCGAGAAAGACACCCAGGGGAAAGCAGTACGTACTGACTTTCATGGACTTTGCTACCCGATGGCCAGAAGCAGTTGCTCTAGGCAACATCAGGGCCAGAGCGGTGTGCCAGGCGTTAACTGACATTTTCGCAAGGGTAGGTTGGCCCTCTGATATCCTTACCGATTCAGGATCAAATTTCCTGTCTGGCACCATGAAAGACCTGTGGGAAAATCATGGGGTGAATCACTTGGTTGCCACCCCCTACCACCATCAAACCAATGGCCTGGTGGAAAGGTTTAATGGAACTTTGGGGGCCATGATCCGTAAATTCGTTAATGAACACTCCAATGACTGGGATCTAGTCTTGCAGCAGTTGCTGTTTGCTTACAGGGCTGTACCACATCCCAGTTTAGGGTTCTCACCCTTTGAACTTGTGTATGGCCATGAGGTTAAGGGGCCATTACAGTTGGTGAAGCAACAATGGGAGGGGTTTACACCCTCTCCAGGAACTAACATTCTGGACTTTGTCAGCAACCTACAAAACACCCTCCGACATTCTTTAGCCCTTGCTAGAGAAAACCTAAAGGATACTCAGGAAGAGCAAAAGGCCTGGTACGATAAACATACCAGAGACCGTTCCTTCCACAGAGGAGACCAGGTTATGGTCTTGAAGGCGCAACAGGCCCATAAGATGGAAGCATCATGGGAGGGCCCATTCACGGTCCAAGAGCGCCTGGGAGCTGTTAACTACCTCATAGCATTTCCCAATTCCTCACTAAAACCCAAAGTGTACCATGTTAATTCTCTCAAGCCCTTTTATTCCAGAGACTTACAGGTTTGTCAGTTTACGGTCCAGGGAGCAGAGGACGCTGACTGGCCTGATGGCGTCTACTACGACGGGAAAAAAGACGGTGGCGTGGAAGAGGTGAACCTCTCAACCACCCTGGAACGTCTGCAGCGGCAACAAATCCAGGAGCTGTGCACCAGCTTCGCACCATTGTTCTCAGCCACTCCAGGACTGACTGAACGGGCATACCACTCCATTGACACAGGTAATGCTCACCCAATTAGAACACCACCCTACCGGGTGTCCCCTCACGCACAAGCTGCTATAGAGCGGGAGATCCACAACATGCTACAGATGAGTATAATCCGCTCATCTACCAGTGCATGGGCATCTCCAGTGGTTCTGGTACCCAAACCAGATGGGGAAATACGCTTTTGCGTGGACTACCGTAAGCTAAATGCGGTAACTCGTCCAGACAACTATCCAATGCCACGCACCGATGAGCTATTGGAAAAGTTGGGACGTGCCCAGTTCATCTCCACAATAGACTTAACCAAGGGGTACTGGCAAGTAACGCTAGATGACCCTGCCAAGGAAAGGTCAGCATTCGTCACCCATACGGGGGTATATGAATTTAATGTACTTCCTTTCGGGCTGCGAAATGCACCCGCCACCTTCCAGAGGCTGGTAGATGGTCTACTAGCAGGACTGGGAGAATATGCAGTTGCCTACCTCGATGATGTGGCCATTTTCTCAGACTCCTGGCCCGAACACCTAGAACACCTGGAAAAGGTCTTTGACCGTATCAGGCAGGCAGGACTAACTGTTAAGGCCAAAAAGTGTCAAATAGGCCAAAACAGAGTGACTTACCTGGGACACCAGGTGGGTCGAGGAACCATAAACCCCCTACAGGCCAAGGTGGAGGCTATCCAAAAGTGGCCTGTCCCAAAGTCAAAGAAACAGGTCCAATCCTTCTTAGGCTTGGCCGGGTACTACAGGCGGTTTGTACCACACTACAGCCAAATCGCTGCACCACTGACCGACCTGACCAAAAAAACCCAACCAACTACAGTTAAATGGACTGATGAGTGTCAGGAAGCCTTTACCCAACTAAAGGCGACGCTCACGTCTGACCCTGTGCTAAGGGCCCCAGACTTTGACAAACCATTCCTAGTAACCACCGATGCATCTGAGCGTGGTATAGGAGCAGTTCTCATGCAGGAAGGACCGGATCACAACTTCCATCCTGTCGTGTTTCTCAGCAAGAAACTATCGGAGAGGGAAAGCCACTGGTCAGTCAGCGAAAAGGAATGCTATGCCATTGTGTACGCCCTGGAAAAGCTACGCCCGTATGTATGGGGACGGCGGTTCCAGCTACAAACTGACCATGCTGCGCTAAAGTGGCTTCATACAGCCAAAGGGAACAACAAGAAACTTCTTCGTTGGAGTCTAGCTCTCCAAGATTTTGATTTTGAAATTCAACACATTTCAGGAGCTTCCAACACAGTAGCTGATGCACTCTCCCGTGAGAGTTTCCCAGAATACACTGGTTAAAACTTTCCTTAAGATGTTGAAGTCTTGTAGTTTACATGCTTAGAAGTATATGTAAGGTGCATGTGTTGTGTTACTCTGTTTAGTTTAAAGTTCTTAGGTAGAAATCACCTCCAGTGAAAGTTTCTACTGTCGGTGATTTGGGGGGCGTGTCATAAGTAGATAGGTAAGGGTTAAGTTTCTTTTACCTGGAAAGGGGGAACCAAACACCTGACCAGAGGACCAATCAGAGACCTGGATTTTTTTAAAAGTCTGGGAGGGAAAGGAACTCGGGGTCTTTGTGGTTTTCCTCGGCTGTGAGTAAACAAATTTCTCTCTAACTCCAATCTTCTTTCTAAATTCTACTAAAAGTCTGTGAGTACAAAAGGAAACAAAGTAATCGGCTGTGATGTGCTTTGATTTGTATTTACTGTGTGTTGATTTGCTGGACTGTTTTAAATTGGCTATTTTTTAAATCAGACTGGTTATTCATATTTTCTTATAAGCAAGAGCCTGTATTGATCTTTAATGCAGTATTATTGTTCTGTATTTTCTTTCTTTTTATATAAAGTTTTCTTTTTAAAGTTGTGGAAGTTCTTTCCTACTGAGGCAAAGGGGAAAGGGAAAAGCCCAGGCTGTGGGTTAGTTTCTTATTGTCCCCAGGGCGGGAGCAGGCTATGGGGATAGAGAGAAAGAATCCCTTTAGTTTCCCTGTGGTTGAAGCTGTCTCTTTGGAGAGAAAGGAGACAAGGCTTTCTTGGTATTGTAATGTAAAAGATTACAGCCATTCCCTTAAGTGGCTCAGAAGAGAAGCCGGGGAGAAGCGAAGGGAGGGGGATATTCCCTTGCCCGTGGACTCAGGCTTCTGAGTCTTGGGGGGGTGGTCTTCCCAGGGAAGGGTTGGGGAGACCAGAGAGAGGGAAAGGGGGTCAGGCCCTGAAAATTCCTGGCTGGTGGCAGCGAGAAAGATCCAAGCTGGGTACAGCTTGGGGAAGGTTCACAGTAAGCACCCAGATTTTGTACGCTAAAGTCCAGATTTGGGAAAAATGTTTAGGACAGGGGCATCAGCCTGGATCCCTAGTACCTGCAGCCTCCCTTCCACCACCCCCCACCATGCAGGAAATACAGGGCGGAGACCCCCCCAACCCGCCTGGCCCCACAGGGAACGTACAGCCAGGGCGGCCCTAGGCTGGGGGGTTCCCTGGGGCTTAGCTGGGGGGCTGCTCCATGGGGGGCTCTCACCTGTAGAAGCTCCTGCGGTGAGCGGGGCTGTGCAGCTCCTTGCAAGTCTTGAGCTCCACGTAGCAGGCGGGGGGCTCGGGCCAGGCCCCGCGGGGGTCGGTGCAGTCCACCTCCCCGGCAAAGAGCAGCGAGTGCGAGCCCAGCCGCGTGCGCACCACCGTGCAGAACGCCTCGTTGGTGTTCACCACCCCCGTGGGGTCCGGGCTCCCATCCGGGGTGTCTGGGGGGACAGGCACAGCACAGGACGCCTGGGTTCTCTCCCCAGCTCTGAGAGGAGTGGGGGCTAGTGGTTAGAGCAGGAGGGCTGGGAGAGGAGGGGGAAGCTGGGAACCAGGATGCCTGGGTTCTCTCCCTGCATGGGGATAGGAGGGAGGCTGGGAGCCAGGATGCCTGGGTTCTCTGCCAGCGCAGGGATGGAAGGAGGGCTGGGAGCCAGGACACTTGGGTTCTCTTCCCGCGCAGGGACGGAACGGGGGCTGGGAGCCAGGATGCCTACATCCTTTCCCTGCACGGGGATGGGAGGGAGGCTGGGAGCCAGGACTCCTGGGTTCTCTCCCCGCGCAGGGACAGGAGTCGGGGCTGGGAGCCAGGACTCCTGGGTTCTCTCCCCACGCAGGGACAGGAGTGGGGGCTGGGAGCCAGGACTCCTGGGTTTTATTTACCCGCACACATGTAGCGCTCAAACTTGTAGCCCATGAAGGCCAGCTCCTGCAGCATGTCGGAGCGCTGCTCCCGCTGCTGCCGGGCCGCCGGCGTCTCCACCTCGCTCACGTACAGGGTGCCCCGGAAGAGGCTGACGGCCAGCAGCCAGCCCTCCTGGCTCTCGTAGGGCGTCGTCAGCACCTTGGTAAGGTGCCCCCGCCAGGTCACGAAATCTGCGTTCACGGGGCGCCTGCGGGTGGGGGGGGACAAAGGGGTGCCATCGCCTCACGCAGCATCGGTAAGTTTCAGAGTTAACAGTTCTCTGCTGAGCTGAACGGGGCCATATGAGCCCTATGGTGTCAGGCTCTTAGCAGACTCAGGGATCCAGACCTGCACCCCCCAACCCCAAGCTCCTGAACCCCCAGAGCCTGTGTGCCGTGTCTACCCCTCCCCCAGCTGAGCCAGAACCATGGGGCAGCCCACGCCAGTATGTGCAGGAAAGGGGGTGGAGTCTCAGGTCCCCATCTCCCTCCGCTCATGCACTGGCTTCCCAGCAACCCTCCTGCCTGGCAGCACCCCATTAACCCAGAGCCGCCCCTACTGGTCCTACCTGTAACCCAAGGTGCCCCCAGGTCAGGGCAGGAGTCCCATGGTGCCCCCTGCCAGCCTGGAGGACCCCACTCACTCCACAGCCCCCCCAGATCACCGGTGACCACCTGCTGTTCCCCCTGGAGGACTCACCCCCAAGTTCAGCAGGGAACCCCCCAGCGCCCCCTGCTGGTCAGGGGCTCTCGGCCTGCCCCTCGCTCACCCCGCGCCGTCGCCCTGGGCCCGCAGCCGGTCCTGGTTCCCGGCCACCCACTGCAGGAGGTGCTCCAGCCCCTCGCGCTGGCCCTCGTCCCGCCGCACGTAGCGGTCGCGGTAGCCGTGACGCAGGTCGAAGGGGGGCTCGGGGCGCTCGGTGGGGGGCGGGGCGAAGTAGCGCAGCTGGCGGGCGTCGGGGTGGTAGCGGCGCTGGGCGTCCAGGGAGAAGTACCCCTCCTCTGCCGGCTGCCGGTAGAAGGGGAAGGGTCCGTCGTAGAGGGCTGGCTCCATGGGCAGGGTCGGGGGGGCCCAGCGGCTGCGCTTGGGGGACCCCCCCCGCTCCGTTGGGACCTCGGCGGCTCCGCTGCTTCGCTTTGCCGGGCGGGTGCTGGGCTCCATGGCAGCCTGGAACAGCGAGAGGGAAGTGAAAACGGGGAGTTCGGCTGAGATATGCCCCCCCTGCTCCTGAGGGGGGACCCCTCCCCCTCTAGCCCCCTGGGGGGCATTTCCCCTGCAGGCCTTACCCCCAGCCCTGGCAGCCCCCTCCCCCCCAGTACCCCCCCAATCCCTGCCCCCAGCCCTGGCAACAGGCTCCCTCCCGAGACCCCCCCAATCCCCGCCCCCAGCCCTGGCAGCCCCCTCCCCCCCAGTACCCCCCAATCCCCGCTCCTGGCAGCCCCCTGCCTCCTGAGAACCCCCAATCCCCGCCCCCAGCCCTGGCAGCCCCCTCCGCCCCAGTACCCCCCCAATCCCCGCCCCCGTAGACCCTCCAATCCCCGCTCCTGGCAGCCCCCTCCCTCCCGAGACCACCCCCCAATCCCCGCCCCCAGGCCCGCAGCCCCCTCCCCCCCGGGACCCCCCCTCCCCTCTGACCTTTCACCCCGACGCCCGATCACTTTCACTCTCGTCCCTCTCTGGTGACCTTTGACCCCGGTCACACACACCCCCGGCTTCCGCGTCCGTCATCAGGGAGCGACGCACGGCCCCGCCCCGCCCCGCTGCTCGCCTCGTTCCCCGCGCAGCCCCCCCACCCCCGGACCGCGCCGCGCAAACTGTGACGCCATCAGACACCGACGGGGGCCGGAGGTGCGTCCTGTAGGCTCGCGCCGTGACGTCATTGGAACGCGCCCTTCAGAGGAGCGTGGACGCAGGAGTCTCGCGCTGCGTCAGTGGGAAGGGGCCGTGACGTCATCACTCAGCGACGGGGGCGACTGGTAAAGGGGGGGGGACCCGGCAGAGGAGGGGGGATCTGTCCGAGGCGGAAGCAGAGGGGAGGGGGAGGGGATGTGGCTGGGGGGAGCAGAGGAGAGGGGGAGGGGGATCTGGCCGAGGGGAGAGCAGAGGGGGAGGGGGAGGGGATGTGGCTGGGGGGAGGGGGATCTGGCTGGGGGGAGCAGAGGGGGAGGGGATGTGGCTGGGGAGAGCAGAGAGCAGAGGGGACGGGGAGGGGGAGGGGGATCTGGCTGAGGGGGGAGCAGAGGGGAGGGGGAGGGGATCTGGCTGGGGGGAGCAGAGGGGAGGGGGAGGGGGATTTGGCTGAGGGGGGAGCAGAGGGGAGGGGGAGGGGGAGCAGAGGGGAGGGGGAGGGGATCTGGCTGGGGGGAGCAGAGGAGAGGGGGAGGGGATCTGGCTGGGGGGAGCAGAGGAGAGGGGGAGGGGATCTGGCTGGGGGGAGGGGGATCTGGCTGGGGGGAGCAGAGGGGAGGGGGAGGGGGATCTGGCTGAGGGGGGGAGCAGAGGGGAGGGGGAGGGGGATCTGGCTGAGGGGGGAGCAGAGGAGAGGGGGAGGGGATCTGGCTGGGGGGAGCAGAGGAGAGGGGGAGGGGGATTTGGCTGAGGGGGGAGCAGAGGGGAGGGGGAGGGGATCTGGCTGGGGGGAGCAGAGGGGAGGGGGATCTGGCTGAGGGGGGAGCAGAGGGGAGGGGGAGGGGGATCTGGCTGAGGGGGGAGCAGAGGGGAGGGGGAGGGGGATTTGGCTGAGGGGGGAGCAGAGGAGAGGGGGAGGGGGATCTGGCTGAGGGGGGAGCAGAGGGGAGGGGGAGGGGGGATCTGGCTGAGAGGGGAGCAAAGGGGAGGGGGAGGGGATGTGGCTGGGGGGAGCAAAGGGGAGGGGGAGGGGATGTGGCTGGGGGGAGCAAAGGGGAGGGGGAGGGGATGTGGCTGGGGGGAGCAGAGGGGAGGGGGAGGGGGAGGGGATGTGGCTGGGGGGAGCAGAGGAGGGGGGGAGGGGGATCTGGCTGAGGGGGGAGCAGAGGAGAGGGGGAGGGGATGTGGCTGGGGGGAGCAGAGGAGGGGGGAGGGGGATCTGGCTGGGAGGCAAAGGACCCGCTCAGGGGGGTAGGGGATGACCATGACTGGGATGACCCTGGCTGGAGGCTCTCTCTGTGCTGACCATCCCCCTCTCCCCCCAGCCCCATGGAGCGCCGCCGCCAGCTGATCTCCAACACCCTGAAGGCCAAGAAGCGGCGCCTGCAGCCGGGACCCGACCCTGGGGATGCGGGAGAGCCGGACAGACAGGGTAACCGGGGTGGGGGCTGGGCACCAGGATTCTTGGGTTCTCTCCTGGTTCTGGGAGGGGAGTGGGGGCTGGTGGTTAGAGCAGAGGGGGCTGGGCCCCAGGACGGCTGGGTTCTCTCCCGGCTCTGGGAGGGGAGTAGGGGCTGGTGGTTAGAGCAGAGGGGGCTGGGCCCAAAGATAGCTGGGATCTCTCCCGGCTCTGGGAGGGGAGTGGGGGCTGGGTTCTCTGCCGGCTCTGGGAGGGGAGTGGGGGCTGGTGGTTAGAGCAGAGGGGGCTGGGCCCCAGGATGGCTGGGATCTCTCCCGGCTCTGGGAGGGGAGTGGGGGCTGGGTTCTCTGCCGGCTCTGGGAGGGGAGTGGGGGCTGGTGGTTAGAGCAGAGGGGGCTGGGCCCCAGGATGGCTGGGATCTCTCCCGGCTCTGGGAGGGGAGTGGGGGCTGGGTTCTCTCCTGGCTCTGGAGGGGAGTGGGGGCTGCTGGTTAGAGCAGAGGGGGCTGGGCCCCAGGACAGCTGGGATCTCTCCCGGCTCTGGGGGGGGGGCTGGTGGTTAGAGCAGTGCGGGGCTGGGCCCCAGGACAGCTGGAATCTCTCCCGGCTGACCCTGTGCTGTTGGTCGGCAGAGGGTCCTGGGGCGGTGGAGTCGGCTCTCCGGTATCTCGCCTCCCTCTTCCCTCGCCAGCTGTTTGAGGATGCGCTGCCCCCCCTCGTCCTGAAGCACCAGCTCTACAGCCTGGTGAGGGACCGCACAGCTGTGGACAGGCAGCTGGTAAGAGCTCCCACCACCCCCTGGTTTCCAGGCCACCCCCCCATCAGACTCGGGGCCCCTTCAGCTTGGGATCTCCTTCCCCAGGCTGCCCCCCTGTGGCAGGTTGAGTCACAGAGACCCCCTTGGGAGAGTCACCTGATGTTCTGGGACCACCTCTGGGCCTGTTTTCCCTGCCAGCCTGGGACACCAGAACCCTGCCCTGGTGACCCCGACATGCCAGCCTGCTGCCACCCAGAGCCAGGCCTGGGCCATGCCCCACAAAGCTGCAGACTTAACTGAAACAGCTTCAGAAGTGCTCCTGTCTCCAGCACCCAGCGGGGTCCAAACCCCAAATCAATCCATTTTACCCTGTGTAAAGCGTATACAGAAGAAACCGTAAACTCTCCTTCCTCTGTGAGGCTGACAGAGAGAGATGCACAGCTGTTGTCTCCCGAGTTAATTAATAAGTAAAAAGTGATTTTATTAAATACAAAAAGTAGGATTTCAGTGGTTCCAAGTAATAGCAGCCAGAACAAAGTAAATTACCAAGTGAAATAGAACAAAACACGCAAGTCTAAGCCTAATGCAGTAAGAGACGACACGCAGGGAAATCTCATCCTCAGAGATGCTCCAATCAGCTTCTTTTACAGACTAGACACCTCCCTAGTCTGGGCCCATCCTTTCCCCTGGGACAGCCTTGTCCCAGGTGACATGGTCCCATGTCCTGGGAGACCCCAAGCCTTCATTCCTCCTGGCCTGAGTCACAGGAAGGTCTGGGAGTAAACAGGCATCCACAGTCAATTGTCCTCGTTAATGGGAGCCATCAAGATTCCAAACCACCATTAATGGCCCCCACTTTGCATAAGTACAACAGGCCCTCAGAGTTACAGTTCATATTGCTAGTGTCAGATGCAAGACTGATCTCTGCATACAAGTGGGGTGAACGCTCGCAGCAGAACGTAACCTCTGGCAGATCTGTTACTTGGCAGATCTAGCATAAAACATATCCCAGTTACGTCATATTCACACTCATCAGCATATCTGTATAAAGCACCATCACCTCCCCATTAACCTTCTCCCCCCGCAGAGCCGGCTGAAGGACGAGGGGCTGATCCGGCTCTTCCAGCTTGGATTCGACTCAGACGTCTTTGGGGTGGCGTTCACCCAGGACTACACAACCAAGGTGGGTCTCTGACCCCCCAGCAGGGCTGCCGAGGCCCCCGGCAGCGGGAGGGGGGTCCCCGTGGTCCCGGGGGGGCTGGCTGGTGGTGACAGGCCCCCGTCTCCGCCCAGGTGCTGCAGGCCGTGGCGGGGAAGGAACACGCCGGGATGGTGCGCAGGTTCCTGGAGACGGCGTTCGCCTCCTGTCCTGAACTCAGCTACAACAACAGCCGCATGCTGAAGGACTTCGGCTTCCGGGACCCAGACATCACGTGGGTGGCTGGGAGGGTGGGAGGGGCCACACAGGCTTCCTGGGCCCCGTGACAGCCACGTTTCCCTTCCCCTCCTCAGCCCTGCGCCCGCTTGGTGTTCTGTGCGGCTGTTCCCCACCCCAGAGGGGCCGCATCTCTGTTCCGGGGGCGGGGTTCCCACATCCCATCCCAGAGCCCGAAGCCAAGCGAGAGGTCCCTGGGTAACCAGCCCCTTGCTCCACCCCAGAGGGGCTAGGCGAGGAGTCTCGGGGCGAAGGACACTGAGGTGACGGGGTCTCCTCTCCTGTCTCCCGTCCCAGGCAGCTGGTAAATGCCGGAGTCCTGACCGTCCGTGATGCTGGCAGCTGGTGGCTGGCCGTGCCTGGAGCCGGGCGCTTCGTTAAATGCTTCATCAAAGGTTTGTGTGGGACCCGCCAGCCCCTGCCCTGGGGCGGGGTCAGAGCTGGCGCCTCCTAGAGGGAGAAGGCCGGCTGAGTCTGCTCTCTCCCTGGCCCAGGGCGCAAGGCCGTGCTGGGGATGATCCAGAAGGCCAAGTACAAGGAGATTTTGCTTTCGGATCTTCAGAGCCGCCGGGCTCCCAGCGCTGTGAAACTGGGGCTCCCCTACCACATCCATGACCTCATCGGGGCCCAGCTGGTCGACTGGTATGAACACCCCCCCCCCCCCCCCGAACAAGGGAGAGAACCCAGAAGTCCTGGCTCCCAGCCCTCTGCTCTCACCACTAGACCTCACTCCCCTCCCAGAGCTGGGGAGAGAATCCAGAAATCCTGCCTTCCAGCCCTGCCTGCTCTAACCCACCAGCCCCGACTCCCCTCCCAGAACCAGGGAGAGAACCCTCCTCTTCCCCCACCCACCCCCAGCTGAGAGAGAACCCAGGAGTCCTGACTCCCAGAACTCTGCTCTAACCCACTAGCCCCCACTCCCCTCCCAGAACCAGGGAGAGAACCAGCCCCCCACCCCCAGCTTTGACACATACACACCAGAGCTGGGAGGGAACCCAGGAGTCCTGCCCGTCCCCATTGTCCCATGGAGGGAGCTAAGCTAACAGCCTCTCTCTGATTCTCCCAGCATCCCCAGCACTTCCGGGACCCTGCTGCGATTGGCCGACTCCTGACCCCGTGACCCGAGGAGCCCCCCGGGATCTGTGCCAAGCACTGACTGAGACTGGGGGGCAGAGGGGGCTCGCCCTGGCTCCCTGCCGTGGGGACTGGAGTTTCCCATCATGCAGTGGGGCTCAGCCCCTGTGGAGTGATGGCGGATCTAGGGGGTTTAATTTATTTTGTGGATCAATGTTTGCACATGGGAGGGGTTAGGGGGGGCGACGGCGAGATTTGAGCTGCGGCTCAGCGGCAGGGCCGTGGAGGGCAATAAATGGAGGTTTCTCTGCTCCCCGGCCTCCTGGGGTCCTTGCTTCCCCATGGCACAGCCCTGCCCGTCCTAGGCTGGGCAGGGGGCGGAACTCAATGGTTTGTGAGGAGGGGGAGCCAGGGCGGGGGTACAGTGCCCCCTAGTCTTGGGGTAGAGAATTGCAGCAGCAGAGACCACTGAATGGAATCGACCCACTCCCCTCCCAGAGGCAGGGAGAGAACCCAGGAGTCCTGGCTCCCAGCCCCCTGCTCTAACCACCAGCCCCCACTCCCCTCCCAGAGGCAGGGAGAGAACCCAGGAGTCCTGGCTCCCAGCCCCCTGCTCTAACCCACCAGCCCCCACTTCCCTCCCAGAGCCGGGAGAGAACCCAGGAGTCCTGGCTCCCAGCCCCCGTGCTCTGACCCACCAGCCCCCACTCCCCTCCCAGAGCCGGGAGAGAACCCAGGAGTCCGGGCTCCCGCCCCCCTGCTTTAACCCACCAGCCCCCACTCCCCTCCCAGAGCTGGGAGAGAACCCAGGAGTCCAGACTATCTGGTCTAACTACTACACCTCACTGCCCAAATTCCCTGTCACCCCATGGGCGTCTCCAGGTTGTTTTTCTACCTGTTGTTTTAGCTCCAGGGCCCTGAGTCAGCTGGGCTGGGGCCGGTGAAATCCACCCTCTGCTCCAGTTAGTAGGAGAACATCTGCCCCGTCCCACCCACAGCTGGAAGAGAACCCAGGAGTCCTGGCTCCCAGCCCCCCCCTGCTCTAACCCCAGCCCCCACTCCCCTCCCAGAGCTGGGAGAGAACCCAGGAGTCCCGGCTCCCAGCCCCCCCGCTCTAACCCACCAGCCCCCACTCCCCCTCCCAGAGCTGGGCACTTGTGGGGGTCGCTGTCCCTTTAAGGGAGGGGAGATGGGCGGGGCCAAGAGCTCAGTCATGTGACAGACTGAGGCACGTGAGTCTGTCTCCAGGGTGGCCCCTGCTCTAATCACGTGGTGCGGCTTTGAGTCATGTGACCGCGGGCGCGACATTGTAACCAGCGGGGCAGCCGGGCCGGCGGCGGGTTAAAGGGGCCGCGACCCAGAGTCCATGGGGCGCCCGCGGGCCCTGCCCCTGGCGGGGCTGCTGCTCATGGGGCTGTGCGGGGCCGGGGCCTGGACGGGACCCCCGGAGCAGGTCCGTGCTGCCCCCCCCGGTCCCCCTGTTCTCCCCCCTCTGCCCCCACGGGTCCCGACCCCCAGATCCCCTCCCCTGGGATCGGCCCCCCCCGGATCCCCCTGTTCTCCCCCCTCTGCCCCCACGGGTCCCGACCCCCAGATCCCCTCCCCTGGGATCGGCCCCCCCGGATCCCCCTGTTCTCCCCCCTCTGCCCCCCCCCGGTCCCCCTGTTCTCCCCCCTCTGCCCCCACGGGTCCCGACCCCAAGATCCACCCCCCGGGATCGGCCCCCCCGGATCCCCCTGTTCTCCCCCGGGTCCCGACCCCCAGATCCCCTCTCCTGGGATCGGCCCCCCCGGATCCCCCTGTTCTGCGCCCCCGGATCGCCCTGTTCTCCACCCTCTGCCCCCCCTGGGAACAGCCCCACTGGGTCCCCCCGATCTCCCCCCTCTGCTCCCCCGGGTCCCGACCCCCAGATCCACCCCCCGGGATCGGCCCCCCCCCCGGGGTCTGGGCCCCCAGTCCCCCTCTGCTCCCCCGGATCCCCCTGTTCTCCACCTTCTGCCCCCCCGGGTCCCGACCCCGGGATCAGCCCTCCTGGGTCCCCCTAGATCCCCCTGTTCTCCACCCTCTGGGCCCCTAGTCCCCCCCTGCCTCCCCTGATTCCCCTGTTCTCCACCCTCTGCCCCCCCCCCCCGGATCCCCCCGGGGAACAGCCCCAGCGGGTCCCCCCAATCTCCCCCCTCTGCCCTCCCGGGTCCCGACCCCCGGATCCCCCCCCGGGATCGGCCCCCCCGAATCTCCCTGTTCTCCCCCCTCTGGCCCCCCGGGTCCCGACCCCCAGATCCCCTCCCCTGAGATCAGCCCCCCTGGGTCTGGGCCCCTAGTCCCCCTCTTCCCCCCCCCCCGGATCCCCCCTGGGAACGGCCCCACTGGGTCCCCCTGTTCTCCACTCTCTGTGCCCCCAGGACCCGACCCCCAGGTCCCCCCCTGGGTCCCCCTGCATCCCCCCTGGGATCGGCCCCCCCTGGATCCCCCCTCTGCCCCCCCCGGGTCCCGACCCCCAGATCCCCTCCCCTGGGATCGGCCTCCCTCTGCCCCCCTGGGTCCCCCCCATTCTACCCACCCGGGTCTGGGCCCCCAGTCCCTTTTGCCCCCCCAGGATCGCCCCCTGTGGCCCCCCTGGGTCCCAACCCCCAGATCCCCCCCCGGGATTGGCCGCCCCCAGATCCCCCTATCTGGGTCCCGACCCCCAACCCCCTGGAATCGCCCCCCGTCATGTCACCAACAGGGTCCAGACCCCCAGACCCCCTCTGCCCCCCTGGGATCGGCCCCCCCCTGATTCCCCCCCCCCGGGTCCGGACCCCCAGCTGCCTGGACGGCTCCTCCGGTCCTCCAAAGATCGGCCCCTGAGCCACCCCCCCATCCTCCTACCAGGGTCCTGACCCCCAGCCCCCCCGTATGGCCCGTCTGCCCCCCCGGGATCTGCCCCCCAGCACCTGGACACAGTCCCCCCACCTAGGTAGGGCCCCCCGTGGGACCTTGTCCCCCCGCCCACAGGTACAGCCCCTCCGTACCCCCTGCCCCCCCCCACGGGCCTCGGAACCCTCCACCCAGGTCCAGCCCGTGTGCCCCCCCCCGGTACTGCCACCCGCCTGACCCCCCAGCCGGGTCCAGCCCCCAGCTCCCCCCCCCCCCGGTACTGCCACCCGCCTGACCCCCCCCAGCCGGGTCCAGCCCCCAGCTCCCCCCCCCCAGTACTGCCACCCGCCTGACCCCCCCAGCTGGGTCCAGCCCCCAGCTCCCCCCACCCAGGTATCGGGTGACCAGACAGTGAGTGTGAAACATGGCGGGGGGGGCGGGTAATAGGAGCCGATATAAGAAAAAGCCCCAGAAATCGGGACATCTGGTCACGCGGGGGGGGGGGGGGGTTCATCTGTATCAGTGAAAACAGCCAGGAGGCCGGGGGCACCTGCGAGACGATTTCCCACGAACGCTGGTGCCCAACTCAATTCTTAGTCTCCACCGAGCCACCAGGATCCCCGGCCCCCCACTCCCAGCCCGTCTTTGGGGGCAGAAACTGAGTGTTCCCCATTCCCTGTACTGGGGGTCTCGCTTCTGCCAGGGAGAGCCCCCTGCTGCCCCCACAGCCCAGCCCCTAGCGCCGCCCTGGGGCAATGGGGAGCCCTGACTGCCCGGGCAGAGCCCCCTGCTGCCCACACTCCCTGCAGCCCAGCCCCTAGCGGCGCCCTGGGGCCATGGGGAGCCCTGACTGCCCAGGCAGAGCCCCCTGCTGCCCCCCACCCCCCTGCAGCCCAGCCCCTAGCGCCGCCCTGGGGCAATGGGGAGCCCTGACTGCCCAGGCAGAGCCCCCTGCTGCCCCCCACCCCCTGGAGCCCAGCCCCTAGCGCCGCCATGGGGAGCCCTGACTGCCTGGGCAGAGCCCCCTGCTGCCCCCTCCCCACCGCCTCCAGCCCAGCCCCTAGCGCCGCCCTGGGGCCATGGGGAGCCCTGACTGCCCGGGCAGAGCCCCCTGCTGCCCCCACAGCCCAGCCCCTAGCGCCGCCCTGGGGCAATGGGGAGCCCTGACTGCCCAGGCAGAACCCCCTGCTGCCCCCCACCCCCTGGAGCCCAGCCCCTAGCATCGCCCTGGGGCAATGGGGATCCCTGACTGCCCGGGCAGAGCCCCCTGCTGCCCCCCACCCCCTGGAGCCCAGCCCCTAGTGCCGCCCTGGGGCCATGGGGAGCCCTGACTGCCCGGGCAGAGCCCCCTGCTGCCCCCCCCCCCTGCAGCCCAGCCCCCTGACTGCCCAGGGAGTCCTTAACTATTTGGCCCCTGGTGTCTCTGGGCAGGTCACTCCCCTGATCACCCTGGAGCAGCTGCTGTGGGTGAGCGGGCGGGAGATCGGGGAGGTGGATACGTACAGGATCCCCCTCATCGCGGCGACGCCCCACGGCTCCCTGCTGGCCTTCGCTGAAGCCCGGAAATCCTCCCCGTCGGACTTAGGGGCCAAATTCATCGCCCTGCGGCGCTCCACCGACGGAGGTGTGTGCGGAGAGAGCGCAGGGCTGCGGGTCGGGAGTGAGGGGCACCGGCAGAGCGCGGGGCTGCGGGTCGGGAGTGAGGGGCACCGGCAGAGCGCAGGGCTGCAGGTCGGGAGTGAGGGGCACCGGCAGAGCCGGGGGCTGGGGGTCAGGAGTGAGGGGCACCAGCAGAGCTGGGGGGCTGCGGGTCGGGAGTGAGGGGCACCGGCAGAGCCGGGGGCTGGGGGTCGGGAGTGAGGGGCACCGGCAGAGCCGGGGGGCTGCGGGTCGGGAGTGAGGGGCACCGGCAGAGCCGGGGGCTGCGGGTCGGGAGTGAGGGGCACCGGCAGGGCTGGGCGCTGCGGGTCGGAAGTGAGGGGCACCGGCAGGGCTGGGGGGGCTGCGGGTCGGGAGTGAGGGGCACCGGCAGGGCTGCGGGTCAGGAGTGAGGGGCACCGGCAGAGCCGTCTCTCTCGCCCAGGCGCAACGTGGTCCCCCAGCTCGTTCATCGTGGACGACGGGTCGCGGGTGGACGGGCTGAACCTGGGGGCCGTGGTCGTGGACCGGGCGAACGGCTCCATGTTCCTGTTCTACGCGCTCTGCATCCACCAGCCGCAGCCCTGCGTCTCCAGCACGATGCTCATTCATAGCCGGGACGATGGCCTGTCCTGGAGCCGCCCCCCGCAACCTCTCCCAGGAGATCGGCCTGGACAGGTTTGCCCCGGGGCCCGGGCTCGGCATCCAGGTGGGCACTCGGGGCGCTGCCCCGAATTCTGTCATGGTGTTCCACTTGGCTGTGTCCCCGCCCAGAGCCAGCCGCATCGCCCCGCTGGTGTTATCCAGGCTGGTGATCTGCTCGGTCACTCCAGTCCTGGACTCTGGGAGCCAGTCTGACCCTGCTGTGCTGTGAGAACCCCCCTCCCGGGCTGGGCACACACAGCCTCTGCCATGGAAGCTGCTCCTTGGCTTGTGCAACCAAATGACACTAGCCAGTGTCTCCGGTCCCAGACACAACTGGGAACCTCCGTCTTGCAGTGCCCAGTTAGCTGAGTCTGTCAATTTAACAGAGAAATGGATAAGCACCAGGCTTGTTCTCCAAGGGGGGCCTGACACGCCCAACGCGCGGCTGCAGGTAGAACAGACGCATTTAACAACGATAATGGCAGATTTAAGTGATTATAAGTCACAGCACACGCCAGGTTTGGTCGAATGAAATAAAAGAACCCAGTCTGAGCGGAGCTGAGCACTTCTGGGGCCCTCACAAATGTGGCTGCTTCTCGCCCCAGGCTGGCAGGTCCCTTGTCAGCCCGGCTCCCCCCTTCGATCAGGGCCTCAGGTGCTTGGTGAGGGCGGCTGCAGATGGAGGTGGAAAAGCCGTCAAATGTCTCCCCCTTTTATCGTGTTCTTTCCTCCCTCCTGGCTTTGCCCCCCCCCAGGGTCAGGTGAGCGTTACCCCATCGCAGCCCCAAACTGCCCAAGGGAAGGGGGGGGGTGACTCTCACTCCAGAGCCCACCAGATCCTTTGCTGCTGCCTAGGCCAGTGTCCCTTGTTCCTGTGAGGCTGGGCTGGGTCTGTCCCATCCATGCCCTGATGAGGTGTGAACTGCCCCTCTGCTCCTGGAGAGTTTTGCCTGGGCTTGTTTTACGCCAGGAGGAGACATTCTCAGCCTCATAACGATATACCTGAAATTACAGCCCTGTGACAAGTGTCGGGGGCCGGGTTAGTCTGTAGCCACAGAAACAACAAGGAGCCCGGGGGCACCTTAGGGACGAACAGGTTCATTTGGGCAGAAGCTTCCGTGGGTAAAACCCACTTCTCCAGCGGCCTGGAGTGAAAGTCCCAGCTGCAGGCGTTGCGCTGCCCTGCCAGTGCAGAGCTGGGAGTGGGGAGCGGGTGCCGGCAAGGCCCATTCGATCGGAGAGGCGAAGCGGCTGTTGCGATGAGCCAGCCGCTCCCAGGCCCTGTCCGAGCCCAGATTAAGGGGGTCATTACAGGCCTCTCCGGGAACTGACCCCTCCTCACCTGTCATTGGGAGGGGGGCACATCCCCCCTGATCAATGAGCCCTGCCGGCACCGGCTCCCCACTCCCAGCTCTGCACTGGCAGGGCAGCACAACGCCTGCAGCTGGGACTTTCACTCCAGGCCGCTGGAGAAGTGGGTTTTACTGCCCAAATGAACCTGTTAGTCCTTGGGTGCCCCGGGCCCCTGTTCTTAGCGTAGCAATGACGGTAACGTCACTAGAACAGGCGAGCTCAGGGCACCACGCGCCTTTTGGAGACACCCGACCTGACAACCTTTGCGTTGGGTCCCACACAATCATTTTATAAAGATGAATGTGGGGGTGCAGGGTGTTCCCCCGAGGTACAGAGTGTCACAAGGGGTCCCGGGTAACCAGCCCCACTCCAGAGCCAGCCGCATGTCAGTGCAGGGGAGGGGTCCCTGGATAACCAGCCCCCCATGCCCCACCCCAGAGTGGCCGCATCTTGGCTGATGGATGGTGACTCAACTCCCTCTCTCCTGGCCCGGCCTCAGAAACACTACGAGCCCTGCACGGGGCGGCTGATCGTCTGTGGCCACAGGACGCTGGACCTGGACGGGATTTACTGCCTGCTCAGCGACGACCACGGCGAAAACTGGCGCCTGGGGGGGGGCCCTGCGGGGGATCCCCTACGGGCGTCCCAAGTTAGCCCACGACTTCAACCCCGACGAGTGCCAGGTGAGCAGGATGGGACCCCCCAGCTCCCAGTGCCCAGACAGGGAGGGGATGGGACCCAGGCATCCGGGCGGGCCCCCTCTTCAGACAGTGAGGCAATGGGACCCAGGCATCTGGGGCAAGATCCCACCCCCGTGCCCAGATGGGGAGGGGATGGGACCCAGGCGTCCAGGAGAGGCCCCCCTCGTCAGACAAGGAGGGGATGGGACCTTGCATCCAGGACGGGCCCCCTCAGACAGGGAGGGGATGGGACCCAGGCTTCCATGGCGAGGGGGGTGGCAGGGCGGAAAGGACCCAGGCATCCGGGTTAACCCCCCCTCCCCCTCCCCAGCCCTACGAGCTGCCGGATGGGTCGCTGGTGATCAACGCCCGGAACCAGAACTTCTACCACTGCCCCTGTCGCATCCTGGCCCGGAGCTGGGACGCCGGCGAGACCCTCCCCCCCGAGGCCGTGACCTTTGACCCCACCCTGGTGGACCCCGCCGTGGCGGCCGGAGCCGTGGTGACCAGGGGCCTGGTCTTCTTCAGCAACCCGGCCAATGACACCCACCGTGCGTGGGGGGGCAGCACTGGGGGGCTGTGGGGAGGACCCAGCTGGGGGTGGAGGGGGCAGAGCTGTGGGGGGGCTGCAGGGGGCAGATGGGGCATGTGGGGGGAAGCAGGACGAGGGAGGGCAGGGACCTGTCCCAGGGGGGTGGGGGGCTCTGTGCGTCTCACCCCTTTTTCTCACCCCCCAGGCATGAACCTGACCCTGCGCTGGAGTTCGGCCAAGGACCCCTCCTGGTGGCAGCGCCCCCTGCAGGTCTGGGCAGGGCCCAGCGGCTACTCCTCCCTGGACGTCCTGGAGCCCCCCGGGGAGCCCCCCACCCTCTACCTCATCTATGAGAAGGGGCGGAACCAGTCCATCGAGAGCATCTCATTGGTCAAGATCAGCCTCTCTGGGAGCCTCTGACCCCCAGAGCCCCAGGGGCCCTGCCCCACTCCCAGCCTGGCCCCAGGGACACTAGATGGGGGAGGGAATCAGCCCCTTGCCCTGGAATTAAAGGGGAAGGAACTGCACTAACGGAGCAATAAAGGAAACGAGACTTCGCTGCCGGCCTGAAATCATTTACAAGTGGGCTGCGGGTCGGGAGTGAGGGGCACCGGCAGGGCTGGGCTGGCAGGGGGCTGCGGGTCGGGAGTGAGGGGCACCGGCAGAGCTGGGGGGGGCAGGGCTGGGCTGGCAGGGGCTGCGGGTCGGGAGTGAGGGGCACCAGCAGAGCTGGGGGGCAGGGCAGGGCTGGCAGGGGCTGCGGGTCGGGAGTGAGGGGCACCGGCAGAGCTGGGGGGCAGGGCAGGGCTGGCAGGGGCTGCGGGTTGGGAGTGAGGGGCACCAGCAGGGCTGGGCTGTCAGGGGCTGCGGGTCAGGAGTGAGGGGCACCGGCAGAGCTGGGGGGGGCTGGGCTGTCAGGGGCTGCGGGTCAGGAGTGAGGGGGCACCGGCAGAGCTGGGGGGGGGCTGGGCTGTCAGGGGCTGCGGGTCAGGAGTGAGGGGCACCGGCAGACCTGGGGGTGCTGGCAGAGGCTGAGGGGGGGACAGAGGGGGGCTGCAGGTCAGGAGTGAGGGGCACCAGCAGAGCTGGCGGGGCAGGGGCTGCAAGTTGGGAGTGAGGGGTGCTGGGGGGGGCACAGAGGAGGCGCTGGCAGGGCTGGGGGGGGCCTAACTGGGGGGCTGCATGTCGGAAGTGCGTGGCACACGTGGGGGGGCGCTGGCAGGGCTGGGGGGCTGGCAGAGGCTGGGGGGGACACGGGGCTGCAGGTCAGGAGTGAGGGGCACCAGCAGAGCTGGGGGCGGGCAGGGGCTGCAAGTTGAGAGTGAGGGGCGCTGGGGGGGGCACGGAGGGGGCGCTGGCAGGGCTGGGGGGGCCTAACTGGGGGGCTGCATGTCGGAAGTGCGTGGCACACGTGGGGGGGCGCTGGCAGGGCTGGGGGGCTGGCAGAGGCTGGGGGGGACACGGGGGCGGCTGCAGGTCAGGAGTATGGGGCACCAGTAGAGCTGGGGGGGGCAGGGGCTGCAGGTTGGGAGTGAGAAGCGCTGGGGGGTACATGGGGGGGCGCTGGCAGAGGCTGGGGGGGGACATGGGGGGCTGCAGGTTGGGAGTGAGAAGCGCTGGGGGAGTACGGGGGGGGCGCTGGCAGGGCTGGGGAGGCCGGCAGAGTCTGGGGGGGATATGGGGGAGCGCTGGCAGGGCTGGGGGGACACGGGGGGGCTGCAGGTCGGGAGTGAGGGGCACCAGTAGAGCTGCGGGGGCAGGGGCTGCAGGTTGGGAGTGAGAAGCTCTGGGGGGTACACGGGGGGGGCGCTGGCAGGGCTGGGGGGCTGGCAGAGGCTGGGGGGACACGGGGGGGGCTGCAGGTCGGGAGTGAGGGGCACCAGTGGAGCTGCGGGGGCAGGGGCTGCAGGTTGGGAGTGAGAAGCGCTGGCGGGTACACGGAGGGGCGCTGGCAGGGCTGGGGGGGGCCGGCAGAGTCTGGGGGGGATACGGGGGGGCGCTAGGACCCCGCCCCCCAGCGCAGGGCCCGGCCATGGCGAGCCAGTCGCAGGGAATCCAGCAGCTGCTGCAGGCGGAGAAGCGGGCGGCCGAGAAGGTGGCAGAAGCCCGAAAACGTGAGGGGCCGGGGGGGGCTGTGCGGGGGAGGGATGGGGGCTGTGGGGTGCAGGGCGAGGGATGGGCGTGATGGGGTGTGCAGGGGGAGGGGAGAGATGGGGTGATGGGGGCTCTGGGGGGAGAGGAGGGATGGGGGCTGTGCGGGGGATGGAGAGGGATGGGGTGATGGGGTGTGCAGGGGGAGAGGAGGGATGGGGTAATGGGGGTTGTGGGGCGAAGGGATGGAGAGGGGATGGGGCTGTGGGGGTGTGGTGGGGGGATGGGGGCTGTGGGGTGCTGTGGGAGGGATCGAGGCTGTGGGGTGCAGGGGGATGGGATGGGGTGATGGGGGCTCTGGGGGGAGAGGAGGGATGGGGGCTGTGCGGGGGATGGAGAGGGATGGGGGTGACGGGGTGTGCAGGGGGAGAGGAGGGATGGGGTAATGGGGGTTGTGGGGGGAAGGGATGGAGAGGGGATGGGGGCTGTGGGAGGGATCGAGGCTGTGGGGTGCAGGGGGAGGGGATGGGATGGGGTAATGGGGGCTCTGAGGGGAGAGGAGGGATGGGGGCTGTGCGGGGGATGGAGAGGGATGGGGGTGATGGGGTGTGCAGGGGGAGGGGAGGGATGGGGTAATGGGGGTTATGGGGGGAAGGGATGGAGAGGGGATGGGGCTGTGGGGTGCAGTGGGAGGGATCGAGGCTGTGGGGTGCAGGGGGAGGGGATGGGATGGGGTAATGGGGGCTCTGGGGGGAGAGGAGGGTTGGGGGCTGTGGGGGGGATGGGGAGGGATGGGGGTGACGGGGTGTGCAGGGGGAGGGGAGGGATGGGGTGATGGGGGTTGTGGGGGGAAGGGATGGAGAGGGAATGGGGCTGTGGGGTGCGGTGGGGAGGGATCGAGGCTCTGGGGTGCAGGGGGAGGGGATGGGATGGGATGATGGGGTCTGGAGGGGGAGGGGAGGGATTTGAGGGGCAATGAGGGAATGGGGTTTGGGGTGGGGTTTGTAGGGGGAGGGAGAGGTCTGGCGAAGGGGTCACAGCTGGGGGGGCGCAGATGGGGGTGAGACCCCATGGACAGGTTCCCCCCGCACAATCCTCCAGGGGCTTGGGGCGATTGGGGAAGGGTCCCTCAGTACCGAGGGGGCCTGCGAGCCTGGTGGGGTGGGGGTGGAAAGCCCGGACTCCCGGGTTCTCTCCCGGCTCCGGGAGGACAGGGGGGTCCGGCAGCCCGGACTCCTGGGTTCTCTCCCGGCTCTGGGAGGACGGGGGGCTGGCAGCCCGGACTCCTGGGTTCTCTGTCCCCCCAGGGAAGGCCCGGCGGCTAAGGCAGGCGAAGGAGGAGGCGCAGGCGGAGATCGAGGGGGTACCGGCTGGAGCGGGAGCAGGATTTCCAGCAGAAGCAGCAGGCGGTGAGGGGGGGTGTGGAGAAGTGGGGTGGGGGGAGGGGTTGGCTGTTGGGGGCAGGATCAGGGCTGGGGTTGGGGGGATTGGAGCCATGGGAGGGGAGGTTGCAGGGGCAGTGGGGTGGTTGGAGGGCAGGGAATTCAAGGGCTGGAGGGGGGCAGGAGATATTGGGGGGCCCGCCCTGGTCTCACCTCCGTCTCCCGCAGGCGCTGGGCACCCGGGGGCAGTGGGGGAGGTTGGGGGGCTGGAGGGGGACAGGGGATATTGGGGAGCCCCGCCCTGGTCTCACCCCCATCTCTCACAGGCGCTGGGCTCCCGGGGGCAGTGGGGGAGGTTGGGGGGCTGGAGGGGGGCAAGGAATATTGAGGGCCCCGGCCCCAGTCTCACCTCCGTCTCCTGCAGGCGCTGGGCTCCTGGGGGCAGTGGGGGAGGTTGGGGGGCTGGAGGGGGGCAGGGGATATGGGGGGCCCCGCCCTGGTCTCACTCCTGCAGGCGCTGGGCTCCCAGGGGCAGTGGGGGAGGTTGGGGGGCTGGAGGGAGGCAGGGGATATTGGGGGACCCCGCCCTGGTCTCACCCCCGTCTCCCACAGGCGCTGGGCACCTGGGCGCAGTGGGGGAGGTTGGGGGGCTGGAGGGGGGCAGGGGATATTGGGGGGGCCCCACCGTGGTCTCACTCCCGCAGGCGCTGGGCTCCCGGGGGCAGTGGGGGAGGTTGGGGGGCTGGAGGGAGGCAGGGGATATTGGGGGGCCCTGCCCTGGTCTCACCCCCATCTCCCGCAGGCGCTGGGCTCCCGGGGCCACGTGTGCGCGGAGGTGGAGTCGCAGACGCGCCGGCGGGGTCCAGGCCATGCAGGGGGGCCAGGCCCAGGGCAAGGAGCGGGTCTTGCGCCAGCTGCTGGGCCTGGTGTGCGCCCCACACCCCCAGCTGCACCCCAACTACCGCCCTGGCGCCTAGGGCATGTCCCTGGCTCCGCCCCCTGCTCCCCAGCTCCGCCCCCAGCTCTGCCTCCTGCCGGCCGGCTCCACCCCCTGGCTCCCAGCTCCGCCCCCAGCCCTGCCCCCTGCCTTCCGGCTCCACCCCCTGGCTCCCAGCTCCGCCCCCAGCCCTGCCCCCTGCCTGCCAGCTCCACCCCCTGGCTCCCAGCTCCGCCCCCAGCCCCGCCCCCTGCCTGCCAGCTCCACCCCCTGGATCCCAGCTCCACCCCCAGCCCTGGCCCCTGCCTGCCGGCTCCACCCCGTGCCCCCAGTTGCACCCCAACTACAACCTGAAGGCCTAGGGCTGCCCTGGCTCCGCCCCTTGCTCCTGGCTCTGCCTCCTGTCCCAAGCTCCGCCCCTGCCCCCCAGCTCCACCTCCTGTTCCCAGGCACATGCCTCCCCCCCTGTGAGATCTTGTGGGTGTGTCCTGATCCCTAGGGGGCTGATTGCCCCCTGAACCTCCAGACCGGCCCCTCCCGCCAGCCATGCCCCTGTACCCCAACCCCGCACGGCTCGTGCATCGACTGTGTCTGTGAAATGTGGTGAATAAACAGTGACCAGTGGCGAGAGCCTCGTTATTTCACAGCAGGGGGTGGGGGCGGGGCAGGACGCCTGGGTTCTATCCCAGCTCCGGGAGAGACATGGGGTCTATAGCATTAGAGCAACTGGCTCTGGGGTGGGGTGCAGGGGGCTGGTTACATGGGGACCCCTCACCCAGGGCTGAGCTGCGGCTGGCTCTGGGGTGAGGTGCAGGTGACTAGTTATATGGGGACCCCTTGCTCGGTGCTGAGCTGCGGCTGGCTCTGGGGAGGGGCGCAGGGGGCTGGTTATATGGGGACCCCTCACCCAGGGCTGAGCTGCGGCTGGCTCTGGGGAGGGGCGCGAGGGCTGGATATACGGGGAGCACTGCGTCCAGGGGTGCAGCCACAGGTTGTGTCCTTCCCTCGCACAGTGTTTGCAGACACTTTGCCCCTGTGCCCCTCTCCACACGGCCGGTGCCCGACCTGGCGCCCGGGTTCTGCTCCGTGCAGCCCCGGTATTTCACCAGGATGATCGTGTTTCCACGACTGTCCGTACGACCGCCCCCCTTGCACTGGGCAGGCTTTGGGGGGCTCCAGGCTAGGCCTCTCTCTCACCAACACACAAACTGCTCCCAGCTCCTCGGCATGACTGGGGCCTTTCTCCATCACCATCTCTGAGAGACCCCCAAGAATCTGGGGGGGACACTGCAAGGAGCAGCTCCATCACGCAGCGGGTAATAGATACCGGCTCAAAATGTCCCCGCAAACGGGGACGCCCCACCCAGCCGGGGGGTGTCCAGCGGGTCCCGCAAGGATCCGTTCTTGGCCCTCTGCTCATTCATATTTTTCTCAATGACTTGGGAGAAAACACAAAACGGTGAAGGATAAAACGGGCCGACGACACAATCCTGGGTTAGCAGAACCAGCGGAGAGGCAGGGCCTGGATCCCGAGGGTCCAGTGGGGCGCAGGGTAACTGCGCCGAAGCCAACAATCTGCGTGTCAATCTGGCGCCGGGGTGAACGTCTCCGTGGAGGAGCAGCGCGTGGCAGCCATAGGGCCAGGGTGGGAGCCGCAGGGCCGCCGACCCCGACTGAGGGCGATGGTGGGGAATCAGCTGGGACGGCGCTGGGGCGAGGGGCAAACGCCGTCCTGGGATGCGGCCGGCGGGATCTCGGGTAGGAGACGGGAGAGGATTTTCCCCCGGCTGGAGCCAGACTCCCCTTCCAGTGCCCAAGATTCGAGGGGAACGTGGGGCACACGGGGAGGAGCCCCCGGGACGATGAAAGGGTTAGAAAACCGGGCTCCATGAGAGACCCTCCAGGAGCTCGGTCCATGAGCTGAGCACGGCCAGCGAGGGGGAGACATGTCCCCAGGGGAACCAAACATGCCCCCCGCCCGGAGTCCTCAGGCCGGCAGGGGATCGAACCCCAGCCTGGCCGGGAGCCGGAGCTAGAGCTGGGCAGAGCCAGCCTGGGAACAAGGCATCAGCTTGTGCTTGGACGATTTCCCTGGGCCTGGGGAAGCTCCCACCCTGGCCAGGGTCCCATCCCATCGGGCTGGCTTTCGGTGGGATCCGCGGGGGCTCAGCCGGGGCTCCAGCCAGGGTCCCGTCCCGCCGGGCCGGCTTTTGGAGGGGTGTGCGGCAACTCAGCCGGGGCTCTGGCCAGGGTCCCGTCCCGCCGGGCTGGCTTTCGGTGGGGTGTGCGGCAGCTCAGCTGGGCCCTGGCCTGCTTTAGCCGGGAGCTCGGACTAGCTGGGCCCAGGGGTCCCATCTGGCCTTGGGACACAGAAATCCGGCCTGCAGCAAAGGCAGGCCCCAAAGCCCGGGCCTGGAGCCCGTTGCTAAGACTAAGTGGAAGGGAAGTGGGACATTGTAGCCTGAGGCGGTGCAGGGCTGGGCTGGGCTGACAGATCACACAGTTAATGCACTGGGGACTGAAACGGGGCCAGGACTCCTGGGTTCTCTCCCCAGCTCCAGGAAGGAGCCACCGAGGGATGTGGTGCTGGGTCGTGGCCAGAGGGAGATGTGGCATCACAGGCATGTGGCCACCTGGTGCCGTGAACCCAGGACAAGGGCCCAGAGGCAAAGCGAAGGGTGAACAGAGAGACCACGTTTCCCTAACTGGAAGTGGGACACCAGGCAAGAGAGGGTCAGTGCTCCGGGGAGAAGAAGCTAGGGCGGTTTCATACGTTGTATATATGCATTCACATATTTCACAGCTTCATATAATATACTTCAAACCCAGCTGCTACAGGCCTTGTTCCTCCTCCTGCCGCTCCTCAGGGGAAGAAGGGGCTTGGCACCAGTTGCATTTCTCGGACGATCTATTTTTCGGCGGGTTTTCTTGTCTTTCAGCAATTGTCCTAGAACGCCGGACAGTTCGGAGCAAAGCTGACTCGACGCACAAGACAGCCCGCACGGTGCAGACCTTCTGACGGGATTTCTCAGGAGACCGCACCTCACTCCTCATTGGAAAGACACGTTCGACGGGTGCCGTGGTCCCAGGCAGACCCAGCACAAATTCCACAGCCTTGGCTCGATCTGCATATCGGGCTGTGAGGGGTGTTCTCTGCTGGTTCCAGTCTGAAAGACAGCTGGAGACCATGGAATTTGAACCAAAGAGAGGATTCTCATCCAACATATTCAAGGTGGCGATTCCAGCAAGGCTGTCTCACTCTAAGTAGGCCGGGCAGGTGGTGTAAAAATTGCCAACTACGTCACAAAACTCCTTTTCTTTCATTTGCCCGTGTTCACCAAGAGCGCACAGTAGTCTCTCCACTTCCGGCGGGAAAGCCTCTCCAAGAAGTTAACAGGCAGGGAATGTATTTGCAGCCCAATGTCTGTCACCAACAAACCATTTTTCTCTATCATCTCCATTAAGTTTCAGAACGTGGCAGTGTGTTGGCTGGCAAAGGGAAGCCACAGCTGACCATCAAAGAAGTTTTGTAGCAGCATTGGGCATTTATCTTGAGAAAGAAAATCCACTTGAAGCCCGTGTCCAAAGGAGGACAGTCGGCTGCAGTCTGAGGTAGTCATGCACAATGTGTGCACCACACCCGATACTGAAGATCTCTTCCTAAATTGGCCTGGAGCTTTCGCCACCAATTGTTTTTCCCACAATGCCTGGCACCCCCCAAAGTTAGTATTGGTGTTGCCTGCAGAAATTCTCAAATTCTTAGCAGCTGAAAATGTGGTACCAGAACAGGGAACAGTTTTTGGCCCTGTTTATTTGATGCTGTCATAAACAGCTAGCTAAGGGTTAATGTTTCTTTTACCTGTAAAGGGTTAACAAAGGGAACCAAACACCTGACCAGAGGACCAATCAGGAAACCAGATTTTTCAAAGTGAGGGAGGGAACTTCTGGGTGTGTTTCTTTGTTCTGCCTGTTTGTTTCTCTGGGCTATGAGGGAAGAGCTTTTTTTTCTATCTCCAAGCTTCTTTCTACCCTTCTGTTCCCAAGTTGTGAGTACAAAAGGAAAAGCAATAGGTTTATATTGTATTTTGTATTTACATGTGTGGAGTTGCTGGAATGTTTAAATTGGATCTCTTTTGGAATAAGGCTGATTATTCATATTTTCTTTTAAGCAATAGCCCTGTGTTATGTCATCTTGATGCAGTGATCATGTCATGTGTTTTTTCTCTCTTTTTTATATAAAGCTTTCTTTTTAAAACTTGTTGGATTTTCTTTTCCTAGTTAAGGCAAGGGGATAGGAATCTCTGTGCCAGGAGTACTGTCTCTCTCAGGGAAAGACTGGGAGGGGGGGAGAAGGAGGAGGGGGGAAGGTAAATCGTCCTCTCTGTTTTGTGTTTCAAGGGATTGAAGCAGGGAAATCTCCTAGTATCCCCAGGGCGGGAAAATCTGGGAGGAAGTAAAGAGCAGGAAGGGAAGTGGGGTATTTCCCTTTGTTGGAGGCTCAGGGCATCTGAGTCTTGGGGGTCCCCCAGGGAAAGGTTTGGGGAGACCAGAGAGTTTATCAGGTACTCAGAATCCTGAATGGTGGCAGCGAGATAAGATCCAAGCTGGTAATTAAGCTTGGAGGTTCATGCTAAGCACCCAGATTTTGGACGCTAAGGTTCAAATCTGAGTAGGAAGCTACGACAGATGCATCCACACTAAACGTAACAAAGGAACACTTGGCCGACTCACGCAGCACCTCTTCAGTGGAGAAAGGGGCTAGGATGCTCCAAATGCTGCCTTGGATTTTGCACGAGCAGATGAAACCGTAGGCTGGTGGTTTCGTAATTATTTGTGATGTACAGTCCGCGGAACAGAAACTCTCCGTGCCGGACTGAGGGGTAAGCAAACACCCCCTCGCTGCCAAAAATTTGTTCTACTTCTGTTTCTTGCCTCAGAAAAAATCCTGAAACGCTTGGAGATGAACACGTTTATTAGCGTCTCTGTGTTTCCTGCTCTGGAGGTGGATTTCAGCCGCCATGAGCAACGGAGAAACGTGCTCCGCATGTCTCACATACCCCTTGGCTGTCAGCCAGTGCTGAAGGGCCTTTTTTAAAAACTTTCGCTGCTTGTGGAGGTCTTTGTTAAAATGACACAGGCCTTCCGGAGACATTTTTCTAGCCAGAAATGACCACAGGCAAACTACTGCTTCTTCTAGGGACACAACAGAACCAAAGCAACACAGGGCAGCAACCCCAGGTGATCATGGAGGGTAGCTGCTTGCAGGGGGCACCTAGCTCTGAAGACAGCACCCGCTACAGCGCAGACGTCAGGGCAGCGCGGTGAACACTGGCTCAGCTGAGCATCGAAACACGATGCTTGGGCTGTACAGCGGGCTCAGGGGGATTTTCAGCTTCCACACAACGTGCAATTAAAACCCCTTCCCAGGGTAGGCAAATGCTGGAGCTGGGACAAGACCAGAACACGCTGCTTTCAGCCTGCAGCCTGGCTAACCAGCAACCATCAGTGTTCACAAATGAGATCACAGCCACCGACCCGCGGGCCGACGCTCACAAGCCATTTACCCAGGTGCCCGTCGCTCCTACCGTCTCCTTGCTGCCCTTGTGTGGAGCTGATAGGAAAATGAAGGCAACGCTTCGACAGCCTCCCGCTCCAGTTCCTCGCAGCCTTCCATGCTGAGCTGGGCAGTAAGGAAGGGTCAGACTCTGAGGCAGTGCAGGTGCCGGGGTGGTAATACTATGCCAGCCTGACGTCTCCGCTCAGCCTTGTAGCCGGAGAGCGGGGGCGGCCGCCCAGGGCGGAGGGACAGCTCTAGAGGCAGTGCTGCTCGCGCAAGTCAGGGACCCATGCCCAGTTTTGGCAAAAACGTTGGGACAGCTGGATCAGAGCTGGAAAAGGGGACTATGGTCCCCCTGACTACAGGGAACCTGGCATCACAGGGGCATGGCTGGGGGAACATGGCATCACAGGGGTGTGGCTGGGGGAATGTGGCATCACAGGGGTGCGGTGAGAGAGGGGAGCGTGGCCTCAAGGGGGCGTGGCAAGAGGGGACGTGGCATCACAGGGGTGTGGCTGGGGGAATGTGGCCTCAAGGGGGCGTGGCCAGAGGGGAGCATGACATCACAGGGGCATGGCCAGAGGAGATGTGGCATCACATGGGGTGGCCAGAGGGGAGCGTGGCCTCAAAGGGGTGTGGCCAGAGGAGGACATGTCATCATGGGGAACGTGGCCAGAGGGGAGCGTGGCATCATGGGGGTGTGTCAGAAGGGACGTGGCATCATGGAGGGCTGCCCCTGGCACCAGTGACGTCAGCCCAGGACAAGGCCTCAGAGGCAAAGTGAAGCCTGAACCAAACTACTCCCACCCCTCCCCTCAGGGCCACCAATGCCTGAAGGACCCCGTGGGAAAAAGAATCCCCCTCCCCATCCTGCTCCGGGGAGAGGTGTCCCTCTCAGTCGCCTGATCAAAAACATGAACCCGCGAAGCAGCCGCGAATCCGGTGCGCTCGGGTCCGTCCCATTCGGGATTAAAAAATGCTGCAAATGGCCCCATTTTTTTTTTTTTTTTTTTTTTTTTGTGTGTGTGTGTGTGTGTGTGTGTGTGTGTGTGTGTGTGTGTGTGTGTGTGTTTTTTTTCCAATCAGGCGCCGCGTAGGGCAGCCCCATCCGGCGCTGGCGCGGGGTCCTGGCAGCAGCGCGCTCCGCTCCCCGCATCCCGGAAGTGAAGGCGCTGCTCAGTTCTGGCCGCGGCCGCCGCTCGGAGGAGACTTGGGCGCCCCTCCCCCCGCAGGAGGTAAGCGCCTCGGCTAGAATCGGTCGCGCATCGCCGCCATTTTGGGCCATCCGCCCCCCGGCGGGGCCGATACCCCTTCTCCGGGCGATTCTCCCTCCGATGGGCCCGGTCTCGGGGGCCATTTCCCGCGCCCGACCCCGATAATCGGCCTGGAAGAGGGCCCGGGGGGGGATGGACGGATTCCCCATTGTGCGTCTGTATGGCCAGGAATCCAAGATGGCGCCGGCCCTGCTCCCTTCTCCCCCCGCCCCGCTCCGTCATCCGCGAACATCGGCCCCGTCCTGCCCCTGCGCCGCCGGGGGCCCGGCCGAGTGGGGAGGGGGGACGCCCCCGCCGCCCCCCAGAGGGATATTGGGGGGGCGTGAAATAAACAAATAAAAATAATGTCGCTTAAGACGCCCCCCCCCGGGCTACAAGGGGGAGCCTGCGGGAGGCCGCGGGGAAGGGGGTGCAGCTGCCTCCAGCACGTGGGGGAGGGGCAGTGTGGGGTGTAGAGGGGAGGGGGAGGAGTGTGGGGGGGATTTCCCACGGGAGGGGGGAGCGATCTCCCCAGGGCGGGGGGGGGGCTGCATGGGGGGGCCAAGGGGTTGGGGGTGCAGTTAATCGGGGGTGGTGCCCAAAGGCTGGGCAGGTGTATGGGGGGCAGGGGGCTTGGAAGCAGCCCCCCCCCATTGTGGGCAGCCCCATTTCCTCATGGCTGGCAAGGGAGGCTGGGGGCCCCTCCGTATTTCCTGCCCCCGGGCAGTGAGGCAGCTCCCCCCAGTCCTTGGCATTGGGGGGGGGCGGAGTTGGGGGTGCACCTGCCCGGGGCCGTTGTTTGCTTTGTATTGCGCATGGGGAGGGATTTGGGGACACAGACCCCAGTGTCTCTGACACCTGCTGCGTGTCGGGGGGGGGGTAGGTGCGCACCCCCTATTCTAATGCCCCCCAAGCTGGAGAAAGAACCCAGGCGTCCTGGCTTTCACTGTGTGTGGGGGGACAATAGGGGGTCTGGGCCCCCCAGCATCGCAGGCTGTAACCAGGGGGCGAGTGGGGCCCAGTTTGCTGGACAGTGGTGGGGTTTGGGGGCTACGGCTGCACCCCAGGGATTGCTTGTGGCACAGGGATCTCCTCTCAATGTGGGGCTTCTGGGGCATGGCTGCACCCCATTATCTGCTGAGGGGTTCGGCTCCCGCCTCCCCCTACCCACGGCTTGCATTGGAGGTGAACGGCGTGGGTGGGATCTAGGGGGCGACTGCCCCTCATTATAGTGGGGGTCTGGATTCTGCAGAGCTGTGCACTGGGGGAAATGGGGTGTGCAAACAGCCCCCCAGGTGCTGGGAGAGGGGTGGGAGGACCCCAAAACACTTCTCTGTAGCCTGCTCACACCAGGGCAGGGTGCGCACATGGGGTACACACGCGGCTCCCCGGGGCACAGTGGGCTCAAGTGGATGGGGGGGGGCAGTGACGCCCCCAAGTTAGTCATGGGGTGGTTGGGAGTCGAGTGCCCCCTCCTTGCATGGCTCCTCGGGGGTTAGGAAATGGGGGGTATCTTGTGTGCTCCACACGTCTGCAGGGCCAAGGCTGCTGGACAAAGGGGGGATTTGGGGTCTCAGCGCCAGTGGGGGATTTGCGAGTGACCCAACTTGGACCCCATACTGGGGGGGGCTATTGAGGGGGACATGCAGATGTTAGGAGCTGGATAAAGGGTTCCCCTAACTGGGACTGGCTGGCTCTGGGGGCGGGGAGCGGGGGTGGCCGGCTGGGGGTGGGGGGCGGCCGGCTCGGAATGAGGGGCAGGGTACGGGGGGCGGCCAGCTCTGGGGGCGGGGAAAGGGGGGTGGGGGCAGCTGGTTAGGAGCAGGGAATGGGGCACAGCTGATTCTGCCTGACCCCACTGCCCCCCCAGTCTGAGCAGGCCCCTCCGGCGCGGCCTGACCCCGCTGCCCCCCCAGTCTGAGCAGGCCCCTCCGGTGCCGCCTGACCCCGCTGCCCCCCTAGTCTGAGCAGGCCCCTCCGGCGCCACCTGACTCCACTGCCCCCCTAGTCTGAGCAGGCCCCTCCGGCGCCGCCTGACCCCACTGCGCCCCCCCCATCTGAGCAGGCCCCTCCGGCGCGGCCTGACCCCGCTGTCCCCCCAGTCTCAGCAGGGGCCTCCGGCGCCGCCTGACTCCACTGCCACCCCCCCCCCCCCCCCCCCCCCCCCCCCCCCAGTCTCAGCAGGCCCCTCCGGTGCCGCCATGGCAGAGAACGATGTGGATAACGAGCTGCTGGATTATGAGGATGACGAGGTGGAGAACCAGGCGGCCGGCGACGGGGTGGACGTGCCCCCCAAGAAGGACGTCAAGGGGTCCTACGTCTCCATCCACAGCTCCGGCTTCCGGGACTTTCTGCTGAAACCCGAACTCCTCCGGGCCATCGTCGACTGCGGCTTTGAGCACCCCTCGGAAGGTCAGCCGGACGCCTGGGTCCCACCCGGGGGAGGGGCCAGGGTGCCTGGGGTCTCTCCCGGCTCTGGGGGGGGAAGTGGGGGCTGGGAGCCAGGACTCCTGGGTTCTCTCCCCTGCTCTGGGAGGGGAGCGGGGCCTGGTGGTTGGAGCAAGGGGGGCTGGGAGGGGAGCGGGGCCCGGTGGTCGGAGCAAGGGGGGCTGGGAGGGGAGCGGGGCCCGGTGGTCGGAGCGGGAGGGGGGAGGGCTGGGAGGGGAGTGGGGCCCGGTGGTCGGAGCGGGAGGGGGGAGGGCTGGGAGGGGAGTGGGGCCCAGTGGTCGGAGCAGGGGGCTGGGAATGGAGCGGGACCCGGAGGTCGGAGCAGGGGGCGCTGAGCCCCAGCTGACCCCCCCCCCCCCCCCCGCAGTGCAGCACGAGTGCATCCCACAGGCCATCCTGGGCATGGACGTGCTGTGCCAGGCCAAGTCGGGCATGGGCAAGACGGCCGTGTTCGTTCTGGCCACGCTGCAGCAGCTGGAGCCCGTCACGGGGCAGGTGAGGGGGGCGCGGCTGGGAACGGCCTGGGCAGGTCGGGAGAGCCCATCTGGGGGGGTTGTGGGGCAGGACCCCCTGGAAGGGCCTGGGGAGGTTGAGAGACCCCAGTTGGGGGTGGGACGCCCTGGGAATGGTCTGGGGATATTGGGAGAGCCTGGTTAGGGGGCGGGACCCCCTGGAAGGGCCTGGGCAGGTTGGGAGAGCCCATTTGGGGGGCGGAACCCCGTGGAAGGGCCTGGGGAAGTTGGGAGAGCCCATTTGGGGGGCAGGGACAGTTGGGAGGGACCATTGTGGGGAGGGGTGGATGGGCTGGTTGGAAGTTGGGGGAGCCCATTTGGAGCTTGGGGGGCAGGCCCCCATGGAAGGGCCTGGGGAAGTTGGGAGAGCCCATTTGAGCGGCGGGGACAGTTGGTGACTGACTGTGGTGGGGGAACTGGGGAGAGACCAATTGGTGACTGATGGGGGGGTTGGGAAGGACCATTGCAGGGGGGGCGTGGAAAGGCTGGTTGGAAGTTGCCTGGGGTGGCCAGGGGGCTGCAGGGTGAGGTGGGGCAGGGCTTTGGGGGCCCCTGCACTAATGCCCCTGTCCCCCAGGTGTCGGTGCTGGTGATGTGCCACACGCGGGAGCTGGCATTCCAGATCAGCAAGGAGTATGAGCGCTTCTCCAAGTATATGCCCAGTGTCAAGGTGAGGCCTGGGGCGCTCGGGGGGGCAGGGAGCCAGGCTGGGGCGTCGGGGGGCAGGGAGCCAGGCTGGGGCGCCAGGGGGCAGCCAGTGGGGGGCTCAGGGCAGGGAGCCAGGCTGGGGCACCGGGGGGGCAGCCAGCGGGGGGCTCGGGGCAGGGAACCTGGCTGGGGGGGCTGGGGTGCCAGGGGGAGGGAGCCAGGCGGGGGCTCCAGGGGCAGCCAGCAGGGGGCTCACCCTGCCCCCCCTCCCCAGGTGGCGGTGTTTTTCGGGGGCCTGTCCATCAAGAAGGATGAGGAGGTGCTGAAGAAGAACTGCCCCCACATCGTGGTGGGGACGCCGGGCCGGATCCTGGCCCTGGCGCGCAACAAGAGCCTCAACCTCAAACACATCAAGCACTTCATCCTGGACGAGTGCGACAAGATGCTGGAGCAGCTTGGTGAGCCGGGGGGGGGGGCGCTGCTGGAGGGGCAGGGATGTGTGCCTGGGCCCCAGAGAGCGCGGGGGGGGGGGTGGCACGACAGGGACATGGGGAGCCCTATAGAGTAGAAGAGACAGGTTATCCTGGAGGCAATTGGCCACCTTGGGTTCACCCTGTTCTTGACCCTGCCCAGCTAGGGGCTGAGGGGCACATTTTGGGGGGGTGGGGGATGTCCCAGCCACCCCGTTCCTCATCCCACCCAGCTAGGGACTGAGGGGCACGTTTTGGGGGGCTGGAGGGGTGTCCCAGCCACCCTGTTCCTGACCCTGCCCTGTCCAGCTGGGGGCTGAGGGGCAGGTTTCCCAGGGTTGTGGGGTGTCTCAGCACCCCGTTGCTGACCCCGCCCATCTGGGGGCTGAGGGGCAGGTTTCCTCGGGGTAGGGGGTGGGGTCCAAGCACCCCATTGCTGACCCTGTTCCCTCCTCTCCCCAGATATGCGCCGGGATGTCCAGGAGATCTTCCGCATGACCCCGCACGAAAAGCAGGTCATGATGTTTAGCGCCACCCTGAGCAAGGAAATCCGTCCCGTCTGCCGCAAATTCATGCAAGACGTAATTACCCCCTTCTACCTTCTTAGCCCCCCCGGCGCCCCGCGGCGCCCGGACCGGCCCCTAGCACAGGCCCCCAGAGCTTCCGGAAGATCACTCGGGTTACGCTAGCCTCGGCACCCCCGGCGCGGAACACAGGGCGCCCCCTCTTCCCGCCCTCCCCCCGCCCCCCCCTTCCTGCCCGGCACCGCGGCCTTCGGATCAGCTGGCCCCATACACCCAGGCAAGTGAGTGCTCCGCCTACCACGCACAATGCCAGAGACCCCCCACCCCCGTCCCAGCCCCCCTGGCGCTCTGGAGACCGGCGGCGCCCCCCTGTGGCGAAGAGCAGTGTGGAGAGCGGAGATGGCCCCGGCGGCGGCTTGCGGAGACTCGGCGGCGCCAGGATCCGGCTTATCCTTTTTCGGGACCGGACTCGGGGGGATTGGGGCTCATGGCAAATCTTTTTCCTCCTCCATCAAGAGCGAGATGGGGGACCAGTGGGGTGCGGGAGGCAAGGGGTTAATCAGAACCCCTCCTCCCCTAGACGGCCTGGGGGGCTTCACCTGGGGCATGCTGGGAGCTATGCCAAGGGGAGGGCATTTTGCCAGGCTCGGGGTTTGCCAGGGAGACAGGTGCATGCTGGGAAATTTCCCGGTGCATGCTGGGAGCTGTGTCAAGGGGGATGCCTAGAATGCTTGCCTCATGGCTGGAAGCCCAGTGCATGCTGGGGAATCTCACCTGGCACCAGGGAGGCAGGCTACCTAGGTGGCTCTTGCCCCTTCCTTGCCTTCCATTTCCCAGCATGCTCTGGGCGCTGGCAGGTTAGTGTCTGACCTCGCCCTCCCTGTGGGCTGGCTGGGGGCGGGGAGTGTGTCTTGGGGGGCTGCTCCCCACGATTCCCAGCAGGGGGCGAACAGGCCTGTGGCACTGGCTGGTGGGGGTTGTGGAGAGTAGCGGGGTGCTTTCCCCGTGGACCCCCCATGCACTGCCTGTGGAGTGGTGCACCCTGACCTGGGCGGAGCAACCTAGGGTGAATGGGGCTTCCTAGAGCACTCAGCCCTGAGGAATGAGAGGATGGGACCCAGGCGTCCGGGCAGGGCCCAAAGGGCCCCACGGCTCACAGCCCTGGGGGCTTGGGCTGGGACCCAGGTGTCTGGGCAGGACCCGAAGGGCCCCACGGCTTGCAGCCCTGGGGGCCTGGGCTGGGACCCAGGTGTCCGGGCTGTCGGCATCAGCCATGGGAGCGGGGTGGATGGCTGGGTGTTACCCGGGGGGCCCTGGGAGGGATGTTGGGGTCTCTCCCCCAGCGCGGGCGGGGGGTTCACCCTGCTCTGCCCCCCCAGCCCATGGAGATCTTCGTGGACGACGAGACGAAGCTGACGCTGCACGGGCTGCAGCAATACTACGTCAAGCTGAAGGACAACGAGAAGAACCGCAAGCTCTTCGACCTGCTCGACGTGCTGGAGTTCAACCAGGTAGCGCCTGCGGACCCAGGCGTCCGGGCTGGGGACCCAGGCATCCGGGTGGTGCTGTCCCTCGCTCACCCCCTCCCTCCCCCGCAGGTGGTGATCTTCGTCAAGTCGGTGCAGCGCTGCATCGCGCTGGCCCAGCTGCTGGTGGAGCAGAACTTCCCGGCCATCGCCATCCACCGGGGCATGCCCCAGGAGGAGAGGTGAGGGGCGCCGGCATCCCCCAAACTCCCGCCTGGCTAGTGACCGGCACAGCCCCCAGGCCGCATGGTGCGACTCCGTTCCTGGCCTGCAGACCGAGCAGGTTTGGGTTGTGACTCTGAACTCCCGGCCGGGCGCTGGTACCTCCTCCCTTGGCTGGCGTCTGGCGCTGCCCGTGCCAGCTGTGCAGCCCGTTCCCGTAACGTGCACGTGGTGTGAGGGATGCGCTGGTTAGAACAGGGACTTCAGCTGCTCGTTACCGGCCCCGGCACTGTGTGTGGCCCACGTCATGTGCAAGGTCACAATTACAAGTAACCGAGGAATATGGGGGTTAGTGTCGCAGTGGGGGTGCTTTGCCAATAGGGGGGCTGGGCCGCCTGGGGGCTCTGTTTCAGGGCAGACAGTGACTCCAGACACACACCCACCTCCGCCCCCCAGGCTGTCCCGCTACCAGCAGTTCAAGGATTTCCAGCGCCGGATCCTGGTGGCCACCAACCTCTTCGGGCGGGGGATGGACATCGAGCGGGTCAACATCGCCTTCAACTACGACATGCCCGAGGACTCTGACACCTACCTGCACCGGGTGAGCCGGGCCCCGGGTCCCTCCTGCGGCGCGGCTGGGGTCTCCCCGGCTCTGCGGGGGAGTGGGGGCTGGTGGGTCAGAGCAGGGGGGCTGGGAGCAGGACACTTGGGTTCTCTCCCCTGCTCGGGGAGTGGAGTGGGGGCTGGTGGGTCAGAGCAGGGGGGTTGGGAGCCAGGACTCCTGGGTTCTCTCCCCAGCTCTGCGGGGGAGTGGGGGCTGGTGGGTCAGAGCAGGGGGCCTGGGAGCAGGACACCTGGGTTCTCTCCCGGCTCTGGGAGGGGAGCGGGGACTAGTGGTGAGAGCAGGGGGGTTGGGAGCCAGGATGCCTGGGTTCTCTGCTCAGCTCTGGGAGGGGAGTGGGGGCTGGGTGGCGCGATGGCCCCCCCAGCAGCACAAAGCTCTGACCCCTTCCATCCCTGTAGGTGGCGCGCGCCGGGCGGTTCGGCACCAAGGGCCTGGCCATCACCTTTGTGTCAGACGAGAACGACGCCAAGATCCTGAACGACGTGCAGGATCGCTTTGAGGTGAACATCAGCGAGCTGCCCGATGAGATCGACATCTCCTCCTACAGTGAGTGCCGGGGGGCCGGGACCCCTATGGGGGGAGGCGTGGCCGGGTGGCCAATGGGGGAAGCCCAGGGAGGGATCTAGGACTGGGGTTGCAAAGACCCAGGGCTCTTCCTGGGAGTCCCCTGTGGAGCCGAGGGGGAGCAGGACAGGGCGTGGGGGGCTCCCTGGGGGCGCAGCCGTTAACCTCCCTCTCCTCTCCCTTCCGCAGTCGAGCAGACCCGATAAGGGGCGTCCTCGACACTCCTCATCCCACATCGTCGTCCTTCTTTTGGTGGTTTTAAGCCCTTCCCCCTACACCCCATTTCATTTCCACGCGACCCCGAGAGCCGATGAGGAGGATGGAGAAGACGGCCCAGGCCCTGCCCCCCGCCCTGGGGATCACAGCCCTGCCAGACTTTGGGGGGTGGGGGGGCGGGACGGGGGCGGGAGAACCATTGGAGGAGCGGACTGGAGCGGTGGGGGGCATGGCAGGGTTCACCCCTGTCCTCCCCTGCTGTGGGAGAAGGATCCCACCTCACCCCCCAGCTGTGGGGCGTAGCCCACCCTGCCACCAATGGGCCCTGGCCTTTGTTGGTGCCAATGGAAGGATCCCAGCGCTGCCACCAACAGTCCCAGGATCCACCACCGAGGAGCCCTGATTCCAGCTGGGTCCTAACCGAGGGAGATCCCAGCCTGCCACCAGCGACCCCTGGGCTGGCCCCCCTCGTCTGGCGCCAATGCCGACCCCTTCCCCTTCCTGCAAGAATTTCAGCAGGAGCGAGCCCTTGGCTCTGGCCAGGGGGCCGCGGCCCCTCCCCTGCTCCCTGCCACTCGCGGGGAGCTTGTGTTTTTATAGGAAAAGAGAAAATCCTGAGAAAAAGCCCCCTCCCCCACGTCCTTTTTTTTATACCAAGTTTGGAGCCGGTTTTACCAGCGTCGTGCGGCTTTGTGCGTTTCCCCATTTTTCGTTGTCTGTGTGGAGTATCCGGGCCACGCGGGGCTGGGCCGGGCCAGTGGGCGCTGGGGGGCAGCGCTCGTGGGCAGCTGTGGGAACATCGCCCTGAGGATGGATTAAAAGACTTGTCAGAACCCAGAACCTGCTCCTGCTTTGTGGGGGCGGGGGGCGTCCCAGACTTGGACCCCCGGGAGGAACCCCTCGGCATAATGACCCTTCGCGGGGGTCTGCTTGCTCTCCAGGGCTAGACCCCGCTGCCCCCCAGGACCGCCCTCTGAGCCTCCCGCTGCCTGGCTCTGCCGTGGGTCCCTTGGGGGTCCCCCCTGGAGTGACACCCCCTGATCTCCAGGGTCTCAGGCCTAGTGATCCTTAGCACAGGTCCCCAGACCCCTCTCCCCTCAGCCCATTGTCAGCTGTGCCCGACCTGGGGGCCCCCGGGTCTCCTGTTGCTGGGTCCCCAATCTCCAGGCTGCCAGGTGAGGTCACACCTGGTCCCCTGCAGCAACAGTCCCCTCCCGTCCATTGTTACACAGGGAAACTGAGGCACGCATAGTACTCAGCAAAACAAAATTGCCTGCTTTGTCCCACCTGGCTCCCAGCCCTGCCCCAAGCTGGGGAGAGAACCCAGGAGTCCTGGCTCCCAGCCCCACCTGTTCTAACCACTGGACCCCCCGCCCCCCCCCCGAGCCAGGGGAGACCCCCAGGCGTGTGAAAGGAAGTTACAGGGGTTCCCAGCCTGCCCAGTGTTCTGGGCTCAGAATGGCCTTGGGGTTCTAGGAGGAGCCATTGTGGGGGGCAGGGGAGGCTCCTTTTCCCTGGGTTGCTTGGGGGTCTGGGCTGGTCCCTCACTGGTCAACTGGAGTTTTCCCTTGGCCGCCCCCCCCCCCCCCCCCCCGGTCTCCCTCTGCCCCCTGGAGCAGAGCCTCCCCCCCAGTAGAGCAGCCTCCTGCCCCAAACCCCAGAGGCACCATGGGAGTGAACCAGCCCAGTGGCTCTTGACCTTCCTGGGCCCTGGTCAGGAGCCTGCTGGGTCCGGTGTCCCCCCGAGTGTCACCGCACTGAAAATCCTCCTGCTTCCACCGTCGGCCATGAACCCGCGGCCGTGCCCCAGCCCCGGCACTGAACTGTTCCTTCCCGGCACCTTTCCCCCCGCTGGGGGCTGGGCCGGTGCTTTGTACCGATGCGGCTGGCGCTCCTGTCCCTGGCTGAGCCGCCGGAGCCCCCCGGGGCACGGACCCCCAGGAACTGCAGGGATTCTGCCCGAGTCTGGCAGCCAGGAGCAGCGGCCGCAGGTGTTGGACATCCCCGGCGTGGAGCTCCGCTCTGCCAGTGCTGATCTCAGGTGGCTGCAGGCGCGTTCCCGCTGGCACGGAGCCCCCCAGTGACCACAGACCCCGCTGAGGTACGAAGGCAGCGGCCAGCTTTACTGTCAGAGAGAGAGGCTCCAGCTCCCCGGCGTGGGAGTCTGAGGTGCTGTGAGCCCCCTGGCAATGGACTCAGCTCAGGCAGTGGTGGGACTTTCCACTGCCCCCCAGGCCGGCCCCACACTGGTACAAACACGTTACACATCACTCCTGGTGTATTGCGGCGAAGCCCCTTGACGCAGCGCGGCGCAGCCCCTCTGCACAGTGCGGCGCAGCCCCTCTGCACAGTGCGGCGAAGCCCCTCGACGCAGCGCGGCACAGCCCCTCTGCACAGCGCGGTGCAGCCCCTCAGCGCGGCGCAACCCCTCTGCACAGCGTGGCGCAAAGCCTTGGCGCGGCACAGTGCAGTGCAGCCCCTCAGCGCAGCGCAACCCCTCTGCACAGCACGGCACAGCCTCTCGACGCAGCGCAGCGCAACCCCTCTGCACAGCACGGCACAGCCCCTCGACACAGTGCGGCGCAGCCCCTCTGTGCAGCGCGGCGCAGCCCCTCAGCGCGGCGCAACCCCTCTGCACAGCGTGGCGCAACGCCTCGGCGCAGTGCGGCACAGTGCAGTGCAGCCCCTCAGCGCAGCGCACCCCCTCTGCACAGCACCATACAGCCCCTTGCTGCACAGCACAGTGCAGCCCCTCGATGCAGCGCAGTGCAGCCCCTCTGCACAGCATGATGCAGCCCCTCAGCGCAGCCCAGGGCAGCGCCTCGACGCAGCACAGTACAACCCCTTGGCGCAGTGCAGCCCCTCTGCACAGTGAGGTGCCACCTCACCTCGTACGTGTTGGTTCGAACAAAACAGCCCGTCCATCCCATTCCCCTTTGGCCTGCCAGGGGTTGGGGCAGCCTGTTGCCCGGTCCCCGTGTGGCGTGTACGAGTACGTGGCTGTTCTGATACCTGGTGCCCAGCACCTTTTCGGTACGTCCCTGGCCGCAGCCTCAGCCCTCTCCTTGCCAACGGCTGTGGGCAGGGCCTGCCTCTGGCTCAGCTTCACTTCGCGTCGCCTGACCATTCCTTTAGCTCAGGCCTCGTACCGGGCCTCTGATACCAGGGTTTAGATCTCGGGGCCTCCTACTACAGCAGGGAGGTTTGGGGGCAGCCTGGGTGATCTCCCCAGGAGCAGCGAGGGGGGAATAGACCAGATCCAGCCCCATAGATACGCAGGGAGGGGGACTGAGGTGGGAAGAGGCTCTGCCCCAGAGGCACCCAGGAGCAGGGGGGAAGGTTATGGCATCTTAGGAACCCAAACGACCCCAAACTTTGATCAGTGGCCGTACCCTGCAGCCCCATGAGGCACATGCTCCCCGCACCATGGGAGTCAGGATCTGGGGAGCCCTCGCCTTTCTGCAGGGTCTGAGCCTGCTAGGTCCATCCTGTGGAGCCCCCTTTCCGGTAGTTGAAAGCAGCTATCAAATCCCCCCTCACTCTTCTCTTCTGCAGACTGAACAATCCCAGTTCCCTCAGCCTCTCCTCAGAAGGCATTGGGGAGACCTTGGGGCTGGGCTACACTCTCTCATATGGGGGGGTTCCCCTGGCTCCTGGTCGGAGGAAATCCCAACCCTGTTACCCCACTGCCTGGTAGTTACCCCAGCACCTCCGACACTGCCAGGGGCACCCACGACCTGGGCTTTGGTGTGGGCTCCCAGGCTCTCTTGGCTCCTTACGGCCCCTGGGAGTCGTCCCCATCCATGACAGCCCTTCCCGGGGCAGCCGCTGGGTCTCAGGGGTCAAGTCTCTGGGCTGCCTCCCGTGGCTGCCCGTCTGAGCCTCCAGCAGCCTGGCTCTGCTGGGAACCCCCAGGGAGCCCCCCCCAGAGGAAGCCCCCCTGATCCCCAGCCTGCAGCGCCTCTCCGCCCGCATCACACTGGAGGGCTAGTCAGCGTCACCCAGTCCGGGTGGGTCTCAGCCCGGCCAGGGGGGCTCTGGCTGCTCCTTGTCCCCTGCCAGCCGAGCCCCCATGTCCCCTCCCCCAACAGCCCCTCCTCCGCCCTTTGTCCTCGGTCCCAGGCCGCTGCCCCCCCTCCTTCATTCCCCCCTGGCTGGACCTGAGCTGCATGGGGGGGCCCCAGTCACCCGTCACTGGGTCCCCCACCTCCCAGCCGCTGTCTGGGGTCCCGGCTGCTGGGGAAGGTCACCCCTGGCCCCCGGCACCAACAACCCCTCCCCCCATGTTCCACATGCAGCGCACGGGGATACTGAGGCACGTGCACCATGTTGCTGCAAAACACCCCAAATCCCCCACTTGCAGAGCGGGGGCTGGGGCTGCCCTCGGCCCTTCTCCCAGGCTCTGTGGGGTGAGGGCCAGCGGCGAGGGGGGCAGCAGGGGAGGCCTGGCAGCTGCCCCCCCCAAGTTGCAATTTTGGGTGTGCCCCCTTTCCCCTGGGGAGGGCAGGGGCCGGGCTGGGGGAGGGGGGCCAAAGGCCAGGAAGCCCCCTGCTGCCTGCTCCCCACCCCCACATTAGAAACAGCCCCGCCCCTCGCCGTCCGCCATGTTTGTTAAGGGCACCGCCCGCGCGGTGCTGCGGCCGCCATGTTGGGTGTGGGCAGGGGTCCTGCCAGCACTGCCCGGCCCGGGGCGCTTGTTACGAGGGGGTCGCGCGGACCCCCCGGAACCCCGGCCCCCCAGGGCCGGTGTTTATTGTAGGGCCGCCGGCCCCGCGATCAGGCAGCGCCACGGGCAGCCCCGGCCTGGGAAGGACCCGCTATAAATACCCCAGCAGCGAGCGCACGTGTCTCTCTGCGCGCTGGGCCCGGACGGGACAGAGCTATGGGGGGAGGGGCCGGACGCCTGGGTTCCTGGGGGAGCGCCTCACTCCCGCCCCGCAGCCCCGGCCTGGGTGAGGGGCTGCCCGGGGGGGCAGATCCGATTAGAGCCTCGTATGGGAACAAGGGGGAGGGGCTGGGAGCCAGGACTCCTGGGTTCTCTCCCCGGCTCTGGGAGGGGAGTGGGGGCTGGTGGGTTAGAGCAGGGGGGCTGGGAGCCAGGACTCCTGGGTTCTCTCCCAGTTCTGGGGGGGGAGTAGAGGCTGGTGGTTAGAGCAGGGGGGGGCTGGGAGCCAGGACTCCTGGGTTCTCTCCTGGCTCTGGGAGGGGAGTGGGGGCTGGTTGGTTAAAGCAGGGGGGCTGGAAGCCAGGACTCCTGGGTTCTCTCCCAGCTCTGGGAGGGGAGTGGGGGCTGGGAGCCAGGACTCCTTGGTTCTCTCCTGGCTCTGGGAGGGGAGTGGGGGCTGGTGGTTAGAGCAGGGGGGGGCTGGGAGCCAGGACTCTTGGGTTCTCTCCCTGGCAGGGGATAAATGCCATGTTGGTGATTTGCAGGCGGTGATGTGCAGTGTTGGAGCTGAGGACTCTGGGGCATCTGGGTAAGTCCCGGCCCCGAGCCCCTCACTCCCGGCTGTGTTGGGCCCCCCCTTCCCTGGTTCCTTCCCGGGGGCCGTTGCGATGATGAATCCGCTAGACTAGAGTCTCCGACCCCCAGTGACGATATTCGCTGTGTCCTGAGCAATGGCCCTGCCAGTCCTGGCCCACAGCCCCCCGGGCTTCCCCTCAGTCCTGGCCCACAGCCCCCTGCCAGCCCAGCCCCGGGGTCCCCCTCAGCCCCAGCCCACAGCCCCCTCTCAGGACTTTAACACTCTTCTCTATTTCCCCACAGCTGGATTCTCGCCCCATGTCTATCTCTGACCTGAGCCCAGCATGGTGAGACCCCCGGGGTCTCTGGATGGAGAGCCTATGGCCAGAACAGCGCAGAGGCAGGGTGAGAAGTGGGAAACCAGAGATGGGGGGCAGTGGGGCTCTCCCTGGCACTGCTGGGAATAGAGGGACTGGGCTGGGGGGGCCCCGATCTGGGGAGCAGGGGGTGACGATTTGTTCCTCGACAGGAGCTCCCACCTCAAGGTTGGGAGTCACATGAAATAACACAACTTAAACTGACCCTGCTCCCTTGGGGATCGGGTGGGGAGGGGATACAGGTAATGGGGGGTGGCCAGAACCCATCTGTCCTGAGCTAATGGGGGTCCCCCCACCCCAGGGCCTGGCTGGACGGATCTGACCCCGTGGTCTCCAGATCGGGTCAGAGTGGCTAATGACAACCCAGCCTGCTCCAGAGACCTGTGGGGTTGTAGTGGGTTCGGATTGGGTGGGGTGTCTGGGAGCCCGGACTCCTGGGTTCTCTCCCTGGCTCTGGGAGGGAAGTGGGGGCTGGTGGTTAGAGCAGGGGGGGGCTGGGAGCCAGGACTCTTGGGTTCTCTCCCTGGCAGGGGATAAATGCCATGTTGGTGATTTGCAGGCGGTGGTGATGTGCAGTGCTGGAGCTGAGGACTCTGGGGCATCTGGGTAAGTCCCGGCCCCCAGCCCCTCACTCCCGGCTGTGTTGGGCCCCCCTTCCCTGGTTCCTTCCCCGGGGCCGTTGCGATGATGAATCCGCTAGACTAGAGTCTCCGACCCCAAGTGACGATATTCGCTGTGTCCTGAGCAATGGCCCTGCCAGTGCCCCTCGGTCCTGGCCCACAGCCCCCTGGGCTTCCCCTCAGTCCCGGCCCACAGCCCCCTCTCAGGACTTTAACTCTCTCCTCTATTTCCCCACAGCTGGATTCTCGCCCCATGTCTATCTCTGACCTGAACCCAGCATAGTGAGACCCCTGGGGTCTCTGGACGGAGAGCCTATGGCCAGAACAGCGCAGAGGCAGGGTGAGAAGTGGGAAATCAGAGATGGGGGGCAGTGGGGCTCTCCCTGGCACTGCTGGGAATAGAGGGACTGGGCTGGGGGGCCCCGATCTGGGGAGAGGGGGGTGACGATTTGTTCCTCGACAGGAGCTCCCACCTCAAGGTTGGGAGTCACATGAAATAACACAACTTAAACTGACCCTGCTCCCTTGGGGATCGGGTGGGGAGGGGATACAGGTAATGGGAGGTGGCCAGAACCCATCTGTCCTGAGCCAATGGGGGTCCCCCCACCCCAGGCCTGGACGGATCTGACCCCGTGGTCTCCAGATTGGGTCAGAGTCGCTAATGACAACCCAGCCTGCTCCAGAGACCTGTGGGGTTGTAGTGGGTTTGGATTGGGTGGGGTGTCTGGGAGCCAGGACTCCTGGGTTCTCTCCTGGCTCTGGGAGGGGAGTGGGGGCTGGTGGGTTAGAGCGGGGGAGGGGGAGCCAGGACTCCTGGGTTCTCCCCCTGGTTCTGGGAGGGGAGGGGGTTTAGTGGTTAGAGTGGGGAGGGGGGACTGGGAGCCAGGACTCCTGGGTTTTTTCTTGTGCAGTGGGGACATAACTCACCTGTTTGATTTGCAGGTTCTGTGACACTCGGCCACAGCCCAGGAGCCTCCCATCTATCTGGGTAAGTCTTTGTCCTGGGCCGCTGCTCCTGGCTAGGTTGGGGTACCCCCCAGCCTCATTCCCCGGGGGGGGGCCGTTGCGATGATGAATCCACTAGACTAGAGTCTCTGACCCCAGTGACGATGTTCGCAGCGCCCTGAGCAACGGCTCCCACCAGGCCTTCTGGGGCCCCTGACCCACAGGCTCTGCTAGTCTGGCCCTGCCCCCCAGCTCTGCCAGTGCCCCCAGCTCCTCATCCGTAGTCCCCTGCTAGCTTAGCCCAGTTCAGCTGGTTCCCCTCATTCCCGACCCGCAGGCCCACTTCCTGAATCGTTGCAGATCTCAGTGTCGCCCCCATCTTAAGCTGGCCTGACTTCATTTGGGTTCATGAAGCCTGAATTGTGGCTTAGGGGGTCCTGCCCATTGTCCTGGGGGAACTGAAAAGCCTCTGGATAAAACACTGATTTTAATCAACTTCTGATTGTACTTTGGCAGGTTTCGAAGGGGCCGGGTGGCTGCCGGAGTTGGCTACGGAGAGGAGAATCCAGGGCCCTGTTCGGTGGGGGACGGGAACTGAAAGGAGAAGTGGGGGGAGCACCCAGCCCCCGCCTGCGTTGCTGTTCAGTGCGGACAGGAGCCGGCCCCCCCAGCGTCCCGGGGGGGGGGGGGGGGGAGCTTGGGAGCGTTGCACACAGAACTGGGCTGGTGCCTCAATAAACAATTGTGCCACAAATCCCGTCTCTCTCCCCCTGGGGGAAGGCGGCTGGTTCCCAGTGTTGCCCGAGGGGGCAGCAGTGGGGTGCGTTGCCTGGGGGGGCGTCGTGCCGTGAACAGGCTGGGGGGAGGAGCCAGCAGAGTTTAGCTGAGATCTCAAAGCGGCGCCTGGAGCCTGACAGGTCTCAGACCAGGCGCCCCCTGGACGCAGCTTCCCTGTTTGTACCCAGGTTTTTGCTGCAGTATTTCCCCTCCCCCCCCGTATTTCCCCACTGGCTGAAGCACATTCCCCCCTCCCCCGCTGTCAGGTTACAAGAGTTCAGCATGGGGGGGGGGCTTGGTGGGCTCGGGCCTAGGGCGGGGGGGGTCTCCTCCCCCCCCCCAGTTCCCTAGAGTTGGGCCTCCTGACACCAACACGGGGGGGGGGCCCAGATTGACAGGGGGCCCTGGCGGGGGGGTGTCCTTCCCTGGGGAGGGGTCTATGGGGGGGCTGGGCTGGGGGGGGTCCCTCGGGGGGGCGGTAATTTGGTGCTGCCCCTGAGACGGGGAGGGGTCGCGTCCTCCCCCCCCCCACCCCATCAGTGAGGGGCGCTGGGAACTTGGAGTGCCCCGATTCACGTCACTTCCTCTTCTGATCGGTCGATTTCCGGTCTGAAACGGTCACTTCCTGTTCAGTTCCGCTCTCATGACGCAGTTTCCGCGAGGTGGGCACAATCCCCAACGACTTCCGGTGCAGCCGCAGTAGGTCCTGGGGTGGGGCTTGGGGGTGATGTACGGGGGGAGGGGGGGCCCCTCATTGCCTTGGCAACGCTAAGGGAGGGGCCCCCTCATTGCCTTGGCAACGCTAAGGGAGGGGCCCCCTCATTGCCTTGGCAACGCTAACTGCTGCTCGCCTACTGAGCATGCGCCATCATCTGAGGGCCCCGTCCCTCCTCTCCCCCTCCCATTTGGAAATGGAGCTGCCCGCGGCGAACGCCTGAGCCGATCTTGCAGTGCGGGGCTTGCGCTGTTGGCAGAACGTTCCCGTTCTCTCTGAGCTCGCCCGACCGATCCCGCGTGGATCGCTGTGTCTGATTGTTCTGAGCCGGCCGGCGACGGAGTGACTGGATCCCTCTGGTCATACTCTGAGCAGGCACTTGGCAGGACACCTACATGAATACGAAGGACCTTTTTGGGGTGTCCCGCTGTCGCACATGCGTATTGAAGGCAGTGGGCGCCATGTTTGCTAAGGGCACTTTAAATACTATAGAAGAGAAGCCGGAGTGCGCAGCCATCTTGGAGGTGGGCTGCGGATATACCTGTTCCCGCCCCCATACCGCCATATTTTTTTAGGGCAAAATCTGCCGGCTCTTATGGGCTGAAGCTAGATCGGCGGCCATTTTGGATGTGGTCACTGGGGCTCTTTTCTCCCTTATATCTAATGGCGCAGCCTCCCCCCCCTCCGCCATCTTTGTTGGGGGCAAAGAGACTGGCTGCCTGTTATTGCAAGCGGCTCTCTCAAGGCCCCAGGGCTGCCCCCACTTCTTTAGTTATTGTAGGGACTGCCCTGTCCCGGCGCCTGGGAGAGAACCCAGGAGTCCTGGCCCCCAGCCCCTCCCCCGCTTTAACCCACCAGCCCCCACTCCCCTCCCAGAGCTGGGAGAGAACCCAGGAGTCCTGGCCCCCAGCCCCGCCCCCGCTTTAACCCACCAGCCCCCACTCCCCTCCCAGAGCTGGGAGAGAACCCAGGAGTCCTGGCTCCCAGCCCCCCTGCTCTAACCACCAGCCCCCACTCCCCTCCCAGAGCCGGGGAGAGAACCCAGGAGTCCTGGATCCCAGAGCCCCCCAGCTCTAACCACCAGCCCCCACTCCCCTCCCAGAGCTGGGAGAGAACCCAGGAGTCCTGGATCCCAGACCCCCCCAGCTCTAACCACCAGCCCCCACTCCCCTCCCAGAGCTGGGAGAGAACCCAGGAGTCCTGGCTCCCAGCCCCCCCTGCTCTAACCACCAGCCCCCACTCCCCTCCCAGAGCCGGGGAGAGAACCCAGGAGTCCTGGATCCCAGACCCCCCCAGCTCTAACCACCAGCCCCCACTCCCCTCCCAGAGCTGGGAGAGAACCCAGGAGTCCTGGCTCCCAGCCCCTCTCCCGCTTTAACCCACCAGCCCCCCACTCCCCTCCCAGAGCCGGGAGAGAACCCAGGAGTCCTGGCTCCCAGCCCCGCCCAGCCGTGGAAAGAACCCAGGAGTCCGAGCTCCCGAGAGGCCCCACCCCCTGCCCAATCCCGTCCTTCCTGAATCCCGACCAGCTGCTGGATTCTCCATCTAGGGCTGGGCGCGGAGCCTCTCCCCTCCCTGCCACGCTCCCGGCCGCCGCTCCCCCCACACTCGGGGGGTGCTCGGTGCCCCGGGACCCCGCTGCGAGGCCGGACGGGAGCAGCCATGGAGCGAGATCCCCCCCCGCCCCCAGCAGGTCAGAGAGAGCTAAAAACGGGGGGGTGGGGGCTGTCTGTTCCGGGGGGGGTCGGGCAGGATTTGGGGGGTCCCACTTCCTCCACCCTGGAGAGTTTGGGGGTGAAATTCACCCGCTCTGTTGTTTAGTGGGAGCAGGGGGGCTTGGGGGTGCCCGAACCAGCGATAGTGTGGGTGTGTATTTCGGGGATCACGATTTCGGGGTGTACCCCCCTCTGCCGGAACAAGCAGTGAGGATGGGGCTTTGAAAGGAATCCGTCCGCGTTTCAGAGAGGGTTTGATTGTTTGGGAGGGGTGCGACCCTCTGCTGCCCTCCCTGACAATGGGGGGCTGAAATTGACCCGCTGGGGTTTTGGGGGTGCTTCCCCTGCCAGAACCCGTGAGACTGTGGAGTATAGTAGCTGGCATTTCAGCGTGAGCCTGATATCTCGGGGGTGTATCCCCCTGCCACCATGAGTGACTCTATGGGGTGAAATCAGCCAGCTGGTATTCGGGGGAGCAGTGCTTTTGGGGTGCATACTGCCACCAGCACAGAGAAATAGAGACTGAAGTGAATGGGATTTGTCTGTCAGAGGATTAATATTTCAGGGTGCAAAGCTCCTTTAGACGTGGCGACTGGTGCGCCTGACCAGTGAGGATTGCTAGGTTTTGGGGTACAGTGTTTGGGAGGGGACCTCACCAGCACTGACAATGTAGGGGTGAAATTAACCAGCTGGGGTGTGTTGTAAGGGGGTGAGATTTTCTGTTATCCTGTGAGCACAGAAATTTCAAGGAGTGAAGGATTTTTACCATTCAGAGATGGGGTAAACATGTCGGGGTGCATGAACCGCTGTGATCTGCACTTAACGAGAATGTGCCTGTTTCTGGGGTGCAGAATTTGGGGGTGTCTTATTTCTGCTGCCAGGAGAATTGGTGTGGGGCAAAGGAGAAGTATTTGGGGGTGTCTTGATCCTGGTGCGATTGGATCCTAATGTGGGTTTGTCTGTTTCAGGGGGACTCCTGATACTGGGGTGACCCAGCATTGAGGATGGGAGCCTGAAACAAACCAGCTGCTGTATCTTTCACGGGATTTCGGGGGGTTCCTGTCCCAGAGAGTCAGGGGAGTGAAACTGGTGAAGCTTGGTATTTTTCCAAGGGTCAGTGTTTCGTGGGGGGCGGACAATTCTTGCCGGCAGAAGAGACACGTTGGGGTGGATTGAACTGGCTGGTGTGTGGATTTTTTGGGGTGAATTAGCACCATTTCTAGTGGATACAACTCAAGGGCTGAAATTAACAAGGAGCCATATTTTTGGGGGTGTCCGAGCTCTGTCCCCAGCCCAGAGAATTCGGGGGTGAAATCAACAAGGATTTGTCTCTGTCAGAGGAAAGGATATTTTGGGGTTCTTTTAGCCCTGGTGCTGGTGGATAGAATTGGACCTTGACAACACACATCTCGACTGGCTGAGGGACCAGTATTTTGGGGCAAAGGACCCTTGGCCCAGCAGAGACGACTGAGGGAGATTCGGATCTTTGGGTGACAGCAGCTGCCAGCCGGACTGAAGTTAACCTGGACACGGAGGAAATTCGTGGCTATTGTGGGGTGAAGGGTCCCTGATACTGCAAAATCGAGGAGCTGGCGTCTGGTTCTGGGGAGCAGCAAAGGACCCTGAACTAACCAGGTGTTTGTGGAAGGCAGCTTTAGAGGGGAAAACGCCCCAGAGAGAGTTTCGGGGAGGCCAGTGCATTGGAGAGGGGAGCTGGCTGGTCCCCCAAGGTCTGAACCCCCTCACTGTTCCCTCCGCCCCCCCACACTCCAGTGCTGATTTTATTTGGGGTGCTGGATTTTCGCCGGTTTCCACCATGTCCCTAAACAGAGCCAAGGCCTGGCTGACAAAACTGTGCTGGTGGGGGACCGAGGCAGGAAAAGAGGGTGGGCCGACGGAGGCCTCCTGGAAATCCCAGCGATGGGGTGCCCAGCGCCTCCTGGCTCTGATCGGCTGGGGACATGCCGAGGATCCGGGCCCCGCCCCGGGAGAGGGTCTCTTCTCTAGGATCTCCCAGGTCCCTCAGTATCTGTCCCCCCACCAGCCGCCAGCCGACATCCCGGAGCATTTCCAGATCTGTTTCAACTTCGCCCGGCACCTCTTTGACCTCTGCGTGGTGACTCTGCTCTGTGCCTGCTCCCCGGCTTTCCGGCTGCTCCTGGATATTTTGGGGTTCAGGGGGCCCCTGAAAGTCTGGCTCCATGGGCTGGCCACCTTCCTTGTCACCACCTACGGGATGTACTTGGCCCTGTGGCTGGTCCAGAAATACCTGCTGCAGTTTGCCTGCCTCTACGGCTTCCTGCAGACACTGGTGCTGTGCGTGAGCATCCGGGCCGCCGAGGAGGAGGGGCAGAGCGGGGGGGACCCGGGGGGTGTGGACCCCAGCAGTGGGGCAGAGGCAGAGAGGACAGAGTGACAGCCCCACCCCTCGGCCTCGCACCTCAGCAATAAACCTGAGTCACCAGCGCCTGGGCGTGCGTGCGAGGACCAAGCTCCGCCCACCTTCCACGCAGAGACACGAGACTCCACCCCCAGCACTATGTGGGTGAGGGCACCAGGCCTTAGCCCCGCTCCCCTTGGGTACAGAGACATGAGACTCCGCCCCCAGGCACTTGTGCGAGGGGGTGGGGGACTGGCTGGCTCAGGAGTTTCGGGGTGTGTGCGGGGGATCAGAACCACTACAGGGAAGGAACCAATCAGAACCGCTGGGATCCAGCCAAGCTGCAAGTGGATCTGCGGGGGGAGGGGGAAGCGGATTGGAACTGTTCTGGATCAGGGAGGGCGAAGGGATTTGGGACCACAGGGAAGGGAGAAATGGGGGGTGGGCGGGATCCAGGGGGTCAGAACCGAGGGATTGGATCTAGCTGAGCCATGGGAGGAGGGATTCTGTATTGGGGGGTGAGGGGGGAGATCCAGGAGTGGGGAACAATGGGGGGGGTCTCTTTTTAGCAATAACCCCCTTCCTTGGCAGTGGATGCCAGGGGAGGGGACTCCCGGGGAGGGTCTGACAAGGGAGATGGGGGGGTGAGAGGGAGAGAACATGAGGGAGGGAGAGGGGAGGTCTAAACTCCACCCCCTGCATCCGGGCTTCCAGCTGAGGTGATCCCATGTTCCCACTCTAGAATAATCTAGAACGTGACTTAGGTCTCCCACCTCAGGTGTGGTGGGGATGCACCCTGTCGCTCTCTTATACACCAACCTCCCCCCAGCCATCGCTTCCAATCTTGCTGCTGATCTAGAGCGAACCTCACCGTGGTGACGTTATCTAGAACTGACCGCCACAGCCAGCCTTCAAGGCGTGGGCCGTGGTCTTTAAGGAACACTACATCCCATCCCCACGCCAGAGTAATCTAGAACAACCCAGATGGGAAATACAAGGCATGATCCAAAACCTTGGTGACCGATCTAGAAATAAGAGGTGCCGGTGATAGTCTAGAACATGCCACCAACCCCACTGGCCCTACGTGCTACTGGGACAGGCCATCACCCAATCTAGACCCTGCTGTTATAATCTAGAACCTCTCCTGAGGGAGGCCTGCTGGTCTGCAGGCTAGAGCCAGTCCCTCTGGGAAGCCTCTGGCATCTGACCTAGAACAGACCTCTGGTCTCCACCTCTTTGCCATCAGCCATCACACAAGCTCTAGAACAAGGACCCTATTTAGACACAATCTAGAGCGACCCCAAGTGCCCGCTTTGCCACACAGTCGAGAGCGAGCCTGCTATCTCTGTAGGACACTCTGTCCCTTTGCAATGATTCTCACCAGCACCCCCGTCGCTCTGCAGTCTAGAACGAACCCTCTGGCTCCTGGATGGGATCTAGAAGGTAACTCCCCTTGCCTTATGTTCTAGCCCATGCACTCGCTGCTGAGATATCATCTATTGCAGCCCCCAGTACCTCCCTCTCAATCACTGCTCCAGAGACCCCAAGTGATCTAGAACATGCTCTGGGACACAGTCCAGAACCCCACCCCCCTTTGTGCTACAATCTAGCACACACTTGGCCCTGCCCAGAAACACCCTAGAATGAGCCTCAGGCTCTGCAGTCTATGGGAAGCTCCCTTCTCCCATGTGTGATCTAGAAAAACTTTCCCAGCATCCCTGTTCTTCCACCGGATTCTAGAACAACCCCCCCCCTTAACCCCCCAGCATAGGGAAAATCTACTATGACCCACCCTGCACCCGACCCAGACCAGTTTCCTGCTGTCTTCTCTCAGCAGTGTGGTGCTAGACAATCATTCCTTGCACTCTCCTGATCATCCTGAACTAGAACCTGGCTGATCTAGAACACAGTTGAAAGGAAATTTGAGTTGAGAAAAGTCTTTGAACTTGATCCTGCCCGGCCTCCTCCTCCAGCTCTGCTGGTGCCCCTCGATCCAGGCCTGTATCCCCTCAGCTCTGCCCCAAATCCAGTCTGGGGGGTCTAGATCAGCATCTATGGTGTGGTGTGGGGGCGTTGGAGTCGGGGTTTGCTGCACTGTCTCCTGGGCAGGAGGGTCAGACCTGAAGTTGCTCTGCTCTGGAGCAGTGCGGGGGCAGAAATCTGTGACCTTTAGCTGTGGATTAATCCAGACCAGCGCTCGGGAGCCGATTCCAGAGCCCGGCTCCTGCGCTGGGTTTTAAACCTGTGTTTTATTTAAATAAAATGGAAAATTTCACAGACAACGAGCGGCCGGCCTGGACTGGTTTTCTTACGTGGCCCAACTGAGACTGTCCCCCCTTCCCCCCATCGCACCAGGCCCTGCACAGACCCTCTGACCTAGAGGGGGGACCCCCCTGACTGAGCTGAGGGCCCCATCGCAGCAGGCACTGCCCAGACAGACAGGGAGAGACTGTCCCTGCCCTGGGGTGTTCGAAGGTGTTCCCCAAAGTCTGAATCATTCAATCAGTGGGGAAACTGAGGCCCAAAGGGAGATGAGAATTTCTCAACGTCACATGGGAAAGACGTTTCCTTTAAGTAAGGCTCAAATAACCCCAGGCTGTGCAGTAGAATATACCAGCTTGCCCCTGCCCCCACCCCAGCTGGTGCCCCTCGCTCCCGACCCACAGCCCCTGCCAGCCCAGCCCTGCCCCCCCAGTCCTGCCGGTGCCCCTCACTCCTGACCCACAGCCCCCTGCTAGCCCAGCCCTGCTTCCCCCACCACTGGCCAGGCCCCACGTGCCTGTGAGTCGAAACCAGCGCTTAGGGACACATTGTCACAGATGCGGCAGGATTGGGATTTATTTGCCAGGCTCTGCGGAAATGGAGTTTTTTCCTCCAAGCGAATGAGGGGGTCGGTCTTCGGGGGGGAGGCGTTTCCTCAGAAGGGCCAGTCGCAGCAGCCTGGGAGGCTGGCAGAGGGGAGGAGAGAGAAATGGAGAAAGGCCTGAGATGGAAAATGGGCTGAGCCTTCAAATGAAACCCGGGCCCCACAGACCACCCCCCCCTGAGTTGGTGGGGGGAGACCCAGGAGATCTGCCCCCCCAACCTCAATCCAAGCCACACCCCCCACCCCGTGGAATGGGAAGCTCGGTCTCTGGAGGCCTGGCCGAGGACGGGGGGTAGAAAATCCGGCTGAGACCTGGCTCACTCCACCCAGGTCAGGGGATGCGGGGCCCCTGGGGCGGAGGGGCAGGGTTGAGCGTTGTCCTGGGACTGGGCTCACCTGGCAGTGGGTCAATCAGGAATTCTGAAGCTGGCAGGTGTCTGAGGGGGCGGCAGAAGAGGGAGAGGGTTAGGGGGTGCGTGTCAGGGGGAATTACCCCATGGGGTAAGGACGGGGGGGGGAATTTCTGGGTGGGGTTGTGCATCAGTGAGCGTTTTGGTGACCCCAGTAACCTACCCTGAATCCTCTTCCATGCCCCCCAAATCTACCCATCCCCCCAACACCTGCCTAACTGCCTCCTGAACCCCCAAACCTCCCTCACCCCCACAACCTCCTTTCTTCTCAGCGCCTTCCAACCCCCTCCCTGCAAATCTACCACACCCAATCTCCTCTCTCTCCCAACCCACCGCCTTCCCACCAAACTAATCCCACTGGCCGATGGGGTGAGGGGACCCCCTAAAGGCCTCCCCATCTGGGTGGTACCTTGGCTGCGGGGGATAAGCAGGAATTCTTCCATGTCCAGGCAGTAGGCTTGGCTCTGGAAATCCTCAATGCAGTCGTCGGCCAGATGGGGGGTGCGGGCTGGGGGGGAGGGAGGACAGGGAGTGACACCCCAGGAGTCCTGGCACCAAGCACCTCCCCCCACCCAAGGACCCAGTCCCCTCCCAGAACCAGGATAGATCCCAGGAGTCCAGGCTCTCGGCCCCTCTGCTGTCACCACCAGAGCCCACTCCCCTCCTGGAGCCAGGGAGAGAACCCAGGCGTCCGGGCCACCACTCACAATACAGTAGGATCCTTTGATAGTCTCGGTCAGTTTCCTGGACAATGATGGTGTCTGGACACTTGCTGGAGAACAGCTCAGTCCTCATTCCCGGCCGCCCTGTGAAGGGGAGACAGAACCAGGAGCTGGGGGCTGTGGGTCGAGAGTGAGGGGCACCAGCAGAGCTGGGGGGGGGGGGCAGGGCTGGGCAAGCAGGGGCTGCGGGTCGGGAGTGAGGGGCACTGGCAGGGCTGGGGGGGGGCAGGGCTGGGCTGGCAGGGGCTGCGGGTTGGGAGTGAGGGGCACCACTTACCTTCTGTGGCCAGGTCGGTGCTCCCTTCGTTAAGCAGATAAATCCATGATCTGGGCACGCAGTCTCCTGATTTCCTAAGGGAGGGGGGCAGGGTCAGCTGGAGGGGCCTTTGGGGAGCTGGGTGGAAGGGGGGGTCACAGAGCACAGAGAGGCCATGCGAATGTCCAGTCCGACATGCTCCAGCCCCCGCCAGCCCAGGCACTGGCCACCCCCAGAGGGGCTTGAGCCCCCCCCCCCCCCCAATGGCCGGGAACCGATTTGGGGTGAGCTGCCTGGCTCATCCTGCTGAGACCCACCCAACAGGGGTCGTGGCCCATTGGAGCTGGGGGCCCGTTCCTCCCCCACCCCACCCCCAGCACCTGCGTGACCTGGGGGGAGCGGGGACCAGCCGCCAGGACGACGCGCAGAGACCCCCACCCGGGAGCCTTTCGAGGGAGAGGAATAAAATCATTCCCGGAGCTGGGGGGGTATCCCTTCCTGACCCTGCCGGTGAGATCCTGAAGCCTGAGTGTTGGGCATGTCCAATGGGGGTGAGTCTTTCTGCACCCTCACTCCTGGGCGTGCCCTGGATCCAGGGGGCTGGAGGGGGTTGGGGGGGGGCCCACTCACAGGCGGAGGGTGGCGCGGAGCTGCAGGTGCTGGGGCTGGGGGCCCTGCCCCATGTGGAAGATGGAGCTGTCAGTGCCCACGAAGATCTCCAGGGCAGCAGGGGTGGCTGCTGCGGGCAGCGATGAAGTGCCAGGTGCCCAGGTACTGCCGGGGGAACTGTGAAGGGTCAGGGTGATGCAGAGACCCCCCCGCCGCCCCCACCCCACAGACACCCAAGTATTGGCGAGGGAACCCCGCATCCTTCCTTGCTGCCCAGGGGTCCCCAGGCCCACCCCTGGGCAGGCTCATCCCCCAACCCCCACATCAACCCCCCTTCTCCTGGGTCCCCCCACAACCTTCAGTGCCTCAGCCTTGGGGATCCCCAGACCCCTGATCCCGAGGACAGGCTCTCCCCAGACCCACCCCCCAGGGCCGGCTACCTGGTCCCGGTCCAGCCCGCTGGCTGGCAGTGGGGCAGGGGGGGGCGCATGGGCTCAGGGTGCTGATCAGGGCCCCATACAGGTACAGGAGGTAGGACCAGGAGCGCTGCAGCATGGCCGCCGGGGGCCAGGTTCGGGGCGTCTGCCGGCCCTTGTTCCTGTGGCTGGCTCACCTTTGCCCCCTCAGCCCCCGGCCCACGTTAATCGTTAACTCGCTGGAGTCCAGAGTCCCGTGTGTGGGAGCGACCCAGCGCCTACTGAGGCAGGGGGGGCAGATGGTAAACAGTGCAGCAAGGGAGGGGCTCTGGGAGCCTCCAGGAGATCCCACAACAACAGGGTGTGTGTGTGGGGGGGGGGATGGAGCTTACAGGAGACCCTACAATAATAAACCAGTGCGTGTAGCTGGGTGTTTGCAAGGGACCCCCTCCCCCAATAACGCTGAACCCAGGAGACCCTACAATCCCAAGAGGAGGGCGGGCAGCTGATGCCGACGAGGGACCCTCCAATAACAAATCTGTGTGGACAGCAACCCCTCTGAGAACAGGGCTGGTGCCCGTAGGGTTGTGGGGGGAGCCCTACAAGAACACGATAAGTTGGGAGCCACCCACGCGAGCGAAGGGTGAGAAACCCCTGAGCTCGGCTGCCAGGGCCATTTCGGCCGTAGATTGGGAGAAACTTTCTAGCTCTCAGGGGCGTTCAGCGCTTGGGTCAGGGGGGCGGGCGGGGGTGTCGTGGGATCCCCGTCCCGGGAGGTTTAGGAGCAGGTTGGACAAACCCCCCTCAGGCCGGGCTGGGCTGACCTGGTCCTGCCTCAGCGCGGTGCGGGGGGCGGGGGCTGGTGTTGGCGACGTCTCGGGGGCCCCCCCCGCCTGGCGTGGCCCTGGTTTGGCAGTAACCGGGTGGGCATCCTTAGTGTCTTGGGGAAAATGCTGCAGTAACATCAAGGTGCCCAGGGGCCCTTGTGTTTTGAGGAGACCCTACAATAACACAAAGAGGAGTGGGCGTCCCCACTGCTTTTGGGAGACCCTACAATAACACACGGGCATTCCCTGCCTCGCCTAACTCATTGTCCATAACAGAGATGGCGGATGAGGGTTTTTAAAGTACAACGTGACCCCCAATCAGGACTGAGACCATGTGCCCTCAACAAATATGGTGGCAAGTCAGGTTTCATAAGTATCTGCCCATAACAAATATGGCCGTGCTTTGGCTTCGGCTCCTTGGAGCGCCAAGTGTTGCCCTCAAAAGATCTGTCGGGCCGGGGAGTCTGCGTCATCATTTCCATGCCAACCTCCAAGATGGCCGCCGCGCTGCCTTCACCGTATACGCAGCCACATGGGCCCGCCCAGAAGAAAGATGGTGGACAAAGATCTTAGTACGCAGGCGCTGGCGAGCGAGGCCCCTCGAGCCGGGTACAGGAGACCGAAAGGTGCCTGGACAAAATCTTCGCGATCAGAGGCGAACAAGCGGCACTGCCGCCGCAGAGCGAACAGACTCGGCGGCTCGAAACCGAGGAGTGATCAAAGAACGAGCGGCGGGGGCGGGGGAGGGCGAGTTGTCGGTTTCACGGTGTATTTAATCAGGCGCCGGCTCGGACAGCCCCGAGGCGAAGGACCCTCTGTGGGAAGGCGGGGCGCACACGGCTCTCGCGCATGCGCAGTCGGGCGCAGCAGCGACGAGAGGCGGCTGGAGGGAGTCGCTCCAGGGAGACGCCGGGTCCCGCGGCCGTTTCGCCCCGTTCCGAGCCCGCAGCGTCTCCCCGGCCGGGCCCGGGCGCGTCTCCCCCCCCGCGGGGACCGGAAGTGGGGCCCCGGGGCTCGGGCTCCACCGGAAGTTCCTGCCTGCGAGGCCGGGGGGCGGGACCAGCAGGACTTGGCGCCCCTCCCCCTCCCCCCGCCGAGAGGGGCCCTTGGAGCGGGGGTGAGCGTCACGGGTCACGTGGGGGGGGGGGGTCCGTGCGCCGCAGCTGCGCGTGTCTCCCCCGCGCGGGGAGAATGTCGGGTGGGGGAAGGGTCGCGTTCAGGACGCCCAGAGGGGCGGGGTGGGGGAGTCGCGTTCAGGACCCCCAGGGGGGTGGGGGGGAGGGGGGTCGCGTTCAGGACCCCCGGGAGGGGAGGGGAGGGGCAGGGTGGGGGGGGTCGCGTTCAGGACCCCCAGGGGGGTGGGGGGGAGGGGGGTCGCCTTCAGGACGCCCAGGGGGGGAGGGGCAGGGTGGGGGGTCGCGTTCAGGACGCCCAGGGGAGGGGAGGGGAGGGGCAGGGTGGGGGGGTCGCGTTCAGGACCCCCAGGGGGGGAGGGGAGGGGCAGGGTGGGGGGTCGCGTTCAGGACCCCCGGGAGGGGAGGGGAGGGGCAGGGTGGGGGGGGTCGCGTTCAGGACGCCCAGGGGGGGGAGGGGCAGGGTGGGGGGGGTCGCGTTCAGGACGCCCAGGGGGGGAGGGGAGGGGAGGGGCAGGGTGGGGGGGGTCGCGTTCAGGACGCCCAGGGGGGGAGGGGAGGGGAGGGGAGGGGGCAGGGTGGGGGGTCGCGTTCAGGACCCCCAGGGGGGGTGGGGGGGGGGAGGGGGGTCGCGTTCAGGACCCCCAGGGGGGGCAGGGGAGGGGAGGGGCAGGGTGGGGGGTCGCGTTCAGGACGCCCAGGGGGGTGGGGGGGGGAGGGGGGGTCGCGTTCAGGACGCCCAGGGGGGCAGGGTGGGGGGAGGGGCGGGGGTGGGGGAGTCGCGTTCAGGACCCCCAGGGGGGTGGGGGGGGAGGGGGGTCGCGTTCAGGACCCCCAGGGGGGGCAGGGGAGGGGAGGGGAGGGGCAGGGTGGGGGGGTCGCGTTCAGGACGCCCAGGGGTGGCTGATCTGGAGGGAACGAGGGACCCGGTCGTGTAACCCGCTGTCCCGTGACAGGAGCCGGCGCCATGGCGGAGGCGCAGAACCTCGAAGTGATGGTGAAGACGCTCGACTCGCAGACCAGGACCTTCACCCTGGAGGCGGAGGTGAGAGGTTGGGAGGCTGCTGGGTGCGGCTTGATCCCGGGCCGGCTCCGTCCGGCTAAAGGGATGTTCTGCACCAGCCCCATTCGGCTGTTTGGCAGCCACTGCGTCCCACCCCAGAGCCAGCCGCAGGTCAGCCCCAGGCGGGGGGTCTCCGACAACCCAGCCCCTGCGTCCCACCCCAGAGCCAGCCGCAGCTCGGCCCCAGGCGGGGGGGTCTCCGACAACCCAGCCCCTGCGTCCCACCCCAGAGCCAGCCGCAGCTCGGCCCCAGGCGGGGGGTCTCCGACTACCCAGCCCCTGCATCCCACCCCAGAGCCAGCCGCAGCTCGGCCCCAGGCTGGGGGTCTCCGACTACCCAGCCCCTGCGTCCCACCCCAGAGCCAGCCGCAGCTCGGCCCCAGGCGGGGGGTCTCCGACTACCCAGCCCCTGCGTCCCACCCCAGAGCCAGCCGCAGCTCGGCCCCAGGCGGGGGGTCTCCGACTACCCAGCCCCTGCATCCCACCCCAGAGCCAGCCGCAGCTCGGCCCCAGGCTGGGGGTCTCCGACTACCCAGCCCCTGCGTCCCACCCCAGAGCCAGCCGCAGCTCGGCCCCAGGCGGGGGGTCTCCGACTACCCAGCCCCTGCGTCCCACCCCAGAGCCAGCCGCAGCTCGGCCCCAGGCGGGGGGTCTCCGACTACCCAGCCCCTGCGTCCCACCCCAGAGCCAGCCGCAGGTCGGCCCCAGGCGGGGGGTCTCCGACAACCCAGCCCCTGCGTCCCACCCCAGAGCCAGCCGCAGGTCGGCCCCAGGCGGGGGGTCTCCGACTACCCAACTCCTGCGTCCCACCCCAGAACCAGCCGCAGCTCGACACCAGGCGGGGGGTCTCCGACTACCCAGCCCCTGCGTCCCACCCCAGAGCCAGCCGCAGCTCGGCCCCAGGCGGGGGGTCTCCGACAACGCAGCCCCTGCGTCCCACCCCAGAGCCAGTCGCAGCTCGGCCCCAGGCGGGGGGGTCTCCGACTACCCAGCCCCTGCGTCCCACCCCAAAGCCAGCCGCAGCTCAGCCCCGGGTGGGGGGTCCCTGACTAACCAGGCCCTGCACCCCACCCCACAGGGGCTGCATGCACGGGGTGGCAAGCCCAGTGTGTGAGCCGAGATGAGGTGATGGGTGCAGGTTTGACCCCACTGGTTCTTGCCCCTTTCCCCTGTAGGTGACGGTGAAGGATTTCAAAGAGCACATTGCGGGCTCAGTAAATATCCCCGCGGAGAAACAGCGTCTGATTTACCAGGGGGCGAGTCCTGCAGGACGACAAGAAGCTTAAAGAATATAGTGAGTGTGGGTGGCTGCGGGTCGGGAGTGAGGGGCACCGGCAGAGCTGTGGGGGGCAGGGCTGGGCTGGCAGGGGCTGTGGGTCAGGAATGAGGGGCACTGGCAGAGCTGAGGAGGGGCGGGGGGATGGAGTCCAGAGGTTTGAGGTTCTGGTTTCACCCGCCTTTTGTCTCTTTTTCCCAAGATGTTGGGGGCAAAGTGATCCACTTGGTGGAACGTGCCCCTCCCCAGGCTCAGTCGCCCACCTCTGGGGGTTCCTCTGGAGCCAGCTCTGCCTCAGCCCCCCACAATGGCATCGGTGGCCGGGGAGCCGGTGCCACCGTCCACGACCGTAACGCCAACAGCTACGTTATGGTCGGGACCTTCAATTTACCAGTCAGCATTATGGACCCGCAGCCGCCCTCACAGGTGAGTTCCTGCCGGGGGCGCCGTGCTGGTGGGGGTGGGGCTCTCTCCTGCCGGCAGCGCTAGCCCCAGTGCGTTGCCGGGGGTCGGCTCCTGGAAGGGGCAGGTTCTCACTCTCCTCTGGCAGTTTGCTGTGGTTTATTCTCTGTGTGGTTCTCTGATGGGTGTGAGATCTACTAGCTGGTGTGTGTCACTAAGTGTGATGGACGGGTGGGAACTCAGGACTCCTGGGTTCTCTCCCTGGCTCTGGGAGGGGAGTAGGGGCTGGTGAGTTAGAGCAGGGGGGCTGGGAGCCAGGACTCCTGGGTTCTCTCCTGGCTCTGGGAGGTGGGTGGGGGCTGGGGGGTTAGAGCAGGTGGGGTTGGGAGCCAGGACACCTGGGTTCTCTCCCCAGCTCTGGGAGGGGGGTGGGGGCTGGTGGTTAGAGCAGGGGGGGGCTAGGAGCCAGGACACCTGGGTTCTCTTCCGGCTCTGGGAGGGGAGTGGGGGCTGGTGGATTAGAGCAGGGGGGGCTGGGAGCCAGGACTCCTGGGTTCTCTCCGCAGCTCTGGGAGGGGGGTGGGGGCTGGTGGGTTAGAGCAGGGGGGCTGGGAGCCAGAACTCCTGGGTTTCATCCCGGCTGGGGGAGGGCAGGAGGGGTCCAGTCTCTATCCACCTCCTCCTTGTGCTGAGTGTCTGTGGCCCCTCCCCTCTTTCTCTGTTTTTATTTATTTTTCTCTTTCTTTTCCTGTTTTTCCGCCTTTCCTCCTTTTTTGTTTCCTTTGGTTTTCTCCGTCTCTCCCTCTTCGCGCCCGTCTCCTCCCTCCTCCCCCTAAGATCGACGGATCCTCTGTGGATGTTCATATTAATATGGAACAGGCGCCCATACAGGTACTGGAGGGGGGTGGGCATTGGGGGCGCAGGGGTGAAAGGTCAGTGGGGGTTGGGGTGGGGGGGATTCTGGGAAGGGTTAGAGAATTGGCAGAGCCCAGGGCGGGTTCTGGGTCTGAACCAGTGAAGTTTCCTCCCAGAAATCTTCTTTGGGGGCTGAAGAGGACAGAAAACAGCTGAGTGGGCCCATAGGCTGATCCTGGGGTTACTCATTGAGGGGTGGGGCAGCAGGGCCCATGGATCTCATCCAGGAGGCGGAAGTCCCAGGCTGGTCAGGCCCACGGGGTGTCTTGGGGGCTCTGGATCCTGTTCTGCATTGACCCTTGGTCTGGGGGTCCCTTGGTGACTGGGCCCGGGGATGGGTGGGTGTGTGCGCGTGTCCACCGTGCTGGCTGGGCCCGGGGGTGTGTGGGTGTGTGCGCGTGTCCCCCGTGCTGGCTGGGCCCGGGGGTGTGTGGGTGTGTGCGCGTGTCCCCAGTGCTGGCTGGGCCCGGGGGTGTGTGTGTGCACGTGTCCCCCGTGCTGGCTGGGCCCGGGGGTGTGTGTGCGCTTGTGTGCCTGGTTGGCCGGGCCCTGGGGGTGTGTGTGCGCGTGTGTCCTGTGCTGGCCGGGCCCGGGGGTGTGTGTGCGCGTGTGTCCCTGGTTGGTCGGGCCCTTGGTGGTGAGGTGTGTGCGTGTCCCCCGTGCTGGCTGGGCCCGAGGGTGCGTGTGTGCGTGCGTGTCCCCCCGTGCTGGCTGGGCCCTGGGGATGCGTGTGTGCGTGCGTGTCCCCCGTGCTGGCCGGGCCCTGGGGGTGCGTGTGTGCGTGTGTCCCTGGCTGGCCGGGCCCTGGGGGGTGCGTGTGTGCGTGCGTCCTGTGCTGGCCGGGCCCTGGGGGTGCGTGTGTGCGTGCGTCCTGTGCTGGCCGGGCCCTGGGGGTGCGTGTGTGCGTGCGTCCTGTGCTGGCCGGGCCCTGGGGGGTGCGTGTGTGCGTGCGTCCTGTGCTGGTCGGGCCCTGGGGGTGCGTGTGTGTGTGTGTGTGTCCCTGGTTGGCCGGGCCCTGGGGGGGGTGTGTGTGTGTGTGTCCCTGGCTGGCCGGGCCCCGGGATCTGGTCTGGGTTAGTACCAGGCTGTCCCCTTGGGAGCTCCACTCCCAGGCCCGGCCCTGACCCAGCCCTGCCCTGTCGTTCCAGAGTGAGCCCCGCGTCCGCCTGGTGATGGCACAGCATATGCTCCGAGACGTGCAGGGCATCCTGGGCCGGCTGGAGGTGAGTGCCGTGGGGCTGAGGCCCGGCGGGGGGGGAGGGGGGCAGGAGTGCCGTGGGGCTGAGGCCCGGCGGGAGGGGAGGGGAGTCCCAGGCTCTGAGCCCCGTGTGTGTGTGTCTCTCTAGGGTCGCACCAATGGGCAGCCGCAGCCCACGCCAGAGAATGCCCCCTCGGCCCCCGACGAGCCGCCGCCCTCCACCAGCCCCGGCCAGCGGGAGCCAATGGAGGCAGCTGATTCGGAGCCCCCAGCCGCGCCCGGCGAGGAGAACCCCCAGCCTGGGCCGGAGCCCCCCCCAGCTGCTGAAGGGGCCCCCAAGTGAGGACAGGGCTGAGCGGGTGGGGTGGGGAGCGGGGCCCTGGTGCCTACTGAGCCCTTTCTCCGGTCTCCCTGCAGCCACCCGGCGCCGGCCGAGTACGTGGAGGTGCTGCTGGAGCTGCGCAGGGTGGAGGAGCAGCTGCAGCCCTTCCTGCAGCGATACGAGGAGATCCTGGCCACGGCCAGCACCACTGACTACAACAACAATGTAAGGGCTAGTTAACCCCCAACCCTGCCCGGGCAGTGAGAATGGGATGTTCCAGGCCCACCTCTGTCCCAGGGAGAATGGGATGTTCTGAACACCCCCCCTCCAAGACTGGGATAGTCCAAGTCTCCCCGTCCCCTCAGAATGGGATGTTTGGTACATTCCCCCCAATGCTGTGAGATTGGGATGGTCCAAATGTTTTCTCTGCCCCCCACCGCTGTCCTGGTGATGATGGGATGGTCCAAATTCTGCCCTCCCCGCCAGTCTATGAAAGGCTGGCAGGATCCAAATCTCTGCTCCCTACACACAGTTCTAATTCTTGGGTATGGTCCAGGCTCCTGCCGTCAGGCCTTTGATTGGCTAGAAGCTGAGCAGTTCATTTTTGGGAGTAGGGGGTGTGAGAGCATTATGGTTTGCACCATGCAAGGGAGTGGGGATTATTTTGGCTCTGAGATGGGTGATACCATGAACAGGGCGATGGGGAACTTGAGCTGGGTTGTACCATGGATGGGATGGCAGAGGGTGGGGAGGTGGGCGATACCATGGGCGGCAGGGTGGCACTGTGGGGGCTGACCGTGCCCTCTGTGTTGGCAGACGGAGGGGCGCGAGGAGGACCAGCGCATCATCAACCTGGTGGGGGAGTCCATGCGCCTGCTGGGGAACACCTTCGTGGCCCTGTCTGACCTGCGCTGCAACCTGTCCTGCAGCGCCCCCCCGCCACCTCCACGTGGTCCGGCCCATGTCCCATTACGCGGCCCCCATGGTGCTGCAGCAGGCTGCCATCCCCATACAGGTGAGCTGGGGCGCTGGACCCAGGCGGCCAGGGTGGCGCCCGCCCCCGGGGGGGCCTCGCGGGACCCAGGCATTAGGGGCGGCGCCCGCCCCTGGGGGGCCTCGTGGGACTCAGGCATCTGGGGCGGGTGCCTCGGAGCTCTTAGGGAGGGAGGATGGACCCAGGTTTCTGGACTAACACCACCTGGGGGGCTCCCGGGGAGTCAGGTGTATGGGATGATACACCTAGAGGGACTTGGGGATGGACCCAGGAGTCCAGGATGACACCCCCTTGAGGGGCTCACAGCCCCTGTGCAGGGGGATGGACTCAGGGCCCGGGATGACATGTCTAGGGAGGGTCACAGCCCCAGGGAGGGAGGGGATGGATCCAGGCATCCGGGATGGGCCCCCTAACTTCTCATCTGTCCACAGATCAACGTTGGGACCACAGTGACCATGACGGGGAACGGTGCACGCCCCTCCCAGCCTGGCTCCGAGGGACCTGCCCCCACCCAGCCCTCCCCTCCGGTCCTGGCTGGAGCCCCCAGCCCCGGGGAGCCAGGCCGGGGCCCAGAGAGCCAGCTGGGGCCTGGGGCGGCCCCAACTCAGACCCAGGGCTCCCAGACCAGCCACCCCCGGGTCATCCGCATCTCCCACCAGACAGTTGAGCCCGTCGTCATGATGCACATGAACATACAGGGTGAGTGGGAGACCCCTGAGGGGCCTTGACTTGGGGGGCGGGGAATGGGGCGCAGGGGCCCTATCCCCCCTGGAGGGCACTGGCTGGCTCGGGGGGGCGGGAATGGGGCGCAGGGGCCCTGTCCCCGCTGGAGGGCACTGGCTGGCCCGGAGGGCGGGAATGGGGCGCAGGAGCCCTGTCCCCTCTAGAGGGCACTGGCTGGCCCGGAGGGCGGGAATGGGGCGCAGGGGCCCTGTCCCCTCTAGAGGGCACTGGCTGGCTCGGGTGGAAAGGGGAGGATGGGGCAGGGGCCGTTCCGCTCCAGGACTCCTGGGTTCGATCCTGGTTCCGTGCTGGGTCAATCATCTGTTTCTTATTCTCAGATTCTGGGTCTCAGGCACCAGGGGGCGGCTCTGGGGGCACCGTTTCCATGGGCACTGCTGGACCAGCCGGGCATGGCCCGGGCATAGGTGAGATGTGCCCAGCCTTAGAGCCCAGGGCTGGGCTAGCAGGGGCTGCGGGTCAGGAGTGAGGGGCACTGGCGGGGCGGGGGTGGACTGGCAGGGGTGGGGGCGTGGTGGGACTGGAGGGGGCGTGGTGGGGGCTGGGGGGCAGGGTTGGACAGGGGGGTGGGGGGCAGGGCTGGAGCTGTTGCGGCAGCTTCCCAGCAGGAGGTGCTATGCTGACGCCACCTGGTGACCTGGCTGTCCCCCTACCCCCAGCAGGAGGCGCTGCGCACGTCCCCCTGCCCAGCCTGCCGCCGGAGCTGATGCAGGCGGTGGCTCACCAGATCACTCAGCAGGCCATGGCGGCCGCGGCTTCCGCCGCCACAGGTGGGTGCGGCCAGTGGGGGGCAGCAGGGGGCTGCTCCGCCCCAGAGGTGGCTGCGTTCGCACCCCGGCGGCTTGTTGTAACCCGGTTCCTTCCTGTGCCGCAGGCCAGCAGGTCCCTGGCTTCCAGTCAGCTCCAACCCGCGTGGTGATCGCCCGGCCCTCGACCCCGTCCGCCCGGCCCACCCACCCGGGTGCCCCCCAGGCACCAGGACCCACGGTGAGAGCCCAGCGAATGGGGCATGGGGCCTGTCCCCACTACAGGGACTGGTTGGCTTGGGGCGGGGACTGGCTGGTTCAGGGGGGTGGGGAATGGGGCAGGGGCCTGTCCCCTCTAGTGGGCGCCAGCTCCCACCTGGCCCCAGGGCAGGGACTGGCTGGCTCAGGGGGGCAGGGAATGGGGCAGGGGCCTGTCCCCTTTAGGGGGGTGCCAGCTCCCATCCGCCCCCAGGGCAGGGACTGGCTGGCTCAGGGGGGCGCGGAGTGGGGCGAGGCTCCCCACTAAGGGGCACTGGCTCTGAGATAACGTCTGTCTGCCCCCCAGACTCCTGGCATAGGGGGCAATGCCTCCCTGGCACAGATGATCAGCGGGCTCCTTGGGCAGCTGCTGATGCAGCCGGTTCTCGTGGGTAAGTCTCTGCCCCACGTCTCCTTTGGGGTGGGGTGGGGGGCAGGAGACAGGGACGGGGGGGGGGACTTTTCTCACCCATTGTCTTGCACCATAGGGGTTTGGAGGGCCTTTGGCAGTGTGAGGTGCTGGGGTCATGGGTCGGGCAGCGTGTGTGTGTGTGTGTGGGGGGGGGGGGGGTTATTTTGGGGGATGCAGACAGGATTATGGGAGGGGGCGGTGGAGTGGGTAGGGAGAGATTGAGGGGTTAGGCAGGAGGCATTATGAGAAGGTTTGGGGTGAATGGGGATGACTGGGCAGGGTTGGGGGGCAGGGGGCATCATGAGAAGGGGAGGGGCAGGACCTTCTATGCTAATTTTGCCCCTCCCAGCTCAGGGCAGTGGCTCATCTTCGGCGTCGTCTTCCTCCTCCTCCTCCTCCTCCACCACCACGACCACCTCGTCGGCCTCCTTCCCGGCCCCGGCCTCCCCGCCCACGGCCTCGGCCAGCGCTGCCACCACCAACACGGCCACCACGGCGGCGGGGGGCAGCTCTGCCGGGGTGCCAGGGGGCCCCATGCCCTCCGCCTCCTCCTCGGCCCAGCCGCCCCCGCCCACTGACGATCTCCACTTCTCCCAGCTCCTGGGCAACCTGCTGGGGGCGGCGGGCCCGGGCGTGGCTGGCGTGGGCTCCCCCACCATCACCGTGGCCATGCCCGGCATGCCTGGCATGCCCACCTTCCTGCAGGGCATGACAGACTTCCTGCAGGTGAGCACTGCCTACCCCATGGCATTCTGGGTAAGGCCAGGTTTCCCCCTATGTCCTTGACTGGACAGCCTGCCCAAGCCGTCCTTGACTACTGTCTCTTTCTGTTGTCCAGGCCACGCAGATGGGGGCCGCCCCCCCACCGGTGCCAGAACAGGCTCCACCCCCTGCCCCTCCCCCCCCACCACAGCCAGAGGCCCCTCCAGCCCCTGCCCTGCCCCTGATGTCTGAGCGGGTGTCAGGCGGGGAGCGGGGGCGGGGCCGCCCCCCTGGGGGCCCCGAGGCCCTGACCCCCGAGTTCTTCATCAGCGTGGTGCAGGGGGTGCTGTCGTCCATGATGGGCTCGCTGAACGCCCAGCAGGGCAGCACCGAGAGCATCGCCAGCTTCATCCAGCGTCTCAGCGGCACCAGTAATCTGTTTGAGCCGGGCACTGAGGGCGCCATCGGTGAGCCACGCCCCCTCTGGGCAGCCAGGCCCCGCCCCCTCTGGGTGGTCAAGCCCTGCCTCTTCCAACAGTCCTGACCCTCTGGGCTGCTGGGCCACGTCCCCTCTGGGCTTCCGGGCCCCGCCCCTTCCCACAGCCCTGACCCTCTGGGTGGCTGGGCCTTGCCCCATCTGGCAGCCCCGCCCCTTCCAGCGGCCACGCCCCCTCTGGGCTGTTGGGCCCTATCTGTTCCCACAGCCCCTCCCCTCTGTGCTGCTGGGCCCCACCCCCTCTGTGCTGCTGGGCCCCGCCCCTTCCTGGGGACCATGCTCCTTCTAGCCCATCCCCCACCATCCTGCCAGGCCACATTACTCTTCGCTTCCCTCACCCCCTCCTGCCTGACCCCCCGCCAGGCCCTGCCCCCTAGGGGTGTCCCGCTGCCCCCACTGCCCCCGTTTGTTCCCAGGCTTCTTCGGGGACCTGCTCTCGCTGATCTGCCAGAACTTCTCCATGGTGGACGTGGTGATGCTTCTCCATGGGCAGTTCCAGCCACTGCAGCGCGTCCAGCCCCAGCTGCGCCGCTTCTTCCACCAGGAGTACCTGGGGGGGCGGGAGCCCTCGGACCACAATGTGCGGGTGAGAGGCCCCCCGAAACCCCTTTGGCCCCCCCCATCCCCCACTCGCTGCTTCCACCAGGAGTACCTGGGGGGGCGGCAGCCCTTGGACCACAACGTGTGGGTGAGGGGCCCCCCGAATCCCCCGCTCGCTGCTTCCACCAGGAGTACCTGGGGGGGGGCGGCAGCCCTTGGACCACAACGTGTGGGTGAGGGGCCCCCCGAATCCCCTGCTCGCTGCTTCCACCAGGAGTATCTGGGGGGGCGGGAGCCCTCAGACCACGATGTGTGGGTGAGGGGCCCCCCGAATCCCCCGCTCGCTGCTTCCACCAGGAGTACCTGGGGGGGGCGGCAGCCCTTGGACCACAACGTGTGGGTGAGGGGCCCCCCGAATCCCCTGCTCGCTGCTTCCACCAGGAGTACTTGGGGGGGCGGGAGCCCTCGGACCACAACGTGTGGGTGAGGGGCCCCCCGACCCCCACTGAGCCCCCCAAACATCCATGAGTCCCTCAACCCCTGTTCCTTGTGGCCCCCACTCCCGACCCCTAGCCTGGCTGCCCTCCTTTCTCCCCCCCTAACCTGTTTTTGCTCCCCTAGGTGGCCACCCACAGCCTGATCACTGGCCTGCAGGAATACATCCGCGAGAGCTTCGTGAGTGTCCCCCCCTGGGCTGGGGGGGCCCATTCTCCCCTCACCCCCCCGGCTGCGGGGGGCCCCACTCTCACCGGCTGCGGGCTGTGGGGGAGGGGCTGTTCTCCCTTCACCCCCCACCGGCTGGCAGCAGAGGGGGGCCCTGCTCTCCCCTCCCCTCACCCCACCGCCCAGCTGCGGGGGGCCCCACTCTCACTGGCTGCGGGCTGGGGCTGTTCTCCCTTCACCCCCCACTGGCTGCAGGGGGCCCCACTCTCCCCACTCCCACTGGCTGTGTGCTGGGGGAAGCTCCGCTCTCCCCCATTCTGTTCAGGCGTGGCCTGAGGACAATGGGGGCAGGAAGGAACAACCCCCCCCCAGTAATGGTGTGTGAGGGGCTTCCCGGGGGTGGGGGGCTCTGGGTGTGCGTGGGGGGTCCCCAATGTCTCATTGCTGCCCACCCCCCACCCCCAGGCCTCAGTGCGGGTGCAGGATGGGGTCGACATCACCCGGACCAACCTGGAGTTCCTGCAGGAGCATTTCAGCCGCATCGCCACCCACATCCTGCGCTGCGCCGGTGAGGGGGGCTCGCGGGGGGCAGGTCACTGAGGCTGGGAGGGGGGTTTCTGGGGGGAGACTGGGTCAGTGTCGCGAGGGGGGTTTCTGGGGGGAGACGGGGGGTGTCACGGGGGAGGTTCTGAGGGGGTGTTGTGGGGAGATCCCTGAGACTGGGAGAGGGGGCTGGGGGGTGTCGCAGGGGGGTTTCTTGGGGGTTCTGGGAGGTTCCAGGCCTGGCTCTAATCCCCCTCCCCCCGCCCCAGACCCCACCTTCGGGTGCCGGCTGCTGGAGCTGTGTAACCAGGGCCTGTTCGAGTGCCTGGCGCTGAACCTGTACTGCCTGCGGGGGGAGCGGGGCGCCCTGACCGCCGTCATCAACGACCGCATCGTGAGTGCCCCCGGCCCCCCACATAGCCCCAGGGCCCCCCCGGAACCCTCCTGGGCCCCACAGGGCCCCAGCCAGGATTGAGTAGCTGCACTGGTGTGCTGGCTGGTGGTGCGGGCGGGAGTGGGGGTGCTGATGGGGGGGAATGTGGGGGGTTGTGCTGGCCAGCAGGGGCAGTGGCAGCGCTGTCTGGCTTGGGGGTGCGGGTGGGAGTGGGGGCGCTGATGGGGGGAATGTGGGGGGTTGTGCTGGCCAGCAGGGGTGGTGGCAGCGCTGTCTGGCTTGGGGGTGCGGGCGGCAGTGGGGGTGCTGATGGGGGCAGAATGTGGGGGGTTGTGCTGGCCGGCAGTGGCAGCGCTGTCTGGCTTGGGTGCGGGCGGGAGTGGGGGTGCTGATGGGGGGAATGTGGGGGGTTGTGCTGGCCAGCAGGGGTGGTGGCAGCACTGTCTGGCTTGGGGGTGCGGGCGGCAGTGGGGGTGCTGATGGGAGCAGAATGTGGGGGGTTGTGCTGGCCAGCAGGGGCAGCGCTGTCTAGCTTGGGGGTGCGGGCGGCAGTGGGGGTGCTGATGGGGGGGGAATCGGGGGGGTTGTGCTGGCCAGCACGGGCGGTGGCAGCGCTGTCTAGCTTGGGGGTGCAGGTGGCAGTGGGGGCGCTGATGGGGGGGGAATGTGGGGGGTTGTGCTGGCCAGCAGGGGTGGTGGCAGCGCTGTCTGGCTTGGGGGTGCGGGTGGTACTGGCCGGCGGGGTGTTCCGGGGGGTGACGCTGACCCCACTGTCTCGCAGCGGCAGCTCTCGGCGGATGTGAACCCCTCCCTGGTGAGCTGGCTGCCGGGGGGAGTTGGGGGGGCGGTGCTGGCTGGGGGGGATTCCGGGGGGTGACGCTGACCCCCCTGTCCCGCAGCAGCGGCTCTCAGCGGACGTGAATCCCTCCTTGGTGAGCTGGCTGCCGGGGGGAGTTGGGAGGGTGGTGCCAGCTGGGGGGGGGTCCGAGGGGTGACATTGACCCCCCTGTCCTGCAGTGGCGGCTCTCGGTGGCCGTGAACCCCTCCCTGGTGAGCTGGCTGCCGGGGGGAGTTGGGGCCGTGCCGGCTGGGGGGTGACACTGACCCCGTCCCGCAGCGGCGGCTCTCGGCAGACGTGAACCCCTCCCTGGTGAGCTGGCTGCTGGGGGGGGGGGTGCCGGCTGGAGGGGGGGTTCCGGGGGGTGACGCTGACCCCCTGTCCGCAGCGGCGGCTCTCGGCGGACGTGAATCCCTCCCTGGTGAGCTGGCTGACGGCCATGATGGGGCTGCGGCTGCAGGTGGTCCTGGAGCACATGCCTGTCACCGAGGAGCAGGTGCTGCCATACGTGCGCCGCGTGGGCGAGGCCCCCCAGGTACGGATGGGCCGGGGGGTGGGGGGGGCAGGGCGCCCCCCATGTCCCCTCTGACCCTCCCCCTTTCTGCAGCCAGCGCCGGACGAACCCATGGAGGTGCAGGCGGCCGAGCAGCCCCCCGAAGCCGCGCAGGTACTGGGTGCGGGGGTCCCTGCTGTGAGGTGGGGGGCGGCTGTCAAGGGTGGGGGGCTGTCAGGGTCCCTGCTGTGAAGTGGAGGGAGGCTGTCGGGGGGGGGCCTGTCGGGGGGCCCCCCATCTCTAACCCACCCCCCGTTACAGCGAGACAGCGCGGCCTCACCGGCCCCAGCTACCACGGCGGAGGAGGCCCTGGCGCAGTGCCCAGAGCCGGAGCCGGGGGAGCTGCTAGGGGAGCCTGCGCCTGAGGCCGAGCCCTGGGCAGCGGCCGTGCCCCCGGTGAGTGCCGGGCCTGGGGGGCGGCGCAGGGCGGGGGCACCTGCATCCCCCTGTGACTGACCCCCCCTGTGCCCCCAGGAGTGGGTGCCCATCATCCGGGAGGACATCCAGACCCAGCGCCGCGGGAAGCAGCAGCCGCCACTGAGCGACGCCTACCTGACGGGCATGCCAGCCAAGCGCCGCAAGGTGAGCCCCCCGCAAAGCGCCTGCCCCCCAACCGCTGAGCGGCACAAGGTGAGGTCCCCTCACTCTGCCCCCCAACTGCACTGCCTGGCTGCTGAGCGACGCCTGAGGGGCAGGTTGGCCAAGCGCCGCAAGGTGAGCCGCCTGCCTGCCCCCAACCGCACTCTCCCTCCGCTGTGCCCCAGACCATGCGGGGCGACGGCCCCCAGCTGCTCCTCTCCGAGGCCGTCAGCCGAGCTGCCAAGGCCACCGGCGTCAAGCCCCTGAGCAGCAGCGAGAGCCTGAGCCGGGAGCTGGCCGAGCCGGTGCTGCAGGAGGGCTACCAGCAGCAGGTGAGCCCCCCGCGCTGTCCTGTGGGTCGCCCTGCCCGCTGCCCCCCAGTGCTGCCACCACTGCCTGCTGGGGGACTGCCCCCTGCGCGGCATCCTGCCGCTGCCCCCCAGTGCTGCCGCCACTGCCTGCTGGGGGACTGCCCCCTGCACGGCATCCTGCCGCTGCCCCCCGTGCTGTCCTGTGGGTCGCCCTGCCCTCTAGTGCTGCCACCACTGTCCGCTGCCCCCCGCGCTGTCCTGTGGGTCGCCCTGCCCGGTGCCCCCCTGTGGGTTGGCCCCCAAAGCTCTCTGGGGTGGTGGAGGCTCCCTGTGTCTGCGCTCACCCTGCCCCCCCTCTGTTCCAGCTCTGTGCCGACCTCCAGAAGCGGCTGCAGGAGGATCCCAGCTTCAGCCCCCAGCGGTTCCCCAACGCTGCCCGCGCCTTCGGGGACGAGGCCTAGGGGCCCCCTGCCCCCTATTTATCCCCTGCCTTGCCCTGGGGCACCAATAAAGCCACTTGGTGTCAGGCTGTGGGTCTGGTCTGTGAATCAGCCATTACCCCCCAGTGAGGGGTCACTGCTGGCTGCTTGTGGCTGTGCTGAGCGCCCTGCCCCCCAACCCAGTGATTGGGGTGGGGCTGAGGCCAGGGGGTTCAGTGCTGATGGACTCAATTTTATCCCCTTTGCACTAGACACAACAGATCAACCCAATCCCCACCCCTGTTAACCCAGGGGACTCCTCGCCCCAGGATGGTGTGACACCTGGGACTAGGGCTCAGGCCCACCCTGGCTAGTAGCCCCCTCAGGAACTGACAGCCCTAGTGTAGACCCAGCCCCACTGCCCCTGGACTCCTGGGTTCTATGTGCCCCATCTGCCCACAGCCAAGGGCTGCACAGCCCCCCCCTTTTGTGTTTTAACCTTTTATTCATTTTTTTAAAGTTTTTCAGTTTATTTTGTAACAAACCTGCTGCCCCCCCAGCTGGGGGGGGGAGGGGAGGGAGGCCCCTGCCCTACACATATTTACACGCAGCTGGGCAGGGGCCCCCAAATTAATTCAGGTGAATCAAAACCAAACCCAACTCCAGTTACATTCAGTGGGGCAGCTCCGCTCTCACCCCTGGGGACCCCCCCACCCCAGAAGTTAACAGGGGGAAGGGGTCAGCCCCTCCCCACTCACTGAGAGGGAGGGGGGAACAGGGGCCACCCCCTGGCCCGGTCTGGTGGCAGGCCAGGCTAGCGCTGATGGGCAAGGCCAGGATCCTGCTTGTCACTCTGGCTGGGGGGCTGGCGGGTGGGGTGGCGCTCCCAGGGCCTGGGGGTCCAGCAGAGAACGTCCGACGGGGAGACCTGGGGGGAGGGAGAATCAGACACACGGGGTGCAACTTAACCCCCCACATGCAGATCAAGCCCCATTCTTTGTGCTGAGGCCAGAGGGGGGCAGTGCCCCCCACAGCATGGAAGGGCCTCAGGCCCAGATCAGGGAAGCACCCCACAGTGGAGAAGGACCCCCTAGCAGGGAAGAGGTTGTGGGGCCGGATCAGGGTAGTGTCCCCAAGAGAAGAGGGCGTGGGGCCGGCTCGAGGCAGCACTCCCCAGTGGGGAAGGGCCCCCTAGCAGGGAGAGGCCGTGGGGCCAGCTCGAGGCAGCACTCCCCAGCAGGGAAGGGCCCAGGGGTCAGCTCAGGGCAGCACCCCCCAGCAGGGAAGGGCCCCCTAGCAGGGAGAGGCCGTGGGGCCAGCTCGAGGCAGCACTCCCCAGTGGGGAAGGGCCCCCTAGCAGGGAGAGGCCGTGGGGCCGGCTCAGGGCAGCACTCCCCAGCGGGGAAGGGGCCTGGGGCCCAGATCAGGGCAGTGTCCCCCTGAGGGGAGAGGCCCCAGGCTCACCAGTGGGCCCCCATCCGGGCGCTGGCTGCGGCTGCCCCCTGCATAGCTGGATCCTGGGGCCCGGAGGCGGGAGCTGAAGGGGCCGACACAGGCTCTGTGGGGGAGGGGAGAGCAGAGTAGGTGAGGGGGCCATGGTGGGAGGGGGACCCCTGGGGTTCAGCCTCCCCCCCCCCACTCACCTGCCCAGTGCTGGGGCTCGCCCCCCCGGACTGCTCAGCTTCCGGTACTCGGGGAAGGGCTTCAGCTCCATGGGGTGCAGCTGTGGGGAGAGGGGAGCAGGGGTCAGCCAGGGCCCCTCCCGCCCGCAGCCAGGTTCCCTCCTGCCCCCCACCTCCCTGGGCCAGCCCCCCTTACCTCCGTGCGCCCCATGCCATGGGGGAAGGCGCGGACGGGCGAGGGGACCAGGCGCCCAGCCAGCTGCCCCGGGGGCCGCAGGGTCGGGGTGACGGGCACCAGGGGCAGTGGTGGGGGGGCGGCTGGCGCCCCCTGCTGCAGAGAGCTGAAGTTCACCACCGGGGGCAGCTGCGACTCCACCACAGGCAGCAGCATCTATCAGGGGGAGAGGAGTCAGCACATGGGGCGGAGCTGGGGGCGGAGCCAACGAGCTGGGGGCGGGGCTCACCTGAGGGGCGGGGCCTGGGGCCTGGAGGAAGTTGCTCTGGTTGGCCTGCGGCAGGGAGCCTGGGTAGAAATCCGAGGGGGGGTTCAGCTCCTGCCGCACCTGGAGGGGAGGAGCCAGTGATCAGGGGACGGAGCCAGGCACAGGGACCCCGCCCCCTCCCCCAGTGACCCCACCACCTACCTGGAGCAGGGGCTGCTCGGGGCCCAGCTGGCCGGCACAGAAGGGGGGGCTGTAGAGAAAGGGGGGGGCCGCCTGGTACAGTAGCCCTGTGGCCGGCAGCTTGGCCAGCTCGGCCGCCTGCAGGGCCGAGAACTCCACATACTGGCCCTTGAGGGCCACCCCCGAGAGCAGGGCCGAGCCGGGCAGGACGGGGGCCGCCGGGGAGCCGGGGGCCGGGCCAGGCTGCAGGTACAAGTGCTGGGATCTGCGGAGACAGACGGGGTCATGGAGACGCCCAGGGACCCCTCCCCCAGCACTGACCTGAGACAGGCCAGGGGGGCTGGGAATACAGGGACCCCTCGCCCGACAGGGGGCTGGCTCAGGGTCTGGGCAGGGAATACGGGGACCCCCCCAACCAGGCGGCTGGCTCTGGGGTGGGGCAGGGAATATGGGGACCCCTCACCCGACAGGCGGCTGGCTCTGGGGCTGGGCCCTGGGGCTGGGAATACAGGGACCCCCCACCCGGCAGCTGGCTCTGGGGTGGGGCAGGGAATACGGGGACCCCTCGCCCGACAGGGGGCTGGCTCAGGGTCTGGGCAGGGAATACGGGGACCCCCCCAACCAGGCAGCTGGCTCTGGGGTGGGGCAGGGAATATGGGGACCCCTCACCCGACAGGCGGCTGGCTCTGGGGTGGGGCAGGGAATAAGGGGACCCCTCGCCCGACAGGCTGGCTCTGGGGCTGGGCCCTGGGGCTGGGAATACAGGGACCCCCCACCCCCCACCAGGCAGCTGGCTCTGGGGTGGGGCAGGGAATACAGGGACCCCTCGCCCGACAGGCGGCTGGCTCGGGTGGGGCAGGGAATACAGGGACCCCTTGCCCGACAGGGGGCTGGGAATACGGGGACCCCTCGCCCGACAGGCTGGCTCTAGGGCTGGGCCCTGGGGCTGGGAATACAGGGACCCCCCACCCGGCAGCTGGCTCTGGGGTGGGGCAGGGAATAAGGGGACCCCTCGCCCGACAGGGCTGGGAATATGGGGACCCCTCGCCTGACAGGCTGGCTCTGGGGCTGGGAATACAGGGACCCCCACCCGACCCCAAGCAGCTGGCTCTGGGGTGGGGCAGGGAATACAGGGACCCCTTGCCCGACAGGGGGCTGGGAATATGGGGACCCCTCGCCTGACAGGCTGGCTCTGGGGCTGGGAATACAGGGACCCCCCCCCCCGACCCCAAGCAGCTGGCTCTGGGGTGGGGCAGGGAATACAGGGACCCCTTGCCCGACAGGGGGCTGGGAATATGGGGACCCCTCGCCTGACAGGCTGGCTCTGGGGCTGGGAATACAGGGACCCCCCCCCCCCCGACCCCAAGCAGCTGGCTCTGGGGTGGGGCAGGGAATACAGGGACCCCTTGCCCGACAGGGGGCTGGGAATATGGGGACCCCTCGCCCGACAGGCTGGCTCTAGGGCTGGGAATATAGGGACCCCCCCCCCACCAGGCGGCTGGCTCGGGGGACCCCCGCTCCACCTTACCTGTACGGATGCAGCGAAGGGGTCCCTGGGCGGAAGCTGCTGCTGCCATTGAGCTGGGACTCCACGGGGGGGCTGGGCACCTGCTGGGGGGGGCAGAGGGCGCGGGTCAGACAGAGGGCCAGCCCCCCCCGCCCAGCCCCCCTGCCCCGCCCCGGCCAGACGGAGGGTACCTGGGCCACGCCGGGCTGGCTGCCGAAGAAGAGCTCGGGGTAGGGCCGCTGGCTCGGCCCCCTCTCACCTGCAGGGGGAAGCAGTGAGCAGTGAGACCCCAGGCCGGCCCCACGGCCCCTCAGCGCCCCATGCTGCCCACCCCTACCTGAGAACGCCAAGGGCTCCGCCGGGGGGCAGGCCGGCCCCAGGGCTCTGGGCTGGGGGGCCGGGTGCAGCTCCCACTCCCGGGACGCGCCCGCCAGCTGGGGAGAGAAGAACAGGTGAAAGCTACGCTTGGCTGGGGGCAGACGAGACCAGACCCAGGGGTCCTGGGACGCCCCCTCCCGCAGTCCTGGCCCCCTCCCAGAGCCGGGACAGGACCCAGGAGTCCTGGGATGCCCCCTCTCCCAACCCTGGCCTCTTCCCAGAGCCGGGACAGGACCCAGGCGTCCTGGGACGACTCCTCCCCCAACCCCTTCCCAGAGCCGGGACAGGACCCAGGAGTCCTGGGACGCCCCCTCCCCCTTCCAAGACAGGACCAAAGGGTCCTGGGACGCCCCCTCTCCCAACCCTGGCCTCTTCCCAGAGCCGGGACAGGACCCAGGCGTCCTGGGACGACTCCTCCCCCAACCCCTTCCCAGAGCCGGGACAGGACCCAGGAGTCCTGGGACGCCCCCTCCCCCTTCCAAGACAGGACCAAAGGGTCCTGGGACGCCCCCTCTCCCAACCCTGGCCTCTTCCCAGAGCCGGGACAGGACCCAGGTGTCCTGGGACTCCCCCTCCCCCAACCCTTTCCCAGAGCCGGGACAGGACCCAGGAGTCCTGGGACTCCCCCTCCCACACCTGGGACAGGATCCAGGAGTCCTAGGACTCCCTTTCCCCCTCCTCTGGATGGGAGCCAGGTTGGGACCCAGGAGTCCTAGGACTCCCCCTCCCACACCTGGGACAGGACCCAGGAGTCCTGGGATGCTGCTTCCCCCAACTCACCCGCTCCGTGGGGCCCGGGGCCGGGGGCTCCTTGCCAGCTTTGCTGCCCTCGCTCACAAGCAGCCCCAGGTCAGTGTCCTGCGGGGATGGGAGCCAGGTGAATGGAACCCAGGCGTCCTGGCCCCCAGCCCCCACTCAGACCAGGAGAGAACCCAGGCGTCCTGGCCCCCAGCCCCTACTCAGACCAGGAGAGAACCCAGGCGTCCTGGCCCCCAGCCCCTACTCAGACCAGGAGAGAACCCAGGCGTCCTGGCCCCCAGCCCCCACCCAGACCAGGAGAGAACCCAGGCGTCCTGGCCCCCAGCCCCCACCCAGACCAGGAGAGAACCCAGGCGTCCTGGCCCCCAGCCCCCACCCAGACCAGGAGAGAACCCAGGCGTCCTGGCCCCCAGCCCCTACTCAGACCAGGAGAGAACCCAGGCATCCTGGCCCCCAGCCCCCCACCCAGAACCAAGAGACCCCAGGCATCCTAGCCCCCACCCTGGATCAAGACCCGGCGTCCGGGGTGCTGCTCACCTTGTCGCTGGCCCCAAACTGGATGGGGGGGCCGGTGCTGGGGGTCGCTGACTCTGGATTGGGCTTGGCCCCCCCCCCCGCTCTCCCTGACCATCTCAGCTCGCTGGGAGCGCTCAGTCCCAATGGGGCCCGGGCCGGCGGGAGCCCGGGGGGGAGTTGGGGGACTGCCAGCCTGCTGGGGCGGGGAGAGGTAAGTCATGGCCCCCATCCCCGCCTCCCCACCCATTCCGAGTCCCCACCCCCCCAGCTGTTCCCCCCCAGCCGATCAGCCCCCACCATCCCCACCCCTGAGCCATTCTGACCCCCCCAGCCGATCGGCCCCCCACCCCAGCTGTCCCCCCCCCCAGCCGATCAGCCCCCGCCATCCCCACCCCTGAGCCGTTCCGACCCACCCAGCCGACCGGCCCCCACCCCCAAGCCGTTCTGACCCCGCCCAGCCATCCCCGCCCCCCTCCGACCTTCCTGTCCTTGTGAGGGCTGGTGTCTTTGGGCACCAGCCTCCTGCCCTGCTCCTGGGGCGCGGCCCCCTCGCCTCCGGTGGCCACTGGCTCAGCGCCCCGCGTGCCCCCCACGCCAGGCTCGGGGGTCGCCTTCAGCCCACCATCGGGGGAGCTGCGCTGGCTGCAGCTGGCGGACGAGACCTGGGAGTCGCTGCTGAGATCCACCCCGCTGTCCGACTGGCTCATCTGGGGGGGGGGTGGGGGGGTTAGGGGGCAGCCCCAACTGTCGGGGGAGAGTCCCCTGCAGCCCAGCCCCTAGCGGCGCCCTGGGGCCATGGGGAGCCCTGACTGCCTGGGCAGAGCCCCTGCTGCCCCCAGCCCCTGCTGCCCAGCCCCTAGCGCTGCCCTGGGGCCATGGGGAGCCCTGACTGCCTGGGGGGAGCCCCCTGCTGCCCCCACCCCCTGCAGCCCAGCCCCTAGCGCCGCCATGGGGCAATGGGGAGCCCTGACTGCCCCAGCAGAGCCCCCTGCTGCCCCCACCCCCTACAGCCCAGCCCCTAGCGGCACCCTGGGGCCATGGGGAGCCCTGACTGCCTGGGCAGAGCCCCCTGCTGCCCCCAGCCCCTGCTGCCCAGCCCCTAGCGCTGCCCTGGGGCCATGGGGAGCCCTGACTGCCTGGGGGGAGCCCCCTGCTGCCCCCACCCCCTGCAGCCCAGCCCCTAGCGCCGCCATGGGGCAATGGGGAGCCCTGACTGCCCCAGCAGAGCCCCCTGCTGCCCCCACCCCCTACAGCCCAGCCCCTAGCGCTGCCCTGGGGCCATGGGGAGCCCTGACTGCCCAGACAGAGCCCCCTGCTGCCCCCCACCTCCTGCAGCCCAGCCCCTAGCACCGCCCTGGGGCCATGGGGAGCCCTGACTGCCCAGGCAGGGCCCCCTGCTGCCCCCGCCCCCTGGAGCCCAGCCCCTAGCGCCGCCCTGGGGCCATGGGGAGCCCTGACTGCCTGGGGGGAGCCCCCTGCTGCCCCCACCCCCTGCAGCCCAGCCCCTAGCGCCGCCCTGGGGCAATGGGGAGCCCTGACTGCCCAGGCAGAGCCCCCTGCTGCCCCCTCCCCACCCCCTGCAGCCCAGCCCCTAGCGCCGCCCTGGGGCAATGGGGAGCCCTGACTGCCCGGGCAGAGCCCCCTGCTGCCCACACCCCCTGCAGCCCAGCCCCTAGCGCCGCCCTGGGGCAATGGGGAGCCCTGACTGCCCGGGCAGAGCCCCCTGCTGCCCCCACCCCACCCCCTGCAGCCCAGCCCCTAGTGCCGCCCTGGGGCAATGGGGAGCCCTGACTGCCCAGACAGAGCCCCCTGCTGCCCCCACCCCCTGCAGCCCAGCCTCTAGCGCCGCCCTGGGGCCATGGGGAGCCCTGGCTGCCCGGGCGGAGCCCCCTGCTGCCCCCGCCCCTCACCTCTGTGCTAACGACGTCTTCAAAGGCATTTAACGGGTCGATCCAGTGCTCCACAGATCTGGGCCGGTAGCTTTTCCTGGGGACATCTGGGGGGGGGGCAGAGCTCGGGTGAGGGGATCTCTCAGCAGCCACCCAAACTGCCCCCTGAGGATCCAGCGCCCCCAGCACGACTGGGTACTGCCCCCCAGCTCCTTACTGGATTGCAGCCGGCTCCAGATGTGGGGCGCCAGCCCCTCAGAGGAGCTGCTCCTGCCGCGCTGGGCCAGGTGGGCTCCCGGGGGGTCCTGCTTTGGGCCGGGGAAGCCGGGGCTGTGGGAATAGCCAAGGGGGTCCTGCGGAGGATGAAGAAGGAAGGGTGTTAATGCCGTGGGGTGGGGGGCGCTTGGGGGAGGGGAGGGCCCCCGGGGGAGGGGAGGGCCCCCCCCGTTCCCTCTGTCCCCTCTCACCCCGTTCCCTCTGTCCCCTCTCACCTCCTGCTTGTGGGGCCGGTCGCGGCGCCGGGGGAGGAAGCCGTTAACGCCGGAAACGTCGCCCAGGGCTCTGGCCCCCGACTGAAGCAGCTGGGCCTTGGCCAGGAATGGAGGCTCTGAAACCGAGAGGTGGGGTCAGTGCGTTCCTGCCCTCTGGGGGGCGCCAGCTCCCACCCGGCCCCAGGGCAGGGACTCGCTGGCTCAGGGGGGCGGGGAATGGGGCAGGGGCCTGTCCCTTCTAGGGGGCGCCGGCTCCCACCCGGCCCCAGGGCAGGGACTCGCTGGCTCAGGGGGGCGGGGAATGGGGCAGGGGCCTGTTCCCTCTGAGGGGCGCCGGCTCCCACCGGGCCCCAGGGCAGGGACTGGCTGGCTCAAGGGGACAGGGAATGGGGCCCAGGGTCTATGCCCTGTAGGGCAGAGGCTCCCACCTTTTGACACCCAAGATCAGCTGTTGAATTTAAGGGCAACCAAGGATCTACCCCACCCCTCCCCTTTGGCCCCGCCCCTCCAGACACCCCCTCTGTCCGTCACTCTCACCAGGCCGGGGGGTAGGGGGCGGCTCTGGGAGAGGGGTTGAGGGGTGCAGGAGGGGACATGGGGGTGCAGCCTCCAGGAGGGGGCTCTGGCTACACCACCCTGCTGCAGGGGGTGCCAGGGCCGCGCATGGGCTCTTACCTCGGCTGTAGCCGCCCGGGTGGGGCGGGGAAGGGAGCCGGCGCCGTGGGGTCCGTGGGGGCGGCGCCGGGGGGGCGGCTGCTTGGCGCGGGCACTGTGGCGGCTGCTGAGCTCAGCCAGGGCCTGCTGGATGCCGGCCGGGTTGCTGGGCACCACGTGGTCCAGCCGGTAGACGGCGCTGGTGGTGGGCCCGGGCGGCAGGCTCAGGCCTGGGGGGCGCTCCTCCGCCGGGCGGCTGGGGGGAGAGAGAGTTGGGGGGGCGGCTGGGTGCCCCCCAGGCCTGCCCACCTGCAGCCCCGCCCCCCAAAATGTGTCTGTGCCCCTTGGCTCTGCCCACCTGCATCCCCCCTCCCCCTGTAACACTCCATTATCATTAACGACCCCCCCGCAGGGCCTGCAGGCCACTGTCAACTCTGCCCCCAATCCCCTCCCCCCTGGACCCACCATCCACCCCACGTGCCCCCCCCGTCCCTGTGTCCACCCCCATTAAGTGTCCCCCTCCCCCTCAGCCCCCACACCTGCGGTTCCTGGGCGAAGGCCAGGTCCTCTTGTCCCCGCGGCCACTGCCGGGCCCCCCACGGCCCCCCGCCTTGCCCCCACTGCCAGGTCCAGGGTTGGGGCGTCGGTTCTGCCGGTCCATGCCGGGCCGCTGGCTGGAGAAGCTGCGCTTGGACATCTCCTTGCGCTGGGCGAGGGTCAGGTCGGTGCCAGATCCCCGGCCCCCCAAGGACGGGGCACCACCCCCCTTCAGGAAGGCTTGGGGCGGCAGGCCCCCCGGCTCCTTGTCGCCCGGCCCGCCGCCCCGGCGCTCGGTGAAGTCGCTGCTCTCCGAGGCCGTCTCCCACTCCTCGTTGGCCTGGTCCGAGTTCTGGTTGGACAGGTCGGGGGACTTGGCACCGGCCACACGCCGGGAGACTGTTTCCTCGGCTGGGGCAGGGGGCGGTGGGTACCCTGGGGCCCCCGGCCCGCCCCGCTGCTCCCCGTTGAGCCGGGCCGCATTGTCCCGCTCCTGCTTCAGCCGCCGGAACCGGGGCGGCTTGTCCTGCTGCTGCGAGCGGCCGTGGCGCCGCCGGCGGGGGGGGGCGCTCGAAGCTGCGATCCACTGCACCATTGGGGGGCGGCCCCTGCTGCTTGGGGGGAGCCTGGAACCCGGCCAGATCCTCCGGCGCTGGGAGAGTGGGCCCTGGTGCTTTCTCCTTGCTGGGCGAATCCAGCACTACCTCCGGCTCGTGCTTCTCTGGCTTCTTCCCCAGCGGGGGCTTGGCCGGGGGGCTCCAGGTGCTGGCTGGGGGGCGTCCCCCACCACGGCCCCGGCGTGAGGGCACGCCGCGGGGGGTGAAGATACGTCCGCCACGGGCGCCCGGCTCCGAGAGGCGGGGCGGGATCTTGTCAGCGAAGCGGGGCAGGGCGCCTGGACCCCGGTGCCGCTCCCCCTTGGTGGGCTGGGGGGCCAGCGGGGGCGGGGCTGCCTCCTTGTCCGAGTGGGCCACGTCGCTGGCACTCTCGTGGGTCTCGCTGCCAGTCTCCGAGCCGCGCTGGCGCCGGCGCTTGGGGATCTCCTCGTACTCGGAGCCTTCGCTGCGCGTCTCGCTGGCATTGCGGGGCCGAGCGCCACCCCCTCCACCCAGGGGCCCTGGTCCCTCCTCCAGGCGGTAGAATGGCTCCCGGTAGCTGCGGAACTCCCTGCTGCGGCCCCGGCCCCCGCCGCCCCGGCCACGCCCACTGTAGGCGCCCCGGAAGCCGCGCCCCCGGGCGAAGTACTCCCCCCGGCCCCGGGCGCGCCCACGCCCCATGTACCCGCCACCCCCGCGGTCGTAGGGGCACTCCCGGCGGCGGCGGGTGGGCGACAGCGCCCCCTGTGGCTCCTTGGGCGGCCCTGCCATGCTGCCGTTCACCAGCAGCTTGGCTTTGGCCTCCTTGCCTGGCTTGGGGAGCTCCTTGGGGCTGGGCTGTGGGTCTGGCTTGGTGCCCGCTGGCTCGGTGCCCTCTTTGGCTTTGGGACGCGGCTCCTCAGCCTCCTCCTTGGGGGGCGCGGGTTTCTTGATGGGCCCGGCTCTGCGCGGGGGCTTCTCGCCGCCTGGCGGCTCGTCTGCTCGCCGGCTGCTGCCCGGCCGGGGGCCCCAGCGTGTCTCGGTCTTGGCCTCGCGCCGTGGCGGCCGGTGGAAGTCGTGCGGCTGGCGCAAGGGGCGCTCAGCCCGACGTGGCGCCTCCTCCTTGGGGGGCAGGGCCAGCTCCTCCTTGGAGGGCAGGGCCAGCTCCTCCTTGGGGGGTTTCTTGGGCGCCACTAGGGACTCCTTGGGCTCCTCAGCGCTGGGGGGCTTCTCGTCCAGCTGGCGCTGCGGGGGCTGGGCCAGGGGCTCGGGGTGCCCGTTCCTGGCCAGCTCCCCTGGAGCGTTGGGGGGCAGGGCGAGGCCAGCTGGCCAGGGCCCCCCCCGGGCGAGGCTCATCCCCCGGGAAGCGGTGCAGGGGGGCCGGGGCGCCATTCTCGGCGAAGGCCGGGTAGCTGCCTACGTAGGGCTGGGGGGTGGCGGCCTCCCGCAGGCGGATGGGGGGCGTCTCACTCCTGGGGGGGAGAGAAAGGGGCATCATGCCTCAGCCCAACAGCTGGGCCCTCCACTGCCTGGTCCCCTACCTCCCCTGCCCCACGCCCGACTCTACTGCCCCCACCCCATCAATGTCCTCTGCTTGGCCCCACAGCTCCCCAAACCCCCATTGCCCCCCACGCCGCTGGCTGCCAGCTCCACTCACCGCAAGCCCTTTTCCTCCTCATCTGGCTGCCGGAGGGGTGAGGCCAGGGGCCGGGGGTCGGCGGCAGGGGCGGCGAAGACGTCTCCCCCCCAGGCCAGCTTGGGGTCCATGGGCGGGGTGCCCCGCTCCCGCAGGATCTGGGGGTGGCGCTCGAACTGCTCCGAGCTAGAGCCCCCGCTGTCGGAGCGCTCGCGGGGCAACAGGCCTGGAGGGGGGCAGAGAGCACACGTCAGAGGGCCAGCAGCCCCCAGCCAGACCCACAGCCCCACCCATGACCTAGACAGCAGTCACATGATCCAGGAGGAGGTGGGACTAATGGATCATGTGACAGGCCAGAGCAAAGGGGAGGTGGAACCCAAACCACTGCAGCTGGCTGGGTCACATGACCCAGACCGGGAAGCATGTGACCAGGTGTGGCCGGGACCAACAGGTGTCTCAGAGCAGGAAGGGGCCTGGGGAGGCGTCCGGTCCGGCCCCTGCACTCAGTGTTCTCCAGACCCTCCCGCAGGGTCTGGCCAACCTGCTCTTAACACCCCCCCCGACGCGGTTCCAGCCTGAGCCACCTGCCAGCTGGGAAGTTCTTCCTAACGTCCAGCCTGAACCTGATTTAAGCCCATTGCTCCCGGCCTGGCCTCAGAGGTTACCGAGAACAATCTACCTCCCTTCTCCTCGTAACGACCGTTCAGGTCCCCGAAAACTGTGACCACGGCCCCTCGGGCGCCTCCTCTCCAGACTAAACCAACCCAGTTCTTCCAACCTGCCCTCGCAGCTCAGGGCTTCCAGACCTTTCCGCGTCTTCATCGCTCCTCCCTGGACTTTCTCCAATTTGCCCCCATCTCTCCTGAAACGCGGTGCCCAGAACTGGACCCAACCCTCCAGCTGAGGCCGGAGCAGCGCGGCAGAGTCGCTGCTCGTGTCTGGCTCACAACACTCCTGCTAACACAGCCCAGAAGGACGCTCGCTTTTTTTGTTGCGCTGTTGGCTCATACTTAGCTTGTGATCCACCCTGAGCCCCAGCCCGTCCGCAGTGCCCCTTCCTAGGGGGTCACTGCCCATTCTGTGTGCAGCTGATTGTTCCTTCCTACGTGGAGCAGTTTGCATTTCTCCTGACTGAATTTCATCCTGGTTACTTCAGACCATTTCTCCAGTGTGTCCAGCTCAGTTTGAATTTTAACCCTACCCTCCAGAGCACTCGCAAGCCCCCAGCTTGGTATCGTCCACACACTCAGTGGAGACTCTATGCCATGAGCTAAATCACCGAGGAAGATACTGAAGAGAACCGGACCCAGAACCATCCCCGTGGGACCCCACTCGTTATGTCCTTCCGGCCCGACGGGGAGCTGCTGAGAGCTGCTCTCTGGGAGCGGTTTTCCAGCCAGTTCCCACTTTTAGTAGCTCCAGCCAGATTGTATTTCCCTAGTTTGTTTAGGAAAAGGTCACGAGACAGCAGCAAAAGCTTTGCTAAAGCCCAGATACGCAATGTCTGTGCTTCTCCCCTGCACAAGGCTTGTGACCCCGTCACAGGCGGCTCTCAGGCTGCTCTGACACACTTTGTTCTGCACAAACCCAGGCTGCTGTCTGGCCCGGCAGCTCCTGGGGGTTTGCAGATCGATTGCGGAATGATTTGCTCCATTATCTTTCCGGGTACAGCAGTGAAGCTGACAGGGCGGCAATTCCCCGGTTTGTCCTTATTTCCCTTTTGAGAGCTGGGGACTAGATTTGCCCTTTTCCAGCCGTCTGGAATCTCTCCCACATCCCAGGACTTCAGAGAGACTCGCGAACAGCGCCAAGATCCCCTAGGCCGCCTTTCATCAGGCCCTGGGGATTTGAAGGCCTCTAACTCACCTAAGTCATTTCTGGCTTGTTCTAGACACGCCCCGGGCCGCAGGAGGGGTTGTCAGTGGGGCGACCCATTAGCCCAGCTAATGGGTCGCCCCCTGGGCCAGGCATGGGCAGGGCCAGGGGTCACATGACCCAGGCGTGGGCGGGGCTTACCAGAGGGGTGCACCCCAGGCGTGTAGAAGTCCATGGGCGGCCGCCCCTGCATCATGCGCGGGTCCATGTAGGGCGGGATCACCATCCAGCGGGGGTCGAAGTTCATCTGGGGCATGGGTGGGGGGCGCCCCATAGAGCCCGGGTACATGGCCTTGGGCGGGGCCTGCTGCTGGGGGGGAGGAGCCTGCTGCTGCCCCGCCCCCTGTGCAGGGTGGATACCAGGCGAGGGGCCCAGGCCCCCCAGGGAGGCTGCTGCCACCTGCTGCTGGGGGGAGGTGGGCACTGGGGGTGGCCCGTGCTGCTGTTGCCACTGCTGCTGCTGCTTTAGCAACTGCTCCTGGGGGGCACAGAGGGGTTAGGGACTCCCCATGCCACCTCTCACCCCATAGCGAGCTCCCCAGTGACTCCCCCCATGCAGAACTGCAGCCCCCCAAGGGCTCCCCCATGCCGGGCTGCAGCCCCCCAATGTCTCCCCCCATGCCAAGCTGCACCCCCCTAATGTCTTCCCCCATGCCGGGCTGCAACCCCCCAGCGAGCCCCCCAATGTCTCCCCCCATGCCAGGCTGCAGTCCCACCCAGCGAGGCCCCCCTAGTCCCCCTCCTCCAGCACAGCGCCCCCTAGCGAGCCCTCAGCTGTTACCTGCTGCTGCCGCTGGAACCGGGGCGGCAGAGACTTCTGGTACTTGGAGTAGCCCAGGGTCTGGGCTGGGGGCGGCTGGCGCGGCGGCACCACGGTCTCGCCCTTAGGCTCTGTCTTGGGCATGGCGGGGGCCGTAGGGGGGGCCGGCACCACCACTGGCTCCTCCAGGACCTCGGGCACCTCCTTGGGGGCAGGCACCACAGGAGGCTCAGCTGAGGGAGAGCAGGGGGGGGTCAGGCAGTGGGCACAACACAGGAGCGGAGAGGCCTCACCTGGCAGCCACCGCTGAGACGCGGTCCCTCTGGGGCAGGGCAGGGGACAAGTTACCTGGGCCCTCAAGGCGTGGCCCCTCTGGGATGGGGCTGGTTACTCGGGGCCCCCCAAGGCATTGCCCCTCTGGGGTGGGGCTGGTTACCCAGGGCGGGACAGGTTACATGGGTCCCCAGGGCAGAGGTCAGGTTACCTGGGCCCCCAAGATGTGGACCCTCTGGGGTGGGGCTGGTTACCTGGGGCCCCCAAGGCACGGCCCCTCTGGGGTGGGGCATGTCACCTGGGCCCCAGTGTGGGGCCAGTTAAGTGGGTCCCCAGGGCAGAGGTGAGGTTACCCAGGGACCCCAGGGCAGAGGTGAGGTTACTCGGGGACCCCAGGGCACAGCCCCTCTGGGGCAGGGCAGGGCAGGGCAGGGGGCTGGTTACCCCAGGGCAGAGGTCAGGTTACCCGGGGACCCCAGGGCACAGCCCCTCTCGGGCACGGATGGGGGCTGGTTACCTGGACCCCCAGGGCAGAGGTCAGGTTAAACGGGGCCCCCAGGGCACAGCCCCTCTGGGACAGGGCAGGGGGCTGGTTACCCGGGCCCCCAGGGCACAGCCCCTCTGGGGCAGGGCAGGGGGCTGGTTACCTGGGGTCCCCAAGATGCCTCCTACCTGGCCCTGCGTCGAAGCTGCTGCTGGTGCTGCTGCCGCTGCTGCGGGGTTTGCTGGCCGGGGCCGGCTCCTCTTGATCTCTCTTCTCCTCTGGGGCGGCAGGAGCTGGGGGGGCGGCAGCAGCTGGGGGGCTGGCGACGGCCGGGGTGAGGGGCGGGAGCGGGGGGGCGGGCGCTTCCTTGGGCGGCTCGGCCTTGAGGCGCTTGTCGGGGGCCCCGAACTTCTCGTCCAGGCGCTTGAGCTTCTCAGCGCAGGCGGCCCGGCGCTCCTCCTGCATGCGGCGCTCCTCCTCCTCCCGCCGCCGGCGCGCCCGCTCCACCGCCGCCGAGATCTCCGAGGAGGACTGCTTCCGCCGCTGGCGCCACGCCTCGTCCTCGTCCTCCGGCGCCGGGGGGCGCCCCTGGGGGCAGGGGTGGGGGTACCTCCGACCGCCTCTCACAGCCTGATCCCCACCCCGCAGCCCCCTCACTCCCCCCAGATCCCCACCCCCTACATCCCTCCACCTCAAGAGCACCACCAGATCCCTGCCCCACAGCCCCTATTTCCCCCCAGGCCCAGACCTTTCCTCTACACCCCCCCCCAAATCCTGTTCTATCCCCTGAATCCCGCACCCTATGAATGCTCCATCTTCCCCAGGGCTCACGCCCCACTGCCCTCAGATCCTTCCCGGAATGCCCCCCCCAAAGCAAACCCTCCAGCCCCCAACATGCCTTGTGCCCCCCGACCTCCTCCCCGACACTCACTGGGAAGTCGTTGGGCTGCCCCCAGTTGCCCCGGTTGGGGGGTGGGGGTGGCGGTGGCATAGGGCGAGGTGTGGGGGCAGCAGGCTGTTCCTTGGCCCCCTCCGGGGGGCGGGAGCCCTCGGCCCAGGCCGCCTTGACAGGGGGCAGCTCCTCCTTGGGGCTGCCAGCCTTCTTGCCCTCGGGGCCTGGCCCCTCGCTGTCCTGGCTGGGGGGCAGAGGTCAGAGATCAGCAACAAACGCAACAAGCTGGGACCATGGCTCTGATCAGGGTGCATGGGGCTCGGGCAAGCCCGTGGGTCTGATGCAGGACTGACCCGTTCCCCTCCCCTGGGTCAGTGGGTCTGAGCTGGGGGACTGGATGCGCCAGGGGGCTCATCCAGGGTCATGGGGCTGGGCAAGCTGGTGGGTCTGATCCAGGGGGCTGAGTTGGGGGGGCAGGGATGTGGGGCAGGGCCCTGGATGGGGCGAAGGATGGGCCGGCGTCCTGGGGTCCCTCTTACTGTTTCTCGGCCCCTTCCTCGTCAGACTCTTTGCCGTCCTCTTCGTCACTGAATTTCAGCTTCTCGGTGTAATCCACCTCCTCGTGTGCACCTGGCCGGACAGAGAGAGCCGGTGTCAGAGCCTGCCCCACAGCTGGACACAGGGGACCCCCAGGGCTGTGTGTGAGGCTGGGGGGCCCCAGGGTGGAAGGGAGCTCCCCCCTCCCCACCCCCGGATCCCCAGTGGGGGACACTACCTGCCCAGCCTTCGTCGTTCTCCTGGTCGAGCTCGTCAAACTCCTTCAGGTCGTCCTGCCGGAGCACGGGCGGGCGGCTCACCGGCTCTGCTGCCCGCTGGGGGGGCTGTGAGGGGCGGGGCCCAGCCAGCCGCGGGAACCTGGGGGGAGGGAGAACCACGGAGGGGCTAGGGACAGAACCCAGGAGTCCAGGCTCCCAGCCCCTCTGCCCTGCTCTAACCCACCAGCCCCCACTGCGTCCTCCCCTGAGCCAGGGCGAGAACCCAGGAGTCCTGGCAACTGGCTGCAACCACTAGACCCCACTCACCCCCTGAGCTGGGAAGAGAACCCAGGCATCCTGACAGCCCCCTCCAACTTACCTCTGTGCGTCTGGGGTGGGGTAGCGGTAAGCTCCCTGTGGCCCATACGGAGGCGGGAACGGGAGGTATGGGGGGTACATCTGTGGGGAGACAGGCTGTTAGGGGGCCCCCCAATGCTGGGGGGGACGAGTTCAGCCCCTGCCTATCCCCTCATAACCCTTGATCTGCTGAGCCACCTTCAGTCACAGAGACAGATCACTCCCTGCGTAGGTGTCTGCCCCCCACCTCTTCCCTCTCCCTCCCCTCCCCACAGAGCAAATCACCCCCTCCGCTCTCCCCTCCCCTCTCCATGGAGCAAACCCCACCCTGGCCCCTGGGACACTCACAAACGGTGGCATCATGCCCCGGTAGGGAGGGAAGTGGGGCGGGGCGGAGGGCTGCATGCCCACCCCGGCCCGCCCGTCGGGGGCTCCGGGGTGCTGCTCTGGCACCTCCCCATCAGTGCCCCGCCCGCCTCCATCCCGCCAGCTCGTCGCATCTGCAAAGGAAAGGGGGAAGCGGTAAGGCAACGCGCAGCTGTGGGGTCAGCGATCCAGGGACATCCGGCCCCTCCAGGGTGTGGCGCGGGGGCTGGTTCTCCAGGGACCCCCAGCCCAGCACAGAGATGCAGCCCCTCCAGGGTGTGGCGCGGGGGCTGGTTCTCCGGGGACCCCCAGCCCTGCACAGAGATGCAGCCCCTCTGGGGTGGGGCGTGGGGGCTGGTTCTCCGGGGATCCCCGGCCCTGCACAGAGATGCAGCCCCTCTGGGGTGGGCGCGGGGGCTGGTTCTCCGGGGATCCCCAGCCCAGCACAGAGACGCAGCCCCTCCGGGGTGTGGCGCGGGGGCTGGTTCTCCAGGGACCCCCAGCCCTGCACAGAGACGCAGCCCCTCCAGGGTGTGGCGCGGGGGCTGGTTCTCCGGGGACCCCCAGCCCTGCACAGAGATGCAGCCCCTCTGGGGTGGGGCGCAGAAACGGGGATGCAGCTGAACAGAACAAGACCGTGGCCTGCAGAGAAGGGGTCTCCCCAGTCTGGTTGCCCTGGGTGGGGGGCGGGGGGACACACCCTGGGGCAGGCAGGGGCCTGCCAAGATTTGGCTGACATAGCTGGGTTCAAGGTTCACTTAGGGGGCCCAGCACTTTGGGGTCTTTGATGACACAGAACGTGGCGGGGCTCACTCTGGGGGCGGAGGTTTGGTCCGGGCCCATACGACGCATCGGCAGTGTCCTTTTCTTTGCCAGCTTTGTCCTGGTCTCCAGCCGCCTGCAGGGTCGGAAATTCCTCGCGAGAGAATCGCGACAGTAGGCTTGATCCCTTTCCACCTGCGGAGAGAGGGAGCCGACTGTCTAGCCCACCTCTATGACCCCAGAGGACCAATTATCGTCCAGCTCTATGACTCTTCAGGACCAAAGGGGTGAGAACACTGCTTCTGTGACCCGGTGAACCCATCGTCCTCCACCTCTCTGACGCTAGAAACAAGAGGCTGTGACGTGCCAACTCGCCAACCCTTGAGGGCCAATGTGTGCATTTCTATGACCCTGGAGGACCAAGCCAGGGAACTGCCTGACAGAATGAGCCAGGGGCCCACCTAGCCTGTCTCTGAGCGGTCAGGGCCAGCTGCTCCAGAAGAGCGTGCCAGAAACCAGCCCGTGGGTGATGCCCAATGGGGGTGGGCGTGTCCTTCCTGATCACTGGCTCAGGACCTGGACAGTCCAGGTTGGGGTTCAAGCCCTCATGTCTCATCCCCTCTCACTAAGCCTGAGAGCTCCCATCAACCACTGAAGTGTCTGAGCCTGCTAGGCTCTTTGACTCCATGACTTCAAGTGGCAGAGAGTTCCACAGGTTAACATTAGAACATTCCCCCTAAGAAGCCCCAGCTCCCTGCAGCTTAGTGCCCCTGAGCTCCACTCTGGGGGATCAGTAAACGGACTCACCATCTCCTTGCGCTCCATGGGTAACGCTGGCCTGTGCCCAAGACTTTACCCCGCTTGCTACTGTAGGGGGATTCTGACAGAACAAAGGAGGGGGAGGGGTTAGGTTGACTCTAGGGACTGCGGCCCTCTCACCAGCCTCCCAAAATCCACCCCCCAGCCCCACATTCCCAGTTGCCCATTGAACAGCTCCCACTGGCTGATTCACTCTCAGATCCTGCCGCCAAGGCTGGGAAACTCCTTCGGCAGAGAGAAGTTACAGGCCGCAGCACCAACCTCCAGCAGCGGCAGCCCTGTGGCCCTAGGAAATGCCAGTGGGGTCTGTGTGTCAGTGACATGGACGCAGGCGGGTTGCAAGAGAGAGAAATCCTGAGTTCTCTCCCTGGCTCTGGGAGGGGAGTGGGGTCTAGCGGTTAGAGCAGGAGGGGCTGGGAGTCAGGACTCCTGAGTTCTCTCCCCAGCTCTGGGAGGGGAGTGGGGTCTAGTGGTTAGAGCAGGGAGGCTGGGAGCCATGACTTTCCTTGTTCTCTATCCTGGACAATGTTTGTGGAGTTCCCCTAAAGGCATCCCCAGGATCCTGATCTCTGTCAAGGGACACGCCCCCCCGCCCCAAGCGTCTTCACCTCGGGTGCTGTTGGGGGTCGTTTCGGTGGGTTTGAGGCAGACGTCTGCGAAGCCGGCGGCGACGGCGATTCCGGCGGCTGAGCTGTCGAGGCATCGGTACTGAGACGGGGAAATGAGCGAGGCAGAGAGAGAGAGAGAGAGAGAGACTTCAGACCTGGGGCCTGATGGGAGCCAGCGCCCCTTAGAGGGGAAAGGCCCCATCCCCCTGGGCCAGGTCCACTCCACTCCGAGGGGGGACGGCTCCTCACCTCTTTGGGTCTGACTGTTCCTGCTTGCTTGCCCATCCTGTCCCGTCTTTCGGTACTAGTGAGACGTTGGGGTCATTGCCTTTGTTCTCCGCTTTTAAACTTGGCAGGTTCGCAGGGGGTGGCATACGCCGGGCAATAGCAACTTTCCCGAGACTTTGCAAGCCATGGCGAGGGGCTACTGGAGGGGGGGGAGGGGGTTAGAGCCTGTTCTGAGCCCCGGCCTGCCTCCCCGCGCCGCAGCGCCCCCCCTCCCGGACCCCAGCGCCCGCCTCCCCACACTGCGGCACCCCCTTGTGCCTGTACCTGTGGGTTTCTGAATCTCTAAGGACTTCCCCTTGTACGTATCAAACAGGTTGAGCGACGAATACTTTTTTCCATCCTTCCCCTTTGCTGTTTGCCCCAAACGATCTGACATTGCGCTGGAAGGTCATTGAGTACGTTGGTTCCTCCTGGCTCCTCACGAAACGTGCCTCTGTCTGCAGGAAGGGCAGAGGTGAGAACCCAGGAGTCCTGGCTCCCAGCCCCAGCCCCTCTAACGCGGGTGTTTCACAGGGAATTGGTTTGAAGCTCTGTGTTTATGTTAGGTCCCACACAAACCACCTCACCCACTTCCTACGAGATACCATTTTAAAAAAAGAAAATGATGGAGACAGCAGATGACAAAGTGACCCCTGGGTTTTTATGAGAGCAGCTGAGTCCTGCACAGTTTTCATTTTAAGTCCAGGAACTTGAGGGTTTGTTATAACAATAGATCAGCCAATCCAGCATCTCTGGGAAAGGCTTTGTTGGAATTTCACCAGTGACAGGGGCTGGTTTGCTTTGGATTTCAAACTTTCCCCTTGCAACATAAACAACAGGGGGGTGAAGCAGATCTGGCTCTCAGTGTGGTCCCCACTCCTCAAGGCCGCACAACAGGAACCAGGAATGAGGGGCTATTTCTGGAGTCCCAAACAAGCAAGAGAAGATGAAACTGAGGGGGCCATTTGCGTAATGTGGCCCTGCGGCAGTTGGTGTTTTCCTTCCGGGTCAGACCCGGGGCAGGGAAGGGAGGCGTTTCTAACCCCTGGGGTTAGTTTCACTCCATCCTCAGTGCCTGCGCCTGTCCCTTTAAGGGCACATCCTTGACTCACCCTCTGAGCCTGAGCTCACCACAGCTGAGACGCCTGGGATCCCAGGGTCTTCCTGACAGCTGTGGTGCAGCTCAGCATTAGGGGTCTAGGGTCGTGTGAGGACACAGGATGGGACTGCCTTGGATTTCGGGAGGGGCAGCTCTCCCCAGGTGCCTGGCAATGGGAAAATCCAGCCTAAAGCTGCCTGGAGTCAGCCATATGAAACCTCAGCCCCCAATCCCCTCCCAGAGCCAGGAAGAGAACCCAGGAGTCCTGGCTCCCAGCCCCCCTGCTGTAAAGCAGGACCGCTCTCTTGCCAAGGGGTCTGGAGCACTTTCCAACTGAAAGCTAAATCTGTGCGCTCACTCTCTGAAATCACCGCACCTGACTTCCCCATACTTCCTGGCTGAGCCAACACCCCCAGACCGGAGCTGGAAGACAGAGCCGGGCAGAAAGCTGCAGCTGGGAGGAAATCTCCAGGGCCCAGCCAGGCTACAAGTGCTCCCTTGGGAGGGCCTGGGAAAGGGGGCCGGTGGGAAAAGAACCAGGGATGTCTCTCCCCTCCTCCCTCAGTGCAGACTGATTTAGGGGGAGGTTTGATGAGGACAGAATCCATGGTGTAGAGAAAGCGGATTTGGAAATCATCGGCCACGGGGTGGCTATTTTCAGGGAAAGAATAATGGAATGGCTGACAGAATTACACACCTTGCCGTTTGGGACTTCCAGCCTGCCAGGGGAACAGGTGAGATTCCCTTGCTTGGGTGCCAGGAAATCTCAGACCAGATGATCTAATGGTTCCTTAAAACCCAAGACTCCGGTGCCGCAAACCCACAGATGTTAATTTTACAGCCACACCCCAAGGAGGTCCTCCTGATATTGATGGACGGCTGAGCTTATTTTCACAGATTAAGGCCAGGAAGGATAACTCTCATCCTCTAGTCTGACCCCCTGTACAACCGGCCACTCTCTGCCCTGAATTAATTCCTGGCTGGATTTGCAGAAGGTGGGGAAGCAAGGAGGAGGACAGGAACGTGTGACAGAAAATAAAAGCAGAAACACAATCCACCTTGAGACCCACCTCTAAAACAGCCTAGGAATAAGGAGGCGGGTAAATAAATCCTTACAAAGAACAATTGTCCAATCTGCACAGAATAAGTACAAATCAGATCGCTAGCAAAAAACATCCTGCCAACAGAGAGGTGTACCCAAAGCACCTAGAATTATCGCTACTATTAACAACGGAAGGGCACAAACAAATCCACATGAAGACCAGGCAACCCTCTTACAATCTACACAGAATCTCAACTGCTGGTAAACGAGGAGGGATGGAAGGAATCAAGGAAAAACATCTGGTTAAGAACAGGATCTTAATAAATACAAAGACTGTGAACCAATGCAGCCAAGTGTAAATAGCCCACGCAGCGCAAAGACATCAGTATGAGCCTCTGTGTTATTAATGGCTACCAGCGTTAGTGAATTTCTCCAGTGGGTTATGTACCGAGCTCTGCACTCGTAAATACCATCCTGCATTTTCTTTCCAGAAAGGCAGCCGTGTAGCCTAGCACATAATGTGCTGGACAGGGACTCAGGACACCTGCCTTGAACTAGCTCCATCCCGGCCTCTTGGGTGACCTCAGGGGAAGTCACTTGCCCCATGATTCAGCTTCCCCATCTGTAAAGTCAGGAGAAGGGTATTGACCGTTCTTAGTAAAGCACTTTGAGAGCTACCCATGGAAAGTGCTAGGTAAAAGCTAAGGGTCCTTATTATAGAATCCTAGAAGATCAGGGTTGGAAGGGACCTCAGGAGGGATCTAGTCCAACCCCCTGCTCAAAGCAGGACCAATCCCTAGACAACCAAACCTTATTAACAGCCTTTTTTGTCTCAAGAGCAGTACCTGTATTTGCAAACACTTTAATTCAAAATGATTTCTTACTGCGTATGTAGATTGTTCACACCTCTCTACGTTAGCAAGAAATCCAGAGCCACAAAGATTGTTAAGATTTAAAGGGAAAACAATCCAGTCATGGAGTAAACACTTAACGAAAACACTGTTAACGATACCATGCATGCCTCTTCTCGGCTGGCAGTACCTTGTGTTAACAACGTCACACCAAATATGGCTAAGAAATACACGATATTGTTAAGAAACATTGCTAAAAAAGAAAGAGAATAGGGGTTATTCTTAGGAAAAAAGGTTAAAATGCACCCAGAATAAACATCCTGTTAAATATTGTTAAACAGAATGTTAGCAATATAGACGCAGAACATACATTGATAACCAACGAACCGGGGATACAACCACCACAGAACAACAGAAACGCAGACCTGGAAGAGACAATCTAGCCCATCCAGGCAGGATTAAGCGTACTTGGTACGTAACACCACAGTGAAATACAAATATTGTTAGATAAACAGGACGATCACATCATAAAGCGTGGAGTAAACAAGACAATATTAATAACTGATCCAATTCACAGCTGTGTCCACTAGATCCAGAAAAAACAAAACACAGTAACATGATTTATATATAATTAAAGGGTGAATGATACAGTGCAGGATTAACACGTATCATGTAAGTGCCCATCTTTGAAATCCTGTGTTAAGATTGTAACGCCATGACAATTATCTCCACAAATGGCTGCAAGTTACTTCGAGATCAAGGGTCAAAATACCTTTTTTGGGGGGTTGGAGGGGAACCTTTATTTTACAGGTATTTGATTGGCAGATGGAAGGAAGCAGTCGGAGGAAGCAGAGAGGTTGGGTTTCTTTAAGCACCAATCCCTCTACATCTGAAGTATCCAGGAACAGGGCAGCATCCACTTGAACTCACTGGGAAAGTGACAATTGATATTGTATTTTAATCTTGATTTGGGACCAGGCAAACCCTTGCAATTCGGGTGTCCGGTTCTTTGCACACATTTTGATCATTCAAATTATGGATTTTCTTTTTAAAGGGCCCATTCCAGTCATATGTAACATCGGCTACCTCTCGAACAGTGTATGGCACTTTACAATAAGTGTAATTTGGGGGCCTCTCTAAGAGAGATGATGTGTGTTAATATTCGTGGATTATTTATCCAGTAATTAAAGGGAAGGCTTAACGATCTCTCCTGGCCTTACTTACAAGTAAATCAGAATTCCTCCTCTGGTCTCTTTGCGGCGACGGTATACATTTACTTCCCTACCACAAAACAGAAATTTGGCTACATTACAGATGCTCCATCATGAGCACTGAAGGGAGACGAAAATAAAGATTCCCCATGGTATAACTGTAGCATCACCCCCACAAAAAGGGGATCTATTTACAACTCAGCAAAACATACTGGTGTTATTGGGTAACAATAAGTGTACAGAGAGCAGCTTATCCTGAATATCGCTGCAGATGGAATTAATAAATCATTTGGATTTGGCATAACCAGGGTGGTCCCTGATCTCAATACACAAATACAGATTTAGCGGGATGTCTGTTCATTTAGAATGGTTTATTAATTTAGCATTGTCTTTGGTAGGGTGCCACCCATGTACTCCTGGGGAGGTCTCTTACAACCTTTATGATGATAGAATTCATGAATGTTTTTGCATCATAAATTCCAGGGCGTAAGAGACCCCCAGCCTTAATCTGAGTGTCGCCATGATACACACAGATACGGATTGACTATTAAATTTATCATTAGATGTCAAAGACACCTCACTAATGTCAACACTGCCCGGACCACGCAAATCAGAAGACCCCACCCAGAAAGCTGCTTCCTTTCCCCCCATTCCTAATTGTTTTGTAACCCTAAGAATGCTGCTAAATTAACCATGATTCTTCGGTTCTGTCCCAGCCCTCCAGATTTTCATGTGAAAGACAACACAAAAAATGGTGATAATTTGCACCAACTGTGCACACCCACATTTTAACGAAAATAAAAGAGCAAGGGATACCAACCCCTTTTTCCCCCCTTCGCTCCCCCATCTTTTAAATCCCCACATAATAGTCAGTAATTTCAATTCAGTCTGTATTACTAGTCCTACAGTACACACAGCATGGTATGCAGTCTTTATTCTAGTCACTCGTTTTTATTTAACTGACCAACTCCACAGCCTCAAAATGTAACGGCTTTCTACAGCTGAATGGGTATTTATTAATAATTCACACACATCTCTCTTATTTTACTTCTTTCCTAGTTTAAAATAAAAAATCGAGCGAATCCCCTCCACACCCCAAACTGCACTTTCAACATAATTAAAAAAAGAAGATCAGATAATGACTGAATATAAATAATGTAGCTGCTGAAGCCTGAGTTGGCATTATAAAGGGGTGGGGTAGTATTTCGATTCCACCTCCTACATAAGCCCCCCAAATTCAATGATATTAGCCATAAACATTTTTTATGAGAAAAGGATAATTATGGGGTAAGAAAGAGAAATAAAATAAGAATTCAGCCCCCAAAACCAACACAACCCCACTGATTCCCACCCTAATCAGACTGATAATGAATCTGTGATTGCTGCCTTAGACTGGAAGGTGTAGGGCGGTGCTGAAATATAGGGAAGAGTTCAAACTGACCACCCCAAAACGGCAGCACCCCCCCCCCGTCCCAAATAAACACCCAGATGGATTTTTTTGGGAGGTTATTGGGGCTTATTTCTGTGGGGGGCGATACACAGACCTTCCTTCATCCCGTCACCACACCCCAAATGTGAATCACCCCGATAGCATTTTAAAGGAAGGACTGATGGGTTTGTTGGGGTAAAGCTAGACACCACCACTGAAATACACCCCCAAATCTCCACACCACCATGCCAGCCTTTAAATTGCCAATTTTTTTTTTTTTTTTTTGGTGGCATCAAACTACTGGCTTATTCACCCCCTATTCTACGATGAGCATCCCATATTTTCTCCTTCCGTTGAATATTAGGAAAGACTCCCCCCTTCTTCACAATCACCTTCCCCTACCCAGATTTCAGCAACACCCCGATTTCCAGCAGTCTGAAAATGTGAGACTGGATTTTTTCCCCCCAGTGATTTAAAAATATGAGGGCACTGATGAGAAAGCAGGGGGTTCATTTAGATTCACCCCCCTGCTGTGTCCTAAACCAACACCCCAGAGTGAGGAAAGTTGTCTAGTACAACCAACCCCCATTTTATTTTTTTTATTTTTTTTATAAACACCGGTTTAAGATTTCTCACGTGTGGTTGAAAAGGAGGGTTACATGAGATCAACACGCATGCACCCCAAATTTCTGTACCATCTCACTAGCTGGGGTTTTTCAGATGAATTCATGGTGCCACTTTAAATAACAGGAGGGACAGAAATCAAATGGCACCCCTATTCTGCCACCGGCACGAACCCCACATTTCAATGACAGACCATTATTTCCATGAGTATTTCTTCGTACCCCCCACAAAAGTGGGCTGGGTTTTTGGCAGTGACTTAAATACTTTAGGGTGCTATAGAAAGAATGCAAAGGGATTTAATTAGCCCTGACTGACCCCCCCAAAAATTTCAACAATACCCCAATACACGAAACAATTCCACTCCAGAAATACGGATGAGGTTTACACAGCGGCTTTGATTTTTTTTTAGGGTACCACTGGAAAACCAAAGCTGCGGGTTCACTTAGACACAGCCCTGTGCTGGCATCAACGTGCACCCCAAAATCCAGTCACCCCAATAGTGACATCAAAACCCCCCCAAAATGAGGGTTGAGGTGTTCCGCGGGGTTGATTTTTTTTTCAGGGAACTGAAGAAAGAACAATGAGATTCATCCCTTGCCCAGGCATCACCACGGACCCCAGATTTCCGTGGCACCCCAAGAGTGCTCCCCAAAACGTGCTGGGACCCCGCATAGAGCGGGCAGGGTTTTTCTAGTACATTGAATCTTGGGGGCAAAACTGACAGCCCTGGGGGGGGGAGGGGGTGACAGCAGCCTTCCCCCCGTGTCTCCCCACCTGCCCAGCCCCCCCATACCCCACACCCCATTACCCCCATCCCCCTTTAAAACTGGGGGGCAGCTGCAGTGGCTTTGAAATTCTGGGGCCACATGAGGGTGCAAGGGGGATCCAGCCCCCCCAAGGTGACCCCTCAAGGAGCCCACACCCCTTGGGGGACGAGTTTTGGGGAATTCGAGGGGGCTACTCCCCCCTCAACAGTCACTTGAGCCCTCCTCTCTGAGGCTGTGCATTGGGGGGGGTTAATGACCCCAGACGCCCCCCAGTGCGGCAAATGCCCCCTGGAGGTGGTAGGGGAAGCGATTTGGGAAGGGATGGGGAGGTCCAGGGGGGAGGATGGGGGCCCCCGAGGGGGGGATGGATGTGGATGAAGATGGGGGGGTAGGGAGGAGAGGCTTGGGAACAAGATGGCGGAGGCCTGAACGTTCTACCGGCTCGAGCCGAGCCGTCTCCCCCCCAGCCCCCCTTCCAGGGGCCGAGAGCCGAGCCCAGCGAGTCGGAACCAGGTCGATACCAACCTCTCCGGATCGGGCTCGGTCCGCTCTATTCGGATACGGGCTTCCCGCAAGCGGATGGGGGCGCCAGGCGGAGGATGGACGCGGATTACGGCGGGTCCCCCCCCGTTTTATTTTTTTTTTTTTTCCAGGGCCCGATGTGGAAGCCTCGGCGTCTCGAAACCGACTAAACGGCCATCCGGGTCCCAGGCCCCAGCGGCGAAGAGGAGGCCACGCCCCCACGCTGCGTAAGGGCGGGGCTAGGGGCTGGGAGGGGTGGAGAAAGGTCAATAAGGAGGGGGCGGGGGTTTCCAGGGCCAGAAAAATTTGCCTAATTTATGCAGAAGCAGTGAGGATTCTGGCAGGACGGAATAGTTGCCTTTAGAGGGTGGTTGTGGTTTGCATAATTTATGCAAAAGGGAGGAGCTTTTGGAGAGGGGATGACGTTTCGGACGCATTCTGTTTTGCATAATTTATGCAAAAGAGGAGAGGTTTGTGGTCCAGCAGAAGTCTTGTCAGTTTGTCTCTGATTTGCATAGTGCCTGCGAGGGGAAGGAGGTTCCTGGTACCAAATTAAGCTATTTTATATTTGCATAATTTATGCATTAGGAGAGTGGCTATTGATAAAATAAAACAAGGTGGGCTTAAGGACTTTTGTTCATTTGCATAACTTGTACAAGGCAGGCTAGGCTAGCGGTGTAATATAATTAACCAGGATTATTTAGTGGTTATGTTCATTTACATAACGTGCAAACCACACTAAAACTGGCTTATTCAGAGGATCTGTTCATTTGCATAAACTGCAATGTAATGAACTAGGGGCATAGGGAGCTCTTTGCTTATTAAAATAATATATGCAAAAGATAAGAGGCTTCTGGCATAATACCTGGAGATCCTTCTAATTTGCATACATCCTGGCTTGTGATGTAATGCCACTGAGGAATCCTGTGGCACCTTATAGACTAACAGGCGTTTTGGAGCATGAGCTTTCGTGAGTGAAGCCCCACTTCGTTAGATGCTTGTTAGTCTATAAGGTGCCACAGGACTCTTTGCTGCTTTTACAGATGCAGACTAACAGGGCTACCCCTCTGATACTTGCCACTGAGGTTATTTAATAGCCTCATCTGCATAAGGGGCTTGGCTTCTGGTATAATAGAATCAGTGGATTTGAACATTTTGTTGGAAAGGAGGAGGGGGACCGGCTGAAATAGGATGCGTGTAGGGAAGGGCCTGTAATTAACATGGGTTTTGAAAACTCAAAGGGGGCCATTAAAAGTTTTTTTCTATCTGCATAATTTATGTAACAATTGGGGCAGTGTCCTAAGGCAAATTATGTAAATATGAGAATATTTGCATAATTTATGCAAATATGCATATTTCAGAGAGGGTGGTATTATTTGCATAATTTATTCCCAAGAGGAGGGTCTCCTGGAAAAGGAAGAGGTTAATTAGGGCATACTTCACTGAACGGGGTGGGGGGTGGAGAATCTAGGGAGGGGAAGGCTGAGTGGGGTTTATGTATTGTAGATCCAGGCAGGCAGGACAGGACTGCAGCTGCCTGTACTAATCCTGACCAGGCCATAGACACCTGCCCTGCCATCATGAAATGTCCCACTGGGAGACCCTTCCATACACACATAGTACAATGGAATATTCCAACCCCCCCTCCAATAATGATAAAGGACCATTCCACCATGACACTCCCCCCTGTTATTATAATGGGATGTTCCAATCCCACCTGCTATAATGGACCATTCCACATGGAGAAGCACCTCCCCATTACAATAAGAAGTTCCAACCACATTTACTTACAAATATAATGGACCGTTCCACTGGGAGACTCCCCCCTCCATATAATAATGGAATGTTCCAAGCCCACCGGCTCTAATAGACAGTTCCTTGCAGTGGCACCCTCCCTGGGTTGCTATAATGGGCCATTCCACCAGGAGACCCCCCCATTAAATGGACTGTACCACTCTCCCTCATCTGCTAGAATGGGTCATGCCATCAGGAACTAGGCCACCTTCCCGGAGATAATGAGCCTTTTTACCCCAATGCCCTGCTATAACTCCCTTCCACCAGGAGACACCCCCCTCCCCTCCAAAATGGAATGTTCCACCTATAATGGGTCATTCCAACACCCCCATCCCTGCTATAATGGAACATTCCAATACCCTCTATAATTCACAACACCCCCATCCTACCATGGAGTGTTCCATACCCCTGTTATAATTGAGGGTTGGAATGTGAAGGTAATTGCGGAATGGTCGAGTTAGTGGTTCGTAGGAGGGAGAACAGCACGATACGGACATTGGGTTTCAAGGCGGCAGGCGTTAGCAAGCTCAGGGAGTTGGCAGGTCAGATCCCACGGGAAGCAAGTCTAAGGTGAAAAACAACTGAAGACAGGTGGCAGCTCTTCAAAGAGACGTTATTAAGGAAACAAGAGCAAAGTACCCACCGCGTAGGAAAGATGGAAGTCTGGCAAGAGACCAGCCTGGCTTAACCAGGAGATCTGCAGTGATCTGAAACTCAAAAAAGAGTCCTTCAGAAAGTGGAAATTCAGTCAAATTACAAAGGAGGAATATAAACAACTAACACAAGTCTGTAGGGCCAGAAATAGAAAGGCCAAGGCACAAAATGAGATCAAACTAGCTGGAGACATCAAGGGTAACAAGAAAATATTCTACAAATACATTAGAAGCAAGAGGAAGACCAAGGACAGGGCAAGCCTGTTACTCAATGAAGAGGGAAAGACAATAACAGAAAATGTGGAAATGGCAGAGGTGCCTAATGTCATCTTTGTTTCAGTTTTTACCAAGAAGGTTGGTGGTGACTGGACATCTAACATAGTGAATGCCAGTGAAAACGGGGTAGGATCAGAGGCTAAAATAGGGAAAGAACACGTCAAAAATTACTTAGATAAGTTAGATGTCTTCAAATCACCAGGGTCTGATGAAATGCCTCCTAGAATACTCAAGGAACTGGCTGAGGAGGGATCTGAGCCATTAGCGATTATCTTTGAAAAGTCCTGGAAGATGGGAGAGATTCCAGAAGACTGGAAAAGAGCAAATCTAGTGCCCAGCTCTAAAAAGGGAAATAAAGACAAACCGGGGAATTTCAGACTAGTCAGCTTAACTTCTGTACCCAAAAAGATAATGGAGCAAATCATTAAGCAATCGATTTGCATATATCTAGAAGATAATAAGGTGATAAGTAACAGTTAGCATGGGTTTGTCAAAAACAAAGCGTGTCAGACCAGCCTAAGAGCCACCTTTGACAGGGTCACAAGCCTTGTGGATAGGGGGAAGTGGTAGACGTGGTATATCTGGACTTTAGTAAGGCTTTTGATAGTGTCTCATGTGACCTTCTCCTAAATAAACTGGGGAAATACAACCTAGATGGAGCTACTATAAGGTGCAAAACTGGTTGGAAAATCATTCCCAGAGAGAAGCTCTCAGCGGTTTCCAGTCAGGCTGGAAGGACATAACGAGTGGGGTCCCGCCGGGATCAGTTCTGGGTCCGGTTCTCTTCAATATCTTCATCAATGATTTAGATAAGCCTCAGCTGGAGGATTGTGTCCAGTTCTGGGCGCCACATTTCGGGAAGGATGTGGGCAAATTGGAGAAAGTCCAGAGAAGAGCTGTAGAACTGATAAATGAAATTGTTTTTAATTGTTCACTTTATTAATGTAAGTTCTGTTCACCATTCACTACACTTGCTTGCATTGTAACTTCTGCTCACTGTTTGATTTTGTATTTCATATGACTTGGCATTGTGCCTCTCTCATACAACTTTGTATTAGAAAATTGGTAGAAAACTTTGTATCCAATGTTCTAGCCCCTAAGGATAGTATAGTTAAAGTGAAAGAAACATGTGCCTTTTTGCTAGAAGTAGAATAAGATCTTCCCCCCCACTCTGTAATCAATTGCCCCATTGACTGAATGAGGTGTGAATGAGTGAGGCTTGGAAGACACCCACCTCCAGACAGCTACAACAGTTAAAGAGGGAATGGGAGCCAGAGCAAAAGACAATACAACTTGTCAAGTGGGCCCAATAGAGAAGAGACAATACAACTTGTCAAGTGGGCCCAGTAGAGAAGAGCAGACATATTGAGGGCCTCAGGGATTAGCAGCAAGCACCTTCTTTAGAAAACGCCTCTTTGAACAGCATTGGGACAACACCCAGAAAAAAGCAGCACAAGGACCAACGGACACAGACCCAGATTTTGAATCTGGTCTGGATTTGCATAAGAGGGAAGCTGCTATAAATACGAGGTGTCTTGCAGAAGGACCCTGGGTCTCGTCTTGTCACCATCGGAGCATCGATCCGGATCGGCAGAAGCCCGGCTCCACCTCTCCCCCATCTAACTTACCTGGCCAGTGCAGTTAAGGGGAGCAACTAGTTGGTAACAACAGCAAGACGGAGTGTGTTTGTGTCTGTGTGTGCGTGTGTGAATGCGTGACTGTGATATATCATATGCATATGATAGAGTATTAATTAATACCTGTATTACTAATAAATGTGGCGTTTTGCCTTAATCCCCCTGAAAAGATCCTGTATAGTACTTTGAGTACAACATTTTGGTGGAGAATTGCGAAAGGGGGAAAGGTACCACGAGCATTTATTGAGTAAAGAGATACTGAGTATTGAAAAGTGATCGATCATTAAGGTGTGCACACCCCCGGTGGTAGGAGGCCGGGTATAGAGAGGAGGAGAAGTAGCTTTCTCGCTCCCCCGGTCGTAGAGTGCCGGGAGTAGAAAGAAGGGAGAAGAATTAAATTTCTTGCTCCAGGCAAAGAGGATAAGCATTGCTGTTTTAGTCCCAATAGGAGGTTGAGTATACTAAGAGGTATCAAGAGGATAAGCATTGCTGTTGTAATCCCAATAGGAGGTTGGGTACGTTAGAAAATGTTTAAACGTAAGCAGTCTTTTAAGAAGGCTCCCAAAAAGGGGACTGAAAAATTGGCATTTGTAAAAGATGTTACCCCTCTGGAACAAATATTGCAAAAATTTGGGCACAGTCCTTGGACTGAACAAGCCCTTGCAGATATCTGCACCATTTCGGACCTAGAGGATAGATTGGCCCAATATATCCTCATATGTAAACCCCCAAATGCAGCAAAAAGAGACGCTGCAGGGATCTGGCTGCTGTGGGAGGCTTGTAATGACAGCTACCTCTGCCTAACAGCCTGTAAAAAGAAAAAAATATCCCTAAAAGAGAAACTATTCCAGTTGAAAAAAGAGGTAGAAAATTGGAAAGTAGTGGCACATTGGGAAAAAGAGGCTTGGGACCCCCGGGAAACGTGGGAAGAAAATATGTGAAACAAACGTTGTAAGCTGATCTTTTAGAAATTAGGGGTTATAGTGCTTAATATTAATATTTATCAATTTGGTTTTGTTGTGGTTGGTGGTTATTCACAATTGTTGGAAAAATGTTTAAGAAAACACTGTCTAAAGAGATCCTTAAAAACAAACAAACAGATTGGCTAGGTACTTATTAATATATAAACCCTCAACTGCAATAAAAAAAGGAAGCTGCTGCAGTTTGGCTTCTGTGGAAAACCTGTAATGAGGTATTCCTTCAATTGGCTAAATTTAAAAATGAAAAACTGTACCCAGATTTACAAACCTCTGCTGCAAAAGCAGAGAAATAAAAATGCATGTAGTACTCAAACCTAGTTAAGTGCCCTTAAGACTGGGTACAGAGAGTTAAAACAGCACTCTCACATCTTACAGCAGCAGTAATATAAAAAAAAGGAACATTTGAGACCCCAGAAGGGGCAGACTTTTGGGACCCCTCTGGAGAGTGGGAAGGGGGATATTTGGGTAGATTCCCCTCCCAGGGCCAGAATGCCATTGAAACAGTAACAACAGTCCTGCTTCTGCCTCAGACCTCCAGGCCATGGCAAAGTGGCTGGAGATTTTAAAATAAAAAAAAAAATCTAAAGTCACAAAGAAATGCACCACTTAATTAGCATTTGTGCAGTCCCAAGTACCGAACACACTGTGGCAGAGACTGAGCAGGGTCTGCCATGTGGGAGCACTGTGCTAATTTATTTCTAAGCTTCTGTCTTTTAGGCTCTGAACCAGAACATCAGGAGAGCTGGTACCAGCTGAAAAGTTATAAAATACCATGGTTATAGTGTCGCAACAAAGTCTGTGTTGCATGTTCTGTGTTACATGTTCTGTGTCTGTCTCTAGTGGTGTCCTGTGCTAGCATTGAATCCACAAAAAGAGGAATACTACACTAGACAGGGCAAATGTCTTTTCCTCTGTCTACTTCCCCCGTGTCCATCCAACTTATCAATCACCACTTGTGTCCAAAAGACTTTGATCCCTAGTGCATCGGGTTTATTTTTTGTTAGGTTTTATTAATATATTTGTATTGTTAGTTACATTTGCTTGTATTGTTAATTCCACACTTTCCTCTGTGCACTCTGGTTTTACTTCCCCAAGCCCTAAAGGGTAGTTCGTGAGCCCCTGTAACCTGTAAAACCTTGGCTCATAATTGTAGGGCCCCATCTTTCAGGTACCCAGAAACCTCTTGAAAACTACTGTTAAAAATAGGGGATTCTGCAACATTTTAGCAACTAAATGTTAGTTTAAGTCCAAATCAGCTTAACCTTGCATAACAACTGTGGTACTCCTACAAAGTCTCATTTGTTGTGTGTGCTTGAGAGGGTCCTGACCTCAGAAACTTTTATTGTTTGATGGCTATTGCAGCATCAAACTTGGACCTCATCTTATTTGTCAATGTACCCAATTATTGTAATGGTTATGGGTTTTTATTGTATTCCCAGTTATTATAACTATAATTGTTTGGATTTGTGTTTAGGTTATATCTGATGTTTAGTCAGTTGTACTGGTTTTTAGTTATATTCATCTGGTTATAATTGTTTGATTTGTTTGCAACAGATCACCTGTGCCCTACCATAACAACAACTACTGTAATGGTCATAAATCAAGGGGCAAAGTGTTGTAGAAGCAGCCCACCTGGTCAGCAGTCTAAACATAATTTTTCATCCCCTCATTGTCCTATTAGTAATCCTAACTGTAATGTTGGTTCTGCCTTAAAACAATTACATAAAGTGTGACCCATTCAATACCCCTGGATTGAAGGGTCAAAAGGGGGACAATGTAGAACTGATAAATGAAATTGTTTTTAATTGTTCACTTTATTAATGTAAGTTCTGTTCACCATTCACTACACTTGCCTGCATTGTAACTTCTGCTCACTGTTTGATTTTGTATTTCATATGACTTGGCATTGTGCCTCTCTCATACAACTTTGTATTAGAAAATTGGTAGAAAACTTTGTATCAAATGTTCTAGCCCCTAAGGATAGTATAGTTATAAAGTGAAAGAAACATGTGCCTTTTTGCTAGAAGTAGAATAAGATCTTCCCCCCCACTCTGTAATCAATTGCCCCATTGACTGAATGAGGTGTGAATGAGTGAGGCTTGGAAGACACCCACCTCCAGACAGCTACAACAGTTAAAGAGGGAATGGGAGCCAGAGCAAAAGACAATACAACTTGTCAAGTGGGCCCAATAGAGAAGAGACAATACAACTTGTCAAGTGGGCCCAATAGAGGAGAGCAGACATATTGACGACCTCAGGGATTAGCAGCAAGCACCTTCTTTAGAAAACGCCTCTTTGAACAGCATTGGGACAACACCCAGAAAAAAGCAGCACAAGGACCAACGGACACAGACCCAGATTTTGAATCTGGTCTGGATTTGCATAAGAGGGAAGCTGCTATAAATACGAGGTGTCTTGCAGAAGGACCCTGGGTCTCGTCTTGTCACCATCGGAGCATCGATCCGGATCGGCAGAAGCCCGGCTCCACCTCTCCCCCATCTAACTCACCTGGCCAGTGCAGTTAAGGGGAGCAACTAGTTGGTAACAACAGCAAGACGGAGTGTGTTTGTGTCTGTGTGTGTGTGTGTGAATGCGTGACTGTAATATATCATATGCATATGATAGAGTATTAGTTGATACCTGTATTACTAATCAATGTGGCGTTTTGCCTTAATCCCCCTGAAAAGATCCTGTATAGCACTTTGAGTACAACAGAGCAACAAAACTGATGAAAGGTCTAGAACCCCTGAGTTGTGAGGGAAGATTGAGAGAACTGGGTTTGTTTAGTCTGGAGAAGAGGCGACTGAGAGGGGATGTGATCACAGTTTTCAAGTACATAAAAGGCTGTTACAAGGAGGAGGGAGAAAAATTGTTCTCGTTAACCTCTGAGGAAGGCACAAGAAGAAATGGGCTTAAATTGCAGAAAGGAGGTTTAGGTTGGACTTTAGGAAAAACTTCCCAACTGTCAGGGTGGTTAATGCTGGAACAAATTGCAGAGGGAGGTTGTGGAATCTCCATCACTGGGGACTTTTAAGAGCAGGTTGGAGAAACCCCTGTCAGGGATGCTCTAGATCAGGGGTGGGCAAACTTTTTAGCCCGAGGGACACATCTGGGTGGGGAAATTGCATGCAGAGCCATGAATGTAGGGCAGGGCCAGAGGGTTGAGGTGCGGGGTGCAGGAGGAGGCTCAGGGCTGAGGGCTGGGGTGCAGGAAGGGTGTGGCAAGGGGTTAGGGGGTTCAGGCCTGGGGGTTGGGGTGCAGGAGGGGTGTGGAAAGAGGTTAGGGAGCTCAGGGCAGGGGGTTGGGGTGCAGAAGGGGTGTGGAAGGAGGTTAGGGGGCTCAGGGCTGGGGGTTGGGGTGCAGGAGGGGTGTGGCCAGGGGCTCAGGGCAGGGGTGCGGGGTGCAGGAGGGGTTTAGGGTGCAGGCAGCATGTCTGGCAGTGGCCCCTGGGGGTGGGGTGGGTGGCAGCTCCGCTGTGCGCTGCCCTCGCCTGCGGGTACCACCCCCGAAGCTCTCATTGGCCACAGGTCCCCGTTCCCGACCAATGGGAGCTGTGGCAGGTGGTGCCTGCAGGCGAGGGCAGCGCACGGAGCCCTTGTGGGACAGTTCTATTATGGACCTTTCCATCAGGAGACACCTCCCTCCCTTCTATAATGGCACATTCCATCTCACCCACCGCCAGGCTATAATGGGCCATTCCACTGGAAGACACCCCCACTTCCCCTCTATAATTGGACATTCCCACCTCCACTGCTAATGGATCCTCCCCCCAGGCAGAAAAGCCCAACCCACCCACTCTCTGGCCAATCAGAGACCTCTATCTCCGTCGCGCCTGCCTGAAGGCTCCTGATTGGCTGGGGATGACATCACATGCTCTTCCCATGATCAGTGACCCCCCCATAGAAACCACTAGGCATTAGTAGGATCATTAAGATGCGTTTATTGACTGTGCTGCATGTTTGGGTCACCCCCTTGACCTCTGACCTTTCACCCCGATGTCGACCCCATGAGTGCCAAGGGGCTCTCGACCTTTAACCTCTCCCACCTTGGCTGGCCCAGAATCCTTTGTGGGTTTGGCGTGAGTCTGGCGTGGGGGGAGAGTCAATCCCAGAATCCTTTGCAGGCTTAGCATATGTCATGCGGGGAGGGTGTGTGACAAGGTCTATCAATCCCAGAATCCTTTGCAGGGTTGGCAGGAGTCATGGGGGAGGTGTGATAAGGTCTGACAATACCAGAATCCCAGTGGGTCCAGCAAAACTGCACCCCCCCAGCCTGGGGGCTGCCCCCCACTCCTCCCAACCCTGCCCCCCACCCTGGGGACCGCCCCGCAGCCCCCCCGCGGACATTGTTAGTGGCTTGGTTTCCAGCAGTGCCATGAACCAGGGGAACCCCAGAGCAGGGAGGGAGACGCTCCCTGCCTGGGGCCCCCCAACAGCACCCTGGAGAGAGGGCTCCGGGGGCAGCTAGGGGAGGTCAGCGATGGCCCTCTTGGCAGGGGGGCCGGCCGGCTTCTCCTCCTTCTCCTTGGCTTTGTCTTCGTACATCAGGATCCTGCACAGGGGACGGAGACGGGGTTAACGACAGGGGGACCCAGGTGCTGTGGGTCAGGAGTGAGGGGCACCGGCTGGGTGGGGGATACAGGGGCTGCGGGTCGGGAATGAGGGGTGCTATCCGGTCTTGGGATAAAGGGGGGATGGGGGCTGCGGGTCAGAAGTGTGGGGTGCCGGCCAGGCGGGCTATACAGGGTGTCCCGGGGGCTGTGGGTCGGAAGTGAGGGGCGTCGGCTGGTGGCAGGGGGGGGATGGAGGGACAGGGCTGCGGGTCGGGAGTGAGGGGCGCCGGCCGGGGGGGGGGATGGGAGGGATGGGGCTGCGGGTCGGGAGTGAGGGGAGCCGGATGGGTGGGGATCCTTGGGAGCTGCAGGTCAGAAGTGAGGAGCACCTGCCAGGTGGGGGTCCCGGGGGCTGCGGGTTGGGAGTGAGGGGCGCCGGCCGGGCGGGGGGGGATGGGGGGATGGGGCTGCAGGTCGGGATTGAGTGGCGCCGGCCGGGTGGGGGGGATAGGGGGACGGGGCTGCGGGTCGGGAGTGAGGGGCGCCGGCTGGGCGGGGGCACGGGGGGATGGGGCTGCGGGTCGGGAGTGAGGGGCGCCGGCCGGGGCGGGGGGAATGGGAGGACGGGGCTGCGGGTCGGGAGTGAGGGGCGCCGGCCGGGCGGGGGGGGGATGGAGGGACGGGACTGCGGGTCGGGAGTGAGGGGCGCTCACAGTTTGAAGATGGCTGAGCGCTTCCCCAGCATCATGCGGACGAAGTCCCGGTAGCCGATGGTCTCGCCCAGGCCGCCCGTCACCTCCGTGATCATTTTCTTCAGCTCCAAGTGGGTCTTGGCTGCCCCCAACTTCTCCAGCATCCGCTTCAGAGCCATGATGTCTGGGGGGGAGCAGAGGTCAGGGGGGCCAGCGGGGACACGCCCACACTCACACACACGTGCTCGCACTTGTTCACATGCACACGCTCACACAGACATGCTCGCACATGTTCGTACACACACGCTCACACACATCCACATTCGCACATGTGCCCTTCGCACACACGTGCTCGCACGCACACATGCTTGCCCACGGGAACTCACCGATGTCCCCCTCCCCGTTGAGGTCGAACTCCATGTATTTCTCTGCAGGACGGATGGACAGACAAGAGGATTAGACAGAGTCACTCGGGACCCCCGCTCGCCCCTACTCTCAGGGGCGTTGCCCCATCACCAACCCCCTGGTGTCCACCTCAGCCCTCAGGCGACTTGGGCCCCACCCCAAATGAGCCCCCTCTGGCTCCGCCCCTCGGGCATCACTCACTCTTGAAGGCCTCCAGCTTCTCTGGCAGGTCTTCGTCTGTGCTGTATTTGGGGTCATCCAGAAATTCCTGGGGGCAGAGAGACGGGCTGGGCTGGGAGCGGAACTGGGTGGGGGAGGGGGCTGGGTTGGGGGCGGAACTGGGTGGGGAGAGAGGGCTGGATTGGGGGTGGAGCTGGGGAACAGTGGCCTGGGCGGGTCAGAGGACTTCAGTGGGTGATATCAGTGCCCTGGCCATGACGTCGCCACTTTCTGCGGGTGACCTCACAGTCCTGACATCACAGCAGTCTGAGTGTGACATAACAGGAATCCGTGTGTGACATCGGAGCCTGCTGACATCACCCCTGGCTTATGACATCACCCCATCACCTCATAATGACTGGTGTGTGATGTCACAAGAAGGCTGGGTGGGTGACCTCACAGCCTTATGACATCACAGCCCCGCTGTAGGACATCAGAGGGTGCCGAGCGTGACATCATCACGCACCAAGGTGACATCATGACTTGGGGGCGCGACCTCCCAGCTGCTTGCGTGTGAGGCTGCCTGGCTCAGGACATGACATCACAGGTCCCAGTGACATCACAGCCTGTGGTGAGTGACACCGGAGCCTCGTAACATCCCCACCCCCCGTGACATCACTGCCCTCCCCATGGTGACATCACGAGCCGGCTGTGCCACCATGACAACAGGTAGCTCCGCCCCTGGGTACGGCAAGCTGGGGGGTGATCCAGGGTCTGACACACATGGGCTGGGGGGCCTGTGGGGTCTGTTCCCTTCCCCCATCCCTGGGGCCCCCACAGACCCATGGGGGGGGGGCGTCTACCTTATTGAGAGAGTCCAGAACCTCCTCCTGCTGGGCCTTCAGTGCCCCAAAGGCCTTGCCCCCTGGAGTGGGGGGAACAAAGGGTTAATGGTGCCCCTCAGTCCCGACCCGCAGTCCCCTTCAGCCCAGCGCTGCTGGTGCCCCTCACTCCCGACCTGCAGCCCCCGCTAGCCCAGCTCTGCTGGTGCCCCTCACTCCTGACCCGCAGCCCCCCAGGGTCCCCCCCAGCTCTGCTGGTGCCCCTCACTCCTGACCCGCAGCCCCCCAGGGTCCCCCCCAGCTCTGCTGGTGCCCCTCACTCCTGACCCTGCCAGCCCAGCCCTGCCGGTGCCCCTCACTCCTGACCCGCAGCCCCTGCCAGCCCAGCCCTGCCGGTGCCCCTCACTCCTGACCCGCAGCCCCTGCCAGCCCAGCCCTGCCGGTGCCCCTCACTCCTGACCCGCAGCCCCTGCCAGCCCAGCTCTGCTGGTGCCCTTCACTCCTGACCCGCAGCCCCCCAGGGTCCTCCCCAGCTCTGCCGGTGCCCCTCACTCCCTGACCCACAGCCCCCGCTAGCCCAGCCCTGTCCCCCGCAGCCCTGCCGGTGCCCCTCACTCCTGACTCGCAGCCCCCGCTAGCCCAGCCCTGCCCCCCCCAGCTCTGCCGGTGCCCTTCATTCCAGACCTGCAGCCCCCCGGGGTCCCCCCCAGTTCTGCCGGTGCCCTTCACTCCTGACCCGCAGCCCCCCAGGGTCCCCCCCAGCTCTGCCGGTGCCCCTCACTCCCTGACCCGCAGCCCCCGCTAGCCCAGCCCTGTCCCCCGCAGCCCTGCCGGTGCCCCTCACTCCTGACTCGCAGCCCCCGCTAGCCCAGCCCTGCCCCCCCCAGCTCTGCCGGTGCCCTTCATTCCAGACCTGCAGCCCCCCGGGGTCCCCCCCAGCTCTGCCGGTGCCCTTCACTCCTGACCCGCAGCCCCCCAGGGTCCCTCCCAGCTCTGCCGGTGCCCCTCACTCCCTGACCCGCAGCCCCCGCTAGCCCAGCCCTGTCCCCCGCAGCCCTGTCGGTGCCCCTCACTCCTGACTCGCAGCCCCCGCTAGCCCAGCCCTGCCCCGCCCAGCTCTGCCGGTGCCCTTCATTCCAGACCTGCAGCCCCCCGGGGTCCCCCCCAACTCTGCCGGTGCCCCTCACTCCTGACCCGCAGCCCCCGCTAGCCCAGCCCTGTCCCCCACAGCCCTGCCGGTGCCCCTCACTCCTGACCTGCAGCCCCCTGGGGTCCCCCCAGCTCTGCCGGTGCCCCTCACTCCTGACCCGCAGCCCCCTGGGGTCCCCCCCAGCTCTGCCGGTGCCCCTCACTCCTGACCCGCAGCCCCCGCTAGCCCAGCCCTGCCCCCCCCAGCTCTGCTGGTGCCCTTCATTCGAGACCTGCAGCCCCCCGGGGTCCCCCCAGCTCTGCTGGTGTCCCTCACTCCCGACCTGCAGCCCCTGCCAGCCCAGCTCTGTTGGTGCCCCTCGCTCCCGACCTGCAGCCCGCTGGGGTCCCCCCAGCTCTGCCGGTGCCCCTCACTCCTGACCTGCAGCCCCCGCTAGCCCAGCCCTGCCCCCCCAGCCCTGCCGGTGCCCCTCACTCTCGACCCGCAGACCCGCTTTCAGGCTCTGGGTTTCCTCTTTCTCCGGCCTGGCTGGTTTCCCCTTGCTGGGGTAAGTTTGAGGCAGTTTCGCTTTTGCTGCTTTTCCCAGCCTGGCAGGAGGAACTGACAGGAGGATCCTGAGCCCGGGGAAAGAAACGCCCCTCCCCCCACCTGCCCACGCGTCCGGGGGTGGGGGCCCTGCAGCGCTCCCAGCCCCTGTGCAGCGAGATAATGGGACCCAGGCGTCCGGGAGGGCGCCCGTTCCCAGGGGACCTGGCAGTGTGCCCGTCCTGTCGAGAGCAGGAGGATAGTGAACGGGACCCAGGCAGGTGGGGTGGACTTGGAGATGGGTATGGGGAAGGGGACCCAGGAGTCTGAGGAGGTTGGGGGAGGGAGATGTCCGGGGTGGAAAGGTGTCCGGGGTGGAAAGTGGGGGAGACCAGGATGGGGAACAGGACCCAGGAGATGGGGACCCAGGAGTCCAAGGAGGTTGGGGGAGGGTGATCAGGATGGGGAATGGGACTCAGGAGAAGGGGACCCAGGAGTCCAAGGAGGTTGAGGGAGGGAGACCAGGATGGGGAACGGGACCCAGGCGTCCGGGGTGCTTTGGAGCAGGAGTCTGGGACGGTACCTTGTAGATTCTGCTGGGAGCTCATGTCTGCTCCGGTCTCTGCCTCCCGCGCTGGACCCCGGAGTCTGGGCCGACGCCCCGAGGCCACTTCCCCCTTCCGCAGCTGGGGCCCGGCCTTTATAAGAACCGGCCACTTCCCCTTCTGCTGCCTCAAGGAGCCGTTGACTCCGAGGGGGAGGGAGTGTCACTGTGCTGGGAGGGCAGGGCTGCAGGGGGGCAGCAGGGGGCACTCTACCCTGCCAGCCGGTGCCAACCCAGAGACCCCAGTCTGGTCCCAGACTTTTTGTTCCATTTGGTGGTTCCCCAGTCCCCCACCCCAGAGCCAGCCGCATCTGAGAGCCGGGCAAGGGATCTCCGGGTAACCAGCCTCTGTTCCCCCCCAGAGCGGGGCTGGGTCTCGCTGCTTAGCGAGGGATCCCCCTATAACCTGCCCCTTCGCGCCCCTGCAGTAGGGCCGCGTCCCAGCGCCGGCCCAGGGTTCCCCACCCAGCCCATCAGGGCTCCAGGGCGATGAAATGATCACAGAGACGTCTCGACTTGCCGGGCGCCTGCGTTTATTGAAAGCTTAAAGCCCCTGCATACCCTTTGCTGCATCAGTGACGTTTACAGGGGACCATTTGGGTTGCTTGGTGGGAACTGGGGGTTCCCCTCTCCTGCTGAGCCGTGGGGTGAGCACAGGACCCCCACTCACCTGTGGGGAAAAAGAGAGTCACATTAAGGATGAGAATCCAGGAGTCCGGGCTTTGAGGCCCACTGCTCTAAGCAATGGACCCCACTCCCATCCCTGAGCCAGGAGAGAACTCAGGTGTCCTGGCTCCCAGCCTCCCCTGCTCTAATCACAAGGCCCCACTCCCCTCCCAGAGCCAGGAGAGAACCCAGGTGTCCGGGCCCCACCCCTGCTCCCGGCTAGGCCTGTGGGGGGGTGGGGGATTTACCATGCTGCGCTGGGGCTGGGTCTCCGATAGTCCACAGTGAAGGCGTCTGTGTTTCCGTTCCCATCGCTGACCAGCACCTCCACGTACGGGGAGCAGCACGTCCAGCTGCGTCGGGCAACAGAGACAGGACAGATAAGCAGGGGCTGCGGGTCAAGAGTGAGGGGCACTGACAGAGCTGGGGGGGACGAGGGGGCTGGGGTTCAGGAGTGAGGGGCACCGGCAGAGCTGGGGGGGACGAGGGGGCTGCGGTTCAGGAGTGAGGGGCACCGGCAGAGCTAGGGGGGGATAAGGGGGCTGCGGGTCGGGAGTGAGGGGCACTAGCAGAGCTGCGGGGGAGCCGAGGGGGCTGCAGGTCGGGAGTGAGGGGCACTGGCAGAGCTGGGGGGAGACGAGGGGGCTGCGGGTCGGGAGTGAGGGGCACCGGCAGAGCTGCGGGGGAGCCGAGGGGGCTGCTGGTCGGGAGTGAGGGGCACCGGAAGAACTTGGGGGAAAGAGGGGTCTGCGTGTCGGGAGTGAGGGGCACCGGCAGAGCTGCGGGGGAGCCGAGGGGGCTGCAGGTTGGGAGTGAGGGGCGCCGGGCCCATTACCCACCGATAGTCACACACGAGGCCCTCGTCTGCGCTGGGGCCCCGCAGGCGGCAGCTCAGGCCGGAGGGGTTGGCACCGACCCGGACTGTGACCAGACTCTCGGCATCGACCGCGTGAAATCTCATGGTCCAGACGTGCCGGGCGCAGTCGGGGTCGTGCTGGATGCTGCCCGCGCAGGGCATGGAGAGCTCCAGCAGCCGGTGGGTCGGTGGGTTCTCGTCCGTCACCTGCCGGAAGGGGACAGAAATCCGCCCTCAGCACCTGAAGGGCTGGAATGGAGATCAGTGATCACTGCTCTACAGCCGGGGAGGGACCCAGGTAGCCCTCGAGATCCGGGGGGAGGCCTCGCTGCAGAGAGATCGGGGACTGCGAATCAGCCGCCAGTAACTGGGGATCAATAACCAATAATCAGCCAGCCCCGAAATACGGTACAGGAGTCAGAGCAGCCAGCCAGGAAAGTCAGCAGAGCTGACGTCAACAATCGACCGGCTGCCGGCGGGAGGACAATCCGGCGTTAACTGCGGCAACTTGTAATCAATACTCGGAAATCAGTGAGCAGGAGCCAAGGGCCAGTGATCGATACGTGGCACCAATCAGCTAATAGTTCACAATCGCCGATTAATGCGAGATAACCAGCCGTCCATTAGCCATTGCTAAGGATCATCACTTGTCATTGGCAGTGACGTGTGATCGGCCAGGGAGCGATCATTTAGAGACCATTGGTCATTGGCAAGCGATAGTCGATCATTGGCAAGTGATAGTCGATCATTGGCAAGCAACAAGCGGGAGACGCCAGCGACCCAATGCAGCGCCGTAGGAAGAGAGAGCGCGGGCTGGCTCTGAAGCCAACTCACCACAGCGTCTTCTGGCACCACCATGATGGGGATTTTCACATAATTATGAGCTGACGAACTTTGTGCCATAAACGTCGCAATGCTGGGGAGAGGCAGGGGGTGTGTTTGGGTTAGAAGATTGTGCCCGAGCTGGGTGTTACGTGAAACACTCCGGCTGCCTAAAACTCCCATTAATAACGGTGATTAATAATTATGGATCCTCGTAATTAGAGCTGCATTGAAGTTGGGATGAAAAAAATCTAATTCTGAGAAAGCCAAAAGGGGGACATCCTTCAAATGAAGTTTTCTGGACATTCCTTGTTTGTGGATCTGGGTTTTTTTGGGGGGGGCATTTTATGAAATTTTGAAATTCCGTCGCAAATTTCAGTCCCAGTGTTTCGGTTGCAAAGCTGACAATGTTGCTGAAAACTGAACGTCGTCAAAAATGGCGGCTGAAATTTTAAATTTCACAGAACGTTTTTGAGCAAATGGCACCGAACGTTTGCAGGTGGCATTTCTGGCAATCGAAATGTTTGGGGTTTCAGTCAAAGCTGTTGTGGACCTGGGCTGAATTTCATCAACAATTTCAGCCGACCAATGGCTGAATGTTTCAGCTGAAATTTAATGGAAAATTTTAGTTGATGTTTTTTGGAATTCAATCAAAGAATTGTTGAAATGTCTGGGACAGCATCCAAAATTGTAGTTCTTTTCTTTTCTTTTGAAATTTCTTTTAATTTTGCAAAAAGTTCCAGGGGGAAATGTTTGGAATTTCAGGAACATTTTTTCCTTGGAATTTCAACGGTTCAAATTCTGCCAAAAAAGTGACACATTTGGTTTGAAAAACGTTGAGTGGAAATCCCCCCTCCCCCAAATGTAGCTGGTTTATAAAAATGCTCCAAAGTTAGGAGCTGAATATTTTTTAATTAACCCAAACTTGTAGCTGGAATTTTGACTTTGGCAGAACATTTTAACATTTAAATTTTAATGCTGAAATTGTAAAAAGTTGCCTCAAAAAGTGTAGTGGAAATTTTGACCCCCCTGAAAAATCAGTGCGACTTTCCGGCAGCCTCCCTCCCATTCGTCCACGACACGCGGCGGAACGGGCCGGCGGCCTTGGCAACCCTGCAACGCCGGCGCCAAAATGGTCCAGATTTTCCAAATGGCGCTGAACGTTTCCGTTGCCACGGCTGGGATTCCGGCCGCACGTTTCCTGGCGATTTCAAACAGCAGCCAAGATTTGAGCTGAACATTTCTGAGCCCCCCCAAAAATCTGCCTTGATTTTTTAAAACCTTTTGGCCTTAACACCAGAAGTCCCTTTGGATTTTGGTTCCCTGCCCCCCAAGGTCAGTGAAAATTGTTTTTCTCTTTTGGGGCCAATTTCAGCTCAGATTTCTCCTGAACTTCCCCCTGCTCACGCCACACTGGGCCAGTCGAATTTCTTTCCCCTTTTACCGTCTGCAGATTGCCCAGAATGCCCCCCAAATGTCCCCAAAACGTGTCAAAATGTTGTTTTCGGCCTCTCCAAATGGGCGAGATTCCCCCGGGTCCCAGCCCAGCCCCGCGAGGGGCTTGGGGGATCCCGCACCCCTGGCCCAGCCCCTGCCCCGGCCCCGCGAGGGACTTGGGGGATCCCGCACCCCTGGCCCAGCCCCCGGCCCGGCCCCGCGAGGGGCTTGGGGTCCTCACCTGGAGGAGAAGCCAGAGTGGCTGGCGGGGGCGGCGAACGTCCCGCTGAGGACGATGCTGGCGCCGGGCCCCAGGTGCCCCCCGGGGGGGTCGTATCCTTGCAGCAGCCCCAGCTCATCGGTCACCGAGAAGGTGAATGTGGCCTCGGCCCCGTCGTTCACCACCAGCACCGCCAGCCGTGTCACCGCGCCCGGCAGCAGCGTGCCTGGGGGGCCACAGAGGGGGTGAGTGGGGGGGGCGGGTGGGGAAATGGGGTGGAGCATTGGGAGGGTGGGGCAGCGGATGGGGAGGGGCTATGGAGGAGAGAGGTGGGACAGGGAGGGGGGACGGGGTGGGGGCAAGTCTTTGGGCAGGGGGCTGGACAGGGCAGCGGGTCTGATGATATAGAGCCTGGCTGGGGGAGGGAGCTGGGAGCCAGGACTCCTGGGTTCTCTTCATGGCTTGGAGAGGGGAGGGGAGGGGGGTTTCTAGTGGGTTAGAGCAGGGGAGGGGCTATGGGGGGCAGTTGGCAGTGGGGTGAGCGGTGGGGGGGCAGGATGGCGGAAGGGGGTGGGGTGGGGTGGGGTGGGATTAGCCCCCCCGGGACACTCACCGTTCTGCCCTTCCAGGGCCCGGACCTGCACCGACTCGGTGGCCAGGGGGTCGGGGCGGAGGCGGGTGAAGGGAAGCCCGGCGCCCGTCAGCCCTTCCACGCCCAGCACCGTGGCCTGTGGGGGGCGGAGAACAGAGCTGAAGGGGGGGCCTGGCTTGGCAGGGGGGGACATCGGGGCGCCCCGGGGCGGGTCCCTACCGGCAGCTGGAAGCTGATGGGCGCCAGGGCCAGCAGGTTCCCGCTGGCGTCCGTGCTCTGGTTCAGCGACGCGGTGCCCACCAGGCCGCCGGCGCCATCCAGGGCCAGGAGCCGGACCAGCCGGGCGCCGCGGGCCTCCCCCAGCAGCCGGGCCGAGACGATGTAATTCGCCCCTGCGGGGGAGACAGAGAGACGGGAGTCACCAGAGCCCCCCCGGCACTCCCTGGGCGTTACCTCACACGGGTGTTACCTCCCCTTGGCGTTACCTCGCACAGGCGTTACTTTGCACAGGCACAGATGTTACTTCCCCTGGGCATTACCTGGCATGGGCGTTACCTCCCCTGGACATTACCTCGCACGGGCGTTACCTCGCACGGGCGTTACCTCGCACGGGCGTTACCTCCCCTGGACGTTACCTGGCACAGGTGTTACCTCGCACGGGCGTTACCTCGCACGGGCCGGCCCTGGATGGGCAGCAGCAGGTCCTGGCGTTGCTCCAGGATCTGCAGGGTCACGTCCAGCAGGCTCTTGCCCCCGATCTCCACCTCGTAGCTGCCGCTGGGGGTCAGCACCACCGTCCAGGTCCCCACGGTCTCCACCCGCCGCAGTTTTAGCACCTTGTGCAGGGCCGTGTTGATCACCGGCTCCATGCCGGCTGGCGACCCACCTGCGGGGGGGGGCGGGGGGCGACAGGGCACTGGGGGCACTGAGACCCGGCTCCCTCACCCAGCGCTGAGCCATGGCCCCGTCTGAGGTGGGGCTGGTTATCCAGGGCCTGAGGTGCGGCTGGTTCTGGGGTGGGGCGTGGGGCTGGTTATACAGTGACCCATGGCCTGGTGTGGAAATGCAGCCACCTCTGGGGTGGGGCATGGGGGCTGGTTACACAGCGACTCATCGCCTGGTGTAGAAATGCAGCCACCTCTGGTGTGGGGCGCGGGGGCTGGTTTTACAGTGACCCATGGCCCAGTGCAGAAATGCAGCCACCTCTGGTGTGGGGCGCGGGGCCCAGAAAACAGCCACCTATAACAACCCTGCAGAAGGGCAGGGCGCGGGGGGCTGGTGGCGGGTGGGAGGGAGAGAGCCCCCTACCTGAGGGCTGCTGGAGGGAGACGGCGAAGCCGCTGCCGCCCAGGCTGCGCACGGACACCGAGAGCTCGCTCAGGGCGTCGTCCACGGGGAAGGGGAAGCGGGAGCCAAGCAGCCGGCCCCGGGTTAGCGTGACGGGGGCCGCGTTGAGGGCCAGCTCCATGACCCCCAGCACCCCCGAGAGCTGGGTCTTCGACGTCAGCACGTAGTAGCCCCCCGAGAAGGCCGTCAGCTCCTCAAAGACATTCACGGCTGGGGGTGGGGGAGAAAACAAGGGTGAAAGGCCCCAGCCCCCATTCCCAGCCCCCCAGAGCCAACCAGTCCCCGCCCTGGGGCCAGATCAGAGCCGGCACCCCCCAGTCCCTGCCCCATTCCCCACCCCCATGAGCCAGCCAGTCCCTGCCCTGGGGCCGGATGGGAGCCGGTGCCCTCCAGAGGGGACAGGCCCCTGCCCCATTCCCTGCCCCCCTGAGCCAGCCAGTCCCTGCCCTGGGGCCGGGTGGGAGCCAGTGCCCCCCGGGGGTCCCGGCCCCACCCCCGCTCGCCCCGCTCACCCTGGGCGCCGTAGGGGGCACAATACCCCGTCAGGAGGGCGTTGACTTGGCTGCGGGTCGATTCCACCAGGACCTTGACCTGCTCCAGCCGAGCCTCGTCCTTGGCCCCCGCGTCCGAGAAGAGGAAGATTTTCGAGCTGGCGGGTAGGGGGCAGGGATAGAGGTGAGATGGGGGCCGGGGCTTGTCCCGGGGGGGCATGGGGCTGGCCTGGGAACTGAGGTTGGGGGTAGATCTCAGCTGATGGGATGGGACGAGGCTGGGGGGTCAGGCGGCAGTGGGGGGTTCTGGGGGTCCGGCCTGGGGGGAAGTTGGGGATGGGATTTGGGAGGCTTGAGGCAGTGGGGGGCTTAGGAGTGTGGGAGGAGTTTGGCCTCAGGGATAGCAGGGGGCTCGGGGGGGTGGGGCTGTCGGGGGCAGTGGGAGGTCAGGGGGGCAGCGGGGGACTTGGAGGGCAGTGGGGGGCTAGGGGGGCAGTGGGGGGTTCGGGGTCAGTGGGAGGTCTGGGGCAGCAGGGGGACTTGGAGGGCAGTGGGAGGTCAGGGGGCAGCGGGGGATTTGGGAGGTTGGGGCTGAGGGGGGCAATGGGGGGGAGTGGGAGGTCAGGGGGCAGCAGGGGGGCAATGGGGGGCTCACCGGGGCTCGCTCGCCTGCAGCGCCATCTCCAGGCCAGTCAGCGCCATCTCGGGACAGTCCCCGCCGCCAGTCACCACCAGCCGCGCGATGGCCGCCTCGAACTGCCCCACGTCCTGGGTGGTGTAGACGGGCCCCACATCTGTGGGGAGAGGGGAGGTGAGTGGGGGCAGGTGCAGGGGGAGGATGGTGCGGAGGGCAGGGGATTGGGGTGCTGAGGAATCAGGGGATCAGGGGGCAGGGGATTGGGGGTTCGGGGCCGTACCTGAGTCAGTGAAGGGCACCAGCACGTAGTTGTGGGGGGCGGGGGGATCGGGGCGCAGGGGACCAGGGAATCGGGGTTCTGGGGGATCGGGGAGCAGGGGAATGGGGGAGCAGACAGCAGGGGACAGGGGTTCAGGGTGCAGGGGAATCGGGGAGCAGGGGGACTGGGGGATCAGGGAGCAGGGGAATGGGGGAGCAGACGGCAGGGGACAGGGGTTCGGGGTGCAGGGGAATTGGGGCGCAGGGGACCGGGGGATCAGGGTGCAGGGGAATGGGGGAGCAGACGGTAGGGGACAGGGGTTCGGGGCCGTACCCGGGTCGTTGAAGGGCACCAGCACGTAGTTGTGGGGCGCGTCGGCCGAGCCCACGTGCTGGCGGATGAGCTCCAGGCAGACGCGCTGGACCTGGGCGATGTCGCTGCTCATGCTGCCCGTCGTGTCGATGGCGAAGGTCAGCGAGTAGCCGGCCAGGTTGAAGAGCTTCCGGAAGGCGGCGGAGCCCACCTGGGCCAGGAGCCCCGAGCCTACGGGACCCACACACCTCAGGGGGGCAGGGGCTGCGGGTCGGGAGTGAGGGGCACTGGGGGGCTGCGGGTCAGGAGTGAGGGGTGCCGGACGGGCAGGGGGCTGCAAGTCGGGAGTGAGGGGCGCTGGCCGGGCAGGGGGCTGTGGGTCGGGAGTAAGGGGCACTGGGGTGCTGCGGGCCAGGAGTGAGGGGCGCCAGCCGGGCTGGGAGCTGCGGGTCAGGAGTGAGGGGCACTGGGAGGCTGCGGGTCGGGAGTGAGGGGCGCCTGCAGAGCCAGGGGGCTGCGGGTCGGGAGTGAGGGGCGCCGGCAGAGCCAGGGGGCTGCGGGTCGGGAGTGAGGGGCGCCTGCAGAGCCAGGGGGCTGCGGGTCGGGAGTGAGGGGCGCCGGCAGAGCCAGGGGGCTACGGGTCGGGAGTGAGGGGCGCCTGCAGAGCCAGGGGGCTACGGGTCGGGAGTGAGGGGCGCCGGCCGGGCCGGGGGCTGCAGGTCAGGAGTGAGGGGCGTCTGCAGAGCCAGGGGGCTACGGGTCGGGAGTGAGGGGCGCCGGCCGGGCCGGGGGCTGCAGGTCAGGAGTGAGGGGCGTCTGCAGAGCCAGGGGGCTACGGGTCGGGAGTGAGGGGCGCCGGCAGAGCCAGGGGGCTGCGGGTCGGGAGTGAGGGGCGCCGGCCGGGCAGGGCTCTCACCTGGTCCCACGAAGAAGTCCCGCGTGGCCCGGGTGGCCAGCTTGGCGGCCTGGCGGTGCAGGTAGTGGTGGGGTGAGAGCTGGGGGTCCGAGGTCTCTTTGTTGATGCCGCCAGTTGGGGAGAAGTTCTGGGTCACGTCGTTTCGCCCCCCATGGCCGCATTTCCCTGGGGCCGAGGGCAGGAAGATGAATGGGGGGGGGTGAGGTGGGAGCCAGGGACGGGGAATGGGGGAGGCAACTGACGTGGGGAGGGGGGTGACGTGGGGGGGCTGGGATTGGGGGGGGGCTGGGGGTGAAGGGAGCAGTGGGGGGATGGGTGGGGGGCCGGAGAGGGGAGCAGTGGGGGGATAGGCAGGGGGATGCGGGGAGGGGAGCAGTGGGGGGATGGGTGGGGGGCCGAAGAGGGGAGCAGTGGGGGGATAGGCAGGGGGATGCGGGGAGGGGAGCAGTGGGGGGATGGGTGGGGGGCAGCAGTGGCGGGTGATGGGGATGGGTGGGGGGCTGGGGAGGGGAACAGTGGGGGGATGGGTGGGGGGCTGGGGAGGGGAGCAGTGGAGGGATAGGCGGGGGGATGCTGGGAGGGGAGCAGTTGTGGATGGGCGGGGGGCTGGGGGAGGGGAGCAGTGGTGGGTGATGGGGATGGGTGGGGGGCTGGGGAGGGGAGCAGTGGGGGGATAGGCGGGGGGATGCGGGGAGGGGAGCAGTGGTGGGTGAGGGGGATGGGTGGTGGGGCGGATGGGGGGAGGGGAGCAGTGGGGGGACGGGCGGGGGGGTATGGGGGGCTCTGCTCACCCCGGGGTTTGCTCCGGCAGGTGCCCGACAGCTTGTACCCACTGGTGACCATGTCGCCCACCAGCACGTTCCCCTGGCAGAGATAGTGGCCCCTGCCAGAGAGATGGGGCGTTACGCTGGGGGCCCCAGTGCACCATTTAGTCCCTGCTGCCCCCAGCCCAGTGCCCCCTGCTGGACAGATGGGGTGTTATGCTGGGGGGCCCAGCGCCCCACTGCCGCCCTGCTGCCCCCAGCACCCCCTTCTGCCCCCCTGCTGCCCCCCCAGCCCACTGCCCCTGGCCAGAGAGACAGGGCGTTACCCTGGGGGGCCCAGCGCTGCACTGAGCCCCCATTGCCCCCAGCCCAGTGCCTCCTGCTGGAGAGATGGGGCATTACACTCAGGGGGCCCAGCGCCCCACTGACCCCCCTGTTCCCCCCAGTCTGCTCCCCCTGCTGCCCCCCTGTGACGAAGTGGGGCGTTTTCTGGTGGTTTCTGTGTTTCCCAGGGGGTCGCATGCAGAGGGAGGGGGACTCAGTGTCCCCGGGTGTTACTGGTTAACGAGGGGAGGGGAAGGGGGTTCGTTGGGACAGGGGACCGGAGATGGACTCGGGACCCTGGCCGCTGGCCTGGAGGATGGAGACCCCGGTGACCCGGAGACCCGGCTCAGGAGTCGCAGCCGGGTCTGGCCAGTGGGGGACAATGGGCTGCAGGGAGGAGACCCCGGTGTCCTGACCAGCCGGCTCCAGCCCGAGGGGGGCGGAGAGGGGAGGGGACCAGGGGACCCGGTTTATCAACCTGTTTCCCTGGAGAGAAGCCAGTGGACAGAGGGGGGGTTCGGGGCTGGGGGATTGGAGGCCCAGCGGGGAAGCAGGGGGGCTCGGGGCTGGGGGCTGGGAGGCCCAGCTGGGAGCAGGGGGGCTCAGGGCTGGAGGGGGAGGAGGCAGAGCCCCCCTGGCTGCAGGGGCCTGGGAGGTGCTGGGCTGGGGGAGGCCAGGCCTGAGCCCAGAGAGTTTCCTGTGCTGGGTCCAACGCTCAATAACCCTCCTGTGTTACGCTGGGGGGCGGGGGGCATCGTCCCCTTTGGGGCTGGAGGCCTGGGGGGCCCAGAGCAAGGGGATCCCCTGAGGGGGCCCACGGCACAGACAGACGTGCTGACGCTCAGAGAGGTGCTGCTCCAGCAGGTGGGGGGCCTGACCCCGAGAGACAGCGGCCCCCCAAGAAGGGCTGTCGCTTTGAAGGAGGTTCCCCCCATGGATCGCACGGGGCCACGAGTGGGCACCATCTGTGAGTCCATGACACCCCCTTCTGCCCCCCCAGCCCAGCGCCCCTGCTGCCCCTGCCCCCACTGACCCCCCCCAGCCCAGCACCCCCTGCTGCCCCTGTCCCCACTGACCCCCCCAGCCCAGCACCCCCCACTGCCCCCCCGCTAACCACCCATCCCCCTACCCAGAACCTCCGGCTAACCCCCCATCCCTGCTACCCCCCCATCCCCCCACCCAGCACCCCCCACTGCCCCCCAGCGCCGCTAACCCCCCATCCCCCCACCCAGCACCCTCTGAGGTTGGACACAGAGTCCCCCATCTCCTCCCCAGACAGTGTCAGGGGGTCCCCAAGTCTCACCCTGGCTCCTTGGTGCAGTCCTGGCACGTCGGCTTGGCCAGGGGTGCCGTGGGGACGGCCGGGCTGGAGGCATTCACTGCGGGGGGGGGAGAATCTGGTAACTGCCCTCCCCCGAGCCAGTCCCCACCCTGAGGCCGGGGGGAGCCAGCGCCCCCCAGAGGGGACAGGCCCCTGCCCCATTCCCCACCCCCCTGAGCCAGCCAGTCCCTGCCCCATTCCCACCTCCCCAAGCCAGCCCCTGGGGGCTGTATGGCTGGTGGGTGCTGAGCCAATGGGGCCGTGCTGGGAGGGCAAACGGAGGGCAATGGGGGGCACTGGGGTGGGGAGACTGAACTGATGGGGGGGCTGGGGGGCAGGATTACCAGCTGGGCAGGAGCTGAGCAGATGTGGGGTGGCAGCTCCTGCCCCCCACCCGCATGGAGGGGCCCAAACAGCAAGAGTCTGGCCCCAAACCCCAATAGGAGCTTTGCAAAAAATCGTGAGAGTTTGGGAACCGATCTGGGGATTTCCGGGGTGTCAGTCTGGGGATTTGGGGGTCTCGGGGTTTCAGGGCCCTTTCTAGGGATGGGGGGGGCCTGACCGGGGGGTTTTCTCTCGGCGAGTGGCGGGTCTGGCCCCGGGAGGGGGCGAGAGGCGGCTCCGGTGGGGGGAGCGAGTGGCGGTTCGGGGGGGCGAGAGGTGGCTCCGGCGGGGGGGGGGTCTCTTACCGAGGTGCCCGTAGGGCTCGGCCCGGCCCAGCTCGGCCCAGTTGCTGTTGCTGTAGAATTGCTGCAGGACGTGCAGGGCTTTCCCGGCGCTGAGCCGGGCCGACTCCAGCCCCGCCAGGGTCCCAGCGCCCCCCAGCGCCCCCACGGCCGCGTCCCGCAGCAGCCGCAGCCGGGTCGCCCCTGCAAAGCCAGCGCGGGGTCCTGTGTGAGCCGCGCCGGGTCCTGCAGCCGGGTGCCCCCCAGGAACCCCGAATCCCCTGCCTGCAGCTGGGTGCCCCCCGAGCCCTCCGAATCCCCCAGCCCTCCCACCTGCAGCAGGGTGTCCCCCAAATCCCCCGAATCCCCCAAACCCCCCACCTGCAGTCAGGTGCCCCAACCCCCTGAACCCCCTGCCTGCAGCTGGGTGCCCCCTGAGATCCCTGAATCCCTCAGCCCCCCCACCTGCACCCAGGTGCCCCCCAAGAACCCCGAATCCCCCAACCCCCCCACGTGCAGCCAGGTGCCCCCCAAGAACCCCGAATCCCCCAACCCCCCCACCTGAAGTCGGGCTCCTCCAACCCCCCAAATCCCCCACCTGCAGCCGGGTGCCCCCAACCCCCTGAACCCCCTGCCTTCAGCTGGATGCCCCCCAAGATCCCTGAATCCCCCAGCTCCCCCACCTGCACCAATCCCCCTGAGCCCTCCCGCCTGCAGCTGGGTGCCCCCCGAGCCCCCTGAATCCCCCAAGCCCCCCACCTGCAGCTGGATGCCCCCAACCCCCCTGGACCCGCTGCCTGCAGCTGGGTGCCCCCTGAGAACCCCGAATCCCCCAGCCCCCCCCACAGCCATGTACCCCCAACCCCCCTGAACCCTCCTGCCTGCAGCTGGGTACCCCCCAAGCCCCCCGAATCCCCTGCCTGCAACCAGATGCCCCCCGAGAACCCCCAAGCCCCCGAACCCCCCACCTGCAGCCGGGTGCCCCCTGAGCCCCCCGAACCCTCAACCCCCCACCTGCAGCCAGGTGCCCCAACCCCCCTGAACCCCCCGCCTGCAGCCTGGTGCCCCCTGAGCCCCCCGAACCCCTCAATCCCCCACCTGCAGCCGGGTGCCACCAGAGAACCCCGAATGCCCCAGCCCCCCCGCCTGCAGCCGGGTGCCCCCTGAGCCCCCCGAACCCCTCAACCCCCCACCTGCAGCCGGGTCCCCCTGAGGCCCCCGAACCCCTCAACCCCCCACCTGCAGCCGGGTCCCCCTGAGACCCCCCGAACCCCTCAAACCCCCACCTGCAGCCGGATCCCCCTGAGACCCCCAATCCCCCCTGCAGCCCAGACCCCCCCAAACCCCTGCCCAGCTCCCCGAAGCGCAGCGCCCCCCGATCCCCCACCCCCGGCCTGCCCCCCACCTCTGGCGATCTCCTCGCAGTGGAAGTGGTAGCTGCTGTCGTCCAGGTGGAAAATCTCCACCTGGTTGTTCCCCGCGATGATTTCCTGGATGGCCTCGGCCAGGCGCCCGGCGGAGACATCGGCTGCAAGAGACGGTCAGGGGGGCTGGGAGCCCGGACTCCTGGGTTCTCTGCCCAGCTCGGGGGGGGCTGGGAGCCCGGACTCCTGGGTTCTCTGCCCAGCTCGGGGGGGGCTGGGAGCCCGGACTCCTGGGTTCTCTGCCCAGCTCGGGGAGCTGCTGGGTCAGAGCAGGGGGGCTGGGAGCCAGGACTCCTGGGTTCTCTCCCCGGCTCTGGGAGGGGAGTGGGGGCTGGTGGGTCAGAGCAGGGGGGACTCGGAGCCAGGACTCCTGGGTTCTCTGTCCAGCTCTGGGAGGGGAGTGGGGGCTGGGGGGTTAGAGCAGGGGGGGCTGGGAGCCAGGACTCCTGGGTTCTCTGCCCAGCTCTGGAGGGGGGCTGCTGGGTTAGAACGGGGGGGGCTGGAAGCCAGGGCTCCTGGGTCCTCTCCTGGCTCTGGGAGGGGAGTGGGGTCTAGTGGTTAAAGCAGGGGGGCTGGGAGCCAGGACTCCTGGGTCCTCTCCTGGCTCTGGGAGGGGAGTGGGGGCTGGTGGGTTAGAGCAGGGTGGGCTGGGAGCCAGGGCTCCTGGGTTCTCTCCTCACCTTGGAAATAGGCCTTGAAGAGCCCACTGGCCGTGAGCGGCTCCATGTTCTCCAGCGTCCCGGGGGCCATGGGGGGCCTCCCGCTGGGCGGGTTCCTCTCCAGGAACCAGGCCACGGCCTGCAGGGCGCCCAGCTCAGTGATGTCGGCATCAGTGAAGTCGCCAGGGGCCAGGCCCCCCGACTCAGGGTTGGGGCGGAAGGCGCTGGCCAGGGCCAGGAGGAGCAGCCAGGGGAGGGCCTTGCTGGGGCCCATGGTCTGGGAGGGTGTCGAGGCCCCAAGGGATGTTGGCCACCTTATAACCCTGCAGGTGGGCGGGCCTGGGCGTTCCCCCCCCCGGCTCTGAGATTGATCCACTTCCTCCTGGCAAAGCCCTCTGGCCTCCTACAGTTGCTCAGACACCACTCCCAAGGGGGGAAACTGAGGCACGAGGCGCCCCGACATCCTCTCCCTGCTCTAACCGCTGGACCCCACTCCCCTCCCAGAGCCGGGGAGAGAACCCAGGAGTCCGGGTGGGACACGGGGCCTGGGGCTCTAGGCCAACGCCCCTCCCCCACCCAAGCGTGAGATCTTTGACTTTTGCCCCATTGAAATATTTTTTATTTTGATGCTTCCTGGAGCAACTCAGTTCACACGGAACAAAGTCTCAGTGCTGAGAAATGAGTCTAATGCAGAGAGAGCAGCCCTGCTTCCAGCCCCCCCGGTGCCCCACACTCCCGACCCGCAGCCCCTGCCAGCCCAGCCCTTCCCCCGCCATCCCCCCTGGTGCCCCTCACTCCCAACCCGCAGCCCCTGCCAGTCCATCCCTACCCCCCCCCAGCTCTGCCAGTGCCCTTCACTCCTGACCTGCAGCCCCTGCTAGTCCAGCCCTGCCCCCCTCAGCTCTGCTGGTGCCCCTCACTCCCGACCTGCAACCCCTGCCATCCCAGCCCTGCCCCCTCCCCGCCCAGCTCTGCCGGTGCCCCTCACTCCCGACCTGCAGCCCCTGCCAGCCCAGCCCTGCCCCCTCCCCAGCTCTGCCGGTGCCCCTCACTCCCGACCCGCAAACCCTGCCAGCCCAGCCCTGCACCCCCCCAGCTCTGCCGGTGCCCCTCACTCTCGACTCGCAGCCCCTGGGCGCTGGCGGAGGCTGCAGGCTCCGGGCAGTGCGAGCCGGGGATGGTGGTTGCAGAGGAAGCGCTTTGCGGCCGTGCTGAGCCCAGCAGGTTTGTGCATCAGCCTGGAGCCACAAGGGCCCTGTCACCCCCCCCCCCCACCCCGTTGGGCCCTAGAGCCAGTAGTGGCCTCAGCCCCCACCTGCACAGACGGAGAGAGGCCCCACGTCCCCCCCCCCCCCGCCCCTCCATGTGGTCAGCGTCTCTGCTCCACGCTGCTGACCCCGGCCCGGTCTGGTGCCAGACGCTCGACACCACAGACACAGCTCACGTGCAGAGCCCTGGGGCTGCGGGTTGGGAGTGAGGGGCACAGGCAGGGCTTGTGGGGACAGGGCCAGGCTAGCAGGGGCTGCAGGTCGGGAGTGAGGGGCACCGGCAGGGCTGGGCTAGCAGGGGCTGCGGGTCGGGAGTGAGGGGCACCGGCAGGGCTTGGGGGGACAGGGCTGGGCTAGCGGGGGCTGCGGGTCGGGAGTGAGGGGCACCGGCAGGGCTGGGCTAGCAGGGGCTGCGGGTCGGGAGTGAGGGGCACCGGCAGGGCTGGGCTAGCTGGGGCTGCGGGTCGGGAGTGAGGGGCACCGGCACAGGTGGGTGGCACAGGGGCCTGCGGGTCAGGAGTGAGGGGCACCAGCAGGGTTTGGGGGGACAGGGCCGGGCTAGCAGGGGCTGCGGGTCGGGAGTGAGGGGCACCAGCAGAGCTTGAGGGGGTGCAGGGCCGGGCTAGCAGGGGGCTGCAGTTCGGGAGTGAGGGGCACCAGCAGAGCTGGGGCAGACGCTGGGCTGGCAGGGGCTGCAGGTCGGGAGTGAGGGACACCGGGAGGCTGGGGGCAGAGGGGCCTGGCTTGGGGGAGGTTTCCGGCCCATCGTAGACGTCGTTCTCTGGGCCCCGCTCACTCTGGTTTCTGTGACTCACTTCCGGTGGGGGCTGCCTAGATCCTGCTGCCCCGCGGGGTCGGGGTGTCACTCCGGGACCCCTGTGTTCCCGGCACCATGGCTCTGCGCCGGCTCTGCCTTCTGCTCACCTGCTCCGGTAAGGGGGACCCTGCACCTCCTGCCCCCTGCCTGGGGTCCTGCAGCTGGGGATGGACCCCAGGCACAATCGTCCCTTCCCCCGCCCTGGTGTGGGCTCCCACCTCAGCCCCCCCCAGGTGTGGGGAATTCCCCTGATCTCCTCCTGGGTTATTGCTTCATCCCCCCCTCCCCCCTCCCCTCCTCCTGGGGGGGGCAATCGCCCCATCAGCCTGTTTGAGCCAGGACCCCCGGCCCGGCGGCATCATCCCGGCTACGAACTCGCCAAAGCCCCATCCTGAGGGAATTCGCCCCCGTGGTCTGATGTGTCCCCCCCCAGCCACTCTCCCCCCATGACACCCCGAGTGGGTCCCGACGCGGCTGCGCTGACACGTGGCGCCCGCGAAAAGAGACAAAACCTCCCATGTTCCTGGTTTTCACCTCAAGGGTTTTTGATTTCTCCCCCGGTTTTTGCTCCCCCCAAATCATATTTGGCTTTTTGAAAGTCAGACGTGCCGGGCGAGGGAAGAGCTGTTATGGGGGCCGACCAGGAGCCGCTGCCGAGCGCCGCGGGGCACTCGGGGCATTGACTGTTGGGTGGAAAAACCTCTCAATGTTTCCTCAACGAATGTAGGGAAAACATGAACCGACCCCTCCAACCAAGGAGTGAAAATCCCCCAAAGCTGCGTAAACCAGCCGTTCGCTGTTTCCAAAACCCAGAAAACCCCAAACCCCAACACTGTCTGCCGAAAAATATCCCTGGAAAATCCCTTTTGCTGAACAATGTTTTTCAGTTTGGAAACCAGATGTTTTCGGGGTGGGGATAAAAAGCAACAGAAGTTGACGAAACCCCCCAAATCATTCCCCTAAAAGGTGCCTGGAAAAGACGGACCAAGTCTGATGTTAACACCGTGAGCAGAATCCCGCCTGCGTGATGGTGTAAACGGGGATGATCTGACTTAATCTTAATCTAATCTGGATTCTTTAATCTTCATTTAATTCACATTTTTGGGAGTCTGACCCATGACTGTCGCTGAATGAGAAATGGGAACTTCTTGCAGAAATGAACAATTCTCCCTGGCCAATTTTCAGGGCGGCAAAGAAATTGCCAGTTTTAGTCTCAACTTGCCAGCTCCCGATTTGATTGAGACGCTGTTCAGTGTTTTCCTGAAAGCTCCGACTTCTGCACGTCTACAGGGAATGGCCAGTTTCTCTTTTAAACCCCCCAGCAAATTTCCAGCACTTTGTATTGTGGAGAAACATTCAAAATGGGAATTCTGAACCCACAAAAGAGAGAAAGCCAAAGATTTTGTCTTTTTTTTCTAAATCTTGTGAATTTTAGGCAAATCTCATGAGTTTTGGGGAGGTTAAATGGTGGCTGGGTGTAGCCGTGCTGCTCAGTGACTTTGATAGGACACATTGGCTCTTCAGTTGAACATTATGCACCAGTGTTCGGGTGATAAGAGCCGCGCGTAAGCGAAGCTGCTTCCACCGGAGCTGGTCCATAACCCTGATTTTAAAGTGGCCAATTCCCATGTGCCAGCACAAGCCAGGCTCCACTGTGACTCATGAGCTGGACTTAAAAAAAATCTCGGTTGTAAAAACGAATCCACCTGGGAGTTGTCTGTCGTTGCCTCTCCTTTTCCAAGTCACGCAGGTCCATAAAAACCTTCCATCAAAAAGTTTTTTGGTGGGAAAAGACTTTTCCGTTACACTCGAATCTCACTCCAGATTTGCGGGATTCAGCCAGGAATCCCTCGTGTGCTGCGAATGCTGCAAGCCTGAAAGAGGCCCAACCAAAGCGGTTCCGTTCGTGTCGAAGATTTTCCATTGGGGAAAACAGATATTTTGCTCTCGCATTTGCTGGGTTTTCTCCGCAACCTGAAGGGCTAGAAACCATTTTCGGGGGGAGGTTGGTAAACGAAAGCTGAATATGTTCCGTACCCACCCAACACCGACAGCCGGGAGTTGTGGGAAAACACCAGCTGTCGGGATAAAATCGCCAGAATTGGCAACACCATCCCTGGGGCATCTTGTGCGTTTGCTCTGGAGAAGACATGCAAGTGGCGGAAGGCCCAGGGCCGGGGGCTAAACGTGGCTTTAGCCGAGGGAAGGCGGCGACGGAGGCAGATCTCTGCTATCCGAGGGCTCCTCCCTCCGCAGACAGCGACTGAATGAGCTCCACGCCGAAGCCAGACAAGTTCAGGCCGGGAACACGGCTCAGTCTAACAGTCGAGGGGTCATTAACCTTGGAAGCAGCTTCCCCATGGCCGTGGACGGGGCAGTGCTCAGACCCTGCAGCTCAGATCGGGGATTATCCGGCAAGACACGGACGTGGAGACCTTCGAGAGGGCGGCCACGTGTGCGGTGGAGGGTGGGAGGAACACGCCTGGCCTGAGAGCGGCAGACATAAGGAGCTGCATCCGTTCAGCGCCCCCGGCAGAGGATCCAGAGGGGACCTTCTCCGGGCGACCACACACGGCCCCGAACGGCTCCTTCTCCCGCCGGCGAAGGGCAGCCCAGGACCCAGAGGAGGAAATGAAAGTCAGACACGTTCCCATGAGAAATAAGGCTCCAGTGTTTAAGGGTGAGGGGGACGGACATTTGGAAGGACCCACCAAGGGAAGCGGTGGATTGTCACCTCCACCCTGGGGGCCGCCCTGGAAGCCGCGTTGGCCAAGGAGGAGCCGGCGGTAGCTGGGTGCAGCTGGGTGCTGGGAGGAGACCAGGCTCGAGGGGCCGAACATCGTCTACTGGCCATCGGCTCTAAGAAACGCGAGGGACGCGGGCGAGGGAGGCCTGGCGCTTGAACAATCACCAACTGGCCACCCCCTTGGCGTTCTCTCCCCGGCTCTGGGAGGGGAGTGGGGGCTGGTAGTTAGATCGGAGTGGGGGCTGGGAGCCCGGACTCCTGGGTTCTCTCCTGGCTCTGGAAGGGGAGTGGGGGCTGGTGGTTAGATCGGAGCGGAGGCTGGGAGCCCGGACTCCTGGGTTCTCTCCCCGGCTCAGGGAGGGGAGGGGGGTCTTCTGCCCTGCTGACCCTTGGCCTTTGATCCCCCAGGTTCCTGGGCGCAGGACCTGTGGGTGTCCCAGCCCAGCTCCGTGCAGGGCACGGAGGGCGGCTCCGTCACCCTGCCCGGCTCCTACAACAGCGCCCGGGAGCCCCGGCTCGGCAGCTACACGTGGGTGAAGGAGGTGGCGGGCGCCCGGCTGGAGCTGAGCGACGGGACCCAGGAGTTCGGGGGCCGAGTGAGCCGGGCCGGGGACTGGAGCTTCCTGCGGGAGAGAAGAGCCGACGTGGAGCTGCGGGACCTGAGACCCTACGACAGCGGGACCTACCGGTGCCTGGTGAAGATCCCCACCCTGGGCGAGGGGGCGGGGAACGGGACGTGGCTCCAGGTGCTGAAAGCAGGTGAGTCCGGGCAGCCCAGGGCGCCTGGGTTCTCTGCTGGCTCTGGGAGGGGAGTCGGGGCTGGTGGGTCAGAGCAGGGGGGCTGGGAGCCAGGATGCCTGGGTTCTCTCCCAGCTCTGGGAGGGGAGTGGGGGCTGATGGTTAGAGCAGGGGGAGTTGGGAGCCAGGACGCCTGGGTTCTCTCCCTGCTCTGAGAGGGGAGTGGGGACTAGTGGTTAGACCGGGGGGGGGTCTCTGGATTGAAAAGGGGGAAGTGGGGCCATTATTGTTATTTCTGGGGTGTTCTTCGGGGCTGGTTTGAGGGCAAAGCTGATGGCGGAGTCAGCGCAGGCCGCGGGGCGCGTGGTGGGGTGCGAAGGACGGGGTGTGTGTGGGGGAGACGCGGAGGCAGAATCGCAGGTGGGGAGCGCCCGAGAGACGGGCCGGAGGGAGGGATGAGTCACGAAGAAACGAAAGAACAAGTGTAAAAGTGATTGGGGGAGCCGGGGGAGAGACAGGGGGAGGCCGAGGGGGCAGACGGTGGGAGCCGGGGAAGGCCGAGGGGACAGACGATGGGAGCCGGGGGAGGCCGAGGGGAGGGACAGGGGAGCTGGGGGAGGCCGAGGGGAGGGACAGGGGAGGGAGGAAGAAAGGGCCGAATGAAGAGGGGATCGGAGGGGAGGGGAGCAGTCGGCGCCGGCTTCCCCACCTTCTCCGGCTGTTTTGTCTCATTCCCTCTTTTCTTCCCTCCCCTCCCGCCAGGCCCCCCCCCACCGCCCCCCCCGGTGCTGGGCGCGCTCAGTTTGGCCTAGGCGCCGCCATGGGGGTCACTGGCGCAGCTGCCGCCCTGATTTTGATCTGCCACAAGAGACGAGGTGAGTGGGACGGGGCCCCCCTTGCACTGAGCTGCAAATCCCCCTGGCTGCACTTTCACCAGCGTTTCACACCCGCAGGGACACGCCCAGCTGCCGTTACACGCAGGGTCTCTGCCACCAGCCTCCCGGCTGCACTTTCACCAACGTTCACGCTCACAGGGACACGTCCAGCTGCCATTACATGCAGGGTCTCTGCCACCAGCCTCCCGGCTGCACTTTCACCAGCGTTTCACAGCAGCAGGGACACGCCCAGCTGCCGTTACACGCAGGGTCTCTGCCACCAGCCTCCCGGCTGCACTTTCACCAGCGTTTCACACTTGCAGGGACATGTCCAGCTGCCGTTACACGCAGGGTCTCTGCCACCAGCCTCCTGGCTGCACTTTCACCAACGTTCACGCTCACAGGGACACGCCCAGCTGCCATTACACGCAGGGTCTCCGACCACCAGCCTCCCGGCTGCACTTTCACCAGCGTTTCACACCCGCAGGGACACACCCAGCTGCCGTTACACGCAGGGTCTCTGCCATCAGCCTCCCAGCTGCACTTTCACCAGCGTTCACACCCGCAGGGACACGCCCAGCTGCCGTTACATGCAGGGTCTCTGCCACCAGCCTCCCAGCTGCACTTTCACCAGCATTTCACACCCGCAGGGACACGCCCAGCTGCCATTACACGCAGGGTCTCTGCCACCAGCCTCCCGGTTGCACTTTCACCAGCGTTTCAGTGTTTTCTCACTGAGCCATTAGCCCTGTTTGGCCTTTAGCCTGTCGTACCTGAAAGGCTCCTCGTGGGTGTTCTCAGCCTCACGACGTGTTTCAGTAACACGGGCAGACAAACGCCACAACATCACACCCGCCAGTAGCGCCCACAGGCCGACCAGATGGGCCTGTCGAGCAGATCCAGACTTCTACAGTGACATCTCGCAAGGCGCCCTGTGCACAAAACGTATCCTAATTACACAACAGTGATGAATTGTGAGGTGAGAGGGCGTCACAGGGAGATTGAGGGGGGCTGCCAAAGACACCGACCCTCAGGCCCAGCCTTGAACCCCAAGCTCCAACCACAGACCCTAATGCGACCCTCACCCCCAACCAGAGACCCTAACCCTGTCCCTGCCCCTTACCAGGGATCCTGACATTGACCCTGACCACTGACTGGGGACCTTATGAGCTAGGGATTGATAATTGGCTCCTGGTTATTGATTATTTGTGATCATTAGCTACTGATTGGCTATTGACTACTTATTACTGATTATTGGCTAGTGATTATTGGCTCCTGGTTACTGATTATTCACTATTATTAGCTACTGATTAATTCTATTGATTATTGGCTATTGATTACTAGCTACTGACTGATAATTGGCTCCTGGCTATCGATTATTGGCTAGTGATTATTGATTGCTGGCTACTGAATATTCATTATTATCTGCTGATCACTGGCGACCAATTGTCAAGTTTTGGCTCCTGGTTCCTGGCTAAAGATTCTTGCTAGATTCCTGGCTACCAGTGACTGACAAATGGCTCCTGATTATTGCCTAAAGGTTATTGACGACTGGCTACTGCCCATTGGCTAACGACTTCTGCCCAGAGTTGTCTGTTGGCGACTAATGATCAGTTCCTGGCTACCAGTCCCTGTCGGCTGCCAATCACCGCTCAGAGACCGTTAGTGACTGTCGATTGCCGGCTGGCTACCGACTCATGCTCAGTGGCTACTGGCGAGTGTTGGCCGCGCTGGCTGCTGCTGATCCCTGGCTATTGGCGGCTGATTTATGCTGATGCCAAGAACTGATTATTGGCTCTTCCTGGGAACGGATTAAACTGGGCTGCTTGTTCTTCTAATTGGCTATTGGCGGAGCTGAGTATGGGCCGCTGACTAGCGATTCCTGCCCCTGCTGGCTAATTAATTACGTTAATGATCCCCCCAGACCAGAGAGAAGTAGGACCCCAGATGGAAGCCCCAGTGCAGGTGAGACCCCGCTGGGAGGATGGACGGGGGGGGATGGACGGAGGAGCGTGTGGGGGGTATGGGGGGATGGACAGAGGGGTCTGGTGGGATGCGGGGAACAAGGGATAGAGGGAGGGGTGTGGAGGGGATGGGGGATGGACAGAGGGGTGGGGGGGGATGGACGGAGGAGTGGGGGGGATGGACGGAGGAGTGTGTGTGGGGGATGAGGGGATGGACAGAGGGGGCTGGGGGGATGTGGGGAACGAGGGATGGAGGGAGGGGTGTGCAGGGGATGGAGAGAGGGGTGTGGGGAGGGGATGGAGGGATGGACGGAGGGGTCTGGAGAGATGTGGGGAACGAGGGATGGAGGGAGGGGTGTGGGGGGGATGGGGGATGGATGGAGGGGTGTAGGGGGGATGTGGGGAAGGAGGGATGGACGGAGGGGTGTGTGTGGGGATGGACAGAGGAGTGTGGGGGGGGATGGACGGAGGGGTCTGGAGAGATGTGGGGAACGAGGGATGGAGGGAGGGGTGTGGAGGGGATGGGGGGATGGATGGAGGGGTGTAGGGGGGATGTGGGGAAGGAGTGGTGGACGGAGGGGTGTGTGGGGAGATGGACGGAGGAGTGTGTGTGGGGGATGGGGGGATGGACAGAGGGGGCTGGGGGGATGTGGGGAACAAGGGATGGAGGGAGGGGTGTGGAGGGGATGGGGGGATGGATGGAGGGGTGTAGGGGGGATGTGGGGAAGGAGGGATGGACAGAGGGGTTGTGGGGGGGATGGGGGATGGATGGATGGATGGAGAGGTGTGGGGGGGATGGAGAGAGGGGTGTAGGGGGATGTGGGGAAGGAGGGATGGAAGGAGGGGTGTGGGGGGATGGGGGGATGGATGGATGGAGGGAGGGGTGTAGGGGGGATGTGGGGAAGGAGGGATGGAAGGAGGGGTGTGTGGGGGGATGAGGGGATGGATGGATGGATGGAGGGGTGTAGGGGGGATGTGGCGAAGGAGGGATGGAGGGAGGGGTGTGGAGGTGATAGGGGGATGGAGAGAGGGGTGCAGGGGGGATGTGGGGAAGGAGGGATGGAAGGGGTGTGGGGGGGGATGGGGGGATGGACGGATGGATGGAGGGGTGTGGGGGGATGGAAGGACGGGTGTGGGGGGGATGGGGGATGGACGGATGGATGGAGGGGTGTGGGGGGGATGGATGGAGGGGTGTGTGGGGAGATGGAGGGATGGACGGATGGATGGAGGGGTATGTGGGGGGATGGGATGGACGGATGGATGGAGGGGTGTGGGGGGGATGGATGGAGGGGTGTAGGGGGGATGTGGGGAAGGAGGGATGGAAGGAGGGATGTGGGGGGGATGGGGGGATGGATGGATGGATGGAGGGGTGCAGGGGGGATGTGGGGAAGGAGGGATGGAGGGAGGGGTGTGGAGGGGATGGGGGATGGAGAGAGGGGTGCAGCGGGGATGTGGGGAAGGAGGGATGGAAGGAGGGGTGTGGGGGGGATGGACGGATGGATGGAGGGGTGTGTGTGGAGATGGGGGGATGGACGGATGGATGGAGGGGTATGTGGGGGGATGGGATGGACGGATGGATGGAGGGGTGTGGGGGGGATGTGGGGAAGGAGGGATGGAAGGAGGGGTGTGGGGGGGATGGGGGATGGATGGATGGATGGAGGGGTGCAGGGGGGATGTGGGGAAGGAGGGATGGAGGGAGGGGTGTGGAGGGGATGGGGGATGGAGAGAGGGGTGCAGCGGGGATGTGGGGAAGGAGGGATGGAAGGAGGGGTGTGGGGGGGATGGATGGAGGGGTGTAGGGGGTGTGGGGGGGATGGACGGATGGATGGAGGGGTGTGTGGGGAGATGGGGGGATGGACGGATGGATGGAGGGGTATGTGGGGGGATGGGATGGACGGATGGATGGAGGGGTGTGGGGGGGATGTGGGGAAGGAGGGATGGAAGGAGGGGTGTGGGGGGGATGGGGGATGGATGGATGGAGGGGTGCAGGGGGGATGTGGGGAGGGGTGTGGAGGGGATGGGGGATGGAGAGAGGGGTGCAGCGGGGATGTAGGAAGGAGGGATGGAAGGGGTGTGGGGGGGATAGGGGGATGGACAGATGGATGGAGGGGTGTGGTGGGGATGGAGGGAGGGGTGCGTGCAGGGACAGGCAGCTCAGTACCTGGGGGGGGTGGATCTGTGAGTTGGGGGCTCCCCTGCCAGAGGCGCAGGGGGTGGGGAGAAGCCTGGCCTGGGGGTGGCTCGGGATGTGGGGCTGATCCCGGCTGGGGGGCACTGTCTGTGTGGGGTGGCAGGACTGTGTGGGGCAGATCACCTGGGGGAAGAGCTGAGGGGACAATCCTGGCTGCGGGTTCGGTGGGGGGCTGACGGGGCTTGGGGGGGCTGATGGGGCCATGGGGGAGGGGTCTGAGAGGCCTGTGGGGGGTCAGAGGGGTCTGTGGAGGGGGGGCGACTGGGCTGTGGGTTCGGTGGGGGGGTGATGGGGCTGGGGGGCGCTGACAGGTCCGTGTGGGGTGACGGGTCCATCTGTGTCCGTCTCGCCCAGGCCCCGGAGCTGAGCTACGCGGAGCTGAGGGTGAAGCCGGGTCGGCGCCCGGCACCCGTGGGTGAACTCGTCACCTACGCAGCCATTGGGGGCAGCCTCCGGGGCTAGGGGCTCGGCCGGGGGGGGGACAGAGACCCCCCCACATTCCCCCCACATTCGCCACCCCTCCACCCCACACATATACCCCCCATGCACACACCCCTCCCCCACATCCCTTACCACACACCCCTGCCCCCCACACCGATCCACAGCCCCTCATATGCCCCCCACCATCCCATGCACCCCCTGCCCCACCCCCCACATATCCCCACATGCACACGTCCCTCCAGCTCACACATGCACCCCATGTCCCCCAACACCATTCCATGCACCCCCTTCGCCCCGCCCCACACGTGCCCCCCTCCACCCCACACACATACCCCCATGTGCACACACACCCTCCCCCCACAGTCCTCTGACCCTCCCACACCGCACATGCCCCCATCACATGCACTCCCTGCCCCACATGTGCCCCCCTCCACACACTGCCAACCCCCCACCCACCCCTACCCCTCACACACACCCCCGCTCCACACATGCACCCCCCACCCCCATGCCCCACACACATTCCCATCACACCACGTGCACCCCCCCACGCACCGCCCCCTCACCCCACACACAGCACCGCCAGGAGGGGGCAGCAGGGACCCCCCCCCCCCAGCTCCGCTACAGTTCTCCATCCTCCCAGCAGGGAGCTGCAGTTCCACTGTTCGCCACCAGGGGGCGGCCTCGCCCTGCAGTATCCTCCGGGCCCCCCCCCGCCGCCCCCGGCACAAGCTGCTTTGGGGCTCCCGGCTCCGTGCTCCCCCCAGGTGCCTCCATCCCCCTGGCTGCAGGCCCCCCATGCGTCCCGCCCCAGCCGTCCCCACCCGCCCGTCTCCGGCCCTGCGATGCTGAGTCTGGGGTGGAGCCCGCCCAGAGCTGGGTCCGAGCAGCTCCAGGAACTGGGCCACATTTCCAGGCCCAGCCCGGCGCTGGGAGGGAACCAGGCTGGCTAACCATCCCCGGCTCACGTGCGGGGCCCAGAGACGCAGTGAGATGCCGTAACCCCCACATCCTTGCCGAAATGGCTAGAAAAATCCACAGAGCGGCTAAGCAAAGCTTGGGAGACCAGCTAGTGAAACTCGGAGCCGGGCTAGTGAAACTCGGAGCCGGGCTAGTGAAACCCGGAGCCGGGCTGGCGGCCCAACGCGGCGAGGGAAAAGACTGTGGGTTTGGCCTGGCCACAGGTAGGGGTGAGGGGCTGGCAGCAGCCCCCGGGCCTGTGAGCTTTGTCATGGGGCTCATGTGTTTAGATCCGGAGGTTCTGTAGGGTGGGGGGAGCCCAGTGCTTGGGGAGCAGGGGCTGCGGGTCTGGAGTGATGGGCAACGGCAGAGTCTAGTCCTGGGCTCCCCCCACTCCAGAGCTCTGCCCGTGCCCCTCCTGACCTGCAGCCCCTGCCAGCCCAGCGCTGCCCCCCAGCTCTGCCGGTGCCCCCTCACTCCCAACCTGCAGCCCCTGCCAGCCCAGTGCTGCCCCCCAGCTCTGCCGGTGCCCCTCACTCCCAACCTGCAGCCCCTGCCAGCCCAGCGCTGCCCCCCAGCTCTGCCGGTCCCCCTCACTCCCAACCTGCAGCCCCTGCCAGCCCAGCCCTGCCCCCCCAGCCCTGCCGGTGCCCCTCACTCCTGACCTGCAGCCCCTGCCAGCCCAGCCCTCCCCCCCTGGGCTCTGCCGGTGCCCCTCACTCCCGACCCGCAGCCCCTGCTAGCCCAGCCCTGCCTCCCCAGCTCTGCCAGTGCCCCTCACTCCCGACCTGCAGCCCCTGCTAGCCCAGCCTTGCCCCCCTAGCTCTGCCGGTGCCCCTCACTCCCGACGCGCAGCCCCCCCTGCTCTGCCAGTGCCCCTCACTCTTGGTCACAGCTTCTGAAGAGGACCCAAGCCATCCACCCAGTGGCCAGCGCTGGACTCCCTGTCCCTTCCTGACCCCTAGTTCCCGGCGCTCACTCTCCACCTTGGAGCATGAGGGTTAACTGCTGCCATGCTGGTTCCTCAGGTGGTAGAGGACGCGGCCGGTGTCTGTTTCCTCCCACAGGGCGTGAGAGCCAGTGACCCAGTTTTTCCACCCCTCTGGGCTCTCGACAGCCGCTTGTGCAACCCGGCCTCCAGCCCCGCTCAGGAAACAGGCCCTGGGCTGTGTGTGGTTGGCTGAGCACTCGGGCGGCCTCATGGGGCTGAACCACACATGTCGAGAGCGGCTGATCTGCAGCGGGCTGGCTCCGCAGGGAGGAAAGGAACGAAGGACCCAGGACTCCAGGATCCCCAGATCCCTCTCTTGTGCCTGGCCCCCCATCGGTCCCCCACCCTGGGCAGCTCCATCTCCAGCTGGATGGGGTGAAGGGCGAATGCAGGCTGGGGGGATCTCGGGTAGGAGCCGGGACGGGATTTTCCCCTGGCTGGAGCCTGGCTCCGTTCTGGTGCCTGCGATTCGAGGGGGACGTGGGGCACTCGAGGAGGAGCCCCTGGGATGATGAAAGGGTTAGAAAACTGGCCTCCACGCGAGACCCTCCAGGAGCTCGGTCCATGAGCTGAGCACGGCCAGTGAGGGGGGGGACATGTCCCCAGCTGGAAGCACTGACCAGGGGAACCAAACATTCCCCCGGGGTCCTCAGGCCGGCAGGGGATCGAACCCCAGCCTGGCCTGGAGCTGGAGCTGGGCAGAGCCAGCCTGGGAACAAGGTGTCGGCTTGTGCTGGGAGGGGGGCGATTTCCCTGGGGCCTGGGAGGCTCCCACCGGGGTGAGGTTTGAATCAAGGGTGGGTTCCTTCGGGAGCAGCTGCCCTGGTTCAAACAGCCGGTAACTGGCTGGGGAGAGGGGGGATCGGGGCCATTTGCAGCCACAGGGTCGTCTCATGAAGCAACTGAGGCGGGAGCAGGACATGCAGGGCGGGCGAGTGGGGCCCCGGGCCCCGGCCTTGGCACTGAATAAAGTTGCGCCGATGTAAGAAACTGTTGACCTAAATTCATGTGTCCAGTGCGCCTGGCTCCCAGCACCCCCCCCCAACTGCTAGGCCCCACTTCCCTCCCAGAGCCAGGGAGAATCAGGAGTCCTCGCTCCCAGGCCCCCCTGCTCTAACCACCAGCCCCCACTCCCCTCCCAGAGCCGGGGAGAGAACCCAGGAGTCCTGGCTCCCAGCCCCCTCCCTCACCACTAGATCCTGCTCCCCTCCCAGAGCTGGGGATGGAACCCAGGAGTCCGGACCCCTCCCCTCCCCCCTCACTTGGCCCTTGGGCCGGAAGCCTGAAGCACGCCAGCAACCGGTCGCTTTAGGCGGGTGGTGCTCAGAGGCTCATTTCCTGAGCCCCCCCCTCACCAGTGCGAGTCACACCAGCCCTGAACCCGCACTCCTGTGCCCTTGCTCCCGGCAGCCATGGCCCCAGGCCCCCTGCTCTGGACGTTGGCCCTGATTGCAGGTGAGTGGAGAGGTGGGATTTGACGCCGCAGCCCAGTCAGGCAGCGCCAGGAGCATGGAGGCACTGCCCTGCTGGGTATCCGTGGGGACAGAGGGGTCTGTGGGTGCATAGATGCTGTATGGCCCGGATGCCCGCTCAGGAGAGGGATTTAGCCAGGGACGGGCGTGGGGGGTGGCAGTGGCTGGGGATGGGCAGAGTGGGTGCAGGGGGATGGATGGGTCAATGTGCCCACCCATCCCCCTGCACCCACTCTGCCCATCCCCAGCCACTGCCACCCCCCACGCCCGTCCCTGGCTAAATCCATCTCCTAAGTGGGCACCGGGAGATGGGGCCAACCCGGTGGCCAGAGGGACCCAGCATTGCCCGGGGGCCGATAACTTGCTGCGCCAGGATGAATGTACCCAGGAGTGGCCCGGGCCATGGGGCATCGCTCCGAGCTGGACCTGGCGGGCATCAGCAGAGCCAGCCGCGTGTGCATGGGCCCTATCCCTGGGGTCACCGGCTGGGACCTGCAAAGGGTGATCACCCCGAAACCAGGGGCTCTCGGCCTTTTCCTGCCCGAGCCCCCCACAACATGCCTGCCAATTTTGCAGGGCCCCACGCCAAGGGGGACCCGCAAAGCTACATCGCTCAGGCTTTGCTTTCGGCGCCAGTCGGCTCGGGGGCCCCAGCTTCGGTCCCGGCTTTTGGCCCTGACTTGGCGGCCCCCCGAAACCTGCTTGGACCCCTGCTTGGGAACGACTGCTCTGAACTCACCTGACGGATCCAGGCACCCGTTAACGAATCTGCCTCTGAAACACAAGTGATTCAGTAACGAACGTGACCCATTTCTCAGCGAGCGGCTCTGTCCGTCTCACACCTAAATTCATCTGGTACCGTCCGGAGCCGTTACATTTTCATAGCTCAGGCCAGGAAATACCGACGCATGATTTAACGATTGAGCCCAGCTCATCATTACATGTTCACAGCTAAGCCCCCGAAATAGGCTGCACGTTCTGAATGAAACCCGGAAAACTATTTAAAAATTCATGTCGTTTAATTCATGAGCTTTTCTTATGACCGATATCAGCCAATTGTGGTGATTTCTTTGTTACTAGGACATTACGGCAAAGTATTTAAATCAACCCGAAATTACTGCAATTTCTTTGAGCGAATCCGAGCCAACCGAGACCATTTATTTGTTCGCCCTTTGCAAATTCTTGCCACGTCTTCAAAGAATTAATCCTAGAAACTGATAGAAATGGATTCAAATTAATCCAAGTACATTGAGGAAGTTTAGGAGCTAATCTCGGATCATTCTTCCATATTGAAATATTAATTATCTTGCTATATTTAAATATTAATCCCAGGCAACACTTGTAATTTAAAATATAATTTCAGCAAATTAATTCACCATTTGAGTAACCCTAATAAACTCTTTTTCTTTATAATTTAATTGCTGCTAATAAAGATAATTTATTTGGTTATTCCTCGAAAATTACTGCAAACTCCACTGACTTTTTGCAGTTCCTTTAAAATATTATCCCAGTCTGAAATAATCCTGCTGAAATATTGCAAAGTATTTAAGAGTTCGTTCCACTGGATAATTTCAGTCTCTTTAAGAGTAAAGTCAGATATTCGTTGCAATTTATTTCAGAGTTAATGGTACTAAATTATTATTTAATAGTTAATTAAACTAAATGATTACAGTCTGGTTCCTAGGAAACGAATGCAGTTCTTTGTAATTACCAGCCAAGCGTTGCAATGGATTTGAGATTCTCAGCAGAATTATTGCAATTTCTTTAAACCAAATCCTGAAACAATTGTTGCAGTTTAAAAAAATCACAGTAAATTATTGCAATTTCTTAAAAAATATAATCCCAGCCATTTAATTGCAAAGGCCATTAACATTAATCTCGACACAACAATTGTGATTCAATGCATTCATCCGAGGACATTGTGAGAATGTATCTGTTACTCCGTGGAAATGGCTGCAGCAGATTTAAAACTGAATTCAAGTGAACGATACCAATTTATTTCCGAGTCCAAGGCACAGAATTATTGCAATGTCATCGTTACTCCTGCGAACGATTGAAATTTAATTAAATAATAATCCCATGGCAACTATTTCAATGTCCTTAAAAATAATTGTAGTAAATTATTGTGATGCATTTCAGAATCAAACCCAGAAGATTAGAAATTAATTCCAGGGAAAGTGTCTGTTAATCCCATCAGATTATGGTAATTCTTTTAAAATTTTACTCTAGGAAAAATGAAGTTTTTTAAAGACAATCCAGGCATCCTTTGAAAATTAGCCCCAGAAGTTTATCATTTAATCCAAGGAAATTGTGGGAATTAGATTGATAACCTCACTCGATCATTGAAATTCCTTTAAGATTTAATCCAAGGAAAATACTGTTTTCTTTCCAAATGTATCGGAGTTAATTGTGTGACTGCAGCTCAGAGTTCAGCACTGGAAATTCTTGCAAGAGGTTTAAGATTCAGCCCAGCTGTGAATCCCAGTCGGTTTCAGAGTCAGAGGTGCCCAGTTATCGCCCCGTGTCTGACTGGTCGCGTCAGCAGACACCTGGGATTTCTCTCCAGCGTAACCGTGGCCCAGTCCGATCACTGACACTAAACCCAACCAGGGGCTGGGCGGGACGGCTCCTGGCTCTCACGGTCCCTGGGGCTCCGGGGGGCACTTGCGTTCTGGGGAAGGTACAAAGGCCAACGGCCCAAGCAGAAATGAAACGAGATTTGAACTGTAGAAATAAGGGAATGGGCAATTGTCCGGTGAGGAGATGAGAGAACCTGGCAAGTGCTTTCTGCTCTGGGCATCAGCCACAAACATGGGGAGTGTTGCAATAGATAGCTAGATGGAGGGTGTGTGTGTGGGGATAGATAGATAGATAGAGGAGGTGTCTGGGGATGGATAGATAGATAGATAGAGGGGGTGTGTGGAGATAGATAGATAGAGGGGATGTCTGGGGATAGATAGAGGGGGTGGCTGGGGATAGATAGAGGGGATGTCTGGGGACAGATAGATAGAGGGCGTGGATATGGATGGATGGATAGAGGGGGTGGCTGGATGGCTAGATGATGATGATGGGTTGGGTGGATGGGGTTGGATGCATGGATGGATAGAGGGGATGGAGATGGATAGATGGATGGACAGAGCGGATGGATGAATGGATGGATATGGATGGCTAGAGGGGGTGGCTGGATGGCTAGATGATGATGATGACGGGTCGGATGGATGGGGATAGAGAGATGGGGTGGATGTGGATGGGGTTGGATGGATGGATGGGGGGATGGATATGGATAGATGGACAGAGGGGGTGGCTGGATGGCTAGATGATGATGATGACGGGTTGGGTGGATGGGGATAGAGAGATGGGGATGGATAGATGGATAGGGGTTGGATATGGATGGATGGACAGAGGGGGTGGCTGGATGGCTAGATGATGATGATGACGGGTAGGGTGGATGGGGATAGAGAGATGAGGTGGATGTGGATGGGGTTGGATGGATGGATATGGATGGATGGACAGAGGGGGTGGCTGGATGGCTAGATGATGATGATGACGGGTAGGGTGGATGGGGATAGAGAGATGGGGTGGATGTGGATGGGGTTGGATGGATGGATAGAGGGGATGGATGAGGTTAGATGGATGGACAGAGGGGGTGGCTGGATGGCTAGATGATGATGATGACGGGTAGGGTGGATGTGGATGGGGTTGGATAGAGGGGATGGATGAGGTTAGAAGGATGGACAGAGGGGGTGGCTGGATGGCTAGATGATGATGATGATGACGGGTCGGGTAGATGGGGATAGAGAGATGATGGGCAGGAGGGGGGCTCGGGGGGACCCCCTACAGGAGCCAGCCGACGCACAGTATGAGTTACTTGGTGGTTTTTCTCAGCAGGGGAATCACCATTTCACAAGCTGGTTTGACTCGGGTTTGAGGCTGGTTTGGAGCCAGAGGCTGGGACTGGAGCCCTTGATAATCGCCTGGTTCTGTTCACTGCTGGGCCTGCTGCAAACGGGCCATTGGGCTGACCCGGTCTGGCCAATATATGGACCCAGGCCCAGTTCCCTGCCCCACTGAGCCAGTGAGTCTCTGCCCTGGGGCCGGGTGGGAGCCAGAGCCCCTTAGAGGGGACAGGCCCCTGCCCCATTCCCAGCCCCACTGAGCCAGCCAGTCCCTGCCCTGGGGCCGGGTGGGAGCTGGAGTCCCCTAGAGGGGACAGGCCCCTGCCCCATTCCCAGCCCCCCGAGCCAGCCAGTCCCTGCCCTGGGGCCAGAGGGGAGCCCCACTCCCTGGCTGATTTCTCTCTGTCCCATCTCTCTGCCAGGCTGCCGGGCACAGGACCTGTGGGTGTCCCAGCCCAGCTCCGTGCAGGGCACCGAGGGCGGCTCCGTCACCCTGCCCTGCTCCTACAACAGCGCCCGGGAGCCCCGGCTCGGCAGCTACACGTGGGTGAAGGAGGTGGCGGGCGCCCGGCTGGAGCTGAGCGACGGGACCCAGGAGTTCGGGGGCCGGGTGAGCCGGGCCGGGGACCGGAGCTTCCTGCGGGAGAGAAGAGCCGACGTGGAGCTGCGGGACCTGAGACCCTACGACAGCGGGACCTACCGGTGCCTGGTGAAGATCCCCACCCTGGGCGAGGGGGGCGGGGAACGGGACGTGGCTCCAGGTGCTGAAAGCGGGTGAGTCCGGGCTCCCCAGGACGCCTGGGTTCTCTGCTGGCTCTGGGAGGGGAGTGGGGGCTGGTGGGTCAGAGCAGGGGGTGCTGGGAGCCAGGACTCCTGGGTTCTTTGCCGGCTCTGGGAGGGGAGTGGGGCTGGTGGGGCTGGGAGCCCGGATGCCTGGGTTCTCTCCCCAGCCCACAGAGTATTAATTTCCCACAATCCTTTTCTCCTCTCTTCTCACCCGGTCAGCGCCCACAGACGTGAAGCCCGACGGATTCGTCCTCTTGTGGCTTTTCCTGCGTGGGCTGATCTGCACCTTCGGCCTCGCCGCCGGCGCCCTGGGGACCAGCTTGTGCTACCAGAGGAAACGTGAGCGACCAGATCCCCCCCCCTCTGCCGGTGCCCCTCACTCCCGACCTGCAGCCCCCTGGGCTCCCCCTGCCCCGGTGCCCCTCACTCCCGACCCGCAGCCCCCTGGGCTCCCCCCCCACCGGTGCCCCTCACCCCCAACCTGCAGCCCCCCGGGCTCCCCCCTGCTCTGCCGGTGCCCCTCACTCCCGACCCGCAGCCCCCTGGGCTCCCCCCCTGCTCTGCCGGTGCCCCTCACTCCCGACCCGCAGCCCCCTGGGCTCCCCCCCTGCTCTGCCGGTGCCCCTCACTCCCGACCCGCAGCCCCCTGGGCTCCCCCCTGCTCTGCCGGTGCCCCTCACTCCCGACCCGCAGCCCCCTGGGCTCCCCCCCCCCCGCCGGTGCCCCTCACTCCCGACCTGCAGCCCCCTGGGCTCCCCCCTGCTCTGCCGGTGCCCCTCACTCCTGACCTGCAGCCCCCTGGGCTCCCCCCCGCTCTGCCAGTGCCCCTCACTCCTGACCTGCAGCCCCCTGGGCTCCTCCCCTGCTCTGCTGGTGCCCCTCACTCCCAACCTGAAGCCCTCCGCCAGCCCTGCCCCACTCAGCTCTGCCGGTGCCCCTCACTCCCGACCCGCAGCCCCTGCTAGTGCAGCCCTGGGCTTCCCACAGCTCTGCTGATGGTATCAGATACTTTACTGGTTGCCAGGTTGGGGATGAAGCTCTTTTTCACCCCATTTATTTGATCCCTTCACCTTTCTCTCTCCTTTTTCTTGTCCTAGTGTCGCGGAGGAGACAGAGACGAGTCAGGGAGCATCAGTCCAAAGCCCAGCTGCGAATGTGAATGTTCATGTTCCCTGCTCTAACCACTAGCCTGTACTGCCCTCCCAGAGCTGGGAGAGAACCCAGGAGTCCTGGCTCCCAGCCCCCCCTGCTCTAACCCACCAGCCCCCACTCTCCTCCGAGCTGGGAGAGAACCCAGGACTGCTGGCTCCCAGCCCCTCCCCCAACCCACCAGCCCCCACTCCCCTCCCAGACCCAGGGAGAGAACCCAGGAGTCCTGGCTCCCAGCCCCCCCACTCTAACCCACCAGCCCCAGGAGAGAACCCAGGAGTCCTGGCTCCCAGCCCCCCTGCTCTAACCCACCAGCCCCCACTCCGCTCCCAGAGCCGGGGAGAGAACCCAGGAGTCCTGGCTCCCAGCCCCCTGTGCTCTAACCCATCAGCCCCCACTCCCAGAGCATTGACCCAGAGCAAGTGATTAATCCCTGGGGAGCCACCCTCTATCAGTGTTACAGAGGAAGGACAGTTTATGGTTTACCGTGTATAAGCTTTACACAGGGTAAAAGGGATTAATTTGGGGTTTGGACCCCGCTGGGAGCTGGGGGTCCGGGTGCTGCAGACAGGGGACTGTCTGAGCAGTTTTTGGTTAGAGTCTGCAGGTTTGGGGGTGGCCCAGGCCTGGCTCTGAGTGGCAGCAGGCTGGCGTGTCGGGCTCACCAGGGCAGGGTTCTGGAGTCCCAGGCTGGCAGGGAAATGAGCTCAGAGGTAAATTCAGCACGTCAATTAATAGGCAAAAGTGATTTTATTAAGTATAAAAAGTAGAGCCCTTTCGCATGAAGCATCTCCCAGTTACATTATCGTCACACCCAGGAGCCTATTGTCGTAAGATCATACGGGTGCCAGGTTGTGATGGAGTAGGGACTGTCTGTGTGGGGAACGGAAAAGCAGGGGATCTCTGTAGGTGCGGGACAGGTGATCAGCCTGTAACCCGAGCCCGGCAAGGGGGAAGGGGGAGCTCCTGGGCGGAGGAGAAGGGGACAAAGGACCCCGGCCGGGGGGAGGAAAGGCAGGTCAGTTTGGGTTTGGGGCTGTGGGGCGGAATTCAGGGTATCCTAGCTGGGATCCAAGCACCCTGAACCCCCAGAAGGACTGGACGGAGGAGTCCTGACTGTGCCTGCAAGCTCTGCTGTAACCTGTGTTCCTGTTGTCCAATAAACCTTCTGTTTTACTGGCTGGATAAAAGTCACTGTGGGGTCCAGGAAGAGGGGTGCAGGGCTGGAACCCCCAGACTCCGTAACACAGGTGGCAGCTCCTCCTGAGCTGCCTGCCGGGGACCGGGACCCTGCCCATGGCGGGGGCAGGATTCCTGAAATTGCTGTCTGAGCTCCCCTCTGGGGCAGACACTCCTGTGTCCCCCAAAGGGAAGGAGCCCCTGATCCAGCTGTAGGCTCACAGCTACCAGCTATGACGGACCCTTCGCTGGCCAGCAAAATCCCCCCCTTTCACTCGGGTCGGGCTTGCTCCCAGCTTGAGGCCTTGGGGTCCGGTCCCACTGTAGCCGTCCCCAGGACCCCACCGTCCAGCTCCAGGATACGTTTCTGTGCCCCTCTTCCACCCCATTATAGCCAGATCCTGCTTCTGGGCCCCCGCTTGGGTTTGGCTCAGGGCCTGTTTCTTGGCTTTCAATTCTGGGGTTTGGTGGTGGGCAGCCCCTTGTCTGGCGGCTTCTGCCCCCACGGCAGCCTTTTCCCAGGCAAACGGCCCATCGATTTCCAATTGTCGCCCCTTGAGACCATCACTCGATGAGCTGGGACACCCCAGAGAAGCCCCCTGCCAGACCAGGCCCCCTCCACTCGTCTCGCTGCGTTAAACACCAGTCAGCTCCAGCCCAGACCCTGAGGCTGCAGGTCACTGAACTGAGACACCCTCAGCTCAGGGGCCTCTCAGTTACCAGAGACTTTCCCAGGCCCTGTGTTCAGCCGCCCTGGGTGATTTGCACCCTGCGCAGTTCTAGCTTCTTCTGCTCTTCACTCTTATTTATCTCGCTTACTTCTCTGTCCCTATTTCCCTTACCCGAAATAAGCAAACAGAAAATAACGAACCGGTTCCCACTTCGTCTGTTCTCCAACCACCACACCTAAACCTCACGTCAAATCACCACCAGCATTTCAAAGCAATCAGCCGTGCACAGACCCTGCTCGCTGCGCCCCCCGGGACGGGTTCGGTCACAGAAACCCCCTTGGGACCCTCACCTGACGTGCTGAATTCACCTCTGAGCCCGTTTCCCTGCCAGCCTGGGACTCCAGAACCCTGCCCTGGTGAACCCGACATGCCAGCCTGCTGCAACCCAGACCAGGCCTGGGCCACCCCCAAACCGGCAGGCTTGAACCAAAAACTGCTCAGCCAGTCCCCTGTCTGCAGCACCCAGACACCCAGCTCCCAGCGGGGTCCAAACCCCAAATCAATCCTTTTACCCAAACACACAAACTGTCCACCCTCTATAATGCTGATAGAGGTTTGCTGCCCCAGGGATTAATCACTTGCTCTGGGTTAATTAATAAACAGAAGTATAAAGAGGAGGATTTCAGCGGCTCCAAGTAATAGCAGCCAGAACAAAGTGAGTCACCCAGAAAATAAAACAGAACACGCAAGTGTGAGCCCAACACATGAAGAAAGTGAACACGGGTAAATCTCCCCTGCCGAGAGGGGCCAAGAAGCTTCTTTTGCAGACCAGACTCCTCCGTAGCCTGGGCCCGTCCCTGCCCCGGGGCAGCCCTTGCCGGCTCCAGCGGGGATCCCAGGGGAAAAGCAGGGGCGGTCTCATGACTGACCCCCTTTGTCCTGCGGGGCCCCCCCCCTTTTATAGCGTCGGCCCAAGGCGGGAATCCTTTGTCTCCGGGTCCCCACCCCCCTTCTAAGTGGCCAAGCCCCAGGTTCAAGATGGATTCCAGAACCAGGTGACATGGCCCCATGTCCGGTGACACTTCCTGCCCCACTGGCTCCAGCAAGGCCTGGAGTAAACAACCGTTTGCCATGACACATATTCCCATTATATCATATTCACCCTCAAAATTAGCATATTTGCATAACAGCACACGGAAGGCACCGTCTCATGGCCGTCCTGGGTCGCCATTCCCCGCCAGCCCACTGACGTTCCCAGCCAAGCCGGCGATTTCCCCAGGCCTGAGTTTTTCAGCCAGTCTCAGGGCATTTTGGGGCCCTGATGCCACCCAGAGCTGGCTGCCGGCCACTTCCTCACTCCATGGTTTCGACTTGCTACGTTTCTCTGCACCTGGCTGCTCGGCGAGGAGCCGAATAAAGGCTGGTTCTGCTGGAAACAGAAATCTTCATTTCCCTCGGTGCCACTACAGCCCTGGGTCCCTGCAATGACATCCTGTAGGGCCTACAATAACACCAGGCAGAGCTGCCGAAGGTTCACTCAGATGGGGGCCATGGAGCAGGTGAAAGGGACCCACAAGCACTCACAAGGGCAAGGGGACATGGGAGGGGGCTAGGAGCCAGGACTCCTGGGTTCTCTCCCCGGCTCTGGGAGGGGAGTGGGGCTGGTGGTCAGAGCAGGGGGGCTGGGAGCCAGGACTCCTGGGTTCTCTCCCAACTCCAGCAGGGGAGTGGGGCTGGTGGTCAGAGCAGGGGGGCTGGTGGGTTAGAGGAGGGGGGCTGGGAGCCAGGACTCCTGGGTTCTCTCCCTGGCTCTGGGAGGGGAATGGGGTTTAATGGTCAGAGCAGGGGGGGCTGGGAGCCAGGACTCCTGGGTTCTCTCCCCAGCTCTGGGAGGGGAGTGGGGGCTGGTGGTTAGAGCAGGGGGGGCGGGGAGCCAGGACTCCTGGGTTCTTTCCCCGGCTCTGGGAGGGGAATGGGGTTTAATGGTTAGAGCAGGGGGGGCTGGGAGCCAGGACTCCTGGGTTCTTTCCCCGGCTCTGGAAGGGGAATGGGGTTTAATGGTTAGAGCAGGGGGGGCTGGGAGCCAGGACTCCTGGGTTCTCTCCCCGGCTCTGGGAGGGGAATGGGGTTTAATGGTTAGAGCAGGGGGGGCGGGGAGCCAGGACTCCCAGGTTGTGTTGCTGTTGCTTGCAGTGAGGCTGACGAGGGAGGTGCAGTAGCCAGGAAGTTGCGGGTTGTTTTGCAGAAGGAAGGAGACGTGTATTTCACAACCAGCAGATTCACAAGGAAGGACGGACCCCAGCCTGGGGGATGGGGGCTTTGGGTCAACCCTCTGCTGGGAACAGAACCCAGGAGTCCTGGCACTCCCCTCCCCTCGCTCTAAACACTAGTCCTCACTCCCCTCCCAGTGCTGGGAGAGAACCCAGGAGTCCTAGTGCTCTGCAGCCCCACTACACTAGCTTGCTCAATCCCCCAGAGCCTGGCTCCCCCTTGGGGTAACGAACTCCAAGCCCCATTCCCTGCCCCACAAGGCTGGCCAGGCCCCAGGCAGGGAGCAGGGCCCCTGGGGCTGTGGGTAGATTTCACAGCTCAGCAGCGGAAATTTTGCCTCTACCAGGCTCTCCCTTGGGGGCACCAAAGCTACCCCTCCCTCTTCCCCTCCAGCTGGGGAGAGAACCCAGGCGTCCGGGCTCCCAGCCCCCCCTGCTCTGATCCACCAGCCCCCACTTCCCTCCCAGAGCTGGGGAGAGAACCCAGGAGTCCTGGCTCCCCACTCCCCTCCCAGGGCTGGGGAGAGAACCCAGGAGTCCTGGCTCCCCACTCCCCTCCCAGAGCTGGGGAGAGAACCCAGGCGTCCGGGCTCCCAGCCTCCCCCCGCTGACCCTGCAGCCCTTGCGGCGGATACAGCTGCCTCGTGAGCTTCTGGTGTGAACACCTGGGGGTTTCCGGGGCTGGGGAGCTGGAAGCAGAAGTGCCCCCTCCCCCCCCGCAGGACACACAGCCTGTGGGGGAAAGACGGACGGACGGTGCTGGCAATGTCCGGGTGTGAGGCTGGCAAGAATGGGTGAGTGGCCCCTGTGCCGAGGGGCCGGGCCGGGGGTGGGAAGGGAGCAGAGGGGGACATGGGGCTGGAGATGGCCGAGGGGTGAGGGGGATGGATAGATTGATGAGGGGGGTCAGAAAGATTCAAACCAACTGTCCATCGCGCCCTGCCGCCCACCTAGGGTACCGCCACCCCCTCCCCCACCTATCCCCCCACCCGTCTATCCCCTCCTCCATTCAGCCACCCCCCACCCCCTGCCTCCATTCACACCCCTCACCCCATGAGTTATCCATCCCCACAGAGACCGTCCATCCATCCACCCCCCAGCCCCACCGTCTGCTCCCCACCGGTTTGAAATGGCTGAAGCGCGGGTGCCTCGCGGAGTCCCCGGGGCTCGGGAACTGCTCCCCGTGAAGCCGGGCAGGACTCTGGGAGCCTCCTCCCCCTGGGAGCAGACGGTCTGCAGGGCAGGCAGCTCCCACGGCTTCACCTCCTGGGTCTCTCCTGGGAGCATTCAGCATCCTCTGCCCCTCCGTGTGCTTCCCACAGCGAGCCCACCCAGGCGGGGTCCTGGGGGGGCCACAGGGTCCTGCACCCCCACTTTGCAGTCAGACGTGACTCTCAGCCAGCCGGGGACACAGAGCTTTATTCGATGGCAGGAACAGGGTCTAAAACAGAGCTTGTAGATACAGCGAATCGGACCCCTCGGCCGGGTCCATTCTGGGGGGCAATGAGTCAGACCCCCAGGTCTGCACTTCACTCCTCGCCCCCAGCCAGCTCCAGACTGAAACCCCCTCCAGCCCCTCCTCTCTGCTCAGCCCCTTTCCCAGGCCAGGGGGTCTCCTGACCCCTTTGTCTCCAACACCTTCAGCTGGCACCTTTGCAGAGGAGGGGCCCAGGCCATCAGTTGCTAGGAGACAGAGCCCCAGGCATTTAGGGGCACTGGCCCCTTGCTCTGCCAGATACTTAAGAACAGCAAACGGGAAACCGAGGCACCAACACCGTATTCAGAGCAAACATTAAGAACGTTCCCAGTTCGTCACACCCATGCCCCTGCCATGGTGTGAGACCCACGGGACTTGCCCCCAAGAGTCAGAGCCTCTTGCGGGGTGGGGGGTGTTCCTGGGGCCTACTGCTGTAATGCAGGGGGGGCTGGGACCCAGGGCTCCTGGGTTTTCTCCTTGTGCTTCCAGTGTGTGATCTGTCTCCCTTCTCAGGCCTTGCAACCTTGATTCATCTGCTCCACTCGAATGTAAAGGTACGACTCTTCCCACGTAACCCGCCCAGTCAGGAGGGGGGTGATCCCAGCCTGGGGACCCTGTGGTGGGACAGCCCGTGGGGGCTCCAGCCTTTCATCCGGGGGAGAAGGAGCCACTTCATTCCCCACCCAAACGGGGGGCAGGTTTTCCACCAGCGGTCATTTTGGGGGGCAGGTGTGGGAGAAATGCCAATCCAGCGACAGCGAAATATCGCTGACTCTGCCTCGATGGCGCCCAAATTCTTCATTTTGGGGGGTGTCGGGTGGGACGACTCCCTGATGCTCAGAAAAACTCAGAAGGGGGCCGAGAGAAATGGTCTCGAGGGCTGGAGGGACCGCGGGGGGTCGTCACGGGACCGAGCCAACCTAGACCTGGTCCTTCACCGCCCGGGAAGGGGATCCCAGGTCCCACGTGTGGACGCTGGTGCCAGAGCTGAACGCCCCGAGACCTGGAAAGTCTGTCCTGATCTCCAGCCACACTCGCCCTGAGGCACCTGCTTACGTCTCCTCCTGCCTTGTGTGGAGACGCAGCATTGGCCCCCGGCCTCAGTAAACCCCTTCCCCCTGCCCAGCTGCTTTTAACCTCCCCAGGTTCTAAAACGGGCTCCGCTTTGTGCCGGCGCGGGGCTGTTTTCTAACCCCTGCCCGTCCCGTCCTGCCCTGCAGACCCGCTCCCACCTGGCCTGGGTCTCACGGTTCTAGGCTGGTCCCACCCGCAAAAAATCTCACATCCCACAAGACAGACAGAGGCGCCAGGGGCCTGAGAGAGACAAGGAAAAGCCAGTGACAGAATCCAGCCAAGTGCCGGGCCAGAGTAATCAAACAGCTTCTGGGCCATATTAATCAAACAGCTGCCGGGCCATATTAATCAAACAGCTGCCGGGCCATAGTAAGCAAACAGCTGCCGGGCCATATTACGCCCCTTGCGCTTGACTGAATTTCACCACGTTGAATCTAGACCAGCCAGTTTCTCACGGTGGTTTTGGCCCCTCCTGCCAGCCCCTTCCAGTGGGGTGACAGCTGCAGATTTGACCAGTGATTTCACCAGGCCCTGGCCCCCAGCGCAGGTCCGGGGGGAGCGGGAGAGAGCTGGGGGGGGGGGGGGGCAGCACTGACCGCCTGTTGGTGTTTGGTAGGTGACAAATGCACCATCCCGGTCTGGGGAGTCACCACTGCGGCAGGTGTGGCGTTTATCATGCTGGTTCTGATCCTGGTGCTGTCCATCTGCCTGTGCCGGGCCAGGAGACGAGGTGAGTGGGGCCTGGGGGGTTAGAGCAGCGGGGGCTGGGAGCCAGAACTCCTGGGTTCTCTCCTCGGCTCTGGGAGGGAAGTGGGGGCTGGTGGGTAAGAGCAGGGGGGCTGGGAGCCAGGACTCCTGGGTTCTCTCCCCAGCTCTGGGAGGGGAGTGGGGGCTGGTAGGTTAGAGCAGGGGGGGTCTGGAAGCCAGGACTCCTGGGTTCTCTCTCCAGCTCTGGGATGGGAGTGGGGGCTGGTGGGTCAGGGCAGGGGTGGGGGCTGGGAGCCAGGACTCCTGGGTTCTCTCCCCAGCTCTGGGAGGGGAGTCGAGACTTACAGTGTTCCCCTTCTGTTACAGTAAAGAAGTTGGTGGCTTGGAAGGTAAGAGACAGGAGGGGGGGCCACCGGGTGACCTGTGCTGGGGGTAGGGGAGAGCCTGGGGCTGCAGGTCGGGAGTGAGGGGCACCAGTGGGGCTAGGCAAGCAGGGGCTGCAGGTCGGGAGTGAGGGGCACCGGCAGAGCTGGGGGGGCAGGGCTAGGCAAGCAGGGGCTGCAGGTTGGGAGTGAGGGGCATCGGTAGGAGTAGGGGGGCAGGGCTGGACTGGCAGGGGCTACGGGTCGGGAGTGAGGGGCACCGGCAGAGCTGGGGGAGGCAGGGCTGGGCTAGCAGGGGCTGCAGGTTGGGAGTGAGGGGCATTGGTAGGAGTCGGGGGGCAGGGCTGGACTGGCAGGGGCTACGGGTCAGGAGTGATGGGCACTGGCAGGGCTGGGCTGGCAGGGGCTGCAGGTCGGGAGTGAGGGGCGTTGCTCACTATTAACCCCTTGGGGTGCCCGTTCCCCCCCAGGGCGGCACAGAGCCGGAGGACCCCGACATGCATTACGCCTCCCTGCAGAATTTGGCCTCAGCCCAGGTCAGGGAGCAGCAGCCAGAGCCCCCCGACCCCCAGCACACAGACTATGCCACCTTGGCCGAAGTGAAGGGCCTGGGCGAGGAGGGTGGGAAAGGGGAGGGCCAGCCAGATGGGGGTGCAGACCCTGGGGAGCTCGTGCAGGATCCCCAGGAAGGGGTGGCCGCCTGCTGAGCTGTATTCGAGGGGGTGGGGGAAGGGGGAGCAGGAGGGGGGTCCCCGATAATGGAGGTGGGGGGAAGGTACCTGGTCACCAATAATCATCACACACCGAGATCACAGATACCCCAGGACTGGCTCTTATGGTGGGTCTGGGCAGCGCCTGGTGCAGTGGGGGGGTCTGTGTCTGTACTGAGGGGCAGGGGAGGGGATTATGGGTCTGAGATCAGGGTAGGGGACTATGGCGCTGGGATCAGGGTAGGGCTGGGGGCAGTTGAAGGAGTTATGGGGCAGGCGAGGGGGCTGGGTCGTTGCACTCCATATGAATTTATGCAGAAATGCTAATGAGTGTGACTATGACGTCACTGGAATATGCGTCGCCCTGCGCCCGGGCTCGTGGCGAAGGTTGTAACGTACTGGCCGTGGGCATCGCCTGGGTTAGGTCTGTGCTGGAGCGAGAAGTGGTGTAAACGTGTATCTCAGCTGGGAACGTGTTATGTGGGTGCATTAAGGGTGCTCCAGATCCGTGACCTGAAAGTGGCCCTGTTCCCCTGCAAACCTCCCTGCACGGGGGGCCCGGCCCGGCCTGCAGGAATGGGGGCTGGGGTCCCGCAGGACCTGTGCTCAGGCCCCTCAATGACACCTCTCGGCGGGTGAGATTTACCCGTGTTCACTTTCTTCATGTGTTGGGCTCACACTTGCGTGTTCTGTTTTATTTTCTGCGTGACTCACTTTGTTCTGGCTGCTATTACTTGGAGCCGCTGAAATCCTCCTCTTTATACTTCATAAAATCATTTTTGTTTCTTGATTAACCCAGAGCAAGTGATTAATCCCTGGGGCAGCAAACCGCTGGGTCTCTCTGTCAGTGTTACCGAGGGGGACAGTTTACGCGTTTACCCTGTACACGCTCTATACAGAGATGCGACGAAGTGGGGTTCTATTCATCTCGTTATGCTGCATGTGAGTCTTCCTGTCCTATGCTAATACTGTGTGTGCCTCAGTTTCCCTGTGTGCTGCACCAATACTTTGGGGGTGGGAATTACGGGTGTGAGTTTTGCCAGGGCCTGGGGCAGGTGAGGCTGCCCAGCTGTCTGCACCTGTGTATCCTGAGACCCAGGAGGGGGATGCAAGCAGGTGACTCTTTGCCCAGGAAGGGAGACATAGAGAAGGAGCAAAGGGGGGAGTTGGAGGTGGGGTGGCCGGAAGCCAGCAGTCTGCGGGGAGGGGAGGGGGAGTCCAGGGCGTCTGGCCCACGACTCCCCAAGACAGACTTGCTGAGAGTCCCTGATTTCTGGGCTAACAAGCTCTGCCCTACGCCGTGATCCTGCTTTCTCCAGCTGGCTGAGAGTCACGTCTGACTGCCGAGTTGGGGGGCAGGGCTGCCAGGCTCCCCCAGGACCCCGCCTGTGCAGACACGCTATGGGAAGCGCACGGAGGGACAGGGGATGCTGGATGCTCCGGGGTCAGACCCAGGAAGGTGGAAGCTGGAGACAATCTGCTCCAAGAGAGGAGGCTCCCAAGTCCTGCCTGGTATAGCAGGGTGCAGTTCCCGAGCACTGCCTGGGACCCCGTGATAACTGGTGGCAGAGGTGGGATAAACTGCTCCCCGTGGCTGGAGCATCCTGCAGTAAGTGGAGCAGTAGAATGAAGGGGGGTTAGCAGTGGGCTGGAGGCTCCGAGAGGTGGTTCCCGGAGGCGGAGGAGCCTATGGCTTAACTCCAAAAAAGAGTGGCCCCCCCGGGAAGGGTGGTTGCACTGAAGGGTTCGTCCCAGGGACCAAGGGGAGCTGAGCACAGACCCCTTGGGAACAGCGAGGAGCTGGCCTATAACCGTCTCCTTGAGAAGGACGTCGTAGAGCTGTGCGGAGACAGGGCTGCGCGTTGGAAAGCTTCCCAAGGCACAGCTCATTGCCCAGCTGGAAGAGGAGGATCGCGCCAAAGAGCCGGTTCCTGACCCAACCGGGGCCGCGGGAGGGGCTGGGAGCAGCCAGGCAGCCCCAGGACCCACCTACCTTACCAGCAGGGACTCTTCATGGCCCAGTTCCCCGTTGGTGGAGCTGAGACAGTTGGAGTTGGAAATGGAGCTGAAACTGAAGGCGCTGGAGGAGCGTGAGAAGGAATGGCCGGGCCGGGCGAAGGAAGAGCAGGGCTGGGCGAAGGAACGGCAGGGCTGGGCGGGCCGGGTGAAGGAATGGCCAGGCCGGGCGAGGCAGAATGAACTGACGATGGCGGAGCTGAGACGCAGAGACCCCTACGTGGTGAGTGGGGATGGGCCCAGGGGGCTAAGCCCGCAGGGAACACCGATATCAAAGTGCTGCCTCAGTTTAAGGAAGAGGACGACATAGACGCCTCCCTCGCTGCCTTTGAGAAGGCTGCACTGTGCACCAGGTTGACCCACAGGCGTTGGCATCTCACCCCCGTACTGGGTCCCAAGGCCACAGGGACGTGCAGCCAGATGGCGGCGGTGGAAGCAGGGGACGATGCGCTGTTCACACAGGCCCCGCTGTGCACGTTGGAGCTGACCCTGAGGTGTACAGGACACGGCTCCACGGTGCGCAGGTGACCACGCTGATGGGGGAGTCACCCGCAAGTAGGTGAAGGGGGCCGGGGCCCAGGCCAAGGAGGACGTGATTGAACTGGTGGGGTTGGAGCGACTCTCTCAACTCTGCCCACCTGAGCTGAGGACGTGGCTGGTGGACAAGAGGCTGAAGGACCTGCGCCGGGTGGAGCGGCCGGATGACGAGTTTGCAGACAGCAGGTCGGGATATGGCGTCCCAGGGGGACAGGCCCACAGCAGTACAGAAGGGGGGTCGCCCAGGGGCTCCCCTGAAGGGCGTCTCAGCTAAATCCCTCCCAAGAGACGCAGCCCGGACCCGAGCTGACCGACCAGCCCCGGGGACCAACAGGACCTGAGGTATAACTACTGTGGGCAGAGGGACCACGAGCTCGGGGGCAGGAGGAGCAAGCCGAGCCCTCCCAGGGTTACCTGGGTGGGAGCCCAGCTGGAAGAGGGGCTGGCAGCTTAGCCATGGCCCAAGAGTGAGGAGCCTCCCAGGCCAGCTCCTTGGGGCGGCCAGATGCTCAGGATTCAAAGTTCTCAGTCTACGGGGGTGGGTGCGGGAGGGCCCCTGAGGACCGAGTGCCTCGTTCCCCTGGAGGTGGATGGGAAGCAGGTCTCTGGGTCCTGGGACATGGGTGCTGAGGTGACGCTGGCCCGGCCCATGGTGGTGACCCCAGATCGGGTGCTGCCCAACACCTACCTGACCCTGATGGGCGAGTGTGGGCCCCCATTTAAGGTATCCGTGGCGACGGTGCATCTGAAATGGGGGGCCAAGGGGCCCAAGACGTGGGGTGCACCATCAGTTGCTGACCAAGGTGCTGATGGGGGGTGACCGGGCAGATTGACCAGGGGCCCTTAGAGCGCCCTAGTCATCACCCATAGCCAGGGCCAGCAAAGGGCGCTCTGCCCTGACACCGGGGCCAGTGCCCTGCTGGGGGTGCCAGTCCCTACCCCGTGGGAAAGGAGTCACTGGGGACAGGACTTGGGGGGCTGCGGCCTCGGACCCAGCCAGTGAGAGGGAGCAGGTCCCAGTCCCTGCCCCAGCCGTGGGGTCCTGGCCGAGCCACGGAAGGATCCCTCCTTGGAGAAGCTGAGGGGACTTGCTGGCCACAGCGCTGCAAACCCCCTTGGGGAAGGCTGCAGGGACAGAGTCCTGCGGGAGAAGGGATCCCTGTACCGGGAATGGGCTCCCCAAGGGGAAGTGGAGTCGTAGGGCACCAGGAGGCAGCAGGTGGTACCCTGGAAGTATCACCGCCAGCTGCTGTGCCTGGCCCCCGATGTCCCTCTCTCGGGACACCAGGGGATCCAGCGCCCAGGCAGAGGCCGCCACGTAACTTACTGACCCAGGGTCTTTGATGCCGTCTGGCAATACTGTAGGGTGGGGACGGCCTGGGACAGGGGGAAAGCGGGTTGAGGCCCCTGCCCATCACAGAGGAGCTTTCCAGAAGATGGCCGTGAACACAGGGGGGCCCCTCAGCAAGGTGACCCGGTCGGGGAAGTAACACATCCTGGTGGTGGTAGATTTCGCAACCTGGGGCGGTGGCCTTGTCCTCTATCGAGACCAAAGTGCTGCTGAGCATTTTTAGCAGAGTGGGGGTCCCCAGCAAGGTCCTTACAAACCGGGACTCCAATTTCATGTCAACTCTGCTCCGGTGCTTGTGGGGTCCGACACTCCTGGGCCTTGGCGTATCATCCTCTGTCCAACGGGCTGGTGGAGAGGTTCAACAGGACCCTAAAGAGGATGCTGAAAACCTTTATGGACCAGCACCCGCAGGACTGGGACAAGTACTTACCCCGCCTGCTGATCGCATACAGAGAAGTGTCCCGGGAATCAACCGGGGTCTCTCCTTTCGAGTTGCTGTAAGGGGGAGTGAGGGGACCCCTGGAGTTGCTGCGGGATGAATGGGAGGGGAAGGCCTCCCCGGCTGGAGAGTTGGGGTTCAGTACGTACTGACCTTCTGGGAAAAGCTCGCAGAGCTCACGCGCTTGGCCGGGGAGAATCTGCCCAGGGCCCAAGGGAAGCAGAAGGTCTGGGACGGCTGCCCAGTGCGTGCCCGTCCCCACGGCACAGGGGAGCAGGTGATGCTCCTCACCCCTGTGAAGAAGAACTAGCTACCGGCTGCCACGGACGGGCCCTTTCAGGTCAGCCAGCAGCTGAACGAGGGAGCGATGTGGTGGAGCTGGCTCTCTGGGAACCATGTCAGCGTGGTGATGCCGTACTGGGACAGGGAGAAGCTGGTGCTGGCGTGTGGGGCCAGTGGGCGGAGCAGGGAGAGGATCCCCTGGTGGGACTTCTCCGAGACAGGGGCCGGCCCTTCGTGCGATGGGCTCCCCTCTCCGACCCGCTAACCCCGGCCCAGCAGGCGGAGATCCGAGGGGCAGCTGTTCTCGCACCCGGCCTGGGCTCGCTCACCTGGCTGTCCCCAGGAGCCCAGCCTCCGGTAAGATGCTCCCAGCTTCAGGATTACGACATGGAGGGGGTTCCCGTTAAGGGGAGTGCCAACGTTACAGCCAACACTTTGTCCCGGAGATGGGGCCGGAACTGCCCCAGGCCACTGGCTAAGTGACTCTGCTCAGTTCGGTTTTAGAGGGGGGAGAGATGTGACAAAGTGGGTTTCATTCATCTCGTTATGCTGCATGGGAGTCTTACTGTCCTATAGTAATACGGTGTGTGCCTCAGTTTCCCTGTGTGCTGCACCAATACTTTGGGGTGAGAATTGGGGGTGTAGGACCCTCTGGCGTTCCCAGGAACCCACCCGGGTGGACTCGCTGTGGGAAGTGCATGGTGGGGTGGGGGAGGCTGAATGCTCCGGGGTCAGACCCAGGAGGTGAAGCCGTGTGAGCTTCTTGCCCTGAGGACAGTCGGCTCCGAGAGAGGAGGCTCCCCAGAGTCCTGCCCGGCTTCACAGGGAGCAGTTTCCAAGCATCGCCCGGGGAGTCTGTGACCAGAGGAACCCGGATTTCTTTGGGGTTCGGATCCCATTGGGAGCTGGGTGTCTGAGGGCTGGGGACAGGGGACTGGCTGATGCCGGCGGCTTGGAGGAGGTTTAATGACCCAGTTGTTTCAGTGACAGCTCTGGGGAGGGTCAGCTGGTGCTGAGGCCAGAGCCATCAGGGTCCCACCACCCTTGTGCTGTTCAGGGCAGCGGCAGCCCGGAGAGGGGGACCAGCTGTCATGGAGTGTGGGGGAGTCCGGCCCTGCACCCCTCTTCCTGGGACTCACTGTGACTCTCAGCCAGCCAGTAAAACAGAAGGTTTACTGGACCCCTGGCACGCAGGTTACAGCAGAGCTTGGAGGCACAGCCAGGACCCCTCAATCAAGCCCCTCTGGGGTCCAGGAAGCTTAGTCCCCTGAATTCCAACCACCCAGCCCCAAACCGAAACTAAAACCCACTCCCTCCAGCCGGCCCCCTCCCTTGTCCAGCTCCCCGGGCAAAGGTGCTGACCCCCTCCCTGCTCCCTGGCTCAGGTTACAGGCTTAAAGATCCTGTCCCTCACCTAAAGTCCTCCCCCGCTCTCCCATCCCCCACACCGACAGCCCCATCTCCATCACACCTGCACCCCCGGGGGGGGATCCCCGGCACTGAGTGATGGTTCCTGCTCAAGCCCCACGGCCCCAGGGCGGGACTGGCTGGCTCGGGGGCAGGGAACGGGATACGGGGCCTTTCCCCTGCTGGTGGCGCCAGCCCCGGTCCCTGCCCCACCCCAGAGGGGCCGTGTCTCAGCGCCGGGCCAGGGGTCTGTGCAGAGCTGCGGACTCAGCCCTGCGGCGCCTCCTGCTGGTGCTGTCCGGGAAGGAGCTCGTCCAGCTCCGGAGCCCCCTGCCGGCCGGTGATCCGCCTCTGGCCCCGTGTCCCTGCCTGGCCCTGGTGCCCCCGCCTGGCCCTGGTGCCCCCTGGCAGCTCCCCACCGCTCTGGGTCTCCCCGCCCTGGGGAACCCCCACCCTCACCCCCCCGGGCCTGGCTACTGCCCGGTCCCCATCCAGCCCCGCCCCCTGGGGCACCCCCACCCCCCGGTCCCCATCCAGCCCCCCCGCCCCTGCGGAGCCCCCGCCCCCCTCGGTCTTCATCCAGCCCCGCCCCCTGCGGAGCCCCCGCCCCCCTCGGTCTCTATCCAGCCCCCCCGCCCCTGGGGAGCCCCGCCCCCCTCGGTCTCTACCCAGCCCCCCCACCCCCTGGCAGCCCCCGCCCCCTGGGGAGCCCCCACCCCCTGGGGAGCCCCCGCCCCCCTCGGTCTCCATTCAGCCCCGCCCCCTGGGGAGCCCCCGCCCCCCTCGGTCCCCATCCAGCCCCGCCCCCCGGGAGCCCCCGCCCCCCTTGGTCTCCATCCAGCCCCGCCCCCTGGGGAGCCCCCGCCCCCCTCGGTCCCCGCCCCGGCCGGCTGCGGTCCCAGCCGCTCTGCACCGCCAAGGGCCTTGGACCCGCTGCCCCGCCCCCAGCCTGGTAGCCCCACCCCAGGCCCCAGCCCGGCGCTTTCCTGCCCCCGCCTGTGGGCACCGGCTCCTCATGCCCCGCCCCCGCTTCTCCATTGGCCCTGCCCCCGGCAGGGCAGCCAATGGCAGGCACCGCCGCGGGTCAGCGTCACCAGTTGCCGGGCAAGTCAGCCGGGGCTGCACGCGGCAGTGAGGAAAAGAGGCGGGAAACGGGCGGGGCGCCGGAGTGAGGCATCAACGGCCACTGAGAGCGCGACAGGGGAGGGGCCAAGTGTCACTGGAAGGAGGGGCTGGGGAGGGGCCAAGTGTCACCTGAGGGCTGGGTCGGGGGAGGGGCCAAGTGTGATTGGAGGGCTGGGCTGGGGGAGGGGCCAAGAGTCACCCTGCTGGGTTTGTGCAGCTCCGAGCACCAGCCCAGAGGGCTCGTTTCCATCCTTCTCCCTCCCAGGGGACGGAGCAAGGGCCTGGGGTCAGGCTGCAGGACTGGCCTGGCGCCTGCAATGGCCCCGTGGCCGCCCGGGGGCAGCGCTGCCCCAGTGCAGATGGCGGCAGAGCAGGACACCCAGCAAGGGGGCCCAACCCCCTTTGTGCTGGGGGACTGGTGGGGTGGGGCTCAGGGGAAGGGTCGGGGCTGGCAGAAGTTCTGAGTCCCAACCCCACCACTGGCCCTGTCCCGGCTCCCCGCGTTTGGAGCCGCTGGCAGCCCTGCCCCACACTGTGAACGTCCGTCAGCGAGTCCCCCCAGCTGGGCACCCCCGAGAGACCTGTACCCCAAAGGGGGCGATGCCCCCGGCGTGGGCAGGGACTCAGGCAGCCTGGCACAGCGGGCGGGTTTGCTAGGTGATTGGCACAGAGCAGGAGTCCCCAACGCGGTGCCCGCGGGTGCCATGGTGCCCACCGGGGCGTCTAAGTGCGCCCTCATACTGGCCAGAGGACAAGCATCCGCCGAAATGCCGCCGACGCCTCTGGATGATGACGCCTCTGGATGATGTCTGTTTCTGACACCCCCGTGCGCAGACAGTCATGCTGCAGAGCAGGGCGAGTGCCAGCCCCACACTGGGGAAAAACCCCTCCTGGCACTGGCAACGCTGCGTCCACACTGGGCTGTCGGCGGAGCCGCACCGCTTGGGCCCTGCCATGCAGACACAGCTCGCGGCAGCAGGTGACTGGATGGGAATCTGTCCACCTCCGGGTGTGGCTCTGGGCTGCTGCGCACTCACCGCTGCTCTAACCGGCCAGACCCCCCTCCCCTCCTACACTGGGGACAGAACCCAGGAGTCCTGGCTCCCACCCCTGCTCTAACCCACTGGACCCCAGCCCCCTCCCAGAGCTGGGGCAGAACCCAGGAGTCCTGGCTCCCACCCCTGCTCTAACCCACTGGACCCCAGCCCCCTCCCAGAGCTGGGGCAGAACCCAGGAGTCCTGAAACCCCCACCCCACTCAAACCCACTTCCCCTCCTCGGCCAGGACTATTATCGCTGTGTTACCGCAGGGCCGAGGAGCCTGGTCATGCCCAGGCCCCCCCTTGTGCTCGGTGCTGCACAGATGCAGAACAAAGACAGAACCTATCCCTGGAGCCTGGGTCCCTCACATCCAGCTCTGGGGGGGCCCTGCCCCCAGCAGCTCTCAGCCCAGCCAGCGACTTGGAGCGGCCTCCTTGGCGCCCCGCGGGCCGTAGTCTTGTCAGGGCTCCTGGGGGGTAGCTGGGCCAATGTCCCACAGGCAACCTGCTTGCTACCTGGGCACCTCAGCTCAGCCTGAACGCCCTGCCAGGGCCCTCCTGGTGCCCACGCCCCCCCGGGACGGGTTCGGTCACAGAGACCCCCTTGGGACCCTCACCTGACGTGCTGAATTCACCTCTGAGCCCGTTTCCCTGCCAGCCTGGGACTCCAGAACCCTGCCCTGGTGAGCCCGACACGCCAGCCTGCTGCAACCCAGACCAGGCCTGGGCCACCCCCAAACCGGCAGGCTTGAACCAAAAACTGCTCAGCCAGTCCCCTGTCTGCAGCACCCGGACACCCAGCTCCCAGCGGGGTCCAAACCCCAAATCAATCCCTTTTACCCAGACGCACAAACTGTCCGCCCTCTATAACGCTGATAGAGGTTTGCTGCCCCAGGGATTAATCACTTGCTCTGGGTTAATCAAGAAACAAAACGTGGCTTTATGAAGTATAAAGAGGAGGATTTCAGCTGCTCCAAGTAACAGCAGCCAGAACAAAGTGAGTCACCCAGAAAATAAAACAGAACACGAAGTGTGAGCCCAATACATGAAGAAAGTGAACACGGGTAAATCTCCCCCGCCGAGAGGGGCCAAGAAGCTTCTTTCCCAGGCCAGACTCCTCCGTAGCCTGCGCCCGTCCCTGCCCCGGGGCAGCCCTTGCCGGCTCCAGCGGGGATCCCAGGGGAAAAGCAGGGGCGGTCTCATGACTGGCCCCCTTTGTCCTGCGGGGCCCCCCCCCTTTTATAGCGTCGGCCCAAGGCGGGAATCCTTTGTCTCCGGGTCCCCACCCCCCTTCTAAGTGGCCAAGCCCCAGGTTCAAAATAGATTCCAGAACCAGGTGACATGGCCCCATGTCCGGTGACACTTCCTGCCCCACTGGCTCTAGCAAGGCCTGGAGTAAACAGCCGTTTGCCACCCATGGCCCTGGCCAATGGGAGCCAGCGAGATTCCTAGCCCCCATTACCGGCCCCCACTTGGCATAACTAGAGTCGGAGCCCGGGGCCATAGTTCCCATTGCTCGGTGCAGATCCAAGCCTGACCCGCTTCCACTGTAGAGAAATCTCTGTATTAACTATCTCTATAAATCTTTACAAGGTTGCATTGTGTTATTTTGTATTAAGTATCTTTATGACATTGCATCTTGCATGATGCTATTTTGTATTTCATATGACTTGGCATTGTGCCTCTCTATTTTCATATAACTTTGTATTAGATCCCTATATAGAAAATTGGTAGAAAACTTTGTATCAAATGTTCTAGCCCCTAAGGATAGCATAGTTAAAGTGAAAGAAACATGTGCCTTTTTGCTAGAAGTAGAATAAGATCTTCCCCCCCACTCTGTAATCAATTGCCCCATTGACTGAATGAGGTGTGAATGAGTGAGGCTTGGAAGACACCCACCTCCAGACAGCTACCACAGTTGAAGAGGGAATGGGAAGCAGAGCAAAGGACAATACAACCTGTCAAGTGGGCCCAATAGAGAAGAGACAATACAACTTGTCAAGTGGGCCCAATAGAGGAGAGCAGACATATGACGACCTCAGGGATTAGCAGCAAGCACCTTCTTTAGAAAACGCCCTGTTTGCGCAGCGTTGGGACAACACCCAGAGAAAAGCAGCACAAGGACCAAGGGACACAGACCCAGATTTTGAATCTGGTCTGGATTTGCATAAGAGGGAAGCTGCTATAAATACGAGGTGTCTTGCAGAAGGACCCTGGGTCTCGTCTTGTCACCATCGGAGCATCGATCCGGATCGGCAGAAGCCCGGCTCCACCCCTCCCCCATCTAACTCACCTGGCCAGTGCAGTTAAGGGGAGCAACTAGTTGGTAACAACAGCAAGACGGAGTGTGTTTGTGTGTGTGTGTGAATGCATGACTGTGATATATCATATGCATATGATAGAGTATTAATTAATACCTGTATTACTAATAAATGTGGCGTTTGCCTTAATCCCCCTGAACAGATCCTGTATAGATTGGAAGCTCTGTAACGAGACCTGGATCCCAGCGATCCCACAGCGCCCCCAAGTGTCCAACGCCCCCTGAACGTCCCAGAGGGAGGAGAGTCCCACCCCACACCCCGGGCCCCGATCCCACAGCACTTTGATCCAGCCCCAAGGTCCATGTCCCCACGGAGGGGCCGATCCCCACGCCTGGGCCAGCGCCGCCCCCTCAGGGCCTGGACTCCCCTGGTCTGACGTCCTGACAGCCCCTGCAAGGAGAGAGCAGAGGGGATGGGTTAGGGGGTGCAACGGCCCCCCCACCTCCACCCCAGAGAGGGGAGGACTCACCTGCGTCTGCTCCGCCACAGCACCACGGCTACAGCGGCTACGGCCACAACCCCCAGGGTGATCCCCACGGCCAGGCCGGGGCCCCAGGGCCTGCTCTGCTCTGTAAAACAGGGGGTGCCGGGCTGGGACCGGGGACAGGAGTGTGGGCCCTGTTCCCTCTGCCTCCCCCGCAGTCCTCCCTGTGCCCCCCACCTCTGATCCACTGCCCTCAGCCCCCCACCCTGTTCCCTCTGCCTCCCCCGCAGTCCTCCCTGTGCCCCCCACCCCCGACCTACTGCCCTCAGCCCCCCACCCTGTTCCCTCTGCCTCCCCCGCAGTCCCCCCTGTGCCCCCCACCCCTGACCCACTGCCCTCAGCCCCCCACCCTGTTCCCTCTGCCTCTCCCGCAGTCCCCCCGTGTCCCCCACCCCGACCTACTGCCCTCAGCCCCCCACCCTGTTCCCCCTGCCTTCCCCGCAGTCCCCCCTGTGCCCCCCACCTCTGATCCACTGCCCTCAGCCCCCCACCCTGTTCCCTCTGCCTCCCCCGCAGTCCCCCCGTGCCCCCCACCCCGACCTACTGCCCTCAGCCCCCCACCCTGTTCCCTCTGCCTCCCCCGCAGTCCTCCCTGTGCCCCCCACCCCTGACCCACTGCCCTCAGCCCCCCACCCTGTTCCCCCTGCCTCCCCCGCAGTCCCCCCTGTGCCCCCCACCCCCGACCCACTGCCCTCAGCCCCCCACCCTGTTCCCTCTGCCTCCCCCGCAGTCCTCCCTGTGCCCCCCACCTCTGATCCACTGCCCTCAGCCCCCCACCCTGTTCCCCCTGCCTCCCCCGCAGTCCCCCTTGTACCTCCCACCCCCGACCCACTGCCCTCAGCCCCCCACTGTTCCCTCTGCCTCCCCCACAGTCCCCCTTGTACCTCCCACCCCCGACCCACTGCCCTCAGCCCCCCACCCTGTTCCCTCTGCCTCCCCCGCAGTCCCCCCTGTGCCCCCCACCCCCGACCCACTGCCCTCAGCCCCCCACCCTGTTCCCTCTGCCTCCCCCGCAGTCCCCCCGTGTCCCCCACCCCTGACCTACTGCCCTCAGCCCCCCACCCTGTTCCCTCTGCCTCCCCCGCAGTCCCCCCGTGTCCCCCACCCCTGACCTACTGCCCTCAGCCCCCCCCACTGTTCCCTCTGCCTCCCCCACAGTCCCCCGTGCCCCCCACCCCTGACCCACTGCCCTCAGCCCCCCACCCTGTTCTCTCTGCCTCCCCCGCAGACCCCCTGTACCTCCCACCCCGACCTACTGCCCTCAGCCCCCCACCCTGTTCCCTCAGCCTCTCCCACAGTCCGCCCTGTGCCCCCCACCCCTGACCTACTGCCCTCAGCCCCCCACTGTTCCCTCTGCCTCCCCCACAGTCCCCCGTGCCCCCCACCCCCGACCTACTGCCCTCAGCCCCCCACCCTGTTCCCTCTGCCTCCCCCACAGTCCCCCTGTACCTCCCACCCCCGGCCCACTGCCCTCAGCCCCCCACTGTTCCCTCTGCCTCCCCCAGTCCCCTGTGCCCCCCACCCCTGACCCACTGCCCTCAGCCCCCCACCCTGTTCCCTCAGCCTCCCCTGCAGTCCCCCCTGCACCCTTCACCCCAACCCACCTCCCTCAGCCCCCCACCCTGTTCCCTCTGCCGCCCCCGCAGTCCCCCTGTACCTGCCCACCCCAACACACTGCTGTCAGCCCCCCACCATTCCCTCTGCCTCCCTTGCAATCCCGCCTGGACCCTTTACCCTGACCCACAGGCCTCAGACCCCCCAGCTTAGTTCCCTCAGCCTCTCTCACTGTCACCCCTTCTCCCCCCACCTTCCCACCCACTCAGCTTCCCCCCACTCTAGTTCTGCCCCCCCATCCCAATCCTGTCCTGTTCCCCTCAGCTCCTCCATCCTGCTCCCCCTGATCCATCTCCACAGCCCCCTCGCACCCCCTCTGCTTCCCTCCGCCCCAATCCCACTGCCTGGACCCACCCTCGTCCTACTTGGGACGTGCAGGAAAAGCCCCCAGAGACCATGACGTGCACCTACCCCAGGGGATCAGCAGGCTCTGGCCCCCCAGGCTGCTGTGCTGCACCCGGCAGGCGTAGCTGTGCCCGGCGCCCGGCTCCACGGCCAGGGAGCTGCGCAGCTGGTAGGTCAGGTCCGCGTTGGGCAGGATCCCGCTGGAGTTCAGCCACCAGCCCGGCACCACCTCCTTCCCGTCCTGCAGCCAGGCCACGCGGACGGGCCGGGGGTAGAAACCGGTGACCCGGCAAACCAGCAGTACCGGCGCGGGGGTCCCGGCTGGGGGAGGCGCTCGGGCAAACACCACTGCGACCGGCCGCTCTGAGACAGGAGGAGAGACGGGGTGAGGGAGAGGGGACGATTCAGCCTGAGCCTCAGGCACTCACTAGCCAAGCCCAGCTCCGCTCCCCAGGGCGTTGGCCCTGCTGTCCTGGCCAGACCCCAGTTTTGCCACCTGCAGTTACCAGTGGTGACAGATTCCCCTTCACTTCCTGTCCTAAACTGCTGTGCAGTGCGGCTATGAAATGGCTACTGTGCTTGTGCACCAGGCAAGGGGGCCCTGGATAATCAGCCCCCTGCCCACTCCAGAGGTGGCTGCATCTCACAGCTGGGTGAGGGATCCCTGTGTAAATAGCTCCCATGCCCCACCCCAGAGCTGGCTGCATCTCAGTGAGCAGGGAGTGGTGTCCAGCCTCACCTTGCCTCTCCAGAGACTCTTTCCCATGCTGGACAACGCTCTTGAGCACATTGACACACGTCGTTCTCAGGAGAAACTGAATCGCCATGATTGTGCCCTTATCCCGGTTGAAAAGGTGCAGGCTATAGCTCACCAGTTTGTCCTCCCGCCGAGCGACCCATTTGCCTGCCTCCACGTCGAAGCTGATGAAGTCCTTGCCGTTCACTCCGCCATCATAGAATCCCCTCGAGGTGCCGTTGGGGTGCAGCTCGCAGCCGAGGGAGCCCTGGGTAACAAAGGGGTCTGGAACAGGAAGGGCAGGGGGATGAGGATGGGCGTCCGGAGGTCCCAGGTGGGGCCAGAAACAGAGAGTCAGGAGGAGTAAAGACACAACGTCAGGTGCAATGAGGACATTGGGCCACAGGATGGTGGTGGGATTGTGAGCTGATCCTGGCTGGAGTTAAGGGTAAATGACAGTTTCTGTTTAAAGCTGATTTTTCACGGGCATAGTTATAAGAATATAAGAACGGACGTACTGGGTCAGACCAAAGGTCCATTCAGCCCATTGTCCTGCCTGCTGACTGTGGCCAATGTCAGGTGCCCCAGAGGGAGTGAAACTCACAGGCAATGATCAAGTGATCTCTCTCCTGCCATCCATCTCCACCCTCTGACAAACAGAGGCTACGGACACCATTCCTTACCCTGCCTGGCTAACAGCCATTAATGGACTTAACCTCCATGAATTTATCCAGTTCTCTTTCAAACACCGTTCTACTCCCGGCCTTCACCACCTCCTCAGGCAAGGGGTTCCACAGGTTGACTGTGCGCTGTGTGAAGAAAAACTTCCTTTTATTTGTTTTAAACCTGCTGCCCATTAATTTCATTTGGTGACCCCTAGTTCTTGTATTATGGGAATAAGTAAATAACTTTTCCTTATCCACTTTCTCCACATCACTCATGATTTTATACACCTCTATCATATCCCCCTTAGTCTCCTCTTTTCCACGCTGAAAAGTCCTAACCTCTTTAATCTCTCCTCAGATGAGACTCATTCCAAAGCCCTAATAATTTTAGTTGCCCTTCTCTGAACCTTTTCTAGTGCCAGAATATCCTTTTTGAGATGAGGAGACCACATCTGTACACAGTATTCGAGATGTGGGCGTCTCATGGATTTATGTAGGGGCAATAAGATATTCTCTGTCTTATTCTCTAGCCCCTTTTTAATTATTCCTAACATCCGGTTTGCTTTTTGACCGCCTCTGCAAACTGTTGTGTGGACATCTTCAGAGAACTGTCCACGATGACTCCAAGATCTTTTTCCTGATTAGTTGTAGCTAAATTAGCCCCCATCATATTGTATGTATAGTCGGGGTTATTTTTTCCAATGTGCATCACTTTACATTTATCCACATTAAATGTCATTTGCCATTTTGTTGCCCAATCACTTAGTTTTGTGAGATCTTTTTGAGGTTCTTCACAGTCTGCTTTGGTCTTAACTATCTTGAGTAGTTCAGTATCGTCTGCAAACTTTGCCACCTCACTGTTTACCCCTTTCTCCAGATCATTTATGAATAAATTGAATAGGACTGGTCCTAGGACTGACCCCTGGGGAACACCACTAGTTACCCCTCTCCATTCTGAGAATTGACCATTAATTCCTACCCTTTGTTCTCTGTCTTTTAACCAGTTCTCAATCCATGAAAGGACCTTCCCTTTTATCCCATGACAGTTTAATTTACGCAAGAGCCTTTGGTGAGGGACCTTGTCAAAGGCTTTCTGGAAATCTAAGGACACTATGTCCACTGGATCCCCCTTGTCCACATGTGTGTTGACCCCTTTAAAGAACTCTAATAGATTAATAAGACACGATTTCCCTTTACAGAAACCATGTTGACTTTTGCCAAACAATTTATGTTCTTCTATGTGTCTGACAATTTTATTCTTTACTATTTATTCAACTAACTAGCCCAGTACTGACGTTAGACTTACCGGTCTGTAATTGCTGGGATCACCTCTAGAGCCCTTTTTAAACATTGGCGTTACATTAGCTAATTTCCAGTCATTGGGTACAGAAGAGAATTTAAAGGACAGGTTACAAACCATAGTTAATAGTTCTGCAACTTCACATTTGAGCTCTTTCAGAACTCTTGGATGAATGCCATCGGGTCCTGGTGACTTGTTAATGTCGAGTTTATCAATTAATTCTAAAACCTCCTCTAGTGACACCTCAATATGAGACAATGCCTCAGATTTGTCACCTACAAAGGACGGCTCAGGTTTGGGAATCTCCCTCACATCCTCAGCCGTGAAGACTGACGCAAAGAATTCAAGACTGAAGCAAGTCAGATTGGCTTGAAAATCGCTGCATTACATAGGTGCCTGAGGCTGAGTTTGCGGTGCAAATCTGGGGTCTCTTGGTCACGGGGTTGCTGAGATACAGACCCCCACCCAAATGACCTGCTTTCCAAGGCTCAGTGTACATGTCAGGAAAGACCCAGGAGCCTCGGCTCAGGGAGTGGGACACGGGGCCTTTCCCCTCTAGGAAGTTCAAGCTACAATCTGGCCGCAGACCTGGCTGGCTGACTCGGGGGTGGAGAATGGGACATGGGTGTTTCCCTTTCCAGAGTTGCTGGCTCCATTCACCCTACGGGGCAGGGACTGGCTCTCTTGCCCCCAGTGACTCAGTTGCTGCAGTGAGTGTGTCAGTGCTCAGCACCCTGGGTTGGGGGGGGATCCCCTCACACCGCTCCATACTCACAGCTCGTTCCCTGCTGCTGAGCTATTCTGTTCGCAGTCTGGTTGAAATTGAACAGGGAGCGATGGATCAGCAGCTCCAGGTCCTGCCACTCGTTCGGGGTCAGGCTCTGCTCGACCCAGGGCTGCAGGAAGCGGATCTTGCAGGTGCTGCAGTCCAGGGAGTGGGTCTCCAGGTCGCCCACAAAGGCCACCCCCGACATGTCCGTGGAGCTGGCGGTGTGGAAGACGTCGATGTGGAGCACCCGGAGGGTGACAGACGCTGGCGGGACAGGAGGGGAAGCTGGGGCAGGGGGCAGGAAAGAAGTGGAAGACAAAGCGGGTGGCAAGAGAGATTAATGAGTCTCTGTCCCGTAAACAATCCTGCGCTACGGGGTCTCCCTGCCGATCCTAACCTGGCTCCCCCGTCTGATTCCCCCAGCGAGGGTCACGAGCCCAGCGTGGTACTTCCCCACCCTGGTCCTAGGATTGCACCATCCCCGGGAGCAAAAACTTACCGGCCAGGGCCCCCCATGCCCAGGGGAGAAGCAGCAGAGGGAGCAGCATCCTGGCAGGGGAAGGGGGATCCGGGCTCTGGTGGGCGTCAGGGCAGCGGGATAAGGGGCCTAGATCCCAATGTGCTTTCAGTCCCTCCGCAGCCCACACCCCTCTGCCGACTTCTCCCTTTGTCTGTGTTTCCTCAGCTCTGCGCCCGCAGCTGCCAGCCCTGAGCCAATCCGGGCAGAGCGAGTCGGGGAGCAGGGGCAGCGCGGGAGGGGCATCCCCGGCAGCAGGATCAGAACTAGGCCCTGTCCCCGGCAGACTCAGGGTGTGTCCACACTGGCACTAACCCCCCCGCCAAAGGACATGAGTGTCACCGAGGAAACGTGCCGGTGTGACCAGCGCTGCTGCCGGCCAAGCCGCTGCCGCTTGTGTGGGGTGGAAGTTTTTTGTCGACAAACAGCAGCTACACTGTGCACCGTCCCTCTCCAGCCTTCACCCCTGCCTCCCCCTTGGGGGGCTGGCACCTGCGCTCTCCGCTCGCCCCCTCTGCATCGCAGATGGGACAAAGCCTCCTTTGGACGCCTGGGACAGGGCTTTAAAAAGGGACGTACGGTCACCCTAGTGCCAGGGGAGGGTCCCCTGCTGCCCTGCCACCCTGCCCTCTTCTGCACCCACCCTGTCCCCTGCAGCACAGGCCTAGTGCCGCCCTCTGGCAATGGGGCAGCCCTGACTGCCTGGGCGTAATAGTTGGATTTAAAGTTTGTGTTTTGTATAATTCTGTGTCTGAGCTGATTTCGAGGCAGTAACAGACCTTTGAGGGTCACCACTTTGGTGCAGGCCTGGCACTCTAACAGAAGTAAAAGAACGGCGGCTTGTTTTCCTCCACATTGCAACCTGATGTTCCTGTTCAAAATGCGCTGTGCAAATCAGTTCTGTGCTGGGTGTGAATGAGGAACGAGTGGGTGAAGGGATCCGTGTGAAGGCCATCGCTGAACCAGCTGTTCGAGGGAGGAACCGGAGCCGGACGCAAGGGCGCCAGGAGGCTGGAACACGGATGGGATACCTTTCTGCCGGCTTTTCAACAATCACAGTGCATGTCTTCCCCCTTTCACAGTTCTCCACCCAACGAGGAGAGGGATATGGAGGAGAGGGAGGAAAGGGATATGGATACGCCATATGGATACGCCGCGTTATTGAAGATACATCCAATCACACACCCACATGCTGGCCCGCCAGTCGCTGTTCTAGTTACCAGCCCAGAGTGCGGATCGATCCAGTGGCCAGCGAGGTTGATCAAGGGTAGGGAGGCGTCGGGTTCCCTCGGTGGAGACACAAGGAGGCAGATTGACGACTCTAAAGCTGAGAAGCACCTGTCAGTGGGGACAGGAGAGCTGTGACCACACCCAGCCTGGGGGAACTCCCTGAGAGACTGCAGGAAAGAACAAAATACAAAATCAAAACAATTTCAGAAAACAAGCCCTCGGCGAACAGCAACTGATGGCAGCATGACGCTGAAACCTCATTGCCCTCGTGAAGGAAGATCCCTCTCTAACCAGGGGCCTTGCCATGAAACGTTGGGTTCGTCCTGCCAAGACTTCCCCAGAGCATCGTGTCTCGACCAACGGGACCCGGCTCCTCCTTACTCCTGATCAGCCTCGCTGGCCACTGGGTCGATCCGCACCCTGGGCTGGTATCTAGAACAGCGACTGGCGGGCCGGCGTGTGGTGTGTGATTGGGGCATCTGCTAATCGTTGTATCTTCAATCAATGCGGCATATTGGCTTTTCCCCTCAGAAAGAGCTGGAGGGGGGCAGGGCTGGGCTGTCAGGGACTGCAGGTCGGGAGTGAGGGGCACTGGCAGAGCTGGGGGGGGCAGGGCTGGGATGTCAGGGGCTGCTGATCGGGAGTGAGGGGCATCAGCAGAGCTGGGGGGCGCAGGGCTGGGCTGGCAGGGACTGCAGGTCGGGAGTGAGGGGCTGTGACGAACTGGGACTGTTTTAATGTTTGCTCTGAATACTGTGTTGGTGCCTCAGTGTCCCCTAGGCAGTTCTTAAGTATCTAGGTGGTGGGATAAGGTTGCTGCAGAGCAAAGGGCCAGTGCCCCTAAATGCCTGGCACTCTGTCTCCTAGCAACTGATGGCCTGGGCCCCTCCCCTGCAAAGGTGCCGGCTGAAGGTGTTGGAGACAAAGGGATCAGGTGACCTCCTGGCCCGGGAAAGGGGCTGGAGGGGGAGTTAGTCTGGAGCTGCCTGGGGACAAGGAGTGAAGTGCAGACGTGGGGGTCTGGCTCACTGCCCCCCAGAATGGACCCGGCCGAGGGGTCTGGTTCGCTGTATCTACAAGCTCTGTTTTAGACCCTGTTCCTGTCATCGAATAAACCTCTGTTTTGCTGGCTAAGAGTCACGTCTGACTGCCAAGTGGGGGTGCTGAACCCTGTGGCTTCCCCAGGACCCCGCCTGGGTGGGCTCGCTGTGGGAAGCACACGGAGGGGCAGAGGATGCTGAATGCTCCAAGGAGAGACCCAGGAGGTGAAGCCGTGTGAGCTTCTTGCCCTGAACAAGTCTGCTCCGAGGGAGAGGAGGCTCCCCAAAGTCCTGACTGGCTTTGTGGGGAGCTGTTCCAGAGCATCGCCCGGGGACTCTGTGACAACTGGTGGCAGCGGTGGGATATGCTGCGCCCCGTGGATGGCGCTTCCTGCAGTAAGTGACTGGGGAGCAGTAAAACAGAGGAGGGAGAGTGAAGACCAGGCGTGCTGAAGGCTCAGAGAGAGACGGTTTCAGGGGGCAGTTAACCTCTGGGAGTGTGTGACCAGCGAGAAGGACTGTTGGAGTAACAGGGTCCCCCTGAGGAGCTTGCTGCTCGACCCTGGGAGAGAGAAGGATTTTGCAGTAGCAGGGTTCCCTGGGGATTGCAGGAGCAGCCCCAGGGGCGGAGGAGTCTGCAGCTCGACCCTGGCAAAGAGGTGGTGACCACGAGAAGGGCTGGCACACCAGGGGTTCTTCCTGGAAACCATGGGGGAGCCAAGAGCACACAGGCCTGTGAGTCCAGAGCCAATTGGGAACAGTGAGGTGATGGCCTATCACCAGCTCCTTAAGAAGGACATTGTGATCCTGTGCACAAAGAGAGAGTTACGCATGGGGAAGTTCACCAAGGCACAGTTAATCGTGCAGTTGGAGGAGGAGGACCGCTCTGAGGAGCAGATTCCTGACCCAGATGGGGCTACAAAAGGATCTGGGAGCAGCTGGAGCAGCAGCCAGGCACCCCCTAGAGTCTGGTCCCCAACCAGACAAGGGTCTTCACGATTGGGTTCCCCATCAGGGGATCGGAGACGGATGGGATTGGAGCAGAGCCCAAGAGAGCGAGAGGACCGTGAGAGAGAGCAAGAGGCTGAGGAAAAGCTGCAGGAGAAGCAGCAGCAGCACGGACTGGCGATGGTGGAGTGGAGAGACATAGGGGGCTGCCCAGGGGTCAATGGGGAAACACGCCTGCAGGGGCGAGGCCCTGGGACAGAGAGAACTGTGGTGGTGCAGCCGCAGATGCTGAGGGGCTGTGGGACCTGGGTGAAGGTCCCTGGGGTGAAGCCCCTCGCCCTGCCTATGGCCCGGATCCCTGTGCAGACGCAGGAGGGGTCGGGCTGGCTGGTCATTGGGGTTCTCCAGGATATCGGCTGGGAGGCCCTGTTGGGGGGTGACTGTCTCCCCTTGGGACAGGATCCAGGCCCTGCTCCTGTAACTGCCGAGGGTTTGAATTTAAATCCAGGGAACCGATTGGCTGGGATGGAAATGGTCAGTGAAAATGCAAATGACCTTGCTGGCAGGGGGGAGGGGCTGCTGGGCTCAGGATACCTGCCTACCTGTAACCAGCCCCCTGGGACTGAGGGGGAGGGAGAGATGCTCCCCGCCCCCCTGCACAGCGGAGAGGGGGCTCACGCTGGCTCTGATGCTGGGACCAGAGCAGAGAGCTCGCTGCCTGCCCCCACTGGGACAGCCAGGGCAGCGCTGAGCACGGGGGGAGCTGAGAGCCCAGCTGAGTGGGGGGACACCCAGGCAAGGCAGGTCAGCTGCCAACCAGGTTTGCCTGGTCCAGACGTGCTGCTGGGAAGTGATTATACAGCAGGGAGGGAGCTGCCAGGGACAAGGCTCAGGGGGACTGTGACCCCAGGCTCAGCCAGTGAGAGGGGGATGGAGAACGTGGCCCTGGCAGACACTGATAACATGTGCATCTTTAGCCAGACCTGGGAGGAACAGGTGTCCCAGGTGAAGAGGGGGCTGGGCTGCCTCAAGGAGGTGGGACTGATGGTAAAAGCTGGAAACTGTAAGGTGGAGACAGCAGAGGTGTTGTATATGGACCACAAGGTGGGGAGCGGCTGCCCAAGGCCAAGATTGGGGCTCTTAACCAAGAGAGCCCAAATCACGGACCAGGGGGCTGGGAGAAGACCCTGTCCCAGTTTAAACCCCAGGGGTATTGGGGGGCAAAAGGGTACAGGCCGCATAAACCTTCCCACCTGCAGCCTGCAAGTGCCATCAAGCAGGCTGAAGCAAAGAGAGGGCACAAAACTGGGAGGGCCTGGTGTAACTCACACCAAGGAATGGGAGAGATGCTGGGGCATCCATGGGAACGTTGGTGGGTTCGAACTTCCCCAGGTCACTGGCTGGAGTGACCTGGCTCAGTTCGGTCTCGAAGGGGGGAGAGATGTGACGAACTGGGACTGTTTTAATGTTTGCTCTGAACACTGTGTTGGTGCCTCAGTGTCCCCTGTGCAGTTCTTAAGTATCTAGGTGGTGGGATAAGGTTGCTGCAGAGCAAAGGGCCAGTGAACATAAATGCCTGGCACTCTGTCTCCTAGCAACTGATGGCCTGGGCCCCTCCCCTGCAAAGGTGCCAACTGAAAGTGTTGGAGACAAAGGGATCAGGTGACCTCCTGGCCCGGGAAAGGGGCTGGAGGGGGGTTGGTCTGGAGCTTGCTGGGGACGAGGAGTGAAGTGCAGACCTAGGGGTCTGGCTCACTGCCCCCCAGAATGGACCCGGCCGAGGGGTCTGGTTCGCTGTACCTACAAGCTCTGTTTTAGACTCTGTTCCTGTCATCGAATAAACCTCTGTTTTGCTGGCTAAGAGTCACGTCTGACTGCCAAGTGGGGGTGCAGGACCCTGTGGCTTCCCCAGGACCCCGCCTGGGCGGACTCGCTGTGGGAAGCACACGGAGGGGCAGAGGATGCTGAATGCTCCAAGGAGAGACCCAGGAGGTGAAGCTGTGTGAGCTTCTTGCCCTGAACAAGTCTGCTCCGAGGGAGAGGAGGCTCCCCAAAGTCCTGACTGGCTTTGTGGGGAGCAGTTCCAGAGCATCGCCCGGGGACCCTGTGACAGGGGCACTGGCAGAGCTAGGGGGCCAGGCCTGGGCTGGCTGGGGTGGTGGAGGAGCCAGCTGGGACAAGGGGGCCATTGGGCTGGTGACCCCAGGGTGGGGGGCAGCTAGAAGGTAGCACGGGGCCCAGGGAAAGCAGTGAGGTGTAAACGGCCCGGACCTCGGGCTGGCTAAAGGGTCCTGGAGCTGGAGTAGGGGGTGGGCCGAGCTCACCTGCCAGCTGTTCGGGGAGTGGCACCGTGGGCGGGAAATGGGGAGACAGTCTGGGATGGCTGGAGACACCCTGGGGTGCCCGGGGCAGGGTAGGGGGAGTGAACGCAGGCGACCTTGCCTGGGGCCGAGTGACAAGAAGCAGAGCCAGCGCAATGGGGCTGATGGAGATGGGCTTGGATCCCCTGTCCCTGCGCTCGGAGCTGTACACAGAGCCATCTGCGGCCAAGACCCAGCCACCCATGGCCCCGTCTGCCCGGCCTGGTGTCCAGCTCTGAGCCCCGAGGGCAGGCGCAGGGGGGAGGCCAGACTCCAGGCCCGGCAGCTCTCGTGCTCAGCTGGCCCCTGCGCAGCTGCCGGGGATGGTGGGGGGCCGTGGGGCAGACGGAGGGTTTGGGGGGATCCTTCTGCTCAGAGCCACCAGGGGGCGCCAGGGGCCACTCGCTCTGTTCGAGACAATGAGGCTGGGAGCCAGCAGATGGCGCCAGCGTATAACTCTGCCGGTGCCCCTCACTCCCGACCTGCAGCCCCCTGCTAACCCAGCGCTGCCGGTGCCCCTCACTCCCGACCTGCAGCCCCTGCCAGCCCAGCCCTGCCCCCCCCCGGCTCTGCCGGTGCCCCTCACTCCCAACCCACAGCCCCCCCATTAGGCCTCATAGTTAGAGCAGGAGGGCTAAGAGCCAGGACTCCTGGGTTCTCTCCCCGGCTCTGGGAGAGGAGTGGGGGTTGGTGGGTTAGAGCAGGGGGGCTGGGAGCCAGGACTCCTGGGTTCTCCCCAGCTCTGGGAGGGGAGTGGGGGCTGGTGGGTTAGAGCAGGGGGGCTGGGAGCCAGGACTCCTGGGTTCTCCCCAGCTCTGGGAGGGGAGTGGGGGCTGGTGGGTTAGAGCAGGGGGGCTGGGAGCCAGGACTCCTGGGTTCTCTCACCGGCTCTGGGAGAGGAGTGGGGGTTGGTGGGTTAGAGCAGGGGGGCTGGGAGCCAGGACTCCTGGGTTCTCTCCCCAGCTCTGGGAGGGGTGTGGGACTTCATCGTTAGAGTGGGGGTGGGGGCTGGGAGCCCGGATGCCTGGGTTCACCTGCCCTGGAAACAGAAAGCAGTGAGTTATGTCACTCCAGTGAAAGGGGTTTTCACCTGAACCCAGATCCCTCTGAGTCACCAGGCACTGGGGAAAGTCTCCCCTGACCCAGTTTCTGAGGGCCCCTCTCGGTCCCGGGGTGGGGGAAACTGGAGGAGGAATCGAGCCACTGCGGGGGCTGAATCTTGCTCTGCCTCTGCTCCCTGCCCCGGTGTGAGACTCAGCCCTGCGCTGCCCCCTGTTGGGGGATCCGCCCCAAGTGGGGCGCTGGGGGCTGGGCTGCAAGGGGTGGGGGGGAGTGGGGGGCTCCCCCCAGGCAGTCAGGGCTCCCCATGGCCCCAGGGCAGCGCTAGGGGATCGGGGCAGCAGGGAGCTCTGCCCAGGCAGTCAGGGCTCCCCATGGCCCCAGGGCGGCGCTAGGGGCTGGGCTGCAAGGGGTGGGGTGGAGTGGGGGGCTCTCCCTGGGCAGTCAGGGCTGCCCCAAATCTTCACCTTCCTAAAATACTGGATCCAAGATTCCCACTTTGCTTTCAGTCCCTAGCTGTTCATACAGCACAGGAAACCAGCCCACGCGCCCCACCCCAGAGCCAGCCGCAGCTCAGTGCAGGGCCAGGGGTCCCCAGATAACCAGCCCACGTCCCCACCACAGAGCCAGCCGCAGCTCAGTTCCAGCCAAGGGGTCCCCGTATAACCCACCATGTGCCCCACCCCAGAGCCAGCCATTCACCTATAACAGCGGCTCGTTGGGGGGTGGCTGAGGCATTCGGAGAAGCTTTTAGGATTGTGAATTCCCCTTCCCCGCTTACCCAGAAGCCTGAGTGAATCCGGGAGCAGGAGGTGCCTAACCGCAGCCCTTCCCGCACCCCCCCCACCGCCCAGTCACCCCACAACCTCTGGGCTGGGGGTGTGCAGAGGAGGTGAGATGGAGTTTGCTTCTAGGTACCATGTCCGGGGGGTGGGGGGTAGGCCGCAGGCAGCTGGGGGATTTCGGGCGCGTGCTCGGCGCAGGAAGTGGCAGAGACGACTCGGTTCATCAGTTTCAGAGCCAGCGGATGAGAGAGAAAAAACCACCAGGGAGATAAACTGGCCACAAGCCAGCAGAGACCTGCTGACACGCGGGGCCTGGTCCCTGAGCCAGCCGGGGCCCCCCTGGGTCCGAGTGGGAGCCGGCGTCCCTGGCAGGACAGGCCCCATGTCCCATTCCCAGACCCCTGTCCCAGCCAGTCCCTGCCGTGGGGCCGGATCGGGGCTGGTATCCCCCCCAAATGTCTCTGAGTTGAGTCAGCCCAATTCCTGGTGGGACCCTGCCCCTAGCCCCAGCGTGGGGGGTGCTAGCCACACGCCCCAGAATAGCAGCCGCGGGTGGAAGCGACGGGCGCGTTTCTGTTCCACCCGCCCGGCTGCTGCGCTCAGGGAGTTTTCCAACTGAGTGTGTGTGAAATAGAACCCAGGAGTCCTGACACACCCACCTCTCCCCGCTGCAACCTAAGGCCTTGTTCCCCTCCCAGAGCCGGGGAGAACCCAGGAGTTCTGGCTCCCAGCCCCCCCTGCTCTGACCCACCAGCCCCCACTCCCCTCCCAGAGCCAGGAGAGAACCCAGGAGTCCTGACACATCCACCTCCCTCCGCTGCAACCCAAGGCCTAGTTCCCCTCCCAGAGCCAGGGAGAACCCAGGAGTCCTGGCTCCCAGCCCCCCATATTCTAACCACCAGCCCCCACTCCCCTCCCAGAGCTGGGGAGGGAACCCAGGAGTCCTGGCCCCCAGCCCCACCCCCTTTCACCTGCTCCCTGGCTCGGCGTACAGGGTCTCCCATCGGCTCTGTGCTGTGGTTGTTGCGTTTCTGGGTGGCCTGGTTGCGTTTGGCCGTGTTGCGTTGTGGTGTCGGACGGCGGCGTGATCCCGCGCCAGCGACAGGAGGGTTGTGCTGCGGGGGGCTGTGTTGGGCGGCTGTTCAGTGGGGCTGTGAAGCACGGTTGTGTCGCACTGTGGTTTGTCCCTGTCCTGTGGGGACGGCGCATTGTGTCTTGTTGCGTTGGGCTGGGTTGTGAGGCAGCGTTGCCCTGTTGCGCTGCTTTGTTGTTGTGTTGCGTTGCGTTGCCACGCGGCGTGCACAGTATTAATGCGTGACACTGTGTGTTGTGTGTTGTGGGGGTTGTGTTAGTTGTGTAAAGCACGGCTGTATGTGGGTCAGGACTCCTGGGGGCTATTTCCCACCCAGCCCCAGGGCTGCCCGAGGGGAGCCCCACGCTTCCGGCCTCACGGCATGGAAGGAGCCATGACGCAGGTGTGACACGGGCTGGGCTGGGAGTGAGGAGGCCGAAGTGACGAAGGCTGAACCCAGGCTGGGGGTCATGTCCGCTCACCAGGCTTCCCAGCAGCAACCCACACACCCTGACCCACTTTCAGGGGCAGGTTAGAGCAGGGAGGCTGGGAGCCCGAACTCCTGGGTTCTCTCCCCAGCTCTGGGAGGGGAGTGGGGCCTAGTGGTTAGAATATGGGGGGGTTGGGTGCTAGGACTCCTGGGTTCTCTCCCCGGCTCTGGGAGGGGAGTGGGGCCTAGTGGTTAGAATATGGGGGGGCTGGGTGCCAGGACTCCTGGGTTCTCTCCCCGGCTCTGGGAGGGGAGTGGGGCCTAGTGGTTAGAATATGGGGGGGTTGGGTGCTAGGACTCCTGGGTTCTCTCCCCAGCTCTGGGAGGGGAGTGGGGCCTAGTGGTTAGAATATGGGGGGGTTGGGTGCTAGGACTCCTGGGTTCTCTCCCCGGCTCTGGGAGGGGAGTGGGGCCTAGTGGTTAGAATATGGGGGGGTTGGGTGCCAGGATTCCTGGGTTCTCTCCCAGCTCTGGGAGGGGAGTGGGGCTGGTGGGTTAGAACAGGGAGGGGCTGGGAGCCAGGACTCCTGGGTTCTCTCCCCAGCTCTGGGAGGGGAGTGGGGGCTGGTGGGTCAGAGCAGGGGAGGCTGGGAGCCAGGACTCCTGGGTTCTCTCCCGGCTCTGGGAGGGGAACAAGGCCTTGGGTTGCAGCGGGGGGAGGTGGATGTGTCAGGACTCCTGGGTTCTCTCCTGGCTCTGGGAGGGGAGTGGGGGCTGGTGGGTCAGAGCAGGGGGGGCTGGGAGCCAGGACTCCTGGGTTCTCCCCGGCTCTGGGAGAGGAACAAGGCCTTGGGTTGCAGCGGGGGGAGGTGGGTGTGTCAGGACTCCTGGGTTCTATTTCACACACACTCAGTTGGAAAACTCCCTGAGCGCAGCAGCCGGGCGGGTGGAACAGAAACGCGCCCGTCGCTTCCACCCGCGGCTGCTATTCTGGGGCGTGTGGCTAGCACCCCCCACGCTGGGGCTAGCGCTGCTCGGCGCGGGGGCAGGGCGCCGTGGGGAATTGGGCTGATTCAGCCCGGAAACGTGAATCCACTTTTCTTCAGGGCATCGGCCCCAATCCGGCCCCAGGGCAGGGCCTGGCTGCAGGGCCTCCCAGAGGATTCAGGGGGCCTGGGGCAGGGCTGGGTCTTTGGCAGCAATTTGGGAGCGGGTCCTTCACTCCCTCCAAGTCCTGCGCTGCACTGAAGGACCCGCCGCCGAAAACATGGAGCCCCACTTGCCCCCCCGGGTGGCCCTGCTGGCTGGCTCAGGGGAGCAGGGAATGGGGCAGGGGCCTGTTCCCTCTGGGGGTGCCAGTTCCCCCGGCCCCAGGGCAGGGACTGGCTGGCTCAGGGGGGCAGGGACTGGGGCAGGGACCTGTCCCCTCTGGGGGCGCCAGCTCCCCCCAGACCCAGGGCAGGGACTGGCTGGCTCAGGGGGGTGGGGAATGGGGCAGGGGCCCGTCCCCTCTGGGGGGTGCCGGCTCCCCCCGGCCCCCCGGCGTGGAAGTAGCTACGACGCAGGCAGGGAGCTGGGTCCCTCCGGGAATCCAGCCCCCAACCCCTGCCCAGGGCGCCCCGGACACGCGCTGTGGCTCGGGTTGCGGCTGCGGCTGGGGATGAGGAGGCCGAAGTGACGAAGGCTGAACCCAGGCTGGTGGTCACGTCCGCTCGCCGAGCTTCCCAGCAGCAACCCACATGCCCTGACCCACTTTCAAGAGCAGGTCAGAGCAGGGGGGCTGGGAGCCCGGACTCCTGGGTTCTCTCCCTGGTTCTCGGAGGGGAGCAGGGCCTAGTGGTTACAGCTGTGTGTGTGTGTGTGTGTGTGTGTGTGTGTGTGTGTGTGCGCGCGCGCGCGCTCCTGGGTTCTCTCCCCAGCCCTGGGAGGGGAGTAAGGGCTGGTGGTTGAAGCAGGGGGGGCTGGGAGCCCGGACTCCTGGGTTCTCTGGTGGGGGGAGGAGCAGCGCGAGAGGAAAGCGGAACTGACCCACTTTCAGTGCTGCGAGCGCCCAGGCGGGTGCAAAGTTACTGAGCAGTTTCCATGAGCCGGGGGAAGCCCCAATAGGAACCTCCACCTCCAGTGGCAGAAAGCCAGGAGCGGCCCCTGAGCTGGGGGGGACCCTCACTCCCGACCCGCAGCCCCTGCTAGCCCAGCCCTGCGCCCCCCAGCTCTGCTGGTGCCCCTCACTCCTGACCCGCAGCCACTGGTAGCTCAGCCCTGCCCCCCACAGCTCTGCTGGTGCCCCTCACTCCTGACCCGCAGCCCCTGCCAGCCCAGCCCTGCCCCCCCCGCCTCTGCCAGTGCCCCTCACTCCCGATCCGCAGCCCCTGCCAGCCGAGCCCTGCTGGTGCCCCTCACTCCTGACCCGCAGCCCCTGGTAGCCCAGCCCTGCGCCCCCCAGCTCTGCTGGTGCCCCTCACTCCTGACCCGCAGCCCCTGCCAGCCCAGCCCTGGGCCCCTCCCCCACTCAGATCTCTGCCCTGGGGTTGTGCGACTCATTCTGTTGCTCAGCTTGGAGATTTCCGCAAATGTGTGTGGAGAAGCCAAAGTTACCAAATCACCGGTTTCAGTTTTGGTGCTGAGGTGGAAGCGTGGGTGTGGGGGAGCCCCGGGCTGGGCTAGCAGGGGCTGCGGGTCGGGAGTGAGGGGCACCGGCAGGGCTGGGCTGGCAGGGGCTGCGGGTCAGGAGTGAGGGGCACCAGCAGAGCTGTGGGGGGCAGGGCTGAGCTACCAGTGGCTGCGGGTCAGGAGTGAGGGGCACCGGCAGGACTGGGCTAGCGGGGGCTGCGGGTTGGAAGTGAGGGGCACCGGCAGGACTGGGCTAGCGGGGGCTGCGGGTCGGGAGTGAGGGGCACCGGCAGGGCTGGGCTAGCGGGGGCTGCGGGTCGGAAGTGAGGGGCACCGGCAGGACTGGGCTAGCGGGGGCTGCGGGTCGGGAGTGAGGGGCACCGGCAGGGCTGGGCTAGCAGGGGCTGCGGGTCGGGAGTGAGGGGCACCGGCAGGGCTGGGACAGACAGAGAGACACACACGTGGTTTGGGGCCCCATGGCGGGAAATGGGCCTGGCCCTGCCCAGAGCCTGAGTTTCTCCCCACTGTTGTTTTCAGTGGGTGATTGTTATTGTGGGGTCTCTCTGGGGCCCCTCACACTGGCGTGTGGTGGTGTCTGGGGGGCGGGTTGTTATTGGAGGGTCTCTCTGGGACACGTATCTGTTATTGGAGGGGTTTCCTCTGGCTTCAGGCACCCAGGTGGGGGTGGGAGTGTGGGTGGGGGCCCCCGGCGGCTGAGGGGGTGGGCAGTGAGGTGGGGGTGGGAGTTGGAGCTGCAGTCGAGAGTCAGCCGCCTGCCCCCCAGCGATGTTGTGTCCCGGGACAGACACAGATGGACTCAGAGTCCAACAGCCCCTCCCGCCCCACAGGAGCAGATCGAGCCCCCCCCCCCCCGCAAGTACCCCCTCAGCCTTGCACAACTGCCCCACCCCCACAGCTATCCCCCCACCTTCCGTCACTGCCCCAGCACCATAGAACCCCCACACCTGGTCCCCACCGGGGCACCCCCCACCCCCTGCCTCCCCCCCTTCTTGGGGAGCCATCCATGAGTGACCCCCAACCCTCTCCCCCGCCCAGCTCAGCAGGGCCTGGCTGGAGATTCCCTAATTGCAGATGAGACAAATCTCGGGATGCTCAGGCCGGGGGGAGCCCAGAGAGGCCTGTGGGGGCGGCCGGGATCGGGGTGGGGGGTTCCCCTGAGAGATGCCACATAGCAACTGCGGGCTTCCCCAGCGCCTGGTGCCCCTCACTCCAGACCCGCAGCCCCTGCCAGCCCAGCTCTGCCCACCCCAGCTCTGCCAGTGCCCCTCACTCCCGACCCGCAGCCCCTGCCAGCCCAGCCCTGCCCCCCCCAGCTCTGCCGGTGCCCCTCACTCCCAACCTGCAGCCCGTGCCAGCCCAGTCCTGCCCCTCCCAGCTCTGCCGGTGCCCCTCACTCCCGACCCGCAGCCCCCTGCTAGCCCAGCCCTGCATTCCCCAACTGCCCCTTCCCACACCCTGTATAGTTGTGGGGAACAGTAGGGTGTGTTTTGGAGCAGGGGATGGGGCAGATGTGAAGGGGGCAGGTGCATTTGGGGGACACAACTTCTCTTGACACATCAGCCACTAAAGCAAAAGCAGAAGGAAATATGTAGCCTCAAGACCCAAATATAACCCAGGGCCTTCCGCTGGGTAGGTACAATATAACCCAGGAGTCCGGGCTCCCAGCCCCCGCTTCTCTTACCACCAGCCCCCACTCCCCTCCCAGAGCCGGGAGAGAACCCAGGAGTCCTGGCTCCCAGCCCCCCCTGCTCTGACCCACCGGCCCCACTTCCCTCCCAGAGCCTGGAGAGAACCCAGGAGTTCTGGCTCCCAGCCCCCCCTGCTCTGACCCACCGGCCCCACTTCCCTCCCAGAGCCTGGAGAGAACCCAGGAGTCCTGGCTCCCAGCCCCCCTGCTCTGACCCACCAGCCCCCACTCCCCTCCCAGAGCCGGGAGAGAACCCAGGAGTCCTGGCTCCCAGCCCCCCCTGCTCTGACCCACCGGCCCCACTTCCCTCCCAGAGCCTGGAGAGAACCCAGGAGTCCTGGCTCCCAGCCCCCCTGCTCTGACCCACCAGCCCCCACTCCCCTCCCAGAGCCGGGAGAGAACCCAGGAGTTCTGGCTCCCAGCCCCCCCCTGCTCTGACCCACCGGCCCCACTTCCCTCCCAGAGCCGGGAGAGAACCCAGGAGTCCTGGCTCCCAGCCCCCGCTTCTCTTACCACCAGCCCCCACTCCCCTCCCAGAGCCGGGAGAGAACCCAGGAGTCCTGGCTCCCAGCCCCCCCTGCTCTGACCCACCGGCCCCACTTCCCTCCCAGAGCCTGGAGAGAACCCAGGAGTTCTGGCTCCCAGCCCCCCCTGCTCTGACCCACCGGCCCCACTTCCCTCCCAGAGCCTGGAGAGAACCCAGGAGTCCTGGCTCCCAGCCCCCCTGCTCTGACCCACCAGCCCCCACTCCCCTCCCAGAGCCGGGAGAGAACCCAGGAGTCCTGGCTCCCAGCCCCCCCTGCTCTGACCCACCGGCCCCACTTCCCTCCCAGAGCCTGGAGAGAACCCAGGAGTCCTGGCTCCCAGCCCCCCTGCTCTGACCCACCAGCCCCCACTCCCCTCCCAGAGCCGGGAGAGAACCCAGGAGTTCTGGCTCCCAGCCCCCCCTGCTCTGACCCACCGGCCCCACTTCCCTCCCAGAGCCTGGAGAGAACCCAGGAGTCCTGGCTCCCAGCCCCCCTGCTCTGACCCACCAGCCCCCACTCCCCTCCCAGAGCCGGGGAGAGAACCCAGGAGTCCTGGCTCCCAGCCCCCCCCGCTCTAACCCACAAGCTCCCACTCCCCTCCCAGAGCCGGGAGAGAACCCAGGAGTCCGAACTCCCATGCATTAACCACTTGGCCCCACTCCTCCCTAGCACAGCCAGCCCATGGCTTGGGCCTTCTTAAAACTCCAGCTGGGATTTCTCAGCGGATGTGACTCAGTGGGCTGGGTGAGGCAAGAAGAGGGTTATTTGCCAAGGACTAAATTTAGCATCCTTAGAAAGCAAGGAGGGAGCGGGTCGGGAGCACGTGGAGAGGGTGAGCCAAGAGGCATCCGCCTGCAGCTTTGCTTGGGCTGAGATCAGCCCTGCCCAGCCCGGAACAGCCAGGGCTGGTTGTGTGGGGTTGGGGGGTGAGGGGAGATTGGTCCTGTACGATAGAGTCAGAGACTCGTAGGCCTGGAAGGGGCCTGGGGAGGCGTCTGGTCCGGCCCCTGCACTCAGTGTTCTCCAGACCCTCCCGCAGGGTCTGGCCAACCTGCTCTTAACACCAACACCCCCCCGACGCGGTTCCAGCCTGAGCCACCTGCCAGCTGGGAAGTTCTTCCTAACGTCCAGCCTGAACCTGATTTAAGCCCATTGCTCCCCGGCCTGGCCTCAGAGGTTACCGAGAACAATCTACCTCCCTTCTCCTCGTAACGACCGTTCAGGTCCCCGAAAACTGTGACCACGGCCCCTCGGGCGCCTCCTCTCCAGACTAAACCAACCCAGTTCTTCCAACCTGCCCTCGCGGCTCAGGGCTTCCAGACCTTTCCGCGTATTCGTCGTTCCTACCTGGACTTTCTCCAATTTGCCCCCATCTCTCCTGAAACACGGTGCCCACAACTGGACCCAACCCTCCAGCTGAGGCCGGAGCAGCGCGGCAGAGTCGCTGCTCGTGTCTGGCTCACAACACTCCTGCTAACACAGCCCAGAAGGACGCTCGCTTTTTTTGTTGCGCTGTTGGCTCATATTTAGCTTGTGATCCACCCTGAGCCCCAGCCCGTCCGCAGTGCCCATTCCTAGGGGGTCACTGCCCATTCTGTGTGCAGCTGATTGTTCCTTCCTACGTGGAGCACTTTGCATTTCTCCTGGCTGAATTTCATCCTGGTTACTTCAGACCATTTCTCCAGTGTGTCCAGCTCAGTTTGAATTTTAACCCTACCCTCCAGAGCACTCGCAAGCCCCCAGCTTGGTATCGTCCACACACTATCAGTGGAGACTCTATGTCATGAGCTAAATCACCGAGGAAGATACTGAAGAGAACTGGACCCAGAACCATCCCCGCGGGACCCCACTCGTTATGTCCTTCCGGCCCGACGGGGAGCCGCTGAGAGCTGCTCTCTGGGAGCGGTTTTCTAGCCAGTTTGGAAAAGAGATGACTAAGTGTGGGGGGGGATATGATAGGGGTCCATAGACTCATGCCTGGTGTGGAGAAAGTGACTCAGGAAGTGTTCTTTGCTCCTCAGAACATGAGAACTAGGGGGCACCCAATGAAATGAAGAGGCAGCAGGTTTAAAACAAACAAAAGGACGTATTTCTTCACACAACACAGCCAGTCTGGGGAACTCCTCGCCAGAGGGTGCTGTGAAGGCCAAGACTCTAACGAGGCTCAAAAGGGAGCTAGCTTCCTGGAGGATCAGTCCATCTATGGCTAGTTGCCAGGCTGGGCAGGGATGGTGGCCCCGGCCTCTGCCAGAAGCTGGGAGCAGCCAACAGGGGATGGATCACTTGATCATTGCCTGTTAGGTTCACTCCCTCGGGGACAGCTGGCATTGGCCACTGTCGCCAGACAGGACACGGGGCTGGATGGACCTTTGGCCTGACCCAGTGCGGCCGTTCTTGTGTTCTTAAGTGTCTGCAAATTGATTGGTTGATTATTTGCTCCATTATCTTAGAACTGGAAGAGCCCTCGATCTTGTGTGTACTGAAGTTAAGCTGAATCGTCAAGGAGGAGAGGGACATGGAGAGCAGGGAAGCCCCCTGCTCTGTATCTCTTCTCCAGGGACGACATTAGAGCATAGCAGAGAGCAGGGGTTATTAGGTAGAGGAAGCCATTTGTGTGATATGGGAGAGGCCAGATACCGCGCTAGGTGAATCCTAGAAGATCAGGGTTGGAAGGGACCTCGGGAGGTATCTAGTCCAACCCCCTGCTCAAAGCAGGGCCAATCCCCAGACAGAGTTTTGTCCCAGATCCCTAAGTGGCCCCTCAAGGATTGAGCTCACAACCCTGGGTTTAGCAGGCCAATGCTCAAACCACCGAGCTGTCCCTCCCCCTGGTCAGCCTGAAAGAGACACAAGCCCAGTTCAAATCTCCATTTCCAAGTTTTATTGGTTGGCCTGGTTCACAGGCTGTTTCATTCAAAAGACAAACAGCTGTTCCCTCCCCGCACAGTGGAATAAACACACAATAAATAACCACAATAAATAAAATAACCCACAATACACACGAGAAAACCAGGAGCGGCGAGAGATTCGTCCTGGCAAACATTCGACGAATTAGACGCGGGAGCCCCACCCCCAGTGTGTGACATTTTAACATAAAACGTAAGACAATTGAATCCCCGAAGAGACGTGAGATCAGGGATTCGACAGGAAACTGTATCTCAGATACAAATATCTCTTCCCCTCACAATGAGAACATCATTCCATGGAGCAACCCAGGAGTCCTGGCCCCTGGCCTCCCCTGCTCTAACCACAGGACCCCACTCCCCTCCCAGAGCCGGGAAGAACCCAGGAGTCCTGGCTGTGTGTAATATACATCCATATAGCCAACTAGGGTCATATATACACCGTATACGTAAAGGGACCCTACACCGAAGGGGGCAGTGTGTAGTCCAACCACCACAAAGCATTCGCAGCAACATGGCGGGTTGATGTGAGGTTGTGTTGCTGCTCAGGTCAAAGAGTAACACAATGTCACACCCTCCGCCAGCTTGATTTGGAGGATGGCTCTCTTGTTGGAAAGCAGATTTTGTCTCACACACGCACACTGAAAATCTGGGTGTTTTGTAAACACACAAACTCCCAGAATTGCCAAAAATTGGTGTGGGTTTGGGTCAAACACCCACAGGCAACATTCGTGTTTGTGTGTGTGTATGTACACAAAACTGTCTATTATCTGCAGCTGTGTGAGACAAATACACAAACATTGCCTGCAGTTTTGTGGGTCTATGTGTAGACACACCCACTACCCCCTTCTGATGTGTATATAGGATCTTAGAATTTGTGGACGGATACACACACACACACAATGGCCTATAGTTGTCATAGGTGTGTACAACACACACAAAAATCTCTCCGTGCACCAGCACAGCTTCGTTAACCCCAATAAATATAAATACATAAATAAATAAATTATTAGCCACAATAATTAGCCATAGTAACCATAAAAATAACACAATATCAGTTAACAACATTTTTGTAGGTCAGTGGCTCTGACCTGGTTCTTGTTTGGTTTTACCAAGATGCAACCCAATGCCCCATCCTGACCGCCACAGACAGGCCAAGTCTAGAGAGATTGTCGTCTGCTCTGGTCCCTTGAGGTGGGCACATGGGACATATTGGCAGAGAAGCATAAAGGATGTCCAGAGAGGGGTTCTGATCATCTCTGATAGTCAGTTTGATGTGGTGGGATGCGAGGTGGTAGTCTTGGCTTTGGAGGCCAGTTGGGGTGGAGGATTGAAGGGTTGACCGAGGATGGAAGATGGTGGGTTGACCAAGGATGCAGGATGCATTGGCCAAGGATGGAAGACAGCAGATCATTATTGGGGAGCTCCTAATTCCAATGCGATCACCCCAAAATACACCTGCCCATTGCTGTCCAGATCTAAATATTGGGCCGAGTCGATTTCAGAGGAGATCTCATCGCCTTTCATCAACTGGAAGACAGCTCCTTGGTAGATGGACTCAAACCACACCCCCTCCTTATTCTCGGCAGCCTTGGACCCCTCGCAGAACGACTTGATGGCCATCAGCAAGGGAACATTTTCTGGGTACTCGACGGAGTAGCGAAAGATGGTATGCCGGAGAGGAATGGACTCCTCTGGACATTTGTCTCCCTTGAAGACCACCTGGGAGTAGATGAAGTAGAGGCCGTCGGACGGGACCACCAACTTGTTGTTTATCAGTGTCATCCCGTTCTGCATCATGGTGTGTGCCACTTTATCAGTCCAGATCAGCTCTTTGGAGTCACTGGATGCTGGGAGGGACAGAAGAAGACAGACGTGGTCAAAACCCAGCAGGATCATTCCCTATGGTCCAGCTATGAGTGGTCAAACCCTACCTGGATTGTCCCCCATGATCAATCTACCCAGGCTTCGGCCTACATTATCCCCCAAAATGATAACTCTTGGTCCTAACCCTAGTGTCTCCCTTGTAGTCAATCTACCCAGGCTTCGGCCTACATCATCCCCAAAAATGATAACTCTTGGTCCTAACCCTAGTCTCTCCCCTATAGTCAATCTACCCACGCTTTGGCCTACAACACAATCCAGTGATGACGTGCCTAATCCTTGACAACACTAGGCTAAAACCTAGAGGGATTGAACCCCCTGCTGTCTGGCATCTCCCGGACTTCGGCCTACAACTTCTACGTAACCTAAATCTTTGCGCTTCATCACCCCAACAGACAGGGCCCTTCCCCTCTGCGTTTACGTCTATGAGTAGATGTGCACCGGTGGCTGTGGAAATGTGTGCTTGTGGATGAGTGTGTCTTTGTGGAAGTCTTTGTTTGTCTGTTGCCTGCCTCAGACATAGAAACCCCCAACCACAAGCATCCCCTCACCCACGTAGGGCCCAGTTCCTCAAACCCTCCCCCATCTCAGCTGTAAATTCCTCTTACCTACAACATGAGCAGCTGGCTTTTTCAGCGACTGGGCTTGCAACTTCATCGTCATAGGACCTGCTTCAGAAAGAACAAATGGACAGTCAGACAGATCTTCCCTTGTTCACCTGCCCTCCCCACACCACCCCTGGCTAATGACTTCGTCTTCTCTAGGTCAGCTTCAGAGAGCCTCGGATCAGTGGAAAGCTCCCAGGCTGGGGGGGCAGGATTTAAACCCATAACCTTGCAGTCCCTAGGTTGGGGAATCTCTGATCGCCTCCTGCTAGGTCACTACAATGCATGGAAGAGGAGAACTGGGATAGAATTGTGTTGGATGCGGAAGATGGACAGATTTTGGTGGGGATGGGTCAGGTCTGGTGGCTCCCGGGAGGGGAGTTAAGGTGATATTGAGGTGGTATCTTTGCTCCGGATGTTCCAGTCTCCCAACATTCAGTTGCTCTCCATGTTTTGGAGGACTGGAGCCACCTCCCTGAAGCTTTGGGGAGGTCCATAAGCTCTCGGGGACGATCACCGTCTGTGGAGGCTCAACATCCGGAGCGAGATCCCAGATGGGGCCAGAGCGAGCTGAGATGTGCAGGGCGATGTTTTCCCAAAGGGGCCAGCAGCATTGTCCGTTCTATTCCCTTCCACCATGTCAGATTCGAAACACCTTCAATGACCGTGATTTTACAGGGAAATCCTGAGCCAGCAGCCTCGGAAAAAACCCAGAGGCATCTCGGGTCAGGCAACTGGACAGAACTATGGAGACCAGTTGCAATTTGCTGGCCCTTTTGGGAAGATGATTGAGGGCCAGTAATTAGATCTGTGGTAAATCTGGCAAGAGAAATTTCATCTGGGGAGGGGCGATGCGGCTTAGAGGCTAATGTTGGAAAATAAAGCTTGGGAAATACTTACTAAGTTGTTGTGTGTGGCCCGGACTCCTGGGTTCTTTGGGATCCTGGCAAAGAGAGAGAGAGAGGAGAGTTGAGTACAGAGGTTACAAAGTCAAAGCCGGAGTGTGTGTCGGGTGCTGTGTGTACCACACCCTGCAGAGCCGCTTACATCATTACACACGGCACAGGCAGCGGACAAGACAAAACATAGCCCAGGCACATGCGAGTGAAATGAGAAATACAGACAGCACAAAACACACACCCAGACGAAAACACAGTCACCAGATAGATACATGGCGTCCAGGCAAAACACACCTGGGAAGACAGACAGACAAAACCCACACCCGACGCGTTCGCAGGCAAACGGGCAGAGAAATACAAAGAGACACACAACTCAACGCAGGCCAGACTGCAATTGTGTGGTTAAAACCACACAAATGCCCCCGGCCACGAGGACACACATGCGTCCGAGCTGCACACGTGTGGACAAACCACACACGCACACATCAGAGCCACAGGCGGGGAGCTGAAACCCACCCACAGACAAAGACACACTCCAGCAGACACAATCGGCGGCAGATGGCCACAGATGGCATCAGGCTCCCTGGCTCGGGGGGGTTACGCCCCCACCCTGGCGTCGCGGCTCACCTGGCTGACCAAGGGCCCCCCATTTCTGAAATGCAGCAGGGCGAAGACGGCCGTGGCGCCCACCAGCAGCAGAAAGGAGCAGATGCTGAGGCATTTCCAGCGGCCGTCGGCGGGTCGTGACTCCCGCACCACGATAACGCCCCCCTTCTCGATGTCGCAGACCAGACTTTCGGTGCTCATGGCCGCGGGTTTGGCTGGGCTCGGGGCAGGGATCTCCAGGGTTAGTTTCTCGCTGGGCGAAGTTAGCAGCTCGCGCTGGGCGAATTCCCGGGATTTCAGTGATGCTGGCAGGCGGATGGAGCCGATCTCCCGGGATCGAAGGGGTGAATTTAGCTGGTTTCCCTGGGCAAATTCAGCCGATTCCACGGCACGAATTCAGCTGTGAAACAGGCGAACGTGGGGAATTTCACCTGAGCTTCCGGATGAATTGAGCCAATTTCAGAAGGCGAATCGAGTTGATTTCTCCGAGCGGAGCAACGAATGGGAGCGGATTTCACCCTCTGAGTCTAGTCAGTTTCCCCGGCGTGGATCTCAGTTGTGCCTCAGTTTCCTTCCCCTTTGCGTGGCCAGCAGCTCTTGTCCTGGGGTGATTGATGAGTGGAGAAGAGTGGCAGCCTCGAGGCGTCAACTCCTACTTATACGCCTCCTGCCTGCGCTTCGGATCCGCCCAGCCGCCTCCCCCATGACACGGGAGGAAATTTTCGAGCTCCGAAGCCGCCGCCCACAGAGAAGGAAGGAAAGACGAGAATCTGAGATGGCGAAAGGCGGGAAGAGGAAAAAGCTGAAAATAGAAGGCGTCAAAAGCAGAAGTGGGACCAGCGGCTGGAACTGTGGTTTTGGGGAGCGAGGAGGTGTGAATCCAGCTCTGGAGAGGGTGGGGGGAGCCCCCCGGGGATACCGGGGTCCCCACCTCCCACGCCGCCGCGCTGGGACCTGGCGTCTGAGCGTCTCTGTCCGGGGGGGTCAGACGGTGATGTGCGGGGTCAGGCGTTGGGGGGCCGGCTGCCCCCCCAGTGAGGGAAAGGGGTGAGAGTGAGGGGCCTTGAGAAGGGTGTGTGTGTGTCTGTGTCCTGTTGTGAGTGCCCGTCTGGTTGTGTGCAGGGCTGTGTGTACACAGTTGTGCGAGTCTCCATGAGTGTCTTGTATGTGGGTCTGTGCATGTGTGTGTAGTTGTGTATGGATTGCTGGGTGTGTGGCTAGTTGTGCGTGGATCTGTGTGTGTGTGTAGTTGTGTGGGTCACTGTGTGGCTAGTTGTGTGTGAGTCTCTCTGTGTGTAGTTGTGTTTGTGTGTGTAGTTGTGTGTGGATCTCTCTGTGTGTCCAATTGTGTGTGTGTGTGTGTGTGGTTGTGTGTGGGTCACTTTGTGTGCAGTAGTGTGTGTGCCATTGTGTGTTTGTGTAGTGGTGCGTGAATCTTGTGTGTGTGTGTGTGTAGTTGTGCATGGGTCTGTGTGTGTGTATGCAGCTATGTGTGTGTAGTTGTGTGTGGGTCTGTGTGTAGCTCTGTGAGTGTCTAGTTGTGTGTAGTTGTGTGTGTGTGTGGTTGTGCAGGTGTGTGTGTGTAGTTGTGTGTATGGGTCTGTAGGTGTGTGTGTACCTGTGATGAATCTGGGGGTGATCAGCTCGGGGGGAACCCACCAGACCCCCACCCCAGCCCTAGAGGTGAGACTGGCTGGATCTAACCCACAGCTGCTCAGGGAGCCAGCCTCTCCCCATGGGGTTATCTGGGGGGCTGGCTCTCAAGGCTGGCACGTGTGGGGGGCTCTGTAGTGGGGACCCCTAAACCCCACGACAGGGTGGGAAGTCAAAACGCCTTTGGCAGGCGTCTCGCCGCCTCGTCCTCCCCTGGGGGAGCGTAGGGAGCTCAGATCTTAGTGTCAGCAAATGTTGCGGGAGGGCCGTCAGGAGTGGGGGGACAAAGCCACTGGGGTGAGGGGCTGCGTCTAGGTCTCTCCTCTGACCCCCACCCCAAGCCGGGGGTGTGTGTCATTATTTGGGGGCTTAAATTTTAGCACCAGCAAAAAAAATGTGGGGTAGGGAGGGGGTCAGACTTGGGGGGGACTGTCGGGTGGGAGGAGTATAGATGCCCCCACCCCGGCCCCCCAAGTGATCCAGCAACAGGCAGAGCTAGTGGGCGAACAACCGGAGACACAGTCAGAAGCTGGGGGGCAGAGGTGGGATCTGGAGGGATCAGGGTTTGGGGGGGCTGTTTCCCAAGTCTCCCCCCTCGCACCCCCGGCCCAGCCTCCCACCACATGGGAAAATCCGAGCGCCTGAACATTCAGGCCTCGTGAAACAAGAATCCGACTTGGAGTTTTCAGCCACTTTCTTCTGCTTTCGCTTCCACCGCCAGGAGGCAAAGTGAAAACGGCCTTTCGGGCTGTGCTTCAGTTTTGGTTCTGCCTCGTCCCGGGGCCGGGGGCTCCCATTCCCGCCCCCCTGAGCCAGCCAGTCCCTGCCCCATTCCCCACCCCCCTGAGCCAGCCAGTCCCTGCCCTGGGGCCAGGTGGGAGCCGGCACCCCCGAGAGGGGACAGGCCCCTGTCCCATTCCCACCCACTGAGCCAGCCAGTCCCCGCCCTGGGAACAGGGGAGCTGGCGTCCCCCAGAGGGGACAGGCCCCTGCCCCATTCCCGCCCCCCTGAGCCAGCCAGTCCCTGCCCCATTCCCCACCCCCCTGAGCCAGCCGGTCCCTGCCCCATTCCCCACCCCCCTGAGCCAGCCAGTCCCTGCCCTGGGGCCAGGTGGGAGCCGGCACCCCCGAGAGGGGACAGGCCCCTGTCTCATTCCCACCCACTGAGCCAGCCAGTCCCCGCCCTGGGAACAGGGGAGCTGGCGGCCCCCAGAGGGGACAGGCCCCTGCCCCATTCCCTGCCCCCCTGAGCCAGCCAGTCCCCGCCCTGGGAACAGGGGAGCCGGCGTCCCCCAGAGGGGACAGGCCCCTACCCCATTCCCCGCCCCCCTGAGCCAGCCAGTCCCTGCCCTGGGGCTGGGGGGAGCTGGCACCCCCGAGAGGGGACAGGCCCCTGTCCCATTCCCACCCACTGAGCCAGCCAGTCCTCGCCCTGGGAACAGGGGAGCCAGAACCCCCTAGAGGGGCCAGACCCCTGCCCCATTCCCTGCCCCCCTGAGCCAGCCAGTCCCCTGGGGACGGGGGAGCCAGCGCCCCCCAGAGGGGCCAGGCCCCTGCCCCATTCCCCGCCCCCCTGAGCCAGCCAGTCCCCGCCCTGGGAACAGGGGAGCCAGAACCCCCTAGAGGGGCCAGGCCGCTGCCCCATTCCCAGCCCCCCTGAGCCAGCCAGTCCCCTGGGGACGGGGGAGCCAGCGCCCCCTACAGGGGACAGGCCCCTGCCCCATTCCCTGCCCCCCAGAGCCAGCCAGTCCCTGCCCTGGGGCTGGGGGGAGCTGGCACCCCCTAGAGGGGACAGACCCCTCCCCCTTTCCCAGCCCCCCGAGTCAGCCAGTCCCCGCCCTGGGAACAGGGGAGCCAGAACCCCCTAGAGGGGACAGACCCCTGCCCCATTCCCACCCCCTGAGCCAGCCAGTCCCCGCCCTGGGAACAGGGGAGCCAGCGCCCCACAGAGGGGACAGACCCCTGCCCCATTCCCTGCCCCCCAGAGCCAGCCAGTCCCCTGGGGATGGGGGAACCAGCGTCCCCTAGAGGGGACAGACCCCTGCCCCATTCCCCGCCCCCCAGAGCCAGCCAGTCCCCTGGGGACGGGGGAACCAGCGCCCCCCAGAGGAGACAGACCCCTGCCCCATTCCCCGCCCCCCTGAGCCAGCCAGTCCCCTGGGGACGGGGGAGCCAGCGCCCCCTACAGGGGACAGGCCCCCTTGCAATGGGGCCGAGCGCAGGGAGGAGCCGGGCCGGAACCAGGCCCCTGCCGGTCGCTCTGCCAAAGCTGAGCCTGAGCTGCCCCCTGCTGGCCGCGCTGGGGAACGGCAGGACTTGGCTCCGGGGTTCCCGGGGTGGTTTGTCTTTGCCCCGCGGGATCCCGGCCCCCCCCGACGCCCCTGCCCCCCACCCCGTCAGTCGGACAGACAGCGCTAGCCACCCCCACACCTCTCTTCTAGCTAGCGGGCTGTTTACACAGCCCTCCGTCCCTCCATCCATCGCCAGACACGCCATCCCTCCATCCCTCCATCCATCGCCAGACACCCTATCCATCCACCCATCCATCCATCACCAGACACCCTATCCATCCACCCATCCATCCCTCCGTCCCTCCATCCATCGCCAGACACCCCATCCCTCCATCCCTCCATCCATCGCCAGACACCCTATCCATCCACCCATCCATCCCTCCGTCCCTCCATCCATCGCCAGACACCCTATCCATCCACCCATCCATCCATCGCCAGACACCCTATCCATCCACCCATCCATCCCTCCATCCATCGCCAGACACACCATCCCTCCATCCCTCCATCCATCGCCAGACACCCTATCCATCCACCCATCCATCCCTCCGTCCCTCCATCCATCGCCAGACACCTCGTCCATCCACCCATCCATCCCTCCGTCCCTCCATCCATCCATCGCCAGACACCTCTTCCATCCATCCCTCCATCCCTCCATCCATCACCAGACACCCCATCCCTCCATCCCTCCATCACCAGACACCTCGTTCATCCATCCCTCCCTCCATCCCTCCATCCATCGCCAGACACCTTATCCATCCACCCATCCATCCCTCCATCCCTCCATCCATCGCCAGACACACCATCCCTCCATCCCTCCATCCATCGCCAGACACCCTATCCATCCACCCATCCATCCCTCCGTCCCTCCATCCATCGCCAGACACCTCGTCCATCCACCCATCCATCGCCAGACACGCCATCCCTCCATCCCTCCATCCCTCCATCACCAGACACGCCATCCATCCATCCCTCCATCCATCACCAGACACCCCATCCATCCATCCCTCCATCCCTCCATCATCAGACACCTCGTCCATCCATCCCTCCATCACCAGACACCCCATTCCTCCATCCCTCCATCCATCACCAGACACCCCATCCCTCCATCCCTCCATCACCAGACACCTCGTTCATCCATCCCACCCTCCATCCCTCCATCCATCGCCAGACACCTTATCCATCCACCCATCCATCCCTCCGTCCCTCCATCCATCACCAGACACGCCATCCCTCCATCCCTCCATCCATCGCCAGACACCCTATCCATCCACCCATCCATCCCTCCGTCCCTCCATCCATCGCCAGACACGCCATCCCTCCATCCCTCCATCCATCGCCAGACACCCTATCCATCCACCCATCCATCCCTCCGTCCCTCCATCCATCGCCAGACACGCCATCCCTCCATCCCTCCATCCATCGCCAGACACCCTATCCATCCACCCATCCATCCCTCCGTCCCTCCATCCATCGCCAGACACGCCATCCCTCCATCCCTCCATCCATCGCCAGACACCCTATCCATCCACCCATCCATCCCTCCATCCCTCCATCCATCGCCAGACACCTCGTCCATCCACCCATCCATCGCCAGACACGCCATCCCTCCATCCATCACCAGAGACCCCATCCCTCCATCCCTCCATCACCAGACACGCCTTCCATCCATCCCTCCATCCATCACCAGACACCCCATCCATCCACCCATCCATCCCTCCATCCCTCCATCCCTCCATCATCAGACACCTCGTCCATCCATCCCTCCATCACCAGACACCCCATCCCTCCATCCCTCCATCCATCACCAGACACCCCGTCCATCCATCCCTCCATCCATCCATCACCAGACACCCCATCCATCCATCCCTCCATCCATCCATCCATCCATCACCAGACACCCCATCCCTCCATCACCAGACACCTTGTCCATCCCTCCATCCCTCCATCCATCCATCACCAGACACCCCATCCCTCCATCCCTCCATCCATCCATCACCAGACATCCCATCCCTCCATTCCTCCATCACCAGACACGCCATCCCTCCATCCCTCCATCCCTCCATCACCAGACACCCCATCCCTCCATCCCTCCATCCATCACCCGACACCCCATCCATCCATCCCTCCATCCCTCCATCCATCCATCACCAGACACCCCATCCATCCATCCCTCCATCCATCCATCGCCAGACACCCCATCCCTCCATCCATCCATCCATCCCTCCATCCATCCATCACCAGACACCCCATCCCTCCATCACCAGACACCCCATCCATCCATCCCTCCACCCATCCATCACCAGACACCCCATCCCTCCATCCATCCATCACCAGACATCCCATCCATCCATCCCTCCATCCCTCCATCACCAGACACCCCATCCCTCCATCCCTCCATCCATCCATCGCCAGACACCCCATCCCTCCATCCCTCCATCACCAGACAACCCATCCCTCCATCCCTCCATCCATCCATCCCTCCATCACCAGACACCCCATCCATCCCTCCATCCATCCATCACCAGAAACTCCATCCATCCATCCCTCCATCCCTCCATCACCAGACACCCCATCCATCCCTCCATCACCAGACACCCCATCCATCCATCCATCCCTCCATCACCAGACACCCCATCCATCCCTCCGTCCCTCCATCCCTCCATCGCCAGACACCCCATCCATCCATCCATCCATCCCTCCGTCCCTCCATCCATCACCAGACACCCCATCCATCCATCACCAGACACCTCGTCCATCCATCCCTCCATCCCTCCATCCATCACCAGACACCCCATCCATCCATCCCTCCATCACCAGACACCCCATCCATCCATCCCTCCATCCCTCCATCCATTGCCAAACACCCCATCCATCCATCCCTCCATCCCTCCATCACCAGACACCCCATCCCTCCATCCATCCATCACCAGACACCCCATCCCTCCATCCCTCCATCGCCAGACACCCCATCCATCCATCCCTCCATCCCTCCATCACCAGACACCCCATCCATCCATCCCACCCTCCCTCCATCCATCACCAGACACCCCATCCCTCCATCACCAGACACCGCATACCTCCATCCCTCCATCACCAGACACCCCATCCATCCATCCCTCCATCCCTCCATCACCAGACACCCCATCCATCCATCCATCCATCACCAGACACCCCATCCATCCATCCCTCGAACCATCCATCCATTCACTCCACCCCACATCCTCAGTCCCTCCATCCACTCGTCCCTCTCTCCCTCCATCCCACCCTCCCTCCATCGATCACCAGACACCCCATCCATCCATCCCTCCATCCCTCTGTCCCTCCATCCATCGCCAGACACCCCATCCCTCCATCCATCCATCACCAGACACCCCATCCCACCATCCCTCCATCCCTCCATCACCAGACACCCCATCCATCCATCCATCCATCCCTCCATCACCAGACACCCCATCCATCCATCCCTCCATCCATCCATCACCAGACACCCCATCCCTCCATCACCAGACACCTCGTTCATCCATCCATCCCTCCAACCATCCATCCATCCACTCCGCCCCACATCCTCAGTCCCTCCATCCACCCGTTCCTCTCTCCCTCCATCCAGCCCTCCATCCATCCATCACCAGACACCCCATCCCTCCATCCATCCATCACCAGACACCCCATCCATCCCTCCGTCCCTCCATCCCTCATTCGCCAGACACCCCATCCCTCCATCCATCCATCCCTCCGTCCCTCCATCCATCACCAGATACCCCATCCATCCATCACCAGACACCTCGTCCATCCATCCCTCCATCCCTCCATCCATCACCAGACACCCCATCCATCCATCCCTCCATCACCAGACACCCCATCCATCCATCCATCCCTCCATCCGTCCCTCCATCCATCGCCAAACACCCCATCCATCCATCCCTCCATCCCTCCATCACCAGACACCCCATCCCTCCATCCATCCATCACCAGACACCCCATCCCGCCATCCCTCCATCACCAGACACCCCCTCCATCCATCCATCCATCCATCCATCACCAGACACTCCATCCATCCATCCCTCCATCCCTTCATCACCAGACACCTCGTTCATCCATCCATCCCTCCAACCATCCATCCATCCACTCTGCCCCACATCCTCAGTCCCTCCATCCACCCGTCCCTCTCTCCCTCTATCCCACCCTCCCTCCATCCATCACCAGACACCCCATCCATCCATCCATCACCAGATACCCCATCCATCCATCCCTCCATCCCTCCATCACCAGACACCCCATCCATCCATCCCTCCATCCCTCCATCACGAGACACCCCATCCCTCCATCCATCCATCACCAGACACCCCATCCATCCATCCCTCGAACCATCCATCCATTCACTCCACCCCACATCCTCAGTCCCTCCATCCACCCGTCCCTCTCTCCCTCCATCCCACCCTCCCTCCATCGATCACCAGACACCCCATCCATCCATCCCTCCATCCCTCTGTCCCTCCATCCATCACCAGACACCCCATCCATCCATCCATCCATCCATCCATCCCTCCGTCCCTCCATCCATCGCCAGACACCCCATCCCTCCATCCATCCATCACCAGACACCCCATCCCACCATCCCTCCATCCCTCCATCACCAGACACCCCATCCATCCATCCATCCATCCCTCCATCACCAGACACCCCATCCATCCATCCCTCCATCCATCCATCACCAGACACCCCATCCCTCCATCACCAGACACCTCGTTCATCCATCCATCCCTCCAACCATCCATCCATCCACTCCGCCCCACATCCTCAGTCCCTCCATCCACCCGTTCCTCTCTCCCTCCATCCAGCCCTCCATCCATCCATCACCAGACACCCCATCCCTCCATCCATCCATCACCAGACACCCCATCCATCCCTCCGTCCCTCCATCCCTCCATCGCCAGACACCCCATCCCTCCATCCATCCATCCCTCCGTCCCTCCATCCATCACCAGACACCCCATCCATCCATCACCAGACACCTCGTCCATCCATCCCTCCATCCCTCCATCCATCACCAGACACCCCATCCATCCATCCCTCCATCACCAGACACCCCATCCATCCATCCCTCCGTCCCTCCATCCATCACCAAACACCCCATCCATCCATCCCTCCATCCCTCCATCACCAGACACCCCATCCCTCCATCCATCCATCACCAGACACCCCATCCCGCCATCCCTCCATCACCAGACACCCCCTCCATCCATCCATCCATCCCTTCATCACCAGACACCTCGTTCATCCATCCATCCCTCCAACCATCCATCCATCCACTCCGCCCCACATCCTCAGTCCCTCCATCCACCCGTCCCTCTCTCCCTCTATCCCACCCTCCCTCCCTCCATCACCAGACACCCCATCCATCCATCCATCACCAGATATCCCATCCATCCATCCCTCCATCCATCCATCACCAGACACCCCATCCCTCCATCCCTCCATCCATCCATCACGAGACACCCCATCCCTCCATCCCTCCATCACCAGACACCCCATCCATCCATCCCTCCATCCCTCCATAACGAGACACCCCATCCCTCCATCCATCCATCACCAGACACCCCATCCATCCATCCCTCGAACCATCCATCCATTCATTCCACCCCACATCCTCAGTCCCTCCATCCACCCGTCCCTCTCTCCCTCCATCCCACCCTCCCTCCATCGATCACCAGACACCCCATCCATCCATCCCTCCATCCCTCTGTCCCTCCATCCATCACCAGACACCCCATCCCTCCATCACTCCATCACCAGACACCCCATCCATCCATCCCTCCATCCCGCCATCCATCCATCACCAGACACCCCATCCATCCATCCCTCCATCCATCCATCACCAGACACCCCATCCATCCATCCCTCCATCCCTCCATCCCTCCATCACCAGACACCCCATCCATCCATCCCACCCTCCCTCCATCCATCACCAGACACCCCATCCCTCCATCCCTCCATCGCCAGACACCCCATCCATCCCTCCATCCCACCATCCATCCATCACCAGACACCCCATCCATCCATCCCACCCTCCCTCCATCCATCACCAGACACCCCATCCCTCCATCGCCAGACACCCCATCCCTCCATCCCTCCATCACCAGACACCCCATCCATCCATCCCTCCATCCCTCCATCACCAGACACCCCATCCATCCATCCATCCATCACCAGACACCCCATCCATCCCTCGAACCATCCATCCATTCACTCCGCCCCACATCCTCAGTCCCTCCATCCACTCGTCCCTCTCTCCCTCCATCCCACCCTCCCTCCATCGATCACCAGACACCCCATCCCTCCATCCCTCCATCCCTCTGTCCCTCCATCCATCACCAGACACCCCATCCATCCATCCATCCATCCATCCATCCATCCCTCCATCACCAGACACCCCATCCATCCATCCCTCCATCCATCCCTCCATCCATCACCAGACACCCCATCCATCCATCCATCCATCCATCCCTCCGTCCCTCCATCCATTGCCAGACACCCCATCCATCCCTCCATCCACTCACTCCCACATCCTCCGTCTCTCCCTCCATCCACCCGTCCCTCTCTCCCTCCACCCATCACCAGACACCCCATCCATCCATCCATCCCTCACCCCCACATCCTCTGTCCCTCCCTCCATCCACCCGTCTAACTCTTCCTCCATCCATCACCAGATACCCCATCCATCCATCCACTCACCCCCACGCCCCTCTTCTAGCTAGCGGGCCGTCTATACACCCCTCCTTCCCTCCCTCCATCCACTCGCCCCACCCCACATCCTCCATCAATCTCTCACCCTGCTGTCCCCCCACACCCTCCGGCTGGCTCTGGCTGGGCTCCGAGGTGACCCCTTCCCCTCCATGGCGAACCCGCTTGGCTGGCACATGCCCTAGGCCCTGGCACATCCCCCCCACCCGGGGGTCTCACGAAGGTGCTGGTGAGCAGAGGCCTGGGCGGTGTGGAGCCGGGGGGGGGGGCGGGGGGAGGGAAGTCTGGGGGCCGACACCCGCTGGGTCCTGGGGCTGGGTTTGCAGCCGCTTGTGGGCCATTGCCCCCCACTGGGACTCCAGCTGCAGGGGCGGGTGGCAGGTGGCCAAGCCCGAGATAGCACCGTCCACCGCCCCCGGCGATCCCCAGCCCAGGGCCGGTTACCCCGAGCGGCCGCTCCTGGGGGCAGGATCAGGGGCCGGCCACAGACAGCCAGGAAGCCGGCGCACGAGTTGGCCGTGGTGACACCAGCTGCCTGCTTGGGCGCCGAACTGGGCTGGATCCATGAAGGAGCCAGTGCTCTTGCTGGTGGGGGGCCGACCGGGCAAGGGGCAGAGAGCGGGATGGGTACCATGAAGGAGCCAGTGCTCTTGCCGACGGGGGGCCGACCAGGTAAAGAGTGGTTTTGGGCACCACCGGGGTCTGGGACTCGCCGGCCAGTCCAGGAGGGCACTGCCGGGGTCCGGGCCTCGCCAGCTGGTCCAGGAGGGCACCACCGGGGTCCGGGTCTCGCCAGCTGGTCCAGGAGCACACTGGCGGGGTCTGGGCCTCGCCGGCCAGTCCAGGGGGGCACCGCGAGGGTCCAGGCCTCGCCGACCGGTCCAGCAGGGCATCGCCAGAGTCTGGGCCTCACCGGCCGGTCCAGCAACACACCGCCGGGGTCTGGGCCTTGCCGGTCGGTCCAGCAGGGCACCGCTGGGGTTCGGGCCTCGCCGGTCGGTCCAGCAGGGCACTGCCGGGGTCTGGGCCTCGCCGGCCGGTCCAGCAGGGCACTGCCAGGTTCTGGGCCTCGCCGGCCGGTCCAGCAGGGCACTGCCAGGTTCTGGGCCTCGCCGGCCGGTCCAACTGGGCACCGCCGGGTTTCAGGCCTCGCCGGCAGGTCCAGGAGGGCACTGCCGGGGTCTGGGCCTTGCTGGCAGGTCCAGCAGGGCACCGCCGGGGTCTGGGACTCGCCGGCGGGTCCAGGAGGGCACCGCCGGGGTCTGGGTCTTGCCCGTTGGTCCAGGAGGGCACTGCCGGGGTCCGGACCTCGCCGGCAGGTCCAGGAGGGCACCGTCGGGGTCTGGGCCTTGCTGGCAGGTCCAGGAGGGCACCGCCGGGGTCCGGGCCTCACTGGCCAGTCCAGCAGGGCACTGCTGGGGTTCGGGCCTTGCCAGTCGGTCCAGGAGGGCACCGCCAGGGTCTGGGCCTTGCCGGCCAATCCAGGACGGCACTGCCGGGGTCTGGGCCTCGCCGGCTGGTCCAGCAGGGCACCGCCGGGGTCTGGGCCTTGCCGGTCGGTCCAGGAGGGCAGCGCCGGGGTTTGGGCCTTGTTGGCAGGTCCAGCAGGGCACTGCCGGGGTCTGGGCCTCGCCGGTCGGTCCAGGAGGGCACCGCCGGGGTTCGGGCCTTGTTGGCAGGTCCAGCAGGGCACTGCTGGGGTCTGGGCCTCGCCGGTCGGTCCAGGAGGGCACCGCCGGGGTTCGGGCCTTGTTGGCAGGTCCAGCAGGGCACTGCCGGGGTCTGGGCCTCGCCGGTCGGTCCACGAGGGCACCGCCGGGGTCCGGGCCTCGCTGGCCAGTCCAGGAGGACACGGCGGGTGAGGGAACCTCGCTGGCCAGTCCAGGAGGACACGGCGGGTGAGGGAACCTCTGGGAAAGCATCCAGCCAAAACTGGCCCTGCGCCAGCGCCGGAGCCCGGGCGAGGAACTGAAAATGGAAAATACCGTAACCCCCCCGGGGAGGTTTCCGAAGAGCCCCCGGCGAGATTCACCCCCGAGGCCGAGAGAGAGAAGATGGGGCTGGCAGGAGGCAGCTGCTCTCATGCCCTGGCGGTGGGGGGCACCAGGGGGTGCTCCGGGCGGGGGGAGGAAGCCCTGCCCCCCCCGGGTTACGGAGCCTGGCGGGAAGCTGAGAGGGGTAGTTGCTGCCCTGGGTGTGGGGGGAAGGATGCTTGGGCTGGTCAAACCGGAGGGGGCCCATGTGCTGGAGCTGGGCCGGGCCAGGAAGGGGGCCGGGCACCAGCTGGTCTGGTGGGGCTTTGAGACCCCAGAAGGGGTACGATATGGTGACCTGCCGGGGGGGGGTCACAAAGAGGGAGCCCCCTGAGTCCGGGGGCAGGGGGCAGTGCCGGGAAGGCACACCTGAGAGCTTATGCACAGACTCAGCCACAAAGGGGGTGCCGGGGCGGAGGAGGGTGTTATTTACCCCTCATCACACACGAATTAACCGGCAGCAGGTTTAACACCAACAGAAGGAAGTTTTTCTTCACCCAAGGCACCGTTAACCTGGGGAACTCCTCACCACAGGACAGTGTGAAGGCCAAGACTAGAACAGGATTCAAAGATGAGCTAGAGAAGTTCCTGGAGGATGGATCCATCAATGGCTCGTAGCCAGGCCGGTCAGGGATGGTGGCCCCGACCTCTGTTTGCCAGACACTGGGAATGGGCAACGAGATGGATCACTCGATAACTACCCTGGTCTGTTCATTCCCTCTGGGGCACTTGGCACCGGCTGCTGTCAGAGACAGGACACTGGGCTAGACGGACCGTTGCTCTGACCCAGTCTGGCCGCTCTTATGTCTGCCCTCAGCATCTTGCCGAGGAGATCGGCGTCGTTGCACCAGTGGGGAAACTGAGGCACAGTGGGGTGGAGAACCCTGGCGTCCGAGGTGGGGGGTGTCCCAAACTGCCCATTAGGATGACCTTGATCTTGTCAGAGCTGGGGGCTGTCCCAGCCCAGGGGAGGCCCTCCCCCTTTCGGGGGCTGCATCAGTCAGGGAGCCCCTCCATCCCATTTAGGGGGTGTGTCCTAACCTGAGGGAGCTCCGCCCACTCGGGAGGTGTGTCCCAGCTGAACCAGTCAGATCCACCCCCCCTTTACAAGCCCCTCCCCCAAGCCCCATCACCGTTTGTGGGGTGCGAGCGGGGGGAGGGGATTTGAACCCTTCCGGCGCAGAGAAATGAGATAAAACCACCAGGGAGACCAGGCCCGAGTCCAGCTTTAATTCACTGACAGGCCATAAATAAATACATTTGTAGGGGGGCCGAGAGGGTACCCTGCCCCCCCTCAGCTGCCCCCCCATCATAAATAAATAATTTACAATACAGCCCCATAAATAAATAGCTCTGCCTCCCCCGCCCCCCAATTCCCCCGATCCACAGCTCCCCTGCTAGGGGTGGGGTCCTGGGCACCCCCAGGTACACAGAAATGTACCCCAGTAACTTGGGGGGGGTCACCTGCCCCCTGAAAACTATCAGGCAGGGCTCCTGTCAGTGGAGCTTCCCCAGCTCCAAGAGGGGGATGGTTGGATGAAACACATTTTGGGGTGCTGTGGGGAGGCCCGAAAAAGCTGCACCCCGGAAGTTCTCTTTCTAACAATGTGTAGGGTGTTGCATTCACCCACACACTCCAAATCCAGGAGGACATTATGACCACCTAGCAAGGGGCACCCCTATAATTTGGGGGTCTCTATTCCCTGAACCCCCAAAGTATCTCTGCATTTCCCCCCAATCAGTGTCACTGTGGTCCCACTTTTGAAGGGGAACAGCTGCAAGAAACTATCCTGAATCCTCCAGAATCTCACCTACACCCCAAATCTCAGCTTCACTGCTTAATTAAATCAAAAGGGTCCCCAATAAAGTTGGGGTGGTCTAATCCTGAACCCCTCCAAAAAATTCCCCTGCTTCCCCCTTCCACTGGAGGTGGGGTTAATCCAGTCACCACAACAAGGCAGAGCAGCCTATAAACTAAAATTGAGGGCACCCCCCAATAATTTAGGGGTACAGCTGACCACCAAAATATTCTGAGGATTCCCCATTGATAGTACTGCTATTAAAATCCCCCCAAATCCTAGTGCACCCAGAGCATTAAACGGGGCTGTGTGTGTGTGTGCAGAAAATTTGGGGGTACATTAACTGGAACTCCCACAATATTTTGAGGCTCCTCAAACCCCATGGCTGTTCTTACACCTCCAACCCCACACTGCAGAGCCCTGATCCCAGGGGTGCCCCATCAATAAGTGCACCCTGATCATTTTAGGGTACAGTAAAGTGAACCCCTTCAAAGACCCCCCCTGCACCGGCCCAGCAGCTCCAGCCCACCCTCAGCGCATGGGGGGACCCCACCCCCAAACCGAGCAGGTCACAGGGCGAATGCCCCGAATGACAGAGTGCCCTGGCCCGCCAGCAGGTGCGCCTCCCCCTCCGTCTGCGTGGACAGCCGGTCCCCCTTCTGCAGGGCAAAGGCTGCCCCCTGGTGGAGGGAGCGGTACCAGGGCCCCCCGCCGGGGCAGGCCGTTTTGTGGGCGCTCAGGATGGGGACGTCTCGGGGGTAGGTGTCGGAGAAGAGCAGCACGCGGTGCGCCAGGACTAGGGGCTCGTCCCCCGCGGGGCAGGTGGCCCCCAGGAAGGACGCCTGGAAGTAGACGAAGTACGTGCCGGAGGCCGGCACCACCAGCGAGTCGTTGGCCAGGAGGAAGCCGCCCCGGGTGAAGGAGGCGTCGACGTCGCTTCGCCAGCGGAGCCGCGTGCCGGAGGGGCCGGGGTGCCCTGGGAGGAGAGGGGAGAGAAAGGAGAGGGGGGTTTCAAACCAGCGGCCGAAGGGCTCAGCCACCTGGCGGGTGGATCCGACCGCAAACGGCCGAGAAAAACCAGACATTGAGGGGGGACATTGTTTCTACCATTGTTCTAACCGGCACCCGCAGCGCGGCCTGATTCCAGCCTCCGCCAGCAGGGGGCGGCGCAGAGGGGCCCCATAGAGCAATGAAGGGAGCGTCCCCCAAGTCCGGCGACTCACCTACGAGATGGGCTGCGGGCGCGTGGGTCCGGTCGGCGCGCTGCCCCAGGGCGGGCCAGGGGGCGACTGTTGGGAAAGACAGAGACGATTCATTGCCATGGCCGAGGACAGGCCCGGGGGAGGGGGGCAGAGCCGGACGCCTGGGTTCCCTGGAATGGATTCCAGACAAGAGTCCAGTCTGGGGATGGCCTGGGGAGGGAGGTACTTACCGGCGTCTGCAGAGCCTCTGACCCCCCATCCAGCCTCATCTTCCGCCTGCAAATAAGGGGGGGATACTATGATAAAGCTCTGCCGGTGCCCCTCATTCCCGACCCGCAGCCCCTGCCAGCCCAGCCCTGCTGGTGCCCCTCACTCCTGACCCGCAGCCCCCTGCCAGCCCAGCCCTGCTGGTGCCCCTCACTCCTGACCCGCAGCCCCCGCTAGCCCAGCCCTGCTGGTGCCCCTCACTCCCGACCCGCAGCCCCTGCCCCCGGCCGTGCCCCCACCTGTCTCTGGGAGTACCCGTACAGCATGGTGCCCAGCAACGCCCCCAGCAGGAGGAAGCAGGTGCCACGAAGCAGATGCCAGCAGAGATCCCTGCGGCTCTGGGGCCCCAGCTGCAGCAGGAGGGGCCCGGCCTGCTCTGACTGGGGCTGCATGGGTGGGGGGCTGAGCTGGGAGCCGGGGGGGCTGGCGGGGACAGCGGAGCCGGCAGAGCTTGTGGCTGAGGCAAGGTGGCCGAGGAGCCTGTGATGAGGCAGCTGCCTGGCTCGGCTCTTTATAGGGGAAGGAGGCCTCAGGCAAGCTGAGGTCACTGGGGAACCCCGGCGTTCGGGGAACAGGCACGGATGCAATCTCGCAAGAGAGACAGAAACAGAGAGAGAGAGAGAGTCTGATTCACGTCCTCTGGCCCCAGGCCTCAGACACACAGATGGGGGGGGGGTTCCTGGGGGGAGAGATAGATAGATAGATAGATAGATGATAGATAGATAGATAGAGGGGGTGTGTGGGGATAGATAGATAGTTAGACAGGGTGGCTAGGGATAGATAGATAGATAGAGGGTGTGTGTGGGGATAGATAAATAGATACATAGATAGATAGAAGGGGTGTGTGGGGATAGATAGACAGATACATAGGTAGATAGAGGGGGTGGATGGGGATAGAGGGTGTGTGTGGGGATAGATATATAGAGGGGGTGTGTGGGGATAGATAGATAGATAGATAGAGGGGTGTGTGTGGGGATAGATAGATAGAGGGGGTGTATGGGGATAGATAGATAGATAGAGGGGGTGTGTGAGGATAGATAGATAGATAGATAGAGGGGTGTGTGTGGGGATAGATAGATAGAGGGGGTGTATGGGGATAGATAGATAGATAGATAGAGGGGGTGTGTGAGGACAGATAGATAGATAGATAGATAGAGGGGTGTGTGTGGGGATAGATAGATAGAGGGGGTGTCTGGGAATAGATAGATAGAGGGGGTGTGTGGGGATAGATAGAGGGGGTGTGTGAGGATAGATAGATAGATAGATAGATAGAGGGGGTGTGTGTGGGGATAGATAGATAGAGGGGGTGTGTGAGGATAGATAGATAGATAGATAGATAGATAGATAGATAGATAGATAGAGGGGATGTGTGAGGATAGATAGATAGATAGAGGGGTGTGTGTGGGGATAGATAGAGGGAGGGAGGGAGTGTCGGGATGGATGGAGGGGTTGGCTGGCTGGCTGGCTGCGTTGTGTGGGGATGGATGGATTGTGTGGGGATGGATGGATGCAGGGGTTGTGTCGGGATGGATGAATGGATGGACGGATGGAGGGTGTGTGGGGATGGATGGATAGATAGATAATGGGGATGGACGGAGGGGGTGTTGGGATGGATGGATGGATAGATAGAGGGGGATGGAGGGAGGGAGGAGAGAGGGAGGGGGTGTCAGGATGGATGGATAGATAGTGGGGATAGATGGATGGATGGAGGGGGTGTGGGGATGGATGGATAGATAGATAGTGGGGGTGGATGGATGGATGGAGGCGGTGTGGGGATGGAGGGAGGCAGGAGAGAGGGAGGGGGTGTTGGGATGGATGGATAGATAGATAGTGGGGGTGGATGGATGGATGGAGGCAGGCAGGAGAGAGGGAGGGGGTGTTGGGATGGATGGATAGATAGATAGTGGGGGTGGATGGATGGATGGAGGGGGTGTGGGGATGGAGGGAGGCAGGAGAGAGGGAGGGGGTGTCGGGATGGATAGATAGATAGATAGTGGGGTTGGATGGATGGATGGAGGGGTTGGCTGGCTGGGGATGGATGGATGGACAGAGGGTGTGTGGGGAGGGATGGATGGATGCAGGTGTTGTGTCAGGATGGCTGGATGGACGGATGCATGGAGGGTGTGTGTGGGGATGGATGGACGGAGGGATGGATGGATGGATGGATGGATGGATAGAGGGGTTTGATGAATGGATGGCAGGTGTGTGGGGATGGATGGATGGATAGAGGGGATGGATGGATGGATGCACTGGTTGTGTTGGGATGAATGGATGGCGGGTGTGTGGTGATGGAGGGATGGATGGATGGCTGGTGTGGAGGGATGGATGGATGGAGGGAGGGGTTTGATGGACGGATGGATGGTGGTTGTGTGGGGATGGATGGAGGGAGGGAGGGGTTTGATGGATGGTGGTTGTGTGGGGATGGATGGAGGGAGGGGATGGATTAATAGATGGAAGGGATGTGGGGATGGATGGATGGATAGATGGCGGGTGTGTGGGGATGGAGGGATGGATGGATGGGTGTGTGGGGATGGAGGGATGGATGGATAGATGGCGGGTGTGTGGGGATGGATGGATGGAGGGAGGGGTTTGATGGATGGTGGTTGTGTGGGGATGGATGGAGGGAGGGGATGGATGAATAGATGGAAGGGATGTGGGGATGGATGGATGGATGGATGGATGGATGGATGGCGGGTGTGTGGGGATGGAGGGATGGATGGATGGCGGGTGTGTGGGGATGGAGGGATGGATGGATGGCGGGTGTGTGGGGATGGAGGGAGGGATGGATAGATGGCGGGTGTGTGGGGATGGAGGGATGGAGGGAGGGGTTTGATGGGTGGATGGTGGTTGTGTGGGGATGGATGGATGAAGGGATGGAAGGGATGGGGGGATGGATGGATGGATAGATGGTGGGTGTGTGGGGATGGAGGGATGGATGGATAGATGGCAGGTGTGTGGGGATGGATGGATGGAGGGAGGGGTTTGATGGATGGTGGTTGTGTGGGGATGGATGGAGGGAGGGGATGGATGAATGGATGGAAGGGATGGGGGGATGGATGGATGGATAGATGGCGGGTGTGTGGGGATGGAGGGAGGGGTTTGATGGATGGATGGTGGTTGTGTGGGGATGGATGGATGAATGGATGGAAGGGATGGGGGGATGGATGGATGGATAGATGGTGGGTGTGTGGGGATGGAGGGATGGATGGATAGATGGCAGGTGTGTGGGGATGGATGGATGGAGGGAGGGGTTTGATGGATGGATGGTGGTTGTGTGGGGATGGATGGAGGGAGGGGATGGATGAATGGATGGAAGGGATGGGGGGATGGATGGATGGATAGATGGCGGGTGTGTGGGGATGGAGGGATGGAGGGAGGGGTTTGATGGATGGATGGTGGTTGTGTGGGGATGGATGGATGAAGGGATGGAAGGGATGGGGGGATGGATGGATGGATAGATGGCGGGTGTGTGGGGATGGAGGGATGAATGGATGCAGGGGTTGTGTAGGGGGAAGCCCTGGTTCCCCTTCGTTTGGTCCCACACGTGGATCCCCCAAGCCGCGAGTGTCCAGAAATCGGCAGGCGGTGCCAGGAGAGCCACTGCCCAGGGCCGGGCACCCCGTGCCCGAGATGCAGGTCGCACGGCCTGGCTGGGGAGATGCAATGGCTCCAACAGCCCATTTTTTGGGGCTCAGACCCCCCGTGCTCCCCTTGGGGCATTGGGACCCCCCAGTGTCACAAGGGAGCTCAGGGATCATTAAGCCCCAGCCGGGTCTGGGTCTCAGGGCTCCCTGTGTAACTCACCCCCAGGCCCACCCCAGAGCCAGCCGCATCTCAGCACTGGGTGAGGGGTCCACTATGCCCCACCCCAGAGCCAGTCGCATCTCAGTGCAGGGCCAGGGGTCCCCGGATAACCAGCGCCCCATCCCACCCCAGAGCCGGCTGTGAGGGGAAGCGGAGGCTGGGGGTCCCTGGATAACTGGCCCCCCACCCCACCCCAGAGCCAGCCGTGAGGGGAGGCAGAGGCTGGGGGTCCCCGGGGAACCGGAGCAGATGCTGAATCAAGGTCCCAACCACTCGGCCTTGGCTGGGCCCCAGGGTGTGTGTCTGGAGCTGGGGGGGGAGGGGGGGCAACCTGGCCTCCCAGCCCCTCCCAGCCAGTGACCCCCCCGCCCCGCTCTACAGGCACCCTCAGGTGGGACCCACAACAGCCCCACCACATACACATCAACTCAGACACAAACACGCACCCTCCCAGACACGCATGCACACACACACACCGGGCCACAGCACACCACACACCGACACAGCACACACACAAACTCATACAACACACCACACCCCACAGACGGACACCACACAGAGAACACACCGCGCCCCCACACACCACACCACACCACATGCATTCAAACTCCCACTCACCCAGCACACACATACACACACAAACCGATGCACACAGAGAGAATACACCGCATAACACACACACACACACACACAGAGAACATACTGCACCACACCACACACATACACACCCAGCACACACACACACACACACGCACAAAGAACAAGCCACACAACACACAGACACCGATAGGAAACATACACCACCCCCCCAGAGAACACTCCCCACCCCGTCCCCCCACACCACAGAGAACACACACACAGAGACACACACAGAGAACATCCCCTCAGTACAAGTAGAACACACACTCACACACACACAGACCCAGAGAACACACACACACAACACCCCCTCAGTACAGGTAGAATACACCCCCCCCCCCCAGAGAACACACACAGACCCCCCCCCATGTCCCCAGTGAGTCTCAGTTTGGGGGGGTCCCTGTGGGTGCAGGTGAGGCCCCCCCCAGCTCCCCGATCCGCAGCCCCCCCGTCTCTCTCTCCATCTGGGCCCGTTTCCTTCCCTCCTTCCTCTCTTCCCGTAACTCAGCCGGGGCCGGGCCAGGCCAGGGCCGATTCTGTGTACCCCCCCCCGCCCCCGCCCCCTGAATTCCCCTGGCGCTGCCTTTCTGTGAAGGGGAAAGCGGTTGAGGTGAAGAAGGGAAGGAAACAGTCACAGCGAAAGAGGGGCGGGCGGGCAGGCGGTTAACCGGCGGGGGGGGGCAGTTGGACGGATGCCTGTGGCACGAGGAGCCCAGAGGCCATGGCGGGTGGGCAGGATCCCCCTGTGTGCAAGGGGGAGTTACTGGTGTGCAAACAGGGAGAGGGGTGAGGTTTAACCGGGCAGGGTTCTGTCGCACACGTGCAAACCCGGAAAAGCGTGCAAGGTTTGTTCCTGTGCCATGGTGGCTCACACATGTGCAAGCACAGGGCAAAGGTGTGTGTGCAAATGGTAAAGCGTGCAAGAGGCTTTCACGTGCCGGGGGGATCACACACGTGAGCACAGGGCAAAGACGTGTGTGCAAAGGGTAAACCATGTGAGTCTTTTACGTGCAATGGTGGCATGCACATATGCAAGCGTAATGCAAAAGCAGATGTGTGCACGGTTCTGGATAACGCCACAGTGGATTTCTCAAGCCTTGGGCAAGGGCTGAGCCGTGCAAGCTTTACACTGTGACCAGTCCCTCTGCCGGCAATATCGATCGTCACCCGTGCATGTGCAGGCCACCCACGTGCAAACACAGGGGGCTGAGTGTGCCCAGGCTGGGCATTCTGGACCCGCAGCCAGGGCTCTGGGCGCGTGTGATGGCTGGGAAGGTGCCCGCATGTGGGGGCTTTACAGGAACACGAGGGGCTGTTTGCTGGTGAACACTGGTCAATTCTGGGCGTGCAAAGAGGTGCAAAGACAGGTGTGCAGGGCGTGCAAAGGGGATGAGGACTACATGCTGAGGGAATCTCTGTCTGCATGCAAAAGGCGAGGTTCAGCCATGCCAATGGTGCTTGGCCACACGTGCGACGTGGGGTCACGTGAAGGACGTTTCCATCGGTGCAAACAGTGCACCGACACTGGTGCAAAACCATGTCCCCCCAGTGTGTACCACTCCCCGCTCAGCTGGCACGCACTGAGAACACAGATTATTACAGGGCAGGGGACAGCCCCCCCCCCCCAACTCACCACCTGCAATCACAACCACCATCGGCTTCCCCCCTACCCCCCTCACCCACTGCGCCAGAGACCCAGTCCCCGTCAGGCTGCTCCAAGCCCCCTCCCCATGCCCCCGGCTCGGCCTGACCGTCCCCCGCCCACCAAACCCACATCCTGTCCCTCTCCGAAAATCAGCAGCTGCCGGACGGCAACCAGCCAGGGCCTGGGCCCCGGCCCCGCTGTGCTGCAGCCGGTGGCTTTTCTCTGGAACTCGCTCGGGCTGCGTCGACTCCGTTGTTGTTCCCCACAACTCCCCCGCCCGCCCCGGGCCTGGCTCGCCACTAAAACCAACAGCCTGCCTGAGCGTGGCCTGGTGAGACGCTCGAGCCTGGGCTGACGGCCCCCCACCCCTGCCGTCTTGGCCCCCCACACGATGGGACTCGCTGGAGGTTACGTGATTTACGGGAACCCACCACGACTGCGCAGAGCTGACCCCAGATGGGCACCGGAGATAGGGCAGGGCCAAGGAGAGGATGGGGGTCCAACCACACGTCCCAGATGAGCCGAAGGCGACCGAGGAGAGAGGAAGTGATCGCAAACCACACTTGACCTGGATAGCGCCAGCCTCAGCTGGTCCCTGGCCATCCGTCAACAGGAGAACGTGGCTGCCAAATCGCCCCAGGTGCCCTGATTTGAAGGATGGGCAGAGCTAGTCGGAGCAGTTCAGCCGCTGCCCCGTGTCCAGGGCTGGTGACCGCAATTCAGGCTGGGAAACCGGAGACGATCGACTTCGAGAAGAGCCGGGAGAACGATCACAGGGCCGGAAAACAAACCCTCCGTCCAGCCGAACACAGAGACCAATAAGGGGGTGACGTGATCCCCGTCCAGAAGTGCCCACACGTGATCACCGGCTCTGCGATCTAGCAGCCGAAGCCCCAGCCTGTGGCTAGAAGTTGCCACTGGCCAAGTTCAGCTGCCAGTTTTTAACAGAGAGGGGGATGAACCACTGAACAATTCCCCGGGTGGATTCTCCATCCTAACTCAGGCCAGGCTGGTTTTCTCAAAGATCTGCCCTCGCTCAACTAGGCCCAAATTCAGGGAAGTCCTAGGCCCTGCGTTATGCAGGAGGTCCTGCCCGGACGTAGAGTCTACGAATCCTTATCTGCAGGAGCGCCGGGAGCGGGAGCGCCGATCCCAGACCAGGCTGCAGCGCAGCCGGCAGAACAAAGGCCCGTTTGTTAGCGGTAGAAAAGAAAGTCTCTGCTCGTTCCCGCCCATGGAAGAAATAAGAGATGCTTAATCCCAAGTTTGGTTGGATTTAGTGTTCGGAAGTTGTTTCAGACCAAAGCCTGAGGGGCAGTGCCCCATCTCATGGCCCTGGGGCGGGGGACGGCGGGATTAGTCTACGTAGTTTATGGAAAGCCACCAGACACGTAAGCTAGGTCCGGCACAGAGCGCGGAGATCAAATCCGTCTAACTCACCTTGAAAGCAACCCGGGTCTGGGCAGCCCTGCTCTGGAAATGGCCACCCCTGACAGGGATGTGGGGAGCTCAGATGTTTGTACCCTCGGGGGACCCACCACAAACCCAGCCTAGCCCTAGGTGGCTCTGCTCCAGAGGGGCCCCCAAAGACCAGTCAGACACGGCGGTTTGGTCCACGTAGCTTCAGGGACCCCGCCCCAAACGCGAGCGAGACCCAACGAAGGGGCAAGTCGCGGAGCTCGGCTGGGTGCCACCTCGCAGATTTGCTGGGGAGGGGGGAAGGGTCCCAATCTCCTGGCAGAGCTGGACCGACCACTGTTTCAACCGCTGTTCCAATCGGCACCCGCAGCTGGTGGGATTAGGGCCAGAAGAGCCGCTCCTGGGACCCCAGGCTGGGAGCTGCTGTGGGAGGAGGATGCGAGGGCTGGTGACGTCTACTGGCACCGAGAGATCTTGGCTCATCAGGGAGTCTGTAGGGTGAGGTAACTAGGTTACATAACCTGCGGCGTCTCTTCCACTCCCATCTGTGATATTTTTGGCTCTGGGATGCAGTGGGGTCACTTCTGCTTCCGGCTCCGGCGGCCAAGAGGTGGAAGAGAAAAATCTCCGACCAACGTGAGGGGTGGAAACAAATGTATCATGGAATTTACGTCCCGACCCGCAGCCCCCAGCACGGATGATGCCCCACAATCCCGACTCGCAGCCCCTGGGCCCCCCCCAGCCCTGCCGGTGCCCCTCACTCCTGACCCGCAGCCCCTGCCAGCCCAGCCCTGCTGCTGCCCCTCACTCCCGACCCGCAGCCCCTGCCAGCCCAGCCCGGGGCTCCCCACCCCCAGGCCAGGCCAGGCCAGGCCAGCAGCGGTTGAAGCCGTTGGCAGGGGTGACTCACAGGCCGGGCTGAGGTAAAGCGGGAAAAGCCCTCGCTGAGGATGCGGTTTGGGGTGAACGGCCTCTGTCCCCAAGCGATACCAGAAATAGAGGCAGACGTTTCACTTTGTGTCTATGCAAAGCAGCCCAGGCTCAGGGGACAGGACAGAGGAGAATCTCCTGTTTTCAGATCCCCCATCTCTGACCTCCTCCGGCTCAGACCCACGGGCCCATCTACCCAGGTATCCCGCCTCCTCCCGCCCACCCCGGGTAAGACTCTGGGCCCATCTACCCCAGTATCCCCCCTCCTCCCGCCCACCCCGGGTCAGACCCTGGGCCCATCTACCCAGGTATCCCGCCTCCTCCCGCCCATCCCAGGTCAGACCCACAGGCCCATCTACCCCGGTATCCCACCCCGGGTCAGACCCTGGGCCCATCTACCCCGGTATCCCGCCTCCTCTCTCCCACCCCGAGTCAGACCCTGGGCCCATCTACCCCAGCATCCCGCCTCCTCCCACCCACCCTGGGTCAGACCCTAGGCCCATCTACCCCGGCATCCCGCCTCCTCTCTCCCACCCCGGGTCAGACCCTGGGCCCATCTACCCCGGTATCCCGCCTCCTCCCGCCCACCCCGGGTCAGACCCTGGGCCCATCTACCCCGGCATCCCGCCTCCTCTCTCCCACCCCGGGTCAGACCCTGGGCCCATCTACCCCGGTATCCCGCCTCCTCTCTCCCACCCCGGATCAGACCCTGGGCCCATCTACCTTGGCATCCCGCCTCCTCTCTCCCACCCCGGGTCAGACCCTGGGCCCATCTACCCCGGTATCCTGCCTCCTCTCTCCCACCCCAGGTCAGACCCTGGGCCCATCTACCCCGGCATCCCGCCTCCTCTCTCCCACCCTGGGTCAGACCCTGGGCCCATCTACCCCGGCATCCCGCCTCCTCTCTCCCACCCCGGGTCAGACCCTGGGCCCATCTACCCCGGTATCCCGCCTCCTCTCTCCCACCCCGGGTCAGACCCTGGGCCCATCTACCCCAGCATCCCGCCTCCTCCCGCCCACCCCGGGTCAGACCCTGGGCCCATCTATCCCGGCATCCCGCCTCCTCTCTCCCACCCCGGGTCAGACCTGGGGCCCATCTACCCCGGTATCCCGCCTCCTCCCGCCCACCCTGGGTCAGACCCTGGGCCCATCTACCCCGGTATCCCGCCTCCTCCCTCCCACCCCGGGTCAGACCCACAGGCCCATCTACCCCGGTATCCTGCCTCCTCCTGCCCACCCCGGGTCAGACCCACGGGCCCATCTACCCCGGTATCCCGCCTCCTCCCGCCCACCCCGGGTCAGACCCATGGGCCCATCTACCCCGGCATCCCACCTCCTCCCTCCCACCCCAGGTCAGACCCTGGGCCCATCTACCCCGGTATCCTGCCTCCTCCCGCCCACCCCGGGTCAGACCCACGGGCCCATCTACCCCGGTATCCCGCCTGCGGGGCCCAGTGATGGCGGAGGTTGATCACGGTTAATGTTCGGCCGGGAAATATTGGTCTCTGCTGCCGCCACGTGGCCGTTCCGCAGAACTGCAAGTCACACCCCCACGTGCAAGCAGCTAACGCCGGCGGGCGGGGCGGGGGGGGGTATCTGAGCCTCTAGCGATTGTCTTTGGAAAACCCTGGGAAGCGGAGAGAATCCAGACGGCTGGAAAAGGGCAAATTTAGTGCCCAGCTCTCAAAAGGGAAATAAAAACAACCCAGGGAACCACAGACCAGTGAGTTTAACTTCTGTGCCAGGGACTATGATGAAGGGAATCGTCTGCAAACCCTTGGAAGGTGGTAAGGTGACAGGGAATAGCCAGCATGGATCTGTAAAGAACAAATCGTGTCACACCAATCTGATAGCTTTCTTTGATAGGATTACGAGTCTTGTGGATAAGGGAGAAGTGGTGGATGTGGTATACCCAGACTTTAGTAAGGCATTTGGTACGGTCTCACATGATATCCTTATCGATAAACTAGGTAAATACCATTCAGATGGGGCTACTATAAGGTGGGTGCATAACTGGCTGGATAACCGTACTCAGAGAGTAGTTATTAATGGCTCCCAATCCTGCTGGAAAGGTATAATGAGTGGGGTTCCGCAGGGGTCTGTTTTGGGACCGGCTCTGTTCAATATCTTCATCAATGACTTAGATGTTGGCATAGAAAGATGCTTATTACGTTTGCGGACGATACCAAACTGGGAGGGATTGTAACTGCTTTGGAGGACAGGGTCAAAATTCAAAATGATCTGGACAAATTGGAGGAATGGTCTGAGGTAAACTGGATGAAGTTCAATAAAGACAAATGCAAAGTGCTCCACTTAGGAAGGAACAATCAGTTTCACCCATACAGACTGGGAAGAGACTGTCTAGGAAGGAGAACGGCAGAAAGGGATCTAGGGGTCATAGTGGACCACAAGCTAAATGTGAGTCAACAGCGTGATACTGTTCAAAAAAAGCAAACGTGATTCTAGGCTGCATTAACAGGTGTGTTGTGAGCAGGACACGAGAAGTCATTCTTCCGCTCTGCTCTGCGATGGTCAGGCCTCAGCTGGAGTCTTGTGTCCAGTTCTGGGCACCACATTTCAGGAAAGATGTGGAGAAATTGGAGAGGGTCCGGAGAAGAGCAACAAGAATGATTAAAGGTCTTGAGAACATGACCTACGAAGGAGGCTGGAAGAATCGGGTTTGTTTAGCTTGGAGAAGAGAAGCCTGAGAGGGGACGTGACAGCAGTTTTCAGGTCCCTAAGAGGGTGTCATCAGGCGGGGGGAGAGGACGTGTTCACCTTCCCCTCTAAGGGCAGAACAAGCAGCAATGGGCTTCAGCTGCAGCACGGGAGGCTCAGGTTGGCGCAGACTCACCCCTGCGGCGCCTGCTGCTGGTGATGTCCGGGAATTAGCTCGTTCCAGCTCCGGAGCGCCCCCTGCAGGCCGTCGATCCATCCTCTGGCCCCAGTGCCCCTTTAGCTGGGGTGCTGCCCCCTGGCAGTACCCCACTGATCTGGGTCTCCCTGCCCCGGGAAACCCCCCCCCCCCCCGTCCCCACCTGGCCTCAGTCATGGCTTCTGCCAGTCATTGTCTAGCCCCGCGCCCTGGGGCAGACTGCAGTGTCAGCCACTCATCACAGCAAAGGGGCTTGGACCCGCTGCCTCAGCCACCCCCGGGCTGCCCCCTGCCACCCCCAAGACCTGTTAGCCCCATGCTAGGCCGCAGCCTGGGGCTTTCCAGGCTGGAGCTCCCCAGCTCCTCTGCCTTCCCCAGCCCTGCTCCGCGCAGGTCCCCGTGTCCAGCTCCCTGCAGCCAGAGGGACTGTTTGCTCCTGGCTCCCCTGGCCGTTTTATACGCCCCTGTTGCTCAGTTCGGGGCGTGGCCCCAGCTGCAGCCACTTCCCCGAATCAGCCCAGCCTAAACGCTGCTTTCCCCATCGACAGCCCCCTCCCAGGGCTGTTTTAACCCTTCAGGCGGGAGCCGGGGTCCACCCGCTACAGCTGGACATTGGGGAAAGTTCCTACCTGTCCGGGGGATTAAACACGGGAATCAGCTGCCCAGGGCGGTTGTGGAAGCTCCATCTCTGGAGATATCTAAGGGCAGGTTACAGAAATGTCTCTCCGGCTGGGTCCTGCCACGAGGGCAGGGGACGGGACTCGATGACTCACGAGGTCCCTTCCAGCCCTGGAGTCTGAGAGTCTCTGTTCATTCAGATCCCAGCCAGGAGTGTCGTCCCCACCCAGCCCCACTGCCCCAGGGCAGCGCTAGGGGGTTCTGGGCTGCAGGGGGGGGGCAGCAGGGGAGCCCAGCAGGGGGCACTGGGCTGTGGGGGGCAGCGGGGGGAGCCCAGCAGGGGGCACTGGATCGTGGGGGTCAGGGGGCAGCGGGGGGAGCCCAGCAAGGGGCACTAGATCGTGGGGGTCAGGGGGCAGCGGGGGGAGCCCAGCAAGGGGCACTGGATCATGGGGGGCAGAAGGGGGAGCCCAGCAGGGGGCACTGGGCTGTGGAGGATGGGGGGCAGTGGGGGGCAGCATGGAGAGCTCAGCACGGGGCACTGGATCATGGGGGGCAGGGGGCAGTGGGGGAAGCCCAGCAGGGGGCACTGGATTGTGGGGAGCAGCAGGGGGAGCCCAGCAGGGGGCACTGGATCATGGGGGGCAGTAGGGGACAGCGGGGGGAGCCCAGCAGGGGGCACTGGACCGTGGGGGGCAGCAGGGGGAGCCCAGCAGGGGGCACTGTTGCCTCGCCGGGCACTGTGACAAGGGCAGTGACACGACGGCTGCACAGAGATTTTTATTACAATATCACACAATAAATAAACCACATGCTGGCGATAAATACGGGGTGGGGCAGCCGGACGTGTCCTAGGATGTGACTGCACAGGGGCCGGATTCATTGTGCTTCACACACACACACACACACGGTGCACACATACACACACACACACGCGCGCGCACACACATACACACACAGAAACACACACACACACAGACTCCTCCTTCCCCCAGGGGAACGGCTCGGCCCCGGGCACTAGCAGCCGGCCAATAAATACATAAATAGATAAATAGACAATTCACTGCTTAGATAAACCCGCGAGCGCCGCCATCCCGCAGTACCAGGTGTTATTAACAGTCATAAATTATCATCAGCCAGAGAAGCAACTTAGTCTCCCATCCACCGGCACAAACAAGCCAGGCCCTGCTGAGCACTGGGGGGTCTGTCTCCCCGCCCAGGCCCCCAGACAGCCGGGTCCCTGCTGAGCACAGGGATCTGCGGTCTCCCATCCAGTCTCAGAACAAGCTTAGCTCTGAAAGCCCAACATGCGTGTAGGGTGCTGAGCCGCAAGAGTAACTCCCACCACATCAACCCTTTGGCAGCTGGAAGGTTTCCGAGCCGCTAGCGCTCAAGACAGGCTCTTTCTAAGGCTTTGGCGGGTGAGCTGGAGGATGGTAGGGGGCAGCATTGGGGGTCGGAGCTTTAGGGGGGCTGAGGGAGGAAGAGTCAGGAGGCTATGGGGGCAGACGAACCCCCCGCCCCCAAAGGTCACACCTCCATCCTGGACGTGTCCACTACCACCTTGACGTAGAGGGTGTCGTCTTTGAGGTAGTTTTGGAGCTGTTTGTGGGGGGCAAAGAGGGGGCTCCCACTAGCCACATTGAGCTGGCCCCGGGGCTGCTGGAAGGACGTGCTGCAGGGATCGGGGGCGAACGTCTCCCTCAGGGCCGGCCTCCGCCGCCAGGGATCCAGGAGGTAGAAGGTGACCTTGCAGAGGAAAGGCCACGGCAGGAGATCATCGTAGGGCCCTCTGGCCAAGGCCATGAACAGTGAGAGGTGGGTGCCCTGGCCGGCCCCATCCCCGTCCGGGTAGAGCCGGAGGCAGAGCCGGTAGCTGAAGGGGTGGGTGGCGAAGACCGAGGAGTAGATGGACGCCCTCCTCCCGGCCTTGGCGTCCCCCAGCAGCTTGGAGAACTCTTGGAGCTTCCAGACCAGGGTCCCGTCGGTGCTGGCCAGCTCTGGGGACGTCGTCACAGCTCCCCGAGCCCCGTGGGAGCAGCCGGATGGCTCCGCAGAGACCCTCGGGGACAGCAGGTCCTGGAGGCACCGGCGCCGTAGAGCTTCCATGGCATCGGCCTGGCTCCGGAGCTCCTGGCGCAGGGACGTCACGATAACCTCCAGCTGCTGTATCCGCCGCTGGAAAGCCAGGGATGGGGCATCCTGGGGGAGCAGGGAGAGGAGTCAGCTCCCATCTGGCTCCCACCCTGCACATCTGGCTGGGCTCCCCTACCCCCTGCACACCTGGCTGCAAACTGCTTCCCCCCAGCCTGCCCATCTGGCTACCCCCAAAACATCTGGCCACAAGCTCCCCTCTCCTCCCCTCCCCATCTGCCCCCACTATGTAAACATCAGCCTACATGATCCTCCTCTCTCCACATCTGACTAGGCCTCCACCCCCTTCCCCTCCCGCACATCTGGTGGCTGCCTTGTGACTCACCACTGCGTGGGCCTCCGGGTCCTTCGCAGCTGACTTCTCCTCTGGGCCGGGACTCGCCGCTGGGGGGCAGAGGTGCTCCTGCAGCAGGACAGAGGAGAGGGTTAGAGGATGGGGGGCACAGGGAGAGGGCAGCGCAGCAGGATGAGGCTGGCCTGGGGGAGGGGGGGAAGCGGGGAGCCGGTGGGTAGAAGGGGCAAATTGGGGGGATTAAGGGGACTGCAGTGAGGGCTGTGGGGGGTCAGAGGGGATGGAGTCTGGAAGGGGCAGCAGTGGGGGGGTGCCATGGGAGGGGGAAAGAGTCTAGGGGGTTTAGAGGGGTTAGTGATGGGAGATGGGTTGGAGTGAGGTTAAAAAGGGGAACTGGCCCTTTAAGAGCTCCAGCCGGCCATTCCCAGGGACGGCCACCAGGGGGCAGAACTGCACCATCAATACAGCCCCAGGGCAGACATGGGCCTGACCTGCCTCTGGGGGGCGGGGAATGGGGCAGGGACCTGTCCCCTCTAGGGGGCGCCGGCTCCCACCTGGCCCCAGGGCGGGGATTGGCTGGCCCAGGGGGGCAGGGAATGGGGCTGGGGCCTTTCCCCTCTAGGGGGCACCGGCTCCCACCCAGCCCCAGGGCAGGGACTGGCTGGCTCAAGGGGGCGGGAAATGGGGCAGGGGCCTGTCCCCTCTGGGGGGCGCCGGCTCCTACCCAGCCCCAGGGCAGGGACTGGCTGGCTCAGGGGTGCAGGGAATGGGGCAGGGGCCTGTCCCCTCTAGGGGGCGCCGGCTCCCACCCGGCCCCAGGGCGGGGACTGGTTGGCTCAGGGGGGCAGGGAATGGGGCTGGGGCCTGTCCCCTCTGGGGGCGCCGGCTCCCACCCGGCCCCAGGGCGGGGACTGGTTGGCTCAGGGGGGCAGGGAATGGGGCAGGGGCCTGTCCCCTCTAGGGGGCGCCGGCCCTGATTTGGGTCCAGGGAGTGTCTGTGTCCCGGGTTCTCACCAGGTAGGACGCCAGGGTCCCCGTCCAGCTGCAGCTGGCTCTGGGGCAGGTCACGGCCGTGCTGAGAGCGTCTCTCTCGGCTGCTCGGTCCTTGTAAATCTGAGGATGGAGAGAAATAAATGACTGAATCCACGGCTCTGCCGGTGCCCCTCACTCCCGACCCGCAGCCCCTGCCAGCCCAGCCCTGCCCCCCGCCCCACAGCTCTGCCGGTCCCCCTCACTCCCGACCCGCAGCCCCTGCCAGCCCAGCCCTGCCCCCCACCCAGCTCTGCCGGTGCCCCTCACTCCCGACCCGCAGCCCCTGCCAGCCCAGCCCTGGCCCCCCCAAAAGCTCTACTGGTGCCCCTCACTCCCGACCCGCAGCCCCTGCCGGCCCAGCCCTGCCCCCCCCCCCACAGCTCTGCCGGTGCCCCTCACTCCTGACTTGCAGCCCCCTGCTAGCCCAGACCTGCCCCCCCCAGCTCTGCCGGTGCCCCTCACTCCTGACTTGCAGCCCCCTGCTAGCCCAGACCTGCCCCCCCCAGCTCTGCCGGTGCCCCTCACTCCTGACCCGCAGCCCCCAGCGTTTTCTGGGTGACACTCACCTGGTTGGGGCTCAGTCTCTTGCTACAAACGTAGCAGGTCACCTTGTCTGTGTCCCTGTGAAAAGACAAATCCTGTTATCACCGCAGCCTCACCCCACACGGCTGGAACATGGGTTACATGGGGCACGTCTGCTTACACACGTCAGAGACTGACCCTCTCCTGGTGCTCCTCACTCCCGACCCGCAGCCCCAGCTAGCCCAGCCCTGACTCCCACAGCTCTGCCGGTGCCCCTCACTCCCGACCCGCAGCCCCAGCTAGCCCAGCCCTGGGCCCCCCAGTTCTGCCGGTGCCCCTCACTCCCGACCCGCAGCCCCTGCCAGCCCAGCCCTGCTGGTGCCCCTCACTCCCGACCTGCAGCCCCTGCCCACCCAGCTCTGCCAGTGCCCCTCACTCCCGACTCGCAGCCCCTGGCACTCACCCCAGCAGTTGCTGGACGCAGGCGGCACAGTACCGATGGCCACACTCTGTCTGCTGGGGCCGGATGAGCAGGAAGCCACAAGCCGAGCAGAGCAAGCCGGAGCCACGGGCAGGATCCACAGGCCTGAGGCCTGCCCCGAACTTCACCATGGTGCCCCCTGGGACGTGCGGCTGGGCGCTGGGGTTGGCAGACATCTGCTCTGGGCGGGACGGGTTCAGGGTTTATCTGGCACCGGCCTCAGGGCCGGGGCGGGAATTCCTGCGTGAGTCACCCCGTCCCAACCCAGCTGTGATGTGAGCAGGACGCCAGAGCCTTCCTCCCGGGTCATCCTGACGGGGAGCCAGGGGTGTGACATGGGTGTATGCCGACACACGGAGGGGGGGAGGAGGAAACAGACAAAGACACGAGAAGAAAGAATGAATAAAAGAAAAGGGAAAAGGAAAGAAAATGGACAGAAGAAAGAATGTAAAAGGGAAATTCAAGGATAGAAAGAAAAACATGATAAAAATGGAGGAAAGAGAAAAAAGACAAATGGATGGAGAGAGGATGGAAAATGGATAGAGAGAAAAAGGGATGGAAAGAAGGAAAGAAAATGGATAAAAATAGAAATAAAATGGGTGCAAATAAAGAAGGAAAGAAAGGAAGGACAGAAAGAAAGACGCAAGTTAAGGAAGCAGGGGAGACGAGAACAGACGCTGGGACGGGGGAATGAAAGGGTGAGAGAAGAAAGGAAAGTGACAGAGTGAATGAAGGAAGAACCCAGCGAGCGGGGGCACCGCTGAGGGGACGAAGGGCTGAATGAAAGAGGGAGGGAAAAGGTGGGAAAGGCAGGAAGGAAGGAGTCAGGGAGGAGCGAAAAGGAGGTGCAGCTGCGGGAAGGAGAGCGAGCGGACGAAGAGAACTGGAGGGAGTGAGGGAAAAGCCGAGGAAGACGAGGGAAGGAGATGGAACGAGGCGATGGAGGAGAGACGACGGGACGGCGGGCGCCAGCGCACAGGGATGGGTGACCGAGGAAGGGTGGCGGGAAGAGAGAGCTGCAGAAAGGACATGGGCAGGGTCGTCCGGTGCCAGCCGGGCAGGGCTGGGAGCTGGGGTTGAGCCCGGGAACAACCTGCACGTCAGGTTGCTCCCCAGAGACACTCGCACAGGGACACTGTCCGTGTGGGGTCCTGAGGGGATGGGGGGTCGGTGCCCCTCACTCCCGACCCGCAGCCCCTGCTAGCCCAGCCCTGCTGGTGCCCCTCACTCCTGACCTGCAGCCCCTGCCAGCCCAGCCCTGCCCCCCCCAGCTCTGCCAGTGCCCCTCACTTCCGACCCGCAGCCCCTGCCAGCCCTGCCCCACCCCCCAGCCCTGCTGGTGCCCCTCACTCCCGACCAGCAGCCCCTGCCAGCCCAGCCCTGCCCCCCCCCCAGCTCTGCCGGTGCCCCTCACTCCCGAACCACAGCCCCTGGTAGCCCAGCTCTGCCCCCCCAGCCCTGCTGGTGCCCCTCACTCCCGACCCGCAGCCCCTGCTAGCCCAGCCCTGCCCTGGGCTCCCCCCAGCTCACTGGGGGACATTCCCCAGAGAAGCTCATGGCCTCCCCTCCCCCTGGTCTCAGGACACTCTGCGCCCGTTCCTGGACGCAGGGAGCCTGCGTCAGTGCCCAGGCGCCTGCATCATCCCCGGCCGGGCGGCGATTCAGGGCCCTTACACAAGACACGGGACGTTCACTTCCCCTCCCCAGCTCCCGAGTCACACGAGGGAGGAGACCGCAGGGCCCAGCCTGCCCCCTCCCTGAGGTCTGCTGGTGCCCCTCGCTCCCACCCCACAGCCCCCCGATAGCCCAGCCCTGCTCCCCCCAGCTCTGCTGGTGCCCCTCCCTCCCACCCCACAGCCCCTGCCAGCCCAGCCCTGCTCCCCCCAGCTCTGCTGGTGCCCCTCGCTCCCACCCCACAGCCCCTGCCAGCCCAGCCCTGCCCCCCCAGCTCTGCTGCTGCCCCTCGCTCCCACCCCACAGCCCCTGCCAGCCCAGCCCTGCTCCCCCAGCTCTGCTGGTGCCCCTCGCTCCCACCCCACAGCCCCTGCCAGCCCAGCCCTGTCCCCCAGCTCTGCTGGTGCCCCTCGCTCCCACCCTACAGCCCCTACCAGCCCAGTCCTGCCCCCCCTCAGCTCTGCCTGTGCCCCTCACTCCCGACCTGCAGCCCCCGCTAGCCCAGCCCTGCCGGTGCCCCTCACTCCTGACCCGCAGCCCCCGCTAGCCCAGCCCTGCTGGTGCCCCTCACTCCCGACCTGCAGCCCCTGCCAGCCCAGCCCTGCCCCCTCCCGACCCGCAGCCCCTGCCAGCCCAGCCCTGGGCTTCCCCAGCTCTGTGGGTTTGCTGAGGGCTGCTCCCTTCGTCACACGCCTGGGAACTGGAGGCCCGGCTCTGCCCGCAGGCCCTGTGCCAGCTCCTAGTTACCAAACACAGAGAACAACATATTGAGCAACAGCAGCAGGGAGGCCACTTCCGGAGCAGATAGGGGGGAAGGTGGACGGTATGTTCTGTTCTTGGGGCAAGGAAGTGCAGCTGGGAGCCAGGGAGAGAACCCAGGAGTCCTGGCTCCCAGCCCCCCTGCTCTAACCCACCAGCCCCCACTCCCCTCCCAGAGCCGGGGACAGAACCCAGGAGTCCTGGCTCCCAGCCCCCCTGCTCTAACCCACCAGCCCCACTCCCCTCCCAGAGCCGGGGAGAGAACCCAGGAGTCCTGGCTCCCAGTCCTCCTGCTCTAACCCCCCAGCCCTCACTCCCCTCCCAGACCCAGGGAGAGAACCCAGGAGTCCTGACTCTCAGCCCCCCCTGCTCTAACCCACCAGCCCCCACTCCCCTCCCAGAGCCGGGGAGAGAACCCAGGAGTCCTGGCTCAGTACAATAACCGAAGCTTTACTGACACAGCTGCGTTGTGTTATTTGGCCGCCTCAGCCAGTCTGTTGAGTTCCTGGGACAGCGCCGTGACTGTGGCCAGGACCCGGCACCGATCCGGCTCTGCCAGTCGCCCCCTGCAGCGCTGAGCGAATTTATCCGGGTGCCACAGGGCCTGCTGGCGGCGGAGCTGACGGCGGTAGGCGCCCGCGTCCGAGGGATCCGTGCCCAGCATGGCCGCAGCAGCCATCTCGGCCACGGTGCCCGTGGGGCTGGGCCACGGGATGTCCCCGTAGCGCAGGGGGGCGGGTGGCGTCAGGGGCAAAGACGCGGGCGCAGCCCTCCTGGTAGCGCTGCCGCTTGGCTTCCCGCAGCTCCTCCTTCTTGGTGCGGGCGCGTTCCCGGTACAGACGAGACTCTTCCTCCGGGGGGCGCTGAGAGGTGTGGCAAGGGGGCTGCGTGGCGCCGTGGGTGGGGACCTGAGGGCCAGGCCCCGCCCCCTGGTGGCCAGGCCCCGCCCCCTGGCGGTCTTTGCGCCTGTATTCCCGTGCCATGCGCTCTGCCCACTGTTCGTAGGGCTCTGGGTCCGGGTGGGCCGTGCAGAAATCCTCTGGGGAGGGGGGGAGACCAGGAGGGTGATGTTAGGTGAGAATTTCCCCTGTCGGGGGCACCAGGGCTGATCTGACACTGCCTGGCTCAGGGGGGCATGGAATGGGGCAGGGGTCTGTCCCCTCTGGGGGGCGCCGGCTCCCATCCGGCCCCAGGGCAGGGACTGGCTGGCTCAGGGGGGCAGGGAATGGGGCAGGGGCCTGTCCCCTCTAGGAGGCGCCGGCTCTCAAATGGCCTCAGGGCAGGGACTGGCTGGCTCAGGGGGTGGGGACGGGACATGGGGCCTGTCCCCTCTGGGGGGGCACCAGCTCGCACCCGGCCCCAGGGCAGGGACTGGCTGGCTCAGGGGTGGGGGACGGGGCAGGGGCCTGTCCCCTCTGGGGGGCACCAGTTCTCACACGGTCCCAGGCAGGGACTGGCTGGCTCAGGGGGTGGGGGACGGGACATGGGGCCCGTCCCCTCTGGGGGGTGCCGGCAGCCATGCAGGGTCCTACCTTCGTAGCGCCAGATCTCCTGGTATTCATCTTGGTATTCCCCGAAGAGCTTCTGGCGCCATTCCCAGTCCCCGTCCCGCTCCCCATCGCTCTCTTCGGGCTCCTCCGGGGGCTGCTGCGGAGAGTCATCGGGCATCAGAGACCCCCACGGGGCAGGGCTGGAAGGGACGTTGCCGTCACACCGGCCCCCGCGCTGAGGCAGGGCCCGGCCAACCTACGCCAGCCCTGACGGGGGTTTGGCCAGCCTGGTCTGTAACCTCCCGTGACGGGGATCCCACGACCCGCCCGTGGCCGCCAACCCCGGAGCTCAATTCCCAGTATCTAACCCAAGGGCCTTTGCTGCGGACTGAGCCCGTCACGGCTTGTCCTGCCGTCAGTGGCGTGGGGGCCCCATACCCCAGCCCTGAACGTATCTGTCGACTCTTCCCAGGCTCCCCCTCACTCAGCTTTTCTCCAGACGAAACGAGCCCCGTTTCTAACCTCCCCTGGGGTCAGGCTTTCTAACCCTTCACTCGCTTCTGTTGCTTGTCTCTGGCCTCTCGCCAATGTGTCCCCATCTTTCCTAGAGTGCGGCCCCCAGAACGAGGCCAGGACCCCAGCTGGGGGCTCACCCAGGCCAAGCAGAGAAGGACATTTACCTCCCGTGTATTACGCACGACACCCCAGTTAACACACCCCTGCACTGGAGTGGCCAGACTGGGTCAGACCAAAGGTCCATCCAGCCCAGTGTCCAACAGTGCCCAGTGCCAGGTGCCCCAGAGGGAATGAACAGAACAGGGAATCCTCCAGTGACCCACCCCCTGTCGCCCATTCCCAGCTTCTGGCAAACAGAGGCTGGGGCCACCATCCCTGCCCGGCCTGGCTATTAGCCACTGATGGACCCGTCCTCCAGGAAGGTATCTAGTTCTTTTTTGAACCCTGTGATAGCCTTGACCGTCACACCATCCTCTGGCAAGGAGTTCCACAGGTTAACTGTACAGCCTGCAAAGAAATACTGCCTTTTGTTTGTTTCAAACCTGCTGTCTATTCATTTGATTGAGTGACCACTAGTTCTTGTGTTAGGAGGAGTAAATAACACGTCCTTATCTACTTTCTCTACCCCAGTCATGATTTTATAGATCTCTGTCATAGCCCCCCTGAGCCGTCCCTTTTCCAAGCTGAAAAGTCCCAGTCTTATTAACATCTCCTCTGTTACCCGTCAGCTCTGTGTTCTTGGGGAACCAGGGTGCAGGATCCAACCTCAGTCTCACGAACAACCCCCCCACCTCTGCTTGACTCAAAGCCGATCAGAAAGACTTACAAAAAGCAATGAGAAGGCCGTGGGAGACACCTGTGGGATCCAGAACAGTGACGCTGCCTAACTGCACTGCAGGCTCCCTGCAAGGAACACCGCCCACAGCAGCTCCCGTGTCCAGCCTGAACAAAACAACTTTGGGATCTTCCCTCGTTTACCCACAAACAAATCTCCTGTTCTCCCTGGTTCTTCCCCTTCAAAACCCCGACCCACGCTCCAGTCAGTGCTCTGGTGCCAGGATCCAAACTCTGCCTCAGTTCCACTGGGACCTCACCTTCTCCCGACTGATCGCGCTGGGGCTCTGCCTGGCTCCAGCACTCCGGACCCCCAGCTATCACCTGAGACCTCCGATCGAATCCAGCTTCCCGTAGCGATGAGAACCCAGATCTCTCTCTAGGTGTAGCCCCCTGACCCGGACTTGTGGGATCAGTTGTAGTTTTCTAAACCCGACTTTTATAATCGATTTAATATTATCACTGTTTAGTGTGTTTGGTTCCCCATGTACGGTTATTACCGGCAATAAATAACATTCATAGTTAAGCTGGTTGCTTCTCTCTCTCTCTATCCTCCCCTCGTGGGTGTTTTTTGGCTTCCTCATTCGCTCTGCAGCAACGTTCCTCGTATCTCAGCTAAAAGATCCCTGGAGCGTCCCAAAATCCTGTGGGGTTTGCTCATCCAGTGGGTTACTCCCAGAGCAATGTGAAAGTGGGGACAGGGATGTGCTGAACCTGGGGCATATGAGGGTCACAGCTTGGAGGTGCGGTTTGACCCAGCCTGCTGAGTCCAGGGACATACAAGTGGTCAGCTTGGGATGCTGATTAACCCTGTCCTCTCAGACTCGTGTGTGTGTGTGTGTGTGTGTGTACACAAGTGACACAAGCAGCACATTCACAGAAGAACAGAACCCCCTGGGACGAACTGGGAATGTTCTTAATGTTTCCTATGAATACTCTGTGTGTGCCTCAGTTTCCCCTGTGCAGTTCTTAAGTATCTAGGTGGTGGCATAAGGTCTGTGATTGTCGCAGAGCCCTAGAGGGCCAGTGTGATGGAGTCTGCATAGAGAATGGCCAACACCCTGTCTCCTGGCAACTGATGGCCTGGGCCCCTTCCCGGCAAGGTGCCAATGGAAGTTGTTGGAGAACAAAGGGTTCAGGTGCCTCCTGGCCCGGGAGTGAGACAAAGGCGAGAGGAGGGGCTGGAGAGTGTCAGTTTGGAGCTGGCTGGGGATACAGGGGGAGGCTCAGCACCGGGGTCTGGGCTCCCCACACTGCAAGAGTGACCCGACTGAGGGGTCCTGTTTTCTGTACCTACAAGCTCTGTTCTGGGCTGTGTTCCTGTCATCTAAGAAACCTTCTGTGTTATTGGCTGGCTGAGAGTCACGTCTGACTGCGGAGTGGGGGTGCAGGGCCCTCTGGCTCCCCCAGGACCCCCTCGGACAGACTCACTATGGGAAGCGCATGGTGGGGCAGGGGATGCTGGATGCTCCAAGGTCAGACTCAGGAAGATGGAAGCTGTGGAAGCTCCTTGCCCTGGAGCCAGTCTGCTCACAGAGAGGAGGCTCCCCCACAGTCCTGCCCGGCTTCGTAGGGAGCAGTTCCAGAGCATCGCCCGGGGACTCCATGACACCCTCCCACCCCACCCCACCCCCAGAAGAGTAACCCTAATAAATGAACAGACTCGAAGGTAATGGGCAAATCAGGTAACAACCCCCTAATGAGTCCCCCCGCCCCGCTCCCTGCAGCACAGACGCCCCAGCACTGCCCCAGGGCACTGGGGCCAGCCCTGACGGACGGAGAGAGCACCTCCAGGGAGTCCCAAGCCGGCTCCTTACAGCTCAGCACCCCAGATCGGTACCTGCTCCTCCTTCGTGGGCCCCAGCAGGTCCTCGGGCGTCTCCCCAGCCCGATTCCGGATCCCCATGGCCCGAGGGCAGTGGCTCTGCAGGGTGGCAAAGAGGACTTTGTATGCTGGGAAGGGAGAAAAGGAGAGGTTAATAGTGCCCCCTGGAGGGGGCAAATGCCATCCTGGACGCCTGGGTCCCCAGCCCCCACCACGGTCTATGGCCCCCAGACTCCCACTCCCCTTTTTTCCATTCCATGACCAGGTCTGTCCCGCTTTCCTGGGGCTGGGAACTCAGTGGTACCCCCTAGTGGCCAGAGACCCACACTACAGGTTGCATCTGAAAGAACAGTGGGGTCTCGTGGTTAGAGCTGTGGGGGGCTGGGAGTCAGGACTCCTGGGTTCTCCCCCTGGCTCTGGGAGGGGAGTGGGATCTAGCAGATTAGAGCAGGGGAGGCTGGGAGCCAGGACTCCTGGGTTTTCTCCCCAGCTCTGGGAGGGGAGTGGGGTCTAGTGGTTAGAGCCGGGGGGCGGGGGGGGCGCTGGGAGCCAGGACTCCTGGGTTCTCTCCCCGCCTCTGGGAGGGGAGTGGGATCTAGCGGATTAGAGCAGGGGAGGCTGGGATCCAGGACTCCTGGGTTCTCCCCCTGGCTCTGGGAGGGCAGTGGGGGCTGGTGGTTAGAGCAGGGGGTGCTGGGAGCCAGGACTCCTGGTTCTCTCCCCGGCTCTGGGAGGAGAGTGGAGGCTGGTGGTTGGAGCGGGGGGGCAGAGGCTGGGAGCCAGGACTCCTGGGTTCTGTCCCCAGCTCTGGGAGGGGAGTAGGGGCTGATGGTTAGAGCAGGGGGAGCTGAGAGCCAGGACTCCTGGGTTCTGTCCCCAGCTCTCAGAGGGGAGTGGGGGCTGGTGGTTAGAGCAGGGGTTGCTGGGAGCCAGGACACCTGGGTTCTCTCCCCAGCTCTGGGAGAGGAGTGGGGTCTAGTGGATTAGAGCAGATGGGGCTGGGAGCCAGGACTCCTGGGTTCTCTCCCTGGCTCCCATTGCCTCCCCCCCAGTGGTATCCTTGGAGACCTGCAGCCCAGGGGTGAGGCCTGGGTTCAAATCCCTTCCCCCTGAGTCGGGATTTAAAGGGCCAGTGCTCACTGCTTTTGCTCTTGCGGGCAGCCTGCCGGGCGGCGTGGTGCAGGGCCGTGTCTCCTTGCCGGTCCTGGAGGCTGGGGTTGGCTCCGTGGCCCAGCAGGATCTGGGCAGCAATGGGGTCTCGGTGGGCACAGGCATAGTGCAGGGGGGGGCGGCCCTTGTGCCGCCCTGGCTGGTCCAGGTCCAACGCCTCCCGGTGGCAGGCGAGGAGCGAGCGCAGCCGGCGATGCCGGCCAGACTCCACGTAGCGCCAGAGGCGGCGCTGGTGCCGCGAGGCCATGGGGATGGGCCTGTGTGTTGGAGGGGGAGAAGGGGTTAAAGACACCTGGACTGGCACCAGAGACGCTGCTCATCTCCCCGATCACCCCACATCCCCCTTGCTGACCCAAGACTCCCCCATCATCCTTCCTGCCCACCTCCTGCCCCAGATCCCCCATGTCCTCATAGACCATCCCTGCCTCCCAGATCCCATGTCCCAATTGCTCATCCCTGCCCCCCAGACCCACCATCTTCCCCATTGCCCACCCCCTGCCCCAGATCCCCCTGCTGACCCCTAGATCCTCCATGTCCCCGTAGCCCATCCCTGCCCCCCCAGATCCCACATCCCCATTGCTCATTCCTGCCCCCCAGATCCACCATGTTCCCCATTGCCCACCCCCTGCCCCACATCCCCCTGCTGACCCCTATATCCTCCATGTCCCCATAGCCCATCCCTGCCCCCCCAGATCCCACATCCCCATTGCTCATCCCTTCCCCCCAGACCCACCATGTTCCCCATTGCCCACCCCCTGCCCCACATCCCCCTGCTGATCCCTAGATCCCCCATGTCCCTGGAGCCCATCCCTGCCCCCCCAGATCCCACATCCCCATTGCTCATTCCTGCCCCCCAGACCCACCATCTTCCCCATTGCCCACCCCCTGCCCCACATCCCCCTGCAGACCCCTAGATCCCCCATGTCCCCATAGCCCATCCCTGCCCCCCAGATCCCCCCAGCCAGACCCCCAGAGCATCCCTCCTCCTCCTCCTCCTCCCAGCCCCCCGCCCCCATCCTCCCCCCCCAGACCCCGCGGGGCTGCGATACCCACCCGGGGCCGCTGGCCGGGGGGTGTTAATCGATGGTTGAATTCTGCACTGGAGGGGGAAGGGGAAAAGTAACGGACCGGAAGTGGGGCAGAAGGAAGGGCGGAAGCGGAACGGAAGTGACCTCATTCCGCCGGATGAGGGGAGGGAGGGCTGTGTCCACCGTGGGGGCGGACTCTACTGTTGGGAGGACGCGGAATAGCTGAGCCGTTCACCTGGCAACAAACAGGGGAGGGCGGGGAACGGGAAACCAGGGGAGAGGCAAGCGCGGGCGGAAGTGAAGCGGAAGTGGCGTCACGCCGCCTGTCACAATGGGGCGATAACTCTCAGTCTTGGTGCAGTGCCCTATAGGGTCCGGGTGGGAAACAGGGGACCGCCAGGGAAGGTTCCTGGGTGTGTTTGATTCTGCAGGGATTAAATAGCTCCAAGGGGAGAAAGTGTGTGTGTGTTTGGGGGGGGGGGGTGAATGGAAGACTGTACAAGAAGTGGGCCAAGGCAGGGCGGAATTGGACCGGATATGGCGTCAGGATTATAGCCATACACGACTTGCCCACAGTTGGGTGTGATGCTCTCGATGGTCCGGGGGGGGACACAAAGGGTGGTGGTTCCGGAGTATGGTGGGTCCCGCAGGAGTCAAAGGGGGCGGGTGAACCTGGGAGTAAAGCTCCAAAAGGAGGGAGACAGAGCGGAAGTGGATCCCAGTGAGGGCGGAAGCATACCGGAAATAGCGTCCACCCCGCTAATATAAAGGAAAGACTTGCCCATAGTTTCCACAGTTCGTCATGGGGTCCGGGTGGGAAACAGGAGCCGCGTGGGAAGGTTCCGGTCTGTGTTTGGGGGTGGTATCAGGGAGTGAGTCCCCTTCGCCAGGCCAGGTACGATGGGGAGGTGATAGGTGAGGAGGGGAGAAAAGTGGGAGAGGGACAAAATTCCCACAAAAATGATAAATACCCAAAGGGAAAAAATCAGGGACCAATTTCCCATCCGTCTTTCAATTACGTCTCTACATTGTTGGATTTTCCCCAGTGATTTTTATTTAGTTCTTTCTTTTTCTCCCTTTTTCCTTCTTCTCACACTCTTTTTTTTTAAAAAAAAAAAACAAAACATTTGCATGGTGGACAAAATTCCAATTTTCAGGAGAAAAAAGATTTTCAGAAAAAAAATTAAATTTTCATGAAAAAAAATGTTTTTTTTTTGGGGGGGGGGGGGGAAGTGTCCCAGTTTTCAAGGATAAAATGGCACATTTTTATTGGGAAAAAATGACGTTTAAAACAAAATATTTTTTATTTTTTTCAGAAAAAGGTTGATTTTCTAAAAAGCAAATTTTAAAAAAATCATTGTAAGATCTTGGAACATCACCAGGGGACTGAAGAGAAGAGGGAAGTGGTGGAGAAAAGGAAAAGCTTTTACCCAGCACATTTTTTCAAAAAAGTCTGACAATAGACAATTTTTCACACAAAGAAATTATTTAATTTTTAGACAAACAAACAAACAAAAAACTTTCTTTGAGCAACTCCAGCTGGCTGGAGCTGTCACGCTGGTCATTCAGACAGATTCCACCGCCCACACGATGCTGAGGTGGGCTAGGGTTTCCCTTCGTGCTCAGTTAGGAAGAGGGACCAGATGCTGTGTTAATTACCCCCACTGATCATGCTCCATAGGGAGGTGTTGCAATCACTCCAGAGAGGCCAGGGAAATAACGCACAGGGACGTGATATATGCAGTACTTCAGGAGGCCCCGGAGAAGGCATTTCCTGAGGGTAAGATCATGCCCTAGTAGATTATTCCCTGCTGTACAGAGGGGAAGTTGGGTTTTGTTGGGGTTCACAGGGACCTTCAGGCCAATAGTTTTCTTCTGCTGTCCCGCAAACCCTGTGAGGGTCTCCTCCTGTGGGGAATTCCCTTGTGGCTGCGTGGCTCTGGGTGTGAGGGACTCAGGTGGTGCTGGGTGCGGAGGGACTCAGCGCTGCTGGGAGTGGTTGGACGTGTGTTCCTTGCATCCTGGGGTCTGGATTTTAATCTCTGCGTAGTGCAGGCTCTCGCTCTCCGCGGCCGCCTGGCTGCCCTGGCCCTGTGTTGGACAGACACACAGTGAGGACGCCATCACCCCAGATCTGGTCTCTTAATTCTAGCCAATTTAAGCAGCTCCCAGGGAGCAAATCCCACAGTGTTACCCCAGATTGGAGGGGTTGGGAGTCAGGACTCCTGGGTTCCCTCCCCAGCTCTGGGAAGGCAGTGGGGTCTAGTGGTCAGAGCAGGGGTGCTGGGAGCCAGGACTCCTGGGTTCTCTCTCCAGCTCTGGGAAGGGAGTGGGGTCTAGTGGGGGTTGTGAGCCAGGACTCCTGGGTTCTCTCCCCTCACTGTATTGTACCAGTCCTTATTGGCAACCGGAGACCAGACCCAAGCTCTGGCTGGAACCGGGCCCAGCCTGCATTGTCTCACCTTCGGCTGCCGCTGGCGGGGCTGCGAGTGGGGCAGCACTGCGGAAGGGAGAAGGAAGGAACGTTAAAACGGGGGTGTGTGAGAGAGACTCTGGGGTGAACAGGGAAGCTGCAGAGATTTAGGGACACAGGGAGAAGGAAGGATAGGGGAGGGTGGGATGGATATATGGACAGACAGCCCAGCATGGACCACAGCGGACAGACGGCCGCTCAGGTGTGTTCACTAGCACAGGCCCTGGCCCATGGGGGCCAGGAGGTTAGCGGGGGGAAGGCTCCGGTTTGGTACCTCGGTGTCTCTTCAGGAGGAGGGTGGCCGCCAGGCCAAGGATGAGAAGGAGCCCCAGGGCGATGGTGACCTGGTACAGGAGCTCCCAGGTGCAGCTCCCTGAGGGGGCTGGTACTTTATCTGGGCGATAGAGAGGAGCATTAGGGGATTCTCAGCCCCTGGAGCCAGCCAGTCCCCTGCCCTGGGGCTGGAGGGGGGGAAGGCCCCGTGCCCCCATTCCCCACCTCACCTGTGTCACTCTGGTTTCTCCCCATCACCAGCAGCTCGGTGCCCGCTCCCGTCCCGCTCTCTCCCTTGCGGATGCTGATGTGACACTGATAGAGACCAGAGTCCCGCAGCTCCAGCTCCGACAGGGTCAGAGCGACCTCCCCTTTCTGGAGCAGATCCAGGTGGGACATATTGAGCCGCCCCCTGTAGAAGGGATGGGCAGAATCCAGCACGACTCCGGGCGCTCTGGTCCAGGTCGCTTTGGCCATGCTGCCCTGTCTGATCTTGAAAGAGCAGCTGAGTGTCACGGTCTCACCGGGGGACGCTTGGAGGTCAGCAGGGCTCTGAAGGACTGTGAGACCTTCGTGAACCAGGGCAATAAATATTATAGCAGCAAAGGAAAACTACAACGAGTGATACCGAGACACGCCCCAGCCGCCCCAAGCCTTAGCAGCACGGAGATAGGAAGCTAAGGAGCAGAATTGTGCATCCGGCCCACCTTCCTATTGCTCCCAACACTGTCGATCACACACTGCACAGGGCTTTCATGTCCACCTCCAGCAGAGACCCCACATCAGCACTGCTGTGTGCACGGCAGATGCTCACAGGGACGTTAGCCGTAAAATCCCTCAGGACAGTTACGTCCAAGGCAGACTGAGCAGAGTTGCAAAGGGATCTCACTAGACTGGGTGATGAAATGGCAGATAAAACTCAAAGGTGATAAATGCAAAATCAGGCCCACTGGGAAACATAATCCCAACTACAGATATAAAATGATGAGGTCTAATTTAGCTGTTACATCTCAAAGAGATCATGGATAGTTCTTCACACACATCCGCTCAATGTGCAGTGGCAGACAAAAATCGAACAGGATGGTAGGAACCATTAGAAAAGGAAGAGATAATATCATAATGCCACTAAATGAATCCAGTGTGCACCCACACCTTCAATAGTGTGTGCAGTTCTGGTCGCCCCATCTCAAAAAAAGATACATTAGATCTGGAAAAGGTACAGAAAAAGGCAATAAAAATGATTAGGGGTATGGAACGGCTTCTGTATAAGGAGAGATTAAAAACCCTGGGACTGATCAGCTTTGAAAAGAGACGAGTAAGGGGTGGCAGGGGGCAGGGGCGGGTATGATAGAGGTCTATAAAGAATGGTGTGGAGAAAATGACTATGTAAGTATTAATTACCACTTCACATAACACAAGAACCAGGGGTCACCCGTCAAAATTAACAGGCAGCAGGTTTAAAACAAGGAAGAAGAAGTACTTTTTCACACAACACACAGTCAACCTGTGGAACTCACTGCCAGGGGATGTTGTGAAGGCCAAAAGTATCACTGAGCTCAAAAAGGAATTAGATAAGTTCCTGGAGGATAGGTCCATCAATGGCCAAGATGGTCAGGGATGCAATCCCATGCTCTGGGTGTCTCTGAACCTCTGACTGCCAGGAGCTGGGACTGGATGACAGGGATGGATCACTTGATGACTGCCCTGTTCTGTTCATTCTCTCTGAGGGATCTGGCCACTGTCAGAGACGGGATACTGAGCTAAATGGACCAGTATGGCCATTCTTATATTCTTGCAGGAGGATTGCGAGTCACACTGCTTTATTTCCTAGAATTCAGAATCCTGAGGCACAAAACCCCCACAACGGAGAGAGAGAAAAGAGGCTGCTCCCTAAGGCAGAGAGGAATGACTCACCCCACATTAGTTTAGGCTGGGTCTCTGCAGACTGACTCTGATCACATGGAGACCCCTAGGCTGCAAGCAGGCCCAGGAGACCCACTTAGAAAATTAAAGTGGTAGGTTGTCAGTTTAACAGTTTTAAGTACACCACAAACACAGGCCTCAACTTTATACAATTGGTGCTCCAAGCTACAGTGGGTGGAAATGTTTCCCGGTGGAACATTTGTACCTTGGAAAATGCCATTTCATTGAAATGATGAGAACTTGTTTAGCAATGGGGTGGGTGGCACGAAAAAGCATTCTGAGCGGGTCCAAAGGGAATGGTTTGATTTTTCAATTTCCAAATTTATTTGATGTTATATTATTAAAAAAGAGTCAAAATTGAAATGAAATGCTTCAGTTTTATGGAAACAGAATATGTCTGGTTAACCTGAAATGACATTTCTGTATCTATCCATCCATACATCCACCGATCCTCCACCCCAGATCCATAGCTATCCTAGTTCTCTATCTATAGATAGACAGGAACTTGGCTGGACGATAGCTAGCTAGATACAGATGCCCCCGGGATGGGCTATGGATGGATAGATATTAATTTAGGGGTGGGGTGAATGGGTACATAGATAGAAAGATAGGTAAGGATCTAGGGGGAGGGATGAATGGCTGGATGGACAGATAGAGAGGAATCTACAGGTGGAGGATGGATGGAGATGGATGTAGGAATGGAGTAGAGAGACAGAAGGACAGATGGTGGTGGCTCTAAGGATGGAGGATGGATGGACAGATAAAGAAGCATCTATAGAGATGGGGTAGATTGTTGCCTGATTTTAGAGGATGGTATATTATTGCAGACTCGTCAATTAGTCTGACTAGACGATGAGGAGGTTCTTGTCGCAGAATCAGGCCACCCAGAATTAAATGCCGTGAGTTCAATATCTTGTAAGAACCTTCGAGGTGGATGACAAGGACACGCAGGCTGAGGAGAAAATGCAGCCACAGGAACATATTAAAATAAGTGAAAAAGTTACCAATGCTCCACAAGGGAATAACACAGCTCTGGGGGTACCTGTCACCTCAGCCTTTTGATTAGCTCCCTCACACGGGCACCTGGTGGTATGAGACAATGGACTAGCCTTGTCCCTGGCCTGCCAAGTGGGTCTGACGATGCTCAAGACTGAGGGTGATCGATAAGAGCTAAAGGGTTGGATGCCGAGAAGCAAAGTTGACAACAGACAGTGGAGAAACTCAAAAGCAGAAGAAGACGGAGCTGCCTGCACACGGTGGTTGCCCTCCTATAGAATCTCAGCAATATCTGGAATATTCTTGCTAGTACCCAACCTTCTGTGCCCAAATCTAACGTCCTCACCCACACAATATTGGGGTGCACTTATTCTATAGGCTAGGGTATTCACACGTGTTGATGCCAACTGGCTCATTCTCACACCTGTTACTTTTTTCCCAATCTGGTTTCTGGTTGTTACTTCCACATTCCTGCCGTGTCCCATGTGGTTACTGTGAAGTCCCCAGTTTCTTAGATAAACATGTTTAGTTCCCCAAAATCTAAAAGGGTATCAGTTAGGCCGGATATCTGAGCCTAAGGTCACTAAGTTCACGTAACCACACTGATGCTCATTTGCCGAAGCTAAACATACAGGATACAGGCCTGTGGGTCTCACTACAGATGAACATAACAAAGTAACCCAGTGCAAACGTACAACGCAAATATACCAACCAAACCAATAAATAAATGCAGAACATAATAAACCAAGCCAGCAGGTTAGCTATCTGGGCTACAAGGTGGACAGACAGAGATGGATCTAGGGGTGGGGCAGGTGGACAGACAGAGATGGATCTAGGGGTGGGGCAGGTGGACAGGACAGACAGAGATGGATCTAGGGGTGGAGCAGATGGACAGATGGACAGAGATGGATCTAGAGATGGGGTAGGTGGCTGGATGAACATGTTAAATTAGTACCTGCTCCCCCGATGGGGATGAGGAGGACAATGCAGAGGACGGTGCTCAGGGCTGGCAACTGCTCCATGGTCCCCGCTCTCTGGCCGGCTCTGTGGGGCCAGCTCAGCTCAGCCTCAGCATCTTCCGGAAGCGTCAGCCCCAGGGGGTGGTGGAAAGTTTTGTGGTCAGTGCCTCTGAGATGGCTGCAGCGAGAGGTGGGGGACAAGGGCCGGATATGTGTGTGTGTGTGTTTGAGCATGTGCTATTCACTGTGTGAGGGACAGGCTGGTGTGTGTGTGTGTAAGTGTGTGTGTAAGTGTGTGTGTGTGTGTGCGTGCATACATCCCACTGCCCCCTAGAATCATCCTCATTCATCTGTGTCTCTTAGCCCCTGTACTGCGTATGATTGAGGAGGATTCCCCTTACTTAGACAGGGGCAGTTGGAGTGTTTAGAGCTGGAGCATCTGGTCTGATGCCCCGCCCGGCTGCCCTGGCGCAGGGGTCAGCACAGCAGCAGCTGGCATCTCCTGGACCATCCTGGCTTGGTGATGGTCCCCAGGAGCAGCTCCCCAGCCAGGGCTGCATCCTACACTGGACCACCAATCCCTGCTCTGTTCTCAAACCAGGGGGGCCAATGGGCGTGAATTCCCACCCTGGGTCGGCGATCCGGCCCTGTCAATTTTCCACGTCATTTTCATCGGCTCTGTCACGAGACATTTCTAACCACACCTGTCTTTACCGGCACGACCTTGAATGGTTGGCCGATAGCTACACCAAACTGCTGGCTAGTGATATTCGGGGGAGCTGTCAGGTTGCAGGTAGCTGTGATGGGGATTTGGGGTAATTTGGAGTCATCTGTCCGAAGCAACTCCACCAAATTGTACGTGTGGCTGTGGGTGGGTAAAATCTTCCCATCAGCTGCTGCATTTCAGTCACCCCCCGTTTGGTCGCCTCCCATCTCTCTTTACCTCCAGGAAGTCATATTTTCTTGGCTGACCTGATCACCGCTGGCTGAGACATGCCAATGTGCCATCGCTCCCACCCACCGCCGTTCCAATCACCCCCAGCTCGGGTGGCCAGTTTTGGTTGGACGTATTCCTGGAGGTTCGTCCCATGACATAACCCTTAATTAGAGATTAACCCTGAATTGCTGGAGACTCCAGGACAATGGTGGCAGATTGGCAATCCTAGGCCTCAGATGACAGCTGGTTGTGGTTGTGGACAGGGTGGGCGGAGAAGGGATGACGCCTAGCGACTCAGAGTGAAGGTGTTGGGCGGTAGGTGGGCTCCCGGGAAAGGGTCTGAGAGTGGAGGGGCAGACGGAGTGGTTGTGTTGAGGGGCTGTAGTTCCTTGCTTTCGTGGGGTGTTGTTTTGTCCACTGACCCTGGTTGTTTCACGACCTGCTTTGGGTGTTAAATTTGACAAGGGGTGCTTGTGAATCTATCTGCAGCTGTGGGGAGAGAATGAGGAGAGGTGGAGCTAGGGGAGGGCTGAGAGTCAGGACTCCTGGGTTCTATTGTAGGTTCTGGTTAAGCGAGGTCTTGCAGAAAAAGACTCCCAGGGCCCCCTGACTCTAACCCACTAGTCCCCACTCCCCTCCCAGAACTGGGAGAGAACCCAGGAGTCCAGACCCTTTGCCATCCTTCAGTTCAGGTCTGTGCGGAGCCTGGCATGACAGGGGCCCTGATCTTTCTCGGGAGAAGGGGTCTGTACAGCACTTAGCCCCATGGGGGTGATCCATTCCTTACTGGTACTTTCTGCAGTTTCTGTGATGGGCTGAAAAGTGCTGAGTTGCTCGGGGCTCTGTCTTCATGTTCACCCCGCGTGTCGTGGTGAGAAACAGGAAATTCAGCATCTTGCACGGCTGCAGCTTTTGCAAAGGTGGCAGCAGGTGAGGCTGGAGGACGGGGTGAGTTACAATCAGCTACAGAAGTGTAGAGGGGGAGCATGTGCGATGCATAAATAACTGACCACGGTTTCCGTCTCGTGAGCTGGAGTCGATCTCCAGGCGCTCAGCTTGCACTGCCAAAAATGCTTCTAGCTTTCACAGGTGCAAAGAAATCTCTCTAACCAGGGCTGAGTGGGACCCATGCTTGAGTCTGCAGAGAGCCTGAGCCAATCGCTCTGAGAGGGGGGAGCTGCCCCCAGTGTGATCCAGGCAGTGACAGAAGTGGGCTGGCTCAGAAGGGGCGGGGCTAACCTCCTAGAATTTTACTTTCCACCCAAATTTCCAATTTCTCACCTTTTTGTCTCAATTCAGGAGAAAAGCAAGTGTTAAAATATTGATGGAAAATCTGTTTTCTGCACTTCTGAACTGGGAGTGCTTTAAATTCCATCAAACATCCCTTTCTCATGTAGCTTGACACAGAGTGAACAGCCTTATTTTCTAGCCTTCTATCATCTCCTCTTCTCTGTTTCAATCTCTCCTCCTCCACCAAGTCTGGACCTACAGTATTTTCAAAACAAATACATTTGCACTGGGAAAATGTCAGACGCCTGAAGAAACTCACCCCTTTCTTTCTGCTAGAACGTTCCTCTTAGCAAGGTGTGTCATACACTCACAAGACATATATATATATATATATATATATATATTTATTTCCAAGAGCAAATGTGTTTGTTTCAATAACATTGATATTAGGAAAAGAAAATATGTTCCATAAACGCAACTACCAGTGGGGTGAAGCTTGACAGGTATTTTTATATATATAACATTCTTTTTTGCAAGAAAAATAATTATTTCCCATAAATGCAGCTAGCACTGGGGTGGAGCACACTGTGTCAGCTATTATATATAGACGTAAACACACACACATATATGCATATACACACACTCACTTTCGGTCCATGGGAAAACACATCATTTTCCACAATGATTTTTTTCTGAAAATATTTTTGCTAAAGAGAAACATTGTTCCCAAAGAATTTTCCTTCTTTAAATGATATTGTATTTGTCAACGAGAATAGTTCACAAAGATATTTTTTCTGTTGAAAGCCATTTTTTGCACCTAAAGCACATTTCCCAGGAGAGAGTTTTCATTAAAAATGCTTTATTTAAAACAGTTTGAAATAACATTTTATCACAAGCTCTTGTTCTCCAGAAATGTTTGACTTGATAGAACTGTTTTAAAATAAGCTAAGGGAAAACCTCAGGGCCAGATCCCAGCCGGCGTCAAGTGGCCATGCCTCTACTGAGCCCAGTGGGGCCAGGTACTGAGCTTCTGGAAATCCGTTCCACTGAAGTCAGAAGCGCTACGGCCAACTGAGCCCAGCAGGGATCTGGCCCCATTGACTTGGATGGAGCTACGGCCAATTGAGTCCCTTGATGCTTGTTTCTCCTGTGCTTGCTCTCGTCCCTGCTGCATTCTCCTTGGGTTTCTGCTTCTTCTCCCTCTGCTGCTGGACAGGACAGGACAGGACAGGACACTCTCCGGCTGCTCCGTCAGCTCTCCATTCGGCTATCGGACGCATGGACGGCTCAGGGAAGCTTCTCTCTGCTTTTCTCTCCTTGTCCTCACTGACCACTCGCTCTCCACCTACCCTGTGGCTGTCTGCTGACACACTGGCTTTTAGACCAACCCGTCTGGACTCTCTTGCACATGACAACTGGCCACATTCCAAACGGTCTGATCTAATTTTACCTCAGCGTTACGATCTGCTGACCTTTTCCCTACTTTGGTTTTCCCGCCAATTCTATTTTTAGAGCTGTGTGACCTGCAGCTTCAAATAGAGGAGAGACTCTTGCTAACTTAAAATGGAAGCCAGGGATACAAAATGGAGTCTGGGGAATTTCTCTGGTATCAGCATCATCCACTCAGGATTTTGACTTGCAAGTTATTGCATATTGTTTCTCATGTTTAGGCAAAAAGGGAAGCAGCTTAGAGGGTAGCATAAAAAAGTCTCAAAATTCAGGCTCAGAAGTTCATCATCTGGTGTGTTTCTCAAGTGAGTTTGGTCTCCATATTTTTCAAAGGGGAAGTGTATTTGTTTCATAACTAGAGAGGAATTGATTGATTTGTGAACACTTCAACTGTGCCTGTAACAACCTGAGGTTCCAGGAGAGGAGAAGTGGAGGGGAGGCCAGGAGGCCACAACCGTAGCTCAGAGTTTGAAAGGTCTGACTCAGATGTATGGGAAGCCAGGGGCTGGGATTAGCTCCGCACGTCCTGTATGTGGGCTGAGAGATGGGCAGGAAGTTCCTCAGTTGCTAGAAAACTGGATTTGTGTCTGAAGGGGAAGCTAACATAAATTGTGGTGAATCAGCATTCAAGTGAAACCCTCCAGTGCCACTGGGTCATGGCCCCGCTGGGAACTCCTTTCCTGGGGCTGCCGGCCCCATCCCTGAGCCATTCACCTTCCTTATTCCTCAGGCAGACGAGCAATCCCAGGACTATGAAGAGCAACCCCAGCAGGAAGCCCCCGACCCCAAAATTTCTCACCAGGCACATTGCCACTCCCAACAGATAAACTGCTGCTCTTTTCACTACACTGAGCTACTTTCAGCAAATCACAGTTACCCTTTTCAGGTTCACTTTTACAAGCTGTACTAGCCACCAGTCCATTACCCATCACAAATCTACCCTTTCCTTCCTCAGTTAGGGCTTCCACCTGACCATTTACTTTAATCTGCTCCTGAGAAACATTTTCCTCACCAATGAGATCTTTCTGCTCTTGATCTGACTCCGGATTTATTTCTGAGACATTAGACAGACATTCAGAAACTCCACTCACAGACACACTGCTTTCTTGCACAGACAAACAGCTATTACCCGCCAGGTTAGACTTCCTCTCTCCCTGGCCATAGCAAAACTGGTAAAACACAGAAAACAGCCCAGAGTAATACCACAGATCAACATAGTTATAAACTGGATTGTCAAGAGGATACAGTTTCTGCTGTTCTTCTCTTGCTTTTTTGACTTGGAGCCGAAGTCTGGCAGTTTCTTGTTGCATTTGTCGAGTTTTCTCCTCAGCAGCCAGCAGCTCCTTACGTGCTTTTTCTTCTCTCTTAGCAGCTTCTTTTTCTCTCTCAGCAGCTTTTTTCTTTCTTTCAGCAGCCTCTTCCTCCAGCTGGGCCAAGGCTTGCTTCTCCTTCATTCGAATGTCTGCCAGTTTTTGCTCATATTCAAACTGCAGGCTGTCCATCAGGGCTTGCAGATTCTGGCTCATGGTCACTGATCTTTAACCAACCAAACTCTCAATCCCAAATTTCAGATCTGGATAGCGTGGGGTTCTGACCCAAAGCTTAATTGACCAGGTTCTGTGGATCCTGCCGACTACGCCACTGTGACAGTGCTGCCCGTGGGAGCCAGCTGAGGTCACTTAATCAGGGTGAACTGCAAACAAAACGGGGCAGACAAATCCCAAACGCTGGTGGTTATTCCACTACTTAGATTTATCAACCAGCACAAAACAGCTTCTATAGTACCTTACTGGTTACTTAGAAGTTTAAACCACGCAGTTCCCTTAAAGTGCCCAGCCTCAGGCCTCCATCCAGACACACCTGTCAAACATATGATGATGATTCCTGAAAATCTTACTTCATCATATAAAAGAAAAGGTTCTTTCAATCCCAAAGGATCAGCCACATACCCAGGTCCAATTATAACTTAGATCTTACCCACAATACACGCTACAGCCAATTCATATTAACTAAGCTATAATTTATTAGAAAAGAAAAGAGAGAGCGTGTTGGTTAAAAGATTAATATACAGACAGATTTGAATTCAATTTTTGAGGTTCAGATACATAGTAGAGGTGAGCTTGTAGTAGCCAAAAGTCCTTTTAGAAATAGTCCATAGGTTATAGTCCAATGTCCATATTCAGGGGTGGCTCCAGTCAATGACTGGGGATCTCAATCCTTGTGGCTTAAGGTTTCCCCTTCTTGAAACCCAAAGCAGATCTGAGATGAAGAAGGATCATGTCCCAGGCTTTTATACATTTCCAACAGCCTTTCGGCCTGAGAAAACAATCAGCTTAACTTCTTCTCCCAAACATCCTGGCAATTAGCACAGAGTAATTTATCCATCAAACAGTTCAGATACAGGTTACCACAACCTTCAAAGAGACACATGGACAATAATACTATTTCACTCAAGTATCATCTTAAATGCTAATAGTCCTTTTTTGATCTTTGAATTTTAACTATAGCAATAGACAAGACTTGTTTGCTTACATCATAAGACCTGAGCAAACACCTCCCCTTCTACCTCTAACAATGCAGACTTGCATTTCAAAGCTCTATTCTTTTACGTATCTTACTAACCAGTCCTTAAGGTTCACCCATGGGTCAGGTCAGTCGGTGAGATGAGTTAATTAACTCTTTCTGGCCCTGTCACCTTTCAATGAGATATTATATTATACTCATAACGTCACACGCATGACAACTGCCCATGTTCCAGGGGAGGAGCAGCAGAGTGGGCTGAGTGATGGCTGAGTGATGGGCAGGAAGTTCCTCGGTTGCTAGAAAACAGATTAGAGCCTGAAGGGGAAGCTAAAGTAAATTGTGGTGAATCAACATTCAAGTGAAACCCTCCAGTGCCACTGGGTCATGGCCCCACTGGGGGCTCATATCCTGGGGCTGCCGGCCCCATCCCTGAGCCATTCACCTTTCTTATTCCCCAGGCAGACGAGCAATTCCAGGACCATGAAGAGCAACCCCACAATGGAGCCCCCGACCCCAGCCAGCATCTTGCCCCTGGCAGAGTCAGTCGGTGCTTCTGTGAAAACAAGAGCACGGGTGGTTCGGGCTCAGCCCAGCTTCTCCTTCCCTTTGTCATGTCCCTGCTCTCTCCCTTGGGGCGGGGATGGGGATCTGAGCCAGGCCCATCCCCTGAGGGGGCCCCACAGGGCTAGGGGTGCCTCAGCGGGCTCAGGGGTTGCCCCACACTCAGAGGCTCTTACCCCACTGCACGGTGAGGGGGCCCCGCGGGCTGATGTGCTCCACCTGGCAGGTGTAGACGTCCCTGCACCAGGGGGTCATCGCCAGCACCAGCAGGATCTGGAAGGTTCAGTCTCCGTTGTGGAGAAGCTCTGTGGACACCACCCCGGCCATCTGCTCCTGCCCATTCACGAACCGTTTCATTTCAATCCCTGAGAGGTAAAACCCCGTCACGGGGTCCCTCACACCCAGCTCTGAAGGGTCCCTGCCCCCAGGAGCTCTCAGCTCAGCCCAGCCAGCAGCTTGGAGCGGCCTCCCCAGCGCCCCAAAGGCCGTAGTGTTGGCAGGGCTCTGTGCAGGTTACTGGGCCTATGTCCCATGGGCAACTCACTTGCTTTCCGGGCACCTCAGCTCAGCCTGAACACCCTGCCAGGACCCTCCTTGTTCCCACGCCCCCACCCGCCCCCACCCCCTTTGTGTACGTGTCTGACCCCTGCAGCCAGACCCTGGCTCCTACAGCCCCCGGTGGGGTCCACTGGGCAGCCCCTCCCCGAAGGGTTTATTGAATGGAAGAGGCCAGTGCCGGCTCCCTGCAGATCCTGGAATCCAGCGATTCCACAGTCCCCCAAGTGTCCCTGAATGTCCCAGAGGGAGGAGAATCCCACCCCCCAAACAGGGCCCCGATTTCCCAGCGCTTTGATCCAGTCCTGTCCTTGGGCCCTGAGTTCTGGAGCCAGGCACAGATCCAGCCCCAAGGTCCATGTCCCCAGGGAGGGGCCGATCCCCCGCCTGGGCCGGTGCTGCCCCCTCAGAGACTGGATTCCCCTGGTCTAATATCCTGGTAACCCCCGGAAGGAGAGAGCAGAGGGGATGTGTTAGGGGGTGCAATGGCCCCCCCACCTCCACCCCAGAGAGGGGAGGACTCACCTGCGTCTGCTCCACCACAGCACCACGGCCACAGCGGCTACAGCCAGAACACCCAGTGTGATCCCCACGGCCAGGCCGGGGCCCCAGGGCCTGCTCTGCTCTGTAAAACAGGGGGTGCCGGGCTGGGACCGGGGACAGGAGTGTGGGCCCTGTTCCCTCTGCCTCCCCCGCAGTCCTCCCTGTGCCCCCCACCTCTGATCCACTACCCTCAGCCCCCCACCCTCTTCCCTCTGCCTCCCCCGCAGTCCCCCTTGTACCTCCCACCCCTGACCCACTGCCCTCAGCCCCCCACCCTGTTCCCCCTGCCTCCCCCGCAGTCCCCCTTGTACCTCCCACCCCCGACCCACTGCCCTCAGACCCCCACTGGTCCCTCTGCCTTCCCCACAGTCTCCTCTGATCACCTCACTCCGACTCACTGCCCTCAGCCTTGCCCTACCCCAAGTCTCTTCCCTCAGCCTCCCCCACCACCCCATTCCCATCGCTCCCCCTGCTGTCCCACCCCCTCAGCTTCCCCCCATTCCAGTCCTGCTCCCCTCTGTCTCATCCCCTCCAGACCCTGTCCCTCTCCCCAGCCCCATTGTCTCCCCTGCCCCACTCCACACAGCTCTCTCTACCCTGTCCCAGTCATGCTCCCCTCAGCCCCTACCCTACTCCCCCCATCCCAGTCCTGTCCCGTCTCCTTCAGCCCCCACCCTGCTCCCCCTTTCCCAGTCGGGTCCCCCTCAGTTCCTCCACCCTGCTTCCCCCGGTCCATCTCCACACACTCACCGACACCCTCGACCTCCCTCCGCCCCAATCCCATTGCCTGGACCCACCCCTTTCCCACTTGGGACAAGCAGGAAAAGCCCCCAGAGACCATGACGTGCACCTACCCCAGGGGATCAGCAGGCTCTGGCCCCCCAGGCTGCTGTGCTGCACTCGGCAGGCGTAGCTGTGCCCGGCGCCCGGCTCCACGGCCAGGGAGCTGCGCAGCTGGTAGGTCAGGTCCGCGTTGGGCAGGATCCCGCTGGAGTTCAGCCGCCAGCCCGGCACCACCTCCTTCCCGTCCTGCAGCCAGGCCACGCGGACGGGCCGGGGGTAGAAACCGGTGACCCGGCAAACCAGCAGTACCGGCGCGGGGGTCCCGGCTGGGGGAGGCGCTCGGGCAAACACCACGGCGACCGGCCGCTCTGAGACAGGAGGAGAGACGGGGCGAGGGAGAGGGGACGATTCAGCCTGAGCCTCAGGGACTCACTAGCCAAGCCCAGCTCTGCTCCCCAGGGTCAGGCGTTGGCCCCACTCTCCTGGCCAGACCCCAATTCTACCCACTGCAGTTACCAGTAGTGATAGATTCCCCTTCTCTTCCTGTCCTAAACTGCTGTGCAGTGCGGCTATAAAATGGCTACTGTGCTGCACCCCAGCTATAGCTGCAATTGTACACCAGGCAAGGGGGCCCTGGATAACCAGCCCCCTGCCCACCCCAGAGGTGGCTGCATATGAGCACTGGGTGTGGAATCCCTGTGTAAACAGCAAACACACCCTACCCCAGAGGTGGCTGCATGGAGTGAGCGGGGAGTGGTGTCTGGCCTCACCTTGCCTCGCCAGAGACTCATTCCCATGCTGCACAAAGCTCTTGAGTGCATTGACACACGTCGTTCTCAGGTGAAACTGAAGTGTGATGGCCACAACTCTGTTGTAGTTAAGACTCTCCTGGGTTTTGAGCGTCAGTTTATCCCCCCGCTGAGTGACCCATTTGCCGCTGTCCGTGTCAAAGCTGAGGAAATCCTCGCCGTTCATCCCAGCATCACAGAATCGCTTCAACGTGTCATTGGGGTGGAGCTCGCAGCCGATGGAGAACTGGGTAAGAAAGGGGTCTGGAACAGGAAGGGCAGGGGGGATGAGGACAGGCCATCCAGAGGTCACCGGGACAGTGGTGGTGGTGGTGGTGGGGGAAATAAAGGCATAATGTCAGGTGCAATGAGGACGTTTGGCCACAAGATGGTGGCAGGATTGTGGGGCGGCCTGGGCTTGAGGTCAGGGTACGTTGCAGGTTCTGTTTAAAGCTGAATTTTCAAAGTGCCCTAACATCCACATGCATAGTTGGATTGGCTCAAGAATCGCTGTGAGACATCGGGGCCTGAGGCAGAGTTTGTGGGGCTAATTTGGGGTCACTTCGTCAGGGGGATCCAGAGATAGAGATCCCGTCCCAAATAAATGCTTAATTATTTAGAATATTATTTGTGATGCCCTAGAAAAAACTGTGGCCCTGAGCCTCAATAAACTCACACCCCTGGGCTCCCCTGAGCTCAGAGCCGCACCGGTAGCAAGGACACGTTTGGCTTCCCAAGGTTACAAAAGTCCCCGGGCCTTGGTTCTGTGTGTGGAGCAGATCGCCGGCTGGCGGGACCTCTGCCCACAGACAGTTCACACCTCTGCGAGGGATTCTTTCCTTAGCAGTGACACAGGGCATGACACACCAAGTCACACACTCGCTCAGCGGGAGAGGCTGCAACTTCGGAGCCCTGGGAGGATTCACCCAAGCCCTGTCACCGAGCGGTTCCTGCGGCTGTGAGCTGTGATCACACGGCCGGCTGTCACTCTGTCGTGCAACGCACGTGCCCAGGCAGATTGCTGTGAAACTGCCTCTGCCCCAGTAAATTGCAGGGGATACTTTGTGGAGCAAATTTGGGGGCAGGTGGTTAAGCTTTGAGTGCTCCAGCATCAGACACCCAGCGCAGACCCTGGGCTGAACTGCTGAGCAGAGGCGAGCTGGGTTCTGTCCATGCCCTGGGGCAGCGCTGGCTGGGAGGGTGGGGAGGCATTAGCTTAGCTCTGCATTTCCTGCCCATGTGCCAGTTTTCAAGGTTCAGGCAGGACAAGTGGCACCTTGAGCAGACTCCCCCCATCTTTTCCACTTCCCCCTCCTTCGACAAAGGCCTTTGGTGGGGCACGTGGTCATGAAAGACCCTGAGCCTAGGGTCAGGGGCTGGGACATGGGGCCTTTCCCCTCTGGGGCGCACAGGTTACAATCCGGCCCCAGATCAGGGGACTGGCTCAGTGGGGTAGAGAATGGGATACGGGGCATTTCCCCTCTAGGGGACGCTGGCTCCATTCACCCTAAGGGCCAGGGACTGGCTGTCTTGCCCCCAATGACACACTCAGTTGCTGCGGTGAGTGTGTCAGTTCTCAGCTCCCCAGTGGGCGCGGGAAGGGACCCGCTCAGACCGCACCATACTCACAGCCCTCTCCTTCCTCCTCAGCCAGTTCATTCATCAGATGGATGAAGCCAGACAGGTAGCGATAGATCAACCCCTCCAGGTCCTGCCACTCCTTCGGGGTCAGGCCCTGCTGGGCCCAGGGCTGCAGGAAGTGGAACTTGCAGGGCCTGCAGTACATGGAATGGGTCTCCACGTCACCCAGCAGGGCCATCCCCGCCATGTCCGTGGAGCTGGCGTTGTGGAATATGATGGTTAGGAGCAGCCGGAGGGTGAGAGACTCTGAGGGGACAGGAGGGGAGGCTGTGGGGTGGGGAGAGGAAACACATGGGGGATAAAGCAGGGGGGGAGAGAGATTAATGAGCTTCCTTAACGCTCCCTGCTGACCCCAACCTGCCTCCCCCGTCCTCTTGCACCCCCAGCAAGGGTCACTAGCCCAGCGTGGTGCTGCCCCATCCTGGCATTACACCACCCCCACCTCCCAGTAGCAAAAAGGGCAGGGGCGGGTCCCCACTTACCAGCCAGGGCCCCCCATGCCCAGGGGAGGAGCAGCAGAGGGAGCAGCATCCCGGCAAGAGAATACGGGCTCAGGCAGACGTCAGGGCAGCAGGACGAGGCCGGGGCCCAGGGCTGCACACATGTGCTCTCGGTTCCTCCCAGGGCTTGAACCTCTCTGCAAACTTCTCCCTTTGTGTTTCCTCAGCTCTGTGCCCGCAGCTGCCAGCCCGAGCCAATCTGGGCAGAGTGAGGCGGGGAGCGGGGGCTGCGCGGGAGGGGGAGTCCCGGCAACAGGATCAGAACCTGGGCCTGTCCCAACTCTCAGTCTCCTCCATCTCCTCCAGCCTGGGTACCGCTGCTCCCAGCACAGCCCCTAGCGCCGCCCTGGGGCAATGGGGCGAGTCCTGACTGCCTGGGGGGAGCCCCCTGCTGTTCCCGCCCTGCCCCCTGCAGCACAGCCCCTAGCGCCACCCTGGGGCAATGGGGAGCCCTGACTGCCCGGGCAGAGCCCCCTGCTGCCCCCACCCCCTGCAGCCCAGCCCCTAGCGCTGCCCTGGGGCAATGGGGAGCCCTGACTGCCCGGGCAGAGCCCCCTGCTGCCCCCACAGCCCAGCCCCTAGCACCGCCCTGGGGCCATGGGGAGCCCTGACTGCCCGGGCAGAGCCCCCTGCTGCCCCCACCCCCTGCAGCCCAGCCCCTAGCGCTGCCCTGGGGCAATGGGGAGCCCTGACTGCCCGGGCAGAGCCCCCTGCTGCCCCCACAGCCCAGCCCCTAGCACCACCCTGGGGCAATGGGGAGCCCTGACTGCCCGGGCAGAGCCCCCGCTCAGGCCATATTCACCCACAGACAAACCAGGCAGGCACCAAGGCCCCGAATTGGTGGGGGGTGGCCCCAAAATTACAGGCCAGCCTCCCCCTCCTCACCCCACCCAGGGGCTCCGCCTGCCCCCAGCTGCCCCCTGTGACCTGGCGCCGCACCCCGGACCTGGCCTGGTGGGTGGGGGAGACCTGGGGGGGTGGAAAGCAAACCCGCCCCCCCCCCCACCCCGCAGCGGGGTCCTGTCCTGTCCCATGGGGCTGGGCCTGGCTAATGAGCGACAGGGGAGATGGGGGGGAAGAGACAGAACAGAAGGGGGACAGAGCCCCCCCAACTGCCCCCTCATCCCTGCCCCCAATGGCCCCTCCCCCTGCCTGCCTGTCCCAATAGCCCCTCCCCCTCCACCCCAATAGCTTCGTGCTCTCCCCATGGCCCCTCCCCCACCTGCCTGCTTTCCTATTAGCCCCACTCCCGCTCCTTAGTCCCTCCCACTCCTTGGCCCCGCCTCCTTATTCTCCTCCCAGGCCTCTGCTGCTTCCAGGTTCCTCCCTTTTATTCAATAGCTCTGACGGGACAGCCAATCAGAAGGCGCTCTCGTGTTTTTACGTCACTAGTTGCTAGGCGGAGTGAGCCGGGGCGGCAGGAGGGAGCGTTCGCGGAGATTTAAAAAGGCGGGAAACGGGCGGGGAAGCGCCGGGCGGTGCAAACGGCCGCTGAGCGCGCGAGCGGGGAAGGGGGCAAATGTCACCTGAGGGTTAGGAGCCAACTGTCACCAAGAGTCCTGGCTTCCAGCCCCCCTCCCCTCCTAGGAGCAGGGAGAGAACCCAGGAGTCCTGGCCCCCAGCCCCCCCAAACGTTCTCAGCCCCGCCTTCCCCTAGCTGTGAGACAGAGAACCCAGGAGTCCTGGCCCCCAGCCCCCCAAACGTTCTCAGCCCCGCCTTCCCCTAGCTGTGGGACAGAGAACCCAGGAGTCCTGGCCCCCAGCCCCCCAAACGTTCTCAGCCCCGCCTTCCCCTAGCTGTGGGACAGAGAACCCAGGAGTCCTGGCCCCCAGCCCCCCAAACGTTCTCAGCCCCGCCTTCCCCTCGCTGTGGGACAGAGAACCCAGGAGTCCTGGCCCCCAGCCCCCCAAACGTTCTCAGCCCCGCCTTCCCCTCGCTGTGAGACAGAGAACCCAGGAGTCCTGGCCCCCAGCCCCCCAAACGTTCTCAGCCCCGCCTTCCCCTCGCTGTGGGACAGAGAACCCAGGAATCTGGCCCCTGTGCCATTGCTCAGTTCGGGTCTGTGCAGAGCCTGGCATAACAAGGGCGCTGATCTGTGCTGCACCTGACACCACAGAGGGCCCGATATTTTTCAGGGGATCTGTGTGGCGCCCAGGGGCCCCGCCATTGGCTACGGCTGCAGGTTCTGTGGCAGGCCGGAGCGCGCCGAGTTCTCGGGGCTCTGTCTGCTCCTGAGCTCCTGGAGAGAAACAGGAAATTCAGCAGCCTTCACGGCTGCAGCTTTTGCAAAGGCAGCAGCACATTGAGTGGTGCATGATTTACAACCAGCTATAGACGTGTTGGAGTCGGGGCCACGTGCAACACACAAACAACTGACCATGGTTTCCGTCCTGTGATCCAGAGTCGCTCTCCAGGCGCTCAGCTTGCAGAGCCAAAAAATACTTCTAGCCCTCATGGGTGCAAAGACATTTCTCCAAACCAGGGCGGGTGGGACCCACGGCTGAGTCTGCAGAGACCCTGAGCTGGTCGCTTGCCACTCAAACTTCCCTTGATGAAGTTTAAGCAGATCTGAGTTAACAAGGATTGGGACCCAAGAATCCTTTATACAATTTCAAGCCTTCTTTGACAAGTTGGAGTCCGTCAGGGAACCACAAGTAATTAGGGCGACTTTGAAGTAGGTTCATCACCAGTACTTAGCTATACAAATTAACACAAGGCATTTCCCTGTTCCTCCTCCATTCATAGATGATTTGCTATACACTTCAAAGAGAGATGAATGCCTAGATATCCCGTGTTTACAATTCATTTACATGCTAGGATGTTCTTTTAATGTCTGAATTATCAGAATACAGTATAGACAAGGACTGTTGATCACATTGTTCACCACTACCAGTATAGATGTGTAACCCTTCTGCCCCTCTGAGTTGGCAGCAACAAGGGCTGGGTTCAGTATCCAGGAGTTCCGTTTCAGTAACACAATGCAAAACCGGCTCGAGCCCCCACCCAGTGACCTGGGACACTTACATACCACACCCCCCTGGGCGCCTCTAGGAGGCAATACTTCCCCTCTCGCAAGCACAGAGTCTGAGTGTAGCAAAACCTTTTTAATAAAGGAAGGAATCAATGCAGCATCCCTTTGGAGAAACACCAAACAGAGTTATAACACAAACCATAACCACCCCCCAAGTACATTTGGCAATATCCTCTTCCCCTTAGGGTCTTAAGTCCAATCACTCCAAAGTCCAACAACCCAAAAGTCTCTGGTCAATGCCACCCCAGAATTCAAGAGTCTATCTGTAGAGGTCCCTCCCCCCAGCCTGGGTGAAAGGGGCACCTTACGTGGTCCAGGGCCAACTGCCCTGCCTCTCCGTGGGTTCTGCTTCCGCCTTCTCCACGAACTGCTCCACCTTACCAGCCACTCCACTCTGCTCCTCCGGCCGTCCTCATAAACTGCTCCACTCCACCAGCTGCCCCGTGAGCTGCTCCAGTTGTCCCTGCAAACTGCTCGGCTCCGCTCACTCCGTGGGCCACTCCACCCATCCCACAGCTACTCCGCTCTGCCAGCCACTCCACTCCACCAGCTGTCCCGTGGTCCACTTCAGCCATCTCCACAAACTGCCCCACTCCGCCAGCTGCTCTGTTCCACAGTATAGCTTCAGGCTCCCCCACTAGTTAGCACAGCACTCAGTGCTCCCAGCTCAGTAATTCCAGCTCTTTAGTGATTTCAACTCTTAGTGATCTCAGCACATAGTAGGGCAGCCCCAGTGCTAGGGCAGTTCAGCTCAGTAACCTGTATCTAGATTCTTAAGGGAATGATATTCCACAGTGGAGAGAGGAGTGGAACTGGTGCATCTAGAGCCACAAGGAGACTGCACCACCAGGCACAGATACCTGCCCCCACCCTCTCTCCATTCAGCAGGTTTTGGAACCCACATCCCTTGTCTAGCAAGTACCACCCAACTGAGGTTGAGTCATTTCTGTCACAAAGCAGTCCCACAGCTCCCCATTCACACAATCATGGTGACAAACTTTTTTTTTCCTCCTGCCCCAATAACAAAGAAATTGGGGATCCCAGAGCTGTTAAAATCACCATCCCAAGCTGCTGTGGGCTTAGCTAAATTGAGGGTGGATGCCAATGCAAATCTGTTCACACCTTTTGAGATTCTTGACATTCTTTCCACACTCCCTACAATTCACCACCAGATGTCAGGATACAGCTCATCCTGACTCTGCTTACATATGTAATACACAAAACCACAAACATTATCTTCACATATGTCTTTAAGGGTTGAATTTGAGTAATTTATTTTGCAGGATGGGTAACCCTTTCTGGCCAGGTGTCACAGCTGGAAAGGCTTGTTTTGATCCGACTGCTTAAAATGCTTCGTTTTCAAACAGAACCTGTTTTAGAACTTTACATTCCACTCAAATTTCCAATTTCTCACCCATATGTCCCGGTTCAGAAGAAACACAAGCGTTAAAAAAATAGACTTCCCATCATTTTTTTAACATCTGAACTGGGAGCATTTGAAATTCCAGCCAAGATCCCTGCTCGTGAACAGCACTGTTTTCCAGCCATATCACCTTCTCTCCTCTGCACAGCAAGCTCTCCTCCTCCAGGAGTCTCACCCTACAATGTTTTTGAAACAAACACATCTGCACTGAGCAAAAAGTCGGAAGCCTTAAAAAACTCTCCCCATTGTTTCTGCTAGAAATTTCCTCTTAGCAAAGTGTGTCTCACACACACACACACACACACACACACACACACACCCCTTCTTGTCCACAAGAAAAAACATTACTTTCCATAACGAGGTTTTCTGGAAATACCATTTGTAAAGAGAAACATCTTCCCCAAAGTATTTTCCTTTTTCAAATGATACCGTTTTTGTCAACAAGACGAGTTCACAAAGATACGTTTTCTGTTCAAAGCTCTCTGCACTGGAAGAACATTTCCCAGCAGACAGCTTTCATTAAAAATGCTTCATTTAAAACCCATTGAAATAAGATTTGCGCACAAGTTATAGTTCCCCAGAAATGTTTGATTGGACAGAACCGTTTCTAAACAAGCTAAGGAAAAAGTTGAGGCCAGATCCCAGCTGGTGTCAAGCGGCTGCGCCTGCACTGACCCCAGTGGGGCCAGGTACTGAGCGTCTGTAAATCAGTTCCATTGAAGTCAGAAGAGCTACAGACGATGGACACCAACTAGGGGGCTGGCCCCATTGACTCCGACGGACCTACAGCTGATTGACACAAGCTGGGGCTCTGGTCCCATGGCTTCCAGTGGATCTACAACCGATTGACCCTGTTTGCTGACTGCTTCTGCTGCGCTCTCTCTCTGCCTCCTTCCACTGCTGCGATCTCCTTGGGTTTCTGTGTCCTCTCCCTCTGCTGCTGGACAGGACACTCTCCTGCTCCTCCACCAGCTCTCCATTCAATTGTTGGACAGATGGGCCACTCAGGGAAGCTTCTCTCTTTTTCTCTCCTTCTCTTCACCGTCCGTTTGCTCTCCACTTACCCCTGGGCTGTCTGCTGACACACTGACTTTTATATTGACCCATCAAGACTTTCTTGCGCATGACAACTGCCCACGTTCCAAACGGTCCGTTCTGTTTTCAGTCCGCCACAATTGTTTACCTCAGCGTTACGATCTGCTGACCTTTCCCCTACTTTGGTTTTCCCGCCAATTCTATTTTTAGAGCTGTGTGACCCGCAGCTTCAAATAGAGGAGTGACTCTTGCTAACTTAAAATGGAAGCCAGGGATACAAAATGGAGTCTGGGGAATTTCTCTGGTATCAGCATCATCCACTCAGGATTTTGACCTGAAGTTATTGCTCGTTGTTTCTCACATTTAGGCAAAAAGGGAAGCAGCTTAGTGGGTAGCATAAAAAAGTCTCAAAATTCAGGCTCAGAAGTTCATCAGTTTCTGGTGCATTTCTCAATAACTAGAGAGGAATTAATTGATTTGTGAACACGTCAACTGTGTCTGTAACAACCTGAGGTTCCAGGAGAGGAGAAGTGGAAGGGAGGCCAGCAGGCCACAACCGTAGCTCAGAGTTTGAAAGGTCTGATTCAGATGTATGGGAAGCCAGGAGCTGGGATTAGCTCCACACGTCCTGTGGGCTGAGTGATGGGCAGGAAGTTCCTCGGTTGCTAGAAACGGATTAGAGCCTGAAGGGGAAGCTAACATAAATTGTGGTGAATCAGCATTCAAGTGAAACCCTCCAGTGCCACTGGGTCATGGCCCCACTGGGGGCTCATATCCTGGGGCTGCCGGCCCCATCCCTGAGCCATTCACCTTTCTTATTCCCCAGGCAGACGAGCAATTCCAGGACCATGAAGAGCAACCCCAGAACGGAGCCCCCGACCCCAGCCAGCATCTTGCCCCTGGCAGAGTCAGTCGGTGCTTCTGTGAAAACAAGAGCACGGGTGGTTCGGGCTCAGCCCAGCTTCTCCTTCCCTTTGTCACGTCCCTGCTCTCTCACCCGGGGTGGGGATGGGGATCTGAGCCAGGCCCATCCCCTGAGGGGGCTCCACAGGGCTAGGGGTGCCTCAGCGCGCTCAGGGGTTGCCCCACACTCAGAGGCTCTTGCCCCACTGCACGGTGAGGGGGCCCCGGGGGCTGATGTGCTCCACCTGGCAGGTGTAGACATCCCTGCACCAGTGGGTCATCGCCAGCACCAGCAGGATCTGGAAGGTTCAATCTCCGTTGTGCAGAAGCTCTGTGGACACCACCCCGGCCATCTGCTCCTGCCCATTCACGAACCGTTTCATTTCAATCCCTGAGAGGTAAAACCCCGTCACGGGGTCCCTCACACCCAGCTCTGAAGGGTCCCTGCCCCCAGGAGCTCTCAGCTCAGCCCAGCCAGCAGCTTGGAGCGGCCTCCCCAGCGCCCCAAAGGCCGTAGTGTTGGCAGGGCTCTGTGCAGGTTACTGGGCCTATGTCCCATGGGCAACTCACTTGCTTTCCGGGCACCTCAGCTCAGCCTGAACACCCTGCCAGGACCCTCCTGGTTCCCACGCCCCCACCCGCCCCCACCCCCTTTGTGTACGTGTCTGACCCCTGCAGCCAGACCCTGGCTCCTACAGCCCCCGGTGGGGTCCACTGGGCAGCCCCTCCCCGAAGGGTTTATTGAATGGAAGAGGCCAGTGCTGGCTCCCTGCAGATCCTGGAATCCAGCGATTCCACAGTCCCCCAAGTGTCCCTGAATGTCCCAGAGGGAGGAGAATCCCACCCCCCAAACAGGGCCCCGATCTCCCAGCGCTTTGATCCAGTCCTGTCCTTGGGCCCTGAGTTCTGGAGCCAGGCACAGATCCAGCCCCAAGGTCCATGTCCCCAGGGAGGGGCCGATCCCCACGCCTGGGCCGGTGCTGCCCCCTCAGAGACTGGACTCCCCTGGTCTGACGTCCTGGTAGCCCCTGGAAGGAGAGAGCAGAGGGGATGGGTTAGGGGGTGCAACGGCCCCCCCACCTCCACCCCAGAGAGGGGAGGACTCACCTGCGTCTGCTCCGCCACAGCACCACGACCACGACGGCTACGGCCAGAACCCCCAGGGTGATCCCCACGGCCAGGCCGGGGCCCCAGGGCCTGCTCTGCTCTGTAAAACAGGGGGTGCTGGGCTGGGACCGGGGACAGGAGTGTGGGCCCTGTTCCCTCTGCCTCCCCCGCAGTCCTCCCTGTGCCCCCCACCTCTGACCCACTGCCCTCAGCCCCCCACCCTGTTCCCTCTGCCTCCCCTGCAGTCCCCCCGTGCCCCCCACCTCTGACCCACTGCCCTCAGCCCCCCACCCTGTTCCCTCTGCCTCCCCCGCAGTCCCCCTTGTACCTCCCACCCCTGACCCACTGCCCTCAGCCCCCCACCCTGTTCCCTCTGCCTCCCCCGCAGTCCCCCCGTGCCCCCCACCCCGACCTACTGCCCTCAGCCCCCCACCCTGTTCCCTCTGCCTCCCCCGCAGTCCCCCTTGTACCTCCCACCCCTGACCCACTGCCCTCAGCCCCCCACCCTGTTCCCTCTGCCTCCCCCGCAGTCCCGCTTGTACCTCCCACCCCCGACCCACTGCCCTCAGACCCCCACTGGTCCCTCTGCCTTCCCTGCAGTCTCCTCTGATCACCTCACTCCGACTCACTGCCCTCAGCCTTGCCGTACCCCAAGTCTCTTCCCTCAGCCTCCCCCACCACCCCATTCCCATCGCTCCCCCTGCTGTCCCACCCCCTCAGCTTCCCCCCATTCCAGTCCTGCTCCCCTGTCTCATCCCCTCCAGACCCTGTCCATCTCCCCAACCCCCCAACCCTTCCCAGCCCAGCCCCATTGTCTCCCCTACCCCACTCCATACAGCTCTCTCTACCCTGTCCCAGTCATGGTTCCCATAGCCCCTACCCTACTCCCTCCATCCCAGTCCTGTCCCGTCTCCCTCAGCCCCCACCCTGCTCCCCCCGTCCCAGTCTGGTCCCCCTCAGTTCCTCCACTCTGCTTCCCCCAGTCCATCCCCACACACTCACCAACACCCTCGACCTCCCTCCGCCCCAATCCCACTGCCTGCACCCACCCCTGTCCAATTGGGACAAGCAGGAAAAGCCCCCAGAGACCATGACGTGCACCTACCCCAGGGGATCAGCAGGCTCTGGCCCCCCAGGCTGCTGTGCTGCACCCGGCAGGCGTAGCTGTGCCCGGCACCCGGCTCCACGGCCAGGGAGCTGCGCAGCTGGTAGGTCAGGTCCACGTTGGGCAGGATCCCGCTGGAGTTCAGCCACCAGCCCGGCACCACCTCCTCCCCGTCCTGCAGCCAGGCCACGCGGACGGGCCGGGGGTAAAAACCGGTGACCCGGCAAACCAGCAGTACCGGCGCGAGGGTCCCGGGTGGGGGAGGCGCTCGGGCAAACACCACAGCGACCGGCCGCTCTGAGACAGGAGGAGAGACGGGGCGAGGGAGAGGGGACGATTCAGCCTGAGCCTCAGGGACTCACTAGCCAAGCCCAGCTCTGCTCCTTGGGGTCAGGCGTTGGCCCCACTGTCCTGGCCAGACCCCAATTCTACCCACTGCAGTTACCAGTAGTGACAGATTCCCCTTCACTTCCTGTCCTAAACTGCTGTGCAGTGCGGCTACGAAATGGCTACTGTGCTGCACCCCAGCTATAGCTACATTTGTACACCAGGCAAGGGGGCCCTGGATAATCAGCCCCCTGCCCACCCCAGAGGTGGCTGCATATGAGCACTGGGTGTGGAATCCCTGTATAAAGAACAAACACACCCTACCCCAGAGGTGGCTGCATGGAGTGAGCAGGGAGTGGTGTCTGGCCTCACCTTGCCTCGCCAGAGACTCATTCCCATGCTGCACAAAGCTCTTGAGTGCATTGACACACGTCGTTCTCAGGTGAAACTGAAGTGTGATGGCCACAACTCTGTTGTAGTTAAGACTCTCCTGGGCTTTCAGCGTCAGTTTATCCCCCCGCCGAGTGACCCATTTGCCGCTGTCCGTGTCAAAGCTGAGGAAGTCCTCGCCGTTCATCCCAGCATCACAGAATCCCCTCGAGGTGCCATTGGGGTGGAGCTCGCAGCCCTCGGAGAACTGGGTAACAAAGGGGTCTGGAACAGGAAGCACAGGGGGGATAGGACAGGCCGTCCAGAGGTCACCGGGACAGTGGTGGTGGTGGGGGAAATAAAGGCATAATGTCAGGTGCAATGAGGACGTTTGGTCACAAGATGGTGGCAGGATTGTGGGGCGGCCCGGGCTTGAGGTCAGGGTACGTTGCAGGTTCTGTTTAAAGCTGAATTTTCAAAGTGCCCTAACATCCACATGCATAGTTGGATTGGCTCGAGAATCGCTGTGAGACATCAGGGCCTGAGGCAGAGTTTGTGGGGCTAATTTGGGGTCACTTCGTCAGGGGGATCTGGAGATAAGAGATCCCGTCCCAAATAAATGCTTAATTATTTAGAATGTTATTTGTGATGCCTTAGAAAAAACTGTGGCCCTGAGCCTCAATAAACTCACACCCCTGGGCTCCCCTGAGCTCAGAGCCGCACCGGTAGCAAGGACACGTTTGGCTTCCCAAGGTTACAAAAGTCCCCGGGCCTTGGTTCTGTGTGTGGAGCAGATCGCCGGCTGGCGGGACCTCTGCCCACAGACAGTTCACACCTCTGCGAGGGATTCTTTCCTTAGCAGTGACACAGGGCATGACACACCAAGTCACACACTCGCTCAGCGGGAGAGGCTGCAACTTCGGAGCCCTGGGAGGATTCACCCAAGCCCTGTCACCGAGCGGTTCCTGCGGCTGTGAGCTGTGATCACACGGCCGGCTGTCACTCTGTCGTGCAACGCACGTGCCCAGGCAGATTGCTGTGAAACTGCCTCTGCCCCAGCAAATTGCAGGGGATACTTTGTGGGGCAAATTTGGGGGCAGGTGGTTAAGCTTTGAGCGCTCCAGCATCAGACACCCAGCGCAGACCCTGGGCTGAACTGCTGAGCAGAGGCGAGCTGGGTTCTGTCCCATGCCCTGGGGCAGCGCTGGCTGGGAGGGTGGGGAGGCATTAGCTTAGCTCTGCATTTCCTGCCCATGTGCCAGTTTTCAAGGTTCAGGCAGGACAAGTGGCACCTTGAGCAGACTCCCCCCGTCTTTTCCACTTCCCCCTCCTTCGACAAAGGCCTTTGGTGGGGCACGTGGTCATGAAAGACCCTGAGCCTAGGGTCAGGGGCTGGGACATGGGGCCTTTCCCCTCTGGGGCGCACAGGTTACAATCCGGCCCCAGATCAGGGGACTGGCTCAGTGGGGTAGAGAATGAGATACGGGGCCTTTCCCCTCTAGGGGACGCTGGCTCCTTTCACCCTAAGGGCCAGGAACTGGCTGTCTTGCCCCCAATGACACACTCAGTTGCTGCGGTGAGTGTGTCAGTTCTCAGCTCCCCAGTGGGCGCGGGAAGGGACCCGCTCAGACCGCGCCATACTCACAGTCCTCTCCTTCCTCCTCAGACAGTTCATTCATCAGATGGATGAAACCAGACAGGTAGTGATAGATCAACCCCTCCAGGTCCTGCCACTCCTTCGGGGTCAGGCCCTGCTGGGCCCAGGGCTGCAGGAAGCGGATCTTGCAGGGCCTGCAGTCCATGGAGTGGGTCTCCACGTCACCCAGCAGGGCCATCCCCGCCATGTCCGTGGAGCTGGCGTTGTGGAAGATGATGGTTTGGAGCAGCCGGAGGGTGAGAGACTCTGAGGGGACAGGAGGGGAGGCTGTGGGGTGGGGAGAGGAAACACATGGGGGATAAAGCAGGGGGGGAGAGAGATTAATGAGTTTCCTTAACGCTCCCTGCTGACCCCAACCTGCCTCCCCCCTCCTCTTGCACCCCCAGCAAGGGTCACTAGCCCAGCGTGGTGCTGCCCCATCCTGGCATTACACCACCCCCACCTCCCAGTAGCAAAAAGGGCGGGGGCGGGTCCCCACTTACCAGCCAGGGCCCCCCATGCCCAAGGGAGGAGCAGCAGAGGGAGCAGCATCCCGGCAAGGGAATACGGGCTCAGGCAGACGTCAGGGCAGCAGGACGAGGCCGGGGCCCAGGGCTGCACACATGTGCTCTCGGTTCCTCCCAGGACGTTAACCTCTCTGCAAACTTCTCCCTTCGTGTTTCCTCAGCTCTGTGCCCGCAGCTGCCAGCCCGAGCCAATCTGGGCAGAGTGAGGCGGGGAGCGGGGGCTGCGCGGGAGGGGGAGTCCCGGCAACAGGATCAGAACCTGGGCCTGTCCCGACTCTCAGTCTCCTCCATCTCCTCCAGCCTGGGTACCGCTGCTCCCAGCACAGCCCCTAGCGCCGCCCTGGGGCAATGGGGCGAGTCCTGACTGCCTGGGGGGAGCCCCCTGCTGTTCCCGCCCTGCCCCCTGCAGCACAGCCCCTAGCGCCACCCTGGGGCAATGGGGAGCCCTGACTGCCCGGGCAGAGCCCCTGCTGCCCACACCCCCTGCAGCCCAGCCCCTAGCGCCACCCTGGGGCAATGGGGTGAGTCCTGACTGCCTGGGGGGAGCCCCCTGCTGCCCCTGCCGCGCCCCCTGCAGCCCAGCCCCTAGCGCCACCCTGGGGCAATGGGGCGAGTCCTGACTGCCTGGGGGGAGCCCCCTGCTGCCCCTGCCCCGCCCCCTGCAGCACAGCCCCTAGTGCCACCCTGGGGCAATGGGGAGCCCTGACTGCCTGGGGCAGAGCCCCTGCTGCCCCCACCCCCTGCAGCTCGGCCCCTAGTGCTGCCCTGGGGCAATGGGGAGCCCTGAGTGCCCGGGCAGAGCCCCCTGCTGCCCCCACCCCCTGCAGCCCAGCCCCTAGCGCCGCCCTGGGGCAATGGGGAGCCCTGAGTGCCCGGGCAGAGCCCCCTGCTGCCCCCACCCCCTGCAGCCCAGCCCCTAGCGCCGCCCTGGGGCAATGGGGAGCCCTGACTGCCCGGGCAGAGCCCCCTGCTGCCCCCACCCCCTGCAGCCCAGCCCCTAGCGCCGCCCTGGGGCAATGGGGAGCCCTGACTGCCCGGGCAGAGCTCCCTGCTGCCCCCAACCTGCCTCCCCTTACCCCGCAGCAGGGTCCTGTCCCATGGGGCTGGGCCTGGCTCCACCCGCAGGGCCTGCACCTGAGTGATGGGGGGAGATGATGGGGGTGAGAGGCAGTACAGAAGGGAGGGCAGAGACCACCCCCACTGCCCTCTCATCCCTGTGTCTCAATGGCCCCTCCGCCTCCATCCCCATGACCCCTTCCTCTCTCTGCCCCTTTCCTATCAGCCACACTCCTGCTCCCTGCCCCTCCCATAAGAACATAAGAACGGCCGTACCGGGTCAGAGCAAAGGTCCATCCAGCCCAGTGTCTGTCTGCTGACAGTGGCCAATGCCAGGTGCCCCAGAGGGAGTGAACCGAACAGGCAATGATCAAGTGATCTCTCTCCTGCCATCCATCTCCACCCTCTGACAAACAGAGGCTAGGGACACCATTCCTTACCCAGCCTGGCTAACAGCCATTAATGGACTTAACCTCCATGAATTTATCCAGTTCTCTTTCAAACGCTGTTCTAGTCCGAACCTTCACAACCTCCTCAGGCAAGGAGTTCCACAGGTTGACTGTGCGCTGTGTGAAGAAGAACTTCCTTTTATTTGTTTTAAACCTGCTGCCTGTTAATTTCATTTGGTGACCCCTAGTTCTTGTATTATGGGAATAAGTAAATAACTTTTCCTTATTCACTTTCTCTACATCACTCATGATTTTATAGACCTCTATCATATCCCCCCTTAGTCTCCTCTTTTCCAAGCTGAAGAGTCGTAGCCTCTTTAATCTTTCCTCGTATGGGACCCTCTCCAAACCCCTAATCATTTTAGTTGCCCTTTTCTGAACCTTTTCTAGTGCCAGTATATCTTTTTTGAGGTGAGGAGACCACATCTGCACACAGTATTCGAGATGTGGGCGTCCCACGGATTTATATACAGGCACTAATATATTCTCAGTCTTATTCTCTAGCCCCTTTTTAATGATTCCTAACGTCCTGTTTGCTTTTTTGACCGCCTCTGCGCACTGCGTGGACATCTTCAGAGAACTGTCCATGATGACTCCAAGATCTTTTTCCTGGCTCGTAGCTAAATTAGCCCCCATCTTATTGTATGTACAGTTGGGTTATTTTTCCCAATGTGCATCACTTTACATTATCCACATTAAATGTCATTTGCCATTTTGTTGCCCAATCACTTAGTTTTGCGAGATCTCTTTGAAGTTCTTCACAATCTGCTTTGGTCTTAACTATCTTGAGTAGTTCCCGCCCATTCATTAGCCCCGCCCACTCCGTGGCCCCACCTCCTTATTCTCCTCCCTGGCCTGTGCTGCTTCCAGGCTCCTCTCTTTCCTTTGCTGGTTCGGGCGGGACAGCCAATCAGAAGGAGCCGTTGTGTTTGAGTGTCACTAGTTGCTGGGCAGAGTCAGCCAGGGCGGCACGAGGGAGGAATCGTGGAGATGAAAATGGGGGAGGGGGCGGGACCAATTGTCACCTGAAGGGCAGGAGCCAAATGTCACCTGAAGGGGGAGGGGAAGGGCCAACTGTCATCTGAGGAGACCAACTGTCACCTGGGGGAGGGGCTAACTGTCCCCTGGGCCCATCTCTCACCCGAAGGGGGGGTTCACTGTCACAGGAGGTACGGGAAGGGGCCAACTGTCACCTGAGAGGGGGAGGGGCCAACTATCACCTGAGGGGGTGGGGCCAACTGTCACTTGGAGTCCTGGTTCCAGCACCCCCCTGCTCTAAGCACTAGACCCCCCTCCCCTCCCAGGAGCAGGGAGAGAACCCAGGAGTCCTGGCCCCCAGCCCCACCTTCCCCTAGCCGTGGGACAGAGAACCCAGGAGTCCTGGCCCCCAGCCCCGCCTTCCCCTAGCCGTGGGACAGAGAACCCAGGAGTCCTGGCCCCCAGCCCCGCCTTCCCCTAGCCGTGGGACAGAGAACCCAGGAGTCCTGGCCCCCAGCCCCGCCTTCCCCTAGCCGTGGGACAGAGAACCGAGGAGTCCTGGCCCCCAGCCCCCCAAACGTTCTCAGCCCCGCCTTCCCCTAGCTGTGGGACAGAGAACCCAGGAGTCCTGGCCCCCAGCCCCCCAAACGTTCTCAGCCCCGCCTTCCCCTAGCTGTGGGACAGAGAACCCAGGAGTCCTGGTTCCCAGCCCCCCCCAAACGTTCTCAGCCCCGCCTTCCCCTAGCTGTGGGACAGAGAACCCAGGAGTCCTGGCCCCCAGCCCCCCAAACGTTCTCAGCCCCGCCTTCCCCTAGCTGTGGGACAGAGAACCCAGGAGTCCTGGCCCCCAGCCCCCCCCAAACGTTCTCAGCCCCGCCTTCCCCTAGCTGTGGGACAGAGAACCCAGGAGTCCTGGCCCCCAGCCCCCCCCAAACGTTCTCAGCCCTGCCTTCCCCTAGCTGTGGGACAGAGAACCCAGGAGTCCTGGCCCCTAGCCCCCCAAACGTTCTCAGCCCCGCCTTCCCCTCGCTGTGGGACAGAGAACCCAGGAGTCCTGGCCCCCAGCCCCCCCCAAACGTTCTCAGCCCTGCCTTCCCCTAGCTGTGGGACAGAGAACCCAGGAGTCCTGGCCCCCAGCCCCCCAAACGTTCTCAGCCCCGCCTTCCCCTCGCTGTGGGACAGAGAACCCAGGAGTCCTGGCCCCCAGCCCCCCAAACGTTCTCAGCCCCGCCTTCCCCTCGCTGTGGGACAGAGAACCCAGGAATCTGGCCCCTGTGCCATTGCTCAGTTCGGGTCTGTGCAGAGCCTGGCATAACAAGGGCGCTGATCTGTGCTGCACCTGGCACCACAGAGCCCCGATATTTTTCAGGGGATCTGTGTGGCGCCCAGGGGCCCCGCCATTGGCTACGGCTGCAGGTTCTGTGGCAGGCCGGAGCGCGCCGAGTCCTCGGGGCTCTGTCTGCTCCTGAGCTCCTGGCGAGAAACAGGAAATTCAGCAGCCTTCATGGCCGCAGCTTTTGCAAAGGCAGCAGCAGGTGCGGGCAGGGGGTGATTTACAATCAGCGACAGACGTGTCAGTCGGGGCCTTGTGCGATGCTCAAATATCTGACCATGGTTTCCGTCCCACGAGCTGGAGTCGCTCTCCAGGGGCTCAGCTTGCAGAACCAAAAGATACTTCTAGCCCTCAGGGGTGCAAAGACATTTCTCCAAACCAGGGCGGGTGGGACCCACACCTGAGTCTGCAGAGAGCCCGAGCTGGTTGCTCTGAGAGGGGGGAGCTGCCCCGCGTGTGATCCAGGCAGTGATGGGGGTGGGCTGGCTCGGGGTGGGGGGGGGGGTAACCTCCTAGAATTTTGCATCGCACATGCCCCCAACTCCCGACACTTCTGTAGCTGATTGTAACTCACCCCCTCCCCCAACCGCACCTGCTGCCACCTTTGCAAAAGCTGCGGCCGGCGGCCTGCAAGATGCTGAATTTCCTGTTTCTCACCACGACGTACAGGGGAGAACGTGAAGACAGAGCCCCGAGCAACTCAGCACATTTCAGCCCACCACAGAAACTGCAGAAAGTACCAGTAACAAATAGACCCCCCCCACCCCCACTACTAAAACCTACTGTAGAACCCAGGAGTCCTGACTCCCAGCCCTCCCCCCCAGCTCCACCTCTCCTCACTCTCTCCCCACAGCTGGACTGTGATGATGGTGCCAGTGGGGGCCAGCTGAGGTCACCCAATCAGAGTGAGCTGCACTCAGAACGGGGTAGACAAACCCCAAACAGCTGGTGGATATTCCAATACTTAGATTTACTGACCAGCACAAAACAGCTTCTGTATTTCCTCACTGGTTACTCAGAATCCAAACAACGCAGTTCCCTTAAAGTGCCCAGCCTCAGGCCTCCATCCAGACACACACGGCAGATACGATGATGATTCCTGAAAATCTTCTCTCATCATATAAAAGAAAAGGTTCTTCCAATCCCAAAGGATCGGCCACACACCCAGGTCCAATTATAACTCTGATCTTACCCAAAATACACGCTATAGCCAATTCTTACTAACTACACTAAAATTTACTAAAAAGGAAAAGAGAGAGTGTTGGTTAAAAGATCAATGTACATTCACATCTTGAGGTTCAGACACAGCAGAGATGAGTTTGTAGTTGTGAAAAGTCCTTTTAGAAATAGTCCAGAGGTTAAAGTGCGATGTCCATATTCAGGGTGACTCCAGACAGTGACTGGGATCTCAATTCCTATGGTTCAGGGTTTCCCTTCTTGAAACCCAAAGCAAATCGGAGATATAACAGGATGGTGTCCCAGGGTTTTTAGACATTTTCCAGAGCCTCTTGGCCTGACAGAGTAAGTTTAACATGGGTAATAATCTTCTGTCTCTCAACCATCCTGGCAATTAGCACAGGGTAATTTATCCATTAAACAGTTCAGATACCGGTTACCACAACCTTCAAAGAGACACAGAGACAATAATATTATTTCACTCAAATGTCATTCTAAATGTTAATATTCCTGTTCTGGTCTTTGACTTGAAGCTCTAGCAATAGACAAGACTTGTTTGCTGACATCCCAAGACCTGAGGAAACATCTCCCCTGCTACCTCTAACAATGCTGGCTGCATTTCAAAGCTTTATTCATTTACAGATCTTCCTAACCCATCTCTAAAGTTCAGCCATGGGTCAGGTCAGTCTGTGAGTTAATTAACTGTTTCTGACCCTGTCACCTTTCAGTGGGATATTATATTACACTCATAACATCACACGCGGATAGATTTTCCCATGGGTAGAAATTCACAAGCACCTCTTGTCAAATTTAACACCCAAAGCAGGTTGTGAAACAACCAGGGTCAGTGGACAAAACAACACCCCACAAAAGCAAGGAACTACAGCCCCTCAACACAACCACTCCGTCTGCCCCTCCACTCTCAGACCCCTTCCCGGGAGCCCACCTACCACCCAACACCTTCACTCTGAGTAGCTAGGAATCATCCCTTCTCCGCCCACCCTGTCCACAACCAAGCTGTCATCTGAGGCCTAGGATTGCCAATCTGCCACCATTGTCCTGGAGTCTCCAGCAATTCAGGGTTAATCTCTAATTAAGGGTTATGTCATGGGACGAACCTCCAGGAATACGTCCAACCAAAACTGGCCACCTGAGCTGGCGGTGATTGGAACGGCGGTGGGTGGGAGCAATGGCACATTGGCATGTCCCAGCCAGCGGAGATCAGGTCAGCCAAGAAGATATGACTTCCTGGAGGTAAAGGGAGACGGGAGGTGACCAAACGGGGGTGACTGAAATGCAGCAGCTGATGGGAAGATTTTACCCACCCGCAGCCACATGTACAATTTTGGTGGAGTCGCTTCCGACAGATGACTCTAAATTATCCCAAATCCCCATCACAGCTACCTGCAACCTGACAGCTTTCCCCGAATATCGCTAGCCAGCGGTGTGGTGTAGCTATCGGCCAACCATTCAAGGTCGTGCCGGTAAGGACAGGTGTGGTTAGAAATGTCTCGTGACAGAGCCGATGAAAATGACGTGGAAAATTGACAGGGCCGGATCGCCGACCCAGGGTGGGAATTCACGCCCGTTGGCCCCCCTGGTTTGAGAACAGAGCAGGGATTGGTGGTCCAGTGTAGGATGCAGCCCTGTCTGGGAAGCTGCTCCTGGGGACCATCACCAAGCCAGGATGGTCCAGGAGATCCCAGCTGCTGCTGTGCTGACCCCTGCGCCAGGGCAGCCGGGCGGGGCATCAGACCAGATGCCCCAGCTCTAAACACACCAACTGCCCCTGTCTAAGCAAGGGGAATCCTCCTCAATCATACGCAGTACGGGGGCTAAGAGACACGGATGAATGAGGATGATTCTAGGGGGCAGTGGGATGCCTGCACACACACACACACACACTTACACACACACACACCAGCCTGTCCCTCACACAGTGAATAGCACATGCTCAAACACACACACTCATCCGGCCTTCATCCCCGGCCTCTCGCTGCAGCCATCTCAGACGATGACCACAAAACTTTCCACCGCCCCCTGGGGCTGACGCTTCCGGAGGATGCTGAGGCTGAGCTGAGCTGGCCCCACAGAGCTGCCCAGAGAGCGGGGACCATGAAGCAGCTGCCAGCCCTGAGCACCGTCCTCTGCGCTGTCCTCCTCATCCCCATCGGGGGAGCAGGTACTAATTTAACATGTTCATCCAGCCACCTACCCCATCTCTAGATCCATCTCTGTCCATCTGTCCATCTGCTCCACCCCTAGATCCATCTCTGTCTGTCCACCTGCCCCACCTCTAGATCCATCTCTGTCTGTCCAGCTGCCCCACTCCACTATATTCAGCCCTATCTGTCCATATACCCTATCTCTGGATCCATCTCTCTCTATCCATTCATCCCTACCTACCCCTATATCCATCTCATCTATCTCTTTATTTATGTACCCATCAATCCCACCCCCAAAATAGTATCCATCCATCCAGCCAGCCAGCCAGCCATCAATACAGATCCAGGGGTGGAGGATGCGCGCATGGATGCATAGATAGATATGGATGTGTCATCTCAGGCCAATAAAAATAATTCTGTTTCCATAAAACAAATATTTCATTTCAAAATTGGCTCTTCTTAATATCACTTCAAAGAAGTCTGGAAATGCAAAACCAAATCATTCCCTTTTGACCCTATCAAAACACTTTCTCTCCCCCATGTTAAGACCAATTGTCGTCCTTTCTGTGAGACGGCTTTTCCCAAGAGAAAAACGTTCCATCAGGAAAAATTCGGACCCCCGTAGTTTGAAGCACAAATTGTATAAAGTGGAGGCCTGTGTCTGTGGTGTATTTAAAACGGTTAAAATGACAAGCTGCCACTTTACTTTGTAAGGGGGGTTATTGGCCCTTGTAGGGGGGAAGCTGTTCCCTACCCTGAATGGTTTCTGTTGCTTTTCTCTGTGCCGTTTGCAAGTCTAATGTATCTGATTTTGATCTGAGGCGACCAAAACTGCCCGCAGTGTTCACGGTGTGGGCGCACCCTGGATTTACAGAGAGGCAATAGGATATTTTCTGCCTTATTATCTATCCCCTTCCTAATGGATGCTAACAGTCTGGTGACTTTTTTCAAATGCTGCTGCATATTGAGTGGATGTTTGCAGGGAACTATCCACAAGGACTCCAAGGTCTCTCTTGAGTGGTAGCAGCTAATTTAGACCCCACCATTCTGTATGTATCGTTGGGATTCTCTTCTCCAACGTGCACCACTTTGCATTCACCACCAGTGAGTTTCATTGGCCATTTTGTTGCCCAGTCACCCAGTTTAGTGAGGTCGCTTTGTAATTCCTCGCAGTCTGCCTTGGACGTAACTGTCCTGAGGGATTTTACGGCTAACGTCCCTGTGAGCATCTGCCATGCACACAGCAGTGCTGATGTGGGGTCTCTGCTGGAGGTGGACGTGAAAGCCCTGTGCAGTGTGTGATCGACAGTGTTGGGAGCAATAGGAAGGTGGGCCGGACGCACAATTCTGCCCCTTAGCTTCCTATCTCCGTGCTGCTAAGGGTTGGGGCGGCTGGGGCGTGTCTCGGTATCACTCGTCATAGTTTTCCTTTGCTGCTATAATATTTATTGCCCTGGTTCACGAAGGTCTCACAGTCCTTCAGAGCCCTGCTGACCTCCGAGCGTCCCCCGGTGAGACCGTGACACTCAGCTGCTCTTTCAAGATCAGACAGGGTAGCATGGCCAAAGCGACCTGGACCAGAGCGCCCGGAGTCGTGCTGGATTCTGCCCATCCCTTCTACAGGGGGCGGCTCAATATGTCCCACCTGGATCTGCTCCAGAAAGGGGAGGTCGCTCTGACCCTGTCGGAGCTGGAGCTGCGGGACTCTGGTCTCTATCAGTGTCACATCAGCATCCGCAAGGGAGAGAGCGGGACGGGAGCGGGCACCGAGCTGCTGGTGATGGGGAGAAACCAGAGTGACACAGGTGAGGTGGGGAATGGGGGCACGGGGCCTTCCCCCTCTATGGGGTGCCGGTGTTGATCTGGCCCCAGGGTGGGGGACTGGCTGGCTCAGGAGGAGGGAATGGGTCATGCAGCCTTCCCCCTGTATGAGGCGTTGGTCCAGGCATCTCCTCACCCCTCATTTCTATTGTCTAGGGACTCCAGGTGGATGTGAGCTCTGTCGGGACTCAGGGCCCCTCTTTTACCGAGCCGTCATCTCCCTGTTGATCATCGTTCTCGTCTCCCTAGGACTCATCCTCAGCCTGTGGCCTTGGAACGGTACCGACTCTGCGCGGGTTCTGCCTTCACTTCCTGTCCCAAATGGTAACATAGCATCACTGTGTGGGCTGGTAACCAGCCCCTGCCCCACCCCAGAGCCAGCTGCATCTGAGCACCGGGCAAGGAGTCACTGTATAAACAGCCCGTGCCCCATCCCAGAGGGGCCGTGTCTCAGTGCTGGGTGAGGGGACCCTGTATAAACAGCCCCCATGTTCTACCCCAGAGGTGGCTGCGATTCATTCCCGGTGGAATCAGTCTCTCTCTGGTATTTATAGGGCTGCATCCTCGAAGCGTTTCCCCCCAGTATGTTCACTGACATTCTTGTTTTGTTTCCCAGGCGTCCCCGTGGATCCTGCAGTGGGTGCTGGCTCCAAGCTGCCCCTGGCACTGGGGCAGGTGTCTCTGATTTAGCCACTCAGGGGGCTGGTCACCGGCAGGATTTACCCTCTTCTTGGTTCAGAAGCCATCAGACTTCGCTGGACTCTGAGCCACCTGCCGGGGGCTCCTGTGGGGCCGGGCTTCTCCGCTCTCCCCTGCTGCTGTGTGTGCGTCGATAAGCCCCAGGGAACCGAGCGAAGGGGCCGTGCAGCAGCAATGGGAGCATGGGAGCTTTGTCGTTCCCTAGTGGTCGCTGCCATTACAGTTCTCCTTGGTACAGGAAATGGCCGGTGGCTCTGGGCGTCGGGCTCCGGGGTGTGGCTGGCTCTGGGGAGGGGAATGTGCACCCTGCAAGGCTGCTGCTGTGATCCCAGCTGCGGTCAATCGGCCATAGCTCCACTGGAATAAACACAGAAACACCTGTTTACACCAGCTGTGGATCTGTCCTGTATGTCTTGGGTCTGACAATAACATTAAAGGAAAGTATTTCTCAAGATTAATTCCTTGTGGGACAATAGTTTTCCATTTAGAAATCAAAATTAAATGCTGCAGCGGAGTCAGCTGTACCACAGAATCACAGAATCTCAGGGCTGGAAGGGACCCCAGGAGGTTCTAGTCCAACCCCCGGCTCAAAGTCCACCCCCTCCCTAGGGAACCCATTCCAGTGCTTCACCACCCTCCTAGGGAAATAGTGTTTCCTAATATCCAACCTATGTTGTACTCAAAGTGCTATACGGGATCTTTTCAGGGGGGATTAAGGCAAACGCCACATTTATTAGTAATACAGGTATTAATTAATACTCTATCATATGCATATGATATATCACAGTCATGCATTCACACACACACAAACCCACTCCGTCTTGCTGTTGTTACCAACTAGTTGCTCCCCTTAACTGCACTGGCCAGGTGAGTTAGATGGGGGAGGGGTGGAGCCGGGCTTCTGCCGATCCGGATCGATGCTCCGATGGTGACAAGACGAGACCCAGGGTCCTTCTGCAAGACACCTTGTATTTATAGCAGCTTCCCTCTTATGCAAATCTGGACCAGATTCAAAATCTGGGTTTGTGTCCCTTGGTCCTTGTGCTGCTTTTTTCTGGGTGTTGTCCCAACGCTGCTCAAAGAGGCGTTTTCTAAAGAAGGTGCTTGCTGCTAATCCCTGAGGTCGTCATATGTCTGCTCTCCTCTATTGGGCCCACTTGACAAGTTGTATTGTCTCTTCTCTATTGGGCCCACTTGACAAGTTGCATTGTCTTTTGCTCTGCTTCCCATTCCCTCTTCAACTGTGGTAGCTGTCTGGAGGTCGGTGTCTTCCAAGCCTCACTCATTCACACCTCATTCAGTCAATTGATTACAGAGTGGGGGGGAAGATCTTATTCTACTTCTAGCAAAAAGGCACGTGTTTCTTTCACTTTAACTATACTATCCTTAGGGGCTAGAACATTTGATACAAAGTTTAACATTTGATACAAAGTTTTCTACCAATTTTCTAACACAACGTTGTATGACAGAGGCACAATGCCAAGTCATATGAAATACAAAATAACATCATGCAAGATACAATGTCATAAAGATACTTAATATAGAAAGATACTTAATACACAATAACACAGTGCAATGTTATAAAGATTTATAGAGATAGTTAATACAGAGATTTCTCTACACCTAGACCTCCCCCACTGCAACTTGAGACCATTGCTCCTTGTTCTGTCATCTGCCACCACTGAGAACAGCCGAGCTCCATCCTCTCTGGATCCCCCCTTCAGGTAGCTGAAAGCAGCTATCCAATCCCCCCTCACTCTCCTCCTCTGCAGACTGAACAATCCCAGTTCCCTCAGCCTCTCCTCGTAAGGCAGAGAAAGTAACAGAGAACAAAATTCTAAAGAAAACATTTCTGTGTAAAGCAGATAAAATCGGTCTGGAGCATGTTTGGTTTTTTAGAAGGAATACACTGATTGCAAGAGATACGTGTTGCAAAAAATAAATATACCTCAGTATGTGAAAATAAAATATATTGAGCAAAAATTCCTTAATGTAAAGTAATGTTATTGCTCATGAAAAAATATCACACAGAGGGTAAGGAGCATGACCCAAGATGAGACAATGAACTGGGGAATGAACCCAGAAGTCTTGGCTCCCAGCCCCCCGTCTCCCCTTGCTCTAACCACTAGACCCCACTCCCCTCCCAGCAAGGCCAGAGCAACACACATCCCCATCCCCATCTGGCCCTCATCCCCAGCCTCTCGCTGCAGCCATCTCAGAAGCGTAGGCCACAAAACTTTCCACTGCCCCCCCCAGAGGTGACATTTCCGGAGGATGCTGAGGCTCAGCTGAGCTGGGCTGCGGAGCTGGCCAGAGAGCGGGGACCATGGAGCAGCTGCCAGCCCTGAGCACCGTCCTCTGCACCGTCCTCCTCGTTCCCATCTGGGGAGCAGGTATGTCGGCAAATCCTGGTTAATTTAATCTGTCCGTCTGCCCCACCCCATGATCCATCTGAGTCTGTCCTTCTGCCCCACACCTAGATCCATCTCTGTCTGTCCTTCTGTCCACCTGCCCCACCCCATGATCCATCTGAGTCTGTCCTTCTGCCCCACGCCTAGATCCATCTCTGTCCTTCTGTCCATCTGCCCCATCCCTAGCTCCATCTCTGTCTGTCCTTCTGTCTAGCTGCCCCACCCCTAGATCCATCTCTGTCCTTCTGTCCTTCTGCCCCATCCCTAGATCCATCTCTGTCTGTCCTTCTGTCCACCTGCCCCACCCCATGATCCATCTGAGTCTGTCCTTCTGCCCCACGCCTAGATCCATCTCTGTCCTTCTGTCCATCTGCCCCATCCCTAGCTCCATCTCTGTCTGTCCTTCTGTCCAGCTGCCCCACCCCTAGATCCATCTCTGTCCTTCTGCCCCATCCCTAGATCCATCTCTGTCTGTCCTTCTGTCCATCTGCCCCATGCCTAGATCCATCTCTGTCTGTCCTTCTGTCCATTTGCCCCACCCCTAGATCCATCTCTGTCTGTCATTCTGTCCACCTGCTCCAGCCCAGATCCATCTCTATCTGTCCTTCTGTCCATCTGCCCCCTCCCTAGATCTAGATCACTGCCGCTGCACATTGAGTGGATGTTTGCAGGGAACTGTCCACAACTCCTCCAAGGTCTCTCTTGAGTGGTAGCAGCTAATTTAGACCCCACCATTCTGTATGTATCGTTGGGATTCTCTTCTCCAACGTGCACGACTTTGCGTTTACCACCAGTGAGTTTCATTGGCCATTTTGTTGCCCAGTCACCCAGTTTAGTGAGGTCGCTTTGTAATTCCTCGCAGTCTGCCTTGGACGTAACTGTCCTGAGGGATTTTACGGCTAACGTCCCTGTGAGCATCTGCCGTGCACACAGCAGTGCTGATGTGGGGTCTCTGCTGGAGGTGGACGTGAAAGCCCTGTGCAGTGTGTGATCGACAGTGTTGGGAGCAATAGGAAGGTGGGCCGGACGCACAATTCTGCTCCTTAGCTTCCTATCTCCGTGCTGCTAAGGCTTGGGGCGGCTGGGGCGTTTCTCGGTATCACTCATCGTAATTTTCTTTTGCTGCTATAATATTTATTGCCCTGGTTCACGAAGGTCTCACAGTCCTTCAGAGCCCTGCTGACCTCCGAGCGTCCCCCGGTGAGACCGTGACACTCAGCTGCTCCTTCGAGAACACACAGGGCAGCATGGCCAAAGCGACTTGGACCAGAGCACCCAGAGTCGTGCTGGATTCTGCCCATCCCTTCTACAGGGGGCGGCTCAATATGTCCCACCTGGATCTGCTCCAGAAAGGGGAGGCCACTCTGACCCTGTCGGAGCTGGAGCTGCGGGACTCTGGTCTCTATCAGTGTCACATCAGCATCCGCAAGGGAGAGAGCGGGACGGGAGCAGGCACCGAGCTGCTGGTGATGGGGAGAAACCAGAGTGACACAGGTGAGGTGGAGAATGGGGGCACGGGGCCTTCCCCCCCTCCAGCCCCAGGGCAGGGGACTGGCTGGCTCCAGGGGCTGAGAATCCCCTAACGCTCCTCTCCACATCCAGATAAAGTACCAGCCCCCTCAGGGAGCTGTGCCTGGGAGCTCCTGTACCAGGTCACCATCGCCCTGGGGCTCCTTCTCATCCTTGGCCTGGCGGCCACCCTCCTCCTGAAGAGACACCGAGGTACCAAACCGGAGCCTTCCCCCCCCATCCTCCTGGGCCCCATGGGCCAGGGCCTGTGCTAGTGAACACACCTGAGCGGCCGTCTGTCCGCTGTGGTCCATGCTGGGCTGTCTGTCCATATATCCATCCCACCCTCCCCTATCCTTCCTTCTCCCTGTGTCCCTAAATCTCTGCAGCTTCCCTCTTCACCCCAGAGTCTCTCTCACACTCCCCCGTTTTAACGTTCCTTCCTTCTCCCTTCTTCCGCAGCCCCGCCCCACTCGCAGCCCCGCCGCCGGCAGCCGAAGGTGAGACAATGCAGGCTGGGCCCGGTTCCAGCCAGAGCTTGGGTCTGGTCTCTGGGTGCCAATAAGGACTGGTACAATATAGTGAGGGGAGAGAACCCAGGAGTCCTGACTCCCAACCCCTCCAATCTGGGGTAATACTGTGGGATTCGGTCCCTGGGAGCTGCTTAAATTGGCCAGAATTAAGAGACCAGATCTGGGGTGATGGCGTCCTCACTGTGTGTCTGTCCAACACAGGGCCAGGGCAGCCAGGCGGCCGCGGAGAGCGAGAGCCTGCACTCCGCAGAGATTAAAATCCAGACCCCAGGATGCAGGGACCAACGTCCAACCACTCCCAGCGGTGCTGAGTCCCTCACACCCAGAGCCACGCAGCCACAAGGGAATTCCCCACAGGAGGAGACCCTCACAGGGTTTGCGGGACAGCAGAAGTAAATGATGGGCGTGAAGGTCCATGTGAACCCCAACAAAACCCAACCAGCCCTTTCTACGGCAGGGAATAATCTACTAGGGCATGGTCTTACCCTCAGGAAATGCCTTCTCCCGGGCCTCCTGAAGTACTGTATATATCACGCCCCTGTGCGTTATTTCCCTGGCCTCTCTGGAGTGATTGCAACGCCTCCCTATGGAGCATGATCAGTGGGGGTAATTAACACAGCATCTGGTCCCTCTTCCTAACTGAGTTCAAAGAGAAACACTAGCCCACCTCAGCATTGTGTGGGCTGTGGAATTGGTCTGAATGACCAGCGTGACAGCTCCAGGAGGCTGGAACTGCTCAAAGAAAGTGATTTTTTTTGGTCTAAAAATTAAATAATTTCTTTGCGTGAAAAACTGTCTGTTTCTGACTTTTTACAAAAATGTGTTTGGGTAAAAACTTTTGCTTTTTTCCATCACTTCCCTCTTCTCTCAGTCTCCTTGTCATATTCCAAAAATCTTACAAGGATTTTTTAAAATTTGCTTTTTCGAAAATCATCTTTTTTCCCCATGAAAAAAAAAGATTTTCCTGTAAATTTGATATTTTTAGAACATCATTTTTTCCCCCAATGGAAGTGTCATTTTATCCCTGAAAATTGGGACACTTCCCTCCCCCCCGAAAACAATATCTTTTATAAAAATGGAAATTTTTTTCTGAAAATTTCTTCTCCCCTGTAAATTGGGATTTTGTCCCCCATGCAAATGTTATTTTTTAAAAATGATGAGTGTGGGAAGAAGGGGAAAAGAGAGAAAAGGACGGCACTACATAAAAATCATTGGGGCAAATCAACCAACAACGTAGAGAAGTAATTGAAACACCAGGGGAAATTGGTCTTTGATTTTTTCCCTTTGGGTATTTACCATTTTTGTGGGATTTCTGTCCCTCCTCCTTTCCCCCAGCCCCACTTTTCTCCCCTCCCCACCGTCCCTGACCTGGGGAAGGGGACTCACCCCCTTTCTGATAACCCCACATGCCCCGGAACCTTCCAACGTGGAGCCTGTTTCCGACCGCGATCTCATTAAAGAACTATGGGCAAGTCCTTCCTTCATGTTAGAGGGGTTGATGCCACTTCCGGCTTACTTCTGCCCTCACTGAGATCCACTTCCGCTGTCTCCCCCTCCATTTGGAGTGTTAATCTCAGTTTCACCCACCCCCCTTTAAATCCTGCAGGACCCACCACACCCCAGAACCCTCCCCCTCATGTTTCCCACCCGGATCATCGAGAGCGTCATACCCAACTGTGGGCAAGTCATCTAGGGCTATAGTCCTGATGCCATATCGGGTCCACTTCCGCCCTGCCTTGGGTCCACCTCCTGTACGGTCTTCTCTTTCCCTCCCCCCCCACCTGCTGCCTTGGAGCGATTCAGCCCCTGCAGAACCAAACACACCCCGCAACTTCCCCTTTCAGCTGCCTGTTTCCCACCCGGACCCCGCAGAGCGATGCACCACGACTGTGGGCAAACAGGAATTACCAAGCAAAATAAAATAAAACACGCAAGTCTAAGCCTAATACAGCAGAAAAAGAAATGCAGCCAAATCTCAGCCGCAGAGATGTTCCAATAAGCTTCTTTGACAGACTAGCCTCCTTCCAGTCTGGGCCCATCCCTCCCCCTGGGACAGGCCTTGTTCCAGCTCAGCTGGTAACTAGGGGATTTCTCATGACTTTGTTCTGCTCCACCCCCTTATGTATCTTTTGCACAAGGCGGGAATTTTTTGTCTAGACTGTTCTCAGTGGTGGCAGATGACAGAACAAGGAGCAATGGTCTCAAGTTGCAGTGGGGGAGGTCCAGGTTGGATATTAGGAAACACTATTTCCCTAGGAGGGTGGTGAAGCACTGGAATGGGTTCCCTAGGGAGGTGATGGAATCTCCTTCCTTAGAGGTTTTTAAGGCCCAGCTTGACAAAGCCCTGGCTGGGATGATTTAGGTGGGGTTGGTCCTGCTTTGAGCAGGGGGTTGGACTAGAACCTCCTGAGGTCCCTTCCAACCCTGATATTCTATAATCCTATGATTCAGACTATCCTAGTGAGAGAAGGCCCATACACAGGAGGACGGTGATTTTGATTCTTTGTTTTTCACCCCTGTAACTAGCTAAGTGATAAAAATACACCTAAGTTCTTAAAGTCTAGGCCTTTACAGGCAGCCTGAATAGCTCTATTCTAACACAGCTCAGCTCAGCGTCTGCAGCCCCCCGAAGCATCAGCTGGTGGGAGCGTTTGTGGTCAGCACCTCTGAGATGGGCCGGATAAGGGGGAGAGGAGAGTTGGGTGTGTGTTTGTGCTATTAAACGTGACAGGGGTTTGTGTACATACATAAGAACGGCCGTACTGGGTCAGAGCAAAGGTCTATCCAGCCCAGTATCTGTCTACTGATAGTGGCCAATGTCAGGTGCCCCAGAGGGAGTGAACCTAACAGGCAATGATCAAGTGATCTCTCTCCTGCCATCCATCTCCACCCTCTGACAAACAGAGGCTAGGGGCACCATTCCTTACCCAGCCTGGCTAATAGCTATTAATGGACTTAACCTCCATGAATTTATCCAGTTCTCTTTCAAACGCTGTTCTAGTCCGAACCTTCACAACCTCCTCAGGCAAGGAGTTCCACAGGTTGACTGTGCGCTGCGTGAAGAAGAACTTCCTTTTATTTGTTTTAAACCTGCTGCCCATTAATTTCATTTGATGACCCCTAGTTCTTGTGTTATGGGAACAAGTAAATAACTTTTCCTTATCCACTTTCTCCACATCACTCATGATTTTATAGACCTCTATCATATCCCCCCTTAGGCTCCTCTTTTCCAAGCTGAGGAGTCCTAGCCTCTTTAATCTTTCCTCGTATGGGACCCTCTCCAAACCCCTAATCATTTTAGTTGCCCTTTTCTGAACCTTTTCTAGTGCTAGAATATCTTTTTTGAGGTGAGACCACATCTGTACACAGTATTCGAGATGTGGGCGTCCCATGGATTTATATAAGGGCAATAAGATATTCTCAGTCTTATTCTCTATCCCCTTACATGTCTGTGACCATGGGTGCCCCCTGCAGGGATGGATCAGCTCTGATCCTCCCTGTGTCTTGCACCCCAGGCCGCCCACAGTGCAGGGGATTCCCCTCTACTCAGAGATGGGGTGGCCTGTGAATTGGGAGCAGGGGGAACAGGGTCCCCCCACATCCCCATAGCTCTCCTTCAGCCCTGGGATGTAGCAGAGGGATAGATGGCCTGTCTGTATGGTAGGTGGGTTTGGCACAGTGTGTTTTATTGTGGGGGAGGTGGATGGAAGAGGGTAGAACAGGGCAGGATGGATGGATCGATCCGTCCTCAGCGCCTTCGGTCTGTCTGTCAGCAATTAATTCTGTCCATCTGTCTGCGGAGAAGGGCCTGTCTCCATCCGTCCACCCATTGCTCTGTCCATCCATCCGTCATTGTCCATCTGTCTGTGGTAGGACCCTGTCTCCATCCATGGTTCCATCCATACACCCACCACTCCATCCATCTGTTTGGGGTGGAGCCCTCGGTCCGTCTGTCCATCCATCCGTCTGTAATAGACTTTCTATTTGTATATAGCTCTGTCCCCCAAGCCCCCCCGTAATATGCTCTCTCTCTTCATCCTGCACAGCCCATTTTCCCTTTGCACCCCTGTCTCCTCCAGCTCCCCACGAGCACCGAACTCCGCCCTGACAATGGAAACTCCCTGACGGTCCTGTTACCTACATGTAGCTCCCAGCTGGTCCCTGGGATACCTGATCTCCTCCAGCAGTTCCTGGAGCCAGCAGCTCCCTCTGGGATCCACTGGGGGATCATTTTGGGGCAGTGAGAGGGGTCTGGGACTGACGGAGCTAGAAAGACATCATCAACACCAGCGCTCCCGAGCCGTACGGCCAGTGGCCACATCAGCGAGGCTGAGGGCCCTGGAGATGCAGAAATGAACCCGTCCTGCTGCTGAACACAACACCACTGGTCAAATTTTGCTTTCACACTCACCTGCGCACAGGCCCAGTGACCTCCTGGTATTTGAGCAGGCGCCTCCCCCTCACTAGCCACAAGAGTTTCCATCGAGCAGCCGGGCTGCTCACTCCGGAGCAGCCGTTACTTGCTGTCCCTGGGTCTCGTCTGCTCGACAGTTCCGGTTTGTGACTCCTGGGGTGGCTCCCAGCCTGCGGAGAGCATGGGGCAGCCGCTGGCCCCTAGTATCATCTGCTTCATCGTCTTCCTCATCCCCTCAATAGCAGCTGGTGAGACAAGCTCAGAGTTATGGGGGGAATAGAGACAGAACCCAGGAGTCCTGGATTCCCTCCCCCTGCCCTAACCCACTAACCCCCAACTCCCTCCCATAGGGGTATGGAGAGATGGTCTCAGAATACACAGACAGCTGAGGATGGCTAGCTGGATGGATGGAAAGGGAGGGAGATGGAGGGGGGGTGTTTGGGGATGGATGGATAAGGAGAAAGGGAGGGGGTGGATGGATAACTAGAGAGATGGAGGGGGTGTTTGGGGTGGATGGATGGATAGAGAGAGAGGTGTATTAGGATGGATGGATAGATGGGGGAATATGTGCAGGGGATGGACAGGTTTATTCTAGAGGACTGTCTGGCCTACCATCGTTAAGGTTTAGACCAGCTTCCTCTTTAAAACTTGACTCTCCTAAGTGCTCTAAAGTCTGCACGGTTCCTTGCGTTGCCTTGAAATGCTGTGTGCTTCCCGGGGCTGCAGGCTGGGGCTTGTGGGTAGTGGGGTGTGGAGGGGAATGGCTGGTCCAGGTTAGCTGTGGATGCACGGATGGATGGACAGACTTGAGCATGGATGGAGGGAGGGAAAAATAACTGAGTACAGCAGGATGGACAAAGCTGAGGGTGGATGGGTGGAGCTGAAGATAGCTGGATGGAGCTGAGGATGGATGGATGGAGGGAGAGATGGATGGATGGAGCTGAAGACAGCCAGACGGTGGATGGATGGCAAGGTGGAGCTGAGGACAGACAGACAGGTGGATGGATGGACAGACAGGTGGATGACAGAGATAAGTCAGATGGGTGGATGATGAGAAAGCTGAGGATGAATGAATGGTTGGACGGACAGGGCTGAGAATGGGTGGGTGAGTGGATGGATAGAGGAACAGATGGATCTGAGGATGGCTGGATGGGGCAGGCGATAAACAAGTGGATGGATGGACAGCTGGACAGAGCTCAGGACAGATGGATGGACAGAGCTGATGGTGGATGGCTGGGAAGTGCTGAGAACAGACGGGTCTTGGGCTGGGTAGCGCAATCGAGCGATAGATGACAGACAGATAGACTCTGCCGCGGGAAGGCCAGGGGGATGGACAGATGGATGCAGCCAGCACCCCATGACAGAAGCACAGTCCCTACCATATGTCTGTCACATGGCTTGTTCTGCTCCCTGCAGGTCTCGGGGTTCAGCAGCTGCCCCCCAAGGTGAGCGTCCCAGCCGGGGGCAGCATCACCCTGAGCTGCACCTTCCACAGCCGCAACCGGACCGGGACACAAGTCACCTGGGCCAGGGGCTCCCGGGAGGCCGTCATGCTGGACCCCACCCACCCCTTCTACCAGGGGCGGCTGGCCCAGAGCCGGCGTGACCAGCAGGGCCGGGCGGAGGCCACGGTGACCCTGTCAGAGCTGATGGAGAGGGACTCAGATCTCTACCACTGCTACATCATGTACCTGCAGGGCAAGCAGGTAAAGGGCACCGGGACCACCCTGTGATAGGCAGAGGTGACTTGGGGGGCTTGGGGCAGGGGCCTGTCCCCTCTAGGGGGCATCGGCTCTGATCCGGCCCCAGGGCATGGACTGGCTGGCTCACGGGGGCAGGGAATGGGACATGGGGCTTTTCCGCTCTAGGGGACTCCAGCTCTGATCTGCCCGAGGCTGGGGGACTGGCTGACTCAGGGGGGCAGGGAATGGGGCACGGGGCCTCCCCTCTAGGGAGCATTGGCTCCAATCTGGGCCCAAGGCGGGGGACTGGCTGGCTCAGGGAGCGGGGATTGGGACATGGGACTGGCTGCAATCTGGAGTAGAGAACAGGAATATCTGAGCGATGCTCATGCTGTGGGGGTCGTCAGGTTTAAATTAAACAATCTCCTGACTGATTCGAGGCGGCTTTTCTGCTGAATTGTTGCTGGCTGCAGCTGTGGCCTGTCTCACATCCTGTCAGCGCCTCGGGGTGAGAGAGGTGGTTAGAAACCCAGACTCCCACTTCTCCCGAGAGCCACAGTGCGCCCAGAGACGTCTCTCTCTCTCTCTTCTCTCGCTATTGGCCTGGGTTGGCTCGGAGCTCTTTGGCCTGCTAAAGGTGAGGTTATGACCCGGCCCCGGTGACTCACTCTGGGAAGATCAGACTCATGCTGGCACCTGCGAAGGGCTTTGCAATAGGCACCGGTGGAGACTGGGGGAGCTTTGTTGCAGTGTTTCAAGAGAGGAAGCTGGTTGCTTAATGCAGGAGTGAGTGAGGGGCACACACAACTCCAGGTCCAGAGACACTGAGAGGCACACACAAGTCCAGAAATCAGCCACCCACAGCCCCATAGACACGCAGCCACAGACCCAGAGAGACACCAGAACGGCCCTGTGACCCTAATGGCCCCACCACGCTCTCTGCTGCACCGGTCACTTGGGATTCCCTCCTGCTAGTCCCATCTATGAATGGAGGTTGCTGGCCATTAGCCCAGACCCCAGGAGGGCAGCTGGCCACTAACACGCTGCACCAACCTAACCAGACCCGCCTCTGTGGTCTCCATTTGGGAGCAACTCCACAGACATCACTGGGGTCACTCCAGAGTCACTGAGATCAGAATCCGGACTGACTCCATCGGGGTCAAAAAAACAACAAGGAGTCCGGTGGCACCTTAAGGACTAACAGATTTATTCGGGCATAAGCTTTCATGGGTAAAAAACCCACTTCTTCAGATGCACTGGACTGCTCGTTGTTTTGTGGCTACAGACTAACACGGCTACCCCCCGATACTTGACTCCATTGGGGTCAGTGGGCTCACTCTGGATTCACACCGGAGATCCGTATACGGCCCGGATTCCCTTGGCATCAGTGGGGTCACTCTGGAGTCACACAGGGATCATGGAGGCCAGAATCCAGACTGGACTCCATTCACTGCAATGGAGTTATTCCAGATTCACTTTGGCAACTCTGAGATCAGAATCCAGTGCTACAACAAAATACACCAGAAATGGCTTCCTGTGGCTCTTCCCAGGAGAGATTCTTGCCACTGGAAACATTAACTTCCTTCCTTTTATTTAGAGGACAGAAAGGAATCGAAGCAGGACACCAGCACCGAACTCACCATCTACAGAGCCACGATTGCTCTGGCAGGCGTCAGCATCATCATCTTAGTTACTGCCCTCCTGCTGTGCAGACGCACAGGTATTTACTCCTCCTTCCGCGCTCACTCCACCTGCCCGTTCTTCCGGTGTTCAAAATGTACTTCTTTTCCGTCCTGCTGGTGCAAGGGGGAACGGGAGCCTCCGATCTACATTCTCCAGTCCTCTGTTCATTCCTACACCTCCATTCATCTCTTCCAACAATAACCCATGCCTCCTTCTTCCCTCCCCAGTAGCCTCCACAGACACCCAACAGCAGCAGCCAGCAAAGGTGAGACCATTAAAATTGGAGCCTGAGTTTAACTGGGTGGTGGTGTCAGTTTCAAGACATTGCTGACACGTGGTTCCTGTGACTGTGGTAGAAACCTGACCAATGGAATATGGAAGAGGGTTAGGGGTGCTTTAGCCATTAAATATTACACTAACAGAAGCTGCAAAAGAGTACCAGGTTATCTATCATCTAGACCAGTGGTTTTCAGCACCGAGGGCTTCAGTGAGTGTATTGATTCATCTAGATATTTGCATAGGTTTACAACAGGCTACATGAAAAACACCAGCAAAGTCAGTACAAACTAAAATTTCACACAGACAGTTTCTTGTTTATACTGGTCTATACGCTCTACACTGAAATGTAACTACAATATTTATATTCCAATTGATTTCTTTTAGAATTATATGGTAAGAATAGGGTGACCAGACAGCAAGTGTGAAAAATTGGGATGGGATGGGAGAGGGGGGTAATAGGAGCCTATATAAGAAAAAGACTAAAAAATTGGGACTGTCCCTATAAAATCGGGACATCTGGTCACCCTAGGTAACAATGAGACATTCAGCAGTTTTCCAGTAATAGTGTGGCTGTGACACTTTTGTATTCTCATGTCTGATTTTGTAAGCCAGTAGTTTTTAAGGTGAAACTTGGGGAATGCGACACAAATCAGACCCCTGAAAGGGGTACAGTGGTCTGGAAAGGTTGAGAACCCCTGATCTAGACAGACAGACGTGCACATGGGGATAGGCAGACATGTACGCATGTACAGACCATTGTGCATATAGACAGGTGGATAGATTGAATCTCAACTCGCAGCCCCTCTGCTATTCCAGCCCTGGGCTCCCTTCTCCGCACACAGTCTGCCGGTGCCTCTCAATCCCGATCTGTATCTGCTTGGTGGGGGTCTCTCTGAGGACTGAGTCACACTGGCGTGAGGCTATGTGTGCTGGGGACAATAGCACACAGGGATCCCCCAACACACAGCCAGGGGTCTCCATTTTACCTGCTTCCCCCTTAAATGCACTCATGGGGCTGGAAAGACGGCAGCGGCAGATGGAGCCCGGGTGACTTGATTTGTGTCTTCAACACGAGCAAGGATCTGCACTACGCCGAGATCACTTTCAAGGCTCCGGCTCACACAGAATATGCCTCTGTCCGGACCCAGCGGCTCTGAAGAGTCAGATCTGACTGTGAAACAAAGGGAGACGCAGGGAGCGGCACGAGGTCCCTTCATCGCACAGCCTTGGAGGCATCTCCCAGGGTTAGTGCTTAGTCAAGGGGCTGAGCCTTTTGCTTCCGGACAGTTACTTACAGATGAGTGTAGTGATAGATGTGTGAGGCTTTGGGCCAGATCCCCAGCTGGTGTCAATCGGCCGCTCCTCCTGGGGGTGTTGATGGGGCCAGATCCCCAGCTGGTGTCAATCGGCCGCTCCTCTGGGGGTGTTGATGGGGCCAGATCCCCAGCTGGTGTCAATCGGCCGCTCCTCCTGGGGGTGTTGATGGGGCCAGATCCCCAGCTGGTCTCAATCGACCGCTCCTCCTGGGGTGTTGATGGGGCCAGATCCCCAGCTGGTGTCAATTGGCTGCTCCTCCTGGGGTGTTGATGGGGCCAGATCCCCAGCTGGTGTGAATTGGTGTCACTCCTCTCAGCAAGAGGGGGGATACAGTTCAGCCCAGGAGCCTGGCCCACAGAAAAGGAGGCATCCAAACTTCAAAGTGGTGCCCCATGGGTATCACATTCCTTATGGGGCAGGCTCCTTGGAAGAACTACATCTCCCACGATGCGCCACGTTCTCCGCTCTGGATGAGAGCAGGGTGTTATGGGGTCCCTAGCAGGGATGCAGCATAGAAGATACGCTCTGGCCCAAAGAGAACGAGGCCCTGGAGTGACAACTCCTCCACGGCCCGGCTTTGAATGAAAACCCTTCGGTTTTTGGGATTTCGCCCCAACGTTGAAATTCCCCCCAGGAAGTAACCGACGAGAGCGCACAATCTATTCGTTGCCATTTTCAGTGAGGGAAAAAAATCCTTTTCTCCGGCCAGCTCTGAATCTGGGATTCCAGCGATTCCTGCTGCCTCTGCCTGGAAAGACTAAAACTGAGCGGGGGAAAGCCGGTTCGGGGTCACGCCCCACTCGACGGGAACGTCAGCAAACGAAGGGCTCTGAGTGGGGATCGTCGGGGGGGGCACTGGCGTCCTTGGGGACCAGGGGACAGGGCCCTGCGGGCGGGGCTGGCTCTTGGGGGCGGGGCTGGCGTTCTGGGGGGTGGGGTGAAGTTGGGGCCATGGGGGGGGCAGGTGTTCAGGGGAGACGCGGATCCTGAGGGGCGGGGCTAGGTCCCTGGGGGGGCTGGGATCCTGAGGGGAGGGGCTAGGTCCCTGGGAGGAGGGGGTCTGAGGGGCGGGGCTAGGTCCCTGGGGGGGAGGGGGGTCTGAGGGGCGGGGTTAGGTCCCTGGAGGAGGAGTCTGGGGGCGGGGCTAGGTCTCTGGGGGGGGCTGGGATCCTGAGGGGCGGGGCTAGGTCCCTGGGGGAGGGGTCTGGGGCCGGGGCTACGTCGGGGGGGGGGGCTCTGGGCCCCTGCGGTGCAGGAGGCCTTAGGGGGCGGGGTTAAGTGTCTCAGGGGTGGGAACCCGGAGGGGCGGGGCTAAGACCCTGGGACCGTTAGGCGGCGCACGCGCATTGGACGCCGCCTTGGGAGTGGCGCGTGGCGGGGGAGCGGCGCCAGTTGGAGAGCAGCGTTCTGCTCCGGACATGCGCAGTAGGGGCCGGGAAGCCGCGCGTGATTCAGACGCGCGCTCTCAGCAGGGAAGGCGGCTCGGACGCGTCCTCCTGCGGGCTAGTTACTCTGGGCAACGAATGGCGACCAGCGCGCATGCGTATTAAGCGCCCCGGGAGTGGCGACTGTCCATGCGCCTCGCGTGCAGTAAGGGGGGCATGTTGTACGCATGCGCACGCAGGAATAGTCCCGGTGAGAGGGACGGGCTACACGCATGCGCAGTGGAACGCAGTGACGCCGAACCAGTTGGCGCACGTGCCACCGCTTGGGAACGGAACCGAAACTGAAACCAGGCGCATGCGCACATCCCTGTGTCCCGACTTAGAGGTTAGCACGGCGCATGCGTACATAACCGGCCCCCAGCCACCCCCTCAGGCCCCCCAACGGGCGCTGCCTGGCAGCGCGAGGCGCATGGACTTCAGTCGCTGGGGCCGTCTAAGCAATTTGCATATTTCCCAGCATGCCGTTCCCCAAACCCCGCCATATGACGTCTTTTTTACCCCACTTCAGTGAGAACATTAACAAAAAAAATAAAAAAATGTATTAACGGCCAATAACAGTGCGATGTTATGCAAATTTCACTTCAGTAACTAACACTATTTTATCTCACCCTAACCTGGAGCTGTAGTCGCATTATACCTAGGAGTGAAGGGTTAATTAACATATTCATAATTATCAGAGGGGTGGCCCTGTTACTCTGGATCTGTCTAAGCAGCAGAGAGTCCCATGGCACTTCACAGACTAACAGACATTTCGGAGCATGAGCTTTCGTGGGTGAACACCCACTTCGCTGGGTCATGTAGTGGAAATTTCCAGGGGCAGGTGTGTAGCTATGCAGGCAAGAAGCAGGCTAGAGATAACGAGGTTAGTTCAATCCAGGAGGATGAGGCCCTGTTCTAGCAGCTGAGGTGTGAACACCAAGGGAGCAATGCCCCTCTGCTGTACACATCAGCCAAACCGGACAGTCCCTATGGAAAACGATAAATGGACACAAATCAGATATCAGGAATGGCAATATACAAAAACCTGTAGGAGAACACTTCAACCTCCCTGGCCACACAACAGCAGTTTTAAAAGTGACCATCCTGCAGCAAAAGAACTTCAGGACCAGACTGCAAAGAGAAACTGCTGAGCTTCAGTTCATTTGCGAATTTGACACCATCAGCTCAGGATTAAACAAAGACTGTGAATGGCTTGACAAATACAAAACCAGTTTCTCCTCCCTTGGTGTTCACACCTCAACTCCTGGAAGAGGGCCTCATGCTCCCTGATTGAACTAACCTCGTTATCTCTAGCCTGCTTCTCTCCCTGGCTCCCAGCCCCCCCTGCTCTGCCCCACCAGTCCCGACTCCCCTCCCAGAGCCAGGGAGAGAACCCAGGCTTCCAGGCCCCCTGCTCTAACCTTCTCCACCCCACGCCTCTCCTAGATTTGAGAGTCCAGAACCTTTGGTCATTATTCAGTTCAGGTGTGTGCAGAGCCCAGCAGGAAAGGGGCCCAGATTTTGGTTGGGGGAGGGGGGAATCATTCATCACCTGGCGCAACAGGGTCCCTGATGTTGATTGTGGGGTCAGTGCAGCGCCTGGTTCCAAGGGAGTGTGGGTGGGGCTCTGTTTGCTACTGTGGCACTTGCTGCAGTTTCTGGAGCATGCCGAGTGGCCCGGGGCTCTGTCTGCACTTGAGCTCCTGGGTGTCATGGTAAGAACAGGAAATCAGCATTGTGCGAGGCCGCAGCTTGTGCAAAGGCAGCTACAGATGGGGAGGGGGTGATTTACAGCCAGCTACAGAAGTATTGGAGTCAGGGGCACGTTCGACGCACAAATAACTGACCCCGGTTTCCGTCCCACAGGCTGTAGTCGATCTCCAGGCGCTCAGCTTGCAGAGCCAAAAATGCTTCTAGTTCTCATGGGTGCAAGGAAATCTCTCCAGCCAGGATTAATATACATACAGACATGAATTCAATTCTTGAGGTTCAGATTCACAGCAGAGATGGTGGGCTTGGTAAGTGCGAAGAGTTCTTTTAGAATTTAGTCCATAGGTTATAGTCGAATGTCCAACATCATATTCAGGGTGTTTCCAGCTGAACTGGGACGTCAATCTTGCCACTCAAACTTCCCTTGATGAAGTTTAAGCAGATCTGAGTTAACAAGGATTGGGACCCAAGGATCCTTTATACAATTTCAAGCCTTCTTTGACAAGTTGGAGTCCCTCAGGGAACCACAGGTAATTAGGGTGACTTTGAAGCAGGTTCATCACCAGTACTTAGCTATACAAATTAACATAAGGCATTTCCCTGTTCCTCCACCATTCATAGATGATTTGCTATACACTTCAAAGAGAGATGAATACTGAGATACTCTGTGTTTACAATTCATTTACATGCTAGGATGTTCTTTTGATCTCTGAATTATCAGAATACAACATAGACAAGCATTGTTGATTACATTGTTCACCACTACCGGTATATATGTAAATACACAAAACCACAAACATTATCTTCACATATGTCTTTAAGAGTTGAATTTGAGTAATTTATTTTGCAGGATGCTTAACCCGTTCTAGCCAAGCATCACACCTGGAATGGCTTGTTTTGAACCAACTGCTTAAAATGTTTCATTTCCAAACAGAACCTGTTTTAGAACTTTACATTCCACTCAAATTTCCAATTTCTCACCCACATGTCCTGGATGAGAAGAACAACAAGCGTTAAAAAATAGATGGCAAGTATAGTTTTTAACATCTGAAGTGGGAGCCCTTGAAATTCCACCCAACATTCCCTTGCTTATGAGACGACATGAACAGCATCATTCTCCAGTGGAGCTCTGGCCAATTGACTCCAGCTGGGATTTGATCCCGTTGACTCCAATGAAGCTACAACCCATGGACCCCACTTGCTGACTGCTTCTCCTGTGCTATCCCTCTGCCTCCCTCTGCTACCGTGTTCTCCTTGGGTTTCTGCGTCTTCTCCCTCTGCTGCTGGACAGGACAGGACACTCTCCGGCTGCTCCGTCAGCTCTCCATTCGGCTATCGGACGCATGGACGGCTCAGGGAAGCTTCTCTCTGCTTTTCTCTCTTTGTCTTCACCATCCACTCGCTCTCCACCTACCCTGTGGCTGTCTGCTCACACACTGGCTTTTAGACCAACCCGTCTGGACTCTCTTGCACATGACAACTGGCCACATTCCAAACGGTCTGATCTAATTTTACCTCAGCGTTACGATCTGCTGACCTTTTCCCTACTTTGGTTTTCCCGCCAATTCTATTTTTAGAGCTGTGTGACCCGCAGCTTCAAATAGAGGAGTGACTCTTGCTAACTTAAAATGGAAGCCAGGGATACAAAATGGAGTCTGGGGAATTTCTCTGGTATCAGCATCATCCACTTAGGATTTTGACCTGAAAGTATTTACATGTTTTTTCACACAGTTTGGCAAAAGAGGAGACAGCTTAGAGGGTAGCATAAATAAGTCTCTAAATTCAGGTTCAGGAGTTCATCATTTTCTGGTACTTTTATCAAGTGAGTTTGGTCTCCATATTTTTCAAGGGGAAGTGTATTTGTTTCATAACTAGAGAGGAACTGACTGATCTGCGAACACTTCAGCTATGTCTGTAACTACCTGAGGTTCCAGGAGAGGAGAAGTCAGGGGGAGGCTAGGAGGCCACAACTGTACCTGAGAGTTTGAAAGGTCTGACTCAGATGTATGGGAAGCTAGGGGGTGGGATTAGCTCCGCACTTCCTGGACATGGGCTGAGAGATGGGCAGGAAGTTCCTTGGTCACTAGAAAACTGGATTTGAGCCTGAAGGGGAAGCTAAAGTAAATTGCGGTGAATCAAAATTCTAGTGAAACCCTCCAGTGCCACTGGGTCACGGCTCCACTGGGGACTCATGTCCTGGGACTGCTGGCCCCATCCCTGAGGCATTCAGCTTTCTTATTCCTCAGGCAGATGAGCAATCCCAGGACCATGAAGAGCAAACCCAGCAGGAAGCCCCCGATCCCAGCCAGCATCTTGCCCCTGGCAGAGTCAGTCGGTGCTTCTGTGAAAACAAGAGCACGGGTGGTTCAGGCTCAACCCAGCTTCTCCTTCCCCTTGTCACGTCCCCACTCTCTGTCCCCAGGGTGGGGATAGGGATCTGAGCCAGGCCCATCCCATGAGGGGGCTCCACAGAGCTAGGGGTGCCCCAGCGGGCTCAGGGGTTGCCCCACACTCAGACGCTCTTAGCTCACTGCACGGTGAGGGGCCCCTGGCAGGTGTAGACATCCTCGGGGGCGGGCGGGTGTCATCGCCAGCACCAGCAGGATCTGGAAGGTGCAGTCTCTGTTGTGGAGCAGCTCCGGGGATACCACCTCAGCCACCTGCTCATCATGACCCTACAGGGGACTTATTTCTAGAGATTCTAGTTTCCCACGACAAAAAGCCCCCAAAAGTTCTCCAAAAAAACCAACATAAAAATCCATGATTTTCTGCGATTAAAAGTAAACACTGAACTTTTTTGTTTCCCTAGCCACACTATATATATGTATCTGCTGGACACAAGGTTTTATGGATATATTTACAATTTTTAAGCAAGTTCAAAGCCTACCAGTGCCATCAATCATTATAGTAAAATAAAGTTAATAGAATTGCAATTTATGTTTCTTACATATACCAAATACTTCTATGTCTCTCTTCCTATTTATCTGAGCCTCCATTATACAGCTGTCTGTATTAACCAAACCACGAGCTACTTGGGGTCCTGATCTCCAGTGCTTGGATCCAGACTGGCCCTTGGGGCCCTCAGATCTGGAGCCAGGAACAGATCCAGTCTTGAGGTTCATGTCCCCGACGAGGGCCCAATTCTCACGCCTGGGCCGGTGCTGCCCCCTTAGACCCTAGGATCCCATGGTCCAATGTCTTGGTAGCTCCTGGAAGGAGAGAGCAGAGGGGATGGGTTAGGGGGTGTAACGGTCCCACCCCCACCCCAGAGAGGGGACGACTCACCTGGGTCTGCTCCGCCACAGCACCACGGCCACGGCGGCTATGGCCAGAACCCCCAGGGTGATGCCCACGGCCAGGCCGGGGCCCCAGGGCCTGCTGTATCCTATAAAACACAAGGGGTGATGCACTGGGAATGGGCTCAGGAATATGGGCCGTGTTCCCTCAGTGTTCCCCACAGTCCCTCCCAATCATCTCACCCAAGCTACTGCCCTTAGCCTCCCACTCCAGTCCAGTTCCCTTCGCCTTCCTCACTGTCCCACCCCCACTGCTCTTCCTACTCCAACCCCCTGGCCTCAGCCATCTTCTACCCTAAAACTGTTCCCTCAGATTCCCCTGCAGTCCCCCTGTGCTCCTACAGCTCAGATCCACTGCCCTTAACCCCAGTCCTGTTCCCTCAGCCTCCTATTCCATCTCATATTCTTTACCTAAAGTGTTAAGATATGAATGTGGCAGAACTAAGATGTGTTTTATGCAAGATGGCTCATGTGTAGTATCATTGGAGAGGTGCTGATTCCCTGAATGTGATTATCCAATTTCTATGCCTGTATCATTCCTGTATCTGAAGTTTGGAATAGTGACTAGGTAACAATTACAACTGGGTGTGTACTTGGGGAACGGCCACCAGACAGCATACAATCGGCTTGGATGGGCCATTAGGAAGGACAGTAGGACTATGAAGATGCTAATCTCCCTCCTTCCTGAGAAGTTTCCCGGGATGTTGCTTTGACACTGCAGGGGCAAGCGATCATGTCACCTGGTACAGGACACCATCTTGAAATGCTGGTACTTTTCCACAGGAAAGGAGTGGGAGTCAAACTAGGAAACAAAGCATTCTGGCCATATGCAATTTAAGGCTGGGGAGTGAGTTAATCTGGTCTCTTCTCCACTGCCTCCCCCGCCCAAGAAGGAAGACTGCTGTAAACACCTGAAGAAACAAAGGAACTAAACTGGGGGAAATAGGGGCTGAGCCCAGGCAAGACAGATCAGCCTGTAACAGGAACCCCTGGAGATTAAAGCTGCACGCCGTGCAGTTTACCTTCAAGAAACTGCAACCTGCTTGAAACAACATTTAGGGTGAGAAATTATTCTTTGTTGTTGTGACGCTCTGTATGCCCATGTTCATCTTTATAAAATGATTGTGGGGTATCCAATGCAAAGGTTGTCATGGCCGGTGTCTTCGGAAGGCTCGTGATGCACTGAGCATGGTTGTTATAGTGATGTTATCGTAATTGTTACAGTGATGTTATAGTGATGTTATAGGTTGTAATTTCATGTATATAGTTATGAGGCTGAAAATATGTCCTTGTGGCTTACAGCAAGCCCAGGCAAAACTCTCCAGGAGCAGAGGGGCAGTTCACAGCTCCTCAGGGCGTGTATGGGAGAAACCCAGCCCAGCCTCACAGGAACAATGGACAGTGGCTCAGGCAGCAACAAAAGAATCTGTTAGACCCTCGATGGAGTCACCCCCATTCCGTTGGGCAGTTTGGGACTGCGATGAGGTAATGCTGACCTGACTCTGCGGGGGGTGGGGAGAGCTCAAAGCCAGGAGGGAAGAAAGGACATGATAAAAGGGGGAGACATTTGCCAGGCTCTCTCTCTTCCACCTACATCTACAGACACCACCACCACCACCAAGCGATCAAACGCTGATCAAAGGGGAGAGCCTGGCTGAAAAGTAATCAGCCAGCCTGTGGGGAGAAGCGTATAAGTTTTTAAGGACGTTAAAAGTGTTCAGATCAGCTTAGAATGTATTTTGCTTTTATTTCATTTGACCGAATCTGACTTGTTATTCTTTGACTTACAATCACTTAAAATCTACCTTTACAGTTAATAAATCAGTTTGTTTATTCTCCCTGAAGCAGCGTGTTTGGTTTGCAGTGTGTCAGAGACGCCCCTTGGGAGAACAAGCCTGGTGCATATCAATTTCTTTGTTAAACTGACGAACTTATATAAGTTTGCAGCATCCAGCGGGCATAACTGGACACTGCAAGATGGTGGTTCCTGGGGTTGTGTCTGGGACTGGAGATATTGGCTAGTGTCATTCGCTTGCAAGTAGCTGGGAGCAGCTTACATGCCAGAGGCTGTGCGTGAGCAGCCCAGCAGTGGGGACTCTCACAGCAGAGCAGGGTAAGGCTGGATCCCAGAGTTGAGGATTGGAGTGACCTAGCAGATCATCGGTCCGGATAACACCAGATGGGAACGTCACAGTAGCCAATATTCCTTAGTGTATTAAGCTTAGTTTGCGTGTTTTGTTTTCTCTGTAATCTGCTTTGTTCTGATTGCCATCCCTTACAATCACTTAACATTTACCTTTTGTAGTTAATAAACTTGTTTTTTGTTTATTCCAAAATTCAGTTTGTGCAATTCATGACTCGCGGGGGCAAAAAGCTGTGGCTATCTTCCTTCACATTGAGGGAGGGGGCGAATTTCATGAGCTTATGCTATTTAAATTTCTGTACAGAGCAAGACAATATAATTTTGGGTTTACACTCCAGAGGGTGTGTGCACCAGATTGCTGGGCAATTACCCGAGCTGAGTCCTCGCTCATCTCAGACTCTGTGTGATTCTACCGCTGGGTGTGTCCCTACCTGTGTGTGTGGGAAGGGGGCTTGAGAGTCTGTCACAGCAGCACAGAGTGAGGGAAACCCAGGCTGGTGGGACAGGTGGGCTCAGTGGGACCCAGCACATCACATGGCACCCCAGAAGTGGGGGTACAACCCATCATACTCACTGCTCCCCCCACATTCCCACCCTCTCAGCTTCCTCTCACTCCAGTCCTGCTCCCCTCTGTCTGTGCCTCTTCAGGCCTCTCCCCCTCTCCCCAATGACCCCCAGGTCCTCTCCAGTTCTGCCCCCCTTGGCTTTCCCTGCCCCACTCCACAAAGCTCTCTCCACCCCATCCCATTCATGCTCCCCTCAGCCCCCACCCTGCTCCTTCCGTCCCATTCTTGTCCTGTTCCTGCTCCCTCTGGTCCATCTCCACACACCCCCCGCTCTGCCTCCCTGAGTCCCAATCCCGCTGCCTGGACCCACCCTTGTCCCACTGGGGACATGGAAGAAAAGCCCCCAGAGACTATGAGTGCTCCCACTTCCCGGGGACATGCACCTACCCCAGGGGATCAGCAGGATCTGGCCCCCCAGGCTGCTGTGCTGCACCCGGCAGGCGTAGCTGTGCCCAGCGCCTGGCTCCACGGCCAGGGAGCTGCGCAGCTGGTAGGTCAGGTCCGCGTTGGGCAGGATCCCGCTGGAGTTCAGCCGCCAGCCCGGCAGCACCTCCTCCCCGTCCTGCAGCCAGGCCACGTGGACGGGCTGGGGGTAGAAACCGGTGACCTGGCAAACCAGCAGTACCGGCGCGGGGGTCCCGGCTGGGGGAGGCGCTCGGGCAAACACCACGGCGACCGGCCGCTCTGAGACAGGAGGAGAGAGACAGGGTGAGGGAGAGGGGACAATTCAGCCTGAGCCTCAGAGATTCAATAGCCAAGCCCAGCTCCGCTCCCTGGGGTCAGGCATTGGTCCTGCTCTCCTGCCAGACCCCAATTCTACCCCTTGCAGTTACCAGTAGTGACAGATTCCCCTTCACTTCCTGTCCTAAACTGCTGGGCAGTGTGGCTATGAAATCGCTTCAGCCCACATATAACCGCATTTGTACACCAGGCAAGAGAGCCCTCTATAAAGATCCCTACCCCACCCCAGAGGTGGCTGCACCTCAATGATCGAAGAGCTGTGTCCAGCCTCACCTTGCCTCTTCAGTGACTCTTTCCCATAGCGGGCAAAGCTCTTAGTCTCATTAACAAAAGTTGTTTTCAGGAGAAACCGAAGTTTGCTGGCCGCAGGCCGGTTGTAGTTAAGAATATCCTGGGTGTAAAGTGCCAGCTTATCCCCCCGCCGAGTGACCCATTTGCCTGCGTCCGCGTCAAAGCTGACAAAGTCCTCGCCGTTCATCCCAGCATCATAGAATCCCCTCGAGGTGCCGTTGGGGTGGAGCTCGCAGCCGAGGGAGATCTGGGTAACAAAGGGGTCTGGAACAGGAAGGGCAGGGGGGTCAGGACAGACCCTCTGGAGTTCACTGGGGGCAGGGCCAGAAATAGAAATGTTAGATGCAATGAGGATATTCGGTCACCAGATGGCAGTGGGATTGAGGGGCAGCCCTGGATGAAGTGCAGGACAGGTTGCAGTTACTGTTTAAAGCTGATTTGTGCTCTGAGATCCACACGCAAAATCAGATTGGCTTGAAAATTGCTGCGAGACATCGGGGCCTGAGGCAGAGTTTGTGGTGCGAATTTGGGTTCACTTCATGAGGGGCTCTTAAGATACAGACCCCATCCCAAATAAATGTTTAATTTTGTAGAAAGTTATTTATGATGCTCTAGAGAAAACTGTGGCCTTGAGCCTCAATAAACTTATATCACTGGGTGTCGCACCGGTAGCAAGGACAAATTTGGCTTCTCAACGTTACACAAGTCACTGGGTCTTGGTCCTGTCTGTGGAGCGGGACGCCGGGTGGTGGCACCTCTGTCCACAGACAGTTCACACCTCTGCGAGGGATTATTTCCTAAGCAGTGACTCAGGGCATGATACACTGAGTCACACACTCGCTCAGCGGGAGAGGCTGCAACCTCGGAGCCCCAGGAGGATCCACCCAAGCCCTGTCACTGAGCGTTTCCTGCAGCTGTGAGCTGTGATCACATGACCGGCTGTCACTCTGTCGTGAAATGCGCGTGCCCAGGCAGATTGCTGTGAAACTACCTCTGTCCCAGCGAGGTACAGGGGAGACTTTGTTGAGCAAATTTGGGGGCAGGTGGTGTGACATTATTGATATAAACTGGGACCATATAGAACATGGGTTGCAACCAAGATTCTGTAGTGGCACCAAATCTTATGTAAAGGGGGTCATATAAGGTGTCTAAGACCAGGTTACGGGTTACTGGTTATGACTGTGCTGTCTGTATGTCTGTATCATTTTTGTAGTTGAAGTTGTGAATATTGGCTGTGTACTGCTGCAGTTCTGGGTAACACCCCAGACAAGCTGGTGTCAGCTCAGCTTAGCCTGCTTGATGGCCCATTAAGGACCATCACCTACACAATTGACCCATCAAGAGAAGGCAGTTATGCCTTGTGACTCAGCAGGGTGTGCAGAAACTGGCCCATGTGACTGCAGACTCCATTTTGCTGTAAGTTTCCACAGTAGGAACAAAGAAGTGTCCTTACACCTGGAAAAGCCTATATAAGGCGGAGGTCTCATCTCCATCTTGTCTTCAATCCTGCTTCTTACCTCTGGAGGGGCTTTGCTACAAGCTGAAGCTCTGCACAAGGGACTGAATGACCCATCCCAGCGGGGGACTTTCTCCAGAGACTTGATTTGAACCTGCAGTTTACTCCATCACTGCTACAAGCCTGAACCAAGAACTTTGCCATCATTGTATGTAATTGATTCCATTTAACCAGTTCTAGCTCTCATCTCTATCTTTTTCCTTTTATGAATAAACCTTTAGATTTTAGATTCTAAAGGATTGGCAACAGCGTGATTTGTGGGTCAAACTCTGTGTATCATCTTTATTTAAATATTCTCTAATAAACATATTGACCTGGGTCTGGAGTTTGGTCCTTTGGGATCGAGAGAACCTTGTTCTTTTTCTGGGGTGTTGGTTTTCATAACCGTTCATCCCCAGGACGGGTGGGACTGGTGGTGATACTGGGAGACTGGAGTGTCTGAGGAGATTGCTTGTGTGACTTGTGGTTAGCCAGTGGGGGACACCGAAGTCATTTTTGTCGGGCTGGTTTGGTTTGCCTTAGAGGTGGAAAAACCCCAGCCTTGGGCTGTGACTGCCCTGTTTGAGCAATTGGTCCTGATTTGGCACTCTCAGTTGGGTCCCGCCAGAACCACATCGTCACAGGTGGTTAAGGGGTTCCTGAGAGAAAGTCTCGCCCGAGGACCTGCTTTGAGCGCTCCAGCATCAGACACCCAGCGTAGACCCCGGGCTGAGCCGCTGAGCAGAGCCGTGCTGGGTTCTGTCCATGCCCTGGGGCAGCGCTGGCTGGGAGGGTGGGGGAGGCATTAGCATAGCTCTGCACTTCCTGCTTCCAATTCTTGTGTTGGGTGTTTCTTGCTTTGTGGAAGGGTCTAATTTCAGCGTTCAGGTAGGACAGGTCAGGTGGCACGACCATGAGCAGCCTTCCCCCTCCTTCGACAAAGGCCTTTGGTAGGGCACATGGTCGTGAAAGACCCACGAGCCTAGGGTCAGGGGCTGGGACATGGGGCCTTTCTCCTCTGGGGCACACAGGCTACAATCTGGCTCCCGTTTGGTGCGAGGGGTGCAAGTGGAGATGTGTGTGGGGAGTGCAGGAGCTGGGACTGGAAGTGTGTGAAGGGGAGCAGGAGTCAGGGAGGGCAGGGAGCTGGGTGTGTGTGAGAGGGGTGCAGGAGTCAGGGCTGGGGGTGCAGGGTCTGGGAGGGAGTTAGGATGCAGATGGGGGCTCAGGGTTGGGGCAGGAGGTTAGGGTGTAGAGCGCTTACCTGGGGCATCTCCCATGTGGTCTGAGGGGTGCAGGTGGGAATGTGGGGGGCGGATTCAGGAGCTCCCATTTGGTGCTCAGGGTGAGAGTGGGGATGTGGGGGGGTGCAGGAGTCAGGGCATGGGGTGTGGGGGGGCTGGGTATGTGTGGGGGGTGCAGGAGTCAGGGCATGGGGCTGGGGTCGTGGGGGCGCGCCCAGCTCCCTGCCCTGAGCGGCTCACGGCAGGGGGCTGACCCTGCCCCAATTCCACCCCCTTCCCCAAGACCCTGCCCCCACCTCTTCTCTGCCTCCTCCCCTGAGTGCGCGGCAGGCCCGTTGCTCCCAGAGCGACCTCAGCACGGGCAAACAGCAGGGGAGGGGGGAGCTTGGCTGCCAGTGGGTGTGGAGCCGGCAGCAGGAGCCCCAGGAGCCGGCAGGACCAAGCTTCTGCCCCCACTGCACTCCAGCCCTGGGGCCCCCTGTCGTTGGGGGGCCCCATGCCAGGGCACCCTGTGTTTTACTGTAAATCCACCTCTGCCTGATCTATCCTGTCATGACACACACAGTTTCTGCTCTGAGTGTGTCAGTTCTCAGCTCCCCGGTGGGTGCGGGAAGGGACCCCCTCAGACCGCGCCATACTCACAGCCCTCTCCTTCTTCCTCAACCAGTTCGTTCATCAGACGGACGAAGTTGGACAGGTCATGATGGATCACTGTCTCCCGGTCCTGCCACTCTGTTGGGGTCAGGTCCCCGTGGGTCCAGGGCTGCAGGAAGCGGATCTTGCAGGTGCTGCAGTCCAGGGAGTGGGTCTCCACGTCGCCCAGCAGGACCGTCCCCGCCATGTCCGTGGAGCTGGCGTTGTGGAAAATGCCAGTTAACAGCAGCCGGAGGGTGAGAGACCCTGGGGGGACAGGAGGGGAGGCGACAGGAAACATATGGGGGATAAAGCAGGTGGGGAGAGAGATTAATGAGTCTCAGTCTCCTTAACGCTCCCTGCTGACCCCAGCCTGCCTCCCCCCTCCTCTTACACCCCCAGCAAGGGTCACTAGCCCAGTGTGGTGCTGCCCCATCCTGGCATTACACTCCCTCACCCCCTGCCCAGAGTCTCCACTTACCGTCCAGAGCCCCCCATGCCCAGGGGAGGAGCAGCAGAGGGAGCAGCATCCTGGCAAGGGAATACGGGCTCAGGCAGACGTCAGGGCAGCAGGACAAGGGGCCCAAGGTCACCCACACGCACTCTCGGTCAGTTCCTCCCAGGGCGCGAACCTCTCTGCCAACTTCTCCCTTTGGCTGTCTCTGCTCAGCTCTGTCCCTGCAGCTGCCAGCCCGAGCCAATCCGGGCAGAGTGAGGTGGTGTCAAGCCGAAGGGGAGGGCTTGGATACATTCAGTGAAGCCACAGGAGGTGCATAAGTATAACCGGTTTTATTGCCAAGATATAATAAGCTTCCTAGCCGTCCCACGCTACTCACGACATGCGTTCCAGGAACCAAGCAAGAATCAATGCTTACGCCCCTTCGGCTGCAGACAGTCCCGGACCCTCCAGCCTTTTCCCTGAGGGCTCATAGCAGGTGCGGCTCCAGCGTGGGGAATTCCTGGGTGCCCGCAAGGCCAGGGTCCGCAGGTGAGACTGTTCCTCTAAAGCAATGTGCATAGCCGTCTTTAATCGTCATCTCTGTCGAAGGGGGGCGTATTCACCCACAAGCATGGTCTGGCAGGAAACACCGCTGTTTTCTATTCCCACACTTCACAGTCTTGGGCCTCGCTTATCTCTCCACTTGTTTATCCAGTGGAGTGGCTGCAAGCTACCCCGGCCAGTTCACTATTAGGTCCCCACAAACCATTCTGTAACTTGCGATCAGCCCCAACAGTCGGGGAGCGGTGGCAGTGCAGGAGGGGGCTCCCCAACAGCAAGATCAGAACCAGGCCCGGTCCCAGGGTCACTGTGTGTGAGACGCCCCCTCCATCTCCTCCAGCCTGGGTACCGCTGCTCCCAGCACAGCCCCTAGCGCCACCCTGGGGCAATGGGGCGAGTCCTGACTGCCTGGGGCAAGCCTCCTGCTGCCCCCGTCCTGCCCCCTGCGGCACAGCCCCTAGCGTCGCCCTGGGGCAATGGGGAGCCCTGACTGCCTGGGCAGAGCCCCTGCTGCCCCCACCCCCTGCAGCCCAGCCCCTAGCGCTGCCCTGGGGCAATGGGGAGCCCTGACTGCCCGGGCAGAGCCCCCTGCCCCCACCCCCTGCAGCCCAGCCCCTAGCGCTGCCCTGGGGCAATGGGGAGCCCTGACTGCCCGGGCAGAGCCCCCGCTCAGGCCAGATTCACCCACAGACAAACCAGGCAGGCACCAAGGCCCTGAACTGGTGGGGGGTGGCCCCAAAATTACAGGCCAAACTCCTCCTCCTCACCCCACCCAGGGGCTCCGCCTGCCCCCAGCTGCCCCCTGTGACCTGGCGCCACACCCCGGACCTGGCCTGGTGGGTGGGGGAGACTTGGGGGGGTGGAAAGCAAACCCGCCCCCCCTCACCCCGCAGCGGGGTCCTGTCCCGTGTGGCTGGGCCTGGCTCCACCCGCAGGGGCTGCACCTGAGTGATGGGGGGAGATGGGGGCGGAGAGGCAGAACAGAAAGGAGGGCAAAGACCCCCCCACTGCCCCCTCATCCCTGCCCCCCAATGGCCCCACCCCCTCCATCCCAGTAGCTCCTCCCCCTCCCCATGACCCCTCCCTGCCCCTTTCCTATTAGCCACACTCCTGCTCCCTGCCTCTCCCTCCCACTCCTTAGCCCCTCCCACTCTGTGGCCCCGCCTCCTTATTCTCCTCCCAGTCCAGGTTCGTGTGGCTTCCAGGCTCCTCCCTTTCCCTTGCTCGCTCAGGCGGGGCAGCCAATCAGGAGGCGCCGCTGAGGGGCCTTGTCATTGGTTGGCGGCGCGGGGGGGAGTGGTGGGAAATGGGCGGGGAAGCGGCACGAGGCGCCAATGGCCGCTGAGAGCACGAGGGGCCACGTGTCCCCTGAGGGAGCAGGGGGCGGGGCCAACTGTCACCTGAAGGGGGAAAGGGGAAGGGCCACATGTCCCCTGAGGGAGCAGGGGGCGGGGCCAACTGTCACCTGAAGGGGGAAAGGGGAAGGGCCACGTGTCACCTGAGGGAGCAGGGGGCGGGGCCGTCGCCTGAAGGGGGAAAGGGGAGGGGCCACGTGTCACCTGAGGGAGCAGGTGGTGGGACCACGTGTCACCTGAAGGGGGGTATAGGGGAGGGGCCACATGTCACCTGAGGGAGCAGGGGGCGGGGCCAACTATCACCTGATGGGGGAAAGGGGAGGGGCAACGTGTCACCTGAGGGAGCAGGGGCGGGGACAACTGTCACCTGAGGGGCCAAGTGTTACCTGAGGGAGCAGGGGGTGGGGCCAGCTGTCACCTGAGGGGGGGAAGGGGAGGGGCCGTGTGCCCCTGAGGGAGCGGAGCCAACTGTCACCTGAGGGGGAAGGGGAGGGGCCACGTGTCACCTGAGGTGAGAAAGGGGAGGGGCCAAGTGTCACCTGAGGGAGCAGGGGGTGGGGCCAGCTGTCACCTGAGGGGCAAAGGGGGGGGCAGCTGTTAGCTCCCCTGGGGCCGTGGGTCCGAGCAGGGGCGGCTGGTGAGCGTGGGCTGGCTGCTGGGCCCCACTCCATCCTCCTCACCCCCCTCCTGACTGTGCTGTCTGCTGGGGCTGAGCTTCTTCTGGGGGTGCCCCATTCGGTCTGGGGAGAAACCAGGAGTCCTGGCTCCCAGCCCCCCTGCTCTAATCACCAGTCCCCACTCACCTCCCAGAGCCGGGGAGAGAACCCAGGAGTCCTGGCTCCCAGGCCTGCCCCCCCGTTCTAACCACCAGCCCCCACTCCCCTCTAAGAGCTAGGAGAGAACCCAGGAGTCCTGGCTCCCAGCCCCTCCCTGTTCTAACCCACCAGCCCCCACTCCCCTCCCAGAGCTGGGGAGAGAACCCAGGAGTCCTGGCTCCCATCCCCCCTGCTCTAACCACCAGTCCCCACTCACCTCCCAGAGCTGGGGAGAACCCAGGAGTCCTGGCTCCCAGCCCCTCCCTATTCTAATCACCAGTCCCCCCTCACCTCCCAGAGCTGGGGAGAACCCAGGAGTCCTGGCTCCCAGCCCCCCTGCTCTAACCTTCTCCACCCCACTCCTCCCCTAGATTTGGGAATCCAGAACCTTTTGTCATTATTCAGTTCAGGTCTGTGCAGAGCCCGGCAGGAAAGGGGCCCTGATTTTGGTTGAGGGAGGGGGGGAGTCTGTGCAGCACCTGGCGTAACAGGGTCCCTGATGTTGGTCAGAGGGGTGAGTGCAGCGCCTGGTTCCCAGGGGGTGAGGGTGGGGCTCTGTTTGCTACTGTGGTACTTGCTGCAGTTTCTGTGGCAGGCCGGAGTGCGCTGAATGGCCCGGGGCTCTGTCTGCACTTAAGCTCCTGGGTGTTGTGGTGAGAAACAGGAAATTCAGCATCGTGCGAGGCCACAGCTTGTGCAAAGGCAGCTGCAGATGGGGTAGGGGGTAATTTACAACCAGCTACAGAAGTGTTGGAGTCGGGGCCGTGTGCAACGCACAAATAACTGACCACGGTTTCCGTCGATGAGCTGGAGTCGATCTCCAGGTGCTCAGCTTGCAGAGCCCAAAAATGCTTCTAGCTGTCATGGGTGCACAGAAATCTCTCCAGCCAGGGGCAGGGGGGACCCACGCCTGAGGCTGCAGAGACCCTGGGCTGGTCGCTCTGAGAGCAGGGAGCTGCCCCCAGCATCATCCAGGCAGTGATGGGGGTGGGCTGGCTCAGGGGGGCTCTAATCGCTAGACCCCACTCCTCTCCCAGAGCTGGGGAGAGAACCCAGGAGTCCTGGCTCTGAGCCCCCTGCTCTGAACCCACAAGACCTCACTCGCCTCGCCGTGTACGCGCAGTGCTAAGCATGTGGGTGTCACCCTCTGGTGAGCATAAAGGGCCAGGGCTGCCCAGAGGATTCGGGGGACCTGGAGCAAAGCAATTTCGGGGGCCCCTTCCATAAAAAAAGTTGCAATACTATAGAATGCTATATTCTCGTGGGGGCCTCTGCAGGGCCCGGGGCCTGGGGCAAATTGCCCCACTCGCCCACCCACCCCCCGGTGGCCCTGTAAAGGGCCAATTCCGGTTTGATTTTCTAAGGTTCCTTCAGAACATGTAACTCTCCTCACCCCAAGAGCAGCTCAAACCTCGCCCCGAGACCAGTTCACAGAGATTAATTCTGTCAAAGCCTGTGGGCCGGATCCGAGCTGCTGTCAAGTGGCTTCTGGCAAATCCGCTCCATTGAAGCCAGAGGAGCCACAGACGACTGACACACTTGGGGTCTTGGCCCTAGAGATCTCTGAACAAGGATCACACCAGCAGCCCTGGGGGTGCTCGACAGGGGTGCCATTTGGGAGGTTGGGGGGGGGGAAGGGGAGCAGTGCTGCGATCAGCGGTACTTCCATGGCAGCTCTACCGCGCTGCTTCATTCTCTGGCGGCAATTCGGCGGCTGGTGCTTCCCTCCGAGGGACTGAGAGACCCACTGCCAAATTGCCACCAAAGACCCGGACGTGCTGCTCCTTTCCATGGTCACCCCAAACGCCCGCTTCCTGCACTGGTGCCAGGAGCCGGCCCTGGGTAGGTGGACGGATGGACAGACAGAGATGGATTTAGGGGTGGGGTAGGTGGGTATACAGACTCAGATGGATCTAGGGGTGGGGCAGGTGGACAGATGGAGAGACAGAGATGGATCAAGGGGTGGGGCAGACGGACAGATTAGATTAGCCAGGATTTGCTGACATACCTGCTCCCCAGGTGAGGATAAGGAGGATGGTGCAGAGGATGGGGCTCAGGGCTGGCAGCGGCTCTCTGGGCAGCTCCACGGCTCAGCTCAGCTCAGCCTCAGCATCCTCCGGAAGCGTCAGCCCCAGGGGGAGGCTGGTGGAAGGCTTTGTGCTCAGCATCTCTGAGATGGTGGCAGTGAGAGGCCGGGTACAAGGGATGGATGGGGGGTGGGGGTGTGCTATGCCCTGTGTGAGGGGCTGGCTGGTGTGTGTGCGTAGTTGCATCCCATTGGGAGGGAAGTGGTGTCTAATGGTTAGAGCAGGGAGGGGGCTCAGTCTGGGAGCCAGGACTCCTGGGTTCTCTCCCCGGCTCTGAGACGGGAGTGGTGCTTAGTGAGCACAGTGGTGCTGGGAGCCAGGACTCCTGTGTTCTGTCCTCAGTTGGTGTCTCATCCTGGGCCATGTTCCTTCTGTCATTTATTTTCCACGAGGAATAACATGCTTTTGAATAAAGGAATTTTTGCGTAACAGATTTTATTTCCACACATTGAAATATATTTTTTGCAACATGTCTCTCTTTCAAGCAGCAAATTCCTTCTATCCAGTCAAGCCTGCTCCAGACAGTTTTGTCCTGTATAAACCAGGTAGGTTTTCTCTCGAATTCGGTTTTCTCTGGCAGCCGACTCTGTTACAGCGTTCAATGTAGTTTTGTAAATGGAAAAATATTGTCCCCTGAAGAATGACTCTGGAGAAATATTTCCTTTTCTTTACTGTTCTTCTCATACCAAGCTGTACCGGCCAGACCCACAGACAGAAGCAGAGGAGAGTGGAGAAGCCCCTGGCGGGCGGCCCAGAGTCCAGCGAAGTCTGACAGCTTCTGAACCGGAGCTGGGAAAATCCTGCCAGTGACCGGCCCCCTGAGCAGCTAAATCAGGGAGACCTGCCCTGGTGCCGGGGGCACTTTGGAGCCAGCATGCACTGCGGGATCCACGGGGATGCCTGGGAAACAGAACGAGAGCGTCACTGAACACACTGGGGGGAAACGCTACGGGGATGGAGCCCTATAAATACCAGAGAGAGACTGATTCCACTAGGGATGAAATGCAGCCACCTCTGGGGTAAAATCTGGGGGCTGTTTATACAGGGTCCTCTCACCCGGCACTGAGACACGGCCCTTCTAGGGTGGGGTGCATGGGCTGGTTATACAGGGACCCCTTGCCTGGTGCTGAGAAGCAGCTGGCTCTGGGGTAGGGCAGGGGCTGGTTATATGAGGATCCGTCGCACAGTGCCGAGAAGCAGCTGGCTCTGGGGTGGAGGAGGGGCTGGTTACATGGGGATCACTCGCACAGTGCTGAGAAGCAGCTGGCTCTGGGGTGGGGCAGAGGCTGGTTACATGAGGATCACTGGCACAGTGCTGAGAAGCGGCTGGCTCTGGGCTGGAGCAGGGGCTGGTTACATGGGGATCCCTCACACAATGCTGAGAAGCAGCTGGCTCTGAGGTGGAGCAGAGGCTGGTTACATGGGGATCACTTGCACAGTGCCGAGAAGCAGCTGGCTCTGGGGTGGAGCAGGGGCTGGTTACATGGGGATCACTCGCACAGTGCTGAGATGCAGCTGGCTCTGGGGCGGGGCACTGGTTGGTTACCAGCCCACACAGTGATGCCATGTAACCATTTGGGACAGGAAGTGAAGGCAGAACCCGCGCAGGTACCGTTCCAAGGCCGCAGGCTGAGGATGATTCCCAGCGAGAAGAGAATGACGAGCGACAGGGAGATGATGGCTCGGTAAAAGAGGGGCCCTGAGTCCCGACAGAGCTCACGTCCCCGTGGAGCCCCTAGACAAGAGAAGTGAGGGGTTAGGAGGTTCCTGGGATGACACCCCCTAGAGGGGACAGGCCCCGTTCCCTGCCCCTGACTCTCACCAGTCGCACTCTGGTGTCTCCCCATCACTCTCAGCTCGGTGCCTCCTCCCATCCCTGTCTCCCCACCGTCGAGTTCGATGCAGCACTGATAGAGGCCAGAGTCCCACTCCTGCAGCTCAGCCAGGGTCAGCGTCGCCTTCCCCTGTCTGTGCTCATCCATCCTGGACACACGAAGCCGCCCCTGGTAGAAGGGGTGGTTAGAATTCAGCTCCAGATCGTCTCCGGATCCCCTGAGCCAAATGATCTTGGCTCTGCTGCTGTTTCTGTTCCAGAAGGTGCAGCTCAGGGTCACATTCTCCCCAGCTGTGGCGTGGAGGGACCTGGGCTCCTGAGAAACTCTCAGACCAGCTAGGGAAGAGGGAGAACCCGCATCATACACCGGGCAGCACCGTGCGGCAGGAGAGACCCATCCTGGCCCTTAGAGAGCACGTCAGCCGCTGGGTTCCTGTGTGTAGAGCTAAACTTTCACCTCTCGCTAGTTTAGTAGAAGTGTCTCCTTGGTTCATCCACCCATCCTCTGACCCTAGCTCCACCCATTCTCCAGTCCTGGAGCCATCCATCCATCCAGCTACCTAGCCACCCTTTCTGTCCCGATCCACCTGTGACCTTGCACCCCATAAAGTTTCATGGAAATATGCTTATGAACGTATCTCTGACATAACTGGAATACGTTTTATGCTACATGTGCCATGTAACAGATCTCTGCAAAGGTTATGATCCACTGAATCTATTCATCCTATTTGTATACGTGTCATTTTTGTATTTGAAGTTATGAATATTGGCTATGATGTTTGATTTTAAGTAGCCTCAGTAAGGCATGTGGGCAGCTTCTTAAGAAAGGAATTTGCAGGTTAAGTGCCCAATTAAGAAACTCTTAACGGACAATGGAAACTTGGAAGACTCCAATCCACATAAGAAGTCTACCTGAGGACATTCAAGGTAGCACGTGAACAATGGCTGCCACCTGTAAAGTCCTGAATCATGCATGGACACGTGACTTGCCCATGTGACTCCAAAACTCCATCTTGTAGCTGGATTTCTACACGGGGAAGGGAGGAGTGTCCACCCCGGGACCGGCTCCAGAGGTTTTGCTGCCCCAAGCAGCAAAACAAAACAACGCCCCCCTCCCCGCGCGATTGCGATCTGCGGCAATTCAGCAGGAGGTCTGTTACTCCGAGTGGGAGTGAGGGATCCTCTGCTGAATTGCCGCCGAATAGCTGGACGTGCTGCCCCACTCCAGAGTGGCCGCCCCAAGCACCTGCTTGCTAAACTGGTGCCTGAAGCCGCCCGGTCCACCCGCAAGAGAGGAACTATATAAAATCCTAGGAGACCCCTCCATTTTGTCTTCAGGCTGGCTCAAGAGATGTCTCTCCACCCCAAAAGGAAACCTGAAAGAAACTGGAGCACAGGGCAGTAATGACAGGGGTGGGAGTGATTGCTGGACCCAGCCCAGAAGGAGGCTAGTCTGTAAAAGAAGCTTCCTGGAACATCTCGGAGGGTAAGATTTCATCTGCGATCACTTTCCTATGGTACTGGGCTTAGATTTGCATGTTTTATTGTGTTTTGCTTGGTAATTCACTCTGTTCTGTCTGTTATTACTTGGAGCCATTTAAATCTTCCTTTCTGTCTTTAATAAAAGTCACCTTTTTACTTATTAATTAACCCAGAGAGTGTATTAACACCGGGGGGGAGGGGGGGGGAGGGCAAACAGCTGTGCATCTTTCTCTGTCAGGGTTACAGAGGATGAACAATTGATGAGTTTACTCTCCATAAGCCTTATACTGGGTAAAATGGATTGATTTGGGGGCTGGACCCCATTGGGAGCTGGATGTCTGGGTGCTGGAGACGGGAGCACTTCTTAAGCTGTTTTCAGTTAAGCCTGCAGCTTCTGGGGGACGTTGTTCAGACCTGGGTCTGGCTCGCAGCAGGCTGGTGTGTCTGGCTCGAACCAGGCAGGGCACTGAGGTCCCAAGCTGGCAGGGAAAACGGGCTCAGGGGTATCTCAGCACATCAGCTGGCAGTTCCCAAAGGGTTTTCTGTGATCCAACCCATCACATCACGTTTGTCAATTCAGCCATCCAGCCTCCCTTTCTGTCCCTCCTGCCCTCCATCCACGCTGCTCTCTCTATCCCCAGAGAAGCCCTGCAATGCTGGAGACTGGATAAACCCAGTTATTTCTTCACCCCAACAAGAGCTGTTACCCCGAACTCTGTGGCAAACTCACCCGGTTTCTGGCCAGACGCTCCGAGATTTGGGACCAGCGCTCTCTTGCAGCCGGCTGGAATTTCTGCAACAGCTTCATTTGAATTAAAAATAAAAGAATTTAGCGCAGTCAATGCACAAATGAATGACCCGACCACCCAACAGCCCCGGGTTGGCTGTTCCAGAAACAGAGCTCACATCCCCCTGGGACTCTAGACAAGAGAAATGAGGGGTTAGGAGATTCATGGGCTGGCAGCCCCTAGAGGGGAAATTCCCCATTTCCCACCCCCCTGAGCCAACCAGTCCCCACCCTGGGCCCAGATCGAAGCCGATGTCCCCTAGAGGGAAAGGCCCCGTGTCCCAAGCCCCCCAAGTCACCTCTGCGCATCACAGTCAGGGTGGTCCCCGTGCCCTTCGCCTGCTCGCCCTGCGGGTACGTGATGTAGCAGTGATAGAGACCCGAATCCCTCTCCATCAGCTCCGACAGGGTCACCGTGGTCTCCGCCCGGCCCTGCTGGTCCTGCTGGCTCTGGGCCAGCCGCCCCTGGTAGAAGGGGTGGGCAGGGTCCAGCACGACGGCCTCCCGGGAGCCCCTGGCCCAGGTGACTTGTGTCCCGGTCCGGTTGCGGCTGTGGAAGGTGCAGCTCAGGGTGATGCTGCCCCCGGCTGGGACGCTCACCTTGGGGGGCAGCTGCTGAACCCCGAGACCTGCAGGGAGCAGAACAAGCCATGTGACAGACATATGGCAGGGACTGTGCTTCTGTCATGGGGTGCTGGCTGCATCCGTCTGTCTGTCCCCTTGGCCTTCCCACCGCAGAGTCTGTCTATCATCTGTCGCTCGATTGCTCTACCCAGCCCCAGACCCGTCTGTCCTCAGCACTTCCCAGCCATCCACCATCGGCTCTGTGCATCCATCTGTCCTCAGCTCTGTCCAGCTGTCTGTCCACTCACCTGTTCATCCACAGCCTCATCCATCCGTCCTCAGCTCTGTCCGTCTGCCATCCATCCACTTGTTTATCTCCTACCCCATCCAGCCATCCTCAGATCCATTTGTTTGTCTGTCCATCCACCCTCAGCCCTTTCCGTCCATCCAATCATTCACCCTCAGCTCTCTCATCCATCCATGTCTGTCCTATCTCCATCCATCCACCCATCCATCCTCAGTCCAACCTCACCTCCACCTATTCATCCATCTCTTCATCCACCCTTAGCTCCATCTGTCTTCAGCTCCATCCATCCACCCTCAGCTTTGTCCATCCTGCTGTACTCAGTTATTTTTCCCTCCCTCCCTCCATGCTCAGTTCTGTCCATCTATCCGTGCATCCGCAGTTAACCTGCACCACCCATTCCCCTCCACACCCCACTACCCACGAGCCCCAGCCTGCAGCACCGGGAAGCACACCGCATTTCAAGGCAACGCAAGGAACCGTGCAGACTTTAGAGCACTTAGGAGAATCAAGCTTTAAAGAGGAAGCTGGTCTAAACCTTAACGATGGTAGGCCAGACAGTCCTCTAGAATAAACCTGTCCATCCCCGTACAACCCCTGCACGTATTCCCCTATCCATCCATCCATCCATCCCCATCCACCTCTCTCTACCCATCAATCTGTCCTCAAACACCCCCTCCATCTCTCTAGTTATCCATCCATCCCCATCCACCTCCTCCCTTTCTCCTTATCCATCCATCCCCAAACACCTCCCTCCATCTCCCTCCCTTTCCATCCATCCAGCTAGCCATCCTCAGCTGTCTGTGTATTCTGAGACCATCTCTCCATACCCCATGGGAGGGGAGTGGGGGGTTAGTGGGCTGGGCAGGGGGAGGGAGTCCAGGGCAGGGGGAGGGAGTCCAGGACTCCTGGGTTCTGCCTCTATTCCCCCCAATAACTCTGAGCTTGTCTCACCAGCTGCTATCGAGGGGACGATGAAGATGATGAAGCAGATGATGCTAGGGGCTGGCAGCCGCCCCATGCTCTCCGCAGGCTGGGAGCCACCCCAGGAGTCACAGACCGGGACTGTTGAGCAGACGGGACCCAGGGACGGCAAGTAAAGGCTGCTCCGGAGTGAGCAACCCAGGCGCGCAATGGAAACTCTTGTGGCTGGCGAGAGGGAGGCGCCTGCTCAGATACCAGGCAGCCAGGAGGTCACTGGGACTGTGGGCAGGTGAGTGTGAAAGCGAAACTGACCCGGGGTGTTGAGTTCAGCAGGACGGCCGGTTCATTTCTGCATCCCCAAGGCCCTCGGCCTCGCTGATGCAGCCGCTGGCCATAGGGCTGGGGCACCCCAGTGGTGACGGTGTCCTTATTGCTCCGTGGGTCCCAGCCCCCTCCCACTGCCCCAAAATGATCCCCCAGTGGATCCCAGAGGGAGCTGCTGGCTCCAGGGACCGCTGGAGGAGATCAGCTGTCCCAAGGGCAGCTGGGAGCAAGGTGTGAGAGGCAGGACCATCAAAGGGGTTTCCATTGTCAGGGCAGAGATCAGTGCTCGGGTAGAGCTGGAGGTGACAGGAGTGCAGAGGGAAAACAGCGTGTCAGGGATGGAGAGAGAGAGAGACAGAGTGCGCAAATTACAGGGAGGAGGACACAGAGCTATAGCCAAATAGAGAGTGTATTAGAGATGGATGGACAGATGCAGGGCCTTACCTGGTGAGGCCACATCTGGAGACTGTGTCCAGTTTTGGCCCCTCACTACAGAAGGGATGTGGACAAATTGGAGAGAGTCCAGCGGAGGGCAATGAAAATGATTAGGGGGCTGGGGCACATGACTTACAAGAAGACGCTGAGGGAACTGGGGTTATTTAGTCTGCAGAAGAGAAGAATGAGGGGGGATTAGATAGCTGCCTTCAGCTACCTGAAGGGGGGTTCCAAAGAGGATGGAGCTCGGCTGTTCTCAGTGGTGGCAGATGACAGAACAAGGAGCAATGGTCTCAAGTTGCAGTGGGGGAGGTCTAGGTTGGATATTAGGAAACACTATTTCACTAGGCGGGTGGTGAAGCACTGGAATGGGTTCCCTAGGGAGGGGTGGAATCTCCTTCCTTAGAGGTTTTTAAGGTCAGGCTTGACAAATCCCTGGCTGGGATGATTTAGTTGGGGATTGGTCCTGCTTGGAGCAGGGGATTGGACTAGATACCTCCTGAGGTCTCTTCCAACCCTGATATTCTATGATTCTAGCTACAGAGTGATCCATGGATGGACAGACAGATGGATGGAGTGGTGGAATGGATGGAGCGATGGCTGGACGGATGGAAGGAAGACTTTCTCCACATACAGGTGCATGGAGCAATGGTTGGCTGGCTGGATAGATAGAGGGCCCTACCACAGACAGACGGATAGAGCGAAGGATGGATGGACGGGTGGATGCAGACAGGGCCTTCTCCGCAGACAGATGGACGGGATGAATTGCTGACAGCTAGACCAAAGGTGCTGAGGACGGATCGATCCATCCATCCTGCCCTGTTCCACCCTCTTCCATTCACCTCTTCCTGCCAGGAAGACACACGGGGCCAAACCCACCTACCTTATAGACAGGCCAGCTGTCCCTGTGCTGCCTCCCAGGGCAGATGGAGAGGCCTGCTCCTGATTCACAGGCCACCCCAGCTTTGAGTAGAGGGGAATCTCCCACAGCTGTGGGTGATCTGGGGCCCAGGACACATGGAGGAGCAAGGCTGACCCATGGCAGCAGGGGGCACACATGCTCACAGACACGTACACAGGCCCGTTACATTCAGTAGCATAGATACACACCTAACACTCCTCCCCCCCTTACCCGGCCCATCTCAGAAGTGCTGACCACAAACGCTTCCACCGGCCCTCGTAGACTGATGCTTCCGGAGGATGCTGAAGCTGAGCTGAGCGGGCCCTGCGGAGCCACCCAGAGAGCGGGGACCATGGAGCAGCTGCAAGCCCTGACCCCCGTCCTCTGCATTGTCCTCCTCATCCCTACCTGGATAGCAGGTATGTCAGCAAATCTTGACTAGCTAGTCTGGGGGTCGGTCTGTCTACTCCCCCAGGTCAATCTGTCCATCCCTCCTTGTCCCCACAGCCATATCTAGCCACCCCCATACATCCCCATCTAGCTCATCTAATCCATCCATCCTTCTTCTGCACTATCCCTCCAGCTTTCCATTATCTATCCATTCACCCATCCTTCTGTGCTGATCTACCCAGAATACAACTTGTTACAGCCTCCAGCTCTTCTAGTTCAAGCTGTAGCAACTTGTGCTTTTAGCTGTTGAGGTCCCCAGTTCAATCCGCTGCACATTAGGCAAGGTGGCAGCCATCAGAAATGCACTAAACTCTTCTCCTGGACTTTAAAGCCAAAAGATACCTTCCCTATTCCCTACTCTGACCTCTTGCACATCGCAAGCTACAGAACCTCACCCACCCACTCGTTTTTTCATTCAAATGAAGCTGTCGCAGAAATTCCAGTTGGTTGCAAGAGAGCGCCAAACCCAAATGGGGGAGCATCCAGCCAGAAACCAGGTGAGTTTCCTGCGCAATTCAGGGATATGATTCTTGATAAGGTGAACATATCACATTGGATTTATCCAGCATTTAGGATTGCAGATCTTCCCTGGAGATAAATAAATTGATATTGATCTAGGGAATGAGGAACACAAATGGAGAACAGATGTGAATTGAGAGACATGGGTCTAGGAATGAAAGGTTGGATGGACGGCTCTAGACTGGAGAATGGCTGGATGGGTCTATAGATGGATTGAGCTAGGATGGATAATGGATGGATGGGTCTAGGGTCAGAAGATGGATGGATGAAGGAAGGAGAATCAGGGAACAGGGAGACAGACACTGCTACTAAACTAGCGAGAGGTGAAAGTTTAGCTCTACACACAGGAACTCAGCAGCTGCTGTTCTCTCTAAAGGCCAGGATGGGTCTCTCCTGCCACATGGTGCTGCCCGGTGTATGATGCGGGTTCTCCTTCTTTCCTAGCTGGTCTGAGAGTTTCTCAGGAGCCCAAGTCCCTCAACGCAACAGTCGGGGAGAATGTGACCCTGAGCTGCACCTTCCAGAACAGAAATGGCAGCAGAGCCAAGGTGCTTTGGTTCAGGGGCTCTGGAGAAGACGTGGTGCTGGATGCTAAGCACCCCTTCTACCAGGAGCGGCTCCATGTGTCCCAGCTGGATGAGATCCGTAAGGGGAATGCGACAGTGACCCTGTGTAAACTGGACGAGAGAGATTCTGGCCTCTATCAGTGCTGCATCGAAATCCAGAATGAGATGACAGGGATGGGAGAAGGCACAGATCTAAGAGTGATGAGGAGAAACCAGAGTGTGCCTGGTAAGAGTTGAGGGGAAGGTGGGCACCTGGGACCCATCCCCTCTAGGAGGCACTGATGCCAATCGGGCGCCAAGGTCGGGGATGGGAGATGGGGCTGGCTCCAAGCAGGAGTGGAGATCAGGAATATCTGACCGATGCTCATGCTGTGGGGGGTCGTCAGGTTTATATTAAACAATCTCCCGGCCGATTCAAGGTGGCTTTTCTGCCGAATTGTTGCCGGCTGCAGCTCTGGCCTGTCTCACATCCTGTCAGTGCCTCGGGGTGAGAGCGGTGGTCAGAAACCCAGACCCCCACTTCTCCTGAGAGCCACAGTGCGCCCAGAGACGTCTCTCTCTCTTCTCTCGCTATTGGCCTGGGTTGGCTCGGAGCTCTTTGGCCTGCTAAAGGTGAGGTTATGACTCGGCCCTGCTGACTCACTGTGGGAAGATCAGACTCATGCTGGCACCTGTGAAGGGCTATGCAATAAATGCCGGTGGAGACTGGGGAAGTCTTCTTGCAGTGTTTGTTGAAGAGGAAGTTAGTTGTTTAATGCAGGAGTGAGTGAGGGAAACACAACCCCAGAGCCAGAGACACAGAGAGAGACACACAGCCCCAGAAATCAGCCACCCACAGCCCCAAAGATACATAGCCACAGACCCAGAGAGAGACCAGAATGGCCCCGTGACCCACATGGCCCCACCACACTCTCTGCTGCACCAGTCACTTGGGATTCTCTCCCGTTGGTCCCATGTACGAATGGAGGTTGCCGGCCATTAGCCCAGACCCCAGGAGGACAGCTGGCCACTAACATACTGCACCAACCTAAGCGGACCCGCCTCTGTGGCCTCCATTTGGGAGCAACTCCACAGACATCACTGGGGTCACTCCAGATTCACTGAGATCAGAATCCAGACTGACTCCACTGGTGTCGGTGGGCTCATTCTGGATTCACACCAGAATCATTGAGATCAGTATTCGGCCCTCAATCCTTTGGCATCAGTGGGGTCAGTCCAGATTTACATTGGGCTCACAGAGATCAGAATCCAGCCCTGTCTCCGCTAACATCCGTGGTGTCACTCTGAATTTACACTGGGGTCATGGAGACCAGAATCCAAACTGGACTCCATTCACTGTAATGGAGTTACTCCAGATTCACTTTGGGAGCTCTAAGATCAGAATCCAGCCCTGATTCCATTGGCGTCAATGGAGACACTCCGGATTCACACCAGGGCTAGTGACATTGGAATCCAGCCCTGACTCCATTAGCATCAGCGGAGTCACTCTGCTTTCACACCGGTATGGTACCAATGAGATCAGAATCCAGTGCTACAACAAAATACACCAGAAATGGCTTCCTGTGGCTCTTCCCAGGAGAGATTCTTGCCACTGGAAACATTAACTTCCTTCCTTTTATTTAGAGGACAGAAAGGAATCGAAGCAGGACACCAGCACCGAACTCACCATCTACAGAGCCACGATTGCTCTGGCAGGTGTCAGCATCATCATCTTAGTTACCGCCCTCCTGCTCCGCAGACGCACAGGTATTTACTCCTCCTTCCACGCTCACTCCACCTGCCCATTCTTCCGATGTTCAAAATGTACTTCTCTTCCGTCCTGCTGGTGCAAGGGGGAACGGGAGCCTCCGATCTACATTCTCCAGTCCTCTGTTCATTCCTACACCTCCATTCATCTCTTCCAACAATAACCCATGCCTCCTTCTTTCCTCCCCAGCAGCCTCCACAGACACCCAACAGCAGCAGCCGGCAAAGGTGAGACCATTAAAATTGGAGCCTGAGTTTAACTGGGTGGCATTGTCTGTTTCAAGACAGTGTTGACGCATGGTCCGTGTGACTGTGGTAAAAACCTGACCAGTGGAACACGGGAGAGGGTTAGGGGTGCTTTAGCCGTTAAATATTACAATAACGGAAGCTGCAAAAGTACCAGATTATCTATCATCTAGACCAGTGGTTTTCAGCACCGAGGGCTTCAGTGAGTGTATTGATTCATCTAGATATTTGCATAGGTTTACAACAGGCTACATGAAAAACACCAGCAAAGTCAGTACAAACTAAAATTTCATCCAGTGTATTGTTTATACTGCTCCATACGCTCCACACTGAAATGTAACTACAATATTTATAATTCAATTGATTTCTTTTAGAATTATATGGTAACAATGAGAAAATCAGCAATTTTCCAGTAACAGTGCGGCTGCAACACTTTTGTATTTTGATGTCTGATTTTGTAAGCCAGTAGTTTTTAAGGTGAAACTTGGGGAATGCGAGACAAATCAGACCCCTGAAAGGGGTACAGTAGTCTGGAAAGGTTGAGAACCCCTGATCTAGACAGACAGACGTGCACATGGGGATAGGCAGACATGTATGTACATACAGACCATTGTGCACAAAGACAGGTGGATAGATTGAATCTCAACTCGCAGCCCCTCTGCTGTTCCAGCCCTGAGCTCCCTTCTCTGCACACAGTCTGCCGGTGCCTCTCAGTCCTGACTTGTAGCCAGCTGGGAGGGTCCCTCTGGGGGCTGAGTCACACCGGCGTGTGGCTATGTGTGCTGGGGACAATAGCACACACAGATCCCCCATCACACAGCCAGGGGTCTCCATTTTACCCACTTCCCCCTTAAATGCACTCATGGGGCTGGAAAGACAGCAGCAGGAGATAGAGCCCGGGTGACTTGATGTGTGTCTTCAACAGGGGCACAGCAGAGCTGGTGGTAACACGAGCAAGGATCTGCACTACGCCGAGATCACTTTCAAGGCTCCGGCTCACACAGAATATGCCTCCATCCGCACCCAGCGGCTCTGAAGAGTCAGATCTGACTGTGAAGCAAAGGGAAACACAGGGAACAGCAAGAGATCCCTTCATCACACAACCTTGAAGGCATCTCCCAGGGTTAGTCAGTCAACGCGCTAAGCCTTTTTCTTCTGTTACTTACAGATGAGTGTAGTGATAGATGTGTGAGGCTTTGTGCCAGATCCCCAGCTGGTGTCAATTGGCTGCTCCTCTGGGGGTGTTGATGGGGCCAGATCCCCAGCTGGTGTGAATTGGTGTCACTCCTCTCAGCAAGAGGGGAGGTACAGTTCAGCCCAGGAGCCTGGCCCACAGAAAACTGCAATTGGTGCCCCATGGGAGTTGTAATTCAGTTACCACATTCTCTATGGGGCATGCTCCTTGGAAGAACTACATCTCCCACGATGCACCACGTTCTCCTCTCTGGATGAGGGCAGGGAGTTATAGGGGTCCCTAGCAATGATGCGGCATAGAAGATACACTCTGGCCCAAAGAGAATGAGGCCTTGGAATGACAACTTCTCCACGGCCCGGCTTTGAATCAAAACCGTTTTGTTTTTGAGATTTCGCCACAACGTTGAAATTCTCCACTGAAAATAATCAATGAGAGTGTACAATATATTTGTTAAAATTTTCTGTGGAGAAAAAAAAAATCCTTTTCTCCAGCCAACTCTAAATCCGAGATTACATTTCTTTTCCTGTGGCCTTTCTTGAGAGAAAAAAACTGACCAATGCAGAGATGTTCCTATGTCACGACCAACTTGATGGCTTCCGCTGGGTGTTATGTATAGTCACGCAGTGGGCTGTGAGCAAATGAGTTTCTGTGTCTTTATCAAACACAAAATCAAACAGACTGAGAGACTGAGGTCAGGGTCTGTGAATGAAGCAGAGGAAGCAGCAAGAAAAAGCATTTGGATGCAAAGAAATAAAAGGCCCGTTTTGTTGACTTTACAACAACAACAAAAAAAAAGAAAAGAAAAAGAAAGGGTTGGATGTTGATCTGAATGACCCTGAGCTAAATCCAGACTGACCCCACTGATGTCAATGGAGCCAGGGCCAGGTTCTACCCTCACTGAATCCAGAGTGACACCACCTGAGTCAGGGACACATGGGGTAAATTTGGAATGTAACGGAGTCAGGGCTGGAGTCTGATCTTAGTGTAATTAGGAAATCCAGGTTGCTTTGAAAGGGGTAATTATTAGAACCATAAAACAACCAGTGAGGGACCATATTTATTCTCTCTCAAAGATTTCAGATCAAACAGAATCCTGACAACAAGTGAGGTGATTACTTGCCCCCACGATCAGTTAATGCAGCAAAAGCCCCAGAGATACAAAAGTCCTGCTGGTGTCTTTTCCCACCCAAATATCTCACTGCTTTCTAAGCAGAAGGGAGAACAGGCCACATTCTCATCAATGGATCGTCTCCTGTTGGGTTACAGGAACGAGAGCTTCTGCACGTTGCTCTGGTCAGCAGATCTGGCGTTCTAAGACTCTCAGGAGTGCAGAGATGCGTCTCTTCCCTGATCACAACTGGCCCTTTAAGACAAGTGATGTCCTATCATCCTGCCAATCCAGGAATCCAATAGGCCGAACGCTTTAAAAGGCTGTAAGCTTACTGGTTAATGGTACAGCGATGCCACTGAGATGCCCCCGGTTAATTGTCAACGTTGTGTCAGGGGTTGATGTTCAACCAGTCAAGGAAGTCAACTGGCTGAACACTTGCAGGCCGTGCATTTATTGGTTAATGGTGCACCACAGAGATGACATCACAGGTTAAAGGTCAATGCTCATGTAGACATGAGGGGTTAAATGTCAGGCTTCATGTAGATACACTATCCCGGCAATCCAAATAGCTCAATGGTTATAGAGGCTACTGATCATGAAAGGTTAAAGGTCAAAGTTCATGAAGGTACACCATCCAAGCAATCCCAGTAGCTGAACAATAGGGGCTGTTGACCTCAAGAGTTCACAGGTCAAGGTTCATGTAGGTGCGGAGGTCACGCTCCCAGGCCTTTGCTTTGGCCTCTCTGCGACGGGCCTCTCTCTTCCCCACTGTAGCTGCCCGTTCCGTCCTAGGCTGCTGCTCCTTGGGCCACGCCACAGCACTGGGGTCATTGGCGTTGAAGTGGGTGACCTTGGGCCGGAGGTCGCTATGGAAACCTAGGCCCTTCTGGTCCCTCTTGAGGACGGTCTGGACGGGGAATTTACGGCCAGTGCCCTCAGGCCCCAGCCCAGCCTCGCAGTCCCAGCCCCCCTTGACCATGAGCTGGAAGCCGACGTTGCTCTCGGGGATGTGGTAGCGAGTTGGAGGGAGCGGGTCGCGCCGGTTGAAGAGGTGGGCTGTGGAGCGTTCGTGGAGCTCCACACTGTCTTCACTGTAATGCGTCTGGCACACGGTGCAGTATTTCATCTCCGCTGGAGTCCTCCTACTGAGGAGACAACGAGGTCAGTGGTCTCCAGGATGAGCATATTGGTTGACTAAGGGAGGTGGGGAATGGGATATGAGGGCTTTCCTCTTTAGGGGCCGCTGGTTCCCAGCCAGCCCCAAGCTAGGAGAACTGGCTGGTTCAGGCATGAGGGGAATGAGACATGGGGTCTTTCCTCTCTAGAGGGTGCTGGCTCTGATCCAGCCCCAGGGTGGGGGGACTGGCTGGGTGCAGGGCAGGGGAACAGAAGACTCACCTGGCCATCCTCTCCTCTGGCTGAGCCGTTTCACGCTCCTGAAGGATCCTCACCACGTCCTGGTGCCCGGCTTCCTCGGCTAAGTCCACCGCATCCCGCCCCTGCGACTCACACACTCCCACCCATGCGGCTCCCCGGGTCAGCAGGTACCTCACGGCCTCCCCCTGGCCTGCGTAAGCGGCACACATCACCGCCGTCCAGTAGTAACCGTCCCGGTAGTTCACATCACACCCCTCCTTCTCCAGCAGCCGCCGCAGAGTTCCCATGTCACCCTCCTGGGCCGATCTCAGCAGGAGGTTCCCCCTACGAGGGTCCGTCTGCCCTGGCCGGGCGATGGGTGGCTCAAGCACCCTGGAGCGCCTCAGAGGAGCCTTGCGTTTCCGTGGGAGGCTGGAGCTCTCATCCGAGGCCAGGAGACTCTCGTAGAAGCTCCGGGCTTCCTCGCCTTCCCCGTCCCCCTCCTTTTCCCGGCGGTTGGCAGGGGAGCCGACCTGTTTCTGGAGGTGCCCATCCTTCCAGCAGTCCGATTGCTCCCGGGCACGGGTGAAGGTGATGAGCTGGGGGCCGTGATTCATGGCGGGCAGTGGAGATGGGGGATGGAGGTGGGTCACTGGGCGGGATCAACCTGTTGGGGGCAGGAACAAAGTCAGCAAATGAAGGGCACTGAGTCGTGATCCTCACAGGGGGCACTAGCGTCCTTGGGGGAAGAGAGGACAGGGCCATGGGGGTGAGGGCAGGTCTGGCTCTTGGGGGTGTAAGGCTCAGGAGGGTGGGAGATGGGGGCAGGGGTCTCTGGGGGCCAGGGCTATGTCTTTACAGGGGTGGGGGTGGAGCTGGAGCTAGGTCCCTGGGGGCTAAGTTAGGGCCATAGGAGAGGGCAGGGAGAGGGGCAGGGCTAGGTCCCTGGGGTCTGGTCCGGGGCCCTGGTGGTGAGGGGGAGGAGTGGGGCGGGACTAGGTGTCTTGGGGTGGGGCCTTAGGGGGCAGGGTTAAGTGTCTGGGGGGCAGGAGAAGGGCTGGGACTCTGAGGGGTGGGGCTAGGCCCTAGGGGGCAGGGTTAAGTGTCTGGGGGGCAGGAGAAGGGTTGGGACTCTGAGGGGTGTGGCTAGGCCCTGGGGGCGGGGCTAGGACTGGGGCAGTGGGGGGGTGGGGTTAAGTGTCTGGGGGGCTGTGACCCTGTGAGGCAGGGTTAGGTCCCTGAGGGGCGGGGCCTGGACTGTAAGGGGGCGGGGCTAGGGCCCTGGGGCAGTGAGGGTGGGGTTAAATGTTGGGGGGCAGGGGGAGGTGCTGTGACCCTGGGGGCGGGGCTGGGCCCCTGGGGGGCGGGGCGAGGCCCTGAGAGGGGTGGGGGCGGGGTTAGGTGTCTGGGGTGCAGAAGAAGGGCTGGGATCCTGAGGGGCGGGGCTAGGCCCTGGGGGCGGGGCTAGGCCCTGGGGCAGTGGGGGGGGCAGTGTTAAGTGTCGGGGGGGCTGTGACCCTGGGGGCGGGGCTGGGTCCCTGGGGGCGGGGCTGGGCCCCTGGGGGGCGGGGCGAGGCCCTGAGAGGGGTGGGGGCGGAGTTAAGTGTCTGGGGTGCAGGAGAAGGGCTGGGACCCTGAGGGGTGGGGCTAGGCCATGGGGGGCGGGGCTAGGTCTGGGGCAGTGGGGGGCAGTGTTAAGTGTCGGGGGGCTGTGACCCTGGGGGCGGGGCTGGGTCCCTGGGGGGCGGGGCGAGGCCCTGAGAGGGGTGGGGGCGGGGCTGGGTCCCTGGGGGGCGGGGCGAGGCTGGAACCCGGCCCCAGCCTTGACCAAACTCCCGCTCCCCTTGGCCTTCACCCAGAAGCCTCCGGGGCCAGACTCACCATAGAGACGCCGGAGGCCGAAGCAGCGCGCCACCGCCCCCAGGCGAAGAGGTGACGCATGCGCATTAGAAGGCGCCGGGGCGCTGGAGGCGCACGCGCGTTAGACGCCGCCGCGGCAGTGGCGCATGAAGGCCGATGTCAGTCGGCGAGCAGCGCGCAACCGCGGGGTTCTGCTCTAGACATGCGCAGTGGCGACCGGGAAGCCGCGCGGGATTTGCATACGCATGCTCAATAGGGAAGGAGGCTCGGACGCGTCCACCTGCGGGCTAGTAACTCTGGGCAACGAATAGCGATCCGCGCGCATGCGTATTAAACTCCCCCGAAGTGGCGACAGCCCACGCGCAGCGCGCGGCGCGGGAAATAGCAGTTTTTACGCATGCGCACTCAGGAAAAAGCCCTGTGAGTGTCTAGACGCATGCGCACTGGATTGCAGAGAAACCGAGGGAATGGGCGCACGTGCCCCTGACGGGGGAAGGGAACAGAAACTGAAATCAGGCGCATGCGCACATTCCGCGCCCCAGGGGTTAGCACGGCGCATGCGTACGTATCCCGCCCCCAACCACCTAACAGCCACTGCCTGGCAGCGCGAGGCGCCAGAATTCCAGTCGCTGCGGCCGTGTATCTAATTTGCATATTTCCCAGCATGCCTTTTACCTCAATCTCCTCCCCCAAATAGCGTCATTTTACCCCGTTCAATGAGAAAATTAACTAAAAAAATTAAAAATATTGCCTGGCAGTAACTGTGTGATGGCACCCAAATATCAGTCCAGTAACTCCGAATTATTTATCTCACCCTAACCTAGACATACACTCGAAACACCCCTAGGCATCAGGGTCTAATTAACCTATTCACAAGTAATCTTTAGGGGAGTAGTTAGGTGACCAGTAGGAGATGCTGGGTGCTCAGTAACATCCTGGCGGCGGATGAGCATAACGGGCGCCATGGAGTACAGCCGAGCCAGCCACCGGCGGAGCAGCAGCAGCCTCAGAGATGGTAAAACAAGGCCAGGGGTTCAGGAGGCCACGCCCCTTCACAGAGGCCACACCCCATATTGGGTCTAGACCACGCCTCTTTGGGCAGGCCCTACCATCCCAGTAGAGGACATACCCTCATTGGTATTAGACCACGCCCAATTATGTCACGCCTTTAAGAGAGGCCACGCCCCCTCGTTGATTAGGCCACGCCCATTTCGGATGGCTCCCAGTCCCACCCTGTCTGCCCCCCTCCCCTCCCAGTGCCAGGACAGAACCTAGGAGTCCGGGCCCCCCTCCCCCCACGTCTTTGTCCCTCGTTCTCTGGTCTCCTGTTCCTATGAGCCTCAGTGGGGCACCTCCCATGATGCTCCACGCCCCTTCCCCAGGGTCCCGCCCTTCCCTGCCCCTCCTCTGAGATCTGTAGTTTCACAGTGTCCAACCCCCATTCACTGCAGTCAGGTTCTGGCAGCTATAGGACTACAATTCCCATGGTGCCTTGCGGCTACATCACCTGATGGTGCCCCTTCCAGGACACGTTGTATCATGGCGGTTGTAGTTTGAGTCCAAAGTCCCATTCAAACCCACTGAGCTCAGAGAGCGCAGGCACTACAAGACCCATAATGCCTTGCGGCACACCACTGCGTCACTCAGGTCCCCTACCTGCAATGGGGAGCAATATAGTTCTCGGGGACCCTGCTGACCATGGAACTCTACGAGGCCCATGCAGCCCGTGGACTACCAGTCCCATGCTGCTTTGCGGCAGCGCCCCCGCACTGGGGTTCCCCCATTTGCCCCACGCCCGGGGATGTAGTTCCGCGGGGCCCCCCTGCCCAGTCATCCCAATGAGCCTCGGGTCGCTGGAGAACTACATCTCCCGCCATGTCCCGCGGCCTCCCATCATTCCCCGCCCCTCGCCCGTCACGTGTCTCCTCGCTTTGGATTGTGGGAACGGCAGTTCCCGGGCGGCCCCGCACCTGTCTTCTCCTATGGGGCGCCTCTGGCTGTAAAACTACATCCCCCGTGATGCCCCGCGCGCCGGCGCGTCTGCGCGCTGGGGGACAAGCGGGGCGGCAGGGGCCTGTGCGCTTTGGGCACCGCTTGTTGCTGCTGGACGGGAGCTGAGATCCCGGGGGTGAGTGGGGCGCGGCCCCCCCCCGTGTAAAGGGGGCGGGGGGAGGGGAGGACCTGCCCCCTAATGCCGAGGGGGGAGGGGGGAGGGAGCTGACCCTCCAGGAGAGGGGGAGGGGGATTTGCACCGCGGGGGGGGATTTACCCCCCACCCCCGCCTGTGCAGCGGGGGGGACGAGCTGGGGGGTGCAGCGGGGGGAAGGGCCGTCTCGGGAGGGGGAGGGGTGGGGTCACTTACCCCCAGTGCCGGGGGGGGGAGCCACGGCCCGGCGATTCCCCCCTCCCCCATTGCAATGCAGAAGGTGGGGGAGGGTCATGGAGGGGGCAGGGGGACCCCCTTGTCCAGGGGTGGATGGTTCAGGGAGCCCCCCCCCCGTGGCTGGGAATGGGGAGCCCCAGCCTGTGGGTGAAGAGGCAGGGCTGCCCCGTCGTTCCTGGGCCAGTGGTAATTTCCTGTGTTATTTCGGGGGTCGGAGAGTGGTGTGTAATAGAGCCCTGTGCCTCACCCCAGAGCCAGCCGCATCTCAGCGCCAGGTAAGGGGTCCCTGTGTAACCGACCCCCTTCCCTTCCCTTCCCCAGAGCCAGCCGCATCTCAGCGCCGGGTAAGGGGTCCCTGTATAACCGACCCCCTTCCCTTCCCTTCCCCAGAGCCAGCCGCATCTCAGCGCCGGGTAAGGGGTCCCTGTATAACCAACCCCCTTCCCTTCCCCAGAGCCAGCCACATCTCAGCGCCGGGTAAGGGTCCCTGTATAACCAACCCCCTTCCCTTCCCCAGAGCCAGCTGTTTCTCCATAAGACTAAGGGGTCCCTGTATAACTGGCCCACCCCAGAACCAGCTGTGTCTTGGTGCCAGGCAAGGGTTCCCCATATAACTGACCCCTCTTGCATCCCACCCCAGAGCTAGCTGCATCTTAGTGCTGGGCGACGGGTTCCTGTATAACTAGCCCCCTGCCCCACCCCAGAGGGGGCCCATCTCAGCACTGGCAGGGAGACATTGTATTCTCTGTGCTGGGAGTTTGCGTGAGTGTTGGCTTATGGGGCTGCAGGCTGAGCCCCCCCACGCTCATCACACAAGTGAGCAGGGCTTTGGCACGGGCTGGGACGATGGTGCCTTTCTCTGCAGAGGACGGGAAGATGAGCAGCTCCGAGGAAGTGTCCTGGATTTCCTGGTTCTGTGGCCTGCGTGGAAATGAATTCTTCTGTGAGGTGAGCGGCGGGGCTGGGAGCCAGGACTCCTGGGTTCTGTCCCCATCCCTGGGAGGGCCAGGGTCTTGGAGCCAGGACTCCTAGGTTCTGTCCCCGGCCCTGGGAGGGGAGGGGGCTGGGAGTCAGGACTCCTGGGTTCTGTTGTCCCCCGCTCTGGGAAGGGAGGGGGCTGGGAGTCAGGACTCCTGGGTTCTGTCCCCGGCCCTGGGAGGGGAGGGGGCTGGGAGTCAGGACTCCTGGGTTCTGTTGTCCCCCGCTCTGGGAAGGGAGGGGGCTGGGAGTCAGGACTCCTGGGTTCTGTCCCCGGCCCTGGGAGGGGAGGGGGCTGGGAGCCAGGACTCCTGGGTTCTGTCTCCGTCCCCGGGAGGGCAAGGGTCTTGGAACCAGGACTCCTGGGTTCTGTCCCCGTCCCTGGAAGACAGGGGGCTGGGAGCCAGGACTCCTGGGTTCTGTCTCCGTGCCCGGGAGGGCAAGGGTCTTGGAGCCAGGACTCCTGGGTTCTGTCCCCGTCCCTGGGATTGGAGGGGGCTGGGAACCAGGACTCCTGGGTTCTGTCCCCGTCCCTGGGAGGCAGGGGGCTGGGAGCCAGGACTCCTGGGTTCTGTCCCTCTCCCTGGGAGGGGAGGGGGCTGGGAACCAGGACTCCTGGGTTCTGTCCCCGTCCCTGGGAGGGGAGGGGGCTGGGAACCAGGACTCCTGGGTTCTGTCCCCGTCCCTGGGATTGGAGGGGACTGGGAGCCAGGACTCCTGGGTTCTGTCCCCGTCCCTGGGAGGCAGGGGGCTGGGAGCCAGGACTCCTGGGTTCTGTCCCTCTCCCTGGGAGGGGAGGGGGCTGGGAGCCAGGACTCCTGGATTCTGTCCCCGTTCCTGGGATTGGAGGGGGCTGGGAACCAGGACTCCTGGGTTCTGTCCCCATCCCTGGGAGGGCAAGGGTCTTGGAGCCAGGACTCCTAGGTTCTGTCCCCGGCCCTGAGAGGGCAGGGGGCTTGGAGTCAGGACTCTTGGGTTCTGTCCCCGGCCCTGGGAGAGAAGGGGGCTGGGAGTCAGGACTCCTGGGTTCTGTTATCCCCCACTGTGGGAAGGGAGGGGGCTGGGAGTCAGGACTCCTGGGTTCTGTTGTCCCCCGCTCTGGGAAGGGAGGGGGCTGAGAGTCAGGACTCCTGGGTTCTGTCCATGGCCCTGGGAGAGGAGGGGGCTGAGAGTCAGGACTCCTGGGTTCTGTTGTTCCCTGCTCTGGGAAGGGAGGGGGCTGAGAGTCAGGACTCTTGGGTTCTCTCCTGGCTGTGGAAGGGGAGTCTAGTGGCTGGAGTGGGGAGGGCAGTGCACCTGGACTCCTGGGTTCTCAGCCCGCCTCTCTCCCCCCAGGTGGACGAGGATTACATCCAGGACAAGTTTAACCTGACGGGGCTGAATGAGCAGGTCCCCCATTATCGCCAGGCGCTCGACATGATCCTCGACTTGGAGCCAGGTGCCGGGGGGGCGGGTCCCAGGGCTGGCAAGGGATGGGGGTCTCCATCTGAGCCCCCTGGCCCCATCAGCTCCTCGCCCGCTTTGCGTGTGGTCTTTGTCTCCTTCCTTGTGGGCAGGGGCCTGCCCCTGCCCCCTACCCTACCGAATGGGCCAGGCCGAGCCTGGCACGCTTGGCACCTGCTCTTCGTACGACTGACGGTCCAGGCTGCGTGTGGCACGGGTGTGTGTGTCTTGCACAAGCGTGGAGGACAGGTGTGTGTGTCCATTGCATGGTTGTGTGTGTCTTCCACAAGCGTGGAGGACGGGGGGTGTATTGCATGAGCGTGTGTCACGCCACCATGGAGGACAGGGTTGTGTGTTTATCAGAGTTGTGTGTCTTGCAGAAGCGTGAAGGATGGGTGTGTGTGTCTGGCACAGCCGTGGAGGATTGATGTGTGTTGCACAGTGAGTGTGCAGGCCTTGCACTAATGTGGAGGAGGGGTGTGTGTGTCTGGCACAGCTGTGGAGGATTGATGTGTGTTGCACAGCGAGTGTGCAGGTCTTGCACAGTGTGGAGGAGGGGTGTGTGTGTCTGGCACAGCCGTGGAGGATTGATGTGTGTTGCACAGCGAGTGTGCAGGTCTTGCACAGTGTGGAGGAGGGGTGTGTGTGGGTCCGTTACATGGTTGTTTGCGTACAACAGATGCACGTGGCACACGTGATTCACAGCCCTTTGTCCCCTCTCACAACTGTGAGGCCCTGAATTGCATGTGCCTGCGCTTTGCACGACAACAAGGATCTGACCTGTGTGTAGCTGCCACTTCACGCGTGCACAAGGAGCCCCAGCTTGTGCCTATCACACTGTGGGGGGAGCACAGGGCACAACGGAGGGCTCCTCATGACCCCTTCACCGGGCAGTGGCTGCACTTACACCCGGCCAGTTGTGCAAAAGTGGCCTGGGTGTCTCTGCCATGCGACAGGCTGGGCTCGGGGCTGTCCACTGCCCGAGTCGCTGGGACTGGGGGCCAACCCTCTCCTGCCTCTTCCTTCCATTGGAATATGGCCATATAAAAGCCAGTACGACCAGGAATAAAGACCACCGGCCAACGGGGGTCCCGGGGGAGAATCAGCTGAACGGAAGTGCCCCGCGTGACGTGGGCGAACGTGAGGCTGGGATGGAGATTTGTACGGGATCGCTCAGTGGTTGGAGCATTGCCCTGCTAAACCCAGGGGTGTGAGTTCAGTCCTTGAGGGGGCCGCTTGGGGATCTGGGGCAAAAATAAATAAAAAAAACCTTGGTATTTGGTGCTGCTAGTGAAGGCAGGGGCTGGACTCGATGGTCTTTCAAGGTCCCTTCCAGTTCTAGGAGATGGTATAGCTCCATATAGTTAAAAAAAAGAAAAAAAAAAAAAAGATTTGAAGGCCAGGAGAGTCGTCGATTCAGTGCCTCCAGCTCTCAAAGGGACCACGGTGCTCAGCTCACCTGCCCTTCCGGATCACACAGTGATTCCTAGCGCCGATCTGTTAGAAAAACAGCCCGTCTTGACTGCAAAATGGCTGGCGATGGAGAATCTCCCGTGACCCTAGATCTTGTGCCAGTGGTTCATTACGCTCCCTGGGACAAATTTATGCCAGATAGAAACGGGAATCACAAGGTTCTTTTCCCTCTAGTGCGACCGCTGCTAGGATCCTGGGTCTGGATCTGGTGGTCGCAATTCCAGAAGGAGGGTGATGGATTGGCGAGGGGCCAGCGAAGAGCCATGAGAATGCACGAAGGACTGGAAAACAGAGATTCCAGGAGCTCACTCTGTTGAGCTTTAAAGCCCCTGTGGGAATATTTTTTAAATCTCATTCTGACTTGCAATACCCACTCCCACCTGCTCCCGAATTGCTTCTTGCATTTTTATCCCAGTTCCACTGGAAAAGCCTTAGATCCCACAAATCCTGCGAGTGAGACAGATTTCCCCCTTGCTACCAAAACCAAAAAACTCCACGGTCACTTATATACGCACACGGAATTCAGATACAGTTTTTACCTCTAAAAGAATAAATCAAATTGTGCTTAAGTCATGTTAAAAAAAACAAAACAACTTCAACTCCTGTTGTAGCAGACCTCAAATCTTTGTATCCGTCACTTAAATTTAAATGTTCAAACCTTTAATTAAAAAACCCTTTATTTTAAAAAAAATAAACACACCTTCTTTACGCTGCTGAAATTCTGTTTATGACAAACTGTTGTAGTGTGTAGATCGCACAGCGTGTCAAACCAAATGGTGCCACAAAAAAGCCGGGAGTGTTTTTAAAACCACTTTAGCACCGTTTTCAGACTGTTGAAATGTGCGATTCAAGTTATTTATATGTCGGGATTATTATGGCTTTTTGAAAAACTTTTGCCAGGAATACTGCCCCCGTGCTAGGGGTTTTTGGTCAAAATAAATCTTAAAAAGAGGCTCAATCTAAATAGCTAAATGTGTGTTTTTGTTTTCCTGCAAATTTCCGTGATCTGGTATTTTTACCCGTCCAGTCCTCCTGCAATTAAGTCCATTTACGCCGCTCCTGCTATTATGGCAGCGGGTCCTGGGGGATCCCAGCCCCGCTCTACTTCGCAAAGGGAAGGCGAAAAGATGATTTGATCCAGTCTGGACGTGCCCCCGTGGAGGATAGATTTGGCAGTGGGCTCTCCGATCTAGCAGACGGGGACCCCATGGGCGGGGGCGGACAGATGCTAGATGAGTTCAGAGGGGAAGTAACATGCACGTTGTCAGCACTGAGGAGGGTTAAGCAGCAGCACAATTTGTGAAGGGTCGGGGTGGATGTACGGTCATTGGCGATGTTTAAATCCAGAGGGGCTGGTTTTTCTCTCCCGTCAGCCGGAGGAATTAATTCTGGGCAGTCGTTATGGTCTGTGGTAGGAGCTCAGAGTGTACAGTCGCCCTGGCCCCAGTGATCCCATCAGGCAGGGGGTGACCCCAAGTGCCCGGCATTCCCTGCCCCCTGGCTCTGTGCCCCCCCCCCCCCCCGTCTCTCACCTCCATCCTCTTTCTTGCAGACGAGGAGTTGGAGGACAACCCCAACCAGAGCGACCTGATCGAACAGGCGGCGGAGATGCTGTACGGGCTGATCCACGCCCGGTACATCCTCACCAACCGCGGCATCGCCCAGATGGTGAGTGCCAGCCCCCTGCCCCCTTGAGCCAGCTAGTTCCCTGCCTGGGGCTGGATGGGAGCTGGTGCCCCCTAGATTGGACAGGCCCCTGCCCCATTCCCTGCCCCCCTGATCCAGCTAGTTCCTGCCCTGGGGCCGGATGGGAGCCAGCACCCCCTAGAGGGGACAGGCCCCTGCCCCATTCATGCCCCCCTGAACCAGCCAGTTTCTGCCCTGGGGCCGGATGGGAGCCGGCGCTCCCTGGAGGAGGGAGGTCCCATTCCCAGCCTGGGGTCTCATCCTTTCTCTCTCCTTCCCAGCTTGAGAAGTACCAGCAGGGAGACTTCGGCTACTGTCCTCGTGTCTATTGTGAAAACCAGCCCATGCTGCCCATTGGTAAGTGCAGGAGGGGAGTGGTGCCTAGTGGTTAGAGCAGGGGAGGACTGGGATCCAGGACTCCTGATTTCTCTGTCTGCTTTGGGAGGGGAGTGGGGTCTCATGGTTAGAGCTGGGAGATGGGCTGGGAGGCAGGACTCTTGGGTTCTCCCATCTCTCACTTCCCCCAGGCCTGTCTGACATCCCCGGCGAGGCCATGGTAAAGCTCTACTGCCCCAAGTGCATGGACGTCTACACCCCCAAGTCCTCCCGCCACCACCACACGGATGGCGCCTACTTCGGGACCGGCTTCCCCCACATGCTCTTCATGGTGCACCCCGAGTACAGGCCCAAGCGGCCAGCCAATCAGTTCGTCCCCAGGTGAGTTGCTGCCCGCTGCCATTGGCCGGGGCGGAGTCCGGTCCCAGTGGGGCAGTGAATCCAGCTCCACGTTTTGACCCCTTCTTGATGGGCTGGAGCCCAAGTCTGTTCTGGGGGAGCCAGCTCCACTTCTTCCCTCCCCCCGCAGGCCACGGCCAGAGTCCATTCCAATGGACTCTGGATCCGCCTCCAGCTCTTCCATCTCCCCTGGAGAGCTGTATCTGGCAGTCTATTCCAGTGGATCCATCCAGGTCTTCCATCCATCCCCCTGGGGACCTGGCCCCTCCCTCCTGCCCCACATGGGGCAGTGCCCAGAGTCCATTCCAGCTGGGCACCTGGGTCTGGCTCCTATTTCCCTCCCCCTGCTTCCCCCAACTACTGATTGTAGCTGGGCTCCATTCCAGGGGGCATATGGGAATCTGGTTCCGTGTCTTCCTTCTTCCATGCACAAACCAGGGCTGCAGCTAGAGTCCATGCCAGTGAGCACGAAAACTCCAGTTCTGGTTCTTCCCCCTCCTACAGATGAGTGTTCACTCTGGAACCTAGTGATGTCCCCACAACACCTGCTTCGTAGAAATCCCTAGTGCCTGTGGGAGGCTTGTGGGCATGGCTGGGGCTTGTGTAACCCCCACTGCTCACTCCCAAATGTTAACCACTTCCTCTCCTTTTGGTAGGCTCTACGGCTTTAAGATCCACCCCATGGCGTATCAGCTGCAACTGCAGGCTGCCAGCAACTTCAAGAGCCCTGTCAAAACCATCCGCTGATCCTCCACCCGGGCGCCTGGGTCCCCATCTCCTAAGTCAGCCCCTTTCCCTCTCCTATTTCCCCCTGGGACAGGGCCGCCTTGGTTTGATTTTTTTGGGGTCCCCTTGGACTGGTCTGAGTCCCCCCCACTCCCTGCTACTGAGTCTGATTTTAGTTACCTTTGGTCGTTGTTTAAATTAATATTTCCTTCTCAGAAAAAACACACATAAAACTCAGAAAAAGTTCAGAAGTATTTTGTCTCTTTTCAAAAATAAATTGAGGAAGATTGGGCTCTCATCTGTGAAAGTGGGGTCTGGTGGGCTAGAGCAGGGGGGGCTGGGAGTCAGGACTCCTGGGTTCTGCCCATAACCCATCTCAGGACCTGACCCTGCAGCTGTTCGCTAGCTCCAGCCTGCTTGCTCTGTCTGGTGTTCTTCCATTAGGCCCATGGCTGGCTGGTCTTACCCTTATCCTGACCTTCCCTGCAGCGTCCAGGGGCTGTTTGAAAGCTCTGGGGGTGGGTGGTGTGAGGGGCCTGCCCCCTCAGCTAAGCTGGAAGAGCTACTGAGCCCAGGCTTCAGCTGAGCAGTGGGGACAAGGGAAGAGAAAACATGTGGGGGTGAGGTTGGGGCTTGTGGCAAAGGGGGGGACAGAGCAGAGACCCCCTGTGTTCTGCCCTGAGGCAGGACCATGCCAGGGACTGGAAATAGACCCCATGCTCCCAGATCTCCTCCATCTCCTGGGGGGCCCTATTGGGTCTCACAGAGGAGGCTGGCAAGGTGATCCTGGGGCTGGGGTGTGCAAAGTAGGAGAGAGATGTCAGGCTCTCCCTCTGCCACAGAAGGGGCTCGGGCCTTGGGGATGCACCAGTGCCCACAGTTCTGCAGAGGAGCTGCCAGCCGCTAGCCCCATGGCACCAGCAGGAGGCCAGGCTGGCCCAGGGGGGTCCCTCACCCACATCAGGCAGCAGCAGGTCCTGCTGCTCTGGGTTGGGGCAGGACATGAGGACAAGGTGAAGCTCACATGGGTAGAGCTGGTTCCTGGATGTGGTTTGGGGGCAGCTGGTGGGGCAGGCTCTCCATGCTAAGGGCAGGAGGGGGCGGCCTCCCACAGGGCCCTGCTAGGCAGCTGCTAGGTGAGTGGGGCTGCTGGGTAGTCTGACACCCTGGCTGTCCAGTGCCCACTTCATGGGGAAGGAAGGGGACTGTTTCTATGGGGCTCCCTGTGTTTCAGCCCGTCCTATCCCTCCCCTGGCAGCTGGGTGAGTCCTGCTGTTGCCCCTGCAACCAGACCCCTGCACCTCCTGCTAGCGCAGCCCCAATCCCCCTGGCCCCACAGCTCCAGTGGGGCCCCTCCCATGTCCAGCCAAACAGACCTCAAGGAATGGGGGTAGAGGTGGGCCTCTCTGTGGTAACCACTGGACCCCATTCTGCCCCCAGAGCTGGGAAGGGGACTTGGCTCCCAGTCTTAACCCCTCCACTCTAACCATTAATCCCATTGCCCTTCCTGAGCTGGGGAGAGAACCCAGGAGTCCTGGCTCCCAGCCCCCCCTGCTCTAATCCACCAGCCCCCACTCCCCTCCTAGAGCCAGAAGAGAACCCAGGAGTCCTGGCTCCCAGCCCCACCCACAGTGCTCTACCTGCAGAACAGCAGATCCTGGGACACTTGTTCCTTATCACAGTTTTTTGCCCTGGATGTTCTTGAGCTAGGGATGGAATTAGAGGGCTGGGAACACTGCTGCCTATGGGCCATGTAAGGACAGGGAAGGGGGATGGGTCCAATTTGGGGATCCCCCAGATCCCACCATCTGCAGAAATGTAGGGATCCCCCACTCCATGAGTGAACCCAGAGACACCAGCAGCAGGGACTCTCGGGCCATTTATTAAGGGAAGTCCAGGCGCCACCTCTGAGAGCGCTGTGTGGATCTCCAGCGGCAAAGTTTCAACTCCCAGGTTAGTTCCCTCTTGGGATGTTGGAGATCTCCAATACTAGGAGTCACACCAGCAGAGCTACGGCCCATTCACACCCGCTGGGGACCCTGTCTCAGCCCACCACCGGGAAGACCCCATCAATGGAAAGAGACACCAAATCCACATCCAGTCGACAGATAGTCAAGCTTTATTCGAGGGCCCCTGACTGACACCCAGGTAGCCTGGCAAATGCTAAAACCAAAAAGCAAGTTTACATGGGGTTAAGATCTGTTGCAGCAGAAGTAGATGCTCATTTGGGGGACGTCCAGTGTCCATCAAGGGAAGCTATTACAGCTACCAGACTCCATCCCAAAGGGAGTGAAGATAGCAGCTAAGACAGAGGTCGCTGGAGGGCTACAGAGATGACTAGACTCGTAAATCAGGATTAACCCCATTTTTGAGGAAACAAGGTCAGAATCCAGTCCTGAAAAGGCACCACTTGAGGTTAGACAGGCCTGAATCCTGACCTAGAACCCCAGCACGAATCCAGAGCGAGTCCCACCAGCGTCATTGGAAGCAATCCTTAAGTCACATCAACTTGAGTCACTCTGGTTCACTCTCACTGAGAAGGTCAAACTCCACCCACACCAGCAAAGCTCGGAGCAGAATCCCAGTCATTGCCTGTATCCCCCAAGACCCATTAGAATTATACCCAGTATCTCTCGCCCATGAACGTCTTCCACAATGGAGCAACAATGGTTTCTGCTATCTGGGGGAAGGGGAATCTGGGACATGTGCTTGAGTCTCTTCCACAACTAACCCCTTTGTTCATTGTACTTGGCTTGTCGAATATTAACCCCCTGCCCTGTAGCTAATACATTTTCTTCACCATCTCCAAGAGTGGTCCAGCTGGGATGTAGTTGACCATCTCTGCCACAGTCTTCACGATGTTCCTGCTGAAGACTCTGGCCACACAAGTGTCCCACCGGGGCATTTTGATGTTGTACTGGACTTGCCCAGCCACATGGAAGACGGATATTTCATTCTCCTGCGTGCCGGACACGAAGACCAGCACCGTGGTCTCGCTTTGGATGGTCATCCTGGCGTTCTGCTGGACACACAGCGGCTCCTGGGAGAACTCGCTCAGTGCTAGATTGAAACAGGCCTTGAGCTCCTCGGTCAGCCGCTTCCGGGACTCCAGACGTGTCCGGACCTGGAGGAGCCGCTCGAGGCTCAGGGGTTCTGGGAGGGTGGATTTAACCACACACCCACCCATGGATCATCCCCTGGGACTTGATCGCAGGAGACTAATACAATCTACAAAGGAAGGAATTTTGGGGTTAGTTCTCTGGAGACCTGGGTTCACACTCATCCCCTCTGTCACAAGTGAGATGAGTTTTCATTTGGTCTCAGCCTAGTTTGATTAATAGACCTAGTTGAAATAAACTGGAAGTGGAGTAGACCATTTTGTGACATGAATGCTGCTGAGTTCAACATCATTTATGGTCTCCACTTAGAGGAGTCTGTTGGGGTGGGGGCTGGGAACCAGGACTCCTGGGTTCTATCCCTGGGCCTTCCCCTGACTCTAAATGTCCCATTTTACAGAGGGTGAATGGAGGCACGGGGTGGGGGGGAAGATACTTGGTGTTTTAAGATCTCCCAAGGGAATACACCATTGTGTGGTCTTTAAGTCACCACCCTTGAGACTTCCAAGTGGGTCAGGACCTAGTGACTAGGGCTGGGCCTGAAATGGTTTTCCCATCCCAGAAACATTGGAGATGTCAAGAAAAGTTTGCTATTCTGCAGCAGGACTGAGGTGAGCCCTTTCTGAGTCCTCTGTGTAAAGCCCCAGAGAGGCACCCGGTTCAGACCCACCCCCTTATTTTGGCCAAAAATTCTATCATGGACCCAAGAAATCTTCCCAGTGAAGCTGTTTGTGACCCTGCCCACTTCTGGCAGGAAGTTTCAGTTTCCACTAACTTTTGGGGGGCAAATTCCCAGCCCATCTTGCTCACTGCCCCCTGCGCTTCCCATACTGCTGGGGCAGGGGGGTTACAGTCCTGCTCCAGCTACATGGAAGAAAGCTACTGGTGCCTCTCCTAGGTAGAGTTTCTCCAGGGTCACTGAGGGTTATGTCTACACTGGCCTGCTAACCCATTCCACTGAATTGGAGTGCCCGGGTCAATTCGCTTGGGCTCAGTGCTACACATGTAGACACTAGACTTGGGCTAGAAATATACCCACCCTGCAGGGTTTGAACCCGGGTCTAGCCCGAGCCAGAACAACTACACTGCAGTCTTATAACCCCCAGCCCAAGCCCCAGTCAGCTGACCCAGGCCAGCCAGGGGTCTTTCATTGCTGTGTAGACCTACCCACATCCCTCCACACCAGGCTGTCCATGCTCAGGCAGAACCCCAAAACTTTCCCCATTATTCCCACACTCTTGTTTGCTACTTAGACTGAAACCAGGGATCAGATCCTCCCCCACACCCTAGGATCAGCCCCCCTTTAACCAGGGGATTTACCTAGGTTAACAGCAACTCAGGGCATGGACTGTCTCTGTACAGCACATCAGGTCCTGCAAGCTGAGATGGGAATAGAACCCAGGAGTTCTGACCCCCACATGTGCTCTCCTCTAACCCATTAGCCCCCATTCCCTTCCCAGAGCTAGGGAGAACACCCAGGACTCCTAGTTCCCAGCTCCCCCTGCTCTAATCCACCAGCCCTCAGACCCCTCCCAGAGCCCAGGGAGAGAACCCAGGAGTCCTGGCTCCCAGCCCCCCCCACTCTAACCACTAGACCCCACTCCCCCCCCAGAGCCAGAGAGAGAACCCAGGAGTCCTAGCCCCCCAAATCCTATCCCCTGTTTAACCCCTTACCAGGTCAGGAGACTCTCCTGTGTTTTCCAGCCAAAAGAAAGTCGAGACAGCACATACCCTCCACCCACACAACTACACACAGGACAATATAATGAAACCAACCCCACTTGTGTCCTTTTTATAAGCAAGTAGCTCCCAAGGCAGGCTGGGAGTTGGGAGATAGGAATGCTGGGAATTGCAGTTTCTTAACTAGTTTGCAAAACGCTCCATTTCTGATTGGCCAGGGAACGAAAGGGGGCCGGGCCTAGACACCATCTATCTAATACATTGGTCTTTTCTGCTTTTCCCTAGCTGGGATATGAGCTCTGCTGTGATTGGCCGAGCCCACCCATGCAGCTGGGTTGCAAGGTTCCCCTGGCCACACCCCTCTCCTCTCTGATTGGTCAGTTCTTTATGGCTTGGGATGCCTGATTGGTCCCAAGGGGGGTGACCCAGCTATTTAAAGCTCAGGGTTGGACTAAGCCCTTATGGTGGTTGAAGCTGGGTGTGGAGTTGTCTTGTTCTGTCCTGTCTTGTCTCTGGAGTAGCTACAATGGAGTGTGTGAGTTGGGGGGCAGAGGGGTATTAAGGGTGGTTTTCATGGGGTAGGATGGGAGCTGTGGGAAGAGATTGGTAGCTATGCGGGGTAGGATGCCTGGTAGCAGGGGGTTGCTGGGTACTAGGGGTATCTGTAATTCATCTCCCTGGGCTTGGGCGGGGGGGATGGTTGACCCCTAGTCCTGTCCCCCCATCTGTATGGGGGAGTTGAGTCTGTTTCCTGGTAGCCAGGCCCCACCTGGTGACTTTGAAGCTGTGAGATCCCTGAGGTTGGGGGAGGGTGATGGGATCTTCTAGGGCTGAGAGGGTCATGGGGGGGGGGGGGTCACAGCTTTGTCACCTGCATCTGTAGGAAATTCATATTCCTTGTTTGCTCCCCATCTAGTGTCCCCTAGAGGGGACAGGCCCCATTCCTAGCCCCCTGAGACAACTGGTCCTTGCCCTGGGGTCAGGTGGGAGCTGGTGCCCCTAGAAGGGAAAGGTCCCTGTCCCCAAGCCAGTCCCTGCCCTAGGTGCCCCATTCCCTGCCCTTGTGGGGAGGGGTGGTGGGTGAGTTCCTGGGGGGGTGCTCACCTCTCCCCCTTCCCCCACCCCCAGGGGATGGTTCTGACCCACTTGAATGTCCATCCTGGCGAGTGCATCGCAGTGAAGGGCACGGTGCCGCCGGATGCCAAGAGGTGAGTCTGGGCCCATGGATGTGGGGATGGTTAATGCTGGGGTCCCCCAGCAGCGCACTGGGGGAGTCTCTGAGACCCAGGAAGGGGCTCAGCCCCCCAAGGGGGCAGCATCTCCCTGCAGGCCCCTCAGCCCCTGAGTCTGCATCATCTCAGCCCCCTGAATCCTCCAGGGACCCCCTGCCTCAGCCCTGACCCCCTTCAGGGGTAGCTGTGGGGATGGGATGTGTGCATACCAATGGGCTGCCCCATGGGATGGGGGGATGGTCTCCCCAGGACTGACCCCTGGGAGGGTCCATGGCTACAGCCCCTTCTCTGTGGGGCTGGCTCTCAGCCCCCTGCATGGGGTGAGCTCAGTGGGACAGAGCCCCTCAGATTGGGGGCACCGGGCTGCAGGGGGACTGGGGCTGGTGTTGGCCCTGTGATGCTCCTCTCCACCCTAGGCAGGGGCTGGAGGGCAGCAGAGAGGATGCTGGGAAAGCTGGGCCATAGGCTGGTGCATTGTGGGAAGCTCTCAGGTGATGCCCACAGGTGACCCTCCTGCTGAGGATGCTGGGAAACTTTCCCACAAGGCAGCAGGGCTGTGGTTTTAGCCCAGGGGATTCTGGGAGACCTGCCCAGGATCCAGAGTCTGTGGGGGTGACAGCAGGGGATGCTGGGGGAATTCCCATGATGCAATGCAGGGGGCTCCATGCTGCAGTGCTGTCCCAGAGGATGCTGGGAAGCTTTCCACAATGCACCAGTGCCATAAATTGAGCAGAGGGAATTATGGGAGATTCTCCCATGGTGCAATGCAGCAGGGGGTGATGGGGAATTTCCCATGATGCTCTGTATAGCTGGGGGTGGCTGGTGGCTTCCCACAATGCAAAGCGAGTGGCTGCCCCTGTTGTGGGGGGGCCCTGGGGTGGGATTCCCTGCTGGCCCCTCGGGAAGCTGCCCGGCCCAGGCAGGGGGTCCCAGCCTGTCTCTCTCTCCTCCAGCTTTGCCCTGAACATGGGCCGGGCCGGCTCGGACCTGGCCCTTCACTTCAACCCCCGGTTTGAGAGCCACGGGGACACCTGCATCATCATCTGCAACTCGCTGCAGGGTGGGGAGTGGGGGGAGGAGCAGCGGGAGCCGGACTTCCCCTTCCAGCTGGGGCAGGATGCCAAGGTGAGGGGGCACTGCCTGGGGGAAGATCCCAGCTCCACTTCTGGGGGGTGAACTGAGCTCCTCTCTGGGGGAGAGCACAGCCCCCTTCTCTCCTAGCTGGGGTGGGGGGCAGGACACTGTCTGGGGGATGATCACAGCTCCTGTTGCTGGTGTGAGATGGGTAGGGCAGGGCACTGGGGTGGGGGGTAGATGCCTCTATAAGGGCAACCTTCTCCCATCTCTGGGGACTGTGGGGCACTGTCTGGAGAAGATTGCAGCTCCCCTTTGCTGGGATCAGCTGAATGAGGGGGAAGGGGGCAGGGCACTGTGTGGGGAAGACCACAGCCACCCATCTCTAGCAGAGAAGGCTATTGCTAGTGGGGCTGTCTCCAGTCCTGGTTGGGCTGGGGGGGAGGTGTCAGGTTGGGATAGTATTTAACCCTGGGGTGGGGGCAGGTGTCTCTGGCTTCACCCCTCACCCTCTGTCCCCTCCCCCAGATCTGCATCTCGTTCGATGACCAGGAGCTGACGGTGGCGCTGCAGGGGCAGCAGCAGCTCAAGTTCCCCAACAGGCTGGGGCTGGAGGCCATCGAATTCTTCTCTGTGGAGGGAGACTTCAGGGTCAAGTCCATCAAGTTCAAGTAGCTCCTCCCCTCCCCTGCTGGCTCCTCCTCTTCCCTGCTGGCTCCACCCCCATGCAGAGTCAAAAACCTACCAATAAACATGAATCTGCTCGTCACCCTGCACTGTCCCTGGGCTCGTCATTCACCCCAGCGCAGCCTGGGAGCTGGGATTGGGGTGGAGGCTGGGCAGGCAGGGGGCACTAGACCAGGGTGCATGTGTGGTTTGGGGGGATTCTCCTTTGGGGACATGAATCCCTCTGGGACTTGTACAGGGGATGGGGGAATCTAGGGGTTTAATACTGGAACAGTCTAGTCAGTGGGAGCCAGGACTCCTGGGTTCTACCCTCAGCAGTGGGAGGGGAGTGGGATACAGGGTGGGGTGGCCAGGACTCCTGGGTTCTCTCCCAGCCATGATAGGGGAAACCTCTCTGGAGGGAGAGGACAGGGGGTGTTGTACCGTTTTCACCTCCTCTCCCACTTTGAATTTTTTTATCTTGACCTTCTCGCTGTCTAGTAGCCATATGAGGGGAGAGGTTCCATTTCCTCTTTACCCTGGGGCCAGATTAGAGCCAGGCCACCTGTCCCATTGCCTAAACCAGCTGTTCTCCAGCTGGGGTCTATGGGCACTGCACAGGGGATCTGAAAAATAGTATTTGGGGGTGGGGGGAACCTCACTGCTCACCTGCATTCAGAGCAGATGCATGGGAAGGGGGGGGGGGTCACACCTGCCCCCCCCACACTTGTGCCTTCCATTTGGCCCTAGTGCTGATGGGGTGGAGCAGAGCTGAGGTATCTCCTTGGCTAGCTGCTGCCTGCTCAGGGAGCCCATGGCTGTGAGGCCACCTCCTAAGGCTATGGCAGGGGGATGGGAGCGAATCTCTTCTGCAGGGATGCTGGGATTTTTGGTTGGGGGGGGCCCCCAACCCAGACAGACTAGGTCATCTGCTGGTGGTGCTCCCTCCCTAAGCTCTCAAATGTTGGGGAGGGGGGTGCGCAGAGGAACATTGCAGGGGGAGCAGGGAGCTTGATCAATTTGGAATTAATGCATTTCAGAATGAAAGTCTGTGTGAACTAGCGCTGTCTGCACGGCTGCTTTTGTTGGTGAAACTTGTGCTGGTGAGGGGTGTTCCCCCTTCCCTCCCCACCCCCCGACCAATGTAACATTTTACTGATCAATGGGCTAGTGTAGACAGAGCCTTAGTAAATGCTGAATAACTTTTCTGGATGGCCCCTGGTAGACAAGCCCTGAGTTAAATGTGCTCAGGCCTCCTCAAAGGCAGATTGTGAATAGTTTTTATTATGAAACAAGCCTCTAGGGAAAAACCTTTAAATAAAGGAGGAATAATTCACAGGGTTTTACAGAAGCACAGAGGGAATATTTCACACCCACCACCCATGCACAATACCCCAACGCTTTCATTGTATCTACCCAACACCCCATTCAACAGGCTAACAACCACACGTGTACAGGCCTGGGGCTCACACTATTAACGATAGGCAGCCCTGACGCAGGTCTCCTGGGTGTTACTGTTTTCTACAGGACCCCTTGCTGGCTACCACTCATTGTTAAGCTTGGCCCTTTGCTCTCACAACTATTGGGCAGAACACAACGTGCAGCTATGATGTTCTGAACTTTTCCCACTGCTTCCAGCGTGTCCCTTAAACAGCGTCATCTGCCCGTCAGGTGGCCCAATGCCCAACCACCCACCCGCCATCCAGCAGTTACCAGCGTGATAGTGAAATGTTCCCTCTATCAATCCACAAGGCCTGCATGTGGCCATATTAACCAGGATATCAGAGGGGACACCGGCTCTCCCAGAATAATGGGATTAACCTCCACACCATTAATGTCCATAGTGTTCCTAGGGGAAAACAGCCCTTCCTCTGTTCATTTAAACAGCATTGAGTGTTGAAAGATCCTACCAGCACGGACTCTCTCAAACCACCCTGCATGTCCATCTTTGGCACCCCATGGAGAAATACCACTTTGTGTTTATAAATTCTGTGCCTTGGTTAGGGGTCAAATGACAGGCACATGGGTCCCATCGGCTGTCCCCACACAGTTTGGGAGCCCCATGTGTGCAAAGCCACCAGTGATTTCCTGAGCATTACCCAGCGTTGTGACCTGGTTGGCCAGCACCTTGTCAATGGCACAGCCGACCTGCCTCAGCATGGCCCCAACAGTTGATCTCCCCGTGCTGAACTGGTTGGCTACAGAACAGTAACGTCATGGGGCGGCCAATTTCCAGAGGGCAGCAGTGAGCCACTTCTCCCTGGGTATGGGCACTGCGTGTTGCTGAAGCTCCAGAGTCAGTTCTGCACAGAGCTCCGAATACGTAACCTTCCCCAACCGGAAATTATCTCGTCACTGCTGGGTCACCCCAGCCCTGCAGAACCGTCCTCTCCCACCGATCCACGCTGAGTTCCCAGGCCCAGAAACAGCGCTGAAGCCTGTGCAGCTGATCCAGGAACTGGTCCTCTAGTTCCAACAGCTCAGTATTGTCCTCTGCCTCCTGCTGCCCCCAACAGAGTGTGGTCTCTGCCAGAGATTATTCTCCTGCTCCAGGATCATCTGCTCAGTGGTGCAACGGGTGAAGTCCAAGGCCAAACTGTCCAGCTTTGACTGCTGTAACACAGACCAAGCTACCCCTGTGTATTGGCGGTTGCCACCATGGCAGAGGGGAACAGTGGGGGATCCAGGCCGGCTGACAGCAGGTTGACAATGGTGCAAGCCCAGGCCGAAAGGAACCATGGGGGTGCAGACAGCAGAAACCTGAGACTTTTTTAAAAAAAAAACATTTGACGCATCTGGCTTCCCACAGTGCACAGCAAAAACAATCCCAGGATGCTCGCTGCTCAGGAGTGAAGCAAAGGACCATGGGATGTCCCTGAAGGATGCTACGCCATCAGTTCACAGCAAATGGCCCTTAGTTTGTTCCCACAGCGTGAACTGAAAACAAAATGGGCTGTGGGTAGGCACGCAATTGCATTCTGCAAGTTACCCGACACGCAGCAAAGAGCTTCAGATTAAAGCCCCCTTGTAGACTCATATTTAGTCTCTGCCCGACACTTTCCAGAATATGAGAAGTCTAGCAATCCATGGCCACCATCCTGACACCTGAACCATGTATTGGATTCTCCCCTTCTCACCTTTACACACAGTGATTAAATTCTCCCCCTGCCCAGAGACAAACTCCAGCTTCTTCCTGCCCCACCGGATCAGCAGCCTGGGGTTCTCCTGCACGCACCGGGGCTCCTGGTGGAAACCTGCCAGGCTTGGTCAAAACAGGCTTTCAGGGCATGAGAGTCTCCATGACAGGACCGCAGTTCACTCAACACTCTCTGTAGGGTGTCAGTGCTCAGTGATGGCTGGTGGGTGCGTAGCCGAGCCAGATACATATGCACTGGGATCTTCACAACACGGTACTGGGGTTTCCCGTCCTCACAGCTCACTGTGATCTAACATTCCCCCTTCCCTGAGGTAAGCTTGACCTGCCTCCCGTTGCACTGGATCAGCAGCCTGGTGTTAACCTGCACACACCGGGGCTCCTAGCTGAAACCCTCCCAGGCACGGTGAAAACAGTCTCTGAGATTGTCTCTGTCCCCCTTACACGACCCCAGTTTTTCCCACACTCTCCGTAGGGTGTTGGCGCTCAGTGGTTCTGGGCGGGCGCTTAACTGAGCCACGTACATGTGCACAGGGAGCTTCCCAATACTGTAGTGGGGTCTCCCATTGCTGTAGTGCACAGAGATCTCACACTCCCCGTCCCCCGACAGGAACTCCAGCCTCCCCGCGTCCCAATGCAACCTCATCCTGGCGTTCTCCTGCACACACGGGGGCTCCCGGCTGAACTGGGAAATGGCCTTCCCAAAGCTGCTCCTCAGCTTCCCATCCAGCACCCCCCAGCGCCCCAGTCTGTCCCGCACCCTCACTAGGTCTGCGACGCTCAGTGGCTCTGGGCTGGTGTGTGACCAAGTCACGGGCCTGTCCCCTCCCAGCTCTGTGATGTGATACTGGGGTTCCCCATCGGCGAGGAGCACCGAGATCTCACACTGCCCCTGGCCAGAGATGAACTCCAGCTCCTCCCCCGCCCCATGGGATCAGCAGCCTGGCGTTCTCCTGCACACAGCGGGGCTCCTGGTGGAAACCCTGCCAGGCTCAGTCAAAACAGGCTCCCAGGGCGCTAGTGTCTCCACGACAGGACCCCAGTTCACTCAACACTCTCTGTAGGGTGTCAGCGCTCAGTGACTGTTGGTGGGTGGGTAGCTGAGCCACGTACACATGCACTGGGATCTTCACAGCATTGTACTGGGGTTCCCCGTCCCCACAGCGCACGAAGATCTCACATTCCCTGTTCCCCGAGGTGAACTCCACTTCCCCCGCCCCACTGGATCAGCAGCCTGGCGTTCTCCTGCACATACTGGGGCTCCCGTCTGAATCCCTCCCAGGCGCAGAGAAAACAGGCTCTTGGATCGTCTCCGTCCCCTTTACAGGACCCCAGTTTGCCCCACACTCTCCGCAGGGTGTCGGCGCTCAGTGGGTCTGCCCATGCATGTAACCAAGCCAGGTACATGTCCACGGGGAGCTTCCCAATATCGTACTGGGGTCTCCCATCCCTGTAGCACACCAAGATCTCACACTGCCCCTCGCCTGACAGGAGCTCCAGGGTCCCTCCATCCCGCCTGATCCTCATCCTGGCGTTCTCCTGCACACACTGGGGCTCCCGGCTGAACTGGGAAATGGCCTCCTCAGAGCAGCTGCTCAGCTCCTTGCCCAGCGCCCCCCAGTGCTCCAGCGCCCCCCAGAACTGCAGAGTGTTTCGAACTGTCTCCAGGGTCTTGATGCTCAGCGGTTCTGGGTTCGAGTTCATGTAAACCACAAACACGTCCCAGATACTCTCTGTAATGTGGTACTGGGGCTCCCCGGCTCTGCAGGACACGCTGATCTCACACTGCCCCTGTCCAGAGATGAATTCCAGCTTCCCCCTGCCCCAGCGGATCAGCAGCCTGGCGTTCTCCTGCACACACTGGGGTTCCTGGCAGAACCTCTCCAGGGCGAGGTCCAGGCAGCTGCCCAGCTCCTCACCCAGCTCCCCGCGTCTCTCCAGTCCGTCCCGCGCTCCCTGCAGGGTCTCCATGCTCAGTGGCTGGGGGCGGGCGCGGAACCTGGCCAGACACACGTCTCCCATGGGCTCAGCAACAGGGCCCGGGTCTCCCCATTGGTGTCACACATGCGCATCTCACACTCCTGCTCCCCTGAGGTGCCCATCAGCTCCACCCCCTGGCTTGGGACGGCTGTCCTGCAGATGCCCTGCACACCTGGGGGTTTGCAGCACGACTCACACAGGCCCTGAGCCAAAAAGCTGCTCTGGGATTTGGCCTTTTCTTCCCACATCTTCACTCTTTGCTGCACAGTCAGTTGTTCTTGATCATTCTCCATTTCTGGAGCCTGAACCACAGCCCAGCCTGTGACTTGTACGTTATCCTAGACTTTTCCTCTGTCTGACCATGGAGACGCACCCACCCCACGGGCCCAAGATCCAGGTCACAGGCTGGTTTTGTGTTGTCCTGAGTGGGGCTCCAGGTCGGAGTCCTGCGGAGCAGGGCTGAAACAGGCTCTCAGCTCATCCGTTGCTTCTCCCTGGGATTGCAGCTGCCAGCAGGTTCCCAGGGTGGAGCGGATGCAGATTGCATGGATCCATGGTTTCTGGAGCATCCTTCTCCTAAGGGCTCTGCTCAGCTTCTCTCCTGCCCTGCTCCAGCAGGTCCTGAGGAGAAAACAGGAGAACATTAGGGCTGGTGAGGGGGAAGTCTGGAGTCTCCCAGAGGTGTAGGGCTCAGCCCCAGGCAATGGCTCCCATGGAGCAGCCACAGGAGAGAAGTTTTCTGTCTGTATTGGCACCAGGCCGGGTGTCCAACATGCAGCCCGGGACCGGATCCAGCCTTCGCTCTGCGTTTACATGGCTGCAAGACATGTTCAGCTTGTGCAGGGGTAGGAGCGGAGGCCCCAAAGGAACGAGGCGCTGGGACGCTGGGTGTCACCACGCCTGACTTGCAGGTGTCTGGCAGATCCCTGCCATTCACCACACCTGAGTTCAGTGCCTGGGCTCCTATACAATGAATGGGGAGAGCCAGGCACAGAGACAGTGATTCACAAAAGCCAGCAGGGTGAGCAGGGGCCACCTAAGCCAGCCAGTGGGAGGGGTGCATGGTGGATAGATAATTGAAGTCATTGGAGCAGGGGGACTGGATCTGGGGTCTCCCACCACTGAGCAGCTACCAGATTGGGTCCCGCAGGTGAGCTGGTCAGGTGAAGGCCTGTTGTCCCCTGGCTTGCAAGTCGCTCTGGGTTTGGATGGGAACTAGGGAGCCCAGCGCTACAGGGAGGCCTCAGTGCACATGCCCAGAGGGAGACACATAGGCGTGGAGGGAATTTTATGGCAAATACATCGGTTCTGAGGGCGTTTAGGTGCCTACAGGGCACAGCAGGAGTTCTGTGCATCTCGGTGGTGCCTAAAACTGGGATTTAGCCTCCTGACTCCGTTTGTGCATCCAGGCCCTGGCGTTCACTTACAAACAAAGAGTGAGGCCCAGCTCCACAAAGGTGTTTTGCTGCCTAACTTCAGGGCCTACGTTTCCAGCCCTGATGGCAGCAGAAATGGCCTTCCAAAAAGGAACGGTGTGTAACGGGCCCGGCGATGTCCGCCGGAGTGTGCAGAGAGCCTGAAACCATTCCCAAGTGAATGCCTCTGCCCTGGATTAACTTGATAGGAGCCTCAATTCTAAAGCTCGGGCCTGATAACCGTTCAGTGTCAAACTTAATGATTTCACTGCTGATCATTTCAGCAGATTGCACTGGGAAAGGGATGGGAGTGGAAGCCCATAACCTGGGAAATGGAGAATTCTTTCCGAGAAGGAAATGCAGAGCTGAGAACAGGGGAGACTTGCAGACAAAAGACAACGAGGAAGGAAGAGAGACGAAGGGCAAACATAGAGGGAGGCCTTAAGGGAAGCCGATTTTCTCACTGAGCAGTGAATGTGGCCCTAAGGCCAGATTTTGAAAGGTGTTTCAGTGCTGAACTCCCATCTCTTCTTTATTTTCTTCCCTGCCACAATTCACAATTTCTGACCTCTGGGTTTCACCCCCACAGGTGGGAAACCGATTTCAATGGGAGTCAGGTGCCTAAATACCTGTCAAAATCTGCCCCTTCATTGTTACATAAATGTCACATCCTGTCATTGACCTGAGTGTGAGATCTGCTGTGCATTGTGGGAAGGGTGTAGGCCAGAATTTAAACCTCAGGCCACAGATTATAACCCTAGAGGGAACCCGGCCCTGTGCTCTGAAGGAGTCTGACACCCCTGCCACAAATGTTCTCATGTGTCTGAGAACATCTCACCTCCACTGTGTCTCCTTCTGTTCTTCATCTCCTGTCCCCCTCCCATGTGGTCTGAACCTTTCTGTGTCCCCGTACGTGTGTCTCTGCTGCCTGAGCCCCTCTCCCTCCGCCACCTACACGCATTTCCCTGCTAGCTCTGTCACCTGTATCCCCCCTCAGCTTCCCACACACCAAAGGGGTCTAAATACACACATCACTCGTGGACGGGTCTCTGAAGGGCTGGGTCCCTAGGGGTAGTGAAGTGCTGCAGCATTAAAGCCAGAAGCAGTGGGTTTAAGGGGGTGAGGGGTCTCTAAAGCCAGTGGGTTTGGGGAAGGGAGTCTCTGTCCTGTCCTCCTTGAGCAGAGCAGGGGGAAGAAAGGATGTGACACGCAGAGTTCTCCTGTGATAAGTGGGCCTGAAATTTACCCTCACTGTGAACTCAACTGTAATTAGTATATGAAAGTCCTTAATATGTAACAATCTATAACGCTGAAGGGAAAAGGTATGAACAAGAAACAGAAAGACGGGAGTTAGTCCAATCAAAAATGCCTCCTGATACAACCCAAGGATAGTGTTAAAATCATGCCTGGTAAATGAGAAAATGCGGGTTTGGAAATTAATGAACCACACTCGGTGAGAGAATGGGCTACTCCTTCCATCACTCCCTTTTTGGGTCCTCAAAGAGACAGACTTCAGGGGGAAAATACAGAAGAACAGATGGAGGCTGTCATCGTCATGGTTACTGACCCCCATCCTTTCCTGGGACCCTGGGCCTTCATCATCCTGATCCTGAGAAATGTTCTGACCAGACCAGGCCAGAGCATCTGATCCAGATGACACCACCACCCTACCAGCTCCACCCAGTCATCACCTGAGATGAAATGAGATCGGACTTTAACAACAGCTCCAGTCCATCTCAGCTAACTTCTCTTTTCTCCAATGGACAATTATTATAATCTCTGATACCCTCTAATAGACTGTTAAATCAACAGGTTTTTTCTTTATAGACTCTCTCCAGCTAAAGGGAAAGTCAGCAAGAGATGTTGTTAGGATGAAAGCCTTAGTCAATGCTTTCCATTTCCAATTCTTACGCTGTTTTTCCTTCTTTTCTTTGTCTTTAAAGAAAGGTTTAAAGGATTTATAATGGGGTGTTTGCCATGAGACTAAGCTGGCTGAGGTCTCTGTAGCCCAAACACCAAACCATAATGCTGGACAGGGGCTGGGTTATGAAACACCTTTGCACCATGTGTTCCTTCTAAATCAATTCCATAGGAGCTGTGTGACGAGGGAAGCCGGGGCTCAACCCTCCCTGTGGAGGAGGGGAGCCACACCGGCCTCGTCCTGTTCTCGCTGGGTCCTGTCCCTCGGGCCCGCGGTCCACTGTCCGGGCGTTCGGTCTCTGTGGAGCGGACTGGGACACAGCAAAGTCAGTAGGGCCCCGCCTTGGATACAGGCGGGCACCCAAACGAACGGTCCGCTACACCCTGGCCCCTTTGGGGCAGGGCAGAGCAACAACAAAGTCAATGGGGGCCCAGCCCTTGGGTCGGGCGGGGCACCAAGCACAGTACAATCGGCTCTGGCCCTTTGGGGCAGGGCAGAGCAGTGACGGGGTCACACTGGGCTCGTCAGGTTGAGGCGAGGGGGATTCTGCCACCCGGCTACGGGTGGCCGGGGGAACGCAGGCCCACCCGCTCCTCTGCGTTCCAGCCCGGGGCCCTAGTAGCGGCGGTCGCCGCTAGCGGCAGTCAGTGGGGATCCGAACCGAAACACACTGACAGAGCGATCAGTGGGGATCCTGACCGACACACACGCTCATCGGCTGGGGCCTTCTGCGGCCTGACTGTGGTCAGCCGCCCCCGGGCTGCTCTCCATTCCCCCTTCGCCTCCTATCTGGTCCGCAGCGTCGTCCACCCTCATGGGCTCCTCCCAGTCCGGGCCAGGGGGTAGCTCCAGGTGCACCGCTGGGTAGTTGGGCCAGGTCTGGTCCGAAGGCTCCTCCAGGCTGTAGTTGGGGCTGGGCAGCTTTGGTAGTTCCAGCAGCTCAGCGTCATGGTTGCTGCGGGTCGGCTCCGGCAAGGCCTGATACCTGTCCCGGAGCTCGGCAGCCTCCCAGCGACGAGGGTCGGCCGGCACGTCTGCTCTGGCCGGCAGCTGAGCTCCAACTGAAGGCCGGCGCCCGGCTTTTATACTTCCGGGTCGCTGCCTGACCCGTTGAGGGGTGGGGCTTCCGCCGGGAAGTTCCGCCCTGGGGGAAGATGGACGGGGCTCAACCCTCCCTGTGGAGGAGGGGAGCCACACCGCCTCGCTACAAGTTGTCATAAACAGATAGCTAAGGGTTAATGTCTCTTTCACCTGGAAAGGGTTAACAAACAACACCTGACCAGAGGACCAATCAGGAAACAAGATACTTTCAAATCTCAAGGGAAGGAAGCCTTTGTTTGTGATTTTTGGATTTTGGGTTGTTCTCTCTAGGCTCTGAGAGTGACAACACATACCTACAGGCTCTCTAATCTTCTGTTTCAATTTTGTACGTACAAAGGTGGAAAGACAGTTGAGTCTTTTTAATTGTTTTTCTGTATTTGCAACTGTGTATCTGGTTGGTGGAGTTTTAATGTGTATTTGGCTAAAAGTATCTTAAATTATATTTCTGCTGGAGAAAGCTTTCTTTCTATTGTCTGTAAGCTAAAAAACCCTGTATATTTACCATCTAGATTACAGAGATAACTTTTACTTTTTTTCCTTTCTTTTTATTAAAAGTTTTGCTTTTTAAGACCTGTTTGATTTTTTCCCTAGATGAGGCTCAAGGTAATTAAGTCTGTACTCACCAGGGAATTGGTGGGGGAGAAAGGAGAGAGAAATGTCCTCTTTGTTTTAAATTCACGGAGCTTAAATCTGTATTGCCTGTGGGTGAGGGGAGAGAGGAGGGGTGAGGGGGAATTCCTCTGTGTGTTAGATTCAAGGGGTTTGAATTACAGTATCTTCCAGGGTAACCTAGGGAGGGAAAGAGTTTACTTTCCTTGTATTAAGATCCAGGGGGTCTGGATCTTGGGAGGTCCCCAGGGAAGGTTTTGGGGAGACCAGAGTTTATTGGGCACTCAAAATCCTGATTGGTGGCAGCACTACAGGATCTAAGCTGGTAATTAAGCTGAGAGAATTCATGCTGGTACCCATATTTTGGACACTAAGGTTCAGATTTGGGAATTATACCATGACAGGAGCCCCCCAGAATACAGAGCACGCGAGAGTCCTGGTCCTTTTCTCCCCCTGTACATGCTTCCCTGCCACTTGGTTCCTTTCTCCTCGCTCCCTTGGATCTACAGGGGTTTGCCAGACTCTCAGCTCTCCAGAATGCGGAGATGTCGCTCTAATCAGACACAGCGCGCAGTGAGCGTGGATTAAATGTATGAAAGGTTCATACACAGAGGTCATGATGAAGAGTCGCTTTAAGAAACATACAATTACGGGCATCAGGGAGAATTATGTTTTCTAAGAAGATCAGTAAAATTACTGGAAAATTTTAGACTGTGTTAAAGTTAAATACTATTGTATTTGCTGTCAAATAGTAGTTCAGCTGGTTTAAAAATTGCCAGTAGTATTTTATAGAAGAGAGAAGAAGTTATGTGGTTTGGTGGTACACGCTGACCCTATTGGTTATGTAAAACCAAAACATTTTATCTAATCCTGCTCCTTGGAATTGCCCCTTATCGTGTAGTTATTGCATCTGTATGATTCAAAGTACAAATTTCTGCCATCCCTTCCCTGGCAGAAGGATTTCCATTGGCTGCTGGATAACATGGGATCCCTTCCTAATTGCACAGATGAAAAATACTTTTGAATTGTACATAGTAGAGACACTTGACCTTTGCTATTGAGAATTGCTGACCACCAATCTGCCGTTGGGAAGAGCGGGACCATCTCTCCTATTGCTGGTCATTTCATAGATCGAAGCCTTTCTGTCAGTCCCTTAGGATTTAGGGGGGTTGAGTATAAGTTTAGATCAAACAGAGGAGGAGAGAGAACTAACAAACTTCATCAAAGGGAGTTGATTTAAATTTGAAAACCTTGTCACTTCTTGGAATGTAGGAATTCCCAGACGGGATCAGACCTGTGGTCCATGTTGCCCAGTCCTCTGTCCCTGAGAGAAGAGGCAAGAAACTCCAGCGTTAGCTGGGACCCTAACAGCCCCTCAGTCGCAGCGGGCAGAGAGTTCAGTCACATAACAGCAACTCCTGTCAGGCCTGACAAACTCACCCAAACAACCTTAACTCTGCCCTTTGTGTCACCCTCCTTAGAACAACTGAAAACAGCAAATAATCCTATCCTTATAGAAACAAACATTGAAAAGTCTGAAAATACACAGTGCAAGTCACCAAAACAACCTTAACTCTGCCCTCCAGTTGTTCTTGTTAATCGGCTGATTGTGCATGAAATAACTAACCTCCTGCCCAAACTAGAGTCCTCCTCCTTCACATCTTCCGCTATCTCAGGTGTTCTCAAATCGTTTTTGTTGGGACCCTCTTTGAAAATATTTCAGGCTGTGATGACCTCCCTCCGAAAGTGACAGCCCCCCCATACCATGCCACCGTTACTTCTGCGCTGCTGCTGGCGGTGGTGCTGCTTTTCGAGCTGGGCATCCAGTTAGCAACCACTACTCTTACAACCCCCCCTACAATAGTCTTGCCACCCCCTTTTGAGTTGAGACCCCCAGTTTGAGAAATGCAGCTTGAGCTGTTCCTCCTTGCTGAAGCCAGATCAGAAAACAAATGTTGTGTCTCTAAGCCAAACCCATTTTATCCAAGCTATGAAGGGAATGTCTGGAAACTTTTTGAAACTCCGGATGAGCTTTTTCCTGGATCCCTTGGACATCAGGAATGGCTCTGTCTGTTTCACCTCAAATTTTCCATGAATGTTCTCCCCTTCTAGAAACTCTTTCTGCCACTTCTCAGGCAGATTGGTTCTGCCTTCGTGAAGTGACAGAGGACACAACTGACCTGACAATGAAATGAGAGAGTCTCATTTCATGTTGTAACAACCACTGTTGAAGGGGGAGGATTTACTTATTGTATCCTGCCACTGTGAAGTGTAGCTCTTAGCCCTAGAATGAGAGAAAAGAGTTGGGCAAAGGGTCAAAACACTCTGGATCTGTTTCCCCTCTGCCTGGCTACCAGCTGGAGTCATTCACACCCAAGCAAAGTGTGTATAAAACACAATCAACCACAATCTGAGCCCAAGACACACCAATGATAATTCTTCCCTCTCTCTGCCCCATCACAGATACTGCGGTTTGCAAGAGCCTCTCTGATGGGGAAATGGGTGTGGTTGAGGATCATGGGCCGCCATTATCCTCATCAAACTTTCGGTTTCCAAATGACTCTACAGCTCATCTGGCAGCTGCTGCTTTGAGCTGGGGTTGGGCATTTTCTAAACACGCCAGACTTTGAGACCAGGCTAGTCCTGTAGGCTGGGCCCAGCTCCTTCCACTGACACCGGCCTAAACCAAGTGTGGGGGCTAGCCCAAGAGGAAGGTAGGGTCAGGGTGTGAATGTAAAGCAGATTAGCTATTCTCAATTAACTCCATGTCTGGCCGCTCTTGGTTCAGAAAAGGGGCTCCTGATTAACTCCTCGTGTGGATGCACTTTGTCCAGAATAGGACTTTAATCCCTTCCTCTTCTTCCAAAGCCAACGTTATTCATTTAAAAAACCAGTTAAGATTGTTAAGTGACAACAAGATACCTAAAGACCTAAAATGAAGATGCATCAACGCCGCTGTGCGCCTGCAGGTTGGCTTTCAGGGGCACCGGCAGAAGTGTGGCGGGAGCCCAGGGCTGGGATGGCAGGGGGCAGTGGATCAGGATTAAGAGGCACCGACAGAGTTGAAGGTTGGGGTATTGCAGGGCTGGGATAAGGGGGCTGGGAGGGCAGGAATAGCTGGGAGAACAGAAATGTATAGGACAGACATAAATGGGAAAGAGGGACCGTGAGATTTAAAGAAGAGAAATGAGGGAGACCTCAAAGGCAGTGAGAGATGGGAGCACTGTAGGAAGAGGGGGTGGGTGGGTTAAGCACTGTGTCTCCTCAGGAGACAGAGAAACGGGAGAACCCCTTTACCACAGGCTGAGAAGGGAAAGGAGAAGAAGCCCCCAACAATGCCGAGGGGCGAGAAGAGGCTCACGATTTGGGGTGTGGGGACAGCTTATTCCATACCCAGTGCCGGGCGCAGCAGAGGGGCCTCCTGCAAGCTCCCACGGGGAACAAGAAACTCTTTAGTGGTGGGGCCAGTAGGTGGGGCTGGGGGACCAGGGGTGGCTCACAAAGGGTCACCACAGGCTGAGACTCACCCCAGATCCTGAGGGGGCCCATTTAATACAGAAAATAGGCAACATTCCCCTGAACGGTACCCGCCCCCCTGCCAATTCCCATCTCCTAAAGCCAGCGCCTCGTCCCACTGTCTGAAAAGCTCGGGTGAAATCCTGGGAGTTTAACTACTGGCTTCAATGGAACCCGGACTTCATTCTTTTCCACGTAGGAGATGGAACGAGAGACAGAAACAGAGAGAGAGACCCTGAGACAAGGTCACCTACTTACTGAGGGGATCCCCAGAAGGACCCTGAAATCTCCCCGATTCCTTCCTCTCTTCTAGGGATCGGCCAATGGGCTCTGCTCTGGCCCCAAATCTGCCATTATCCTCATGAGACGTGTTGGTTTCCAAATGGCTCCGGAGCCTTTTCCTGCTCGGCACAGACTCTGAGCTCAGGTTGGAGCTGCCCTTCGCCCACAGCTGGGCTGGGCTGGGAGAGACACACGGTGGAGGACTAAAGGCCTTTCACCTGCCTGGATACACCTCCCCTGCAGACTTTAATTCCAGGTGGAGCGGAAAGAGATAAAGAAATGACTGGGAGAAAAGACACCCCATGGGAGCCCGGCCCAGCAGTCCTGGATTTCCTTTGCTGACGTGTCCCAGTTCAGACACTGGCTCTAGCCCCTGCCGTCCAGCTGGGATTAGCTGTTGTTAATTATTGGCCTGTCATGTACCCCTTGCACCAACCATCACTCTGCCCGCACAGCTCGCTAGCTTAGAATGAAGGTTGATAAATGCCATTCACAGCTACGCTGAACCCTCCCACCCCCACAACATGAGACATCTTCGCTACTGTGGAGAGCCCCCAGGGGCGGTCCCTGCCCAGCTCACCCTCCAGCCGGAGATCCCGGCGCAGAGCGGGGTTTTATAGCAGTGCTGCTCCTCCAGCTCGTGGCCATCTGGGGGCTGTGCTCCTGCGGCTGTTCCCATTTCCTGTTCTTGCAATGCACAGCGGCCTGCCCACCCCGTCTTGAGCGTCCCTGCAGAGCTGGGGAGAGAGGAAGCAGGGACCCATGGCCGAGATTCTCTGAGCAATGGGGGAGAAACAGACTCAGATGGGCCCGGGGTGCTGGGAGATGGGTGCAGAAGAACCAGGCTGGGATAGTCAATTCTTGTTGTCAAGGTCCAAATTTCTTGGTCAAGTTATAGCCCAGGTCCAGACTCCACAGAAACATTTCCCACACGATGCTGTTAATAAGTAAATAAAAAGATTTCATGGTCCGTTCAATAGTGTCTGGTGGTCTGGATTTGGCTTGCGGTGCCCCAGAACATGGCGGCATGAGGAAGAGCTGTGGGATGAAAGAGAAGAGGCCATGCAATCTACTGGGTCAGTTTTCAGAGCAGTCGCCGTGTTAGTGTGTACCAGGAAAAACAGCGAGGAGTCCTTCTGCCACCTTAGAGACCAACACATTTATTTGGGCATAAACTTTCGTGGGCTAAAACCCACTTCCTCACATGCATGGAGTGGAAAATACAGTAAACTAGTCCTGGGCTCTGATTGGTGGACCCCTGGGGGGGTCTGACGGGTCCCCAGCCGCTGTGTACCCCAAGCCAAGGGGCAGGACGTTGTCTGTGCAGATGGGTCCTCCCTGCTCAGCTCTGCTTCCCCTGTGATATCTGCCCCTGATCTCCTGGGAACCTCTCCTCACCTGGTGCCTGCTTTGCCCTCTGGTCTGTCCCCCCAACCTGTGCCCCCGGCCTTTTCAGCCAGGCCTCCCCCCTGCTCTCCCCTCCCCCAGCCCCTTCAGCCAGGCCTCCCCCTGCTCTCCACTCCCCCCAGTTGAGGGGTCTCTCCCTCGCCCTCGGCTCGATCCCTCCCACAGGGGGGCTCCCTCCCTCCTTGGTGGGACCCCCCCCCCCAAGTTGGCCTCCTAGGAGCACAGAGACCCAACCTAGAGCCTCCCACAGACCTACGGGTAGAGCATCACCCCCCTTCAGCCCTGTCTGCGTGGGGGAGCCTGGCTGAGTCCTCCAGGTCACAGAGATCGGGGGGCGGGGGGGGCTAGAGGAGCCTGTTTCGTGGGCACAGACAGGGCACCTCAGGGACACAGGGTGAGCTGCACATTAGAACCAGGCCAGAAGAGCGGGAGGATTCTCTCCCCGGCGAAAGAGGCTGACGGGAAAGTGACCATCGGGTCCCCGGTACCAGCATCAAAAAACGCCACCTGCCCCCCTTCATAGTCCAGATAAACCCGGATCCTGCGGGGTCCCCGGCTCGGGAACAAGAGGATGCTCTGCGCAGGGGACGTGGGAGCCCAATACTGATCCTCCCAGCACCACACAGCCCAGATCCCCTGCTCAGGGGTAAAGCTGATCCGTCCCTTCCTGCTCACAGACTCTCTGGCCACCCCCATGCCCCAGACTCCCCGCACCTCCATCCCCACCTCCCAGTAATGTCTGCCGGAGGTGAATCCCTCAGAGCCCAGCACACAGCGCAAACAGTCAAATCTCTCAGGGTTGTCGGGCAGATCCTGCCTTGTGTGTCTTCCCCATCTCACACCTTTCCGATCCGCAGACAGGATGAGTCGAGGATGGGCTGTGTCTGGATCCAGGGTCACGTTCGCTGCAGAGAGAGAATCAGAGCGTGAGGGGCAGAGCTCAGCCCCGGGGCAGGGTCTGATTGTGTCCGTGGCAGAACCTGCCCCAGCTGGGGAGTGAACCAGGCAACCTCCCCCGTCCTGGATTTACTGAGCTCTGCATGGGGAGCAGCGCTGAGATCTCAGCCATGGGCAGGGGGGATTCACACCCCTGACCAGAGCCGGTGCAAGGATGTATTGTGCCCTAGGCAGTAGCTCCCTATTATATCCTTGGGGGCAGCTGGTTTAGGAAGAAATCATTTGAGGCCAGACAGCAGACAGCTAACAAAACTACCATTTATTTACATACACAGAGCTCACCTAACCGGTGGAAGCAGGCTAGGCTATCCCCTAATAATCTAACTCAGTTGCCATGGGAACAAAAACCATGACAACCAAATACACAACATATTCCTCCCCCCCAATAAGAACATCCTCTTAATAAAACACACACTAGACTAGAGAAGGAGGGTAGACTGCCTCCATTCCTGGCTAAACCCTGGGGATTATTTTGCCCCATAACCGTGGGTTCGCCCTAGTTAAAGATCCAGCCAATGAGGAGGCCTTCTGTCTCTAGGTGGATTACAGCAAACTCCTGGTGTTGTTGCACCTGAAAGTACCATGGGCTCAGGGTCCGCAGCACGAACAGGAGAGGAGGTGGTATCAACTCATGCTGGGCAAAGGGGAATCTCAGCCGCCGGCAGTAATGGAGGAGAACAGTCAGAAACAGGTGATTCGTGATTCAGTGTCTCACCAGAAGAGGTGAAGTCAGACCACTCAACTGCAGATGTGTCCTGAGGACTGGCATGATCTGGCAACAGCTGATCTACATGTCGCTGCCAGATAAGATTCTCTGCAGTCCGAACTGTGTAGGAAACAGGTCATGTTTGAGTGATGATCGTGGCAGGGACCCATTTAGCTCTGGAAGTATAATTCCGAGCCAAAACTGGCTGTCCCAGGCTAAAGGTTGGTTCTTTTGCTCTGGGTGCCCGTCTGATGACTTGATATTGCTGCTGATGTTGCACAATTTGTTGGGGTTCAGAAGGTTTCAGCAGATCAAAGCAAGCGCGCAGCTGTCGTCCCATCATTAGAAAGGCCGGGGATGCCTGGGTCGTAGCATGAGGTGTGTTTCTGTAGGAAAGTAAGAAGGTATCCAGACGCTTTTGAATGGAGTGTTGTCCCCTTGCTGATTTCAAAGTGTGTTTCATTGTCTGCACAAATCTTTCAGCTAATCCGTTGGTGGATGGATGATATGGTGCTGACGTGATGTGGTGTATCCCATTTGTCTTCATAAAATTTTGAAACTCCTGAGAGACGAACTGCAGTCCGTTGTCGCTCACAAGTTGTTCTGGCAGACCGAAATGACTAAAGAGTCCCCGTAGTTTTTGGATAGTACTCTCTGCAGTAGTGGACTGCGTTATAGAGACTTCTGGCCATTTAGAATGGGCATCTACTGCCACCAAGAACATGCTTCTTTCAAGGGGGCCAGCGAAGTCAATGTGAATACGTTGCCACGGGTTTTCAGGCCAGTCCTATTGGTGCAGGGGTGCCCACTGGGGTGCATTCCTCACACCCTGACATGACATACAAGCTTTTGCCTTCTCTTCAATAGCACTGTCCAATCCAGGCCACCAAAAATAGCTTCGTGCAATTTCCTTCATGCGCACTATTCCAAAGTGACCGGAATGCAGCTGTTCTAACATCTGTGATCTCAGTGGTGGTGGAATAATGACACGTCTCCCCCACAACAAACAACCAGATTGGACTGATAACTCCGTCCTCCTGGACATGTAGGTAACAAGGTTGGGTGAGACTGGAGAGGTTTGTCGAGATTTTCCATGCATCACCAGGTCTATAACTTGGGGCAACACTGGGTCAACGCGAGTTGCCTTCTTTATCTGAGTACCAGTGATGGGTGTATTCTCTACCTGTTCAAAGTAGAAGATTTCCTTTTGGGCACTATCTTGATGTTTGACCGGCAAAGGCAACCTTGAGAGGCCATCTGCATTGTCGTGCAGAGTGGATTTCTGATATTTGATTTCATATGTGTGTGCTGAAAATAACAATGCCCAACGTTGTATACGACTAGCAGCTAATGGGGGAATGCCTGTGTAGGGTCCAAAAATTGACATCAGAGGTCGATGGTCTGTGAGAAGAGTAAACTTTTGCCCAAACAGGTACTGATGAAACTTCGAATTCCAAAAACAATTCCTAATGCCTCACGTTCGATTTGGGCGTAGTTAGTTTCTGCTTTGCTTAGAGTGCGTGAAGCAAAAGCAATAGGTCTCTCTTCTCCCGAAGGCATAATGTGTGACACGACTGCTCCCACTCCATAAGGGGAGACATCGCAGGCCAATTGTAGGGGTAAGGATGGATCAAAGTGCGTTAGAACTTCAGAATTTAGCAATGCATCCTTAGCTTTGTTAAATGCAACATCACAGGCTTCAGTCCACTTCCAGGCCTTGTTTTGCCCAAGGAGCTCATGAAGTTGTTTTAGCAGTGTGGCTAGCTGTGAGATGAACTTTCCATAATAGTTCAGTAGTTCTACAAACGAGCGCAGCTGGCTTACATTTCGAGGTGAGGGAGCCTCCACAATAGCTTTAACTTTTGCAGGGGCCTTATGAAGACCTGCAGAATCAATGATCTGTCCCAAATATTCAACAGAGGGCTTGAAGAATTCACACTTGTCTTTGTGAACTCGTAGGTCATACTCTTCCAATCTTTGTAGGGTAGCCTCTAAATTCTTTAAGTGATCCTCTTCATTCCTTCCAGTGACCAGGATATCATCCAGACAGCACTGAACTCCTGACAAGCCACACAAGATCTGGTCCATAGCCCTCTGGAACAGGGTGGGAGCAGACGTTATTCCGAAGGGTAGGCGACAGTATCGATAAAGCCCCTTATGAGTCACAATAGACAACAGCTCTTGGGACTTTTCATCAACGTGCATCTATAAATATGCTTGACTCAGATCAATCTTACTGAACTTTTGTCCTCCAGCCAGGGCTGCGAAGAGGTCATTGATGCGGGGAAGCGGGTATTGCTCTGCACGCAACACTGGGTTGACAGTGACTTTAAAATCACCGCAAATCCGGAGAGAGCCATCTTTCTTCACGATTGGGATGAAAGGAGTGGCCCACAAGCTATGGGTAACTGGTATTAGGACTCCACTGGTGACCAGGTGCTCCAGGTCTCCTTCAACTTTTGGCCTGATGGCATATGGCACAGTTCGGGCTTTCAGATATTTTGGTGGACTGTCAGGTTTAACGTTCAATATCACGGTGATTCCCTTCATACTTCCCAAATCATCTCCAAAAACAGCAGCATGTTTCCTTAGTATAGGGGTTAGACTGGTTTCTTCTTTAGTCATCCGGTGCACTTCTGCCCAGTTCAGCTGAATCTTCCCAAGCCAAGACCTACCCATTAAGGCTGGGTAGTTACCTCTCACCACAAACAGTGGCAATTTAGCAGCCTGTCCATTAAGCTCCACCTTAACATCAATAGTGCCCAATATGGGCACAGCTTCTCCCGTATATGTCTTCAGAACAGTTTTTGTTGCCTTAAGCGGAAGATGCTGTAGCTTTTCTTTATACACAGTCTCAGAGACCAGCGAGACGGCTGCACCGGTGTCCAGTTCCATGCGTATAGATTTGCCATCCAACAACGGGGTTACCCAGGATTCATGTGAGCCCACTGCCAAAGACAAAACATGCAGTGGCACTTCCGCTTGCGATGAGGTGTCACCTTGATCATGCTGGGTCTGCTCTAGGGTATGCAGGGTTCCTCTTTCTGTCGGCCAGACCACAGGCCTCTTTTTCTTTTGTTTACAGGCACACTCAATGTGTCCCTTTTTGCCACAGTGTTGACACACCAGGTCCTTACACTAGCATTCTGATGCCTGGTGACCCGGCCTACCACAGCGGTAATATTCTTGACTCTGCACAGTTTTCTGGGTAGGTTCTTGTGACACTTTTTGCACCCTAGGGGATGCACCGATGTATTGCGCCTCCCTTGTAGCCAGTTCCATGGAGACAGCAATATCAACAGCCTTCTGTAATGTAAGCTGAGCCTCTGTCAGTAGGCGCTTCCATATAGCTTCACTGTAGAGGCCACACATTAACCTGTCACGCAGGGCATCATTTAACATCTCTTTACATTCACAGTGTTCTGCTAGCTTTTTTAAAATTGCTACAAATTGTACAACTGTTTCATCTTCCTTTTGGTCTCTTTTGTGGAACCGATATCTTTCAGCAATTACCAGTGGTTTTGGGGAAAAATGGGACCCCAGGATTTCCACAACGTCACTGTAAGATTTAGTCTCTAGCCTAACAGGGTGTAGTAAGCTGCGTAGCAGGGAGTAGGTTTTAGCCCCTACAACACTTAAGAATATTGGCACCTTCTTCGCTTCTGTAATGTCATGTGCAATAACAAAAAGCTCAAAATGCTCAGTATACACATGCCACTGCTCTAAATTCTCATCAAAAGGTTCCAGTGGCCTGGTCAGAGTAGCCATGATTTTTAGTTTCACTTTCACAGCCAGTGCAAACAAGCAGTTTTTTTGTTTGTTTGTTCTTTACCCTGACTTCTACTTTCTTCTGTTACTGGACCAGCACCAGAATCCCATCCATCGTCACCACTTGTTATATCCTTGGGGGCAGCCGGTTTAGGAAGAAATCACTTGAGGCCAGACAGCAGACAGCTAACAAAACTACCATTTTTTACACACACAGAGCTCACCTAACCGCTGAAGCAGGCTAGGCTATCCCCTAATAATCTAACTCAGTTGCCATGGGAACAAAAACCATGACAATCAAATACACAACACTCCCCACCCCCCACCCTCCACCCTGAGGCATCCCTCCCCCCGCCCCAGCTCACCCCTGCTCTGAGCACGAGCACCCCAAGCATGCCATGGTGGCTTCACTTCTCCCACCTCCCAGGCTTGCGGCACCTAAGCTGATTGTCGCCGGAAGCCTGGGAGGCGGGAGAAGTGAAGCCGCCATGGTGTGCTCGGGGAGGAGGCAGGGTGGGGTAAGCTGGGGCGGGGAGTTCCCCTGCGTGCCACCCCTCCCTTACTTGCTGCAGGCAGCCCTCCCCGTGCTCCTCTGCCCCAGCTCCCTCCGCTTAAATGCCGGCGGCGACTGTGGCAGCCAAAGATCCGGCTGCTGTGGTCGCTGCCAAAGAAAATGCTGCCCCCCAAATGCCAGTGCCCTAGGCAACCGCCTAGGTCACCTAAATGGTTGCACTGGCCCTGCCCCTGACAGAGCCAGTTCAGGGACAGAGTGAAAGGATCAGTTCCGCTGAGCCAGGCTCCCAGACCCAGAGTCTGAGTCTCGGTCTACACTATGAGTTTATACCGAATTTAGCAGTGTTAAACCAAATTAACCCTGCACCTGGCCACGCAACAAAGCCCTTTATATCGATCTAAAGGGCTTTTAATACCAATATCTGTACTCCTCCCCAACGAGGGGAGTAGCGCTGAAATCGGTATTGCCATTTCGGATTAGTGTTAATGTGGCCACAATTCGCCGGTATTGGCCTCCAGGCGGTATCCCACAGTGCACCATTGTGGCCACTCTGGACAGCAGTCTGAACTCGGATGCACTGGCCAGGTAGACAGGAAAAGCCCCGCGAACTTCTGAATTTCATTTCCTGTTTGCCCAGTGTGCAGCTCTGATCAGCACGCGTGGCCATGCAGTCCCAGAATCCAAAAAGAGCTCCAGCAGGGACCGTACGGGAGATACTGGATCTGATCGCTGTATGGGGAGACAAATCTGTTCTATCACAGCTCCGTTCCAAAAGACGAAATGGACAAAGACCATAACAGGGACTTAACACAGTGCTGTGTGACAAGCGTCACGGAAAGCCAAAGAATCAAATGGAGGGAGCGAGGGGGTACTGAGGACTCCAGCTATCCCCAGTCCCCGCAGTCTCCAAAAGCCATTTGTATTCTTGGCTGACCTCCCAATGCCTGAAGGGTCAAAAACATTGTTGCAGGTGGTTCACGGTATATGTCGTCAGCCCCCCCCCATTCTTCATTGTACCACTTGTGCATTTACTACTAAGAATACTATTGCCAGGGGATGTGATGTATGTGCATAAAGAGTTCTGAACATGAGGTGAGATTTCCTCTCTGACTTTCCAAAAGGCTCATTTTTAAACTCAGATCTCTGCACAGATACACTGCTCGCCCCCTCTCCTGCACCCCAGCCCATCTGGTTACCCCAACCACTAGTTACAAATTCTAAATTCTGATAAGAGAAAAGAATCAACTTTTCTGTATTTAGGAAAGATCTGGGCAGCCACCAGTAATATGTTGCTCAGCTCCTGTCAAATGCAAAATTGAAACAAAACCTGAACTACGGTGCTGCCAATGAGCCACCATAATTCACAGGAAAGTTTTCACTCCCCTTTTGATATGAGAAATTTACCTTTGTCCAATCGCTGTGTAGAGGACAGTGAGTCTAGAGGAAGAAATGGGTGAAAGAGACGAAATGTCAGGTTGTTGTGTTTAGGGATATATTCACATTGTTAATGTTCTAACACAAAAGCAAAATGAAAAGAAAACAAACTTTATGAAGTTCTAGTTAAGTGCAGTTCAGACCAATACAAATCATCACACACGTCACCAAATAACCCCAAACATTAAAAACTAAGGACATGACCTAAGGTGACATGACAGACCCAGAGATGTTTTACCAACAGTTACACACTTGTGGCTGGCCCATGACAGCTGACCTGGGCTTGCAGGGCTCAGGCAATGGGGCTGTTTCATTGCGGGGTAGATGCTGGGGCTTGGGCAGAGGCCTGGGCTGTGGGACCCTATGACGGGACAGGGTCGCAGAGCCCAGGCTCCAGCCCGAGCCTGAACCTTGTGAGTTGGAGTCGGCAGACACGGGCCAGCCAGGGGTGTTTAATTGCTGTGTAGAGAAACCTGCCCCCACTCCCGGAGCCACGGCCCAGTCTTGGCCCCAGCTCTGGGGAGAGAGGGCAGAGACAGGGGTAAGGAAGGTGCCAGGTAAAAAGTTTGGCCACCACTAGCTTTCAGCACCCCCATTGCAAAAATTGTTCCAGTTCCTGTGTCTGCGCACCCCCTGTGGGGCTGGAGCTGTGAGCGCTGGCTCTGTGAGTGCTGGCTCAGCCTGCTAAGGGGGAAGCCTCGAGCCTCCAGGCCCCCGCGGGTGAGTGGTCAGTGATTGATTTTTTTTCTGTGGGTCAATGGCCCATGATAGAAAAAAGGTTCCCCAGCCCTGCTCTAAAGCAAGAGAGGGGTATGGACACACAGGAGGACTTGCAGACAAAAAAATCCAAAAAAAATCATACTGCAAGAACAGTGAATTCATCAGGGAGCTCAAGCTCAGGTTAATGTCCATAGCTGCTAAGAAAGGAAACCCCCAGGGAGTCAGAATGAAGGACTCTAACCCAGTGTGTGTGCGCTGTACTGAGAGCTGAGTAGGGAATTCACAGGTTCCAAATGATTAGCTGACTATCTCCGTCCACAATCATTGTCCCGAAGAGATTTCCCCAGTTCTGTCAATTATCAGTATAACATAGGTGAGAAAATTCCCCAGGTGACTGTTAATTACCTTTGAATTTCTTCACTATGGTCTCCAGAGATGCATTTCTTTGAGAAGGTTCCCAGAGTCTCCATTTCAGTTCAGAAGAAAAGGCCACTGGGTTCTGAAACTTCTCCCTCTCGCATCTGAAGAACAACCCAGTGTTACTCGTTGTGGAGTTCGTTCATGTTTGTGTTTTACTAACATGTATTTTACTCTAGTGAATGGCTGTAGCTCAGCAGATCCTGGAGGATTAAATTCTCTGTTGCCCCAGGAACAGGTCCAATACCAGCTTGGACACTACAAGTTTCCCCTTTGTTTTGGTGAGACCAATATTGGAAAACTGCATCCAGTTCTGGTGTCCCCATTTTAAAATGGACTTTGAAAAAATGGAGCCAGTGCAGAGAAGACCCACAAATCTGATTTGAGGGCTGGTGAAAATGCCTTGTCCTGAGAGAACCCCAGCACTTGAGTGTGGGTATAAATACCATCACGGGGAGAACAGACTTGGTACTAAAGGGGTCCTCAGTTTAGCAGACAAAGGCACAACAAGGACCAATTGCTGGAAGCTGAAGCCAGAGAGATGCCCACGGGAGATCAGACAGACATTGTTAGCAGTGCGGGTGGATTAACCATTGGCAGAAATTGCCCAGGGAAGTGGTGGATTCTCCATCGCTGGATGGGCGCCAGAACAGGGGGGCCATGGCCCCATCACTTTTAGAAGTGGGAGAGCTCTGCTCTCTGCCTTGGTACCTGCCTTACAGGCAAGGGATGGGGGAGGGAGCGGAGAAGCGCGAGCAGGGGAGGGGTCTCAGGGACAGGGGTGGAGCAGGGGTTCAACCATCATTTGGGCGCCACTGGCCCCTCCACTTCTAGGGAGCTTCAGGTGTTACTGTGTGTTGATGTCTTTAAATCAGGACTGACTGGCTTTCTGGAAGGTGCTTTAGTCAACACACATTACGATTTAGTCAAGTACAAGTTATTGGGCTGAACACAGGAATAACTGGGTGAAATTTAAGGATCTGTGATACATCGGCACCGACTCCGTGGTCAGAAAAAGAAATGGTCAGTCCACCAACTCCGGGTTCTCAGCTTATAAGGCCTGCGTGTGTCCAGCGCTGGGGCTTGGGGGAACTGGCTGGTGCCTTCTATTGCTGGTTCGTCAATGGCTGGGAGATGATTCATGTAACACAGCTGGGCGGGTCCCTGCTCACAGGTGTCTGTGTCAGCACAGGGCCTGTCAGGCGTATAGCTTGACATCAGCATCATGGGGTGAGAGGCAGTCCAGACTGGGGATCTGGAGGGCTCAGCAGTGCCACAGTCCAGGCTGCACCCCGGGAACCCGTCGCACTGATTTAAATCTCCTTTGTGGCAAATTAAACCGATTCCTTCTTGTTCTGCCCTCAGGGGAAGTGAAGAACAACTGGTCACCGCTCTCTGTAGAACAGCCCCTAACAGATTTGAAGACTGTTATCAGGCCCTGCCTCAGTCTTCTCTTCTCTAGACTAAACACACCCATTTATTTCAGCCTTCCTCATAGCTCATCCAGTCTAAACCTCGGATCATTTCTGTTCTTCTCCTCTGAACTCTCTCCAATTTGTCCACATCTTTCTTAAAGCTGAGGTCTCCCCGTGGCAAGAAGGGGGGAACAACGTCCTCCTGTGTCTTACATTGACACTCCTGTTAATACAGCTGTGGTGGGTGTTCACCCCATATCAGCCCCCCAAAAGAGTGAAGGAAGCAGAGAAAGAGGAGATTAGTGAGACAGGCCACACATGGGGGGTTTAGGCCAGAGAAGTAACCCCTGGTTGGACGATGAAGCTCAGCTGAGCAGGTGGGGGCTGGGCTAGTAGCAAGCCAGGAAGCTGGCAGCAGAAATGGCTGCAGTGAGGAAGTCTGCAGCCCCCTCTGTGCATTCGAAAGGGAAAGAGGGACCCAGGGAGAGAACAGCCTGCTGGGAGCCGGGCTCTGGGGGAAGGAGTAGTTAGAATCACAGGGCTAGAGGGGACTGCCAGGGTCACCTGGTCTAACCCCTGTAAGAGAGAAGGGTGGAGACGAAGGCCTGTGGGAGGGGAGTAGGAAGGAGCCCATGGAGCGAGCTGATGTTGCCGCATGTGGCAGGGTCCATGGGCTGGACCCTGGAGCAGGGGGCGGCTCGAGTTCTCCTACCAGCCACAGATGGAGCGACATTGCCTGGGCAGTGGGACCAGTGAGACTCTGCACCCCAGAAGGGGAAACCATTTAGTGACTTGGCTGGAGGCTGAGTCACGAAGAGGAAGCTGCAGCTCCTGGAGCAAGAGATGAGGCTGCAGAGTAAGAGAGAGACAACGGAGGGGGGGGGGGAACCAAGGGGAGGGGTTGGCCCTGGAAGAGCTAATCCACAGAACAGCCAGGAGGAGGCAGCACCTGCGGTGAATACAGCAACCAGGGACAGCATCCCACAATGACATTTGCCTTTTTCACAAGAGCATCACACTGCCGACTCCTTCACTGTGTGATCCACTTGACCCCCCAGGTCTTTTTCCGCAGTCCTGCTGCCTCCCCAGTGATTCCCCATTTCTTAGTTGTAGGTTTAATTTTTCCTTCCAAAGTGCAGCACTTTGTCTCCATTGACTGTCCCCTTCAACTGATTTTAATCCTTCCTCCCTCCGCCCTGTGTCTCTTGTGTCTGTTTAGATGTAACCTCCCTGGGGCAGGGACTGTCTCTGTCTGTGTCTGTGCAGCACCCAGCATGTTGGGCCCCGGTTTTGGCTTGAGCCTCCAGGCACTGCCATAGCACTACTGATAACAGCACGTTACAAACTCCTCAGAGCAGGGAACGTCTCTTCCATCATATCTCTTGCCACGCCCAGCACACGGCTAGAGCTCACTGCATAATTAGAAACAATTAACAAGCAGCTCGTTGAATAGTCATCAGCTGGCCCTGACTTTCCATCCCTACCAACCTAGTTGGAATTGGGAGTCTATGACCTAGAAATGAGAGACCCATTCTCCATTCCCAATCCCCTGAGGTCTCCATTCCACCAGCCACACTGCAAATAACACCCCGTCTGTAGGTTGATCACTCTTTTCTCAGGCTGCTCTATTCTGGAGTCTGGTCAAAATGATGACAGCCCCGAGATTAGATGTAACAAAGGGAGATTGGGAACCACCCCACACTCTGCACTGCTGGACTGTGGGGAGCCAGGTCTCATGTTTAAAATCCCTTCCCTGCATTGGGAAGTGAAAGGGAGAGTGAGAAGGAGCCACCTACCTGCTTAAGGTGCCTTTGATGTCCTAGAGGGAAGAGATAAAAGGAAATTCAGTCCCATCTCTCACACTAAGGATCCCTCCTGCTCTGGAGAGGACTCACTTTGTCCTTATAGTTCGAGGTTCAAAGAGAAAATTATTTGTTATTTATTAACGCAAACAAAAACATTCAATGTGTTGCATTTGCTCTTTCAGAGAAGTGCTCTGACTGCAGGAGCTGGGCCCAGGAAGTTTGTATAAGGAGGCACACAGCCTCTCTGTGGAATGACATGTGGATAACCACCCGGCACATGGAACCAGAGGGCTCAGTCTTGCAATGTGCTGAACGAGGATCTCCCTAGCACTCACAGGTTTGGGGAAGATCCCCTCCTGCAGACTCCAGTGGGTCCAGAGACAGGAATGTCCCCATGCTGTAAACTCTCTCCCCACTCGCCCACAAACACTCTGAAGACCTGGTGGCAATGAGTTCCACAGTCTAATTATGTGATGTGTGAAAAATTGTTCATTGCATCGGCTTTGAATTTGTCACCTTCTAATTTTATTGAATGTCTCTTTGTTCTTGCATTATGAGACAGGGAGAACAGAGTTTGGAGTCTGTGATTTTTGGAGGAGTTTTCTCCCAGTAGAATTCAAAAGGAGAATTTCTTTTCATTTAGGGCTCGATCCAATGCTTGTTGTACTCAAGAAATATATTTCCATTGACTTTACTGGGCACTTTATCAAGCCCTTAAGGAACAATAATGTATATTGTAACAATACTGTATGTTCTGACCATTCACTCCTACACTCAAAAGTGAAGGGTTAGGAGACTTTCTTGCCCTGTGAAAAGTTCTGGGCTGTTTCTAACACTGTCTCACCTGCAGGAATTTACTCGCTGGCTGCTGGCACTTCTGCTCCATCTCACTGATCAGGGAACTGAAAGAAGATATTTCCTCAGATAACTTCGCAACATACTCAGCCCTCCCCTTTTCAATTTCCTGATTTAGCTCTTCCAACTGGGCCAGCAGGAGTCGCTCTTGTTCCTCCAAAAACTGGTGCAGTTGCTGAAATTCAGACACAATCTTCTGCCTCCCAGTTTTTAGCTGTTTCTGAAATGACAAATACACACAGGAAAAACACAGGTCAAGGACAAGGCTATAGAATGAGTAATGGGACATTAGGTCAAGGACAAGGCTATAGAATGAGTAATGGGACATTTTATAAACCCACGGGATATTTTATGCATGAGGCAGCAACCCCACAGAATTTAACTCCTGATATTTTATGGAAAACAGTCTATGCTCAGTAGACAAAAGATTTTCCAATAGATTTTCAAGAGTCCTAACTGGTGTTTAGAATGTGAATTTTTCTTGCATGATGTGGATAATCTGTGATCAGTGGTTTCTAGAAAATCAGATCGTTCTAGTAACAAGAAGCACAGCAGGTGTGGGATTCAGAACTGACCAGAAAGGATTATTTTAGTAGAGGAAACAGCAGAACCCAAAGTAAGAAGCACTAGACTTGAACAGGGAAACACAAGCTGTCCACAAAATATATAGAGACATAAATGACATTTAAAAAAAAAATTGAGCTCCATCATATGCGGTCATGAATTCTGAAAACAGTTTTGGATACATACAGTTTGGCCCACCATAAATGTTGGATTTTAAGCCACACAGGGACCTTGAGCACAAATTGAGCTGCTGGGAAGACCCCAATGTGCACATGCAAATCTGAGTCTGCAGGTTGCTTAGGGATGAGTGCATGTGAAATGGACAGAAACCCACCAATTCATGGCGTTTCTGGAGCACTCTCTGGCCCCTGATACCCTAGGAGCAAAGAAATCAGACCAGATTTGGACCCAGATCATCTCCATAGCAATGTCTAGCAGCGATACCATTAAGGGCCTGTTCCAAAGCTCGCTGAACTAACCTGGAGTCTTTCCAATGATGTCCTCGTGCTTTGTTTTCGGCACTATGTGAACCTCCTCCTCTGGGGCAGGAGATTCATGGAGCAGCTGCACTGATTGTCCAGCTATGGTTATCTCTGTTCAAAGTGCAGCTGGCCATAAAAGTGGGGGGTGGGGGAACTTGCAAAAGCAATTGAAATTTCAAAGTTGTTTCCATTTCTTAGTTTTCAAAATGAAACTTCTTTTGATTTGTTTGAAAATATGTTGAAATAACTTAGAAAAATGTCTCATTTTTCTTTCTCTGTTTTCCCAAAATGGAACAAAAGAGGGTTCATTTCCCACCATTTTTCTTTTTAGTACTTCCTCTCTGTACCTCTTCAAAAGAGCTCCCAGTTTTGAAAAAGTGGCAAAAAGAAAAAGGAAAAACTAAGGGAAAAAAACCTGGAAATTATTCACTTTAGTGCACTCAGGAGAAAAAAGGACTAAAAAGAGAAAGAAAGAGATAAAACACAGACATGAATGTTTTAAAATTTTTCAGCTTTTTGAAAGCAAAATGAAAATTTCAGTTTGAAATGACACAAAAATGTTTGTTTCATTTTGAAATTTCCTGTCAAAAAATTGAAATATGTGTTGCAAGTGACTTTTTCCCCATGGAAAAAGCTGTTTTCTACTAAACCCCTTTTATGTGCAGGAAGCTTTTTTTGGTTGAAACTTTTCAACCAGCTTTAGTTGAAAGACTAAAGGAGAAACTACTGTTAAGTAAAGAAATTACACTGGAATTAGCAGTAACAATATTTGGATGATTAAAACTCTTTATTTAATGCTGCATTTTCCTGCTTACTCTCAATTAAAGCAGAACAGTTTTTCTTTACAATGAGAAGAAAGAAGTGATCATCTTTCACGGGTGTGAACATGTTACTCACTGTTCCTCCGATGACACTCAGACTAAACCGTGGATTGATAATGTCCCTGTGCACATCTGCATCTGAGTAATAACGGCACCTACCAGCAGTTCCTGGGTTTCATTTTCCCCACTCAATTTAAATGACAGAATTGCTTCTCTCTCTTTCTTCAAACTCTCCAAACGGCTCTGAATTTGGCCCTAGGAAATCAAAAACTGGTTTAGTTTTGGTTGTTTTTGGAAGATTCCCCCATTTCTTTATATTTGCAAAAATATCAAATGCATAATAAAATGGGTGAGCGCTCTAACCACTTGACTATACAGTCAGTCTCATGCTTGTGGTCTCTCTCTTTGGCCCAGATGACATTTTATCCCCAGTGGAACAGCTTCTCCAGGGGAGAGGGAGGGAGCCCCACATCACAATACCCATGGGTAGGGCACTCCCCTGAGAGATGGCAGATCCCTGTACCAATCTCTTCTCCTTATCAGGTGGAACAGAGACTTGAACCAGTGTTTCCTACTTCTTAGGTGAGTACCCTAACCCCTGGGCTAAGAGTTAGGAAGGAGGCTGCCTCTCTGTGTACCAGCTTGTGGGGTCTGGTCTGGCAGGTGTGTTCATAGGCCACCTACCAGGTTTGGCCCCACACTCTATTTAGGCAGCCGAACGCCTCTCTTCCTCCAGACTGTGAATCGCTCTAGGGCTTAGGTGGGAAGTAGGTGTCCGGATGCCCAGAGGGAGACAGCACTGCAGTGTGCGTGTCTAGAAATATAGAGATTGTGTAAAAGCTGGAAGGAACCAGAAAGGCCCAGACCAACATTTTAGTCACTAAAATTGTTGTAAAAACCAGCAGGTGCTTTTACAGACAGTTAAGAACAATATTTTAGTGATGAGAACAGACTCATAACACATTGTGCTCCTGGGGGAATTCTGCACCACTACGCAATGCAGGATTTTGCAGAAATTAATGTTGGGCACCAAAAATTTCCTCCTCTCCCCCCCAAAATGGGCTGCAGAGATGTTGGCTGCCACTAGGGCCTGTCAGACTTGCCAATAGAGACAATACCAAGGGGAGGGAGTGTTCCCAGCAGTTGCCAGCTCACCCTGAGGGCAGGAAGGGGGCAGCAGGAAGCAGGAAACTCTGGACTCAGCATGAGGCTGTTTCTCCTTCTGGATCCCTGGGCTCTGGGGGGGACGGGCTGTGAGTGTCTGTGCCGGGGGAACCTCGCAGCTGGGCTCTGGGGGAGAGGACAAATATGCTGCATGTAACACAAGCGAGAGCAGAACTCTACTACTGAAAACACTGGCCAAACTGGCCTTTCACTGCTTTAATCATCCTACACTCTCATCCGTTGTGTCTTGATAATTGTCCAGTCAGTGTGTGTGTCTCACCCGTAACTCTAATCTGATTCACGCAAAGCTTTGCGGAATATTTAACAAAACCTAAAGTTGACAGGTGCACAAATACAATAAAATAGATTGTTTACTCTTTTTTTTCTCCAGTGTGTGTAGTTTAATTTCTGTGTACACATTGGGACCACTTTCACTGCAAGAAGCACTGGGCATTTTAAGAAATCCCATAAAAGACAAAATATCGACTCTTCCAGCTTCTAAGCCAAAAAATGGCCAGCTGCTCGCATACAGTTATGAAGGGCAAAAGGACAAAAAACGATGACTAGAGGTGTGATCAGTACAAATGGATGCACAGAGGAAGACATTCTTCCCCACGGGGGGAGCCTCTGGTAAAGCAGAGATATTTTCGAAGACTGATCGATACATATGAGGTTTTGTGTCACAGATACGGATATGAAGTTCTTGGTGGAAATGTGGACAAAGTGATTGTTCCTGACCCTTGTGTGCCCTACAGGAAAATGAGAAAATATCACTTGAGATCTCATGGTCATACACTGCCAATTGTACTGTCAAGAGTTGTGGAGCAGAAACATTTAGGCCCATCTAAAAATTACCAGTGAAAAATAACAGACTCTAGCATCACAGCTGCACACGCGAGAGCAACTCTTCTCAAAAACTTAACAAGAAATAAAAAATGTGTGAAAAAGAGAAAAGCAGAATCAGTCACAGTGATTAGTGACTGTCCCCTGGAAGGGTTTGTGTGTCAGTACTGCTGGGTCCCTGAAATCTCTGCAAGTTGGGACCTTCCAGACGTTACTGGTATTTTTTAAGAGGTGACAATATTGAAGCCAACTACTCTTGTTCATATGCCACGTTTCAGCCAGGAGACTTTTCCTCTCCCTCTTCATGTGCCTTTTTTCGGGAAAATCCAGCTACTCCTGTGGCTGCACTCAGGGCCGGCTCTAGTTTTTTTGCCACCCCAAGCAAAGAATTTTTTGGCTGCCCCCCTCCCTAGCCCTGGGCTCTCACCCCCACCAATGCTCTCCACCACCCACATCCCCTGCCGCTCCAGCCCTGGGCTCTCTTCCCCCCACCCCCCACACCCTCTGCTGCCCCAGCACTGGATTCGGCCCCCCACCCCACCCAACCTGCACTCCCTGCTGCCCCAGCCCTGGGCTCTCCCCCTCCCCCTGCTCCCCACCACCAGTGCTGGCTCCACATGCTCCCCCCTCACCTCCAGCCGGTCAGGCGCTGGCAGGGTCAGGGTAAGCAGCAGGGTTCCTGGGCTGCATCTCAGCCCAGCGTCCCTCCAGGCAGGGCTCCCGCCTCCAGGACCGTCCGGGATCTGGAAGGGCAGAGCCGGGGGACTGCCCTGGCAGGGGGCTGAGGAGCCGGGGCAGGGTAGCCCCAGAGGGAGCAGATCCCCAGAGAGTGGGACACGGGCCCTGCACAGCAGCGCCCTGCCTCTATGGACCCACTGTTGCTTCTGGCCGCCCTGTCGCCATCCCTAGGCGGCTCGGGCTGCTTCACCCAGCCCTGGCGCTGGGAGGTGGCCGCCCTGCTGCACCTGCAGGCGGCTCTGTGAACCCTGCGGGCGTCCCCCAGCCTGAGTGTCCCCCACTCAGAGCCTGCCTGGCCCAGCCACAAGGTGCGGGTGCTGCTCCCTCGCAGCGCAAACCACAGTGGCCGCAGGGCGCCCCCAGGGCACGACGCGCTGCTGCTGCCAGGGCCGGCTCTAGGCTTTTGCAAAAAACCAAAGATGGCCGGAATACCGCTCCTGAAAATGAGCCGCCCCAAGCACGTTCCTGGTTTGCTGGTGCCTAGAGCCGGCCCTGGCTCCGCTGATTCATGACATGTGCACAACACAAGCACACAAGATGATTTTTCATTCCTAGCAGAATCTGTGGCCCAGGTCGGCGGCACTTCCGCTGTAACGGCACTGGGCTGTAGGTTGTACATTTCAGCCCCTGGGCAATTCAGAGCTGACTTTTCTGGGTCCTTATTGGTGTTAGAAATGGTTTGGGGCAGGACCAGGTTAATAACAGTGTGTTATGTCTGTTCTCATTGCTAAAGGATTGTTTGTAAGGGGGTCTAACTGTATCCACTGGTTTTTGCCATAAATTTTTTTTTTTATTAAAATGCTGTTCCTGGCCATTGCAGTTTTACCGTCCTGGGATTTCTTACCTTGTAATGCTCAGCAGCCTCCTCTATGACAACTGCAGCATGTTCTTTGTGCTCTCCGGACAGGTGGCAAACCACACAAATGGGTGTTTGTTCCACTTGGCAGAAGACATCTAAAGCCCTCTGGTGTTTTTCACACACTGACCCAACTTCTGGTTCTTTTGCTTGCTCCAGTGTAAGTTTTCTGGAAGCTTCTACGATATTCCTCAGCTGTTTGTTTGGTTTGAAGTTTCTCTGGGAAAAGATTTCTTTGCACTCAGGACAGGGGAACTTTACACGCAATTGCTTCCAGCGCTGAGTGATGCAGGCCAGGCAGAAATGGTGCCCGCAGGGTAGAGACACTGGGTCTTTAAAATAATCTAGACACACCACACATGTCAGTTCACCTAGGAGCAGTTGTGCTGGAGTCACAGCAGCCATGGCTGCTTCTGCGGAGAAGAGAAGAATTTAGTTTCATTTTCCTGCTCTCAGCAATGGGCTGATTCTGAACTTTGCATACGAAACAGGTGTTTCCCGTGTATTCATTGTCTCTGGTACTCTTGGGAGGCTGGAACAGGCCGGATTAACTTTTTGTGGGCCCGGCGCCAAGAAGATTTGTGGGCCCCCACTGGGGAAATAGGGCACGTGATGGGGGTGGTCTGCAGAGCGAGGGGACGGATGGGGGCAATGCGGTGCTAACCCAGAACTGCTAGATGCACACTGGCCCAGAGACCTCCCCCACAGATCCCTACACCCAGCACCCCCTGCCCAGAGACCTCCCCCACAGATCCCTACACCCAGTGCCCCCTCACCCAGAGACCTCCCCACAGATCCCTACGCCCAGCACCCCTTCACCCAGAGACCTCCTCACTGATCCCTACGCCCAGCACCCCCTCGCCCAGAGACCTCCCCACAGATCCCTATGCCCGGCACCCCCTTCCCCAGAGACCTCCCCCACAGATCCCTACGCCCAGCACCCCCTCACCCAGAGATCTCCCCCACAGATCCCTATGCCCGGCGCCCCCTGCCCCAGAGACCTCCCCCACAGATCCCTACGCCCGGCGCCCCCTGCCCCAGAGACCTCCCCCACAGATCCCTACGCCCAGCGGCCCTGCCCAGAGACCTCCCCCACAGATCCCTACGCCCGGCTCCCCCTCGCCAAGAGACCTCCCCCACAGATCCCTACGCCCAGCACCCCCTGCTCCAGAGACCTCCCCCACAGATCCCTATGCCCAGCATCCCCTGCCCAGAGACCTCCCCCACAGATCCCTACGCCCAGCATCCCCTGCCCAGAGACCTCCCCCACAGATCCCTACGCCCAGCACCCCCTCGCCCAGAGACCTCCCCCACAGATCCCTACGCCCGGCACCCCCTCGCCCAGAGACCTCCCCCACAGATCCCTACGCCCGGCACCCCCTCGCCCAGAGACCTCCCCACAGATCCCTATGCCTGGCACCCCCTGCTCCAGAGACCTCCTCACTGATCCCTATGCCTGGCACCCCCCTGCCCAGAGACCTCCCCACAGATCCCTACGCCCAGCACCCCCTCACCCAGAGACCTCCCCCACAGATCCCTATGCCCAGCACCCCCTGCCCAGAGACCTCCCCACAGATCCCTATGCCCGGCACTCCCTTCCCAGAGACCTCCCCACAGATCCCTACGCCTGGCACCCCCTTCCCAGAGACCTCCCCACAGATCCCTACGCCCAGCACCCCCTGCCCAGAGACCTCCCCACAGATCCCTATGCCCGGCACCCCCTGCCCAGAGACCTCCCCACAGATCCCTATGCCCGGCACTCCCTTCCCAGAGACCTCCCCACAGATCCCTACGCCCGGCACCCCCTTCCCAGAGACCTCCCCACAGATCCCTATGCCCAGCACCCCCTGCCCAGAGACCTCCCCCACAGATCCCTACGCCCAGCACCCCCTCACCCAGAGATCTCCCCCACAGATCCCTACGCCCAGCATCCCCTGCCCAGAGACCTCCCCCACAGATCCCTACGCCCAGCACCCCCTTCCCAGAGACCTCCCCCACAGATCCCTATGCCCGGCACTCCCTTCCCAGAGACCTCCCCCACAGATCCCTACGCCCAGCACCCCCTGCCCAGAGACCTCCCCACAGATCCCTACACCCAGCACCCCCTGCCCAGAGACCTCCCCACAGATCCCTACGCCCAGCACCCCCTCACCCAGAGACCTCCCCCACTGATCCCTACGGCCGGCACCCCCCTCGCCCAGAGACCTCCCCCACTGATCCCTACGGCCGGCACCCCCTCACCCAGAGACCTCTCCCACTGATCCCTACGGCCGGCACCCCCTCGCCAGAGACCCCCCTGCAGATCCCTATGCCCGGCGCCCTCCCTGGCTGCATGGAGGTGGGAGATCCCTGAAGCCTCCCCTATCCCCCCGGGACAGGTACTCAGCAGTGAGGCTGAATCTGACCCCCCCTGACCCAGCACAAGGGCCAGGCCTGTCCCAGAAACACCCTGGGACTCTGCCCCTCTTGGGTCAGGCGCCCCAGATGTGGGCGGGGAGGCTCAGCCTGGCAGCAGGATCCAAGTGCAGAGGGAAGTATTGTGGGGGGATCCAGATGGGGGTAAGAGGGTTCTGTGTGGGGGTGGATAAGAGGGGGTAAGAGGGTTATGAGGGGGCAGTCTGGGTGCAGGCAGCTCAGTGGGGGATCCGGATGCACAGGGAGGTGCCAGGTGCAGTGGCAATGGGAGTCTGCAGGGGGGACCAAGTGAAAATGGTTGGAGCTCAGCGGGGGGAGTGCAGGGGAGGTGGGGGTTCACTCGGTGGGGGTCCAGGTGCAGGTGGTTGGGGCTCAGTGGGGGGGGGTCTGGGTCCAGAGGAGGTGGGGTTCATTTGGGTGGGGTCCAGGTGTAGGTGGTTGGGGCTCAGTGGAGTGGGTGTCTGGGGTGCTCATCGGGGTGGTACAGATGCAGGGGAGATGAGGCTTGTCAGCGTGAGGGTTTGATGGGCCTGCTTAACAGGGGAGCCCCAGCTGCTGCCAAGGGGATCCGCATGCTTGGCCCCCACATCCCCCATCCCCTTCCCCATCCCATGCCCCATCTCCTCACCGTCCCACGCCCTTCCTTCCCCACTGCCTCTTTCCTCCACTCTGCCCCACCCCACCGCAAGCACTCACTGTTGCGCAAAATGAAGGATGCCCCCCAGGACACGGAAAGGGTAGGGCTAGGACCCAGAGGGGGTGTCCAGCTGCAAAGTGAGCAGCAGCTTCTCTTTCCAGCCGGGCTGCACAGCCCCGCGGTCACAGAAATAGGGGGAGGAGGAGGGCAGTGGCATGTGACCTTGCACCCCCATGTGGCCCCACAGAGCGGAAAAGGTGGTTCCTGCCTGGGAGGCAGGCGCTGCTTTGGAGGTGGCAGCACCAGCCACAGGAAACAGGGGAGGAAGGGGGGCTCCATCTATGCTCCCAGAAATAAAACAGTGTGTTTACAGCTCCGACCTGTCTAAAGGATCCTCCTAAAGCGCGGGCTGCATGCCGGGATCCCGGGGGGAGAGTTTCCCGCCTTGTGCTGCACAGGCAAGATCATCGGAAGGGCCCTTCGTGGGTTTAACCCCTGCGGCAGCCCTGGGACTTTGCAGGGAACCGGAGCAAAAGCCAGGAGAGAGGAAAATGTGAGAAACATCAGTGTTACTTACTGGGGGAGCTGGCAGCGAAACTCCCCCGCTTTTTCTAGCTCCTCCAGCGTGCAGTGGGCTGAAGGCTTCAGACCCGCCCCAGCTGGGACAATTTTCACTTTCCCTTTCACTGTTCACAGCAAATGAGCCAAGAAGCCAGAGAAAAGCAGAAACATTCTGGCTGGAATCCTGCCACGTCACACGACGTTATCACTGAGAATTCAGACACAGGCTGGTCCCAAAGGCAGGGGAGCAACGGGCGTGTTCGCCAAGGACACGGGGGATGGGTTTTAACCAGACCACAACTTTATTAGTCAAATTACATCCCAGGTGCCAGCCCGGCGCAGTCACTCACACCCCATTGTCCACCCCATGGCCGGGGGAGGGCTCCAGCTGTCACAGTGGAGTGTCTGCTGACTAATAACTTTTTATCCATAGATCTCAGAGCACGTCACAAAGGAGGGTCAGGATTGTTATCTTCAGTTTACAGATAGGGAAACTGAGGCAGGAGAGGTGACTTGAACAAAGGTCACCCCACAGGGCGCAGGCAGGAAGGGAACCCTGGTCACCTGAGGCTCAGTCCAGTGCTCCATGCACTCAGAAGTGATGACCTCCCAGTCCCCTCTCCCAGCCTGCCTTTCCCCTGGGCAGCAGGGAGGCTGGGACAGTATCCCTTTAATATGGAAGAGAGTAGAGGATGGAGCCAGAAATGTCCATGGATGTTGGGAGGGGCTGATGTTTGACAGCTGGGGCAGGGTAAACTGAGGCTGGGCTATGTGCCCCTATGAACCATTCATAGACCAGGAGGAGAGAGTTGATCATTGGATAGATTAACTTCCTCAGCCTCTGGGGCTGTGACTCAGGGCAGCGGCTTCCCTCCAAAACGGAGGGGATTTTCTGTCAGTCACTAGCGAGAGGGGAAAAGGGGAGAACCACGAAGAGATTTGCTGTCAATATTTGGTAATTGGAGAACAAACCAGCATCATTGGGACGGCATTTTTGTATCCATCTTTGGTGACGAGCTGAGGGCCGAATTCTTAGCTCGTGACACAAGCGTCAGTCTGGCATCTGATGCAGGCCGGATTCTGATCTCAGTGACCCCTTGTATGTTGGATTAAAAGTAATAATTAATACATTTGTGTTGTGACAAACGTAAGAAAGAATGATTCCAGAACAGACCCCAGATTTGGCTGCCCATTAGGAAGAAATATGTCTGTCAGCCTGCTGAGTTTGTGCTAATTGAAACAGGCCTGCCAGTTTGCAAGGTCTGTGATAACTGTGGAAAAACATCCAGAGAGAAAGAGTTTGTTCTAAAAGTAACAAGATAACAGCTGTCCTTTATGGCTGGTAAGACTTTCTTTTCCTGAACTCAAGAATAAGATTTGCGAACACACACCCTCCTTGCATGCTTATCTTGTTTGTTTCCTTTTAGATGGAACAAGTGGGATGAATAGATTTACTGAAGTCTGCCATGTCCCACTGATTTTAGAATGGTTTGAGTGTTGGCCTCCTAAACCCAGGGTTGTGAGTTCAATCTTTGAGGGGGCCATTTAGGGATCTGGGGCAAAAATCTGTCTGGGGATTGGTCCTGCTTTGAGCAGGGAGTGGGACTAGATACCTCCTGAGGTCCCTTCCAAGTCTGATATTCTAGGATTCTAGCCTCCAAGGCTGTTAAGACCCGTTCGGAAGAAAATAGCCAAATGAAACTGAAGTATTGTAACCGGGCTGCAATCAACGTGTCCTGAGCTACAGAGAGAATGTCGGGAACTGAAAGGCACATTTGTGCAAACTTTGAAAATCCTACAAATGCTGCTGGATTAGATGGTACCAAACAGAAAGTGGATGAATCGGAGGCTGGTCTAGGGGGACCGTAGGACAAGGAACAGAACCGTGGGATGATCCAGTATAGGCCACCCTATCCTGTGCAGCCTGTAGTGATGAAAACTGAATAGACACGTGATTCAAATAATTAGGGTCAGTTTCAAACAACTAGTCACTACAAATACTCCCTTGAGTCCCAGCGAACTGACTCTTGTAGCTTGAGTGACAATATTTCTCAAAGTGAAAACAGGATGCTGCACGGGACTCGCCTGAGCCCCACCCTCATGCAGGTCTCACCTGAGATCCTCCCCCATACGGGGCTGGCACTGCTGCTCAGCCCCCCAAACATTCCTCCACACCCAGCTGGGAGGAGATGTGCCCCACCTTTTTTTGAAAAACAGGGCATTTGTCCTATCTGGTTTTGCCAACTGATCATCAGTTGGGAAGAGCAAATAGGACAAATGCGAAGTTTTGCCAAAAAAGTCAGGATGTCTGGGACAGGGCTTAAGAAGGGGACTGTCCTAGCCAAAACGAGCCTTATGGTCAGCCTCAGCATAGCTAAAAACATTGGCCCACTTCTGCAGTTTGCAGGTCAAAGGAAGTGATTAAGCAACTATAATAGGTAAAGATTTATGCAAAATGTGTGAAACAATATGTCTCTTAACAGATTCCATTACGAATCTGTTTGTCTTAATCATTAAAAAGTTAAATAACTGTACAGGTCTTATTTATCAAGTAAATGTAAAGTTAAAGATATTAACTCTGTGTTTTTAATTTCTAATTGTTGCGTAATCATCCACCAATAAGTGGCTAGGAACCAATGATAAGTCACTATAACTCTTTAGCCAGTTGCTAACATGTTGTACAAAAAGGACAACAAGAAAGGAAGTGGCTTTTCTGGGAACCCTGTGCCTGTAAAAGCAAAACAGACAAACCACATTGTTTTTAGTTAAATTTGGTTTCATAAAATCAAATGGTTTCCTGTAAATTCCTGTTAAAATCTTTATTTCAAATTGTCTTTATCATACAGAGGCATCCAATTTAATACTCTTTAAGTATAGTAGTAATTTATAGAGGCTAAAATCTCTTTAACAGGCTCTGCCTGATGTGAATGGAAAAAGTAAATTTGTAAGGAAAAACAGGATAAAAACAAACTACTCACCAGCTGGCTAACCTGTGAAGTATGGTGCGAGGGAAGTGAAGTTTAAAAAAAAAAGAACAAAAGTAAAGTCCTTAGATAAATTAAAGTGTTAAATTGTTTAAGCATTTGCATTGGCTAAATTACCAGTCACAGAACTTGTCGAGTTCAAATGTTTTGATTGTTTTAACTAATCAGTTATTGTGCCTTATTATCAGTGAGATTTTACTTTTAGGTACCAAGTTGATCGTGATTTCGGACCTCCATGCCCTGGCTGTGGTAAAACAACCTGCAATTTATAATTCTTCTGTTTCATTTTCAAGGAGACTGGTATAACAGTGGTGGCTATTTCTGTCTTAGCTGTGAGTTGTTTAACATACGTTACATAATGACTTTTGGCATATCTGATTTTGTTGCAAAACACAAAACAGGGGAACTGATTTCTTACAAAAAGAAAACAAATGTTTTCGTTGAAAGTATCGAATCCTTTTATTGTTCTAGGTGGGAGTGCATTATAGGCAATGCTATAGCCAGGAGAAATTGGATTTTGGGGAAATTTAACTACCTGTCCATTAATTTTCCCATATGTTTATCACCAAGGTGATGGCCACTATTCCTGTGCTACATGGAAGGGCCAGGGTTAGCTGGAAAAGGGTTTAAATTTTAACTGAGCGGATCCCCAGGGAATGGAAAGTTAGCCACACTGTTAACCCATCAAGAGCCTGAGCTTGATAACTCGTGTTTGGACCCCTAAAATAAGTTCTGTATTCTGAGATCTAGTGTTTGCATGTACCGTGTTACTTAACCTCTCGGATAGTGACTCTCCAGAGCAGTTATGTCCCTGAGGTTTCAAAGGTTCTACGAGGCTGATTTCAGACTATTAGAAAGTCTGTTTAGAGTAACATTGTGGAGGACTGGAAACTAGCCCACAAGGGTCAGAGGACCACATAGAAAAGAAGCCTCCTCCAGGACACTGGCTCCGGAGCTGGCCTTTCCAGGAGTGGAATGCCAGTTTGGACCTGTGGCAATATTGCGAACTTATGAGAACCCGAACAGGGGTTCAACAACAATTGGGCTCAATTTTACAAAACATCCATTCTCCACGAAAGGGAACACTTGAGGAGAAATTATTAATAATACAAAAGCTATTATTAAAGCATTTGAACACGTAGAAAACGGTGTACATTCGTTAATTAACCAACCAAATGATGATAATATTGGTGGAAAACAAAGCAAAAACATGAACTTGTGTAGTCTATGGAAATTATGTGTTAGACAAACCTAGGGATGTATTTTGGGACACTGAAGAGGGAAAAAGAACAGGAGAACTTGTGGCACCTTAGAGACTAACAAATTTATTTCAGCAAGAGCTTTCGTGAGCTACATGCTGAAATAAATGTGTTAGTCTCTAAGGTGCCACAAGTACTCCTGTTCTTTTTGCAGGTACAGAGTAACACGGCTGCTACTCTGAAGAGGGAAAGTTACTGTAATGTATTACCACTGTCAAACTTAAGGATTGGTATCAAAAAGAGGAATTAGGCTGATGTCAGGTACGTAAATTTACTGGTGTTATATGTACCATGGGAAGGCATGTTGTTGTGTATTTGGTTGTCATGGTTTTTGTTCCCATGGCAACTGAGTTAGATTATTAGGGGATAGCCTAGCCTGCTTCAGCGGTTAGGTGAGCTGTGTGTGTGTAAATAAAAGGTAGTTTTGTTAGCTGTCTGGCCTCAAGTGATTTCTTCCTAAACCAGCTGCCCCCAAGGATATAATACATATACCATATCAATATGTTTGCTTGCACCTCTTGCTAGATCCATGTCACTTCTGCATATGGTAAAAATTTTTACTGCTTTCATTAAAGTCCTACTAATGGGAGTATTGGACCCGGTAATCAGCATATAATTTGGGAGGAGTTTGTGTCACTGCCTCAGATACAGTTACAAACAGAGAGAGGGCTCTGGGAAACCGGAGACCTTTCATGTTGCACTTGTAAAGAGGAAGCCGATATGTGCAGAGGTGACATACTGCGGTGGGGAAATTACCAGCATGTGACTTTACCCTCAGAGGTACTAATTGCACAGTATGGCTGAGACAATGGGGACCCAATGAGGTTACAACAGCCCATGCAAGCAGTGGTAAGTATTTGGCGTTGGCAGGGGGTAAGAATGTTGGTATAGAGCAATTATGTGTGGATTTGATCAGCTGATGTGTTGTACCGCTCCGGAGGTGCCACGGGTAATATATGGGCAAATATTGCATCCAGTTCCTGTGTTTCATAATATCACTAAAATCCCAGTCCAGTTAGATCTGCAGGAGGAAGCTATTAAGTGTATACTGTGGCAAATTGCCGGTACTGTTCTGCTGGGTCTCGCGCTTTCTCTTCTCTGGGGTAGGTTCAGGGCGCTATTGCTTGCCTCTGAACCAGTTCTTAATCACTCCACTAGTGTCCTTGGAGGAGGGGAGTGGAGAGGGAGGGACCTGGGCCCGCCCTCTACTCCAGGTCCCAACCCAGGGGCCCTGGGGGGTGTGGTGAACCACTTGACTTAGCGGTTCCTTCCCCTGGGTTACTTCCCTCTCATACCCTTCAGCTTGTGAAGGGCTTCTTGCCTCTCTTCTACACAAGCCTGTTGCCCCTTACCTAGGGTTTCTTTTGGGCTTCACAATCCACCGCAGCACTCCTCCAAACCTTCTATTTCTCTCTGGTCAAACTCTTCTCTTCTGCAACCTGCACTCTGCTCTACTCCAACCTTTCTCCTTCAACTACCACACCCTGTCTGACTGAAGCAGGGGTTTTTATCACATGACTGGAGTCAGGTGCTCTAACTGGAGTCAGGTGCTCTAACTGAAGTCAGGTGCTCTAATTGGAGTCAGGTGCTCTAACTGGAGTCAGGTGCTCTAATTGGCCACAGCTGTTCTAGTTAATCTAAAGCAAACCCTCCTCCCTTGGCAGGGAATAAGGCCCCCTGCTAACACTCTTATGCTGCCCTCTGGCCATGCTGTATCACAATACCTAACTTTGGACATCCTATTCCACCTTTAAGTCTAGATTTAAAAATATTAATGAAAAGAACACCTGGTGCCTAGGCAGTAACCAAATCCTGAAACTGAACACAGAATTATATATATATATTTTAAAATGGAGATATAAAGGGACTGTGAATGGTCATTGAGTCCAGCCCCCTGCTTTCACTAGCAGGACCAAATACTGATTTTACCCCAGATCCCTAAGCAGCCCCCTCAGGAATTGAACCGACAAGCCTAGATTTAGCAGGCCAATGCTCCCATCACTGAGCTATTCCTCCCCCCCACCTATATAAGTACTTCATGGAAGGGTGCAATTTATCATGTGTTTACACATGCATGGATGAAACTGTCATTTCAAATTCTGCTGCTGGTTCGATTAGTAGTTGTGCTTATTGTTTTAAGTTTCTATTGCAACCTGTATGCGCTGCACAAGTCTTTAAGGAAAAAGGGAAACGTGTGTGAGTTATTGGGATTAGCAAGGCTCCCCGGAGGTTACTGTTAAAGGGGCTTAGTGTTTACAGGATATTGAAGCATTACGGCTGAACTATCAATGCTTCGGGGTGAGATTGAGGGAATTCCGATAATGTAAGCTGCACTTGATATAAAAATAAAAAGGTAATTAGTCGTTAGGCGGATAATCAGCTTTGCTGTAGTTAGGTAAATTAAGATGGTTAAAACGGGGTTGTTTTTCCTGTTAGTTAAAACTGCAAACTAGTGGAAGCAGAGTCAGGATGAGCCCTTCCCTAACATCTGGTGGTGAATTATGGGAAGTGTGGAAAGAATTTCAGGAAGTGTGGAATCTCAGGTATTTGCATGGGCACGCCCAGCATAGCTCAAGGCACCTGGGATGGTTATTTTGACAGCTCTGGGATCCCCAATTTCTTTGGTATTGGAGCAGGATAAATAAAGTGTTGCCACCTGATATGTGAATGAGGAACTATGAGACTTCTTTATGACAGAGATGTCTCAATATAAATTAAGTGACACTTGCTAGACAAGGGACATGGGTTCCAAAACCCAGGGAATTGAGAGAGGTTGGGGACTGGTGTGTGTGCCTGATAGTATGAACCCCCCTGGCCTGGAGCACCAATTGCACATTCTCCTCTCTCCACTGTTAAAGAGTAGAGCTAATTTTGATTCCATTAGGAGTCCGTTGAAAGGCTGCTGAGCTGTATTCATGATGGGCTAATGGTGCATCAGCACCAGGGCTCCTCTACAATGAGCTGAAATCACTAAAGAGCTGGAATTACTGAGCTGAGAGCACTGAGTGCTGTGCTAACTAGTGGGGGAGCCTGAAGACCTATTGCTAAGCAGCTGGCAGAGCAGAACAGTTTGCAGCGTGTTGGAGCAGCCCATGGAACAGTGAGTGGAGTGCAGTGGTTTGTGGGGATGGCTGGAGTGGCAGCACAGCTGGTGTGGTGGAGCTGGTCGTGGTGAAGGCTGCAGCAGAACTCTATGGAGAGGCGGAGCAGTTGGCCTTGGCCCACGTAAGCTGCCCCTTACCACTCTGTGTGGGCCCCACCACCCTGTGTGGGCCCCCCACCCCATTTCTACCCAGGCTGAAGGGGGAGCAAAACTCTGCAGATAAACTTTTGAACTCTGGGGTGGCACTGACCAGAGATTTTTGGGTTGTTGGACTTTGGGGTGATTGGACTTAAGACCCTAAGGGGGAAAGGACATTGCCAAACGTACTTGGAAGTGGGTTTTTGTTTATGGTTTGTGTTATAACTCTGTTTGTGGTGTTTCTCCAATGCGATGCCGCATTGATTCCTTCCTTTATTAAAAAGGTTTTGCTACACTCAGACTCCGTGCTTGTGAGAGGGGAAGTATTGCCTCCTAGAGGCGCCCAGGGGGGTGTGGTATGTAAGTGTCCCAGGTCACTGGGTGGGGGCTCGAGCCAGTTTTGCATTGTGTTATTGAAACAGAACCCCTGGATACTGAACCCGGCCCTTGTTGCTGCCAAGTCAGAGGGCCAGAAGGGTCACATTTTGATGTATTTAACTTATCTAAAGTGTCATTAATCTCTTCATTCCCTATTTAAGTCTGAGATTCTTTCCCCTTGTTGTTAATATTAAGCATCTGGTCACAATTAACCATTGTGGTAAAAACCTGAAGCAAAATAGGCAACCCACACTTGAACCTTCAGTAGCACAGATTAGATTTTTTTCATTGAAAACTGGCTTCCAAAGGGAAATGAAAAATGTGGTGGGAAATTTTTCATTCCTTTGAAATTTTTTCAGTTTTTTGATTAATCTAAATGAATTCTTTATTTTTTTGAATCAAAACATGCTTTTGTGAGTCTTGGCTTCTGAAAAAGTGAGTCAAACCTGGAATTGTGGGTGTGTCTGATCATTTTTCTTTCCCTCCTCCTCACCCTGACTTCTCACTTTTCAATGGAAGGGAGAGAAAAGGCAGAGCGAAAAGTGTGGGTGGGGGGAATATAACAACCAAAGAACTGAAATGTTTTCTTGAGTTTGGTTTAATTTTTTTTAACTAAGCAAAAATTCCACAAAATTTGTCCAACAAAACAGCATGTTTTAAATTTCCTGCAGTTTTTTAATGTTTAAAATTAATTTGGCAAAGAAAATATTTTTCTCCTAGCTCTAAGAAGCAGCATCTGCCTTTGAGCTGTTGGAAAACACTGACTTGTACAACAGTCATTTAATCATAAACAAAGTGAAATTTGTACCTTAGCTGTAGCCCAGCAAGGAAACTTTATAACACAATCTGCCAATATTAGCTTTGCCATAAACACTGTCTAAGGGAACAATCACTTCAACATTTTAATTCTTTCTCATTTGCTGTAAAAGGGACGATTCCTCGGTTGAGTTTCAGGATTACACAGGGTATTGAGCTGTTTGTTCTGACAGGAGAGCTCACAGCACGGGGTATTTAAAGGCTAAATCCCTGTGAAACATCTGGCCCACAGATCAGTGTCTGATCCCTCCCTTGCCTCTGTGGCAGGAACCGCAGATCTCAAACGCTGGCCCACAGGGTGCTTGGGAGCTCATCAGTCCGAACCCGCCACCCACTGTCCTGCTAACGCAGCTGGAATAGCAGCTGATGGGGAGCAGAAGACTCCAGTCCTGGATTCTGATTGGGGGAACCCTGGGGGGCCCAACGGGTCCCCAGCCTCTGTGTACCCCAAGCCAAGGGGCAGGAGGTTGTCTGCACAGCTGGGTCCTCCCTGCTCAGCTCTGCTTCCCCTGTGACACCTGATCCTGATCTCCTGGGAACTTCTCCCCACCTGGCGCCTGCTTTGTCGTCTGGTCTGTCTCAGACTCTGACCTCCTGGTATCTTACCTTGCCTGACTTCTGCTCCAACCACTAGGTCAGACTGCCCAGGCCCCATCATGACACTTGGCTAACAGCAGCAACTCATGGAGGGTTCTGTACAGATTATGGGCTGTTGTTCTGTAGCAGGGGTATGGCACGGGTGTCGAAGGCTGCACGTGAGCTGATTTTCAGTGGCACTCACACTGCCTGGGTCCTGGCCACTGGTCCGGGGGGCTCTGCATTTTAATTTAGTTTTAAATGAAGCTTCTTAAACATTTTAAAAACTTTATTTATTTTACATACAACAATAGTTTAGTAAAAGCAGCAGAGAATCCTGTGGCACCTTATAGACTAACAGATGTTTTGGAGCATGAGCTTTCGTGGGTGAATACCCACTTCGTCAGACACATGTAGTGGAAATTCCCAGGGGCAGGTATATCTATGCAAGCAAGCTAGAGATAACGAGGTTAGTTCCATCAGGGAGGATGAGGCCCTGTTCTAGCAGTTGAGGTGTGAAAACCAAGGGAGGAGAAACTGGTTCTGTAATTGGCAAGCCATTCACAGTCTTTGTTTAGTCCAGAGCTGATGGTGTCAAATTTGCAGATGAACTGAAGCTCAGCAGTTTCTCTTTGAAGTCTGGTCCTGAAGTTTTTTTGCTGCAGGATGGCCACCTTAAGGTCTACTATAGTGTGGCCAGGGAGGTTGAAGTGCTCTCCTACAGGTTTTTGTATATTGCCATTCCTGATATCTGATTTGTGTCCATTTATCCTTTTCCGTAGAGTTTAGTTCTATATTATAGACTTATAGAAAGAGAACTTCTAAAAATGTTAAAATGTATGACTGGCACGTGAAACCTTAAATCAGAGTGAATAAATGAAGACTCGGCACAGCACTTCTGAAAGGTTGCTGATCTCTGTTCTGTAGAAACATGGTGCTGGCATTGAGTGGGGCCAGGGGTCTTTATCCTGAATGAATGTGACTGTTCAATGAGATTTCACCCAACGCCCTGAGATAGAATTTGAGGGTTTGTTTGCCCTTTTGACTTTTGATATTCTTATATCCTTACTAATATGTGTGAACAAAGACACCGTGTGTTGCATCTGCCCCTGGCCAATGGGGTTGAAAACACAGTTAGAACGAGAAGGAAGCGCGTTAAAGCATTGCTGGGGATGGTGGGAGTTTAACGTACGAGCGGACACTTGAAGGCTGCCTGACTCCCATCCCAAGCCAAGGTTAAGCAACCAGTCGGGAGTGGGGAAGGGGATGGGGGGAAGGTATAAGAAACACTAAAAGCCAAAGAAACGGTGACCCTGGTGAAATACAACCTCCCTCCCTCCCCCTCCCTGGGATACTAAAGAAGTGGTACCGAAGCCTCCATTTACTGCTTCATCCATCCATCAGCCGTTGATGCTGGTGAATTTTCCTTTCCAGCCCTCTCTTCCCTTTTTCTTTTGAGCTTGTTTACCCTCTGGTCTAAGGATCTCTCCTGTTTTCACCACACTGTGGAGGAGACAACATTATTATTAGAAAACACATGAAAGTGTCTTGTAAACTGAAAAAATAAAATACTCATTAGGGTGTTTTTCTATTTAAAAAGTCAAAGCTTTAAAACCCATTAATCCAGTTCAGGCTGTACAAGAAACGCAGGTTTTGGTTTATTTCTACCAGTAGTGTTTCTCTAAAACGCAGACATTTTTTTAATACAATCACATATTTCCACAATGCACCCAAAACCAACCTGTGCAGTAAAATACTTTTTAAATCCCCCGCTGTAACTATGTATGGCATAGGCCCCCTAAATCGCCAACAGCAATTTAAATACCTACTAATTTTAAAACAATCCATTTTAAAAACACATCAGATTTTGCAGAGTAAAAACCAAACTGTTTTGAAACAGAGTACTGTAACTCGCCCCGCACCTATCTCTCTCACATAGACACCCCCTCCCCCAGGAGTCTTAAACACACCAAATCAACAGTTTGCAACCAAATACTTTTAAAAACCCACAGGGCCACTCAGAGGATTCAAGGGGCCTGGGCAGGGCTGGGTCTTCGGCGGCGGGTCCCTCTCAGAGGGAAGGACCTGCCGCTGAATTGACGCCGAAGAATGAAGCAGCGACAGTAGAGCAGCCTAAGTGCCGCTGATTGCGGCTTTTTTGTTTTTCCCCACTGCTTGCGGCACTTGTACTCACCGGGCACCGCCGAAGTGCTGCTGAAACCCCAGAGCAGCTCGCATTACCCCTGCGGGGCCTAGGGCCTGGGGCGAATTGCCCCATTTGCCCCCCTCTCTGGGCGGCCCTGAAAACCCACACTTATCTCTAGCATAGGCCCCCTGAATTACCAACAACAATTAAACCATTAACTAATTAAAAAACATTTTAAAACACACACATACTTTTAAAAGCCAAATGCAGAAACTTACCTTCCACCACAAGGCAAAGGGATGCTGGCACATGGTTATTCTGTTTTCTCCCACGTGTATTTGGGCCTCTGGATTAAAGAACAAGCGAAATTTTGAGTTAGTATTATTCTCCAATTGCATCAAATTCCTATGCAATCTGTGTTACACCTGGTTTTTTTTAATTTAACAGTATTAAGCACAACTATAGTTAAAAATGGGGTTTTACCTGGCCCTGGTGAAAAGCTGCTTGAAGTTGCTGTTTCCATGCTAAACAGATCACACTGCAATAAAGATAGGCACCATTATTTAGTAAGGACAGCATGGCCACAGAGTGACATTATATAATACATATTTTCGGAGTTCAAAACAAGCAGCGTATCTAGTCTTGCAGTCCAGCAGCTATTCTGTTCAAGATTGTTTCTGTTGAAAGAGGACAGTCTCCAAAAATCCTGAGGTTTTTATACCATCCTAACTCTTTCTTTCAAAATGTGCAGTTAGCTGGTTGATTCGACCTCTTACAACTCTGAATTAATAGATACTTAAGAAAATTAGGCACCCGTCCCCAAATTTCCCTTTTGTGATCTGAGGGGTGGGGGAATTAAGTTGTCTGCAAAACTGGGCGGCTTCTGGCTATTTTTTTCCTCTTTTTGTTAAAATACATTTTTCTTTTTCAGTGAAAAAACAGCACTATATGGCCTTCTTTTTCTTTCATTCTTAAACAGTATGCTTTAAGTTTTGGGTTGTTTTGAAATAAAATGGGCGTATCATAACCATAGTAAACACTGTAGAAATATCCAGAGCTTTTAAATGTTTTTACAGCAAATGCTTTTTCTATAAAAGTACGGGGGAGGTTTGTGAACCCTTGAAACATTTCAGTTTTGGGTTAGACCCTTGTTTAAGTCTGTAAATATATTATTTTAATGACTCTGGGTTACTAGAAAGAGTGACCCATAGTGTTCAACCAACTTCTGGGCTATATTTAAACTGTAATAGAGTTCTACCATTGTATCTGTCTCAATATACCTCTCCACAGGCTAACAACCACACATGTAGAAACGGGATTCAAACTATTAAAAAATAGGCATCCCTGACACACTTCCTCCCCCGGTGTTCGTGTTTTCTAGGGTTGGTACGCTGCTTCCCACCTGTTCTTAAGCTTGTCTTTTTGCTTCAACAACTATTGGGCAGAACACGACATTGAGTCATTGTGGCTAGTTCTCTGAAGATGTCCAAGCTGTGTGCAGTGGTGGTCAAAATAGCAAACAGGATGTTAGGAATCTTTAAAAAAGGAATAGAGAATAAGATGGAGAATATATTATTGCCCTTATATAAATTCATGGTACGCACACGTCTTGAATAGTGCATACAGATGTGGTCTCCTCACCTCAAAAAAGATATTCTGGCACTAGAAAAGGTTCAGAAAAGGGCAACTAAAATGATTAGGGGTTTGGAGAGGGTCCCACATGAGGAGAGATTAAAGAGGTTAGGACTCTTCAGCTTGGAAAAGAGGAGACTAAGGGGGGATATGATAGAGGTCTATAAAATCATGAGTGATGTGGAGAAAGTGAATTAGGAAAAGTTATTTACTTGTTCCCATAATACAAGAACTAGGGGCCACCAAATGAAATTAATAGGCAGCAGGTTTAAAACAAATAAAAGGAAGTTTTTCTTCACACAGCGCAGAGTCAACCTGTGGATCTCCTTGCCTGAGGAGGTCGTGGAGGTTCGGACTATAACAGTGTTTAAAAGAGAACTGGATAAATTCATAGTGGTTAAGTCCATTAGTGGCGATTAGCCAGGCTGGGTAAGGAATGGTGTCCCTAGCCTCTGTTCGTCAGAGGGTGGAGATGGACGGCAGGAGAGAGATCACTTGATCATTACCTGTTAGGTTCACTCCCTCTGGGGCACCTGGCATTGGCCACTGTCAGCAGACATATACTGGGCTGGAAGGACCTTGGGTCTGACCCGGTGCGGCCGTTCTTATGTTCTTATGTTCCAACCTGTCCCTTAAACAGTGTCATTCACCCTTCAGGTGGCAACTGCACACTTGCCTGTCATTCAGCAGCTAGCAGGGTGATAGTTAAATGTTCTTTCTGTCCTTATGGTCTGTGTGTGGCCTCATTAGCCAGGTCATCAGAGGGTAAGCTGGGTCTCCCAGAAAAACGGGATCAACCTCCATGGTATTTATGTCCATAGCATTTCTAGGGGCAAACAGCCCTTCCTCCATTCATTTAAATAGAATTGAGTTTTGAAAGATCCTACCACTGGACCGTCCCAAATCAAGCCGCCTGTCCGTCTTTGGAACACCATGCAAAACAAACAAACAAAGAAAAAAAACAAAAAGCCACCCTTGTGTTTATAAATTCTGTGCCTTGGTTAGGGGGTCAAATGACAGGCACATGGGTCCCATTGGCTGTCCCCACACAGTTTGGGAACCCTACGTGTGCAAAGCCACCAGTGATTTCCTGAGCATTACCCAGCGTCGTGACCTGGTTGGCCAGCACCTTGTCAATGGCACAGCCGACCTGCCTCAGCATGGCCCCAACAGTTGATCTTCCCGTGCTGAACTGGTTGGCTACAGACCAGTAACGTCATGAGGTGGCCAATTTCCAAAGGGCAGTGGTGAGCCGCTTCTCCATGGGTATGGGCACCGTGTGCTGCTACGTGTCGCTGAAGCTCTGGAGTCTGTTCTACACAGAGCTCCGAATGGGTAACCTTCCCCACCTTGAGCGTCTAGCCACTGCTGAGTCGCTCTAGCTCTGCAGAACCCTCCTCTCCCACGGTGCTGAACGCTGTGTAGCTGATAATCCAGGAACTGGCCCTGTAGTTCCACTAGCTCAGTATCGTACTCTTCCTTCTGCCACCAATGAAGAGTAGTCTTGGAAGAAAGGATGCTGGACCATTGGTCTAACCTAGTATGGCCGTTCTAATGTTCTCAGGTTATAACAACACTCAACAGGCAGATGAGAGACACAAGCCGAGGGGTCAGTAACACAGCAATAAAGTGAGCGAGCTATTGATCATTGGGCAAAAGTTTCAGTTGCCCATTGGCCTATTTACTCATGTTGTAGACACATTTTTTTAAGGAAATAACAAATCACATTCTCCCCCATGAGTCACCAGCAGGCCCTGTGGCATGGGCCTCTGCTGCTTGTTCTGAAGGAGTAACCCCATCAACTGGCAGTAGTAGTAGACTGTTATCCTCTGTGGAACACCCACTAGACGGAGACACAGCGCACAGATTGCCTGCATTTCACCTGCATCTCCTGTTAAAAGAAGCTCTTCCTGAGTGTCTGAAGTCTACCGCGTTCAAGATTCATCCTGGATGATACTTTGCAATGACTCCCAGCTGTGTGTTGCCATGAGGGTTTGAATCTGGCTTTTTCAGCACTCTGGGATCAGACTCTACTGCTGTACTCCAGTTGTTGTGTCGGTTAACACTTGGGGTGGCTCCCTCTTCTCACAGTGATGGGCTCAGGCTCTCTGCAGACTCAGGCAGCGTCGCTACATCCATCCTGTTTTCAAGTTTTTCTTTCTGACCACAAAGACTAGACAGTGTTAGAGGGCTTTCCCTTCCCCACTCCCCTGGTTCTTGTCATATGGACAGAAAGCCGAAGACTGGAAGTCCGAAATGCAGGTAAAGCACTGTTTATTGGAGTTAGTTCAAGCAAGCATATCCATAGCTCTGATGCTGCAGAGCCTTTTCCCAGTGTCCCTATTCCCACCTTCTCCTTTGCAGGCCCAAATACACATGCAGTGCATGCCCCTGGTCCCTCCCTTACAATTTATGGCCATGTTCCGTTTTGGAGGGTCGTGAGTCTGGCAACTTCAGTACCACCTCTTCTGTATCTCATGGGAGGGGCAGGGAGTGAAGTTGTATCCTGGCCAAGGCCAGGCATTTCTTTGTCTTTTAGTGTTTCTTATGCCTCCTCTACCCCAACTCCCTCGCCCCTCCTAACTGGTTGCTTGACCTTGGCTTGAGAGAGGAGCCAGGCAGCCGTCCAATGTGTGCTCATATATTACACTCCCACCTACCCTGTAACACTTCAGCCCCATCTCTTGTCTTTTCTCGTTATGCTGTGAGTCCCATCTGCTGTTGGGAAATGCAACACACAGTGTTGTTTTTCTTTGTTCACACATATTGGTAAGGATGTCAGAGTATCACAAGTCAAACCCAACATTCTCTCAGGCTAACAAACAGGCCTCGTCCAACAGGCTGCGTGTCTTAGTCTGGGCCTATTCAAAGGCAGAGGGCCTTTAGGTTTGTGAGAAAGATAGGTTATAAAACACAGATTTGATACTGGAGAAACAGCCTGTGTCAGTCACTTTATCAGAAGGTTATATCCATGTTAGTTAGTGTTTCCTTAATAGGGTGACCCAACAGCAAGTGTGAAAAATCGGGAGGGGGGTAATAAGAGCCTATATAAGAAAAAGACCGAAAAATCGGGACTGTCCCTATAAAATTGGGACATCTGGTCACCCTATTCCTTAATAACCTCAGAAATTTATACCTCAAGGATGCCCAGAATTCAAGGTAACACGTTGATTAAATAATTGAATTAACCAGTTGCCTCAGCTTGGTTTCTTACCATTATTTGGAGCTGTGTTCATTAGAGAACAGACTGGAGGACTGTAATACATTGATGAATTTTATTAGCTAGGGTGATTTCGAAAGCCAAGGAGAAATAACAGAAAGCAAGGCACAGATGATTAGAAGGTAGTGTTCACAATGTCAAAAAATTGAGCTTTGCAAAGGGTGTTACAATTTTGTCACAGATCCAAAATTTATCCTTGTTGTGTGCTTCTCTGGGTGGGTGATTTTGCTACCAACATGGAATTATAGATCCTTAAACAGAGATTCTTATTTATTGTCAATCAAGCTTATTTGCCTGTGGAATTATGGGACTGCTTATGTCAGTTCAACCAAATGATTGTCAGCTAGGAGTTAGAAATCTTGACACATTACTGAATTATCAAACAATGTCAATTTCACTCAAAAATGACCTTGCGAGGCTGAGGCTCAGAGCCAAACTTTGGCGCATATATATGCATAAAACTATCACACCTATGTAGGGCCAAGAAGAATTCGATAATTTTAATGGGTAATATCAAAGTTTATTTTTAAGCATTTTTAATTTTTTAAATTGATTTTAAATAGCCACTATTGTGGGAAATGGGGGGGAGGGGTCAGACAATAATTATTGAATGACAGTAGAGGCTGGGATCCAAAAAGTTAGAGCTTTGTAACTGTTATTGTCAGTGTCGCATTCAAAATATACGAAGTAAATAGCCTTAAATCAAATGCCACTAAGTTCTCAAGCACCATGTCTCTTACTTCGTCTATCTGTAATTTCAGGTATTATTCATGGAAATGTTTTTTTCATCCATTTATGCATGTACAGTGAAGTTGATGTTTACTGACATTTACCAATAAAAATAAAATCAAGTCCTTCCAAGCCACACCTATGTACTGCGTTTGTACAGCGCCTAGCACCATGAGGTTCTGGTCCATGACTGAAGCATCTCTGAGCTAGGGTTATATAAATAATAACACAAAAGCCAAAACAAAATATGCAGGTGATGATTTTGATGCCATTCTAGTCTGTCCTGGACTTTCACGGGTGCTGTAAACACTGATGTTGCTTTCACCAAAAGTTCAAATACTGATGCAATCTTTCACTTACAAGCCAAGCCAAAGTTTTTTCCACTTCTTTTCAAGGAAACTGGCAGTTCTCTCCCCTAGAAAATCTGTGTGATGTTAGGCTTTGAACTTTTTGGAACAATTGGGTTTTTTCACAGTAACTTTTGCCTTGGTGAACCAGTTTCCTTTTATTTAGCGAGCTAAGGTTAGTTAGTGTAATGAGTTTCTCTCAATTCAACATTTGCAATTACCTTTTGATTTAGTGTGACTTCTAGACAGCTTTAGTGAAACATTGTACATTCAGAGAATTTTAACACAGGTATCTTCTGTTTGAGGAACATGTTGCTTAACATAAGCTACTGCGAACCTAGAAGTACTGTTAAGCAGCATAACAAAAACGAAGGTGCGGGGGCCATTGTGAAAGAGTCCAATCTGCAACATGGCCAAACCTAAGTGTTCAAAAATCAGGGGCCAGGCATTTCAAACAAAAATCACAAACTTGGCTTAAAAATTATAAGAACTTTCAAAAATAATCAGTGTTGGTTTCTGTTTATTTGCCTCGTGATTTTTTTTTTATCCAGAAAGAGTCACATGAGAGGGGCATGTTAATTACCTGCAGATATTTGAAGGATAAACAGTGAGGAGGAGACAGAATGATTTAGGTTAATGGACTGAAGGGGGAATGGGCTGAAATTAAGGAAGGGGAAAATGGAGGCTGGAAATCAGGGAACACTTCCAGATGTTAGTCTCCCAAGGAAGAGATAGAAGCCTCATTGCTTGCAGAACACTGGAGGCATGAGGCACAATATTGCAGATTTGTGTCTAGCACCTATGCTTCTGTGGCAGTGTTCTCACAAGGCAGGCAAATAAGCTTCCACACTTACAATAAGGCCTTTGCAAGGACATATCATGTGATTAAGACACAAGCTTGAGACGTGACTTTTGGGTTAGTCACATGGGACCCAAATTTAAAAAAGCTGCCCTTAGTTTTTAGAAGCCTCAGTTTTTGGGGTGCTCACCTTGAGTTCTTTGGGGTCAGGCTCTGGGGTAAGATCATGATCAGAGAAAAGTCAGGGGAAACACACAAATGTTATAGGTGGAGAGAAGAAGAAAGATTAATGCTGTTTTTCTTGCTCACAAAAATAAAATCACAGTAGCTTCCAGTTGTGTCCTCTCATTTTGCTATGGAAAAAGGAGTAGGGAGGGAAACACTGCAAAAGTCAAAAATGGAAAACATTTTTTTACAGCTTTCATTGAAAAAATGGAAAATTGAAAAAAAGTCGAAACATTTGCCATTTTTATAAGCTATTTTTTGATAAAACAAGGTTTGTTGCCAACATTTCCACGCACTCCAATTTTGGTTTTGTGCTGATTTGACCCATTCCAATTTTACCAGCGTCAATTTCTCTCCCAAATTAATTGTATTAAATTTGGGATTGAAGATCTCATCAACTGTAGGGTTACGTTGAATATAGTGTCACTTTTCCTACTTAGCATTCTAGCTACCGCTATGAACTGTGAGGCTGTTAAGTCATATTGGGGTCCTCTGTTAGCAAAGAAGAACACGCAGATTTGACATTCACCCCTTCCTGAACTAAACTCCAGCAATTTGCCTCTGGATTGGATCACCATCCTTGCATTCTCCTGGACAAACCTGGGCTCTTGGAGATACTCATTGAGAGCAAGATCCATGCAGCTTCTCAGCTCATCTGTCATCTGCCCCTCGGTTTCTAGATTGCTCCTCATCCGTAAGAGGTTCATGGGGCTCAGAGGTTCTGGATCACGGGGTAACTGAGCGAGGAAGCTGGCTGGTTTCCTTGAGTTATAATGGGGATGGCCGTCAATGGTGAAGAAGGTAAACACACATTCACCTTTCCCGGAGATGAATTCTAAGATTTCACTGCCGCTCTGGACGACCACCTTGGCATTCTCCTGAACACCCACGCGCTCCAGAGAGAACACCTGCAGGACTTTGTCAAAGAGGCTTCTCAGCTCGTTGGTCATTTTTCTTTGAGACTCCAAATGAGATCTCACTCTCAGGAGACTTTCAACACTCAGTGGGAGTGGGCAGGGTGGTCTGCTGAAAATCAAACCCATCTGGATCCCTTTAGGATAGCTTTCGATTCCGGACAAAAACCGTTTTCCAGCCTGAAAATGAAACAGAATGAAATCCTTGGAGTTCAGATAAATTAAGCCAAGGAAGTGCACCATCCTGCCTTCCACAGATGACAGGGGGGACTTGGTTAGGACATGTGAGTTTGGCAGAGATTTTCAGAAAGGGGTGCTCAACTTTCAGGTGGCTGACTTTCAGTGGGCTCGGTATGAAAATCAGGCCACTTTAAGGTATCTAAAAATGGACTATACAAATTCAAAGCCTCTAAAATTAATAGTTGGTTTTGAAAATTGTGGTCTTTGATCCTAGTTTATCAATTGCTTCCATCTCACAGGTGAGATGATATTCAGCACCTGACACTGCTCAAGAGAATCTCCGGAACTGGACACTAGGAGGGGTTGTGGGCTCAGAATGAGGGGATCAGCAGAGCTCTTTGAGGGGGCGCCTTTAAGAGCTGGGATAGCGGGACAGGGGGTTCAGGAGTGAGGGACACCATTATTTTATACTGGTACCCAGAGGCTCATGCAGGATTGGGGCCCCATTCAGTACAAGGGCCCAAATCCTCAAATGTGTTTAGGTTGATATTACATTTTTATCACTTTACATTTTTACAGTAGCAGGAATTTATGAGGGATCCCACAGTGGGTGGGGATCAGTAAATATTTATTTAATGACCGTAGAGATTGAGATTCAAAAAGTTAAAGCTTTATTGACTGTTAAAATATAAATTGTCAAAAAAAAAATCACCTGTCAAAATATACAAAGGAAATAACCTGAAATTCAACAGCAATGCCTTCTCAAGGAGCATTTTTCTTGCTTTGCCTGTCTGTAAATTTCAGTTATTATCAAGGAAAATAGTTGTTTGTCGGTTTGTGTGTGTGCGGAGAAATCAACATTTACTGCTATTTACCAATAAAATCTAATTGTCCCAAGCCTATTTATATAGCACTATGAATCCTTTGTAAACATTTCTTCTCCCAGCTAGGTTTATTTAATTCTTCTTTTCCATTTTAAAGATAGACTTTGCTGAATTGATTCTCTCTGAGAATTCAGACCTAGCAAAGACTTGCATTTTTTCAGGGCAGCCATTTCGGTACAGGAAATACAATGGTTGCAGCCATATCTTTTTCTTCAAAGTCCTCGGACTCGTCAACGGCTTGTTGGATTTACCACTAATTTTCCATCAATAAGTTACTCTGTCTTGATATATTTTAGGCCAATTAGATATTTTAATCCAAAAAGATATAAACAGGGTTAGAAGGGAGGATAGTTAGAACCCTAATCTTATGAACAACTGATTAATGCACCATTTTTCCCAACCGGAAAAAAATAATCATATCCCTCAATCAATAAAGTACACTGATTCATGATGTACTTACAAGATTACTCAGTGTAATATGTTGAAGCCATGTTGGTCCCAGGATATGAGAGAGACAAGGTGGGTAGGTAATATTTTTTATTGGACCAACTTCTGATGGTGAAAGAGGCAAGATTTCAAGCACCATGGAGCTCTTTTTCAAGCAGAAAACCTGAAGTAGAGCTGAAGAGGTTGAAGAAGCGCTCCGTAGCACTCAAAAATGTGTGTCCAATAAAATATAACTCCCCCACCCTGTCTCTCACAAGATTGTAATAGGTATGCTGTAGACATTAGTTTCTATTTCTGATGGACATTATCACTGAGTGCTTAATACATTGACACATGCACCCTACTGAATATAATTTTGAGATTTTCAGTTTCATGAACTTCCCACTCCCTAATTCGTTCATACAATAGGGGCTCCACAATATTAGAATGGAACAGAGCATTCAGCTTCAACTCTTGAGTCGCAAAACTAATTCCATTACGACGCTGCATTTTTCAGTGTGTAATAGGGGCAGCACCTTTTATTTTCCACCTTCTTTTACGCACTACTCAATTTCCATACGCCAATGCAATTGTGAATGTGGGTGTTTGAGGGCATAGCTCTTGGAAGATTTGACCCTAAATGACTAGTATTGTCTCTGCTGCTGATTCAATTCTGGCTCCAATGGTCGGGCTTCTTTAGTCTAGTGCGGGGTTTATGTATGTTCACTCTCCGCCTTGTTTTTTGTACAGTCTCTAATTTTGCCATTGCTATCCTAATTTCATCTGCCTAGACTGGCACTGGCCTTTTTACCTGGAGAAGGCTGTTCCCGAAATGATGAAAATGCAATGTGAGAAACACAGAAAGAGAAGCAGGAGCACACAGAGGAGGAAAAGTTTGAGTAAATGTGAGCTACTTACTAGATTTTGAAGAGCTGGACAAGACCACAAGTCTTCTGCAGAGAGAAACACCCTATGCTAACGAGCTACAATTGAGCTTGGATGAACTGCAGCAAAAGGAAGCCTCCCATCACGTGGATGCGTGATCACATACAGTGAGGGGGGTGGAGAGAGTGTAAAAAGAGCTAAACAATTGAGAAGTGCATGGTTGGTAGGGTGACCGTACATCTCATTTTGGTCACCTTTTTTAAGCCCTGTCCCAGCCATCTCGACTTTTTTGGAAAAAGTGGGCATTTGTCTTGTTGACTCTTGCCAACTTGATCATCAGTTGGCAATAGCCAATGAGATAAATGTCCAGTTTTGCCAGAAAAGTGGGGTGGGACCCTTGTGGAGTGTGGAGGAATGTATGGGGAGAAAGGGGGGTGAATGACAAAGCCAGCCCTGTGTGGGAGGGAGGGTTTGGGAGAGCAGCCCAGGCCAGGCCAGCCCTGCAGACAGTCTTTCTCTTGGGCCTTTCTGAGCAATCACCTTGCCCTTGCTAAGGTTCAGCCTCTTCAGAGAGAACCACGCTATAATTACATTCCTACATCCCTGCATGGTGACATCAGTGCTTGGATGAGGGCTCTAGATGGAGCCTGTGCACCACCAAACTTGCCCATCTTGCTCGTTACTGTGAATTACCTCCCTGATTATCACGTGGAGGCCTCTGAATATGAAAAAAGCAATTAGATTGCAATAAAACACGGTGGCAGACGAGTCAAAGTCATAGCTAATTTTCTCTCCAGATCCGTATCTACATGACTTTTGTCCAGGTCTCTAAATGCAAGATTCGCCTAAACTGCTTTTGCAAATGAAGCACAGTGACACAGCTATGGACAGAATAAAATGTATGGGCCAGGTTCTCCGCTGACTCTAGTGGAGCTGCGGCTGATTGACACCAGTCAGGGATCTGGCTGCATTGAGTTAATGGAGTTACACTAGCTGGGCAGTGTAACCTAGGTGTCTAATTCTTTATGTCTTCTTCTAGCTCCACCCAAGGTCATCCAATTCTGGAAGAGTTACTTACATCACATCCTGTTTTCAACAAAAGTCGGCTAATGAGGACGCAGAATTGTTCTTTCATTGGTTCACACGGCCTCAGGCTCCATTGCAAGGAGTGTATATAAACAAACAGCGAGTGGACAGACTAAAAATAGATGTCACAGTCTGGAAGATTCATAGATTCCAGGACTGGAAGGGACCTCGAGAGGTCATCGAGTGCAGTCCCTTGCCCTCATGGCAGGACCAAATACTGTCTAGACCATCCCGGATAGATATTTATCTAACCTACTCTTAAACATCTCCAGAGATGGAGATTCCACAACCTCCCTAGGCAATTTATTCCAATGTTTAACTACCCTGACAGTTAGGAACTTTTTCCTAATGTCCAACCTAAACCTCTCTTGCTGCAGTTTAAGCCCATTGCTTCTTGTTCTATCATTAGAGGCTAAGATGAACAAGTTTTCTCCTCCTCCTGATAACACCCTTTTAGATACCTGAAAACTGCTATCATGTCCCCTCTCAGTCTTCTCTTTTCCAAACTAAACAAACCCAATTCTTTCAGCCTTCCTTCATAGGTCATGTTCTCAAGACCTTTAATCATTCTTGTTGCTCTTCTCTGGACCCTCTCCAATTTCTCCACATCTTTCCTGAAATGCGGTGCCCAGAACTGGACACAATACTGCAGTTGAGGCCTAACCATCGCAGAGTAGACTGGAAGAATGACTTCTCGTGTCTTGCTCACGACATACCTGTTAATGCATCCCAGAATCACTTTTGCTTTTTCTGCAACAGCATCACACTGATGACTTATATTTAGCTTGTGGTCCACTATGACCCCTAGATCTCTTTCTGCCATACTCCTTCCTAGACAGTCTCGTCCCATTCTGTATGTGTGAAACTGATTGTTCCTTCCTAAGTGGAGCACTTTGCATTTGTCTTTATTGAACTTCATCCGGTTTACCTCAGACCATTTCTTCAATTTGTCCATATCATTTTGAATTATGACCCTGTCCTCCAAAGCAGTTGCAATCCCTCCCAGTTTGGTATCATCTGCAAACTTAATAAGTGTACTTTCTATGCCAATATCTAAGTCATTGATGAAGATATTGAACAAAGCCAGTTCCAAAATAGACCCCTGCAGAACCCCACTTGTTATACCTTTCCAGCTGGATTGGGAGCCATTAATAACTACTCTCTGAGTACGGTTATCCAGCCAGTTATGCACCCACCTTGTAGTAGCCTCATCAAAGTTGTATTTGCCTAGTTTATCGATAAGAATATCATGCAAGACCGTATCAAATGCCTTACTAAAGTCTAGGTATACCACATCCACCGCTTCTCCCTTATCTACAAGACTCGTTATCCTATCAAAGATGCTTTAGCTAAACATGTATCTGATGAAGTGGGTTTTTTACCAATGAAAGCTTATGCCCAAATAAATCTGTTAGTCTTTAAAGTGCCACCGGACTCCTTGTTGTTTTTATTAAATCAACAGGTCTCATGTGGGTGCAGGGGTCAGCTTGTGGGATCGGAGTCTTGGTGAGAAAACTTTCTTGTGGGTGTGGAGTAAGCAATTCAGCTGTGACTCTGTATGACTACACTGCACAAAAATGCTGATAGATCTGCCAGGGGTTGAACCCAAGCTTCAAGGCCCAGTTAAAAGCCATGTCACCACTATTTTAACCTGGGTTAGGACCTCACTTTTTATTTATTTATGTATATATATATTTCTTTGTAGCACATACTCTGCAACTCAGTGCTGGCTAAGTTTTTTTGGTTTTCAAAAAAACAGGTTTCAGAAAACCAAGCTGTATTGTGTACTTGGATTTACAGCTACGCTTAAACGGCAGACATGTACTTGTGGTATTTGATGTGGTATGGAAACTCAGCATCAGCGGCGGAAAACAGTTCAGCCCTTCAGTACATCTTTCAGCACGGCGAGTTGTTTTCCTGCTGCAAAATGTTTTTGTCTTTGTTGGGGAGTGGAACATTTTCATTCTAGATGGTGCTTTTCTCGGATTTAGCCTCTCTATAATCCCAGCCACTGCAACATTGATTTGGCCTCTAAATTAAGACATTAAATTGTATGGCTGGCTGAAAGTGTCAAAAACTTACAGAGAATGTGAGAACACAGGAGCACTTTATCTGGTGTCAAGCTCTGCAGTTGACGTCCCATCCAGAGATACCATCAGATATTGTCAACAACAACAACAAAGGAGAGTTCACCAAAATTTCAAAAGGTCTGGAACTTTTCAAGAAGCTCTGAAAAACACTTATCCAGTCACCCAAGATGAGATTTATCACATTAGAGGCCTTTTTCTGTGGACAAGGTCACTACATCTTAAATTATAGATTCATAGACTCCATGGTCAGAACAGACCTCTGTGATCATCTAGTCCAGAGGTCGGCAACCTTTCAGAAGTGGTGTGCCGAGTCTTCATTTATTCACTCTAATTTAAGGTTTCATGTGCCAGCAATACATTTTAATGTTTTTAGAAGGTCTCTTTCTCTAAGTCTATAATATATAAATAAACTAGTGTTGTATGTATAGTAAATAAGGCTTTTAAAATGTTTAAGAGGCTTCATTTAAAATGAAATTAAAATGCAGAGCCCCCCAGACTGGTGGCCAGAACCCGGGCAGTGTGAGTGACACTGAAAATCAGCTTATGTGCCAACTTCGGCACCCGTGCCATAGGTTGCCTACTCCTGATCTAGTTTGACCTCCTGCATCACACAGGCCAGGGAAATTCCCCCAAGCAATTCCTTGAGCAGACCTCTTAGAAAAACATCCAACCTTGATTTAAAAATTGTCAGCGATGATGAAGAATCAACCACAACCCTTGGCAGATTATTCTAATGGCTAATTATTCTCACAGTTACAAATTTATGCCTAATTCCATTCAGAATTTGTCTAGCTTCAATGTTTGGCCATTGGATTGTGTTAGACCTTTCTGTGCCAGATTGAAGATCCCATCATTAAACATTTGTTCGCTATGTAGGTACTTATAGACCATGATCAAGTCACTTCTTAACCATCTCTTTGTTAAGATAAATAGAGCAAAACCATCTTGAACAAAGTCTGCATCATGCTAGATTAAGTTTTAGATGCGTGTTTTCACTTTTAGTTGCTTGTAACCCTTCCTAACTTTATTTTTTTTCTTAACCTATGTTCGATTTTTAATACTTTTGTTTTCTATTACTATAAAGCATCAGAACAGTGTTTAAAGGGAAGAGCGTATTTATCCCAGTTATGTTAATAAGCTGTGATCTGGTTTTATCACTTTACCGGAGCAATGAAGCATACTATTTCTCTGAAGTGTCCAGGAGAGGACTGAACTCTTCAGGGCACAGAATTGTGAGGATATTTGGGATCGGGAGTTTGTTGGGTTCAGTGTCGGCCCTAGACGAAACGGTGCCCCAGGCAAGCAGCATCTTTGCTCCCCATCTCCATTTGTTAAACATCCGAATACCTTATTTTTTTATTGCATTTGTAGCCCATTTCACAACGTTGGTACATGATTTGCAGCCATGATTTATCCCTGTCGTATATGAAGATAAAATTTGCACGCTAGGGTTTGTAAATCTGTATTTATTCATGCCATATATAAGGAAATAACAAAACTTTATTTCTTCTACCTGAAACATTATACTTCAAACATTCTATTTTCCCTTTTGTCGCTAACAACAAAAACAACCCCCCAAGCCCAGCACCTGCCCCTAAATCCGGCCCTCATTGGGGTCATCTTCCTGGTAGTGACCAAGGGTGGTGGAAGCCAGAGTGGGGCTGTGGACAGGCTGCTGGGGTCAAGGTGCCTGGACCAGGGCTCCAACTCCGCACAGTCACTTAGGGTTGTTGCGAGTTTGAAATAACACCAGCAAGACACTGGGAGATGCCCAAAAGAGCAGACTCCTCTCTTTTGCTCTTGATTGGAACCTTGAACCTGGACCACGGGGGCTGGAACAATTTCTACAGTGGGGGTGCTGAGAGCCATTGAACCAATCTGTAAACCTTGCATATGATGGAAACAACTTCCAACCCAGGGTTGCAGCAGGCCCCCGAGTTCCCAGCCCTATGATGCTGCCTGTGAGTGTGGCAGGAAATCAGCTCAAGTACTTGTTCTCAATCGTTGAAACCTGATAGGAAACGAGCTTGCAGCTTGAAGTCAGACAAGGTGCAGCAATGTAAGTCAGCTTCAGTTTTGTGAGAGTTTGTCTCTTGTGTGTGAATTTCTGCCTCCTTCTTCTTCATTTATTCTTGCCTTGTATGTGGAGTGCACCATGTTCCCAGCTCTGGCAAGGGAATGAGAATTAATGGGGGGCGGGCTAGGACCCAGGACTCCTGGGTTCTATCCCAGATCTGGGAGGGGACTGAGGTCTAGTGGGTTGAGGGGAGATGGGAATCAGGACTCCTGGGTTCTATCCCAGATCTGGGAGGGGACTGAGGTCTAGTGGGTTGAGGGGAGATGGGGAATCAGGAGTCCTGGGTTCTATTCACCATTCTTTTTTTTGCAATGGTTTTGTCTGTATCTCACGTTCCTCATCTATTCCATATAAATGCGATAACACACACCTGTGTAAAATGCTTAAAGCCTTTGAGGGGCTTGGGGGAAAAACTACTCTACAAGTTCAGAATAGTGTTAGGCTAAATCAGGGGTAGGCAATCTATGGGCATGTGTGCCGAAGGTGGCACGCAAGCTGATTTTCAGCGGCACTCACACTGCCCAGGTCCTGGCCACCGGCAGGGGCGGCTCTAGATATTTTGCTGCCCCAAGCACGGCGGCATGCTGCGGGGGGCACTCTGCCGCTCGCCGGTCCTGCAGCTCCGGTGGACCTCCCGCAGGAGTGTCTGCGAGGGGTCCGCTGGTCCCATGGCTCCACCAAAGCCGCGGGACCAGAGGACCCTCCGCAGACATGCCACTGAAGGCTGCCTGCCTGCTGTCTCCCTGGCGACTGGCAGAGCACCCCCCACGGCATGCCGCCCCAAGCACGCGCTTGGCGTGCTGGGGCCTGGAGCTATCCCTGGCCACCGGTCCGGGGGGCTCTGCATTTTAATTTAATTTTAAATGAAGCTTCTTAAACATTTTAAAAACCTTATTTACTTTACATACAACAATAGTTTAGTTCTATATTATAGACTTATAGAAAGAGACCTTCTAAAAATGTTAAAATGTATTACCGGCAGGCAAAATCTTAAATAAGAGTGAATAAATGGAGACTGGGCACAGCACTTCTGACAGATTGCCGTCTCCTGGGCTAGATATATGATCATTCCTAGCAAAGGCTGCAAGAAACTTTCCAATCTACATTTGGGTGGTTAGATACTTTTTGTCTGAAATTTCTCGTCCTCTGTGTAGATCCAGAGGAAAATTTTTGGGGAGACTTTGAAAAAAACAACAACAACTGGGCAAACCCCTCAATATACCTGTTAAGAAGGAAATAATTTTCTAATTGTTCTGCACTATCTGTTATGCCATTTTCTTTGTACATTTTTTCTACTTTAGTTTTGTATTTAATTCTCATCTTGTCCTTGTTGCTAAGTGCTCACCAGTTATTCAAATCAGGCTGCTTATTAAGCACCAAAATAAGGGCTTGAGTGAGATTTTCAAAAAGATTTGGGCATCTAACTTTAGCCTTTACTATTTTTAAAAATGTTGGCCCCTCGCTTTTCAAAATCTCCAATTTATCTGTGCACAGTTCGTCTATCCACAGTTTAAGAATCCGTAGGACTTCAATGGACTTAGCCGTTCTCTGCAATTCATGCAGCTACAATTCTTCATATCATGCACATGAACATAGGGTGATAAACTCATAAGCTCAGTCTATTCCACTTAAACATTGGCAAGGTTAAGGGATGACTTGATCACAGTCTATATGGGGAACAAATATTTAATAATGTGCTCTTCAATCTTGCAGAGGAAGATCTTAACACAATCGAATGGCTGGAAGTTGAAGCTAGACAAATTTAGACTGGAAATAGGGCTTACATGCTACATTTTGACAGGGAAGGTAATTAAACACTGGAACAATTCACTAAGGGTCATAGTGGATTCTCCATCACTGGCAATTTTTCACTCAAGGTTTGATGTTTTGCTGAAACATCTGCTCTAGGAATTATGTGGTGTATAATTGTAGCTGTGACACGAACAGTAAGGAGGCTGCTATTGCGTGGTCTGTTTTTTTTGGTTTTGTTATATCTAAAGTCTTCTCCTTATGAACTGAGGCCTCAGTTCAGTTATGCAATTAGGTACGTGCTTAAATTTATGCATGTGCTTTAGCCCTCCTGAAGTCAATGCAAGGTAAACAAAATCCTAAAAGTTTTGCCGAATCATGACCCAAGTCTGACTGACTTAACTGTTCTGAAAACTCAGTTTGTTTTTCAGGCTGTCTCTATCCTTATGTTTCCTCTCTATAAATAGCTTTTTTGTTTTTATTAAGTAGATTTTCTTTTCTGAAAAATCACAGAAATTATAAAAATGTGGAGCTGAAAGGGACTTTAAGAGGTCATCTTTTTCATCCCTACAGCACCAAATCTGCATAAACTATCCTTGACAGGAATTTGTTAAACACCTCCGTGAAGGGGATCTCACTGCCTCCATTGGAAGCCTGTTCCAGAGCTTAGAGTGTCCTTGGAGTTAAGGTAAAGTTCATCACCCTCTGCCAACTTGAATAAATCTAATTTATCTAAATAGTCTTTAACAAGTTCTTTTCCTACTTCTGAGCCTAAGAACCTCCCTTCTTGTTAATATTAATTGTGGTAACTTAAACAACTTGTCATGATCTTATTAGTGAAGCAAAAAAGACTTTAAGCACCTCAGCCTTCTCTGTGTCATCTGTTATTTGATCTCTTTCCCCTTTAAGTAGAGGCTCTACATTTTCCTTCATCTTTCTCTTACTTCTCACGTATTTATAGAATCTCTTCTTATTGCGTATTATGGCCCTTGCTAAGCGTAACTCATTTTTTGCCTCAGTCTTTTTGATTTTGTCCTTGTCTGCTTGTGCTTTTCTGGAAGTGGCTATCTGCAAATTATTTGTTTTACAGAAGTCTAGGTTACTTCTGCCTAATAGAATTGGGGCTGTTATGTCTAGGCTTGGAAAGTTTTGTCTGTGGTAAATGTCATTTTTAAGTGGTAAATGTCGAGTTCACCGTACACGCAGAAACTGACAAAAAAAATTTCCACCAGTATGAACAGAAATTTACAGATAGGCAATGTAAGAGAAGTGTTGCTTCAGAAATACTTTGATTTCAAACTCTTTACTTTGTATGTTTTCAAATGCAGTGTTGACAATCTGTGTTTTAACACCTGTAAAACATTAATTTCTTGACTCAAGGTCTACATCTATTAAATAATTGTCTGCCACCCCCGTGCCTGCCCCCCTCGCCACATTTTCTGCTACTATGAAAAATTAAATGGGTTAAAAACATAAAAAATGCTTAAAAACGAACATTATCTGTAGAAATTATAATACAAATGAAAATTGTAATTTGTCATGCCTACTGTGGTTCCCTGCCCAATCCTGTGAAGTCAGATAAACAACTAACTTCTCAGAATACATATGAGTGAATAAAGAGGATGGAGCTCGGCTGTTCTCAGTGGTGGCAGATGACAGAACAAGGAGCAATGGTCTCAAGTTGCAGTGGGAGAGGTTTAGGTCGGATATTAGGAAACACTATTTCACTAGGAGGGTGGTGAAGCACTGGAATGGGTTCCCTAAGGAGGGGGTGGAATCTCCTTCATTAGACGTTTTTAAGGTCAGGCTTGACAAAGCCCTGTCTGGGATGATTTAGTTGGGGTTGGTCCTGCTTTGAGCAGGGGGTTGGACTAGATACCTCCGGAGGTCCCCAATTCTATGATTCTATGAAAACACAGCAGAGTGGGTTTTGTTCCTAGCGTGTATCTGGTCATCATTAACCTTTTTAGTGAAGACTGAAGCAAAACAGACATTAAATACTTCAGTCCTCTTGATGTTGTCAGTTATTAGCACTTCTTCCCCACTAAGTAGAGGCTCTACGCTTCCCTTCATCTTTCTCTTACTTCTAATGTATTTATAGATCCTCTTCTTATTGCATATTATGGCCCTTGCTAGGTGTAACTCATTTTGTGCCTTAGCCTTTCTGATGTTCCCCTAGATGTTTGTCTTTTATGCACTCATCCTTAGCAGCTTGTCCATGTTTCCACTTTTTGTAGCATTTCCATTTGATTTTAGAGTCATATTGGTCTTTTACTATTCTTATCTTTCTTCTGTATGCCAGGAAGTGACAGCTAGTTTAAAAGCAACTCTGCATCTTAAAATAATGGATAGAAAGCTCTTTGCCCATTATCCAGATTATCCGAATTTTTGATCATCCAATCTGGCCCTGGTCCCAATTAGTACCGTGTGTCCTAGTTGCAAGACAAATTTCCCTATTTGACTTCAAGATACTGTAGAGAATTCTACTAAGAAAAGCCCAGGTTCTTGGGGTGATTTCCCCACAACCCAGAAAATTGTCCTTTCCTGTTATTCGGACAACCCTCTCTGTAATGATTTATAGTGAGACAATTGATGATGGCTCTGTGCTTCGGGGAAATGGGCTGATACATGAGTGAGTAAGAAAGGAGATAGCTCATGGATCAGATGTGACTCAAAATATTGTTGCAAAATAAGGCTCAGTCCCCCACTTACATGATTTTCAACCCCGTGAAAGGGAGTGCTTCATAGGCTAGTGAAATCTGAAAGCCCAAACTCAGGGCTCTGGCCACAGTTTTGGGACTGACTCTTTCCCAGAGGAATTCACCGTCTCATCGCTGAAGCCTGCAAGACTGGACTCTGGTGTTGTTTGAGTGGTATGTATGCCCTGCCCAAAGTCTCGCTGTGAAATCTGCCTCAGAAAGTAAAACCCTACTGGGAAAGCAGAATAATGGGACTTTTGGATGAGTTATCTGAGATAGGAGCTAGATATTACTGAGTATGGTAAAACAATTGCAAGTGGACATCCAACTTAAGGCATAAGCCTGAAGCCAAATTTTGTATTAGCAGATGCACACATTCATGCCAATAGATGATCCACCTAAATTTTTCCCTTAAAGATTTTTGTTAAGAAGTGCCCTGTTATTGAACATGGACATTTTGGTGAAAGTTTGTTTTGGGGGTAATTTTTCTTCTAAGTTGGTGGTTACCTTTTGTATAGTCATTGATCCTGACTTTTTGTGTGTGAGTGTCAGGGGTGGCTTTAGACATTTCGCCGCCCCAAGCACGGCAGCATGCCGCGGTGGGCGCTCTGCCGGTCGCCGGTCCCGCGGCTCCGGTGGACCTCCTGCAGGCGTGCCTGTGGACAGTGAACTGGTCCCGTGGCTCCACCGAAGCCGCGGGATCAGCCGACCCTCCACAGGCATGCCGCCGAAGGTGAGTGTGTTCAGACACCGCTCTGTTTCTAGCCTCCTTTTCATGTTTCTTTTTTTAGGCATTCTATCGTTGCTTCTCTTTGTCTCTCTCTTTGCATTCATTTGTTGAACTTTTCTCTTTTTGTGCAGTTGCTCGGTTACCGGTTGGAGATATTTGTAGGAGTATTATTAAGGCTACAATTCTGTCACGGAGATCAGGAATTCTGCCATTTTCAGAGATGTCCATGAGTTTTTTGACTTCGGCTTTAGCTCCTCCATGACTAGAATCTGGTTTTGTAAATTTTTTCCATGATACTTTCATGAATTTTGCCGTGACAGAATTGTATCCACAGGTATTATTTAGTGCGTGACTGTTGTTTTTGAGAATTGTTTTGGTTTGAGGAGGTTTTCTGCACTGCCAGTTTTGACTGGCTAACAGTGGAGGCTTTTTTAACCCCTTCAAAACTCAAATTTCCCAACAAGAAAATGTTCAGTTTCAAAATAGCAAAATTTCCTTTTCAAAAGTTAAGCGTGATTAAACAAAAATTCACAGACGAATGAAATTCTGGGGAAGGGTGTGAAAGACAAGCAAACACACACAAAATAAGTACCCCCAACTGTTGACCAAGCATATGCACAAAAAACAGATAAGTTCAATAAATGAATGCAAAAAAGAGAGACAAAGAGAAGCAACGATAGAATACATAAAAATGAGTCTAGAAGCAGAGTGGTGTCTGAAGACACACACGCATGCACAGAACAGGACCAGTGACCATGCCAAAGGTGACCAAAAACCGAGAAGAAAAACTACCGCAAAGAACCAACAGATTCTGTTTTGTTTTGTTTGATTAATGTTGCCATCAAACTTGGTTTTACAATAGCAAACTGTTGGTTATCAAAATTTTCACGTTCAATGAAACAGCACTTCTTGACAAAAATGTTTTTGAGGGGAAACATTTAGCTTGGATCATCTGTCGGCACAAATGCAGTGAAAATTTCACTCCATTCCCCCATTTCAAAACCAATGGAATTGTTAACAGGGAAGGTAAATAACCACTGGAATGATCTGTTAAGGGTCATGGTGGATTCTCCATCCCTGGACGTTTTTAAATCAAGACTGGAGGTTTTCAAAGAAAATCTGCTCTAATTAAAACAGGAATTATTGTGGGGCAGTTCTCTCGCCTGTGTTATGCTGGCCTTGGAATCTATGAAAGACAGACTAGCACGACATTTCTATAAGGCATACCCTGATAGTGGAAAGAAAGCCGTGTCAGTGATCCACAGATCCGCAGTCAGAAAGAGAGTTATGATGATTAACACCATTTAAACTTCGTTAATGCTGTAACATGCTCCCAACAGCCAAGATCCTGTGTATCCCATGGTGAAAGATAGATACAAAGTCTATGGCAAATGGCCTGCATGCAGCGTGGCTTGCTTTTACTTATTTATTTTTTTAAAAATGCAGACTTTTAAGGAGTCAAATATGAAAGCGAATCCCACAGCCAGTGCCAAGCTGCTCACAGTACTAACATACCAGGTGTGATGGAGTAGGGACTGTCTGTGTGGGGAACGGGAAAGCAGGGGATCTCTTTAGGTGAGGGACAGGTGATCAGCCTGTAACCTGAGCCCGGCAAGGGGGAGGGGAGAAGGAGGGAACAAAGGGCCCCGACCGGAGCGAGGAAAGGCAGGACAGTTTGGGTTTGGGGCTGTGGGGCGGAATTCAGGGTATCCTAGCTGGGATCCAAGCACCCTGAACCCCCAGAAGGACTGGATGGAGGAGTCCTGACTGTGCCTGCAAGCTCTGCTGTAACCTGTGTTCCTGTTGTCCAATAAACCTTCTGTTTTACTGGCTGGATAAAAGTCACTGTGGGGTCCAGGAAGAGGGGTGCAGGGCTGGAACCCCCAGACTCCGTAACAACTGGTGGCAGCGGCGGGAGATACTGCACCCCGTGGACGGCGCTTCCTGCAGTAAGTGACTGGGGAGCAGTAAAACGAAGGGGTGATTAACCCCTGGGAGTGTGTGCCCAGTGAGAAGGACTTTGCAGTAACAGGGTCCCCCGGGGGATTGCAGCGAGCGGTCCCAGGGGCGGAGGAGTCTGCAGCTCGACCCTGGCAGAGAGGTGGTGATCTCAAGAAGGGCTGGTGCACTAGGGGTCCCCCTGGAAACCGTGGGGAGCTGCGAGCACCCCGGCCTGTGAGTGGCCAGCAGGAAGATGTACGCCAAGCTGCGCAAGTGTGACCTGCTGGAGCTGTGCAAGCAGAGGGGGCTGCGCACAGGGAGGCTGACCAAGGACCAGCTGATTGCCCAGCTGGAGGAGGGAGACCGGAGCCCTGTCTCTGAGGGAAGCAGCCTGGCAGATGCAGCGCAGGCACCAGTGTCTGTCCCCGCTGGGAGTGGTCAGCCGGCGGATGAGGGCTTCCCGAGACCCCCCCTTCCTAGGCCTAGGGGAAGGGCGGGGAGGAGCCCAGCGAATACCGAGGGCACCGTTACCCCCCCGGCCAACAGGGGATCCTGGCAGCGAAGCTCACCCCCCAGCAGGGGATCCTCCCGGCGACGCTCGACATCTGTGGAGCAGCTGTGGCTGGAAGAGGAAAGGAAGATGAGACGGGAGGAGCTGGAGTTAAAGAGGCAAGAGCTGGAGGAGAAGGTGAACCAGCGTAAGCATGAGGAGAACCAGCGCCAGCGTGAGCTGGAGGAGAAGGAGAACCAGCGTAAACATGAGGAGAACCAGCGCCAGCGTGAGCTGGAGGAGAAGGTGAACCAGCGTAAACATGAGCGGGAGGAGAAGGAGAAACAGCGTAAACATGAGCGGGAGGAGAAGGAGAAACAGCGTAAACATGAGCTGGACCTGGCCCAGCTGAGGAGCTGTGAGGCCCCGGCTGCGGTGAGTGAGGGGGGACTCAAGCCTACAACGAACTTTGATAAGCGCTTGCTGGCCCGGCGTAAGGAGAGGGAGGACATAGATACCTTCCTGACAGCCTTTGAGAATGCCTGCGAGCTGCACGGGGTTGGCCCTACAGACAGGATCCCATTCCTCACCCCCTTACTGGACTCCACGGCCGTGGAGGTGTACAGCTGACTGAAAGGGGCGGAGGCAGGGGACTACGAACTGTTCAAACAGGCCCTGCTCCGCGAGTTTGGGCTGACTCCTGAGATGTACCGGAAGAGGTTCCGGAGTCAGCGTAAAACCCGTGAGATCACATACCTACAACTGGTCAACCGGGCCCAGGGGTATGCCCGCAAGTGGACAGCTGGGGCCCACACTAAAGAGGACCTGCTTGACCTATTCATACTGGAGCACCTGTATGAGCAGTGCCCGTCTGACCTGAGGCTGTGGTTGAGGGACCAGAAGCCGGAGAATCCGCAGCACGCAGGCCAACTTGCCGACCAATTTGTGGACAGTCGGGCAGGGGATGGCAGGGAGGAGTCTCGAAGGAGCAGGCCTGCCTCAACGCAGAGAGAGAGTCATCATGGGACCTCCCAGCGGGGCCCTATGGAGAACCCCCCCAAAAGGGGAACATCCAGTGTCAGGTCCCTCCGACCCACTCAAGGGGACCCACGAGACATGGGCTGCTATCAATGTGGCCAACGAGGCCACATCCGGGCCCAGTGCCCCAAGCTCAGGGACAGACCAAGCAGACCCAACCCGCAGAGGGTGGACTGGGTAAAAACCCAATCAGAAGATGAGCTACCTTCCCGGAAAAGGGGGGCTGGCAACATACCACCTGCGAAGGAGGGAGGAGGCCCCCAGGTCAGCTCCTCTGGGGGGCTGGAAGCTCCAGCCTCCGGGTTCTTAGTTTACCGGGTGGGCGCAGGGCTGCCCCTCCGGAAAGAGTGCATTGTTTCCCTGGAGGTAGATGGGAAGAAGGTCACTGGGTACTGGGACACGGGTGCAGAGGTGACGCTTGCCCGGCCCGAGGTGGTGGGTGCAGATCGGATGGTGCCCGACACCTACCTGACCCTGATGGGCGTGGGCGGGACCCCATTCAAGGTGCCCGTGGCAAGAGTACATCTGAAGTGGGAGGCCAAGGAGGGCCCCAAGGACGTGGGGGTACACCCATATTTGCCCACAGACGTGTTAATGGGAGGGGATCTTGAGGACTGGCCTAGTAGCACTCAGAGTGCCCTGGTCGTGACTCGTAGTCAGAGTCGGCAAAGGGCACTGCACCCCGACCACGGGGAAGGTACTCGGCCCGAGGTGCAGGACCCTAACCTGGGGGGCGGGGAGCGCCCAGGGGCACGGCTCAGAGAGGCTGTGGCCTCAGACCCCACCAGCAAGAGAGAGCTGGTCCCCATCCCTGTCCCAGCTGCTGAGTTCCAGGCGGAGTTGAGAAAGATCCCTCCTTGCGGAAGCCCAGGGACCGGGCTGACCTTAGTGCGGAACAGACCCTGAGGAGAGGTTGCAAGGAGAGGTTCCTGTGGGAGAAGGGGTTCCTGTACGAGAATGGGCTCCCCCAGGAGAGGTAGAGTCATGGGGGATCAGGAGGCAGCTGGTGGTTCCCCAGAAGTTTCGCCACAAGCTGCTGTACCTGGCCCATGACATCCCTCTCGCAGGACACCAGGGAGTCCGGCGTACCAGGCAGAGGCTGCTACAGAACTTTTACTGGCCTGGGGTCTTTACCCATGTCCGACAGTACTGCCAATCCTGTGACCCCTGCCAGAGGGTGGGGAAGGCCCGGGACAAGGGGAAAGCAGCCTTGAGGCCTTTACCCATCATAGAAGAACCTTTCCAGAAGGTGGCCATGGACATAGTGGGACCTCTCAGCAAGATGACCCGGTCAGGGAAAAAATACATCCTGGTGGTGGTGGATTTTGCCACTCACTACCCTGAGGCGGTGGCCTTGTCCTCTATTGAAGCAGACACAGTGGCAGATGCGCTGCTGACAATTTTCAGCCGGGTGGGGTTCCCCAAGGAGGTCTTAACGGATCAGGCGTCCAACTTCATGTCGACCCTGCTCCGGTCCTTATGGCAGAAATGTGGGGTCCAGCACAACTGGGCCTCAGCGTATCACCCCCAGTCCAACGGGCTGGTGGAAAGGTTCAACGGGACGCTGAAGATGATGCTAAAAACATTTATGAACCAGCACCCGCAGGATTGGGACAAATACTTACCTCACCTGCTGTTCGCGTACAGGGAGGTACCCCAGGAGTCTACCGGGTTTTCGCCTTTCGAACTGTTGTATGGGAGGCGAGTAAGGGGGCCCCTGGACCTGATGAGAGATGAATGGGAGGGGAAGGCCACTCCCGAGGGAGAATCAGTGGTGGAGTATGTCCTGACCTTCCGGGAAAGACTGGCCGAGCTCATGGGCCTGGCCAGGGAGAATCTGGCCCGAGCCCAGAGGAAGCAGAAGGTCTGGTATGACCGCACGGCCCGGGCCCGGGCCTTTGCCACCGGGGATCAGGTGATGGTTCTCATCCCCGTGAGGAAAAACAAACTCCAGGCCGCCTGGGAAGGACCCTTCAAGGTAATCAAGCAACTGAATGAGGTAAACTATGTGGTGGAGCTGTCAAACCGGGCACATCACCGGCGGGTGTACCATGTGAACATGATGAAGCCATACTATGACAGGGGGAATGTGGTGTTGGCCGTGTGTGGACACTGGGAGGGGCAGGGAGATGACCCTTTAGTGGATCTATTCCCTGGGACAAAAGCGGGTTCCCCCCTGGAGGCGATTCCCCTCTCTGATCAGCTGACCCTGGCCCAGGACGCTGAGATCAGAGGGGTGCTGCATCTATACCGACAGCTGTTTTCCAACCAGCCTGGACGCACTAATTTGACTGTTCACAGGGTGGAGACCGGGTCACATCCCCCTATAAGATGCTCCTCTTTTCGGGTCACTGGTAAAACTGCCCAGGATCTGGAAAGAGAGGTCAGGGACATGCTGGCTTTGGGTGTGATCCAGCAGTCTTCCAGCCCTTGGGCCTCGCCAGTGGTGCTGGTCTCCAAGAAGGATGGGTCAATCCGGTTCTGTGTGGACTATCAAAAGCTCAATACAATCACTGTATCTGACGCCTACCCCATGCCCAGGCCTGACGAGCTCCTAGACAAGCTGGGAGGTGCTCGGTTCCTCACCACCATGGATCTTACCAAGGGCTACTGGCAAGTGCCGCTGGATGCAGATGCCAGGCTGAAATCGGCCTTTATCACCCCTCTGGGGCTCTACGAGTTTCTGACCCTGCCCTTTGGCCTCAAGGGAGCACCGGCCACCTTCCAGCGCCTGGTGGATCAGCTACTGAGGGGGATGGAGAGTTTTGCCGTGGCCTATATTGACGACATCTGCGTCTTCAGCCAGACCTGGGAGGACCATGTGTCCCAGGTTACACAAGTCCTGGATCGAATCCGGGAGGCTGGGTTAACCGTAAAGGCTGAGAAGTGCAAGGTGGGGATGGCTGAAGTATCTTACCTGGGCCATCGGGTGGGGAGCGGCTGCCTGAAGCCGGAACCAGCCAAGGTGGAGGTGATCAGAGACTGGCCTGCTCCCCAAACCAAAAAGCAGGTCCAGGCCTTTATTGGGATGGCGGGGTACTTCTGTTTTACTGGCTGGATAAAAGTCACTGTGAGGTCCAGGAAGAGGGGTGCAGGGCTGGAACCCCCAGACTCCGTAACACCAGGCCCTGCTCTAACCTCCCAGAGCTGTGGATAGAACCCAGAAGTCCTGGCTCCCAGGCCTCCCCTGCTCTAACCACTACTCCCCACTGCCCTCCCCAAGTAGTTATAATAATGGTGGCATATATGGCACGGGGCGGGGGTTGGGAATTGTGTGTGTTTGCTTAAACTTTCCTGACTAGGACTTTCAAATTGAAACTCGTCAATAAAATCTTTGTTGTCACACATTTGTGTGTGGGTGGCATTTGGGATTTTTGTGTTTCTTTTGTTCAGCTGTATCTCTGAAAATGAGATGCTTGTGATGCCTTGTGTGGGTGCAGAGGCTGGGTTGGGGAACTTTCAGTGAGTTATACGGGTGATGAATCAGTCTTTGAAGATCAACGGTGGCAAAGTTTGCAGATGACACTAAACCGCTCAAGATAGTTAAGACCAAAGCAGATTGTGAAGAACTTCAAAAAGATCTCACAAAACTAAGTGATTGGGCAACAAAATGGCAAATGAAATTTTATGTGGCTAAATGTAAAGTAATGCACATTGGGAAAAAAACCCCCAGCTATACACACAATATGATGGGGGCTAATTAAGCTACAACTAATCAGGAAAAAGATCTTGGCGTCATCGTGGACAGTTCTCTGAAGATGTCCACGCAGTGCGCAGTGGCAGTCAAAAAAGCAAACAGGATGTTAGGAATCATTAAAAAGGAGATACAGAATAAGACAGAGAATATATTATTGCCCTTATATAAATCCATGGGATGCCCACAACTTGAATACTGTGTACAGATGTGATCCCCTCACCTCAAAAGAGATATTTTAGCACTAGAAAAGGTTTAGAGAAGGGCAACTAAAATGATTAGGGGTTTGGAGAGGGTCCCATATGAGGCAAGATTAAAGAGGTTAGGACTTTTCAGGTTGGAAAAGAGGAGACTAAGAGGGGGATATGACAAAGGTCTATAAAATCATGAGTGATGTGGAGAAGGTGAATAAGGAAAAGTTATTTACTTGTTCCCATAATATAAGAACTAGGGCCTACCAAATGAAATTAGTGGGCAGCAGGTTTAAAACAAATAAAAGGAAGTTCTTTTTCATGCAGCGCACGGTCAACTTGTGGAACTCCTTGCCTGAGGAGGTTGTGAAGGTTTGGACTATAACAGGGTTTAAAAGAGAACTGGATAAATTCATGGACATTAAGTCCATTAGTGGCTGTTAGCCAGGCTGGATAAGGAATGGTGTCCCTAGACTCTGTTTGTCAGAGGGTGGAGATGGATGGCAGGAGAGAGATCACTTGATCATTACCTGTTAGATTCACTCCATCTGGGGCACCTGGCATTGGCCACTGTCAGCAGACACGATACTGGGCTGGATGGACCTTTGGTTTGACCTAGTATGGCCGTTCTTATGTTCTTAACAGAGGCAGTTGGGCAAAGTAATCCATTTGTGCAGTCTCCCTCAGAGAACCACTGTCAACGTTGCATGCAAACAAACTGTAGAAAACAAATAGGAAAACATAATCCCAACTATATGTATAAAATGATGGGGTCAAAATTAGCTGTTCCCACTCAAGAGAGAGATCTTGGAGTCATTGTGGAGAGTTCTCTGAAAGCATCCGCTCAATGTGCAGCTGCAGTCAAAAAAGTGAATAGAATGTTGGGAATCATTAAGAAAGGAATAGATAATAAGAGAGAAAATATCATGTTGCTTCTGTATAAATCCACTAATACTTGAATACTGCGTGTCGATGTGATCACCTCATCTCAAAAAATATATATTGGAATTGGAAAAGGTGCAGGGAAGGGCAACAAAAATGTTTAAGGGTATGGACCAGCTTCCATACAAGGAGAAATAAAAAAGACTTGGACTGTTCAGCTTAGAAAAGAGGAGACTAAGGGGAGGATATGATAGAGGTCTGTAAAATCATGAATTATGTGGTGAAAGTGTTATTTACCCCTTCACATACCACAAAAATCAGGGGCCACCCGATTAAATTAATAGGCAGCAGGTTTAAAACAAACACGAGAATGTACTCTGTGGAAGCTGTTGCCAGGGGGTGTTGCAAAGGCCAAGACTATAACAGGGTTCAAAAAAGAACTAGATAAATTCCTGAAGGAGAGGTCCATCAATGGCTATTAGCTAGGATGGGCAAGGACACAACTCCAGGCTCTGGTGTCTCTAAACCTCTGACTGTCAGAAGCTGGAAATGGGCGACAAGGGATGGATCATTTGATAATTGCCCTGTTGTGTTCATTCTCTCTGAAGTATCTGGCACTGTCAGAGACAGGACATTGGGCTAGATGGACCATCAGTTTGGTAGCAGCTTCACATTGGCTCAGATGTTCTAGGCTTCAGAGTGACACATGCACAGAGCGACAATCTTGGAATTGTGTAGCTAGATTAGGACTAAATACAGGAGGGATTTTCCCAAGGCACTGTTACGGAGTCTGGGGGTTCCAGCCCTGCACCCCTCTTCCTGGACCCCACAGTGACTTTTATCCAGCCAGTAAAACAGAAGGTTTATTGGACAACAGGAACACAGGTTACAGCAGAGCTTGCAGGCACAGTCAGGACTCCTCCATCCAGTCCTTCTGGGGGTTCAGGGTGCTTGGATCCCAGCTAGGATACCCTGAATTCCGCCCCACAGCCCCAAACCCAAACTGTCCTGCCTTTCCTCCCCCCGGCCGGGGCCCTTTGTTCCCTCCTTCTCCGCCCAGGAGCTCTCCCCTCCCCCTTGCCGGGCTCAGGTTACAGGCTGATCACCTGTCCCTCACCTAAAGAGATCCCCTGCTTTCCCGTTCCCCACACAGACAGTCCCTACTCCATCACACCGCTCCCCCCTTCGAGACTGAACTGAGCGGGGTCACTCTGCCCAGTGACCTGGGGAAGTTCAGGGCCCCCTCTCCGGGACAACGCGTCCGCTATCAGGTTGGCACTTCCCTTCACATGGACCACGTCCATGTCATAGTCCTGCAGGAGCAGGCTCCACCTCAGGAGCTTGGCGTTGGCTCCTTTCATCTGGTGCAGCCAGGTCAGGGGAGAGTGGTCGGTGTACACGGTGAAGTGTCGCCCAAAGAGATATGGCTCTAGCTTCTTAAGGCCCCACACCATGGCCAGGCATTCCTTCTCGACGGCCGCGTAGTTTTGCTCCCGGGGTAGCAGCTTCTTGCTCAGGTACACAATGGGGTGTCTCTCCCCATTTTCATTCTCCTGCATTAACACTGCCCCCAGTCCCGTGTCTGAGGCGTTGGTGAACACCATAAAGGGTTTGTCAAAATCTGGGTTCGCCAGAACTGGGCCACTGACCAGAGCCTCCTTCAGCGCCCGGAAAGCCTCCTGGCACTGCTCGGTCCAGATCACCTTGTCTGGCTTCCCCTTTTTGCACAGTTCAGTGATGGGGCCAGCTATGGCGCTAAAGTGGGGCACGAACCTTCGATAGTACCCCGCCATCCCAATAAAGGCCTGGACCTGCTTCTTGGTTTGGGGAGCAGGCCAGTCTCTGATCACCTCCACCTTGGCTGGTTCCGGCTTCAGGCAGCCGCTCCCCACCCGATGGCCCAGGTAAGATACTTCAGCCATCCCCACCTTGCACTTCTCAGCCTTTACGGTCAACCCAGCCTCCCGGATTCGATCCAGGACTTGTGTAACCTGGGACACATGGTCCTCCCAGGTCTGGCTGAAGACGCAGATGTCGTCAATATAGGCCACGGCAAAACTCTCCATCCCCCTCAGTAGCTGATCCACCAGGCGCTGGAAGGTGGCCGGCGCTCCCTTGAGGCCAAAGGGCAGGGTCAGAAACTCGTAGAGCCCCAGAGGGGTGATAAAGGCCGATTTCAGCCTGGCATCTGCGTCCAGCGGCACTTGCCAGTAGCCCTTGGTAAGATCCATGGTGGTGAGGTACCGAGCACCTCCCAGCTTGTCTAGGAGTTCGTCAGGCCTGGGCATGGGGTAGGCGTCAGATACGGTGATGGCATTGAGCTTTCGATAGTCCACACAGAACTGGATTGACCCATCCTTCTTGGGGACCAGCATCACTGGCGAGGCCCAAGGGCTGGAAGACTGCTGGATCACACCCAAAGCCAGCATGTCCCTGACCTCTCTTTCCAGATCCTGGGCAGTTTTACCAGTGACCCGAAAAGGGGAGCATCTTATAGTGGGATGTGACCCGGTCTCCACCCTGTGGACAGTCCAATTAGTGCGTCCAGGCTGGTTGGAAAACAGCTGTCGGTATAGATGCAGCACCCCTCTGATCTCAGCGTGCTGGGCCAGGGTCAGCTGATCAGAGGGGAATCGCCTCCAGGGGGGAACCAGCCTTTGTCCCAGGGAATAGATCCACTAAAGGGTCATCTCCCTGCCCCTCCCAGTGTCCACACACGGCCAACACCACATTTCCCCTGTCATAGTATGGTTTCATCATGTTTACATGGTACACCCGCCGGTGATGTGCCCGGTTTGACAGCTCCACCACATAGTTTACCTCATTCAGTTGCTTGATCACCTTGAAGGGTCCTTCCCAGGCGGCCTGGAGTTTGTTTTTCCTCACGGGGATGAGAACCATCACCTGATCCCCGGTGGCAAAGGCCCGGGCCCGGGCCGTGCGGTCATACCAGACCTTCTGCTTCCTCTGGGCTCGGGCCAGATTCTCCCTGGCCAGGCCCATGAGCTCGGCCAGTCTTTCCCGGAAGGTCAGGACATACTCCACCACTGATTCTCCCTCGGGAGTGGCCTTCCCCTCCCATTCATCTCTCATCAGGTCCAGGGGCCCCCTTACTCGCCTCCCATACAACAGTTCGAAAGGCGAAAACCCGGTAGACTCCTGGGGTACCTCCCTGTACGCGAACAGCAGGTGAGGTAAGTATTTGTCCCAATCCTGCGGGTGCTGGTTCATAAATGTTTTTAGCATCATCTTCAGCGTCCCGTTGAACCTTTCCACCAGCCCGTTGGACTGGGGGTGATACGCTGAGGCCCAGTTGTGCTGGACCCCACATTTCTGCCATAAGGACCGGAGCAGGGTCGACATGAAGTTGGACGCCTGATCCGTTAAGACCTCCTTGGGGAACCCCACCCGGCTGAAAATTGTCAGCAGCGCATCTGCTACTGTGTCTGCTTCAATAGAGGACAAGGCCACCGCCTCGGGGTAGCGAGTGGCAAAATCCACCACCACCAGGATGTATTTCTTCCCTGACCGGGTCATCTTGCTGAGAGGTCCCACTATGTCCATAGCCACCTTCTGGAAAGGTTCTTCTATGATGGGTAAAGGCCTCAAGGCTGCTTTCCCCTTGTCCCGGGCCTTCCCCACCCTCTGGCAGGGGTCACAGGATTGGCAGTACTGTCGGACATGGGTAAAGACCCCAGGCCAGTAAAAGTTCTGTAGCAGCCTCTGCCTGGTACGCCGGACTCCCTGGTGTCCTGCGAGAGGGATGTCATGGGCCAGGTACAGCAGCTTGTGGCGAAACTTCTGGGGAACCACCAGCTGCCTCCTGATCCCCCATGACTCTACCTCCCCTGGGGGAGCCCATTCTCGGTACAGGAACCCCTTCTCCCACAGGAACCTCTCCTTGCAACCTCTCCTCAGGGTCTGTTCCGCACTAAGGTCAGCCCGGTCCCTGGGCTTCCGCAAGGAGGGATCTTTCTCAACTCCGCCTGGAACTCAGCAGCTGGGACAGGGATGGGGACCAGCTCTCTCTTGCTGGTGGGGTCTGAGGCCACAGCCTCTCTGAGCCGTGCCCCTGGGCGCTCCCCGCCCCCCAGGTTAGGGTCCTGCACCTCGGGCCGAGTACCTTCCCCGTGGTCGGGGTGCAGTGCCCTTTGCCGACTCTGACTACGAGTCACGACCAGGGCACTCTGAGTGCTACTAGGCCAGTCCTCAAGATCCCCTCCCATTAACACGTCTGTGGGCAAATATGGGTGTACCCCCACGTCCTTGGGGCCCTCCTTGGCCTCCCACTTCAGATGTACTCTTGCCATGGGCACCTTGAATGGGGTCCCGCCCACGCCCATCAGGGTCAGGTAGGTGTCGGGCACCATCCGATCTGCGCCCACCACCTTGGGCCGGGCAAGCGTCACCTCTGCACCCGTGTCCCAGTAATCAGAGACTTCCCTCCCATCTACTTCCAGGGAAACAATGCACTCTTTCCGGAGGGGCAGCCCCGCGCCCACCCGGTAAACTAAGAACCCGGAGGCTGGCGCTTCCAGACCCCCAGAGGAGCTGACCTGGGGGCCTCCTCCCTCCTTCGCAGGTGGTATGTTGCCAGCCCCCCTTTCCCGGGAAGGTAGCCCATCTTCCGATTGGGTTTTTACCCAGTCCACCCTCTGCGGGTTGGGTCTGCTTGGTCTGTCCCTGAGCTTGGGGCACTGGGCCCGGATGTGGCCTCGTTGGCCACACTGATAGCAGCCCATGTCTCGTGGGTCCCCTTGAGTGGGTCGGAGGGACCTGACACTGGATGTTCCCCTTTTGGGGGGGTTCTCCATAGGGCCCCGCTGGGAGGTCCCATGATGATTCTCTCTCTGCGTTGAGGCAGGCCTGCTCCTTCGAGACTCCTCCCTGCCATCCCCTGCCCGACTGTCCACAAATTGGTCGGCAAGTTGGCCTGCGTGCTGCGGGTTCTCCGGCTTCTAGTCCCTCAACCACAGCCTCAGGTCAGACGGGCACTGCTCATACAGGTGCTCCAGTATGAATAGGTCAAGCAGGTCCTCTTTAGTTTGGGCCCCAGCTGTCCACTTGCGGGCATACCCCTGGGCCCGGTTGACCAGTTGTAGGTATGTGATCTCACGGGTTTTACGCTGACTCCGGAACCTCTTCCGGTACATCTCAGGAGTCAGCCCAAACTCGCGGAGCAGGGCCTGTTTGAACAGTTCGTAGTCCCCTGCCTCCGCCCCTTTCAGTCGGCTGTACACCTCCACGGCCGTGGAGTCCAGTAAGGGGGTGAGAAATGGGATCCTGTCTGCAGGGTCAACCTTGTACAGCTCGCAGGCATTCTCAAAGGCCGTCAGGAAGGTATCTATGTCCTCCCCCTCCTTACGCCGGGGCAGCAAGTGCTTATCAAAGTTCGTTGTAGGCTTGGGTCCCCCCTCACTCACCGCAGCCGGGGCCTCACGGCTCCTCAGCTGGGCCAGGTCCAGCTCATGTTTACGCTGTTTCTCCTTCTCCTCCAGCTCATGCTGGCGCTGGTTCTCCTCATGTTTACGCTGGTTCTCCTCATGTTTACGCTGGTTCTCCTCATGCTTACGCTGGTTTTCCTTCTCCTCCAGCTCACGCTGGCGCTGGTTCTCCTCATGCTTACGCTGGTTCACCTTCTCCTCCAGCTCTTGCCTCTTTAACTCGAGCTCCTCCCGTCTCATCTTCCTTTCCTCTTCCAGCCACAGCTGCTCCACAGATGTCGAGCGTAGCCGGGAGGATCCCCTGCTGGGGTGTGAGCTTCGCTGCCAGGATCCCCTGTTGGCCGGGGGGGTAACGGTGCCCTCGGTATTCGCTGGGCTCCTCCCCGCCCTTCCCCTAGGCCTAGGAAGGGGGGGTCTCGGGAAGCCCCCATCCGCCGGCTGACCACTCCCAGCGGGGACAGACACTGGTGCCTGCGCTGCATCTGCCAGGCTGCTTCCCTCAGAGACAGGGCTCCGGTCTCCCTCCTCCAGCCGGGCAATCAGCTGGTCCTTGGTCAGCCTCCCTGTGCGCAGCCCCCTCTGCTTGCACAGCTCCAGCAGGTCACACTTGCGCAGCTTGGCGTACATCTTCCTGCTGGCCACTCACAGGCCGGGGTGCTCGCCGCTCCCCACGGTTTCCAGGGGACCCCTAGTGCACCAGCCCTTCTTGAGATCACCACCTCTCTGCCAGGGTCGAGCTGCAGACTCCTCCGCCCCTGGGACCGCTCGCTGCAATCCCCCGGGGGACCCTGTTACTGCAAAGTCCTTCTCACTGGGCACACACTCCCAGGGGTTAATCACCCCTTCGTTTTACTGCTCCCCAGTCACTTACTGCAGGAAGCGCCGTCCACGGGGTGCAGTATATCCCACCGCTGCCACCAGTTGTTACGGAGTCTGGGGGTTCCAGCCCTGCACCCCTCTTCCTGGACCCCACAGTGACTTTTATCCAGCCAGTAAAACAGAAGGTTTATTGGACAACAGGAACACAGGTTACAGCAGAGCTTGCAGGCACAGTCAGGACTCCTCCATCCAGTCCTTCTGGGGGTTCAGGGTGCTTGGATCCCAGCTAGGATACCCTGAATTCCGCCCCACAGCCCCAAACCCAAACTGTCCTGCCTTTCCTCGCTCCGGCCGGGGCCCTTTGTTCCCTCCTTCTCCGCCCAGGAGCTCTCCCCTCCCCCTTGCCGGGCTCAGGTTACAGGCTGATCACCTGTCCCTCACCTAAAGACATCCCCTGCTTTCCCGTTCCCCATACAGACAGTCCCTACTCCATCACAGGCACCAAATGGAGTTGCCTTTCAATGGAAGTTGGGTATCTAACTCCCTCCTTTCTTACTGCTCCAGCTGAATCCTAGCTCATGTTCACGGCTCTGGATAATGATTTATTTGTTAATCTATTTGATTCTTTTAGATCTTCAGAGAGAGCTGGTGGGGGGGAGCTGTCCCATTTTTTAGGAAGGGAGACGGAAGCTGTGAGAAGAAGAGGATGGAGGGGACTTCGCATGTCAGCAATTCTTGCTACCTGGAACCTCTGAGCATAGAGAACGTGCTGCAAATGCGGAGCAAGCTGGAGTCCAAGGGGAAGATGACCAAGGTGCTGAGAACCTACTTCAACGATGTGCTGAAAATGGTCAAAGAGTGCGAGTTGGTCCAGAACGACACCAAGAAGGTGATCGAGTGCAATCGGGAAGACCTGGAATATCTCTACAACGATGGAGATGACAGGATCTTTGTCTTCTGCCACAATGGAGAGCCCTCATATATTGGAAAAGAAAGGGACAGTCATATGTACCTGTGTCCGTCAACCCCCGAGACAGAACTGCTGAGTATCAGACACCTACTGAGAGTGATGTACAGACTGGAATCCCAAGAGTGCATGACCAACAAGCTGAGAACCTGCTTTGAACATGCCCTGGAGAATTTTCGCCAAGAACCCAGCTTCATACAAAGGAACGCAAGGCTGGTGATCTGCTACGAGGAAAAGGAGTTTCATTTTGTATCAGGGAATGGGGAGAATGTATTCATGGTGTACCTGGAGGATGGCAAACCATGTTATAAGAGCCGAGTGCTGGGATGGGGGGCATACCTTTTTAAAATGCTTGCCAGATTGTTTTAAAGTGGCAGGGTAAGCCAGATTTTAACTAGAAGACAGCTGCAAAAAAACCAAAAAACAAACAAAAACCTCCAGGGAATTAGAACTGGGCAAATAACTGATTGTTCAGGTCACTGGCAGTGAGAAAAATTGATTTGGATCCAGTCAAATTGAAAATGTTGCTAAATTGCAAAAATAAATACATAAATAAATTGCATTTGGGGTGAAACGAACATTTGACCTGAAACAAGATGTTCTAAGCATTGCTAAAAGGCTAGATTCATAAGATACCTGGAGGAGACAGCGATACTTATCTTTCAGCACAGGGGTTAGGGCATTCACCTGGGATATAAGACCTGACACCTCCTTAAGTTCAAATCCCTCCTCCACATTCAAGCAGAAGGGGGAAATTGAACCTGGGTCTGTCATATCCAAGGTGAATACTCTAACCACAGGCCTCAAAGTGATGAGGTGGCCGCCTCCATTCTGTGACTGGCAGAAAAGTCATGGCAAAGAATTTTTTGGCAAAAACTGTTCAGGAAATTTGCATCGAAGTCATGACTAGTTCAACTGAAACAGCATTTTTCACTGAATAAACTTTTTATATAGTTTATCCTGCTTGTCAGGCCCATAATTTGGGTGTCATATTCAACTGGGACCTCTCTTTAGGTCCCCATATCCAGGATATGCCTAAATCTGGCTGATTCTTTCAACAGAATATCTCTAAGATCCAAGCTTCCCTGTCCATCCACCAGTTTGAAACTCTCATCTAGGCTCTCTTCATCTCACATGCAACATCCTTCTCCCTGGCCCTGACAAATGCAACCTCGCCCTGCCTAGCGAGCTGCTGCAAAGATCCTTCTCCTAGCCTGTCACGTAGACCAGGTCACCCCCCTCTTTGAATCCCTCCGCTGGCTCCCCTTTCCCTACCACATCAAACACCAGCGGCTTGTCTTCACTTCCAAGGCCCTTCCTAGCTGATTCCCACCCAACCTATCATCTCTCATTCATGCTGCTGGTTGGCACATGATTGCCTGCTTGTTAAACTTTTAAACAAGCTGTGATGCTATTGACACAAACTGGGACTGTATAGATCATTGTTGCAGCCAAGATCCTGTAGTGGCACCAAATCTTGTATAAAGGGGGTCAAATAAGGTGTTTACGACAAGGTTATGATTTGCTGGTTATGATTATGCTATCTGGGTGCATGTATCATTTTTGTACTGAGGTTATAAGTATTGGCTCTATCCTGCCTGTATTTCAAACTTGTGCTATGCTTCTGGGTGACACCCCAGACAACGTGGCGTCAGCTCTGCCTAGCCTGCTTGATGACCCATTAAGGACCAACAGCTACAACTGACCCATTGAGAGAAGGCAGACGCGCCTTGTGACTCAGCAAGGCAGGGACATGCCTATGGACAGAACTCATGCCATGTGCTTTGGAATTGGGAGAACCTTTTTTCTTTTACTGGGGTATTGGTTTTCATAACCATTCCTCCCCATAACAACAGGCACTGGTGGTGATACTGGGAAACTGGAGTGTCTAAGGGAATTGCTTGTGTGACCTGTGGTTAGGCAGTGGGGTGAGACCAAAGTCCTCGCTGTCTGGCTGGTTTGTTGTGCCTGTGAGGTGTAGAAACGCCAGCCTTGAGCTGTAACTGCCCTGTTCTAAGCAATTTGTCCTGGATTGATACCCACAGAAGTGTCCCACCAAAGCCAGCATCGTCACACAAGCCCCTTCCAGCATCTCCCAGGCTACCTCTCATGCTCGGGAGGAGCTCCCTGGAAACATCTAAAATGGTACTTCAGCAGCCACCTTCAAAGCCCTCCTCCTCAAGACTCTGTTGTGCAATGCCTGGGCCATGGTATGACTAGGGCTCTGAGGCACCAGAATAAGACAGTAAAGTAACGCTTCCAGGAACTATGGCCGTTCAAAAGGCAAGTCAGAGGCTGTTAATCTCTCCTGCATCACAGTGACTAGATGACTCAGTAAATAGCAACCCTGGAGGAATCCAAGTATCGCTCCAAGGACTGGAGAGCAGAGCTTGGGTTGCCAGATATCACATAGCTAAGAATCAGCTATGCACCATGTTAACCTACTGATTTAAGTTGGGATTGCGTTCACCCAGCACGTGAAACAGATGTGGACTCTTGCCACGTTCTCATCAACTTGCTGATTCATTAACTCAAAGCCTGTTGTGAATTTGATGTGATAACTTTGCTTGCTTAAAACCTTATGTAAGGGGCCTGTTAGCCAGGATGGGCAGGGCTGCAGTTTGCCAGAAGCTGGGAATGGGCGACAGGGGATGGATCAGTTGATGATTCCCAGGTCTATTCATTCCCTCTGGGGCACCTGGCATTGGCCACTGTCGGCAGACAGGACACTGGGCTGGATGGACCTTTGGTTTGACCCAGTGCGGCCGTTCTTATGTTGGCTACCTCCCAGCACCAAAAGAAAGGGGAAGGGCTGATGGGAAATCAGGACCCTGAGACTGACAGTCCCCAGGAGCAACGGGAAGAGGCCAACACTCCAGGTCAGCCTGATGGACAGGGTGGGCGGCCTAATGAGGGAGTCAGGAGGCCGGGGTGGGGATGGGGGGTCCCATGTGAGCTGAAATCGCCTGGGCCAGAGTGGGACTGAGCTGAGCAGAGAGGAGGCTCAAGCTGAGCTGAGGCACAGAGCTGTGCAAGCCAGAGAGAACCAGAGAAGCAGCCCAGAGATCAGACTTGCTTCTGAGGAGGAGGCCTGGGATGTGCGAGGAGCAGACTGTGAACTGCCTTTACCCTCCAGAGATGCCGGCTGTGATGTCCCCTGGCCACAGAGTGGGGTGATGGGTTTTCCTTTCACCTTTCCCATTTTTTCTTTATTTTTTATAAAATTGGTGGCTGTTTAATCAATTGTATTTGCTTTGAACTGTATGTGATGATCAGTGGGTCAGGGAAGTGCCCAGTGCAGAGAGCCCCCCAGAGTGGGGACACCCTGGCCCCTGCCCTAAGTGACCATGACAAGGTTGGGGTTGAGCCCCCCAGGAATCCTGGGCCCAGCCTTGTCCAGGTTATGAGGGCTCTGCCAGACAGGAGAGTGGAAGGGGAGTCCTCAAGGGCAGGGAGGCCTCTGGGTAAAGGAAGTGGGAGCGCAGACTCTGATCGTTTCACCAGTCCACTTCACCGGGGTAGTGCAGAAGCCAGGAAAGTCCCCCAACCCCACTTACACTTACTTTAACAGAAGCAGGGGAGAAGTTTGGGCCCCTCCTGGGCAGCGTTCCTGAGCACACACATTGGTTCGGGCATTGAGGGGGACAAAAATCACCACCTCGCAGGATGCGGGGTGGGCCTGGGCATGCATGCGAGACTGACCCTCTTGCTTGCTATCATGGTGCACCTGGTGTGGAGCATCTGGGCCCTAGCGTGTTTTGGGGGCAGACGTGGGGCAGGCCTGGCCGTTGTGCTGTGGCAAGGTTGCCAGGTGCAGTCTCGTCACTGAGTCCCGGGGGGAGCTGTAGGTCCCTCGCCTCTGTGCAGCCAGTGGCCTGTGCTCCTCTTTGCTGTTCTGGGCAATAGAATGGAGGTGCCTTCTAATCTAGGACTCTGGGACTCAGCTGCGTTCAACCTCTTTGGGTCTCGTGCTTTTGATTTTAGTCACTTCATTTATTGGAGGAAAGAAGCAGGAAGCATGAACCAACTACGCTGATGGGAAATGGTCCGGATTTGCTATGCTGACAGTCACAGTCTTAAATATCTGCTGGTAAACTTGGATTGTAGGGAGAGGGGAAAATAGCTTGCAACAGTGACGGGTTGATTTGCTTCTAGGAATAGCCTTTCAACACCTTACCAATACCTTTGTAAAACTAATGAAAATTAACCTGCCTAGATAGCCCATCTAGTTGCCTTTTATCATGCTCATTCATAATGAGAAATATTTTACTTACCTATTAAAAAAATATTTTGAGTGCAAATAAAATGTTAGTTAATGGTTCTACTGTTGATTTTTGCCCGCTTCACCTAGTCCTTGGCTCGCAGCCCCAGCCCTGCCTATTACCCTTTTAGGGCCAGAGCAGGCCCAGCCTATCCCCAGGTTTGTTTTTTTAAACACCCGTTCCCTAAATGGCCCCCTCAAGAACTGAACTCACAACCCTGGGTTTAGCAGGCCAATGCCCAAACCACCAAGCTATCCCTCCACCCTCTGCAGTCTGGTATCCCACATGCCTCAAGCCACCGTGTCCCTCCCGGACCTCAGTGCCCATTTAACTTAGATGCTGCCCCCTGGCAGTACACCCACTTTCTGGGTCTCCCCTCCCTGGGGAACCTCCACCCTTTATCCCAACCCCACCTCAGTGGCTACTGCCAGTCACCATCTAGCTCCCGTGCCCTGGGGCAGACTGCAGTCTATAAACCATTCATCACTGGCAAGGGGGGTTTGGGTTTGGACCTGCTGCCCTTGCCTGCCCTGGGCTGCCCCTGCAACCCCAGGACCCTTCCCAACCTTTAGCAAGGCCCACAGCCTGGGAGGTTTCCAGGCTGGAGCTCCCCAGCTCCTTTGGCCTTTCCCCAGCTCTGCTCCACTCTGGGTATCCTGCTCAGCTCCCAGGCAGCCAGGTCCATCCCTCTCCACTGCTAGAGAGAAACTCTCTGAGCTCCGTTTATAGGGCCGGCTGGGCCTGATTGGGGCATGCCCCCAGCTGCGGCTGCTTCCCCATCCGCCTAGTCTTTGGCTCGCAGCCCCAGCCTTCTCCCAGGGCTGCCTGTTGCCCTTTTAGGGCCGGAGCGGGTGACCACCCCACAGGGGAAGGGGCAGGGCCTCATTAGAAGGGGTGAAGTGGGGGCAAGGCCAGGGGCAGAAGGGAGGTTGAGCACTGTAGTGGGGGGGACTGCCCCACTCCCCAGGAGGATAGGCTGTGGCAGGCCAGGGAACCTGCGCAGCCAGGAGCCAGTCAGAAAAGGGCTTATGGGGAGCCAATCAGGGCCCAGATCGGAAGGAACCAATCAGGGCCAGGCTCACCCATATATAAAGGCTGCCCAGAGCAGGAGCGGTCAGTCTGTCCCAGGCCTTTGACAGGAGAAGGTCAGTCTCCAAGGGGGAGACTAGCACTGCGGACAGCGCAGTGCTGGGCAGGCTCAGGGAGGCTAGAAGGCTCTAGCCCATAGCTGCCAGGCTGCAGGCCCTGAAGGGAAGGGTCTAGTGGGTGCAAGGGGCTGTAGGGGAAGCAGCCCAGGGGAACAGACAGAGGAGGGGAAAGAAAGAGGACAGCGAGGCTGATGCCAGAGGGTCCCTGGGCTGGGACCCAGAGTAATGGGCGGGCCTGGGTCCCCCCTTCCTCCTTGCAGTACACCCAGCCATTGGCCATAGGGAGCGGCCATTATAGACTATGCCTGATCCCTGACAAGAGGGATTAGACTTTGGGGTGTGTGGTTGCACATGGTGGCTGGAGTGGAGGACTGCTGATCACTGATCCCCGGAAGGGGGTCCAGATGGACTAAGGGACACTGCTGGAGGGCAGTGGCCTCGAAGAGGATGCCGCTGAGCAGGGAGCAACGTGGCTCCAGCGACAGCAGAGGGCAGAACAACAGATGGGACACCACCAGGAAGGGGTGCTCCACTGGAATCGAGCAATTCCCGGAGTCACCAGCAGGAGGCACCGCGGGTGGTGAGTCTCGACCCATTTACAAGCACCCACAGGAAAAGGGGGAAGTCGGTGCCTATGTTACCAAGTATTTTTAATTTCACTATCATGTGCTTAGGAAAGGCTGAATAGTTATTTTGATGACTTATCAGGAAAATTTTTTTCTGACAAATAGATTCCTTACTAGGCATATTCATACAGAACTCTGAGTAATACTTCATTTAAACTGTACTGCAGAAGGTCACAATAATTAAAACTGGCACGATTATATTGTGTTTATTTTAACAAATGAAATATGCAGAATTTTAAAATATTGAAATCATTATACAGTGCCAGGAATAGACTTCCCATTTCCACTGGAGCAGGGGATTCTTCATCTGACATGGGGTCCCCAGCCCTCAGGGTGATGGAAATGGCCCAACAACACCGCAGGTGGGCTCCTCTACACTACATCCAGGACACTCTCCCGTTCTGTATGGCCAAATGGGGCTGTCCCGGTTAGATGGGGAATCTGAAGGGGGGGGGGGGGGAGTCCCAAGATAGACAGGAGGGGGCTCATGCGATGAAATAGCTGAGCAGTGATGGGTGGTTGTGCACCCAGAGCCCACGGTGAGGATCGCCATAGATACAGCTGGCCACTAAAGCCAAGAAGAGCAGTTTCCCTCAGCATTGTGGGTCATAGAGCATCACAGGCTGTTGCAAGGTGGGGAGATAAGGGCCAGGCCAGGAGCCAGACCTTCTCCAAGGTTTACTCCCCAAAGGGGGCTGAGGACAGGAACTCACCAGTGCTTGTCTGGTGGAGTCGTTGCATGGAACTGGGGTGTGTGTGAACCAAGAGATGTTCCATGTGCCGCACCAGAGCTTGATTTGGATTGGTGCTGCAGCTTCAGTGGCTTTGGCAACCTGCCTGTCTCACTCCCCGGCCTGAACGTCATGGATTTTCGGTCCTGTGTAGCCTCCCAACTTGTTCTGGGCCTGGCATCTCCCTGCCCTGGGATTGCTCCCCTGGCCCCACTTCCTGGTTCCACCATGCTCCAGGGGTGTGTCCGAAGGCTCATCTCCAGGGGGGCAACCCTGGAGCACTGAGGAGCTGGTGTCCACATCCCTCCCCGCATGGCCATGGGGCTGCCTTCCTCCCGCCCATGCCCTCACGCCACCCTTGCTCCAGCCTTTCCCTGCAGTGCCAGTGCTGGGCGAAAATTCAACAGTTTATTGAGACAATGGTTACCTGGAAAGAAGTTTGGTTAGTGTCCATCTTTGGAGCACCATGGAGAAATACCTTTTTGTGTTTATAAATTCTGTGCCCTGAGTAGGGGGTCAAATGACAGGCACATGGGTCCCATCGGCTGTCCCGACACAGTTTGCCACCAGTGATTGCCTGAGCATTACCCAGCGTCGTGACCTGGTTGGCCAGCACCTTGTCAATGGCTGCAGACCAGTAACATCATGGGGTGGCCAATTTCCAGAGGGCAGCGGTGAGCCACTTCTCCCTGAGTATGGGCACCGCTGAAGCTCCGGACTCAGGTCCTGCTGTGTGACTCCCCAGCTCACACTTCTCCGATCGCAGACAGGACGAGTTTGGAATGCGCCGTATCTGGATCCAGGGTCACGTTCGCTGCAGAGAGAGAATCAGAGCGTGAGGGGCAGAGCTCAGCCCCGGGGCAGGGTCTGTCTGATCGTGTCAATGACAGAACCTGCCCCAGCTGGGGAGTGAACCAGGCAACCTCCCCCCTCCCGGATTTACCCAGCTCTGCATGGAGAGCAGCGCTGAGATCTCAGCCATGGGCAGGGGGGATTCACACCCTGACAGAGCCAGTTCAGGGACAGAGTGAAAGGATCAGCTCCGCTGAGCCAGGACCCCAGACCCAGAGTCCGAGTCTCAGTGATTCCATCCTTGTGCTTGGGGGGAAGACAAGGGGGGCTAGAGGGAGGTGGTTTTAAGCCAGCTTTGTCCTTCCTTTAGTGTCCCTGGCCCCTCATTCCAGGGGCCTCAGGGCTGCGAAGCAGAGAGCAGCCAGAGTGTGATGCCTCCTGTCTGTGCCCCCAGCAGAGCCGTCCCTTGGGGAGGGTGAATTGGGGAGACCGCGCCTGGCCCTGTGCTTTGGGGGGCTCCACAGGCCGGTGTGATTGGCTGGCGCTGTCAGTTCCAGGAGAAACAAATCCGTCACTTCCTCCCCACAGCCCCCTAGGGCCAGTCCTGGCCCCCAGGATGGCCCCAACCCACTGCTACAATAATGGCTGGGGGCAGAATTGCTGTAGAGCTCCTGTGCAAACTTCACACGGATGGGAGCGGCAGGGAGGCTTCCTTGCACCAGAGCTATTTTCTGGGGTCTGTTTCCAAGCACATTAAGGCCCCTTTGCTCTGACAGAGCAACGAAATAGGGCCTGACAATCAGGCCCTGGAACCTTTCCCCACCTGCACCCACCTCTCCCCACAGATGGGATTAGAGACTCTGGCAGCATAGAAGGCTCCGAGCAGATTATCCTCCGCAATTCAATCCCCGGCCTCCATCATCACCCCCCATCAGTTCAGCACCCCTACCCCACTGCCCTCAGTGCCCCCTCCCAGCACTCATCCTCTCTGCTCAGAATCCACCATCAATACAGCCCCCCCAGCCCATCAGCCCCCCAATCGCTTCAGACCCTGCAGCCCCCAGGCCATAATGAAGCCCTTCCAGCCCCACCTCTGCTCCTCCTAGGGCTCTTCACCCTCCCTAGGTCTGGGGGCTACAGTGGGGGCCCCTGTCCCACTTCCCAGGCCGGCAGGGGAGCAGCTGCACTGGGGTGGTGACGGCAAGAGCCGCAGCCACACTCAGGGCACTGACAGGATTTCTAGGTAAAATTCAGCCTCATTTTTAGAGCTCTCAAATGTTGGGATTTTTTTCAGCCACAGCTGTATGGTGAGATCATGAGTGAGGCTTAATTTTACTCAGAAATCGCCTCTCTCACGATTCATTCATGACAGTTGGCATGTCTGTGAATAGGTGATGTCTACCTAACTCCTTCTGACATTTTTTCTTTTGACTTATAAACTAGAGATGAAACAGAAATGTCTATTTTTGTATGTTGAATTTTCCAATTCTTCATTGTTCCACTTGTGCATTTGCTAATAATAATAATATTGCCAGGGGATGTGATGTATGCGCAGAAAGAGTTCTGAGAACGAGGTGAGATGTTCCTCTCTGATTTTCCAAAAGGCTCATTTTTAAACTCTTAGATCTCTGCAGAGATACACTGCTCGCCCCCTCGCCTGCACTCCAGCCCATATGGGTAACCCAACCGCTAGTTACAAATTCTAAATTCTAAGAGAAAAGAATCGACTCTTCTATTCTTAGGAAAGATCTGGTGGGCAGCCACCAATAATATGTTGCTCAGTTTCTGTCAAATGCAAAACTGAAACAAATTGGAGTCTGGCATTTTCATAGGAGTCTTCTCCAACTAGAATTCAAAAGAAGTTTTTTTCATATAGGGCCTGATCCAATGCCCATTGTACTCAAGAAATATTTTTCCATTGACTGTAATAGGCATTGGATCAAGCCCTTAAGGAAAAATAATGTATACTGTAACAATACTATATGTTCTGATCTTAATCTTACCCTCCAAAAATGAAGGTTTAGGAGATTCTTTCCCTCAGAAAAATTCCGGGGAGTTTCTAAAACCATCTCAGCTGTAGGACTTCACTCGCTAGCTGCTGGCACTTCTGCTCCATCCCACTGTGACTGAAAGAAGAGATTTCCGCAGATTAGTTGGCAACATAGTCAGCCCTCCTCTTTTCAATTTCCTTATTCAGCTCTTCCAGCTGGGCCAGCAGAAGTCGCTCTTGTTCCTCCAAAAACTGGTGCAGTTGCTGATATTCAGACACAATCTCCTGCTTTATTTGCCTCTCAGTTTCTAGCTGTTTCTGAAATGAGGAGATATGAACAGGGAAAGCACAAGTCAAGGACAGGAACATGGATTGAATTATGGCCGTGATTCTCAACCTGTTTTTTATTTGCAGACCCCTAAAACATTTTTGAATGGAGATGTGGGCCCCTATGGAAATGTATTGTCTGCATATGTTGTTGAATTCTGTTCAGTCAGTTTTCAGAGTCCGCGGACCATAGGCTGAGAACCACTGAGTCCTGGGACGTTTTATAAAGCCTTAGGTAGGCACTTGGAAGCATGTCACTGCAGTCCTGTAGAATTTAACTTCTGACATGAAAGCAGACTATGTATTCTGTAGACAGAAGATATTCCAATAGATTTTCAAGAGTCTGAACTGGTGTTTAGAATATGAATTTTTCTTGCAAGTGTGGTGCTATCTCAGGTCACAGCCTCAAAGGAGAGTTAATTGTTCCAATTCACAGATGTTGATTGTATCATTTTCGTCTGTCTCCTGTACTTAGGCTTTGTTTGTACAAGAAAGTTTTGTCCACAAAAACTGCCTTTTGCTGACACAAGAGGGAAGGGTGCACATACTACAAAGCTACTTTTGGCTGCAAAACTCTGCTGTTTTGCTGACAAAGCCAAACCACCTCAAGGAGAGGCATGAAGCCTTTTGCAGCAAAGTTAAAGTGACAAAGAGTCAGTGTAGATGCTGCTTCTGTTTTGTAGACACAACTGGCTTCCCTCAGTATCCCACAGGCACTGTTTTGATCTCTGCTGCCCTGCAGGCATGTGCTCCTCCTTTTTCAAGGCTGGAGGGAAGTGTCTGACAGCTGGGTGTCCTGCTCCATCTGGGGAACAAAGAGCAAATCATGGGACTGCTCCAGTTGTGCCCGGCACTAGGAACACAGTGTTGGGCAGACTGCTGCTGCAGGGAGTGGGGTGCGGGCAGGGCCGGCCTTAGGATTATGGGACCCTAGGCAGTATTATGAAACTGATGCCCCTCTGCCTGACTTACTCCTAGCAACACAAACAGAAGCTAAGAGTGTTGGAAAACTTGCCACGTGCACTTTATTAGAAAGAGTTTAATTGTGCTGGCTTTACCCCCCACCCCTGCACTTCCCTCCCACCTGCACCCACAAACCCAGCTCTGCGCTGCCAGCGTTCCCCCCACACCACCACCCTGCCCAGTACCCCCCACCCCCTTCTGCCCAGCAACCCCCACCCACAGACATCCCCCTCATAGGCCCTCCTGCAAACTGCCCAGCACCCCTCTCACAGCCCCTCCTCCCAACTGCCCAGCACCCCATATTCCTGAGGGAATTCCTGGGCACAAAGTTTTAAAATTCAGCAAATTTTGTCAATGAATAAATGACAGTGGCAAGTCCATGTATATGGGGGAATGGTCCCGCTATTGTGGCTCTAAAGTTTTACATTGTGTTGTTTTTGATTGCAGTTAAGTAACAAAAAAAAATCTACATTTGTAAGTTCAACTTTCACGATAAAGAGATTGCATTACAGTGTGAGGTGAATTTAAAAATACTATTTCTTTGATCATTTTTACAGTGCAAATATTTGTAATCAAAATAATATACAGTGTATTCTGTGCTGCAATAGAAATTAATATATCTGAAAATGTAGAAAAGCATCCAAAATATTTAATACATTTTAATTGGTATTCTATTATTTAACAGTGCAATTAATCACAATGAATTTTTTAATCGGCTTTAATTTTTTTGAGTTAATTGCATGAGTTAACTGCGATGAATTAAGAGCCTTAATTTTGAACCTTCACTATTCTAACTTTCTTGTCCAAATAAATGTCTGTTCCTGTTTCATATCCTGCTAAACTACTGGTTCCAATGAAATCTTGTGGCCACGGATTCCTGTGTTTTGGATGGAAAAGGTGTTTTGTTTGATCCGTTTTAAATTTTACAGCCTGACAGTTTCATTAAACACAGAGCTGACATTTCCCCGCCCCGTTGAAAAATGATCTTTTTGTGCTGAAATATTTTTCCCCACATAAAAATTTGGCATTTCTTTGTTATTGTTTGAAAGGAAAATGCTTGCAGTCATTTTTGGATAAGAGATGAAAATAAGACAACTTTCTTATTTATAACAAAGCTTCTGTAAATAAGACAATCAATCCATTATGGAAAAAATTAATTAATTTATCCGCTTACTTAAAAATTCTAGAAATCAGACCATGTATCCATTTATAAGCCTTTAAACATGACAATTTTCCTATTTAAAAATGTCACTAGATAAGCCAACTTATGCATTTATTTAAAAACTTGTAAACTTCCCCATTTTAATAACATTGTAGAAATATAATAATTGCCCCATATATTAAAAATTCTCTAAATAGGACAGGTTCCCTATATGTGAATCACCTAAAATGACAAAAATTACATTTTTTTTTAAAAAGACATCTAAATAATACATTGTATCAATTTGTGAAAATGACAAACATTTCAGTTAAAAAGCTGGATAAAATATTCATGGGGGAAAAAGGTTAAATTTGAAAGCTAGAAAATAAAAACAACTTTGAAATTTCTACAGTTCCCTCCCCACCCCCATCAGTACTGCCAACTCCAAGCATTCAAAAATGTTGAGACAGACACCCCCCCACCCCCAGTTCATGAGATTGGCCAAACTTTGTTACAATTCATTAAAAAAACTATAAATTTCAGATTCTTTTTAGTTACCTTCATCTTTCTGTGCCTTTGGGATACACTTAGTTCACATTTTCAAGCCTTTCTCTGGAACTACAAGGGCTAGAAACTTTCACTGAAAAAATGTCACTGCAGCTGTGTCCCTTAGTATCCCTTTCTGGTGCTGGCATTTCAGAGACATCATCCCAGCCAGGACCAGACCCTGCCTCAGCAGCACTGGAGAGCAGGTCAGGTGTTTGCTGAAATCACAGTCAGATTTGCTCTGTTTTTTCCATAGACTCAGCCCATCTAGGGAGTGAGTCACAGCTATTTTAGGTGCACGGTGGTCAGTGATATTTTACTTTCAGCTGATTTCTTGCTCATGGATCCTCTGGGCTGGTTCTAAAGCTGCCCAGGACTTAGCTGCGAAGCCGGTGATGGGGAAGTAGAGGGAATTATTATAGTAATCCTGCTCCTCCAGTCTGTGGCCAGCAGGGGCGGCTGTGCCCCTGATGCAGGGTTGCCATCAGTCCCATGTCACAAAAGACTGTCTCATACTAAATCAATACGGGATGACTTTTATCCCATATTTCAGCCTGGGCGCAAGGGGTAGCCAAGTGCCAGCATAGAGGCCCAGCATCTCCCTCCAACACCTGAAATCCAGAATTGCGCCTCCAGCAGTTTATTTTGCAAAGTGCCACAGGCTGGCAATGCAGGGCAGTGCACAGGGTCACAAAGCCACTCAAATTCGGCCTGGCGGCCGCCCCTCCAAAACCACCCCCTTCCCACTGAAATCTGGAGTGAGGCCCCGTTGCAGCAAAGCTTTCTCCAGCTGCTGCCTTCCTCCGGTCTGCACCCCTCCTTTCAGCCCCAACCCCTGGCCGTGCCCAGCTCTGCAGTGGGTGAAGACCAGCAACCACACCCTCCGACTCGGTGCCCATGCAGAAGCTGAAACGGAGCCGGAGCGGCTGCCCAGCCAGCGCCAGAGACCCTGGGGTGGCTGCAGCACCCACAGCTGGAGAGAGAGACCCCTAGGAAGGACAGAGGAGATGGAGGGAGTGGCCCCCCCGAGAGGCTCAAGTCAAGACAAGGAACAGCTGAGCTCTGTCCTGTATTGTTGGCAACCCTCTCCTGGTGTCTGCTCCCTGCAGCTGGTGTCTGCCCCATCCCCAGCACGTAGCTGCTCGCCCGCCCTGGGCATCACGGCGGAGCTGGGCGGGGAGAAAGGGCAGGAAACACGACCCATCAACCCACTGCCTGAGCAGCATCCTCTAGGTGCTGACTTTCCTGGTGGCCCATTTCGCCTGAGGCCTGGTTTCTCTGAGGCCTGGTTTCCATGGCACTGGGTTTCTCTAAGGCCTTGTTTCCCTCGCACCTAATTTGTCAAAGGCCTGGTTTCCATGGCACTGGGTTTCTCTGAGGCCTGGTTCCATGATACCTGGTTTCTCTGAGGCCCGGTTTCCATGGCACTGGGTTTCTCTGAGGCCTGGTTTCCATGATACCAAGTTTCTTTGAGGCCTGGTTTCCATGGCACTGGGTTTCTCTGAGGCCTGGTTTCCCCTGGCAGCTGGTTTCTCTGAGGCCTGGTTTCCATGGCACTGGGTTTCTCTGAGGCCTGGTTCCATGATACCTGGTTTCTCTGAGGCCCGGTTTCCATGGCACTGGGTTTCTCTGAGGCCTGGTTTCCATGATACCTGGTTTCTCTGAGGCCTGGTTTCCATGGCACTGGGTTTCTCTGAGGCCTGGTTTCCCCTGGCAGCTGGTTTCTCTGAGGCCTGGTTTCCATGATACCTGGTTTCTCTGAGGCCTGGTTTCCATGGCACTGGGTTTCTCTGAGGCCTGGTTTCCCCTGGCAGCTGGTTTCTCTGAGGCCTGGTTTCCATGGCACTGGGTTTCTCTGGGGCCCGGTTTCCCCTGGCAGCTGGTTTCTCTGGGGCCCGGTTTCCATGGCACTGGGTTTCTCTGCGGCCTGGTTTCCCCTGGCAGCTGGTTTCTCTGAGGCCTGGTTTCCCAGGTGCTGACCTTCCTGGTGGCCCAGGCTCCATGAGGTCTGGTTTCCCTGTGGCCCAGTTTGCCTGAAGCCTGGGTTCTCTGTGGCCCTGGTTCCCAGATGCCGGCTTTCCATGGCACCTGATTTCCTGAGGCCGGGTTACTCTGAGGCCTTGTGTCCCTCATGCCGACCACCCTCATCACCTGGGTCTCTCTGTTCCCTACGGCCCAATTCCTACACAGCTGGAGTCCATCGCACCCAGTGTCCCCAGGGCTGGTTTCTGTAGCATCCCCGCGTGTGCTCTGGCCAAGCCACAGATTTTGCTCTTCCCATCTCTCAGGGGGAGCCAACCCCGGCAGCCCTGTGTGGATTTGATGCCCTTGTGGGCTCGCTTAGCTGCTCGCTGCCTCTCTCTCCCCCCCTCTCGATCTGATTCTGCGTCTCTCTGCCCGGGGGGGAAGGGGAGTTAGGCTGAGGCAGGGGCAGGGCTGGTTCTAGGTTTTTTTGCTGCCCCAAGCAAAAAAAAATTTTGGCTGCCCCCCACTGGAGCCCTGGGCTCCCCCCTGAACCCCCCGGCTGCCCCAGCCTTGGGCTCTCCCCCGCCCTCCGCCCCAGCTCTGGGCTCCCCACTTCCCCCCCTCCACCATTGCCCTCCCCCCACCCGCTGCCACCCCAGCCCTGGGCTCTCCCCCACAACCTGCACACTGGCAAACAAGAAGTCAGACATGCAGCCTCCTTAGGCATTCCAGGCCTGGATTCAACCCCCAGACACTGGACTCTATGGCGTGTGGCTCCTGAAAACCAATTTTATCACACGTAGGGTCTTCTAATCCCGAGAGAGCAGCCATACAGCCGGGTCAATCTGTCACTCAGGTCTTACCCAATTATCGGATTGCTGTCAGTCCTTTAGTAGCTAATATCTAAAGGTTTATTTATAATCAAAAAGAAAGAGGAGAGAGTTCAAACGCTTAAAGAAATCATGTACATATCAGCATTGCAAAGTTCTTGGATCAGGTTTGTAGCAGTGATGTTACGGTCTCCTGGCTTTACGGTCTCTGGTAATGTCCTAAAGACTGGAAGGTCCTCAGTCATAGTCAATATGCTCCTTTTAGAGTAAGTCCAGAGGTCAGAGCAGGAAAGAAGAAAACTAGAGATTCTTCCAGCGTCTTTCATACCTTCTCCCATGTGGCGGGGATGCTCTCTGTCTTTGTTTGTGGAAAATTACAGGCACAGAATGGAGTCCAGGGTCACATGAGCAAGTCACAGGCCCTTCAATGAGTCACAGAAGCAGCCATTATCCATATTCTGGCTAAAGCAGCCACAGGAAGGCTCATGGGACTGGGACAAGCTTCTTCTGTGAGAGAGTTAAATGTTTTCTTTAACGGCCCATCAACTTTAATAGACCATTCAAAGTGGCTGGTTGACTGAATGTAAACTGCCTTGTGGGTGTTGCTTGGGAATACATCACACAGGCAGGATGCCAGGGTAGAGTCAATATTTATAACTTCAGATACAAGGATGATACGTGTGTATGAACAGGAGAATCATACTTGACAGATAGTAACTTTTCCATGGATTTCTTACATGATTCACTTCTTACAGGTTTTGGTGCAATTGTACAACAGTGGTAACAGCAAAGAGATAAGGTCCTATTTCAATCATGTGAAGTCACAGGCGGTTGGTTCTCTGGCTCTGATATGGTGTGTAACTAAGCTGGGTGTATGTGCCCTGGGAGCTCCCCAACCTCGTACTGGGCTCTCCTGTTCCTATATCGCACAGAGATCTCACACTGCCCCTCTCCTGACAGGAACTCCAGTCTATTCCTGTCACAGTAGATCCGCATCCTGGCATTCTCCTGCACATGCGGGGGCGCCCGGCTGAACTGGGAAATGGCCTCCCCAAAGCAGCTGCTCAGCCCCTCACCCAGCACACCCCAGCGCCCCAGTCTGTCCCACACCCTCGCTAGGTCTGCGATGCTCAGCGGCTCTGGGCTTGTGTGTGACCAAGTCACTGGCCTGTCTCCTCCCACCTCTGTGATCTGATACTGGGGTTCCCCATCAGCGAGGAGCACCGAGATCTCACACTGCCCCTGGCCAGAGATGTACTCCAGCTCCTGCCCATCCCACCGCATCAGCAGCCTGGCGTTCTCCTGCACACAGCGGGGCTCCTGAACGAACTGGTCCAAGGCATGGGAAATACAGGCTCTCAGGATGCCGGTATCTTCCTGACAGGACCCCAGTTTTCTCAACACTCTCTGCAGGCTGTCGGCGCTCAGTGGTTCTGGGTGGGTGCGTAACCGAGCCAGGTACATGTGCATGGGAAGCTCTCCAACCTCATATTGGGGTCTCCCATTCCTGTAGTGCACGGAGATGTCACACTGCCCTTCTCCCGCCAGGAGCTCCAGCGTCCCTCCATCCCACCTGATCCTCATCCTGGCGTTCTCCTGCACACATGGGGGCTCCTGGCTGAACTGGGAAATGGCCTCCCCTAAGCAGTCACTCAGATCCTCACCCAGTGCCCCCCAGCGCCCCAGTCTGTCTGACACCCTCATTAGGTCTGCAATGCTCAATGGTTCTGGGCTGGTGTGTGACCAAGTCACTGCCCTGTCCAATCCCAGCTCTGTGATGTGATACTGGAGTTCCCCATCGGTGAGGAGCACCGAGGTCTCACACTGCCCCTGGCCGGAGACAAACTTCAGCTCCCCCCCGCCCCACCGGATCAGCAGCCTGGCGTTCTCCTGCACACAGCGGGGCTCTCGGCTGAACTGGGAAATAGCCTCCCCCAAGCAGCTGATCAGGTCCTCACCCAGTGCCCCCCAGTGCCCCAGTCTGTCGTGCACTCTCACTAGGTCTGTGACGCTCAGCGGTTCTGGGCTGAAGTGTGACCAAGTCACGGGCCTGTCCCCTCCCAGAGCTGTGATGTGATACTGGGGTTCCCCATCGGCGAGGAGCACCGAGATCTCACACTGCCCCTGGCCAGAGATGAACTCCAGCTCCCCCTCGCCCCACTGGATCAGCAGCCTGGCGTTCTCCTGAACACACTGGGGCTCCTGGCAGAAACCCTGCCAGGCTCGGTCAAAACAGGTGATCAGAGCGTCAGTGTCTCCATGACAGGACCCCAGTTCTCTCAACACTCTCTGTAGGGTGTCAGCGCTCAGTGACTGTTGGTGGGTGCGTAGCTGAGCCACGTACACATGCACTGGGATCTTCACAGCATTGTACTGAGCTTTCCCGTCCTCACAGCGCACAGAGATCTCACATTCCCCATTCCCCGAGGTGAACCTGAGCTGCCTCCTGCCCCACTGGATCAGCAGCCTGGCGTTCTCCTGCACATACTGGGGCTCCTGGTGGAAACCCTCCCAGGCTTTGTGCAAGCGGCTCCTGAGAGCAGCAGTGTCTCCCCGACAGAGACCCACCTCAGTGTAATATTGGAACAGGCTGTCGGCACTGAGTGGGTCCTTGCGGGAACGTAACCGGGCCACATACAAGTGCACTGGGAGAGTCTCAACATGAAAATGATAACGGGGATTTCCTTCCTGATAGGACACAGAGATCTCATAGTGCCCCTTCCCTGACAAGAACTGTAGGGTCCCCCTGTCCCAGCACAAACTCATCCTGGCGTTCTCCTGCATGTCCGGGGGCTCCTGGCTGAACTGGGAAATGGCCTTCCCAAAGCAGCTTCTCAGCTCCTCGGCCAGCACCCCCCAGTGCCCCAGTCTGTTTCGAACCCTCTCCAGGTTTTTGATGCTCAGAGGTTCTGGGTGCGAATGCGTCCAAGACACAAACACATCCCAGATATTCTCCATAATGTGGTACTGGGGCTCCCCAGCGCTGCAGGACACGCTGATCTCACACTGCCCCAGCCCAGCAATGAACTCCAGCTCCTCCCCGTCCCAGCGGATCCGCAACCTGGCGTTCTCCTGCACACACCGGGGCTCCTGGCTGAAACCCACCCACGCTCTGTGCAAGCAGGATGTCAGTGCAGCAGTGTCTCCCCCACAGACACCCAGCTCAGTGTAAAATTTGAACAGGCTGTCAGCAGTTAGTGGGTCGTTGTGGGAACGTAACCGAGCCACATACAAGTGCACTGGGAGAGTCTCGACATGAAAATGATAATGGGGATTTCCTTCCTGATAGGAAACAGAGAACATGTACTGCCCCTCCCCTGACAAGAACTCCAGGCTGCCCCTGTCCCAACACAACCTCAGCCTGGCGTTCTCCTGCACACACGGAGGTTCCCGGATGAACTGGGAAATGGCCTTCCCAAAGCAGCTGCTCAATTCCTTGCCTAGTGCCCCCCAGCACCGCAGTCTATTTCGAGCCCTCTTCAGGTTTTTGATGCTCAGCGGTTCTGGGTGCAAATTAATCCAAGCCACAAACATGTCCCAGGTTTTCTCCGTAATGTGGTACTGGGGCTCCCCAGCGCTGCAGGACACGCTGATCTCACACTGCCCCAGCCCAGCAATGAACTCCAGCTCCTCCCCGTCCCAGCGGATCCGCAGCCTGGCGTTCTCCTGCACACACCGGGGCTCCTGGCTGAAACCCACCCACGCTCTGTGCAAGCAGGATGTCAGTGCAGCAGTGTCTCCCCCACAGACACCCAGCTCAGTGTAATATTTGAACAGGCTGTCAACACTGAGTGTGTCCATGCGGGAACGTAACCGGGTCACATACAAATTCACTGGGAGAGTCTCGACATGAAAATGATAATGGGGATTTCCTTTCTGATAGGAAACAGTGAAAATGTACTGCCCCTGCCCCGACAGGAACTCCAGGCTGCCCCTGTCCCAACACAACCTCATCCTGGCGTTCTCCTGCACACCCGGGGGCTCCCGGCTGAACTGGGAAATGGCCTCCCCAAAGCAGCCACTCAACCCCTCATCCAGCGCCCCCCAGTGCCCCAGTCTGTCCTGCACCCTCGCTAGGTCTGCGATGCTCAGCGGCTCTGGGCTGGTGTGTGACCAAGTCACTGGCCTGTCCCCTCCCAGAGTGGTGATGTGATACTGGGGTTCCCCATCGGTGAGGAGCTCCGAGATCTCACACTGCCCCTGGCCGGAGACAAACTCCAGCTCCCTCCCGCCCCACTTGATTAGCAGCCTGGCGTTCTCCTGCACACACCGGGGCTCCTGAATGAACTGGTCCAAAGCGTGGGTAATACAGGCTCTCAGGATACCAGTGTCTTCCTGACAGGACCCCAATTTTCTCAACACTCTCTGCAGGCTGTCGGCGCTAAGTGGTTCTGGGTGGGTGCGTAACCGAGCCAGGTACATGTGCGTGGGAAGCTCTCCAACCTCATATTGGGGTCTCCCATTCCTGTAGTGCACGGAGATGTCACACTGCCCTTCTCCCGCCAGGAGCTCCAGGGTCCTTCCATCCCACCTGATCCTCATCCTGGCGTTCTCCTGCACACATGGGGGCTCCTGGCTGAACTGGGAAATGGCCTCCCCTAAGCAGTCACTCAGCTCCTCACCCAGTGCCCCCCAGCGCCCCAGTCTGTCTGACACCCTCATTAGGTCTGCAACGCTCAATGGTTCTGGGCTGGTGTGTGACCAAGTCAATGGCCTGTCCCCTCCCAACTCTGTGATGTGATACTGGGGTTCCCCATCGGCGAGGAGCACCGAGATCTCACACTGCCCCTGGCCAGAGATGAACTCCAGCTCCCGCTCGTCCCAGCGGATCAGCAGCCTGGCGTTCTCCTGCACACACCGGGGCTCCTGGCGGAAACCCTGCCAGGCTCGGTCAAAACAGGTGGTCAGAGCATCAGTGTCTCCATGACAGGACCCCAGTTCACTCAACACTCTCTGTAGGGTGTCAGCGCTCAGTGACTGTTGGTGGGTGCATAGCTGAGCCACATACACATGCACTGGGATCTTCCTAACATGGTACTGGGGTTCCCCATCCCCACAGCGCACGGAGATCTCACATTCCCCATTCCCCGAAGTGAACCTGAGCTGCCTCCTGCCCCACTGGATCAGCAGCCTGGCGTTCTCCTGCACATACTGGGGCTCCTGGTGGAAACCCTCCCAGGCTTTGTGCAAGCGGCTCCTGAGAGCAGCAGTGTCTCCCCGGCAGAGACCCACCTCAGTGTAATATTGGAACAGGCTGTCGGCACTGAGTGGGTCCATGCGGGAACGTAACCGGGCCACATACAAGTGCACTGGGAGAGTCTCAACATGAAAATGATAACGGGGATTTCCTTCCTGATAGGATACAGAGATCTCATAGTGCCCCTTCCCTGACAAGAACTGCAGGGTCCCCCTGTCCCAACACAACCTCATCCTGGCGTTCCCTTGCACACCCGGGGGCTCCCGGCTGAACTGGGAAATGGCCTCCCCAAAGCAGCTTCTCAGCTCCTCGGCCAGCATCCCCCAGCGCCTCAGTCTGTTTCGAACCCTCTCCAGGTTTTTGATTTTCAGTGGTTCTGGGTGTGTCTGGGTCCAAGCCAAAAACACATCCCAGGTATTCTCTGTAATGTGGTACTGGGGCTCCCCGGCTCTGCAGGACACGCTGATCTCACACTGCCCCAGCCCAGCAATGAACTCCAGCTGCCTCCCGTCCCAGCGGATCCGCAGCCTGGCGTTCTCCTGCACACACCGGGGCTCCCGACTGAACTCTCGCCAGCCTGTGTACAAGCAGGCCCTCAGTGCAGCAGTGTCTCCCTGACAGAGACCCAGCTCAGTGTAAAATCTGAACAGGCTGTGAGCACTGAGGGTGTCCATGCGGGAACGTAACCGGGTCACATACAAATTCACTGGGAGAGTCTCGACATGAAAATGATAATGGGGCTTTCCTTCCTGATAGGAAACAGTGAAAATGTACTGCCCCTGCCCCGACAGGAACTCCAGGCTGCCCCCATCCCAACACAACCTCATCCTGGCGTTCTCCTGCATCCATGGGGGCTCCCGGCTGAACTGGGAAATGGCCTCCACAAAGCAGCCGCTCAGCCCCTCACCCAGCACCCCCCAGTACTCCAGTCTGTCCTGCACCCTCACTAGGTCTGCGACGCTCAGCGGCTCTGGGCTTGTGTGTGACCAAGTCACTGGCCTGTCCCCTCCCAGCTCTGTGATGTGATACTGGGGTTCCCCATCGGCGAGGAGCACCGAGATCTTACACTGCCCCTGGCCAGAGATGAACTCCTGCTCTCCCCCGCCCCACCGGATCAGCAGCCTGGCATTCTCCTGCACACACCGGGGTTCCCGGCAGAACCTCTCCAGGGCAAGGTCCAGGCAGCTGCCCAGCTCTTCACCCAGCTCTCTGCATCTCTCCAGTCCATCCCGCATGCCCTGCAGGGTCTCCATGTTCAGCATCTGGGGGCAGGTCACGGTGTGTAACCTGGCCAGACACACGTCCCCCGTGGGCTCAGTGACGTGGCACTGGGGCGCCGCATCGGTGTCACACACGCGCATCTCACACTGCCCCTCCCCTGAGGTGAGGGTCAGCTCTGCTCGCTCCCTGGGGTCGCCCACCCTGGCGCTGTCCCTCACACGAGGGATCCCTGCTGGACTCAGTCGAAGCAGCTTCTCCGGGATTTGGATGCTTCCAGCTCTTGATTCACTCTCTGCGCTGTGACATGCAACTCATCACACTCACGGACTTAGGGTTGGAGCCTGCTGAAGACCGATCCACAGCCCAATCTGTCACTTGCCCGTTCCTCCCGCCTTCTCCCCTCTCTGTCTGTGGAGACGCACCCACCTCACAGGCCGAGATCCGGGTCACAGGCTGGTTTTGTGATGTCCTGAGTGGGGCTCTAGGTCGGAGTCCTGCGGAGCGGGGCTGAAACGGGCTCTCAGCTCTTCCGTCGTGTCCCCTGGGATTGCAGCTCCCACCAGGTTCTCAGGGCAGAGCAGATGCCGGTCGCATGGATTCAGTTAGGTCCTTCTGGGGTGTCCTTGTCCCAAGGACTCCGCTCAGATTCTCTCCTTCCCTGCTCCAGCAGGTCCTGAGAACCAAATGAGAGACATTCATTTCAATTGGAGAACAATAGGGCTGGTCATGGGCACAGGCGCCGGCTCTGTGAGTGCTCTGGGGCTGGAGCAGCCACTGGCAGAATATAGTGGCTGTGCTGAGCAGCCACTGGCAGCCGCCCTATCAGCTGCCCCCCACTCCCCCAATGTCTCCCACCCACTGGTGGGTCTCGCAGATCAGAGCCTCCCCCTCTCTCCCTTCTCCTCCTGCCACTGCAATCAGCTGATTCGCAGCGTGCTGGGGGCTCTGTGGGGGGAATGAGGTGGAACGAGGACACAGGGCAATTGAGGGAGAGGCAGGAAGAGGCAGGGAAGGGGAAAAAGTGAGAAGAGGTGAGTACGGATGAGGCTCTGACTCATAGACTCATAGACTTTAAGGTCAGAAGGGACCATTATGATCATCTAGTCTGACCTCCTGCGCAAAGCAGGCCACAGAATCCTGCCCATCCCCTTCTATAACAAACTCCTAACCTATGTCTGAGTTACTGAAGTTCTCAAATTGTGGTTTGAAGACCTCAAGCTGCAGAGAATCCACCAGCAAGTGACCCATGCCCCACGGTGCAGAGGAAGGTGAAAAACCTCCAGGGCCTCTGCCAATCTGCCCCGGAGGAAAATTCCTTCCCGACCCCAAATATGGCGATCAGCTAAACCCTGAGCATGTGGGCAAGACTCACCAGCCAGCACCCAGGAAAGAATTCTCTGCAGTAACTCAGATCCCATCCCATCTAACATCCCATCACAGACCACTGGGCATACTTACCTGCTGATAATCAAAGATCAATTGTCAAAATTAAGCTATCCCATCATACCATCCCCTCCATAAACTTATCAAGCTTAGTCTTAAAGCCAGATATGTCTTTTGCCCCCACTACTCCCCTTGGAAGGCTGTTCCAGAACTTCACTTCTCTAATGGTTAGAAACCTTCATCTAATTTCAAGTCTAAACTTCCTAGTGTCCAGTTTATATCCTTTTGTTCTTGTGTCTACATTGGTACTCTGGAGGATGGGGGGGAGTGAGAGCGGGGCATGGGGCAGAGCCAGGGGTTGAGAACCCCCCAGCACAATGTAAAGTCAGCGCCTGTGGTCAGAGCTGTAGGGCTTAGCCCCAGGCAATGGCTCCCATGGAGCAGCCACAGAAGAGAAGTTTTCCTGTCTGTAACGGCACCAGGCCAGGTGTCCAACATGCAGCCCAGGGCCGGATCCAGCCTTCGCTCTGCGTTTACGTGGCTGCAGGACATGTTCAGCTTGTGCAGGGGTTTGGAGCGGAGGCCCCAAAGGAATGAGGCTCTGGGACGCTGGGTGTCACCAAGCCTTACTTGCAGGTGTCTGGCAGATCCCTGCCATTCACCACACCTGAGTTCAGTGCCTGGGCTCCTACACAACGAATGGGGAGAGCCAGGTACAGAGACAACGATTCACAAAAGCCAGCAGGGTGGGCAGGGGGCCACCTAAGCCAGCCAGTGAGAGGGGTGCATGGTGGATAGATAATTGAAGTCATTGGAGCAGGGGGAGTGGATCCTTGGTCTCCCACATCCTGGGAAGTGCTCTAAGGAGCTTCAGAGTTTGGCTTATACCATGAGCTGTCAGCAGTGGTGGGCTGTTATCTGCTGTATGGACCAGCTGCTAGAGGGGGACACAACACTCACTTTGCCAGGGATACAGCAGTCCCCTGTGACCCGCCAGCTCTGTTGCTCACTAGCAGGTGCCCGGTGGGTCACTGGCTGGGACAGCTGATCTGGGCTGGGGAGGGAGCTGTTTGCAGTTTGTTCTTTGTGCAAAGGAAGGGAAAGACCAGAGAAAACCTGGACATTGCAAGTTATGGCCACGCTCGAGAAGATAAAGAAACACTGGAAATGTCCAGATAAGGTCATCCAAACAACTATGTGTCACCCTCCTTAGAACAACTGAAAACAGGAGACAGCCCGGTCCTCAAGGAAAGAAACACACCAGGGTGTGTTGTGAAATACACAGCTGAGGCCACTCAAGTGACCTTAACTCTGCCCTTTGTGTCACTCTTCGGGACACCTGAAATCCAGGGTCCATCGCTGAGATAAGTCCCCACTTCTATCTGAACCATGAAGTAGCAGAGGGGTGACCCACACGTCTCTCCAGGCAGCAAGAGCCTCTTAGATGGTGGAAATGGGCATGGCTGAAGGATGAACAGCCTCAGGGGATGCCACAACATCACAGGATTGCCCCAAATCAGGGTTAAAAACATCCTACAGGGTGAGCTCAGATGTCTGCCTATGGTGGGTGCTGTACACTCCCCTGTCCAATTCTGGCTGCACCTGTCTCCGTGAATGTGATGGAGTAGGGGCTGTCTGTGTGGGAGATGGGAGAGCAGGGGATGTCTTTCGGTGAGGGACAGGATCTTTAAGCCTGTAACCTGAGCCAGGCAGGGGGGAGGGAGTTCAGCACCTTTGCCCAGGAAGCTGGACAAGGGGATCAGCCGGCGGGAGAAGGGGCAGGTCAGTGGGGGTTTGGGGCTGTGAGGGCGGAATTCAGGGTATCCTAGCTAGGATCCAAGCACCCTGAAAGCCCAGAAGGACTGGATGGAGGAGTCCTGACTGTGCCTGCAAGCTCTGCTGTAACCTGTGTTCCTGTTGTCCAATAAACCTTCTGTTTTACTGGCTGGATAAAAGTCACTATGGGGTCCAGGAAGAGGGGTGCAGGGCCGAACTCCCTCAGACTCCGTGACAGTGAGACGAGAGGGGAACATGAGTTGTAGGTTTGCCAGTTTTGGTTGGACATATTCCTGGAGGTTTCATTACATGACATGATCTTTAACTAATGATTAAGCTTTAATTTCTGGAGACCCCAGGACAATCCTAGAGGCTTGGCAACCCCACTAGATGGTGACTAAGGGAGAGTAACCCCGACACATGTCATCCGCTTACAGGTGGGCTCCAGGGAGAGCCCAGAAAGCGCCCTGATTCCATCTCTCTCCCCCGGCCTGGGAATGGCCAACGCCTTTATCCTCATTAAATTTTCAGTTGCCAAATGACAGCAGACACCAGCTGAGAGAGGCTGCTCAGAACAGGGCCTGGGCTTTTTCTGATCAACATGGACTTTGAAATTAAACTAGACCCACAAAGCTGGATTTTCCACTTTCCATTACCCCTGTGTCACTTATTGTAAACACAGAGTTTGGGAAAGGAGAGTCAGTTCTGGTCTGTGCCTGCCACTTGTGCTGGGAGGGAGGAGACACAGCGCAGGGTGTAAGGGCCTTCACCCAGCCCGAGCTGCCTGAGATTCCCGGCCAAGCTCTTTGGTTCTGAAAGGAAGGGACAGAGACATATGGAGGACATGGAAATTCCCCCGAGAGCCTGGGACAGGCACTGTCACATCAGCTGTTTTGGATACAGGGAGCCTCCTCCCCGCTCCTGGCTGCACTCCCTCTGAGGGCAATTCCTGCCACCTAACTGGGATTAGTTATTATTAGTTATTCCCCCATGCAAACAACTTCCGTCACTTAGAGTTAAGTTTGCTGAATTCCTTTCAGAACCAGCCATTACAATCCCACCCTGGCTAAAAGCACCCAGCTCCCCCTCAGTCTTTGTATCATCTGCACATCTACCCTGGCGTTTTGTTGGCATAGCTACGCTGGTCCGGGGTGTGCACTTTTCACACTGCTGCGCGACGTAGCTGTGTTGACATAGCTGTGAAACCTAAGTCAAATGCCTTCCAGAAGGAGGGAGAGTAGGACTGAATGAAGAGGAGAAATTGGAGGGGAATCTCAGAACAGAGAAAGATGGGAAGCCCAGACCCCCTGGGAGAGAAAGATGAATTATGCCTAAATTGCTCAGGCTTTGGCTTCAGCCGGGTGGCAGGGCTCACGGCCCCAGGCTTCTGCCCCATGTGGTGGTGCCTTGGCTTTCTGCCCTGGGCCCCAGCGAGTCTAACCCTGGCCCTGCTTGGAGGAGCCCTTGAAACCTGCTCACGGCCCCCCAGGAAGGCCCGGACCCCTGGTTGAGAACCACTGTCCTATACAATCGCCTGCTACTGGGCCCCACATGGGATTTACCTACAGCGCCTGGTTCCTTAATTTGCTGTCAAATACTAATAAAAACAGACTCGCTGTCTGGCTGCTGGCTCCATGAGCTGCTTTCCCTGGGGCCTGGTGTCTCACTGGCCTTTTGGGGCAATAATTTTCTCTGCTGCCCCTTTCCCTGACACCTGGTTTCTATGGTGCCCATTTTCCTGAGGCCTGGGTTGTGTTCAGCCTGGTTTCCATGGCACCTGGATCTCTTTGAGGCTGGATTTCCATGGTACCCAGTTTCCCTGATGCCGGGTTTCTCCATGGCCCAGTGTCTCTGAGATCTGGTTGCCATGACACATGATTTTCCTGACACCTGGTTGCCAAGGTAGCCAGTTTCCCTGATGCCTGGTGTCTGTATAGTCTGGCTTCTCTATGGCTTGGTTTCCATGGCACCCGGAGTCCCTGAGGCCTGTTTTCATGGGAACCTGGTTTCTGAGGCCTGGTTTCTACACAGCCTGGTTTCCCAGAGGTCTCGTTTCCATGGCACCCAGCTTCTTTGTGGGCCCGTTTCCCTGAGCCCTTTAAGCCTGGTTTCTCCGGCCCAGTTTCTGTACAGCCTGATTTCCATGGCACTAGTTTTTCTGAGGCCTGGTTTCCGTGGCTGCAGATTTACCTGAAGCCTGGTTGTGTGGCACTGGGTCTCTCTGAGGTCTGGTTTCCATGGCACCTGGTTACTCTAAGACCTAGTTTCCATGGCACCTGGTTTCTCTGAGGCCTGGTTTCCATAACACCTAGTTTGTCTAAGATCTGCTTTCTATGGCACCTGGTTTCCATGGCACCCAGATTCCCTGAGGCCTGGTTTCCATGACACTGGGTTTCTCTAAGGCCTGGTTTCCATATGTAATGAAGTGGGAATGTTCTTAATATTTTCTCTGAATACTGTGTGGGAGCCTCAGTTTCCCCTATGCATTTCTTAAGTATCTAGGTCTGGGATAAGGGTGTGTGATTGTTGTAGAGCCTTAGAGGGCAGGGGTTGGCTGGTCATTGGGGTTCTCCAGGATAACAGCTGGGAGGTCCTGTTGGGGGGTGACTGTGTCTCTTTGGGACAGGATCCAGGCCCTGCTCCCATAACGGCCGAGGGTTTGAATTTGAATCCAGGGAACTAATCAGTGTTATATCCTTGGGGGCAGCCGGTTTAGGAAGAAATCACTTGAGGCCAGACAGCGGACAGCTGACAAAACTACCATTTTTTTTACACACACAGAGCTCACCTAACCGCTGAAGCAGGCTAGGCTATCCCCTAATAATCCAACTCAGTTGCCATGGGAACAAAAACCACAACAACCAAATACACAACAATCAGCAGAGCCTGAAATTGTCAGTGAAAATGCAAATGACCTGGCTGGCAGGAGGGGCTGCTGGGCTCAGGATACCTGCCTACCTGTAACCAGCCCCCAGGGCTGAGGGGGAGGGAGAGATGCTCCCCGCCCCCCTGCACACCGCAGAGGGGGCTCACGCTGGCTCTGATGCTGGGACCAGAGCAGAGAGCTCGCTGCCTGCCCCACTGGGACAGCCAGGGCAGCGCTGAGCACGGGGGGAGCTGAGACCCCAGCTGAGTGGGGGGACACCCAGGCAAGGCAGGTCAGCTGACAACCAGGTTTGCCTGGTCCAGACGTGCTGCTGGGAAGTGATTACACAGCAGCGAGGGAGCTACCAGGGCCAGGGCTCAGTGGGGCTGTGACCCCAGGCCCAGCCAGCGAGAGGGACCAGGTCCCACTCCCTTCCCCAGCCGCAGGGTCCTGGCCGAGCCACGGAAGGATCCCTCCTTGGAGAAGCTGGGGGGACTTGCTGGCCACAGCGCTGCAAACCCCCTTGGGGAAGGCAGCAGGGACAGAGTCCTGCGGGAGAAGGGATCCCTGTACCGGGAATGGGATCCCCAAGGGGAAGTGGAGTCATGGGGGATCAGGAGGCAGCAGGTGGTACCCTGGAAGTATCACCGCCAGCTGCTGTGCCTGGCCCCCGATGTCCCTCTCTCAGGACACTAGGGGATTCAGCGGCTGCTGCTGAACTTTTACTGGCCTGGAGTCTGTGATGCGTCCAGCAGCACTGCAGGCCCTGCGACCCCTGCCAGAGCGGGGGGAAGTCCCGGGATAAGAGTGAAGCTCACTTGAGACCCCTGCCCCTCTTAGATGAGCCTTTCCAGAAGGTGGCTATGGACATAGTGGGGCCCCTCCTCCAGGCGACCCGGTCGGGGAAGGAACACGTCCTGGTGGTGATGGATTTCACCACACGCTACCCAGAGGCAGTGGCTCTGTCCTCCACCGAGGCAGACACCATGGCAGACGCAGTGGTGTCCATCTTCAGCAGAGTGGGGGCCCCCAGAGAGGTCCTTACACACAAGGGGTCCAACTTCGTGTCAGCCCTGCTATGGGGCTTGCGGGAGAAATGTGGGGTCTGGCCCACCTGGGCCTCTGCAGATCACCCTCAGTCCAACAGGCTGGTGGAGAGATTTTATGGGACCCTGGGGATGATGCTGAGAACTTTTATGAAGCAGCATCTGCGGGACTGGGACAAGTGCCTGCCCCACCTGTGGTACAGGGAAGTGCCCCAGGAATCCACATGTTCTTCCCTTTCGAGCTGCTCTATGGGAGGAGAGTGGGGGGACCCCTGGACCTGGCAGTGAATGACTGGTGGTGGGATAAGAGTTTGTGGTTGTTGCAGAACCCTAGAGGGCAGGGGTGTGCAGGGGTCTGCATAGAGAATGGCCGACATCCTGTCTACTGGCAACTCATGGCCTGGGCCCCTCCCCGGCAAGGTGCCAATGGAAGGTGTTGGAGAACAAAAGGATCAGGTGCCTCCTGGCCTGGGGAGGGGCTGGGGGGAGTTTCAGTTTGGAGCTGGCTGGGGAGACAGGGGGAGGCTCAGCACCGGGGTCTGGGCTCCCCACACTCCAAGAGTGACCCGACTGAGGGGTCCTGTTTTCTGTACCTACAAGCTCTGTTTTGGGCTGTGTTCCTGTCATCTAATAAACCTTCTGTGTTACTGTCTGGCTGAGAGTCACAGTGAATCGCAGGAAGTGGGGGGCGTGGGGCCCTGACTCCCCCACACTCTGTGACACAGCTACCCAGAGGGATTTTACAGCTAACTGGCTGGCTGGCTGGGTGTCCATCAAAGGGAGCTTCCCTCCACTTTATTTATCACAGGGGCTGACCCCTCTCTGGCAGCTTACCTGAGCAGCCACGGTGCCTATTGGCACGGGTTCAAAGGAGCCACCCTTTCTCCTAAGTCAGAGTTGCCTATTGGCATGAGTTGGGCAGGGTAGGGGAACCCGGACCGACCCTATCCTCCGGGATCCAACCCAGGCCCCTATGAAACCCCTTACCCGGGGTCAGGTCACTGGATACTGAAAGACATCTGCTGGGCCACTTCCTACCCTTAGTCGTGTCTCGGGCGTCTCTCCCACCAGTAAGATCTCGACGTCCCCTTCGGTGCCTGCAGCTGACTGGGCTCCCGCGCCGCAGTCTGGGCGTTCGGCTTTGGTGATCTGGAATCCCGGTGGTTTCTCAGCAGGGGCTCGCAGCGTATGTCCACTCTCCTCCCCAGCCAGTGCAGACTGAGCCGAGCTGTTCCCTTTTATACGCTCCTCTGTCGCCGGGGGCATGCCCAGCAAGGGCGAGGGGGTGTGGACTCTTGGCCCCAAAGCACTTCTGTGTCATCAGAACAGGGTTGATACAGCCTGTCAAAGGGAGAATGTGGTCTGGTGGGTTAGAGGAGGCAGGGGGCTGGGAACCGGGACTCCTGGGTTCTCTCTCCAGCTCTGGGAGGGGAGCGGGGGCTGGTGAGTTAGAGCGGGGGCGGGGGCTGAGAACCAGGACACCTGGGTCCTGTTAGAACTTGGTTACACTGAAGCCTAATTTGGATGGGGGCCAGGTGCATACGTGAACTTGCTGTGCACTTCATGACTCCATCTAGGTGCATTGTCATTGCAGAATCGCTCCACATTGCAAGAGGCCCTTTTCTCCACCCCTGCCCGGTGAGAGGCAGAAACCAGGAAGAGTCTGAATTAGCCTTGACGGGGAAATCGAAAGTTAGGGTTTTGCAGGAAGAGTGTTTCTGTGTGTCTGTGGGAGGGTGTTCTGGGGACATCTTGAGGGATCAGAAACAGCAAGTTGTGGCCAGAGACACAGGGAGGCAGGGCCCCGGGTTAGTGTGTCTGTCTGTCCCCTTACAAGCCGCCTGCACTGGGCGGGGAGTTGGGTCCAAGCGGGCAGGGCTCTGGGGGGCAGGGGCTGCTGGGGGGGATGAGTACAGGGCAGTGCAGGGAGCCAGAGGGTTTGGGGGGCTGGGTGCAGGCGGTTAGGTTCAGGGCGCTGGGATGCAGCTGGCAGACTCTGGGGGACGGGGGGAATCAGTCGTGGGCTCTCAGCTCCCCTTTGGAGGCCCAGCAGGGATGAGTTTGTGGAGGACTCAGCCCCGCTGGGGGAATGAAGCCAGTGGAAAATGAAACGTTGGGGCAGAGTTTTCCTTTACTTATGTTGAAGTGAGTCAGTCGGGCTCCGGGTTCACACTGGGGACACAGAGATCGGAATCTGGCCCTGATCTACATCCCTAGGACGCCTGGGTTCCATTCTGGCTTTGGGATGGGAGCAGGGTCTGGTGTTTAGAGCAGGGTGGACTGGGAGCCACAGCCAGGCCTCCTGGGTTCTCTTCTCAGCTCTGGGAGGGCAGTGGGGACTGGTGGTTAGAGCAGGGGGGGCTGGGAGTCAGGACTCCTGGGTTCTCTCCCTGGCTCTGGGAGGGGAGTGGGGGCTGGTGGGTTGGAGCAGGGGGGTCTGGGAGCCAGGACTCCTGGGTTCTCTCCACAGCTCTGGGAGCGGAGTGGGGGCTGGTGGGTGTCACAGAGTGTGGGGGGACACAAGGCCCTGCACCCCCAGCTTCCTGCGATTCCCCAGGACTCTCAGCCAGCCAGGAAAAGCAGCAGGTTTATTTAGACGACAGGAACACAGTCCAAGACAGGTCTTGCAGGCACAGACAACAGGATCCTCCCCAATTAGGTCGATCTTGGGGTTCCAGGGGCACCCGAGCCCCATTGGGGGATCAGAGCCCCCTCTGGGCTTCCCTCCATGACACCAGCTACCTCCTGACAACCCTCTCTCCCCCAGCGTCTCCTCCCCCAGCCTTTGTTCAGCTTCTCGGGCAGAGGGGTCACCTGGCCTCTCACCCCTTCCTGGGTTCTCACGTTACCTGTTCAGGTACCTTCCCTCAAGGCCAGTTTCCCACCCCCCAATGCAGATCATCCTCCCAAGCCAACACCCCCCACTCAGCACTCACAGACCCCAGTAAGAACAGTTCCAATTTGGCACAGTGGGTTACAGCGGGTGGGAGGGGGCTGGAATAGCTGCAAACACAGGTGTGGCGGGGGGATTTTAATTACACGCAGGCTGGACTGGAGGTTTGTATCTCCGCACCTGGCTCGTCTTCCCCCTTTGCTTGCAATAAACCTCTGGCTCTTCCATGGGACGACACACGGGAGGGATGGGACCTAATTGCTGAGCCCGAAGAGAGGCACCTCCAAGAAGCTGCTGATTTCACAAGTCGCAACTTTGAGTCTGGCCTCTTAGATTGCGGGGGCTGCACTTGGACATGCAGCAAACGGGTCGGACATGAAAAGGTTGGAGGAAAATGTTGGGAGAAAGTTGTATTGATCCCAGGTGGGTCTGGTCCCATTGACGCCAATGGAGCGAAGGCCGATCCCAGCTCGACCCGGCATATCAGGTGCCCCACAGGGCACTCGCTGACATCGACCGTGACGCTCTGGCATCGAGTTGTTCCCGCTGCACCCCATCCCCTGTCACCGTGGGGAAATGTGAGACGCTGCGTCAAGGAACCCAGAAGTCCGAGGTGACTCTTTGTCCCTCCCCAACCCCAGAGAGAGGGAAGGTGTCTAGGAAGATCCCTCACCCCCCCACCTGAACATCCCACCCTGCAGTCCCTGCTCCAACGCTCCACACATACCCAGCCCCCAAACCTTGTAACTAGCCCCCCACCTCCCATCCTCTGTATCCACCCCCCCATGTCCTGTACCCACCCACCCCCCAGTGCCCTGGATCTAACACCCCCATCCTCTGTCCCCTCATAACTAGCCCTCCCACCCACCTCCACAACTTCTACCCAGTCCCCTCCCCCCACACTCTACAGGATGCATCTAACTTTCCATTTCCCCGTGGAGAGTAATTCACCTCCCTCCTGGGTTCAGTCCAACACATGGGATGGGGATCGGTTTCGATCGCAACAGCCAGGCTGGCCTGTGTCCCTGAGGAGAACCCAGACTTTCGGGCCCGCCCATTCGTGCTATGCTTTCTTTCCCTTTTAACTGTCTTGTTCTGTACACATGCACACACAGCGCCAGCGGGGGACGCACACCAGGGGCGCTGGAACAGGGGTGCCCAGGGGGTTCCCATCGTCCCGGGGGTCAATGAGGGATGATCAGACTCCCCTGAGTTTGGTGGTTGCTGGTGGCTCTTGCCTACGAGCACTGAGTTCAGACAGCGGGGGGGGGGAGGTCCTGGCTCCCAGCCCCTCTTGCTCTAACCACTGGGCCCCCACTCCCCTGCCAGAGCTGGGGAGAGAACCCAGGAGTCCTGGCTCCCAGTTCCCCTGCTCTAACCACCAGACCCCACTCCCCTGCCAGAATCCAGGGCTCCGTTGGGGCTATGGGTTTCTTGTTGAAGACGTTCCTGACCTAGACCCGGTACCAGATCTCCCCTCCGCTGCGGTAGGTCACCATCTCGTTCTCCCCGGCCCTGGAGATGGACTCCAGCAGGGTCCACTGGACCGTGAGCCAGGTGTTTTCCTGGATGCTGGGTGGCTCCCGGGCCAGGATCTCCAGGGTATGACACTCACCCAGCTCCGGCATCAGCCTCCTGCTCTGCTCCAGCCGGCTCTGGGCTGCCCAGGCTGAGCTGTTCCATGCCGGAGAAGATACGGGCCTGGGAAGTCAGCCGGTCGAGGCTCGTCTCCTTCAGCTCAGCCTCGTACGGCGCCAGATCATGGGGCCCTTTGCAGGGCCGGACCCAGAAGCACCAGCTCCATGGCCAGCGCCAGGGGCAACGTGCAGGGCTGCTCCATCAGCGCCAAGCGTCCCCCGATGGCTGCCTGCAGGGACAATACAGGGCCGGTCATTGCCATGGAAAGGGTCCTACAGAGTCAGGGAGACACCCGAGCGTGTGAGCTCCTGGGGGGCAGGTGGGTGGGGGCTCCATCTGTCCGTCTCTGCTGGTGGGGAGCGTCTGTCTGTCTGTCCGTCCCACGCTGATGGCCGAGGCAGGTGAGAAGGGAAGAGAGTGCACATGCGTGTGTGTCCGTGTGACGCCTGCCCCAGGCCTGCGGACACGCTAACGCTCCTGGCCGTGGCTGGCAGGAGCTCTCCCCGAGCCGTGAGCTGGGCTCAGCCGGCCACTGGTTCTATCCCCAGCTCCCTGCGTTCGGCATCTCTGTGAATCCTCTTGGGCTTGGCTTGGAGCATCCAGGGCCTGGCGAAGGAATCGGGGTCGGGCTCTTTGCCTATCGGACTCCAGCCTCAGGGGACTTACAAAACTCCTGCGGTTTGAGGCTCCCAAAGTGCAAAACTGTTTCAACGGATGGGCTGGGACTTGCACTGAAATGTTACGTGTTTCTGTCTGCTGTGCAGTGGCAGGGGCTGCGTGTCGGGAGTGAGGGGCACCAGCAGAGCTGGGGGGAGTCCAGGGCTGGGCTAGCAGGGGCTCCGAGTTGGGAGCGAGGGACACCGGCAGAGCTGGGGGGAGTCCAGGGCTGGGCTAGCAGGGCCTGTGGGTTTGATGTGAGAGGCACCGGCAGAGCTGGCGGGGGAGAGCCCAAGGTTGGAGGATCAGATGCTTGGGAGGGACCCTCATGGCTGCTCCTGTGTCCAGCGAGGGAGATCAGGGTCCCTGTGAGATGATTCCCCCGGAGCAGGGAGTGAACCCAGCACCCTGAGTCCGCCCTGTTTCCTCCTAGTGAGGATGCCTGGCACCTGGCCCTGGAACCTGCCCAGCTCTAACCACAGGTATTGGGCCACCCCACCCCACTCCGGGGGCCAGGCAAAGGCTCCCTCCCCTGGCCACAAGCAGGAAATTAACCCAGGATGGCAGCTGATCCTCAGCAAAACCCTGGCCTGGTGCTCGTGTTACAGGGGAGGGGGTCTAAGCCCCAGAGGCAGCCGCATTTGCTGGAGCCATTGTGATGCTTGTAAAGACTCACAGACTCTTTTTCAGGGGACAAGGCAACATGCCGCGTTTATTTAAAACGCTACACAAGCATTAAAATCAGCGTGTGCATGTGTTTATACACACACAGACAGACACACCACACGCCGAAAAGGCTCTGCAGCTGGGGTTATAGGTATGGGCCTTATCATTGCTCAAGTCAGCCCAGCGGCCAGCGTGACCGAACACGAGTGGGGAGCCAGGCCCCTGTTGGACGCAGGGGCAGCTCTAGACATTTCGCCACCCCAAGCAGGGCGGCATGCCGTGGGGGACGCACTGCCGGTCGCCGGGAGGGCAGCAGACAGCTCTGGTGGACCTCCCACAGGCACCCACCCCCCAGCACCCTGAACCCAGGGCCTCAGTGTCCCCTCTCTGCTGCCCCCAGCCCTCACCAAACCCTGTACCCAGCCCTCTCTGTGGCCCCAGTGCCTGGGGTGGGGGGTGTAACAGGGCAGATGGATGAGGGCCCCATCTCCCTGTGTCCCTGGCCAGGAGGTTGCTGTTCCTGTACCCCTCAAGGTTAAACTCAGAACCCCAACGCCTCTCCTGGCTGCCCTTAACTTTTGATTTCCCCATCAAGGGTAATTGAGACTCCTAGGAGTTTCTCTCTCTTTCCGGGCAGGGGAGGAGAAAAGGGCTTGTGGCTACGTGTTGAGACCACACCCAGCCTTAATCCAAATTATGCTTTGCTGTTGCCAGTGTCTAATAGAACCCAAGAGTCCTGGCTTCCAGTCCCCTCCCTCTCCCCTGCTCTAGCCCCCTAGATCTCACTCGGATCCCCTCCCAGAGCCAGGGAGAAAACCCAGGAGTCCTGGCTCCCATCCCCCCTGCTCCAACTCACCAGTCCCCACTCCCCTCCCAGAGCCAGGGAGAGAACCCAGATCAGGACCAGATTTGGATCTCAGTGACTCTGGTGTAAATCCAGAAGCCAGTGGAATTGCTCCAGTGTAATTACGGGTGAAATCAGACCCAACGATTTATTTTCCACCAGCTCCATTCCCCCAGCGAGGCTGAGTCCTCCACACACTCATCTCAGCTGTGCCTCAAAGGGAGATCTCAGACCCCACAACCTGTTTCCTCTCCCACTTTCACAGCTTGTGAGGTTGTTACCAAGTTTCCATCCATTCCCATCAGCCAGCAGCACCTGGAACCAGTGTGAAGGACCAATGGATCCCTGTGCCTCGATTTCCACCAGCCCGGAGGTGCTGAGCGTGGAGAACATGGCCAAGGTGCGGAATCGGTTGGCGTCCTTGGGTGACCTTTCTCGCCCCATGGAGGAGTGTCTGGACCACGCGCTGCTGACGTTCAGCCAGGAGGTGGGCTACCTGCAGGAGGACACCTGGCTGGTGATCCGCTGCGAGGGGCAGTAGCTGGTGTTCATCTTGGGCCAGGGCAAGAACAACATCGAGGTCTCCTACATCCAGGGGGTGCCCCACTATTGGGTGCAGCTTCCCCAGCAGAGAGGTCGCCCAGCGGGATCTTGGTGGTGAGCCTGGCAAACCTGGACAACGTGATTAGGGTTTTTTTATGAGGTTCTGTAAGGAGGGATGATTTTAAAGGCTGAGTTTGGTATGTTATTAAAGAATAGAAAGAGAACTTAAAGAAAAATACAGATTTTTGTTGTTAAAGGGTTAGTTTGAAAGAATAGATTAAAAACGATAGGTTTAAAAAGAACACACATGGCAAAAAAAAAGGGGGGGGGGGCATTTACTGAAGCAGAAACTGTTCAGTAAGTGCAGCGATACAGCATGGCCAGAGGGCAGCAGGAGAGGTTTAGAAAGGAGCCTTATTCCCCGTAAGGGGAAGAAAGTTTGCTATAGATTAACTAGAGCACCTGATGCCAATTGGAGCACCTGCAATCAGTCACCTGATAAAACCCCTGCTTCAATCAGACGGTGTGGGAGTTGAAGCAGAGAACAGTTTGGGGAAGTGCTGCGGTGAGCTAAGAAGTCCAAGCCCCTAGGTAAAGGGGCACCTGGCTTGTGCAGAGGGAGGGCAGGAAGCCCCCCACAAGCTGAAGGGCAGGAGAGGGAAGTAGCCCAGGGGAAGGAACCGTCAGTTCAAGTGGTTTTCCGCTATCCTCAGGGCCCCTGGGCTGGGACCTGGAGTAGAGGGGGGGCCCAGGTCCCTCCCTCTCCACTCCCCTCCTCTAGGACACTAGTGGGGCAGTTAACATTCCACTGCAGGGGCAAGAAATGGTGCCCTTAACCCTGCCCCCCAAAGAAGAGAAAGTGTGAGACCCATCACAATAGTGCTGGCAACTTGCCACAGTACATGGCATAAAATATAGAGGCAGGTTAAAAAAGAAACATATAAAGTATTAAATACAAGGGTAGGTTAAGAAAAGAGCATTTCAAACCATTCAGTAAAAGAGAAACATTTAGCTCGGTTAAGCACAGGTTAGAGGAGAGAACAGGGCAGGAAAAGGGAAAAGCTAGACGGCCCGTGGCTGAGTCAGAGAGAGGTCTTACCCCTCCAAGGGATCCTGCAGGAAGAGGCAACCTCCCAGGTTCCCAGCCCCTCAGGCTTGTTATCGCCGCCTTTGGATTGGCCCAATCAGGTGTGGTTCTCCAGCAGAGTCACAGAATTCATTTTCCTGAACCGATCCTAGAGTGATGGAGTAGGGGCTGTCGGTGTGGGGGATGGGACAGCAGGGGATGTCTTTAGGTGAGGGACAGGATCTTTAAGCCTGTAACCTGAGCCAGGCAGGGGGGAGGGGGTAAGCACCTTTGCCCAGGAAGCGGGACAAAGGAATCGGCCGGCGGGAGGAGGGGCAGGTCAGTTTGGGTTTGGGGCTGTGGGGCGGAATTCAGGGTATCCTAGCTGGGATCCAAGCCCCCTGAAAGCCCAGAAGGACTCGATGGAGGGGGCCTGACTGTGCCTGCAAGCTCTGCTGTAACCTGCGTTCCTGTTGTCCAATAAACCTTCTGTTTTACTGGCTGGCTAAGAGTCACTGTGGGGTCCCAGGAAGAGGGGTGCAGGGCCGGACTCCCCCACACGCCATGACAACTGGTGGCAGCGGTGGGATGTATTGCACCCCGTGGACGGCGCTTCCTGCAGTAAGTGACTGGGGAGCAGTAAAACGAAGGGGTGATTAACCCCTGGGAGTGTGTACCCAGTGAGAAGGACTTTGCAGTAACAGGGTCCCCCGGGGGATTGCAGCGAGCAGTCCCAGGGGCGGAGGAGTCTGCAGCTCGACCCTGGCAGAGAGGTGGTGATCTCAAGAAGGGCTGGTGCACTAGGGGTCCCCCTGGAAACCGGGGGAAGCGGCGAGCACCCCGGGCTGTGAGTGGCCAGCAGGAAGATGTACGCCAAGCTGAGCAAGTGTGACCTGCTGGAACTGTGCAAGCAGAGGGGGCTGCGCAGGGGGAGACTGACCAAGGACCAGCTGATTGCCCAGCTGGAGGAGGGAGACCGGAGCCCTGTCTCTGAGGGAAGCAGCCTGGCAGATGCAGCGCAGGCACCAGTGTCTGTCCCCGCTGGGAGTGGTCAGCTGGCGGACGAGGGCTTCCCGAGACCCCCCTTCCTAGGCCTAGGGGAAGGGCAGGGAGGAGCCCAGCGAATACTGAGGGCACCGTGACCCCTCCGGCCAGCAGGGGATCCTGCCAGCGAAGCTCACCCATGTTAGCCAAACTGGCTCGTTTCCCCCTGGAGCTACTCAATTACCCCAAGGAGGCACGGAAGACAAGGAGACGGGTACCAAACTTTTATTCTCGGTCAGCTGAACGGGTGCTCTTTCGTGGCTAGTGCCAGAGGAAAGAGATACACCTCACTGGCTCAGAACAGCCTTTATATACTAGATTACAAAGATCTTTACGTGCAGAACCATACATTTCTTGAATTCCTTTTTAGAGATAATATGGATCTGTTTAACATCTTCCCCCTAGGTATTTTGCGTACGTGCATTTAAGAAAGATTACATACATGCAAGGATCAATTGGGATGATAAGCAGGGGATAAGGATCAACTGGGAGGATAAGCAGAGGATTGCCATGAGCAAATAGTTGCCTATTGCTCTAACAGTTCTCTCCCCCCTTAAAAGCATTTTGAGAGCTTCAGACCCCCAGGTCCTCAGTTTTTATTGGCTGATATAGCGCCATCATTTGTTGATATACAATTTGATTAGCCATAAATTTGATTAATGCAACTAAACAGGGAGCAAAGCAAGCTAGGGTTAATAGGGTCGCAATAAAAATACAGCAAAGAGAAAACCCTTTCGGAGCCATCCTATTTGTGGTAACCAGGAGGTAAACCAGTCTGTGTCCCACCCACCCCAAGTTTGGACTGGGACATGGGTTAACTTTCTCATTTCCTTTGTTAGCTGTTTCACCACCTTTCCATTATCATCTATTTGTAAACAGCAATTGGACTCATTTAATTTTGCACAAACTCCTCCTTCTTCTGCCAACAAATAATCGAGGACCATGTGGTGCTGATAAATTGCATTTCTCATTTGAGTTGATTGATCAGCCAAAAGGTCGAGTGCTGTGGCTGCCTGGTTAGTGACTATTTCCAGAACAGCCTGCAGTCTAATTATCCGATTTAGGTTATAAATAGGCTCCCTGACCCCAGATAATAACTCACTAGGGTTCCAAGTAGCCGGTCCATAATGTTCTATGATTCTTTCAGGAGGCCACTCCTGAGCTCCCCACTTTTGGGAGATCCCGGCGGCCAAGGAGGAGTCCACGAACCGCTTTTCTCTAATTAGATCATCATATACTTTGATTCCCAATTTATTTCCCAGTATTTGGGGTAGTAGAAAGAACAGGGGCCTAATACACCCAACGTAACATACACCTGTCCAATTTGGAGGCAATCTTCTGTAAGCATATTGCCCGCAGATCCAGTAGTGACCTTTTAGAGCCCAAGTCCCATTAGCAAAGGGACCATCCCAGGTTTCAGAATCCTCCACTGTCTCGTCAAAATACAAAGAATTACCGACTTGGAAAGGCGCCCCCATAACGGTTGGTTCACCTTCAGAGTCACAGTAGTGGCATTTCCACGCTCCGGTCCCTGCCTTCCAAATACAATTACAGCCTAATCTGGGCTTGTTGGTGTTAGACCAAAAATATTTGAAGAAGGTCCGGGTTCCATTATGGTGCTGCCATGCCCATTGATGCCACCGTACCACATGATCTTTACTAGTGGTATTGTCTCTCTGGCAACTTAGAAAGATAGCATCAAAGAACCCGACTAATCCCACTGCCTTGCGACCTTCGCCCGTATGATGCTGGTAGGAACATCTCACCCAGCTATTATTAGAAAGTTTCACATGGGTGTGGTTCCATCGCCCTTGGTACCTGGAACAATCATACGTGTTACAGTTGGAATCATAGCAATCATATCCTAGGGATAAAGTCCAATCACATTTGCTTTCTCCTAAGTACACTCCCTCCCATCTTGTCCGGTTAAGGCAAAAGATTCCTATTCCGGAAGAGTCGAGTCGCCAGGGACTACTATCCTCAGTCCATATTCTCGTTCCATCGTACACTATACTTAAGTTACTAACCCACCATTTGGGTTGCACCGGTTGGGCTACCCAGGGCCACTCATTTAAATCTCCTGGACCTCCACATACCCAACACTTACTAAGATTAAAGGAACTTGCTACTGTTTCCTCTAATTGTAAAAACCTATTTTCCCAACCATAGCAGTAATGGGAATACATAAGCAAAAATATTATGGATAACTCCATCATTTCTTTCTTTTAAACAGTCCCTTTAGTCCGTCTAGTCCTTGATACTCCCAGATGGAGTCTTCGCCTGTGCCACCCTGGGCTTCCGGTGCCGGGGCAGACAGAGGGCTGGTGTCCTCTTCTGTTGACTCGATCACCTGGTTAGGGTTCAAAAACCGTTTTACCTGCGTATGGTGTGTCCACTTGTCGCTCCCAAGGATTTTAACTGCAGTCTGGCTGATGAGTGAGACAGTGTGTGGGCCGTCCCACCGTGGAGTGAGGGGGTCACGCTTCCACTTCTTGACAAGGACTTGGTCACCGATCTGGAACGGGTGTATAGACTGATCCAAGGGAAGGGCCTGGAAGGGCGCCGCGTATCGATGCAGCTGCGACAAGACAGATTGCAACCCAGATACCTGCTTCCATAAGGAGTCCTTTCCCATTTCCCAGTTTACATCCTCCCGGTATCCCGGGATAAGTATTCGGGGAGGGAACCCAAAGACCAGTTCAAAGGGTGAAAGTTTAAGACCCTTACGTGGGGCCCTTCGAATGCGGGTAAGGGCGAGTGGTAAAGCATCAAGCCACTTTAAGTTAGATTCTGTACATATTTTAGTAAGAGTATCTTTGAGAGTCCTGTTCATTCTCTCTACCTGACCCGAGCTTTGTGGCCTCCAGGGTGGGTGTAATTTCCATTGTATACCGAGGGCCTGGGAAACCTGCTGAACTACTTGCGAGGTAAAATGGCTTCCCTGGTCAGATTCAATTACCTCGGGGAGATGGAAACGAGGAAGTATCTCATGTAACAAAACCTTGGTGACAGCTCGGGCCTGACAATGTCGGGTGGGGTAGCATTCTACCCATCCAGTGAGCTGATCCACGAATACGAGTAGGTATTTATAGCCTCTACAAGGGGGCATTTCAGCGAAATCAACTTGCCATTTCTGAAAAGGAAAAGCGGCCCAGGGCCGTCCTCCCATTGGGGCAGGAGGGCCGCATCCTTTTTGGTTTGTTCGTTGACAGACAGGACAATTACTAACAATTCTTTGGGCTTCCATGTGCATGCCCAGCCCCTTAAGGGATCGAGCAGCTAAATCAACCATTGCTCCCGACCCCATGTGTCCCTCTCTATGTAAAAGCCGAAGAATTTCCTGAAGCACTGGTCGAGGGACAAAGATCTCTCCCCCAGGTAATTTCCACCATCCAGAGGAAATCTGCCCGGCTCCTGCAGCCTGCGCGTGGCAAACTTCCTCAACTGTATACTGGGGAGGAGGGGTCTTAGCTTCTGTATCTTGAACCACCAGAAGCCAAGAGGCCACTTCTTGGGCAGCCTCCTTCGCAGCCTGATCAGCTAGTTGATTATACCTACGCTGCTCGGCCTCAGGGGCTCTTCCATGGGCGCGCACATGTATCACGGCAACCCGGAGGGGAAGCATCAGGGCCTCAAGAAGCACTTTGATGAGACTCCCGTGTGCAATCTTTTGGCCTGAAGCTGTAATAAACCCTCTTTCCCTCCACAGGGTCCCATGCGCATGTACCACCATGTAAGCATAACGACTGTCAGTGTATAGGTTAAGAGTTTTCCCGGTCCCCATTCGGAGAGCCTCTATAAGGGCCACTAGCTCTGCTGCTTGAGCAGACAGATTAAGGCCGAGTTTAAACTTGTGTACTCCCTTACCCTTAATCACTACCGCCGCTCCAGTAAACCGCTTGCCATTTACCACATAGCTAGACCCATCAACGTATCCTTCGATATCGGGGCTGGGCCAGGGCAAGTCCGAAAGGTCAGGGCGGGGTTTAGTTTCTTGTTGCAATACTTCAACACAGTCATGAGCGGGGCTGGCCCCATGGGAAGCCTGGGGATCAGGTAGTAGGGTAGCTGGGTTAAGGGAGCTAATCGTTCTAAAGCTTAAATTAGGGGCTAGCAAGAGCCCTACCTCATATCTAGTATGTCGACTGGGATTTAAATGCTTTTCCCCTGCGCCTGTTCCCAGTATCTGAGGCACCCCGTGGGAGACCATAACCTCAGTGTCCCCGCCCAGGGTCAGTTTTTCAGCCTCCTGGACAAGGAGGGCGGTTGCTGCAACGGCCCGTAAACAGGGAGGCCACCCCTTGGCGACAGGGTCCAACACCTTTGAGTAATATCCAATGGGTCGCCAGGTTGGTCCCGACCTTTGGCATAGGACTCCAGCTGCCACCCCTCCTCTCTCATGAACATATAGGGTGAATGGTTTCTGGGGATCTGGGAGGGCTAGAGCGGGAGGCTGAACCAAGGCTTCTTTAAGCTCTCGAAATGCTTTTTCCATTTCCCTGTTCCATGTCCAGTGAAGCAGACCCTCCTTAGTCAGGGATTCATATAATGGTTTGGCCTTCCCCCCGTAGTCAGGGATCCAGAGCCAACAAAAGCCAGTCAATCCCAGGAAGGCCCTCAACTCACGGGGGTTCCGGGGTTGAGGGCTGTCAAGTATAACCTGGATTCTTTCTTTGCCCAAACTACGTCTTCCTTGGTACAGATGATATCCAAGAAAGGTAACCTGCTGCTTAACCAATTGAGCTTTTTCCTTTGAAACCTTATACCCCTGTGCCCCGAGGTAATTAAGGAGTTCTACTGTCTGTTCTTTACAGGCTGCTTCTGTTTCAGTGCTTAAAAGCAGATCATCGCAGTACTGGACTATGGTGCATGAGGGATGGCTAGCCAGGAACGGGGCAAGGTCCCTCTTCAGCTGGCTGCCAAAAATCTCGGGTGCACAAGTGAGTCCCTGTGGGACAACAGTCCAGAGATACTGAGCCTTGTAGTGAGTATCTGGGTCTTCCCATTCAAAGGCAAACAGCCTTTGAGATTCCTGATCAAGGGGTATGGAAAAGAAGGCATCTTTTAAATCTATTACAGAAAACCAGCTGTGGTTTTTAGGGACCAGTCCCAAGATAGTATGAGGGTTTGGGACTACTGGATAGGGGGCTTCTATTAGCTTGTTAACTTGTCTCAGATCCTGGACCAATCGATACTGTCCATTAGGCTTAGGCACCCCCATAATCGGACTATTATATGGGGACGTGCCTTCCGTGAGCCACCCACACTGCAGAAACGTTTGAATGAGAGGTTTTAACCCAATCCGAGTGGTCAGCTTAAGGGGGTATTGTCGAATTCGGACCGGACTGCTCCCTTCCTTAAGAGAAATATGTACTGGTGAGGCATTCCTGGCTCGAGCTACGCCTCCCTCCTGTGCCCATACTTCTGAGTGAACCCCCGGCAGCTGGTCCTTGTGACTCCCCCAGCACTCCGGGGAGAGGTTTCTAGCACTTACAAGGGCCATCTGGTAATTAGAGGCTTGTTGCTTAGGAAGCCTGACCTCCATAGTTCCATTGTCAAACGAGATTTCTGCCTGCAATTTAGTAAGAATGTCTCGTCCAAGAAGTGCTATGGGACAGGAGGGGCTGCAAACAAACTGGTGGGAAATCTGATGGTCCCCTATTTTTACGAGAAGAGGCAGAGTCTTTTCCAAAGCTGTAGTTTGTCCCTCAATCCCCTGGACTATGGCACATCCCTGAGCTCTATCTCGGGGAGCCTTATTAAGGGGGAGAAAACTAAGGGTGGCCCCAGTATCAATAAGGGCTTTAATTGGGCGGCCCTCCACTTTAATTTTTACCGTGGGATCCAGGCTGGCGGCTTGTGCCGCCAGGAGGGGCCGCTGGGTCCCCCGGCCTCCCTATGGGGAGGATTCTTCCCCCGGGAGTCCTGTATTGTTATAGAGGATGGGATGGGGCGGGGTTCTATCCTTATGCTCCCTTCAGTGGCCTGTCGCCGGGGGCACTCATTCTTCCAGTGTCCCTCCTCCCTACAGATGGCACACTGATTCCGACCCAGACGGGGGCCTTTTCCCTTCCCCGATGGCTCTGACCGTCCCTTAACTTTGTCCCCCCTTTCCTCATATCCTTCCCTTAGGGCCACGGCCAAAGCGCGGGGCCCTTTCTTTCGCTCCTCATCATCCCTCTGATCATAAACTTTCATGGCAATTGCTAACAGTTCCTCTATATTTTTGCCCGAAGCCCCCTCCAATTTTTGCAACTTTTTCCTAATGTCCCCATAAGATTGTCCAATAAAAAGGGGGATTAGTACCTGTTTCCCATTAGCACTCTCAGGATCTAGGTCTGTATATCTTTTACAAGTATTACAGAGCCGTTCATAAGAAGCAGCTGGGTTTTCGTTCTTTTCCTGTCTTATATTATACAGTTTGGACCAATTCGGGGTTTTTCTGATACAACGTTTCATTCCCTGTACTATGGCCGCGGCATATTCGCTATGCCGAGGCTGGCCATCTTTATTCTGTGGCCAATTGGGGGGGCTCTCAGGTAACTGTGGATCCACCTGTTCCGAGGTCTTCCCTTGCTCAAGTAACTGTTCGCGGGCTTTCGAGAGAACCAAGCGTCTCTCTCCCGCAGTTAATAGAGTGTTAAGAGCGACCCTCATGTCGCCCCAGGTAGGGTTATGAGCCGCAATTAAGGTCTCAAATACCGCTGTTAGTGGGGCGGGATCCTCCGAAAACGGGGGATTTTGTTGCTTCCAATTATATAGATCACTTGTAGTAAAGGGAACATATATCATATTGAGCTCACCATTGGGGGCCAAAACCTCTCGAAGGGGCACTTGGTATACCGGGCCACTCTTCTTGCCCGATGGGCTAATAAGTTTCATTTTTACATCCCCAGGCTTATAAGTAGACGCTATGCTCCAGTCCTGAGATGTCGAGGAGCCAGCCTTGAGCTTGGCCCTCGTGTGGTCAGATATCGGGGAGCCCAGAGGGGTCGGAGTGGACTCCTGTTCGGAGGAGCTTTGGTCACTTGACTCATCCCTTGCCTGGTCGCTTGATTCCTCCCCTATTTTTACAGTTAAAGTACTATCCGCAGAGGGCGGGGGGGGGGTGAGCTTTCAATCGGGGCTTGAAGAACCGGAAGGCCAGGATACAAAGGGGGAGGAGGCATAGGATCGGGGCAGAGGGAATTACAGCTGGTGGACAAGATTTCTTAACAGGAGGACAGGGTTTCCTGACAGGGGCACGGGCCAATAAGGTTTTGATGGTTTGTGCCTTACATTTTTGCAAACATGGGGGAGGATTGGCCACTAGGTCCTGCCAAATATCTGTATAGGGATATTGGTCCCAATGCCCGTCCCGAATTACGACACTATGTGCTGCCTGTACAGTTTCTGGCCTGAGCGTCCCCCCCTCGGGCCATTCTACCCCAAATGTTGTCCATTCTAGAGTACAAAATTTTACAAGATTATCTTTACATAATGAAATTCCATAATCAGCCTGGCGTCTAAACGCCTTCCAGTTATTCAGCATACATCCCAAGGGTGTCCCGGAAGAGGTACTCTGTCCGGACCCCATTGTGCTCTTACCCAATTTTCGAGATAAAGAAAAGATAGGGATCTAGCCCTAATTTAGATATACACTTGGTCACGAGGTTCAGCTGACCCCCCTTGCAATCAAGATATCCTGGGTCACGAGGTTCGGCTGACCCCCCTTGCAATCAAGATATCCTGGTCACCGGGTTTCCCATCGCAGGAGTCTTGGGGCGGCTGGAGTCAGCTTAAGTCTCAGACCTGGTCGGCGTTATTTCACACAAAAACCCACAGCCAATTACAATTTTGGTTTCCAATACATCATTAAGAGGAAAAACAAGATTACTCCTCCTACGAACAGGAGCAAGCCCTGAGGCTGTTCTAAGTCCCAGTAATTATCCAGAACGGCCCACGGACTTGTAGAGTTAGTGGAATTCTGCATGGGCCGTTCCTTATTTACTTAATAACACAATGACAAGACATACATAAAACTACAACAGTGTCAATATACCTTCCCTTACACAGGCTGCCTAGAGGGTATCCACCATCCAACCCACACTTCGGGGGCGTTATTCCTCAAACCCAGGAGGTAAACGCACTTACTGCCCGGAGTGGCCGCGTCCGGCAGTTGGACTTCCCCTTCTTCTGGAGCCGTCTTGCTTCCGTGTCTTTTGGAGTTCTCTTTAGAGGGGACGCAGCCGCCCCGGCCGATTGTGACAACCCGAAGCCCGAGCAAACCAACGCTCAGGGTGGCCACTCCTCGGAATTGCCCTCGGCCACCTGTCAGCACCCCCTACAGGGAGAGAAGTCCCATCTGGGTTGCCATTTGTTAGCCAAACAGGCTCGTTTCCCCCTGGAGCTACTCAATTACCCCAAGGAGGCACGGAAGACAAGGAGACGGGTACCAAACTTTTATTCTCGGTCAGCTGAACGGGTGCTCTTCCGTGGCTAGTGCCAGAGGAAAGAGACACACCTCACTGGCTCAGAACAGCCTTTATATACTAGATTACAAAGATCTTTACGTGCAGAACCATACATTTCTTGAATTCCTTTTTAGAGATAATATGGATCTGTTTAACATCTTCCCCCTAGGTTTTTTGCTTACGTGCATTTAAGAAAGATTACATACATGCAAGGATCAACTGGGATGATAAGCAGGGGATAAGGATCAACTAGGAGGATAAGCAGAGGATTGCCATGAGCAAATAGTTGCCTATTGCCATATGCCATAAGCAAATAGTTGTCTATTGCTCTAACACCCCCCAGCAGGGAATCCTCCCGGCGACGCTCAGCATCAGCGCGGCTGGAATATGAAAGGGAGCTGAGATGGGAGGAGCTTGAGTTAAAGAGGCAAGAGCTGGAGGAGAAGGCGAAACAGCATAAACATGAGGAGAACCAGCGCCAGCGTGAGCGGGAGGAGAAGGAGAAACAGCATAAACATGAGCTGGAGCTGGCCCAGCTGAGGAGCCATGAGGCCCCCGCTGCGGTGAGTGAGGGGGGACCCAAGCCTACAAAGAGCTTTGATAAGCACTTGCTGCCCCGGTGTAAGGAGTGGGAGGACGTAGATACCTTCCTGACAGCCTTTGAGAATGCCTGCGAGCTGCACGGGGTTGGCCCTGCAGACAGGATCCCATTTCTCACCCCCTTACTGGACTCCACGGCCGTGGAGGTGTACAGCCGACTGAAAGGGGCGGAGGCGGGGGACTACGAACTGTTCAAACAGGCCCTGCTCCGAGAATTTGGGCTGACTCCTGAGATGTACCGGAAGAGGTTCCGGAGTCAGCGTAAAACCCGTGAGATCACATATCTACAACTGGTCAACCGGGCCCAGGGGTATGCCCGCAAGTGGACAGCTGGGGCCCAAACTAAAGAGGACCTGCTTGACCTATTCATACTGGAGCACCTGTATGAGCAGTGCCCGTCCGACCTGAGGCTGTGATTGAGGGACCAGAAGCCGGAGAACCCACAGCACGCAGGCCAACTTGCTGACCAATTTTGGACAGTCGGGCAGGGGATGGCAGGGAGGAGTCTCGAAGGAGCAGGCCTGCCTCAACGCAGAGAGAGAGTCATCATGGGACTGCCCAGTGGGGGCCTATGGAGAACCCCCCCAAAAGGGGAACATCCAGCGTCAGGTCCCTCCGACCCACTCAAGGGGACCCACGAGACATGGGCTGCTATCAATGTGGCCAACGAGGCCACATCCGGGCCCAGTGCCCCAAGCTCAGGGACAGACTAAGCAGACTCAACCCATAGAGGGTGGACTGGGTAAAAACCCAATCGGAGGAGGGGCTACATTCCCGGGAAAGGGGGGCTGGGAACATACCACCTGTGAAGGAGGGAGGAGGTCCCCAGGTCAGCTCCTCTGGGGGGCTGGATGCTCCAGGCTCCGGGTTCTTAGTTTACCGGGTGGGCGCGGGGCTGCCCCTCCGGAAAGAGTGCATTGTCTACCTGGAGGTAGATGGGAGGGAGGTCACTGGGTACTGGGACACGGGTGCAGAGGTGATGCTTGCCCGGCCCGAGGTGGTGGGCGCAGGTCGGATGGTGCCCGACACCTACCTGACCCTGATGGGCGTGGGCGGGACCCCATTCAAGGTGCCCGTGGAGAGTCCACCTGAAGTGGGAGGCCAAGGAGGGCCCCAAGGACGTGGGGGTACACCCACATTTGCCCACAGATGTGTTAATGGGAGGGGACCTTGAGGACTGGCCTAGTAGCACTCAGAGTGCCTCGGTCATGACTCGTAGTCAGAGTCGGCAAAGGGCACTGCACCCCGACCACGGGGAAGGTACTCGGCCCGAGGTGCAGGACCCTAACCTGGGGGGCAGGGAACGCCCAGAGGCACGGCTCAGAGAGGCTGCGGCCTCAGACCCAGCCAGCAAGAGAGAGCTGGTCCCCATCCCTGTCCCAGCTGCTGAGTTCCAGGCTGAGTTGCAGAAAGATCCCTCCTTGCGGAAGCCCAGGGACCGGGCTGACCTTAGTGCAGAACAGACCCTGAGGAGAGGTTGCAAGGAGAGGTTCCTGTGGGAGAAGGGGTTCCTGTACCGAGAATGGGCTCCCCCAGGGGAAGTAGAGTCATGGGGGATTAGGAGGCAGCTGGTGGTTCCCCAGAAGTTTCGCCACAAGCTGCTGTACCTGGCCCATGACATCCCTCTCGCAGGGCACCAGGGAATCCGGCGTACCAGGCAGAGGCTGCTACAGAACTTTTACTGGCCTGGGGTCTTTACCCATGTCCGACTGTACTGCCAATCCTGTGACCCCTGCCAGAGGGTGGGGAAGGCCCGGGACAAGGGGAAAGCGGCCTTGAGGCCTTTACCCATCATAGAAGAACCTTTCCAGAAGGTGGCCATGGACATAGTGGGACCTCTCAGCAAGACAACCCAGTCGGGGAAGAAATACATCCTGGTGGTGGTGGATTTTGCCACTCGCTACCCCGAGGCGGTGGCCTTGTCCTCTATTGAAGCAGACACAGTGGCAGATGCGCTGCTGACAATTTTCAGCTGGGTGGGGTTCCCCAAGGAGGTCTTAACAGATCAGGGGTCCAACTTCATGTCGGACCTGCTCCGGTCCTTATGGCAGAAATGTGGGGTCCAGCACAACTGAGCCTCAGCATATCACCCCCAGTCCAACGGACTGGTGGAAAGGTTCAACGGGATGCTGAAGATGATGCTAAAAACATTTATGAACCAGCACCCGCAGGATTGGGACAAGTACTTACCTCACCTGCTGTTCGCATACAGGGAGGTACCCCAGGAATCTACCGGATTTTCGCCTTTCGAACTGTTGTATGGGAGGCGAGTAAGGGGGCCCCTGGACCTGATGAGAGATGAATGGGAGGGGAAGGCCACTCCCGAGGGAGAATCAGTGGTGGAGTATGTCCTGATCTTCTGGGAAAGACTGGCCGAGCTCATGGGCCTGGCCAGGGAGAATCTGGCCCGAGCCCAGAGGAAGCAGAAGGTCTGGTATGACCGCACGGCCCGGGCCCGGGCCTTTGCCACCGGGGATCAGGTGATGGTTCTCATCCCCATGAGGAAAAATAAACTCCAGGCCGCCTGAGAAGGGCCCTTCAAGGTTATCAAGCAACTGAATGAGGTAAACTATGTGGTGGAGCTGTCAAACCGGGCACATCACCGGCGGGTGTACCATGTGAACATGATGAAACCATACTATGACAGGGGAATGTGGTGTTGGCCGTGTGTGGACACTGGGAGGGGCAGGGAGATGACCCTTTAGTGGATCTATTCCCTGGGACAAAAGCTGGTTCCCCCCTGGAGGCGATTCCCCTCTCTGATCAGCTGACCCTGGCCCAGGACGCTGAGATCAGAGGGGTGCTGCATCTATACCGACAGCTGTTTTCCAACCAGCCTGGACGCACTAATTTGACTGTTCACAGGGTGGAGACCGGGTCACATCCCCCTATAAGATGCTCCCCTTTTCGGGTCACTGGTAAAACTGCCCAGGATCTTGAAAGAGAGGTCAGGGACATGCTGGCTTTGGGGGTGATCCAGCAGTTTTCCAGCCCTTGGGCCTCGCCAGTGGTGCTGGTCCCCAAGAAGGATGGGTCAATCCGGTTCTGTGTGGACTATCGAAAGCTCAATACCATCACCGTATCTGATGCCTACCCCATGCCCAGGCCTGACGAGCTCCTAGACAAGCTGGGAGGTGCTCGGTACCTCACCACCATGGATCTTACCAAGGGCTACTGGCAAGTGCCGCTGGATGCAGATGCCAGGCTGAAATCGGCCTTTATCACCCCCCTGGAGCTCTACGAGTTTCTGACCCTGCCCTTCGGCCTCAAGGGAGCACCAGCCACCTTCCAGCGCCTGGTGGATCAGCTACTGAGGGGGATGGAGAGTTTTGCCGTGGCCTAATTGACAACATCTGCGTCTTCAGCCAGACCTGGGAGGACCATGTGTCCCAGGTTACACAAGTCCTGGACTGACTCTGGGAGGCTGGGTTAACCGTAAAGGCTGAGAAGTGCAAGGTGGGGATGGCTGAAGTATCTTACCTGGGCCATCGGGTGGGGAGCGGCTGCCTGAAGCCAGAACCAGCCAAGGTGGAAGTGATCAGAGACTGGCCTGCTCCCCAAACCAAAAAGCAGGCCCAGGCCTTTATTGGGATGGCGGGGTACTATCGAAGGTTCGTGCCCCCCTTTAGCGCCATAGCCGGCCCCATCACTGAACTGTGCAAAAAGGGGAAGCCAGACAAGGTAATCTGGACCGAGCAGTGCCAGGAGGCTCTCCGGGCGCTGAAGGAGGCTCTGGTTAGTGGCCCAGTTCTGGCGAACCCAGATTTTGACAAACCCTTTATGGTGTTCACCGACGCCTCAGACACGGGACTGGGGGCGGTGTTAATGCAGGAGAATGAAAATGGGGAGAGACACCCCATTGTGTACCTGAGCAAGAAGCTGCTACCCCGGAGCAAAACTACGCGGCCATTGAGAAGGAATGCCTGGCCATGGTGTGGGCCCTTAAGAAGCTAGAGCCATATCTCTTTGGGCGACACTTCACCGTGTACACCGACCACTCTCCCCTGACCTGGCTGCACCAGATGAAAGGAGCCAACGCCAAGCTCCTGAGGTGGAGCCTGCTCCTGCAGGACTATGACATGGACGTGGTCCATGTGAAGGGAAGTGCCAACCTGATAGCAGACGCGTTGTCCCGGAGAGGGGGCCCTGAACTTCCCCAGGTCACTGGGCAGAGTGACCCCGCTCAGTTCAGTCTCGAAGGGGGGGCGGTGTGATGGAGTAGGGACTGTCTGTGTGGGGAACGGAAAGGCAGGGGATCTCTTTAGGTGCGGGACAGGTGATCAGCCTGTAACCTGAGCCCGGCAAGGGGAAGGGGAGAGCTCCTGGGCGGAGAAGAAGGGAACAAAGGAGCCCGGCCGAGGGGAGGAAAGGCAGGACAGTTTGGGTTTGGGGCTGTGGGGCGGAATTCAGGGTATCCTAGCTGGGATCCAAGCACCCTGAACCCCCAGAAGGACTGGATGGAGGAGTCCTGACTGTGCCTGCAAGCTCTGCTGTAACCTGTGTTCCTGTTGTCCAATAAACCTTCTGTTTTACTGGCTGGATAAAAGTCACTGTGGCGTCCAGGAAGAGGGGTGCAGTGCTGGAACCCCCAGACTCCGTAACAGAGGGCAAGTTGGGTCTCCCAGAATAAAAGGTTCAACCTCCATGCCATTAATGTCCATAGTGTTCCTAGGGGAAAACAGCCCTTCCTCTGTTCATTTAAACAGCATTGAGTGTTGAAAGATCCTACCAGCACGGACTCTCTCAAACCACCCTGCATGTCCATCTTTGGCACCCCATGGAGAAATACCACTTTGTGTTTATAAATTCTGTGCCTTGGTTAGGGGGTCAAATGACAGGCACATGGGTCCCATCGGCTGTCCCCACACAGTTTGGGAACCCCATGTGTGCAAAGCCACCAGTGATTTCCTGAGCATTACCCAGCGTTGTGACCTGGTTGGCCAGCACCTTGTCAATGGCACAGCCGACCTGCCTCAGCATGGCCCCAACAGTTGATCTCTCCGTGCTGAATTGGTTGACTACAGAACAGTAACGTCATGGGGTGGCCAATTTCCAGAGGACAGCGGTGAGCCACTTCTCCCTGGGTATGGGCACCAAGTGTTGCTATGTGTCGCTGAAGCTCCAGAGTCAGTTCTGCACAGAGCTCCGAATACGTAACCTTCCCCAACCAGAAATTATCTCGCCACTGCTGGGTCGCTCCAGCCCTGCAGAACCGTCCTTTCCCACCGATCCACGCTGAGTTTCCAGGCCCAGAAACAGCGCTGAAGCCTGTGCAGCTGATCCAGGAACTGGTCCTCTAGTTCCAACAGCTCAGTATTGTCCTCTGCCTGCTGCTGCCCCCAACAGAGTGTGGTCTCTGCCAGAGATTATTCTCCTGCTCCAGCATCATCTGCTCAGTGGTGCAACGGGCAAAGTCCAAGGCCAAACTGTCCAGCTTTGACTGCTGTAACACAGACTGTCAAGGTTTTTTCCCCCACTTTGAACTTTAGAGTACAAAAGTGGGGACCTGCATGAACACTTCTAAGCTTAATTACTAGCTTAGATCTGGTAAGGCTGCCACCAGCCAGAAATTCAGTGTCTGGCACACTGCCTGTCCCCCCCCCAAAACTTTCCCCTCCCTGGGCTGCCTTGATGGACTTCACCAAATCCCTGGTGAACACAGATTTAAACTCCTTGGATCTTAAAACAAGGAAGAATCAACCATCCCCCCTCCTTTCCCCCCACCAATCCCTGGTGACTTCAGACCCAATTCCCTTGGATCTTAAAACAAGGAAAATCAATCAGGTTCTTAAAAAGAAAGCTTTTAATTAAAGAAAGAAAAGGTAAAAATCATCTCTGTAAAATCAGGATGGAAAATACTTTACAGGGTACTCAGATTCATATAGCCCAGAGGAAACCCCCTCTAGCCTTTGATTCAAAGGTACAGCAAACAGAGGTAAAAATCCTTCCAGCAAAAAGAAACATTCACAAGTTGAGAAAACAAACAGAAGACTAACACGCCTTGCCTGGCTGTTATTTACAATTTTCAAACATGAGAGACTGATTCAGAAAGATTTGGAGAGCCTGGATGTACGTCTGGTCCCTCTTAGACCCAAGAGCAAACAACGAAAAAACAAACAGCACAAACAAAGACTTCCCCCCACCAAGATTTGAAAGTATCTTGTGCCCCGATTGGTCCTCTGGTCAGGTGTCAGCCAGGTTTACTGAGCTTGTTAACCCTTTACACGTGAAAGAGACATTAACCCTTAACTATCTGTTTATGACACAGACCAAGCTACCTCTGTGTATTGGCGGTTGCCACCATGGCAGAGGGGAGCAGTGTTGGATACAGGCCGGCAGGCAGCAGGTTGACAATGGTGCAAGCCCAGGCCGAAAGGAACCATGGGGGTGCAGACACCGGAAAGCTGGGACTTTTTTAAAAAAAACATTTGACCCTCCTGGCTTCCCACAGTGCACAGCAAAAACAATCCTAGGATGCTCGCTGCTCAGGAGTGAAGCAAAGAACCATGGGATGTCCCCGGAGGATGCTACACCATCAGTTCACAGCAAATGGCCACCGTATTCCCACTTTCTGAGCTGAAAACAGATTGGGCCCTGCATGGGCGCGTGTTTGCATCCTGCAAGTTACCCGACACACAACAAAGAGCTTTAGATTAAAGCCCCCATGTAGATGAATATTTAGCCACTGCCCAACACTGCAGTTTACGGGAGAAGTCTAGCAATCCATGGCAACCATCCTGACACCTGAACCATGTATTGGAATCTCCCCTCCTCACCTTCACACACGGTGATTAAATTGTCCCCCCGCCCAGAGACAAATTTCATCTCCCCGCTGCCCCACCGGATCAGCAGCCTGGCATTCTCCTGCACGCACCGGGGCTCCTGAACAAACTGGTCCAAGGCGTGGGAAATACAGGCTCTTGGGGTACCGGTGTCTTCCTGACAGGACCCCAATTTTCTCAACACTTTCTGCAGGCTGTCGGCACTCAGTGGTTCTGGGTGGGTGCGTAACCGAGCCACGTACATGTGCACGGGGAGCTCCCCAACCTCGTATTGGGGTCTCCCGTCCCTGTAGCGCACAAAGATCTCACACTGCCCCTGCCCTGACAGGAACTCCAGGGTCCCTCCATCCCACCAGATCCCCATCCTGGCATTCTTCTGAACACATGGGGGCTCCAGGCTGAACTGGGAAATGGCCTCCCCTAAGCAGCCGCTCAGCTCCTGACCCAGCACGCCCCAGCACCCCAGTCTGTCCCGCACCCTCACAAGGTTTGCAATGCTCAGCGGTTCTGGGCTGGTGCGTGACCAAGTCACGGGCCTGTCTCCTCCCAGCTCTGTGATGCGATACTGGGGTTCCCCATTGGCGAGGAGCACTGAGATCTCACACTGCCCCTGGCCGGAGACAAACTCCAGCTCCCGCTCGTCCCAGCGGATCAGCAGCCTGGCGTTCTCCTGCACACACCGGGGCTCCCAGATGAACTGGGAAATGGCCTTCCCTAAGCAGCTCCTCAGCTCCTTGCCCAGACCCTGCCAGTGCCCCAGTCTGTCCCGCACCCTCGCTAGATCTGCGACGCTCAGCGGCTCTGGGCTGGTGTGTGACCAAGTCACTGGCCTGTCCCCTCCCAGCTCTGTGATGTGATACTGGGGTTCCCCATCAGCAAGGAGCACCGAGATCTCACACTGCCCCTGGCCGGAGACAAACTCCAGCTCCCTCCCGCCCCACGGGATCAGCAGCCTGGCGTTCTCCTGAACACACTGGGGCTCCTGAACGAACTGGTTCAAGGCGTGGGTAATACAGGCTCTCAGGATACCAGTGTCTTCCTGACAGGACCCCAATTTTCTCAACACTCTCTGCAGGCTGTTGGCGCTCAGTGGTTCTGGGTGGGTGCATAACCGAGCCAGGTACATGTGCACGGGGAGCTCCCCAACCTCATATTGGGGTCTCCCATTCCTGTAGTGCACGGAGATGTCACACTGCCCTTCTCCCGCCAGGAGCTCCAGGGTCCCTCCATCCCACCTGATCCTCATCCTGGCGTTCTCCTGCACACATGGGGGCTCCTGGCTGAACTGGGAAATGGCCTCCCCTAAGCAGTCACTCAGATCCTCACCCAGTGCCCCCCAGCGCCCCAGTCTGTCCCACACCCTCACTAGGTTTGCAACGCTCAGCGGCTCTGTGCTGGCGTGTGACCAAGTCACTGGCCTGTCCTCTCCCAGCTCTGTGATGTGATACTGGAGTTCCCCATCGGCGAGGAGCACCGAGATCTCACACTGCCCCTGGCCAGAGACAAACTCCAGCTCCTGCCCATCCCACCGGATCAGCAGCCTGGCGTTCTCCTGCACACACTGGGGCTCCTGAACGAACTGGTTCAAGGCATGGGAAATACAGGCTCTCAGGATAAAGGTGTCTTCCTGAAAGGACCCCAGTTTTCTCAACACTCTCTGCAGGCTGTCGGCGCTCAGTGGTTCTGGGTGGGTGCGTAACCGAGCCAGGTACATGTGCATGGGGAGCTCCCCAACTTCGTATTGGGGTCTCCCGTCCTTACAGCGCACGGAGATCTCACAATCCCCCTCCCCTGACAGGAACTCCAGGGTCCTTCCATCCCAGCTGATCCTCATCCTGGCGTTCTCCTGCACACATGGGGGCTCCCGGCTGAACTGGGAAATGGCCTCCCCTAAGCAGCTCCTGAGCTCCTCGCCCAGCGCCCGCCAGCGCCCCAGTCTGTCCCGCACCCTCGCTAGGTCTGCAATGCTCAATGGTTCTGGGCTGGTGTCTGACCAAGTCACTGGCCTGTCCCCTTCCAGCTCTGTGATGTGATACTGGGGTTCCCCATCTGCGAGGAGCACCGAGATCTCACACTGCCCCTGGCCGGAGACAAACTCCAGCTCCTGCCCATCCCAGCGGATCAGCAGCCTGGCGTTCTCCTGCACACACCGGGGCTCCCGGCTGAACCCCTCCCAGACTCTGTAGAAACAGGCCCTCAAAGCAGCAGTGTCTCCCTGACAGAGACTCAGCTCAGTGTAAAATTTTAACAGGCTGTCGGCACTGAGTGGGTCCTTGCGGGAACGTAACCGGGTCACATACAAGTGCACTGGGAGAGTCTCGATATGAAAATGATAACGGGGATTTCCTTCCTGATAGGAAACAGAGAACATGTACTGTCCCTGCCCCGACAGGAACTCCAGGCTGCCCCCGTCCCAACACAACCTCATCCTGGTGTTCTCCTGCACCCATGGGGGCTCCCGGCTGAACTGGGAAATGGCCTCCCCAAAGCAGCTGCTCAGCTCCTCACCCAGTGCGCCCCAGCGCCTCAGTCTGTCCCGCACCCTCGGTAGGTCTGCGACGCTAAGCGGCTCTGGGCTGGTGTGTGACCAAGTCACTGGCCTGTCCCCTCCCAGCGCTGTGATGTGATACTGGGGTTTCCTATTGGCAAGGCGCACCGAGATCTCACACTGCCCCTGGCCGGAGATGAACTCCAGCTCCCTCCCGCCCCATGGGATCAGCAGCCTGGCGTTCTCCTGAACACACTGGGGCTCCTGAACGAACTGGTTCAAGGCGTGGGTAATACAGGCTCTCAGGATACCAGTGTCTTCCTGACAGGACCCCAATTTTCTCAACACTCTCTGCAGGCTGTTGGCGCTCAGTGGTTCTGGGTGGGTGCATAACCGAGCCAGGTACATGTGCACGGGGAGCTCCCCAACCTCATATTGGGGTCTCCCATTCCTGTAGTGCACGGAGATGTCACACTGCCCTTCTCCCACCAGGAGCTCCAGGGTCCCTCCATCCCACCTGATCCTCATCCTGGCGTTCTCCTGCACACACCGGGGCTCCTGGCGGAACTTCCCCAGGGCGAGCTTCAGGCAGCTGCCAAGCTTCTCGCCCAGCTCCCTGCTTCGCTGCAGTCTGTCCCGCGCTCCCTGCAGGGTCTCCTTGTTCAGCACCTGGGGGCAGGTCACGGTGTGTAACCTGGCCAGACCCACGTCCCCCGTGGGCTCAGTGACGTGGGACTGGGGCTCCGCATCAGTGTCACACACGCGCATCTCACACTGCACCTCCCCTGAGGTGAGGGTCAGCTCTGCCCTCTCCCTGGGGTCACCCATCCTGGCGCTGTCCCTCACACGAGGGCTCCCTGCTGGACTCAGTCGAAGCAGCTTCTCCGGGATTTGGATGCTTCCAGCTCTTGATTCACTCTCTGCACTGTGACATGCAACTCATCACACTCACGGACTTTGGGTTGGAGCCTGCTGAAGGCCGATCCACGGCCCGATCTGTCACTTGCCCGTTCCTCCCGCCTTCTCCCCTCTCTGTCTTTGGAGACACACCTGCCCCACGGGTCCAAGATCCGGGTCACAGGCTGGTTTTGTGTTGCCCTTAGTGGAGCTCTAGGTCGGAGTCCTGCGGAGCGGGGCTGAAACGGGCTCTCAGCTCTTCCTTCGTGTCCCCCTGGGATTGCAGCTCCCACCAGGTTCTCAGGGCAGAGCAGATGCCAGTCGCATGGGTTCAGTTAGGTCCTTCTGGGGTGTCCTTTTCCCAAGGACTCCGCTCAGCTTCTCTCCTGCCCTGCTCCAGCAGGTCCTGAGAACCAAACGAGAGATGTTCATTTCAATTGGAGAATAATAGAGCTGGTCAGGGGACAGGCGCCGGCTCTGTGGGTGCTCTGGGGCTGGAGCACCCACGGGGGGGAAATGGTGGGTGCGCTGAGAAGCCACTGGCAGCCGCCCTATTAGTTCCCCCTCAGTCCCCTAAGGCCTCCCGCCCGCTGGTGGGTCTCACAGATCAGAGCCTCCCCATCTCTCCCTGCTCCTCCTGCCACCACAATCAGCTGATTCGCAGCGTGCTGGGGGCTCTGTGGGGGTAAGGAGGCAGAATGAGGACATGGGGCACTCGAGGGAGAGGCGGGAAGAGGCAGAGAAGGGGCACCCTCCTTAGAACAACTGAAAACAGGAGACAGCCCAGTCCTCAAGGAAAGAAACACACCAGGGTATGTTGTGAAATACACAGCTGAGGCCACTCACGTGACCTTAACTCTGCCCTTTGTGTCACTCCTCGGAACACCTGAAATCCAGAGTTCATCACTGAGATAAGTCCCCACTTCTGTCTGAACCATGAAGTAGCACAGGGGTGACCCACAAGTCTCTCCAGGTAGCAAGATCCTCTTAGATGGTGGAAATGGGCATGGCTGAAGGATGAAGAGCCTCATGGGATGCCACAACTTCAGAGGATTGCCCCAAAGCAGGGTTAAAAACATCCTACAGGGTGAGCTCAGATGTCTGCCTATGGTGGGTGCCGTACACTCACCTGTCCAATTCTGGCTGCACCTGTTTCCGTGAGACACGAGGGGAACATGAGATGTAGGGTTGCCAGTTTTGGTTGGACATATTCCTGGAGGTTTCATTACATGACATGATCTTTAACTAATGATTAAGCTTTAATTTCCGGAGACCCCAGGACAATCCTGGAGGCTTGGCAACCCCACTAGAGGATGACAAAGGGAGAGTAACCTCGACACATCTCATCCGCTTACAGGTGGGCTCCAGGGGAGAGCCCGGAAAGCGCCCCGATTCCATCTCTCTCCCCCGGCCTGGGAATTGCCAACGCCTTTATCCTCATTCAATTTTCAGTTGCCAAATGACAGCAGACACCAGTTGAGAGAGGCTGCTCAGAACTGGGGCTGGGCTTTTCTGATCAACATGGACTTTGAAATTAAACTAGACCCACAAAGCTGGATTTTCCACTTTCCACTACCGCTGTGTCACTTATTGTAAACACAGAGTTTGGGAAAGGAGAGTCAGTTCTGGTCTGTGCCTGCCACTTGTGCTGGGAGGGGAGAGACACAGCGCAGGGTGTAAGGCCCTTCACCCGGCCCGAGCTGCCTGAGATTCCCATCCAAGGTCTTTGGTTCTGAAAGGAAGGGACAGCGACATATGGAGGACATGGAAATTCCCCTGAAAGCCTGGGTCAGGCACTGTCACATCAGCTGTTTTGGATACAGGGAGCCTCCTCTCCGCTCCCAGCTGCGCTCCCACTGAGGGCAATTCCGGCCACCTAACTGGGATTAGTTATTATTGGTTATTGCCCCACGCAAACAACTTCCATCACTTAGCGTTAAGTTTGCTGAATTCCTTTCAGAACCAGCCCTGGCTAAAAGCACCCAAACGCTCCCACTAAGGTAACTGCAAGATAAGGGGACATAACAAATCATTTTGACATCAGCCTAACCAGTCAGATCAGATCCTCATCTGGTGACATTCACCACAGGTCAGCTGATCTCAATGATCCGCACCCAAACGTCCTTAACTCTGACCCTAAAACAAAAATGTTCCCAATAACTAGAAGTTCTAAATTCATCTTGTCAATTTGTCATAGATTCATAGACGTTAAATCCAGAAGGGACCACAGTGATAATCTAGCCTGACTTCCTGTATCACACAGGCCAGAGAATGTTATCCTCTGACTCCTGAATCAAGCATAATAACTTACAGTGGAACTAGAGCGTATCTTTTAGAAAGACCAGTCCAATCTTAACTTAAAGGTTCCCAGTCATGGAGATCCCACCACACCACATGATAACCTGTTGCAACAGTTAATTACCCTTAATTGTTAAACATCTGGGCCCTATTTCCTGATCGAATTTTTCTAGTTTCAACTTCCAGTCCTCAGATTTTGTTCAGCCTTTGTCTGCTTGATTAAAGTGCCATCTACTATCAGAGATTTACTCCTTGTGCAAGATTGTATATAAACAGATTAAGCTTCTTAACTCTCTCTAGCCCAGATGGAAACTAGGAACCTCACTACCTTTCTGGACTGATCTTTCTATATATTTTTTCATGATACCCAGTTTCCCTGATGCCAAGTTTCTCCATAGCCCAGTGTCTCTGAGATCTGGTTGCCATGACACATGATTTTCCTGACACCTGCTGCCAAGATACCCAGTTTCCCTGATGCCTGGTGTCTGTATAGTCTGGCTTCTCTATGGCTTGGTTTCCATGGCACCCGGAGTCCCTGAGGCCTGTTTTCATTGGAACTGGTTTCTGAGGCCTGGTTTCTACACAGCCTGGTTTCCCAGAGGTCTCGTTTCCATGGCTCCCAGCTTCTTTGTGGGCCTGTTTCCCTGAGGCTTGTTGTCCTTGAAGCTGGTTTCTCAGGCCCAGTTTCTGTACAGCCTGATTTCCATGGCACTAGTTTTTCTGAGGCCTGGTTTCCGTGGCTGCGGATTTACCTGAAGCCTGGTTGTGTGGCACTGGGTCTCTCTGAGGTCTGGTTTCCATGGCACCTGGTTTCTCTGAGGCCTGGTTTCCATAGCACCTAGTTTGTCTAAGATCTGCTTTCTATGGCACCTGGTTTCCATGGCACCCAGATTCCCTGAGGCCTGGTTTCCATGGCACTGGCTTTCTCTAAGGCCTGGTTTCCATGTATAACCAAGTGGGAATGTTCTTAATATTTTCTCTGAATACTGTGTGGGTGCCTCAGTTTCCCCTATGCACTTCTTAAGTATCTAGATCTGGGATAAGGGTGTGTGATTGTTGCAGAGCCTTAGAGGGCAGGGGTTGGCTGGTCATTGGGGTTCTCCAGGACAACGGCTGTGAGGTCCTGCTGGGGGGTGACTGTGTCCCTTTGGGACAGGATCCAGGCCCTGCTCCCATAACGGCCGAGGGTTTGAATTTGAATCCAGGGAACCAATCAGCAGAGCCTGAAATTGTCAGTGAAAATGCAAATGACCTGGCTGGCAGGAGGGGCTGCAGGGCTCAGGGTACCTGCCTACCTGTAACCAGCCCCCGGGGCTGAGAGGGAGGGAGAGATGCTCCCCGCCCCCCTGCACACCAGAGAGGGGGCTCACGCTGGCTCTGATGCTGGGACCAGAGCAGAGAGCTCGCTGCCTGCCCCACGGGGACAGCCAGGGCAGCGCTGAGCATGGGGGGAGCTGAGACCCCAGCTGAGTGGGGGGACACCCAGGCAGTGCAGGTCGGCTGCCAACCAGGTTTGCCTGGTCCAGACGTGCTGCTGGGAAATGATTACACAGCAGGGAGGGCGCTACCAGGGCCAGGGCTCAGTGGGGCTGTGACCCCAGGCCCAGCCAGCGAGAGGGAGCAGGTCCCACTCCCTTCCCCAGCCGCAGGGTCCTGGCTGAGCCACGGAAGGATCCCTTCTTGGAGAAGCTGAGGGGACTTGCTGGCCACAGCGCTGCAAACCCCCTTGGGGAAGGCTGCAGGGACAGAGTCCTGTGGGAGAAGGGATCCCTGTACCGGGAATGGGTTCCCCAAGGGGAAGTGGAGTCATGGGGGATCAGGAAGCAGCAGGTGGTACCCCGGAAGCATCACCGCCAGCTGCTGTGCCTGGCCCCCATGTCCCTCTCTCGGGACACCAGGGGATCCAGCGGCTGCTGCTGAACTTTTACTGGCCCGGAGTCTGTGACGCGTCCAGCAGTAGTGCAGGCCCTGCAACCCCTGCCAGAATGGGGGGAAGTCCCGGGATAAGAGTGAAGCTCACTTGAGACCCCTGCCCCTCTTAGAGGAACCTTTCCAGAAGGTGGCTATGGACATAGTGGGGTCCCTCCTCCAGGCGACCCGGTCGGGGAAGGAACACATCCTGGTGGTGATGGATTTCACCACACGCTACCCAGATGCGGTGGATCTGTCCTCCACCGAGGCAGACACCATGGCAGACGCAATGCTGTCCATCTTCAGCAGAGTGGGGGTCCCCAGCAAGGTCCTTACAGACCAGGGGTCCAATTTCTTGTCAGCCCCACTATGGGGCTTGCAGGAGAAATGTGGGGTCTGGCCCACCTGGGCCTCTGCAGATCACCCTCAATCCAACAGGCTGGTGGAGAGATTTTATAGGACCCTGGGGATGATGCTGAGAATTTTTATGAAGCAGCATCTGCGGGACTGGGACAAGTGCCTGCCCCACTTGCGGTACAGGGAAGTGCCCCAGGAATCCACACGTTCTTCTCTTTCGAGCTGCTCTACGGGAGGAGAGTGGGGGGATCCCTGGACCTGGCAATGAACGATTGGTGGTGGGATAAGGGTTTGTGGTTGTTGCAGAACCCTAGAGGGCAGGGGTGTGCAGGGGTCTGCACAGAGAATGGCCGACACCCTGTCTACTGGCAACTGATGGCCTGGGCCCCTCCCCAGCAAGGTGCCAATGGAAGTTGTTGGAGAACAAAGGGTTCAGGTGCCTCCTGGCCCAGGAAAGAGACAAAGGCCAGAGGAGGGACTGGGGGGAGTTTCAGTTTGGAGCTGGCTGGGGAGACAGGGGGAGGCTCAGCACCGGGGTCTGGGCTCCCCACACTCCAAGAGTGACCCGACTGAGGGGTCCTGTTTTCTGTACCTACAAGCTCTGTTTTGGGCTGTGTTCCTGTCATCTAATAAACCTTCTGTGTTACTGTCTGGCTGAGAGTCACAGTGAATCGCAGGAAGTGGGGGGCGTGGGGCCCTGACTCCCCCACACTCTGTGACACAGCTACCCAGAGGGATTTTACAGCTAACTGGCTGGCTGGCTGGGTGTCCATCAAAGGGAGCTTCCCTCCACTTTATTTATCACAGGGGCTGACCCCTCTCTGGCAGCTTACCTGAGCAGCCACGGTGCCTATTGGCACGGGTTCAAAGGAGCCGCCCTTTCTCCTAAGTCAGAGTTGCCTATTGGCATGAGTTGGGCACGGTAGGGGAACCCGGACCCACCCTATCCTCCGGGTTCCAACCCAGGCCCCTATGAAACCCCTCACCCGGCGTCAGATCACTGGATACTGAAAGACATCTGCTGGGCCACTTCCTACCCTTAGTCGTGTCTCGGGCGTCTCTCCCACCGGTAAGATCTCGACGTCCCCTTCGGTGCCTGCCTCTGACTGGGCTCCCGCGCCGCAGTCTGGGCGTTCGGCTTTGGTGATCTGGAATCCCGGTGGTTTCTCAGCAGGGGCTCGCGGCGCATGTCCACTCTCCTCCCCAGCCAGTGCAGACTGAGCCGAGCTGTTCCCTTTTATACGCTCCTCTGTCGCCGGGGGCATGCCCAGCAAGGGCGAGGGGGTGTGGACTCTTGGCCTCAAAGCACTTCTGTGTCATCAGAACAGGGTTGATACAGCCTGTCAAAGGGAGAATGTGGTCTGGTGGCAGGAACTGGGAGCCAGGACTCCTGGGTTCTCTCTTCAGCTCTGGGAGGGGAGTGGGGACTGGTGGGTTAGAGCAGAGGGGGCTGGGAGCCAGGACTCCTGGATCCTGTTAGAACCTGGTTACACTGAAGCCTAATTTGGATGAGGGCCAGGTGCGTACGTGAACTGCCTTCGCACTCTGTGATTCCATCTAGGCGCGTTCTCATTGCAGAATCGCTCCACATTGCAACAGGCCCTTTTCTCCACCCCTGCCCGGTGAGAGGCAGAAACCAGGAAGAGTCTGAATTAGCCTTGACGGGGAAATCGAAAGTTAGGATCTTGCAGGAAGGGTGTTTCTGTGTGTCTGTGGGAGGGTGTTCTGGGGACATCTTGAGGGATCAGAAACAGCAAGTTGTGGCCAGAGACACAGGGAGGCAGGGCCCCGGGTTAGTGTGTCTGTCTGTCCCGTTACAAGCCGCCTGCACTGGGCGGGGAGTTGGGTCCAAGCGGGCAGGGCTCTGGGGGGCAGGGGCTGCTGGGGGGGATGAGTACAGGGCAGTGCAGGGAGCCAGAGGGTTTGGGGGGCTGGGTGCAGGCGGTTAGGTTCAGGGCGCTGGGATGCAGCTGGCAGACTCTGGGGGACGGGGGGAATCAGTCATGGGCTCTCAGCTCCCCTTTGGAGGCCCAGCAGGGATGAGTTTGTGGAGGACTCAGCCCCGCTGGGGGAATGAAGCCAGTGGAAAATGAAACGTTGGGGCAGAGTTTTCCTTTACTTATGTTGAAGTGAGTCAGTCAGGCTCCAGGTTCACACTGGGGACACAGAGATCAGAATCTGGCCCTGATCTACATCCCTAGGACGCCTGGGTTCCATTCTGGCTTTGGGATGGGAGCAGGGTCTGGTGTTTAGAGCAGGGTGGACTGGGAGCCACAGCCAGGCCTCCTGGGTTCTCTTCCCAGCTCTGGGAGGGCAGTGGGGACTGGTGGTTAGAACAGGGGGGGCTGGGAGTCAGGACTCCTGGGTTCTCTCCCTGGCTCTGGGAGGGGAGTGGGGGCTGGTGGATTGGAGCAGGGGGGTCTGGGAGCCAGGACTCCTGGGTTCTCTCCACAGCTCTGGGAGAGGAGTGGGGGCTGGTGGGTGTCACAGAGTGTGGGGGGACACAAGGCCCTGCACCCCCAGCTTCCTGCGATTCCCCAGGACTCTCAGCCAGCCAGGAAAAGCAGCAGGTTTATTTAGACGACAGGAACACAGTCCAAGACAGGTCTTGCAGGCACAGACAACAGGATCCTCCCCAATTAGGTCGATCTTGGGGTTCCAGGGGCACCCGAGCCCCATTGGGGGATCAGAGCCCCCTCTGGGCTTCCCTCCATGACACCAGCTACCTCCTGACAACCCTCTCTCCCCCAGCGTCTCCTCCCCCAGCCTTTGTTCAGCTTCTCGGGCAGAGGGGTCACCTGGCCTCTCACCCCTTCCTGGGTTCTCACGTTACCTGTTCAGGTACCTTCCCTCAAGGCCAGTTTCCCACCCCCCAATGCAGATCATCCTCCCAAGCCAACACCCCCCACTCAGCACTCACAGACCCCAGTAAGAACAGTTCCAATTTGGCACAGTGGGTTACAGCGGGTGGGAGGGGGCTGGAATAGCTGCAAACACAGGTGTGGCGGGGGGATTTTAATTACACGCAGGCTGGACTGGAGGTTTGTATCTCCGCACCTGGCTCGTCTTCCCCCTTTGCTTGCAATAAACCTCTGGCTCTTCCATGGGACGACACACGGGAGGGATGGGACCTAATTGCTGAGCCCGAAGAGAGGCACCTCCAAGAAGCTGCTGATTTCACAAGTCGCAACTTTGAGTCTGGCCTCTTAGATTGCGGGGGCTGCACTTGGACATGCAGCAAACGGGTCGGACATGAAAAGGTTGGAGGAAAATGTTGGGAGAAAGTTGTATTGATCCCAGGTGGGTCTGGTCCCATTGACGCCAATGGAGCGAAGGCCGATCCCAGCTCGACCCGGCATATCAGGTGCCCCACAGGGCCCTCGCTGACATCGACCGTGACGCTCTGGCATCGAGTTGTCCCCGCTGCACCCCATCCCCTGTCACCGTGGGGAATTGTGAGACGCTGCGTCAAGGAACCCAGGAGTCCGAGGTGACTCTTTGTCCCTCCCCAACCCCAGAGAGAGGGAAGGTGTCTGGGAAGATCCCTCACCCCCCCACCTGAACATCCCACCCTGCAGTCCCTGCTCCAACGCTCCACACATACCCAGCCCCCAAACCTTGTAACTAGCCCCCCACCTCCCATCCTCTGTATCCAGCCCCCCATGTCCTGTACCCACCCACCCCCCAGTGCCCTGGATCTAAACCCCCCATCCTCTGTCCCCTCATAACTAGCCCTCCCACCCACCTCCACAACTTCTACCCAGTCCCCTCCCCCCACACTCTACAGGATGCATCTAACTTTCCATTTCCCCGTGGAGAGTAATTCACCTCCCTCCTGGGTTCAGTCCAACACATGGGATGGGGATCGGTTTCGATCGCAACAGCCAGGCTGGCCTGTGTCCCTGAGGAGAACCCAGACTTTCGGGCCCGCCCATTCGTGCTATGCTTTCTTTCCCTTTTAACTGTCTTGTTCTGTACACATGCACACACAGCGCCAGCGGGGGACGCACACCAGGGGCGCTGGAACAGGGGTGCCCAGGGGGTTCCCATCGTCCCGGGGGTCAATGAGGGATGATCAGACTCCCCTGAGTTTGGTGGTTGCTGGTGGCTCTTGCCTACGAGCACTGAGTTCAGACAGCGGGGGGGGGAGGTCCTGGCTCCCAGCCCCCCTTGCTCTAACCACTGGGCCCCCACTCCCCTGCCAGAGCTGGGGAGAGAACCCAGGAGTCCTGGCTCCCAGTTCCCCTGCTCTAACCACCAGACCCCACTCCCCTGCCAGAATCCAGGGCTCCGTTGGGGCTATGGGTTTCTTGTTGAAGACGTTCCTGCCCTAGACCCGGTACCAGATCTCCCCTCCGCTGCGGTAGGTCACCATCTCGTTCTCCCCCGGCCCCGGAGATGGACTCCAGCAGGGTCCACTGGACCGTGAGCCAGGTGTTTTCCTGGATGCTGGGTGGCTCCCGGGCCAGGATCTCCAGGGTATGACACTCACCCAGCTCCGGTATCAGCCTCCTGCTCTGCTCCAGCCGGCTCTGGGCTGCCCAGGCTGAGCTGTTCCATGCCGGAGAAGATACGGGCCTGGGAAGTCAGCCGGTCGAGGCTCGTCTCCTTCAGCTCAGCCTCGTACGGCGCCAGATCATGGGGCCCTTTGCAGGGCCGGACCCAGCAGCACCAGCTCCATGGCCGGCGCCAGGGGCAACGTGCAGTGCTGCTCCATCAGCGCCAAGCGTCCCCCGATGGCTGCCTGCAGGGACAATACAGGGCCGGTCATTGCCATGGAAAGGGTCCTACAGAGTCAGGGAGACACCCGAGCGTGTGAGCTCCTGGGGGGCAGGTGGGTGGGGGCTCCATCTGTCCGTCTCTGCTAGTGGAGAGAGTCTGTCTGTCTGTCCGTCCCGCGCTGATGGCCGAGGCAGGTGAGAAGGGAAGAGAGTGCACATGCGTGTGTGTCCGTGTGACGCCTGCCCCAGGCCTGCGGACACGCTAACGCTCCTGGCCGTGGCTGGCAGGAGCTCTCCCCGAGCCGTGAGCTGGGCTCAGCCGGCCACTGGTTCTATCCCCAGCTCCCTGCGTTCGGCATCTCTGTGAATCCTCTCGGGCTTGGCTTGGAGCATCCAGGGCCTGGCGAAGGAATCGGGGTTGGGCTCTTTGCCTATCGGACTCCAGCCTCAGGGGACTTACAAAACTCCTGCGGTTTGAGGCTCCCGAAGTGCAAAACTGTTTCAACGGATGGGCTGGGACTTGCACTGAAATGTTATGTGTTTCTGTCTGCTGTGCAGTGGCAGGGGCTGCGGGTCGGGAGTGAGGGGCACCGGCAGAGCTGGGGGGAGTCCAGGGCTGGGCTAGCAGGGCCTGCGGGTTTGGTGTGAGAGGCACCGGCAGAGCTGGCGGGGGAGAGCCCAAGGTTGGAGGATCAGATGCTTGGGAGGGACCCTCATGGCTGCTCCTGTGTCCAGCGAGGGAGATCAGGGTCCCTGTGAGATGATTCCCCCGGAGCAGGGAGTGAACCCAGCACCCTGAGTCCGCCCTGTTTCCTCCTAGCGAGGATACCTGGCACCTGGCCCTGGAACCTGCCCAGCTCTAACCACAGGTATTGGGCCACCCCACCCCACTCCGGGGGCCAGGCAAAGGCTCCCTCCCCTGGCCACAAGCAGGAAATTAACCCAGGATGGCAGCTGATCCTCAGCAAAACCCTGGCCTGGTGCTCGTGTTACAGGGGAGGGGGTCTAAGCCCCAGAGGCAGCCGCATTTGCTGGAGCCATTGTGATGCTTGTAAAGACTCACAGACTCTTTTTCAGGGGACAAGGCAACATGCCGCGTTTATTTAAAACGCTACACAAGCATTAAAATCAGCGTGTGCATGTGTTTATACACACACAGACAGACACACCACACGCCGAAAAGGCTCTGCAGCTGGGGTTATAGGTATGGGCCTTATCATTGCTCAAGTCAGCCCAGCGACCAGCGTGACCGAACACGAGTGGGGAGCCAGGCCCCTGTTGGACGCAGGGGCAGCTCTAGACATTTCGCCACCCCAAGCAGGGCGGCATGCCGTGGGGGACGCACTGCCGGTCGCCGGGAGGGCAGCAGACAGCTCTGGTGGACCTCCCACAGGCACCCACCCCCCAGCACCCTGAACCCAGGGCCTCAGTGTCCCCTCTCTGCTGCCCCCAGCCCTCACCAAACCCTGTACCCAGCCCTCTCTGTGGCCCCAGTGCCTGGGGTGGGGGGTGTAACAGGGCAGATGGATGAGGGCCCCGTCTCCCTGTGTCCCTGGCCAGGAGGTTGCTGTTCCTGTACCCCTCAAGGTTAAACTCAGAACCCCAACGCCTCTCCTGGCTGCCCTTAACTTTTGATTTCCCCATCAAGGGTAATTGAGACTCCTAGGAGTTTCTCTCTCTTTCCGGGCAGGGGAGGAGAAAAGGGCTTGTGGCTACGTGTTGAGACCACACCCAGCCTTAATCCAAATTATGCTTTGCTGTTGCCAGTGTCTAATAGAACCCAAGAGTCCTGGCTTCCAGTCCCCTCCCTCTCCCCCGCTCTAGCCCCCTAGATCTCACTCGGATCCCCTCCCAGAGCCAGGGAGAAAACCCAGGAGTCCTGGCTCCCATCCCCCCTGCTCCAACTCACCAGTCCCCACTCCCCTCCCAGAGCCAGGGAGAGAAACCAGATCAGGACCAGATTTGGATCTCAGTGACTCTGGTGTAAATCCAGAAGCCAGTGGAATTGCTCCAGTGTAATTACGGGTGAAATCAGACCCAACGATTTATTTTCCTCCAGCTCCATTCCCCCAGCAAGGCTGAGTCCTCCACACACTCATCTCAGCTGTGCCTCAAAGGGAGATCTCAGACCCCACGACCTGTTTCCTCTCCCACTTTCACAGCTTGTGAGGTTGTTACCAAGTTTCCATCCATTCCCATCAGCCAGCAGCACCTGGAACCAGTGCGAAGGACCAATGGATCCCTGTGCCTTGATTCCACCTGCCCGGAGGTGCTGAGCGTGGAGATCATGGCCAAGGTGCGGAATCGGTTGGCGTCCTTGGGTGACCTTTCTCGCCCCATGGAGGAGTGTCTGGATCACGCGCTGCTGACGTTCAGCCGGGAGGTGGGCTACCTGCAGGAGGACACCTGGCTGGTGATCCGCTGCGAGGGGCAGTAGCTGGTGTTCATCTCGGGCCAGGGCAAGAACAACATCGAGGTCTCCTACATCCAGGGGGTGCAGCTTCCCCAGCAGAGAGGTCACCCAGCGGGATCTTGGTGCTGAGCCTGGCAAACCTGGACAACGTGATTAGGGTTTTTTTATGAGGTTCTGTAAGGAGAGATGATTTTAAAGGCTGAGTTTGGTATGTTATTAAAGAATAGAAAGAGAACTTAAAGAAAAATACAGATTTTTGTTGTTAAAGGGTTAGTTTGAAAGAATAGATTAAAAACGATAGGTTTAAAAAGAACACACATGGCAAAAAAAAAAAAAAGGGGGGGGGGCATTTACTGAAGCAGAAGTGCTGTGATACAGCATGGCCAGAGGGCAGCAGGGGAGGGTTAGAAGGGAGCCTTATTCCCTGTAAGGGGAAGAAAGTTTGCTATAGATTAACTAGAGCACCTGATGCCAATTGGAGCACCTGCAATCAGTCACCTGATAAAAATCCCCTGCTTCAATCAGACTGTGTGAGTGTTGGAGCAGAGAACAGTTTGGAGAAGTGCTGCGGTGAGCTAAGAAGTCCAAGCCCCTAGGTAAAGGGGCACCTGGCTTGTGCAGAGGGAGGGCAGGAAGCCCCCCATAAGCTGAAGGACAGGAGAGGGAAGTAGCCCAGGGGAAGGAACCATCAGTTCAAGTGGTTTTCCGCTATTCTCAGGGCCCCTGGGCTGGGACCTGGAGTAGAGGCGGGGCCCAGGTCCCTCCCTCTCCACTCCCCTCCTCTAGGACACTAGTGGGGCAATTAACATTCCACTGCAGGGGCAACAAATGGTGCCCTGAACCCACCCCCCAAAGAAGAGAAAGTGTGAGACCCATCATAATAGTGCGGGCAACTTGCCACAGTACATGGCATAAAATATAGAGGCAGGTTAAAAAAGAAACATATAAAGTATTAAATACAAGGGTAGGTTAAGAAAAGAGCATTTCAAACCATTCAATAAAAGAGAAACATTTAGCTCGGTTAAGCACAGGTTAGAGGAGAGAACAGGGCAGGAAAAGGGAAAAGCTAGACAGCCCGTGGCTGAGTCAGAGAGAGATCTTACCCCCCAAGGGATCCTGCAGGAAGAGGCAACCTCCCAGGTTCCCAGCCCCTCAGGCTTGTTATCGCCGCCTTTGGATCGGCCCGATTAGATGTGGTTTTCCAGCAGAGTCACAGAATTCATTTTCCTGAACCAATCCTAGAGTCCCAAGATTTTTTAACAAGCTCCACCTTTAACTACCTTATTCTTATCTAAAAAAACAGACCCCCAAGCATCTTTCCCGCCATGGAGCCCTTTCACATAGGGGCTTTAATAAAAGTTAAAAGCACAAGCCCTTAGTAACAAACAATTTTTAAAAGTTTCCCCCTATGTTTTAGACTTATGTGACAGACCCAGACCAGTGGGGTACAGGAGTCTGGTCCTATTGGCATCCAGCGGGGGTGGGTGGGCGAAGCCTGCCCACTTCTAAAGGACCTTCCCCCAGCCTAAGGGGAGGACCCACAGGTCTGGGACACCAAGTAATTACGTGGGACAACTAATGAAAAAACAGGATCGGGAGTGAGGTCATAGGGCTAAACTAAGGGAACCTGATGGGGACACCGAGCAGAGAACCCCGGACAACACCCACTGCTCCTCAAAGGCGTCAAGGGAGCCAGTGGACGCCGCCCAGAGGAACTCCGCTCGGATGCGTGAACGGACAGAGGAGCGGAACTAGGCCCCACAGTCGCAGGAAATCCCGTCGGCCAACCTCCTCTCCCTGGTGCTGTAGATGGCTAGTTTGGCCAGGGCCAAGAGGAGGTTGAGAAGGAGATCCCGCGACTTCGTGGGTACAGGAGTCTGGTCGAGGGCAAATATACTGGTCACTGGCTGAGTGGTTTTCTGTTCCCTGAGTGACCAGACCAGGGGCTGCACTGGAGTAATCAGGAACCTGCTAGAACCAATTAAGGCAGACAGGCTAATTAGATCACCTGCAGCCAATCAAGGCAGGCTAATCAGGGCACCTGGGTTTAAAAAGGAGCTCACTTCAGTTTGTGTGGTGCGTGTGAGGAGCTGGGAGCAAGAGGTGCAAGGAGCTGAGAGTGAGTGGGTGTGCTGCTGGAGGATTAAGGTGTGCAAGTGTTATCAGACACCAGGAGGAAGGTCCTGTGGTGAGGATAAAGAAGGTGTTTGGAGGAGGCCAAGGGGAAGTAGCCCAGGGAGTTGTAGCTGTCATGCAGCTGTTACAGGAGGCACTATAAACAGCTGCGATCCACAGGGCCCTGGGCTGGAACCCGGAGTAGAGGGTGGGCCTGGGTTCCCCCCAAACCTCCCAACTCCTGATCAGACACAGGAGGAGTTGAGGGATTTTATGATCAGCTCTTTTATTTAGAAATGCTTTTATCTCTTCAGTGACTTGATTTACTTAATTCTGTTTATGACAGCAGGGGGAAATATTTGTTTAAAGTCTAATCTGTACATATGGAGGAGTTCAATATAGTCATTATTTTATATCTCTCTCTCCTATCTCCTTATATTTTCTCCTTTCCAGAACTGAAGGATTCCAGGGCCCAGCAAACACATTCAGGACAGATCAGCAGGCAGCTGCAGGAAGGGCGGACGCCAGCTTCAGTCGGGGATAGACACATTGCTGAGCAAAGTGAAAATGAAACTTACTTTCTTATTTCTTGTAGGTGCTATGGCCGCAAGAAGCCAGGTAAAAGATCTCCAAGAGGCTGTTTTCTGTTCCATTTGCCTGGCTTCTTTTAATGATCCAGTGATTCTCATCAAGTGTGGGCACAATTTCTGCTGATCCTGCATCACTCAGTACTGCAAGGAGTGCAAAACCTCCCCTCTCTATCCCTGCCCTCAGCGCAGAGAACCCTTCTGGGAAGCATGGATAGCAAGTTTGTAGAAATTTTGGTGGTGCCCAGAACCTGCCCCCCAACTCTGCCCCCACCTACCAAAGGCTCTGGGAGGAGACTTGGGGGGGGGGGGAGGTCTGGGGTGCAAATCCTGGGCTGGGGATTAGGGTGCAGGAGGGGTGTGGGGTGCAGGGTGCAGGCTTTGGGATGGAGTTTGGGTGCTGGGTGGAGGCTCTGGGCTGGAGCAGGGGGTGGGTGTGCAGGAGGGGGTGAAGGGTGCAGGCTTTGGGATGGAGTTTGGGTGCAGGCTCTGGGGTAGGGGCATAGGAAGGGGTGAAGTGTGCAGGCTTTGGGATGGAGTTTGGGTGCAGGCTCTGGGGTGGGGGCATAGGAAGGGGTGAGGGGTGCAAACTCTGTGAGGGAGTTTGGGGGTGGGAAGGGATGTGTGGGGAAGGGGGAGGGGGTGCACCCTCTGGGAGGGAGTTTGGGGATAGGAGGGAGTACAGGGGTGAGGGCTGTGGGGCTGAGGATGAGGGGTTCATGATGTGGGGGGCTCAGGGCTGGGGCAGAGGATTAGGCTGCGAGAGGATGAGGGTTCTGGCTGAGGCTGGGAATGAGGGGTTCATGCTGCAGGGGGAGGCTCAGGGCTGGGGCTGAGGATTAGGGTGCAGGGGGATGAGGGGTTCATGCTGCGGGGGGGGCTCAGAGCTGGGGCAGAGAATCAGGGTGCGGAGGGGTGAGGGTTGGGGCTGAGGATCAGGGTGCGGAGGGGTGAGGGCTCTGGCTGGGGCGGAGCCACAGGGTGCGGGGGGATGAGGGCTCTGGCTGGGGATGAGGATTAAGGTGCGGGGGATGAGGGCTCTGGCTGGGGCTGAGGATTAGGGTGTGGGGGGATGAGGGCTGGGGCTGAGGATGAGGGGTTCATACTGCGGGGGGGGCTCAGGGCTGGGGCAGAGGATCAGGGTGTGGGGGATGAGGGTTGGGACTGAGGATGAGGGATTCATGCTGTCATAAACAGATAAGAAAAGCTAATAGCACAGAAGTACTTTATATCTCTTTGACTATAAAGGATTAACAAGCTCAGTGAGCCTGGCTGTCACCTGACCGGAGAACCAATCAGGGGACAGGACACTTTCAAATCTTGAAGGAGGGAAGTTTCTGTGTGTGCTGTTAGTTTTGGTTGCTGTTCACTCTGGGGGCTCAGAGGGACCGGACGTGCAACCAGGTTTCTCTCCAATTTCCCTGATACAGGTTCTTATAGATTCCAAATAGTAAGTACTAGGTAGATCAGGCGAGTTAGGCTTATGTTTGTTTTCTTTATTTGCAAATGTGCATTTGGCTGAGAGGAGTTCAAATGTGTATTTTTGCTGAAAGGATTTTAATTTGTACTTGAATACTTAGGCTGGGAGGGTATTCCCAGTGCCTATAGCTGAAAAACCCTGTACCTGATCCATCTTAAATTTACAAAGATAACTTTTACTGTTTTTCTCTCTTTTAATTAAAGTTTCTTGTTTAAGAACCTGATTGTTTTTTTATTCTGGTGAGATCCCAGGGGACGGGGTCTGGATTCACCAGGGAATTGGTGGGGAGAGAGGAGGGAAGGGGGAGAGAGAGGCTAATTTCTCTCTGTGTTAGGATTACTGTCTCTCTCAGGGAGAGTCTGGGAGGGGGAAAGAGAAGGAGGGGGGAAGGTGCATTTTCCTCTCTGTTTTGTGATTGAAGGAGTTTGAATCACACAGTGATCTTCCAGGGTAACCCAGGGAGGGGAAGCCTGGGAGAGACAACGGTGGGGGAAAGGGTTTACTTTCCTTGGGTTAAGATCCAGAGGGTCTGGGTCTTGGGGTTCCCCGGGCAAGGTTTTGGGGGGACCAGAGTGTACCAGGCACTGGAATTCCTGGTTGGTGGCAGCGCTACAGGTTCTAAGCTGGTAATTAGCTTAGAGGAATTCATGCTGGTACCCCATCTTTTGCATGCTAAGGTTCAGGGTGGGGAATTGTACTGTGACATGGTGTGCAGCATTTGTGGGATGGATAGATAGATAAGATAGAGTCCAAAAGCCAGTGAGGTTTTTATTTCTCTCCCTGCTAGCTATCTGCAGGCAGACTGAGAGGTTTGGGTTTAGAAGCAAAAGCCAGTAGGATTTTTTCTTTCTCTTTCCCTGCTAGATGTGCGTAAAGCAGGCTAGAGGAGATTGTGTTAAAAGCAAAGGTCTGCAAGTTTTTTTGGTCTCTCCCTTCTGAGTACTCTGAAGGCAGAGGCACTAGGGTTTAACAAGGATCTGTGTTAAACAAAGGGACTCCAGTTGTGAGTCACCATACACCAGCAAGACACATTTGCAAATAAATGACTTTTTTTTCTTTCTAACTCTGTCGGGAATAGCTAGGTAGAAGGAGTTTAAAAAAAAAAAGACTCTGTTGCTAAGCAACCCTCAGGAGGCAACAGAGAAGCAGCATTTCAGGCAGTAAACAGCAGAGGGCGCCCCAACACAAGAAAGCAGGAACCATGAGTACCAAGGACCTGAAACAGGAACTGGCAAGACTGGAGGCAGAGGAACAAATCAAAAACGCAGACCACAGGTGAGACATGGGGGAAAAAAACTACAAGAGATGGAGCTGAGAGAAAGAGAGGCCGCCTACAGGAGAGAACTGGAGATTAAAGAGAAAGAGTTGGAAATCCAGAGGGAGGCCCACCGGCAGGCCCTGGAATTAGCGCAGGCTAGGCAGCATGCTCCAGCCAACCCTAACAACCCTTCAACAGTTGTTGTTCCACATCCCAAGAAATTTCCCACCTACAAGGCAGGTGATGACACTGAAGCCTTCTTAGAGAATTTTGAAAGGGCCTGCCTTGGATACAGCATCCCTGAAGACCAGTACATGATAGAACTGAGGCCACAGCTCAGTGGAGCCTTAGCAGAGGTGGCGGCTGAAATGCCTAAGGAGAACATGAACGACTATAAACTTTTTCAAACCAAGGCCAGATACAGAATGGGGATAACACCTGAACATGCCCGTCGGCGGTTCAGAGCCCTAAAATGGAAACCAGATGTGTCACTTTCCCCGTCACGCCTACCACATTGCAAAGAGTTATGAAGCCTGGATATCAGGAGCCAATGTTAAATCTCTGGACGACATGCACCTCCTAATACAATTGGAGCAGTTCTTAGAGGGTGTTCCGGAGGAAATAGAAAGGTACATCCTAGATGGGAAGCCCAAAACTGTAACTGAGGTGGGGGAGATTGGAGGCAGATGGGTGGAAGTGGCAGAAAAGAAAAGAGCTGCTATCAAGGGGAGCGAATATCACAGAGGTCACACCGACAATAAACCCTATCACCGAGGGCAGCCCAGGACCCCACCTACAACTCAAGAAAAGCTGCCAGCTCCCTATTCTCTCACCTCACCAATCTCCAGTAACCCACCTCAGCCCAGTGACCAGTCAGCTGGGCGATGCTTCAAGTGTAATGAACTGGGACATATAAAGGCCCACTGCCCCAAGAACCCCAACCGAGTGCAGTTCATTTTATCTCCCTCACTCCAAAGATCCCCAGACTCAGATGCCTCTCAAATACCCTCAGAGCGAAGGGAAATTTTGAAAGTAGGTAGAAAAAGGATTATCGCGTGGAGAGACATGGGGGCACAAGTGTCAGCTATCCACCAATCCTTAGTGGACCCCAAATGCATCAACTCAAAGGCCCAAGTGACAATATACCCCTTCATGTCACAAGCTGTAAACTTGCCTACAGCTGAACTGCCTGTCCAGTACAAAGGCTGGTCAGGAGTGTGGACTTTTGCAGTCTATAACAGTTATCACATCCCCATGCTACTGGGGGAAGACTTGGCCAACCAGGTGAAGCGGGCCAAGAGTGGGAATGGTTACATGCAGCCAAGCCAGGCAAGCGTCCAGACCCATCCCTGTTCCTGAGCCGTCCACAGGGAACCCGTCTGTGTTACCAGAGACCCAGACAGAGGTAGTGGACCCGGATTCCCTACCAACGGCTGAACCACCCACAGCACCTCCAGTCCCAGACCCGGACCTGGAAACGCAACCAGCACCAGAACTATTGCCAGCACTGACACCAGCGCTTGCAAACATATCTTCAACCCCAATGCCAGATGGGGCCAGCGAGCCTAAACTGGCAGAAGCAGCAGACAACCAGACCCAAGAGGCTCAGCCAGAGCCTGAAACACCACCAGGTGCAGCAACGGAGAGCGGTTCACCCGCAATGGAATCAACCCCATCACCTACCTTGCTTCCAGAGGGACCAAGCCCAGGTCCACAGTCTGAGGAGGAACTAGTGTCCCCAGCCTCAAGGGAACAGTTCCAGACTGAGCAGGAAGCAGATGACAGCCTTCAGAAAGCTTGGGTGGCGGCACGGAGCACCCCACCACCTCTCAGCTCTTCTAACCGATCCCGGTTTGTTATAGAACGAGGACTTTTCTATAGGGAGACTCTTTCTGGTGGACACCGGGAAGACTGGCATCCACAAGAACAGTTGGTGGTTCCAACTAGGTACCGGGGGAAGCTCTTAAGCTTAGCCCATGATCATCCCAGTGGCCATGCTGGGATGAACAGAACCAAAGACAGGTTGGGGAAGTCCTTCCACTGGGAGGGGATGGGCAAGGACGTTGCCAAGTATGTCCGGTCTTGTGAGGTGTGCCAAAGAGTGGGAAAGCCCCAAGACCAGGTCAAGGCCCCTCTCCAGCCACTTCCCATAATTGAGGTCCCATTTCAGCGAGTAACTGTGGATATTCTGGGTCCTTTCCCAAGAAAGATGCCCAGAGGGAAGCAGTACATACTGACTTTCATGGACTTTGCTACCCGATGGCCCGAAGCAGTAGCTCTAGGCAACACCAGGGCTAAAGCGGTGTGCCAGGCCCTAACAGACATTTTTGCCAGGGTAGGTTGGCCCTCTGATATCCTTATGGATTCAGGATCTAATTTCCTGGCAGGAACCATGAAAGACCTGTGGGAAAATCATGGGGTGAATCACTTGGTTGCCACCCCGTACCACCATCAAACCAATGGCCTGGTGGAAAGGTTTAATGGAACTTTGGGGGCCATGATCCGTAAATTCGTGAATGAACACTCCAGTGACTGGGACCTAGTGCTGCAGCAGTTGCTCTTTGCTTACAGGGCTCTACCACATCCCAGTTTAGGGTTCTCACCATTTAAGCTTGTGTATGGCCATGAGGTTAAAGGGCCATTACAGCTGGTGAAGCAGCAATGGGAGGGGTTTACGCCTTCTTCAGGGACTAATATTCTGGACTTTGTAAGCAACCTACAAACCACCCTCTGACACTCTTTAGCCCTTGCTAAAAAGAACCTAAAGGATGCTCAGAAAGAGCAAAAGGCCTGGTATGATAAACATACCAGAGAATATTCCTTCAAAGTAGGAGACCAGGTTATGGTCTTAAAGGCGCAACAGGCCCATAAAATGGAAGCATCATGGGAAGGGCCATTCACGGTCCAAGAGCGCCTGGGAGCTGTTAACTACCTCATAGCATTTCCCAATTCCTCCCTAAAGCTCCGAGTGTACCACGTTAATTCTCTCAAGCCCTTTTATTTCAGAGACTTACAGGTTTGTCAGTTCACAGCCCAGGGAGGAGATGATACTGAGTGGCCGGACGCTGTCTACGATGAAGGGAAAAGTAACGGTGGCATGGGAGAGGTAACCCTCTCCACAACCCGGAAACGCCTGCAGTGGCAACAGATGAAGAAGTTGATGCACTCTCTGGTGAAAGTTCCTTAAAATCAACTGGTTAAAAATTGTCCTTACAATGTAAAAATCTTGTAGTTTTACATAATTAGTGGCGTATGTATGGATGCATGTGTTTATTGATCTGTTTATTTTAAAGTTCTAGGGAGAAATCACTGCCAGTGTGCTTCCACACTGTCAGCGATTTGGGGGGCGTGTCTTAAATAGATAAGAAAAGCTAATAGCACAGAAGTACTTTATATCTCTTTGCTTGTAAAGGGTTAACAAGTTCAGTAAGCCTGGCTGTCACCTGACCAGAGGATGAATCAGGGGACAGGATACTTTCAAATCTTGAGGGAGGGAAGTTTCTGTGTGTGCTGTTAGTTTTTGGTTGCTGTTCACTCGGGGGGCTCAGAGGGACCAGATGTGCAACCAGGTTTCTCTCCAATCTCCCTGATACAGGTTCTTATAGAACGCCGCAGCCGCCGCCTCTGACCAGAGTCACCTCCATACACACCGGCCCCTCGGGTCTCCAGAGCCTCTTTGTAGCGCTGATTACAGGACGATAATGAAGTGCCATCAAGGAGAACACAGCCTGTTTTTAAAGCGGTGTAGGGGGGCGGCTGCCCCGCGCCTGGGTAAACGGGTTAAAAGAGGCTGGGGCAGGCTGAGTGTGGAAGCAGACACAGCTGGGGCCGTGTCCCAATCAGGACCCAGCTAGCCCTATGTCAAGGTTCGTCCCTCACTCTGAACTTTAGGGTACGGATGTGGGGACCTGCATGGACACTTCTAAGCTGAATTACTAGCTTAGATCTGGTAACGCTGTCACCATCCAGAAATTTCAGTGTCTGGATCATTTCTTGTCCCCCACAAAACCTTCCCCTCCCTGGGCAGCCTTGAGAGGCTTTTTCACCAAGTTCCTGGTGAACACCGATCCAACCCCTTGGATCTTAACACAAGGAGAATTTAACCATCCCCCTTCCCTTCCCCCACCAGTTCCTAGTGAGTCCAGATCCAATCCCCTTGGATCTTAACACAAGGAGAATTTAACCATCCCCCCTCTCTTCCCCCACCAATTCCTGGTGAACACCGATCCAACCCCTTGGATCTTAACACAAGGAGAATTTAACCATCCCCCCTCTCTTCCCCCACCAATTCCTGGTGAACACCGATCCAACCCCTTGGATCTTAACACAAGGAGAATTTAACCATCCCCCCTCTCTTCCCCCACCAATTCCTGGTGAACACCGATCCAACCCCTTGGATCTTAACACAAGGAGAATTTAACCATCCCCCCTCTCTTCCCCCACCAATTCCTGGTGAACACCGATCCAACCCCTTGGATCTTAACACAAGGAGAATTTAACCATCCCCTCTCTCTTCCCCCACCAATTCCTGGTGAACACCGATCCAACCCCTTGGATCTTAACACAAGGAAAAATCAATCAGGTTCTTAAAAAGAAAGCTTTTAATTAAAGAAAGTTTTTTACTTTTTTCTATCTCTGTAAAATCAGGATGGAAAATACTTTACAGGGAAATCAGATTCATATAGCCCAGAGGAAACCCCCTCTAGCCTTAGGTTCAAAGTTACAGCAAACAGAGGTAAAATCCTCTCTGCAAAAAAGGAACATTTACAAGTTGAGAAAACAAAGATAAGGCTAATCCACCTTGCCTGGCTGTTACTTACAAGTCTGAAACATGAGAGACTGATTCAGAAAGATTTGGAGAGCCTGGATTGACGTCTGGTCCCTCTTAGTCCTGAGAGCGAACAACCCCCAAAACAAAGAGTACAAACAAAGACTTCCCACCACCAAGATTTGAAAGTATTTTGTCCCCTTATTGGTCCTCTGGTCAGGTGTCAGCCAGGTTTACTGAGCTTCTGTGACGGTGCTGCCCATGGGGGCCAGCTGAGGTTACTCAATCAGGGTGAACTGCAAACAAAACGGGGCAGACAAATCCCAAATGCTGGTGGTTATTCCACTACTTAGATTTACCAACCAGCACAAAACAGCTTCTATAGTACCTCACTGGTCACTTAGAAGTTTAAACCACGCAGTTCCCTTAAAGTGCCCAGCCTCAGGCCTCCGTCCAGACACACCTGTCAAACATATGATGATGATTCCTGAAAATCTTCATCATATAAAAGAAAAGGTTCTTTCAATCCCAGAGGATCAGCCACATACCCAGGTTCAATTATAACTTAGATCTTACCCACAATACACGCTACAGCCAATTCTTATTAACTAAGCTAAAATTTGTTAGAAAAGAAAAGAGAGAGCGTATTGGTTAAAAGATTAATATACAGACAGACTTGAATTCAATTCTTGAGGTTCAGATACATAGTAGAGGTGAGCTTGTAGTAGCCAAAAGTCCTTTTAGAAATAGTCCATAGGTTATAGTCCAATGTCCATATTCAGGGTGACTCCAGACAGTGACTGGGATCTCAATCCTTGTGGCTTAAGGTTTCCCCCTCTTGAAACCCAAAGCAGATCTGAGATGAAGAAGGATCGTGTCCCAGGCTTTTATACATTTCCAGCAGCCTTTCGGCCTGAGAAAACAATCGGCTTAACTCCTTCTCCCAAACATCCTGGCAATTAGCACAGAGTAATTTATCCATTAAACAGTTCAGATACAGGTTACCACAACCTTCAAAGAGACACATAGACAATAATACTATTTCACTCAAGTATCATCTTAAATACTAATACTCCTTTTTGATCTTTGAATAAAAACTATAGCAATAGACAAGACTTGTTTGCTGACATCCCAAGACCTGAGCAAACACCTCCCCTTCTACCTCTAACAATGCAGACTTGCATTTCAAAGCTCTATTCTTTTAGGTATCTTACTAACCAGTCCTTAAGGTTCACCCATGGGTCAGGTCAGTCGGTGAGGTGAGTTAATTAACTCTTTCTGGCCCCGTCACCTTTCAGAGAGATATTATATTATACTCATAACGTCACAGCTTCTTAACCCTTTACAGGTAAAAGAGACATTAACCCTTAACTATCTGTTTGACACCCTATATGAGAACTGTGGGCCTGGAGCTGAAGGAGACTCTCTCCAGCTTTGGAGGGAGGAGGGCCTGGCTGCCTGAGAGCAGGGGACCTGGACCTGGACCGGACAAGGGCAAAGGGAGCTGAGTCGCTCCAGCCTGGTAACCCCCCGGCTGCAGGCCTTGGCGAGGGCCTAAAGAGGTACTGGGGTTGTGGAGGTGCAGCCAGGGCCTAGGCAGGGGCAGCTGGTCCAATCCACTTGCCAATGATGAGCAGCCATCCCAGCCCCAGTGAGTGGGGGCTAGATGGTGACTGGCAGTAGCCACTGAGTCAAGGTGGGTTTAGAGGGTGGGTCTCCCTGGGAGGGGAGACCCAGATCTGTGGGTTACTGCAGTGGGCAGCACCCCAAGGTAAAAGAGGCACTGGGCTCTGGGAGGGACACGGGGCCAGCGGCAGGCGAGACACCGGGGAGTTGTTGCATTGCTACAGGCGGGTTCGGCTCAGAGTGCGAGAGATTTCTCGAAGGACGTGTGAAAAGCCCGTTTCAGGGAGAACCGCAGGGCCCAAGAACCTGAGACACTCCGTCTCGATGGGAGAGCCATGGATCAGGCTACTTTTGGAGCTGGTCAGTGATTTGGGGCTATTAATGCGGTAGAAATCTGGTCAACACCAACTCCCAGGCCCAGAGGGGAGGCAGAAAACCAGAGGAGTCTGGATGACCCTTGACGTGGAAATCGAAAGTTAGGGGCCATCGGGAGAGGCTGAGGGCGGGGGCGTCCTGGTGATGCCCTGAGAGTACAGAAACAGCAAGTTGTGGCCAGAGACACAGTGAGGCAGGGCCCTGGATTACTGTGTCTGTCTGTCCCGTTACAAGCCGCCTGCACTGGGCGGGGAGTTGGGTCCAAGGGGGCAGGGGCTGCTGCGGGGGATGAGTACAGGGCACTGCAGGGAGCCAGAGGGTTTGGGGGGGCTGGGTGTGGGGGGCTAGGTTCAGGGTGCTGGGAGGGAGGTGGGGACTCTGGGGGACTGAGTACAGAGTGCTGGGGGAAATCGGTCATGGGCTCTCAGCTCCCCCTCTCAGCGGAGATGAGTTTGTGCAGGACTCAGCCTCGCTGCAGGAGTGGAGTCGGTGGAAAATGAACCGTTGGGGCTGCTTTTTCCTTTACTTACGCTGAAGTAAGCTGGTTTCTGGGTTTACACTGGGAAGAAGAGAACAGGGCAGGAAAAGGGAGCAGAGAGCCACTTTGCAAAGGGCAAAGATAGACAGCACATGGCTGAGTCAGAGTGAGAGGGATTCTGGAGAAAGAGGCAACTTCCCAGGTTGCCAGCCCCTCAGGCTTGTTATCGCCGCCTTTGAATCGGCCTGATCACATGTGGTTCTCCAGCAGCGTCACAGAATTCATTTTCCTGAACCGATCCTAGAGTCCCAAGATTTTTAAACAAAAGCCATCTCCCTCCCCTCCCCTCGCTACCCCCCACCTTTAACTACCTTATTATCTAAAAAAACAGACCCCCAAGCACCTTTCCCCCCATGTAGCCCTTTCACATAGGGGCTTTAATAAAAGTTAAAACCATAAGCCCTTAGCAACAAACAATTTTTAAAAGTTTTAGACTAACCTTCGTCACTTTTCAGTAAGGACAATTTGAAGCAATTTGCTTTTTCAGCAAAGCCCCTGTTAGCAAAACCAGCGTCTGGGAGTCAGTGGATCAGAGAGAAGGCGGCTGCTTGTTCCCTGACTTTTTAACAACTACAAGTGAAAGTTTTGTAAAGGAACAAACACTGGGACAGACAAGCCTATCTGAAGACAGAGCCCTTTATTTAACATGTTTACGTGCGTGTTTCAATCACAAAAAATGAGCCTGAAGAAACACCCCAGAGTGAAAACCCCAGAACCTTAGTAACAGCTGGTTTCTATTCCCCTTACTCTGTCATCCAGTGGATCAGGGAGAAGTTTATTTTCCTCCCCACTTTGTAACAAATCCATGCGACAGTTCTATTAAGCTTTCATTTTCTTAGGACTTCTAGATTTAAGTAGGAATTTTTCTGTTGCATTATCAGAATGTCTTTGTTTTTAAATGTTTGTAACCCAGGTGCTGAGACAGAGGTACAAGCTCCTGTGTTTGTTTTGGGTCCATAGATTACACAGCACAGGCTGGAGCTGTGGCTTTCCCTCCATGTTAAAAACAGATAAGACTAATTAGGTGAGCCAGTGATCCATGCAGGGAGGGACTGGCTGAGTCCTCCAGGACACAGAGATCAGGAGGAAGGGGGCTCGAGGAGCCTGTTTCATGGGGACAGACAGGGCACCTCAGGGACACAGTGTGAGCGGCACAAGACCATGAACCCGGAAGAACGGGCGGATCCTCTCCCCGGTGAAAGAGGCCAGCGGGAAAGTGGCGATCGCCCTCCTGCAACCAGCATCGAAAAACGCCACCTGCCCCCGTTCATAGGCCAGATAAACCCGGATCCTGCGGGGTGCCAAGATCCTGCGGGATCCCCGGATTGGGGACAAGGGGATGCGCTGCGCAGGAGACGTGAGAGCCCAGTACATATCCCTTCTGCACCCCACAGCCCAGATCCCCTCCTCAGGGGTAGAGTTGATCTCTCCCTTCCTACTCACAGACTCTCTGGCCACCCCGACATCACAGACTCCCCTCCCCACCTCCACCAGCCCCCCAAACTCCACCTCCCAGTAGTGTCGGCCTGACGTGAATCCCTCACAGCCCAGCACACAGGGCTCAGTGTCAAATCTCTCAGGGTGGTCGAGCAGGTCCTGGTGTGTGACTCCCCAGCTCACACTTCTCTGATCCACAGACAGGATGAGTCGGGGATGGGCCGTGTCTGGATCCAGGGTCACGTTTGCTGCAGAGAGAGAATCAGAGCGTGAGAGGCAGAGCTCAGCCCCGGGGCAGGGTCTGATCGTGTCTGTGACAGAACCTGCCCCAGCTGGGGAGTGAACCAGGCAATCTCCCCCCTCCCGGATTTACCCGGGTCTGCATGGGACCAGCGCTGAGATCTCAGCCATGGGCAGGGGGGATTCACACCCTGACAGAGCCAGTTCAGGGACAGAGTGAAAGGATCAGCTCCGCTGAGCCAGGACCCCAGACCCAGAGTCTGAGTCTCAGTGATTCCATCCTTGTGCTTGGGGGAAAGACAAGGGGGGTCAGAGGGAGGTGGTTTTAAGTCACCTTTGTCCTTTCTTTAGTCTCCCCGGCCCCTCATTCCAGGGGCCTCAGGGCTGCAAAGCAGAGAGCAGCCAGAGTGTGATGCCTCCTGTCTGTGCCCCCAGCAGAGCCGTCCCTTGGGGATGGTGAATCGGGGCAACCGCGCTGGGCCCTGCACTTTGGGGAGCCTTCAGGCCAGTGCACTTAGCTGACACAGTCGGTCCCAGAAGAGACAAATCCATCACTTCCGCCCTGGACCGTGCACCCCCCGAGGGCCGGCTGTGGCCCCCAGCATGGCCCCAAACCCACTGCTACAATAACGGCTGGGAGGAGAGTTGCTGAAGAGCCCCTTTGCCAACTTCACATGGAGGGGTGGCTGCCTGGCACCAGAGCTATTTTCTGGGGACTGTTTCCAGGCACATTAAGGCCCCTTTGCTCTGAGAGAGCAGCACGAAAGAGCATGACAATCAGGTCCTGGAACCTTTCCCCACCTGCACCCACCTCTCCCCACAGATGGGATTAGAGACCCTGGCAGCATAGGAGGCTTCCAGCAGATTACAGGGAATCCAGCGTCCCCCTGTCCAATGATGCAACTCGTCACATCCTGTCTCCTTGCAGAGCCCCCTCCCGCCTAACGATCAGCGAGCTGAGCAATGGAAAAACTGCTTTTATAGAGACCCCACTGGCCCACCGTGACTGTGTGTAGCTGCGGGGTGGGTGAGGACACCGCACACTCACTGAATGGCTGCTTGGCTTGTGCTGGTCTATCTGGGACTTTCCAAACCCCACACTGCTGGCCCCATGGCTATGCAATGGCTAATGCAGTATTGCCGACTTCAAGGGATCAAATCTCATGAGATTGGCCCAACAATCAGGACATTTTAAAGGATTCTATTGTGGGTTTTAGGTCAGTCTCCTGGTGTTTGACAGGATTTCTAAGTAAAATTAATCCCCAGTTTTAGAACTCTCAAATGTAGGGATTTTTTTTCAGCCACAGCTCTATGGTGAGATCATGAGTGAGGCTTAATTTTACTCAGAAATCGCCTCTCTCACGATTCATTCCTGAGAGTTGGCATGTCTGCGAATAGGTGATGTCTACCGACCCCCTTCTGACATTTTTAACATTTTTTCTTTTGACTTATAAAGTAGAGAGAGAAAACAGAAATGTCTATCTTTGTATGTTGGATTTTCCCATTCTTCATTGTACCACTTGTGCATTTGCTAATATTAATAATATGTCCAGGGGATGTGATGTATGCGCATAAAGAGTTCTGAGAACGAGGTGAGATGTTCCTCTCTGATTTTCCAAAAGGCTCATTTTTAAACTCTTAGATTTCTGCGGAGATCCACTGCTCACCCCCTCGCCCGCACCCCAGCCCATATGGGTAACCCAACCGCTAGTTACAAATTCTAAATTCTAAGAGAGAAAAGAATCATCTTTTCTGTTTTTAGGAAAGATCTGGGCAGCCACCAGTAATATGTTGCTCAGCTCCTGTCAAATGGAAAATTGAAACAAAACCTGAACTGCCAATGAGCCACCATAATTCATAGGAAAGTTTTCACTCCCCCTTTGATATGAGAAATTTACCTTTGTCCATCTGCTGGCTAGACAACAGTGAGTCTAGAGGAAGAAATGGGTGAAAAAGACGAAATGTCAGGTTGTCGTGTTTAGGGATATATTCACATTGTTAATGTTCTAACATAAAAGCAAAATGAAAAGAAAACAAACTTTATGAAGTTCTAGTGAAGGAGGTTAAGTACAATTCAGACCAATACAAACCATTACACATCTCACTAAAAATAACCCCAAACATTAAAAACTAAGGACATAACCTAAGGTGACATGACAGACCCAGAGATGTTTTACCAACAGTTACACACTTGTGACTGGCCCATGGCAGCTGACTTGGGCTTGCAGGGCTCAGGCAGTGAGGCTGTTTAATTGCAGGGTAGATGCTGGGGCTTGGGCAGAGGCCTGGGCTCTGTGACCCTGTGACGGGAGACGGTCGCAGAGCCCAGGCTCCAGCCCGAGCCTGAACCTCGTGAGCCGGAGTCAGCGGACATGGGCCAGTCACAAGTGTTTAATTGCTGTGTAGAGAAACCCTCTGAAACCAACACATCATTCACAGACAGACCAACACACAGACACTTTCTCACTGATTAGCATTCAATCAACTTTAAATCTGCCCTGAAACATTAGTACTTAGTAAAACTGACTCATCCTTACTGCCAGCCCTGGGGGTCTCATTCTCTCCAGCTCAGGAGGATAAAAGGTGGAGAATCTCTAAAGCAAGGGTGGGGAACCTATAGCTCGCAGGCCAGATGTGGCCTGTTGCTAAATTTCATCCGGTCGGTGCAAGGAAGATTCGCGCCCTAGGCGAATCTTCCACCTTGCACCCCCCCCAAGGCAGCTAGCTCAGCCCCCCCACCCGGGGAGCCCCCCCCCCCCCCGCAGCAGCTACCCCCCTCCACTGCGACAGCTAACCCCTCTCCCCCTCGGCCCCCCATGGCAGCTAACCCTGCGTGGGGAGACTTCCCCCCATCCCCACCCCCAGCAGCTAACCCTGCCTGGGGAGACTTCCCCTCTTCCCACCCCCCCGGCAGCTAACCCTGCCTGGGGAGACTTTCCCCCTTCCCCCACCCCAGCGGCTAACCCTGCCTGGGGAGACTTCCCCTCTTCCCACCCCCCCGGCAGCTAACCCTGCCTGGGGAGACTTCCCCCCTTCCTCCCCCCAGCAGCTAACCCTGCCTGGGGAGACTTCCCCTCTTCCCACCCCCCAGCAGCTAACCCTGCCTGGGGAGACTTCCCCCCTTCCTCCCCCCAGCAGCTAACCCTGCCTGGGGAGACTTCCCCTCTTCCCACCCCCTGCGGCAGCTAACCCTGCCTGGGGAGACTTCCCCTCTTCCCCCCCTCCCAGCAGCTAACCCTGACTGGGGAGACTTCCCCTCTTCCCCCCCCCAGCAGCTAACCCTGCCTGGGGAGACTTCCCCTCTTCCCACCCCCCCCGGCAGCTAACCCTGCCTGGGGAGACTTCCCCTCTTCCCACCTCCCCCCCGGCAGCTAACCCTGGCTGGGGAGACTTCCCCTCTTCCCACCCCCGGCAGCTAACCCTGCCTGGGGAGACTTCCCCTCTTCCCACCCCCCCCGGCAGCTAACCCTGCCTGGGGAGACTTCCCCTCTTCCCACCCCCCCCGGCAGCTAACCCTGCCTGGGGAGACTTTCCCCCTTCCCCCACCCCAGCAGCTAACCCTGCCTGGGGAGACTTTCCCCCTTCCCCCACCCCAGCAGCTAACCCTGCCTGGGGAGACTTTCCCCCTTCCCCCACCCCAGCGGCTAACCCTGCCTGGGGAGACTTCCCCCCATCCCCCGGCAGCTAACCCTGCCTGGGGACCCCCCCCGCGGGAGCTAACCCTGCCTGAGTAGCCCGCCCCAGCTCCCCTCGGCTCTGCCTCCCCCACTGAACACGCCGGCGCTGCTCTAATTCTCCTCCCCGCCCAGGCTTGCGGTGCTGATCGGAGGAGACTCAGAGCTGGGCTGTGTGCTCAGCGGAGGAGGCAGGCAGAGCGGAGGTGAGCTGGGGCGGGGAGCTGTTCCCCTGTGCGCCCCCCCTCGTTATTGCAGGCAACCCTCTCCGCGCCCCCCACCCAGCTCACCTCCACCTCCTCACCTGAGGGGGCTTTTAGGCGCCCCCAACCACTAGGCGCCCTAGGCGGCTGCCTAGTTTGCCTAAATGGTTGCACCGGCCCTGGCCCCTCCCTTCCCCACTGTGGGGATGGAGCCACAAGTGCCAATTCACACTGCTATGTGTGTGGGGGGGAGGGGAGCCCCGAGCCTCCACTCCCCATCTCTGTCCCCCTGTGGGTGAGCAGCCTGCGATTTATCTTTTTGTGTGGGTCAATGGCCTGTGATAGAAAAAAGGTTCCCCAGCTCTGCTCTAAAGCAAGAGAGGGACTGTGATGACACAGGAGGCCTTGCAGACAAAAAATCCAAACAAACGAACTGCAAGAACAGTGAATTCAGCAGGAAGCTCAAGCTCAGGGTAATGTCCATATCTGCTAAGAAAGGAAACCCCCAGGGAGTCAGAATGAAGGACTCTAACGGTTTGTGCTGTACTGAGAGCTGGGTAGGGAATTCGTAGGTTCCAAATGATTAGCTGACTATCTCCATCCACAATCATTGTCCCGAAGAGATTTCCCCAGCTCTGTCAATTATCAGTGTAACATAGGTGAGAAAATTCCCCAGGTGACTGTTAATTACCTTTGAATTTCTTCACTATGGTCTCCAGAGATGCATTTCTTTGAGAAGATTCCCAGAGTCTCCATTTCAGTTCAGAAGAAAAGGCCACTGGGTTCTGAAACTTCTCCCTCTCGCATCTGAAGAACAACCCAGTGTTACTCGTTGTGGAGTTCGTTCATGTTTGTATTTTACTGAAATGTATTTTATTCTAGTGAATATGCTCTCTCCCTTTGTACCTGCCTCAAATGCAAGTGAGGGGGGAAGGGGGTGGAAAGAAGCGAGCTGGAGGAGCGGTCTCGGGGGAAGAGGCGGAGCAGGGGTGGGGCCATTGTTTGGGCATCAGTGGCACCCCACTTCTGGGGAGCTTCAAATGTTACTGCCTGTTGATGTCTTTAAATCTAGACTGACCGGCTTTCTGGAAGGTGCTTTCCGGGGCTGGAGCACCCACGGAAAAAGTAATGGTCAGTTTCCTAGCACAGAGGTTCTCAGCTTACAAAGGCCAGTGTGTGTCCACCCCACACTGAGGGAGGGCAAACGACTGAATGAACCTGCACTGCCCAGGGAGCCTGGAGCAGTGCGAGTCTGTGCAGTTCTGGGGGGCAGGGCTGGAGCTGGGGGGAACTGGCTGGTGCCTTCTATTGCTGGTTCGTCAATGGCTGGGAGATGACCCATGTAACACAGCTGGGTGGGTTCCTGCCCACAGGTGTCTGTGTCAGCGCAGGGCCTGTCAGGCTTGTAGCTTGACATCAGCATCACGGGGCGAGAGGCAGCTCAGGTTGGGGATCTGGAGGGCTCAGCAGTGCCACAGTGCAGGCTGCACCCTGGGAACCTGTCACACTGATGTAAATCTCCCTTGTGGCAAATTAAACCAATTCCTTCTTGTTCTGCCCTCAGGGGACTTGAAGAAGAACTGATCACCGATCTCTGCCGAACAGCCTCAGACATAGTTCCCCAACCAGCCACGGATGGAGCGGCATTGCCTGGGCAGTGGGACCAGTGAGACTCTGCACCCCAGAAGGGGAAACCACTTAGTGACCTGGCTGGAGGCTGAATCACAAAGAGGAAGTTGCAGCTCCTGGAGCAAGAGATGAGGCTGCAGAGTAAGAGAGAGACAATGGGGGGGGAGAGATGCAAGGGGAGGGGTTGGCCCTGGAAGAGCTAATCCCCAGAACAGCCAGGAGGAGGCAGCACCTGCGGTGAATACAGCAACATGGCACAATGACATTTGCCTTTTTCACAAGAGCATCACGCTGCCGCCTCCTTCACTGTGTGATCCACTTGACCCCCCAGGTCTTTTCCCGCAGTCCTGCTGCCTCCCCAGTGATTCCCCATTTCTTAGTTGTAGGTTTGATTTTTCCTTCCAATGTGCAGCACTTTGTCTCCATTGACTGTCCCCTTCAATTGATTTTAATCCTTCCTCCCTCCGCCCTGTGTCTCTTGTGTCTATTTAGATGTAACCTCCCTGGGGCAGGGACTGTCTCTGTCTGTGCAGCACCCAGCATGTTGGGCCCCGGTTTTGGCTTGAGCCTCCAGGCACTGCCATAGCACTACTGATAACAGCATGTTACAAACTCCTCAGAGCAGGGAACGTCTCTTCCATCGTATCTCCTGCCACGCCCAGCACACGGCTAGAGCTCACTGCAGAATTAGAAACAATTAACAAGCAGCTCGTTGAATAGTCATCAGCTGGCCCTGACTTTCCATCCCTACCAACCTAGTTGGAATTGGGAGTCTATGACCTAGAAATGAGAGACCCATTCTCCATTCCCAATCCCCTGAGGTCTCCATTCCACCAGCCACACTACAAATAACACCCCGTCTGTAGGTTGATCACATTTTTCTCAGGTTGCTCTATTCTGGAGTCTGGTCAAAATGACGACAGCCCCGAGATTAGATTTAACAAAGGGAGATTGGGAATCAGCCCCACACTCTGCACTGCTGGACCGTGGGGAGCCAGGTCTCATGTCCAAAATCCCTTCCCTGCACTGGGAAGTGAAAGGGAGAGCGAAAAGGTGCACTTACCTGCTCAAGGTACCTTTCATGTCCTAGAGGGGAAAGATAAAAGGAAATTCAGTCCCATCTCTCATACTAAGGATCCCTCCTGCTCTGGAGGGAACTCAAGTTGTCTTCACAGTTTGAGGTTCAAAGACAAATTATTTGTTATTTATTAATGCAAAAAAAAAACCCATTAAATGTGTTGTCTTTGCTCTTTTGGAGAAGTGCTCTGACTGCAGGATCTGGGCCCAGGAAGTTTGTATAAGGAGGCACACAGGCTCTTTGTGTAATGACATTTGGATAACCACCTGGCACATGGAACCAGAGGGCTCAGTCTTGCAATGTGCTGAACAAGGATCTTCCTAACACTCACAGGTTTGAGGAAGATCCCCTCCTGCAGACTCCAGGGGGTCCAGAGACAGGAATGTCCCCATGCTGTGCTGCCCCCATGCTATAAACTCTCTCCTCACTTAACATTCTGAAGGCCCGTCCTGTGGATTTCTTGACATGCACAGGAAGGTGGGGTTGGGTGAGAAGAACGGGTGTGGGGGACAGAGTAACACAGGGCCAATCACTATCCTACACACCAGGTTCAATGCAGGACACCTGAGGAGGTATCTAGGGTCAGATTCTCTTTCAGAATCTGACCCTAGATACCAGCTAGAGACGTCCAGGATGCTACGTTTTATTTCTTGCCTTTTTTTCTTTTTTTGCTAGTGTACGCTGAGTCAGGATGACCTCTACCCTGACATCTGGTGGTGAATTGTGGTGAGTGTGGAAAAGAACTTCTGGGGCTGATCTTGTTTGCATAGGCACACACACCCGCCTAGCATGAGCCCACAGCAGCCCAAATGGTCACTTTGGCTGCTGTGGGATCCCCAGTTTCTCTGTTATTGGGGCAAGAAGAATAAAGTGTTGTTACCCTGATTATGTGAATCAAGGACAGTGGAACTGTTTTATGACAGAGGGACTCGCCATCAACTAAGTAGCACTCGCTAGACAAGGGATATGGGTTCCAAAACCCAGTGAATGGAAAGAGAGGTAGGGGATAGGTATGTGTATTTGATAGTATGGGCCCTGTTTGAGGCTCATTCTCTGTCCACTGTGGAATATCAGACCTAGTTTTAATTCCATTAGGAGTCTAGTCACAGGCTGCTGAGTTGAATTCACTTTGGGCTACTGGTGCACCTGCACTGGGGCTCCCCTACTACCAGCTGAAATCATTAAAGAACTAAAATTACTAAGAGCTGAAATTGCTGGGGGCTGAAGATATATTGCTGAATGGCTGATGGAGCAGAGCATGTTTGTGGGACAACTGGGGCAGCTCATGGGACAGCTGGCGGAGCAGAGCGGCTGGCAGAGCAGCTCACGGTGAAGGCTGCAGCGGAACCCCATGGAGAAGCAGGGCAGTCGGCCTTGGACCACATAAAGTGCCCCTTAACAACCCTGCGCCGCACCCCCCACCCTGCCATTTCTACCCAGGCTGGGAGGTAAAACTCTGCAGATAAACTTTTGAACTCTGGGGCTTCACTGACCAGGGACAGAGACTTTTGGGTTGTTGGACTTTGGGTGATTTTTTGGGTTGCTGAATGTAAGACCCTGAGGGGAAAAGGACACTGCCAAACTTACTTGGGGGTGGGTCTTTTGCTCATGGTTTGTGTTATCATCTTGTTTGTGGCGTTTCCCCAACATGATGCCTCATTGTTTCCCTCCTTTATTAAAAGGAATTTGCTACACTCAGACTCCGTGTTTGCGAGAGGGGAAGTAATGTCCCTTAGAGATGCCCCGGGGGTGGTATGTAATTGTCCCAGGTCACCAGGTGGGGGCTCGAGCTGGTTTTGCATTGTGTTATTGAAAGGGAACCCCTAGATAGTGAACCCGGCCCTTGTTGCGGCCAACTCAGACGGGCAGAAGGGTTACACTAGGTAGAGGCATTTTTTGAAAAACAAAATCATCAGAAGGCATTTGGAATTCTAACAACTACTTACACGTTCAGGCTACCATAAGTAACGAACAGCTTCCCTATCTAACTTCTGTTCCGGCAGAGAAAATCACCACAGCCTCAGACTTCATGTATCAATTTTAAAGCCAATATTTTCCCTTTTTCTGATATCTAGGAAGAGTGGCAAAATCTGGCTTTAAATGGAATCTTAGCTTCGATCTTAGCTATTTCCATAATTAAAGACTGGTTCCATCTTTAATCTTTTGGAGTTTCCATTTGGAACAAAGGAAATGCCAGACTGGCTCAGACCGGAAGTCCATCTAATCACTATTCTGTCTCCAAAGGTGGACAGTGCCAGATGCTTCAGAGGAAGGTGTCAGATAATCTGCTTCCTACATTCTCATCCTTCTTTCTAACAGTTAGCGACTGGCTGAAGCAATGAAGCATGAGGTTTAAGATCACTCTGCATATTCTTGTTATCCATATAAATATCTGATCACTTTTTGAGTTTTGCTAAATGCTTGGTCTCAACAACAACGACAAATTACGTGATTTGTGAAAAAGCGTTCTTTACATCAGTTTTGATTTCTTCACTTTCTAATTTTATTGAATTTCCCTTTGTTCCTGCATTATGAGACAGTCAGAACAGAGTTTGGAGTTTGCCATTTTTGGAGGAGTTTTCTCCCAGTAGAATTCAAAAGAAGAATTTTTTTTCATTTAGGGCTTGATCCAATGCTTGTTGTACTCAAGAAGTATATTTCCATTGACTTTACTGGGCATTTTATCAAGCCCTTAAGGAAAAATAATGTATATTGTAGCAATACTGTGTGTTCTGACCATTCACTCCTACACTCAAAAGTGAAGGGTTAGGAGACTTTCTTGCCCTCCGAAAAGTTCTGGGCTGTTTCTAACACTGTCTCACCTGCAGGAATTCACTTGCTGGCTGCTGGCACTTCTGCTCCATCTCACTGATCAGGGAACTGAAAAAAGATATTTCCTCAGATATTTTGGTAACGTACTCAGCCCTCCTCTTTTCAATTTCCTGATTCAGCTCTTCCAACTGGGCCAGCCGGAGACGCTCTTGTTCCTCCAAAAACTGGTGCAGTTGCTGAAATTCAGACACAATCTTCTGCTTCTCAGTTTCTAGCTGTTTCTGAAATGACGAGATACGAACAGGAAAATCACGGCTCAAGGACAAGACTACAGAGTCAGTCATGGGACATTTTATGCACATGGCAGCATGTCATTGCAACGCCACAGAATTTAACTTCTGACATTTTATGGAGAACATACTCTATGCTCAGCAGACAGAAGATTTTCCAATAGATTTTCAAGAGTCGTAACTGGTGTTTAGAATATGAATTTTTCTTGCATGATGTGGATAATCTGTGATCAGTGGTTTCTAGAAAACCAGATCCTTCCAATAACAGGAAGCACAGCAGGTGTGGGATTCAGAACTGAACTGGCAAAGATTATTTTAGTAGCAGAAACAGTAGAACCCAAAGTAAGAAGCACTAGACTTGAACTGGGGAACATACACAAGCTGTCTACAAAATACATAGAGACATAAAGGGCATTTAAAAAAAAAAGTATTACAATTTCAGCTCCGTCATTTGCCGCCATGAGTTCTGAAAACAGTTTTGGATACATACAATTTGACCCACGATAAATCTTGGATTTTAAGCCACACAGAGACCTGAGCACAAATTGCGTTGCTGGGAAGACCCCTTTTTGCACATGCAAATCTGAGTTTGCAGGTTGCTTAGGGATGAGTGCATGTGAACTGGACAGAAGCCCACTAATTCATGGCGTTTCTGGAGCACTCTCTGGCCCCTGATACTCTAGGAGCAAAGAAATGAGACCAAATTTGGACCTAGATCATCTCCATGGCAATGTCTAGCAGCGATACCATTAAGGGCCTGTTCCAAAGCTCGCTGAACTAACCCGGAGTCTTTCCAATGATGTCCTCGTGCTTTGTTTTCGGCACTAAGTGAACCTCCTCCTCTGGGGCAGGAGATTCCTGGAGCAGCTGCACTGATTGTCCAGCTGTGGTTATCTCTGTTCAAAGTGCAGCTGGCCAAAAATTGTGGGGTGGGGGAATTTGCAAAAATAATTGAAATTTCAAAGTTGTTTCCATTTCTCAGTTTTCAAAATGAAACTTCTTTTGATTTGTTTGAAAAATATGTTGAAATAACTTTTGAAAAATGTCTCATTTTTCTTTCTCCCTTTTCTCAAAACGGAACAAAAGAGGGTTCATTTCCCACCATTTTTCTTTTTAGTACTTCCTCTCAGTACCTCTTCAAAAGAGCTCCCAGTTTTGAAAAAGTGGCAAAAAGAAAAAGGAAAAACTAAGGGGAAAAAACCTGGAAATTATTCACTTTAGTGCACTCAGGAGAAAAAAGGACTAAAAAGAGAAAGAAAGAGATAAAAAAATGAACATTTCAAAAAATTTGCAGCTTTTTAAAAGTAAAATGAAAATTTCAGTTTAAAATGACACAAAAATGTTTGTTTCATTTTGAAATTTCCTGTCAACAATTGAAAAATTTGTTGCCAGTGACTTTTCCCCATGAAAAAAGCTGTTTTCTACTAAACCCCTTTTATGTGCAGGAAGCTTTTTTTGGTTGAAACTTTTCAACCAGCTTTAGTTGAAAGACTAAAGGAGAAACTACTGTTAAGTAAACAAATTACACTCGAATTAGCAGTGAAAGTATTTGGATGATTAATACTCTTTATTTAATGCTGCATTTTCCTGCTTACTCTCAATTAAAGCAGAACAGTTTTTCTTTACAATGAGAAGAAAGAAGTGATCATCTTTCACGGGTGTGAACATGTTACTCACTGTTCCTCCGATGACACTCAGACTAAGCCATGGATTGATAATGTCCCTGTGCACGTCTGCATAATAACGGCACCTACGAGCAGTTCCTGGCTTTCATTTTCCCCACTCAATTTAAATGACAGAATTGCTTCTCTCCCTTTCTTCAAACTCTCCAAATGGCTCTGAATTTGGTCCTGAGAAATCAAAAACTAGTTTAGTTTTCATTGTTTTTGGATGATTTTCCCCCAATTATTTACGTTTGCAAGAATATCAAATACATAATAAAATGGATGAGTGCTCTAACCACATGACTATACAGTCAGTCTCTTGCTTGTGGTCTCTCTCTGGCCCAAATGACTCTTTATCCCCAGCGGAACAGCTTCTCCAGGGGAGAGGGAGGGAGCCCCACATCACAATACCCATGGGTAGGGCACTCCCCTGAGAGATGGCAGATCCCTGTACCAATCTCTTCTCCTCATCAGGTGGAGGAGGGACTTGAACCAGTGTTTCCTACTTCCCAGGTGGGTACCCTAACCCCTGGGCTAAAAGTTAGGAAGGAGGCTGCCTCTGTGTGTATCAACTTGTGGGGCCTGAAGTGGCAGGTGTGTTCAGATGCCACCTACTAAGTTGGGTCTCACACTCTGCTTAGGCAGCCAAATGCCCATCTTCCTCCAGACTGTGAATCGCTCTAGGTTTTAGGTGGGAAATAGGCATCTGGATGCCTAGCAGGAGGCAGCACTTCAGTGTGCGTGTCTAGAAATATAGGGATGGTTTAAAACCTGGAATGAGCCGCAAAGGCCCAGATCAACATTTTAGTCAATAAAATTGTTGTAAAAACCAGCAGGTGCTTTTACAGACAGTTAAGAACAATATTTTAGTGATGAGAACAGATTCTTAACACATTGTGCTCCTGGGGGAATTCAGTGCCGCTGCACAATGCAGGATTTTGCAGAAATTAATGTTGGGCCCCGAAATTTCCTTTTTCCCCACAGAAATGGGCTGCAGAGATGTTGGCCACCACTAGAGGCTGCTGGACTTGGCAGAGCCCAGATCTGAAATAGAGACAATGCCGGGGGAGGGAACTGGAGTGTTCCCAGCAGCTGTTGTGGTTACCAGCCCACCCTGAGGGCAGGATGGGGGCAGCAGCAAGCAGGAAACTCCATGCAAGCCCAGACCCAGCATGAGGGTGTTTCTCCTTCTGGATCCCTGGGCTCTGGGGGGGGACGGGCTGTGAGTGTCTGTGCTGGGGGGAACCTCGCAGCTGGGCTCTGGGGGGGACGGGTTGTGAGTGTCTGGCCCCCTGGCTGGGCTATGGCAGGGAGAAGGCAGAGAGGCAGGAAGGGGGCTGTTGTCGGGGTTTCTTTAACTCTCTACCCCTGGGGGAAATTTTGTGTGTGTCTGTATTGTTACACACAGACTTGCTGACAGGTATTTTGAAATAAATTACCAAAATAACTGAAACTGGTGGGATTGTTTAGTGTGATTTTGACAAATAAAATTTGCAGAATTTTAAATGTTTTGGTGCAGAAACCCCCCAGGAGTAACATTGTCACTAACTCATTGTGGCTCAAAACCATATTTTAAACACCAATAAATAAATAAATGAATAAAATAATAAATAAAACCTAAAAGACCTTGGGGTCAGTATTTTAGCACTGAGAACTGATTCCTCGCACCCTGCCATTAACCTGCTCCAGCCCAGAGCCAGTTTCTGAACCCCAAGAAGGACCTGGGACACAGGGTTTGGAAGTGGCCCAGAGGCTGAAATGTGTAATCAGAGCACATTGCCTTGTGGACAATGTTGTATCACTGAGACCGGATTAACAGCTGTCATTAACCTCTTCCAGCCCAGAACCAGTTTTTGAACGCTAATAGGACCCAGGAATACACAGTTCCGAAGTGGCAAAGGGACAAAGTTTATACAAATAGCTCATCACCTTGAGGATAGTAGTTTAGGAGTAAGAACTGATTAGCAGCACACTTTTGTTAACCCATTCCAGCCCAGAACCATTTTCAAACCAAGGAGGAGCCTGAACACTGGCTCGGGGGCCCAAAGTTTCACATACAGGTGAGACTGATATAATGCTAATGAGAAACTCATCTGAACTGACCTTTAACCTGGGTTTTTCGGGGATAATTCGCTTATTACTAAACCCACCCAGAACATTTGGTTCCACAGTGGCACAGGAAAACACTGGCCAAACCTTTCACTGCCTGCTGTGTGCAATGAAGGATTAATTACTAATAAAACCCTCTGTTCTGAAGTGAAGGGGGGGGGCAGGAGTGAGTTGTTTGTCTCCTGCTGCCTGGCTCTGGGTAAAAAGTCTGAGTCTCTCTTGCTCCTTTTTGCTTTGCAGCTGATTTGCTGCCTCTCTCTGTGTACTTCTGTGTACCTACACAGCACAACACATGCACACAAGATGATTTTTCATTCCTAGCAGAATCTGTGGCCCAGGTCGGTGGCACTTCTGCTGTAACGGCACTGGGCTGTAGGTTGTACATTTCAGCCCCTGGGCAATTCAGAGCTGACTTTTCTGGGTCCTTATTGGTGTTAAAAATGGTTTGGGGCAGGACCAGGTTAATAACAGTGTGTTATGTCTGTTCTCATTGCTAAAGTATTGTTTGTAAGGGGGTCTAACCGTATCCGCTGGTTTTTGCCATAATTTTTTTTTTTATTAAAATGCTGTTCCTGGCCATTGTAGTTTTACCGTCCTGGGATTTCTTACCTTGTAATGCTCAGCAGCCTCCTCTATGGGAAGCACGGTGTGTTCTCTGTGATCTCCGGACAGGTGGCAAACCACACAAATGGGTGTTTTATCCTCTTGGCAGAAGACATCTAAAGCCCTCTGGTGTTTTTCACACACTGTCCCAACTTCTGGTTCTTTTGCTGACTCCAGTGTCAGCATCCTGGCAGCTTCTACGATAGGGTTACCATATTTCAACAGTCAAAAAAGAGGACGGGGAGCCCCGTCCCCAGCCAATCCCTCCTACTTCCCACCTCCTGACTGCCCCCCTCAGGACCCCCAGCCCCCCACTCCTTGTCCCCTGACTGCCCCCTCTGAGACCCCTGCCCCTAACTCCCCCCCAGAACCCCACCCCCTACCTAAGCTTCCCTGCTCCATGTCCCCTGACTGCCCCTTCCTGGGATGCCCCCCACCATAACTGGCCCCCTGGGACCATACCCCCTACCTGTCCCCTGACTGACCTAACCCTTATCCACACCCCTGCCCCCTGACAGACCCCTGGGACTCCCAGGCCTATCCAACCACTCCCTGCCCCGACAGACCCCCTGACCCATGCAACCCCCTCTGCTCCCTGTCCCTAGCCTCCCCTGACCCCTCTCCACACCCCACCCCTGACAGCCCCCCCAAAATTCCCAACCCATCCAACCCCCCTGCTCCCTGTGCCCTGACTGCCCTGCCCCCTCTCCCCCCCCCCAATCCCTGACGGATCCCCGGGACTCCCACACCCCATCCAATGCCCCTGTTCACTGTCCCTTGACTGCCCCACCCCCTGATAGCCCCCCCAGAACCCCCGACCCATCCACCCCCCCTTAGGGTGACCAGACAGCAAATGTGAAAAATCAGGCTGTGTGTGTGTGTGTGGGGGGGTAATAGGAGGCTATATAAGATAAAGACCCAAATATCAGGACATCTGGTCACGCTACCCCCCTGCTCCCTGTCCCCTGACTGCCCCCTCCAGAACCCCCCTGCTCCTTCTCCACCCCCGCCCCCTTACCCTGCCACCCGCCCGGAGCAGCATGTCGGGCTCCATGCGGAGCAGCAGAGGAGGAGGAGGAGGAGGAGAAGAGGGAGGGGAGGGGAGGAGCCGGGGTGAGCTGAGGCTGCAGAGGGGGAGGAGAAGGAGGAGAGGGGTGGAGGAGGGGAGGAGAGACAGAGGGGGGGGAAGGGAGGGGAGGGGTTTGAGAGCTGCCAGAGGCCGCTGATCTGAAGCTGCAGGGGAGGGGAAAGCGGCAGCGGGGTGGGGGAGCCTCTGGCTGCCGCAGCCCCATGTGAGCGGCTCAATCCGGCCAGCTCTGCGGGGGGGAATCCCGGGCACTTTTAGATATTTACAAATTCCCTCCCCCCCCTACACACACTATTTTTAACCCCAAACCCCGGCCATGCCCGGGAACCTGGATGAAGAGTGACCCCGACCCGTTCTCTGATATTCCTCCGCTGCCTGCTCGGTTTGAAGTTTCTCTGGGAGAAGGTTTCTCTGCACTCAGCACAGCGGAAGTTTGTACTCCATTCCTTCCAGCACTGAGTGGTGCAGGCCTGGCAGCAATGGTGCCCACAAGCTAGAGACGCTGGGTCTTTAAAATAATCTAGACACACTGAACAAGTCAGTTCACGTAGGAGTAGTTGTGCTGGATTCACAGCAGGCCTGGCTGGCTCCTTTCCCTGTTCTCGGTAATGGGCTGATTCTGAATGTTGCACAGCAAACAGGCCTTTCGTACATGTGCGCTGCCTCATGTTACAGCTGGGAGGCTGGAAACTCCTTCTGGTCCGAGTTAGCCCCTGGAGGAGGCACCAGGACAGACTGTGGAGTGGCAGCACCTGACGCTGTTGGTCCCTGCAATGGTGCAGCCTGGCCCCTCTGCAGAACAGCTGATTGAAAAACAGCCCCTGCCACACCCACACCAGCACCGGGTTTACAATAGCTCCGGTGGTGCCAGGCCCACACTTGAAAGGGGCCCACGAAGGGTTAATCCAGCCTCGGCCACAGCCCAGCAATGGGAAGGGTCAGCAACTTCCCAGCACCAGCTGAACGCCCCAGCAGCCCGGGGAGTGCAGTGCTGGGGTGCAGGCAGTGCTGGGAGTTGTAGATCAGCCAGGGACCTGGGGTCTGCGCCGCCAGCTGCTCTACTCATCCCAGAATGCCCCGTGCCACGCTGCCGGCTGCCCCAGCTGAAGTGAGCAGAGCGGACCAAATAGAAACTCCAAGCCAGGGGAGGGGAGAGTCTGGGTTTGCTTAGTATGGGACCATATCTCCCCTCCACTGCGGTAGTCACCGTCTCGTTCTCCCCAGCCCCGGAGATGAACTCCAGCAGGGTCCACTGGACTGTGAGCCAGGTGTTTTCCTGGACGCTGGGCGGCTCCCAGGCCAGGATCTCCAGGGCATGATCCAGACACTCTCCCAGCTCTGGCATCAGCCTCCCGCTCCGCTCCAGCCGGCTCTGGGCTGCCCAGGCTGAGCTGTTCCATGCTGGGGCAGATACAGGCCAGGGAGGTCAGCCAGCTGAGGCTCGTCTCCTTCAGCACAGCCCGGGCCCACTCGGCCTCATACGGCACCAGCTCATGGGGCCCTTTGCGGGACCGGAGCCAGTAGCACCAGCCCCATGGCCAGCGCCACCCTTACCCACTGACTGATCCGACACAGGCCAGGAGGAGATGATTTCCTCGCCCCTCATCTTGGCCTACAATCATGGAGTTCTCCCCAATTCCATAAAACCAACCTACAATCATGGTACGGGCCTCCTGAGATTAGCCCACCGCCCATGCCTGCCTTCCTCCCTCGCCCCCCCAAGGCCATATTGTAATTCTTGGGTGACGTACACACATGTCGCAACCATTCCCAGTGTCTCCCAGGAAGAGTCCACCAAATGGTTTGCTACAGCCTGTCTGTCCAAAGCACCTGAGTCAGCCCAGGAGGAAGCTTTTTCAGAACAGGAAAAAGAACCCGAAGATGAAGCTACCCCTCCAGCACACTTCTCTCATCTCTCCCAGATGAGGCTGTGCTGCTCACCCCACATCACTAGGGGAAGATTTTAAGAACTTTCTGGATCTTACCAAGAGGGTTGGCAGACAGCTGCAGATTCCCCCACAGGAGGTGGCAGGTACACATCACAAGCTGATGTCAATTCTGCACACCACCTTCTCATCTAGAATTACCCTCCCAATTAATGAGGTGATTCTGCATCCTAACAAAGTCATTTGGCAGACACCAGCCTCCATCGTACCACACAGCAACAGAGTGTAAACCCCCCCCCTCCCCCAACCCTACATCTCTACCCAAAGAAGCAGACTTTGTTTTCAACATCCACAACCCAACTCCATCATAGTGGATGTGGTTAATGCATGAATCAAGCAACAAGATGCCAAGTCAACTCCATATGATCAGGCTCGGCAAGATGGCGTATTCATCGAAAACATTACTGTTTAGAGTCATGAATTACCAAACTGTCACAGCCAAATACAATTTTATTAATTATGGGAAACCCAGTGTGTTTCTGGAACGTTACTGGAAATGCAAAAAGAACAGATTCAGACCATTCTTAGAGGAGATAGACAGTTAATAGCCAGACTGGTCCTAGAGATAGCACTGGTTGTAGCTGTTACAGCTGCCCGTCCAGTCTCCGTGACAGTGGTACTGAGGTGGGCTGTGTTGTGTTGTGTTGTTTTGGTTTTGGTCACACCTCTCTAGATTGCCCAAAGAGCTACAGACTTCCAGTTTGAAGGGCAAACTCTTTGCAAAGCTTTCTCCAGCTGCTTCCTTCCTCCAGTCCACACCCTTCCTTTCAGTCCTGACCCCCGGCCGTGCCCAGCTCTGCAGTGGGTGGAGACCAGCAACCACACTCTGCGACTCGGTGCCCACACAGAACCTGAAAAGGAGCCGCAATGGCAGCCCAGCCAGCACCGGAGACCCTGGGGTGGCTGCAGAACCCAGAGCTGGAGAGAGAGACCTCCTAGGAAGGACAGAGGAGATGGAGGGAGTGGCCCCCCCGAGAGGCTCAAGTCAAGACAAGGAACAGCTGAGCTCTGTCCTGTATTGTTGGCAACCCTCTCCTGGTGTCTGCTCCCTGCAGCTGGTGTCTGCCCCATCCCCAGCACGTAGCTGCTCGCCCATCCTGGGCATCGCGGCGGAGCTGGGCGGGGAGAAAGGGCAGGAAACACGACCCATCAACCCACTGCCTGAGCAGCATCCTCTAGGTGCTGACTTTCCTGGTGGCCCATTTCGCCTGAGGCCTGGTTTCTCTGAGGCCTGGTTTCCCTGGCACTGGGTTTCTCCGAGGCCTGGTTTCCCTGGCACTGGGTTTCTCTAAGGCCTCGTTTCCCTGGCACTGGGTTTCTCTAAGGCCTTGTTTCCCTGGTAGCTGGTTTCTCTGAGGCCTGGTTTCCATGGCACCAGATTTCCCTGAGGCCTGGTTTCCGTGGCACCTGGTTTCTCTGAGGCCTGGTTTCCATGGCACTGGTTTCTCTGAGGCCTGGTTTCCATGATACCTAGTTTCTCTGAGGCCTGGTTTCCATGATACCTGGTTTCTCTGAGGCCCGGTTTCCATGGCACTGGGTTTCTCTGAGGCCTGGTTTCCATGGCACTGGGTTTCTCTGAGGCCTGGTTTCCATGATACCTAGTTTCTCTGAGGCCCGGTTTCCATGGCATCTGGTTTCTCTAAGGCCTGGTTTCCATGATACCTGGTTTCTCTGAGGCCTGGTTTCCATGGCACTGGGTTTCTCTGAGGCCTGGTTTCCATGGCACTGGGTTTCTCTGAGGCCTGGTTTCCATGATACCTAGTTTCTCTGAGGCCCGGTTTCCATGGCATCTGGTTTCTCTAAGGCCTGGTTTCCATGATACCTCGCTTCTCTGAGGCCTGGTTTCCATGGCACTGGGCTTCTCTGAGGCCTGGTTTCCATGGCACTGGGTTTCTCTGCGGCCTGGTTTCCCCTGGCAGCTGGTTTCTCTGAGGCCTGGTTTCCCAGGTGCTGACCTTCCTGGTGGCCCAGGCTCCATGAGGTCTAGTTTCCCTGTGGCCCAGTTTGCCTGAAGCCTGGGTTCTCTGTGGCCCTGGTTCCCAGACGCCGGCTTTCCATGGCACCTGATTTCCTGAGGCCGGGTTACTCTGAGGCCTTGTGTCCGTCATGCCGACCACCCTCATCACCTGGGTCTCTCTGTTCCCTACGGCCCAATTCCTACACAGCTGGAGTCCATCGCACCCAGTGTCCCCAGGGCTGGTTTCTGTAGCATCCCCGCGTGTGCTGTGGCCAAGCCACAGATTTTGCTCTTTCCATCTCTCAGGGGGAGCCAACCCCGGCAGCCCTGTGTGGATTTGACGCCCTTGTGGGCTCGCTTAGCTGCTCGCTGCCTCTCTCTCCCCCCCTCTCGATCTGATTCTGCGTCTCTCTGCCCGGGGGGGAAGGGGAGTTATGCTGGGGCAGGGGAGCACTAGGGCGCTGGGGGGCGTCAGGCGAGGAACCCAGCGGTTGCTTGGGGAAGCGATTTCCCAGTTCAGCCGGGAGCCCCCATGCATGCAGGGGAACTCCAGGATGAGGGTCTGTTCAGAGAGAAGGAGCCTGGAGTTCCTCATGGAGGTGACAGGAGTCACTGCCCTGCCCACCCCCTCCACAATGAGGGGTGGGTGTTTCGGCCCATAGAGCACCAAGTGGGGGCTCGTTCAGCCCGTCATGCACTGTGGGCCAAGCTGGAGTCGCCATCTTTGTGAGGGGCGAATAGATCACCAGCTGCGGCCTCCATCTTGAACAGGGGCGACATTAAGGTCTGGGGCGGCCCGTCATCTTTGTGAGGGGCACGGCTAACCACGGGCAGGCGGGTCGGGCGGGGGACTGTTCCTGTGAGATTTGGGAGGGTGAAGACACCCTGAATGCCACCGCCCTGTGCCAGCACGTACCCGGGGAGGGGCGCTAGAGGGGACACATGGATCTCGGGGCTATGGAGGTGGGAGGACGAGGGGGCTGGAGGTGCCATATGGGGCCTCTTGGCCATAGAGAGGAAGGCCTTGGGTAGGACCAAGTTTACTGTGGTGCCAGGGCCACACTCAGAACACGCCCCAGTGCCCACCCTGAGGTCCCTCACCCTCCCACTCCACTTTTTCCCTCCCTCCATGTGTGGGGGGGCTTTAGGGGGAAGGGGAAGAAGATGAGTGGAGGCAGAGCCCACAAAACATGAATCTGGTCCTGCCTTGGGGGCTAGAGCACCCATTCATTGGGGTGGGGTGTTTGAGGGGGTCACAGAGACAAGGGCAGGTGAGAGGGGCTGTTCGGGGCCCCAGGACAGGCTAGGGGTGGGGAGAAGGGACTTGGTAGGCAGGGAGGGGCTATGTGGGGGTATAACCACCATGGAGATGCTAGGGAAGGGGGGAAAAGGGCCCCGAACTCAATAGAGATGCAGGGAGAAGTAGTGGCTGCCTGGGGCTAGGGGAAGAGGGGGGTGGCAGAAGGAGGCAAACAGAGCCTCGACAGGCCATTGTAGGGCCATAGTCCCTTCCTCAGCCTCCCTTGTGCCCCATCCCCGGAGTCCTTCCTGCTCCCCCCCATCACCGTGGTGCCTCAGTTAGCCCCACCTCACCCCCAGAGGCCTGCTCTTCCTCCACTCCACTTTGTCAATTGGGGGGTGCACAGGAACATCTTGGGGGTAGCGGTGATCCTGATCAATTTGGAATGAATCCATTTCAGAATGAAAGAGTCTCCAGGGAAACTAGCGGTGTCCACACTGGCACTTTTGTTGGTGAAACTTGTGTTGGTGAAGGGTGAGTTTTTCCCCACACCTCTTACCAAGGTAATGTTTTACTGATAAATGGGCTAGTGTAGACATAATCTTAGTAAATGCTGATTTTCTAGATGGCCCCCTGTAGACAAACCCCGAGTTAAATGCACTCAGGCATCCTCATGGGAGGATTGTAAATAGCTTTTATTATGAAACAAGCCTCTAGAAAAACCTTTAAATAAAGGAGAAATAATTCACAGGGTTTTACAAGAGCACCGAGGGAATGTTCCACTTCCACCACCCATACACTATAGCCCAGCGCTTGCAAGGCACCACTCCCTACACCTGTTACCCTTCTGCCCGACTGAGTTGGCAGCAACAAGGGCCGGGTTCAGTATCTAGGGGTTCCCTTTCAATAACACAATGCAAAAACCGGCTTGAGCCCCCACCCAATGACCTGGGACAATTACATACCACCCCCTGGGTGCCTCTAAGAGGCATTACTTCCCCTCTCGCAAACACGGAGTCTGAGTGTAGCAAAATCCTTTTAATAAAGGAGGGAAACAATGAGGCATTATGCTGGGGAAACACCACAAACAGGATTATAACACAAACCATGAGCAAAAGACCCACCTCCAAGTAAGTTTGGCAGTGTCCTTTTCCCCTCAGGGTCTTAAGTCCAGCAACCCAAAAAATCACCCAAAAGTCCATCAATCCAAATGTCTCTGTCCCTGGTCAGTGCAGCCTCAGAGTTCAAAAGTTTATCTGCAGAGTTTTACCTCCCAGCCTGAGTGGCAATGGGGGGAGGGGTATGGGGGTGTTAAGGGGCATCTTACATGGTCCGAGGCCAACCGCCCCACCTCTCCGTGGGGTTCTGCTGCAGCCTTCACCTTGAGCCACTCCCCTCACCAGCCATCCCAGGAGCTGCTCCAGCCATTCCGCAAACTGCTCCACTCCACCAGCAGCTCAGTAATATATCTTCAGGGCCCCCCCACTTAACACAGCACTCAGCAATTTCAGCTCTTAGGGATTTCAGTTTATGGTAGAGGAGCCTCAGTGCTGGTGCACCATTGGCCCAAAGTAAATTCAGTTCAGCAGCATGTAACTGGACTCCTAATGGAATCAAAATTAGCTCTGGTATTCCACAGTAGAGAGAGAAGAAGGTGCAATTGCTCTTTCGGGCTCTCAAAAGGTGCCCATACTATCAAGTACAGCTACCTATCTCCAGTCTCTCTCCATTCACTGGGTTTTGGAACCCATGTCCCCTGTCTAGCGAGTGTTTCTCTGTTGATGGCGAGTCCCTCTGTCATAAAACAGTTCCACTGTCCTTGATTCACATAATCAGGGTATCAGAGGGGTAGCTGTGTTTGTCTGGATCTGTAAAAAGCAACAGAGTCCTGTGGCATCTTCAAGACTAACATGTCATCTGACGAAGTGGGTATTCACCCACGAAAGCTCATGCTCCAATACATCTGTTAGTCTATAAGGTGCCACAGGACTCTCTGTTGCTTTATAATCAGAGTAACAACACTTCTTTCTTCCTGCCCAATAACAGAGAAACTGGGGATCCCACAGCAGCCAACGTGACCATTTGGGCTGCCGTGGGCTATGCTAGGCAGGGTGGGTGTGCCTATGCAAACAAGTTCAGCCCCTGAAGTTCTTTTCCACAACTCACCACAATTCGCCACCAGATTTCAGGGTAGAGCTCACCCTGACTCTGCTTGCACACTCCCCTCCACGGCCTACCCATCGCACATGTACAGCCATGGGACTCAAAGTATGAACAACAAGCATCCCTGAAACGACTCCCCCGGCTGTCAGTGTTTTCTACGGTTGGCTACTCTGCCTCCCAGCTCTTGTTAAGGCTGTCCCTTTGCTCTCACAGCTTTTGTGCAGAGCACAACATGTGGTTACAATGTTCTGAACTTTTCCTGCTGCTTCCAGCCCATCCCTTAAACAGTGTCATCTGCCCTTCAGGCAGCCCAATGCACTCCCCCACCATTCTGCAGCTACTAGGGCCATAGTGAAATGTTCGTTCTTTCTGTCCACATGGCCTGTGTGTCACTTCATTAACCAGAATATCAGAGGGCAAGCTGGGTCTCCCAGAATAAAAGGTTCAACCTCCATGCCATTAATGTCCATAGTGTTCCTAGGGGAAAACAGCCCTTCCTCTGTTCATTTAAACAGCATTGATTGTTGAAAGATCCTACCAGCACGGACTCTCTCAAACCACCCTGCATGTCCATCTTTGGCACCCCATGGAGAAATACCACTTTGTGTTTATAAATTCTGTGCCTTGGTTAGGGGGTCAAATGACAGGCACATGGGTCCCATCGGCTGTCCCCACACAGTTTGGGAACCCCATGTGTGCAAAGCCACCAGTGATTTCCTGAGCATTACCCAGCGTTGTGACCTGGTTGGCCAGCACCTTGTCAATGGCACAGCCGACCTGCCTCAGCATGGCCCCAACAGTTGATCTCTCCGTGCTGAATTGGTTGACTACAGAACAGTAACGTCATGGGGTGGCCAATTTCCAGAGGACAGCGGTGAGCCACTTCTCCCTGGGTATGGGCACCGAGTGTTGCTATGTGTCGCTGAAGCTCCAGAGTCAGTTCTGCACAGAGCTCCGAATACGTAACCTTCCCCAACCAGAAATTATCTCGCCACTGCTGGGTCGCTTCAGCCCTGCAGAACCGTCCTTTCCCACCGATCCACGCTGAGTTTCCAGGCCCAGAAACAGCGCTGAAGCCTGTGCAGCTGATCCAGGAACTGGTCCTCTAGTTCCAACAGCTCAGTATTGTCCTCTGCCTCCTGCTGCCCCCAACAGAGTGTGGTCTCTGCCAGAGATTATTCTCCTGCTCCAGCATCATCTGCTCAGTGGTGCAACGGGCAAAGTCCAAGGCCAAACTGTCCAGCTTTGACTGCTGTAACACAGACTGTCAAGGTTTTTTCCCACACTTTGAACTTTAGAGTACAAAAGTGGGGACCTGCATGAACACTTCTAAGCTTAATTACTAGCTTAGATCTGGTAAGGCTGCCACCAGCCAGAAATTCAGTGTCTGGCACACTGCCTGTCCCCCCCAAAACTTTCCCCTCCCTGGGCTGCCTTGACAGACTTCACCAAATCCCTGGTGAACACAGATTTAAACTCCTTGGATCTTAAAACAAGGAAGAATCAACCATCCCCCCTCCTTTCCCCCCACCAATCCCTGGTGACTTCAGACCCAATTCCCTTGGATCTTAAAACAAGGAAAATCAGATTCTTAAAAAGAAAGCTTTTAATTAAAGAAAGAAAAGGTAAAAATCATCTCTGTAAAATCAGGATGGAAAATACTTTACAGGATACTCAGATTCATATAGCCCAGAGGAAAACCCCTCTAGCCTTAGATTCAAAGGTACAGCAAACAGAGGTAAAAATCCTTCCAGCAAAAAGAAACATTCACAAGTTGAGAAAACAAACAGAAGACTAACACGCCTTGCCTGGCTGTTATTTACAATTTTCAAACATGAGAGACTGATTCAGAAAGATTTGGAGAGCCTGGATGTACGTCTGGTCCCTCTTAGACCCAAGAGCAAACAACGAAAAAACAAACAGCACAAACAAAGACTTCCCCCCACCAAGATTTGAAAGTATCTTGTGCCCCGATTGGTCCTCTGGTCAGGTGTCAGCCAGGTTTACTGAGCTTGTTAACCCTTTACACGTGAAAGAGACATTAACCCTTAACTATCTGTTTATGACACAGACCAAGCTACCTCTGTGTATTGGCGGTTGCCACCATGGCAGAGGGGAACAGTGTTGGATACAGGCCGGCAGGCAGCAGGTTGACAATGGTGCAAGCCCAGGCCAAAAGGAACCATGGGGGTGCAGACAGCGGAAAGCTGGGACTTTTTTAAAAAAAACATTTGACCCTCCTGGCTTCCCACAGTGCAGAGCAAAAACAATCCCAGGATGCTCGCTGCTCAGGAGTGAAGCAAAGAACCATGGGATGTCCCTGGAGGATGCTACACCATCAGTTCACAGCAAATGGCCACTGTATTCCCACTTTCTGAGCTGAAAACAGATTGGGCCCTGCGTGGGCGCGTGTTTGCATCCTGCAAGTTACCCGACACACAACAAAGAGCTTTGGATTACAGCCCCCATGTAGATGAATATTTAGCCACTGCCCAACACTGCAGTTTACGGGAGAAGTCTAGCAATCCATGGCGACCATCCTGACACCTGAACCATGTATTGGAATCTCCCCTCCTCACCTTCACACACGGTGATTAAATTGTCCCCCCGCCCAGAGACAAATTTCATCTCCCCGCTGCCCCACCGGATCAGCAGCCTGGCATTCTCCTGCACGCACCGGGGCTCCTGAACAAACTGGTCCAAGGCGTGGGAAATACAGGCTCTTGGGGTACCGGTGTCTTCCTGACAGGACCCCAATTTTCTCAACACTTTCTGCAGGCTGTCGGCACTCAGTGGTTCTGGGTGGGTGCGTAACCGAGCCACGTACATGTGCACGGGGAGCTCCCCAACCTCGTATTGGGGTCTCCCATCCCTGTAGCGCACAAAGATCTCACACTGCCCCTGCCCTGACAGGAACTCCAGGGTCCCTCCATCCCACCAGATCCCCATCCTGGCATTCTTCTGAACACATGGGGGCTCCAGGCTGAACTGGGAAATGGCCTCCCCTAAGCAGCCGCTCAGCTCCTCACCCAGCACGCCCCAGCACCCCAGTCTGTCCCGCACCCTCACAAGGTTTGCAATGCTCAGCGGTTCTGGGCTGGTGCGTGACCAAGTCACGGGCCTGTCTCCTCCCAGCTCTGTGATGCGATACTGGGGTTCCCCATTGGCGAGGAGCACTGAGATCTCACACTGCCCCTGGCCGGAGACAAACTCCAGCTCCCGCTCGTCCCAGCGGATCAGCAGCCTGGCGTTCTCCTGCACACACCGGGGCTCCCAGATGAACTGGGAAATGGCCTTCCCTAAGCAGCTCCTCAGCTCCTTGCCCAGACCCTGCCAGTGCCCCAGTCTGTCCCGCACCCTCGCTAGATCTGCGACGCTCAGCGGCTCTGGGCTGGTGTGTGACCAAGTCACTGGCCTGTCCCCTCCCAGCTCTGTGATGTGATACTGGGGTTCCCCATCAGCAAGGAGCACCGAGATCTCACACTGCCCCTGGCCGGAGACAAACTCCAGCTTCCTCCCGCCCCACGGGATCAGCAGCCTGGCGTTCTCCTGAACACACTGGGGCTCCTGAACGAACTGGTCCAAGGCGTGGGTAATACAGGCTCTCAGGATACCAGTGTCTTCCTGACAGGACCCCAATTTTCTCAACACTCTCTGCAGGCTGTTGGCGCTCAGTGGTTCTGGGTGGGTGCATAACCGAGCCAGGTACATGTGCACGGGGAGCTCCCCAACCTCATATTGGGGTCTCCCATTCCTGTAGTGCACGGAGATGTCACACTGCCCTTCTCCCGCCAGGAGCTCCAGGGTCCCTCCATCCCACCTGATCCTCATCCTGGCGTTCTCCTGCACACATGGGGGCTCCTGGCTGAACTGGGAAATGGCCTCCCCTAAGCAGTCACTCAGCTCCTCACCCAGTGCCCCCCAGCGCCCCAGTCTGTCCCACACCTTCACTAGGTTTGCAACGCTCAGCGGCTCTGTGCTGGCGTGTGACCAAGTCACTGGCCTGTCCTCTCCCAGCTCTGTGATGTGATACTGGAGTTCCCCATCGGCGAGGAGCACCGAGATCTCACACTGCCCCTGGCCAGAGACAAACTCCAGCTCCTGCCCATCCCACCGGATCAGCAGCCTGGCGTTCTCCTGCACACACTGGGGCTCCTGAACGAACTGGTTCAAGGCATGGGAAATACAGGCTCTCAGGATAAAGGTGTCTTCCTGAAAGGACCCCAGTTTTCTCAACACTCTCTGCAGGCTGTCGGCGCTCAGTGGTTCTGGGTGGGTGCGTAACCGAGCCAGGTACATGTGCATGGGGAGCTCCCCAACTTCGTATTGGGGTCTCCCGTCCTTACAGCGCACGGAGATCTCACAATCCCCCTCCCCCGACAGGAACTCCAGGGTCCTTCCATCCCAGCTGATCCTCATCCTGGCGTTCTCCTGCACACATGGGGGCTCCCGGCTGAACTGGGAAATGGCCTCCCCTAAGCAGCTCCTGAGCTCCTCGCCCAGCGCCCGCCAGCGCCCCAGTCTGTCCCGCACCCTCGCTAGGTCTGCAATGCTCAATGGTTCTGGGCTGGTGTCTGACCAAGTCACTGGCCTGTCCCCTCCCAGCTCTGTGATGTGATACTGGGGTTCCCCATCTGCGAGGAGCACCGAGATCTCACACTGCCCCTGGCCGGAGACAAACTCCAGCTCCTGCCCATCCCAGCGGATCAGCAGCCTGGCGTTCTCCTGCACACACCGGGGCTCCCGGCTGAACCCCTCCCAGACTCTGTAGAAACAGGCCCTCAAAGCAGCAGTGTCTCCCTGACAGAGACTCAGCTCAGCGTAAAATTTTAACAGGCTGTCGGCACTGAGTGGGTCCTTGCGGGAACGTAACCGGGTCACATACAAGTGCACTGGGAGAGTCTCGATATGAAAATGATAACGGGGATTTCCTTCCTGATAGGAAACAGAGAACATGTACTGTCCCTGCCCCGACAGGAACTCCAGGCTGCCCCCGTCCCAACACAACCTCATCCTGGTGTTCTCCTGCACCCATGGGGGCTCCCGGCTGAACTGGGAAATGGCCTCCCCAAAGCAGCTGCTCAGCTCCTCACCCAGTGCGCCCCAGCGCCTCAGTCTGTCCCGCACCCTCGGTAGGTCTGCGACGCTAAGCGGCTCTGGGCTGGTGTGTGACCAAGTCACTGGCCTGTCCTCTCCCAGCGCTGTGATGTGATACTGGGGTTTCCTATTGGCAAGGCGCACCGAGATCTCACACTGCCCCTGGCCGGAGATGAACTCCAGCTCCCTCCCGCCCCACGGGATCAGCAGCCTGGCGTTCTCCTGAACACACTGGGGCTCCTGAACGAACTGGTTCAAGGCGTGGGTAATACAGGCTCTCAGGATACCAGTGTCTTCCTGACAGGACCCCAATTTTCTCAACACTCTCTGCAGGCTGTTGGCGCTCAGTGGTTCTGGGTGGGTGCATAACCGAGCCAGGTACATGTGCACGGGGAGCTCCCCAACCTCATATTGGGGTCTCCCATTCCTGTAGTGCACGGAGATGTCACACTGCCCTTCTCCCGCCAGGAGCTCCAGGGTCCCTCCATCCCACCTGATCCTCATCCTGGCGTTCTCCTGCACACATGGGGGCTCCTGGCTGAACTGGGAAATGGCCTCCCCTAAGCAGTCACTCAGCTCCTCACCCAGTGCCCCCCAGCGCCCCAGTCTGTCCCACACCTTCACTAGGTTTGCAACGCTCAGCGGCTCTGTGCTGGCGTGTGACCAAGTCACTGGCCTGTCCTCTCCCAGCTCTGTGATGTGATACTGGAGTTCCCCATCGGCGAGGAGCACCGAGATCTCACACTGCCCCTGGCCAGAGACAAACTCCAGCTCCTGCCCATCCCACCGGATCAGCAGCCTGGCGTTCTCCTGCACACACTGGGGCTCCTGAACGAACTGGTTCAAGGCATGGGAAATACAGGCTCTCAGGATAAAGGTGTCTTCCTGAAAGGACCCCAGTTTTCTCAACACTCTCTGCAGGCTGTCGGCGCTCAGTGGTTCTGGGTGGGTGCGTAACCGAGCCAGGTACATGTGCATGGGGAGCTCCCCAACTTCGTATTGGGGTCTCCCGTCCTTACAGCGCACGGAGATCTCACAATCCCCCTCCCCCGACAGGAACTCCAGGGTCCTTCCATCCCAGCTGATCCTCATCCTGGCGTTCTCCTGCACACATGGGGGCTCCCGGCTGAACTGGGAAATGGCCTCCCCTAAGCAGCTCCTGAGCTCCTCGCCCAGCGCCCGCCAGCGCCCCAGTCTGTCCCGCACCCTCGCTAGGTCTGCAATGCTCAATGGTTCTGGGCTGGTGTCTGACCAAGTCACTGGCCTGTCCCCTCCCAGCTCTGTGATGTGATACTGGGGTTCCCCATCTGCGAGGAGCACCGAGATCTCACACTGCCCCTGGCCGGAGACAAACTCCAGCTCCTGCCCATCCCAGCGGATCAGCAGCCTGGCGTTCTCCTGCACACACCGGGGCTCCCGGCTGAACCCCTCCCAGACTCTGTAGAAACAGGCCCTCAAAGCAGCAGTGTCTCCCTGACAGAGACTCAGCTCAGCGTAAAATTTTAACAGGCTGTCGGCACTGAGTGGGTCCTTGCGGGAACGTAACCGGGTCACATACAAGTGCACTGGGAGAGTCTCGATATGAAAATGATAACGGGGATTTCCTTCCTGATAGGAAACAGAGAACATGTACTGTCCCTGCCCCGACAGGAACTCCAGGCTGCCCCCGTCCCAACACAACCTCATCCTGGTGTTCTCCTGCACCCATGGGGGCTCCCGGCTGAACTGGGAAATGGCCTCCCCAAAGCAGCTGCTCAGCTCCTCACCCAGTGCGCCCCAGCGCCTCAGTCTGTCCCGCACCCTCGGTAGGTCTGCGACGCTAAGCGGCTCTGGGCTGGTGTGTGACCAAGTCACTGGCCTGTCCTCTCCCAGCGCTGTGATGTGATACTGGGGTTTCCTATTGGCAAGGCGCACCGAGATCTCACACTGCCCCTGGCCGGAGATGAACTCCAGCTCCCTCCCGCCCCACGGGATCAGCAGCCTGGCGTTCTCCTGAACACACTGGGGCTCCTGAACGAACTGGTTCAAGGCGTGGGTAATACAGGCTCTCAGGATACCAGTGTCTTCCTGACAGGACCCCAATTTTCTCAACACTCTCTGCAGGCTGTTGGCGCTCAGTGGTTCTGGGTGGGTGCATAACCGAGCCAGGTACATGTGCACGGGGAGCTCCCCAACCTCATATTGGGGTCTCCCATTCCTGTAGTGCACGGAGATGTCACACTGCCCTTCTCCCGCCAGGAGCTCCAGGGTCCCTCCATCCCACCTGATCCTCATCCTGGCGTTCTCCTGCACACATGGGGGCTCCTGGCTGAACTGGGAAATGGCCTCCCCTAAGCAGTCACTCAGCTCCTCACCCAGTGCCCCCCAGCGCCCCAGTCTGTCCCACACCTTCACTAGGTTTGCAACGCTCAGCGGCTCTGTGCTGGCGTGTGACCAAGTCACTGGCCTGTCCTCTCCCAGCTCTGTGATGTGATACTGGAGTTCCCCATCGGCGAGGAGCACCGAGATCTCACACTGCCCCTGGCCAGAGACAAACTCCAGCTCCTGCCCATCCCACCGGATCAGCAGCCTGGCGTTCTCCTGCACACACTGGGGCTCCTGAACGAACTGGTTCAAGGCATGGGAAATACAGGCTCTCAGGATAAAGGTGTCTTCCTGAAAGGACCCCAGTTTTCTCAACACTCTCTGCAGGCTGTCGGCGCTCAGTGGTTCTGGGTGGGTGCGTAACCGAGCCAGGTACATGTGCATGGGGAGCTCCCCAACTTCGTATTGGGGTCTCCCGTCCTTACAGCGCACGGAGATCTCACAATCCCCCTCCCCCGACAGGAACTCCAGGGTCCTTCCATCCCAGCTGATCCTCATCCTGGCGTTCTCCTGCACACATGGGGGCTCCCGGCTGAACTGGGAAATGGCCTCCCCTAAGCAGCTCCTGAGCTCCTCGCCCAGCGCCCGCCAGCGCCCCAGTCTGTCCCGCACCCTCGCTAGGTCTGCAATGCTCAATGGTTCTGGGCTGGTGTCTGACCAAGTCACTGGCCTGTCCCCTCCCAGCTCTGTGATGTGATACTGGGGTTCCCCATCTGCGAGGAGCACCGAGATCTCACACTGCCCCTGGCCGGAGACAAACTCCAGCTCCTGCCCATCCCAGCGGATCAGCAGCCTGGCGTTCTCCTGCACACACCGGGGCTCCCGGCTGAACCCCTCCCAGACTCTGTAGAAACAGGCCCTCAAAGCAGCAGTGTCTCCCTGACAGAGACTCAGCTCAGCGTAAAATTTTAACAGGCTGTCGGCACTGAGTGGGTCCTTGCGGGAACGTAACCGGGTCACATACAAGTGCACTGGGAGAGTCTCGATATGAAAATGATAACGGGGATTTCCTTCCTGATAGGAAACAGAGAACATGTACTGTCCCTGCCCCGACAGGAACTCCAGGCTGCCCCCGTCCCAACACAACCTCATCCTGGTGTTCTCCTGCACCCATGGGGGCTCCCGGCTGAACTGGGAAATGGCCTCCCCAAAGCAGCTGCTCAGCTCCTCACCCAGTGCGCCCCAGCGCCTCAGTCTGTCCCGCACCCTCGGTAGGTCTGCGACGCTAAGCGGCTCTGGGCTGGTGTGTGACCAAGTCACTGGCCTGTCCTCTCCCAGCGCTGTGATGTGATACTGGGGTTTCCTATTGGCAAGGCGCACCGAGATCTCACACTGCCCCTGGCCGGAGATGAACTCCAGCTCCCTCCCGCCCCACGGGATCAGCAGCCTGGCGTTCTCCTGAACACACTGGGGCTCCTGAACGAACTGGTTCAAGGCGTGGGTAATACAGGCTCTCAGGATACCAGTGTCTTCCTGACAGGACCCCAATTTTCTCAACACTCTCTGCAGGCTGTTGGCGCTCAGTGGTTCTGGGTGGGTGCATAACCGAGCCAGGTACATGTGCACGGGGAGCTCCCCAACCTCATATTGGGGTCTCCCATTCCTGTAGTGCACGGAGATGTCACACTGCCCTTCTCCCACCAGGAGCTCCAGGGTCCCTCCATCCCACCTGATCCTCATCCTGGCGTTCTCCTGCACACACCGGGGCTCCTGGCGAAACTTCCCCAGGGCGAGCTTCAGGCAGCTGCCAAGCTTCTCGCCCAGCTCCCTGCTTCGCTGCAGTCTGTCCCGCGCTCCCTGCAGGGTCTCCTTGTTCAGCACCTGGGGGCAGGTCACGGTGTGTAACCTGGCCAGACCCACGTCCCCCGTGGGCTCAGTGACGTGGGACTGGGGCTCCGCATCAGTGTCACACACGCGCATCTCACACTGCACCTCCCCTGAGGTGAGGGTCAGCTCTGCCCTCTCCCTGGGGTCACCCATCCTGGCGCTGTCCCTCACACGAGGGCTCCCTGCTGGACTCAGTCGAAGCAGCTTCTCGGGATTTGGATGCTTCCAGCTCTTGATTCACTCTCTGCACTGTGACATGCAACTCATCACACTCACGGACTTTGGGTTGGAGCCTGCTGAAGGCCGATCCACGGCCCGATCTGTCACTTGCCCGTTCCTCCCGCCTTCTCCCCTCTCTGTCTTTGGAGACACACCTGCCCCACGGGTCCAAGATCCGGGTCACAGGCTGGTTTTGTGTTGCCCTTAGTGGAGCTCTAGGTCGGAGTCCTGCGGAGCGGGGCTGAAACGGGCTCTCAGCTCTTCCTTCGTGTCCCCCTGGGATTGCAGCTCCCACCAGGTTCTCAGGGCAGAGCAGATGCCAGTCGCATGGGTTCAGTTAGGTCCTTCTGGGGTGTCCTTTCCCCAAGGACTCCGCTCAGCTTCTCTCCTGCCCTGCTCCAGCAGGTCCTGAGAACCAAACGAGAGATGTTCATTTCAATTGGAGAATAATAGAGCTGGTCAGGGGACAGGCGCCGGCTCTGTGGGTGCTCTGGGGCTGGAGCACCCACGGGGGGGAAATGGTGGGTGCGCTGAGAAGCCACTGGCAGCCGCCCTATTAGTTCCCCCTCAGTCCCCTAACGCCTCCCGCCCGCTGGTGGGTCTCACAGATCAGAGCCTCCCCATCTCTCCCTGCTCCTCCTGCCACCACAATCAGCTGATTCGCAGCGTGCTGGGGGCTCTGTGGGGGTAAGGAGGCAGAATGAGGACATGGGGCACTCGAGGGAGAGGCGGGAAGAGGCAGAGAAGGGGCACCCTCCTTAGAACAACTGAAAACAGGAGACAGCCCAGTCCTCAAGGAAAGAAACACACCAGGGTATGTTGTGAAATACACAGCTGAGGCCACTCACGTGACCTTAACTCTGCCCTTTGTGTCACTCCTCGGAACACCTGAAATCCAGAGTTCATCACTGAGATAAGTCCCCACTTCTGTCTGAACCATGAAGTAGCACAGGGGTGACCCACAAGTCTCTCCAGGTAGCAAGATCCTCTTAGATGGTGGAAATGGGCATGGCTGAAGGATGAAGAGCCTCATGGGATGCCACAACTTCAGAGGATTGCCCCAAAGCAGGGTTAAAAACATCCTACAGGGTGAGCTCAGATGTCTGCCTATGGTGGGTGCCGTACACTCACCTGTCCAATTCTGGCTGCACCTGTTTCCGTGAGACACGAGGGGAACATGAGATGTAGGGTTGCCAGTTTTGGTTGGACATATTCCTGGAGGTTTCATTACATGACATGATCTTTAACTAATGATTAAGCTTTAATTTCCGGAGACCGCAGGACAATCCTGGAGGCTTGGCAACCCCACTAGAGGATGACAAAGGGAGAGTAACCTCGACACATCTCATCCGCTTACAGGTGGGCTCCAGGGGAGAGCCCGGAAAGCGCCCCGATTCCATCTCTCTCCCCCGGCCTGGGAATTGCCAACGCCTTTATCCTCATTCAATTTTCAGTTGCCAAATGACAGCAGACACCAGTTGAGAGAGGCTGCTCAGAACTGGGGCTGGGCTTTTCTGATCAACATGGACTTTGAAATTAAACTAGACCCACAAAGCTGGATTTTCCACTTTCCACTACCGCTGTGTCACTTATTGTAAACACAGAGTTTGGGAAAGGAGGGTCAGTTCTGGTCTGTGCCTGCCACTTGTGCTGGGAGGGGAGAGACACAGCGCAGGGTGTAAGGCCCTTCACCTGGCCCGAGCTGCCTGAGATTCCCATCCAAGGTCTTTGGTTCTGAAAGGAAGGGACAGCGACATATGGAGGACATGGAAATTCCCCTGAAAGCCTGGGTCAGGCACTGTCACATCAGCTGTTTTGGATACAGGGAGCCTCCTCCCCGCTCCCAGCTGCGCTCCCACTGAGGGCAATTCCGGCCACCTAAATGGGATTAGTTATTATTGGTTATTGCCCCACGCAAACAACTTCCATCACTTAGCGTTAAGTTTGCTGAATTCCTTTCAGAACCGGCCCTGGCTAAAAGCACCCAAACGCTCCCACTAAGGTAACTGCAAGATAAGGGGACATAACAAATCATTTTGACATCAGCCTAACCAGTCAGATCAGATCCTCATCTGGTGACATTCACCACAGGTCAGCTGATCTCAATGATCCGCACCCAAACGTCCTTAACTCTGACCCTAAAACAAAAATGTTCCCAATAACTAGAAGTTCTAAATTCATCTTGTCAATTTGTCATAGATTCATAGACGTTAAATCCAGAAGGGACCACAGTGATAATCTAGCCTGACTTCCTGTATCACACAGGCCAGAGAATGTTATCCTCTGACTCCTGAATCAAGCATAATAACTTACAGTGGAACTAGAGCGTATCTTTTAGAAAGACCAGTCCAATCTTAACTTAAAGGTTCCCAGTCATGGAGATCCCACCAAACCACATGATAACCTGTTGCAACAGTTAATTACCCTTAATTGTTAAACATCTGTGCCCTATTTCCTGATCGAATTTTTCTAGTTTCAACTTCCAGTCCTCAGATTTTGTTCAGCCTTTGTCTGCTTGATTAAAGTGCCATCTACTATCAGAGATTTACTCCTTGTGCAGGATTGTATATAAACAGATTAAGCTTCTTAACTCTCTCTAGCCCAGATGGAAACTAGGAACCTCACTACCTTTCTGGACTGATCTTTCTATATATTTTTTCATGGTACCCAGTTTCCCTGATGCCAAGTTTCTCCATAGCCCAGTGTCTCTGAGATCTGGTTGCCATGACACATGATTTTCCTGACACCTGCTGCCAAGATACCCAGTTTCCCTGATGCCTGGTGTCTGTATAGTCTGGCTTCTCTATGGCTTGGTTTCTATGGCACCCGGAGTCCCTGAGGCCTGTTTTCATTGGAACTGGTTTCTGAGGCCTGGTTTCTACACAGCCTGGTTTCCCAGAGGTCTCGTTTCCATGGCTCCCAGCTTCTTTGTGGGCCTGTTTCCCTGAGGCTTGTTGTCCTTGAAGCTGGTTTCTCAGGCCCAGTTTCTGTACAGCCTGATTTCCATGGCACTAGTTTTTCTGAGGCCTGGTTTCCGTGGCTGCGGATTTACCTGAAGCCTGGTTGCATGGCACTGGGTCTCTCTGAGGTCTGGTTTCCATGGCACCTGGTTTCTCTGAGGCCTGGTTTCCATAGCACCTAGTTTGTCTAAGATCTGCTTTCTATGGCACCTGGTTTCCATGGCACCCAGATTCCCTGAGGCCTGGTTTCCATGGCACTGGCTTTCTCTAAGGCCTGGTTTCCATGTATAACCAAGTGGGAATGTTCTTAATATTTTCTCTGAATACTGTGTGGGTGCCTCAGTTTCCCCTATGCACTTCTTAAGTATCTAGGTCTGGGATAAGGGTGTGTGATTGTTGCAGAGCCTTAGAGGGCAGGGGTTGGCTGGTCATTGGGGTTCTCCAGGACAACGGCTGTGAGGTCCTGCTGGGGGGTGACTGTGTCCCTTTGGGACAGGATCCAGGCCCTGCTCCCATAACGGCCGAGGGTTTGAATTTGAATCCAGGGAACCAATCAGCAGAGCCTGAAACTGTCAGTGAAAATGCAAATGACCTGGCTGGCAGGAGGGGCTGCAGGGCTCAGGATACCTGCCTACCTGTAACCAGCCCCCAGGGCTGAGGGGGAGGGAGAGATGCTCCCCGCCCCCCTGCACACCGGAGAGGGGGCTCACGCTGGCTCTGATGCTGGGACCAGAGCAGAGAGCTCGCTGCCTGCCCCCACTGGGACAGCCAGGGCAGCGCTGAGCACGGGGGGAGCTGAGACCCCAGCTGAGTGGGGGGACGCCCAGGGAGGGCAGGTCGGCTGCCAGCCAGGTTTGCCTGGTCCAGACGTGCTGCTGGGAAGTGATTACACGGCAGCGAGGGAGCTACCAGGGCCAGGGCTTCGTGGGGCTGTGACCCCAGGCCCAGCCAGCGAGAGGGAGCAGGTCCCACTCCCTTCCCCAGCCGCGGGGTCCTGGCCGAGCCACGGAAGGATCCCTCCTTGGAGAAGCTGAGGGGACTTGCTGGCCACAGCGCTGCAAACCCCCTTGGGGAAGGCTGCAGGGACAGAGTCCTGCGGGAGAAGGGATCCCTGTACCGGGAATGGGCTCCCCAAGGGGAAGTGGAGTCATGGGGGATCAGGAGGCAGCAGGTGGTACCCTGGAAGCATCACCGCCAGCTGCTGTGCCTGGCCCCCGATGTCCCTCTCTCGGGACACTAGGGGATTCAGCGGCTGCTGCTGAACTTTTACTGGCCCGGAGTCTGTGATGCGTCCAGCAGCACTGCAGGCCCTGCGACCCCTGCCAGAGGGGGGGGAAGTCCCGGGATAAGAGTGAAGCTCACTTGAGACCCCTGCCCCTCTTAGATGAGCCTTTCCAGAAGGCACTTTCCAGAAGGGGGCTATGGACATAGTGGGGCCCCTCCTCCAGGCGACCCGGTCGGGGAAGGAACACGTCCTGGTGGTGATGGATTTCACCACACGCTACCCAGAGGCGGTGGCTCTGTCCTCCACCGAGGCAGACACCATGGCAGACGCAGTGCTGCCCATCTTCAGCAGAGAGGGGGCCCCCAGAGAGTTCCTTACACACAAGGGGTCCAACTTCATGTCAGCCCTGCTATGGGGCTTGCGGGAGAAATGTAGGGTCTGGCCCACCTGGGCCTCTGCAGATCACCCTCAGTCCAACAGGCTGGTGGAGAGATTTTATGGGACCCTGGGGATGATGCTGAGAACTTTTATGAAGCAGCATCTGCGGGACTGGGACAAGTGCCTGCCCCACCTGTGGTACAGGGAAGTGCCCCAGGAATCCACATGTTCTTCCCTTTCGAGCTGCTCTACGGGAGGAGAGTGGGGGGACCCCTGGACCTGGCAATGAATGACTGGTGGTGGGATAAGGGTTTGTGGTTGTTGCAGAACCCTAGAGGGCAGGGGTGTGCAGGGGTCTGCATAGAGAATGGCCGACACCCTGTCTACTGGCAGTTGATGGCCTGGGCCCCTCCCCAGCAAGGTGCCAATGGAAGTTGTTGGAGAACAAAGGGTTCAGGTGCCTCCTGGCCCAGGAAAGAGACAAAGGCCAGAAGAGGGGCTGGGGGGAGTTTCAGTTTGGAGCTGGCTGGGGAGACAGGGGGAGGCTCAGCACCGGGGTCTGGGCTCCCCACACTCCAAGAGTGACCCGACTGAGGGGTCCTGTTTTCTGTACCTACAAGCTCTGTTTTGGGCTGTGTTCCTGTCATCTAATAAACCTTCTGTGTTACTGTCTGGCTGAGAGTCACGGTGAATCGCAGGAAGTGGGGGGCGTGGGGCCCTGACTCCCCCACACTCTGTGACACAGCTACCCACAGGGATTTTACAGCTAACTGGCTGGCTGGGTGTCCATCAAAGGGAGCTTCCCTCCACTTTATTTATCACAGGGGCTGACCCCTCTCTGGCAGCTTACCTGAGCAGCCACGGTGCCTATTGGCACGGGTTCAAAGGAGCCGCCCTTTCTCCTAAGTCAGAGTTGCCTATTGGCATGAGTTGGGCACGGTAGAGGAACCCGGACCCACCCTATCCTCCGGGATCCAACCCAGGCCCCTATGAAACCCCTTACCCGGGGTCAGGTCACTGGATACTGAAAGACATCTGCTGGGCCACTTCCTACCCTTAGTCGTGTCTCGGGCGTCTCTCCCACCGGTAAGATCTCGACGTCCCCTTCGGTGCCTGCCTCTGACTGGGCTCCCGCGCCGTAGTCTGGGCGTTCGGCTTTGGTGATCTGGAATCCTGGTGGTTTCTCAGCAGGGGCTCGCGGCGCATGTCCACTCTCCTCCCCAGCCAGTGCAGACTGAGCCGAGCTGTTCCCTTTTATACGCTCCTCTGTCGCCGGGGGCATGCCCAGCAAGGGCGAGGGGGTGTGGACTCTTGGCCTCAAAGCACTTCTGTGTCATCAGAACAGGGTTGATACAGCCTGTCAAAGGGAGAATGTGGTCTGGTGGCTTAGAGGAGGCAGGGGGCTGGGAACCAGGACTCCTGGGTTCTCTCTCCAGCTCTGGGAGGGGAGGGGGGGCTGGTGAGTTAGAGCGGGGGCGGGGGCTGAGAACCAGGACACCTGAGTCCTGTTAGAACCTGGTTACACTGAAGCCTAATTTGGATGGGGGCCAGGTGCGTACGTGAACTTGCTGTGCACTTCATGACTCCATCTAGGTGCATTGTCATTGCAGAATCGCTCCACATTGCAACAGGCCCTTTTCTCCACCCTGCCCAGTGAGAGGCAGAAACCAGGAAGAGTCTGAATTAGCCTTGACGGGGAAATCGAAAGTTTGGGTCTTGCAGGAAGGGTGTTTCTGTGTGTCTGTGGGAGGGTGTTCTGGGGACATCTTGAGGGATCAGAAACAGCAAGTTGTGGCCAGAGACACAGGGAGGCAGGGCCCCAGGTTAGTGTGTCTGTCTGTCCCGTTACAAGCCGCCTGCACTGGGCGGGGAGTTGGGTCCAAGCGGGCAGGGCTCTGGGGGGCAGGGGCTGCTGGGGGGGATGAGTACAGGGCAGTGCAGGGAGCCAGAGGGTTTGGGGGGCTGGGTGCAGGCGGTTAGGTTCAGGGCGCTGGGATGCAGCTGGCAGACTCTGGGGGACGGGGGGAATCAGTTGTGGGCTCTCAGCTCCCCTTTGGAGGCCCAGCAGGGATGAGTTTGTGGAGGACTCAGCCCCGCTGGGGGAATGAAGCCAGTGGAAAATGAAACGTTGGGGCAGAGTTTTCCTTTACTTATGTTGAAGTGAGTCAGTCGGGCTCCGGGTTCACACTGGGGACACAGAGATCGGAATCTGGCCCTGATCTACATCCCTAGGACGCCTGGGTTCCATTCTGGCTTTGGGATGGTGTGATGGAGTAGGGACTGTCTGTGTGGGGAACGGGAAAGCAGGGGATGTCTTTAGGTGCGGGACAGGTGATCAGCCTGTAACCTGAGCCCGGCAAGGGGAAGGGGAGAGCTCCTGGGCGGAGAAGAAGGGAACAAAGGACCCCGGCCGGAGGGAGGAAAGGCAGGACAGTTTGGGTTTGGGGCTGTGGGGCGGAATTCAGGGTATCCTAGCTGGGATCCAAGCACCCTGAACCCCCAGAAGGACTGGATGGAGGAGTCCGGACTGTGCCTGCAAGCTCTGCTGTAACCTGTGTTCCTGTTGTCCAATAAACCTTCTGTTTTACTGGCTGGATAAAAGTCACTGTGGGGTCCAGGAAGAGGGGTGCAGGGCTGGAACCCCCAGACTCCGTAACAACTGGTGGCAGTGGCGGGAGATACTGCACCCCGTGGACGGCTCTTCCTGCAGTAAGTGACTGGGGAGCAGTAAAACGAAGGGGTGGTGAACCCCTGGGAGTGGGGGCCCAGTGAGAAGGACTTTGCAGTAACAGGGTCCCCCGGGGGATTGCAGCAAGCGGTCCCAGGGGCGGAGGAGTCTGCAGCTCGACCCTGGCAGAGAGGTGGTGATCTCAAGAAGGGCTGGTGCACTAGGGGTCCCCTGGAAACCGTGGGGAGCGGCGAGCAACGCAGCCTGTGAGTGGCCAGCAGGAAGATGTACGCCAAGCTGCGCAAGTGTGACCTGCTGGAGCTATGCAAGCAGAGGGGGCTGCGCACCGGGAGGCTGACCAAGGACCAGCTAATTGCCCGGCTGGAGGAGGGAGACCGGAGCCCGGTCTCTGAGGGAAGCAGCCTGGCAGATGCAGCGCAGGCACCAGTGTCTGTCCCCGCTGGGAGTGGTCAGCCGGCGGATGGGGGCTTCCCGAGACCCCCCCTTCCTAGGCCTAGGGGAAGGGCGGGGAGGAGCCCAGCGAATACCGAGGGCACCGTGACCCCCCCAGCCAACAGGGGATCCTGGCAGCGAAGCTCACCCCCCAGCAGGGGATCCTCCCGGCAACGCTCGGCATCTGTGGAGCGGCTGTGGCTGGAAGAGGAAAGGAAGTTGAGACGGGAGGAGCTCGAGTTAAAGAGGCAAGAGCTGGAGGAGAAGGAGAAACAGCGTAAACATGAGGAGAACCAGCGTAAGCATGAGGAGAACCAGCGTAAGCATGAGGAGAACCAGCACCAGCGTGAGCTGGAGGAGAAGGAGAAACAGCGTAAACATGAGCTGGACCTGGCCCAGCTGAGGAGCCGTGAGGCCCCGGCTGCGGTGAGTGAGGGGGGACCCAAGCCTACAACGAACTTTGATAAGCGCTTGCTGCCCCGGCGTAAGGAGGGGGAGGACATAGATACCTTCCTGACAGCCTTTGAGAATGCCTGCGAGCTGTACAAGGTTGACCCTGCAGACAGGATCCCATTTCTCACCCCCTTACTGGACTCCACGGCCGTGGAGGTGTACAGCCGACTGAAAGGGGCGGAGGCAGGGGACTACGAACTGTTCAAACAGGCCCTGCTCCGCGAGTTCGGGTTGACTCCGGAGATGTACCGGAAGAGGTTCCGGAGTCAGCGTAAAACCCGTGAGATCACATACCTACAACTGGTCAACCGGGCGCAGGGGTATGCCCGCAAGTGGACAGCTGGGGCCCAAACTAAAGAGGACCTGCTTGACCTATTCATACTGGAGCACCTGTATGAGCAGTGCCCGTCTGACCTGAGGCTGTGGTTGAGGGACCAGAAGCCGGAGAACCCGCAGCACGCAGGCCAACTTGCCGACCAATTTGTGGACAGTCGGGCAGGGGATGGCAGGGAGGAGTCTCGAAGGAGCAGGCCTGCCTCAATGCAGAGAGAGAGTCATCATGGGACCTCCCAGCGGGGCCCTATGGAGAACCCCCCCAAAAGGGGAACACCCAGCGTCAGGTCCCTCCGACCCACTCAAGGGGACCCACGAGACATGGGCTGCTATCACTGTGGCCAACGAGGTCACATACGGGCCCAGTGCCCCAAGCTCAGGGACAGACCAAGCAGACCCAACCCGCAGAGGGTGGACTGGGTAAAAACCCAATCGGAAGATGAGCTACCTTCCCGGGAAAGGGGGGCTGGCAACATACCACCTGCGAAGGAGGGAGGAGGCCCCCAGGTCAGCTCCTCTGGGGGGCTGGAAGCTCCAGCCTCCGGGTTCTTAGTTTACCGGGTGGGCGCGGGGCTGCCCCTCCGGAAAGAGTGCATTGTTTCCCTGGAGGTAGATGGGAGGGAGGTCACTGGGTACTGGGATACGGGTGCAGAGGTGACGCTTGCCCGGCCCGAGGTGGTGGGCGCAGATCGGATGGTGCCCGACACCTACCTGACCCTGATGGGCGTGGGCGGGACTCCATTCAAGGTGCCCGTGGCAAGAGTACATCTGAAGTGGGAGGCCAAGGAGGGCCCCAAGGACGTGGGGGTACACCCATATTTGCCCACAGACGTGTTAATGGGAGGGGACCTTGAGGACTGGCCTAGTAGCACTCAGAGTGCCCTGGTCGTGACTCGTAGTCAGAGTCGGCAAAGGGCACGGCACCCCGACCACGGGGAAGGTACTCGGCCCGAGGTGCAGGACCCCAACCTGGGGGGCGGGGAGCGCCCAGGGGCACGGCTCAGAGAGGCTGTGGCCTCAGACCCCGCCAGCAAGAGAGAGCTGGTCCCCATCCCTGTCCCAGCTGCTGAGTTTCAGGCGGAGTTGCAGAAAGATCCCTCCTTGCGGAAGCCCAGGGACCGGGCTGACCTTAGTGTGGAACAGACCCTGAGGAGAGGTTGCAAGGAGAGGTTCCTGTGGGAGAAGGGGTTCCTGTACCGAGAATGGGCTCCCCCAGGGGAAGTAGAGTCCTGGGGGATCAGGAGGCAGCTGGTGGTTCCCCAGAAGTTTCGCCACAAGCTGCTGTACCTGGCCCATGACATCCCTCTCGCAGGACACCAGGGAGTCCGGCGTACCAGGCAGAGGCTGCTACAGAACTTTTACTGGCCTGGGGTCTTCACCCATGTCCGACAGTACTGCCAATCCTGTGACCCCTGCCAGAGGGTGGGGAAGGCCCGGGACAAGGGGAAAGCAGCCTTGAGGCCTTTACCCATCATAGAAGAACCTTTCCAGAAGGTGGCCATGGACATAGTGGGACCTCTCAGCAAGATGACCCGGTCAGGGAAAAAATACATCCTGGTGGTGGTGGATTTTGCCACTCGCTACCCCGAGGCGGTGGCCTTGTCCTCTATTGAAGCAGACACAGTGGCAGATGCGCTGCTGTCAATTTTCAGCCGGGTGGGGTTCCCCAAGGAGGTCTTAACGGATCAGGAGTCCAACTTCATGTCGACCCTGCTCCGGTCCTTATGGCAGAAATGTGGGGTCCAGCACAACTGGGCCTCAGCGTATCACCCCCAGTCCAACGGGCTGGTGGAAAGGTTCAACGGGACGCTGAAGATGATGCTAAAAACATTTATGAACCAGCACCCGCAGGATTGGGACAAATACTTACCTCACCTGCTGTTCGCGTACAGGGAGGTACCCCAGGAGTCTACCGGGTTTTCGCCTTTCGAACTGTTGTATGGAAGGCGAGTAAGGGGGCCCCTGGACCTGATGAGAGATGAATGGGAGGGGAAGGCCACTCCCGAGGGAGAATCAGTGGTGGAGTATGTCCTGACCTTCCGGGAAAGACTGGCCGAGCTCATGGGCCTGGCCAGGGAGAATCTGGCCCGAGCCCAGAGGAAGCAGAAGGTCTGGTATGACCGCACGGCCCGGGCCCGGGCCTTTGCCACTGGGGATCAGGTGATGGTTCTCATCCCCGTGAGGAAAAACAAACTCCAGGCCGCCTGGGAAGGACCCTTCAAGGTAATCAAGCAACTGAATGAGGTAAACTATGTGGTGGAGCTGTCAAACCGGGCACATCACCGGCGAGTGTACCATGTGAACATGATGAAACCATACTATGACAGGGGGAATGTGGTGTTGGCCGTGTGTGGACATTGGGAGGGGCAGGGAGATGACCCTTTAGTGGATCTATTCCCTGGGACAAAAGTGGGTTCCCCCCTGGAGGCGATTCCCCTCTCTGATCAGCTGACCCTGGCCCAGCAAACTGAGATCAGAGGGGTGCTGCATCTGTACCGACAGCTGTTTTCCAACCAGCCTGGACGCACTAATTTGACTGTCCACAGGGTGGAGACCGGGTCACATTCCCCTATAAGATGCTCCCCTTTTCGGGTCACTGGTAAAACTGCCCAGGATCTGGAAAGAGAGGTCAGGGACATGCTGGCTTTGGGTGTGATCCAGCCGTCTTCCAGCCCTTGGGCCTCGCCAGTGGTGCTGGTCCCCAAGAAGGATGGGTCAATCCGGTTCTGTGTGGACTATCGAAAGCTCAATGCCATCACCGTATCTGACGCCTACCCCATGCCCAGGCCTGACGAGCTCCTAGACAAGCTGGGAGGTGCTCGGTACCTCACCACCATGGATCTTACCAAGGGCTACTGGCAAGTGCCGCTGGATGCAGATGCCAGGCTAAAATCGGCCTTTATCACCCCTCTGGGGCTCTACGAGTTTCTGACCCTGCCCTTTGGCCTCAAGGGAGCGCCAGCCACCTTCCAGCGCCTGGTGGATCAGCTACTGAGGGGGATGGAGAGTTTTGCCGTGGCCTATATTGACGACATCTGCGTCTTCAGCCAGACCTGGGAGGACCATGTGTCCCAGGTTACACAAGTCCTGGATCGAATCCGGGAGGCTGGGTTAACCGTAAAGGCTGAGAAGTGCAAGGTGGGGATGGCTGAAGTATCTTACCTGGGCCATCGGGTGGGGAGCGGCTGCCTGAAGCCGGAACCAGCCAAGGTGGAGGTGATCAGGGACTGGCCTGCTCCCCAAACCAAGAAGCAGGTCCAGGCCTTTATTGGGATGGCGGGGTACTATCGAAGGTTCGTGCCCCACTTTAGCGCCATAGCTGGCCCCATCACTGAACTGTGCAAAAAGGGGAAGCCAGACAAGGTAATCTGGACCGAGCAGTGCCAGGAGGCTTTCCGGGCGCTGAAGGAGGCTCTGGTCAGTGGTCCAGTTCTGGCGAACCCAGATTTTGACAAACCCTTTATGGTGTTCACCGACGCCTCAGACACGGGACTGGGGGCGGTGTTAATGCAGGAGAATGAAAAGGGGGAGAGACACCCCATTGTGTACCTGAGCAAGAAGCTGCTACCCCGGGAGCAAAACTACGCGGCCATCGAGAAGGAATGCCTGGCCATGGTGTGGGCCCTTAAGAAGCTAGAGCCATATCTCTTTGGGCGACACTTCACCGTGTACACCGACCACTCTCCCCTGACCTGGCTGCACCAGATGAAAGGAGCCAACGCCAAGCTCCTGAGGTGGAGCCTGCTCCTGCAGGACTATGACATGGATGTGGTCCATGTGAAGGGAAGTGCCAACCTGATAGCGGACGCGTTGTCCCGGAGAGGGGGCCCTGAACTTCCCCAGGTCACTGGGCAGAGTGACCCCGCTCAGTTCAGTCTCGAAGGGGGGGGCGGTGTGATGGAGTAGGGACTGTCTGTGTGGGGAACGGGAAAGCAGGGGATGTCTTTAGGTGCGGGACAGGTGATCAGCCTGTAACCTGAGCCCGGCAAGGGGAAGGGGAGAGCTCCTGGGCGGAGAAGAAGGGAACAAAGGACCCCGGCCGGAGGGAGGAAAGGCAGGACAGTTTGGGTTTGGGGCTGTGGGGCGGAATTCAGGGTATCCTAGCTGGGATCCAAGCACCCTGAACCCCCAGAAGGACTGGATGGAGGAGTCCTGACTGTGCCTGCAAGCTCTGCTGTAACCTGTGTTCCTGTTGTCCAATAAACCTTCTGTTTTACTGGCTGGATAAAAGTCACTGTGGGGTCCAGGAAGAGGGGTGCAGGGCTGGAACCCCCAGACTCCGTAACAGATGGGAGCAGGGTCTGGTGTTTAGAGCAGGGTGGACTGGGAGCCACAGCCAGGCCTCCTGGGTTCTCTTCCCAGCTCTGGGAGGGCAGTGGGGACTGGTGGTTAGAGCAGGGGGGGCTGGGAGTCAGGACTCCTGGGTTCTCTCCCTGGCTCTGGGAGGGGAGTGGGGGCTGGTGGGTTGGAGCAGGGGGGTCTGGGAGCCAGGACTCCTGGGTTCTCTCCACAGCTCTGGGAGCGGAGTGGGGGCTGGTGGGTGTCACAGAGTGTGGGGGGACACAAGGCCCTGCACCCCCAGCTTCCTGCGATTCTCCAGGACTCTCAGCCAGCCAGGAAAAGCAGCAGGTTTATTTAGACGACAGGAACACAGTCCAAGACAGGTCTTGCAGGCACAGACAACAGGATCCTCCCCAATTAGGTCGATCTTGGGGTTCCAGGGGCACCCGAGCCCCATTGGGGGATCAGAGCCCCCTCTGGGCTTCCCTCCATGACACCAGCTACCTCCTGACAACCCTCTCTCCCCCAGCGTCTCCTCCCCCAGCCTTTGTTCAGCTTCTCGGGCAGAGGGGTCACCTGGCCTCTCACCCCTTCCTGGGTTCTCACGTTACCTGTTCAGGTACCTTCCCTCAAGGCCAGTTTCCCACCCCCCAATGCAGATCATCCTCCCAAGCCAACACCCCCCACTCAGCACTCACAGACCCCAGTAAGAACAGTTCCAATTTGGCACAGTGGGTTACAGCGGGTGGGAGGGGGCTGGAATAGCTGCAAACACAGGTGTGGCGGGGGGATTTTAATTACACTCAGGCTGGACTGGAGGTTTGTATCTCCGCACCTGGCTCGTCTTCTCCCTTTGCTTGCAATAAACCTCTGGCTCTTCCATGGGACGACACACGGGAGGGATGGGACCTAACTGCTGAGCCCGAAGAGAGGCACCTCCAAGAAGCTGCTGATTTCACAAGTCGCAACTTTGAGTCTGGCCTCTTAGATTGCAGGGGCTGCACTTGGACATGCAGCAAACGGGTCGGACATGAAAAGGTTGGAGGAAAATGTTGGGAGAAAGTTGTATTGATCCCAGGTGGGTCTGGTCCCACTGACGCCAATGGAGCGAAGGCCGATCCCAGCTCGACCCGGCATATCAGGTGCCCCACAGGGCACTCGCTGACATCGACCGTGACGCTCTGGCATCGAGTTGTTCCCGCTGCACCCCATCCCCTGTCACCGTGGGGAAATGTGAGACGCTGCGTCAAGGAACCCAGGAGTCCGAGGTGACTCTTTGTCCCTCCCCAACCCCAGAGAGAGGGAAGGTGTCTAGGAAGATCCCTCACCCCCCCACCTGAACATCCCACCCTGCAGTCCCTGCTCCAACGCTCCACACATACCCAGCCCCCAAACCTTGTAACTAGCCCCCCACCTCCCATCCTCTGTATCCAGCCCCCCATGTCCTGTACCCACCCACCCCCCAGTGCCCTGGATCTAACACCCCCATCCTCTGTCCCCTCATAACTAGCCCTCCCACCCACCTCCACAACTTCTACCCAGTCCCCTCCCCCCACACTCTACAGGATGCATCTAACTTTCCATTTCCCCGTGGAGAGTAATTCACCTCCCTCCTGGGTTCAGTCCAACACATGGGATGGGGATCGGTTTCGATCGCAACAGCCAGGCTGGCCTGTGTCCCTGAGGAGAACCCAGACTTTCGGGCCCGCCCATTCGTGCTATGCTTTCTTTCCCTTTTAACTGTCTTGTTCTGTACACATGCACACACAGCGCCAGCGGGGGACGCACACCAGGGGCGCTGGAACAGGGGTGCCCAGGGGGTTCCCATCGTCCCGGGGGTCAATGAGGGATGATCAGAGTCCCCTGAGTTTGGTGGTTGCTGGTGGCTCTTGCCTACGAGCACTGAGTTCAGACAGCGGGGGGGGGGGTCCTGGCTCCCAGCCCCCCTTGCTCTAACCACTGGGCCCCCACTCCCCTGCCAGAGCTGGGGAGAGAACCCAGGAGTCCTGGCTCCCAGTTCCCCTGCTCTAACCACCAGACCCCACTCCCCTGCCAGAATCCAGGGCTCCGTTCGGGCTATGGGTTTCTTGTTGAAGACGTTCCTGCCCTAGACCCGGTACCAGATCTCCCCTCCGCTGCGGTAGGTCACCATCTCGTTCTCCCCGGCCCCGGAGATGGACTCCAGCAGGGTCCACTGGACCGTGAGCCAGGTGTTTTCCTGGATGCTGGGTGGCTCCCGGGCCAGGATCTCCAGGGTATGACACTCACCCAGCTCCGGTATCAGCCTCCTGCTCTGCTCCAGCCGGCTCTGGGCTGCCCAGGCTGAGCTGTTCCATGCCGGAGAAGATACGGGCCTGGGAAGTCAGCCGGTCGAGGCTCGTCTCCTTCAGCTCAGCCTCGTACGGCGCCAGATCATGGGGCCCTTTGCAGGGCCGGACCCAGCAGCACCAGCTCCATGGCCAGCGCCAGGGGCAACGTGCAGGGCTGCTCCATCAGCGCCAAGCGTCCCCCGATGGCTGCCTGCAGGGACAATGCAGGGCCGGTCATTGCCATGGAAAGGGTCCTACAGAGTCAGGGAGACACCTGAGCGTGTGAGCTCCTGGGGGGCAGGTGGGTGGGGGCTCCATCTGTCTGTCTCTGCTGGTGGGGAGCGTCTGTCTGTCTGTCTGTCCCACGCTGATGGCCGAGGCAGGTGAGAAGGGAAGAGAGTGCACATGCGTGTGTGTCTGTGTGACGCCTGCCCCAGGCCTGCGGACACGCTAACGCTCCTGGCCGTGGCTGGCAGGAGCTCTCCCCGAGCCGTGAGCTGGGCTCAGCCGGCCACTGGTTCTATCCCCAGCTCCCTGCGTTCGGCATCTCTGTGAATCCTCTCGGGCTTGGCTTGGAGCATCCAGGGCCTGGCGAAGGAATCGGGGTCGGGCTCTTTGCCTATCGGACTCCAGCCTCAGGGGACTTACAAAACTCCTGCGGTTTGAGGCTCCCGAAGTGCAAAACTGTTTCAACGGATGGGCTGGGACTTGCACTGAAATGTTACGTGTTTCTGTCTGCTGTGCAGTGGCAGGGGCTGCGGGTCGGGAGTGAGGGGCACCGGCAGAGCTGGGGGGAGTCCAGGGCTGGGCTAGCAGGGCCTGCGGGTTTGGTGTGAGAGGCATCGGCAGAGCTGGCGGGGGAGAGCCCAAGGTTGGAGGATCAGATGCTTGGGAGGGACCCTCATGGCTGCTCCTGTGTCCAGCGAGGGAGATCGGGGTCCCTGTGAGACGATTCCCCCGGAGCAGGGAGTGAACCCAGCACCCTGAGTCCGCCCTGTTTCCTCCTAGCGAGGATACCTGGCACCTGGCCCTGGAACCTGCCCAGCTCTAACCACAGTTATTGGGCCACCCCACCCCACTCCGGGGGCCAGGCAAAGGCTCCCTCCCCTGGCCACAAGCAGGAAATTAACCCAGGACGGCAGCTGATCCTCAGCAAAACCCTGGCCTGGCGCTCGTGTTACAGTGGAGGGGGTCTAAGCCCCAGAGGCAGCCGCATTTGCTGGAGCCATTGTGATGCTTGTAAAGACTCACAGACTCTTTTTCAGGGGACAAGGCAACATGCCGCGTTTATTTAAAACGCTACACAAGCATTAAAATCAGCGTGTGCATGTGTTTATACACACACAGACACAGACAGACACACCACACGCCGAAAAGGCTCTGCAGCTGGGGTTATAGGTATGGGCCTTATCATTGCTCAAGTCAGCCCAGCGGCCAGCGTGACCGAACACGAGTGGGGAGCCAGGCCCCTGTTGGACGCAGGGGCAGCTCTAGACATTTCGCCACCCCAAGCAGGGCGGCATGCCGTGGGGGACGCACTGCCGGTCGCTGGGAAGGCAGCAGACAGCTCTGGTGGACCTCCCACAGGCACCCACCCCCCAGCACCCTGAACCCAGGGCCTCAGTGTCCCCTCTCTGCTGCTCCCAGCCCTCCCTGTGGCCCCCGTGCCTCGGGTGGGGGGTGTAACAGGGCAGATGGATGAGGGCCCCGTCTCCCTGTGTCCCTGGCCAGGAGGTTGCTGTTCCTGTACCCCTCAAGGTTAAACTCAGAACCCCAATGCCTCTCCTGGCTGCCCTTAACTTTTGATTTCCCCATCAAGGGTAATTGAGACTCCTAGGAGTTTCTCTCTCTTTCCGGGCAGGGGAGGAGAAAAGGGCTTGTGGCTACGTGCTGCGACCACACCCAGCCTTAATCCAAATTATGCTTTGCTGTTGCCAGTGTCTAATAGAACCTAAGAGTCCTGGCTTCCAGTCCCCTCCCTCTCCCCCGCTCTAGCCCCCTAGATCTCACTCGGATCCCCTCCCAGAGCCAGGGAGAAAACCCAGGAGTCCTGGCTCCCATCCCCCCTGCTCCAACTCACCAGTCCCCACTCCCCTCCCAGAGCCAGGGAGAGAACCCAGATCAGGACCAGATTTGGATCTCAGTGACTCTGGTGTAAATCCAGAAGCCAGTGGAATTGCTCCAGTGTAATTACGGGTGAAATCAGACCCAACGATTTATTTTCCACCAGCTCCATTCCCCCAGCAAGGCTGAGTCCTCCACACACTCATCTCAGCTGTGCCTCAAAGGGAGATCTCAGACCCCACGACCTGTTTCCTCTCCCACTTTCACAGCTTGTGAGGTTGTTACCAAGTTTCCATCCATTCCCATCAGCCAGCAGCACCTGGAACCAGTGCGAAGGACCAATGGATCCCTGTGCCTTGATTCCACCTGCCCGGAGGTGCTGAGCATGGAGAACATGGCCAAGGTGCGGAATCGGTTGGCGTCCTTGGGTGACCTTTCTCGCCCCATGGAGGAGTGTCTGGACCACGCGCTGCTGACGTTCAGCCGGGAGGTGGGCTACCTGCAGGAGGACACCTGGCTGGTGATCCGCTGCGAGGGGCAGTAGCTGGTGTTCATCTCGGGCCAGGGCAAGAACAACATCGAGGTCTCCTACATCCAGGGGGTGCAGCTTCCCCAGCAGAGAGGTCACCCAGCGGGATCTTGGTGCTGAGCCTGGCAAACCTGGACAACGTGATTAGGGTTTTTTTATGAGGTTCTGTAAGGAGAGATGATTTTAAAGGCTGAGTTTGGTATGTTATTAAAGAATAGAAAGAGAACTTAAAGAAAAATACAGATTTTTGTTGTTAAAGGGTTAGTTTGAAAGAATAGATTAAAAACGATAGGTTTAAAAAGAACACACATGGCAAAAAAAAAAAAAAAGGGGGGGGGCATTTACTGAAGCAGAAGTGCTGTGATACAGCACGGCCAGAGGGCAGCAGGGGAGGGTTAGAAGGGAGCCTTATTCCCTGTAAGGGGAAGAAAGTTTGCTATAGATTAACTAGAGCACCTAATGCCAATTGGAGCACCTGCAATCAGTCACCTGATAAAAATCCCCTGCTTCAATCAGACTGTGTGAGTGTTGGAGCAGAGAACAGTTTGGAGAAGTGCTGCGGTGAGCTAAGAAGTCCAAGCCCCTAGGTAAAGGGGCACCTGGCTTGTGCAGAGGGAGGGCAGGAAGCCCCCCATAAGCTGAAGGGCAGGAGAGGGAAGTAGCCCAGGGGAAGGAACCGTCAGTTCAAGTGGTTTTCCGCTATTCTCAGGGCCCCTGGGCTGGGACCTGGAGTAGAGGGGGGGCCCAGGTCCCTCCCTCTCCACTCCCCTCCTCTAGGACACTAGTGGGGCAGTTAACATTCCACTGCAGGGGCAAGAAATGGTGCCCTGAACCCACCCCCCAAAGAAGAGAAAGTGTGAGACCCATCATAATAGTGCGGGCAACTTGCCACAGTACATGGCATAAAATATAGAGGCAGGTTAAAAAAGAAACATATAAAGTATTAAATACAAGGGTAGGTTAAGAAAAGAGCATTTCAAACCATTCAATAAAAGAGAAACATTTAGCTCGGTTAAGCACAGGTTAGAGGAGAGAACAGGGCAGGAAAAGGGAAAAGCTAGACAGCCCGTGGCTGAGTCAGAGAGAGATCTTACCCCCCAAGGGATCCTGCAGGAAGAGGCAACCTCCCAGGTTCCCAGCCCCTCAGGCTTGTTATCGCCGCCTTTGGATCGGCCCGATTAGATGTGGTTTTCCAGCAGAGTCACAGAATTCATTTTCCTGAACCAATCCTAGAGTCCCAAGATTTTTTAACAAGCTCCACCTTTAACTACCTTATTCTTATCTAAAAAAACAGACCCCCAAGCATCTTTCCCGCCATGGAGCCCTTTCACATAGGGGCTTTAATAAAAGTTAAAAGCACAAGCCCTTAGTAACAAACAATTTTTAAAAGTTCCCCCCTATGATTTAGACTTATGTGACAGACCCAGACCAGGGGGGTACAGGAGTCTGGTCCTATTGGCATCCAGCGGGGGTGGGAGGGCGAAGCCTGCCCACTTCTAAAGGACCTTCCCCCAGCCTAAGGGGAGGACCCGCAGGTCTGGGACACCAAGTAATTACGTGGGACAACTAATGAAAAAACAGGATCGGGAGTGAGGTCATAGGGCTAAACTAAGGGAACCTGATGGGGACACCGAGCAGAGAACCCCGGACAACGCCCACTGCTCCTCAAAGGCGTCAAGGGAGCCAGTGGACGCCGCCCAGAGGAACTCCGCTCGGATGCGTGAACGGACAGAGGAGCAGAACTAGGCCCCACAGTCGCAGGAAATCCCGTCGGCCAACCTCCTCTCCCTGGTGCTGTAGATGGCTAGTTTGGCCAGGGCCAAGAGGAGGTTGAGAAGGAGATCCCGCGACTTCGTGGGTACAGGAGTCTGGTCGAGGGCAAATATACTGGTCACTAGCTGAGTGGTTTTCTGTTCCCTGAGTGACCAGACCAGGGGCTGCACTGGAGTAATCAGGAACCTGCTAGAACCAATTAAGGCAGACAGGCTGATTAGATCACCTGCAGCCAATCAAGGCAGGCTAATCAGGGCACCTGGGTTTAAAAAGGAGCTCACTTCAGTTTGTGTGGTGTGTGTGAGGAGCTGGGAGCAAGAGGTGCAAGGAGCTGAGAGTGAGAGGGTGTGCTGCTGGAGGACTAAGGTGTGTAAGTGTTATCAGACACCAGGAGGAAGGTCCTGTGTTGAGGATAAAGAAGGTGTTTGGAGGAGGCCATGGGGAAGTAGCCCAGGGAGTTGTAGCTGTCATGCAGCTGTTACAGGAGGCACTATAAACAGCTGCGATCCACAGGGCCCTGGGCTGGAACCCGGAGTAGAGGGCGGGCCCGGGTTCCCCCCAAACCTCCCAACTCCTGATCAGACACAGGAGGAGTTGAGGGATTTTATGATCAGCTCTTTTATTTAGAAATGCTTTTATCTCTTCAGTGACTTGATTTACTTAATTCTGTTTATGACAGCAGGGGGAAATATTTGTTTAAAGTCTAATCTGTACATATGGAGGAGTTCAATATAGTCATTATTTTATATCTCTCTCTCTTATCTCCTTATATTTTCTCCTTTCCAGAACTGAAGGATTCCAGGGCCTAGCAAACACATTCAGGACAGATCAGCAGGCAGCTGCAGGAAGGGCGGAGGCCAGCTTCAGTTGGGGATAGACACATTGCTGAGCAAAGTGAAAATGAAACTTACTTTCTTATTTCTTGTAGGTGCCATGGCTGCAAGAAGCCAGGTAAAAGATCTCCAAGAGGCTGTTTTCTGTTCCATTTGCCTGGCTTCTTTTAATGATCCAGTGATTCTCATCAAGTGTGGGCACAATTTCTGCTGATCCTGCATCACTCAGTACTGCAAGGAGTGCAAAACCTCCCCTCTCTATCCCTGCCCTCAGCGCAGAGAACCCTTCTGGGAAGCATGGATAGCAAGTTTGTAGAAATTTTGGTGGTGCCCAGAACCTGCCCCCCAACTCTGCCCCCACCTACCTAAGGCTCTGGGAGGAGACTTGGGGGGCGGGGAGGTCTGGGGTGCAAATCCTGGGCTGGGGATTAGGGTGCAGGAGGGGTGTGGGGTGAAGGGTGCAGGCTTTGGGATGGAGTTTGGGTGCTGGGTGCAGGCTCTGGGCTGGAGCAGGGGGTGGGTGTGCAGGAGGGGGTGAAGGGTGCAGGCTTTGGGATGGAGTTTGGGTGCAGGCTCTGGGGTAGGGGCATAGGAAGGGGTGAAGGGTGCAGGCTTTGGGATGGAGTTTGGGTGCAGGCTCTGGGGTGGGGGCATAGGAAGGGGTGAGGGGTGCAAACTCTGTGAGGGAGTTTGGGGGTGGGAAGGGATGTGTGGGGAAGGGGGAGGGGGTGCACCCTCTGGGAGGGAGTTTGGGGATAGGAGGGAGTACAGGGGTGAGGGCTGTGGGGCTGAGGATGAGGGGTTCATGATGTGGGGGGCTCAGGGCTGGGGCAGAGGATTAGGGTGCGAGAGGATGAGGGTTCTGGCTGAGGCTGGGAATGAGGGGTTCATGCTGCAGGGGGAGGCTCAGGGCTGGGGCTGAGGATTAGGGTGCAGGGGGATGAGGGGTTCATGCTGCGGGGGGGGCTCAGAGCTGGGGCAGAGAATCAGGGTGCGGAGGGGTGAGGGTTGGGGCTGAGGATCAGGGTGCGGGGGGATGAGGGCTCTGGCTGGGGCGGAGCCACAGGGTGCGGGGGGATGAGGGCTCTGGCTGGGGATGAGGATTAAGGTGCGGGGGATGAGGGCTCTGGCTGGGGCTGAGGATTAGGGTGCGGGGGGATGAGGGTTGGGGCTGAGGATGAGGGGTTCATACTGTGGGGGGGCTCAGGGCTGGGGCAGAGGATCAGGGTGTGGGGGATGAGGGTTGGGACTGAGGATGAGGGATTCATGCTGTCATAAACAGATAAGAAAAGTTAATAGCACAGAAGTACTTTATATCTCTTTGACTATAAAGGATTAACAAGCTCAGTAAGCCTGGCTGTCACCTGACCGGAGAACCAATCAGGGGACAGGACACTTTCAAATCTTGAGGGAGGGAAGTTTCTGTGTGTGCTGTTAGTTTTGGTTGCTGTTCACTCTGGGGGCTCAGAGGGACCAGACGTGCAACCAGGTTTCTCTCCAATTTCCCTGATACAGGTTCTTATAGATTCCAAATAGTAAGTACTAGGTAGATCAGGCGAGTTAGGCTTATGTTTGTTTTCTTTATTTGCAAATGTGCATTTGGCTGAGAGGAGTTCAAATGTGTATTTTTGCTGAAAGGATTTTAATTTGTACTTGAATACTTAGGCTGGGAGGGTATTCCCAGTGCCTATAGCTGAAAGACTCTGTACCTGATCCATCTTAAATTTACAAAGATAACTTTTACTGTTTTTCTCTCTTTTAATTAAAGTTTCTTGTTTAAGAACCTGATTGTTTGTTTTTTTATTCTGGTGAGATCCCAGGGGACGGGGTCTGGATTCACCAGGGAATTGGTGGGGAGAGAGGAGGGAAGGGGGAGAGAGAGCCTAATTTCTCTCTGTGTTAGGCTTACTGTCTCTCTCAGGGAGAGTCTGGGAGGGGGAAAGAGAAGGAGGGGGGAAGGTGCATTGTCCTCTCTGTTTTGTGATTGAAGGAGTTTGAATCACAGTGATCTTCCAGGGTAACCCAGGGAGGGGAAGCCTGGGAGAGGCAACGGTGGGGGAAAGGGTTTACTTTCCTTGGGTTAAGATCCAGAGGGTCTGGGTCTTGGGGTTCCCCGGGCAAGGTTTTGGGGGGACCAGAGTGTACCAGGCACTGGAATTCCTGGTTGGTGGCAGCGCTACAGGTTCTAAGCTGGTAATTAGCTTAGAGGAATTCATGCTGGTACCCCATCTTTTGCATGCTAAGGTTCAGAGTGGGGAATTGTACTGTGACATGGTGTGCAGCATTTGTGGGATGGATAGATAGATAAGATAGAGTCCAAAAGCCAGTGAGGTTTTTATTTCTCTCCCTGCTAGCTATCTGCAGGCAGACTGAGAGGTTTGGGTTTAGAAGCAAAAGCCAGTAGGATTTTTTCTTTCTCTTTCCCTGCTAGATGTGCGTAAAGCAGGCTAGAGGAGATTGTGTTAAAAGCAAAGGTCTGCAAGTTTTTTTGGTCTCTCCCTTCTGAGTACTCTGAAGGCAGAGGCACTAGGGTTTAACAAGGATCTGTGTTAAACAAAGGGACTCCAGTTGTGAGTCACCATACACCAGCAAGACACATTTGCAAATAAATGATTTTTTTTTTCTTTCTAACTCTGTCGGGAATAGCTAGGTAGAAGGAGCTAAAAAAAAAAAAAGACTCTGTTGCTAAGCAACCCTCAGGAGGCAACAGAGAAGCAGCATTTCAGGCAGTAAACAGCAGAGGGCGCCCCAACACAAGAAAGCAGGAACCATGAGTACCGAGGACCTGAAACAGGAACTGGCAAGACTGGAGGCAGAGGAACAAATCAAAAACGCAGACCACAGGTGAGACATGGGGAAAAAAACTACAAGAGATGGAGCTGAGAGAAAGAGAGGCTGCCCACAGGAGAGAACTGGAGATTAAAGAGAAAGAGTTGGAAATCCAGAGGGAGGCCCACCGGCAGGCCCTGGGATTAGCGCAGGCTAGGCAGCATGCTCCAGCCAACCCTAACAACCCTTCAACAGTTATTGTTCCACATCCCAAGAGATTTCCCACCTACAAGGCAGGTGATGACACTGAAGCCTTCTTAGAGAATTTTGAAAGGGCCTGCCTTGGGTACAGCATCCCTGAAGACCAGTACATGATAGAACTGAGGCCACAGCTCAGTGGACCCTTAGCAGAGGTGGCGGCTGAAATGTCTAAGGAGAACATGAACGACTATAAACTTTTTCAAACCAAGGCCAGATACAGAATGGGGATAACACCTGAACATGCCCGTCGGCGGTTCAGAGCCCTAAAATGGAAACCAGATGTGTCACTTTCCCCGTCACGCCTACCACATTGCAAAGAATTATGAAGCCTGGATATCAGGAGCCAATGTTAAATCTCTGGACGACATGCACCTCCTAATATAATTGGAGCAGTTCTTAGAGGGTGTTCCGGAGGAAATAGAAAGGTACATCCTAGATGGGAAGCCCAAAACTGTAACTGAGATGGGGGAGATTGGAGGCAGATGGGTGGAAGTGGCAGAAAAGAAAAGAGCTGCTATCAAGGGGAGCGAATATCACAGAGGTCACACCGACAATAAACCCTATCACCGAGGGCAACCCAGGACCCCACCTACAACCCAAGAAAAGCTGCCAGCTCCCTATTCTCTCACCTCACCAATTTCCAGTAACCCACCTCAGCCCAGTGACCAGTCAGCTGGGCGATGCTTCAAGTGCAATGAACTGGGACATATAAAGGCCCACTGCCCCAAGAACCCCAACCAAGTGCAGTTCATTTTATCTCCCTCACTCCAAAGATCCCCAGACTCAGATGCCTCTCAAATACCCTCAGAGCGAAGGGAAATTTTGAAAGTGGGTGGAAAAAGGGTTATCGTGTGGAGAGACACAGGGGCACAAGTGTCAGGTATCCACCAATCCTTAGTGGACCCCAAATGCATCAACTCAAAGGCCCAAGTGACAATATACCCCTTCATGTCACAAGCTGTAAACTTGCCTACAGCTGAACTGCCTGTCCAGTACAAAGGCTGGTCAGGAGTGTGGACTTTTGCAGTCTATAACAGTTATCACATCCCCATGCTACTGGGGGAAGACTTGGCCAACCAGGTGAAGCGGGCCAAGAGTGGGAATGGTTACACGCAGCCAAGCCAGGCAAGCGTCCAGACCCATCCCTGTTCCTGAGCCGTCCACAGGGAACCCGTCTGTGTTACCAGAGACCCAGACAGAGGTAGTGGACCCGGATTCCCTACCAACGGCTGAACCACCCACAGCACCTCCAGTCCCAGACCCGGACCTGGAAACGCAACCAGCACCAGAACTATTGCCAGCACTGACACCAGCGCTTGCAAACATATCTTCAACCCCAATGCCAGAGGGCGCCAGCGAGCCTAAACTGGCAGAAGCAGCAGACAACCAGACCCAAGAGGCTCAGCCAGAGCCTGAAACACCATCAGGTGCAGCAGCGGAGAGCGGTTCACCCGCAATGGAATCAACCCCATCACCTACCTTGCTTCCAGAGGGACCAAGCCCAGGTCCACAGTCTGAGGAGGAACTAGTGTCCCCAGCCTCAAGGGAACAGTTCCAGACTGAGCAGGAAGCAGATGACAGCCTTCAGAAAGCTTGGGTGGCGGCACGGAGCACCCCACCACCTCTCAGCTCTTCTAACCGATCCCGGTTTGTTATAGAACGAGGACTTTTCTATAGGGAGACTCTTTCTGGTGGACACCGGGAAGACTGGCATCCACAAGAACAGTTGGTGGTTCCAACTAGGTACCGGGGGAAGCTCTTAAGCTTAGCCCATGATCATCCCAGTGGCCATGCTGGGGTGAACAGAACCAAAGACAGGTTGGGGAAGTCCTTTCACTGGGAGGGGATGGGCAAGGACGTTGCCAAGTATGTCCGGTCTTGTGAGGTGTGCCAAAGAGTGGGAAAGCCCCAAGACCAGGTCAAGGCCCCTCTCCAGCCACTTCCCATAATTGAGGTCCCATTTCAGCGAGTAACTGTGGATATTCTGGGTCCTTTCCCAAGAAAGACGCCCAGAGGGAAGCAGTACATACTGACTTTCATGGACTTTGCTACCCGATGGCCCGAAGCAGTAGCTCTAGGCAACACCAGGGCTAAAGCGGTGTGCCAGGCCCTAACAGACATTTTTGCCAGGGTAGGTTGGCCCTCTGATATCCTTATGGATTCAGGATCTAATTTCCTGGCAGGAACCATGAAAGACCTGTGGGAAAATCATGGGGTGAATCACTTGGTTGCCACCCCGTACCACCATCAAACCAATGGCCTGGTGGAAAGGTTTAATGGAACTTTGGGGGCCATGATCCGTAAATTCGCGAATGAACACTCCAATGACTGCGACCTAGTGTTGCAGCAGTTGCTCTTTGCTTACAGGGCTCTACCACATCCCAGTTTAGGGTTCTCACCATTTAAGCTTGTGTATGGCCATGAGGTTAAAGGGCCATTACAGCTGGTGAAGCAGCAATGGGAGGGGTTTACGCCTTCTTCAGGGACTAATATTCTGGACTTTGTAAGCAACCTACAAACCACCCTCTGACACTCTTTAGCCCTTGCTAAAAAGAACCTAAAGGATGCTCAGAAAGAGCAAAAGGCCTGGTATGATAAACATACCAGAGAATATTCCTTCAAAGTAGGAGACCAGGTTATGGTCTTAAAGGCGCAACAGGCCCATAAAATGGAAGCATCATGGGAAGGGCCATTCACGGTCCAAGAGCGCCTGGGAGCTGTTAACTACCTCATAGCATTTCCCAATTCCTCCCTAAAGCTCCGAGTGTACCACGTTAATTCTCTCAAGCCCTTTTATTTCAGAGACTTACAGGTTTGTCAGTTCACAGCCCAGGGAGGAGATGATACTGAGTGGCCGGACGCTGTCTACGATGAAGGGAAAAGTAACGGTGGCATGGGAGAGGTAACCCTCTCCACAACCCGGAAACGCCTGCAGTGGCAACAGATGAAGAAGTTGATGCACTCTCTGGTGAAAGTTCCTTAAAATCAACTGGTTAAAAATTGTCCTTACAATGTAAAAATCTTGTAGTTTTACATAATTAGTGGCGTATGTATGGATGCATGTGTTTATTGATCTGTTTATTTTAAAGTTCTAGGGAGAAATCACTGCCAGTGTGCTTCCACACTGTCAGCGATTTGGGGGGCGTGTCTTAAATAGATAAGAAAAGCTAATAGCACAGAAGTACTTTATATCTCTTTGCTTGTAAAGGGTTAACAAGTTCAGTAAGCCTGGCTGTCACCTGACCAGAGGATGAATCAGGGGACAGGATACTTTCAAATCTTGAGGGAGGGAAGTTTCTGTGTGTGCTGTTAGTTTTTGGTTGCTGTTCACTCGGGGGGCTCAGAGGGACCAGATGTGCAACCAGGTTTCTCTCCAATCTCCCTGATACAGGTTCTTATAGAACGCCGCAGCCGCCTCCTCTGACCAGAGTCACCTCCATACACACCGGCCCCTCGGGTCTCCAGAGCCTCTTTGTAGCGCTGATTACAGGACGATAATGAAGTGCCATCAAGGAGAACACAGCCTGTTTTTAAAGCGGTGTAGGGGGGCGGCTGCCCCGCGCCTGGGTAAACGGGTTAAAAGAGGCTGGGGCAGGCTGAGTGTGGAAGCAGACACAGCTGGGGCCGTGTCCCAATCAGGACCCAGCTAGCCCTATGTCAAGGTTCGTCCCTCACTCTGAACTTTAGGGTACGGATGTGGGGACCTGCATGGACACTTCTAAGCTGAATTACTAGCTTAGATCTGGTAACGCTGTCACCATCCAGAAATTTCAGTGTCTGGATCATTTCTTGTCCCCCACAAAACCTTCCCCTCCCTGGGCAGCCTTGAGAGGCTTTTTCACCAAGTTCCTGGTGAACACCGATCCAACCCCTTGGATCTTAACACAAGGAGAATTTAACCATCCCCCTTCCCTTCCCCCACCAGTTCCTAGTGAGTCCAGATCCAATCCCCTTGGATCTTAACACAAGGAGAATTTAACCATCCCCCCTCTCTTCCCCCACCAATTCCTGGTGAACACCGATCCAACCCCTTGGATCTTAACACAAGGAAAAATCAATCAGGTTCTTAAAAAGAAAGCTTTTAATTAAAGAAAGTTTTTTACTTTTTTCTATCTCTGTAAAATCAGGATGGAAAATACTTTACAGGGAAATCAGATTCATATAGCCCAGAGGAAACCCCCTCTAGCCTTAGGTTCAAAGTTACAGCAAACAGAAGTAAAATCCTCTCTGCAAAAAAGGAACATTTACAAGTTGAGAAAACAAAGATAAGGCTAATCCACCTTGCCTGGCTGTTACTTACAAGTCTGAAACATGAGAGACTGATTCAGAAAGATTTGGAGAGCCTGGATTGACGTCTGGTCCCTCTTAGTCCTGAGAGCGAACAACCCCCAAAACAAAGAGTACAAACAAAGACTTCCCACCACCAAGATTTGAAAGTATTTTGTCCCCTTATTGGTCCTCTGGTCAGGTGTCAGCCAGGTTTACTGAGCTTCTGTGACGGTGCTGCCCATGGGGGCCAGCTGAGGTCACTCAATCAGGGTGAACTGCAAACAAAACGGGGCAGACAAATCCCAAATGCTGGTGGTTATTCCACTACTTAGATTTACCAACCAGCACAAAACAGCTTCTATAGTACCTCACTGGTCACTTAGAAGTTTAAACCACGCAGTTCCCTTAAAGTGCCCAGCCTCAGGCCTCCGTCCAGACACACCTGTCAAACATATGATGATGATTCCTGAAAATCTTACTTCATCATATAAAAGAAAAGGTTCTTTCAATCCCAAAGGATCAGCCACATACCCAGGTCCAATTATAACTTAGATCTTACCCACAATACACGCTACAGCCAATTCTTATTAACTAAGCTAAAATTTATTAGAAAAGAAAAGAGAGAGCGTATTGGTTAAAAGATTAATATACAGACAGACTTGAATTCAATTCTTGAGGTTCAGATACATAGTAGAGGTGAGCTTGTAGTAGCCAAAAGTCCTTTTAGAAATAGTCCATAGGTTATAGTCCAATGTCCATATTCAGGGTGACTCCAGACAGTGACTGGGATCTCAATCCTTGTGGCTTAAGGTTTCCCCCTCTTGAAACCCAAAGCAGATCTGAGATGAAGAAGGATTGTGTCCTAGGCTTCTTATACATTTCTAGCAGCCTTTCGGCCTGAGAAAACAATAGGCTTAACTCCTTCTCCCAAACATCCTGGCATTTAGCACAGAGTAATTTATCCATTAAACAGTTCAGATACAGGTTACCACAACCTTCAAAGAGACACATAGACAATAATACTATTTTACTCAAGTATCATCTTAAATACTAATACTCCTTTTTGATCTTTGAATAAAAACTATAGCAATAGACAAGACTTGTTTGCTGACATCCTAAGACCTGAGCAAACACCTCCCCTTCTACCTCTAACAATGCAGACTTGCATTTCAAAGCTCTATTCTTTTACACATCCTCCTAACCAGTCCTTAAGGTTCACCCATGGGTCAGGTCAGTCGGTGAGGTGAGTTAATTAACTCTTTCTGGCCCCGTCACCTTTCAGAGAGATATTATATTATACTCATAACGTCACAGCTTCTTAACCCTTTACAGGTAAAAGAGACATTAACCCTTAACTATCTGTTTGACACCCTATATGAGAGCTGTGGGCCAGGAGCTGAAGGAGACTCTCTCCAGCTTTGGAGGGAGGAGGGCCTGGCTGCCTGAGAGCAGGGGACCTGGACCTGGACCAGACAAGGGCAAAGGGAGCTGAGTCGCTCCAGCCTGGTAACCCCCCGGCTGCAGGCCTTGGCGAGGGCCTAAAGAGGTACTGGGGTTGTGGAGGTGCAGCCAGGGCCTAGGCAGGGGCAGCTGGTCCAATCCACTTGCCAATGATGAGCAGCCATCCCAGCCCCAGTGAGTGGGGGCTAGATGGTGACTGGCAGTAGCCACTGAGTCAAGGTGGGTTTAGAGGGAGACCCAGGGAGGGGAGGGGAGACCCAGATCTGTGGGTTACTGCAGTGGGCAGCACCCCAAGGTAAAGAGGCACTGGGCTTTGGGAGGGACACGGGGCCAGCGGCAGGCGAGACACCGGGGAGTTGTTGCATTGCTACAGGTGGGTTCAGCTCAGAGTGCGAGAGATTTCTCGAAGGACGTGTGAAAAGCCCGTTTCAGGGAGAACCGCAGCGCCCAAGAACCTGAGACACTCCGTCTCGATGGGAGAGCCGTGGATCAGGCTACTTTTGGAGCTGGTCAGTGATTTGGGGCTATTAATGTGGTAGAAATCTGGTCAACACCAACTCCCAGGCCCGGAGGGGAGGCAGAAAACCAGAGGAGTCTGGATGACCCTTGACGTGGAAATCGAAAGTTAGGGGCCATCGGGAGAGGCTGAGGGCGGGGGCGTCCTGGTGATGCCCTGAGAGTACAGAAACAGCAAGTTGTGGCCAGAGACACAGTGAGGCAGGGCCCTGGGTTACTGTGTCTGTCTGTCCCGTTACAAGCCGCCTGCACTGGGCGGGGAGTTGGGTCCAAGGGGGCAGGGGCTGCTGCGGGGGATGAGTACAGGGCACTGCAGGGAGCCAGAGGGTTTGGGGGGGCTGGGTGTGGGGGGCTAGGTTCAGGGTGCTGGGAGGGAGGTGGGGACTCTGGGGGACTGAGTACAGGGTGCTGGGGGAAATCGGTCATGGGCTCTCAGCTCCCCCTCTCAGCGGAGATGAGTTTGTGCAGGACTCAGCCTCGCTGCAGAAGTGGAGCCGGTGGAAAATGAACCGTTGGGGCTGCTTTTTCCTTTACTTACGCTGAAGTAAGCTGGTTTCTGGGTTTACACTGGGGAGAAGAGAACAGGGCAGGAAAAGGGAGCAGAGAGCCCCTTTGCAAAGGGCAAAGATAGACAGCACATGGCTGAGTCAGAGTGAGAGGGATTCTGGAGAAAGAGGCAACTTCCCAGGTTGCCAGCCCTTCAGGCTTGTTATCGCCGCCTTTGAATCGGCCTGATCAGATGTGGTTCTCCAGCAGCGTCACAGAATTCATTTTCCTGAACCGATCCTAGAGTCCCAAGATTTTTAAACAAAAGCCATCTCGTTCCCCTCCCCTCGCTACCCCCCACCTTTAACTACCTTATTATCTAAAAAAACAGACCCCCAAGCACCTTTCCCCCCATGTAGCCCTTTCACATAGGGGCTTTAATAAAAGTTAAAAGCATAAGCCCTTAGCAACAAACAATTTTTAAAAGTTTTAGACTAACCTTGGTCACTTTTCAGTAAGGACAATTTGAAGCAATTTGCTTTTTCAGCAAAGCCCCTGTTAGCAAAACCAGCGTCTGGGAGTCAGTGGATCAGAGAGAAGGCGGCTGCTTGTTCCCTGACTTTTTAACAACTACAAGTGAAAGTTTTGTAAAGGAACAAACACTGGGACAGACAAGCCTATCTGAAGACAGAGCCCTTTATTTAACATGTTTACGTGCGTGTTTCAATCACAAAAAATGAGCCTGAAGAAACACCCCAGAGTGAAAACCCCAGAACCTTAGTAACAGCTGCTTTCTATTCCCCTTACTCTGTAATCCAGTGGATCAGGGAGAAGTTTATTTTCCTCCCCACTTTGTAACAAATCCATGCAACAGTTCTATTAAGCTTTCATTTTCTTAGGACTTCTAGATTTAACTAGGAATTTTTCTGTTGCATTATCAGAATGTCTTTGTTTTTAAATGTTTGTAACCCAGGTGCTGAGACAGAGGTACAAGCTCCTGTGTTTGTTTTGGGTCCATAGATTACACAGCACAGGCTGGAGCTGTGGCTTTCCCTCCATGTTAAAAACAGATAAGACTAATTAGGTGAGCCAGTGATCCATGCAGGGAGGGACTGGCTGAGTCCTCCAGGACACAGAGATCAGGAGGAAGGGGGCTCGAGGAGCCTGTTTCATGGGGACAGACAGGGCACCTCAGGGACACAGTGTGAGCGGCACAAGACCATGAACCCGGAAGAACGGGCGGATCCTCTCCCCGGTGAAAGAGGCCAGCGGGAAAGTGGCGATCGCCCTCCTGCAACCAGCATCGAAAAACGCCACCTGCCCCCGTTCATAGTCCAGATAAACCCGGATCCTGCGGGGTGCCAAGATCCTGCGGGGTCCCCGGATTGGGGACAAGGGGATGCGCTGTGCAGGAGACGTGAGAGCCCAGTACATATCCCTTCTGCACCCCACAGCCCAGATCCCCTCCTCAGGGGTAGAGTTGATCTCTCCCTTCTTACTCACAGACTCTCTGGCCACCCCGACATCACAGACTCCCCTCCCCACCTCCACCAGCCCCCCAAACTCCACCTCCCAGTAGTGTCGGCCTGACGTGAATCCCTCACAGCCCAGCACACAGGGCTCAGTGTCAAATCTCTCAGGGTTGTCGAGCAGGTCCTAGTGTGTGACTCCCCAGCTCACACTTCTCTGATCCACAGACAGGATGAGTCGGGGATGGGCCGTGTCTGGATCCAGGGTCATGTTAGCTGCAGAGAGAGAATCAGAGCGTGAGGGGCAGAGCTCAGCCCCGGGGCAGGGTCTGATCGTGTCTGTGACAGAACCTGCCCCAGCTGGGGAGTGAACCAGGCAACCTCCCCCCTCCCGGATTTACCCAGCTCTGCATGGGACCAGCGCTGAGATCTCAGCCATGGGCAGGAGGGATTCACACCCTGACAGAGCCAGTTCAGGGACAGAGTGAAAGGATCAGCTCCGCTGAGCCAGGACCCCAGACCCAGAGTCTGAGTCTCAGTGATTCCATCCTTGTGCTTGGGGGAAAGACAAGGGGGGTCAGAGGGAGGTGGTTTTAAGTCACCTTTGTCCTTTCTTTAGTCTCCCCGGCCCCTCATTCCAGGGGCCTCAGGGCTGCAAAGCAGAGAGCAGCCAGAGTGTGATGCCTCCTGTCTGTGCCCCCAGCAGAGCCGTCCCTTGGGGATGGTGAATCGGGGCAACCGCGCTGGGCCCTGCACTTTGGGGAGCCTTCAGGCCAGTGCACTTAGCTGACACAGTCGGTCCCAGAAGAGACAAATCCATCACTTCCGCCCTGGACCGTGCACCCCCCGAGGGCCGGCTGTGGCCCCCAGCATGGCCCCAAACCCACTGCTACAATAACGGCTGGGAGGAGAGTTGCTGAAGAGCCCCTTTGCCAACTTCACATGGAGGGGTGGCTGCCTGGCACCAGAGCTATTTTCTGGGGACTGTTTCCAGGCACATTAAGGCCCCTTTGCTCTGAGAGAGCAGCACGAAAGAGCATGACAATCAGGTCCTGGAACCTTTCCCCACCTGCACCCACCTCTCCCCACAGATGGGATTAGAGACCCTGGCAGCATAGGAGGCTTCCAGCAGATTACAGGGAATCCAGCGTCCCCCTGTCCAATGATGCAACTCGTCACATCCTGTCTCCTTGCAGAGCCCCCTCCCGCCTAACGATCAGCGAGCTGAGCAATGGAAAAACTGCTTTTATAGAGACCCCACTGGCCCACCGTGACTGTGTGTAGCTGCGGGGTGGGTGAGGACACCGCACACTCACTGAATGGCTGCTTGGCTTGTGCTGGTCTATCTGGGACTTTCCAAACCCCACACTGCTGGCCCCATGGCTATGCAATGGCTAATGCAGTATTGCCGACTTCAAGGGATCAAATCTCATGAGATTGGCCCAACAATCAGGACATTTTAAAGGATTCTATTATGGGTTTTAGGTCAGTCTCCTGGTGTTTGACAGGATTTCTAAGTAAAATTAATCCCCAGTTTTAGAACTCTCAAATGTAGGGATTTTTTTTCAGCCACAGCTCTATGGTGAGATCATGAGTGAGGCTTAATTTTACTCAGAAATCGCCTCTCTCATGATTCATTCCTGAGAGTTGGCATGTCTGCGAATAGGTGATGTCTACCGACCCCCTTCTGACATTTTTAACATTTTTTCTTTTGACTTATAAAGTAGAGAGAGAAAACAGAAATGTCTATCTTTGTATGTTGGATTTTCCCATTCTTCATTGTACCACTTGTGCATTTGCTAATATTAATAATATGTCCAGGGGATGTGATGTATGCGCATAAAGAGTTCTGAGAACGAGGTGAGATGTTCCTCTCTGATTTTCCAAAAGGCTCATTTTTAAACTCTTAGATTTCTGCGGAGATCCACTGCTCACCCCCTCGCCCGCACCCCAGCCCATATGGGTAACCCAACCGCTAGTTACAAATTCTAAATTCTAAGAGAGAAAAGAATCATCTTTTCTGTTTTTAGGAAAGATCTGGGCAGCCACCAGTAATATGTTGCTCAGCTCCTGTCAAATGGAAAATTGAAACAAAACCTGAACTGCCAATGAGCCACCATAATTCATAGGAAAGTTTTCACTCCCCCTTTGATATGAGAAATTTACCTTTGTCCATCTGCTGGCTAGACAACAGTGAGTCTAGAGGAAGAAATGGGTGAAAAAGACGAAATGTCAGGTTGTCGTGTTTAGGGATATATTCACATTGTTAATGTTCTAACATAAAAGCAAAATGAAAAGAAAACAAACTTTATGAAGTTCTAGTGAAGGAGGTTAAGTACAATTCAGACCAATACAAACCATTACACATCTCACTAAAAATAACCCCAAACATTAAAAACTAAGGACATAACCTAAGGTGACATGACAGACCCAGAGATGTTTTACCAACAGTTACACACTTGTGACTGGCCCATGGCAGCTGACTTGGGCTTGCAGGGCTCAGGCAGTGAGGCTGTTTAATTGCAGGGTAGATGCTGGGGCTTGGGCAGAGGCCTGGGCTCTGTGACCCTGTGACGGGAGACGGTCGCAGAGCCCAGGCTCCAGCCCGAGCCTGAACCTCGTGAGCCGGAGTCAGCGGACATGGGCCAGTCACAAGTGTTTAATTGCTGTGTAGAGAAACCCTCTGAAACCAACACATCATTCACAGACAGACCAACACACAGACACTTTCTCACTGATTAGCATTCAATCAACTTTAAATCTGCCCTGAAACATTAGTACTTAGTAAAACTGACTCATCCTTACTGCCAGCCCTGGGGGTCTCATTCTCTCCAGCTCAGGAGGATAAAAGGTGGAGAATCTCTAAAGCAAGGGTGGGGAACCTATAGCTCGCAGGCCAGATGTGGCCTGTTGCTAAATTTCATCCGGTCGGTGCAAGGAAGATTCGCGCCCTAGGCGAATCTTCCACCTTGCACCCCCCCCAAGGCAGCTAACTCAGCCCCCCCACCCGGGGAGCCCCCCCCCCCGCAGCAGCTACCCCCCTCCACTGCGACAGCTAACCCCTCTCCCCCCCGACCCCCCATGGCAGCTAACCCTGCGTGGGGAGACTTCCCCCCATCCCCACCCCCAGCAGCTAACCCTGCCTGGGGAGACTTTCCCCCTTCCCCCACCCCAGCAGCTAACCCTGCCTGGGGAGACTTCCCTTCTTCCCCCCTCCTGGCAGCTAACCCTGCCTGGGGAGACTTCCCCTCTTCCCCCCTCCCGGCAGCTAACCCTGCCTGGGGAGACTTCCCCTCTTCCCCCCTCCGCGGCAGCTAACCCTGCCTGGGGAGACTTCCCCTCTTCCCACCCCCCCCCGGCAGCTAACCCTGCCTGGGGAGACTTCCCCTCTTCCCACCCCCCCCCCGGCAGCTAACCCTGCCTGGGGAGACTTCCCCTCTTCCCACCCCCCCCCGGCAGCTAACCCTGACTGGGGAGACTTCCCCTCTTCCCACCCCCCCCGGCAGCTAACCCTGCCTGGGGAGACTTCCCCTCTTCCCACCCCCCCCGGCAGCTAACTCTGCCTGGGGAGACTTCCCCTCTTCCCACCCCCGGCAGCTAACCCTGGCTGGGGAGACTTCCCCCCATCCCCCAGCAGCTAACCCTGCCTGGGGAGCCCCCCCGCGGGAGCTAACCCTGCCTGAGTAGCCCGCCCCAGCTCCCCTCGGCTCTGCCTCCCCCACTGAACACGCCGGCGCTGCTCTAATTCTCCTCCCCGCCCAGGCTTGCGGCGCTGATCGGAGGAGACTCAGAGCTGGGCTGTGTGCTCAGCGGAGGAGGCAGAGCGGAGGTGAGCTGGGGCGGGGAGCTGTTCCCCTGTGCGCCCCCCCCTCGTTATTGCAGGCAACCCTCTCCGCGCGCCCCCCCACCCAGCTCACCTCCACCTCCTCACCTGAGGGGGCTTTTAGGCGCCCCCAACCACTAGGCGCCCTAGGCGGCTGCCTAGTTTGCCTAAATGGTTGCACTGGCCCTGGCCCCTCCCTTCCCCACTGTGGGGATGGAGCCACAAGTGCCAATTCACACTGCTATGTGTGGGGGGGGAGGGGAGCCCCGAGCCTCCACTCCCCATCTCTGTCCCCCTGTGGGTGAGCAGCCTGCGATTTATCTTTTTGTGTGGGTCAATGGCCTGTGATAGAAAAAAGGTTCCCCAGCTCTGCTCTAAAGCAAGAGAGGGACTGTGATGACACAGGAGGCCTTGCAGACAAAAAATCCAAACAAACGAACTGCAAGAACAGTGAATTCAGCAGGAAGCTCAAGCTCAGGGTAATGTCCATATCTGCTAAGAAAGGAAACCCCCAGGGAGTCAGAATGAAGGACTCTAACCCAGTGTGTGTGCGCTGTACTAAGAGCGGGGTAGGGAATTCACAGGTTCCAAATGATTAGCTGACTATCTCCATCCACAATCATTGTCCCGAAGAGATTTCCCCAGCTCTGTCAATTATCAGTGTAACATAGGTGAGAAAATTCCCCAGGTGACTGTTAATTACCTTTGAATTTCTTCACTATGGTCTCCAGAGATGCATTTCTTTGAGAAGATTCCCAGAGTCTCCATTTCAGTTCAGAAGAAAAGGCCACTGGGTTCTGAAACTTCTCCCTCTCGCATCTGAAGAACAACCCAGTGTTACTCGTTGTGGAGTTCGTTCATGTTTGTATTTTACTGAAATGTATTTTATTCTAGTGAATATGCTCTCTCCCTTTGTACCTGCCTCAAATGCAAGTGAGGGGGGAAGGGGGTGGAAAGAAGCGAGCTGGAGGAGCGGTCTCGGGGGAAGAGGCGGAGCAGGGGTGGGGCCATTGTTTGGGCATCAGTGGCACCCCACTTCTGGGGAGCTTCAAATGTTACTGCCTGTTGATGTCTTTAAATCTAGACTGACCGGCTTTCTGGAAGGTGCTTTCCGGGGCTGGAGCACCCACGGAAAAAGTAATGGTCAGTTTCCTAGCACAGAGGTTCTCAGCTTACAAAGGCCAGTGTGTGTCCACCCCACACTGAGGGAGGGCAAACGACTGAATGAACCTGCACTGCCCAGGGAGCCTGGAGCAGTGCGAGTCTGTGCAGTTCTGGGGGGCAGGGCTGGAGCTGGGGGGAACTGGCTGGTGCCTTCTATTGCTGGTTCGTCAATGGCTGGGAGATGACCCATGTAACACAGCTGGGTGGGTTCCTGCCCACAGGTGTCTGTGTCAGCGCAGGGCCTGTCAGGCTTGTAGCTTGACATCAGCATCACGGGGCGAGAGGCAGCTCAGGTTGGGGATCTGGAGGGCTCAGCAGTGCCACAGTGCAGGCTGCACCCTGGGAACCTGTCACACTGATGTAAATCTCCCTTGTGGCAAATTAAACCAATTCCTTCTTGTTCTGCCCTCAGGGGACTTGAAGAAGAACTGATCACCGATCTCTGCCGAACAGCCTCAGACATAGTTCCCCAACCAGCCACGGATGGAGCGGCATTGCCTGGGCAGTGGGACCAGTGAGACTCTGCACCCCAGAAGGGGAAACCACTTAGTGACCTGGCTGGAGGCTGAATCACAAAGAGGAAGTTGCAGCTCCTGGAGCAAGAGATGAGGCTGCAGAGTAAGAGAGAGACAATGGGGGGGGAGAGATGCAAGGGGAGGGGTTGGCCCTGGAAGAGCTAATCCCCAGAACAGCCAGGAGGAGGCAGCACCTGCGGTGAATACAGCAACATGGCACAATGACATTTGCCTTTTTCACAAGAGCATCACGCTGCCGCCTCCTTCACTGTGTGATCCACTTGACCCCCCAGGTCTTTTCCCGCAGTCCTGCTGCCTCCCCAGTGATTCCCCATTTCTTAGTTGTAGGTTTGATTTTTCTTTCCAATGTGCAGCACTTTGTCTCCATTGACTGTCCCCTTCAATTGATTTTAATCCTTCCTCCCTCCGCCCTGTGTCTCTTGTGTCTATTTAGATGTAACCTCCCTGGGGCAGGGACTGTCTCTGTCTGTGCAGCACCCAGCATGTTGGGCCCCGGTTTTGGCTTGAGCCTCCAGGCACTGCCATAGCACTACTGATAACAGCATGTTACAAACTCCTCAGAGCAGGGAACGTCTCTTCCATCGTATCTCCTGCCACGCCCAGCACACGGCTAGAGCTCACTGCAGAATTAGAAACAATTAACAAGCAGCTCGTTGAATAGTCATCAGCTGGCCCTGACTTTCCATCCCTACCAACCTAGTTGGAATTGGGAGTCTATGACCTAGAAATGAGAGACCCATTCTCCATTCCCAATCCCCTGAGGTCTCCATTCCACCAGCCACACTACAAATAACACCCCGTCTGTAGGTTGATCACTTTTTTCTCAGGTTGCTCTATTCTGGAGTCTGGTCAAAATGACGACAGCCCCGAGATTAGATTTAACAAAGGGAGATTGGGAATCAGCCCCACACTCTGCACTGCTGGACCGTGGGGAGCCAGGTCTCATGTCCAAAATCCCTTCCCTGCACTGGGAAGTGAAAGGGAGAGCGAAAAGGTGCACTTACCTGCTCAAGGTACCTTTCATGTCCTAGAGGGGAAAGATAAAAGGAAATTCAGTCCCATCTCTCATACTAAGGATCCCTCCTGCTCTGGAGGGAACTCAAGTTGTCTTCACAGTTTGAGGTTCAAAGACAAATTATTTGTTATTTATTAATGCAAAAAAAAAACCCATTAAATGTGTTGTCTTTGCTCTTTTGGAGAAGTGCTCTGACTGCAGGATCTGGGCCCAGGAAGTTTGTATAAGGAGGCACACAGGCTCTTTGTGTAATGACATTTGGATAACCACCTGGCACATGGAACCAGAGGGCTCAGTCTTGCAATGTGCTGAACAAGGATCTTCCTAACACTCACAGGTTTGGGGAAGATCCCCTCCTGCAGACTCCAGGGGGTCCAGAGACAGGAATGTCCCCATGCTGTGCTGCCCCCATGCTATAAACTCTCTCCTCACTTAACATTCTGAAGGCCCGTCCTGTGGATTTCTTGACATGCACAGGAAGGTGGGGTTGGGTGAGAAGAACGGGTGTGGGGGACAGAGTAACACAGGGCCAATCACTATCCTACACCTGAGGAGGTATCTAGGGTCAGATTCTCTTTCAGAATCTGACCCTAGATACCAGCTAGAGACGTCCAGGATGCTACGTTTTATTTCTTGCCTTTTTTTCTTTTTTTGCTAGTGTATGCTGAGTCAGGATGAGCTCTACCCTGACATCTGGTGGTGAATTGTGGTGAGTGTGGAAAAGAACTTCTGGGGCTGATCTTGTTTGCATAGGCACACACACCCACCTAGCATGAGCCCACAGCAGCCCAAATGGTCACTTTGGCTGCTGTGGGATCCCCAGTTTCTCTGTTATTGGGGCAAGAAGAATAAAGTGTTGTTACCCTGATTATGTGAATCAAGGACAGTGGAACTGTTTTATGACAGAGGGACTCGCCATCAACTAAGTAGCACTCGCTAGACAAGGGATATGGGTTCCAAAACCCAGTGAATGGAAAGAGAGGTAGGGGACAGGTATGTGTATTTGATAGTATGGGCCCTGTTTGAGGCTCATTCTCTGTCCACTGTGGAATATCAGACCTAGTTTTAATTCCATTAGGAGTCTAGTCACAGGCTGCTGAGTTGAATTCACTTTGGGCTACTGGTGCACCTGCACTGGGGCTCCCCTACTACCAGCTGAAATCATTAAAGAACTAAAATTACTAAGAGCTGAAATTGCTGGGGGCTGAAGATATATTGCTGAATGGCTGATGGAGCAGAGCATGTTTGTGGGACAACTGGGGCAGCTCATGGGACAGCTGGCGGAGCAGAGCGGCTGGCAGAGCAGCTCACAGTGAAGGCTGCAGCGGAACCCCATGGAGAAGCAGGGCAGTCGGCCTTGGACCACATAAAGTGCCCCTTAACAACCCTGCGCCGCACCCCCCACCCTGCCATTTCTACCCAGGCTGGGAGGTAAAACTCTGCAGATAAACTTTTGAACTCTGGGGCTTCACTGACCAGGGACAGAGACTTTTGGGTTGTTGGACTTTGGGTGATTTTTTGGGTTGCTGAATGTAAGACCCTGAGGGGAAAAGGACACTGCCAAACTTACTTGGGGGTGGGTCTTTTGCTCATGGTTTGTGTTATCATCTTGTTTGTGGCGTTTCCCCAACATGATGCCTCATTGTTTCCCTCCTTTATTAAAAGGAATTTGCTACACTCAGACTCCGTGTTTGCGAGAGGGGAAGTAATGTCCCTTAGAGATGCCCCGGGGGTGGTATGTAATTGTCCCAGGTCACCAGGTGGGGGCTCGAGCTGGTTTTGCATTGTGTTATTGAAAGGGAACCCCTAGATAGTGAACCCGGCCCTTGTTGCGGCCAACTCAGACGGGCAGAAGGGTTACACTAGGTAGAGGCATTTTTTGAAAAACAAAATCATCAGAAGGCATTTGGAATTCTAACAACTACTTACGCGTTCAGGCTACCATAAGTAACGAACAGCTTCCCTATCTAACTTCTGTTCCGGCAGAGAAAATCACCACAGCCTCAGACTTCATGTATCAATTTTAAAGCCAATATTTTCCCTTTTTCTGATATCTAGGAAGAGTGGCAAAATCTGGCTTTAAATGGAATCTTAGCTTCGATCTTAGCTATTTCCATAATTAAAGACTGGTTCCATCTTTAATCTTTTGGAGTTTCCATTTGGAACAAAGGAAATGCCAGACTGGCTCAGACCGGAAGTCCATCTAATCACTATTCTGTCTCCAAAGGTGGACAGTGCCAGATGCTTCAGAGGAAGGTGTCAGATAATCTGCTTCCTACATTCTCATCCTTCTTTCTAACAGTTAGCGACTGGCTGAAGCAATGAAGCATGAGGTTTAAGATCACTCTGCATATTCTTGTTATCCATATAAATATCTGATCACTTTTTGAGTTTTGCTAAATGCTTGGTCTCAACAACAACGACAAATTACGTGATTTGTGAAAAAGCGTTCTTTACATCAGTTTTGATTTCTTCACTTTCTAATTTTATTGAATTTCCCTTTGTTCCTGCATTATGAGACAGTCAGAACAGAGTTTGGAGTTTGCCATTTTTGGAGGAGTTTTCTCCCAGTAGAATTCAAAAGAAGAATTTTTTTTCATTTAGGGCTCGATCCAATGCTTGTTGTACTCAAGAAGTATATTTCCATTGACTTTACTGGGCATTTTATCAAGCCCTTAAGGAAAAATAATGTATATTGTAGCAATACTGTGTGTTCTGACCATTCACTCCTACACTCAAAAGTGAAGGGTTAGGAGACTTTCTTGCCCTCCGAAAAGTTCTGGGCTGTTTCTAACACTGTCTCACCTGCAGGAATTCACTTGCTGGCTGCTGGCACTTCTGCTCCATCTCACTGATCAGGGAACTGAAAAAAGATATTTCCTCAGATATTTTGGTAACGTACTCAGCCCTCCTCTTTTCAATTTCCTGATTCAGCTCTTCCAACTGGGCCAGCCGGAGACGCTCTTGTTCCTCCAAAAACTGGTGCAGTTGCTGAAATTCAGACACAATCTTCTGCTTCTCAGTTTCTAGCTGTTTCTGAAATGACGAGATACGAACAGGAAAATCACGGCTCAAGGACAAGACTACAGAGTCAGTCATGGGACATTTTATGCACATGGCAGCATGTCATTGCAACGCCACAGAATTTAACTTCTGACATTTTATGGAGAACATACTCTATGCTCAGCAGACAGAAGATTTTCCAATAGATTTTCAAGAGTCGTAACTGGTGTTTAGAATATGAATTTTTCTTGCATGATGTGGATAATCTGTGATCAGTGGTTTCTAGAAAACCAGATCCTTCCAATAACAGGAAGCACAGCAGGTGTGGGATTCAGAACTGAACTGGCAAAGATTATTTTAGTAGCAGAAACAGTAGAACCCAAAGTAAGAAGCACTAGACTTGAACTGGGGAACATACACAAGCTGTCTACAAAATACATAGAGACATAAAGGGCATTTAAAAAAAAAAGTATTACAATTTCAGCTCCGTCATTTGCCGCCATGAGTTCTGAAAACAGTTTTGGATACATACAATTTGACCCACGATAAATCTTGGATTTTAAGCCACACAGAGACCTGAGCACAAATTGCGTTGCTGGGAAGACCCCTTTTTGCACATGCAAATCTGAGTTTGCAGGTTGCTTAGGGATGAGTGCATGTGAACTGGACAGAAGCCCACTAATTCATGGCGTTTCTGGAGCACTCTCTGGCCCCTGATACTCTAGGAGCAAAGAAATGAGACCAAATTTGGACCTAGATCATCTCCATGGCAATGTCTAGCAGCGATACCATTAAGGGCCTGTTCCAAAGCTCGCTGAACTAACCCGGAGTCTTTCCAATGATGTCCTCGTGCTTTGTTTTCGGCACTAAGTGAACCTCCTCCTCTGGGGCAGGAGATTCCTGGAGCAGCTGCACTGATTGTCCAGCTGTGGTTATCTCTGTTCAAAGTGCAGCTGGCCAAAAATTGTGGGGTGGGGGAATTTGCAAAAATAATTGAAATTTCAAAGTTGTTTCCATTTCTCAGTTTTCAAAATGAAACTTCTTTTGATTTGTTTGAAAAATATGTTGAAATAACTTTTGAAAAATGTCTCATTTTTCTTTCTCCCTTTTCTCAAAACGGAACAAAAGAGGGTTCATTTCCCACCATTTTTCTTTTTAGTACTTCCTCTCAGTACCTCTTCAAAAGAGCTCCCAGTTTTGAAAAAGTGGCAAAAAGAAAAAGGAAAAACTAAGGGGAAAAAACCTGGAAATTATTCACTTTAGTGCACTCAGGAGAAAAAAGGACTAAAAAGAGAAAGAAAGAGATAAAAAAAATGAACATTTCAAAAAATTTGCAGCTTTTTAAAAGTAAAATGAAAATTTCAGTTTAAAATGACACAAAAATGTTTGTTTCATTTTGAAATTTCCTGTCAACAATTGAAAAATTTGTTGCCAGTGACTTTTCCCCATGAAAAAAGCTGTTTTCTACTAAACCCCTTTTATGTGCAGGAAGCTTTTTTTGGTTGAAACTTTTCAACCAGCTTTAGTTGAAAGACTAAAGGAGAAACTACTGTTAAGTAAACAAATTACACTCGAATGAGCAATGAAAGTATTTGGATGATTAAAACTCTTTATTTAATGCTGCATTTTCCTGCTTACTCTCAATTAAAGCAGAACAGTTTTTCTTTACAATGAGAAGAAAGAAGTGATCATCTTTCACGGGTGTGAACATGTTACTCACTGTTCCTCCGATGACACTCAGACTAAGCCATGGATTGATAATGTCCCTGTGCACGTCTGCGTAATAACGGCACCTACCAGCAGTTCCTGGCTTTCATTTTCCCCACTCAATTTAAATGACAGAATTGCTTCTCTCCCTTTCTTCAAACTCTCCAAATGGCTCTGAATTTGGTCCTGAGAAATCAAAAACTAGTTTAGTTTTCATTGTTTTTGGATGATTTTCCCCCAATTATTTACGTTTGCAAGAATATCAAATACATAATAAAATGGATGAGTGCTCTAACCACATGACTATACAGTCAGTCTCTTGCTTGTGGTCTCTCTCTGGCCCAAATGACTCTTTATCCCCAGCGGAACAGCTTCTCCAGGGGAGAGGGAGGGAGCCCCACATCACAATACCCATGGGTAGGGCACTCCCCTGAGAGATGGCAGATCCCTGTACCAATCTCTTCTCCTCATCAGGTGGAGGAGGGACTTGAACCAGTGTTTCCTACTTCCCAGGTGGGTACCCTAACCCCTGGGCTAAAAGTTAGGAAGGAGGCTGCCTCTGTGTGTATCAACTTGTGGGGCCTGAAGTGGCAGGTGTGTTCAGATGCCACCTACTAAGTTGGGTCTCACACTCTGCTTAGGCAGCCAAATGCCCGTCTTCCTCCAGACTGTGAATCGCTCTAGGTTTTAGGTGGGAAATAGGCATCTGGATGCCTAGCGGGAGGCAGCACTGCAGTGTGCGTGTCTAGAAATATAGGGATGGTTTAAAACCTGGAATGAGCCGCAAAGGCCCAGATCAACATTTTAGTCAATAAAATTGTTGTAAAAACCAGCAGGTGCTTTTACAGACAGTTAAGAACAATATTTTAGTGATGAGAACAGATTCTTAACACATTGTGCTCCTGGGGGAATTCAGTGCCGCTGCACAATGCAGGATTTTGCAGAAATTAATGTTGGGCCCCGAAATTTCCTTTTTCCCCACAGAAATGGGCTGCAGAGATGTTGGCCACCACTAGAGGCTGCTGGACTTGGCAGAGCCCAGATCTGAAATAGAGACAATGCCGGGGGAGGGAACTGGAGTGTTCCCAGCAGCTGTTGTGGTTACCAGCCCGCCCTGAGGGCAGGATGGGGGCAGCAGCAAGCAGGAAACTCCATGCAAGCCCAGACCCAGCATGAGGGTGTTTCTCCTTCTGGATCCCTGGGCTCTGGGGGGGGACGGGCTGTGAGTGTCTGTGCTGGGGGGAACCTCGCAGCTGGGCTCTGGGGGGGACGGGTTGTGAGTGTCTGGCCCCCTGGCTGGGCTATGGCAGGGAGAAGGCAGAGAGGCAGGAAGGGGGCTGTTGTCGGGGTTTCTTTAACTCTCTACCCCTGGGGGAAATTTTGTGTGTGTCTGTATTGTTACACACAGACTTGCTGACAGGTATTTTGAAATAAATTACCAAAATAACTGAAACTGGTGGGATTGTTTAGTGTGATTTTGACAAATAAAATTTGCAGAATTTTAAATGTTTTGGTGCAGAAACCCCCCAGGAGTAACATTGTCACTAACTCATTGTGGCTCAAAACCATATTTTAAACACCAATAAATAAATAAATGAATAAAATAATAAATAAAACCTAAAAGACCTTGGGGTCAGTATTTTAGCACTGAGAACTGATTCCTCGCACCCTGCCATTAACCTGCTCCAGCCCAGAGCCAGTTTCTGAACCCCAAGAAGGACCTGGGACACAGGGTTTGGAAGTGGCCCAGAGGCTGAAATGTGTAATCAGAGCACATTGCCTTGTGGACAATGTTGTATCACTGAGACGGATTAACAGCTGACTGTCATTAACCTCTTCCAGCCCAGAACCAGTTTTTGAACGCTAATAGGACCCAGGAATACACAGTTCCGAAGTGGCAAAGGGACAAAGTTTATACAAATAGCTCATCACCTTGAGGATAGTAGTTTAGGAGTAAGAACTGATTAGCAGCACACTTTTGTTAACCCATTCCAGCCCAGAACCATTTTCAAACCAAGGAGGAGCCTGAACACTGGCTCGGGGGCCCGAAGTTTCACATACAGGTGAGACTGATATAATGCTAATGAGAAACTCATCTGAACCGACCTTTAACCTGGGTTTTTCGGGGATAATTCGCTTATTACTAAACCCACCCAGAACATTTGGTTCCACAGTGGCACAGGAAAACACTGGCCAAACCTTTCACTGCCTGCTGTGTGCAATGAAGGATTAATTACTAATAAAACCCTCTGTTCTGAAGTGAAGGGGGGGGGGCAGGAGTGAGTTGTTTGTCTCCTGCTGCCTGGCTCTGGGTAAAAAGTCTGAGTCTCTCTTGCTCCTTTTTGCTTTGCAGCTGATTTGCTGCCTCTCTCTGTGTACTTCTGTGTACCTACACAGCACAACACATGCACACAAGATGATTTTTCATTCCTAGCAGAATCTGTGGCCCAGGTCGGTGGCACTTCTGCTGTAACGGCACTGGGCTGTAGGTTGTACATTTCAGCCCCTGGGCAATTCAGAGCTGACTTTTCTGGGTCCTTATTGGTGTTAAAAATGGTTTGGGGCAGGACCAGGTTAATAACAGTGTGTTATGTCTGTTCTCATTGCTAAAGTATTGTTTGTAAGGGGGTCTAACCGTATCCGCTGGTTTTTGCCATAATTTATTTTTTTATTAAAATGCTGTTCCTGGCCATTGTAGTTTTACCGTCCTGGGATTTCTTACCTTGTAATGCTCAGCAGCCTCCTCTATGACAACTGCAGCATGTTCTTTGTGCTCTCCGGACAGGTGGCAAACCACACAAATGGGTGTTTTATCCTCTTGGCAGAAGACATCTAAAGCCCTCTGGTGTTTTTCACACACTGTCCCAACTTCTGGTTCTTTTGCTGACTCCAGTGTCAGCATCCTGGCAGCTTCTACGATAGGGTTACCATATTTCAACAGTCAAAAAAGAGGACGGGGAGCCCCGTCCCCAGCCAATCCCTCCTACTTCCCACCTCCTGACTGCCCCCCTCAGGACCCCCAGCCCCCCACTCCTTGTCCCCTGACTGCCCCCTCTGAGACCCCTGCCCCTAACTCCCCCCCAGAACCCCACCCCCTACCTAAGCTTCCCTGCTCCATGTCCCCTGACTGCCCCTTCCTGGGATGCCCCCCACCATAACTGGCCCCCTGGGACCATACCCCCTACCTGTCCCCTGACTGACCTAACCCTTATCCACACCCCTGCCCCCTGACAGACCCCTGGGACTCCCAGGCCTATCCAACCGCTCCCTGCCCCGACAGACCCCCTGACCCATGCAACCCCCTCTGCTCCCTGTCCCTAGCCTCCCCTGACCCCTCTCCACACCCCACCCCTGACAGCCCCCCCAAAATTCCCAACCCATCCAACCCCCCTGCTCCCTGTGCCCTGACTGCCCTGCCCGCTCTCCACCCCCCCCCAATCCCTGACGGATCCCCGGGACTCCCACACCCCATCCAATGCCCCTGTTCACTGTCCCTTGACTGCCCCACCCCCTGATAGCCCCCCCCAGAACCCCCGACCCATCCACCCCCCCTTAGGGTGACCAGACAGCAAATGTGAAAAATCAGGCTGTGTGTGTGTGTGTGTGTGGGGGTAATAGGAGGCTATATAAGATAAAGACCCAAATATCAGGACATCTGGTCACGCTACCCCCCTGCTCCCTGTCCCCTGACTGCCCCCTCCAGAACCCCCCTGCTCCTTCTCCACCCCCGCCCCCTTACCCTGCCACCCGCCCGGAGCAGCATGTCGGGCTCCATGCGGAGCAGCAGAGGAGGAGGAGGAGGAGGAGAAGAGGGAGGGGAGGGGAGGAGCCGGGGTGAGCTGAGGCTGCAGAGGGGGAGGAGAAGGAGGAGAGGGGTGGAGGAGGGGAGGAGGGACAGAGGAGGGGAAGGGAGGGGAGGGGTTTGAGAGCTGCCAGAGGCCGCTGATCTGAAGCTGCAGGGGAGGGGAAAGCGGCAGCGGGGTGGGGGAGCCTCTGGCTGCCGCAGCCCCATGTGAGCGGCTCAATCCGGCCAGCTCTGCGGGGGGGAATCCCGGGCACTTTTAGATATTTACAAATTCCCTCCTCACCCTACACACACTATTTTTAACCCCAAACCCCGGCCATGCCCGGGAACCTGGATGAAGAGTGACCCCGACCCGTTCTCCGATATTCCTCCGCTGCCTGCTCGGTTTGAAGTTTCTCTGGGAGAAGGTTTCTCTGCACTCAGCACAGCGGAAGTTTGTACTCCATTCCTTCCAGCACTGAGTGGTGCAGGCCTGGCAGCAATGGTGCCCACAAGCTAGAGACGCTGGGTCTTTAAAATAATCTAGACACACTGAACAAGTCAGTTCACGTAGGAGTAGTTGTGCTGGATTCACAGCAGGCCTGGCTGGCTCCTTTCCCTGTTCTCGGAAATGGGCTGATTCTGAATGTTGCACAGCAAACAGGCCTTTCGTACATGTGCGCTGCCTCATGTTACAGCTGGGAGGCTGGAAACTCCTTCTGGTCCGAGTTAGCCCCTGGAGGAGGCACCAGGACAGACTGTGGAGTGGCAGCACCTGACGCTGTTGGTCCCTGCAATGGTGCAGCCTGGCCCCTCTGCAGAACAGCTGATTGAAAAACAGCCCCTGCCACACCCACACCAGCACCGGGTTTACAATAGCTCCGGTGGTGCCAGGCCCACACTTGAAAGGGGCCCACGAAGGGTTAATCCAGCCTCGGCCACAGCCCAGCAATGGGAAGGGTCAGCAACTTCCCAGCACCAGCTGAACGCCCCAGCAGCCCGGGGAGTGCAGTGCTGGGGTGCAGGCAGTGCTGGGAGTTGTAGATCAGCCAGGGACCTGGGGTCTGCGCCGCCAGCTGCTCTACTCATCCCAGAATGCCCCGTGCCACGCTGCCGGCTGCCCCAGCTGAAGTGAGCAGAACGGACCAAATAGAAACTCCAAGCCAGGGGAGGGGAGAGTCTGGGTTTGCTTAGTATGGGACCATATCTCCCCTCCACTGCGGTAGTCACCGTCTCGTTCTCCCCAGCCCCGGAGATGAACTCCAGCAGGGTCCACTGGACTGTGAGCCAGGTGTTTTCCTGGACGCTGGGCGGCTCCCAGGCCAGGATCTCCAGGGCATGATCCAGACACTCTCCCAGCTCTGGCGTCAGCCTCCCGCTCCGCTCCAGCCGGCTCTGGGCTGCCCAGGCTGAGCTGTTCCATGCTGGGGCAGATACAGGCCAGGGAGGTCAGCCAGCTGAGGCTCGTCTCCTTCAGCACAGCCCGGGCCCACTCGGCCTCATACGGCGCCAGCTCATGGGGCCCTTTGCGGGACCGGAGCCAGTAGCACCAGCCCCATGGCCAGCGCCACCCTTACCCACTGACTGATCCGACACAGGCCAGGAGGAGATGATTTCCTCGCCCCTCATCTTGGCCTACAATCATGGAGTTCTCCCCAATTCCATAAAACCAACCTACAATCATGGTACGGGCCTCCTGAGATTAGCCCACCGCCCATGCCTGCCTTCCTCCCTCGCCCCCCCAAGGCCATATTGTAATTCTTGGGTGACGTACACACATGTCGCAACCATTCCCAGTGTCTCCCAGGAAGAGTCCACCAAATGGTTTGCTACAGCCTGTCTGTCCAAAGCACCTGAGTCAGCCCAGGAGGAAGCTTTTTCAGAACAGGAAAAAGAACCCGAAGATGAAGCTACCCCTCCAGCACACTTCTCTCATCTCTCCCAGATGAGGCTGTGCTGCTCACCCCACATCACTAGGGGAAGATTTTAAGAACTTTCTGGATCTTACCAAGAGGGTTGGCAGACAGCTGCAGATTCCCCCACAGGAGGTGGCAGGTACACATCACAAGCTGGTGTCAATTCTGCACACCACCTTCTCATCTAGAATTACCCTCCCAATTAATGAGGTGATTCTGCATCCTAACAAAGTCATTTGGCAGACACCAGCCTCCATCGTACCACACAGCAACAGAGTGTAAACCCCCCCCCTCCCCCAACCCTACATCTCTACCCAAAGAAGCAGACTTTGTTTTCAACATCCACAACCCAACTCCATCATAGTGGATGTGGTTAATGCATGAATCAAGCAACAAGATGCCAAGTCAACTCCATATGATCAGGCTCGGCAAGATGGCGTATTCATCGACAACATTACTGTTTAGAGTCATGAATTACCAAACTGTCACAGCCAAATACAATTTTATTAATTATGGGAAACCCAGTGTGTTTCTGGAACGTTACTGGAAATGCAAAAAGAACAGATTCAGACCATTCTTAGAGGAGATAGACAGTTAATAGCCAGACTGGTCCTAGAGATAGCACTGGTTGTAGCTGTTACAGCTGCCCGCCCAGTCTCCGTGACAGTGGTACTGAGGTGGGTTGTGCTGTGTTGTTTTGTTTTTGGTCACACCTCTCTAGATTGCCCAAAGAGCTACAGACTCCCAGTTTGAAGGGCAAACTCTTTGCAAAGCTTTCTCCAGCTGCTTCCTTCCTCCAGTCCACACCCTTCCTTTCAGTCCTGACCCCCGGCCGTGCCCAGCTCTGCAGTGGGTGGAGACCAGCAACCACACTCTCCGACTCGGTGCCCACACAGAACCTGAAAAGGAGCCGCAATGGCAGCCCAGCCAGCACCGGAGACCCTGGGGTGGCTGCAGAACCCAGAGCTGGAGAGAGAGACCTCCTAGGAAGGACAGAGGAGATGGAGGGAGTGGCCCCCCCGAGAGGCTCAAGTCAAGACAAGGAACAGCTGAGCTCTGTCCTGTATTGTTGGCAACCCTCTCCTGGTGTCTGCTCCCTGCAGCTGGCGTCTGCCCCATCCCCAGCACGTAGCTGCTCGCCCATCCTGGGCATCGCGGCGGAGCTGGGCGGGGAGAAAGGGCAGGAAACACGACTCATCAACCCACTGCCTGAGCAGCATCCTCTAGGTGCTGACTTTCCTGGTGGCCCATTTCGCCTGAGGCCTGGTTTCTCTGAGGCCTGGTTTCCCTGGCACTGGGTTTCTCCGAGGCCTGGTTTCCACAGCACTGGGTTTCTCTAAGGCCTCGTTTCCCTGGCACTGGGTTTCTCTAAGGCCTTGTTTCCCTGGTAGCTGGTTTCTCTGAGGCCTGGTTTCCATGGCACCAGATTTCCCTGAGGCCTGGTTTCCATGGCACCTGGTTTCTCTGAGGCCTGGTTTCCATGGCACTGGTTTCTCTGAGGCCTGGTTTCCATGATACCTAGTTTCTCTGAGGCCTGGTTTCCATGATACCTGGTTTCTCTGAGCCCCGGTTTCCATGGCACTGGGTTTCTCTGAGGCCTGGTTTCCATGGCACTGGGTTTCTCTGAGGCCTGGTTTCCATGATACCTAGTTTCTCTGAGGCCCGGTTTCCATGGCATCTGGTTTCTCTAAGGCCTGGTTTCCATGATACCTGGTTTCTCTGAGGCCTGGTTTCCATGGCACTGGGTTTCTCTGAGGCCTGGTTTCCATGATACCTAGTTTCTCTGAGGCCCGGTTTCCATGGCATCTGGTTTCTCTAAGGCCTGGTTTCCATGATACCTGGCTTCTCTGAGGCCTGGTTTCCATGGCACTGGGTTTCTCTGCGGCTCGATTTCCATGATACCTAGTTTCTCTGAGGCCCGGTTTCCATGGCACTGGGCTTCTCTGAGGCCTGGTTTCCATGGCACTGGGTTTCTCTGCGGCCTGGTTTCCCCTGGCAGCTGGTTTCTCTGAGGCCTGGTTTCCCAGGTGCTGACCTTCCTGGTGGCCCAGGCTCCATGAGGTCTGGTTTCCCTGTGGCCCAGTTTGCCTAAAGCCTGGGTTCTCTGTGGCCCTGGTTCCCAGATGCCGGCTTTCCATGGCACCTGATTTCCTGAGGCCGGGTTACTCTGAGGCCTTGTGTCCCTCATGCCGACCACCCTCATCACCTGGGTCTCTCCGTTCCCTACGGCCCAATTCCTACACAGCTGGAGTCCATCGCACCCAGTGTCCCCAGGGCTGGTTTCTGTAGCATCCCCGCGTGTGCTCTGGCCAAGCCACAGATTTTGCTCTTTCCATCTCTCAGGGGGAGCCAACCCCGGCAGCCCTGTGTGGATTTGACGCCCTTGTGGGCTCGCTTAGCTGCTCGCTGCCCCTCTCTCCCCCCCTCTCGATCTGATTCTGCGTCTCTCTGCCCGGGGGGGAAGGGGAGTTATGCTGGGGCAGGGGAGCACTAGGGCACTGGGGGGCGTCAGGCGAGGAACCCAGCGGTTGCTTGGGGAAGTGATTTCCCAGTTCAGCCGGGAGCCCCCATGCATGCAGGGGAACTCCAGGATGAGGGTCTGTTCAGAGAGAAGGAGCCTGGAGTTCCTCATGGAGGTGACAGGAGTCACTGCCCTGCCCACCCCCTCCACAATGAGGGGTGGGTGTTTCGGCCCATAGAGCACCAAGTGGGGGCTCGTTCAGCCCGTCATGCACTGTGGGCCAAGCTGGAGTCGCCATCTTTGTGAGGGGCGAATAGATCACCAGCTGCGGCCTCCATCTTGAACAGGGGCGACATTAAGGTCTGGGGCGGCCCGTCATCTTTGTGAGGGGCACGGCTAACCACGGGCAGGCGGGTCGGGCGGGGGACTGTTCCTGTGAGATTTGGGAGGGTGAAGACACCCTGAATGCCACCGCCCTGTGCCAGCACGTACCCGGGGAGGGGTGCTAGAGGGGACACATGGATCTCGGGGCTATGGAGGTGGGAGGACGAGGGGGCTGGAGGTGCCATATGGGGCCTCTCGGCCATAGAGAGAAAGGCCTTGGGTAGGACCAAGTTTACTGTGGTGCCAGGGCCACACTCAGAACACGCCCCAGTGCCCACCCTGAGGTCCCTCACCCTCCCACTCCACTTTTCCCCTCCCTCCATGTGTGGGGGGCTTCAGGGGGAAGGGGAAGAAGATGAGTGGAGGCAGAGCCCACAAAACATGAATCTGGCCCTGCCTTGGGGGCTAGAGCACCCATTCATTGGGGTGGGGTGTTTGAGGGGGTCACAGAGACAAGGGCAGGTGAGAGGGGCTGTTTGGGGCCCCAGGACAGGCTAGGGGTGGGGAGAAGGGACTTGGTAGGCAGGGAGGGGCTATGTGGGGGTATAACCACCATGGAGATGCTAGGGAAGGGGGGAAAAAGGGCCCCAAACTCAATAGAGATGCAGGGAGAAGTAGTGGCTGCCTGGGGCTAGGGGAAGAGGGGGGTGGCAGAAGGAGGCAAACAGAGCCTTGGCAGGCCATTGTAGGGCCATAGTCCCTTCCTCAGCCTCCCTTGTGCCCCATCCCCGGAGTCCTTCCTGCTCCCCCCCATCACCGTGGTGCCTCAGTTAGCCCCACCTCACCCCCAGAGGCCTGCTCTTCCTCCACTCCACTTTGTCAATTGGGGGGTGCACAGGAACATCTTGGGGGTAGCGGTGATCCTGATCAATTTGGAATGAATCCATTTCAGAATGAAAGAGTCTCCAGGGAAACTAGCGGTGTCCACACTGGCACTTTTGTTGGTGCAACTTGTGTCGGTGAAGGGTGAGTTTTTCCCCACACCTCTTACCAAGGTAATGTTTTACTGATAAATGGGCTAGTGTAGACATAACCTTAGTAAATGCTGATTTTCTAGATGGCCCCCTGTAGACAAACCCCGAGTTAAATGCACTCAGGCATCCTCATGGGAGGATTGTAAATAGCTTTTATTATGAAACAAGCCTCTAGAAAAACCTTTAAATAAAGGAGAAATAATTCACAGGGTTTTACAAGAGCACCAAGGGAATGTTCCACTTCCACCACCCATACACTATAGCCCAGCGCTTGCAAGGCACCACTCCCTACACCTGTTACCCTTCTGCCCGACTGAGTTGGCAGCAACAAGGGCCGGGTTCAGTATCTAGGGGTTCCCTTTCAATAACACAATGCAAAAACCGGCTTGAGCCCCCACCCAGTGACCTGGGACAATTACATACCACCCCCTGGGTGCCTCTAAGAGGCATTACTTCCCCTCTCGCAAACACGGAGTCTGAGTGTAGCAAAATCCTTTTAATAAAGGAGGGAAACAATGAGGCATTATGCTGGGGAAACACCACAAACAGGATTATAACACAAACCATGAGCAAAAGACCCACCTCCAAGTAAGTTTGGCAGTGTCCTTTTCCCCTCAGGGTCTTAAGTCCAGCAACCCAAAAAATCACCCAAAAGTCCATCAATCCAAATGTCTCTGTTCCTGGTCAGTGCAGCCTCAGAGTTCAAAAGTTTATCTGCAGAGTTTTACCTCCCAGCCTGAGTGGCAATGGGGGGAGGGGTATGGGGGTGTTAAGGGGCACCTTACATGGTCCGAGGCCAACCGCCCCACCTCTCCGTGGGGTTCTGCTGCAGCCTTCACCTTGAGCCACTCCCCTCACCAGCCGTCCCATGAGCTGCTCCAGCCATTCCGCAAACTGCTCCACTCCACCAGCAGCTCAGTAATATATCTTCAGGGCCCCCCCACTTAACACAGCACTCAGCAATTTCAGCTCTTAGGGATTTCAGTTTATGGTAGAGGAGCCTCAGTGCTGGTGCACCATTGGCCCAAAGTAAATTCAGTTCAGCAGCATGTAACTGGACTCCTAATGGAATCAAAATTAGCTCTGGTATTCCACAGTAGAGAGAGAAGAAGGTGCAATTGCTCTTTCGGGCTCTCAAAAGGTGCCCATACTATCAAGTACAGCTACCTATCTCCAGTCTCTCTCCGTTCACTGGGTTTTGGAACCCATGTCCCCTGTCTAGCGAGTGTTACTCTGTTGATGGCGAGTCCCTCTGTCATAAAACAGTTCCACTGTCCTTGATTCACATAATCAGGTTATCAGAGGGGTAGCTGTGTTTGTCTGGATCTGTAAAAAGCAACAGAGTCCTGTGGCATCTTCAAGACTAACATGTCATCTGACGAAGTGGGTATTCACCCACGAAAGCTCATGCTCCAATACATCTGTTAGTCTATAAGGTGCCACAGGACTCTCTGTTGCTTTATAATCAGAGTAACAACACTTCTTTCTTCCTGCCCAATAACAGAGAAACTGGGGATCCCACAGCAGCCAACGTGACCATTTGGGCTGCCGCGGGCTATGCTAGGCAGGGTGGGTGTGCCTATGCAAACAAGTTCAGCCCCTGAAGTTCTTTTCCACAACTCACCACAATTCGCCACCAGATATCAGGGTAGAGCTCACCCTGACTCTGCTTGCACGCTTCTCTCCACGGCCTACCCATCGCACATGTACAGCCATGGGACTCAAACTATGAACAACAAGCATCCCTGAAACGACTCCCCCAGCTGTTAGTGTTTTCTACGGTTGGCTACTCTGCCTCCCAGCTCTTCTTAAGGCTGTCCCTTTGCTCTCACAGCTCTTGTGCAGAGCACAACATGTGGTTACAATGTTCTGAACTTTTCCTGCTGCTTCCAGCCCATCCCTTAAACAGTGTCATCTGCCCTTCAGGCAGCCCAATGCACTCCCCCACCATTCTGCAGCTACTAGGGCCATAGTGAAATGTTCGTTCTTTCTGTCCACATGGCCTGTGTGTCACTTCATTAACCAGGATATCAGAGGGCAAGCTGGGTCTCCCAGAATAAAAGGTTCAACCTCCATGCCATTAATGTCCATAGTGTTCCTAGGGGAAAACAGCCCTTCCTCTGTTCATTTAAACAGCATTGAGTGTTGAAAGATCCTACCAGCATGGACTCTCTCAAACCACCCTGCATGTCCATCTTTGGCACCCCATGGAGAAATACCACTTTGTGTTTATAAATTCTGTGCCTTGGTTAGGGGGTCAAATGACAGGCACATGGGTCCCATCGGCTGTCCCCACACAGTTTGGGAACCCCATGTGTGCAAAGCCACCAGTGATTTCCTGAGCATTACCCAGCGTTGTGACCTGGTTGGCCAGCACCTTGTCAATGGCACAGCCGACCTGCCTCAGCATGGCCCCAACAGTTGATCTCTCCGTGCTGAATTGGTTGACTACAGAACAGTAATGTCATGGGGTGGCCAATTTCCAGAGGACAGCGGTGAGCCACTTCTCCCTGGGTATGGGCACCAAGTGTTGCTATGTGTCGCTGAAGCTCCAGAGTCAGTTCTGCACAGAGCTCTGAATACGTAACCTTCCCCAACCGGAAATTATCTCGCCACTGCTGGGTCGCTCCAGCCCTGCAGAACCGTCCTTTCCCACCGATCCACGCTGAGCTTCCAGGCCCAGAAACAGCACTGAAGCCTGTGCAGCTGATCCAGGAACTGGTCCTCTAGTTCCAACAGCTCAGTATTGTCCTCTGCCTCCTGCTGCCCCCAACAGAGTGTGGTCTCTGCCAGAGATTATTCTCCTGCTCCAGCATCATCTGCTCAGTGGTGCAACAGGCAAAGTCCAAGGCCAAACTGTCCAGCTTTGACTGCTGTAACACAGACTGTCAAGGTTTTTTCCCACACTTTGAACTTTAGAGTACAAAAGTGGGGACCTGCATGAACACTTCTAAGCTTAATTACTAGCTTAGATCTGGTAAGGCTGCCACCAGCCAGAAATTCAGTGTCTGGTACACTGCCTGTCCCCCCCCAAAACTTTCCCCTCCCTGGGCTGCCTTGACAGACTTCACCAAATCCCTGGTGAACACAGATTTAAACTCCTTGGATCTTAAAACAAGGAAGAATCAACCATCCCCCCTCCTTTCCCCCCACCAATCCCTGGTGACTTCAGACCCAATTCCCTTGGATCTTAAAACAAGGAAAATCAATCAGATTCTTAAAAAGAAAGCTTTTAATTAAAGAAAGAAAAGGTAAAAATCATCTCTGTAAAATCAGGATGGAAAATACTTTACAGGATACTCAGATTCATATAGCCCAGAGGAAACCCCCTCTAGCCTTAGATTCAAAGGTACAGCAAACAGAGGTAAAAATCCTTCCAGCAAAAAGAAACATTCACAAGTTGAGAAAACAAACAGAAGACTAACACGCCTTGCCTGGCTGTTATTTACAATTTTCAAACATGAGAGACTGATTCAGAAAGATTTGGAGAGCCTGGATGTACGTCTGGTCCCTCTTAGACCCAAGAGCAAACAACGAAAAAACAAACAGCACAAACAAAGACTTCCCCCCCACCAAGATTTGAAAGTATCTTGTGCCCCGATTGGTCCTCTGGTCAGGTGTCAGCCAGGTTTACTGAGCTTGTTAACCCTTTACACGTGAAAGAGACATTAACCCTTAACTATCTGTTTATGACACAGACCAAGCTACCTCTGTGTATTGGCGGTTGCCACCATGGCAGAGGGGAACAGTGTTGGATACAGGCCGGCAGGCAGCAGGTTGACAATGGTGCAAGCCCAGGCCAAAAGGAACCATGGGGGTGCAGACACCGGAAAGCTGGGACTTTTTAAAAAAAAACATTTGACCCTCCTGGCTTCCCACAGTGCAGAGCAAAAACAATCCCAGGATGCTCGCTGCTCAGGAGTGAAGCAAAGAACCATGGGATGTCCCTGGAGGATGCTACACCATCAGTTCACAGCAAATGGCCACTGTATTCCCACTTTCTGAGCTGAAAACAGATTGGGCCCTGCGTGGGCGCGTGTTTGCATCCTGCAAGTTACCCGACACACAACAAAGAGCTTTGGATTACAGCCCCCATGTAGATGAATATTTAGCCACTGCCCAACACTGCAGTTTACGGGAGAAGTCTAGCAATCCATGGCAACCATCCTGACACCTGAACCATGTATTGGAATCTCCCCTCCTCACCTTCACACACGGTGATTAAATTGTCCCCCCGCCCAGAGACAAATTTCATCTCCCCGCTGCCCCACCGGATCAGCAGCCTGGCATTCTCCTGCACGCACCGGGGCTCCTGAACAAACTGGTCCAAGGCGTGGGAAATACAGGCTCTTGGGGTACCGGTGTCTTCCTGACAGGACCCCAGTTTTCTCAACACTTTCTGCAGGCTGTCGGCACTCAGTGGTTCTGGGTGGGTGCGTAACCGAGCCACGTACATGTGCACGGGGAGCTCCCCAACCTCGTATTGGGGTCTCCCGTCCCTGTAGCGCACAAAGATCTCACACTGCCCCTGCCCTGACAGGAACTCCAGGGTCCCTCCATCCCACCAGATCCCCATCCTGGTGTTCTTCTGAACACATGGGGGCTCCAGGCTGAACTGGGAAATAGCCTCCCCTAAGCAGCCGCTCAGCTCCTCACCCAGCACGCCCCAGCACCCCAGTCTGTCCCGCACCCTCACAAGGTTTGCAATGCTCAGCGGTTCTGGGCTGGTGTGTGACCAAGTCACGGGCCTGTCTCCTCCCAGCTCTGTGATGCGATACTGGGGTTCCCCATTGGCGAGGAGCACTGAGATCTCACACTGCCCCTGGCCGGAGACAAACTCCAGCTCCCGCTCGTCCCAGCGGATCAGCAGCCTGGCGTTCTCCTGCACACACCGGGGCTCCCAGATGAACTGGGAAATGGCCTTCCCTAAGCAGCTCCTCAGCTCCTTGCCCAGACCCTGCCAGTGCCCCAGTCTGTCCCGCACCCTCGCTAGATCTGCGACGCTCAGCGGCTCTGGGCTGGTGTGTGACCAAGTCACTGGCCTGTCCCCTCCCAGCTCTGTGATGTGATACTGGGGTTCCCCATCAGCAAGGAGCACCGAGATCTCACACTGCCCCTGGCCGGAGACAAACTCCAGCTCCCTCCCGCCCCACGGGATCAGCAGCCTGGCGTTCTCCTGAACACACTGGGGCTCCTGAACGAACTGGTTCAAGGCGTGGGTAATACAGGCTCTCAGGATACCAGTGTCTTCCTGACAGGACCCCAATTTTCTCAACACTCTCTGCAGGCTGTTGGCGCTCAGTGGTTCTGGGTGGGTGCATAACCGAGCCAGGTACATGTGCACGGGGAGCTCCCCAACCTCATACTGGGGTCTCCCATTCCTGTAGTGCACGGAGATGTCACACTGCCCTTCTCCCGCCAGGAGCTCCAGGGTCCCTCCATCCCACCTGATCCTCATCCTGGCGTTCTCCTGCACACATGGGGGCTCCTGGCTGAACTGGGAAATGGCCTCCCCTAAGCAGTCACTCAGATCCTCACCCAGTGCCCCCCAGCGCCCCAGTCTGTCCCACACCCTCACTAGGTTTGCAACGCTCAGCGGCTCTGTGCTGGCGTGTGACCAAGTCACTGGCCTGTCCTCTCCCAGCTCTGTGATGTGATACTGGAGTTCCCCATCGGCGAGGAGCACCGAGATCTCACACTGCCCCTGGCCAGAGACAAACTCCAGCTCCTGCCCATCCCACCGGATCAGCAGCCTGGCGTTCTCCTGCACACACCGGGGCTCCTGAACGAACTGGTTCAAGGCATGGGAAATACAGGCTCTCAGGATAAAGGTGTCTTCCTGAAAGGACCCCAGTTTTCTCAACACTCTCTGCAGGCTGTCGGCGCTCAGTGGTTCTGGGTGGGTGCGTAACCGAGCCAGGTACATGTGCATGGGGAGCTCCCCAACTTCGTATTGGGGTCTCCCGTCCTTACAGCGCACGGAGATCTCACAATCCCCCTCCCCCGACAGGAACTCCAGGGTCCTTCCATCCCAGCTGATCCTCATCCTGGCGTTCTCCTGCACACATGGGGGCTCCCGGCTGAACTGGGAAATGGCCTCCCCTAAGCAGCTCCTGAGCTCCTCGCCCAGCGCCCGCCAGCGCCCCAGTCTGTCCCGCACCCTCGCTAGGTCTGCAATGCTCAATGGTTCCGGGCTGGTGTCTGACCAAGTCACTGGCCTGTCCCCTCCCAGCTCTGTGATGTGATACTGGGGTTCCCCATCTGCGAGGAGCACCGAGATCTCACACTGCCCCTGGCCGGAGACAAACTCCAGCTCCTGCCCATCCCAGCGGATCAGCAGCCTGGCGTTCTCCTGCACACACCGGGGCTCCCGGCTGAACCCCTCCCAGACTCTGTAGAAACAGGCCCTCAAAGCAGCAGTGTCTCCCTGACAGAGACTCAGCTCAGTGTAAAATTTTAACAGGCTGTCGGCACTGAGTGGGTCCTTGCGGGAACGTAACCGGGTCACATACAAGTGCACTGGGAGAGTCTCGATATGAAAATGATAACGGGGATTTCCTTCCTGATAGGAAACAGAGAACATGTACTGTCCCTGCCCCGACAGGAACTCCAGGCTGCCCCCGTCCCAACACAACCTCATCCTGGTGTTCTCCTGCACCCATGGGGGCTCCCGGCTGAACTGGGAAATGGCCTCCCCAAAGCAGCTGCTCAGCTCCTCACCCAGTGCCCCCCAGCGCCTCAGTCTGTCCCGCACCCTCGGTAGGTCTGCGACGCTCAGCGGCTCTGGGCTGGCGTGTGACCAAGTCACTGGCCTGTCCCCTCCCAGCGCTGTGATGTGATACTGGGGTTTCCCATTGGCAAGGCGCACCGAGATCTCACACTGCCCCTGGCCGGAGATGAACTCCAGCTGCCCCCCGCCCCACGGGATCAGCAGCCTGGCGTTCTCCTGCACACACCGGGGCTCCTGGCGGAACTTCCCCAGGGCGAGCTTCAGGCAGCTGCCAAGCTTCTCGCCCAGCTCCCTGCTTCGCTGCAGTCTGTCCCGCGCTCCCTGCAGGGTCTCCTTGTTCAACACCTGGGGGCAGGTCACGGTGTGTAACCTGGCCAGACCCACGTCCCCCGTGGGCTCAGTGACGTGGGACTGGGGCTCCGCATCAGTGTCACACACGCGCATCTCACACTGCACCTCCCCTGAGGTGAGGGTCAGCTCTGCCCTCTCCCTGGGGTCACCCATCCTGGCGCTGTCCCTCACACGAGGGCTCCCTGCTGGACTCAGTCGAAGCAGCTTCTCCGGGATTTGGATGCTTCCAGCTCTTGATTCACTCTCTGCGCTGTGACATGCAACTCATCACACTCACGGACTTAGGGTTGGAGCCTGCTGAAGGCCGATCCACGGCCCGATCTGTCACTTGCCCGTTCCTCCCGCCTTCTCCCCTCTCTGTCTTTGGAGACACACCTGCCCCACGGGTCCAAGATCCGGGTCACAGGCTGGTTTTGTGTTGCCCTTAGTGGAGCTCTAGGTCGGAGTCCTGCGGAGCGGGGCTGAAACGGGCTCTCAGCTCTTCCTTCGTGTCCCCCTGGGATTGCAGCTCCCACCAGGTTCTCAGGGCAGAGCAAATGCCAGTCGCATGGGTTCAGTTAGGTCCTTCTGGGGTGTCCTTTTCCCAAGGACTCCGCTCAGCTTCTCTCCTGCCCTGCTCCAGCAGGTCCTGAGAACCAAACGAGAGATGTTCATTTCAATTGGAGAATAATAGAGCTGGTCAGGGGACAGGCGCCGGCTCTGTGGGTGCTCTGGGGCTGGAGCACCCACGGGGGGGAAATGGTGGGTGCGCTGAGAAGCCACTGGCAGCCGCCCTATTAGTTCCCCCTCAGTCCCCTAACGCCTCCCGCCCGCTGGTGGGTCTCACAGATCAGAGCCTCCCCATCTCTCCCTGCTCCTCCTGCCACCACAATCAGCTGATTCGCAGCGTGCTGGGGGCTCTGTGGGGGTAAGGAGGCAGAATGAGGACATGGGGCACTCGAGGGAGAGGCGGGAAGAGGCAGAGAAGGGGCACCCTCCTTAGAACAACTGAAAACAGGAGACAGCCCAGTCCTCAAGGAAAGAAACACACCAGGGTATGTTGTGAAATACACAGCTGAGGCCACTCACGTGACCTTAACTCTGCCCTTTGTGTCACTCCTCGGAACACCTGAAATCCAGAGTTCATCACTGAGATAAGTCCCCACTTCTGTCTGAACCATGAAGTAACACAGGGGTGACCCACAAGTCTCTCCAGGTAGCAAGATCCTCTTAGATGGTGGAAATGGGCATGGCTGAAGGATGAAGAGCCTCATGGGATGCCACAACTTCAGAGGATTGCCCCAAAGCAGGGTTAAAAACATCCTACAGGGTGAGCTCAGATGTCCGCCTATGGTGGGTGCCGTACACTCACCTGTCCAATTCTGGCTGCACCTGTCTCCGTGAGACGCGAGGGGAACATGAGATGTAGGGTTGCCAGTTTTGGTTGGACATATTCCTGGAGGTTTCATTACATGACATGATCTTTAACTAATGATTAAGCTTTAATTTCCGGAGACCCCAGGACAATCCTGGAGGCTTGGCAACCCCACTAGAGGATGACAAAGGGAGAGTAACCTCGACACATCTCATCCGCTTGCAGGTGGGCTCCAGGGGAGAGCCCGGAAAGCGCCCCGATTCCATCTCTCTCCCCCAGCCTGGGAATGGCTAACGCCTTTATCCTCATTCAATTTTCAGTTGCCAAATGACAGCAGACACCAGTTGAGAGAGGCTGCTCAGAACTGGGGCTGGGCGTTTCTGATCAACATGGACTTTGAAATTAAACTAGACCCACAAAGCTGGATTTTCCACTTTCCACTACCGCTGTGTCACTTATTGTAAACACAGAGTTTGGGAAAGGAGGGTCAGTTCTGGTCTGTGCCTGCCACTTGTGCTGGGAGGGGAGAGACACAGCGCAGGGTGTAAGGACCTTCACCTGGCCCGAGCTGCCTGAGATTCCCATCCAAGGTCTTTGGTTCTGAAAGGAAGGGACAGCGACATATGGAGGACATGGAAATTCCCCTGAAAGCCTGGGTCAGGCACTGTCACATCAGCTGTTTTGGATACAGGGAGCCTCCTCCCCGCTCCCAGCTGCGCTCCCTCTGAGGGCAATTCCGGCCACCTAACTGGGATTAGTTATTATTGGTTATTGCCCACGCAAACAACTTCCATCACTTAGCGTTAAGTTTGCTGAATTCCTTTCAGAACCAGCCCTGGCTAAAAGCACCCAAACGCTCCCACTAAGGTAACTGCAAGATAAGGGGACATAACAAATCATTTTGACATCAGCCTAACCAGTCAGATCAGATCCTCATCTGGTGACATTCACCACAGGTCAGCTGATCTCAATGATCCGCACCCAAACGTCCTTAACTCTGACCCTAAAACAAAAATGTTCCCAATAACTAGAAGTTCTAAATTCATCTTGTCAATTTGTCATAGATTCATAGACGTTAAATCCAGAAGGGACCACAGTGATAATCTAGCCTGACTTCCTGTATCACATAGGCCAGAGAATGTTATCCTCTGACTCCTGAATCAAGCATAATAACTTACAGTGGAACTAGAGCGTATCTTTTAGAAAGACCAGTCCAATCTTAACTTAAAGGTTCCCAGTCATGGAGATCCCACCACACCACATGATAACCTGTTGCAACAGTTAATTACCCTTAATTGTTAAACATCTGGGCCCTATTTCCTGATCGAATTTTTCTAGTTTCAACTTCCAGTCCTCAGATTTTGTTCAGCCTTTGTCTGCTTGATTAAAGTGCCATCTACTATCAGAGATTTACTCCTTGTGCAGGATTGTATATAAACAGATTAAGCTTCTTAACTCTCTCTAGCCCAGATGGAAACTAGGAACCTCACTACCTTTCTGGACTGATCTTTCTATATATTTTTTCATGGTACCCAGTTTCCCTGATGCCAAGTTTCTCCATAGCCCAGTGTCTCTGAGATCTGGTTGCCATGACACATGATTTTCCTGACACCTGCTGCCAAGATACCCAGTTTCCCTGATGCCTGGTGTCTGTATAGTCTGGCTTCTCTATGGCTTGGTTTCTATGGCACCCGGAGTCCCTGAGGCCTGTTTTCATTGGAACTGGTTTCTGAGGCCTGGTTTCTACACAGCCTGGTTTCCCAGAGGTCTCGTTTCCATGGCACCCAGCTTCTTTGTGGGCCTGTTTCCCTGAGGCTTGTTGTCCTTGAAGCCTGGTTTCTCAGGCCCAGTTTCTGTACAGCCTGATTTCCATGGCACTAGTTTTTCTGAGGCCTGGTTTCCGTGGCTGCGGATTTACCTGAAGCCTGGTTGCATGGCACTGGGTCTCTCTGAGGTCTGGTTTCCATGGCACCTGGTTTCTCTGAGGCCTGGTTTCCATAGCACCTAGTTTGTCTAAGATCTGCTTTCTATGGCACCTGGTTTCCATGGCACCCAGATTCCCTGAGGCCTGGTTTCCATGGCACTGGCTTTCTCTAAGGCCTGGTTTCCATGTATAACCAAGTGGGAATGTTCTTAATATTTTCTCTGAATACTGTGTGGGTGCCTCAGTTTCCCCTATGCACTTCTTAAGTATCTAGGTCTGGGATAAGGGTGTGTGATTGTTGCAGAGCCTTAGAGGGCAGGGGCTGGCTGGTCATTGGGGTTCTCCAGGACAACGGCTGTGAGGTCCTGCTGGGGGGTGACTGTGTCTCTTTGGGACAGGATCCAGGCCCTGCTCCCATAACGGCCGAGGGTTTGAATTTGAATCCAGGGAACCAATCAGCAGAGCCTGAAATTGTCAGTGAAAATGCAAATGACCTGGCTGGCAGGAGGGGCTGCAGGGCTCAGGGTACCTGCCTACCTGTAACCAGCCCCCGGGGCTGAGGGGGAGGGAGAGATGCTCCCCGCCCCCCTGCACACCAGAGAGGGGGCTCACGCTGGCTCTGATGCTGGGACCAGAGCAGAGAGCTCGCTGCCTGCCCCACGGGGACAGCCAGGGCAGCGCTGAGCATGGGGGGAGCTGAGACCCCAGCTGAGTGGGGGGACACCCAGGCAGTGCAGGTCGGCTGCCAACCAGGTTTGCCTGGTCCAGACGTGCTGCTGGGAAATGATTACACAGCAGGGAGGGCGCTACCAGGGCCAGGGCTCAGTGGGGCTGTGACCCCAGGCCCAGCCAGCGAGAGGGAGCAGGTCCCACTCCCTTCCCCAGCCGCAGGGTCCTGGCTGAGCCACGGAAGGATCCCTCCTTGGAGAAGCTGAGGGGACTTGCTGGCCACAGCGCTGCAAACCCCCTTGGGGAAGGCTGCAGGGACAGAGTCCTGCGGGAGAAGGGATCCCTGTACCGGGAATGGGCTCCCCAAGGGGAAGTGGAGTCATGGGGGATCAGGAGGCAGCAGGTGGTACCCTGGAAGTATCACCGCCAGCTGCTGTGCCTGGCCCCCGATGTCCCTCTCTCGGGACACCAGGGGATCCAGCGGCTGCTGCTGAACTTTTACTGGCCCGGAGTCTGTGACGCGTCCAGCAGTAGTGCAGGCCCTGCAACCCCTGCCAAAAGTGGGGGAAGTCCCGGGATAAGAGTGAAGCTCACTTGAGACCCCTGCCCCTCTTAGAGGAACCTTTCCAGAAGGTGGCTATGGACATAGTGGGGTCCCTCCTCCAGGCGACCCGGTCGGGAAAGGAACACATCCTGGTGGTGATGGATTTCACCACATGCTACCCAGATGCGGTGGATCTGTCCTCCACCGAGGCAGACACCATGGCAGACGCAATGCTGTCCATCTTCAGCAGAGTGGGGGTCCCCAGCAAGGTCCTTACAGACCAGGGGTCCAATTTCTTGTCAGCCCCACTATGGGGCTTGCAGGAGAAATGTGGGGTCTGGCCCACCTGGGCCTCTGCAGATCACCCTCAATCCAACAGGCTGGTGGAGAGATTTTATAGGACCCTGGGGATGATGCTGAGAATTTTTATGAAGCAGCATCTGCGGGACTGGGACAAGTGCCTGCCCCACTTGCGGTACAGGGAAGTGCCCCAGGAATCCACACGTTCTTCTCTTTCGAGCTGCTCTACGGGAGGAGAGTGGGGGGATCCCTGGACCTGGCAATGAACGATTGGTGGTGGGATAAGGGTTTGTGGTTGTTGCAGAACCCTAGAGGGCAGGGGTGTGCAGGGGTCTGCATAGAGAATGGCCGACACCCTGTCTACTGACAATTCATGGCCTGGGCCCCTCCCCAGCAAGGTGCCAATGGAAGTTGTTGGAGAACAAAGGGTTCAGGTGCCTCCTGGCCCAGGAAAGAGACAAAGGCCAGAGGAGGGACTGGGGGGAGTTTCAGTTTGGAGCTGGCTGGGGAGACAGGGGGAGGCTCAGCACCGGGGTCTGGGCTCCCCACACTCCAAGAGTGACCCGACTGAGGGGTCCTGTTCTCTGTACCTACAAGCTCTGTTTTGGGCTGTGTTCCTGTCATCTAATAAACCTTCTGTGTTACTGTCTGGCTGAGAGTCACGGTGAATCGCAGCAAGTGGGGGGCGTGGGGCCCTGACTCCCCCACACTCTGTGACACAGCTACCCAGAGGGATTTTACAGCTAACTGGCTGGCTGGGTGTCCATCAAAGGGAGCTTCCCTCCACTTTATTTATCACAGGGGCCGACCCCTCTCTGGCAGCTTACCTGAGCAGCCACGGTGCCTATTGGCATGGGTTCAAAGGAGCCGCCCTTTCTCCTAAGTCAGAGTTGCCTATTGGCATGAGTTGGGCACGGTAGGGGAACCCGGACCCACCCTATCCTCCGGGTTCCAACCCAGGTCCCTATGAAAGCCCTCACCCGGCGTCAGGTCACTGGATACTGAAAGACATCTGCTGGGCCACTTCCTACCCTTAGTCGTGTCTCGGGCGTCTCTCCCACCAGTAAGATCTCGACATCCCCTTCGGTGCCTGCAGCTGAGTGGGCTCCCGTGCCGTAGTCTGGGCGTTCGGCTTTGGTGATCTGGAATCCCGGTGGTTTCTCAGCAGGGGCTCGTGGCACATGTCCACTCTCCTCCCCAGCCAGTGCAGACTGAGCCGAGCTGTTCCCTTTTATATGCTCCTCTGTCGCTGGGGGCATGCCCAGCAAGGGCGAGGGGGTGTGGACTCTTGGCCTCAAAACACTTCAGTCATCAAAGTGGGAGGGTTGATACAGCCTGTCAAAGGGAGAATGTGGTCTGGTGGCAGGAACTGGGAGCCAGGACTCCTGGGTTCTCTCTTCAGCTCTGGGAGGGGAGTGGGGACTGGTGGGTTAGAGCAGAGGGGGCTGGGAGCCAGGACTCCTGGATCCTGTTAGAACCTGGTTACACTGAAGCCTAATTTGGATGAGGGCCAGGTGCGTACGTGAACTGCCTTCGCACTCTGTGATTCCATCTAGGCGCGTTCTCATTGCAGAATCGCTCCACATTGCAACAGGCCCTTTTCTCCACCCCTGCCCAGTGAGAGGCAGAAACCAGGAAGAGTCTGAATTAGCCTTGACGGGGAAATCGAAAGTTAGGATCTTGCAGGAAGGGTGTTTCTGTGTGTCTGTGGGAGGGTGTTCTGGGGACATCTTGAGGGATCAGAAACAGCAAGTTGTGGCCAGAGACACAGGGAGGCAGGGCCCCGGGTTAGTGTGTCTGTCTGTCCCGTTACAAGCCGCCTGCACTGGGCGGGGAGTTGGGTCCAAGCGGGCAGGGCTCTGGGGGGCAGGGGCTGCTGGGGGGGATGAGTACAGGGCAGTGCAGGGAGCCAGAGGGTTTGGGGGGCTGGGTGCAGGGGGTTAGGTTCAGGGCACTGGGATGCAGTTGGCAGACTCTGGGGGACGGGGGGAATCAGTTGTGGGCTCTCAGCTCCCCTTTGGAGGCCCAGCAGGGATGAGTTTGTGGAGGACTCAGCCCCGCTGGGGGAATGAAGCCAGTGGAAAATGAAACGTTGGGGCAGAGTTTTCCTTTACTTATGTTGAAGTGAGTCAGTCGGGCTCCAGGTTCACACTAGGGACACAGAAATCAGAATCTGGCCCTGATCTAGGACGCCTGGGTTCCATCCTGGCTTTGGGAGGGGATGTGGGGGGGTCTGGTGTTTAGTGCAGGGCAGAGTGAGAGCTGGAGCCAGGACTCCTGGGTTCTCTCCTGGCTCTGGGAGGGGATTGGGTGCTGGTGGATTAGAGTTGGGGGGAGGGGGCTGGATTAGCTGCAAACACAGGTGTGTGTGTGGGGTTTAATTACACTCAGGGCGAGGCTGTAGCTGGACTGGGGGATTGTATCTCCGCACCTGGCTCTTCTTCCCCCTTTGCTTGCAATAAACCTCTGGCTCTGGCTGGACCCCACGACGTGGAGCTGTTTCCAAGGAGCGAGACCCGAGACTTTAACTGCAGAGCCCGAACGGAGGCACATCCAACAAACTGCTGATTTCACGACCCGCAACTTTGAGTCTGGCCTCTAAAACTGAGGGGGCTGCACTTGAACGTGCAGCAAACGGGTCGGACACGAAAAGGTTGGAGAAAAATGTTGGGAGAAAATGTTGAAACTAATCGGGTCTGGCCCCATTGACTCCAATGGAGTGATGGCTGATCCCAGCTCGTGGCAGGTGTCCCATGGGGCACTCGCTGACATCGACCGTGATGCTCTGGCCTCGCGTTGTTCCCACCACACCCCGTCCCCCATTACTGTGGGGAACTGAGACGCAATACGGCACTCAGAGCCCGAGTGATTGGGGGAGGGGGCTTCAGCATCAAGGAACCCAGGCGTCCGCGGTGACTGTATCTCCCTCCCCACCCCAGAGAGAGGGAGGGTATCAGGGAAAAGCCCTCATCTCCCCATCCCACCCTGCAGTCCCCACTCCAACACCCCACACATACCCAGCCCCCAACCCTTGTAACTAGCCCCCAACCTCCCATCCTCTGTATCCAGCCCTCCATGTCCTGTACCCACCCACCTCCCAGTGCCCTGGATCTAACCCCCCCACCTCCACAACTTCTACCCAGTCCCCCCCCACAACACACACACCCTACAGGATGCATCTAACTTTCGATTTCCCCATGGAGAGTAATTCACCTTCCTCTTGGGTTCAGTCCAACATGTGGGACGGGGATCGATTTCACACCACAACAGCCAGGCTGGCCCGTGTCCCTGAGGGGAACCCAGATGTCCGGGCCCGCCCATTCGTGCTATGCTTTGCTGCCCTTTTAAGTGATTTGTTCCGTACAAATGCACACACAGCGCCAGCGGGGGACGCACACCAGGGGCTCTGGAACAGGGGTGCCCAGGTGGTTCCCATCATCCTGGGGGTCAATGAGGGATGATCAGACTCCCCTGTGCTTGGCTGTTGCTGGTGCCTCTTGTCTACGAGCACTGAGCAGTGGGTTCAGACATCCAGAGGTCCTGACTGCCAGCCCCCTTCTGCTCTAACCACTAGCCCCCGCTCCCCTCCCAGAGCCAAGGAGAGAACCCAGGAGTCCTGGCTCCCAGCCCCCCCTGCTCTAACCACTAGACATCACTCCCCCCCCAGAACTTGGGGAAAGCTCACGGCTGCTCCTCTGCCCAGTGGGGTCCAACTGGGGGAATCGGGGTCACTGTGGGATGATTCTCATGGAGCAGGGAGTGAACCCGGCACCGTGAGTCCGTCCTGTTTCCTCCTAGCGAGGATACCTGGCACCTGGCCCTGGAACCTGCCCAGCTCTAACCACAGGTATTGGGCCACCCCGCCCCACTCCGGGGGCCAGGCAAAGACTCCCTCCCCTGGCCACAAGCAGAAAATTAACCCAGGACGGCAGCTGATCCTCAGCAGAACCCTGGCCTGGCGCTCGTGTTACAGTGGGGGGGTCTAAGCCCCAGAGGCAGCCGCATTTGCTCACGGACCCCCTGGAGAGGGCAGGGAGCAGCCTCAGCCCGACCCGACAGGGATGCTGAGCTGGACGGGCCGGGAGCCGGGGCTCAGAGACCTTCCTGGAGGGGCCGTGTGGCTGGGGAGCTACAGGTGCACTGAGTCAATGCAACGAACCTGGGGCCCGAGACGAGGGGAGAGGCTGGAGCCATTGTGATGCTTGTAAAGACTCACAGACTTTTTTCAGGGGACAAGGCAACACGCTGTGTTTATTTAAAATGCTACTCAAGCATTAAAATCAGCGTGTGCATGTGTTTATACACACACAGACACACCACACACCGAAAAGGCTCTGCAGCTGGGGTTATAGGTGCTGGGCCTTATCGATGCTCAAGTCAGCCCAGCGGCCAGCGCGACCGAACACGAGTGGGGAGCCAGGCCCCTGTCGGACGCGTCTGATGCTCCGTCGTTGGTGCAGAACAAACCCAATGCCTCCTGGCTTCTGCCCATCAGCGTCTCTCGTGTAAATCAATGGATTTTGCTGCGTCCACTCGGATTAGATCATTACAAATTTCCGTTCTCACAGTGATCTTCCTGTAGTAAACGTCTGTCCCAAATCTGGACTTTAGCGTACAAAATCTGGGTGCTTACTGTGAACCTCCCCCAAGCTTGTACCCAGCTTGGATCTATCTCGCTGCCACCAGATAAGATTATGGCTCTTATCAGCCCGGGTTCCCCAAGTCCTCCTTGGGGGACCCCCTCTCTGGCCTCCCCAACTTCCCCTGGAAAGACCACCCCCCGAGACTCAGAAGCCTGAGTCCACGGGCAAGGGAATTATCTCCCGTCCCTTCCCTTCTCTCTGAACAGCCTGAGGGAAAGATGCAATCTTCTTTACATCAAAATACCAAGAAAGCCCTGTCTCCTTTCTCTCCAAAGAGACAGCTTCAAACACAGGGAAACTAAAGGGATTCTTTCTCTCTTTCCCCGTAGCCTGTTCCCGCCCTGGGGACAATAAGAAACTAACCCACAGCCTGGGCTTTTCCATTTTGCCTCCCTAGGAAAGAACTTCCACAAGTTTAAAAAGAAAACTTTATATAAAAAGAAAGAAAATACAGAACAATAATACTGCATTAAAGATCAATACAGGCTCTTGCTTATAAAAAAATATGAATAACCAGTCTGATTTAAAAAATAGCCAATTTAAAACAGTCCAGCAAATCAACACACAGTAAATACAAATCAAAGCACATCACAGCCGATTACTTTGTTTCCTTTTGTACTCACAGACTTTTAGTAGAATATTAGAAAGAAGATTGGAGTTAGAGAGAAACTTGTTTACTCACAGCCGAGGAAAACAACAAAGACCCAGATTACCCAATTCCCGCCCCTGACTTTTAAAAAATCCAGTTCTCTGATTGGTCCTCTGGTCAGGTGTTTGGTTACCCTTTCCAGGTAAAAGAAACTTAACCCTTACCTACCTACTTATGACACTTCCATCAGTGACGCTTGGATCCTTAATCACCAACTGGGCGCTGGGTGTTTACACAGCTGCTCCTCATCTTATATTTTGTTTTTAGTTTGAGGCAGTCGCCTTTGCACTTCAGGGCCATATTTGTACCCATTGGATCACCAAAGCCGGATGGTGCTGGCCTGTGGGTTTCCTTCACTCTTTCTTCTGTAATTAGGCCCATCTGCTACTAACATCCTATCTCTTATTTGCTACACACACACACACACACACACACACACACACACACACACACACACACACACACACAGAACAGCTACACATTCTTCTACCGAAGGAATTAGGAGACACAGCACAGGGGCTGTTAAACAATTTTCTAAGGAACAGGCTTGTAACAGAACATCATAGAATCGGGAAGGGACCTCGAGAGGTCATCTAGTCCAGTCCCCTGCACTCATGGCAGGACCAAGCACCATCTAGACCATCCCTGACAGGCGTTTGTCTAACCTGCCCTTAAAGACATTGAATGTTGGAGATTCCACAACCTCCCTGGGCAATTTATTCCAGTGCTTAACCACCCTGACAGTTAGGAAGTTTTTCCTAATGTGCAACCTAAACCTCCCTTGCTGCAGTTTAAGCCCATTGCTTCTTGTTCTATCATCAGAGGTCGAGGCAAATAATGTGTCTCCTTCCTTCTTTTAACCTTTCAGGTATTTGCAGACTGTTCTCATGCCCCCTCTCAGTCTTCTCTTCTCCAGACTAAACACACCCAGTTCTTTCAATCTTCCCTCCCTGGTCATGCTCTCTAGACCTTTCATCATTTTTGCTGCTCTTCTCTGGACCCTCTCCAATTTGTCCACATCTTTCCTGAAATGCGGTGCCCAGAACTGGACACAATCCTCCAGCTGAGGCCTGATCAGTGCAGAGTAAAGCGGAAGAATTACTTCTCGTGTCTTGCTTACAACACTCCTGCTAATACAGCCCAGAATGATGTTTGTTTTTTTTCATAGATTCATAGATTCATAGACTCTAGGACTGGAAGGGACCTCGAGAGGTCATTGAGTCCAGTCCCCTGCCCTCATGGCAGGACCAAATACTGTCTAGACCATCCCGATAGACATTTATCTAACCTCCTCTTAAATATCTCCAGAGATGAAGATTCCACAACCTCCCTAGGCAATTTATTCCAGTGTTTAACTACCCTGACAGTTAGGAACTTTTTCCTAATGTCCAACCTAAATCTCCCTTGCTGCAGTTTAAGCCCATTGCTTCTTGTTCTATCATTAGAGGCTAAGGTGAACAAGTTTTCTCCCTCCTCCTGATGACACCCTTTTAGATACCTGAAAACTGCTATCATGTCCCCTCTCAGTCTTCTCTTTTCCAAACTAAACAAACCCAATTCTTTCAGCCTTCCTTCATAGGTCATGTTCTCAAGACCTTTAATCATTCTTGTTGCTCTTCTCTGGACCCTCTCCAATTTCTCCACATCTTTCTTGAAATTTTGGAACAGTGTTACACTGTTGACTCATATTTACCCTTTTATCCACTCTGACCCCCCAGATCCCTTTCCGCAGTGCCCCTTCCTAGGCTGTCATTGCCATTTTCTATGTGTGAAACTGATTGTTCCTTCCTACGTGGAGCACTGTGCATTTGTCCTTATTGAATTTCATCCTGTTTTCCTCAGATCATTTCTCCAGTTTGTCCAGATCATTTTGAATTCTCATCCTGTCCTCCAAGGCACTTGCAACCCCTCCCAGCTTGGTATCATCTGCAAACTTCATAAGTGAGCTCTGTGTGCCATGAGCTAAATCATTGATGAAGACATTGAAAAGAACTGGACCCAGAACTGATCCCTGCGGACCCCTCTCGTGATGCCCTTCCAGCTTTGTTACCGAAATATCGGGTCTGCCTAGCTGGGAGCCAATTGACTGTGAATCATTGATAACTACTCCCTAGGAGCGGTTATCCAACCAATTACGCACCCACCTTATAATAGCTCCATCCAGGCTGTATTTCCCTAGTTTGTTAATTAGAAGGTCATGTGAGACTGTATCAAAAGGCTTCCTAAAGTCCAGGGATACCACATCTACCACTTCCCCCCGTGCACAAGGCTCCTTACCCTGTCAAAGAAAGCTATCAGCTTGGTTTGACATGATTTGTTCTTGACAAACCCAGGCCGACTGTTACTTTTCACCTTATTACCTTCTAGATGTTTGCAGATTGATTCCTTAATGATTTGCTCCATTATCTTACCTGGTACACAAGTTAAGCTGACTGGTCTGTAATTCCCCAGGGTTGTTCTTATACCCCTTTTTATAGATGGGCACTAGATTTGCCCTTTTCCAATCTTCTGGAATCTCTCCTGTCTTCCATGACTTTTCAAAGATAATTTCTAATGGCTCCTATATCTCCTCAGTCAGCTCCTTGAATATTCTAGGAGGCATTTCATCAGACCCTGGTGATTTGAAGACATCTAACTTGTCTAAGTAATTTTTAACTTAATCTTCCCCACTTTTTGTTTCTGATCCTACCCCATTTTCACTGCCTTCTTGAAATCCATTGTCTTTATTGTGCTGTTTTCCCTCCTACCAGTCCTTAGAATCATGAACTCAACCATTTCATGATCACTTTCACCCCAGCTGCCTTCCACTTTCAAATTCTCAGCCAGTTCCTCCCTATTCATCATAATCAAATCTAGAACAGCCTCGCCGCCAGTAGCTTTCTCCACCTTCTGGAATAAAAAAATTGTCTCCAATATGTTCAAAGAACTTGTTGGATAATCTGTGCCCAGCTGAGATATTTTCCCAACAGATTTCTGCCCCCCTCCCCGCTTTGCCGCTCTGGCTGCGACATGTTTTTGTTTTGTTTTTTTCCCCCACTTTGCCGCTCCGGCAGTCCCCTCCCCCCCACTTTTTTTTTGCTTGGGGCGGCAAAAAAGCCAGAGCTGGCTCTGGCCTTCACCACAGGGGGCCGATGTTCAGGGCCTGGTGGGGCTAGTTGCCATTGAGGAACCGCGCGGTGCGGGCCCACAGCCCCGATGCCCGGACGTGATAGTGGACGCGGCCGTCCCGGTCATCGTAGACGTTGATCTGGCTCCCCCCAGCCCCCGTGGAGAAGCTCAGTGCCCGCCCAGCGCAGTCCACCACCATCCTGGCGTCGTCCTGGACACAGAACGGCTCCTCGGTGAATTTCTGCGCGGCAAAGTCCAGGCAGCCTCTGAGCTCCTCGGTCAGTGCCCCCCAGGCCTGGAGCCGGCGCCGCACCCTCAGCAGCTCGTCCACGCTCAGCGGCTCCGGGCGCACGGCCAGCCTGGCCAGGTACAGCTCGGCCGTCCGCACCTCCACACTGTACCGGACGCGGTGGTGGAGGATATAGACCGAGATCTCGCAGTCCCCCTGGCCGGAGATGAACTCCAGTGCTCGCCCCGCACACTGGATGCTCAGCTGGGCGTTCGCCTGGACCGCTGGCGGCTCCTTGCTGAACTCCTCCACGGCCCGCTCGAGACAGGCCCGGAGCTCGTAGCTCACTTCGTCCAGGCCCTGCAGCCGGTCCCGGTGCCTCAGGAGGTTGGCGATGGTCAGAGGCTCCCGGAAGGACAGAAGGGTGGCGATGTGGAGCAGAGCGTCCCGGAGGAGGGTGAGGACACCCTTGGGGAGGTTCGGCGGACGGATCATCAGAGCCGTGGGGTCCCCGGCGCTCGGGAGGGAGAGGCCCAGCGTCTCCTGGTGCAGCATGGGAGCGAGGATGCAAAGGACGATGGAGACCAGCGTCAAGGCCAAGGCCACTATGAGACACTTTCGCAACAGGTGGCCCATCTGCCTCCTGGCCCAGTCCAGGGGCCACCGGAGGAGCCAGTTAATGGCCCAGCTGTAGCTGATGGTCAGCGGATAAGCCATGGACCTCTGGTCCCTGCCCCACAGCTGGCTGGGTGAGGGGTCAACGCAACTCAGTGTCCGGACGACCAACTCAGCACGGCCTGGCCACGGCCTGAGCCCTGAGGAACGGGGAGGAGACTGGATCAGTTCAGGTGCCCCTCACTCCTGCCCCACAGCCCCCTACTAGCCCAGCCCTGCCCCCCCCAGCCCTGCCAGTGCCCCTCACTCCCGACCCGCAGCCCCTGCTAGCCCAGCCCTGCTCCCCCCACAGCTCTGCCGGTGCCCCTCACTCCCGACCTGCAGCCCCCTGCTAGCCCAGCCCTGCTCCCCCCACAGCCCTGCCGGTGCCCCTCACTCCCGACCCGCAGCCCCTGCCCCCCAGCCCTGCCGGTGCCCCTCACTCCCGACCCGCAGCCCCTGCTAGCCCAGCCCTGCTCCCCCCACAGCCCTGCCAGTGCCCCTCACTCCCGACCCGCAGCCCCCTGCCAGCCCAGCCCTGCCGGTGCCCCTCACTCCCGACCCGCAGCCCCTGCTAGCCCAGCACTGCTCCCCCCACAGCTCTGCCGGTGCCCCTCACTCCCGACCCACAGCTCTTGCTAGCCCAGCCCTGCCGGTGCCCCTCACTCCCGACCCGCAGCCCCTGCCAGCCCAGCCCCGGGCTCCCCACAGCTCTGCCTGGGCTGCAGCTTGGGAGTGAGGGGCACCAGTGGATCTGAGGTGTTGGGTGGGGGGTCAGTGATATTCCTACCCCAGCACCTCCAGTGTCTGCTGCTCTCTCAGCACAACTTGGTTCCGCTGCAGGATGAATTAAAATTCCCGCCCCCCCCCCCGCCCCCCCGGCTACGTCTCCTGTTAGTTTCAGTTTCATTTCTTCCCCTGCAGCCGGAGATGGGGGCGGGGATGCAGGAGGCAGCTGGTTCTGGTCTGTCCATCCTCTCCCCCTTGTGATCTGTGTCTCCCCCTCATCGCCACCTGCCCAGGGGGGCCCTGCCCCCCCTCTCCGGGGAGGCCATGTCCGAGACTCCCAGCTCCATCTGGCTCCCCTGGGATTTTCCATTCACAGGAGATCTGGCTTCTCTCCTAATCCGGTTTTGATCTGATCTGGAAAACGCCCCCCACGGGCTTTCAAATTCCCTGCAAACCGCAGCCCCCCAAAAGTTTGAGAGCCAAAGGCCCTGAAAGGTGGGATCAGAGCCCGGCTGATGGGGTGAACGCAGGGTCTGAATGAGCTCTCCCGGGACAGGTAGCCGGGGAGGGGGAAAGGCTTCAGGCCCAGGCTGAACGCACCCCCTCTGCCCGGGATCCCGCACACACACCTGGGTTTGCCCAAGTGACCAGCTTCCTGGTGTCGGGTCACAAGCTACACTCATTCTGAAGTTGCTTTCCACACACCCCTCTTCTTGAAACTTGTTCTGGGGGATGGACCGAAATATTTGGACACTGATATTTTAACTGCATCGTTCCATGTGTGAACCTTAAAGTGGGATCGTGCAGGTTATATCCTGGGCTCCCCCAGTTCTGCCGGTGCCCCTCGCTCCCGCCCCGCAGCCCCTGCTAGCCCAGCCCTGCCCCCCCAGTTCTGCCGGTGCCCCTCACTCCCGACCCGCAGCCCCTGCTAGCTCAGCCCTGCCCCCCCAGTTCTGCTGGTGCCCCTCACTCCCGACCCGCAGCCCCTGCCAGCCCAGCCCTGCCCCCACCAGCTCTGCCAGTGCCCCTCACTCCCGACCCGCAGCCCCTGCCAACCCAGCCCTGCCCCCCTAGCCCTGCCGGTTTTCTGACTTTTGAACCAAGCGTTGTACTGCGGATAATGTTCAGCGTTATGCCCGGGGGGACAAAGACTCTTTCCCTGACCTGGGTATTAGATGGTTTTACAATTAGCTTTAATCCAACAGGGACACTTGAATGCGGGGGCGGGAAACGCTGTTCTCTTTTCTGCCCTTAGCCTGAGGGCCGCCCTGAACTGGACTGAACTTGCTGGTGCCAGACGCCTCTGAGCGGAAGGAGGGGTGAGGACAGGGGAGTCCCTGCTGGGAGGTATGGAGTCTACCTAAGGGTACGTCTACATTACCCGCCGGATGGGCAGATAGTGATCGATCTATTGGGATCCATTTCTCGCGTCTAGTGTAGACGGGATAAAATCAGTCCCCGATCGCTCGGCCGTCGGCTCCGCAACTCCACCGGCGCGAGAGGTGGAAGCAGAGTCCACGGGGCCCCCTGGGCTGCTGGTGGCTCAGACTCCCTCTCCCTCCCAGAGCAGTGGCCGCTCCGTCCCACGCGATTCTTCTCATTGCCGGCGGGGGCGCCGGGGGCCGGGCAGAGCTCCGCAGCTTCGCTTAGCGCACATGGCACGAGCCCCGCGACCGCCGACAGCAGGGCTTCTGGAGCAGAGGTGAGCTGGGGGGGGAGCTACCACGGGGGGGCGCCTCAGGGAATGGGGGGAGCTGGCACGGGAGGGGGCACCTCAGGGAGGAGCTGCCACAGGACTTGGGGGGGGGTGCAAGGTGGCAGTTTCTCCCAGGGTGCGAAACTTCCTTGCACTGGCCCTGGGTGTAGCCAAGTGCTAATCCAATCCAGGAGTCCTGGCTCCCAGCCCCCTGCCCCCAGCTCTAACCCACCAGGCCCCACTGCCGTCCGAAGCTGGGTTAGAACCCAGGCGTCCTAGGGATACAGATCAGGGCCACAGTCGGATCTCAGTGACTCTGGTGTAAATCCAGAAGCCAGTGGAATTGCTCCAGTGTAATTACGGGTGAAATCAGACCCAACGATTCATTTTCCACCAGCTCCATTCCCCCAGCGAGGCTGAGTCCTCCACACACTCATCTCAGCTGTGCCTCAAAGGGAGATCTCAGACCCCACGACCTGTTTCCTCTCCCACTTTCAGAGCTTGTGAGGTTGTTACCAAGTTTCCATCCATTCCCATCAGCCAGCAGCACCTGGAACCAGAGCGAGGGACCAATGGATCCCTGTGCCTCGATTTCCACCAGTCCGGGGGTGCTGAGCGTGGAGAACATGGCCAAGGTGCGGAATCGGTTGGCGTCCTTGGGTGACCTTTCTCGCCCCATGGAGGAGTGTCTGGACCACGCGCTGCTGACGTTCAGCCGGGAGGTGGGCTACCTGCAGGAGGACACCTGGCTGGTGATCCGCTGTGAGGGGCAGTAGCTGGTGTTCATCTCGGGCCAGGGCAACATCGAGGTCTCCTACATCCAGGGGGTGCAGTTTCCCCAGCAGAGAGGTCGCCCAGCGGGATCTTGGTGCTGAGCCTGGCAAACCTGGACAAAGTGATGGTTTCAGGCCCTGGCCACAGGGCTTTGGGCTCTGGCCCTGGGTCCTGTCTCCTGGCCGTGGGGCTTCGGGCTCCAGCTCCCTTCTGCCTCTTCCGACTCCCCCGCCCCATCCCCCCTGGTCCCGCTGCCTCCCCCACACCTCCATCCATCCCCCCCGTCACCCCTGGCCCCTCTGCCTCCCCCAGACCTCCATCCATCCCCCCTGACCTCTCCACCTTCCCAAGACCTTCATCCATCCCCCCTGGCCCCGCTGCCTCCCCCACACCTCCATCCATCCCCTCGTCACCCCTGGCCCCTCTGCCTCCCCCAGACCTCCATACATCCCCCCTGGCCCCTCTGCCTCCCCCAGACCTCCATCCATCCCCCCTGACCTCTCCGCCTTCCCAAGACCTTCATCCATCCCCCCTGGCCCCGCTGCCTCCCCCACACCTCCATCCATCCCCTCGTCACCCCTGGCCCCTCTGCCTCCCCCAGACCTCCATACATCCCCCCTGACCTCTCCGCCTTCCCAAGACCTTCATCCATCCCCCTGACCCCCCTGCCTCCCCCACACCTCCATCCATCCCCCCTGGCCCCTCTGCCTCCCCTAGACCTCCATCCATCCCCCCTGACCTCTCCGCCTTCCCAAGACCTTCATCCATCCCCCTGACCCCCCTGCCTCCCCCACACCTCCATCCATCCCCCCTGGCCCCGCTGCCTCCCCCAGACCTCCATCCATCCCTCCTGGCCCCTCTGCCTCCCCCACACCTCCATCCATCCCCCCTGACCTCTCCGCCTTCCCAAGACCTTCATCCATCCCCCTGACCCCCTGCCTCCCCCACACCTCCATCCACCCCCCTGTCACCCCTGGCCCCTCTGCCTCCCCCACACCTCCATCCATCCCCTCGTCACCCCTGGCCCCTCTGCCTCCCCCAGACCTCCATCCACCCCCCTGTCACCCCTGGCCCCCCTGCCTCCCCCACACCTCCATCCATCCCCCCTGGCCCCACTGCCTCCCCCACACCTCCATCCACCCCCCTGTCACCCCTGGCCCCTCTGCCTCCCCCACACCTCCATCCATCCCCTCGTCACCCCTGGCCCCTCTGCCTCCCCCAGACCTCCATCCATCCCCCTGGCCCCGCTGCCTCCCCCACACCTCCATCCATCCCTCCTGGCCCCTCTGCCTCCCCCAGACCTCCATCCATCCCCCTGGCCCCACTGCCTCCCCCACACCTCCATCCATCCCCCCTGACCTCTCCGCCTTCCCAAGACCTTCATCCATCCCCCTGACCCCCCTGCCTCCCCCAGACCTCCATCCATCCCCCTGACCCCCTTGCCTCCCCCACACCTCCATCCATCCCCCCATCACCCCTGGCCCTACTGCCTCCCCCACACCTCCATCCATCCCCCTGACCCCCCTGCCTCCCCCACACCTCTATCCATCCACCTGTCACCCCTGGCCCCCTGCCTCCCCCACACCTCCATCCATCCCCCCTGGCCCAGCTGCCTCCCCCACACCTCCATCGATCCCTCCTGGCCCCTCTGCCTCCCCCAGACCTCCATTCATCCACCTGTCACCCCTGGCCCTGCTGCCTCCCCCACACCACCATCCATCCCCCCTGACCTCTCCGCCTTCCCAAGACCTTCATCCATCCCCCTGACCCCCCTGCCTCCCCAATACCTCCATCCATCCACCTGTCACCCCTGGCCCTGCTGCCTCCCCCAGACCTCCATCCATCCCCCCTGGCCCCTCTGCCTCCCCCACACCTCCATCCATGCCCCCTGACCTCTCTGCCTTCCCAAGACCTCCATCCATCCACCTGTCACCCCTGGCCCCGCTGCCTCCTCCAGAGGCCACCAAAAAATGTGTTGTGAGAAGCCCTGCTCTGGAGTTACAGCAACATCACTGAGTTCATCCCTGACCCCACGGACATTTCAGGAACTGGCTTTTCTTTTCCTCTCTCCTGGCCATAAAACTTCAAGAGACAAAATCGCTGCTGCAGGCAGTGTACAAATATGCGCATCATTCGGAAACTAAAAGTAAATGTCATGTGTTCTGGGTGCAGCTAAATCTTCTCCACTGTCTGTGATGCTGAGAAGAGAGGAAAGTGCAGAGCGTGTCTCGTCTCTTCGGATCGTCCCTGGCTGGGTGAGTAGCGAGATTTCTTGCTTTCTCGGTCTTCGTCTTTCCTTCTCGATTCTGCTTCCAGGTGACCTGAAGTGCATTTCCTGGTGGAACAGGCATAAACATCTTGCAAAATTTATGGTCATTGATGATTCCCTCCTTAAAACGTCAAATCAGGGAGCCAAATCCTCGAAGCTAACAGCTGCTGTCTTGGTCGATGGCAGGGATCCAGTCAGTAACCTCCAGAGCGAGGCTGACGTACCCCGAGAGCTTGAAGTGAAGAACCGTCTTCTACAGCAGGGAGCTGAAGTTCACTCCTGTTCTCTTGAAAGAGACACGGTAGGTGAAGTAATATCTTGGATTGGACCAAGTTCTGTGGGGGAGAGAGAGAAGCACTTTTGAGCCACACCGAGCCCTGCTGGGGTCTGGAGATGGGAACCAGAGAGTCTGAACTTCTTACAAAGCCGGTTAAACCTCCCCTAACCCAGGTCGTGGCCCCACCCATGCTCCCCCTCTCCCCCGAAGCCAGCCGAGGCTCGGCTTGGGCCAGCAGCCGAGAGCTTGGGGCTCAGATGGCTGGTGGTTTGAGCTGGCCGGTAAGCCAGGGTGGCTCAAGCCAGTGGGTGGCTCAGGCTGGCCTCGGTTTAGGGCCAGTGCTTCGGGTCATCTGGTGACCTGGGGGTCAGGGTGGTTTGGCCAGGGCTCCTCCGGCCATGAGGGTGGGGCCTCCAGGCTCTGGGGGGGGGGGTTGGGTGGGAGGAGCAGGGCTGGAGAGACTCGCTTCCCCCAAAAGGGAGTTTTCAAACACCTCCCATGGCTTTGGGGGTGACGAAGAGATCACAGATGAATCGATCACTTTGTGAAGAGCGTTCACCCCCTGGTGATGTTGTTTTTGTCCTTTACCCTCTGTGAGTTCATTCTAGAGGGCGGTGATTGTCTGGTGGTTGGGGCATTTCACGCCCTGGCCAAGGTACCACAGGTTTTGTGGTAGGCAGGTGTGGGACCCTTGGCTCCTTTAAGGTGTGTTGTGGTGTGTGTGGATGAGGTAAGTGGAAATACAGCTGCAGGCTTTGCCTCTGTTGTCCTGACCCAGAAGTTGATGGCAAAGTTTTAAAGATCCAGGATCACCACCTAAGAAACGTGCACCCAGGGTATTACAGAGCTGGATTCCCTTGAACCTGGGAAGCAGATGGGATGTGAGCCGATCTTCCACGCGAAGCTGATATACGTGTGCCTCTCCTGACCTCCATGAATTCTGTGTTCCCTGCTGCTCTCTTTGGTCTGAAATAAACATGCGTTTCACTCCAGTGCTTGCGAAAGACCCAGCACCCAGCAGCCTTGCTACTGGGGTTCACTTCCCCTTCCCTCAGTTGCTGAAGAAGCAAAGTGCATGTCCGCACTGAGCTTGCAATCCCCAGGCAGCGAACAACCCCCGCTCAGATTAGCTGATGGGTGCTCGTGTCACGTAAGCAGTCATGGGACAAGAGGGAAGGTCCTCTCCTGGGTCAGAAACTGGTTCAAAGACAGGAAGCAAAGAGTAGGAATGAATGGTCGGTTCTCAGGATCGTAATGATCTTGCATGCCCGTGCCCCAGCTGCTGTCCTCCAACTTTGGGTAACTGTTTCCTGCCACCTTGTGTTATTGACACTCGCACAAAGCCTGTGCAAATAAGGTATCAGCTCTCAAGAGCAAGTGGAGAATCCTGATCTGGTGATAACTCATAATTACACCGGAATAACGACCATGTGAGGCAAGGGGAGACTCAGCCTCCTTAAGGACAAGAGGAATATCATTTCTGTTCTTTTTTGTTGCGTTTCAATTCTGCATGGTTAAAGGTTTTGGCCTGTAGCTCCGCCTGAGCCCTCGACTTCCACCCCACATCTCTGCTGGTGCCCCTCAATCCAGAACGGCAGCCCTCCTGCTATCCCAGCTTGAGGTGCCCCTCCCAGCTCTGCCAGTGCCAACTCCATTCTTGTTAACACGCTCACCCTGTGCTTTGTTTCTGAGCTGTCGTGAGCAGGGAAGATTTCCCTCCCCAGAGCATATAACTGAAGTCTGTCTGCTGCAACTCCGGGTTCTTCAGTAAACTCTGAAGTGGCAGGAATTCAAACTCAACCCCGTTCTCTGAGAAGTCGCTTTGCAAGTCCTGCGACATCACTCGGCCGTAATTAAATTGTTCCATGACGGGTTGATTTTGTTTTTGTTTTCAGGCCCAGCTGCAGCAAGGTGGGATCCCCTCGGTTAGTGAGCCAGAGTCTGAGTCAATTAAAACAGGGCCAACATGGGTTCTCAGTTGGGCAAGACCCATCAGCTGAGCGCTGGTAGCCTGCGGGAGGTGAGGAGGGAAATGGAATCCAGCGACATGATGAACGAATCGCTTGACAAGATCTTCCAGTGTGCGGAAGAGCATTTCGCCAAGGAGCCCGACTGTGTGAAGAACAACGCCAAGATGACGCTCCACTGGAACGGGAAGTCGCTGGTGTTCGTGTCCGGCAGAGGAGTGTGCGAAATTAACATCTCGTATAAACAGGGCTCTGGGAAACCCAGTTATAATGTCACCTCGCATAGCTTGAATATCTTTCTAGGGAGGATATCAGCTGGCCTGAAGGTCCTGAGCCTCGCAAGCCTGGAAGGAGCCCGGAAGAGCCTGGATTTATGGGAGGAGACACCCAAGAGTCTGAAAACCTGCTTTGACTGCGCCATCCGGAACTTCCGGAAGGAGCCCACGTGCGTGCAGGAGAACGCGAAGCTGGTGATCCACTGCAGCAGGAGAAATCTGCCATTCATCTCTGGGAAGGGCGAATGTGAGATCAGTGTGTCCTACAGTGACGGGAAACCGGTCTACACCGTCAACGAGCCCACAGGGGAGGTTTACCTGGCGCGACTCGGCACCCGCTCCGCACCTCTGAGCGTCTCGAGTGTAGTGAGGGCTCGCAACAAGTTAGAGTCCTTTGGGGTGATGACGCAGGAGCTGAGGGGCTGCTTTGAATATGCTCTGGAAGTGTTGGAGGAGGCACCTAAGCGTGTTCAGGAGAATGCGCTGATGCTGCTCGATACCGCCAGAGGCAGGATGATGTTCAAATCTGGGAAAGGGGAGATTACAATCACCGTCTTCTCCATGAATGGGGAATTCAAGCATGATGTCAAAATGCCCAAAACCAACCGCCCACCGAGAAAGTGAGCAGGAAAAGAAAAGAAAATTGGAATTTGCCAAGAGGCTTTGACCTTCAGAGCAGGATTCAACCTGAGAGTATCTTAGCTGGATCTAGTGTCGCCAACTTTCTCCATTTCATCGCTATATTTTGTGTTATGCTCAAAGCCCCCAGCTCCAAGAGTCTAGTGATTTCCTGAGAATCTCAGCTTTCATTTTTTTTAAAATGGAGGTTGCGTGGAAAAGCCAGAAAAGTGACACTGAAAATTGCAAAGCCAGGCAGTAAATGAGCAGGATGAAAATGTGTTGTTGTTGTTTAAAATCTCACCATTTTTAAGCCAAGCTCATGCTTTCTGGGTCCTGATTCATGATTTTTGATCACTTGGGCTTGGCAAGACTAAAGGAGAAACCAACACTTTTCTAAGGATTCCTTCACATCCTCCAACTCCACGTGTAGAGATGGTTGAAGTTTTTTATAGATAAACTTTTTTCCTAACCTCGAAAAATATTTTTTTCACAGAATCCAAAAGTTTTTTCTCCAAACTTTTTTTTTTGAGGAATTTGTAGGAAATTAATTGTACATGAACTCTTAAAAACACACACAAACACACTTTCTTTCAGTTTTCCTTTTCCATTTGTTTTTGGTCACCATAGTGTGATGCAGTGCAGAATGAAATTGTGACCTCTACATCAAAACAGGACAGGTCTAAATTAGCTCTATGATTCGAGTTGGTCCAAAATTTTGTTTTGTTTTTTTACTCACCTTTGCCTGAAAACCAAAAATGAATTTTGAGATTGACACATTTTCAGTTGTTAAAGTGAGTTACACATTATTCAAGTAGGAGAAAGAGGTGTGTTATTCACTCATGTTGAACAAACCCGAGTTAATTACCCTCTGTTACGAGCTTTCACTAGAGAAAAGTGTGTTTTTACATCCGAATAGCAATCTCAATGTAAACTCTTTGGGTATGTCTGGACTACTTGCCGTATGGGCGGGTAGCGATCGATTTCTCTGGGATCAATATATCGCATCTCATCTAGACGCGATATATCTATCCCCGAAAGCGCTCCCGTCGACTCCAGAACTCCACCAGCGCGAATGGTGGTAGCGAAGTGGACAGGGGGAGCCGCGGACGTCGATCCCTCGCCGTGAGGACAAGAGGTAAATTGATCTAAGATACTTCGACTTCAGCTATGCTATTCACTTAGCTGAAGTTGCGTATCTTACACCCTGTCTAGACTACGCGCCGGGATCGGCGCGTTAAAATCGATTTCTCGGGGATTGAACTATCGCGTCTGGTCTGGACGCGATAGTTCGATCCCAGAGCGTGATTACATCGATTCCGGAACTCCAGCTAGACGACCGGACTTCCGGATTCGACGCAGCGAGCCGTGGACATCGATCCCGCGCGGTGAAGACGGGTGAGTAAATCGATTTTAGATATTCGATTTCAGCTATGCTATTCTCGTAGCTGAAATTGCGTATCTAAAATCGATTTTATCTCATCGTGTAGACCTGGCCTTAGATTGATCCCTCCCCCAGTGTAGACCAGCCCCTAGTGATGTCAGAGGTGATAGTTTCTACTTTGCCATAAGAAGTTTAGGTGAACCAACATCCCCGCCTTGTGGATGGAGTAGTGATGAATAGACAGATGGAGCTGGTTGGATAGACAGACAGAGCTGCAGCTGGATGTTTTAAGTTCAGCTTTAAGATTCTTTTAATATCCCACCTTAATGAGGCAAAGACAGCTTTTAGGCTGGAGCATAACATGAAACATCCAAGCCACTGGATGCTTATTAATGACTCGTGTTAAGAAAACACAATTAACCCACGCTAGCCCTGTTAAAATCTTTGAGAGAATTGCTTGCAGCTTTGACTCTATGCACCCATTTAGCTATTATTGAAATCCTTGTACTGGCACGTGTAAGTATATTTACACCAACTTAGCTTTGAAATAGATTATCTGCTGAATATCGTCACGCTCTGCTTGGTTTGCAGGAGGCTAAGAGGAAATGAAAAATGTGTGGATGATTTTGAAAACATCTTATCTAGCTGCCTATGCAACTGCACCACGGTTTATATGACTTTGAAACAATGACATGTGCTGATGATGGGAGAATTTAAACAATAAAATTGTCCTACAGATATGATACCAGCCCTTTTTCCCATCAGATTGTTACTTCTTAAAATTATTCTGCACTTATAACAACTTGCTTAATAAAAACCACAATAATTCTCTACTGATCAGAGCTTTCATGACTTTCACTTCTTGAGAGTGTTGGTTGGGAGTGGGTTGTCCTTATGGTAGCCCAGATTTTGAAGATTCATGGTTAAAAATTGCCTATCAAAGACAGAAAATAAATCAGGGGCATGCCCTTTCTTGCTTTTTGTTAATGGCAAAAAAAATGCAAGGGCTTTGTGATGGGGTGTATTAGGCTCGGAGGTCCTACCGCACCGCATGCCAGGAAAAGAGCAGTAGAATTGAGTCCTCCAGGCGGCCTAGAGCAGCTGTGGGGAGCAGCCAATCAGAATCCAGCAGGCTCATATAAAAGGAGCTGCTAACGAGGGCAGTTTCAATTGCTGGCCAGAGCCAGAGGAGCAAGGAGTGTGCCCCTGGCTGGCTGCAGGGACTCAAGCAGGACTTCAGCCCTAAGCTAAGGGTGAAGGTGCTGGGACCGTGGGGAAGTGGCCCAGGGAACAGGAGCAGCAGCAGCAAGAGTTAAAAGGGACCCAGTGGGTGGTGGCTGTTTGTAGGGTCCCTGGGTTGGGACCCAGAGCACTGGTCGGGCCCGGGTCCCCATACCAGCTGCTGGATGAGAAGGGGGGTTTGAATGAGCCTGGAGAGGGAGCTGAAGACCCAGAAGGGAATCAGCCTAGGTTGGACATGGACACCCCAAAACAGAGCCGAACTGAAGCGGTGGCTCGGTGGGAGAGATAGGGTCAGCCGAGGCTTGCCAGGGAGGAAGCTCCGGGGACGCTGCTCCACCCCAGAGCAGGGACCCTTCAGGAGCCAGCCCCGCCGGGGGCTGAGGATGGAGCTCAGAGGCCGGGCTAGAGATGCCGATGGAGGATACGGTGGGAGGTGCTCACAAGAAGAGAGTGGCCCTCACTACGGGCTTCCTGTCTCCTTCCTCTTCTCCGCTCCCTTTTTAATGGGTCCCTCCCCAGGGTCCGCTCAGCTTCTGAGAGGGGATGTGCACGGGCAGGGGTGTGTGTGTGTTAAACACCCCAGTTATCAACAGATCCTGGCGCCACGGCGACCGGGCCGCTGAGCAACCAGGCGCCACGGCGACCTGTCCAAGAGGGAACCGGGTCTATGAGATGCCGGGGAAGCAATGAGGAGCTGAACATTCTTACCCAGGCCCAGGCAGAGATGGCGCGAGTCTCTCCTATTTGGGGGCCTTATTTGGGTCTGGCTGGGGGCTTGGCCAAAGTGGGGGCCAGAGGGGCCTGGCTGGGGGGGGGCAGGGAAGTTTGGCTGGAGTGGGGGTGGGGTAAAGGGTCTGGCTGATGGAGGGGTTGGCCAGAATTAGGGGGAGTGGACTGGCTGGGGGGCTTGGCTGGGGGGTGGGGGGTAGCTGGAGTGGGCAGATGGGAGCTTGGAAGCAGAGGTGGGGGCAAGGGAGCTGGATTGGAGGGGGCTTGCCCAGAGTGGGGAAGACCAGGTGACAAACTTGGGGGGGCTTGGCTGGAGGTGGGCCCTTCGACACCCAGATGTGTCTGGAGTCGGGGGTGGTCATTTATGGGGTCCCTGTAGCCAGTGTCAGAGTCCACGGAGGGCGAGTCGTCAGGGTGGCTTCTTTGCAAAAGGCCACATGCCCTGGGCTGGGTTGGGAGAAACCGAGTCACGGGAGGAGAAATCAGGCTGGGTTTCCCCCCTGGCTCTGAAGCATTTTTGCAGCAGGTCAGTGCTAGTGTTCCCTCTCCGCCAAGGAATCCCTGGCGGTGTTTGTTACAGAAAGGGGCAATTGGGAGGGAAAATTCATTTCTCTTATTTTAATTTTATGCTTCGAATGTTGTGAAATGGCAAACTATGTTAGCGAAATCCTATGAGCCAGTTTGAGTCACGAACTCGTCTCTTCATTCAGTGTGATGATGGGGAAACAGTCGGTGAGATTTTGTTGGCCTTGGTTTTGCATTTTTCTAGTAACAAGGCTTTTTGAATCTATTTACTTAAACGGTGCGGTGGGCTGGCTAGTGAACTGATTTCAGCAGAGGATGCGGAAGCCTCTGTCTGGATTCCAGGTGGAAATTTCCCCAAGCAAGAGGAGGGAAGATGATGTTTCCTTGCTTTTGACTTAGCCGAGTGTATAGATTTTGGTGAGCAAAGACGGAGATTCAGGTAAACCCCACCCAAGGTTTGGGAACCCTGCGTTTCTTCTCGCTGTGTTTCTCTGGGGACTGACCTGGCTAGATTCAGTTTGGTTTCTTTATTTACGTTCAGGTAGAACAGTCACGATAATGTAGCTGGATTATAAAGTGGCCACATTACGTTGTAGAAATTAGGTGATTATTATGTTTCGTTCTCATTACAAGAATTTATAAAGTTGGTACTTAAGGATTAAGTTCCTTCATTTGGTTCTTTGTCTGGATTTGAATGCGGGGGGGCTGACCCTGCGCGATCCTTGCTGAAAACCCTCAGTGACTGAATTCTGGGTCCCCAGGTGCTTTTCCATAGGAGGCATTTTTAGGGACAAGTTGAAGGGCAGAGTAAGCTCCAACCCAGTGGTAACCTGTGGCCCGCAGACCCCTGGGGGTCCACAGACTTTGCATAAGGTTTCCACATGGGTCTGCACTTCCATTTGGGATTTTTTAGGGGTCTGCAAATGAAAAAAAGGTTGAAACCCCCACCAATCTAGCCCACCCAAAGGTCACAAAATCTAGTGAGCGATTTATGCTGACAGCAGCAGAGGGTGCTGGAGACCTTCCTCTTCGGACACCGCCAGCGGGGTGCGCCGTGGGCCTCATTTTAGTGGAAATCCAGGCTTTTCCGGTTCTCTGATTTTCACCAGAATCAACAGGGTCCTGCCCCTCCATGCCCAGAACGTTACCTGGGATTTGGGAGTGGATCGGAGGCAGTTTTCAAAAGTTATGTTGCAGACAGAGAGAGAAAGGTCATCCGGTTGGTCAGGTCTTCCCTCAGCCAGCTCCCTGGCTCTAACCACTAGACCTCTCTCCCCTCCTAGAGTTGGAGATAGAACCCAGGAGTCCTGGTTTCCAGGCCCCCCCAGATAAAGGGGAAGGCTGCCCATTAAGGCCAGCCAGCCCTGTTCACTAACCAGACACAGCTGAGAAGGCCACAGGCACTCCCCATAAAATACTGCCAGAAAGCGGGGTCTCACTGTTACACCCTCCTGGTTTGTCTCAGGCTGCAGCGTGGGAGTTTGACTGGGCCCAGAGACTTTGCTGGTGGGCGCTGCCCCTAGCCTGAGGATGTTTTTGTTCCAACTGCTTCTTCTCTGAGCCCTCATTAAAAGTGTCACGCTTATTCTATTAATTGGGGGAGGGGGGCTGGTTCCTTCCTTGCTTGGATTGACAGCTCTTACCAAACTGTGGTTCCCAAACCCCACCAGTACTTGGTGATAACTCGCTGGCTCTGTGTCAGAGACCAGCAACATCCCGAAGAATCATCGGCTGCATTTTTAAGCAGTTTGCCGATCTCCTTTGGACTCTGCGAACAGCGGAGAAGCAGGATGAATTTCTGAAGCACTTAAGACTGCTCGCGACTCAGTATTCAGCCTATTGGGATCAGTAGGGAAGATTGTGTTGTTTGATTCATTAACCATTTCCCTTCTTAAAGCCTATAATCTCACCATTAATATTAACAATTCAGAAAATGAGCAGGGAAAAAATCCACCCACTTCCATTATTGGAGCACTAGGCGTTGTCTTGTCTTTGTCTAAATTTGTTATTTCTCTATAGAAATCTCTCCATCTCCATGCATGCCTGACTATCTACCCATCCGCTCCCATCTATCCATCCCTACACATATGCATCCAATTTGCCTATTCTGGAATAGCTCCATAGGCAGATGCTTTCTGGAATAAGAGTGCCCTGTTCCAGTTTGAAAAGTGGACAAGTTAAACAGAAACAAGACTTATTCCAGAAGAAGTATCCTCAGACAGAATTACTCTAGAGTAGTTATTCCACTTTACATTTGCATCCTATGTTGGGCTGGAATAATTTTTATGGAGGAAAGAGACAACTTAATCTATTCTCATGTACCCAGCTATTCTCACTTCCTTCCATTTTTAGGGACCCAGGGATTAGAACCCACATCTGCAGAGCTTGGGAGAGGCTGATAGTCCCACACTGCCACCAGGAGCCCCTGCAACACCACAGTTAGGGAGCAGTGTGCACAATAGGCACTGCAGGAAGTACCACCCACGAGACCCAGAGTGACAGCGCCTTGCAGGTCTCTGATTGGCCAAGGGCCCCTACTTAACCCCAGGATTAAGCCCAGGAAGTTTGAGCAACCACACAGCTTGTGGCCTGCTGGACTGTGCCTCATCTCCTGACCTTTGGTCTGTAGCTCCAGCCTGACTTGACCTAACTCTTCCCCCTGGAGTCTAACCTGGTAGCTGGCCTCACCCTGGCTCTTGTTTATGGGACCTGGCCTTGCAATGCTTCCACCTCTGCCCTGGTGACTCCTGTCCATGGTGGGGAGACCGCAGCCCAGCTGTGACCACTAGGCCAGACTGACTACACCCCAGTCCCTTACGCCATCCTTATACGTACTCACGTATCTATGCTCTGCTCTGTCTGTGACGCTCTCTTTGTATCTTCAGATATCTAACTCTCTCCATCTCTTAAATTGTCCCTCTCTCCGTACATATCTAATCTCTCACTCTGTTTTCATATCTGTCTATCACAGCGTCTCCACACCAGTCTGATCACTGCTATTCTCTTCCTCTCTGTCTATATCAGGCTTTCGTTATCTCTCCTTTATTGCACCCTCCATATGATTCATTTATGCTTCTTTGTGTCTTCATACCTACATCTCACATTCTCTTCATATCGATCTATATCCACATCCCTGGAGGATCAATCCGTCCTTTTCACTTGCGTTCTTTCAGGTTTCACTATTCCGCCCAGTATAGGTTTGTTTTGTTTCTTTTAAGTAAAGGTTTTTTTTCTTAATTGTACATGCAAAGTAGCTGGAACAGCATGAAAGAGCAAGTGGAACATGCATGTGGAGCTGTGGATTGCATGGAAACGAGGTATGTACCAAAATCAGCACCTGTCGCTTGGTCAATACATAGTTACCATGCTCAGAACGGAAAAGTGTGTGTTGGATTTTTGGTGCACGACTGGCCATTGCTTCTATGGCAATGAATTTTGTCGCGTTCAGGCGCCAGATGACTAGCCTTTGGGAATAATGTGTATATGCTTTTGTGATATGCATTTGGAGCTGTTACAGCACCTCCTGAAATCAACAGACGTCTTGGCATTTGCTTCACTAGCTCAGGTTTTCCAAACCTTCTATCACTTTTGTGGGTCTCCTCTGGACTCTGTCCAGTTGATACACATCTGTCTTTTAGTGCGGTGCCCAGAACTGGACACAGGACTCCAGCTGAGACCTCGTCAGGCCAGCAGGGCTATGATCTTCTGTGTCTGACATTGGACGCTCCTGTTAATACACCCCAGAATATTAGGGGTTTTTTGCACCTATATCACATCGTTGGCTCGTATTCAATGTGTGATCCACTATAACACCCAGATCCTTTTCTGAAATACTTCCCCCTAGCCAGGCATTCCCCGTTTTGTATTTGTGCTGGATTCTGTTTATTCCATTTCTAAGTATTGAGTCACTAGTCGTCTCATTCCTGTGGCTTTCTCAGCTACCGTAAGAGCTAGAAACTTACTTTGTACTTTGAAGCTCAGCTCGCTGATAAATGGCAGGAAAACTCCTTCTATTGTGACAGTTGTGATTAAATCACAAGAGTTGGCAACACTGAAATTTGTCTGGTTGGAGACGGAGGACTCAGTGTTTGGTGGACGTAATATTCTAAAGTTAAGTGTTTTTTAAGGACATTACCTAATTTTCTGATAGATGATCATTTGGCAAATGAAGACTGGGATTGTAACAAGAACTATGATCACCTTATTCCTGGCTAGCCAGGCCCCCCATCCTGGCACTTTGACCACGTACTGAACGAGCCCCGTGTGGTCGGGATACACGTTGATTTCATTCTCCCCTTTTCCAGAGAGAAAGACCATCCTCGTTCCCACGGTGCTGATCACCAGCCGGGCGTTGTGCTGCAGGCACACCGGCTCCTTGGGGAATCTCTCCAGGGTGAGATCAAAGCATCTTCTCAGCACCTCAGTCATCTTCCCCCCGGCCTCCAGCCGGTTCTGCACCTTCAGCAGGTTCTCAACACTCAGCTGTTCCGGGTGGGAACGGAGCCGGGATAGATACACGTCCATGGTTGGCTCTTTCACGTCGTACCGGGGTTCCCCGTTGAGGTAATATACGTAGATCTCATGTTTCCCATCTCCGGATTTAAATTCCAGCGCGGTTCCTCTGCACTGGATCAGCATCTGGGCGTTGTCCTGTATGCTTGGGGGTTCTCTCATGAATTCCTGCAGGGTGAGGTCCAGGCAGGCTCTCAGGTCCTCACTCATTTTCCCCTGGGCTTCCAGTCTGCCCTGCGTTCTTAGGAGGTCGATGACACTTAACAGTTCTGGTTCTCCAGCTTCATAATTCACTGTCCCATGGGGAAAGAAAAGTACTGCGAGCCCTATTGCTGCAGGCAGCAGTAACAGCACCAATTTCTGATGTGTTTGGCTCAACAGCAGTCTCCAGACCCCCTTGACCACATCCTTCAAACCCCTGGTGAAGGACAGGAATATCGGCCAAATCTGAGTTCGGATGCAGGCTGCCAGGATGTTCCAGGTTCCCCACAGGAGGTGAAAGATCAGCCTCACGCAGCTCCTCAGCCCCAAGTTCATTCTGGTTTCCCCTGGTTCCTCACAGCCCAGCTCACGCTCTGTTGCGATTCCTTAGACCTGGAGACGACGCAAGGGACAAGGGTCTCAGTTTGAGGGCAGTGAGGTTGGTGAATGTCACAAAACTTGGACCTGGTGAGTTAAGCGTGATTCGTAATCGTGGGTGCCTGCTAGGTGGAGCTCTTCCATGTAGGGAATCCCCACAACATATGGGCACAGCTGTGTGTGGGGGGAGGCCAGGGCTGGGCTGGCAGAGGCTGCGGGTTGGGAGTGAGGGGCACTAGCAGAGCTGGGGGCGGGCAGGGCTGTGAGAGGGGGCTGCAGGTCGGGAGTGAGGGGCACTGGCAGAGCTTGGGGGGGGCAGGGCTGGGCTAGCAGGGGCTGCAGGTCGGGAATGAGGGGCACTGGCAGAGCTGGGGGGGCAGGGCTGGGCTAGCAGGGGCTGTGGGTTTGGAGTGAGGGGCACCGGGAGAGCTGGGGAGGGCAGCGCTGGGCTAGCAGGGGTTGTGGGTCGGGTTTGAGGGGCACCAGCACAGCTGTGTGTGGGACTATCCAGGATTCGAGTCCCTGCCTGGCTGACTAAGCACGGGATGATCCTTCCTCACACGTAACCACAACCTTCCACGCCTCCTCTGCACTCAACTGAAGCCGTCTCGGTAGCGCGTGACACCCGCCAACTTCACCCCAGGGGTTTTCATGGCCACCGCGCGTCCCCAACTGCTGATGTTCCCAGTGCCCAAATCCCCCTTACCACAGCCCGTCTGAGCCTCCCACCTGTAATTCCAGCTCCTGGAGCTGCCTGCTGGGTGTGCGTGAGGAATGGTCCGTCTCAGCTGGATGCAGGGTCCCAGCAAAGGGTCTGTGTCCCGCCATCCCTATGTGCTCTTCCGTCCTGGGACTGGTGTTTCCAGCTGGAACATAAGGGAACATGGTTCTGAGAAGGGCCCTGAATTTAGACACCTCCTCCCCGTCCTTCCCAGCTCCCCTGTGCTCTCCCCATCTCATGCCTCCTCCGCAGTGACTGACTCGCCACCGAGTCCAAAGTCCTTTGCTTGTCCCCCCCCCGAGTTACTAAACAGGCCACTCACTAGAACCCTGAGGCCTAAGGGCCTTCAAAGATCTGTCCTGGAGCCTAGTCCAAGGTAGGGTTGCCGGTTTTGGTTGGACATATTCCTGGAGGTTTCATCACATGACATCATCTTTCATTAAGTATCAGAGGGGTAGCCATGTTAGTCTGGATCTGTAAAAAGCAACAGAGAGTCCTGTGGCACCTTTAAGACTAATATCAATACATCTGTTAGTCTTAAAGGTGCCACGGGACTCTCTGTTGCATCTTTCATTAGAGTCTGTAGGACAATCCGGAGAGTTGCCAATCCTGCGGGCAGCCAGAACGGGACTGGGGCCCAACAGGCGGCTGGAACAGGCCCGGGGTCTTAATTTAGCTCTTCCTACAGCTGGTACAGCCCTTCAACCAGACTGTTACCCCCCGCACAACTCCTCAAACTGAGTGTAAGGTTCACGGAGAAGCGAAGACATTCGCCTGCGGTAGGAACTCCCTGCTCCTGGTCCCGCCCTCCAGCCGAGGCCTGTTCGTGGCGACAACGCGGGAAGAGGGGCAGAAACACGTTGAACGTTCAGAGCTGTCTTGAGGTGATGCTGAATGTGGCTCTGCCCCCAGGCCCCCTGAGCGGTGGGACGGGACGGCAAAATGGCTCCTCTCGTCCGTAGGCTTTGGGTTCCCGGCTCCCATGGGGCTCAGAGTGCAAGGGGTAATTCAGGCCACAGAACGAGTTAGCCTGTTCTCAAGGGGACACGGAGATCAAGGGACACGGGGACCATGGCAGAGCTGAGCTGGGACAGCCGGGGCAGACACGATGAGGAAAGGAAGAGGAATGTGACCTACCTGCCAGGTTTGGGGAAGCGTCTGGGGGGAATTGTCCCAGCTTCTGTCCCCTGCTTCACAACAACCGACGCTTTCACTTTCTCTCCAAATGTCAAGCTCCCAGACCCTTATTTATAGCTCTGAATAACACAGGCGCTGACTCTGGTTACCGTAATCGGAGCTGGGGGTTCCCCGAGCCAAACGCGCTGGGAGCCCAGCTCAAAGCTACATGAGGGAGGGAGGTGGGATGTGAGAGGGTGTGTGTGTTCAGTGTTTAACACACCCACACCCACACCCACAGCCAGCCAGCCAAGTACTCAAAAACCACACAGACCAACTTGCTGGCATGCAGCAGACACAGATCAACACACGTCGCTCACTCACAAAACCAATACAAATCAACCCCCCCAGGCACCTACACAAAATTTCAACAGACACAGTGAAAACATATACAAAATGCACACAGATGACACATCTACACAATCACACATACAACAGAGACACAGATCAACACACACACACAGATCAACTATGCAACATATACATCACCATCCGCAGATAACAAGATACACACTGCAGAGGCGAACTCAGAACTCGCATGGCTCAACACACACTCACACAAACCCACCTCTTAGCTTTCATTTAAAACATTTCATCTCTGGCCTTTGTGGTGACCATGAAAAATTCAGACTTGTATCACTGAGGCTGTGACATCTGTCTGAATCAGCAGGCAGCCTTCAGTAACATGTCTGAAGGCTGTGAGCTACCCCCATTCACTTCAGGAGGATGTTAACTCTGAAACCTAATGGTGACTATTTATATGGTTTGATTGTTAACTATTTTGCTGTTGTTCCAAGCAGTCAAGAAAGGGGGATTAGTTTATTATAAAATCTGCAAAATCTTTTATGAGAGACTTCAGGGTGCAGCTTGGGTGGTGGGCGGAGTTGAAATTGTGGGCGGAGTTCTGTTATCATTGGGGACAATTACAGGGATATCCAGCGGCCAGGTGGCTTTCATGACGCAAAATACTATTTATCCAGGACAAGAGCATTGCAGAGAAAACTGATCCTAAAACAGTGAACAGTTTCTTCGTGTGCCCAGCTTACCAGGGCTCCTGAGCAATCTAGAACATAGAATCATAGAAGATTAGGCTTGGAAGAGACCTCAGGTCCTGCCATAAGGCCTAGTTGTGGTAGTCACAGTCTCACGCCCATCAGTTCCCCGGGGAGGTCTTTCTCTTCCTGTCATATTTAGATCGTTTCAAGTCCCCTCTCATCTTAAACTTTTTGAACCAGGTCACACTGACCTGGATTGTTTTTCCCCAAAGGAAAACAATTCAGATCCCTCTGCAGAACCTTGCAGGAAGCCTGCAGCCATGCAGACAGCCAGTAACAAACCCAGCAAGATGCACCGAACCAGCCCTAAGCCAAGGGAACTGCAGTTTTGGCATCTGGGTAGCCAGAAAGGTGTTGTAGAAGCTGTTCTGTTGCTGGCTAAGTGAATCTAATTATTAGACTAAAACCATCAGTTTTGGGTCGTCTTCTCCATGGCCTGCAGTTGGTTCTGCACTCTCAGCAGGTTCTCCACACGGAGCCGTTCTGCGTGGGAGCGCAGCCAGGCCAGATGAACCTCCATGGTTGGCTCTTTCATGTCATAGTGGGGCACCCCGTTGCTGTAATACACGTAGATCTCATTTCCCCATCTCCAGATTTAGACTCCAACACTGTTCCTTTGCATTGGATCAACATCTGGGCTTTGTCCTGTATGCCCGAGGGCTCTTCCTTGAGCCCCTGCAGGCTGAGGTCCATGCATGTTCTCAGCTCATTGGTCATTTCCCCCTGGGCTTCCAGAATGCCCTGAACTCTTAGGAGGTCGGCGACACTCAACAGTTCAGGGACGTCTGCTTTGCTTTTTGCTACCCTGTTGGAAAAGAAAAATCTTGTCCTGCAAAGGCTGAGAAGTTCTGCTGAAGCCCAGGCTCCGTTTGGAGGCAGAACTCCAGGGTGTTTCAGGTTTCCCGGAGCAGGACAAGGCTCAGCCCTAAAAACGTCCAAAGTTCATCCAACTTTTCTCAGGAGAGCCCGGATCCTGGTTCCTAGACCTCGGGGCTCAGCTCAGATTCTCTGACTGTTCGTCTTTCAGCACCTGAAGGGGACACAAGGTAAAGTGGTCTCAGTTCAGGGGTGGTAAGGCTGTCGATATCAGGGGAATATCAGTGTTGATCCTAGACTTGGGGGGGACACAATGGGAGAAAAGGAAGAAATCTCACCTACCTACAAGGGGTCACTGAGATCAGAATCCAGCCCGGATCAGATGCCAGATTGACACTGGGGCCACGAGCTAAGAATCGAGCCCTGAGCTCGTCTTCAAAGATGGATACAAAAGTCCCCTCCCAGTGGTCCCAGTTTGTTCCCCAGTCATCAAATACTGACAGAAAATCTCCTCATGGATCCCCCCCTTTTTCTCTCTCATTAGTGACTGACAGCAAACCGCCTCTGTTTTGGAGGGAAGCCACTGCCCTGACTCACGGCTGCAGAAGCTGAGGAGGTTAAATGCTCCAATGACCAACTCTCTCCCTCTATGGCAGGGTCATGGGGGGGATGATAGCCCAGCCCCCTGTGAGATGGCCCAGCCTCAGTTTACCCTGACCCAGCTGAAAAACATCAGCCCCTCCCAACTTCCATGGAAATTTCATGCTTCATCCTTCCCTATCACGGGCATTTCCAGAGACGCCTGAACAGAGGGACCAGAGGACCTTAGCCCCATGACCTTTTTCCTGCCTTAAGAACGAGCGATGTGGGGAGGAGACAGAGAGGAGCAAATGAGGCACGGACATAGGGGAAGGGGCAGAGTGGGGACAGGGCCGGTGGTTTCCCCACTTCTAGGGAGCCTCCAGCACTCCTGCTCCTTGCTGCCCGGGGGAAAGGCAGGCTGGGAGATGGGGATGGGGGTCATCACTTCCGAGTACACGGAGCACCGGACTGAGCCTCGGGTGACTGGGCAGCACAGTATGGGGAGAAGGTGACCAGCCCTCTGTGGAGAAAGAAGTGGTTCAGGACTGTTTAGAAAAGCTGGATGAGCACAAGTCCTTGGGGCCGGATGCCCTGCACCCGAGGGTGGTAAAGGAGTTGGCAGATGTGATTGCAGAGCCATTGGCCATTATCTTTGAAAACTCCTGGTGATTGGGGGAGGTCCCGGATGACTGGAAAAAGACTAATGTAGAGCTCATCTTTAAACTACAGGCCAGTCAGCCTCACCTCAGTCCCTGGAAAAATCATGGAGCAGGTCCTGAAGGAATCAATTCTGAAACACTTCGAGGAAAGGAAAGTGATCAGGAACAGTCAGCCAAGGGGCAAGTCATGCCTGAGTAACCTAACTGCCTTCTGTGAGGAGATAACTGGGTCTGTGGATGAGGGGAAAGCAGTGGACATGTTATTCCTTGACTTTAGCAAAGCTTTTGATACGGTCTCCCACAGTATTCTTGCCAGCAAGTTAAAGAAGTATGGGCTGGATGAATGGACTATAAGGTGGTGTGACAAAGTTCCTCCTCCACCTTGGTGGGTCCTGCGCTTATTGGCGGATTTGTTCACCTCAGTGATCTTCCCCTCTTGTGGAACCCACAGTCTGGGTCAGCTCCTCTTGTGTCTGATCAGGAGTTGGGAGGTTTGGGGGTAACCCAGGCCCGCCCTCTACTCCGGGTTCCAGCCCAGGGCCCTGTGGATCGCAGCTGTTTATAGTGCCTCCTGTAACAGCTGCATGACAGCTACAACTCCCTGGGCTACTTCCCCATGGCCTCCTCCAAACACCTTCTTTATCCTCACCACAGGACCTTCCTCCTGGTGTCTGATAACGCTTGTCCTCCTCAATCCTCCAGCAGTACACGCTCTCACTCTCAGCTCCTTGCCTTCTTGCTCCCAGCTCCTCGCACACGCTCCTTCTCCTCTGGCTCCTCTCTGACTGACTGGAGTGAGCTCCTTTTGAAAGCCAGGTGCCCTGATTAGCCTGCCTTGATTGGCTGCAGGTGTTCTAATTAAAGTAGCTATCTCTACTGCCTTCTAGAAAGATCTTAATTGGCTCCAGGTGCCTTGATTAACCTGGAGCAACTGCCATTTGGTTACCAGGGTACTAGGGATTTGTTTAGCCTGGGGCTAACATATCTGTTTCTCAGTACTTTACTGTAGCCATCTGCCCTTGCCCCATCACAGTGGATAGAAAGCTGGCTAGATTGTCAGGCTCAACGGGTAGTGATCAATGGCTCCATGGCTAGTTGGCAGCCGGTTTCAAGCCGAGTGCCCCAAGGGTCAGTCCTGGGGCTGGTTTTGTTCAATATCTTCATTAATGATCTGGAGGATGATGTGGACTGGACCCTCAGCAAGTTTTCAGATGACACTAAGCTGGGAGGAGTGGTGGATACGCTGGAGGGTAGGGATAGGATACAGAGGGACCTAGACAAATTAGAGGATTGGGCCAAAAGAAACCTGATGAGGTTCAACAAGGACAAGTGCAGAGTCCTGCACTTAGGATGGGAGAATCCCATTCACTGTTACAGACTAGGGACCGAGTGGCTAGGCAGCAGTTCTGCAGAAAAGGACCTAGGGGTTATGGCGGATGAGAAGCTGGATATGAGTCAATAGTGTGCCCTTGTTGCCAAGAAGGCTAACGGCATTTTGGACTGTATAAGTAGGGGCATTGCCAGCAGATCGAGGGACGTGATCGTTCCCCTCTATTCAACATTGGTGAGGCTTCATCTGGAGTAGTGTGTGCAGTTTTAGGCCCCACACTACAAGAAGGATGTAGAGAAATTGGAAAGAGTCCAGCGAAGGGCAACAAAAATGATTAGGGGGCTGGTGCACATGACTTTGGGGCAAGGCTGAGGGAACTGGGATTGTTTAGTCTGCAGAAGAGAAGAATGAGGAGGGATCTGATAGCTGCTTTCAACTACCTGAAAGGGGGTTCCAGAGAGGATGGATCTAGACTGTTCTCAGTGGTACCAGATGACTGTTTTGTCTTTGTGAGCAGAGATGGAGCCTCCCCATCCCCCATTTCCTGCGGGTGGTGCTGCCAACTCTAAAGCAGATCCTTCCTCTCAACAGGAAACACCTTTTCTGATCAGCCCACATAGCCCTGAGTTCACAATTCTCTGCCTCTAGAAGACGCCCCATCCCCTCAGAAGCCATTTTCACAGCCCCAGCCGGAACAACCCCTTTGCCACCCTACCGCGGGCGATGGGATGAGTGTGCGGGGTGCTAGGGTTGCCAGCTGGCCAGTTGTTGTGCTGCCTTGCCAGCTAAAAGATTTAACGTGCCAGGATTTTGTTTTTTCACATTAGAGCGCTCTGCAGTTCTCGCCTCTGGAGTCTGGACTGTAGTGCCGGGCTAGCAGTAAGGTAAGAAAAGTGACAACATAACATAAGTTTCAGAGCAGGACCCATGTTAGTCTGTATCAGCAAAAAGAACAGGATCCTTCTGGCACCTTAGAGACTAACACATTTATCTGAGCATGAGCTTTGGTGGGCTCCAGCCCCCTTCATTGGATGCAGAAGTGCAAGTTGGAGTTTGGCAGGTGAATAAATATACACTTGCAGAGATGGGTGTGTAGCATTACTATGCAGAGGACCAGTGCTAACGAGGTCAATACAATCAGGCGGGATGTGGCCCATTACTAACTATTGGTGAGAAGTTGTGAATATGAAAAGGGAGAAAATCTTTTGTAGTGAGCCAGCCAGTCCCAGTCTCTCTTCAGGCCGGGTGTGATGCAATCAAACTTGCAAATGGATTCCAGCTCAGCAGTTTCACACCAAGGTCTGGTTTTGAAGTTTGTTTTTTAAGTACTGCAACTTTCAAGTTTGTCACTGAGTGTCCAGGGAGATTAAAATGCTCTGTGTGTGTGTGTGTGTGTGTGTGTGTGTGTGTGTGTCCTGAAGAAATTAAAGGAAAACGATCAGAGAAGGGAAGTGATGCTTGGCAGCAAGACAGCGGTGGTTTCTGGGTTATCAATTTTTTTTATCTGCATTATCCATTTTCTTCATTATCCATATTTGCATTTCTTTTCAGAGCTCCTCCACTTCTAGTTTCTTCTCCAGTGTTTCAACCAGAATGCCCCTTCTTCTAAGGATCTAGCTCCCAGTTCAATTTTAGATCTAGGTACCCCTTTTAAATGGCTCCCCCCACAAATGAAAGGGTTCTGTTCAGGGGTGGCTCTAGGGATTTTGCCTTCCCAAGCACGGTAGGCAGGCTGCCTTCGGGAGGTTCCCTGAAGCCGCGGGACCAGTGGACCCTCCGCAGGCATGTCGCTGAAGGCAGCATGCCTGCTGCCCTCGCGGTGACCGGCAGAGCGCCCCCCGTGGCTTGCTGCCCCAGGCCCACGCTTGGCGTGCTGGTGCCTGGAGCGGCCTCTGGTTCTGTCGTGGATGATCTCCAGACAGATGGACCTTTTACCATAGTTAATTCATTGCCATTGGTCCTACACAAAGGTCTGATGTTACCGGGGGCCGTGTCTGAGAACAGAATATGGTCCCTCTTCTTTCAGTTTTAGTTTTGATCTTAGGGCTCCAAGATTTTCAATAATATATTTGAAATGCTACTCAATTTAGAATGTCCATCGACCATTTGTGTAAATCGGCCGTAGCTCCACCGGAGTCAATGGGGCCAGATCCCAGCTGGGGTCACTGGGCGTCGCTCTGACAGCGGAGCGGTGCCGAGTTGCTCCTGTTGGGGATCTGGCTGTATTGATTCGAGTAGCTCTTTGTCCCTCCCCATCGAGCCCTAGCTGAGATGTTCTCATTCATCTTCCAGGTCGCAGGAGGAGCAGGCGCTGGGCGAAGCAGGAATTTCCCAGGCATGCAGCTCATGCATTTCACCTCACCTTAGATCGTCACCAGAGAACCAGCGTTAGGGGCACCAGGTGAAGCACGGCCGGCAGCTCAGCGTCATTGCGGCTGGAGAACCCGAGTCCCTCTGGAACGTGTCCCGTGAGCTGAGGCAACGCACCGCCAGGACCCGAGGGGTCTGGAAACGCCAGGTGTGAGATCACAATGTCTCATAGCAACGGGCAACCCCACTACCATGTCGCTGAGCCCACAAGGGATGGGTACCTGGCCAGGTTATGCTCCCGTCCCCAGCTGCTGAGCATGGAGACCCTGCAGGGTGTGCAGGATGAGCTGGAGAAGTGGGGGTTGCTGGACGAGGAGCTGGGAGCCTGCTTTGAGCGGGCCCTGGTGGAGTTCCCCCGGGAGCCCCCGTGTTTGCAGAACAATGCCCGGATGGTGATCCAGAGCGACGAGACTGAGCTGACGTTCCTCTCTGGGAAGGGGAAATGGAAGATCAGGATCTCTGACAACGGCACCTGCTATGAGGTGAAAGAGCCAACGGCCTGGGTGTACCTGGCCAGGTTAAAGTCCCGTCCCCAGAAGCTGAGCACCAAGTCCCTGCAGGATGTGCGGGATGCGCTGGAGAAGTGGGAGTTGCTGGAAGAGGAGCTGGGAGCCTGCTTTGAGCGGGCCCTGGCGGAGTTCCCCCGGGAGCCCCGCTGTGTGCAGCGCAACGCCCGGATGGTGATCAGGCATGAGCACATTGAGCTGGTGTTTGTGTCAGGCCAGGGGGAGTGTGAGATCACTGTGTCCGAAGGTGACAGGGAGCCCTGCTATGAGGTGAAGGAGCCCACGGTGACGGTGTATCGGGAGAGGTTACGCTCCCACCCACAAAGGCTGAGCGTGGGGAACCTGGAGAGAATTCGCAACAGGCTGGAGTCCTGGGAGGTGATGACCAAGGAGCTGAGATGCTGCTTCGATCTGGTGCTGAGGGAATTCCCCAAAGAGCCGGAGTGCGTCCGGGACAATCCCGGGATGTGCGTCGTCTGGGACGAGACGAAGCTGCGGCTGGTCTCTGAAGATGGGGACTGCGAGGTCTCCGTGACCTGCTGTGACGGGAAACCCAGCTACGATGTGGAGGTGAAGAGCTGGGTGATGTATCGGGAGAGGATGCGTCTCTCTGAACAGCCGCTGAGCACTGAGAACCTGCAGAGCGTGCGGGGAAAGGTGCGGGGTCTGTCAGGGGTTCCCGAGAAGGTCAAGGAGGCCTTGAACGTGGCCGTTAGGGATTTCTCCGCTGAGCCGGGCTACCTGCAGGAGAACGCCCGGCTGGTCATTGAGTGCGACAGGGGCGAGATGGTCTTTGTCTCCGGGAAAGGGGAGAATAAAGTGGACGTGTGCATCATTGAGGGGAAGGTCAGTTACTATGTCAGAGCCACCAAGTGGGTGATTTTGCTTAAGATGTTCCAGAAACTACTCCCCAAGATCCCCGAGGTCTTGAAGACGCTCATCCCCATCTTACCCCAATTCCTACTAATGCTGTTGGGATGACTGGCCCAGACCCCACTCACCTCCCTGAGCTGGGGACAGAACCCAGGCACAGACATGCGACCCCTGGATCTGCCCCAGGCCCCACCTCCACTCCAACCCTTCCCCCAAGGCCACACTCCCACCCTAGTCTCATCTCTTCCCACCCTGTTCTGCCCCTGCCCCCAGCACACCACATCCTTTCTCCCCTCCCCGCAACCTCCTCCATGTCACCAAACAGCTGTTTGTGGTGGGTGGGAGTGGGGTGGAGGGAGGAGGAGGTGCCGATAGGGGGGTTGCCAGTGGGTGCTCAGCACCCACCATTTTCCTCCCATGGCTGCTCCAGACCCAGACTACCCACAGAGTTGGTGCCTATGAACCCAGGAGTCCTGGCTCCCAGTCCCCCCTGCTCTAACCACCAGTCCCCCCTCCCCTCCTAGAGCCAGGGAGAGAACCCAGGAGTCCTGGCTCCCACCCCCAACTCCGCTCTAACCACTAGACCCCACTTCCCTGCCAGAGCCGGGGACAGAACCCAGGAGTCCTGGCTCCCAGCCCCCATGTGACCAGGATAGGAGGATACAGAGGGGATGTTATGCCCACCTCTATTTCACTCCCCTTCTCCCTGCCCCCTCCGCCTCTGTCATAAGTAGATAGGTAAGGGTTAAGTTTCTTTTACCTGTAAAGGGTGAACAAAGGGGGAACCAAACACCTGACCAGAGGACCAATCAGAGACCTGGATTGTTTTAAAAGTCTGGGAGGGAAAGGAACTTGGGGTCTTTGTTGTTTTCCTCGGCTGTGAGTAAACAAGTTTCTCTCTAACTCCAATCTTCTTTCTAATATTCTACTAAAAGTCTGTGAGTACAAAAGGAAACAAAGTCATCGGCTGTGATGTGCTTTGATTTGTATTTACTGTGTGTTGATTTGCTGGACTGTTTTAAATTGGCTATTTTTTAAATCAGACTGGTTATTCATATTTTCTTATAAGCAAGAGCCTGTATTGATCTTTAATGCAGTATTATTGTTCTGTATTTTCTTTCTTTTTATATAAAGTTTTCTTTTTAAACTTGTGGAAGTTCTTTCCTAGGGAGGCAAAGGGGAGAGGAATTTTTGTGCCCAAGAGCTCTGTTACATCTGTGACAGGCTAAGGGGGGGGGGGAGGGAAAAGCCCAGGCTGTGGGTTAGTTTCCTACTGTCCCCAGGGCGGGAACAGGCTACGGGGAAAGAGAGAAAGAATCCCTTTAGTTTCCCTGTGTTTGAAGCTGTCTCTTTAGAGAGAAAGGAGACAGGACTTTCTTGGTATTGTAAGGTAAAGGAGATTGCATCCATTCCCTCAGGCTGTTCAGAGAGAGGGGAAGGGAGGGGAGATAATTCCCTGCTCGTGGACTCAGCCTTCTGAGTCTTGGGGGGGGTCTTTCCAGGAGAAGTTGGGAAGGCCAGAGAGGGGGTCCCCCAAGGAGTATTTGGGGAACCCAGGCTGATAAGAGCCTTAATCTTATCTGGTGGCAGCGAGATAGATCCAAGCTGGGTACAAGCTTGGGGGAGGTTCACAGTAAGCACCCAGATTTTGTACGCTAAAGTCCAGATTTGGGACAGACGTTTACTACAGCCTCACTCTTTGCTGAAGCATGGCCTGAGATCTGCCTTGTCAGAGAGCCGTCCTCAGAGCTCAGCCAGATCGTGAGGTCTGCGCTCAGCGTCCCTGGTGCCAACATGATGCGGCTCAAACAGACCTCAAATCCGCCGCGACTGTGTATGGAGAACGTTAACAGCTATGGCGCCGTCCCACCCCCACGTCGAAAATCTGCTGCTCGGTTCCCCTCACACTGACACGGCCAAAACATTTAGCCACCGACCTGCGTGCACCCCCATCTGATGCCTTTTCAGTTCCATGCCCCCCTAGACACTCAGCCAGTAGAAGGCTGATGGTGCATCCCCAACACACAAGACTTACAGCCTATAGAAAGACACCAAATTGAAACTGGAAGCTCATATTCCTCTGGGGATAGATTCACAGATTATAATGCCAGAAGCAAGTACCATTATCTACTCCGAACTCCTGTGTAACACCAGCCCTGAGACTTCCCTGAATTAATTCCTCTTTGGACTAGAGTAAGATCTCTTAGATCAACTTCCCATCCCTGATTTTAAAATGGCCAGTGATGGAGGTGGTTAGAAAGTGGAATAGATAAATGAATTCCCTTTGCTTTAGCTAAGTGTATCCCTGTACCTTTAAACTGCTGTCGGTCAGCTAAGTCAGGAAGTTCTTAGGAAATCCACCCACCTGTATATTTCTTTCTCTAACCTCATAAGGGGCTAAAGAACTCACCAAAGATCAGCCGTCTGTGAGTGTGTCGACATGGGGAAATCAACCAGCGTAGTTACGGAGGGAATAAGTAGATTGCTCTAGCAATGCCAGCATGATTCCCCATGTGGCCACTCTGTACCGCTTGACAGTGTGTAAAGTGGAGAAATTATGTAGCATTATAAATTTCCATTTAATTTCCCCACGTAGACAAGCTGTTTGACCTAAATGTAAGTGCCTATTTTCCTGCAGAGATCGATTTCGTTTCTAGCCCATAGGGCTGATTTAACCTTTATTGTATTGAGCTGTAACGCAAGAAACCTACAGGCCTGTACCCTGTCAGACATTAGCTTCAGCAAGTCAGCATAAGTCTAGTTAAGTAGGGTAGGCCTGCGACTATCGCATAGAGGGAGGGCCTAGCGGTTCCCTCTCAATCTGAGGAACTACAGCTCTACTTCGATAGAACGCTGTCCTCGGGAGCCAAAAAATCTTACCACTTTATAGGTGAAACCGCGTTATATTGAACTTGCTTTGATCTGCCAGAGTGCGCAGCCCTCCCCACACCCCGAGCACTGCTTTACCGTGTCATATCCGAATTTGTGTTCTATCGGGTCGTGTTATATCGGGGTGGAGGTGTAGATAATGAGTTGGGGCCAGAAAGGGTTAAGCGATTAGCAGGCTAAATGGCCCAAATTCTACCTTGAAAGACATTATAAAAGTATGTACCTGATAACTAAGGCTATTCCTTATAAACAGCTAACGGAACCATGTTAGACAGACTAGAGCTTTCAGATGTAGACTTGTACTGGTAGAGAATTGGAAGAAGATAGTGATTGTATTGATCTGTGTTTCCCGATATCTTGTTAGAGGTTAATGATGTAACCAGACAATTTCTGTCTGTTACTATGTTCTACTGATTCAGGGATCAAAAGGGGATATTAAAATTTAGCTGGAACTTGGGTGTGATAATACCATTGTCTCTATTTCTCTTCGACGTCTGTAGTGAACTATGAATGGCTTAATGGAGAATTACCTTACGCTGATGAATGCAATCACCTTTGTATACACAGGCAATAGGAGGTTTCACTGCAAAGCCGCAATGTATATTACCTATTCTTCACCCAAGGAATAGCTGCTGTCAAGAGGCTACCCATAGCCTGCAAGAGATTTAGAAATGAACTCTCAGGGCCCCAGCCTGTCATCTCAGATCTGCTTAAACTTGGTCAGGGAAAGCTTGAGTCGCAAGACTGAGGTGTCCAGCTCCAGTCTGGATCACCCTGCTGCTGCTCGTGGAAGAATTTGAACAAACTCTCTATATGGACAGTCTAATTGGATTATAAGCCAATGAACTGATTCTGGGAAGAACTTTTTTGCAAGCCAGCACCCCACCATCTCTACTATGAACCTGCCCTAAGAACGCTAGTCATATCTGTAGGTACAACAATCTTTTAACCACAATACGCTCTTTCATTTCCTTTTTTTTAATAACCTTTAGTTTAGTTAATAAGAATTGGCTGTAAACGTGTATTTGGGTGAGATCTGAAATATTCATTGACCTGGTGGGTGATGTGTCCGATCCCTTGAGACTGCTAGACCTTCATATACGATGAACAAGATTTTCAGTAATCCTCACCATATTTGCCTTGGCTGTCTGGGTGGGAGCCTGTGATGGGGTGCACTTGCCCCACACTGCAGAGGAAGGGGTTAAGCCTGCACTCTTGGCAGCAGAAGCCACGCCCCCTCGCCCCGCTTCAACCGCTGCTGCAGTATAAAAGGGAGCAGCTCAGCTCAGTCTGGGCTGACCGCCGAGGGGGAAGGACGCACTGTGCCAGCTCCAGCCTGGGAGCAGCCAGAACCCCAGACTGTGGGAGCAGGAGACGCCAGGACCCAGACAGGTGCTCAGGTACCTGCGGACGCCCCAGGGAGATTACAGTGTCTGGGAGCAGAGCCGCCCGAGGGGTCTGGAGGCTCCAAGGATGCCTAGTCTTCAACTGCAGGAGTCACGGTAGGAAGTAGCTCAAGAAGGGACTAGCCAGTGTCCCTGCAACTTTGGTGTGTTTTGGGGGGATTCCCTGCCCACTGGGTGGCAACCCCATTTGCCACTACAAGGCGATGGGATGGGACCCAGTGGAACAGGGAGGGCCCGGGTCCCCCTACCCCAGCCGCCCTCTTTGGGGGCAGCCCACCCAACCCCCTCCTATGGACTCCGGCCATTGGTCCGCACTTCACTACAGCCAAGGGGAGTCCTACTGACTCCGGTCATGGGGCCGCGTGGCCCTGAGGCTGAGGGCAGCCATATTGCCTAAACCGCAGGGCTACCACACCCTTGCCCCATCCCACAGTGGCGGGTGCACTTGCTCCGTGACAAAGCCCCAGGCTGGGGTGCTTCAAGGGAGCTGTGGTTTTGGCGTCTCTGTAACCAGGAAGGTATTGTAGACGCTGTTTTGTTGCTGGCGAAGTGAATCTATTTATTAGACTAAACCCATCAGTTTTGGGGGGTCTCTGCCCCGTTCTTTGATGTTTGTCCTGACTGAGCGTTCTCAGCGTCCCCCACCCCACCCCCAGGCACCAACAGTCTCAGAGTTAAAATGGCATTAATAGGCTAACCTACAGGACTGGGGCACCCCGGTATTATGTGGGTGAGGAAGTTAGATCTGGGCACGGAAGGCCGAGCATTAGCACAAACATTCACAATGCTGCTCCAGCCCTGCCGCAGGGCAAACCGCCGTGTCGAGGGGAGATTTTCCCATTGTGTGAGCTTAGCTTGGAAGAGCCCTTCCACCACTTGACCTTGCAGCTCTACTGTTCTCTGCCATCAACCTTGGGCATGGAGGAACCTGGCCCGTCGGACTCTCTGCGCACGCCAGAGGCAGTGCTGGGCCTTCATCACTTACCACCAGGGCCTCCAGGGAGGGTGTGAGAACACAGGTCCAAGAGCTTATGCAAGGAATGGTGCCACGTATCCCCAAAGCTGTCCTATTCCTATCTTCGTATGGGGCTTGGCGCTTTTCCGGCTTTATTCCTTGGTTTAATACAGCTCTCTAAGGCTGCACTTTGCCCTCAGCGTGCATGTCCTTGTCATCCACCCCGAGGGTCCCTGCACGATACTGAACTCATGGGTTTTAGCTCTGGGTCGTCTGCTTCTGGGACAAGAAACTTCTTATCTTCTGGGCATCTGGCATCCCAGAACCTTCTTATCTTCTGGGCATCTGGGCATCTGGTCAAATACTGTTGACTGTCAAAAAGGAGGCGGCAACAGGTTGTATCCTGAGAGCCGATTGCACAGCGACACTAGATTGCACAGACCAGACTGGACGACTGCCGCTTTAACCCTGCTAGGAACGGCCTGCTCTTTGAGCCAACGAAAACGGGAGGATTCATGAAGGGGATTAACTGATGCCACCAAAATCCACACCAAATATTTTCACTCCCAGTTGAAAACCCTAATTTGTCCATCTTTATGAACTGATACGCGTTTTCTACGTGTGTGTAAACTGCCCCGTGCCTTCTGTTTGGTGTTGCTTGGGGGTGACTCGTGAGAGGGCCACACGGGGTCAAGTGACCCCCGCAGCCAGCCTGGGTGGGGAGAGGAAGGGGCAAGGTCAGAGTTGAAAGTGAAGAGGTGGGGCCAGAGCCTCTTGTCTTCCAGCCACGCTGCCCACCCAGGCTCAGCTTCTGGGGACAGGAGCCAACTCTGAGCATGCCAGGAAGGGTTGGGAGAGGAGTCATGGGGGGGCACATGGGGAGGTCACGTGCCCCACCTTCAGCTGGTGCCCCCCTTTGTGTCCCTCCCACGAGTCACCCCCAACTACAAAATGAAATCAAAGAAATGTTTGTAAAAAATAGTGACCCGATTTAGAGGAACTAGAAGGTTCTCTTCGGTTTTTCTTTTTGAACTGTCGCCTTTTATTTTATTTCCAGTGAATTGTGTAATGTGGTCTGACACCACCGGGGGTTCGGCTCTGGGGCCTGTAGTTTCAAGCTCAAGCAAGTGAAAGTCACGGCCGCTACTTGCTGCAGATGTGGCGTCTCTAGGAACACACAGAGTCCAAGGGCAGTGACCACACAGACATTCACAAGCACAACGTCCAGTTTGTTGTACAACTTTTATGAAAGTTACAGTTAAAGTTATGATTATCGAAGCCCATAGAAATCCTAGACAGACCTGTGCACATGTTACACCTATAATCATCCTCACATCCTTAGCGATATTCTTCGGGGCTGATGGCTACCAGTGGAGGGATGGTTCCTGCTGGAGTTTTCCCATAGGGAACTCAACTTTCCCGATCCGGGTACCCTCTTTTATAATATGATTCTGACCATACCTCATACCCTGCAGTTAGAACACGTGTTAGAACAATGCGACTACCAGGTAGCTTGTAGTCAAAATGAATCCTACAATTCATTTTTCACAATAAGAACAAAAGAATGGCCCGACTGGGTCAGACCAAAGGCCCATCTAGCCCAGCATCCTGTCTTCCAACGGTGGCCAGAGCCAGGTGCCCCAGAGGGAATGAACAGAACAGGGAATCATCAAGTGACCCATCCCCTGGCAAACAGAGCCTAGGGACACCATCCCTGCCCATCTGGGCATGTACCCATTGGTACATCTTTTCCCAGTAATTTTATGGCATCAGGTTATTGTTCAGTCACTTACTTATGTCAGCATTTCTTAGCTCTAAGACTAAGGCCCGGTATGGCTAAGCTACAATTTTACAGCCTGCAGGCCTTGCGTTTCAACCCTTCTTACCTAGATACTTAACACATAATTATCCCTTCTGACAACTGATCAATCTTCTACTTCCAGAATCCTACAACTTAGCCCTATTTAGCAAACAATGCTAAGGAAATATGGAAATATGGAAAGGTAGAAGCACCCAGCTCTGGAGTATTCAAAGGAGCGAATTCTTGTTAGTTGTGCGGGTTGATGCAGACACCCGATGAATGGCAAAGGATGAAACTGAAACTGAAAAATCCTCCCGTGAGAGAATCACATCTGAAAAAGAGCTCTGCAAGTTTCTCTTTCACCCTGATCTCAGTAAAATGAACTAACTCACCCACCTTGTCTCTCTGAATCAGGCGTATTTCTGGTACGCAACCGCCATCTCCTGGCCATTGTCTGGAGCACCAGAGAAACCAGAGAGCACCCAAGTGACAAGCGTTGGATAGAAAGCAGAAGGCACCACTGTCCATCGGGGTATAACAACCCTGAAGTCTTTGAGGAGAACCTCAGAAGCTGCTGAGCTCAGAGTTGCGACCAGATCCCTGTGGCGCTTTGGACCAGCTTCTTCCATCCAGCCGAGGGTTACCAGGAATATGAAGCCATGAGACTTCCTTTCAGAGGTTGCATTTCTCCTTGTTTTAGATCAACTATTTGAAAGCTGCCTTGCCAGAGCTTCGCTTGCTCCACAGTGAGATCCCACGGGATTTCCAGAGCTTCGTAGAGTTTCCGGATGGTAGATCATCTACTCTGACCTCCTGCATAATACAGGCCGCTAAATTTTACCCCCCGACACCCCTGTATTGAGCTCAAGAACTTGTGGTTGACAAATGTGTATCCTCCAGAAAGGCAACCGATCCAGATTAGAAGACATCAGTTCCCTTGATGTTAAATATTTGTGCCTTGTTTCTCCTTGGCATTTGTCTGGCTTTAACCTCCCAGCCATTTGGTTCTTAATCGGCCTCTCTTCACGAGATTAAAGGAGCTTTTCGTACCGGGTATTTTCTCCCCATGAAGGTTACCTGTACGTTAATCAAGTTGCCTCTTGATTTTTCCTTTTGTGCTAAATTAAACAGCATGAGCTCCTCCGGTCTCTCATGGCAAGGCATTTTCTCCACCCCTTCTGTAAGCTGGCGGTGGGTTACAGAGATAAGATAGAGGTAGCTATCAGGCTGTTATGTAATGTCCTGCAGGCCTAAGGCCTGAATCACAATCAACTTAGCATAACAGAGGCCTGAGGAACCGAACACACCAGGTGTTCCAGGAAACCGAAGGGTACGTGATGGGAGAAGGCGAAGAGAAGAGCGAATCTCTTTGGGATTTCAGGGAAAGTTGCCAGGCGTAATGAAAACCTAGGTGTGCTAACCACAGCTGCACCATGGCACCTAATTAACCCAAATGCTAATGAGCAGGAGGTAGATGGTCAATTAGCATATGGGAGTTAGGCACCGCATCTTAGTGTGGAAGTGCGAATAAGGCAAAAAGCGGAAAATCAGCACTGACTACGTATAAGGGAGGGCGGGCGAGAGCCCGTCTAAAAGTTACGAGCCAGATCCAGTGTGGGTGGCTTTGAGAAGGTCTCAGATGGAGTCAAAGCTGTTAAGGGATTCACACAGCCCTATGACCAAGGGGCTGCGTTTGGCCAGCTTGTGGGGAGACAGCGGTGTTGGAACTTGTCTCCATGTAGATTCTGTGAGTGAAAAGTCTGTGTCTCGGGTTCAGAGGACAGATTTGGTTACTGGTGTGTCAAAGCAGAACAGGTTTATGGCTGAACGCTTGAGGATGCAGGGGAGAGCGAGCGAACTCTCACCCTCAGACCCTCTGGATTTGTGTGGTAAATCCCTTCAATGTGCTAAGGATGGTACGTAAGGGCACGCTTGCTGTTACAAAGCCTTGCAATGCTGATGTTTCACAGTTAGTGCCTGTAACGAGTCTTGGGACTTTTCCCAGGGGAAAAGACGTTCCAGACCTCATGTGCTGTATGGAAAAGGGAAACTGAGGCACCCGACCATATTGCTTTCATGGCTAAATGCCAAGATTCCTGTACAATGGACAATATTGTCCCAATATTCATTAGATTCCAAAGATTTGCCAGAGCTTGTATGGATAAAGTAGCTGTATGATGTTCTTTAGCTCTTGGCAAGATCCCAGGAGACATACCGGAATCCTGCTGGAACAGCAGATCCAATCCACTATTGTTCTAACCAAGTTTTACCTTGAGTTTGTAAAGAGATTCAATCATGTTATTGAACATGACTTGGATAAACCATTTCTGTTGCACACTGGTACGGCTTCTAACCCAACACTAGCTGCAGTAGAACAGACCCAAGGATGGACACAAGCTCGTTGTCAACTGCCCCTTTTAATCGACCCGGTGCCTTCCAGCTGCACACCGCCCGGCTTAGCACTCTCCCCAGGGTCAGATTAAGTCTCCTGCGGGCCCAGGGCAATTAGATTTTGTGGGGCCCCACTGTATTCACGTCTTTTTCCTCATTTAAAACAAAATGATCACAATCATGGCATCGAGGCTACTAATGTTGTACTCAACTTGCCTTTTAATTAACATCAAGCCGTTCTGGGGTTACATTTCAGCCTTAAAACGTAGAATACAGTTATGTTAATTCAAAATAGCCTACGTCTTATCTTAGAACAGCGTTATAGTCGTTTCTTTCTGGGAGGGAGTTTGGGTGTAGGAGGGGGCTGGGGCAGGGGGTTGGGGTGCAGGAGGGGGTGCAGGCTCTGGGAAGGAGTTTTGGGTGCAGGACGGGGCTCCAGGCTGGGGCAGGGGATTGGGGTGCAGGGGGAAGTGCAAAGTGCAGGCTCCGGCTGCTGGCACGTCTCGGCATGGGAAAGGGACAGCGTTTCTCTGTGCGCTACCCACGCCCGCAGGCGCCACCCCTGCAGCTCCCATTGGCCAGTTCCAGCAGCCGGCCACTTCCGGGAGTGGCGTGGGGCCACGACATGCAGGCAGCCTGCCAGAGCCCTGCTGTGCCGGGCACCCCCTTAGCCCAGGGTCCTGGGCTGCAGCCTCTAAAGCCCCTGTGTTAATCCGGCCCTGACTCTCCCTCTGAGCCAGCCCGTTACCATGCTGAGCAAAGTGGATTAAAGCCCATTCCTTAGAGTTGGGCTGTGAAAGCAAACCGGCCCGCTGCCGGATTTATAATTTTGACACACACACACTGTGCTGGTGGGGAGTTCAGAGAGACAACCCCTGAGTATAAACTGAGCAAGGTAGTTATCTCCTTAAGCTGTTAGCAGTACAGGGTTTATGGTACACAGACCAGCAGGTTTAATTCCAGGCAGCGGGAAAACATGCATGCGCACCTGCCACGTCCGACCCACACAGCCAGCCCGTAGGGGGCGGGAGGAAAACACAATGCAGTCAATGAACCACGGCTGGATTCTGATCTCAGTGACCCCAGCGTGAATCCGGAGTGACTCCAGTTCAGCACTCTTTATACTGGAGAGAAACAAGAAATCCACCCACCCTTCTCCAGACAGACCCCACCTCTTCCCCATCCTTCAGGGCCTTTCCCTTCCCCCATCCCTGAGTTATAACGATTTAAAATGACCAAAACAAGGCAAAGAAATCCGATCTGGACTCTGGTTACCAAGCGTCTCTTTAAGAAGAAAAGGGTTGGGGCTATTTAAAGGCAAGGGCAGGCTGGATTATTTTTGCCCCCCCAACAGAAATGATTTTCTCTTCCCTCCCGGCTTGCGGAGCAGGGATTAGAGGCCCCGGGCGAGCCAGGCCCCCAGCATGGCCAGCCCTGCGGCCAGGGAGAGCTGGGCCCCGGCGCCCGCGGCCGAGTTGCAGAATTCGCCCTCGCAGCACTCGTAGTAGGTGTTGTAGGTGACGCCGGCGAAGGTCGAGGTGCTATTGGTTTGGCATTTCTCCCTCTCAACACAGTCCTTCTTCATGACCTTCTTCTGGCCGTCTGGGGGCAGAGAGCGAGAAAAGGGGAGTGAGAGAAGGAGAAAGGAGAGAGAGAGAGAGACAAAATGAGGGAAGGAGACTGGGCCCAAGAGAGAGCGATGGAGCTGGAGAACAGGGGATGGCGGTGGGGACCGAGAGGGAGCGACGGAGCCAGAGAAGGGGGGAACGAGACGGGGACCGAGAGGGAGGGAGCGCCAGGGAGGGGGAAGGCGATGGAGCTGGAGAAGGAGGAACAGGACGGGGACCGAGAGGGAGGGAGCCCCAGGAAGGGGGAAGGTGATGGAGCTGGAGAAGGAAGAACAGGACGGGGACCGAGAGGGAGGGAGCCCCAGGGAGGGGGAAGGCGACGGAGCTGGAGAAGGAGGAAACGGGACAGAGACCGAGCGGGAGCGATGGAGCTGGAGAAGAAGGAAACGGGACGGAGACCGAGCGGGAGCGATGGAGCTGGAGAAGGAGGGAAGGGGACATGGACCAACAGAGAGTGATGGAGCCGGAGAAGGAGGAAACAGGACGGGGACCGAGAGGAAGGAAGCCTCAGGGAGAGGGAAGGCGACGGAGTGGGAGAAGGAGGAACGGGACGGGGACCAAGCAGGAGCGATGGAGCCGGAGAAGGAGGGAAGGGGACATGGACCAACAGAGAGTGATGGAGCCGGAGAAGGAGGAAACAGGATGGGGACCGAGCGGAAGCGATGGAGCTGGAGAAGGGGGAACGGGACGGAGACCAAGCGGGAGCGATGGAGCCAGAGAAGGAGGGAATGGGACGGGGACCGAGAGGGAGTGATGGAGCCAGAGAACGGGATGGGGACCGAGTGGGAGCGATGGAGCCCCAGGGAGGAGGAAGGAGACGGGGACCGAGCGGGACGGAGCCCCAGGAGGGGGCAGGGGATGGGGACCAGGCGGGATGGAGCCCCAGGACGGGGAAGGGGACGGGGACCGAGCGGGAGGGACCCCAGGAGGGGGAAGGGGACGGGGACTGAGTGGGAGGGAGCCCCAGGGATGGGGAAGTGGACGGGGACCGAGCAGGACGGAACCCCAGGGACAGGGACCGAGCGGATGGGTCCCCAGGACGGGGTAGGTGATGGAGCCGGAGAAGGGGGAAGGAGACGGGGACCGAGGGGATGGGTCCCCAGGGAGGGAGAAGGGGACGGGGACCGAGCAGGTGGGTCCCCAGGATGGAGAAGGTGATGGAGCCGGAGAAGGGGGAAGGGGACAGGGACCGAGCAGGTGGGTCCCCAGGAGGTGAAGGAGCCCGGAGCCGCGGGCAGGGCTGTTACCTGCGTGGCCCCAGATGGTGACATAGAGCTGCCCGGCCGGAGAAGGGGGAACGGGACGGGGACCGAGCGGGTGGGTCCCCGAGAGGGGAAGGAGCCCAGAGCCACGGGCAGGGCTGTTACCTGCGTGGCCCCGGAGGGTGACACAGAGCTGCCCGGTGTCGCAGGTGACGGTGCTGATGCAGCAGAGGTTGCCATGGATGGTGAATTCGCATTTCAGGCACTGCAGGGCCACGCCTGGGAACAGGGGCAGGAGTGAGACTAACCGGACCCACAGACACCCCCCCCAGCCGGGCACTGGGGGCTGCACCCCTGGAGGTCCCTGCCCACAGCCGGGCCTGTCCCAGCCCCATGAAAGAGCCCTGGGGGGCAGCCCCAGGGAATGAACTGGGAGCTGGGACAGGCAGGAGGGGCTGGGGTTGAGGTGGAGGAATAAGGGGCCATGAGTCAGGTTAGGGGTGGGTCAGGGGATGGAGGAGAGGCTAGGGGGGCTGAGAGAAGGGGGATCAGGTCGAGGTGAGGGTGTGGGGAATGGGGTGTGGGTCAGGGGCTGGGGGGCTGAGAGAAGGGGGATCAGGTCGAGGTGAGGGTGTGGGGAAATGGGGTGTGGGTCAGGGGCTGGGGGGCTGAGAAGGTGGATCAGGTGGAGGTGAGGGTGTGGGGAAATGGGGTGTGGGTCAGGAGCTGGGGGGCTGAGAAGGTGGATCAGGTGGAGGTGAGGGTGTGGGGAATGGGGTGTGGGTCAGGGGCTGGGGGGCTGAGAGAAGGGGGATCAGGTGGAGGTGAGGGTGTGGGGAAATGGGGTGTGGGTCAGGGGCTGGGGCTGGGGGGGCTGAGAGAAGGGGGATCAGGTGGAGGTGAGGGTGTGGGGAAATGGGGTGTGGGTCAGGGGCTGGGGGGCTGAGAAGGTGGATCAGGTGGAGGTGAGGGTGTGGGGAATGGGGTGTGGGTCAGGGGCTGGGGGGCTGAGAGAAGGGGGATCAGGTGGAGGTGAGGGTGTGGGGAAACGGGGTGTGGGTCAGGGGCTGGGGGGCTGAGAGAAAGGGGATCAGGTGGAGGCGAGGGTGTGGGGAATGGGGTGTGGGTCAGGGGCTGGGGGGCTGAGAGAAGGGGGATCAGGTGGAGGTGAGGGTGTGAGGAATGGGGTGTGGGTCAGGGGCTGGGGGGCTGAGAGAAGGGGGATCAGGTGGAGGTGAGGGTGTGGGGAATGGGGTGTGGGTCAGGGGCTGGGGGGCTGAGAGAAGGGGGATCAGGTGGAGGTGAGGGTGTGGGGAATGGGGTGTGGGTCAGGGGCTGGGGGGCTGAGAGAAGGGAGATCAGGTGGAGGTGAGGGTGTGGGGAAATGGGGTGTGGGTCAGGGGCTGGGGGTGAGGCTGGGGGCTGAGGGCATAGGGAGATGGGGATGGGTCGAGGGCTGAGGGTGTGGGGAGACGGGGGGTCGGGGCACAAGGGGCGACTCTCCTCTGGGACGGGAGCCAAGGGAGGAAACTGTTGCGCAGCTAAAAATCTTTCTCCTGGACTGTGAGCGAAGTGGCAGCGGGTCAGGGAGCTCCAGGCCCCCCACCCCAGGCCGCCCCACCCTGCCTGTCCCGTCTGGCTGCTGCTGATAAGCCTTGGCAGGAAATCCTGGTGCTGCTTATCAGAGGGGTCTGGAAAGAGGTCACATGTTTAAGGCAGCAAAAATAACCCCTCTATTCCCACCCCCCTACTCCCCTTCCCCCCCGCAGTCCCCATTAAAGCTCCGTCTGCCACCCCCCAATGCCCCTGTTACCCCACTTCCTGCATCCCATGCTAAAAAAAAAAAAACTAGAAAATCCTGAGGAAATTCCAATGTAAAAAACTTAAATAAGTGTAAAAACCCCTCACTTTGTTAGGCAGGATTTCAGGCAGCAGGGGCGTCGCTGAACAATGGCGCTTAATTTCCAAAAATTCTCTTACAAATCGGAGAGTTTAACTCCGCAAAGCTCAAGGGTGGGAAAAGCTGGAAAGGGCAGAGTTAAGGGGGCATTTCCCACATAACTCTGATCCCCCCAGAGAGATGTCAGTAGGAAGGGAGAACAACTGAGCACCTCAACCAGCTCACACAAGAATGGTTCTTGCCACAACTTGTACTCACATTACCCACTGCGATCCCTGACTGTGGTCTGTGAGTGCCATTGATACAAGGGAGGGCAGAGTCAAGGGGATATTGGGAAGAATCACCTTAATTCTGGCTGCTGTCTGAGTTTGAGTTTTGGGAATTAAACTCTTCCAATCAGGAAGGAGGATAGAGTTTTTAAATTCTCCTTAGTGTCTTGGTGTTGAAGCGAGTTACACTCGAAAGGGGGCTCTCTTGAAGAAGTAGGGAATGGAGAAATACAACGTGAGAGCTACTGACCCACACTGCAAAGTGGAGGTGGGGCAACAATCCCCTGGGTTTCATGGCTTACCCATCCCGATGCAGGTCAGAACAGCCAGACACAGGAGGAGAATTTTGCCCATGGTCGTCTCCTGGCGAGGCGGACAACAGCGGATTATCGAGGCAGGCGGGACCGTCCCAGAGCTCGGGGGCTGGCGGCTGAGTCTGCGTCTGGCTCCGTGTGATCTGTCTGATACACACAGCTGGGGTGGGAGGGGCAGGTGGGGTGTGGACGCAGGGGCCCTGATTGGCACAACTTGTAAACACACGGACGTGTGCAGCTGACACAGAGCCCGGGATTAGATGGAGATGAAACACACAGATGAAACACACGAACACTCACTCACAATCACTCTCACACCCCCTGACAGACAGACACAGGGTGTAAAGACACCTGTAGGTAAAACACTCATCTCCATAGCTAACACACACACACCAACCAAACACATACATTCACACCCACTCTCTCTCTCTCTCTCACACACACACACACCCCCTGACAGACAGACACAGGGTGTAAAGACAGCTGTAGGTAACACACACACGCACACACCGCCGTAGCTAACACACACACACACACACACAGAGCAGATCTTTGTCCCGCCCTGTCGTGCCCCAGCTGAGATGATCTCGTTCATCTGCCAGATCCCAAGAGGGGCAGGCGCTGGGCGAAGCAGGAATTTCCCACATGCCGAGGCTCGGGCAGGACACCCCCCTCTTGGCGCCTCACCAGAGAGCCAGGGTTGGGGACATCGGGTGAAACACGGCCTGTAGCTCGGTGTCCTGAGTGCCTCCCCATGTGGGCTGGTGTCACTAACGCAAGCGCTGGCCATTCCCATGTGGGCTCCGTCTCCTCTGCCGGGCTGGCGTCTGTGGGTTTTGTCTCACTAACACAGTGTGGAACAGGCTAATCCGCGAACGGGGCAGGGCTGGTTTCTCGTGTGTCCTCGGGGTCCTCCATGGGATGGTAAAATCTCCACTGCACCTGATGTGGAGGTGAAGCCCCCTCTGATTACTGCACGGTAAATACACCCCAGTTCTTCCCGTGAGATCTCGCCTACGCCCCACATCAGTTTCCTTTCACGAACGCCTGGAACTTTTACCACTAACTTTCAGTGAGGTGTGTGTGTGGGGGGGTTAACCTCTTTGCTTTGACCACACACTGGGGGGTCGAGGTGAGGCGCTGTGATCCCATCCCTGCCCCACTGATTCCCCGCTTCTAGTGCAGGGAAGGCAGCTGGCCTGCAGCCGATAATTCCCACTTCGGCCAGGTGGCCAGTCTGCACTTCCAAGGGAGGCGTTTTGCTGCACTCGGCGTTGGGGCAGGGCCCACGATCCCACCGGGCACCTTTAGCTCTGCATTCGCGATGTTTTTCCATCAGTGAATAGTCAAACCAGTAAAACCCCTAGGGGTTACAGCGGACGGGAAACTGGATATGAGTCAACAGTGTGTCCTTGTTGCCAAGAAGGCTAACGGCATTTTGGGCTGTATAAGTAGGGGCATTGCCAGCAGATTGAGGGACGTGATCATTCCCCTCTATTCGACATTGGTGAGGCCTCATCTGGAGACTGTGTCCAGTTTTGGGCCCCACACTACAGGAAGGATGTGGAAAAATTGGAAAGAGTCCAGCGAAGGGCAACAAAAATGACTAGGGGGCTGGAGCACATGACTTCTGAGGAGAGACTGAGGGAACTGGGATTGTTCAGTCTGCAGAAGAGAAGAATGAGGGGGGATTTGATAGCTGCTTTCAACTACCTGAAGGGGGGTTCCAGAGAGGGTGGATCTAGACTGTTCTCAGTGGTACCTGATGACAGAACAAGGAGCAATGGTCTCAAGCTGCAAAGGGGGAGGTCTAGGTTGGATATTAGGAAACACTATTTCACTAGGAGGGGGGTGAAGCACTGGAATGGGTTCCCTAGGGAGGGGTGGAATCTCCTTCCTTGGAGGTTTTTAAGGCCCAGCTTGACAGAGCCCTGGCTGGGATGATTTAGGTGGGGATTGGTCCTGCTCTGAGCAGGGGGTGGGACTAGACACCTCCTGAGGTCCCTTCCAACCCTGATATTCTATGATTCTGTGAACCCCAAATGCGGATCAGTTAGACCAGTGCAAAGGGGCCACATGCACTTTGATACTGGTGCAGCTGCGTCCAGCGCGGTGATTTGATCGTACCAGGCTCGTTAAAGCGAAGCGACGTTCCGGAGAACATCATGGGCTGGTTACTTCTCTGTAGACAGGTGGGGGTGTAGCCGTGTCAGTCCTAGGATCTAGAGACACAAGGGGGGTGAGCGAATATCATTAGGGGACCCACCTTGTCTCTAGTTTCTTCTCTGGGAGCCTGTGACGGGGTGTACTTGCTCCGCACTGGAGAGGAAGGGGTTAAGCCTGCACTCCTGCCAGCGGAAGCCACGCCCCCTCGCCCAGCTGGGCACGCTCCAACTGCGGCTGCAGTATAAAAGGGAGCAGCCAGCCTCACTCCAGGCTGAGCACCATGGAGGAAGGATGCACCTTGCTGGCTCCAGCCCGGGAGCAGCCAGAACCCCCAAGCGCGGGAGCCAGAGGCGCCGAGACCCAGGCAGACACCCGGGTACCTGCGGGTGCACGAGGGAGGTTGGCACAGCCAGGACCAGGCTGGCTGAGGACCCCGGAGACCCCAAGGGCGTCCAGATGGCAGCAGCACAGGGGAGCTAGGCAGGGGGCCAGTTACAGAACTGGATCTTGGGCTGGCGTGTTTCGCTCGGCGCCTCGCTGACTCGGTGCCACGTGCACTCGCCATCACCGGGGGCTTGGCTGGGACCCGGTGGAGAGGGAAGGCCCAGGCCCCCCTGCCCCTGCCGTCCTCTGTAGGTGGCAGCTCATCTCCCTGACTCTGACCATTAGGTTGCAGAGCCCTGCTAAGGACGGCAACTTTACTGACTCTGGACACTCGGCCACTCAGCTCTGCTAAGGACGGCAGCATACAGACAGGGGTCACAGGGCAATTATATTGACTCCAGCCATTGGGCCATACTGCCCTGAGGCTAAGGGCAGGCAGGCGGACTTAACTGTGGATCTGTGATGCCTTTGCCCCACCCCAAAGGGGACGGGGTATACTTGCCCCATGACATTGAAAACCATCCTGACGGGCTGAGGTGGGTCCAAGCCAACCTTGAAGAAACACTGGGAAACATCGAAAACGATCACTTAAAACTGGCCCCAGCTGGAGAAACCCCCCAGCGGGTGCAAATTCAGAAAAAGTGGGGCATCTATTCCACTGGGAGTTTGTTAATGTGTCCCAAGCGGCCTGGAGGCACCGAAACCAGGGAGAACAACCAACAACAAGTAGATGTTCTTGGAAATGCAGATTCTTGACTTGACTCTGATCTATGAAGACTAGGGACAGATTTTTAAAGATTAAATACCAATAGATGCCAAGAGGCACCTAGGGGGATTTTTCAAACGTGTCCAGGTGCCTAAGCCCCATTGATATCAGAGTTAGGGGGATCGGGAACCTGGCAGCCAGTTGCATTTTTAAGCACCCAAACAGCTTTCGATCCCCGGATATTTCCAGCCAGATAAGCCTAATGCCGCCAGGTTAACTCGTCTAGCTGAATCCCTTGTGCGCCTGCATGTTGTGTTTCTTATCTGCCTAGAGCCGCGGTTCTCAACAGGGATACAAGTCCACCGGGGGTAGGCAGAGCTCTTCCGGGGGGGCATCAGCTCCTCTCGATATTTGCCTTGTTTAACGACAGGCTACCAAAAAATTTCTGGCTCTGTCGCTCTCTCTCAGTCCCTGTCTATACTCAGAGTCACTACAAACTAAAATTTCATACAGACGATGACTTGTTTATACTGCCAGAAGCTGGGAATGGGCGATGGTGGGTGGGTCGCTGGAGGGTTCCCTGTTCTGTTCATTCCCTCTGGGGCACCTGGCACTGGCCACTCTCGGACACTGGGCCGGATGGACCTTTGGTCTGACCCAGTCTGGCCGCTCTTACGTCCCATACACTGAAATGTAAGCACAGGGTTTCTATTCCAGTTGATTTATTTATAATTACAGGATCAAAAGGAGAAAGTCAGCCACTGTTCAGTCATAGCGGGGCTGGGCCACTTCTGGATTTTGACGTCAGCAGGTCGTTTTTAAGGGAGGTGAGATTTGTGGGTACGCAAGACAAATCTGCCCCTGAAAGGGGGGACAGTCAGAGGCGCCAGCCCCGGGGGTGCTCCGGGCCCTGGCCTAATTGCAGAAGTCGCCCTGGCAGCAGGTGTAGGAGGTGGCGTAGGTGACGCCGGCCCAGGTCGCCATGTCCTGGGTGCTGCATTTCCCCTCGTCCAGGCAGTTCTTCCGCACAATCGCCTTGTGGCCAGCTGGGGGGGGAGAGAGAGAGGGAATGAGAGAAGGAAACGAGAGAACGAAGGAAGGAGGGAGGAACCAAGGGAAAGAGAGAACAAAAAAGAGAACAGAGGAACGAGAGAGAAAACGAGCGAATAAGAAAAGGAACAAGAGAGTGTGATAGCGCAAGAGAACAAGGGAAGGGGACGGGGACCGAGAGACACGGAGCTGAAGAACGAGGCAACAGGACAGGGACTGAGAGGGAGCGATGGAGCCGGAGAAGGGGGAAGGGGACAGGGACAACCGAGCGGGAGGGAGCCCCAGGGAGGGGGAAGGTGATGGAGCCGGAAAAGGGGGAAGGGGACGGGGACCGAGCAGGTGGCAGCCCCAGGGAGGGGGAAGGGGACGGGGACCGAGCGGGAGGGTCCCCAGGGAGGGGGAAGGGGACGGGGACCGAGCGGAAGGGAGCCCCAGGGAAGGGAACGGGGACCGAGCGGGTGGGTCCCCAGGAGGGGAAGGGGACGGAGCTGGAGGAGGAAACGGGACAGGGACCAAGCGGGAGCGATGAAGCCGGAGAAGAGGGAAGGGGACAGGGACCAAGCAGGAGCGATGGAGCCGGAGAAGGGGGAAGGGGACAGGGACCAAGCGGGTGGGTCCCCAGGAGGGGAAGGAGATGGGGACCGAGCGGGTGGGTCCCCAGGGAGGGGGGAAGGGGACGGGGACCGAGCGGGTGGGTCCCCAGGGAGGGGGGAAGGGGACGGGGACCGAGCGGGTGGGTCCCCAGGGAGGGGGAAGGAGATGGGGACCGAGCGGGTGGGTCCCCAGGGAGGGGGAAGGAGATGGGGACCAAGCGGGAGGGAGCCCCAGGGAGGGGGAAGGGGACGGAGCTGGAGGAGGAAACGGGACAGGGACCAAGAGGGAGCGATGGAGCTGGGGAAGGAGATGGAGACCGAGCGGGTGGGTCCCCAGGGAGGGGGGAAGGGGACAGGGACCAAGCGGGTGGGTCCCCAGGAGGGGAAGGAGATGGGGACCGAGCGGGTGGGTCCCCAGGGAGGGGGAAGGAGATGGGGACCGAGCGGGAGGGAGCCCCAGGGAGGGGGAAGGGGACAGAGCTGGAGGAGGAAACGGGACAGGGACCAAGAGGGAGCGATGGAGCCGGGGAAGGGGACAGGGACCGAGCGGATGGGTCCCCAGGGAAGGAGATGGGGACCGAGCGGGTGGGTCCCCAGGGAGGGGGGGAAGGGGACGGGGGACCGAGCGGGTGGGTCCCCAGGGAAGGAGATGGGGACCGAGCGGGTGGGTCCCCAGGGAGGGGGAAGGAGACAGGGACCAAGCGGGTGGGTCCCCAGGGAAGGGGAAGGAGCCCGGAGCCGTGGGCAGGGCAGTTACCTGCGTGCCCCCGGATGGTGGCACAGAGCTGCCCGGCCGGGCAGGTGACTGCAGTGAGCTCACACGGGGCGTCGAACGCGGTGAAGTCGCATTTCAGGCACTGCAGGGCTGCGCCTGGGAACGGGAGCAGGGGGTGAGACTGGGCCCCTCCCCACAGACCCCCACCTCCCAGCTGGGCCCTGGGGGCTGCTCCCCTGGGGGACCCTGCCCGCAGCTGGGCCTGCCCCAACCCCACGACAGCGCCCCCTGGGGGCAGCCCCAGGGAATGAGGGGGAGCAGGGACTCAGGCACGGGGGTGTGGGGGGCAGGAGGAGTTGGGGGGACTGCGGCTGCGGTGGGGGGAATAAGGGGCTGGGATTCAGGTCAGGGGTTCAGGGGATGGGGGCGAGGCTGGGGGGCCGAGGGGGGTGGGGAGATGGGGACAGGTCGGGGGCTGGCCAGGGCTCAGGTTAGGATGGGGGCGGCAGGGAAAGGCCCAGCCCTCCTCTCGCCAGTGGGGCTTTAACATGGTCTGAAGGGGGAGGGTCCATTCGCCACCCCCACCCCCCCATTCCCACAAGGCCCCCAGCTGCTGGGGGATGGAGCTGGGGGATCCCATGGACCCCCCCTCCCTGACCCCAGGGGTACCCCCTTCCCCTCCCCTCCCCCAAGGGTGCTCCCTCCCCCCAACCCCGCTGGGGGAGGAGGCAGCGAGGAGCCTGGTGAGTTAACGAGTAGGGAGGGAGGAGGAAATATGCCTGACCCCCTCCCCCGCAGTGCCCCTCACTCCCAACCCGCAGCCCCTGCCAGCCCAGCCCTGCCGGTGCCCCTCACTCCCGACCCGCAGCCCCTGCCAGCCCAGCCCTGCCCCCCCAGCTCTGCCGGTGCCCCTCACTCCCGACCCGCAGCCCCTGCTAGCCCAGCCCTGCCCCCCCAGCTCTGCCGGTGCCCCTCACTCCCGACCTGCAGCCCCTGCCAGCCCTGCCCCCCAGCTCTGCCGGTGCCCCTCACTCCCGACCCGCAGCCCCCTGCCAGCCCAGCCCTGCCCCCCCCAGCTCTGCCGGTGCCCCTCACTCCGGACCCGCAGCCCCTGCTAGCTCAGCCCCGGGCTCCCCACCACACACCCGGACACGTCCTAATAATCGTGGGCCCGGGGGGCAAAGTGCGACTCTCCTCTGGGACGGGAACCAAGGGAGGAAACTGTTGCGCAGCTCAAAATCTTTCTCCTGGGCTGTGAGCGAAGTGGCAGCTGGTCAGGGAGCTTCAGTGCCCCCCTGTCCTCCCCCTCCCCTTTCCCCCATCCCCCCCACCTGCGCTGCTGCTAAACTGTGGTAGCCAGAGCCTGGGGGGGCTAATGGTTCAAAGGGGTCTGTAAACAGGACACGTGTTTCAGGCAGCAAAAAAAACCCACTTTCCCCAGTGGAAGAATTAAACTCTTGCAGTCGGGAAGGAGAGCAGAGCCTTTCGGGACAAAGCGGGGGATTTTCGTGGTGTTTTGCATGGGTGCTGGGTGCGTGCCTCAGTTTCCCTGTTTATCAGGACCGAGGACAAAGGGCTGTCGGATGATCGGCTCGAGGGAGGGGGCTGCTGGACGGGGGACAAGGAGCAGCCGGAGCCCCAGGGGCCAGGGCCGGACCCAGCTGGCCGGAGTGAGACTGGCCTGGCCCGAGCCCCCTGAGAACCACCTGGGCTGGGTTCAGCCCTACAATAACCCCCCCTGGTTTCACGCTGGCGGAGAGGCCGAGCAGGCTGGGGATCGGGGGGCGTCGCTCCCTCTGGGCGGGTTCCCGGGGGGCTGGGGCGAGGGGACTCCCTGTGGGGCCCACGGCAGAGCCAGGCGGTCCTGGGGGGCAGCGGGCCCAGAGGGTCTGACCCAGCGCACGAGGAGTGACTTTCCCGGGGGTCTCTCGCACGGAAGGGGGGGTCCTCCCACAGGGCCCCTTGAAATCCTCCGCAGCGCCCTGCCTGGTGTGGCAGCGAGTTCCGCTCGGCGGGGGGGTCTCTGGGAGGCAGGACTGGGGAAATACAGAGCGACACCCCCCGGCAGCGGGGCCAAGACCCCCGGCTTTCGCGGCTTACCCAGGCCGGCGCAGGCCAGAGCGGCCAGGCACAGGAGCAGAGCTTTGCCCATGGGCGGCTCCGGCCGGGCGAGGCGGGTTGTGGACGCTCGGGGCCGGCGGCTGAGTCTGCGTCTGGCTGCGTCGATCCGGCCACACACGGCCGGGCGGGGCCGCGGAGCGACACGTGAACCCGGGGGCCTGACTGACACAAGCTGTGAACACACCGACGTGTGCAGCTGACACAGCCAGGGATTGGACGGAGACAGATTTGTACAGATGGAGCAAACACACAGTCACACACAGTCATATACACACAGACCCGGCAGGTACACACACACACAGAGCAGGGACGGACACACACACACACACAGAGACCCGGCAGGGACAGACACACACACCCGGCAGGGACACACACATACACAGACCCGGCAGGGACAGACACACACACACACACAGAGCAGGGACGGACACACACACAAACCCAGCAGGGACAGACACACACACACACAGAGCAGGGACGGACACACACACACACACAGAGAGACCCGGCAGGGACAGACACACAGACAGACCTGGCAGGGACAGACAGACACACACACACACACACACACACACACAGACCGAGCAGGGACAGACACACACACACACACACACAGAGCAGGGACGGACACACACACAGACCCGGCAGGGACGGACACACACACACACACAGTTACACACACATACAGTTACACACACAGACACAGACACACTCACTCACCCACCCACATACATACACTCACTCACAAACACACCCACACATACACACTTGCGCACACATACTTACACCCACACTCAGACACACCCTGATAAACACAGATTCTCACACTTTCTCACATGCACACACAGCCAGACCCGGGGTGTAGAGACACACGTAGGTGAAACACACACCCCTGTAGCTAACACACACATACAAATCACACACACAGTAAATACTAACACAGCCGTGTGTAGCTGACACATGCACAAAGCTCACTCACACACACAGAGTACATGCTAACACACACAGACCTGTGTAGCTGACGCCAACACTAACACACTCACGCACCCCCGACACGTAGGTAAAACATACACCCCTGTAGCTAATACACACACACACACACGTGTAAATGTTAACACAAACTCTAAGACACAGTCACAGCCAAGAGACACACACACAACTACCGACACACACTGGGCACAAGTTGACAGCCCTCCCACACACAAGGTGTAAACAGAATCACACAAACACACCTGCGCTGCCAACAGACACACAGGGATGGTAACACACAAACCCCACAGACAAACAGGCTCCCCCCCAGCTCTGTGGATGCCCCTCACTCCCGACCCGCAGCCCCTGCCAGCCCAGCCCAGCCCCCCCCCCAGTTCTGCGGGTGCCCCTCACTTACCCAGCCTCGTCCACTCAGCCGCCCTCAGCTCCCCCCCCGGCCCAAGATCCCCCCACTCCCCAGCCCCCGCTCCGTCCATCCAGCCACCCCCATCCCAGCGCCCCACTCCCCAAGCTCGGCCCATAGGAGGGAGCCACCTGGCCACTGGCTTTGTGGGGCCCCCACCCCAATTGCCACATTCCTCCCAGAGCCCCATCCCAACCCCCACAGCCCCATTCTGCCCCAGTGCCCCATCCCAACCCCCACATCCCCATTGCCCCATCCCAACCCCCAAGATGTCCCATTGCCCCATCCTGCCCCAGTGCCCCATCTCACCCCCCACAGCCCCATTCTGCCCCATCGCCCCCATCCCAACCCTCACAGCCCCATTCTGCCCCATCGCCCCCATCCCAACCCCCACAGCCCCATTCTGCCCCAGTGCCCCATCCCAACCCCCACATCCCCATTACCCCATCCCAACCCCCAAGATGCCCCATTCTCCCCATAGCCCCATCCTGCCCCAGTGCCCCATCCCACCCCCCACAGCCCCATTGCGCGCTATCGCCCCCATCCCAACCCCCACAGCCCCATTCTGCCCCATCGCCCCCATCCCAACCCCCACAGCCCCATCCCCCGCCTGCTGCCCCCAGGGAAGAGCTGCTGGGTTGAAACCCTCTTATTGTGGGGTTATGACATCAGCACTAGAACGACCAATCAGAATCCTCCTCGTTCTCATTCTCCCACGCCCCGTCCACCACTGGCCTAGACGGGAGAACCCCACTTCTCTGGGTACGTGGTGCCCCTCACTCCCGACCCGCAGCCCCTTGTGCCCCCCACCTCTGCCAGTGCCCCTCACTCCCGACCCGCAGCCCCTGTGCCCCCCACCTGTGCCGGTGTCCCTCACTCCCGACCCGCAGCCCCTGTGCCCCCCACCTGTGCCAGTGCCCCTCACTCCCGACCCGCAGCCCCTTGTGCCCCCCACCTCTGCCGGTGCCCCTCACTCCCGACCCGCAGCCCCGGTGCCCCCCCACCTCTGCCGGTGCCCCTCACTCCCGACCCGCAGCCCCGGTGCCCCCCACCTGTGCCGGTGCCCCTCACTCCCGACCCGCAGCCCCTTGTCCCCCCACCTCTGCCGGTGCCCCTCCCTCCAGACCCGCAGCCCCGGTGCCCCCCACCTGTGCCGGTGCCCCTCACTCCCGACCCGCAGCCCCGGTGCCCCTCACCTCTGCCGGTGCCCCTCACTCCCGACCCGCAGCCCCGGTGCCCCCCACCTGTGCCGGTGCCCCTCACTCCCGACCCGCAGCCCCGGTGCCCCCCACCTCTGCCGGTGCCCCTCACTCCCGACCCGCAGCCCCTTGTGCCACCCACCTCTGCCAGTGCCCCTCACTCCCGACCCGCAGCCCCCTGTGCCCCCCACCTCTGCCGGTGCCCCTCACTCCCGACCCGCAGCCCCTGTGCCCCCCACCTCTGTCGGTGCCCCTCACTCCCGACCCGCAGCCCCGGTGCCCCCCACCTCTGCCGGTGCCCCTCACTCCCGACCCGCAGCCCCCTGTGCCCCCCACCTCTGCCGGTGCCCCTCACTCCCGACCCGCAGCCCCGGTGCCCCCCACCTCTGCCGGTGCCCCTCACTCCCGACCCGCAGCCCCTTGTGCCCCCCACCTCTGCCGGTGCCCCTCACTCCCGACCCGCAGCCCCTTGTGCCCCCCACCTGTGCCGGTGCCCCTCACTCCCGACCCGCAGCCCCCTGTGCCACCCACCTGTGCCGGTGCCCCTCACTCCCGACCCGCAGCCCCCTGTGCCACCCACCTGTGCCGGTGCCCCTCACTCCCGACCCGCAGCCCCCTGTGCCCCCCACCTCTGCCGGTGCCCCTCACTCCCGACCCGCAGCCCCCTGTGCCACCCACCTGTGCCGGTGCCCCTCACTCCCGACCCGCAGCCCCCTGTGCCCCCCAGCTCTGCCGGTGCCCCTTACTCCCGACCCGCAGCCCCTTGTGCCCCCCACCTGTGCCGGTGCCCCTCACTCCCGACCCGCAGCCCCCTGTGCCACCCACCTCTGCCGGTGCCCCTCACTCCCGACCTGCAGCCGCTGCCAGCCCAGCCCTGCCCCCCCCCCAGCTCTGCCGGTGCCCCTCACTCCCGACCTGCAGCCCCTGCCAGCCCAGCCCTGCCCCCCCCCAGCTCTGCCGGTGCCCCTCACTCCCGACCTGCAGCCCCTGCCAGCCCAGCCCTGGGCTCTCCTGCCCCTCCCCGCAGCTCACAGAACTGGGGATAGAACCCAGGAGTCCTGGCGCCCAGCCCCCCCGGCTCCATCTGCTTTTCAAAGCACCAGACAAGTCCTCAGCTGATTAATTTATTTACTGTCGGGCTCCTCCTAAGATCGCAGAGCTGGTGTGTTATTGTAGGGTCTCCTGGGACTGTCCACATTGCGGTTTGTTATTGTAGGGTCTCCTGGGACTGTCCATGTTGCGGTTTGTTACTGTAGGGTCTCCTGGGACTGTCCGCATTGCGGTTTGTTACTGTAGGGTCTCCTGGGCTCAGTTGGTTATCGTAGAATCTCTGGGGGGCCGGTTGGTTGTTGTAGGGTCTCTGGGGCTGGTTGGTTGTTGTAGGGTCCTTCAGGGGCAGTTGGTTGTTGTAGGGTCTCTCGGGGGCGGTTGGTTGTTATAGGGTCTCTGGGGGTCCGGTTGGTTATTGTAGGGTCTCTCGGGGCCAGTTGGTTATTGTAGGGTCCCTGGGGGGCTGGTTGGTTGGTGTAGGGTCCCTCGGGGGCGGTTGGTTGTTGTAGGGTCTCTGGGGGGGTGGTTGGTTATTGTAGGGTCCCTCGGGGGCGTTTGGTTATTGTAGGGTCTCTCGGGGCCGGTTGGTTGGTGTAGGGTCTCTGGGGGGCTGGTTGGTTGGTGTAGGGTCCCTCGGGGGCAGTTGGTTGTTGTAGGGTCTCTGGGGGGACGGTTGGTTGTTGTAGGGTCTCTTGGGGGGCTGGTTGGTTATCGTAGGGTCCCTCGGGGGTGTTTGGTTATCATAGGGTCTCTCAGGGCCGGTTATTGGTTGTAGGGTCTCTCGAGGCCGGTTGGTTGTTGTAGGGTCTCTGGGGGGCTGGTTGGTTGGTGTAGGGTCCCTCGGGGGCAGTTGGTTGTTGTAGGGTCTCTGGGGGGACGGTTGGTTGGTGTAGGGTCTCTTGTGGGGCTGGTTGGTTATCGTAGGGTCCCTCGGGGGTGTTTGGTTATCATAGAGTCTCTCAGGGCCGGTTGGTGGTTGTAGGGTCTCTCGGGGCCGGTTGGTGGTTGTAGGGTCTCGGGGGGAGGGGCGGTTGGTTGTTGTAGGGTCCCTCGGGGGCGGTTGGTTGTTATAGGGTCTCTGGGGGGCCGGTTGGTTATTGTAGGGTCCCTCGGGGGCAGTTGGTTGTTGTAGGGTCTCTGGGGGGCTGGTTGGTTGTTGTAAGGTCTCTCTGGGCTGGTTGGTTATCGTAGGGTCTCTGGGGGGCCGGTTGGTTATTGTAGGGTCCCTCGGGGGCGGTTGGTTAGTGTAGGGTCTCTGGGGGCCTGGTTGGTTGTTGTAGGGTCTCTCTGGGCTGGTTGGTTATTGTAGGGTCTCTGGGGGGCCGGTTGGTTGTTGCAGGGTCTCTCTGGGCTGGTTGGTTATCGTAGGGTCTCTGGGGGGCCGGTTGGTTGTTGTAGGGTCTCTGGGGGGCCGGTTGGTTATTGTAGGGTCTCTGTGGGCCGGTTGGTTATCGTAGGGTCTCTGGGGGGCTGGTTGGTTATTGTAGGCTCCCTCGGGTGCAGTTGGTTCTTGTAGGGTCTCTGGGGGGCCGGTTGGTTGGTGTAGGGTCCCTCGGGGGCGGTTGGTTGTTGTAGGGTCTCTGGAGGGCCGGTTGGTTATCGTAGGGTCTCTGGGGAGGCTGGGTGCTGGGGGAGTCGTGGGGAGCAGGGGCAGGGGGGTCTCAGTGCAGGACCCAGAGCGCCAGCGCCCCCAGCAGGCCGGCGTGGGGGGCGCGGGTGGAGTGGGGGGCGCGGCTCCAGGGCCAGCGGGCGGGCAGGGCGGGGGGGCACGTTGCAGAGGTCGGTGTTGTTGCAGCAGGTGCGGTTGTAGGTGAAGCCAAAAAAGGGGTCGAGGAGCCCGGCGGCGTCGCAGGGGGCCCCGGGGGGGTGGCAGCCCAGGGTCGACAGCGAGAAGAGGGGGCCTGGGGGGACACGAGCCTGTGTCGGGGGGGCGGACTCAGAATGATGCCAGCCCCCCTGCTCCCCACCTCTGGCCCCTGGGCCCTCAGGCCCCCTCAAGTCCCAGCCCCAAAAACCTCCAGCCCCCCACCTCTGGCCTCCTGCCCCCCAGGCCCCTGCCCTCCAGCCCCACCTCCCAAAAACCTCCAGCCTCCCACTTCTGATCCCCTGTCCCTTAGGCCCCAGCCCCCCAAGCCCATCCCCAAACCTCCAGCCCCCCACCTCTGACCCCCTGGTCCCAGATCCCTCTGCCGCACACCTCCAGGCCTCTGCCCCCCCCAAGCCTCACATCACCAGCCCTCTGCCCCCACCTCCGCAGCAATGAGCCCCACACCTCTAGCCCCCCCATCCCAGCCTTCCTGCCCCCCCAGCCCCAGCTACCTCAACACCTCCCCCCCCCGAGGCCCAGCCCAGCGCCCCCCAGTGGGGACTCACCAAAGCTGGCGACGTGGCTCCAGCAGACGCCCCCGGGGGGGGCCGTGCACGTCCCCTGGCCCCACACGCAGCCCTCGTAGGGGTTCCCCACCTCGCACACGCGGCACTGCAGGGCCCCCCCTGCCGAGAGACGGACACCCCGTCAGACCCACTGACACCCGCCCTGCCCCCCAGAGCCCCTCACCCCCCGCCGTGGGGCTGGGTGGGAGCCAGCGCCCCCTAGTGGGGCCAGGCCCCTGCCCCATTCCCTGCCCCCCTGAGCCAGCCAGTCCCTGCCCTGGGGCCGGATGGGAGCTGGTGTCCCCCAGAGGGGCCAGGCCCCTGCCCCATTCCCTGCCCCCCTGGACCGGCCCGTCCCGCCCTGGGGCTGGGGGGGACCCGTGCCCCTCGCAGGGGGTCCCCAGCCCGCACCGCTGGCCCAGCACAGCAGGAAGGTGCCCGCGAGGAGCAGGGTCTGGCCCATGTCACCGGCGGGCGGGAGGTCGAGGGCGCCGGACGCCTGCAGCCCCCTGAGCAATGGGGGACTTGGGGGTCGGTCGCTGGGTCCCGGGCGAAGCAGGAGCCTGAAGTGGCCTCAGTCCAGCGCTGGCTGCTGCGTGTCTGGGCCGGGGCCGTCTGAACACACCCGAGTTTACTCTGCGCTTATCGGCCTGACGCGGCCGGAGTGGGTGAAAGGTAGAAACTGGGAACGGGGCAGGGACCCCCCGGCCCCAGGGCAGGGACTGGCTGGCTCAGTGGGGCTGGGAATGGGGCAGGGGCCTGTCCCCTCTGGGGGCACCGGCTCCCCCCGGCCCCAGGGCAGGGACTGGCTGGCTCAGTGGGGCAGGGAATGGGGCCGGCCACACCTCCTTGATAGACCCACGGCTTCCAGGTGGGGGCAGGTCCAAATGAAACACGGTGACTCCCCACTGGGGGGCGCTGCCTTTGGCCACCAGGGCCGGCGTCCCTGAGCCGGCGTCACGGGTCCAGTCCATGCCCCAGCCTGGCCCCTGTCTCCTAGGAGTGCCCCCCCAGGGGTCCCCCCTCCCCCCATCCCGGGCTCCTCAGCCCCCCTAAATTCCCTTCATCCCCCAATCCCTTGTGACCCCCCAGATCCCTGGCCGGGTTTCCTGCTGATTGGCCAATCCTGGGAGGGCATCTCCTAGTCTGAGCTGAGCCAGGTTCGGCCCCCACCCGGGACAGCTGGGGGGACATGTGCCGCTGGCCCTGGTCCCGGAGCAGCCGGATCCCTCTTGCCCCCAGGAGTAGCAGTGCCACGGAGAGAGGGAAACTGAGGCATGAATCGGCTCCATACAAAGAGGACAAAACATTCCAATGTCTGGGTCCGGCTCCCCACCCCCCTGAGCCAGCCAGTTCCTGCCCTGGGGCCGGGGGGAGCCAGCACCCCCTAGCGGGGACAGGCCCCTGCCCCATTCCCTTCCCCCCCCGCCGAGCCAGCCAGGCCCTGCCCCTTGGCTGCAGCCCCCTCACTGGGTGGTTTCCCTCCCCGCACCCGCAGGGCCGAGGCCTCCTACCAGCACCGGGAAATTTCACAAGCCGCCCGGCCGCCTGAGCCTTAATAAGTGTCTTGGGACTGGAAAGCGTTGATGTGACTCAGCGACCCGTGGGCCGGGAGCCCGGATGCCTGGGTTCTCTCCCTGGGTCTGGGAGGGGAGTGGGAGCTAGTGGTTAGAGGGGAGGGGGCCTGGGAGCCCGCACTCCTGGGTTCTCTCCCCAACTCTGTTGGGGGGGGAGTGGGGTCTAGTGGTTAGAGCGGAGGGGTGGGGGCTAGGAGCCCGGACTCCTGGGTTCTCTCCTGGAGTTTTCTGAGTCACTTTGCAACCCTCTTCTGACAACATCAATCAGTTCCCGACCCTGGGGGAGGCCGGGGGGTCCAGAGCCTGAATTCAGCCCTGTGAGCTGTGAGGGATCCACAGGTCATGAGGTTTTAGAGTCTCCACCAATTCCAACACGGGACAAAACAAACAAAATCCTAACGCAGCATTTTCCACTGCTCAGGCAGAGCCCAGGGCTGGGCTGGCAGGGGCTGCGGGTCGGGAGTGAGGGGCACCGCAGGGCTGGGGGGCAGGGGCTGCGGGTCGGGAGTGAGGGGCACCGCAGGGCTGGGGGGGAAGGAGCTGCGGGTCAGGAGTGAGGGGCACCGCAGGGCTGGGGGGAAGGGGGCTGCGGGTCAGGAGTGAGGAGCACCGCAGGGCTGGCAGGGGCTGCGGGTCGGGAGTGAGGGGCACCACAGGGCTGGGGGGAAGGGGCTGCGGGTCAGGAGTGAGGGGCACCACAGTGCTGCGGGGAAGGGGCTGCAGGTCGGGAGTGAGGGGCACCGCAGGGCTGGGAGGAAGGGGCTGCAGGTCGGGAGTGAGGGGCACCGCAGGGCTGGGGGGGCAGGGGCTGCGGGTTGGGAGTGAGGGGCACCGCAGGGCTGGCAGGGGCTGCGGGTCGGGAGTGAGGGGCACCACAGGGCTGGGGGGAAGGGGTTGCGGGTTGGGAGTGAGGGGCACCGCAGGGCTGGGGGGAAGGGGTTGCGGGTTGGGAGTGAGGGGCACCGCAGGGCTGGGGACAGGGCTGGGGGGCAGGGGCTGCGGGTCGGGAGTGAGGGGCACCGCAGGGCTGGGGGGCAGGGGCTGCGGGTCGGGAGTGAGGGGCACCGCAGGGCTGAGGGGAAGGGGCTGCGGGTCGGGAGTGAGGGGCACCGCAGGGCTGAGGGGAAGGGGCTGCGGGTCGGGAGTGAGGGGCACTGCAGGGCTGAGGGGAAGGGGCTGCGGGTCGGGAGTGAGGGGCACCGCAGGGCTGAGGGGAAGGGGCTGCGGGTCGGGAGTGAGGGGCACCGCAGGGCTGAGGGGAAGGGGCTGCGGGTCGGGAGTGAGGGGCACCGCAGGGCTGAGGGGAAGGGGCTGCGGGTCGGGAGTGAGGGGCACCGCAGGGCTGAGGGGAAGGGGCTGCGGGTCGGGAGTGAGGGGCACCGCAGGGCTGGGGGGAAGGGGCTGCAGGTCGGGAGTGAGGGGCACCGCAGGGCTGGGGGGAAGGGGCTGCAGGTCGGGAGTGAGGGGCACCACAGGGCTGGGGGGAAGGGGCTGCAGGTCGGGAGTGAGGGGCACCGCAGGGCTGGCAGGGGCTGCGGGTCGGGAGTGAGGGGCACCACAGGGCTGGGGGGAAGGGGCTGTGGGTCGGGAGTGAGGGGCACCGGCAGGGCTGGGGGGAAGGGGCTGCGGGTCAGGAGTGAGGGGCACCGCAGGGCTGAGGGGAAGGGGCTGCGGGTCGGGAGTGAGGGGCACCGGCAGGGCTGGGGGGAAGGGGCTGCGGGTCAGGAGTGAGGGGCACCACAGGGCTGGGGGGAAGGGGCTGCAGGTCGGGAGTGAGGGGCACCACAGGGCTGGGGACAGGGCTGGGGGGCAGGGGCTGCGGGTCGGGAGTGAGGGGCACCGCAGGGCTGAGGGGAAGGGGCTGCGGGTCGGGAGTGAGGGGCACCGCAGGGCTGGGGGGAAGGGGCTGCAGGTCGGGAGTGAGGGGCACCGCAGGGCTGGGGGGAAGGGGCTGCAGGTCGGGAGTGAGGGGCACCACAGGGCTGGGGGGAAGGGGCTGCAGGTCGGGAGTGAGGGGCACCGCAGGGCTGGCAGGGGCTGCGGGTCGGGAGTGAGGGGCACCACAGGGCTGGGGGGAAGGGGCTGTGGGTCGGGAGTGAGGGGCACCGGCAGGGCTGGGGGGGAAGGGGCTGCGGGTCAGGAGTGAGGGGCACCGCAGGGCTGAGGGGAAGGGGCTGCGGGTCGGGAGTGAGGGGCACCGGCAGGGGCTGGGGGGGAAGGGGCTGCGGGTCAGGAGTGAGGGGCACCACAGGGCTGGGGGGAAGGGGCTGCAGGTCGGGAGTGAGGGGCACCACAGGGCTGGGGACAGGGCTGGGGGGCAGGGGCTGCGGGTCGGGAGTGAGGGGCACCGCAGGGCTGGGGGGAAGGGGCTGCGGGTCGGGAGTGAGGGGCACCGCAGGGCTGGGGGGAAGGGGCTGTGGGTCAGGAGTGAGGGGCACCGCAGGGCTGGGGGGAAGGGGCTGTGGGTCGGGAGTGAGGGGCACTGCAGGGCTGGGGGGCAGGGGCTGCGGGTCGGGAGTGAGGGGCACCGCAGGGCTGGGGGGAAGGGGCTGCGGGTCGGGAGTGAGGAGCACCGCAGGGCTGGGGGGAAGGGGCTGCAGGTCGGGAGTGAGGGACACCGCAGGTCTGGCAGGGGCTGCGGGTCGGGAGTGAGGGGCACCACAGGGCAGAGGGGAAGGGGCTGCGAGTCGGGAGTGAGGGGCACCGCAGGGCTGCGGGGAAGGGGCTGCGGGTTGGGAGTGAGGGGCACCGCAGGGCTGGGGGGAAGGGGCTGCGGGTCGGGAGTGAGGGGCACCGCAGGGCTGAGGGGAAGGGGCTGCAGGTCGGGAGTGAGGGGCACCGCAGGGCTGGGGAGAAGGGGCTGCGGGTCGGGAGTGAGGGGCACCGCAGGGCTGAGGGGAAGGGGCTGCGGGTCGGGAGTGAGGGGCACCGCAGGGCTGAGGGGAAGGGGCTGCGGGTCGGGAGTGAGGGGCACCGCAGGGCTGAGGGGAAGGGGCTGCGAGTCGGAAGTGAGGGGCACCGCAGGGCTGGGTTGAGTTTCCCGCAGGCCGAGCCGGATTTACAATCCCTCTGAGTCTCCTGCTTTTCTCTGTGTCTGATTTTTCGATTCCCACATCTGGGTGTCTCCCTCGCCCAGGTCCTGCCCCCTGATTGGCTGCTGCCGACCCCGCCCAGGGATAAATGCCCAGGCTGGGCCCCACCTGCCTTAGTTTCCCCAGCAGTGGCTGTTTGCACCTGCTGGTGTTGCCTGCCTGGCTCACCCCTCCCCTCGCTTGTCACTTTCAGCCCCCCGAGCTGCCCTGACCCCAGCCAGGATGAGCAAAGTCCTGCTCCTGGCCTTGTCCCTGCTGCTCTGCTGCGCCCTGGGTGAGTATCGGGGGTCCTGGGAGGGTGGAGAACCGCCTGGGGCCGGGTCTGGAGTCTGAGCTCTGTGACCCAGGTGCGGGCGCGCGGCCCTGGCTGAATTTCCTCGGGGGGGGGGGTGCTCACCCTGAGACCCCTGGGGACTTTGGGGTGGGTCCCCCCGAGTGCAGGAGGAGGGAACGTCTCTGGATCTGTCCAGGGCGTTTGTGCCCCAGTAAATCCTGAGTGAGGGGGACAGGAGTCTGCAGGGCTGAAATGGGGATTGGCCTAAGTGAAAATGTGACAATTGGGAGCCTGGGGGCCAGGACACCTGGGTTCTCTCCAGCTCTGGGAGGGGAGTAGGGGCTGGTGGGTTAGAGAAGGAGGGTGCTGGGAGCCTGGACTCCTGGGTTCTCTTCCTGGCTGTGGGAGGGGAGGGGAGGGGAGGGGAGGGGGGTCTAGTGGTTAGAGCAGGGGGGACTGGGAGCCAGGACTCCTGGGGTCCATCCCAGCTCGCTGGGTGTCTTTCGGCAAACGGGTCCCTGGCCTGTCTCCCTGCCCAGCACAGAACTTGTGATTTGCTCAGGGGCTTCCAGCTCCTTGGGGTGAGGCTGCTCCCAACCCAGCTTCTGCCTGCAACTCCCAGCTCACCCAGGGGTAGGGGGGGACTCAAAACTGTCATTAATAAAATGCAGTTTCAAGGGGGGACCTTCAAGTTACTTTTCTTGTTACTTTTTTTGTCCTGAGGGGCAGTCTGGGGGCTTCTCTCTTCTCTTGGTGGGGGAAGTTACGAGGGGAAATTTTTTTTAAGCTCCCTTCCCAGATGGGGAACCTTGAAACTGCTTTTTTCCCCCTCCAAGTTTAAAGGGGGAAGAGAAAATCGTTTCCCCGCTGTGTGTACTTGCGTGTTGTGTTTGAAATGTTTTCCCTTTTGAAGAGGGTGGTGGCAGGGAGACTCCTTTTAATTAACTTTTAATAATCAGAGACTGGAATTGGTATCAGTCCCTTGTGTAACGTAGGGAGCGCTCTGGTCCCACAAGGGTGGGGTGACGGCCTTGCTCATCCGCCCCGGGGCGCACACTGGGGAGATCGGTGACAGCTCTGTTCTGTGGGTGTGGGGCAGGGCGGGGGGGGCTGTGGAGCTGCACGACTGTTTCAGGGCCGTGGGGGGCGTCAAGTGGACGCTTGGAATGACTCAAAATCCTCTCGACTCGCTCGAGTGTCCCTGTGGGTGGCGATTGCGCCCTCCCTTGTGGCTGGCGCGCTCGAAACGCCCCCCTGGAACGCTAACCTCGGGTAACCTCGGCGTCCTCCGCCCACTTCAGGGACTCTTCACATTCCTGTATGTTCCCTGGCATGCACAGGGCTGTGCTGAAGGCTTAAATTCCTGGGGAGAGAACCGAGGAGTCCTGGCTCCCAACCCCCCCGCTCTAACCACTAGACCCCCCTCCCCTCTCAGATCTGGAGAGAGAACCCAGGAGTCCTGACCTCCCCATCTGGGTGCTGTCACTGCTAGGTGATACTGCTTCCCCCCGATGAGCTAATGGTCAGGGTCAGGTGTCTAATCCACGCCCAGCGTGTGAAACCCCAGGTAGCAGGATTTGGGGTATTTTCCCCGGTCCCTGGTGTCTCGGAGGCAGCTGCGCACCAGGATTGCAGGGCGCTTTCCACGCTCCGCCCCAGAGGCAGCTGCATCTCTGTGCTGGAACTGGGGCAGAGGCAGCTGTGCTCTGCCCCAGAAGCAGCTGCATCTCTGCACGAGGTGTGCTCGGCTGTTGGGTAGCTTCCTACGTGTCCCAGTCTCCAGGGCCGGGTAAGTCGCTTGAGTGAGTCAGGGCCTCTCGGAGGTTGGTTCTCCGCCCGCCCTGCCCCCCAGGCTCTCACACACCCTGTGGGGTGTGTGCCCACGTGCAGGGTTTCGATGCCAGAATCCTTCCCACCCCCTCGCACTTTGCCAATCCAGCAAGAAAACAGCTGCGGCAAACTGCACCCAGACAGCTCGCTCCCGTGGCTTGGCTTAGCGCTTTCTGAGGCAGTGTGTACAGATAAAAGTGAGGGGTGAAGAACCCAGGCGTCCTGGCTCCCAGCCTCCCTGCTCTAACCACTAGCCCCCACCCCCTACCAGAGCCAGAGGCGAGAAGCCAGGAGTCCTGGCTCCCAGCCTCCCTGCTCTAACCACTAGCCCCCACCCCCTACCAGAGCCAGAGGCGAGAACCCAGGCATCCTGGCTCCCAGCCCCCTGCTTGGAGAGACTCTCCACTGATTTATCTCCTGTCTTTCCGTGCAGCTCACGGCCTCGTCTGCAGGGTGTGCAAGTTCCAGGTGGGCAGCCTCTGCTTCCACTCCCGCAGCCCCTGCACGGCACAGGGGCAGCAAGTCTGCGAGACCACCAAGGCCTATATTGGTGAGTCCAAGGGACCCCCCAGCCTGGGGCCGGGGCCCCTCTGAATCTAGGGGGAGGAGCGGCAGATGCACACCCGGCCTCCAGGGGGAGCTCGGTGGGGGGGGGGACTTTATTCTGCAGCAGCTGGATGCTGATGGAGACGAGGAGCCAAGCTGGATGAGTCCTCGACGTAGTAGGTACCTACGCATGGCCACACCTTAGGCGGGAGACGCCCTACACCCAGGTCCGATCCCAGTTGGGGACCATCCCTCCAAAGAAAAGGGCGGGGGGGTTGCACTAGCCTTGGTTGCCTCTCAAGGGGGGTCTCTCCAAGGGCGGGGGGGTCCCCAAGGGACCTCGCATGGGGGTGAGGTCTGCAGAGACCTGCATCCAAACTCCTGCAAGATGAGAGGAACGCAGGATGATGGCTAAATTAGGAGACGTCCATTGAGAACTAGAGTCCTGAGGTTGGAGAGCTCCCTCGGGAGAAGAAAGTGGGGGGCTCTGTCTCGAAATGGGGGTGCCCTGCAGATGGGACATGCCCCCTGTTCTCCATCCCCCAAGGAGGCGCCCTTCGCTCTTGAGAAGTTACCTAACAAATCCAGTGGTTTCCTGGAAGCCAGGGTTTGGCTCTGGAGGCAGCGGCTGGAGGGCAGCTCCAGCTGTCCAGAGAGGACTTGTGGGGTTTGCTCCGCAGGGCAGGGGGATAGGAGAAGGGGGTTAGAGGATGGTACTAGAGGTGTCTGCCTCAGGTACCCTCCTGCCCCATCTCATCTGGCTTCCTGCTGCTGGGATCTGCCGGTGGAGCTGTTTGGATTCTGATTCAGTGGTGGATAAAGCTCCTATAACACATCCCGACTGCTGTCCCTGTCCCTCCTGTGCCTTGTCCCCTAGAGAATAACAACCTACTACTGCTACTTAGTGCTATATCTCTTCTCTCAATCAAGGGGTCAGAGGTCCAGGGTTCAAATCCTGCTGATGATCCACCTTATGGGGGTGGGATCACTCTCCAAGAGCGACTACAAGACCTTCCCACCTCCCCTTGGGGCTAGAACCGAAATCCCCCTCAAGCCAGGAATTGACCCTTGGGTCCTGAACCCCTGCTCACGGCTGCCCTGGTCTCCCCCCACAGGCAAGGTCCCGCTGTTCTCCAAGTACGGCTGCAGCCGGACCCGCGAGACCTGCAACATGACGGAGCAGAAGGACGCCATCTTCGAGGTCAGCTACAATCGGACCTGCTGTGAGACAGACCTGTGCAACGCTGCTGGCCCCACCCGGGCCACCGGGCTCCCCCTGCTCTCTGGGCTGGGAGCCCTGCTGGGGTGGTGGTTGCTGAAATAGTTCCCGGCCCTAACCTCCACCCCGTCTCTGCTACACGCTTTTCCCTCCCGGGTCCGCCTCGCCACACGCTTCAGTAGCAGGCTCCACTCCACCCCCTCAAGTCGCCTTTTCCTCTGGTCTTCTTCCACCAAGTCTATCGCCTTCTCTATCCCACAAGTAGCTGCCTCTCCTTTCCCATGTCCTCTGTAGGCCCCCCACAGCCTAGGAAGAGGACCAGGGAAGCCCAGCTACTACAGGCAGGATCGGGGGGGGGGGATACCTCAGCACCCCCTGAATCTGCTATCTGCCTTCTGAAGGGTTTTGAGACACCCCCTCCAAAAAAATCTAATCTCATCTTCTGGCCTGTGTCTTGAAGGGGTGAAGTGATGACCGACCCTGAGCTAAAGCAGAGAGATGTTTGTTGTTTTAGACACAACGCTGGAGGGGAAGCCTCTGCAAACCTTAGCTCAGGACAAGTCTGAATACCCCATCGTCCCACTGGCAGGAGATCATCCTCAGCTTTTCCACAGAGGCTGGTGGGACAAAACCCTGAGATCCTATGGTTGAGATGGAGGCAGCTGTACCCCCAAATCTCCCTTGCTCACCCACAGTTCTCCTGAAGGCATGTCCCCCAAGCTAAGAAGCATAGGCAGCTCCTTACCCCCACCCCCACCCCTGGAGGAGAACAAAGGTCCCAGATCTTTGTCCCAGACATCAGACAATGCGTTGGTTTGGGGTCTTCTGTGGTATCTCAAGACCTGTGGGAAGTGATGGATAATTGAGTCCTTTAGGCCTGAGCAGAGGATGAAACTGTGGATCCTAGGAGCCCCACACCGCTTGTTCCCATTAGGAGCAGCCACTCAAAATCTCCAGCGGAGACCAGGTGGCCTTCACATCATCACTTGTGAGCGCTCCCGGGGCATGCTGGGGAGATGACAAAGCTGGAGAAGGCTAAAGGTTGGCTACAGAGGCATAAACCCACCGGGTCCTTTCTGGTGTGTCCATTAGACCCATCCACGCGTCTCCGTGACCGAACCAGCTCGCTATGGTGTCTGTTCAGAAAGTGTCACTTCCCTCGAGAGGTCTGGGTGTTTTTTTAATACTTTGTATGTACAGTGAATGGAATAATTAAAACAAAAAAGTGGCTTCCTGCTCTCAGAGTTGTCTTATCAGTGGCTGTGGTCACTCGTCTGGAGACATCACAGCTCTTGGAAGAGCCCCAAGAATGGTTCAAGACCTGGAGAACTCCTTAGGGTAATACAGATAATTAACAGTCCCTCCATCATGGACCGGGGCCAGGCTCTGTACAAACACACAACAAGACAGACTCTTTCCCCAAGAAGCTCAGATACAGGCAGGGGAGCACAGGGAGACCGTGTTCGTCAGCGTTACAGACCGTGGTATCAGCATGGGCCAGAGCTGGTTGGGGCGATGGGATCATGGGCTCCTCGGAGGTGAGGGATGACAGGTTGGCCAGGAACGGTCCATGCCGGTGTTGGACGTGAAGACAAGACGCTTGCGTTGGATACACTGGAGTAGGGGAGCCAGAGGAGGCTGATGTGGTCTCAGCTGTGCGGCGGCTTTGTAGGCAGATCTGATGGGGCAAGATTGCGTTTGTGAGGCCAGGGGAGAGGAGGGTCCAGAAATCACGATGCGCGTCTGGACCGGAGGCTTAGCCAGGAGGAGGGATAGGAACGGCTGCAGCTTGGAGATGCTACGCAATGGACATCTTGTGTCCAGACCAGTCTGGGGGTGGGGTGGCCTGAAGTGCTTTTGTGAGGCAGAGGCAGGTAAATGGGAAACATTGGTTTCATTGGCAGATACGTTCCCGTCAGACATGGTGATTTGATGACACTTTTGCACCAGGTCCAGGATACAAATTCTGGTCCCTCCCCAAAAAAATGTTCCCCCCTTGGAGGAATCGGAGGGTGACAGGACTTGCTTGGGGAGGGATGAAGGTTCTAATTCCGCCTTTCCTGATGCCAAAGTGAGATGGGGGAGACATGGATTCAGTGGGTCTCCCCCACTCCAGGTGCTCAAACATCCACTGGGTTTGGAGTGTGGGGGGGTCTCGCTTCTTTGCGCTATTCCACTTGGTACAAACAATTAACTATTCCTTGATGCCGGGATTTCAACCTGACCATCAGAACCTCCAGGATCTAGAGTCCGTCGCTTGTGCGCTCTCTCTCTCTCTCTCTCATTCTCTGCAGTTTTGGGGAAGGGGCAGAAAAGTTTCAAAGGTCTCAATTTCCTCCCAGCACAGAACTGGGAACTCCCCTCTTCAACCTCAATCTTCTGAGGATGGACCCTTCTGCCCCTAGCTCCCTCCACCTGAGCCCCAGGCCAGGATCCCACCCAGCGGCTCCTCCGGCCGGCCCGTCAGCTTCTGGATGAGCTAACGTGGTTCTTGGCAAACCAACCCCACCTTGCGCTCAAGATGTGAAGCGACGGAACATCTACCAAATCCCTCGGCAAATGGCCCATGTCCCCCTGGTTTAAGAAATGGCCCTGGATTAGTCTAGCTACATCATCTTCCAGCCATTGGCTCCCCCTTCTGCCTGGACTAGACTCACTAATCGAGTCTGACGTCCTGCCTGGCTCAGGCTGGCGAATATCCCCCCGACCCCCCTCAACGAGCCCCTTGCTTGGTGTTTGACCAAAGCGGCTCTTCTGGGCTGGAAGCCATCAAGGCCTGGCCAGTCCCCTGCTTCCCTGGATAAGTCTGTGCCGGTGCTAACCAGTCCCTGGTTCTCGCCTGGCCTGTCTCCGCTAGATGAACCAGCTCTTTGGTACCAGGTAGGTTCCCCCCGGGAAGTTACTTCTACACTAAGTCACCGGCCACTTTTGGGGGTGTTAAACATGGGGGGGCTTCAGGCATTTTCTCCAGGCCTCAGGTAATTCCAGTGGCTCTTGGCTGCTTCCGCTGTGATTTTCCTTGAACCAGAACGCCACGGTTACCTGGTGTCCATCTCCCCAGCGGTCAAACCATCTCCTCACTCGGCACAGCCACCGGCCAGCATGGCAGCCAATGGCGCGCGGGCCACAGCCATGGGATCGGCGCATGCAGCAGTTCTCGTGCGGCTGTCCTGGCCCCGAGTAACGCAGGAGCAGGGGAGGAGGACATGAGGCCATGACTCCCTGGGGCTGCGCTGCCCTCCTTTGTGGCCTGGTGGCAGCTGCGGCTTTCCCAGCCGGCAGACGGGGAAAGGTTTTCAAGTCCCTCGAGTGAGGGCGGCATTTGCCTAGCCCGGGCTTTGGTCAGGTGACCAGCTAGGGACTGTCACACCCAAATGGTAATTCCTCCGGGAAAGCCTTGATCTTAACAAAGCTTCCCCTGAGTGGGGCTGCGCTTTGCTGGGACCTTTTTCCCAGGTATCTTCTGAGGAGCTGCTGGCCCTCAACCAGCCCTTTTCTAGCCATGGGTCCTCTGTGCACTAGGTCCTTCTCTTCCAGCTGGGAAGTCAGCTTCGCTGCCGTCTAGTATTTCTGAGCGTACGGCAATGCCTCCCGAACTCGAGGGCCATCCGTGAATGTCACTGACGTGCTCTTCAGTCTGGCAAATCCTTCCAACGTCATCCTCTGTATTTAGCATCACTAGTTGCGCACGTCAACCCGAGCCAGTCTGAACAATTTGTAACATTTGGCTACCAAAATACTTTCATGTCTAGCTCTGTGCCGCTAACACCCGTCAGTTAATCACGCCGTGACTTTTTAAGAGTTTGGTACCTCCGCTACTTTTGAGCCATCGTTAATTTCATTCTCCCCCTTCATGTGTTAACGAACGCGCAGGCTTTAATCTAATGCTGCTTTCCCCCCTCCAGACGAACTTTTAAATGTTCATCTTCCCCCCTGCAGTTTAGCATCAGCTCACGTATGTTGGATGTGAACGACCAGTTAAAACCCATCATCCGGCCATTTCTTTCACAACGCATTAGAAAGATCTCCAGGAATCTCATGCAGCGGCGAGGCTGGCCTGGAGATGGTGAAAACCCCTTCAAGCCCGGGGGGGGGCTGCACCCCCAGTTCCCCCAGGTCCAGCACGTACCTGACTGGCCGTTCGTAGCCCAGGAGGCCTGGGCAGCCTCTGGGATTCAGACACTGGAGCACCAGGACATTGAATGGGCCAGGAATGAAAAGTGGCAGAACTGAATTTTTTCCCAGTGTTTACATGTAGCTAAATGGCGCAAGCGAAGCACAACCCGACTGCAGTGTAGGAAACCTGGGACCCTTCCCTGCTGTGAAGGAACAAGCCCCCCGCGGCCTCCCCCACGAAATGAGTCCCTAAAACGGAGCGTTTGTTTAACCGGCTCTGGCTTTGGGAGAAGAAAGAGGGGGCCAGCAGGGGGCGCTGTAGGAGAGCGTTTGGGGATGTCAGGCAGGAGGTGCAGGAATAGCGATCCCAGGGCTGGGGGGCTGCAGGTCGGGAGTGAGGGGCACCGGCAGGGCTGGGCTGGCAGGGGGCTGCGGGTCGGGAGTGAGGGGCACCGGCAGAGCTAGGAGGGGGGCAGGGCTGGGCTAGCAGGGGCTGCGGGTCGGGAGTGAGGGGCACTGTCAGGGCTGGGGGGGAGCAGGGCTGGGGGGCAGGGGCTGCAGGTCGGGAGTGAGGGGCACCAGCAGAACTGGGGGGTGGGCAGGGCTGGGCTGGCAGGGGCAGGGGGTCAGGAGTGAGGGGCACCAGCAGAGCTTGGGGGGCAGGGCTGGGCTAGCAGGGCTGGGGTCGGGAGTGAGGGGCACCGCCAGAGCTGGGGTGAGCAGGGCTGGGCTGTCAGTGGTTGCGGGTCGGGAGTGACGGGCACCAGCAGAGCTGGGGGGGCAGGGCTGGGCTGGCAGGGGCTGCAGGTCGGGAGTGAGGGGCACCGCCAGAGCTTGGGGTGAAGGGGGTGGAGGAGCCATTCTCTGGGGATTGCTGACATGAGCGATGTGGAGAAAGTGGATAAGGAAAAGTTATTTACTTATTCACATAACACAAGAACTAGGGGTCACCAAATGAAATTAATGGGCAGCAGGTTTAAAACAAATAAAAGGAAGTTCTTCAGGCAGCGCACAGTCAACTTGTGGAACTCCCTGCCAGAGGAGGTTGTGAGGGCTAGGACTATAACAGGGTTGTGACGATACGGTTCTGGCGGGACCCAACTGAGAGTGCCAAATCAGGACTAATTGCTCAAACAGGGCAGTCACAGCCCAAGGCTGGGGTTTTTCCACCTCTAAGGCAAACCAAACCAGCCAGGCAAAAATGACTTCGGTTTCACCCCACTGGCCAACTGCAAGTCACACAAGCAATTTCCTTAGACACTCCAGTCTCCCAGTATCACCACCAGTCCCACTCATCCTGGGGATGAATGGTTATGAAAACCAACACCCCAGTAAAAGAAAAAGGTTCTCTCGATCCCAAAGGACCAAGCCCCAGACCCAGGTCAACATGTTTATTAGAGAATATTTCAATAAAGATGATACACAGAGTTTGGCTTGTCAGTCATTAGTCATCGGGGGCAACATACAGAGTATGGGGGGACGCTGGTATTTGGTTATGGGTTAGTATATAGTACATACAGTCTGTAATGTCCCCAATGCAGGGTGTACGGTGGGTGGGGTCAAAATATGGTAGGGGAGTAGTGAGGGTACATCGCTCATCTAATGGGTTACACATAGTCATGATTAGAGCAAGCGGGCTGGGTAATGGGGACAGAGTGACCCTCACATGGTGGAATCCAGATCGGTGGGTTCAGGACTCAGGGGATGTAGTTTAGTAGGGGGGTTGTAAGGGTTTCCCCCTCCCCCCCGTGGGTGCGTGGAGCCACATCGGCTCACTCCTGGTACTGGCGGTGGCCGGTGGTGTGTTCGGTGTAAATGTCCCTGGACCACCGGATAGTGTCCGAGACCATCAAACATCTCATGAGTGGCGCATAGCGATGGCCCACCCCACAGGCCCTAAGTACACGTTCGTTACAGGGGTCCCAGGTGCCTAGCGCCCCGACGATCAGGGCGTCGGTGTAAACCTCGTAGCCCTTTGCCCGCAAGGTGTCAGTCAAGGGGGCATATTTTTCGAGTTTACGGGCTCAGGCTTCGCGGAACGCCGGGGTCCTGTTCTCGAACGGGATCATCACGTCGACAAGGATGATCTTTTTCCGCTCCTCGTCCGTGACGACGATGTCTGGGCACAGCGGGATGTCGGTGTCGGGGATGGTGCGGTTGACTGCAATCTCACCGAGGTGTGGGGCGATGGCATCACTAGGCGGTCCTGGACGGCATTGTGGTGCAGCTGCCAGGCTCTGGCATGGGGCTTGCAGCTGCACAGGACGTGGGGCTGGGTCTCCAGGGTGTACCCGCACTTCCTGCAGTGCTTGTCCCGGTTCCCGTGACGGATGGCTCCATAGAGCGGGACGCAGTTTAGTCGGGTGCGGTGTATGAACTGCCAGTCGGCAAAGCGGGTGAAGCTGCCCGCGGGGAGGAAGTGGTTGCTGGAGTCCCACTTGCTGGTCACCTCAAAGGCCTTGCTCTGGTCGGGTTTTTTCTGCAGGGTGTACACATCAGATCACATCAGATCCCACCCACAAATCACGCTGTTGCCAATCCTTTAGAATCTAATATCTAAAGGTTTATTCATAAAAGAAAACAGATAGAGGTGAGAGCTAGAATTGGTTAAATGAAATCAGTTACATACAGTGATGGCAAAGTTCTTAGTTCAGGCTTGTAGCAGTGATGGAGTAAACTGCAGGTTTAAATCAAGTCTCTGGAGAACATCCCCAGCTGGGATGGGTCATTCAGTCCTTTGTTCAGAGCTTCAGCTTGTAGCAAAGTCCCTCCAGAGGTAAGAAGCAGGATTGAAGACCAAATGGAGATGAGACCTTCGCCTTATATAGGCTTTTCCAGGTGTAAGGACACTTCTTTTTTCCTACTGTGGAAAGTTACAGCAAAATGGAGTTTGCAGTCACATGGGCCAGTTTCTGCACACCCTGCTGAGTCACAGGGCGTATCCGCCTCCTCTCGATGGGTCAATTGTGTAGCTGATGGTCCTTAATGGGCCATCAAGCAGGCTAAGCTGAGCTGACACCAACTTGTCTGGGATCTTTCCCAGTAACACAGCACAAGTTTGAAATACAGACAGTATAGAGCCAATATTCATAACTTCAACTGCAAAATGATACAGACACACAGACAGCATAATCATAACCAGTAACCCATAACCTGGGCTTAGACACCTTATATGACCCCCTTTACATAAGATCTGGTGCCACTACAGGACCTTCGTTGCAACCCATGTTCTATACGGTTCCATTTTATATCAATAACGTCACAAGGATTTAAAAGAGAACTGGATAAATTCATGGTGGCTAAGTCTATTAGTGGCAATTAGCCAGGCTGGGTAAGGAATGGTGTCCCTAGCCTCTGTTTGTCAGAGGGTGGAGATGGAAGGCAGGAGAGAGGTCACTTGATCATAACCTGTTCGGTTCACTCCCTCTGGGGCACCTGGCATTGGCCACTGTTGGCAGACAGGACACTGGGCTGGATGGACCTTTGCTCTGACCCGGTACGGCCGTTCTTATGTTATGGGACAGGGGTGCGCATTGGTTCCTGGAGTGGCAAGGACCAAACAGAATCTGACGTCTTCATACATTTAGCATTTCTGGGTACTCTCCCCAGCTCTGGGAGGGGAGCGGGAGCTAGTGGTTAGAGCAGGGGGCTGGGGCCAGGACTCCTGGGTTCTATCCTTGGCCCTGGAAGGGAAGTGGGGGCTGGTGGTTAGAGCGGTGAGCCAGAACTCCTGGGTTCTCTCCTGAGCTCTAGGAGGGGAGTGGGGGCTGGTGGTTAGAGCAGGGGGGGCTGGGAGCCAGAACTCCTGGGTTCTATCCCAGCTCTGGGAGGGGAGTGGGAGCTGGTGGTCAGAGCAGGGTGGCTGGGAGCCAGGACTCCTGGGTTCTATTTTTACCTGTGCTGCTGACTTACCTAGTGTCTTTAGTTAGTACCCAGCCCCCCCGCCCCCTCCCCAGTGTAATTCCCACCTCCCTGGAATCCACGGGAGGTCTCAGCAGAGGCTGAACCAGCCCCAGAGATTGCGCCCAGCTCTGACTCTCGAGGTTGGGGGGCAGGTGAATCGCCTCGGCCCACAGTCTGGCTTCCCGACTCCTTCCCCAGCAGGTGGAGGGAGCTGTTAGGCAATAATGTCCCTTCCACCTCGACTGTAGCCAAGCTGACCCCCCGCCGAGGCCCCCAGTATGGCTGTTCTAGGTGGCTCTTCATTCTGGAATCCCAGAACGAAGCCAGCTCTGGCTGCTAACCGAATTGGAGGTAAGGGGTCTTCTAGAATAAGAGACCTAGAACCCGGTCTGTCTAGCATCCAGAATGAAGCCAATTCCGTCTGCTAAGCAAGTGGGTGATTCCCGTGCTCTAGAACAAGGGGACCTCTGGAACCTGATACGTCTGGATTCCAGAACTGAAGCCAGCTCCAGATGCTCCCATCGTTTCAAGTGCAGGCGCTCGGGAATGAGGAGACCCCTTGAACCTGGTCTTTCTGGAATACAGCAAGAAGCCAGCCCCAAGCCTGAACAGAGTTTTGTAATGGGGTGCTCTAGAATGATGCAGCACCTAGAACCCAGACTTTCTAGAAGTAAGAAAGAAGGCAATCCTGAGCCACAGTGGACGATAAAAAATCCCACACTGTTGGGTGGTCTGAGTGCTTGTAGCGAGGCGGAGTGGCCTCCCTTTGAGCTGGAGAGCGAGGGCCCACTACATTCCCCCTGGTAGGCAGAGTCAAATCCCCAAAATCCTGGGGTGGGACAGGAAGAATAAAACCAGAGCCCCAGAGCTCAGTTGGGGCTGGAGCACCGGAGGGAGCGAACATCTCTTCCAAGGACTGGGGATCTTTGCAGGATCCTGGACAGGCACCCGGGTGGAGCTGTGCCCTGCCATCAGAGGAGATGTATGAGTATCCCAAGGAGCAACCAGGTCCGCCATCCCACAAATGCCCCAGGAGCTGTGGGGACTGCCGGTGGCCGAGAACCCCGAGGAGATGGAGGACCTTTGGCTACAGAGCCCTGCGCCCAGGCTGTGGTAGGAAGTAGCCCAGGGGAACCAGACTGTGAAGGTACCTCCCATCAGGCTTTCTGGAAATACCCATAGAATGTGTTTTATGCTACATGGGCCGTGTGACATATCCCCGTACAGGTCCTGATCCACTGAATGTATTAATCCTATTTGTGTGCAAGGGGCAGTTTAGTATCTGACGTTAGACTGTTGGCTGGGTACTGGCTTGGTTTCTAAATAACCTTAGTCGAGCATTTGGTCAGTTCCTGGGGAAAGGAATGTGCGGATTAGGTACCTGATCAAGAAACACTTGAGGGACAGTGGATCTTGGAAGGCTCCAGTGCACATGAGAAGTCTGCCTGAGGCTGGTCAAGGGAGCATGTGATCCATGGCTGTTACCTGTAAAAAGTGTGAGTCATGCATGGACATGTGACTTGCCCAGGTGACTCCAGAACTCCATCTCAGAGCTGGACTTTGCGTAGGAGAGAGGAGGGGGTCTCCACCCACAAGAGAGAGTCTATTTAAAGCCCTGGGAGACCCCTCCATTTGGTCTTCAGCTGGCTAAAGAGGGAGCCTCTCCACCCCCAGGATACTTGGAAGAAACTGGATCAAAGGGGTGTGAGTGATTGCTGGACCCAGGCTGAAAGGAGATTAGCCTGTAAAAGGAGCGTTCGGCAACTGGTGGGGATCTTATCTGTATTCAGTTTGATTAGACACAAATTTGTGTGTTCTATTTTATTTCACTTGCTAATTCACTTTGTTCTGCCTGTTACTACTTGGAACCACTTAAATCCTCCTTTCTGTATTTAATCAAATCACTTTTTACTTATTAATTAACCCAGAGTGTGTGTTATTACCTGGGGGGGCAAACAGCTGATGAGTGTTAGAGAGGGTGAACAGTTGATGAGTTTACCCTGCATAAGCTTTATACCAGGTAAAATGGATTGATTTGGGCTTAGACCCCACTGGGAGTTGGGCATCTGAGTGTTAGAGACAAGCACACTTCTGTCAGCTGCTTTCAGGTAAACCTGCAGCTTTGGGGCAGGTAATTCAGACCCTGGCTCTTTGTTGGAGCAGACGGGCGTGTCTGGCTCAGCAAGACGGGGTGCTGGGGGCCCCGAGGTGGCAGGGAAAGCAGGGGCAGAGGTAGTCTGGGCACATCGGGTGGGGAGTTTTTGTGATCCAGCCCGTCACGCAGACTTCAATCCGGTTCTGCTGCCAGAGAGTGAGTCCATGTGTTTCAGGAGGATCCCCAGTGGTGAACCCATCCGCCATTATTAGGGGCTTGGGCAGGGACCCAGTGGAGTAGGGTGGGCCCGGCTCCGTCTACCCCCCTCACTGATCTCAACCCTGGGGTTGCAGCCTAACCCCATCTTTGTGTCCAGAAGGCCTGGACTGTTTTGTGGGCTTACCCCCAGCCAGGCGGCTGTGCAGCCATAGTTAGTTAGGTGAAGTGAGGGACCATTGCAGTGCTCTAGGAACACCAGGAAATGGGCCTTTCTGGGACGCAGGAAGATCCAGAACACTTCAGTTCTACAGCCCAGAACCTCCGGTGACTTTGGGCAGCTGGCAGAGGTTTTGAGTGGTCTGACTGGCTGGGGTGGACCTGCCACGTTGCCGTTAGAGCGTTACGTTTCCTAAAATGCAGGGAAACCAAAACAGGCTCTGGGGTTCATGGGGCATTTCTGGACGGGGGCAGTCTAGAGCTCTGACTCCTCTGGGAAATCTAGGGTTCTGGAATCCAGAACCTTCATCTCTCCAGTATCCTGGGTTTGGTGGCAGCAGGGATCCTTGGGTTCTGGAATTCAGTGCTTCTCGATGGATCCCCGCCCTTCTCGGACCTCAAAACACAACGTTCGAGAATTCAGAAAGCATTTTTTCCCCAGAAAATGTGGTGCTCTAGAACTCGGACTCTCCAAGCCACATTCTCTAGAACAACCAGTGTTTTCTGAATTCCACATCCAGAACTCCTGGGTTCTATCCTGGCTCTGGGAGGGGAGTGGGATCTAGAGGGTAGTCACTCTAGAAACCCAGAATGTGCAGCCTAGAGCTCTAGAAGCCATGTGCCTTGGGGCAATGCGTTCTGGAGCCAAAATTTCCACATACCCCAGCCCTAGATACTCTAGAATCCATTGGTCCTCTGTGCTCTATAACAGAGACTCAAGAAATTGGAATGTTCTGTTCCTGGGGGTCTAGATCCCATGATGTTCATCTCCCCCGGGAACTCTAGAACAGCATTTCTCACTGACCAGTCCATGGACCGGTGGTACTCCCTGAGATTTCCCTGACACCATGTCAGAAGGCAGCAAGCAGGTCCCTGATATTAAAAAGGTTGAGAAATATTGCTCTAGAACTTACAGTCTTCAGACATCCAATGTTCTAGAATGGGGAAGCCTTTTCCCCCCCAGGGCCCCATTGTGCTTTCTGGGAAATCCCGCTATTTCTCCTCACTCTGACCCACTCCCTGGGTTTAGGGGAGAGTGTGCATGCTCTAGAATAGTGGGCGCTCTAGAATGCCTTCTACTGCTGCCAGCTAATGGAGTCGCTCCTCCAGCTCAAAGGTTAGGGCTGTTGGGGGAGAGAGATCAGCTCGCTGATATGGATTTCATCCAGGAAGCAGCCGATCAGCCTTGGACGCGTCGTCCCCAACGCCGTCCTACGGGTGCGGGGGTCTGCTGGAGAAGAAAAGGGGCTCGTCCTGCACTCGGAGGATGACTCCAAGCTCCAGGAGTCACAGCGGAGCTGGGCAGGGTCCCTCGGAGTCTCTCTCACTGGGAGCAGGGCCATGGGGAGCTGTGCGTGACGGGCAGAATTAAGGTGAAGTGAGGGCAAATGTTCAAGGTCAGGTTGGCCCAGGGGGAATGGAAAATGAGGTCCTGTCTGTCCATGCAATGGGGTCGGGGGGGCAGATCCTAGAGATCCTTCAGCCATAGTCATCGGGGAGCAGAGAATGGGGCAGGGGCCTGTCCCCTCTAGGGCACAAGCCCCTAACATACCTTGTATTGCAGCTCCTGGTTCTAGTTCTAATTTGGGACAGCAGTGGGATCTAGCGGCTTAGCACAGAGGGGGCTGGGAGCCCGGACTCCTGGGTTCTATGCAGCTCGGGGAGGAGCTCGTCCTCCACAGATCCACCCCCCTTGCTGAGTCCTGTCTGGGTGTGTCGCTGGCTGAAGCTCGGCTGGGGGGGGGCGGGGGGATGACACAAGGGAAGTGGCCATGACTGATCCTGTGCTGGTTTCGCCAGGCCAGCGGCTGGGAGGGGGGAACCTCAGGTGGCTCATCCCAGCCTGGGAAACCCGGTGCCGGCTGGCCTGTCACATGCATGTGGGAGAGACCCCCAGCTCTAGTGCCCCTCACTCCTGACCCACAGCCCCCTGGTATCCCCCAGCTCTGCCCCCCACACCGCCAGCTCTGCCGGTGCCCCTCGCTCCCAACCTGAAGCCCCCTGGTATCCCCCCCAGCTCTCCCCCCCACACCAGCAGCTCTAGTGCCTCTCACTCCCGACTGCAGCCTCCTGGTACCCCCCAGCTGTGCCCCCCACACCCCCAGCTCTGCTAGTGCCCCTCACTCCCAACCCACAGCCCCCTGCTATCCCCCCCAACTCTGCTGGTGCCCCTCACTCCTGACCCACAGTCCCCTCGTATCCCCACCAGCTCTGTCCCCCACCCCGCCAGCCCTGCCAGTGCCCTTCACTCCTGACCCGCAGCCCCCTTATATCCCTCCCAGCTCTGCCCCCCACACCCCCAGCTCTGCCGGTGCCCCTCACTCCTGACCCGCAGCCCCCTTATATCCCTCCCAGCTCTGCCCCCCACACCTCCAACTCTGCTGGTGCCCCTCACTCCTGACCCGCAGCCCCCTTATATCCCTCCCAGCTCTGCCCCCCACACCTCCAGCTCTGCCGGTGCCCCTCACTCCCGACCCGCAGCCCCTGCCCTCCCAGCTCTGCCCCCCACACCTCCAGCTCTGCTAGTGCCCCTCACTCCCAACCCACAGCCCCCTGGTATCCCCCCCAGCTCTGCTGGTGCCCCTCACTCCTGACCCACAGTCCCCTCGTATCCCCACCAGCTCTGTCCCCCCACCCCCCCAGCCCTGCCGGTGCCCCTCACTCCCGACCCGCAGCCCCTGCCCCCCCAGCTCTGCACCCCACACCTCCAGCTCTGCCGGTGCCCCTCACTCCCGACCCGCAGCCCCTGCCCCCCCAGCTCTGCCCCCCACACCTCCAGCTCTGCCGGTGCCCCTCACTCCTGACCCGCAGCCCCCTTATATCCCTCCCAGCTCTGCCCCCCACACCCCCAGCTCTGCTGGTGCCCCTCACTCCTGACCCGCAGCCCCCTTATATCCCTCCCAGCTTTGCCCCCCACACCCCCAGCTCTGCTGGTGCCCCTCACTCCCGACCCACAGCCCCTGCCCCCCAGCTCTGCCGGTGCCCCCCACAGCTCCCTGTGCAATGGGGTCCCCAGGGTCCCAACCCTGCTCTGCCTCACTGGGGGCCCGGCTTCACCTGGGGCCTTGAGCACCCGGCCCCAAGCCTGGATCCCCCCCCAGCCCTGAGCCCGGCTCCCCCCACGCCCCAGCCCCATCACACCCCGGCCTCAGGGTCTAGGGGAGGAGTCTCCAGGCCAGACAGGCTCCGCCCCTCCCACCCACCCACCACATTGTCATGGCGATGATGTCCCCGGTGTTGCTATGGAGATGGCCGGCCATCCCCCTGTTGTTGTCGTGGCGATGCTGCCAGGTGCCTTATGACCCGCATGGAGTTCCATGACCTATGACCTCTCTGGCGTTGCCACGGTGGGGACCTGCGCCCTCTTGAGTGTTGCCATGGCGTTAACCTGGCTATGATGAGCACCTTGCGGTTGCCATAGTGATGACCTCATGCGACCCTCGGTCCATGACCTCTTTGACTCATGTGTCCTGTGATCCCACTTGGCCTTTGAACTCTTTGGCTGTGTGACCTCTGACCCCCTGGGCCTGATCACCCCCTTGAGCTGACCTCCCATGACCTATGACCTCATTGGCATTGCCGTGATGCTGACACCCTGTGTCCCATGATGCCTTGTGTTTCATCAGGGCGGGCACCTCCCCCACCTCCTGACCTCTCACATGGTGCCCACGATGATGTCATCGCGGCTGTGACCTCATGGCGGTCTGGCTCCTCCCACCTGTGACATCACGGCTCCACCCCCCCCCCCCGTGCTTCAGCCACCAGACCCCTCCCAGATCCAGGGAGAGAACCCAGGAGTCCTGGCCCCCAGACCCCCCTGCTCTAACCACCAGCCCCCACTCCCCTCCCAGAGCCAGGGAGAGAACCCAGGAGTCCTGGCCCCCAGACCCCCCTGCTCTAACCACCAGCCCCCACTCCCCTCCCAGAGCCAGGGAGAGAACCCAGGAGTCCTGGCCCCCAGACCCCCCTGCTCTAACCACCAGCCCCCACTCCCCTCCCAGAGCCAGGGAGAGAACCCAGGAGTCCTGGCCCCCAGACCCCCCTGCTCTAACCACCAGCCCCCACTCCCCTCCCAGAGCCAGGGAGAGAACCCAGGAGTCCTGGCCCCCAGACCCCCCTGCTCTAACCACCAGCCCCCACTCCCCTCCCAGAGCCAGGGAGAGAACCCAGGAGTCCTGGCCCCCAGACCCCCCTGCTTTAACCACCAGCCCCCACTCCCCTCCCAGAGCCAGGGAGAGAACCCAGGAGTCCTGGCCCCCAGCCCCCCCTGCTCTAACCACCTGCCCCCACTCCCCTCCCAGAGCCAGGGAGGGAACCCAGGAGTCCTGGCCCCCAGCCACTCGTGCTCTAGCCACTAGACCTCCCCTCCTGGATCTCTGTTGTTGTGTCTATTGTCAGTGTGGTGTGTTTCTCTAGCTGGGGCATGTGTGTGTGTAGCTGTGTGTCTGTGGCTGGGGGTGTATGTGTGTGTGGCTAGGTTGTAGCTGGGATAGTGTAGCTGGAGTGAGTGGGTGTGTCTGTGTGTAGCTGGGTTGTGTGTGTGTAGCTGGGTAGGTGTAGTTGGCATGTAGATGGGGCATGTCTCAGCGTGTGTGTGTGTAACTGGAGGGGTGTAGCTGGTGTGTGTAGCTGTGTTGTGTTTGTGTGTGTTTACATCTAATCCCCTTGCATTGCCATCTCTCTCTGACTCACTAACTGGCTGCCTATTTTTATACCCCTCGGCGATCATGTGTCCTGCCCCCCTTTGCAGCTGTCCCTGGCACCAGCCCCCTGCCACACCCATGTGTGTGTGTGTGTGTGTGTTTGTGCCAATGTATATATATATAACGGCACAGATCACAATCCGACTGACTCTCCTCCGACCGCCCAGCCCAAGGACTGTCTGATTTTCCACCCCCTCGACGACCATGGGCAAAGTCCTCCTTCTGTGCCTGGCCGCGCTGAGCTTTGTCGGGATCGGTAAGCCCCAGCCCTGCCCCACACAAATCCCCCCCAACTCCCTCTCCTCCCCTAGGAAAATCTCCCCGTTCCCGCCATCTTTGCCAGGTTCCCTTCTGAGCCCTGGGGGGAAATTTTGCCACTCAACAAACCAAATTGGGGAGGGGAGGGCGGGGTAGTGGCTCTGAACAGAGCTGTTTGAAAGTGGGGGGGCCCTTCCCCCTTTTGGGCCTGCGGTTCAACCCCTAAGTGTCCCCCCAGCCACGGGGCTCAGAGGGGCTCGCAGGTTTTAGGGATTACACCTCCGCTCTCTGGCTGCAAATTGGCGAAGATTCACCCCACTTCTGCCACCAATCTGGAGGTGGGAGTAGCCCTTTCCTGTTAGCCCCCAAGTCTGCCCACTTTCCAGCCCCCCTCGTCGGCAGATGGTCCCCCAAACTCATGGCTTTTCTTGAGGCCCTGGAATGTGCCCAGAACCCCCCGCCACACACACACACACACATACACGCATTTTCTGTGGGAAACTGCACCCATTTTCTATTGCCCCCTAATTTTCCCCCCAGGTTGTGCCCCACCCAACAGACTCCCTCGCAACCCCGATTAAACCTGCCTTTAAAAACTGTCCCACCTGCCAGATGTTGCACTCCCACGAGAGGGAGTTTAGTAGAATGGAGGGGAGCAAGCTGGGAGCCAGGACTCCTGGGTTCTCTCCCCAGCTCTGGGAGGGGAGTGGAGTCTGGTAGGTTAGAGCAGTGGGGGCTGGTAGTCAGGACTCCTGGGTTCTCTCCCAGCTCTGGGAGGGGAATGGGGTCTAGTGGTTAGAGCAGGGGGGACTGGGAGCCTGAGTTCTCTCCCTGGCTCTAGCAGTGGGGTGGGGTGTAGTGGTTAGACCAGGGAGGGGAGGGGAGGGGGCTGGAAGCCAGGACTCCTGGTTTCTCTCCTAGCTCTGGGAGGGGAGGGGAGTCTAGTGATTAGAGCAGGGGGGCTGGAAGCCAGGACTCCTGGGTTCTTTTCCAGCAGACAATTCCCTTTCTTCAACCTACAGTTTGGAAATAGGTCCGGGGGCTGTTTTCCCTCTTCCTCGCCAGTCCAGGGGACACACAAACCTCTGCTCCTCGGATCAGCACCAGCCCGGCTCTCCTCTCCCCGCCATTTCCCGGCCAAGGGGGCGGCTGGGAGATGTCTCACCCCTGGCCCGGCTCAGGCAGTGCGCTGGCCGGAGCTGGGGCGACCCAGAGCCCAGTGGGCAAGGGAATTGCTGTGCAGCGGCCACACACCCGCCTGACACACGGGGAAGGCATTTGGATTTGGTTTGGCCTTCAGTCCAATTTTCCAGGCTGGGTTGTTTTTTCCCGTGGTTTGAAATCTCGCTTGCCAAAACACGCCCAGCTTTTCACGGGTGTGTTTTGTGTGCTGTTGTCCTTGTGCGTGCACCCAGCTTTGTGTTGTGTGAGCTGCCCCGGTTCTTTGCGGCATGTCTCCATGGGTTTGTGTGTGTGTCGTCGTGTTTGGGGAGCCCGTGTTTGTGCCTTGTTTGTGTTTGTGTGCCCTTGTGTTTGGTTTTGCAGGCCCATGTTTGTGTTATGTGGGTGTGGCCTTCTCAGCGTGTTTTTGCGGGTGTCTGTGGTTGATTTACAGCCGTGTCTTTTGTGTGTTTGTGTCATGTTTTGGATGTCCGTTGTGTGTAACTATGTCCAGGGCCAATGCAAGGAAGTTTTGCGCCCTAGGCGAAACTTCCACCTTGCGCACCCCCCAGCCCTGCAGCAGCTCCCCACCCCCCCCGCCCTGAAGTGTGCCCCCTGCCCCCGTGGCAGCTCCCCGCACCCACGGCAGCTCCCCACCCCCTGGCCCCAGGAGCCCTGCGGTACCTCCCCAGCCCAGCTCACCTCTGCTCCGCATCCTCTCCAAGCAGGACTGCGCAGGGACCCCCCTGGGCTGGTGGCTGCCGGCAGCGGCACGCTGACCCAGGGGACACCCTGGGCTGCCCGCTGCCGATGCCACTGGCAGCTCAGGATCCCTCTCCATCCCAGCAGCAGCGGCCCCTCAACCACTTAAAAAAAATTGAGGGGCGCTGCTTTTTGGCACCCCCAAACCTTGGCGCCCTAAGCAACTGCCTAGTCCGCCTAAATGGTTGCACCGGCCCTGACTGTGTCTCTTCCAATGTTGTGTGTGTGTGCATGCACGCATCGCTCTGTAAGGCTAGCCTGGGGTTTGTGTGGTGTGCAGCATTGCATGTGGGTGTTTGTATCTATACAACTGTGTTGTTGTGCATCTCAGTGTTTTTGTGTAACCCCTGTGTGTTGGGTGAAAATCATTGGAGTACCAAGGTCAGGATGCGTGTGAATTCCAGAATTGAGCTGTTTTTAAAGGGGCAGGGCTAAATATAAAATTGTCGTTATCCATCCCACCAATGCTAGTAAATCTGATCATTGCTCCCTCCCCAAAAGCCCCAAAAGGAAACAGACTTGGTCTCACCCTTCCTCTCTCTGTTCCCAGGCGCGGCCCTGAAGTGCCTGAAATGCGACTTCACCGTATTTGGCATCCCCTGCCACACCACCACCGTCACCTGCCTGGACAACCAGCTCTGTGCCACCATCCGGGGCCGCGCAGGTAACACCCCTTCCTCCTCGCCAGCCCCCTCATCCTCTCTCCTCTTCCGTTTCTCTCATGTCCCCTCGTTCTCAGCCCTCTGCATTTTTCTCTATCTCGTTCCCTCCTTTTCTCTCCCTCTCCATTTTTGCTTTTTCATTCCCCCTTTCTCGCTCTCTGCCCCCAGCCGGCCACAAGCTGATCATGAAGAAGAACTGCGTTGACAAGGGGAAATGCCACATCAACGACACCTCGTCCTTCGCCGGCATCACCTACAGCACCTCCTACGAGTGCTGCGAGGGCGAATTCTGCAACTCGGCCGCGGGCGCCGGGGCCCAGCTCTCCCTGGCCGCAGGGCTGGCCATGCTGGGGGCATGGCTCGCCCGGGGCCTCTAATCCCTGCTCCGCAAGCCGGGAGGGAAGAGGAAATCATTTCTGTTGGGGGGGCAAAAATAATCCAGCCTGCCCTTGCCTTTAAATAGCCCCACCCCTTTTCTTCTTAAAGGGGCGCTTGTTAGCCAGAAGTGAGACCCGATCTTTGGCCTTTTCTTGGTTGTCTTCAGTCATTATAACCTGGGGACGAGGGGGCAAGACCCTCGGGGTCTGTCCGGAGAAGGAAAATGGATCCCCCATTCTTTCGTGGTGCCCCCCCGAACTTTTTCACTCGTTGGTTCTGTTTCTTTTTGTCAAGTCTCACTCTCGGTCTGATAAGCTACCTGTCGCTGCAGTCTCCAGCCCCCAAACCCGCCCCACTGCCATTTTTGTATAACCCCACCCCCCCAAAAAAGACAGGCGAGCAGCTGATTTTCCCACCTGTCCCCGCCGGCTCCCGATGACACAGGACTGTCAATGAGGGAGCTGTGGCCTGCGGACAAATGCACCTTAAAGAATGGGGCGCTGCGGCACCGTCCCCTGCCTTGAGCCCCTTCGCCGCAGCTGCCAATGCCTCATTGGTGGCAGCACTGGGATCCGCGGGGGCTGCAGCTGGGGTCAGACGCTCTGGCTCCAGCTGTCCAGGCCTCTGCATTTCTCCCTCTGCCTCCCCGCCCTTCCCAAACATCTAGCCCCAATTGTTGCCATTGGCCACACCTCTCATGCTCACTGGCACTACAGACATCTGGCGCCAGATGTTCACTGCCTTCTGTGCCAGCCCCGCCCGCACCTGGGGGCAGCATTTCTGTTCCCCAGCCTTGCCCACACCTGGCCCCACGTCTTCGCCCCGCTGCAGGGCTGGCACTGGGGCAGTGATCACCCAGAAGGCGCTGGGGGGGGGGGGCTCTGCTCTTCGTCCCAACGCCCACAGAGGTTGGGCAGGCGCTGGGGGGCGGGAGTGTTGTATTGACCCCACACGCTGGCACAGTAGCTTGGTGCTGCCCCCTGCTGGTGCAGGCAGGATCAGCGCCTCGGCTTTCTCTGCTCATGTCCTCCTGAAACGCGTCCAGAATAAATCCTGTCTCGGCTCCGATCGCCCGGCGGTTGTGACTTTCTTCCCAACCCACAGCCCCCTGCTACCCCGGTCCTGTCCCCCCCCAGCTCTGCCGGTGCCCCTCACTCCCGATCCGCAGCCCCTGCCAGCCCAGCCCTGGGCTCCCCCCAGCTCTCTGAAATCCCCTGTGGGTCGGAGCTGGGCCCCACAAGGCTGTGGCTGGGCCGTGACTCAGAGCTCGGTTGTTGTGTTGTTCGCACTGGGCGTGTGTCCGGGGGGAGCAGAAATTCCCCGTGCTGCACACGGGGTTAGCGCCCGGAGCCGGGCGTGAGCAGACAGGCTGGGAGCTCGGCGGCAGGTGGGGCTGGGTGCTGGGGGTGCGATTGTGGAGCCGGGCGCGGAGATGCTGTGTGCCTGTGTACCAGGGAATTTGTGCTGTGTGTGCTGTGAAGTTGTGGACCAGGACACAGCGAGGTTGTGTTGTTTGTGGTGTGTATTTGTCCTCCTGAAACGTGTCCAGAATAAATCCTGTCTTGGCGCCGATCGCCGCTGGTTGTGACTTTGTTCCTGACCCACAGCCCCCTGGGGGCGCGTGGGAGGCAGGGCGCAGTGCAGATGTGTGTGTGGGGGGGTGCACAAGGTGTGCGTGCGGAGAGGGCACGGTGCGGTTGTGTTGTGTTGCCACATCCATCACAGGTGCAGATGGGGTTTTGTCTGGGTGTGATTGGGTGTAGTGGTGTAAGTGTGTGTGTAATTGTGTTGTGTGTAGCTGGGTTTCTGTGCTGGGTTTGCTGCATAGTTACAGGTGGGGGGCTTGTTTTATTGTGTAAATGTGCATTTCTGTGTGCCTGTTGTGTGTGCTTCTGTTTGTGTGTGTGATTCTGTGTGTGTGTGACTATGTTGTTGTGTGTAACTTTGTGTCTGTGTGATTGTGTTGTGTGTTTCTTGCTCTCAGTGCATCTACTTTTCTGTATGTCTATTGTAGTGTGTGTGTATGGTTGTGTTATTATGGGGGTTCTCTGTGGAGGTGCATGTGGTGTGTGATTGTGTTATTGGGGGAGCAGTGTGTGTGTGTGTGTGTGTGATTGTGGGGTTCTGTCCCCCAGGGTCTGTACTGGGCCCAGTCCTATTTAACATATTCATAAACGATCTGGGAAAAAGGGCAAACAAAGAGGTGCAAAATCTGCAGCTGACACAAAACCGCTCCAGATTGTGACGTCCCCGGCAGCCAGCGAAGAGCTACCAAGGCGCTCACAGACCTGGGGACTGGGCAACCAACTGGCAGGTGAAATTCAGAGAAATGTGAAGTGACGCCCAGGGGAAAACACAATCCCAGCTGCACACACACACAATGGGGGGCTAAACGAGCTGTTCCCTCTCCAGGACGATCCCAGAGTCGCTGTGCCGGGGTCTCTGAGTTCAGCCGCTCCGTGCGCAGCGGGGCCAGGAAAGCGAACAGCACATTGTGGATCATCAGGAAAAGGAGAGAGAATAAGACAGAAAATCTCATGTTGCCTCTAGATAAATCCAGGGGACGCCCATACCTGGAGTCCTGGGCGGATGTGGTGGCCCCGTTGCCAAAACCATCGACTGGGATTGGAAAGGGGTCAGAAAAGGGCAACAGAACTCTGAGGGGTCTGGGCCGGCTGCCGTATGGGGAGCGATTAATAAAACTTTTCAGCTGGGCAAAGAGACAGCTGGGGGTGGGGATAAGCTAGAGGTCTGTACAATCCTGCCGGGTGCGGAGACGGGGCATCAGGAAGGGTTGCTTACTCCTCAGAACACAGGAACCAGGGGCCACCCAGTGAAATGAACAGGCAGCAGGTTGAAAACAAACATAAGAAAGTATTTTTTTCATCCAATGCAGTGTTAACCTGTGGGACTCCTCGCCAGAGGATGTTGTGAAGGCCAAGACTAGAATGGGGTTCAAAGGGGAGCTGGACAGATTCCTGGAGGACAGGTCCATTGATGGCTAGTAGCCACGCCGGGCAGGGATGGTGGCCCCGGCCTCTGTTTGCCAGAAGCTGGGAATGGGCGACGGGGGTGGGTCACTGGAGGATTCCCTGTTCTGTTCATTCCCTCTGGGCCACCTGGCACTGGCCACTGTCAGACACTGGGCTGGATGGACCTTTGGTCTGACCCAGTCTGGCCACTCTTATGTTCTCTGTGGGTGTGTTTGTGCGGTGTGTGATTGTGTTATTATGGGGGGTTCACTGTGGGTGTGATTGTGTTATGGGTTTTGTGTGTGTGTGTGTCTGGTTTTCTGTGTGTGCAACTGTGTTATTGTGTCTGCATCTGTTCCTGTGGGGGGGGGGGGATTATGTTATTGTGTGCATGTGTGTGGTTGTTATTGTGTCTGGTTTTCTCTGTGTGTATGAGATTGTGTCTGAGTATGTGCGTGCAGTTGTGGTTGGGTAAGTGGGCGGGTGTGGTTTTGGTAGGGAGTGTGCATGTGTGTGGTTGTGTGTGTGCATTTGTGATCGCGTCGGGTTCTGTTTGTGTGGTTGTGGTTGGATGTGTGTGGTTGTGTGTTCTCTCTCTCAGCCCCACGCTCCCGTCACAAATGCTGCTCTGTTCTTTTTATTCTCCGCTCCAACCCCCGCAACTGCCCAGGGCCCATCTGTCACCCCAGCCCCCATGGGGGTGGGGAAGGTGGGGAGCCGGACGCCTGGGTTCCTCTTCCACCTTTTCTCCTTGGAAAGCCCCTGGTGCCCTCAGGGAGACTCCGACCCCGCCCTGTGGGGGGCGCTGGGTGTTGACACGCTGCTTGGCCCCGCCCGGAGCCCAGCACAGGGCTTGAGGGGCGGCGATCACTCCACAGGGGCCAATGGGGCCATCACAACTGGGCAGGATCGGCGCCCCCTGCTGGGATGACAGGAGCCCACAGTCACCCCGAAAATAGGGCTGGCTCAAGGGGGCAGGGAATGGGGCAGGGGCCTGTCTCCTCTAGGGGCGCCAGCTCCCACCCAGCCCCAGAGCAGGGACTGGCTGGCTCAGGGGGGCAGGGAATGGGACAAAGGCCTGTCCCGTCTCGGGGGCGCCAGCTCCCATCCGGCCCCAGGACAGGGACTGGCTGGCTCAGGGGGGCAGGGAATGGGGCAGGGGCCTGTCCCCTCAGGGGGTACCAGCTCCCATCCGGCCCCAGGGCAGGGACTGGCTGGCTCAAGGAGGCGGGAAATGGGGCAGGGGCCTGTCCCCTCTGGGGGGCGCCGGCTCCCACCCAGCCCCAGGGCAGGGACTGGCTGGCTCAGGGGGGCAGGGAATGGGACAGGGGCCTGTCCCCTCTAGGGGGCGCCAGCTCCCATCCGGCCCCAGAGCGGGGACTGGCTGGCTCAAGGGGACGGGAAATGGGGCAGGGGCCTGTCCCCTCTGGGGGGCGCCGGCTCCTACCCAGCCCCAGGGCAGGGACTGGCTGGCTCAGGGGGGCAGGGAATGGGACAGGGGCCTGTCCCCTCTAGGGGGCGCCAGCTCCCATCCGGCCCCAGGGCGGGGACTGGCTGGCTCAGGGGGCGGGGAATAGGGCAGGGGTCTGTCCCCTCTAGGGGGCGCCGGCTCCCATCTGGCCCCAGGGCAGGGACTGGTTGGCTGGGGGGGCAGGGAATAGGGCAGGGGCCTGTCCCCCCCAGGGGGCGCCGGCTCCCACCTGCGTATTCCAGCCCCACGTTCTCATAAAGCTGCGTCTTTGATTTGGGTCCGGGAGGCTCTGGAATAGGAGACAGGAGAGAAACCACATGAGAAGTGATGGGATCTCCTGGGGGTGGGGGGAGAGAAATCCCTCCCCCTCCCCCTAGGCTTGAGTGAAGGCAGAACAGCCCTGCCCCCCACCCCACAGTGGGGCAGGGCAAATGCTGGCTGCTGCCCCTCGCCCCAGTGGGCCCCACAGATCCGCAGAGGGGCACCTACCTGGCTGGGTGTGTGCGGGAGGGTCGCCCAGGTGTGACCTGCAGAGAGGGAATTGGGGGACGAGTGAGTAGGGGGCCTCTCTTCTGAGCTTCAGGGATGGGACCCAGGAGTCCTGGTGCCCACCGCCGCCCCGCTCTAACCACTAGCCCCCACTCCCCTCCCAGAGCCCGTCAGAGAACCCAGGAGTCCTGGCTCCCAGCCCCCACCCCCGCTCATCCACCAGACCCCACTTCCCTCCCAGAGATGAGGAAAGAACCCATAGTCCTGACTCCAAGCCCACCCCCCCAACTCTCACCCACCAGATCCCACTCCCCTCCCAGAAATGAGGAGAGAACCCAGGAGTCCTGGCTCCCAGCCCTCCTGCTCTCACCCACCAGCCCCCACTCTCCTCCCCCCACCAGCACTTACCTCTTGGCCGGCCGCCCCCGCCACCACAGCGCCGCCCCCAAGGCGAGGAGGAGCAGGAACTCCAGCGCTGCGCACACGGCCAGGGGGATCCAGGCGGAGCTACAGGAGGGGGGGTCCTTCACTGCTCCCATTGCCCAGGGAAAACACAAGGGGTGAGTGAGGAACAGAACCCAGGAGTCCTGGCTCCCAGCCCCCACTATTCTAACCACAAGACCCCACTCCCCGCCCAGAGATGGGGAGAGAACCCAGGTGTCCTGGCTCCTGGCCCCCCTGCTCTAGCCACTAAACCCCACTCCTTGCCCAGAGCTGGGGAGAGAACCCAGGTGTCCTGGCTCCTGGCCCCCCTGCTCTAACCACTAAACCCCACTCCCCGCCCAGAGCTGGGGAGAGAACCCAGGTGCCCTGGCTCCTGGCCCCCCTGCTCTAGCCACTAAACCCCACTCCCCTCCCAGATCTGGGGAAAGAACCCAGGAGTCCTGGCTCCCAGCCTCCTCCCCCCCCCCGCTCTAACCACTAGACCCCGCTCTCCCCTACTCCTTGCCCAGAGAACCCCGGCGTCCTGGCGCCGTCCCTACCGGTGAGGTCGAAGGTGACCCGCATGCTGTTCAGCTCACACCTGATCCGTCTTTTCTTCGTCCTGGCCCCTGGGTTGCTCCTGTTCCAGCAGGCCTGGAGCAGCGCCGCCCGCGAGCCTGAGAAGACGAGCTGCCAGCCCTGCCCATCGGTGTCTTGCACCCACTGCCCGCCGGTGTCCTCCGCCTGCTGTCCACCAGTGTCCTGCACCCGCTGCCCGCCGACCCACCATGTCACCGCCGGCAGCGCTTGCCGGTCCAAGATCACGCAGGAGAACTGGTGGCAGGTCATGTTGGTGGGGCCAGTCGTCAGCATCGTCTGGGTCCCTGCAGGGGACAGTTTGGCAATGGGGCACAGGGCCTGGCCCCATGGCAGGGACTGGCTGGCTCAGGGGGGCAGGGAATGGGACACAGGGCCTGTCCCGTCTCGGGGGTGCTGGCTCCCACCCAGCCCCAGGGCAGGGACTGGCTGGCTCAGGGGGGTGGGGAATGGGGCAGGGATCTGTCCCCTCTAGGGGGCACCAGCTCACACCAGCCCCAGGGCAAGGACTGGCTGGCTCATGGGGGTGGGAAATGGGGCAGGGGCCTGTCCCCTCTGGGGGGCGCCAGCCGCGACCCACCTGTGACAACATTCAGCTGGTAGGTGTGGCGGGTGACTCTCTGCACCGAACACCAGTAGGTCCCCATGTCTCCGTCCTCGGCCCCCCGCAGGTACAGGGAGTGGTTGGGGAATACGGAGAGCCGCTCCCGGGCCACCTCCTTCTTCAGGGCCTGACCTGCCACGCCCTGGAATAACAGCACCGACGGGGACCCAGGAAAACCGGTATTGTAGGACCACGTCACTTCTTCCCCGCCAGAGAGAGGCTCGACCAGGCCGCAAGGGAACACCTGGTCCTGCCCCTTCTGGACGTAGGCATCTGCAGGAGAGGGGAAATCACAGGGGTTAGATTTCCTGTCACTGAGATGCAGCTGACTCTGGGGTGGAGCGGCTGTTTATACAGGGACCCCTCACCCGGCCCCAAGATGCAGCTGCCTCTGGGGTGGGGCAGCTCTTTACACAGGGACCCCTCACCGGGCGCTGAGATGCAGCTGACTCCGGGATGGAATGGCTGTTTATACAGGGACTCCTCACCCAGCCCTGAGATGCAGCTGACTCTGGAGTGGAGCGGCTGTTTATACAAGGACCCCTCACTGGGCCCTGAGATGCAGCTGCCTCTCAGGTGGGGCAGCTGTTTACAAAGGGACCCCTCACCGAGCCCTGAGATGCAGCCACCTCTGGGGTGAGGTGGCTGTTTATAGAGGGACCCCTCACCAGGCCCTGCGATGCAGCCGCCTCTGGGGTGGACAATAAAAAGCAGGTTTTTACCTTCCTCTCTGGTGAGTCGCAGCTGGAGAAGAAGTAAGATCCAGACACGGGTCATGATGCCCTGAACGCCGGGGTCCTTCTGTGGGGAACCACCTTGGGGCTCTATCGCCAAGACCCAAGGAGGAAGAAACCGAAATAAAGCCGGACGTAGCTGTCTCCGGAGTGACTTGGGGGTTTGGTGGCCGGCTTATCAGGGACGCACAGCAGCAGCAGAGGGGTGGGAAGGGGGCGTGAGAGAGAGGGAAAGTGGAGTGGTGTGATCCACCCCAGAGGTGGCTGCATCTCAGCGCCGGGGGAGGGAATCCCTGTATAAACAGCTGCCCCACCCCAGAGACGGTCGCACGTCAGCATGGCAAAATACCCACCGTGAACCCTCTTGGGAACTAGAAAATTGGTGCCACCAATATGGCTGCCATGTTCCAGAGATTTCCGCCTGGCGACACCAAAATCCTGAACCCGAAGTTATTGAGTGGGCATGAGCCCAACAGAGCAACACCAACATGGCCGCCGGATCTCAGTGACGCCAGCCTGGCTTAGCTCCAATATGGCAACACCAACATGGCCACCCATATCCCCAAAGAGACGCTGAGTTGGCAGGAGACCCATAATGGCTGACACATCCCAGAGAAACCAACTTGGCGTAACCCCAATATGGTAATACCAAGATGGTGACACATCCCAGAGACGCCATCTTGGCATAGCTCCACTGTGGTGATACCAAGATGGTGACACATCCCAGAGACGCCATCTTGGCATAGCTCCACTGTGGTGATACCAAGATGGTGACACATCCCAGAGACGCCATCTTGGCATAGCTCCACTGTGGTGATACCAAGATGACTGCCACATCATCAGCTCAGAGACGCCAAGTTGGCATAAGACCAATAATGGCCGACACATCCCACAGACGCCATCTTGGCCTAGCTTCAACATGGCGATACCAACATGGCCGCCGCATCCCCCAACTCAGAGCTGCCAAGTTGGCATGAGACCAATACAGCCGCTCAAAAAAGGCGGCTGTGTCCCCACCCCAGCGGCCAGTTGACGCCACCTCCAAAACGGCTGCCAGGCCCCCACCCAGTTGGCATGACCCCTTTGCCCCCTATTCCCCTGTGCTGGCACCAAAATGGCTGCCCAGTTGGCATTACTCCCAACATGGCCACCACGTCCCCACCCTGGAGATTCCAGGCTGGTGCAACCCAGGCCATGGTCACGGCAAAACCCCCTTTCGTCCCCCACCACAGGACTAAATTTGAGGGGGGAAGATGGGGGAAAATGGACGCCTGGCCCTTTAAGAGCGGGGGGGGGCACGAGAAAACGGTCTCTTGGCCCTTTAAGAACCGTCTCCCGGAGGGAAGCGTTCTGAAACCCTCTGGTTAAGTCTGTCCGCCCCGGGCTCCTGTAGAGAACCCGGAAGTGGAGTTTCTTTACCCCCGCCCTTCCCCCCCCTGTCTACCCGGCCCCCGGCTTTGGTCCGGGCCAAGATGGCGAAGCTGCTGAGCTGTGTGCTGGGGCCGCGGCTCTACCGTGTCTATCGAGACCGGGAGCCGGCCAGGTCCCCCCGGGATGGGGACGAGGCAGCCGAGGGGGCCCAGGATGGTTCTTGGGTGAGTCCGCCTCCTCCCCCCGCGGGAGACAGTGGTATCGCCTGGGCTCCCGTTATCTCTATGGGGGCTTGGGCAAGACCATGGCGGGGAAAGGGGGCAGCTCCCCATTGTCCATCATGGAATGTTCTGAGCCCCAGGATCTTGATATCCCTCTGGGCGGTACGATAATGGAACATGAGGGGGGTTGGTCTTCTGGGCTGCTCCCCGTTATCCAGCATGGTATCCCCAGGGGATTGATACTCCTCCCTTGGGAGAGACCATTGTAGCACATGGAGGGAGGTGAGCTGAACCCTTTGCATTCTCCAATACGGTATTGATGGGCAACCCCTTGTGGGGAAGACCATTGTAGGAAATTTGGGGGGTCACAATTATCCAATGGGTATGCTCCCCATTATCCAATGGTATCGTCCCAACCCCGTAGCTGTTGATACTGCATTGGAGAAACCATTGTAGGACATGGGGGAGCGCCACTCTCTAGCACCTGATATGGTAACTGCCAGCCTTTGAGGTAATGGTGCTCTCATCTACTCAAAAGAAACCCTCACCAAGAGAATGGTGGGGGACATGGCCTCTCCTAGGCTCTAGTGTATTGATATCCCAGTGGAGCAGTTCACTGTGTATGGTACTTTCCAGTTCCCCCCATTATCCAGCATGGTATCTTCCAGGCCTTGAGGGTGTTAATATCCAGCTGGGACAGACTATTATAGGAAATGGGGGGAGGAGAGTATCAATGGGGCATCTTACCCCTTTCCACTATCTGGTATCTGCCAGCCCCCCAATCATAAATAACCCCCTTACCTTGGCTCCCATTCTCATCCTGTTGCCATGACACCTTCCCCCAGCAGTTGGCGTGACTCCTGCATATGTGGCCTTGCCAAAGGTGCTATTTTGGTGTGACTCCAGTGTGTAGTATTGCCAAAATGGCCACCATGATGCCATCCCCAGAGGCCCCATTTTGGCGTGACTCCAGTGTGTGGTATTGCCAAAATGGCCGCCATGTTGCCATCCCCAGAGGCGCCATTTTGGCGTGACTCCTGTGTGATGTAAACAAAATGGCTACCGTGGCCCCATCCCTGAGGTGCCAAGTTGGCCTGACTGCAAAATGGCGTCACCGAAATGGCTGCTGCGTGTCCACCGCAGAGGCATGAGGTTGGCCCAGTTCCAGCGTGGCGTGACCATAATGGCTGACACCCCCCCCACCCTCGCAGTGCCAGGTTGGCGTTACTCCAAAATGGCTGCTGCTGCTTCTTCTTCCTCCCTGAGCCGCCATGTTGGTGTGTCTCCAGTATGGCCACCGCCTTGTCACTCAAGCGGCATTGGGTTGGCATAACCCCTGTGTGATCTCACCAAAATGGCCACCATGTCCTTCGATGGGTGGTCCAGGTTGGCATGGTGTTGCCACCTCTCTTGCCTTCATGGGGCCCACGTGGACTGATTCCAGCCCTATGGTACATGCCCCCTCTCCCAACTCATAACACCCTGTTGGCTCCTTGGTGGCAAGATGGGGATCTCTCTGGGTTTCCCCCCATCTAATTTGGAGGCTTAACTCCCAGAGTTTCCCACACCCTCCTGGTCACCTGAACCCCCAGGGGCTAAAAGGGGCCCCGGGGGCTCGAAATGACATGGGGTCTCTCCCACCAGGAGTCGTACTACCAGCCGCGGACACTGGAGAAACATGCTGACAGCATCCTGGCCTTGGTGAGTCCCCCTGCGCCTTCGAGCCTGGGTCATTCAGTGGAACCCAGGCATCCTGGCTGCTAGCCCCTGCTGTAACCACTAGACTCCACTCTCTGCACCACATTTCCTGGTCCTTCTCATCCCTTCATAAACTGCCCCAGAGGGAAGCAATGACTCACTCTGCAGTGAAAACATGTTTGTTTCTAATCCCGTCCCACGGGCGCTGGCTGGGTTAGATACTCCAGCCCTGCAGCAGCCTGCAATCATTGCCCTGCGGTGAACCCCAAAACCCGCTCCCTGCCACAGCTGGGATAGAACCTAGGAGTCCTGGCTCCCAACTCTCCTGCTCTAACCACTACACCCCACACTCCTGCTGGAGCTGGGGACAGAACCCAGGAGTCCTGGCTCCCAGCCCCCCTGCTCTAACCACTACATCCCACCTGGAGCTGGGGAGAGAACCCAGGAGTCCTGGCTCCCAGCACCCTCCCCCCCCCCACTCTAACCACTGCACCCAGACCCCTGCCGGAGCTGGGATAGAACCCAGGCATCCTGGGGTTGGGTTTTGTTGGCTGTATCATCCTACTGACCCTCTCCTGTTCCTTGCAGGCATCAGTGCTCTGGTCTATTTCCTATTACACTTCCCCCCTGGCTATGTTCTACTTGTACCGAAAAGGTAGGGGGCGTTGCGCTCCCGGGAGTGGGGCGGGGGGGGAATCAGCAGGGGGTGCTCTCCTGGCAGTCAGGGCTGGCCCAGGGCAGTGCTAGGGGGAGCAGCACTGCTAGGAGCAGGGCGGCGGGGGGGGGGGGGGGGTCAGCAGGGGGCACTCTCCCCGGCGGTCAGAGCTGGGCCCATGGAAGTGCTAGGGGGCGCTGTGCTGCCAGGAGCCGGGCTGGGAGTTTCAGCTGGGGGCGCTCTCCTCTGGCCCTTGCTCAATTCTCAATTCTGTCTGCCTTAAACATCCCACCCGGCAGTTATTTTTATAGCTGCGATTTCCTGTTCACTTCCTGTCCCAAAATGCAGTGGTGTCATTGGGCTACTGCCAGACCCTGCCCCATAGCTGGCTGCATCTCATGCCAAGTGAGCCATCTCAGTCGGCTGTTCCCCAGCTGCTTCACCCTAGAGGTGGCTGCATCACTCCAGGCTGACTCCTCCCTGGGGGCACAGTTTGGGTGTCTGCTGAACCCTGGCTAAGAGACACCTGCCTCTCCACCCCCCACAGGATACCTGACTATGTCGAAGGTGGTTCCTTTCTCACACTACGCTGGGACCATGCTGCTCCTTTTGGCCGGGGTCGCCTGCCTGAGAGGTGAGGAGTGGGGGCTGGTGGTTAGACTGTGGGGGCTGGGAGCCAGGACTCCTGGGTTCTCTCCCTGGCTCTAGAAGGGGAGTGGGGGCTAGTGGTTAGAGCAGGAGGGGAAGGGATGGGAGCCAGGACTCCTGGGTTCTTTCCGTGGATATACCAGATGTCTCTAACTTGTTGTCTCTGTTGCAGGCATTGGGCGCTGGACCAACCCCCAGTACATCCAGTTCATCACCATCCTGGAAGATAGCCACCGCATCGGCACCCCAGAAATCAAGGTGAAGAGGATGGGGGGACCCTGACCTCTCCCCTCGGCTCCCCCCCCCCCCCGCCCGGCTGTGGTTGGGGGGGAAACAATGCAGCCCTCTCCAGGGGATTGTCGCCCATGATCCTCCGCAGCTGCGTCCCACCCAGCTCCCAGGACACCCTGCAGTCCGCTCCAACCTGTCACCCATGATGCTTTTCTGCCTCCACTTCCCCCTGTGGTCTCCCAGGATGCCTTGCTGCCCACTCCCCTGGTGCCATTTCCCATCTCCCATGGTGCCTGTGGGTTCCCTCGGTGCCAGCCCGTTTCCCAGGATGCCTGGCAGCCCGGTCCCTCCGCGCTGCACCACCCATGATGCTTGGTTTCCCTCATGGCCTCTCCCTCTCCATGCTGGGGTTGAGCTTACCTGCCAGAGCAGCCCCCGGCCAGCAGGGGGTGCCGATGAGGGGTGAGGGGGTGGACTGGCTGGCTGGAATGACCTATTCCAGCCAGGGAGAGGGGGCAGCCCAGCACACCTCTCTGTCGATTTCTCTGGGTCCGTCTCACCTCCTTCCTTCCTTTCTCCCTCTCTCTCCTTGCTGCAGAAGAAACTCGCCAGCTACAACTTCGACTTCAGGAGCTGGCCCGTGGACTTCCGCTGGGACGAGGTCACTAGCTGGTGGGTGCGGGGAGAGAACCCAGGAGTCCTGGCTCCACCCCCGCCCCAACCACTAGACCCCACTCCCCTCCCAGAGCCAGGGAGAGAACCCAGGAGTCCTGGCTCTTCCCCCTCCCCCGCTCTAACCACTAGACCCCACTCCCCTCCCAGAGCCAGGGAGAGAACCCAGGCGTCCTGGCTCCCAGCCCCCCCCTGTAAGCCCCTTGTTCGCTGCCCCGCAGGTCGGACTCCCGGGGCGTCTCACTGCTGCGGCCGGAGCCCAAACACCGGAGCGCAGCCAACGGCTTCCTCCACGCCATCAAGAAGCTGCCCTGCCAGATCGCCAGGTAGGCTCTGCCCCCTGGCACCCAGGGGAGGGACTTTGCTGGATCCTGGCTTCCCATTGGCTGGAGGGAGGGCTGCAGACAGCTTGGGTCTCCCCTGCTTCCAGGAACCCCTCCAAGGCATTATGGGAGTCATGGCGTCAGCACCAGGGCATCATGGGAGATGCAGGGAAGGGCAGAGAGGACTCCTTGGTGCTGATTGGCCAGATGGTGTGGGGGAGGAACTGGCACATTGGGAGTGTCTCCTGGATGCTGATTGGTCAGCCCATGGAGGGGGAGGTGGCTTTGGAATGTTGATAGAGGGTCCTGTCTGCTGATTGGCCACAGGGATGGGAGGGCACAGTGGTTCTGGAATGCTGAGAGGAACGGATATTGATTGGCTGAGGGCTGGTGAGTGGGGCTTGGAATGCTGGGAGGGGATCCTGGCTGCTGATTGGCTGGGTGTGCAACTCCATGACTTCTAGTTGGTTGACAGGGTGGTAGCTTTGGGATGTTGGGGGGAAGGGGTAGAATCCTTCCTTCTGATTGGCTGGAGCGATCCTTGCTGCCTATTGGCTGAGGTTCAGTGGGACATGGGACTTTTAGGCCATTGGACCTGTGTATCCCAGATCTTGATTGGCTGGGGAGGGTTGTCATGTATGTGACTTCATCCCCAAACTGACCCATAAACAGATCTCCTGGGGGGTACGGGGGAGGCTGAGTGGATTCCCTTCTGAGGGAGGGGCCAGGGGACTGCGCCGCCCCCACCTACCGCCTCCCTCTGCCCCCTTAGCTACATCGTGGCGCACACGTTCGGGCGCAGGATGCTGTATCCCGGCTCCGTCTACCTGCTGCAGAAAGCCGTCATGCCCATGCTGCTGCAGGGCCAGGCCCGCCTGGTGGAAGAGGTGAGTCCAGGAGGCACAGGATGCAGCTGGGGAGAGAACCCAGGAATCCTGGCTCTCCAGCCCCTCCACACGCACACTCCAACCCACTAGCCCCCACTCTCTTCCCCGAGCCAGTTTCTGGTTTAACCCTGCTCCAATCTCTCCCCCGGTGGCCCAGTACAACGGGAAACGAGCCAAGCTGTTAGCATGTGACGGCAACGAGATTGACACGATGTTCGTGGACCGTCGGGAAAGCTCTGAGCCCCACGGCAAGAAACTGGTGAGCGTTTCTCCACTCGGCGGCGGGGGCTTAGTCCAGCCAAGACGTGGGTCGCACTTACGGGGTGGAGGTCTGGATTCGGAAAGCAGGGGCTCTGGGGGGACAGATCCACGGCCCAGGCACTTCCCATGGTGATGGGGCAAAGCCCGTCCTGGGAGCAGGGCGGATCGAGCAGGAGGTGGCGCAGCGCTGGGCAGACGGCTGGTGGTATAAAATGCCAGTAATTCATAGTGAAAGAGCCGATCACAGGGCAATCGGTCCCCGTGGGCTGGAGGCAGCACCAGCCACTTGGTGCCAGCCAGTGGGGATTGGGGGGCCCCCACTTGGCACCACCAGGAGTGATTGGGGGGCCTTTCCCTTGGTGTAACGCTTTCCTATCTCCCGGCCAACAGTGTCCGTAGCAGCTTTGTTCCCGGCGCTGCCTATGCTAAGGGGACACAGAACTCAGCTGGGGTCCAGATTTGACCAGGGGGCCCAGCTTCGCATTGCGCTCATAATGCCCCCTCCTGCCAACTAGGAGGGTGGGGGAACAACTTGAAAACAGTCCCCTGGCCGAGGACAGAACTCCCTGCGCCTGCCTGAAATGGAACTGAAGCCACAGAGTATTTTAATACATGGGGATGACTTCCTCCCCACCAAAATGCAGCCATCTCTGGGGCAGGGCGGCTGGGGAACAGCCGCATGAGGATGCTGTAGCAACTTAGGATGGGCCTGGGGGAGGGGGGAGAGGGCGGAGCCTGTATCTGATTTTAGGGAGGCCGAATGGACGCGCCTGAGTTGGGGTTCAGCCGGGACCCTCATTGTCCCCTCTGTATCCCCCACCCACCCTTAGGTGATCTGTTGTGAAGGCAACGCTGGATTCTATGAGGTCGGCTGCCTGCCTACCCCCCTGGATGGTATGATCTGGCATCACTGGTGATCTCCCCCGCTTTCCACTTTAGTAGAATCCAATCCCTTTGGCAGGAGTGGGGCACAGCTCCGCTTGGACTAGTCCACTTCTATGCATGGGGGGGCACTGCTTTTGGACCAATCTACCTGCTCTGGATGGGGGTAGAGAGGGTGTCTCCCTTTGGATTAGATCATTCCTGTGCTTTGGGATGGGGGTTGGGGTGGAGGGCCTTTGAACCCACCCATTTTTTGTATGTAGGGGGACAGGTTAGGGCAGCCCCATTTGGGCCAATCCACCTTTCCCTGGGATGGTCCTGGTTCGACTAACCCATATCACTGTGCAGGATGGGGGTGCAGGGATCAGGTAACCTTTCTTTGGCCCAGTCCATTTCTCTGCATGGGATGGGGGTTCACTGGGAAGGATCCATTTCTATTTGAGGAGGGGGATGGGGCTGCCACCTTTCTGTCTGCCCTAGAGCACTCCAGTTTGGGGGCATGGGTTGTTCTAAACTCCAGGATACCAGGGGTTAGTTGTGCCCCCCCATACTCTGCAGTGGAACTGCCCATCAGCTCCCCGCACATTTGTTTCAACCGATCTCTCTGGCATCCGTCCCGCGGGTTCTGTCCCTGCTGCACTTGGCCCCACGTTAACCCCCCCTCCCTGCTTCTCCCTCCCAGCCGGCTACTCGGTGCTCGGATGGAACCACCCCGGCTTCGCTGGCAGCACGGTGAGTCCCAGGGTCCCTGGGGGTGGGAGAGAACCCAGGAGTCCTGGCTCCCAGCCCCCCCTGCTCTAACCACCAGACCCTACTGCCCTCTCAAACCTGGGGAGAGAACCCAGGAGTCCTGGCTTCCAGCTCCCGCCCCCCCGCACTAACCACCAGACCCTACTGCCCTCTCAAACCCGGGGAGAGAACCCACGAGTCCTGGCTCCCAGCCCCCCCATCCTCTAACCACCAGACCCTACTGCCCTCTCAGACCCAGGAGAGAACCCAGGAGTCCTGGCTCCCAGCCCCCCTACTCTAACCACCAGACCCTATTGCCCTCTCAAACCCGGAGAGAGAACCCAGGAGTCCTGGCTCCCAGCCCCCCCGTGCTCTAACCACCAGACCCTACTGCCCTCTCAGACCCAGGAGAGAACCCAGGAGTTCTGGCTCCCAGCCCCCCCGTACTAACCACCAGACCCTATTGCCCTCTCAAACCTGGGGAGAGAACCCAGGAGTCCTGGCTCCCAGCCCCCCCCGCTCTAACCACCAGTCCCTACTGCCCTCTCAGACCCAGGAGAGAACCCAGGAGTTCTGGCTCCCAGCCCCCCCGTACTAACCACCAGACCCTATTGCCCTCTCAAACCTGGGGAGAGAACCCACGAGTCCTGGCTCCCAGCCCCCCCATCCTCTAACCACCAGACCCTACTGCCCTCTCAGACCCAGGAGAGAACCCAGGAGTCCTGGCTCCCAGCCCCCCTACTCTAACCACCAGACCCTATTGCCCTCTCAAACCCGGAGAGAGAACCCAGGAGTCCTGGCTCCCAGCCCCCCCGTGCTCTAACCACCAGACCCTACTGCCCTCTCAGACCCAGGAGAGAACCCAGGAGTTCTGGCTCCCAGCCCCCCCGTACTAACCACCAGACCCTATTGCCCTCTCAAACCCGGGGAGAGAACCCAGGAGTCCTGGCTCCCAGCCCCCCCCGCTCTAACCACCAGTCCCTACTGCCCTCTCAGACCCAGGAGAGAACCCAGGAGTCCTGGCTCCCAGCCCCCCTGCTCTAACCACCAGACTCTACTGCCCTCTCAGACTCAGGAGTCCTGGCTCCCAGCCCCCCCTGCTCTAACCACCAGACCCTACTGCCCTCTCAGACCCAGGAGTCCAGGCTCCCAGCCCCCCCTGCTCTAACCCCCAGACCCTACTGCCTCTCAAACCCGGGGAGAGAACCCAGGAGTCCTGGCTCCCAGCCTCCCCATGCTCTAACCACCAGACCCTACTGCCCTCTCAAACCCAGGGAGAGAACCCAGGAGTCCTGGCTCCCAGCCCTCCCGTGCTCTAACCACCAGACCCTACTGCCCTCTCAGACCCAGCAGAGAACCCAGGAGTCCAGGCTCCCAGCCCCCCTGCTCTAACCACCAGACTCTACTGCCCTCTCAGACCCAGGAGTCCTGGCTCCCAGCTCCCCCTGCTCTAACCCCCAGACCCTACTGCCCTCTCAGAGCCGGGGAGAGAACCCAGGAGTCCTGGCTCTCAGATAGCCCTGCTCTAACCACCAGTTCCTACTCCCGTCCCAGAGCTGGGGAGAGAACCCAGGAATTTGGGCTCCCAACACCCCCACTCTCCCCGCAGGGCATCCCCCTGCCGCAGAACGAGGCCAACGCCATGGACGTGGTGATGCAATACGCCATCCACCGGCTGGGCTTCCTGCCCGAGGACATCGTGGTGTATGCCTGGTCCATCGGGGGCTTCACAGGTACCGGGGAGGGGGGTAGGAACTATGGGGTGAGTTTGGGGAGGGAGGGACCATATATGGGGGGAGGGTCGGAAGAGGAGACAGATCTCAAGCGCTGCCCCAGGCAGGGGGCTGATCTACTCCCACCCACCCACCCCGCTGCTGACACCTTCTCTCCTGCAGCCACGTGGGCGGCCATGTCGTACCCAGACATCAGCGCCCTGGTGCTGGACGCTTCCTTCGATGACCTGGTTCCCCTGGCGCTCAAGGTCATGCCAGAGAGCTGCAGTAAGTGACCCCCCCCTTCCCTTCTGCTTGTGTGGTTCAGCCCTTCCCCCCCACCCCCGCACCACGCCTGTGTGGTTCAGCCCTTCCCCCCACCCCCGCACCACACCTGTGTGGTTCAGCCCTTCCCTTCCATGCTGCCCACATGGTTCAGCCCTTCTCCCTCTTCACACTGGCCATGTGGTTTGGCCCCCTGCCTTAGACACATGGACTAGTCTGAGAACCCACCAGCCTATCCCATCTCACAGTTCTCCCACTTTCCGACCCCTCAGCAGGCCATATGACCCCACCCAGCCACTCAGAATTCCCCCCTGAGCCATGACATTCTGGAGCATCCCATGTGGGGCGGCGGTAGGGGTGGGCAAACCCAGTGGCTGCAGAAATAGAGGAAGCTTCCATTATCAGGGGTTAGGCGGGGGTTAGCTTCCTCTCCCTGGTGAGAGGTTCCATTAGCTGTCAGTGCGGGGGATTCATTTCTTCCCCTTGTGGTAAATGGGTCAGTCCACTGTTAATACAAGCGTCCCTGTTGCAACCAATGTTCTGTCCTGCACCTGCCGCGAGGCGTGAACCGGGCTGACTTGCCACAGAGCAGCTCAGCAGCTCCCAGCCTCTGGCTGCATCTATCGCTCGTTAGTGACGAGGCGCTTTTAGCCTAATGAGGCAACAGACAGTCACTGTTGCAACTGATGTTCTACGTTGCACCTGCCTGGTGGCATAATGTGGGACTAGATGGCTCCGATCTCTCCAGCGGGTGGGGTGGCCTAGTGGATAGAGCGTTGCACTCCGGGACCTGGGTTTATTTCCGGCTTTCCCTGGCCTGCTGGGTGACGTCACCGTTCTGTGACTCAGTTTCCCTATCTGTAAAATGGAGCTGATGGGGACTGGCCTCCTTCATAAAGCTCTTTGAGATCCTGAAAATGGGCTGTGGAAGACCTCCTGGGCTGTGTCGCCCTGCCGCGAGTTAGCCAGCACTTGTACCGTGTCACCGTTGCAATCAATGTTTTATATGGCACCTGTTTGGAAGCAGAGCCTGGTCATAGGTAGCTTCAATCCTGGTCGTTCCTTAGAAACCTGTTTATTAAGCATGGTGTTGATGAAACACCCCCGGGTGTTGACGAAACCCCCCTGGGTGTTTCTGCGGCTACAGTGTGCTTGACTCTCAACGATTTTGTTTTTGAGTTCTAATTCCTCTGAAACCTGCGTGTCCTAGGAGGGCTGGTCACCAGGACGGTGAGGCAATACCTGAACTTGAACAATGGCGAGCAGCTTTGCAGGTAAAAAGGGAAACTGAGGCGCAGAGGGCTGGGGAAAGTTGAGACCTGGCGAATGTTGGGTTCTCAGGGTGGCGCTCTGCAGGTGTTCAGCTCAGAAAAACCTAGCCCCGGGTGACGGGATGTGGTTGTGAAACCCAATCTCTGGGCCCTGGCCTGCTAAACTCTGGGCCTTACTGATAACCTGTGGAACTGCCTGCCATGTTATTTCATGCATATTCCTGGCTAAATCCTTTCTTCCCCTAATCCCGCCAAAATCTTGTCCTCGTATCCTGTGGCAGCTGGCTCCATGACCGAGTGAAAGCCAATGGTGAAGTCTAAATTTCTCCCTCTATCCTGGCCTCTGGTATCTAGTGGCACGTTGATCAGGACAATATCATGGGGTAGGGTGTTCCGCAGGTTAATGTTATCCTTCTTGAACCCATCCACAATCTTGGCCCTCAGGACTAACCCTTGGGACTGCTTGCCACTGGTGAAGTCTCTCATCTTGGACGGGTGAGGGGGTGTTAATTCACTGTCTCCCCCGCACCCACCCCACCCAGGCATGCAGCCTTGCTTAGGAGTTCATTTCTCTTTCTTTGGTTCCCAAGATATCAGGGGCCCGTGTTGCTGGTCAGAAGAACGAAGGATGAAATTATCACAACCACGTGAGTAAAGATCGGGGAGGGATGTGGGTGTCTAGCGGTTAGAGCGGGAGGAGATGGAGGCGGGAGCCAGGATTCCTGGGTTCCATCCCCGGCGCAGGGAGGGAAGTGGGGTCTAGTGGGTTTGGAGGAGTGGATACTGGAGTTCTAGTGTGCCATATAAAGAATTCAGAGAACCATCAAACTCATGTCAGTGAAGAGTCTGGAAAATACCCTTAACTCTGCCCCCTGTTTGGTGTGCCGTAGAGTCCCGGAAGATATCATGTCAAACAGGGGGAATGACCTGCTGCTGAAACTCCTCCAGCACCGGTGAGTTGGGGGAGCCCAGGGCTGGGATCGCAGTGGGCTGCGGGTTGGGAGTGAGGGGCACCACCGGAATGCAGCGTGTCTAACCCCCTTCCCCCCGTGCCAGGTACCCCAAGGTGATGGCCGAGGAGGGGGTGCGAGTCATTCGGGAATGGCTAGAGGCTTCTAATGCTGTGGAGGAAGGTAAATGCTGTAACCCACCAGCCCCTACTCCCCTCACAGAGCCCGGGAGAGAACCCAGGCGTCCTACCCCCCACCCAGCCCCACTCTAACCGGACCCCTCCCCGCAGCGTCCGTGTACAGCTCTTACGAGGTGGACGAGGACTGGTGCCTGTCCGTGCTGAACTCCTACCAGGCCGAGCACGGCGGCCACTTCCCATGGAGTGTGGGTGAGTGTGGGGCGGGGGCGGCTGGTGGGATGCTGGGGCCGCAGGTCCGGCCAATCAGCTCGGCACGGGCGGGAGGATGGCTGGGCTGAGAACCGGCCCACGCAGGTGCTGGGGATCAGCCAATGCGGGGGTGGCTGGGGTGATGTTCGTTTGGGGCGGGAGGTCTCCACCCAGGGGGTGGCTGGGGCGGATAGTTGGAGTGGCAGCTGCCAGTGGGGCTGTTGTGGGGGGAGGGGTTGGAGGGGAATCAGACTGGGGGGTTGGTCTCTGCCTGACCTTTGACCTTTTGCCTTCCCCCAGGGGAGGACATGATGCCCGAGGGGCAACGGCAGCTGGCCCTGTTCTTGGTGAGTGCACCCCGATAGCCCCTCCCTGCCGGGGTGGGGGGGCAGGGCCTGGAGCCAGGACTCCTGGGTTCTATCCCAGCTCTGGGAGGGGAGTGGGGGCTGGTGGGTTAGAGCGGGGGGTCTGGGAGCCAGGTCTCCTGGATTCTCTCTCCCCAGCTCTGCGAGGGGAGTGGGGGCTGGTGGTTAGAGCACGGGGGGCTGGGAGCCAGGACTCCTGGGTTCTATCCCAGCTCTGGGAGGGGAGTGGCGGCTGGTGGTTAGAGCGGGGTGGGGCTGGGAGCCAGGACTCCTGGATTCTCTCCCCGGCTAGTGGCCACAGCAGGGGCTGAGGTGTCACTTCCTGCCCCACATCACTGATTCCCTCCCTCTTCTCTGCCCCCCAGGCCCGGAAGCACCTGCAGAACTTCGAGGCGACGCACTGCACCCCACTGCCCCCCCCAGCCTTCCGTTTGCCCTGGCACTTGTAGCCGGGGGGCCCCCCCATCATGCCCATCAATTGCACTGACACCCCCCTCCCCCTGTCAGTCTGTTTTATATGGAGCCGGGTGCCCCCCTCCCTGCTGTGTTTGAGCCCCCCCTGCACGCTGTAAATCCGCCCCCACCCCCAAACCTGGGGGCCCCCTGAGCTGGAGAAACTAACAGTAAAGAAGGTATTTTTTGTACTTAAGGTCTGTGTGTCTGCGGCGATGCAGCCAGCTCTGGGGGGCAGCCCCCTATGCCTGGGTCCTCAGCCCGGCCCCCAGGGGGCCCTGACCCCCAGTGGCTCCACTTTCCTCCAGCAGGGGGCAGCCCCTCGTTCCCAGGCCTGCTGGGGTGGCAGCTCTGGTGCCCCGAGGTGGGCGGAGACAGGCAGGGGTTGGTGCCTAACGTTCATCCTGACAGCCGCTTCAATGCGGCCGTGCGGGGCCTGGGGAACTCCCAGCTACCGGATGTGGGGCCAGACAATCTCCCAGGGCGGCTGGGCCTGTCTCATGGGGCCTCTTCTCCGCTATGGGTGCTGAGCCACCTTCGCCAGGGGCCCACTTACGCACCTTGGCCCCTCGTTAGCCGGCAGAGCGCTCTCCCGCATGCCAAGGCCTTAATTAACCTGTAGGCCCCTGTGACCAGTCGTTAACCTGGGGAACTCGCTGCCACTAGCTGCAGCCTGGAATTAAAAACCCGCCGCCGTTTCCTTTCCAGTTAAAACGACCTCAGCGCTGGTCTCCGGAGACGGGTGGGCGCCTCGTTCACTGCCCCACAATAAAAGGATGGGCTCCTGGGGCAGCTGTCAGAACTCACTGCCCTCTGTCAACAGGGCAGGAGCAGCTGGGGCAGTAGGGGGCATTTCAGCCCCTAGGGGGCAGCTCAGTGCGGGGGGGCATCTGCAGGCATGAACGGCAGGGGAGTGACCATCAGTAGGTTTCAGAGTGAACACTGTAGGGACTGGCTGGCTCAGGCTCCTGGCAGACCCGGGTGTGTCTGGGCTGGGGGAAGTCTGGGCTGCTGTGATAAGGGCCCCGGCCCCTGACTCAGCCCTGGAGGTGCCAACCATGACGGCTCCCCCCCATTTCCCCACCACCCCCGTCAGTTCCTGCCCTTCAGCGAGATGCGGACCCTGGCGGGGAGACGCCCTGAACCGATGGGCTTGGCCGTCTGGGTCCTGCTGGCCCTGCTGGTGCCCGGCCCACTGCGGGGTAAGGGGCACTGGCAGAACTTGGGGGGCGGGGGCTGGGCTAGCAAGGGCTGCAGGTCAGGAGTGAGGGGCACCGGCAGGGCTGGGCTAGCAGGCGCTGCGGGTTGAGAGTGAGGGGCACCAGCAGAGCTGGAGGGGGTAGGGCTGGGCTAGCAGGGGCTGCGGGTCGGGAGTGGGGGGCACCGGCAGGGCTGGGCTAGCAGGGGCTGCGGGTCGGGAGTGGGGGGCACCGGCAGGGCTGGGCTAGCAGGGGCTGCGGGTCGGGAGTGGGGGGCACCGGCAGGGCTGGGCTAGCAGGGGCTGCGGGTCGGGAGTGGGGGGCACCGGCAGAGCTGGGGGGGGCCCGGGCTGGGCTAGCAGGGGCTGCGGGTCGGGAGTGGGGGGCACCGGCAGGGCTGGGCTAGCAGGGGCTGCGGGTCGGGAGTGAGGGGCACCGGCAGGGCTTGGGGGGGCAGGGCTGGGCTAGCAGGGGCTGCGGGTCGGGAGTGAGGGGCACCGGCAGAGCTGGGGGGGTAGGGCTGGGCTAGCAGGGGCTGCGGATCAGGAGTGAGGGGCACCGGCAGGGCTTGGGGGGGCAGGGCTGGGCTAGCAGGGGCTGCGGGTCGGGAGTGAGGGGCACCGGCAGGGCTTGGGGGGGGGGCAGGGCTGGGCTGGCAGGGGCTGCAGGTCAGGAGTGAGGGGCACCGCTAACTCTCTCCCCCCACAGGTTCCCCCCGGCAGCCAGAGATACGGGGGGCTGGGGATCAGATCCTGCTGCCTTGTGGGGCTCCGGGCCCCCGCGTGCGCTGGGTCTGGGCCCCCCGATACCCCAAATGTGCCGGCAACCCCGGAAACCTGCTCGAAATCGCCTGGCTGCCTCCTGGGCTGGAGCCCCCCCCAGCCCAGTTCAGGGGGCGCCTGGACCCCCACCCCTCAGCCCCAGGGGCCCTGCTGCTCCGGGACCTCGTCATGAGCGACTCGGGGACCTTCACCTGCCTCGGGGGGTCTGGGCCCGAGCCCCCCATCCGGCTGGAGGTGACAGGAGGTGAGGCCAGACCCCCCTGTCACCTCTGGGGTCACCGGGGACTCCCCAGCCAGGGTCCCGCGTCGCTCACCCCCATCTGCCCCCCAGGCTGTCGGAACAACCTCACCGTCTCCTCCAACCGGACGTCTCCCTCGGCCCTGACCCTCCGCTGCAGCCGCTGCCCCCTGCTGGCCAGCCCGGCCTCCTTCCGCTGGTTCCTCAGATCCCAGCCCCTGGGCAACCAGCTCTGGGCTACCAAGAGGGAGTGGGGGGCTACCGTGCGGCTGGACCCATCCCGGCGGGCGGCCTGGGGGCACTGGGAATGTCGCCTCCTCGGCGCCGCCTCTGGGGGCTTTGAGTTCTGCGTGGAGCCTCCCCTCAGGGCAGGGGGCACAGGTAAGATTGTGCCCCACACCCTGCACCCCCCCGCACCCCTGCCCCACGGTGCCCCTTGCTGGCCCTGACTCTGCCTCTGTTCCAGGCCCCGGCTCTGAGTGGGGGATCTGGGTCGCAGCGGCGGCTCTGGGGCTGATCGGGGCAGGGCTGGGCGCTTGGTGCCTGTGGAGACGGAGGCGGGGCAGGTGAGTCGGGAACCCAGGAGTCCGGGGAGCAGCACCCCCAGCAGAGGATGGGGAGAGAGGGACGGACCCAGGAGTCCGGGGAGCAGAGCCCCGGCTTGGGGTGGGGAGGAAGAGGGAGAGACCCAGGAGCCTGGGGAGTGGTAGCCCCCCGGGGTGGGGGAAGGGACCCAGGAGTCCGGGGATGGGGGTGGGGAGAAACGTGTTTTCATCGTGTGTCTCCCATTTTCTTCCTTCAGGAACCAACGGAATCAAAACAAACGAGAGAACGAAACAGGTGGGAGAGAAACAAACACACACACCCACCTGCAGACCCGTTACCCCCGGTATCCCACCGCTCCCACCATGGGTCAGAGCCGTGGGGCCAGCTACCCTCCACCCGCAGACCCGTTACCCTGGTATCCCACCACTCCCACCATGGGTCAGAGCCATGGGGCCCAGCTACCCCGGTATCCTGCCGCTCCCACCATGGGTCAGAGCCGTGGGGCCAGCTACCCTCCACCCGCAGACCCGTTACCCTGGTATCCCACCGCTCCCACCATGGATCAGAGCCATGGGGCCCAGCTACCCCGGTATCCCACGGGTCAGAGCCGTGGGGCCAGCTACCCGCCACCCGCAGACCCGTTACCCCGGTATCCTGCCGCTCCCACCATGGGTCACAGCCGTGGGGCCAGCTACCCTCCACCCGCAGACCCATTACCCCGGTATCCCACCGCTCCCACCATGGGTCAGAGCCATGGGGCCCGGCTACCCCGGTATCCCACTGTAGGTCCGAGCTGTGGGGCCCAGCTACCCCGGTATCCCATGGGTCAGAGCCGTGGGGCCAGCTACCCTCCACCCACAGACCCGTTACCCCAGTATCCCGCCACTCCCACCATGGGTCTGAGCCGTGGGGCCCAGCTACCCTGGTATCCCGCCGATCCCACCATGGGTCAGAGCCGTGGGGCCCAGCTACCCCGGTATCTCGCCTCGCCAGCTGAGTGCAGAGTGGATCCCAGGTCTCTTGCCTGAGTCACCGGGTCCGTAACCCTCCCAGCCATGATCAGTCCGTAAGGACCCGGTGGTGGGTAGTTCCACAGGTCGACGGGCTCCTTGCTCAGACCCGCCCCCCATCCCTACTTCCCTCTCCATTTTCTCCTTCTCTCCATCCTGTGCCAAGGGCCCCATTTATCCCCCTCGGAAGAGCCGCGGCTCGGAGCCAAATCAACCGAAAGACGCCTCGTGCCCCAGAGTCAGGAAAGAAAAGTGAGAGAGTGAGGGGCACAGGTAGGGATTGGGGGTGGGGGCAGGGCTGGGCTGGCAGGGGCTGCGGGTCGGGAGTGAGGGGCACCGGCAGAGCTGGGGGGGGCAGGGCTGGGCTACCAGGGGCTGCAGGTCGGGAGTGAGGGGCACCGGCAGAGCTGGGGGGGGGCAGGGCTGGGCTACCAGGGGCTGCAGGTCGGGAGTGAGGGGCACCGGCAGAGCTGGGGGGGGGCAGGGCTGGGCTAGCAGGGGCTGCGGGTCGGGAGTGAGGGGCACCGGCAGAGCTGGGGGGGGCAGGGCTGGGCTAGCAGGGGCTGCGGGTCGGGAGTGAGGGGCACCGGCAGGGAGTAATGAAATCTCTAGCTCGTTAACCCTTCTCTCCCCAGGTCCCAGGCCCCCTGCTTTATGCTGAAATCCAGCACCCCCTGATGGCTCGAGCCCCACCTCCTCCCCCACACGGCACCATGGTCTATGCCACTATTGTGTGACACCCCCCACCCGAGCCGGCTCCGCTGCCCCCTCCTGGGTTGTGTTCACACCCCGACTCCTGTCCCAGGTGATGGGAAATTCAGATGGAAGATGCTAGAAATCCCTGTTAAAATCATGTGGTGGGGAGTTCCCCGGGTTAACGGATTGTGGCATTAAAAGCTGCCTTTGAAACCTCGTGTCTGTGATGTGTCACTTCTGTCCTCAAGACCCCACCCTTTGGGCCTGGCTCCGTGGGGTGGGGGTCAGGCAGATGTGACTCCCCCTCCTTTCCTGCCCCAAACATCTGCGCAGAGCCCCCCGTGCCCCCCCCCAGAGTGAGCCACGTCTCAGCGTCAGCCGAGGGGTCCCCCTATAACCAGCCCCCACACAAGCCCCCCAGAGTGAGCTGCGTCTCTGCAAGGGACAAATGAGGTGAGTTCACGCCAAGCCCACCTACCTCCGTGGGCAGGATTTGAACCTGCGACCCCCAGTTTTGCGCCCTGCCCGTTAACTGCACAAACCGCTAGATGGGTAAAACCCTGGGTGGTATTGGGGGCTGGGAGCCAGGACACCTGGCTTTAAACCCCAGCATGGAGAGGGATGTGGGGCCCAGTGGTTAGAGCAGGGGGGTGGGCGCCCGGACTCCTGGGTTCTGTCCCTAGCATGAGGAGGCTCCTGAATAAGGGCCCGTGTCATATCCTGTGCCTGGCTGGCTGCAGCTTCCTCTTTGCTGTAGCCCTGTGAACAACGCCCCTGCCCAGAGGCAGACGCAGCCTGCGCCCGGAGACCCCTCTCCCCTCCACAGCTCCACCATGCAGCCCCTTCTCCTGGCCCTGGCCCTCGCCCTCCTGGCAGCCCCTGCGGGGCTCCCCCTGCCCTGCTCCATGGGGCAACAGGGCAGCACTGAGTGTGGGGGGACAGCACCCCCTGCTGCCCCCCAGCCTGTTCCCTGCAGCCCAGCGCCCCCTGCGGGGCTCCCCCTGCCCTGCTCCATGGGGCAATGGGGCAGCACTGAGTGCGGGGGGACAGCGCCCCCTGCTGTCCCCCCCACCCTGCTCCCTGTAGCCCAGCGCCCCCTGCTGCCCCCCCACCCTGCTCCATGGGGCAATGGGGCAGCACTGAGTGCGGGGGGACAGCGCCCCCTGCTGCCCCCCACCCTGTTCCCTGCAGCCCAGCGCCCCCTGCGGGGCTCCCCCTGCCCTGCTCCATGGGGCAATAGGGCAGCACTGAGTGCGGGGGGACAACGCCCCCTGCTGCCCCCCACCCTGCTCCCTGCAGCCCAGCGCCCCCTGCTGCCCCCCCACCCTGCTCCCTGCAGCCCAGCGCCCCCTGCTGCCCCCCACCCTGCTCCCAGCAGCCCATGCCCTGTTCTCCGCAGCCCAGCGCCCCCTGCTGTCCCACCCAGCTCCCTGCAGCCAGTTTCTGGTGCCACCATTTCTGTGCCCTGTGACTCACTTGCCAGCTGTCTCCCTCCTTCCCCATCTTTCGCTCCCTTTACGCTCCCGCTGAGAGGGGCCATTATCTGGCCTGTCAAGCAGCTTAAACTCTATTTGTAGAGCAAGAAATTCCTTATGGTGCGTGATCACGGCTCCTCTGGTCTGGCTGCCCAAGGCTCCGGGGACCAGCTCCCGGGTGCTGCGTTCGAGTGCAGCCTGTGAAGAGGATGAACTGGGTTTAATCCATGAACAGGGAAGGAGCTGGGTGTAGCCGATGCGTTGTCCCGGGTGGGGAGCTCCTGGGCTGCGATGTCTGTGTCACCCCTTCCCGCACCGACGGGGCATTGGGGCTGTGATGTTAGGAGTGTGATCGAATCTCTCACTGGAAGGGGACAGGGCCAGAAAGAGTTAGTTACCCCCCAGACCGACCCGACCCGGGCCCCACTGCAGAGCCTGGGTAGGAAGATCTGTCAGTGGCCGGAGCTGGGAAATGCAGCCGCGTTGCTAGAGAGACGGGGAGAGGTTTGCTCAGGGCTTGGGATGGCAGCAAACGAGTCTTGTCTATTGCTGCAGCTTCGATTCAAAGATCAGAAGAGGAATATTAACCGTTACGGGGTCACTGGAGGGAACTAGTGTCTGTCTCTCTGCAGGTCGGTGACCTGCGTCTGACCCGTTTAGGGGATGAAGGGCCCTGGGCTAAGCGCCAGGGTGGTTGGGAGAAGGCGAGTTGAGCTGGTTGTTTTCTCAGGCCGAAAGGCGGCTGGAAATGTATCAAATCCCTGGGACGTGATCCGGTGTCATAGACTCCGGGGCTGGAAGGGACCTCGCGAGGTGTCGCATCCACCCCCTGTGCCAGGACCGGATACTGTCCAGCCGTCCCGGCCGGACATTTCTCCAAGCTGCTCTTCAATATCTCCAGAGAGGAGATTGCACCGCCTCCCTCAGCAGCTTCTTCCAGCTCCACTTTGGGTGTCGAGAGGGGAGCTCTGAGCCGCGAGAATTGAGATCCCCAGTCACTGCCTGGAGCCGCCCTGAATACGGACGTTGGACTGTAACCTCTGGACTGTTTCTAAAAGCACTTTTGGCAACTACAAGCTCATCTCTGCTGTGTCTGAGCCTCAGGAACTGAATTCACGTCTGTCTGTAGATGGATCTTTTAACCAACACTCTGTCTCCCCGTTAAGACATTTTAGTTTCGTTGGCTGTTTAGTGTGTATTTCGGGTAAGATCTAAGTTATCGTTGGAGCTGGGTGTGTGGCTGATCCTTTGGGGTTGCAAGAACCTTTTCTTTTATATGATGAGAGAAGATTTTCAGGAATCAGCATCGTGTCTGGATGGAGGCCTGAGGCTGGGCACTTTAGGGGATCTGTGGGGTAACCAGTGAGGTGACACAGACACTGTTTTGGGGCTGGTTGGTAGATCTAAGTATTGGAAGATCCACCAGCATCTGGGGTTTGTCTGCCTTGGTCTGTTTGCAAGTGACCTCAGCTGGCTCCCACGGGCACCATGGTCACAACTACACATAATGTAGGACCTACATTATTGTTCCCCACCGGCAGAAGTGGAGAATGACGGGTTCCCGCGAGCAGGGGCCATGCTGGAAACAGCCCCTGCCCCTGTTGTTGCTGGGGGAAGGTGAACCTTGTTTACCCCCTGGTTTGTTTACAAGACATAACGTAGGCCCTATACTAAGGTTCTGCCCGGGCAGGATGTGAGGGAACCCCTCCCCTCCCCCTTGGAGAAGCCTGAAACAAGGGTTTGCCTGTCTCTGTTTTCAGTTTGGTTTCTTTGCAATACTTAATGTAGGACCTACCCTATTTGTCTCAGGACGCAGAATGAGAAAGGGACCAGTTTCCATGTGCCTTGTCCCCACGGGAACCAACCCTATTTCCTCCCTCCCTCTTCTGCTATTTGGTGACAAAATCCATCCCAAAAAGCCACTTGGTTTGATGCTTTGATTTGTTTACGACAAAATGTAGGACCTACAGTTTTGTTCTTGGCAGTAGTGGTGGAAGAGACCCCACCTACGGCCTCTGGAGCAGCAGAAAATCTCCATTCAGAGCTAGTATCCATTGCGATTACACTTGGGTTCCTCTACAATGTAGGACCTACAATATTATTCTCAGCAGCCAGGAAGGGGGGCGGACAGGTTGCCAGGAGCAGGATCCCCATTCAGCTGCCAGAATATTCCACCATTTGGACCAGCAAACCGAATGGATTCTGTTTGTTTACAGTTTCTGTGGGTTACGCTACATCATCTAGGACCTACAATATTGTTCTCAGTGGAGTGTCATGGGGGGGCCATCGGTTCCACGCTGGACATACCCCTCCCCGCTCCTGAACTCTGCCAACTGGAGATGAAAGGGAGAACAAGTATTCACAACTCCTGGCCGTTTTGTTTATGCTTTGAGTGGTTGACAATACGTAATGTAGGACCTACAATATTGTTTCTGGATGTGACTTATTCCCATCAGCTGCAGTTTCCTCTGCACTATGCCCTCCCACCCCCTGAAAAATTCCTTCCTGCCCAACACCCCCTTTACGTGCACCTTGCTTTGTTTATGGTAAATAACGTAGGACCTAGGACAGGAGCAGCAGGAGGCGAGGGCCCCTCCCACTTCCCGTTCCCATTTAAAACAGCAGAAAACTTCATAGCAGGCTGAGCCCTGCTTGGACTTGTTTACAACACAGAATATAGGACCTACAATATTGTCAACGCCGTTTTCCCCCTTCCCCCCACGACCAGGGAATTTACTGGATGGTCTGTTCTCATAGACCCCCACCCCCACCCCATGCACCCACCCTAATCGCCTGGGGCTGGGAGTCTCCAGGGAAGGGGGCATCTTTGCCCGAGCTGGGGCCTGGCCGTGCCCCAGAGGCACCCGCACTCTCCAGCCCCATCAGCCTCGGCCAGGGGCCAGTTTGGAGTAGATGGTGGCCGGGCTGGTTTTCCCCTGGCCCCGCGGGGTGCCTGGAAGTGCAGGGTGCTGTACGGGGTCCCCTCGGGGCCCTGCGGAGAGCAGGCAGGGCAAAACGGGCGTTGAGGGGGGTGTTACTGCCTGGGGGCACAGCCAGGGGAGAGCCCCCTGCTGCCCCAGGACTGCTCCCCACATCCCAGCACCCCCGACTGCCCCTGCCCCACAGCCCAGTGCCCCCTGCTGCCCCTGTCCTGCGCCCCACAGCCCAGCACCCCCAGCTGAGCGCCCCTCCCCAGGTAAAGCTAGGAGTTGATTGTATATTGGAGGGTGCAGGGGTGGCTGGGTGCCAGGACTCCTGGGTTCCCTCAGGGCTCCAGGAGGGGTGTGGGGTCCACTGGCAACTGCCCAGGAGCTCGTGTCACGTCCTGTGGTTTTCTAGCTGCAGCTTCACATCTGTAGCCCCGTGAAAAACGCTTTCCCCAGAGGCAGACGCACCCTGTGGCCAGAGCCCCTTCTCCCCGATGCATGGCTCAGCCCCCCCCGCCCCAGCTCCACCATGCACCCCCCTGTCCTGCCTCTCGCCCTCGCCCTCCTGGCAGCGGTGCCCCCAGGGGCTCAGCCAGGTAAGGAGCCAACCCAGCTGTGGGGCTGGGATCTCATTCGCTGGGTGTGGGCTCCACTCGGGCCTGCAGCGAACAGGGCAGGAGGCTCAGTGTTCGTCCCAGTTCTGAGGGGCACCTGTATAACCAGCCATCCCTCCCCAGAGGTGGCCGCTTCTCCGTGCCGGGGGAGGGGGCCCTGTATAACCAGCCCTCTCATGGGCAGGACCTGTCAGGCTCTGGTGTTCGCAGGCCCGGAGGTCATGTCAGAAGCCAGCTCGACTGTGACTCCGCCCTGCAACCGGCCGGGGCTGAGCTGGCGGTGGGTCCCGCGCTACCCGGTCTGCGCTGGTGTCAGTGGTGGGATACAGACGATCTACGCAGCGACGGCAGTTAAGGAACGGCACATCCAGCTGGGGTGATTCAGGAACCGACTGTCTCCCCCACTGGATCAGGGAACCCGAACCTCCGTCCTCAAACTCCGACCGCCCCACATGAGTGACTTGGGGGTCGTCTTCTGTGCTAGCCCCAGCCAGGACACCACCCTGATCTCTATGACCATCGCACCGGGTAACAGCACTGCCGGGGGGCTGGGAGCCAGGACTCCTGGGTTCTCTCCCCAGCTTGGGGAGAGGAGAGGGGTTCGGAGTTGGATGGGGGGGGCTATATCCCAGGCCAGGGGGGGATGATGAGCAGCCAGCATGGGTTGCTCTGCCATCGGCCCATCACTTTCCCTGGCCTCTGCCCCCACAGGCTGCCCGGCCAGGGCGTCCATTGCCGCCGTCCCCAAGGACCCGCTGAGTCTGTGTCCCTCTCCTGTACCCCCTGTGGGGTGCAGGGACCCACCTCACCCCCAGCAGGGGGCGCCACGGGGGGGTCAATGGGGAACCACCACCAGACTCTCCGGCCCCTCGGATCCTGAGCTCCAAGCTGCTGCTAGAGGGTTTCTCCCGCAGGTTCGAGGGTCTGGGGAGCTGCCACCTGCCTCGGGATCCCCCTGGGTCTGGGGGTTACTGCCTGGAGTGCGACCCGGGGGAAGGCATGGGACCCAGGAGAGCACCACACCCAGCCCCACTCTGACCCCCAACAGTCCAGGTGCATATTTGTGCCTGTCCCACTCAATGCGGCCACCTCTGGGGCAGGGCAGCTGGGTACCAGCCACACAGAACGGCGACGCCCCAGGGTTGGGGTGGGGAGCAAAGAGGAAGCCTGGATCTGATGGGGGGAGGCAGCCTGGGACCCCCAAGTTTGCAATAGACCTGGGCACTGGAATCCACAACCCACCTCTGAGGGAAACATATCCAGGGTCCCTGTGTAACCAGCCCCGTGTCCCGCCCCAGAGCTGGCTGCATCTCAGCGCCGGGCGAGGGGTCCCTGTGTAACCAGCCCCGTGTCCCGCCCCAGAGGTGCCGCATCTCAGCGCCCGGCGAGGGGTCCCTGTGTAACCAGCCCCGTGTCCCGCCCCAGAGGTGCTGCATCTCAGCGCCCGGCGAGAGGTCCCTGTGTAACCAGCCCCGTGTCCCACCCCAGAGGTGGCTGCATCTCAGCGCTGGGTTCGTGGCCAGTACAAGTTTTTGTGTCGGGTCACAGGCTCGGTGCCCGGCAGCAGCGGGGGGGTGACGGTGCTGGCCGTGCGCTGGGGCCTCGCCTTCCTCTTCCTCAGCGCCAGCCTCGGGGCCGTCGGCTACGTGCACTGGAGAACCCGGGCCCAGCCGGCCAGCAGGTACCCGCCCCTTTCACGCCAGAGCCCCCTGCAGGGCTCCCCTGCTGCCCCCCGCCCCTTGCGGGGCTACCCCTGCCCCCCACCCGCTGCCCAACTCCGCCCTGCTGCCCACACCCCGTTCCCCACAGCCCAGCGCCCCCTGTGGGGCTCCTCCTGCCCTGCCCCATGGGGCAATGGGGCAACCCTGACTGCCCAGGCATAGCGCCCCCTGCTGCCCTCTCTGCTCCCAGAGCCCCCTCCCCCTGCAGCCCAGCCCCTAGCGCTGCCCTGGGGCAATGGGGAGCCCTGACTGCCCGGGGGGAGCTGCCCACTGCCCCCCCGCAGCGCCGGAGCGAAAGGGTTACAGCTGCCCGAGCTCTGTGGGTTTCCTGATTCCTCCAACCTCCTTCCTCTTCCCCTCAGCGCCTGGGAGCAAGGCCCCTCCCCAGAGACAGATGCCCCAGATCACACCCCCCAGCTCCACCATGCGCCCCCAGCTCCTGCCCCTGGCCCTCGCCCTCCTGGCAGCGGTGCCCCCGGGGGCTCAGGCAGGTAAGGAGCCGACCTGGCCTCTCTTGCCAAGCGGGGTGGGGCGGGGGCTGGGCTTGGCCAGGGCCTGCAGCGAACGGGGCAGGAGGCTCAGGGCTTGTCCCAGGGCCGAGGGGTCCCTGTATAACCAGCCGCCCCACCCCAGAGGTGGCTGCATCTGCACATGGGGGAGGGGTCCCTGTGTAACCAGCTGCCCCAACCCAGAGGTGGCTGCATCTCCACATGGGGGAGGGGTCCCTGTATAACCAGCCGCCCCACCCCAGAGGTGACTGCATCTCAGTCCCGGGGGAGGGGTCCCTGTGTAACCAGCAACCTCACCCCAGAGGTGGCTGCATCTCCACACGGGGGAGGTTTCACTGGATCCCCAGACTTGCCAGTGGTAATTCCCTAACACCGCTGGCTAGTTGGCCACCTCCCCGGGGCATGGCCAGTCCTGACCTGGCTTGCAGAGCGACTAGGGGTGGGGGAGGAGAGAAAGTAGCTGCCCCTGACCCACCAGGCGTAACACGTCTCGGAGCTGCTGACCCGGGACGGGCTCACACCCAGGTGCACAGCGGGGCCCAGGCTCCGGGCACGGCCGCGCTGCAGCAGAAGCCGGGGCCTGCGTTTGCCTAGGACTGGGGCATCCACACTGGTTTGTAACCCCCACCCAGGCTCCGGTGTCTTCACAACGTCTGGCTGCCCATGTCCCAGACACCCTGGCCGCCCTCGCCGGGGTGGGGATGGCTTGTCCTGCCTGCAGCCTGGCGCGCTCCTCAGGGACAGACGCAGGGCTGCAGCTGGGAGCTGTTAGCGGCCTCTCACAGCCTCTGTGGATAAATCCTGCCAGGGCGAGGGGCTGCGGGCGGGGGCTTTGTCAGGGGTTACTGGTACCGAACGGCGACCCCTGTGCTAGTTAGCAAGGAGGGGCTTTTAGGGTCACAGAGGGACCCAGTATGAACGTGCCCCACCCCAGAACTAGCTGCATCTCAACACTGGGCAAGGGGATCCCTGTATAATCAGCCACCCCACCCCAGAGGTGGCTGCATCTCAGCGCCAGGAGAGGCGTCCCCGTCTCTCCAGGGCTCCGTCAGGCAGGACTCATCCGGTTCTGGTGTTCGCAGGCCTGGAGGTGACGGCAGAAGCCGGCTCGACTGTGAGTCTCCCCTGCACCCTGACAGGGCAGAGCCTGAGCTGGCGGTGGGTCCCGCGGTACCCGCGCTGCGCTGGTGTCAGCGCTGGAATACAGACGATCTACACAGCGACGGCGGCCGGGGCACACGACACCCCAGAGGGGAGATTTCAGAAGCGTCTGCATCTCCTAATGGATCAGGCCACCTGAACCTCCGTCCTCGAACTCCAAACCCTCCACATGAACGACTCGGGGGCCTTCTTCTGTGCCAGCCCCAGCCAGGACGCCCCACCGATCTCAGTGACCGTCACGCCCGGTAACAGCATTGCCGGGGGGCCGGGAGCCAGGACGCCTGGGTTCTCTCCCTGGCTCATAGGGGGTGGAGTTGAGGATTTTGATGGGGGGGGGCTATAGCCTGGGGCGGGGGTGGGAGGGGTGGGAGTGACAAGCAGCCAGCGGGGGGGGCGGGTGGTTAACTGGATCCATCACCTTCGGCTCTGCTTCCCCCCCACAGGATGCCTGGACGGGGCGTCCATCGCCGCGGCCCCCAAGCAGCCGGACGGGGATGGAGGGTCTGTGTCCCTCTCCTGTACCCCCTGTGGGGCGCAGGGACCCACATCACCCCCAGCAGGGGGCGCCACGTGGCTGCTCAATGGGAAGCCACCGCCCAACTTCTCAGCCCTTCGGATCCTGAGGTCCAACAAGGTGACGATAGAGGGTTTCTCCAGCCGGTTCGAGGGTCTGTGGAGCTGCCACCTGCCCGGGGATCCCCCCCGGTCTGGGGGCTACTGCCTGGAGAGCGACCCGGGGGCGCACAGGACCCAGGGGAGCCCCCCACCCGGCCCCACCAGTCCAGGTGCGTATTCAGCCCTGTGCAGGGGTGAAAGTAACTTACAGGACTTATCGGTGCTGCTGGAGTCCTGAGGGGGCGTGGCCTCATATGGAAGAGGTGTGGCCTCAACCAGAAGGGGCGTGGCCTCAACCAGAAGGGGCGGGGCCTCTAAAGATTTAAAGGCCCTGGGGCAGCGGCTGTGGCTGGGAGCCCCCGGGGCTCCAGCCGCCACAGAGCTCCGGGACCTTTAAATCCCAGCCCCAGCCCGGCCGCTGGAGCCACGGGAGCTCTGAGACCTTTGACTCCCGGCCGTGGAAGCCAGCGCGGTCCAGCACGGCGTACTGGCTGTTGGCGGCACACCGGACCGGACCGGCTTCCTTTCACCTCTGGCCCTGTGTCTCTGTCAGCCAGTGCGGCCACCTCTGGGGCAGGGCAGCTGGGTAGCAGCCGCACAGAACGGTGACAACCCAGGGTCCGGGTGGGGAGCAATGGGGGAGCCTGGATGCCACAGGGGGAGGTCAGCTGGGACCCCCGAGTTTGGATTACACATGGGCACTGGAGTTCACAACACACCTGTGGGGGGAAATGTACCAAGGGTCTCTGTGCTGGCAGCCCCGTGTCTCACCCCAGAGGTGGCTGCATCTCAGCGCCCAGTGAGGGGTCCCTGTATAACCAGCCCTCTGGCCCACCCCAGAGGTGGCTGCATCTCAGCGCTGGGTTCGTGGCCAGTACAAGTTTCTGTGTCGGGTCACAGGCTCGGTGCCCGGCAGCAGCGGGGGGGTGACGGTGCTGGCCGTGCGCTGGGGCCTTGCCTTCCTCTTCCTCAGCGCCAGCCTCGGGGCCATCGGCTACGTGCACTGGAGAACCCGGGCCCAGCCGGCCAGCAGGTACCCGCCCCTTTCACGCCAGCGCCCCCTGCAGGGCTCCCCTGCTGCCCCCTGCCCCTTGCGGGGCTACCCCTGCCCCCCACCCACTGCCCAACTCCGCCCTGCTGCCCACACCCCGTTCCCTGCAGCCCAGTGCCCCCTGTGGGGCTCCCCCTGCCCTGCCCCATGGGGCAATGGGGCAGCGCTGAGTGCCTGGGGACAGCCCCCTGCTCCCAGCACCCCCTGCTGCCCCCCACCCTGCCCCCCTGCAGCCCAGTGCCCCCTGCGGGTCTCCCCCTGCCCTGCTCCCTGGGGCAATGGGGAGCCCTGAGTGTCCGGGCACAGCACCCCCTGCTGCCCCCCCTGCTCACAGCGCCCCCTGCTGTCCCCGCCCCACCCCCTGCAACCCAGCGCCCCCTTGCCCCATCGTTTCTCTGCCGTGTGCCTCACACGCCGTCTGTCTCCCTCCTTTCTTGTTTTTCAGGCCCCCAGCGGGACTGAGGCCTCCGCTCCCCAGGTGCTGCATCCACACTGCACTGACCCCCATCCCCTTCCACTCGCCTGAGACGCCGGAAGCTCCCCTCTGAACCCCCCATCCAGTCTGTTCACCAACCATGTATTTACTACACATAATGTAGGACCTACGTTATTATTCCCCACGGCAGGAGTACAGAACGGCCGGTTCCCGCGCTCAGGGTCCCCGCTGTTCCCTGGGGAAGGTGAACGTTGTATGCGCGACCCACATCCACTCTGTGTGCAGCTTGGCTTGTTTACAAACAACGTAGGCCCTATAGCGAGGTTCTGCCAGGGCAGGATCCGAGGGAATCACTCCCCGTTGGGGACCCCTGTTGCTGTTCACAGCTGGTTTGCTTGTGACACATGAGGTAGGACCCACCCTACTTTTCCCAGGAGCCAGGGCGAGAGCGGGACCGGTTCCCAGGGACCTAACCCCCACGCCACCCCCAGGCCGCTCTTTGAGGCTGCGATCGATCAAAAATAACCCCTTTTGTTGATGCTTTGCTTTGTTTACAATACAAAATGTAGGCCCTACAGTCTTGTAGTCAGGGCGTCATAATGTAAGAGCCCTGAGCTGCTGCCACTTGGAGAAGCAGAAAATGTCCTTTGGGGCTAGTCCCCGTTGTGTTCACACTTGGGTTTCTGTACAATGCACAGGGTAGGACCTACAATATTATTCTCAGCAGTCAGGAAGGTCGGGGGTGACCAGGATCCCCACTCATCTCCCAGGATATTCCGCCGTTTGGACCAGCAAAAAATAGATTCTGTTTGTTTACAGCTTATCTTGTTTACAATAGTTCGTGTAGGACCTACAATATTGTTCTCAGTGGACTGCAATGGAGGGGGGACTCCTTCCTCTTTGGAGAAGGGAGGGTAAAGCTATTCACAACTCGTGCACATTTTGTTGATGCTTTGGTTTGTTTACAATACATAATGTAGGACCTACCATATTGCTTGTGGCTCATGACTGATTCCCATCAGCCCCAGTTTCCTCGGCACAGACCGTCCCTCCCCACTCCTGTTGTTCCAAGCCATAGAAAATGTCACCTGTGGCGAACACTCATTTATTTAACCTTGCGTTGTTTATGATACATAATGTAGGACCTACGACATGAGTCTCGGGGGCCAGGAACAGAGACAGGGCCCCTTCTCCTGTCTTTTGCCAGTTGAAACCTCAGAAAACTTCATAGGGGCCGCGCCCCACTTGGACTTGTTTACAATACATAACGTAGGACCTACAATATTGTCAACCCAGTCTCCTCCGCACCCTCCAACCAGAGAACTGGTATCATAGACTCTTCCCCACCAACACCCTAATCGCATGGGGCTGGGAGTCTCCAAGGAAGGGGGCGTCTTTGCCCGAGCTGGGGCCTGGCCCTGCCCCAGAGGCGCCTGAGCTCGCCAGCCCGTCAGCCTTGGCCAGTGGCCAGTTCGGAGTAGATGGTGGCCGGGCTGGTTTCTGTCCTGGCCCCGGCGGGCCCCTGGAAGTGCAGGGTGCTGTACGAGATCCCCTCGGGGCCCTGCGGAGACCAGGCAGGACAGAGCGGGCGTTGGGGGGGGCGTTACGGCCCCGGGGGGCGAGCTGATGGCAGAGCCCCCCCAGTGAGCGCCTGCAGCACAGTCCCCCTGGGGTCGCAGCGGAGCCAGCCCTGACTGCCAGGGGAGACACCCCGGCTAGCCTCGCCCCCCCGGCCCCTGCTGAGCCCCCACTCCCAATTCCCCCGCCCCCGGCCGAGCCCCCTGCTAAGCCCCCACTCCGCTCCCCCCATTCCCCCCGCCCCTGCTGCCCCCTGCCCAGTGCCCCCTGCTGCCTCCTGCTCAGCCCCCCCCTCCTGGCCCTGGCTGAGCCCCCCACCTCGGTCCCCCAGCCCAGTGCCCCCTGCTGACACCCGACCCACTCCTCCCATCCAGCCCCCACCCCCGCTCCCCCCCATTCTCCCACCCCCCGGCCGAGCCCTCACCCTGCTACCCCAGCCCAGTGCTCCCTGCTGAGCCCCCACTCCGCTCCCCCCCATTCCCCCGCCCCCTGCTGCCCCCTGCCCAGCGCCCCCTGCTCAGCCCCCCCCTCCAGGCCCTGGCCAAGCCCCCACCTCGGTCCCCCAGCCCAGTGCCCCCTGCTGAGCCCCCACCCACTCCCCCTGTCCAGCGCCCCCCCCCGCTCAGCCCTCGCCCCCTGCTCAGCCCCCACTCCGCTCCCCCCATTTCCCCGCCCCTGGCCGAGCCCCCCCCCGCTCCCTCAGCCCAGTGCCCCCTGCTGAGATCCCACCCTGCTCCCCCAGCCCAGTGGCCCCTGGGGGTTGCATCAGAGCCAGCCCTAATTGCCAGGGGAGAGACCCCTGCTCAGCCCCACCTCAGCCCCCTTCCGAGCCCCCCACCTCACTCCCCCTGCTCAGCCCCCCTGGCCCCTGCCGAGCCCCCACCCCCTCCTTCCAGCCTAGTGCCCCCTGTTGAGACCCCACCCACTCCCCCCATCCAGCGCCCCCTGCTCAGCTCCCGCCCCCTGCCGAGCCTCCACCCCGCTGCCCCTGCTGCCCCCACCCAGCACCCCCTGCTGAGCCCCCACCCCGCTCCCCCAGCCCAGCGCCCCCTGCTCAGCCCCCACCCCCTGCTGAGCCCCCACCCCCGCTCCCCCAGCCCAGCACCCCCTGCTGAGCCCCCACTCTGCTCCCCCAGCCCAGCGCCCCCTGCAGGCCCCTTCCAAGCTCACACCCCACTGCCTGCTGCCTAGCGCCCCCTGCTCAGCCCCCGCCTGGACCCCACCCCCGCTCCCCTGAGCCCACAGCCCCCTTCCAAGTCCCCCGCCCTGACTGCTGGGGGGGGGTCACCTCGCCATCAGGGTGGGGGTCGGAGGACGGCGGCTTCTGCTCAGCTCCGCCAGGCGCTGTGGGGCTGGGCTGCTCCGCTGGGAACGGGGAGAGACAGCGAAAGGTCACGGAGGTCAGGGTTTGGGCCACCCAACCGCCCCGGATGGGAGCCGACAGGCCCCTGCCCCAGTCCCTTCCCTGGGGCTGGGTGGGAGTGTGACAAAGGGGGGTTTATTCACATGTTATGTTGCATGTGGGTCTTCCTGTCCTAGAGTAACACTGTGTGTGCCTCAGTTTCCCTGTGTGCTGCACCGATACTTTGGGGGTGGGACTTGGGGGTGTGAGTTTTGCTGGGGCCCTGGGGCAGGTGAGGCTGTTTGACTTGCGACCCAGGATAGGGGTGCGAACTGGTGACACCTTTGCCCCAGGAAGCGAGAGGAGGCAGAGGGGCAAAGGGGGGTGTCGGAGGTGGGGTGGCTGGAAGCTGGGGGTCTGCGTGGGGGGACTGGAGGGAGGAGTCCAGGGCGTCTGGCCCAGGACTCCCCAAGATGGACTTGGCTGAAAGTCCCCGATTTCTGTGCTAACAGGCTCTGCCCTGCGCCCTGATCCTGCCGACCGAGAAACCTGCTGTGTCCCCGGCTGGCTGAGAGTCACGTCTGCCCGCGGAGTTGGGGGGCAGGGCCCTGCCACGGAGTGTGGGGGAGTCAGGGCCATGCACCCCCAGCTTCCTGCGATTCCCCAGGACTCTCAGCCAGCCAGGAAAAGCAGCAGGTTTATTTAGACGACAGGAACACAGTCCAAGACATGTCTTGCAGGCACAGACAACAGGATCCTCCCCAATTGGGTCGATCTTGGGGTCCCAGGGGCACCCGAGCCCCATTGGGGGATCAGAGCCCCCTCTGGGCTTCCCTCCATGACACCAGCTACCTCCTGACAACCCTCTCTCCCCCAGCGTCTCCTCCCCCAGCCTTTGTTCAGCTTCTCGGGCAGAGGGGTCACCTGGCCTCTCACCCCTTCCTGGGCTCTCACGTTACCTGTTCAGGTACCTTCCCTCAAGGCCAGTTTCCCACCCCCCCAATGCAGATCATCCTCCCAAGCCAACACCCCCCACTCAGCACTCACAGACCCCAGTTCGGCACAGGCCCCCTGGCCCCCCACGGCCCCATCCCGGGTGGGGCAGGGGAGGCTGGATGCTCCGGGCTCAGCCCCAGGGAGGTGGAAGCTGGGGACAGTCACTCCGAGCGAGGAGGCTCCCCCAGATCCTGCCCAGCTCCGGGGGGAGCAGGTCCTGGGCATCCCCCAGGGACCCATGACACGGAGCAGCACCCCCTAGAGGGGACAGGTCCCTGCCCCATTCCCACCACCCCACCCCCGGCGCTCACCTGCTCGCTCCGATTTTCTGTCCATTTCCGTCACCATGGGGGTCGCGCTGGGGGGGGGGGGGGAACAGGGACAGTTAGAGGCAGGGAAACACCTGGGCCAGGCCCGGCCCCTATGGAATAACCCCCTATAGCGGCCGGTGGCCTCACCCCCTAGAGAATCCCCTGCCCTACAGCCCCCAGGCTGCCCCACTGCCTCAGACACATTTCAGGCCCCTATACAAGCATTCTCCTGCTATCCCTTCCCCAGCACCCCTATATGGTCTATACCCACCCGGGGTACGGAGCTCTGTGTCTGCCTCTCCCAGTCCCTATAGAACAGCATCCCCTATAGCTCCCATCCTGGGCCCCTCCCCTATAGACTAGGCTGTCCTGTATGTACCGGCCCCTATAGGACATCCCACCCTTCATTCCCCAATCACTCCCCATCCCCTATAGAAATATTTCTCCCTGTAGCCCCATTAGCCCTCTGGAATCCCCCCCACTCCCTCCCCATCCTGCTCCCCCCATGGAATCTCCCCCTATCGCTGCCCCAGTCCATCACTGCCCCCCCCCCATGGACTAATTCCGCCTACCTCCCCTGCCCCCCATGATTGTACAGCTCCCAGCACCGCACCGCCCCCCTTCCCCCCCCATACCTGGTGTCCCTGGCCCGGCGCCTCCTATGGCAAATAACAGCGATGGCGCCCACGAGGACCAGGCCCAGAGCGGCCCCCACGCAGCCCCCGACCAGAGGCAGGAGCGGAGTGGGCCTGGGGCCTGGGGAAAGAATTGGGGCTGGGATCACTCACCCGGCGCTGAGATCTGGCCACCTCTGGGGCGGGACACGGGGCTGGTTACACAGGGACCCCTCGCCCAGCGCTGAGATGCAGCCGCCTCTGGGGCGGGACACGGGGCTGGTTACACAGGGACCCCTCGCCGGGCGCTGAGATGCAGCCACCTCTGGGGCGGGACATGGGGCTGGTTACACAGGGACCTCTCGCCTGGAGCTCAGATGTGGCACTTCTGGGGCGGGACACGGGGCTGGTTACACAGGGACCTCTCGCCTGGAGCTCAGGTGTGGCACCTCTGGGGAGGGACATGGGGCTGGTTACACAGGGACCCCTTGGCTGGAGCTCAGGTGTGGCACCTCTGGGGCGGGACACGGGGCTGGTTACACAGGGACCCCTCGCCGGGTGCTGAGATGCAGCCACCTCTGGGGCGGGACACAGGGCTGGTTACACAGGGACCCCTCGCCTGGAGCTCAGGTGCAGCACCTCTGGGGTGCATAGGCACCGACGTCTCCTGTTCCTGGTGAGTACTCGACAGCCCCCTCCGCCCATGGCCCCGCTCCTGCACCACCATCACCCCAGCCCCATTAGACGCCTTCCCCAAAATCCCTGCCCCCTTCCTGCCCCAAGTCCCTGCCCTGCCCGCCCCCCATTCCACCCCCTCCCCCAAGCCCCGCCCTGCCCCGATTCCAACCCCTCCCCCCAAGTCCCCGCCCTGCCCGCCCCCATTCCACCCACTCCCCCAAGTCCCCGCCCTGCCCCGCCTCTTCTTCACTTCCTCCCCTGAGCCGGGAATGTCCTAATTGCTGCCAAACAGCTGTTCGCGGCAGGAAGCGCTGGGAGGGAGGCGGAGGAGGGGGACGGGGCGCGCTGGGGGTGGGGAGAAGGAGGTGAGGAGGGGGGAGCTTGGCTGCCGGTGGGTGCAGAGCACCCACTAATTTCTACCACGGAGTCGGTGCCTGGGGTGGGGTGCGGGGGCTGGTTACACAGGGATCCCTTGCCCAGTGCCGAGGTGCAGCCACCTCTGGGTGGGAGCTGGGGCACAGCCGTGGGGAACGGCTTCGCCCAGCACTGGTGCTTTTAATTTCTGCCCCTCTGGGTCGGTCGCCTGCACCCCCAGCTGAGCTGAAATCGGGCAGAGACGTGCGGGGGGGTGCAGGGCATGGGGAGATCTACTCACCTGGACTGGTGGGGCTGGGTAGGGGGCTCCCCTGGGTCCTGTGTACCCCCGGGTCGCGCTCCAGGCAGTAGCCCCCAGACCGGGGGAGATCCCCAGGCAGGTGGCAGCTCCACAGACCCTCGAACCGGCTGGAGAAACCCTCTATCGTCACCTTGTTGGACCTCAGGATCCGAAGGGCTGAGGAGTTGGGCGGTGGCTTCCCATTGAGCAGCCACATGACGCCCCCTGCTGGGGGTGAGGTGGGTCCCTGCGCCCCACAGGGGGTACAGGAGAGGGACACAGACCCTCCATCCCCGTCCGGCTGCTTGGGGGCCGCGGCGATGGACGCCCCGTCCAGGCATCCTGTGGGGGGCAGAGCCGAAGGTGATGGATCCAGTTAACCACCCGCCCCCCCCCGCTGGCTGCTTGTCACTTCCCTCCCCACCCCTGCCCCAGGCTATAGCCCCTATCAAAATCCTCAACCCCTCCCCCCTCCTAGAGCCAGGGAGAGAACCCAGGCGTCCTGGCTCCAGGCCCCCCAGCAGTGCTGTTACCGGGCGTGACGGTCACCGAGATCGGTGGGGCCTCCTGGCTGGGGCTGGCACAGAAGAAGGTCCCCGAGTCGCTCATGTGGAGGGTTTGGAGTTCGAGGATGGAGGTTCTGATTTTCTCCCTGTGGCTCCTCTCCTGCTCCATTAGGAGATGCAGACGCTTCTGAAATCTCCCCTCTGGGGTGTCGTGTGCCCCGGCCGCCGTCGCTGTGTAGATCGTCTGTATCCCAGCGCTGACACCAGCGCAGCACGGGTACCGCGGGACCCACTGCCAGCTCAGGCTCGGCCCCGTCAGGTTGCAGGGGAAACTCACATTCAAGCCGGCTTCTGCCGTCACCTCCAGGCCTGCGAACACCAGAGCCAGATGAGTCCTGCCTGACGGAGCCCTGGAGAGACGGGAACCCCTCGCCTGGCGCTGAGAGGCAGCCACCTCTGGGGTGAGGCCCATATACCAGGATCCCCCTGTGACGCTAAGAGCCCCTCCTTGCTAACGAGCACAGGGGTCGCCGTTCGGTACCAGTAACCCCTGACAAAGCCCCCGCCCGCAGCCCCTCGCCCTGGCAGGATTTATCCACAGGGGCCGGGTGAGGCCGCTAACAGCTCCTGGCTGCGGCCCTGCGGCCGGCTCTGAGGGGCTCGCCAGGCTGCAGGCCGGACAAGCCACCCGCAGGCGTCACGGGGCACGGCTCCCAGCAGCCGGCTCCCATCGCTCGGGCTGTCTCGTGCCAGGGCCCGGCCTGCAGGAGCCCCGGCCGTGCCGCCAAGGGGCCAGCTGCACCCGCATCGCGGGACACCAGCGTCCTGGGGATGGAGGGGCCGAGCCGGAGTCAAGCCAGGATCCGGGGCCTGTTGCTTTGCAGTGTGGACGCTGCCCCGCTGGGCTGTGATGGCGGCGGGAGTGGGGGTCAGATGCCTTTCCCTGCCCTGCCCCCACCCGCGGCGAGGGTGGCCAGGGTGTCTGGGACACGGGAGGCCAGATGTCGCGGAGACACCGGAGCCCGGGTGGGGTTACAAACCAGTGTGGATGCCCCAGCCCCAGGCGAACGCAGCCCCCCAGGCGAACGCAGCCCCCGGCTTCTGCTGCAGCACGGCCCTGCCGGTGTCTGGGCCCCGCTTCGTGCCCGGGTGTTAGCCCGTCCTGGGTCAGCAGCTCCGAGACGTGTTATGCCCAGTGGGTCATGGGCAGCCGCTCTCCTCCCCCTCTCGCTCCCAGCCCCTCTGCAAGCCAGGTCAGGCCTGGCCATGCCCCTGGGAGGTAGCCAGCCGGCCAGCGGTGTCTGCGAAGAACCACTGGCAAGTCTGGGGATCCAGAGAAACCTCCCCCGTGTGGAGATGCAGCCACCTCTGGGGTGGGGCAGCTGGTTATACAGGAACCCTTCCCCTGGGGCAGAGATGCAGCCACCTCTGGGGTGGGGCAGCTGGTTATACAGGAACCCTTCCCCTGGGGCAGAGATGCAGCCACCTCTGGGGTGGGGCAGCTGGTTATACAGGGACTCCTCGGCCCTGGGACAAGCCCTGAGCCTCCTGCCCCATTCGCTGCAGGCCCCGGCCGAGCCCAGCCCCCGCCCCACCCCGCTTGGCAAGAGAGGCCAGGTCCACGGCCGGGTTGGCTCCTTACCTGCCTGAGCCCCCGGGGGCACCGCTGCCAGGAGGGCGAAGGCCAGGGGCAGGAGCTGGGGTCGCATGGTGGAGCTGGGGGGCGTGATCTGGGGCATCTGTCTCTGGGGAGGGGCCTTGCTCCCAGGCGCTGAGGGGAAGAGGAAGGAGGTTGTGAAGGAATCAGGAAACCCACAGAGCTCGGGCAGCTGTAACCCTTTCGCTCCAGCACTGCGGGGGGGCAGCGGGGGGCTCCCCCCCAGGCAGTCAAGGCTCCCCATTGCCCCAGGGCAGAGCTAGGGGCTGGGCTGCAGGGGGTGGGGGGCAGCAGGGGGCTCTGCCCGGGCAGTCAGGGCTCCCCATTGCCCCAGGGCAGCGCTAGGGGCTGGGCTGCAGGGGGTGAGGGGGGGCAGCGGGGGGTGCTGTCCCCAGGCAGTCAAGGCTCCCCATTGCCCCAGGGCAGCGCTAGGGGCTGGGCTGCAGGGGGTGGGGGGCAGGGGCTCTGCCCGGGCAGTCAGGGCTCCCCATTGCCCCAGGGCAGCGCTAGGGGCTGGGCTGCAGGGGGGTGAGGGGGGGAAGTGGGGGGTGCTGTCCCCGGGCAGTCAGGGCTCCCCATTGCCCCAGGGCCGTGCCAGGGCCTGTGCTGTCTGTTTACCCCAGCCCCACACTGATCGGTTAAGTGCCAGGGGGCCACAGCCCCACAGACCAGCCATTGTGGGGCTCCTTGTGAGGAATTAGCCAACCCCCCCCCCGCCCCCCAAACACACACAGCCAGCAGGGACACACAGACATAGAGAGAGAGAGCACCCACACCCACACCCAGCAGGGAGGGACGGACACACACACCCACACCCACACCCAGCAGGGAGGGACAGACACACACACACACACACACACACCCAGCAGGGAGGGACGGACACACACACACACACACACACCCAGCAGGGAGGGACGGACACACACACACACACACACAGCAGGGAGGGACGGACACACACACACACACACACACACCCAGCAGGGAGGGACGGACACACACACACACACCCAGCAGGGAGGGACGGACACACACACACACACACACAGCAAGCCTGAGCGAACTGGGTCACTCAGCACTTCCAGGCTGCCCCCCTCGTATGTCCCAGGTTCAACACCTCCCTGTCCCCACTCTCACCTCACCTGTATTGGCAGGAACCCACTGGCTGAGCAAACCCCCCCAGGATTTTTGTAGCTCAGGTAAGAGGAGCGTTGCTGCAGAGTGAAAAGGGAAGCTAAAGACACACAAGAGTAAAGTTCAGAGAGAGCCGCAGGCAGCTTAACCATACAAGTTATTTGTTGAATAACAGTGATAGCCGCACGCGGAGCCTAAACCAGCCGCGCAGCTGATACCTGAGGTAGAGAAGAAAACAGAGCGGGGGGGGGTCTCACCCACTCCACGGGGCTAGAACTGGTCGGGGGTCCCAGGTGAGGCCGGCAGCTGAGGGCAGGAGCCAGGCAGAGCCCCCAGCCCGACCAGGCAGGAGATGAGGGAGCCCCAGGGTACCAGACGCAGAGTTTGGGTCCCGGCGGCAGAGCCCTGACCCGGGCTGGAGGGCGAACGCTGGGTTGGGTTGCGGGTGCGCTGGCGGCTCCGGGTTTTCTTCAGGCCGGACAGCAGGAGCTGCTGGTGCTTGGCTCGGGGGGGTTACCAGGGAGCTCACACTGCAGCCCCCCCGGCCGCAGCAGCCTGGGTCCAGTCACGGATCCATCGCTAGGACCGGGCTGACCCCTGCCGAGCCGGGCGCGGGCAGAGGTGGGGCCGCTGAGATTCCCAGGCCGCCGTGGGTCCCGGCTCTCCCGGCCCCACGGTTCAGTGCGGTTCTCTGCTCTCCGACCCGGAGCTAGTGGAGGTGCCTTCACCGGCCACCCTGCTCTGGCGGTCTGGGGGTGTCCCCGCCCCCCCTGCTCGCCCCATGTCTTTGCTCTGGTTCAAGCAGGCGCTGGGTGGGGGTTGAAGTCAGACAGGCTGGATACTGCGCCCTGGTTCCCCAAAAACACAGAGCCGGCAGGGACACACACACACACACACACACACACACACAGACCGGGCAAGGACAGTCTCACACACACACACACACACACACAGACCGGGCAGGGACAGTCACACACACACACAGAGCCAGCAGGGACAGACAGACTCACACACAGTCAGAAGGGACACACACACACACACACACACACACAGACCAGGCAGAGAGAGACAGACTCACACACAGCCAGCAGGGACACACACACACACACACACACACAGAGCCAGCAGGGACAGTCTCTCTCTCTCTCACACACACACACACACACACAAACACACACACAGACCTGGCAGAGACACACACACACACACACACACACATGGAGCCAGCAGGGACACACACACACACACAGGCCCGGCAGGGGGACACACACACAGGCCCAACAGGGGGACACACACACACACATGGAGCCAGCAGGGACACACACACACACACAGGCCCGGCAGGGGGACACACACACAGGCCCAACAGGGGGACACACACACACACAGAACCCTGGCAGGGACACACACACACACACACACATATACACAGTTATACATACACACACAGACCTGGCAGCGACACACACACACACATACACACAGAGGCCCAGCAGGGACACACACACACACACACACACACACACACAGAGGCCCGGCAGGGAGACACACACACACACACAGTTACACATACACACACAGGCCCGGCAGGGGGACAGACAGACAGACAGACAGACACACACACACACACACACAGAGCCCTGGCAGGGACACACACAGAGGCCCGGCAGGGGGACACACAGACACACACACAGCTCCGGCAGGGATACACACACACACACACACACACACACACACACACACAGAGGCCCGGCAGGGACACAGACACACACAGAACCCTGGCAGGTGGACACACGGACACACATACACAGTTATACATACACACACAGGCCTGGCAGGGACACACACACACACATACACACAGAGGCCCGGCAGGGACACACACACATACACAGAGGCCCGGGAGGGACACACACACACACAGGCCCGGGAGGGACACACACACACATACACACACACATACACAGGCCCGGCAGGGACACACACACACGCACACAGGCCCGGCAGGGACACACACACACATGGAGCTGGCAGGGATACACACACACACACATACACACAGGCCCGGCAGTGGGACGGACACACAGTTACACACACACAGGCCCGGCAGCGGGACGGACACACAGTTACACACACACACACACACAGGCCTGGCAGAGATACACACACACACACGGAGTTACATACACACACACAGGCCCGGCAGGGGGACACACACACAGTTACACACACACACAGGCCTGCCAGGGACACACACACACACACACACACACAGAGGCCCGGCAGGGGGACACGGACACACACACACACACAGGCCCGGCAGGGGTACACAGGGACACACACACACATACACAGTTACACACACACACACAGGCCCGGCAGGGGGACACAGACACACACACACACGGAACTGGCAGGGACACACGCACACACACACACACACACACACACACAGAGGCCCGGCAGGGGGACACGGACACACACACACACAGTTATACACACACACACACACAGGCCTGGCAGGGACACACACACAGGCCCGGCAGGGGGACACACACACACACACACACACTCACACACACACACACAGAGGCCCGGCAGGGGGACACACACACAGAGTTACACACACACAGGCCCGGCAGGGACACACACACACACACATACCGGCCCGGCAGGGACACACACACACACACAGTTACAAACACACCGGCCCGGCAGGGACACACACACACACACAGAGGCCCGGCAGGGACACACACACACATGGTTACACACACACCGGCCCGGCAGGGACACACACACACAGTTACACACACACACAGTTACACACACACAGGCCCGGGAGGGGGACACACACACACACACACAGAGGGCCAGCAGGGACACACACACGCACACAGTTACACACACACAGGCCCGGCAGGAGGACACGGACACACACACACACACACACATGCAGCTGGCAGGGACACACACACACACACAGGCCCGGCAGGGGGACACACACACACAGTTACACACACACATACACACACACAGGCCCAGCAGGGACACACACACACACAGTTACACACACACAGGCCCAGCAGGGGGACACGGACACACACACACACAGGCCCGGCAGGGGGACACACACACACACACACACAGAGGCCCAGCAGGGGGACACACACAGACACATACGCACACACAGTTACACACACAGCCCCAGCAGGGGTACACACACACACACACACACTGTTACACTGTCACACACACACAGTTACACACACAGAGGCCCAGCAGGGGTACACACACACACACACATAGTTACACACACACACACACAGCCCCTGCAGGGACACACACACACACACGCTGTTACACATACACACAGTTACACACACAGAGGCCCAGCAGGGGTACACACACACACACACAGTTACACACACACAGCCCCGGCAGGGGGACACGGACACACACACACACACAGCCCCGGCAGGGACACACACACACACACACACACACACAGTTACACACACACACACAGCCCCGGCAGGGACACACGCACACACACATACAGTTACACACACACACAGTTACACACACACACACAGCCCCGGCAGGGACACACACACAGTTACACACACACACAGTTACACACACACACACAGTTACACACACACAGCCCCGGCAGGGACACACACACACACACACAGTTACACACACACCCGAGAGCTCCTTTCCCGGCTGACGAGGGGGGGCGTGTGCCGGGGGGGGGTCCTGGTGACGTCACTGGAATTCCCTGCGGGGGGGGAGGAAATTTCCGCGCGCGGCCGGTACGTCACTGGGGGCGGGGCTCGCGGCGGGGGGTCCCCGGGCCGGCGCGGGGCGCAGCCAGACGGACGCGGCCGGGGCCCCGGACACACGGACGGGCTGGATCGGGCGGTGAGCGACCCTGGGGCCGGGCCGGGATCGGCGGGGCTGGATGGGCAGAGGGTGAGCGGGGACACGGGGCTGGCCGGAGGGGGGGACACGGGGCTGGCTGGGGGGAGGGACGGATGGGGGGGCTGTGGGCCGGAGGGGGGGCTGTGGGGCTGGCTGGGGGGAGGGACGGATGGGGGGGCTGTGGGGCTGGCTGGAGGGGGTCTGTGGGGCTGGCTGGGGGAGGGACGGATGGGGGGGCTGTGGGCCGGAGGGGGGGCTGTGGGGCTGGCTGGGGGGAGGGACGGATGGGGGGGCTGTGGGGCTGGCTGGAGGGAGGGACGGATGGGGGGGCTGTGGGTCAGAGGGAGGTGGTGGGGCCGGCTGGGGGGAGGGACGGATGGGGGGGCTGTGGGGCTGGCTGGAGGGAGGAGGGACAGATGGGGGGGCTGTGGGCCGGAGGGAGGTGGTGGGGGTCTGTGGGGCTGACTGGGGGGAAGGATGGGGGAGTCTGGGGCTGGCTGAGGGGGTCTGTGGGGCGGGAGGCTGGGGATGGGGGGGTCTGTGGGGCTGGCTGGGGGAGGGTGGGGGACAGATGAGGGTCTGTGGGGCGGGAGGGTGGAGAGATCTGTGGAGCCGGGGGGGTCTGGGGCTGGCAGGGGGAGAGAGGGGGACGGATGGTGGGGAAGAGGGATCTGTAGGCCTGGCGGGGGGGAGAGGAGGACGGATGGGGTGGATGGTGGGGAGGAGGGGATCTGTGGGGCCGGGGGGGGCGGATGGGGGGGTCTGGGGCTGGCAGGGGGAAAGAGGGGGACGGGTGGGGTGGGGAAGGGGGATCTGTGGGGCCGGGGGGGAGCGAATGGGGTGGGGAGGGGGGATCTGTGGGGCTGGCTGGGGGAGGGTGGGGGACAGCTGGGGGGCGCCCCCAATGGGAAGGCCCGGGCGGGGGCGGGGGATCCCCGCGGGTCTCTCCGCGGCCCCCGGGGGATTCCCCAGGGGTACTCGGGCCTCGGGCCTCGTGCACCCGGGATTGAATGAATGGACAGGAAAAGTTCCAGTCTCTCAGCCAATCAGAGCGCGGAGGCGGGTCTAGATCGTCGCTACTCAGCCAATCAGCAGAGGAACAGAGTTAAATGTTAGACGTCATTGTCTCTGAGCCAATCAGAGCCTGGGGAATGGGAAGTACCACCGCTCCTAGCCAGTCAGCTCCGGGAGTGGGATATACCACTGCCCCCTGGCCAATCTGACTCAGGGAATGGGACAGACCCACTCCCAGCCAATCAGAGCTCGGAATGGAATAGATCACTGCCTCTCAGCCAATCAGCTCTGAGCAGGGGCGGGAGGGCGTGCTGCCTCTCAGCCAATCAGCACCGTGTAACCCTTTCCTGTCTGGCTCTTTCTCCCCACAGGTATCCCCTCCCCCCACCGAGATGAGCTCAATAATCTTCAGCCCCTGGGGCAGCTCCAAGCTGCTCTCGGCTCCCAGCCCCACCCAGCAGGGGGAGCCGGAGGGGTCCCTGGCGGGGGCGCCCGGAGCCTCTGAGGGGGGATCCCGGTGCGATTGGTGCGAGCAGCTCGCGGAGCAGGGGCACAGGAGGGACTGTGGGCACCACGTCTGCAAAGAGTGCGAGCGAGACTCCAGCAGGTAGGGGGCACTGGGGGGCAGGGAACGGAGGGGGGCACCAGGGGGCGCCGGGCTGCTGGGGGGCACCAGGGGGCGCCGGGCTGCTGGGGGGCCCCAGAGGGTGCAGGACTGTGGGGAGTGGGTAGCAGGGTAAGAGGCAGGGGGACAGCAGGGGGGTTTGGCTGTGGGGAGCAGGTAGCAGGGTAAGGGGTGGGGGGAGAGCGGGGTGGGAGGCACCAGGGGGTGTTTGGCTGTGGGAACAGCAGAGTGAGGGGCAGGGGGACAGCAAGGGGGCTGGGCTGCGGGGGGGTGGGTAGCAGGGTAAGGGGCAGGGGGGCACCAGGGGGGCTGGGCTGCAGGGGGCACCAGGGGGTGCTGGGCTGTGGGGAGCAGGTGGCAGGGCTGCGGGGGGCAGCAGGGGGTGCTGGACTGTAGGGAGTGGGTAGCAGGGTAAGGGGCAGGGGGACAGCAGGGAGTGCCAGGCTGCTGGGGGGCAGCAGGGAGTGGGGCGGGAGGCACCAGGGGGTGCTGGGCTGTGGGGAGTGGGTAGCGGGGGGCTGGGCTGTGGGGAGCGGGGAGGGTAAGGGGCAGGGGGCAGCAGGGGGTGCTCTCCCGTGCCAGGCAGTGCCGATACCCTCACCCCTTTTCTCTCCTGGGCTTTGCAGGGCCGGGATCCTGTCCTGTCTTCAGTGTCTGGAGGACCAGGGGAAGCAGCTGCTTAACGACCTGGACCGGGTACGTCAGTCTGGGGGGGTGATTCCAAATTCAACCCCAGCCGCGCCCCATCTCCCCAGCCTGGCTCAGGGGGGCGGGGATGGGGCACCAGCTCCCACCTGGCCCCAAGGCAGGACTGGCTGGCTCAGGGGGGCAGGGAATGGCGCCTTGGAGCCCCCTAACCGTTCCCCCCACCCCACTCCCGGGGCTTGGCCTCGCCCGGCCGCTCCCCGCCCCCGGAGGAGCTGGTTTCTTGGCCGTACGGTGCCGAGCTGCCACGTGCGGGTTAGTCCGCGGGCAGGCGGACGGACACGTGGCGCTAGCGCTCAGACGAAAGCTGGTCCCCCCCTCAAAGCGCTGTCCTAGCACGAGGCGGCTGGAGATCTGGGGACTAGTATTTCCAGGGGCGCTGTGGGGCCGGGAGCCGGGCGGGAGGCTCCGCAGGGGGCGCTGTGGGGCCGGGCTGGCAGGGCTGGCCCCACGGCGGGACTGGGGGGCCCGTGGGCTTAGCTCTCCTCTCGCTCCCAGCAGGTTGGGATGGTGGAGGAGGGCGAGTCCCCGCCGGCCCCGGCCCACCGGCGCCTGGTGCTGCAGGGGCCGCAGGAGGCCCGGGGGCGGCTGGACCGGCGCCTGGCCGAGGTGGAGGCGCAGCAGAAGACCTTGCAGAACATCGTGACGGTGCTGAGCCGGGAGATGGGCCGGCGCGAGGGGGCCGGGGGCTCGGCCAGCGTCCTGGGGGAGGCCATGGCCCGTATCCTGTACCTGGAGGAGAAGGTCAGCGCTCGCCCCACAGAACCCCCTGGCCAGCTCACCGTTGACCTCTGACCTCTGGCATTTGGCCCCTGCGCCCAGTTGACCTATGACCCCGGCTTGGACATTTGAGTCCTGAGCCCTCAGATTCAGCCTCCGTCCCCATGGTTTAGCCGTGAACATTCAGGGTTGACCTATGACCCCACTGCTCTCGACTTTGACCTCTGACCCCTCACGTTGGTCTTCATCGTGACCTGTGAGTTCTCACCTTTGACCCCTTGCATTGGACCCATGGTTGGCCCCTGTGCTCTCAACTTTGACCTCTGACCCTTCCTATTCAATCCAGAGTCCAAAAGTGGACCAAAGACCTTTCAGAGTTGCCCTGCAACGCCCCCTATTGGCTACCACCTTGCACGTGTTCCCCCATGGTTCAGCTTGGCCCCATGAGACCTGAACCTTGACCCATGACCTCACGTTTGACACTTGACCCATGACCTTAGCCACATTGTCCTGTCTCCTCCCTTGTTGTATATTGCGCCCCACCCATGAGCATCCCAGCCACCAACTTAACCCCAGACCTCAACTCCCGCCGACTTCTCCATCCCCTTCCTTCCAGGTGGCCCAGCAGGACACGCTCCTGGCCCTCAAGGACGTGATGATCAGCAACCTGGGGGCCCGGGTCGAGGCCCTGGAGCAGACGTCCTACAACGGGCAATTTCTCTGGAGGCTCCCTGACATAGGGCGAAAGATGCAGCAAGCCCTTTCCAGACAGACACCTGCCCTCAATTCTCCCCGTGAGTGCCATCGCCGGGGAGCAGAAGGAAATCCCCCAGCATCCACCACACCTTGGCTACAGCTATAGCATGTGGCAGAGAGTTCCCCAGCCTAACACCACGTGTGGGTCAGTGCAAGAGGTAGCACATCCCCCATAATGCACCTCAACAGGGATGCATCACCATGGAGGATATCCTGACTGTGCTAATATCCAGCAGCAGGGAGTTCCACAGGTTAACACCAGCCTACAGCAAGGAAAACAGCGGACGATGTTCAGAAATCCCCCGCAATTGCTCTCCATGGAGGCAACATGCCTTCTGGGAATATTTTAGATACATAAAGATCCAATAGCAGACAGTCCTGCAGGCAAAACACCAAGACGAGATGGCCATGTTGAAGTCTGTGACCCTATAATGCCTCTCACCAGACAGCAAAGCCCCACAACTGGAATGTCCTCAGCACAATGATTTCCTGTTGTGGGGAGTTCCAGAGGTTAACAGTGGGCAGAGTATAGCATAAATCCCACATAATTCACCTCAATGGGCATTATCCCCAGAACACTTTGGGCATGGTGAAATCTAGTGGCAGGGAGTTCCACAGGTGAACAACCAGGTGACAACCAGGCAACAGTGGTGGGAAGTAATGACTCCCCTGAGATGTGTGTGTCAGCTTGGAATAGCCCTTGACACAACGTCATGGGGCCTGGAGTCCCACAGGTTAACACTGTCCCCAGGTCAGTGCACTTGGTGGAACACGGGGGAGGGAAGCAGAAATTCCCCCACCACGCAATCGTCTCCTGTGAAATAGCTTGATGTGGTAATATCATGGGCAGGAGTTCCACAGACACACACGTTTGTCAGTGGGAGAGGCAGATATCAGTCATCTCTCTCTCTCTGCCTCCACAGCCTTTTACACCAGCCGGTATGGCTACAAACTCTGCCTCAAGGTTTACCTCAATGGGGACGGCACCGGGGCCGGGACGCACATCTCCCTCTTCTTGGTGCTGATGAGGGGCGAATACGATTGCTGGCTCAAATGGCCTTTCCATCACAAGGTGAGAGGGGCATTGGACACGGGGTCTTTCCCCTCTAGGGGGCATGGGCTCCCATCCGGCCCCACGGACCTCTAACAACCTTTAATCCTTTCAATCCGGTCCCCAGGTCACCTTCACGCTCCTGGATCAAGTCGGCGAGCGTCACGTCTCGAGCTCTTTCCGACCGTCGGAAGCCTCCTCTTCCTTCCAGCGGCCCGTGAGCAACTGTAACATAGCCAGCGGCGTCCCCGAATTCTTCCCCCTCTGCCAGCTCCACGCCCCGGAAGCCACCTACATCCACGAGGACACCTTAGCCTTCAAGGCCGTGATCGGCGACACCAACCTCTAGGGTGGGGCAGTTCGCCTGCAGCTCACGGGACTGGGGCTTGGGCCTCACTCAGGCCTAGAGACACAGCAGACAGCTTGGACTCCTGGGTTGGCGTCTTTCAAGATGGCTGCCCTCACTGCCTCTCCCCCGCCAAGCCTTCACCCAAGACGGCTGCCCTCACTGCCTCTCCCCCGCCAAGCCTTCACCCAAGACGGCTGCCCTCACTGCCTCTCCCCCGCCAAGCCTTCACCCAAGACGGCTGCCCTCACTGCCTCTCCCCCGCCAAGCCTTCACCCAAGACGGCTGCCCTCACTGCCTCTCCCCCGCCAAGCCTTCACCCAAGATGGCCGCCTACAATGCATCTTCCCCCACCAAGCCTTCGCCCCAGATGGCCACCAAGACTTCGCTTCCCCTCCGATGGCTTCATCGAAGAAGCTGGCCATGAAAAGTGGAGGCTGACCCTTCTTGGTAACCACCATGGAAGAGGTTTTCAAGACAAGATGACCCTGAAGTCTCTTCCAAGATGGCCACCCATGAATAGGTTCTGCCTCCTTCGAAAGCTTAGTCCAAGACAGTGGCTGCGATTAATGGAGGATGAGCCCTCGGGGCAGCCATCTTGGAAAGACGAAGGTGGAGGGAGACCCTTAAGTGTTGTCCAAGATGGCTGACCATGGCGGGCTGTTGTGGCAGCCACCTTGGCAGCTGTTCTGATGGTGACGGGAGATGTAGGATGATCCTCCAGCTAGTGGCCCCCACCTAAGGTCTCCCTCACACAGGGAGGGTCAGCTATGGGGAGGTGCCCCCCACAGAGCCCCATAAACACAAAGCTCCCCCCCGCCACAGTATGGAGCTCGCCTTCAGTGCCTGCAATTCCCCCCGCAGCTCAGAGACCAGCTGCACAGCCGTTCCTGGGGGGGTTTGTTAACCAGCTCTTATTTTTGTAGACCCTACACAAAGTCATACAGAACGCAACCTCAGCAGCAATGTGCCCAGCAGCTCTGGGCTTTTCAGGAGTCCGATGATCCCGCTGGGACAGGGAACAGGATAGCCAGAAATGGGGCGTTTTTGTTTTCAATACGCCAAAGCAGACTGGAATATTTAAGAGGGAAAATATTTGTAATTGAATTAAACTTATTTATTTAGTTGACATTAAATCTATTTATGGATCGCAGTGACTGCTCTGGGGGGACCCCCAAAAATAATTTGAAGTGGGTCCAGTGGAGAGAACTGAAATTGAAGTGTGAGGTTTCCCCTCTAGGGGATGCTGGCTCCGGGGGTGGGGGCACTGGCTGGCTCAGGGGGTAAGCAATGGGGTACGGGTCCCTCCCCGCAGTTGAGACATGACTCAGAGGGAGCTAAATTGGTTCAATTCTTTATTGTGTCAAGAATCTCAGAGGCAGTGAGAAGCTAAACACCCCCTCCCTCTGGATCAACAGCCTGGCTCTGCCCTAGGGGGCACTCCTACTCCACATCACAGGGGGCTCCTAGGAGCCCCCCTAACTACTCTAACACACACACACGGCACCCGTCTTGGGGGGGGCAGTCATCCTTACATAGCTAGAGGTCTGGGATCCCCAGCTGCCCCACAGCAGACCTATCCAGCCTGGTATCCCAGCGCTGCCACCAACAATCAGCCCCAAGGACCCACAGTTGCTACAGCTAATGGGGGAAGGAGTCGTGCTATTGGGATGTGGCAGTGGGGAGCGAGTTGTGTTTCAAGGGGGTGAGAGGGGTTACCCCCAAAACACCAGCACCATAGATTAGTGGATGAATGGCAGAGGTGGGCAGCAGGGGGGCTGGAAGATCCTAACCACAGTGAAAGGTCCCCCCCCTTAATTCAGGGCTCTCAGGTATTGGGGGTCCTCCAATGCCATGGCTTCAATATTGGGGTCCCCACTGCATGGTATAACATGCCGGTGTCCCCCAAACCTTCCCCCCCATAGTGGTATGATAAATCAGGGTCCCCTAAACCCTCCACTATCCCAGTGGGACATAGAGGGGTTTGGGGAACCCAGCTATGGGGATGTAACACCTCCCTCCCCAGGCCACCCACTAAGTATAGAAGGGTCCCACCCGCTGTTGCTCCCTGCAGAAGGAACAAAGGGACCCCCAACAATTTGGAAGGCCCCACCCAATGGGCTTCCACCCTCTCCTGCTAATGGGGTACCCAGACCCCCTGCTCTCCACCTCCCAAGAAGGCAGGACCCCATTATTTTCAGGGTCCACATGATGTGGTAGGTTCCAAATATGCCCCTGGGCTGGGACTCAGGGGAGGCTTCTGGGGGATCGGGAGACTCCACTTTCCAGGCAGGTGGGGGAGGCAATAGGGGGAAGGGTGATCACTTCCCAGATGGGGGGCAGCAAGTTGAGGGGCACCCTGAGGTTTGGGGGTGCAGGGCTTGGGCTGGGTAAGACAGGCGCACAGAGAGGATGGGGGGGCGGGGGCTCCCCTACGTAGCTGGGGGGCCGGAGGCACTAGCGGTCGAGCTTCTTGTTGATGAGAAGGGAGCAGGAGCTGAGGGCCGCCCCCAGCTTGGCCACCTCGCTGCAGGCGGCAGGGATCAGGGTGAGGTCGGCCAGCTTCTGGAAAGGCTGCGGGGAGACACATGGGTCAGCAAGGCATTGTGGGTAAAGAGGAGCTATTTCCATGCCACGCCCTTTGCATTGACAACCCCAAATACTCCTAGCCCCGCCCTCCTATTGCAAACCCCGCCTCCAGATTGCCAAATCCTGCCCCCATTCATTCCACACCACCCATCCCCTACACCCCACCCACCCTCTCCTAGCCCTGCCCCCAGTTCCCCAGGCCCCACCCTCCTACCCCAAACTCCGCCCCCAGGTGCCCAAATTCCAGGTCACTCATGCCCCTCCCCCAGACCCCAAGCCCCACCCCCACCAACTCCTAACCTTGGCCCCAGGACCCAAATTCCCATGCCCACTCCTACCCCAAACTCCGCCCCCAAATACCCCTGCCCTGCCCCCACTCACTCCGAGCCCCACCCCTAGAGCCACATTCCACACCCCCACCCACCTCAAGCCTTGCCCCAGACAACTCCCCTCCCCCAGTCCCACCCCGAGCCAGGCCCAAGAAAGCCCCTGTTCTCAAAGCCCCACCCCCTGCCTCGCCCCCTCTCAGCCTGCAGCTGCAAACTCCAACCCCTCCCCAAAACCCTGCCCCACGCTCACTACTGCCCTAAACCCCACCCCCATCCAAGCCCACTGATCTTTAAGCCCCGCCCAGGGACCCCAAACCACCCCCCCTCCACCCCCACAGGGCCTTAAGGCAGCCCATGAACCCTCTATTCAGCAAAGCCTTTAGCCCCGCCCCCAGTGCCCAAGAGCTCCGCCCCCTCACCGGCAGGCTGTTGGGGAACTCCTCAGGGCTGCGGTGGAGCAGGGCGCTGCCCTTGGGCCCCAGGCGCACGTAGACGCAGTTCCCGGCGGGGTCGTCCGGCACCGTCAGCGTGTCGTAGTGGTGATCGGTCAGCTGCTCCATGGTCTGCGGGCGGGGGACATGGGGGTGAGAGCAGGGCCTGGTGTCCCCCCTCCTCCACGCAGTCCATAGATCAGCGCCCTGAGCCCGCTCAGCCTCCCTGAGCCCACCCAGCCCGGTATCCCACCGCTTCCACCACCGCTCAGCCTCCCTGAGCCCGCCCAGCCCGATATGCCACCGCTCCCACCTCCGCTCAGCCTCCCTGAGCCCGCCCAGCCCGGTATCCCTCCGCTCCCACCTCCGCTCAGCCTCCCTGAGCCCGCCCAGCCCGGTATCCCACCGCTCCCACCTCCGCTCAGCCTCCCTGAGCCCGCCCAGCCCGGTATCCCACCGCTCCCACCTCCGCTCAACCTCCCTGAGCCTGCCCAGCCCGGTATCCCACCGCTCCCACCTCCGCTCAGCCTCCCTGAGCCCGCCCAGCCCGGTATCCCACTGCTCCCACCACCGCTCAGCCTCCCTGAGCCCAGCCAGCCCAGTACAGGCCTCGTTACCCTCATGGCTTTCTTGGCAGCCTCACTGCTTCCGATGGCGATTGTGTCGGGCCCAGCCATGCTACAGAAACTCTTCAAATGGGAGGAGCCCATCACGGGGACCGTAGAGACGGCAAAATCCTGGCACCCGGGGAAAGGTGAGAAAAACACATGGACCCCAGCTCTGCTGGTGCCCCTCCCTCTCGACCCACAGCCCCTGCCAGCCCAGCCCTGCCCCCCCAGCTCTGCTGGTGCCCCTCCCTCTTGATCCACAGCCCCTGTCAGCCCAGCCCTGCCCCCGCCAGCTCTGCCAGTGCCCCTCACTCCTAACCCGCAGCCCCCTGCCAGCCCAGCCCTGCCCCCCAGCTCTGCCGGTGCCCCTCACTCCCAACCCGCAGCCCCTGCTAGCCCAGCCCTGCCCCCCACCCCCAGCTCTGCCGGTGCCCCTCACTCCCGACCCGCAGCCCCTGCTAGCCCAGCCCTGCCCCCCCCCCCCCAGCTCTGCCGGTGCCCTTCACTCCCGACCCGCAGCCCCTGCTAGCCCAGCCCTGCCCGCCCCCAGTTCTGCCGGTGCCCCTCACTCCTGACCCGCAGCCCCTGCTAGCCCAGCCCTGCCCCCACCAGCTCTGCTAGTGCCCCTCAGTCCCAACCCGCAGCCCCTGCTAGCCCAGCCCTGCCCCCCCAGCTCTGCCAGTGCCCCTCACTCCCGGCCCGCAGCCCCTTCCAGCCCAGCCCTGCCAGTGCCCCTCACTCCCGACCCGCAGCCCCTGCTAACCCAGCCCTGCCGGTGCCCCTCACTCCCGACCCGCAGCCCCTGCTAACCCAGCCCTGCCGGTGCCCCTCACTCTCGACCCGCAGCCCCTGCTATCCCAGCCCTGCCCTCCCAAGCTCTGCCGATGCCCCTCACTCCTGACCCACAGCCCTGGGAAAAGGGAGAGTTGCAGGATGGGAGCCAGAACTCCTGGGTTCGATCTCTGACCCTGCCAAAATTTCAGCTCACCCGAAAAGCATCCGCCACCGCCTCCGCCCCCCGGTGATTGGTCCATTTGGAGATGCCCACAAAGAACTCTCGACCTGTAAGGAGACAGGAAGGGGCGGGACAAGACTCATTAACCCTCGAGATGCCATGGCCAAATTAGCCCCGCTGCTTTGGCTTCACTCAGATGCACCCAAGCTGGAGCTGGCCCCTCGGCTGCCCCATCAGCCCCACCTCCTCTTGCCCCCCACCCTGTCACCAACCTCCCAGTCCAGTTGGAAATTGACCAATGCCCTTAGAATGAGGCAGGAGGGGGGCAGGGAGCCAGGACTCCTGGGTTCTCTCCCCAGCTCTGGGAAATGAATGGGGGATTAGCGGGTTACAGGAAGGCAGTTTGTCCACACCGCCCCCTGCTGGTTCACACCCAGGGTTCAAGCCACTTGTCCTCCCACCGCCAGGGGTGGGGCACTCACCTGTGAAGAGCACGTCACTGCCGTCCAAGGTGGCCCCGTCGTCCGTCACCTCCACCACCCGCATCTTCAGCTCTTCCAAGACCTTCTTGATGCTGCTGATCTGGATCGGGCCCCCCACCCCACCCCCAACAACAGAGATTAACTCTTTCAGGGGATTTCCCTGCACTCCCCCACCCCCTTCCACTGGCCCATCCCTTAGCAACCCCATGAGTTGAACTACCAGACAGGCTTCAGGGCCTACACCCAAGGAGAAAGATATTGGGAGGGTTCTGAAATGGCCACCAACACCCCCTTGCCGGTGCCCCCCAGTTGACACCCTTGTCCTCCCCAGCCAACCCTGCCAACATGGGCTCTTTGACCCCATCCAGTGGCTCCCAATCCAGGCCTCAAACTTCACTACTTCTAGGCAGGCTTCAGCGGCCTACACCCAACACCAATCAGAGATTGTGGGGGTTCAGAAAGTCAACACCCCTCTTCCACGTCCCCAACCTACCCCCCACCCCCCATGTGCGCCCTCATCCCCCAGCATTCAGCTCGCGCCTCCAGTGTTACTACCACCAGGCAAGGTTCAGCAACACGGGCTGGGCTCCGGAGGGTGGGAAATGAGACATGGGGCCTGTCCCCTCTAGAGGGCGCTGGCTCCCACCTGGCCCCAGGGCAGGGACAGGCTGCGGAGGGGCGGGGGGGGGGGTTCCCGAAAGGTCTCCGGAGGCATGAGGGAGGGGTTTGCATCACTCATGAGGTCATGCTGGGATGACCAGTTGCCTCGGCAACTAGGGTCAGGTGACCAACTCTCCTCTCCAGACCCCTGTGGAGGGGTGGGGGGGAAGACAAGTCCCAGGCCCTCCCTGGAGGAAGCAGATGGAGAATTAGCCTCCGCCCCACCCCGCTACAATAATTGATGGGTTAAGGAGCCGAGCACTGGCACTGCTAGACCCCACTTCCCTCCCAGAGCCGGGAGAGAACCCAGGAGTCCGGGCTCCCAGCCCCTCACCTCCTCTCTAACCACCAATCTCCACTTCCCTCCCAGAGCCGGGAGAGAACCCTGGAGTCCGGGCTCCCAGCCCCTCACCTCCTCTCTAACCACCAGCCCCTACTTCCCTCCCAGAGCCGGGAGAGAACCCTGGAGTCCAGGCTCCCAGCCCCTCACCTCCTCTCTAACCACCAGCCCCCACTTCCCTCCCAGAGCCGGGAGAGAACCCTGGAGTCTGGGCTCCCAGCCCCTCACCTCCTCTCTAACCACCAGCCCCCACTCCCCTCCCAGAGCCAGGGAAGGAACCCAGGAGTCCTGGTTACCTCTCCGCGCCGTGCCGGCTCCCAGGGTCGGGTGACGAGCGCCGTATCGGCCTGGATCACGGCCGCATCCTCCACCAGCACTGAGAGGGGCAGCCCCTCGTCCGCCGCCAGCTCGATCACCTGCAGCCCCAGCTTCTGCCGCAGGATCCCGGTGTAGACCCCGTACTGCCGGTGCGCCTTGGCCAGGTCCACCGGCTCCGCCCCGTCCCCAGCCAGCTGGGCGGCCAGCGAGTCCGGGACGCTGCGGACGATGGCATGGGTGTATCTGCCGAAGGAGGAGGGACCCGCCATGGCTGGGAGCTCGCCCTTGCTCCAATCGGGGCAATCTCCACGCCGGGCTCAGAGACCGATCGATCCCCGCAGAGAGCGAGAGAAACTCAGCTCAGTCGTCTCCCCACAGGAGTCTCCGATCGGCCGGCGGGTCTCCCCTCTCACCGGCCAATCAGTGACTCTCGATCACCCAACCAAAGTCAGTTTCCCTTGGAGTAGTGTTTCGGATCAATTTCAATGGACCCCCAGGCAATCACCTACCCGGCCAAGCCCTCCTGGGCCCCTGTTCTCCCTGAACCCGACCAATTTCCCAGTCAATGAGTCAGTTTCCTCTGATCAATGTCACGCCCTGGGCACCAACTCCCCACTCAGCTGATCAATTCCAGCCATCTTCCGGTCAATATTGCCCAGGGGTGCACCCCTCCGCCAATCAGTCCTGCTTCCCGGCAAGCCCCGATTATCCAACCGAGAGCATCTCTAGCCCCAGATCTCAGCTCAATTTCTTCCCCCTTCTCTCTTCCTGACCTGTGGCCACCGGCCAATCAATTTCCCCTGGGGCCTGCTTCTCCCACCAGCCGATCCATTACCCCGGGGCAGGGGGCCGATCGATCGCTCGTTAGCATTAACGACCCAAGCAAGCAATCAGCCACTCAATTTCTCCTTGGCACCCAAGTCTTGGATCAGTGCCCCCATTGATCCATTTCTTCCGAGAGCCAGTTACCCCATTAACCAACTCCCACCACATCAGTCTGTCAACTTCCCTTTGGACCCAAATCCTTTTCTCTGGCACCAGGTCGATGTGGTTTCTTCCTCGGTTAAATCCTCCACAGATCAAATCCCAGGCGAGGGGAGTGTGGGGGGTTGGGAATCCGGACGCCTGGGTTCTATTAAGTTCTCTGCTCAAACAATCTTCATCCCGGAGTCCTCGACGCCAGGGGAAATTCTCCGCAGATCTCGCACGCTCCAGATGGTATAAAAATAAAAATTCCCTCCCCCTTTCCAGGAATTTTGGGAGGAAAAAAAGCTATTTATTGCATCCACACAAATGAGACTAGATCCGCCAGCACCTACGAGAAAAGAAAGACACGCGATTAGGGCCGGATCGGTTTTCTCGGCTCCATCCGTCCCCTGCTCCGAGTTCTGTCGCTCATGAACGGGACCCCGCCCCGTGAAACGGTGCTCAGAGTCACCCTAAAAAGCTGTCTGCCCAAACTATCCATGACAAAAAGCCATACAAATCAGCCGGATTCTGTGCACCCCAAAGATCTGCCCCCAGGTGACCACAGAGTCAGCCCCATACTAACAGGGGCCCCAAAAATGCATCCCCTTGGAAGTCACACAAAATCTGCCCTGTGCCCCAAATCTCTATCCACCACCAGTCCCCCCAAATGCTACCCCCCCCCCCCGGGTAACTCACACCCCAAACACCCTGCTGGACTCTGCCCCCACAACAGCTTTGAGCCCAGATCAAAAATCTCAGCAGTATCCTGGGTTCTCTCCCGGCTCTGGGAGGGCAGTGGGGGCTGGTGGTTAGAGCGGGGGGGGGGTCTGGGAGCCCGGACTCCTGGGTTCTCTCCCTGGCTATAGGAGGGGAGTGGGGATCTGGCGGTTAGAGCAGGGGGTGTGGGAGCTCAGCCTCCTGGGTTCTCTCCCGGCTCTGGGAGGGCAGTGGGGGCTGATGGTTAGAGCAGGTAGGGGGTCTGGAAGCCCGGACTCCTGGGTTCTCTCCCCGGCTCTAGGAGGGAGGTGGGGGCTGGTGGTTAGAGAAGGGGGGCTAGAAGCCCGGACTCCTGGGTTCCATTCCAGGCCCTTCTGCAAATCTCTCCTGTGCCTGAGTCTCTGTTTCTCTCCCCCCCTCTCATCTGCCTTATCTTCAGGACAGGGACTGGCTGTGACTTGTTTGTGCCGCCAACACACAATGGTGCCCGTGTCCAGCTGGAAAGGGAACTCAGGAGTCTGGAGGTGGGGGTGGGGAGGAAAAGGAAGGAGAAGGGGGTGGGGAGCCCAGACTCCTGGGTTCTCTCCCCGGCTGCAGGAGGGGAGTCGGGGCTGGAGCCAGGACTCCTGGGTTCTCTCCCCAGCTCTGGGAGGGGAGTGGGGTCCGGTGGTTAGAGTAGGGGGGAGTGGTTGGAGCCAGGACTCCTGGGTTCTCTCCCCAGCTCTGAGAGGGAAGTGGCGGCTGGTGGTTGGAGCCAGGACTCCTGGGTTCTCTCCCCAGCTCTGAGAGGGAAGTGGGGTCCAGTGGTTAAGCAGGGGGAGGGGGCTGGAGCCAGGACTCCTGGGTTCTCTCCCCAGCTCTGAGAGGGAAGTGGGGTCCGGTTGTAAAGCAGGGGGAGGGGGCTGGAGCCAGGATTCGTGGGTTCTCTCCCCAGCTCCGGGAGGGGAGTGGGGACTAGTGGTTGGGGGGACGGGGCTGGAGCCAGGATTCCTGGGTTCTAATGTAAATTGTGGTCTCGGTGGGGGCACGGATCAGCACCCAGTGTGACGGGGGAAGGGCAGCATGATGCCCAACGTGGGGGGGCGGGTCTGGGTGGTGGCCGGCACAACAGGGACCCCAATGTCCAAGCAGGGCCGCTAAGAGCAGGTCCAGGCCCTGGTGAAAAAAGTTTTCAGGCCCCCCAGCAAGGGTGGACCAGCTGAGTCCCGGGCCCCCTTCCGGATCGCCGGGCCCCAGTAATTTGTACCGGCTCCCCCACCACCCTCCTCGGCCCTGTCTCTGGGGGGCGGGTGTGCAGCACCTGACACACTGGGCGTTTTAGCTGTTCCTCTGAGACCAGCCTTAATTAATAATCAGTAGTCGGGACACTAATTGTCCTGTAAGCCCTGCGCATGGAGGGGGTGGGACCCTGTCAATGCCACATGTTCCCCGCCCCGACCTCCCCGGCCAGACATCAGGGGCCCCCGGCCCGTTCCCTGCCTTCACCCCCAGATCTCCCCGGCCCGTTCCCCACTTGCTCCCCCTGCATTTCCCCAGCCAGCCGTCAGGGGCCCCCAGCCCGTTCCCCGCCTGCTCCCCGCCCCAGATCTCCCCGGCCCGTTCCCTGCCTGCTCCCCCCCCAGATCTCCCCGGCCCGTTCCCTGCCTGCTCCCCCCCCAGATCTCCCCGGCCCGTTCCCCACTTGCTCCCCCTGCATTTCCCCAGCCAGCCGTCAGGGGCCCCCGGCCCGTTCCCCGCCTGCTCCCCGCCCCAGATCTCCCCGGCTCGTTCCCTGCCTGCTCCCCCACATCTCCCCAGCCAGCCATCAGAGGCCCCCGGCCCGTTCCCCGCCTTCCCCCCCAGATCTCCCCGGCCCGTTCCCCGCTTGCTCCCCCCCCATTTCCCCAGCCGGCCGTCAGGGCCCCGGCCTGTTCCCCGCCTGCCCCCCACCCCATCTCCCCAGCCGGCCGTCAGAGGCCTCCGACCCGTTCCCCGCCTCTCCCCCCCCCCCCCCCCCCGTCACTCCGATCTCCCGGCTGGGTGCCACTGGCTGTTCCCCGTCTGCCCCCTCAATCTCCCCAGCCCATTCTCCGCCTGCCCCCCCCTTGCCCCGATCTTCCGCCTGCCCCCACCCAGGGCCTGGGGAGCCAGGCAGGGGCCGGGCCCAGATTCGCTCAGGGCAAAAATATGCAACAGCTGGTTCCTTTTAACTGTGTTATCAGGAGGGGGGAAGGCGGAGGAGGGGAAAACACACAGACACCCCGGAGAGAGACAACCTCACTCCCCCCCACCCCAGACACACACAACCTCACACACACCCCCGAGACACCCAACCTCACCCACTCACCCCGGAGAGACAACCTCACTCCCCCCCACCCCAGACACACACAACCTCACACACACCCCCGAGACACCCAACCTCACCCACTCACCCCGGAGAGACAACCTCACTCCCCCCCACCCCAGACACACACAACTTCACACACACACACCCCCACCAAGAAACCCAACCCCACCCACCCCAGAGAGACCCAACCTCACTCCCCCCCCCAGACACACACAACCTCACACACACCCCCGAGAGACCCAACCTCACTCCCCTCCACCCCAGATACACACAACCTCACACACACCCCTGAGAGACCCAACCTCACTCTCCTCCACCCCAGATACACACAACCTCACACACACACCCCCACCAAGAAACTCAACCCCACACACCCCAGAGAGACCCAACCTCACTCTCCTCCACCCCAGACACACACAACCTCACACACACACACTCCCGAGACCCAACCTCTCCCACCCACACACACACACCCGAGAGACACCCGTGAAACACAACCTCACCCACCCACACACCCAAGAGAGACACCCCTGAAACACAACCTGACACACACACACCCCAGAGACGCACACAGAAACAGACACACACACCCCCCACAACCCAGGAGAGACACGCACCACTCGAGACAGCCGGATCCACAGCCCCACTGCACCCCCAGCAAGACACACAACCCCCAACCCCGCCAGACGTGCGCACACACACACCCGCACCTCACAAAGCCTCCACGCACACAACCCTGGCAAGAGAGAGACGCACACACACAGCTGCGTTGGGCCTTGGAGACACACCCAGACCCCACACCCCGAGGTGACAATTGCTCAGCCCCCCAACAACACCCCCCCACACCCCCCAATCTGCTTTCACCCAGCCGCAACCTGAGACAACACAAACCTCCAACCCCCCCTCCCCCGGCGGACAGAGGGACACCCCGACCCAGGACAGACAACCCCCCCAGCCCCCCAGCACAGAAAACAGGCTTGGGACCCAGGGAGAGAAGGGATAACACCCCCCTCCCCGCACATGCTCACAGCAGGGAAATCCAGGAGCCTTGGGGGGGGTCCCCCCTTCTCCCCCGAGACTGCCCCAGCCCAGCTCCGAGGCCCTGTGATCCCTCCTCCGGGTCCTTCCTCGCCTCCCCCCCCCCCCGCCCCCAAAGTAGCCGCCAAAATGTTTTTTGGGCGGATTTGTCCCCTAGGACCATAAATAATAAATCTGGCTCCTTCCACAACTCCTCCGGGGGGGGCGTCTCCTTCCTCAACTTCCCCGGCCAGGCCTGCTCCGACCCGCCACACCCATGGAGAGAACCCAGGAGTCCGGGCTCCCAGCCCCCCTGCTCCCACCCACCACCGCCCAGCCCCTACCCAGAGCGAGGGAGAGAACCCAGGAGTCCGGGCTGCCAGTCCCCCCACCACACCCAGCCGCCTCCTAGAGCTCGGCAGAGAACCCAGGAGTCCGGGCTCCCAGCTCCCCCTGCTCCCCACCCAATACCCTCCCTCGGTCTCCCAACAACCCAGCTATCCTCCCTGGGTCACCCCCAAATCCTGCAACACCCCCCCAGCTCCGCCCGCTGCCCGAGGATCACCCCCCAATCTCAGCTCCTCCAGTATCCCGGCTCATCTCAGCCCACCCTAAACAGCGCCCCATAACGGCTGCCCCCCGGCAGAGCCCCAGCTTTCACAGCCCCCCCAAATCCTCAGGACCCCCCACACCCAGTCACCCCTGTAAGATCCAAACCGCAGGCCTTGCCCCCAGACCCCCTTATTTGGCCAGAGCACCCCGGTAACTCTACCCCCCCCGAATCCACCCCCAACCCCGCCCCTCTGTCCGCCAACCATCCTCGGCAACGCCCCCACCTCAGCCCCTCTGAAACCACCCCAGCCCCCCATAGATCGCCCCCTCTCAACTCCCCCCCCCGCCAGGTCCTCCCCACAGCCCCTCCTATCCCCCACCACACAGCCCCCCAGGGCTCCACCCTTAACACAGACCCCCGGGCCCCGCCCAGCGCCCCCCCGACAAACCGCCCAAAGAGTCAATCCCAGCCCCCCCCGGGTCCCCTCAGCCCGTAGCCCCCCAGAAACCCAGCTCCCCCCGCGCTCTTACCTCCCTGACCCCGCCTAGGGGGTTTGGGGGGGTCTCTCTCCCCAGCCGGGGGGCCCCGCCCCAGAATGCCCCGGGGCTGCCGCGGGGGCGGTTCCTGCCAGCAACCCCCCCGATCCGGCTGCCCAAGCGGGGGGGACCCCGGGACGCGTCAGCACCGAGCACAGGACCCACCGCCCAGCCAGCGCCAGCCCCAGCGCATTGTCTGCCCGGGGGGCGGGGCTGGCCCCTCCCCCTCACTCCCCAGGCTCCGCCCACTGGGGCCCGCCCTTTAAAGTGGGCGTGACTGGGCTCTTATAGGGATTAACGGACCTGGGGAGGCAGCCCCCGCCCCTCAGGCAGCAGCCGGCCAGGGGGGCTCTGGGCCGCGAGTCAGGGCCCCTCCTAGGGGTGCCGTGGGGCTGGGGGGTCTCCAGCTGCTGCTCCTGCTGCCCACCCTGGGGGCGCTGCTGGCCAAGGGGGACCTGGCCTGGCTGCTCCTGCTCTGCTCCCGGCTGGGCCTGATCCTGCTGGGCCTGGTGCTGGGCAGCGAGGGCAGGGGCTGCGGGTCGGGAGTGAGGGGCACCCTGCCCAGCCCTGCCCCCCCAGCCCTGCCATTGCCCCTCACTCCCGACCCGCAGCCCCTCCTAATCCTGCCCTGGGCTCCCCCCAGCCCTGCCATTGCCCCTCACTCCCGACCCGCAGCCCCTGCTAGCCCAGCCCTGCCCCCCCAGTTCTGCCGGTGCCCCTCACTCCAGACCCGCAGCCCCTCCCAGCCAAGCAGTTCTGACATAAGAGCCCCTGGCCCCCCAGGCTGTGCACAGGGTGGCGCCGGGCGGCTCTGGCCTGGAGGGAGCGGGAGGGGGGGGCTCAGCAGGGGGCTCCCCCCCAGCAGCCAGTGCTGGTGCCCATCCCCCAGGGTTGCACTAAGGGGCGCTGTGCTGCAGCGAGGGCTCATTCAGAGAGACCCTCCCCCCCAGAGCAGGGCCTCCCCCATCTGCCCCCACGGCCGAGGCAGGGCCACTCTCACCCCTAGGGGTTGTGCAGGAAGCGCACCCGGCTCCAGGCAGCCACACACAGGGCGGCAGGGATGGAACCCCCCGCCCCCCCCCAGCCATGATTGAGCAAACCACAGCTGGAGCCCCCCCGCCATGCCCTTGGGCACATACAGACGGTATCTCTTCTGGGGTGGGGGACCCCGGTGCCAGGAGGCAACACCCACAGACCTAGACATCGGGGGGACCCCAGGGTTGGGCTAGTGGGGGCTGCGGGTCGGGAGTGAGGGGCACCAGCAGAGCTGGGGGGGCAGGGGCTGCGGGTCGGGAGTGAGGGGCACCAGCAGAGCTGGGGGCGCAGGGGCTGCGGGTCGGGAGTGAGGGGCACCAGCAGAGCTGAGGGGGCAGGGGCTGCGGGTCGGGAGTGAGGGGCACCAGCAGAGCTGGGGGGGCAGGGGCTGCGGGTCGGGAGTGAGGGGCACCAGCAGAGCTGGGGGGGCAGGGGCTGCGGGTCGGGAGTGAGGGGCACCAGCAGAGCTGGGGGCGCAGGGGCTTCGGGTCGGGAGTGAGGGGCACCAGCAGAGCTGAGGGGGCAGGGGCTGCGGGTCGGGAGTGAGGGGCACCAGCAGAGCTGGGGGGGCAGGGGCTGCGGGTCGGGAGTGAGGGGCACCAGCAGAGCTGGGGGGGCAGGGGCTGCGGGTCGGGAGTGAGGGGCACCAGCAGAGCTGAAGGGGAGGGGTTACAGCAGCCGGAGGGGAACACAAGTTTCAGTGGGGAGGGGGGATCCCCATGGGGCCCCTTTTCCTGTAGGGTGATAAATGGATGAACGGCCCCTCCCCCACTTTACGCTTCCTTGAAACCCCCCCGCCCCCACCCACCTCCCGCCAGCCCCCAGGGGAAATAGCTCGTCTGTGACTCGCCTTCCTCTGCTCATTTCCGGCTCAGGAGATGGGACCCCCCCCCACCCCCGCCCCCACCCCCGCCTGTGACCATCAGGAAGGAAAAGGAAAAAGAATTAAAACAAACACAGCTGGGCTGGTGCCCCTCACTCCCGACCCGCAGCCCCTGCCAGCCCAGCTCTGCCCCCCCCACTGCTAGTGCCCCTCAGTCCCGACCCGCAGCCCCCCACCCCCCAGCTCTGCCAGTGCCCCTCACTCCCGACCTGCAGCCCCTGGTAGCCCAGCTCTGCCCCCCCAGCCCTGCCGGTGCCCCTCACTCCCGACCCACAGCCCCTGCCAGCCTTGCCCTGCCCCTCCCCCCAGCTCTGCCGGTGCCCCTCACTCCCGACCCACAGCCCCTGCCAGCCCAGCCCTGCCCCCCCAGCTCTGCCGGTGCCCCTCACTCCCGACCCACAGCCCCTGCCAGCCCTGCCCTGCCCCTCCCCCCAGCTCTGCCAGTGCCCCTCACTCCCGACCAGCAGCCCCTGCCAGCCCTGCCCTGCCCTGCCCCTCTCCCCAGCTCTGCCAGTGCCCCTCACTCCAGACCTGCAGCCGCAATTACAGGATACTGAACAGGGTTGAGCGCACATGGTAAACTCTCCCGGCCCACTTGGCAAGCGTGTGTCATGTCCCCTCTAGAGCACACTGTCCAAGGAGGATCGTGGCAGTGACTGGGGACTGGCGAGTGACAGGATGAGGCCAACACATCTCCAGGCTCTGGGGGGACATCGCTGAATTGCCAAGGGCTCAGAGAAGGCGAGTCCAGGCCTCATTGCGAGAGGCTCCCGGCGCGTGATTGAAGGTGACGGGCTGGCAGGATCTGTGCTTTCAGGACCCACCTGAGAACAGGATCCTCGCTCCAGCAGCGTCAGGGCGAACACTCCCCATCATTAAATCGAGCTGGGGTGTCTCGTGGAGAGACCCCGGCAACAGGCCAGGGCAGCCCTGGGCCCCATGTTAGCCAGGAGCCCGGACGACAGCAGCGTCTTCGGCCTTTCAGTCGGCCTTCCCCAGCCCGCTGCCCCGCCTAGGGCTGGCAATCGAATTACAGCGTTAATTGGCGGGCGCTGGGCTCTCATTAGATCATGGCATGGTGGGAGGGTGCGATCGGGTGCCCCTGCCCCATCCCAGGGCTCAGACCCGCAGGCATTCGGAGCTGGGAGGGATGAGAAGGTGGCCAGATGCCGGACGGACGGAGCCATGAACACAGCCTTGGGCTTGGCCTTGCTGGGTGGGTTGTTCGCTTTGCCAGCTGGTGAGTGGGAAGCGCAGCTGGGGCCTGGGATCGACTCCGGGCAATGGGGGATCAGAGGTGGTGTGAGTGGGTCAGGTCTCAGCTCCAAGCATCTCAGGAAAACTCAGCGGGGGGGCTGTGGGTCAGGAGTGAGGGGCACCAGCAGGGCTGGTGGGGCAGGGCTGGGCTAGCAGGGGCTGCGGGTCGGGAGTGAGGGGCACCGGCAGAGCTGGTGGGGCAGGGCTGGGCTAGCAGGGGCTGCGGGTCTGGAGTGAGGGGCACTGGCAGAGCTGTGGGGGCAGGGCTGGGCTAGCAGGGGCTGCGGGTCGGGAGTGAGGGGCACCGGCAGAGCTGGGGGGGCAGGGGGTTAGCAGGGGCTGCGGGTCGGGAGTGAGGGGCATTGGCAGAGCTAGGGGGGACAGGGGGCTAGCAGGGGCTGCGGGTCGGGAGTGAGGGGCACTGGCAGAGCTGGGGGGGGCAGGGGGCTAGCAGGGGCTGCGGGTTGGGAGTGAGGGGCACTGGCAGAGCTGGGGGGGCAGGGGGCTAGCAGGGGCTGCGGGTTGGGAGTGAGGGGCACTGGCAGAGCTGGGGGGGGCAGGGCTGGGCTAGCAGGGGCTGCGGGTTGGGAGTGAGGGGCACTGGCAGAGTTGGGGGGCAGGGGGCTAGCAGGGGCTGCGGGTCGGGAGTGAGGGGCACCGGCAGAGCTGGGGGGGGCAGGGGGCTAGCAGGGGCTGCGGGTCGGGAGTGAGGGGCACTGGCAGAGCTGGGGGGGGCAGGGGGCTAGCAGGGGCTGCGGGTTGGGAGTGAGGGGCACTGGCAGAGCTGGGGGGGCAGGGGGCTAGCAGGGGCTGCGGGTCGCGAGTGAGGGGCACTGGCAGAGCTGGGGGGGGCAGGGGGCTAGCAGGGGCTGTGGGTCAGGAGTGAGGGGCACTGGCAGAGCTGGCGGGGGCAGGGCTGGGCTAGCAGGGGCTGCGGGTTGGGAGTGAGGGGCACTGGCAGAGTTGGGGGGCAGGGGGCTAGCAGGGGCTGCGGGTCGGGAGTGAGGGGCACCCCCTAGTCTCATTGATAGTTTCTTTAGTCACGTGCTCTCTGGGCAGCTCCCTTTCACGTGGGTTGTGCTGCCCCCTGGTGGCCGCTCTGGCCAATTGCAGCCACTCCACATGGACTAGACGCCTGGGTCCCAATCCCCCGCCCGGACGCCTGGGTTCACTAACCCTCTCCCCTCCCCTCTAGGGGACGGCTTGCGCTGCTACCCCTGCCTGTTCCCCACCGTTGCGCCCCTGAACTGCCTGAAGTTCGTCACCCCCTGTGCCCCACCGCGGCGCTGCCTCACCTCTGTTGCCATGGGGCGCCGAGGTCAGTCCGGTCGGCCGAGCACTGGCCCCATCGGGCGGGGGGTGGGGAACCCAGCGGTGCCTGCGGAACTCCCTGCTGCTGGATTTCAGCAGCACAGCAGGGAGCCAGGCCCCGGGGGCTGAGCCGAGGTTACTGGCACTCGCTGATGGTGGGAGTGGTGGGATCCCCGGCTGCAGGGGCTGGGAAGGGGCGGGGGGGCTGCCCTCGGTCTCTGTCTCACTCACTCCCTCCCCTGCCCCGCAAGTGCCCTGGAGCTGGTCGTCTATGAGAAGAGCTGTGGGGAGGCCAAGCTCTGTGGGACCCGGGGGACACGCTGGCTGCTGGGGGCCAATTTCACCTACTCCACAGCCTGCTGCTCCAGCGACCTCTGCAACAGAGGGGCCCACCCGGCCTGGGGGGCGCTGGGGATCACCCTACCCCTCCCCCTGCTGCTCTGAGACCCCCCCCCCGAGCCTCTCCCCGCTGCCTGGGGCCTCAGCCCCGAACTCAGCTCTCAGAGCCCCTCACTCTGCCCTGGGAACCCCCATCCTCCAGCTGCTCTGAGACCTTCTCTCTAAGTCCCGCCCTCCTCCCTCTCCACCATCCCAGCTCCTTCTCAGCCCCACTGCTGGGGCTCTGCCTCCCTCCAAAACCCATTGAGAGCCTCCTGTCAACCCACCCCACAGCACCTGGGACCCCTCCTCTTCCCCCTCTGTCCCGCCCTTGAAAGCCCCAACATGCCCCCTCCAAGACTGACTCCTCCCTCTGAAGATCTGTGCCCTCCCCCCCGAATTGTGCTTGGGAAATAAAGAGTTAAAAGCCGCCCCCTGGGGAGTGACTGATTGGAGGAAATGGGGCGGGGCTGAAACTGGGGGCGGGGTTACAGAGTATTGGAATTGGTGGGGGAAGTGGGATCAAGTTAGTGGTGGTTTCAAGGCCCCACCGGTGGCTCTACCGCACCTCCTAGCGCTAGCCAGGTGGGGCACTGAAGTGTCCGGCTACCTCTAGACATGTGACCACTGCCAACCAATCAGAAGCTCTGAACCCTCCCGCTCCCAAATACTGCCCTCCCCTCCAACCGCTCCAAGCTTCCTACCCCCAGCACCGGTCCTGGTCTCTTCCCCACCACACAGCCGCTGGGAGGGAAGCAGGGCCCCTAGGGGTGAGTGCCCCGCGCTGCTGTCCCGGATGCCTGGGTCCCAGTCTCGGTCTCCAGCTCCCTAGGGGTGAGTGCCCCGCGCTGCAGTCCTGGACGCCTGGCTCCCAGTCTCCAGCTCCCTAGGGGTGAGCGCCCGGCGCTGCCGTCCCAGACCCCTGGTCCCATTCTCCGTCTCCAGCTCCCTAGGGGTAAGCGCCCCGCGCTGCCGTCCCGGACGCCTGGGTCCCATTCTTGATCTTGCGCTGCCGTCTCAGACACCTGAGTTCTATTCCTCATCCCCCTCTCCAGCCCCCTAGGGATGATAACCCTTTGCTGCCATCCTGGACGCCTGGGTCCCCTCCCCTCCCCCTGACTCTCATGACTTCACCAAGGGGAGTTTTAAAGGTTTATTTAACAGATTTAACATTTCAGCACGAATCCCCTGCCCCCCTCCAGGCCAAGTACAGACCCCTGAAATCAGCCCCCCCCTCCTCCGGGCTCTGCAGCCCCCATGCTGGGGTGAGGCCCCCCGGCCCCCCGGGCTATTTCAGGGCCTTGGCCACCGTCTCATAGGCCAGTTCGATCTCCTCGGCGTCGGGGCAGGTGCTGGCGAACTCCTCACGGGCGTAGGCATTTCGCAGGTACCGGTGGATCCCCTCCAGCTCCTCCGGGATGGTGAATCCCCGATACTTCTTACACACCACCTGGGGCGGGGGGCATGTGGGTCAGACCAGGCCAGGCCAGGGCCCACAGAGCGCTGGGGACTGACGGAGCCACAGCCTGACCCACGGCCCTACAACTCCACAGCCTGACCCACGGCCCTAAAGCTAAACCCACAGCCTGACCCACGGCCCCGCAGCTAGATCCACGGCCCCACCCATGGCCCAACCCACGACCCTATAGCTAGACCCATGGCCTGACCCACAGACCTATAGATAAACCCACAGTCCTGCAGCTAGATCCTGTAGCTAAACCCGCAGCCGGCCCCACAGATAGAGGTTGGTAAAAGATCGAGAAAGCACCAGCCAGACCCACCCGTCTCACGCTCACCGGCTGCTCCCAGATTCTCAGCCGGGAGCCAGACCCCCCTAGAGCGACAGAGCCGGGGAGAGAGTGAAACGCTGTCCCGGGCGTGACACGGAGCCCGAAAAAACAGCCCCAGAGATAGCCTGGCTGCAGGATCCTGAGCTACCGGGCACGGCCCTGGGGCCAGAGGAGAGTGTCCTCCGTTGCCCCCCACCCCGCAGCGCTGTGCCCCCCACCCCATAGTGCCGCACCCACTACTGCCCCCCACCCCGCAGTGCTGTGCCCCCCACTCCACAGCGCCGCACCCACTACTGCCCCCCACCCCGCAGTGCTGCGCCCCCTAGGGCCGCACCATCCCAGCCCTGCCTGCCTACACACAGTGCCCCCTGCTGCCCCCGCCCCGCAGCACAGCGCCCCCTGCCGCCCCTGTCCCGCAGCACAGTGCCCCCAACCCTGCAGCGCTGTACCCCCTGCTGCCTCCCACCCCGCAGCGCCACATGCCCATCCCACAGCACAGCGCCCCCTACTGCCCCCGCCCCACAGCACCGCGCCCCCTGCTGCCCATACCCTGCAGCGCCACACCCCCATCCCACAGCACAGCGCCCCCTACTGCCGCCCACCCCGCAGTGCTGCACCCCCTGCTGCCCATACCCCGCAGCGCCACACCCCCAACCCACAGCACAGCGCCCCCTACTGCCGCCCAGCCCGCAGTGCTGCACCCCCTGCTGCCCCCCACCTTGCAGCACAGAGGCCTTTGCTGCGCCCCACCCCGCAGCGCTGCGCCCCCTGCTGCCCCCCGCCGGCCGTAGCTGAGAGCAGCGCCCCCTGGTGGCTGGCCCCGGCTCCGCGCCCCCACCTGCACAATGTGCAGCTTGGGCAGCAGGTTGCAGTCGGCCAGCGTCAGCTCGTCCCCATCCAGGAACTTGCGGCTTGAGCGGGTCTCGTCCTCGGCGCTCGTCTCGTCCAGCTCGTCCGGCAGCGGCGCCATCAGGTAATTGTTCAGCACCCTGAGCGCCTTCAGCAGCCCCTTCTCCAGCACTGGGGGCGGGGGGGGCAGGCAGCCAATGAGACGCACGAGCAGATGGAGGGCAGCCAATCAGAAGGGAATGTCATCGGAAAGGCAGCCAATGGGAATCCGGGGGAGATGGAGGGCAGCCAATCAGAAGAGAGGGTGAAGGAAGCGGGGAAGAAAAAGAGAGGTGGCCAATGAAAACAGAGCAGAGATGGAGAACAGCCAATCAGAAGAGAAGGTCATGAGAGTGGGGCAGTCAGAAGGGCAGCCAATGGAAATCCAGGGTGTGACATCCAGCCAGTCACGAGAGGGTAAAGTGGGCGGAAGCCAATGAGAATCAAGAAGAAGATATGTGACAGCCAATCAAAAGGGGAAGAAGCTCACAGGAGCATAGAGGCAACCAATCAAAATCCAGGGAATCTGGGAGCCAGCCAATGAGCATCAAGGCGAGGTCAGAGGCAGCCAGTCAGAGGAGAAAGTAACCCAGGGAGGCCAGGGATGTAGCCAATGAGAATATAGTGCAGATGATGGGGCACCAATCAGAAGAGAGGATAACGGAGGCAGCCAATGAAAATCAAAGCAAGATCAGGGCGAGCCAATGGCAGACATCAGCAGCCAATGAGACCCAAGGGAAGACCAAGGAGCGACCAATGAGAGGCGACAGAGGGATTATAGCAACAAAGAGAAGGAGCCAATTAGAATGAGGAGGGAACACAAGAGGCAGCCAATGAGAAGACAGAGCTGGAATCAACCAGAACCAAGGGAAGAGGAGCTGACAGAGGGACATGTCCAATCAGAACTCAGAGGAGACAGATGCCACCAAGAGAGGGAGCCAATGAGAAGCAGGGGTTGATGTGGAGTGGCCAATGAGACTGAGGGGAAGAGACACAGAGGGGCTGACCAATGAGAAGAGGCAGCCAAGAGAAAGAGCCAATGAGAAGAAGAGACAGCTAAGTAGTGGCAGAGAGACAGCCAATGGCAATGGGGGGGAGGCGGCCAATGGGAACAAAGTGGAGTCAGACAGGCAGCCAAGGAGAACAAGCAGGAGATGGGGGAGGGTGAAGGTTTGCCCAGGAAGCAGCCAATGGAAAGACAGAGAGCGACCTGGGGCAGCCAATGAGAAGTGAGGGGTTTCCCCTCCCCCTGCCCCAGGGGGATTCCCTTTCATCCCTCCCCAGGGATCCCCCTCCCCCACTCACCGAGGTCCTGCGCCGGGTTCGAGTTCTTGATGTAGGCAGAGAACTTGGCGAAGATGTCGAGCCCGGCGGTGTTGGACTCGGGGTTACGGGCGGCCAATCTGGGGTACCTGGGCGGGGGGGGGGGCAGTGAGAGATGCAGGCATGTGAGATCCCCCTCCTTTGTCATCCACCCCCCCAACACCCCCTCCTCACACACTCCAGCCTCCGCCACACCTCCCATCCAGCCTCCAAAACCTGCCCCAATACCCCTCCCTAGTGACCTGCGCACTCAGAAGATCCAGCTCCCCACCCTCCAAAAAACAGGAAACACACCCCTCCCCCACCCCGGAAAGCCCCTCTCCAGAGTTCACAGATCCCCCATTTCAGTGACACGGTGGGCGGAGCTACCCACCGGGCACGGGGATCGTTCCTTCCCCAGTGGCCAGTGGAACTCCCTGCCACATGACAGGAGTCCCGTCCGGCCCTTCCCCCGCACACGCTCGCTGCCACCCCGGACCAGCTCCTTGGCATGTACCTGGGGGGACACAGCACCTCCTCCAGGAACTCCTCGATCTTGTTAGTGTCGGTCCGGACCTCGGTCCCGTACATCAGGAAGGGGAGCTGCCCACCCGGGCAAAGCTTCTGAACCGTCTCAGTCCTCCTGCAATGAGAGGCGGGGTCTGCAGGTCAGGAGTGAGGGGCACCGGCAGGGTGAGCAGGGGAGGGGGCTGCGGGTTGGGAGTGAGGGGCACCGGCAGGGTGGGCGGGGCAGGGGGCTGTGGGTCGGAAGTGAGGGCACTGGCCACGTCTCACTCACCGTTTCGTGTCCACCGTGGTGACGTTGAAGGTGACGCCTTTGAGCCACAGAACCATGAACAGTCGCTGGGAGAAGGGGCAGTTCCCGATCTTGGCTCCATCGCTGCCGGCCTGGCACAGAACAGAGGGGTCTCAGCATCCACCCAGTGCCCAGCCCCACCTCCCCCGGGCCCGGAGAGGGGCAGGATCGTTCCCAGAGCTTCCACCTGCCCACCCCTGTCCTGCCCTGGAGCTGTCACCCCCCAGTGGGGCAGGGCTGCCCCGCCCCCTCGTGTTATCTATGCTGCAATACCGGCAGCCACCACCAGGGGGCGCCACCAGCTATAACACCTGATAGGTGTCCTGCTGCCATACCCGCCTTGGCCACCATGTGGCGCCCCCTTGCCAGACAGACTCCATGGGGGGGTGGCTGCCATACCAGCGTTGGCCACCAGGTGGCGCCCCCTTGCCAGACAGACTCCATGGGGGGTGGCTGCCATACCAGCCTTGGCCACCTGGTGGCGCCCCCTTGCCAGACAGACCCATAGGGGGTGTGGCTGCCATACCCGCCTTGGCCACCAGGTGGCGCCACCTTGCTAGACAGACCCCATTGCGGGGGTGTGGCTGCCATACCAGCCTTGGCCACCAGGTGGCGCCCCCTTGCCAGACAGACTCCGGGGGGCGTGGCTGCCATACCAGCCTTGGCCACCAGGTGGCGATGTAAACATGCCCTATTGGGACCCTGCAGCGGGTTCCCCTTTTCAAGTCCCCATAGCCCCCCTCAGCTCCCCCAGGGGCTGTGCTCCTCCGCCCACCCCCTCCTGCTCAGTGCCATGGGGGCAGGGCGGGGACTGGATCTCCAGGGATATTGGGGTAGGCGCACCCCATGGGGGGGGAGGCGCTGACTGACAGGCCCTCTCCTGACAGTGCCTAGGGGGCTGACGGGGGGGGCTGGAGGAGGGGGGTAGCAGCAGGAAAGGGAAGGACCTGTGGGGTGAGGTGGAGTCTGCAGCGGGGCAGGGAGGCAGTGGTGTCTCAGGGCAGGAGGGGATGGGGTGGGTGCAGAGAGGAGGTGGTGTCTATGGGGGACGGGAGGCAGGGGTCTCTGGGACGGGAAGGGGTGTTGGGGGCTGGTAGGAGTGTGAGGTTCGGGGCAGGAGGAGAGGCACAGATCTCTGGCTATTGGGGAGAGAGTTGGCTGGGGGGTTAACCCCTCCCACCCCCTCCAGTTCAGGGGGTCACAGGACACCCTGCCCCCCCCCAACGCAGGGGTCACAGGGCATGGCCCTGGAAACAGGATCCCAGCTCCTGAGCCAGATCCTGCTGCCCGTTGCCAACACCCGCCAGGCCCCCAGCCAGTTGCCAGGGAGACGCCCGGCAACCAGCCCCCTCCGCCAGGTGACCGGCAGAGCCCCTTGCTGGGCAGCTGCTTCACACCCGCTCTTTCTACCAGGACCCACAACCGGTGCCTTTAAAAACACAACCTGACACACACAACTACCCTGCAAAGGGTGGCTACAGTGACGCAAGGCCCCACCCCTCTCAACTGGGCCACACCCACAGCCAGTTGCTGTACAAACAGGTCACACCCACACACGAGGTGACAGGCCTGCTGGGTTGCCATGGAGAAACAATACACTCTGTCCAGTGGTGGTTATTACAGAGAAGCATCCGCCCCTCCCTGCTATAGCCGGCAAACCTGGATGCCTGGGTTCTCTCCCTGGCTCTGGTAAGGGAGTGGGGTCTGGTGGTTAGAGCAGAGGGGGCTGGGAGCCAGGACTCCTGGGTTCTCTCCCTGGCTCTGGTAGGGGAGTGGGGTCTGGTGGTTAGAGCAGAGGGGGCTGGGAGCCAGGACTCCTGGGTTCTCTCCCTGGCTCTGGGAGGGGAGTGGGGTATGGTGGTTAGAGCAGAGGGGGCTGGGAGCCAGGACGCCTGGGTTCTCTCCCTGCCTCTGGGAGGGGAGTGGGGTATGGTGGTTAGAGCAGAGGGGGCTGGGAGCCAGGACGCCTGGGTTCTCTCCCTGGCTCTGGGAGGGGAGTGGGGTATGGTGGTTAGAGCAGAGGGGGCTGGGAGCCAGGACTCCTGGGTTCTCTCCCTGGCTCTGGGAGGGGAGTGGGGTCTGGTGGTTAGAGCAGGGGGAGGCTGGGAGCCAGGACTCCTGGGTTCTATTTTTTGAGTGACTACCTGTCTCTGGATGAGGGATGGGACATGGGGCCTCCCCCATCTTGGGGCCTCAAGCTCTGACCCAGCCCCAGAGCAGGGGCCCAGCTGGCTGGGGAGGGGGGCGCAGCGTGGGATGGGATCCGACTCAGGCTGGGTTTATGGGTTTACTTTGAGCCAGGGAGGCGGAGGCAGTCGGTGGCTTTGGGGACGATTCATCCCTAGCCAAGTCCCAGAAGAAAAATGTTAATGCTGGGCAGGGAGTAGCAGGAGGTGAGGAGCAGGGGCACTGGCAGAGCTGGGGGCGGCAGGCCTGGGATATTGGGGCAGCGGGTCAGGAGTGAGGGGCACCAGTAGACCTGGGTGTGTGTCCTATGCCCTATACCGTGAAGTGCTGCAGTGATTCCCCTTTGATTATCCCCTCTCTGCTCTCCCCCGTGGGTCCAAGCCCCCAGCATCCACCTGCACCCAGTCCTCAAACAACCAGAGCCCTGAGATAACGCCCAGCACCCCTATTCCCACCTCCAATCTGTCCCCCCTCCTGCTGGGCCGGCGGGACCCATCCCTGCCTGACACTGTCCGAGAAAAGGAAATGCAGGGCCTGTCCCTTTAAAACCAGCCCCCCTTTCCGTGTAATGCCCCCCTCCCCGGTCCTTACATCAGCCCTGGAGGGACATTCCAGCCCGAGACTCCAGGAGGGTTTTATAGAGAGACTCGCCCTTCCCAGGTACAATTTGGCCAGGCGGAGCTCGGAAACGTTGCGTCAACCTGAGGCAGGTTCTTTACTGCGCAGTTGTTGGGGCCTGCTCACCCCCTTCCCTACAGTGATGTCACCCCAACAGGTTATTTCAGTCACATTCCTCCACCTCCTTGGGTTAAATGGTTCCTTCCTCTAACTTCAGTCCCCCCTCCTCCCCCGTCATGGATCTGCTGCGGGGAGCAGGGCAGGGGGTCAGCAGGGGGTGCTGGGCTGCAGGGTGGGGGGTGAGCAGGGGGTGCTAGGCTGCGGGGAGCCAGGTGGGGGGGGGTCAGCAGGGGGCACCGGGCTGCGGGGAGCAGAGCGGGAGGGGTTGGCAGGGGGTGCTGGGCTGTGGGGAGCAGAGTGGGGGTCAGCAGGGTTGCCGGGCTGTGGGGCGCAGGGCAAGGGGAGTTGGCAGGCAGTGCTGGGCTGCAGGGTGGGGGCTGAGCAGGGGGCGCTGGACTGCGGGGAGCAGGTCGGAGGGGGTTGGCAGGGGTTGCTGGACTGCAGGGAGCAGGGTGGGGGGGGTTGGCAGGGGGTGCTGGGCTGCGGGGAGCCGGGTGGGGGGTCAGCAGGGGGCAGGGCAGGGGGCTTGTCTGGGGCCTTTCTAGAATCAGGGACCCGCACCAGGTGCTGCACAGACACGTAAAGAGAGAGGCAGGCCCTGTCCTGACGAATTTACTCTCTACCTAGAGAAACCAGACAGAAATCAGGATCCCCATTCAACAGATGGAAAAACTGAGGCATAAGAGATCAAGTGACTTTCCCAGGGTCCTCCCTCCTAGGACTGGGGAGAAAACCCAGGAGTCCTGGCTCCCCACCCTGCTGCTCTAACGCACCAGCCCCCACTCCCCTCCCAGTGCCAGGGACAGAACCCAGAAGTCCTGGCTCTCCCAGCCCCCCCTCTAACCCAGCAGACATCACTCCCCTCCCACACCAGAGTCCTGTTCTGCTGTAACTAAAGTTACACTAATTTGCAGCCACTCTGAAATTCCAGGTGCCGCACCCCAGGGAGTGGGTGAGCCCAGCCCACGGAAACCAGCCCTCAGCCCTGTTTGGATTTTAAACAGACAAAGAAAATCTGGTCCAGGAACCTGCTCCAGGAGAAAACAACAGGAGACAAGCACGGGTAGCTAGGAAGGAAAACCAGACACAGCTGAGGATAGAACCCAGGAGTCCGGGCTCTGAGCACCTCCTGCTCTAACCACTAGCCCTCACTCCCCTCCCAGAGCCAGGGAGAGAACCCAGGAATCCTGGCTCCCAGACCGCCCTGCTCTAACCACCAGCCCCCACTCCCCTCCCAGAGCCAGGGAGTGAACCCAGGAGTCCTGGCTCCCAGCCCCCCTGCTCTAATCACTAGCCCCTCCCTTCCTCTCCCCTGGGAGAGAACCCAAGAGTCCTGTTTTGTATCCCTGCCCCACCCTGATCCAGACATACACACAGGAAAGAGGAAGAAAAAGGGGAACAGAGTAGACACCGCAAGAAAGAAAGCAAGTCGAAGGAGGAGACGGAGTAGAAGGAAAGGCCGTGGCTGCGTCACTCAACTGCTGGGGCGTACAAAGCTCATATAAAGTTTGGATTAAGATCTCCCGGGGGTGAGATTTAAGGGGCGGGGGCCTCCTAGTAGGGAGGGAGAGAAAAGAGGAGTGGGACAGAGCTGTGAAAGAGGCAGACAGTTTAACCGAGCCCATCCCCAAGCACAGCCCAGTTAAACTGGCCAGCGAGCAGAGACAGAAAGGCAGGCAGAGAAGGAGGGAAGGAGAGCGAAACAGAAGAGGAACTGGACAGACCCCCCCCAGCTGTGTAAACAGAAGCAGCCCCAGTTTGATTGTCCAAGGGGGATCTTCAGATCAGTTGAAAAGTTTTTCTCCAATGAACTTTTCCCCAAATCAAATGTTTCAAACTGCTGGCAAAAAAAAATGGTTCCTGCCAAATCACTGGTTTTTCCCCATCTCGGTTCAAAAATTGCCCCACTTCCGGGTGTTTCAAACCCCGCTCCAGGCACACTGGCTTCCGAGCGGCTTTATTTCGGTTTAGCTTAGTCCAGTTTCTCACCACCGGCTTTGTTTACATGGGAAACTCACTTCAGTGTTTGAACGGATGCAGGTGCTCCGGGAATGCGTTAGGCGGCCTGATGGTGGTTTCATGCCACCCTACGTGTCAGAGTTGAGTCTTTCAGCCGGATGGCCAATTAATTCGAGTTGGCTGCATTCGAGGTAGCGTAGTTGAGCTGCAGTGAGACTGTCCACAGGACAAATTAACTCCCAAAATCCCCAGAGCGCACGGATTAGCTGCTGATAGGTTGTGCCATTTCAACTCGAAGCCTCAGACTAGACCCGAAACGGGTTTCAAATCATGCGCGAATTTGAGAGTTTGAACATTTTTCATTCCCGAATTGGGACAAAAAGCCAAAATCTCAACATTTTACACCACCCGGAAAACTGACCAAAAAACGCCGCTTCCGGTGAATCAAAACATTTGGTTCATTTCAAAGTGTTTCATTTCAGTCTGGATCTTTTTAAAACTCAAACTTCCAACCCAAAAGTCGTTTCCAAGCGAAAACTGAGGCTTTTCATTCCAAGAATGGCAAAAAACAGGATGGGTCAACATTCGCCAAACTTTTCCCCCTGATTTTTTCGCCCCGGAACAGAAAGGTTCATTGAAATTGACACTTTCACAAAGGAAATTTTGGTGCTGGGAAACTGGGTGTTCCCCCCACAGTGAAAAATGTTTCATGGAGAAAATTCTGGCCCAACGTACCAGTCGTTGGGCCAAGCCAGGCACAAGTAACGCTGCACTCAAGGGAAGATTAATCCAGGACTTAAGTGCTTTCATTAACCCTACAGCTTGTCGTGATTTTTCAACAGCTCTTTTTGCATTAAAAAGTGTCACTTTGTTGAAAACGTCGGCAAAACAGGGTCAGTTTTGACAAATTGCCAACTCAAAAAAAAACCCACTGACAAAAGTTGTCCGAAAGTTTTGTGGCTACATTTTCGAAACAAAACCAAAAAATTCTGGTTTTACGATTCAAACCAGCTTTTTATTGGGACACTTAAACTAATCAGACCGAAATAGTTTTTTTTTTAAAGTTTGAAAACAGGAATTCAACATTTTGATTGACCCAAACCGACCGAACATTTGGGGGTTTTCAGTCACGTCTGGTGGAAACGGCCACTTTTCTCTCTTGATTCAGAGCTCTAAGATATTTGTGGGCCGGGGAAGCCAGCACCAACCCAGCTCAGCTGCGCGTGGGCGATTTCAAATCAGGTTAAAAGCGTCTCAAAGCAGTTTGTATCTGAGGGAGGCGAAACCGCTGTAAAACCAGGGATCACGTGCTGTGCCGTGGGAATTCAGATCTAGCAAGGGCGAATGGCTGAAAGTTGAAATTGGACAAAGTCAGAGGGGAAAGAAGGTGTAAATTTTTTTTAACTGGGAGAGGAATTAACCTCTCGGACAACTTGCTGAAGGATGTGGTAGAGTCTCCGGTTTTAATTCAAGATGCAAAGATCTGCCCAGGCTGGACCAGGAATCAGCACAAGGAAGTGCCAGGTCTGCATCAAACAGACGCTGGATCACAACGGATCCTCAAATCTAGGAATTTCACAGCCCCTCTGGAGGCGGAATATTAAAGTGCAGGAGTCCAGGTGCTGAATAAACGGTGGACGTCAATGGAGAGCAGCGAGCTCAGGGCTCCTGACACTCAGTGGTTTTCGATTTGGGCGTAGGCCAGGCTGGAGAGAAACAAAACACGCCTGCCACTGAGGGAATGAAAGCCATGCAAAGAGGCCGTGTGTATTTGCATCCGGTGCTAACTTTAGCCTCTGTCAGTCCGACTTTCCCACCTAGGCTGGTCCTGTACAAGTCCTGTACAAGTGTCTTCCGCCGAACCCATGACATCCCAGCCACGCTTGGAAACGTCTTACACGGAGATCTGAGAGCGGGATCAGGCTGGAGCTGGGGCGGCCGCGGCAGATTACTCAGTTCCTTGGTCATTTTGAAAAGGTGGTTTCGGGGGGGGGGGGGGGGGAGATTAATTGAGGGGTGGGGTCAGACAAAGCTTCTTTTTGGTCGAACGTCCGGATGACGAAGCGGTTTCATTTTCAACCCTTTCAGCGTCGGAAGAGAGGAAGGATGCAGGCCGCAAAATTAATTTCCCCCCCGCCAAAAAAACTAAATCAATCAAAAAGCTTTGAATTTTTCTAAGCCACAAAGCTCGTCTGAGCAGCCCTGAATTCGGGGGACACGTCGGGGTCCCCCAAGCTGCAGTTTTCACACACACGCACCCCAAAAAGAATTGCACCCCCAAGAAGTGCACCTAGTGATCTATAGAGTACGGGACAGACCCCGTGTGTGGTTGAAGGGTCCCGGGGTCACCTGGGCGTGGCCAGCTGGGGCCGTGGCACTTCGGGGCTGGCTGGCTCCGGGGGCCTGAATCCGTTGAAGACACTTCCCCAAATGGGGCCGACGTGAGTCTCTGAGTGACCCCAGGAAAGAGCCAGGAGGGGGGGCGGGAAGCGGGACCCACCCACAGGCCAGGGAGGGGAAAAGGGGGAGCGAGGCAGAGCTGAAGGAGGAAGGCGGAAGAGGGAAGGAGGCAGAGGAAGGGAGGAAGTGGAGGGGGGGAAGCAAACCGGAGCCAGGCGAGGGGCGGGAAAGGGGGTGTGAAAAAGACAGAAGGGGGCAAAGGGGTGTGAAAAGGAGGGGAAGGGGGTGTGAAGAGGGAAGCACCCTGGAGGGAGGGAGGGAGACAGGAGGGGTGAAAGGAGGAGGGGTGTGTGAAACAAGGGCGGGGGTGTGCAAGGGGAGGCGGGAGGGGTGTGCAAGAGGAAGGAGAAAGGAGGGGGCGGGGGGGCAGGAAGGAGTCGGAGCCCCCCCACTTCAGGGGGAAGAAGGAGAGAAGTTGATCCCCACCCCCCAGATAACCAGTTCCCCCCCGCCCCTGTGGGGGGAGTGAAGGGGGTTGGGGGGGTTCTCTCCTCCTTCCCGGGCCCTCACTCTCTGGCCCCACTCCCGTTGGGGGACGGGGGGGCAGGCCGGGCTCCCCCCGGGAAGGGGGATCACTGCGGAGCCGCTCCGGAGTTTGGGGCGCCCCCCCGCCCGCTTACCTTGACAAACAGCTCCACCTGCGTCTGCTCCTCGGCCATGGCCCGGGGCTGGAAACAGACAAATCCCCCCGCTCCGCGGCTCGGGCGCGTTTCAAGGCTCCCCCACGGGGCGGGAAAAGCCGGGGCCGGGTTGGGGGGCGCGAATCGCCCCACTTCGGAGTCCTGTGACCAACTCTCGGCGCAACAGGGAGCCGATCCGGAGCAGCGGGTCCGCCCCGCCAGCCCCACCCAGGAAGAGAGTGAGTCACCGGGAGGGGAGGGGGCAGGCTGGGGCGGGGGCTACCTCTCTGTCCTGCCCGCCCCGCCCCCTGCCCCCCTCCCTTCCTCTGCCCTCCCGGCCCCCTCCCCACTCCGCTCCCCCTGTCCGGGACAGACAGATGGTACCAGTGAAAGACTCGAGTCCTTCGGGGGCAGCGGCAGACAGACAGCGGCCCCCACAGATCAGGACTCCTGGGTTCTTTCCCAGCTCTGGGAGGGGAGTGGGGTTTAGTGGTTAGAGCAGGGGGGGCTGGGAGCCAGGACTCCTGGGTTCTCTCACTGCTCTGAGAGGGGAGTGGGATCTAGTGGTTAGAGCGGAGGGGCTAGGAGCTAGGACTCCTGGGTTCTCTCCCGGCTCTGGGAGGGGAGTGGGGTTTAGTGGTTAGAGCAGGGGGGGCTGGGAGCCAGGACTCCTGGGTTCTCTCCTGGCTGTGGGAGGGGAGTGGGGGCTGGTGGTCAGAGCAGGGGGGGGCAGGGAGCCAGGACTCCTGGGTTCTCCCCGGCTCTGGGTCGAGCAGGGGGGTGGGGACAGGGAGGAAAGGCCCACGTGGCCGTGGCAGGGCGGAGACTTGAAGCGACACAATAAAGCGCTGTCCTGAGCCATGAATGAGGAGCCCCTGGGGAGAGGCCACGGAAATCCGGTGTCAGTCATTTCAACGGCTCACAGACCCGGGGGCAGGAAAACAGGAGGGGGGCGGGCACGGATGTAAAATCACCCCCCACTGATAACTGACACCCCCCAGGGGGCTGCGGGTCGGGAGTGAGGGGCACCAGCAGAGCGGGGGGGGGGGGGCAGGGCTGGGCTGGCAGGGGCTGCAGGTGGGGGGGGGCAGGGCTGGGCTGGCAGGGGCTGCAGGTCGGGAGTGAGGGGCACCAGCAGAGCTGCTGGGGGTCAGGGCCAGGCTAACAGGGGCTGCGGGTCGGGAGTGGGGGGCACCGGCAGAGCTGGGTCCCATGTTCCCCTCCCTCCAGCTCTGTTGTTTACCAGGGTCAGGGGGAGGCTGATCACAAAGCTTCCCCCGCCCCAGTGCTTGGGGTGTCTCAGGCCTGGCCAGTCCCATGGGGACCAGAGCCAGCCTCCTGCCCCTCCCCCCTCCCATGTGTATCTGTGCATCCTGTGCTCTCCCATCCCCCCCTCTGGCTAATCCTCGCCCCCCCCCCATGCGTCCACTCTCCACTCCAGCATCACCCCGCCCCCTCCGCCCATGCCAGCTGCCTGCTTAGTCAATATTGACCTTGGCAGCTGCCCGGGGGTTGGGGGATGCCCTGGGACCCTGAGCTGCTCCCCGAGGGGCCCTGCCGGGCTCCTGCCCACGGGGGTCTGATTTAACCCCTCGTAGCCCATATCCCCCCAGCACACCCAAGGGAGCCCCTGGGCTGCGGCTAGGCCTGGGTTACCCATTAACCAGCAGCAGCTTCCCCTGCCCTGGGACTCAGTCTGCAGCTCCCGGCCAGCACCAGGGTCCCTGAGTAACCAGCCACCGCATCCGACCCTAGGGGGGCCGCCCCTTGCACCAGGTGAGGGGTCCCCGTGTCAGCCCCCCACACCCTAGAGGGGCTGCGTCTCCGTGCCGGGCAAGAATCCCTGGGTAACCAGCCGCTGCACCGCACCCCACCCCAGAGGGGTACCTGTATAACCAACCCCCAACCCAGAGGTGGCTGCATCTCGGGGTCAGTGACGGGGCGGCCAAACGTAGGGGCCCAGCAAGCCACGAACAAGAATCCTCAGACGTTTGAGGGCCACGAGATGCTCACAAACTGCCCCGTGGGGTGGAGTCTGCCAGGACCTGGGGCTTCTGCCCTGATCTCTCACCACCCCCAGGACAGAAGCCCCAAGCTCCCCCCTGCCCGGTCTGCTAGGCGGAGAAAGAGGAGGGGCCTTGGGGGCTCTGTGAGCTACTGTTTGGCCACCCCTGAGCTATAACATGATGAGGGGGTGGCTGCAGTTCATGGCCCAGCCAGGAGAGAGCAACCGATCATCAACTGCACCCGTAAGCAACACGGCTCTGCCGGTGCCCCTCACTCCCGACCCGCAGCCCCCTCCCAGACCAGCTCTGCCGGTGCCCCTCACTCCCGACCCGCAGCCCCCTCCCAGACCAGCTCTGCCGGTGCCCCTCATTCCCGACCCGCAGCCCCCTCCCACACCAGCTCTGCCGGTGCCCCTCACTCCCGACCCGCAGCCCCCTCCCAGACCAGCTCTGCCAGTGCCCCTTACCCCCGACCTGCAGCCCCTGCCAGCCCAGCCATGCCCCCCCAGCTCTGCCAGTCCCCTCACTCCTGACCCACAGCCATCGCCAGCCCAGGGGGACTCTAGCCATTCGATGTCCGGCTGTTTCTCTCTCTGGTCCCCAAGGCTGGTGCCTCCAGATCGAGTTTCCTGGCTCTGGCTGATTGGCAGGAGCAGCTGTTGGCTCCAGGCCCAGGGACCGTCTGTTCATCTCCCTTGGGCGCCAGGGTGAGGGGGGGGGACACGTGGGCCCAGACAACACAGCAGCTGCCACTCACGGCATCTGGGACTCAGAGCCCCAGGAACCGGCCTTGGGCATCAGGACAAAGGAGGAAAGTGGCAGAAAAAATCAGTGACCTGGCGGCAGCAGGGCCAGCGGGGGGCCTGCCCAGGACTGGGCTAGCAGGGGGTTGCGGGTTGGGAGTGAGGGCACCAGCAGGGCTGGGCTGGCAGGGGCTGCCGGTCGGGAGTGAGGGGCACAGGCAGAGCTGCGGGGGGGCAGGGCTGGACTAGCAGGGGCTGCGGGTTGGGAGTGAGGGGCACCTGCAGAGCTGGGGGGCCCAGGGCTGGGCTAGCAGGGGCTGCGGGTCGGGAGTGAGGGGCACCGGCAGAGCTGGTCTGGGAGGGGGTTGGGGGTCGGGAGTGAGGGGGTACCGGCAGGTCTGGGCTGGCAGGGGGCTGCGGGTCGGGAGTGAGGGGCACCGGCAGAGCTGGTCTGGGAGGGGGCTGCGGGTCGGGAGTGAGGGGCACCGGCAGGTCTGGGCTGGCAGGGGGCTGCGGGTCGGGAGTGAGGGGTACCGGCAGGTCTGGGCTGGCAGGGGGCTGCGGGTTGGGAGTGAGGGGCACCGGCAGAGCTGGTCTGGGAGGGGGCTGCGGGTCAGGAGTGAGGGGGCACCGGCAGGTCTGGGCTGGCAGGGGGCTGCGGGTTGGGAGTGAGGGGCACAGGCAGAGCTGCGGGGGGGCAGGGCTGGACTAGCAGGGGCTGCGGGTCGGGAGTGAGGGGCACCTGCAGAGCTGGGGGGCCCAGGGCTGGGCTAGCAGGGGCTGCGGGTCGGGAGTGAGGGGCACCAGCAGGGCTGGGCTAGCAGGGGCTGTGGGGTGGGAGTGAGGGGCACCAGCAGAGCTGAGGGGCCCAGGGCTGGGCTAGCAGGGGCTGTGGGGTGGGAGTGAGGGGCACCGGCAGAGCTGAGGGGCCCAGGGCTGGGCTAGCAGGGGCTGCGGGTTGGGAGTGAGGGTCACCAGCAGGGCTGGGCTAGCAGGGGCTGCGGGTCAGGAGTGAGGGGCACCTGCAGAGCTGGGGGGCCCAGGGCTGGGCTAGCAGGGTCTGCGGGTCGGGAGTGAGGGGCACCAGCAGGGCTGGGCTAGCAGGGGCTGTGGGGTGGGAGTGAGGGGCACCAGCAGAGCTGAGGGGCCCAGGGCTGGACTAGCAGGGGCTGCGGGTCGGGAGTGAGGGTCACCAGCAGGGCTGGGCTAGCAGGGGCTGTGGGGTGGGAGTGAGGGGCACCAGCAGAGCTGAGCGGCCCAGGGCTGGGCTAGCAGGGGCTGCGGGTCAGGAGTGAGGGGCACCTGCAGAGCTGGGGGGCCCAGGGCTGGGCTAGCAGGGGCTGCGGGTCAGGAGTGAGGGGCACCGGCAGGGCTGGGGGGGCAGGGCTGGGCTAGCAGGGGCTGCGGGTCAGGAGTGAGGGGCACCTGCAGAGCTGGGGGGCCCAGGGCTGGGCTAGCAGGGGCTGCGGGTCGGGAGTGAGGGGCACCGGCAGAGCTGGGGGGCGGGGGGGGGCCTTGCCGTCCGCATGGTGCAGTGCTGCTACTGGCCACAAGGTGTCAGGTTTGTGCCACTCCACCTCCCTTCCGCCTCCCCCCCGCCCCCCCCGCCTCCAGGAGTCTCCCCCAGGAGCTGGGGGCGGATGCTCCGGTCGTGGGGAGCGGGACAGCGGGCGGGGGAGGGGTGGAAGGCCGGGGGGGGCAGGCTGAGGGCCCCTCTCTCCACGGGGGGGTACAGGGGCCACCAGTCCTTGGCTTGGGCTGAGCTAACTTTACAGTAGGTCCTGCAATAAGCAGCACTTCCGCAAACGTGGCCCCAACAAACCAGAGAGACCCTACAATAACAAACCAGCCCTGTCCAGCGCTCCCCGGAGACCCTACAATAACAAACCAGCCCTGCCCAGCGCTCACCGGAGACCCGACCATAACAAACCAGCCGCCCCCAGTGCTCACCGGAGACCCTACAATAACAAACCAGCCCTGCCCAGCGCTCACCGGAGACCCTACAATAACAAACCAGCCGCCCCCAGTGCTCACCGGAGACCCTACAATAACAAACCAGCCCTGCCCAGCGCTCACCGGAGACCCTACAATAACAAACCAGCCGCCCCCAGCGCTCACTGGAGACCCTACAATAACAAACCAGCCCTGTCCAGCGCTCCCCGGAGACCCTACAATAACAAACCAGCCCTGCCCAGCTCTCCCCAGAGACCCTACAATAACAAACCAGCCCTGCCCAGCGCTCACCGGAGACCCTACAATAACAAACCAGCCCTGTCCAGTGCTCACCGGAGACCCTACAATAACAAACCAGCCCTGCCCAGCGCTCACCGGAGACCCTACAATAACAAACCAGCCGCCCCCAGCGCTCACTGGAGACCCGACCATAACCAACCTGTCCCACCCCACTTTTGATACAGGAGACCCTACAATAACAAAGAGTGTCCAGACCTGGGGAGCAGACGAGGGGGCTAAAGGGAGGGCAGCTGATGGGGGCAGGGGCCGGGTTCTTTGGGTTCCCCCCCACCGCCCAGGGGTTGGCCCCCTGGCCCAGATCCCGGAGTAGGGAAGGTTCATTAGCTGGAGCCGCTAATCAGCTGGCCTGGAGGATTAAGAGGACAGGCTGGTGAGTCAGGTGACCGGCTCCCAGCTGGGATCACCCCCCACCTCCCCCCCAGCTGCTCTGACTCCGAGATGGGCTGGTGAGGGACCGACAGACGGATGAAGCCACCGCCACGGAGAGAACCCAGGAGTCCTGGCTTCCAGCCCCCTTGCTCTAACCCACCAGACCCCACTCCCCTTACGGAGAACCCAGGAGTCCTGGCTCCCAGCCCCCCCCCCCCCACTCTAACCCACCAGACCCCACTCCCCTTACGGAGAACCCAGGCGTCCTGGCTCCCAGCCCCCCTGCACTAACCCACCAGCCCCCACTCGCCTCCCGGAGAACCCAGGTGTCCTGGCTCTCAGCCCCCCACCTGCTCTGACCCATGACCTCCCTGGTCGCCTCCCCTCCCCCTGCTGCCCCCGAGGACCCTGCCCTGGGCCTGGCCCTGGCCCCACGGCTGCCCCGGTCCTTCCTCCGCAGCCTCCGGACCCTCTTCGAGATCCTGGACGAGCAGCGACGCGGGGCCGTGCACCTGTCGGAGATCGAGAGCCGCTGGGGCCGGGGGGGGCCCGGGCCTGACCCCGCCAGGGGGGGTGCAGCACGAGCGCCTGCCCCCGGGGGTGCTGCCCGCCCTGCAGCAGGTGGCGGGACCCAGCGGGGGGTTTCTGAGCTTCCCCCGCCTGGTGGCCGGGCTGAGAATCGCGCTGCTCCAGGACCAGGAGGGGGAGCAGGGGCCTGGGCCGGAGCTGGCAGAGACCGGACACAACTCAGCGCAGGAGAGGCCGAGCGGGGGCCAGACGCGTGAGTGAGGGGGCAGGGCAGGGGGCCCGGACTCCTGGCTTCTCTCCCAAACTCCAAAAGTGGGGTGGGGGCTGGTGGGTTAGAGCAGGGGGGCTGGGAGCCAGGACTCCTGGGTTCTCTCCCCACCTCTGGGAGGGGAGTGGGGGATGGTGGGTTAGGGCAGGGGGGGCTGGGAGCCAGGACTCCTGGGTTCTCTCTCCCCGGCTCTGGGAGGGGTGTGGGGGCTGGTGGTTACAGCAGGGGGGGCTGGGAGCCAGGACTCCTGGGTTTTATCCCAGCTCTGGGAGGGGAGTGGGGGCTAGTACTTAGAGCAGGGTGGGGCTGGGAGCCAGGACTCCTGGGTTTTCTCCCTGGCTCTGGAAGAGGAGTGGGGGCTGGTGGGTTAGCGCAGGGAGAGGGGCAGTGGCAGCTCTCGGGGCTGAGGGTGATGGGGGGGTGGGAGTGGGTACAGGGTCTGTAGGGGAATGGAGGGGGGGATGGGCAGCAATGATGCTGTGGGGCCAGCCCCGCCTGCTCTCAGGAAGGGGGGGTCAGCCTGGCAGCATACGCCCGGGGGCTTAGCAGGGCTGATCCTGTCTGCCCGGCCATAGAGAGCCCCAATCCTCTTAGAGCCGGGCTCGCCCGGCCCCACGGCCAGCCAGAGCACTTGGGAGCCAGCCCCACGGGCGGGGAGGGGCAAACCATTGAGTTCAGCTACGAGAGGGGCCCAATGCTGCCCCCCTGCCCACCTACCCCAGCTCCCACGGGCGCTGCTCCCAGCGTCTTGCCCCCGGCCTGGCACCTGGGAGTTTTCCCTCGGGTTAAACCGCAGATTAAGGCGTCTAATCCGACCCGCCGAGCACCAGCCCCAGCTGCTGCGGACACCTCCCTTCCTGGATCGCTGCCCTCGGCCCACGAAACACCCACCAGAGAGTAAAAGCAGCCGCCCCACCCCAGAGGTGGCTGCATCTCCGCCCCGAGGGAGGGGTCCCCGTACAACCAGCTGCCCTGCCCCAGAAGTGGCTGCATCTCAGTGCCGGGGTGGGTGGGGTTCCTGCATAACCAGCTGGCTTGCTCCAGAAGTGGCTGCATCTCCACCCCGGGGGGAGGGGTCCCCGTATAACCAGCCACCCTGCCCCAGAAGTGGCTGCATCTCAATGTTGGGGGGTGGGGTGTCCCTGTATAACCAGCTGCCCTGCCCCAGATGCAGCTGCATCTCAATGCCGGGAGGGGGGGCTCCAGCCTGGGGCCCCTGTGCATGGGGGACAGAGCCCAGAAAATCTTTGGTCTAACAGTGACAGGGAGGGGAACCTCAAACAGCGCGGGGCTGCGGGTCGGGAGTGAGGGGCACCGGCGGAGCTGGGGGGAGCCCGGGGGCTGCAGGTCGGGAGTGAGGGGCACCGGCGGAGCAGGGGGGAGCCTGGGGGCTGCGGGTCGGGAGTGAGGGGCACCGGTGGAGCTGGGGGGAGACCAGGGGCTGCGGGTCGGGAGTGAGGGGCACTGGCGGAGCAGGGGGGAGCCCGGGGGCTGCGGGTCGGGAGTGAGGGGCACCAGTGGAGCTGGGGGGAGCCCAGGGGCTGCGGGTCAGGAGTGAGGGGCACCGGCGGAGCTGCCTACGTGCGGTTGGGCATCAGGCAGCACAGCTGTGTTCGTGGGGGGGTGGGGGAGGTCACCTCTGGCGCCAGGTCCCTTGAGTCGGCCGGGCTGGGAGAGAAGCCCTGGCTCTGTCCCTCCCTCTGTCTCCACAGGAACCCAGCCCCATGGACCCCTCGGCTCCTCAGCCAACCCTAGAGCCTCCCATCCCCCTCAGTGCCCCCCAAACTCTCCCTCGCACCTCAAATCCCCCCCCCTTCTCTACCATGCACGGCAAGGCCAAGCCGAGGGGCTGAGACACAAGAGAGGGGGATGTGGGGAGCCCAGGGCTGGGCTAGCAGGGGCTGCGGGTCGGGAGTGAGGGGCACCGGCAGAGCTGGGGGGCAGGGCTGGGCTAGCAGGGGCTGCGGGTCGGGAGTGAGGGGCACCGGCAGGGCTGGGGAGCCTAGGGCTGGGCTAGCAGGGGCTGCGGGTCGGGAGTGAGGGGCACCGGCAGGGCTGGGGAGCCTAGGGCTGGGCTAGCAGGGGCTGCGGGTCGGGAGTGAGGGGCACCGGCAGGGCTGGGGAGCCCAGGGCTGGGCTAGCAGGGGCTGCGGGTCGGGAGTGAGGGGCACCAGCGTGGGACACACAGGGGCAGTTAATTACATTGATGAGGATTGTGTCCGTGTCTCCAATACAAGGATTGACGGATCAGTACAGGCCCAGCCGGGCAATCAATGAGACCCTGTAATTAATTAGTGGTTTAATTACAGCAGCGAGGACGGGACAAGAGGACAAAGGCCCCCAGAGGGGACAGGCCCCTGCCCCATTCCCTGCCCCCCTGAGCCAGCCAGTCCATGCCCAGGCGCCAGGGGGAGCTGGTGCCCCCTAGAGGGGACAGGTCCCTGCCCCATTCCCCATCGCCAGCCAGTCCCTGCCCTGGGGCCGGAGGGGGGCGATGCCCCCTAGAGGGGACTGGCCCCATAGCCAGGCTGGGGCTCACCCCCACCCTTTCACCCCAGGTGAGGGGGAGCCGAGGGGTGTGACCCGATCCCGCAGCATCAACAGCTCCCTGAGCCAGGCCGGGCGGCCCCGGAGCCTCCGCGTCCAGAAGGAGCCGCGACGCCACACGATCACCCACGGCATCGACTACGGGGCGGTGAGTCCCCCCGGCCCGGCCCAGTGCCCCTCACTCCCAACCCACAGTCCCCCGGGCACCCCCCAGCCCAGCCCCATTCCCCGCACTCCCTACCCGCAGTTCCCTGGGGCCAGCCCCCCCAGCCCTCCCCACTCCTGACCCACAGCCCCTTGGGTCCAGCCCTCCCCACTCCTGACCCACAGCCCCTTGGGTCCAGCACGGTGCCACCTACTCCCAACTCACAGCCCCCTGGGCGCCCCCCAGCTCTGCCGGTGCCCCTCACTCCCGACCCGCAGCCCCCCAGGTGTTCTCTACTGGTGAGGAACAGAAATAATTACTGAAGTCCTAGAGGGTGGGAGGAAATGGGGCAGGGGCCTGTCCCCTCTAGGGGGCGCCGGCTCCCATTTGGCCCCAGGCTCAGGGGGGCAGGGAATGGGGCAGGGGCCTGTCCCCTCTAGGGCTGGCAGGGGGCAGTTTCTTTCCGTCCCCGTCTCTGTCCCCCTGCCTGGCCCAGCCGGGCGGAAGCCGGGGCTTAGGGGCTATTGTCTCGGCGCCGCGGGAAATGCTGCGCTCAGCGGCTGGGTGGCTTAGCCGGGCACAGGGTCCCCCCCACAACTGGGCTCCCCGGGCCGGGCCCCTCAGTCAGCACCGGGCTGGGCTGCCGAGCAGGAGCCGCCGGAGGGGCAGAGAGGAGGTGTGAAGAGGGCAGTGCAGAAGGGGAAGGACACGGAGCAGGGGCTGGGATTAGGGCGGGGGTGCCCCGCCAGCCCCCCCACCCTGGCATGCGGCGCTGCCCCCTGCTGTCGCTGCTGCTGCCCCCCGGGGCCGTTCAGCGCAGCTACACCATCCTCATCCTGCCCCTGGGCACCGGGCTGGGCAGCTGGGAGGCGGAGCACTTCTTCCTGGGGGTGAGTGACAGCCCCGCCCTCAGGAACCCAGGAGTCCGGGGCACCCTGCTCTAACCACCAGCCCCCACTGCCCTCCCAGAGATGGGGAGAGAACCCAGGAGTCCTGGCTCCCAGCCCCCCTGCGCTAACCCACCAGCCCCTTACCTCCTGCTCTAACCAGTAGGCATCACTCCCCTCCCAGACCCTGGGGGGAGAACCCAGGAGTCCTGGTTCCCAGCCCTACCTCCCCAAGCCAGCGAGAGAATCCAGGAGTCCTGGCTCCCAGCCCCTAACCTCCCACTCTAACCACTAGACCCCACCGCCCTCCCAGACCTGGGGGATAACCAAGGAGTCCTGGCTCCTAACACTCCCTGCCCTAACCACTAGACACCACTCCCCTCCCCGAGGAGAGAACCCAGGAGTCCTGACTCCCAGCCCCCCTGCTCTAACCCACCAGTCCCCACTCCCCGCCCAGAGCCAGGAGAGAACCCAGGAGTCCTGACTCCCAGCCCCCCTGCTCTAACCCACCAGTCCCTCACCTCCTGCTGTAACCACTAGACCCCGCTCCCCTCCCAGAGCCAGGAGAGAACCCAGGCATCCGGGCTCCCACCCCACAGCCGGGGAAGAGAACCCAGGCGTCCGGGCTCCCACCCCACAGCCGGGGAAGAGAACCCAGGCGTCCGGGCTCCCACCCCCCAGGCGGGGGGAGAACCCAGGCGTCCGGGCTCCCCGCCCCACGCTGACCCCCGTCTCCCCCCAGCTGCAGCGCAGGCAGGCGCGGGAGCGGGAGCGGGACGCGCTGCTGCAGGGGCTGGAATTGGCCGAGCGCCTGAGGGGCTGGTACCAGCGCCACCTGCTGGAGGCTCAGCGCAGGCATGAGCAGGCGGGGGCGGAGCCGGTACGTACCATCGCCACCTTATTGCGCAGGGGGGGAATGGGTCAGGGCATTGCCTTTGGGGGGGATGGGAGGGGTCAGAGCAGTCCATTCTCACAATTAGGGGGGGCATGTTTGGGTGTGGGCAATAGATCAGTCCATTGTTTTTAATGGGGGTGGCTAAATCTATTAGCCTGGGGAACATGGATCAAAGCATTTTTATTGGAAGGAGGGACGGATCAATCTATTATTATTGTGAAGGGGACTGGATTGATCTGTCAGTATTAATTAGGAGATGGGGATGGATCGATCGGGGTGGATCAAACCATTGTGATTAGAATGGTGATGGATCAGTCCATTGGTATGAATAGGGTGGTAATGGAGCAGGCTGTTGTTACTGTGGGGGGCGGTGGGAGCAGAGCTCAGTCCACTGTGTAAAGTGTGAAGGGAGTGGTTTGGTCTATTATTAATAATGGGGAGATGGAGCAGTCCACTGTGTTTAATGGGGGTGTGTGGAGAGAAGAGATTATTTCATTATTACTGTACAGAGGGGTGAGGGTTACCAGGTATCCGGTTTTTAACTGGAATGCCCGGTCGAAAAGGGACCCCGGGGGCTCCGGTCAGCGCTGTCCATTGTGCCGTTAAAAGTCCGGTTGGGGGTGCTGTGGGGCTAAAACAGGCTAATCCCTACCTGTCCTGGCACCGCGCTGCCCCCCAGAAGCAGCCGGCAAGTTCGGCTCCTAGGCAGGGGGGCCACGGGGCTCCAGGCACTGCCCCTGCCCTGAGCACTGGCTATGCACTCTCATTGCCTGGGAACTACGGCCAATGGGAGCTGGGGGGGTGGTGCCTGCAAGCGAGACTGGCGCATGGAGCCTCCTGGCCTCCCCACCTAGGATCTGGACCTGCTGGCTGCTTCTGGGGTGCACACAGCGTGGTCCGAGGGGCCAGGACAGATGGGGAGCCTGCCTTATCCCCCCCACACCTCATTGTCCCACTGACCAGGAGCCGCCCGAGGTAAGCCCATGCCCTGAGCCCCAACCTTCTGCCCCAGCCCAGAGCCCCCTCCCACATCCTGAACCCGTCACCCACTATGGCACCCCAACCCGCAGCCCCCTCCCACACTCCAAATCCCTCATTGCCACCCTCCCACCTGGAGCCCCCTCCTGCACCCCAAGCCCCTCATCTCCACCCCTACCCCCTGCCCCAGCCCAGTGAAAGTGAATGAGGGTGGGGGAAAGCGAGCCACGGAGGGAGGGGCAATGGGTGGAGGCAGGGCTTTGGGAAGGGGAGGGGCTTGGGTGTTCAGTTGTGTGTGGCTAGAAAGTTGGCAACCCTAATTGAGGTGGATTGCTCTGTTATAAAGAGTAGGTGGGGTGGATCAGTCCACTGTTATCATTAGGGGTGAATGGACTAGTCCATTGTTATGTGAAGGGGGAATGGACTGGTCCATTGTTACCATTAGGGGTGAATGGACTGGTCTATTGTCACTGTCTCATGAAGGGGAAATAGACTGCTCCATTGTAATTGTTGCGGGACAAACGGGTCCACGGTATTATTGGGAGGAGACGATGGGTCCTTCCATTCTTATCATTAGGGGAATAAAGGGGAGGAACAGTCCATTGTTACTATTGGATGGAGGATATTGGATCATACCATAACTATTTAGTGTGGATGGATCATTCCATTGTTTAGTGTTGGGGGGAGTGAAATGGATCATTCCATTGTTCCCATGACAGGGGGGTGAACTGTGATATGGGATGCAGTGGGTCAGCCCAAGCTGCCCAGGGTGGGTACAGGGGACCCAGGCATCCGGTGGGGACCCAGGAGTCCGGCAGGGGACCTGCACGCTCATTGCAGGAATTTTCCCCATTGACTATTTCTTCTCCCCTCCCCCCAGGATTATTTCCCAGATTCGTGCCCCAGTCAGAGCTGCCTCCTGCTGGCCAAGATCCAGGAGGTGAATCTCGGGCTGCGAAATCTACTGGCCAGCCCTGGAAAGGTCAGCGGGGGGGGGTGGGTCACTGGCAGAGCTGGGGGGGGGCAGAGCTGGGTAAACAGGGGGCTGCAGGTTGGGAGTGAGGGGCACCGGCAGAGCTGGGGCGCAGGGCTGGGCTGGCAGGGGGCTGCAGGTCAGGAGTGAGGGGCACCGGCAGAGCTGGGGGGGCAGGGCTGGGCTGGCAGGGGGCTGCAGGTCAGGAGTGAGGGGCACCGGCAGAGCTGGGGGGGCAGGGCTAGGCTAGCAGGGGGCTGCAGGTCAGGAGTGAGGGGCACCAGCAGAGCTGGGGGGGCAGGGCTGGGCTGGCAGGGGCTGCAGGTCAGGAGTGAGGGGCACTGGCAGAGCGGGGGGGGGGAGAATGGGGAGCTATGCACTCTCTTGGCTAATATGAAAAGGGACTCGACTGATCTGTTCTTCCCCCCCATCCAGGCTGACCCTCCCCCCTGCTTCCCCTCCAGCCCATTTGGGCCCCCGCTCTTCCAAACAGGGAAGCAGCAGGAATTTCAGCAGCAAGCCGTGAACGTGCTGAAGGAGCAGAACCGCCTGCTCATCAAGGTACGGAGGTGGTCATGGGCCCAGGAGGGGGAATTCGGGATTCGGAAAATGGCAGCAGGGAAGGGTTCAAGATGGCTGATTCTGCAAAGTCCACCCTGCCTCCTGCAGGGTGCAGCAATTGGGCAAGATGGCCAGCTCTGTGGGGATCTCTGCCCTGTGGCTTGGTTGGCTCAGAAGTCGCATAATAAGATGGCCACCTGATCGCTCTGTTCCTGGAGTGGCAAGGGGTGAGATTCAAGCTGGCCAACGATCTTATGGCATGGTTGGGTTTGAGGCCCCGATTCAAGATGGCGGCCCAGGGTGCCTAGCGGTGAGGTTAGGGGGGTAGGACAACGAGTGGAGAGCTCTTCGCTGCCATGTTTCGGCAGTGGGTTCAAGATGGCCACCTCACGAGTCTTCATTGCCAGGTAGCCAGGAAGTGAGGCAAGGAGGTATTGCCCCAAGATGGCCGCCTGGGGAAGAGGCAGTGCCACCAAATGGCCACCACACTGGTCTTCCTTGATAGATTGGGTGAAGGCCCAAGATGGCCACCCAAGAAGCGAGGGATAAACGACGGGCAGTGCAACAAAATGGCCGTCTGAGACATCTTCCCTGCCCCGGCGCATCCAGGGGGCTCAAGGAGACCGGGAGGTTAGCGCCACCCGCTGGCCGCCCGAGGAGTCCGCGCTTCCCCCCTTCCCCTCCAGGGGGGTGGGGGGGAGGCCAATATGGCCACCCAAGCATGACCGATGTCTTCTTGGCGGCAGGAGGTGTCGGAGAAGAGCGACCGCATCGCCCAGCTGGAGCAGGAGAAGGCGGCTCTATGCAGGCAACTCCAGGAGAGCCGGGGATACCGGCTGCCCAGCCACAAGGCGTCGACCTTCATCTGACGGACGAGGTCACTTCCTCCCGCTGACCTACCAGACGAGGTCACTTCCTTCTGAGAGCAAAGATGTAATTTTCTCCTGGGGCAATGATGTCACTTCCTGTCATTCGCCCAAGGCCAGTGAGGTCACTTCCTTGTACCCCACTCCCCCAGTGCAGTCATTTCCTGCTGGACCTGGAAGGAACTAGCTCATTTCCTCCTCCTGTCCTATTATGTCATTTCCTCCATCCTGTCATTGGTCCATGATGTCACGCTCCTGATGGTATCACATCATCTTCAGACTCTGCTGACATCACTTCCTCTTCAGAGCCTTTAGGGGTCACTTCCTCCTCCTCGCTTTTTCTGATGATGTCACTGACTTCTTCACTTCCTGTCCCTTCTTCCTCCAACCCATGTGGTTGTTTCATAGTCAAGTCCAACCCTGCCCCACCCTCTGAGGTCACGGCCTTTCTTAGCGTGATCTTTACTCTCCACATTAGCCCCCATCCTCCCCCCCTTCAGATGATGGATGTGAGGGGAAGACTCCAAGGTATTTAGTCTAATCGCTGTAAATAGACTGTTTGCAATTAATATAATAAACATGGTCAAAAGGAAAGGACAGAATTCAAACTTCACTTCTTCATTCAGTGTCCCACTCCCCCCATCGCTGAGCCAGCCAGTCCCCTGGATGGGGGCCAGATGGGAGCCGGCGCCCCCTAGAGGGGCCAGGCCCCTGCCCCATTTCCCACCCCCATGAGCCAGCCAGTCCCTGCCCTGGGGCCGGGTGGGAGCGGGCGCCCCCTAGAGGGGACAGGCCCCATGTTCCAAATCAGAATTGGAACTCACCTCTTCTGCGGCATTATCAATTTCCTTTATTAACAGCAGTTTAATTTAAAAAAAAAAAAGTGCTATTATCTTTAACCAACCAAAAAACAAAAACAAAACTAACCAAAGAAAAAAGTACAAACACCCAAACAATAAACTCAATTTAAAATCATCACCCAGAAATACCAGAATCACCGGAAATAAATATAATCCAAAAATAATTCACTTATTGAAAATAATTAGCCAAAATCTACAAATCAGCCACAATTCTTCCAACCATTAGGAGATGAAATTTAAAAAGCACTGCTAACCCCGCCCTCCCCAACTAAGATCAGGGCGCCAGGCGCAGCACACACCTCTCCTGACTGAGATCAGGGCCCATGTTGCACTAGGTCTGCATACAGACACTGGATAGTTTCAGCCTTGAAGTGCTTACACACTAGACAGACCAAGGGGAAACTGAGGCACAGACCAGGAAAGGGACTTGCCCAGCAGAGGCAGGAATTGACTCCAGGAGACCTGACACACAGCCTTGTGTGTTAACACAAGGCAGCCTGGCCGCTGTGCGGCCTAGGAGAACGTCCAGCAGAGGGGCACCCAGGAGGTTCTGAGTTCGAATCCCACCACTGTGACTGAGAGGCCCCAACCTCCAGGAGCTCTCGCCATGACTCACACTGGGCACTGGTGCTGGGAAATGGAGTCAGGGGTGTAACATTCATCCCACAACGTTGGGGGAAAATATCTTATTTTTTGCTGGAAATTATTCGTATTTCTGGTGTCAGCTCAGAAAAGCATCTCAAACAGCCCATCCCAGATTCCCGACCTGGGGGTGTCACAGTATGAACCCCGAATCTCTCTCTCTCACACACACACACACTGCACAGTGTTAGAGCCACACGGTCACCGGTCCCTTTTCTCCCAGCAGCCCCCAGTGCAGCTGCAGAGGAGAAGTGACCTGGATGCTCTACCGCATCCTCACTAGAGGGCACCCTATAGGAAAGGCGTCCCAGACGGCTGCAGGACCACTTGTCTCCACTAGAGGGCACCCTATAGGAAGAGCGTCTCAGCCAGGTGCAGTGCCACCTATCTCCACTAGAGGGCACCCTATAGGAAGAGCGTCTCAGCCAGGTGCAGTGCCACCTGTCTCCACTAGAGGGCACCCTATAGGAAAAGCAGCCCAGCTGGGTGCAGGACCACCTGTCTCCACTAGGGGGTGCCATAGCCAGGCCTGGATGCTGTACCTTAGCTCCACACACACACTCTAGGGGGCGCCCTGTAGCATCAGTGCTCCAGCCCGACATGAAAGGCCACCTGAACGGCCAACGCTGCCATCCCCCACCAGGGCGTGAGGACCAGGTCCCCCGCGGCACCAGCAGGAGGCGCCGCCACGGGGCACCGATACTCCTCCCCTAGCCGGTTGGTCACCAGAAGCTCCGCCTCCCGGGTGCAGCAGTCAGAGGAGTAGGTGGCCGTCGCAGCCTGGCCATCAGCCCAGTGGGGCACAGCCGTGCCCCCTGCCTGCACCGACCGGATGCCGTCCCCGTCCCAGATCCGCAGCCTGGCCGTCCAGCGGCGCTCGCGGCAGGGGGACCCTGGGGGGCCGCAGGTGCCAGCCACAGAGGTGACGTTGCAGGGAGGAGAGGCGCGATCCGGAACCTGCAGGAAAAAACCGACAGGGTAGGCGAACAGGCGACATGAACCCACCGGCTAGGGGGGCACACAGAGATTTTTAATCTATAACCAGGGCAGTTACACGTTAACAACTCACCAGTTTAGGGGTGTTTCATTTCCTTTTTTTTTTCTTAACAATTCATAAAGCTTCCTAGTATTGAATTTCCCCCATCGTATCGGGAGCTCACTCGGTTTCTTTGCATGTCGCTTCCCCAGTTTTAGAGAAACACTTCACAAAGTGACTGGGTTGTTAATTGCCCGGGTTGTTAATTGCCCTCGTTTTGTATTAACAAATCATCACGTTTCTTCGCTATTTCATTTCTGTTAACGCACGAAGATGTTTAACGGCCGTTAACAGACCTGGTTTTACCCTGACAACTCACGTCGTCTGACTATTTCATTTCCCTAGTTTTAGGTCAATTACGCTTTGGCATTTCGCTTCCCTCAGTTTATAGTGAAAACTCAGGACGTTTTTTTTTTTTAACATTTCATTTCCTTGGTTTTACACGGGCAGATCGCAACATTTATGGCATTGACTTTCCCTTATTTTATACTCATGAGTCATAATTTGGGGACGCCTTTACATTTCTCATCTTACCCCAAAATCTTGGGGATCGTTATTTCATTTCTCCAGTTTTATGCTAATGATTCACAGAGTCTAGGGAATTAATTGTCCTGGTTTTCTACGGCCGACTGACAACGCTCTGGCCGCCTTCTCGGTCCCTGTTTTTTTCAATGACTCACAAAGCTTTCTGGCATTTGACTTCTCTGGGAGTGTGTGACGTTGCACTCTGTATGATTTTATGAAGTATGCTGAGGAGTGGGAATATGATGTAACTAAAACATGCTTCATGCAAAAGGTCTCTTGGAAGGTATCATTACAAAGCTTATAATCTACTGAGCGTGGGCATCCTGTTTGTATAAATGTACCACTCTTGTATCTGAAACTAGAAACATGAAATATCACTCTGAGGGCCTATTGTAGTTATGCAAAGTGTGGGCCGTTAATGGTGGTTTGAAATCTTGATGGCTCCCAGGAGCCAGGACAATTGGCTGCAGATGGGTGTGTTTCACCTGGAAGTTTTCCTGCAGACAGGTGGGCAATGAAGTCCTGCAGTGACACGTGATCATGTCAGCTGAACTGGAATCCATCTTTAAACGGTTGCTTTTCCATTGAGAAGGAGGGGTGGGAACCCAGGGCAGCGCTGTAACAAGGGCCAGGTGAGCGAGGCACTTGTCTTGAGTGTGCAAAGCGGAGGGAAGCAGCTCCACCATGATCTGCAGCAGGTCCCAGAATCCCTGTTGGAGGGAAGGACCTGCCGCCGAATTGCTGCCGCTGCTTCATTCACTCTTCGGCGGCAGATCCTTCCCTCCGACAGGGACTCAGGGACCCGCCACTGAAGATCCTGGAGCTGGCTCTTCCCTCAGCTGCAAAAATTCCTTGTTACGGCTCTGACCCAGAGGGACAAAGGATTCCCACCTTGTGCCAAAGATCTATAAACGGGTGGAAGAGAAGGAGCCATCATGAGGAATCCCCGAGCTACCACCTGAGCTGGAACAAGGGCTGGACAGGGAAGGATTGTGCCCAGTCTAGGAAGGTGCCCGGTCTGTGATAGAAGGTTTTTGAAACATCCGAGGGTGAGATTTTATCAGTTTTCAGTTTATTACTGCAGTAAGCTTAGACTGGGGCATTTTATTTTATTTCACTTGCTAATTCACTTTGTTCTGCCTGTTACTACTTGGAACCACTTAAATCCTCTTTTCTGTATTTAATCAAATCACTTTTTACTTATTAATTAACCCAGAGTGTGTGTTATTACCTGGGGGGGCAAACAGCTGATGAGTGTTAGAGAGGGTGAACAGTTGATGAGTTTACCCTGCATAAGCTTTATACCAGGTAAAACGGATTGATTTGGGCTTAGACCCCATTGGGAGAGACAAGCACACTTCTGTCAGCTGCTTTCAGGTAAACCTGCAGCTTTGGGGCAGGTAATTCAGACCCTGGGTCTGTGTTGGAGCAGACGGGCGTGTCTGGCTCAGCAAGATGGGGTGCTGGAGTCCCAGGCTGGCAGGGAAAGCAGGGGCAGAAGCAGTCTTGGCACATCAGTTGGCAGCCCCAAGGGGGTTTCTGTGATCCAGCCCGTCACAGAGTTTTCTCAGAGACTTACAAAGTTTGGGCTGTTGCATTTTAGTTTCAGCAGCTCAGGAAGTTTTGCTGCAGGACATTTCATTTCCCTGCTTTTTTGCTGAACAGCCAAGACCCACTGCAGAGCTAGCGCCCTGGTGCCATCGGCTGGCCGCAGCTGCACGCACATCCCCGGACTCACCGACGGCTGGTGCAGCACCAGGAGCTGGATGAAGGCGAAGTTGGCGTCCCCAGCTGGGGAAAGGGGGTCGGCGCGGAGGGTGACGGTGACGGCAGAACCAGGGGGGGCACTGCCGGGCACCCGCAGCAAGATGATGCCCGTCGCTGTCTGGTTCCTGCCCAGCTGCAGCCTGCGTGAGAGGCGGGGTCAGCACCGGCGGGGCCGGGCGGGGACAGGCAAGGGACTGATAGATGGAAGCTGGGAGCCGAAGAGGGACAGACGGATGCTCTGGGGCAAAGAGGGATGGGCAGAGAGACCGACCCCAGGAGCCAAAGGATGGATGGACGGATTGATCCAGGGAGCCAATGGACAGACGCACAGACAGCCTGGGAGCCAAGGGACGGATGGGTGGACATAGCAACCCTAGCAGCCAATGGACAGACTGACGGACACACTAACCCTGGGAGCCGATGGATGGACGGACGGATGGATGGACAGACCAACCCTGGGAGCCAAGGGACAAACTGACCGACAGAGCAACCCTGGGAGCCAAGGGATGGATGGACGGACAGACGGATGGACAGAGCAACCCTGGTAGCCAGTGGACCGACGGACAGATCGACAAACCCTGGGAGCCAGGGGATGGATGGTCGGACAGACAGACCGACCCAGGGGATGGATGGTCGGACGGACAGACCGACCGACCCAGGGAGCCAGAGGATGGATAGGCAGGACACACCGACCCTGGGAGCTGACAGATGGACGGACAGACGGGCGGGCGGGCGGCCTGGGGAGCCGAGCACAGACAGACAGACAGATGGGGCCCCGGGGCGTTACCGTGGGCTGGAGATGCTGACGGGGTAGCTGGGGTCGCTGCTCACGGCCAGGCCCAGCTCCTGGGGCTCCTTGGGGTTCCAGACCCACCAGGCGACGGCGCCCGTCTGCCCCGGGAACAGGGGCCCGGTGCTGCTCAGCTGGGGGAAGAACCAGGGACAGCTGGCTCTGGGGTGGGGGGGCAGCACACGCCAACCCCCACTGGGCCCCCTCCCTGCCACATGGCGACCCCCATAGCCTCCCCACCCCCCTCCCTGCCGCATGGAGCCCCCACCCCCTCCCTGCCGCACGCCAACCCCCACTGGGCCCCCTCGTCGCATGGCGACCCCCATAGCCTCTCCACCCCCTCCCTGCCACACGCCAACCCCCACTGGGCCCCCTCCTTGTCGCATGGCAACCCCCATAGCCTCCCCACCCCCTTCCTACAGCACGGGGCCCCCACCCCCTCCCTGCCGCACGCCGACCCCCACTGGGCCCCCTCCTTGCCGCATGGCGATCCCCATAGCCTCCCCACCCCCTCCCTGCCGCACGCCAACCCCCACTGGGCCCCCTCCTTGCCGCATGGCGATCCCCATAGCCTCCCCACCCCCTCCCTGCCGCACGCCAACCCCCACTGGGCCCCCTCCTTGTCGCATGGTGATCCCCATAGTCTCCCCACCCCCTCCCTGCAGCATGATGCCCCCCCCCCGAGATCCCCACCCTTCTCCTTGCAGCGCAGAGCCTTCAACCCCTGCTTGCGGTACAGCGCCCAACCTCAGAGTCTCCCAGACTCCTTCTCTGAAGCACAGAGCCCCCCACTGCACCCCCAGGCCCCTCCCTGCATCACAGCACCCCCCACTCAGCCCCGACCCCCTGCACCATTGCACCCCCCACTGAGCCCCGTGCCCCACTACCTGCACCACAGCACCCCCCAGAGCCCCCCACCCCCTCCCTGCAGCCCAGGTCCGCTAGCGCCACCCTGGGCCCAGCAGCACCGACCTGCAGCAGGAACCCCACGGCCGAGGTGACCTGGGGGGCAGGTCTTTCCACACGCCGGCCCCGGCTGTCGGACCCTCGCAGGATCAGCGCAAAGCCCCCCCGGGGCAGGGCCGGGGGAAGGGCTGCGGCATAAAGTCCTGTCCCCTTGGCCACTTCCTGGAGTGGCAACTCCTCGCCCAGCCGCCGGCCCGTGACGGGGTCCGCCAGCTCCACTGCCTCCATCCGGACCGAGCCCCCACCTGGCCGGGTCTGCCCCGTCACGGCCAGGACCAATGACAGCGGCAGCCCTGTCGGGTCAGAACCAGAACCAAGTCCAAGCCCCCATCGAGATGATCCCCGACCGCGGCAGAGCCCAAAGCCTTTGGGCTCAGATGCAGCCACTTCTGGGGCGGGGCAGCTAGGAGAACAGCCACACATAACGGCACATGGGACGGGCTCACCCAGCACGGAGATGCAGCCAGCTCTGGGGTGGGGCAGCTGGGGGAACAGCCCAATAACAACTTGGGAGAGGAAGTGACAGGAGATTCACAGCTGAGTGAAAGCAGAGTGACCCCAGGCTGGAATCTGGCCAGAGCACTGGGGCTCCCCATACACAGCCCCCTAGCGCCGCCCTGGGGCAAAGGGGCCAGCCCTGATGGGGAAGGGAGAGCCCCCTGCTAAGCCCCCCGCCCCCTGCTCTTACCTCTCACGGGGCGACTGTCCAGCTTGAAAAGTCCTGGGTGGGGCCCCTTGGCCGGGACAGCGAAGTAATACAGGAAATCCAGGGAGCTGTTGCCTGGTAACAAAGCGGGGGGGACCCCATTAGGGGAGAGGTCCCGGGCCCCCTTCCCTGTCCCCCTGAGCCAGCCAGTCCCTGCCCCATTCCCTGTCCCCTCGAGCCAGCCAGTCCCTGCCCTGGGGCCGGGTGGGAGCCAGCGCCCCCCAGAGGGGACAGGCCCCTGCCCCATTCCCTGCCCCCCCAAAGCCAGCCAGTCCCTGCCCTGGGGCCAGGTGGGAGCCGGTGCCCCTCAGAGGGGACAGACCCCTGCCCCATTCCCCACCCCCATGAGCCAACCAGTCCCTGCCCTGGGGCTGGGTGGGAGTCAGCGCCCCCTAGAGGGAGCAGGCCCCATACGCCACTCCCTCCCAGGTTTAACCCTTTCCTCACCTCGCACATGCACCGAATAGTTGCCCTGCGCCTGCACCTCCAGGGTCCAGAGGCCGACGGGCAGCCGGGGCGAGAGCTCGAGCCGGTGGAAAGTCCCGAATCGCCGGCCAGTGCCCAGGGGGCCATTGGTGGCATCCGAGGTCTGGGAGGTCCCTGCGGGGCGAAGGGGCAGATGGGGATAGGCCGGGATACGCAGATCTCTCCCCCCGATCGGGTGGGGTGTCTCCCCCTGGACTCACCGGTGGGGTCGCGGAGCCGGAAGGTGCCGACGTCCCCCTGGATGGTCACGATGGCCCCGTCCACCCGGCTGTCGACCCAAAAGTGGTGGCTCTCCCAGGCGGCCCGTTTCTTCTGCCCCCTCCGGCCCAACCCCCTGGGGCCCAAGCTGCCCCCCTTCTGGTACTGGAACAGGGTCACCTGGAAACACAGGCCCCCCCACCCCCAAAACACAGCAGGGTCAGCACTGTCCCGGATGCTGAGCTCCCTCCTCTCCATCCCCCTCCAAGAGGCAAGGGACATGAGCTGCTGTCCCGGACGCCTGGGTCCCATTCCCCATCCCTGTCTCCGCCCCCCCCGGGGGACAACCCTGCATTGCCGTCCCGGACGCCTGGGTCCCATTCCCCATCCCTGTCTCCGCCCCCCCTCGGGGGACAACCCTGCACTGCCATCCCGGACGCCTGGGTCCCATTCCCCATCCCTGTCTCCGCCCCCCAGGGGACAACTCTGTGCTGCTGTCCCGGACGCCTGGGTCCCCTCTTCATACCAAGGAAGCAGTGGTCTCTCCAATGACGCCCGCCACCTGCCGGATGTTGTCGTTGTCGGTGAAGATGACCTGGCCCCCGGAGCTGCGGGCCAGGCCCACGTACAGGTCAAAGCGGTCAGTGGCCAGCACCTCCCGCCTCACCCGCGTCCTGGAGGGGTCCTCCGTGATCAGGAAAGTCACCTGGTGAGGAAACAGGGAGCTGCGAGACCATGGCTTTGTCATTGCAGGGCCTACTCAAAGCACCGGGGTGCTTGGGGTTTATTATTTAATCCTTAGTGGGACAGTTTGTGTTATATCCAGGCCTAACCCAATGTTCTTTTTGTTTTGGTTTCCTCTTGTTAGGGAGGTGTGTTATTGTAGGGCCTACCAAAAGTGCTCTCCTTCCTTTGATTTCTCACTTCTCTCAGTTCGGGCGGTTTGTTATCACAGGGCCTCCCGGAAGTCCTGACATTGTTTTGCTTTGCTCTGCCAGGTTGTTAGTGTAGGGTCTCTTGGGAATTCGTTTGTTTTGGTAGGGTCTCCCACCCGCCAGGGGATGCCCACCTTGCACCTGCGCTCCTGGATCAGGGCCTCCACACTGGTCCGGAGGTGGGCGTCCTTCGCCGAGGCGTCCGTGAAAACGAAGATCTCGGACATGGGGGGCGAGTGCAGCAGGGCTAGCTGGGGGGACACAGAGAGCTGTCAGGGGTGGGGGACAGATGGGGAGGCTGTGGGCTGGGAGGACCAGAGAGTTGGGGGGGAGCGGGAGATCAGAAATGAAGGTTTGTGGGGAGAGAAGGAGTAGAATGGGGGAGAGGGGATGGGAACGGGAGGAAAAAACTGGGGGGTTGGGGGAATCAGGGAAGCAGGATTGGGGGCTGTGGGGTGGAATTTGAGGGGGATGAGAAGTGGGAGGGTTGTGGGCAAGCAGGATTGGGGGCTGAGGGGCAGGGAATGGGGGGCTGAGAAGTAGGGGGTTGGGAAGCAGGATTGGGGGGATAAGTGGGAAGGCTGTGGGGGGCAGGGGGAGCAGGATTGTGGGGCTGAGGGGCAGGGATCGGGTGGCTAAGTGGGGGAGGTTATGGGGACAGGCAGGGGGAGCAGGATTGGGAGTGATGAGAAGGGGGAGGCGGCAGGGGAAGCAGGATTGAGGCTGCGGGCAGGGATTGGGGAGCTGAGAAGTGGGGGGTTGGGGGCAGGATTGGGGGGATGAGAAGTGGGGAGGCTGCAGGGGAAGCAGGATTGGGGGCTGTGGGGCAGGGATTTGGGGGGCTGAGAAGTGGGGGGTCAGGGGAGCAGGATGTGGGGGCTGAGAAGTGGGGAGGCTGCAGGGGAAGCAGGATTGAGGGCTGTGGGGCAGGGATGGGGGGAGTGAGAAATGGGGGGCTGCCGGGGGCAGGACCCAGCTCCGGTACCTGCAGTGCCGACAAACACATCTCGGGCTCGTCGCCCCCGGCCAGGGGGTTGATCGAATTCAGGATCCTCAAGAACTCGTCGCCGTCACTCGTCTTGTACACGGGCCCGAAGCCTGAAGGGGGAAACTGAGGCAGGGGGGCCAGGCTCGGGGAAGGGCAGGAGTCAAAGAGCAATCACCCAAAATCCCCTGAGCGGCCTCACCCAGCCCCCCAATTCTCCCTCTGAACCCCACAGCCCATGATGTGTGTCTATTACAGACGTGTCTACACTTGGGGAACACCCGCTAGCCTGGACTCAGCCTGGGATGGACCCACACTCCACCCCTGCCCCCAAGCCCCCATCCCGCCTTTTTCTGGCTTCCGCCCCCAAGTGACGCTGGGAGCCGGCGGGACGGGGTGGGGCCGGTCGTTCCCTTGCTGCTGGCCCCACCGCTGACCCCCAGGCCTCCCTGGGCCTGGCGTCCCCCCAAAACACAGGCCTCCCCCGAAGCCCAGACACTGGTGGAGCCGGGCCTATGTGTTTGGTGGAGCCAGGCCCGTATAACTCGCTGCCGATGCAGCTGAGAGCAAAGAGCCTGGACTTGGGGGGGACGGGCTGAGCCCAGGCTGGGGGGTGTCTGGCCTGTGACGGGAACAACTGGGGGTTTAAGCTGCAGGCCGGGGCAGCTGGCCCCAAAAATCTCCGCCAGCTGCCTGGGACGGCGTTTAGGGGGGGAACTTGCTGCTTACAACCAGCGGCTTTAGCGCATTGAACTTCATTTGCGCGTTGCTCTGATCCGTTTGCTACGCCGCATAATCACGGAAAATCTCTCGTCTGGAGTTTATAAACTTGGTGCGTTTGGTCTAAAACCTGGGGGTGGGAATCCTGCCCCGGGCAGAAAGCTGAGGGGTTCCCTTCCCATGGAAGGACGGGGCGGATTTCGCGAGCTTGCGCTGGGCAGATCTGGGCAGGATGAGACGGTAACGTTTGGGGTTTGCCCTCTCGAGGGGGCCGCGCACCGGGCGGCTCCTTCGCTGCACCTGCCCGTGCAGAGCCGATCCCAGCATCTGGGCGCAGCTGCAGCCGGGCGGGTCGTGTGCTGGTGAAAGGGTGAGACCGGGACCGGGTCTGCAGTGCCAAGGGATCCCCGGCTGGTGGGTCAGGCGGGCTCAGTGGGACCCGTCACACCCTATAGCCCCCCAATGCCCCACCCCCCTCCCACCGACTCTGGGGACCCATCGCCCCCTCCCCCGCACCCAGGGACCCCCGAACGCACCGGGGTCGTGGAAGGGGACGAGCAGGTAGAAGTCGGGCTCCTCGGGCCCCCCCAGCCGGCGGGTGAGGATGTCGCGGGCCTGGAGCCGGGCGGCGCCGATCTCCTCGCTCATGCTGCCCGTGGTGTCCAGCACGAAGCTGAGCCCCACGGCGGGGCTGACGTCCAGCAGCCTGCGGGGCCGGGGGGCACAGACAGACGCCCGGTCACGGGCGGGAGGGAACGTGGGTGGGGGGCAACATCACGAGGAATGGGGCCAAACAGAGGGATGTGACCCGGGATCCAGGTGTGGGGGCTGGGGGGGTCTGGCTGTGGGGGCCGGGTGGGGGGATGCCACCCCAGATCCAGGGATTGGGGGGACACCCCGGATCCAGGGATGGGGCCGATACAGGTGTGGGGGGCCAGGCCTGAGCAGGTGGACATCACCCCACGAGCCGGGTCGGGGGGATAGGGCTGATCCGGGGGTGTCAGGAGGGGGCTCGAGCGGGGTGGGGGGAGGGCTCGCAGGGGGGGGCTCTCACCTCATGAATCGCTTGTCGTGGGCCAGGTCCCGCCGCAGGTCCCGCAGGAACCGGGCCGAGGCCTCGAGGGCCAAGCTGGCCGCCGGGCCGTGCAGATAGTGGTGGGGGGAGAAGAGGGGGGACGAACTATCCTTGTTTATCCCCCCTTGGGGGTCCCGCAGGCGGCTGCTGTCGAACTGCCCCCCATGGCTGCATTTCCCTGGGGGGGGGGTACAGAGGAGAAAGGGTTCAATTATTAGCCTCCCTGCTCCCCTAAATCGCTTCCCAGGACCCCCCAAAACCCCTCGCCATTAAAATTTCCCCCCACATTGTCCTACCTGATTTTTGGGGTCACCCTCTTCTGATGCCCCATGATCCCAATGTCATCAACCCCGAACCCTGCTCCCCTCGCAAAGGTACCCCCCAATTATTGGGTTCACCTCTGCCTCCTCAAACCATAGCCAGCCGCCCCTTCACCCCCAAATCATCCATAGCAACCCTGAGCTCCCTGAAAGGTAACCCACAGATTATCGGGGTCACCGTCTTTGCCCCCCAAACCCATTCGCCCTCAGTATTGGGCGCTCGTTGCTTACAGCAGAAATAAGCTGCATCCCCATAAATTATTGGGGTCCTGCCCTCTGCCCCCCCTCAACCTAACCAGGAACCCCAAATCAACAAGCTTCATAGCCCCCCTGACATTGATATCACCCCTTAAAATCTTGGGGGCCCCTCCCTGACGCTTTGGCACACACCAGACATGCAACCCAAGACTGGTGTTTCCACATCACCCCCCCATAAGCCCTCCCCCTGGGGGGGGTCACAGCCCCCATTTGTTCCCTCCGCACTGCAAAATGTTGGGGTGCTGGTCAATGCCGCAGACCCCCAGGCTGTGGAAAATCAGAGGCTGTGCAGGAGGGAGGGACTGGGGGGTGTTTCCCCTACCCAGGGGAGAACGGTCACCTCCAAACACGGTCCCGCTGAGCCGTACCGGGCGGTTTCTCCGGCTCGGAGCCGAAATACCCGCTGGTCAGCAGCCCACGCTCCTGGAGCGAGCCCAGGAGGTTCCCCTCGCATGTCCAGCCGGTGCAAGAGCAGCAGGTCCGGACATCGGCTGCGGGAGAGACGGGGAAAGGGGGGGTCCGAAGGTAGGTCTGACCGGACGCCTGGGTTCTGTCCCCAGCGCCGTCCCAGAACCTCCCCTCCCCCGGGCATGTGGCTGCTCCATGCCTCAGTTTCCCCAGGAGAAAGGAGAAGGACCAGGAATTTCTTAGGAGTGCAGCACCCAGAGCGACAGGGCCCCGATCTCGGTCAGGGGGTCTCGGCAGTACCTGGCACGATGGGGCCCCAATCTCAGTCGGGGGGGTCTGGGCAGTGCCCATTGTGACAAGGCCCCGATCTCAGTGCGTGGGGAGCTGGGCAGCACCTGGCACGACGGGGCCCCAATCTTGGTAGGGGGGTCTCGGCAGCGCCTGGCACAAGGGGGACCCCGATCTCAGGCCGGGCAGACAGTCAGGGTGGGGCTGGTACCTCCGGCGATGGAGCCCAGCTCACGGCCGGGTTGGAGCAGGTCTGGGTGGATACTGCGGTGACCCAGTTCGACCCAGTTACTGTGGCTGTAGAAATCCTGCCAGGAGGGGAGAGAGATTAGGGGGGCGGTCAGGGGGGAGATGGGAGAGAGAGAAATAAATGGACAGTCCATGAGTAATCGGCCCAATGGGCCCCTGGAGACTGGGCCCCCGGCCACTCCCTCCTGTCCTTCTGGGTCACCCCATGGGCCGTCGAGCATGAGAGCACCCACCCCACTCCACCCCCACATTGCGGGCTACCCCTGCCCCACGCTGGGCCGAAGGGAAGGGGGGCAGCAGCCAGGAGAGAGATGGGAGGAGATGGGTGGATGGACACGGATGGAGAGATGGACAGACAGATGGACAGAGGGAGGCAGAGATGAAGGGGTAGCATGGGCAGATGGACAGACGGATGGACAGAGGGATGGATGGGGGCAGAGGTAGATGAATGGATGGACGGACAGACGGCGGCAGAGATGGATGGACAAATGGGAGCAGAGTTGGACAGAGGGATGGATAGGGGCAGAGGTGGGTGGATGGATGGATGGACTGACGGACAGAGAGGGGAAGAGATGGATGGACAGACGGATGAGGGCAGAAGTGGATGGATAGATGGACGGAAAGGGGAAGAGATGGACAGATGGATGGACAGAGGGAGGCAGAGATGAAAGGGCAGAATGGGTGGATGGACAGAGGAATGGATGGGAGCAGAGGTGGATGGATGGATGGACGGACGGACGGATGATGGGAGGGATGGATGGGGCAGAGGTGGATGAATGAATGGATGGACAAGGGAAGAGACAGACAGATGGACGGACAGATGGACGGACAGAAGGGGGCAGAGATGGATGGACAGATGGATGGATGGATGGGGAAGAGACGGACAGATGGATGGACAGAGGGATGGATGAATGGATGGACGGACAGGGGAAGAGACAGATGGACAGATAGATGGATGAGGGGGCAGAGATGGATGATTGGATGTGGGAAGAGAGGGACAGATGGACGGACAGATGGACAGATGCTGGGTAACCAGAGGGTTGGAGCTGAGCAGCGCCGGGCGGACAGATGGGGCTGGACAAGGGGGTGGAAGGACCCCGGCGTCCGGGGCGGACCTGCAGGGAGTGGAGCAGCTGGCCGAGGCGCTGGCGGGCGAGGGGGTACAGCTCGGCACCCAGGGCCTGCAGCACCTCGCGCCGGGCGCGCAGGAGGGAGGCGCCGGCCGGCCGTAGCAGCTCGCCGTCGAAGTGCAGCACCGGGTCATCCCGCGCCGCCGGCAGGAAGTCCAGGGCCGCGTTGGCGTTGGCCACCTCCACCAGGGCAGCGCGGAACCGCCGGGCTGACGCCCCGGGGCCGTAATACGCCGCGAACACCTCGTCCGCCAGCAGGGGCTGGCCCTGGTGGGGAGAGAGCGGCCGTGAGACGCCGGCACCTTCCCTGGGGGGCGCTGGCTGGCTCAGGGGGGCAGGGAATGGGGCCCGGGACCTCTCCCCTCTGGGGGGCGTCAGCTCCCATCCGGCCCCAGGGCAGGGACTGGCTGGCTCAGGGGGGTGGGGAATAGGGCAGGGATCTGTCCCCTCTAGGAGGCGCCGGCTCCCCCCGGTCCCAGAGCAGGGACTGGCTGGCTCAGGGGGGCAGGGAAGGGGGCAGGGGCCTGTCCCCTCTGGGGAGCGCCGGCTCCCACCCGGCCCCAGGGCGAGGACTGGCTGGCTCAGGGGGGCAGGGAATGGGGCAGGGGCCCGTCCCCTCTAGGGGGCGCCAGCTGCCCCCGGCCCAGGCTCACTTGGAACTGCTCCCAGGTGGGGCGCCGGCCATGGGGGGGCGGCAGGTCCTGGAAGAGCTCCAGGGTAGCGTTGAGCAGCGCGTCCTCCGTCAGGTCCTGGTGGGTGGTGGAGTCCCAGGCCAGAGCCATGGCCCGGGACCAGAAGTTGGGGAAGAAGCCGAGGGCTCCGTGGGGCGCCAGGAGCAGCAGGAGCAGGGCCCACAGGGGGCCCCACGGCCGGGCCGTGGAACACGCCATAGCGGGTACATGGAGCTGCGGGGAGCAAAGGGTTAAACAGGGGCAGCTGCTCCGGCCAGGGCAGAGCCCCCTAGTGCTGCCCTGGGGCATTGGGTCCGGCAGTGCCGCCTAGTGCCCCCCACCCTGCTCCCTACAGCCCAGCGCCCCCTGCTGCCCACCCTCCTCCCTACAGCCCAGCGCCCCCTAGTGCCGCCCTGGGGCATTGGGTCCGGCAGCGCCCCCTAGTGCCCCCTACTCTGCTCCCTACAGCCCAGCCCCCCCTGCTGCCCACCCTGCTCCCTGCAGCCCAGCGCCCCCTAGTGCCGCCCTGGGGCATTGGGTCCTGCAGCGCCCCCTAGTGCCCCGCTCCCTAGTGACCCCCCGCCCAGCTCCCCCCAACCCTGCTTCCCACAGCCTAGCGCCCCCTGCTGCCCCCACCCCACTCCCCGCTCCTCAGCGCCCCCCCCGCCCAGCTTCCCGCTGTCTCCCTGGGTGCAGCTGCCCCCCCCCACCGTGTTATCTCTGCAGAGCAGCAGGGTGGGACCCGGGGAAGTAACGGCCCGGACTCCTGGGTCCTCGCTTCTCTCCCAGGGAGCAGCAGCTGCCCAGGCAACGCCCTCCCCCCCCACCCCCACTATGCCCCCCCCGCCAGGACCCACAAAGGTTGGGGGGCCCTGTCGGTCCCAGGTCAGCCCAGCTGGGAAACTGGCATCTGCCTTCAGCAGGACACGTTTGGGGGCGGGGGGTGAGTTGGGGGTTCCCAGGTGGTGGGGGGGCATGTGGGATCCAGCCTCCTCGGGGGTCCCAGACAGCAGAGACCCCCCAAATCCCCCCAGGCGCCCCCCCCACACAACCAGCAGTTCCCCCCTGCACCCGAGACACAACGCACCCCACCGCACAACCCTGGAGACCCTAACACAATCCCCCCCAGCACAGCCAGACCCTAACACCTACACCACACACCACCCCTCCCAGAGACACACAAACGACCCCACCACACACATCATACAACATTTGCACACACACACAACACGCACCATCACCTCCCACAAACACACAACACCTGTGCACACCAGGTAGACACACCCCATACCACCCCTCAACACCTGCCAAAGAAACACCCCCCCCCACACACACACTACCCCGCACAACACATTTCCTAGAGACACACACCACACTCAATCCTCTAGAGACATGCACATTACACAACACACACAACCCACCCGCTACACCCCCTAGTGTCACTACCAACCCACACCCCACCTATAGACACCACTCGACACCCCCCCACACACTGCCAGACCCTCTCCCCACCACACAATCCCGCCCAGCTGGGATACATCCCCCCCACACACACAACCCCCGAGACACCACATCCAGCTGCTAGCAAACCCCCCCTCTCAACTCCCTAGAGAACAACACAACCACCCCCAAACGCCTGCCCCCCGGACGCCTGGGTTCCCTCCCTCAAGCTGCCCCCCAAAAATCCCAGAGCCGAGCACCACCTACCCTCCATAACTGCTCATCCACGTGGGTCTCAGCTTGGCCCCCCAGCTACTGGCTCAGCCAGGGGGGATAGACCCCAGAACTGACCCCCTCCCTCAGGGATCCCCTAACCCCCCCCTGCCTCCCCTGGGATATTACCCCCCCCACACCTGCCCCAGCACCCTTTAACCCCCCACAACACGGGGCTCTCTGTACCTGGCTGGCTCCGTCCTTCTGCTCTTGTCTCCTGCCCCCCGTGGGCGGTCCCCCCCCCAACACGAACCCAGCCCCCTATGCACCTCCCAGCTCCGGCTGGAGCGACAGCCTGAGGGCAGGAGGGGGAGCCTGGCCACGCCCCTCTCTGCCAGGACGGGGGGGGGCTTCCAGGGGAGGAAAATCCTACTGGGGAAACTGAGGCACAGAGCCAGGAATAGAATCGAGTGGTCCAGGCTCCCCGCCCCCCTCCTCGCTGATGTACCCCACTCCCCTCCCAGAGCCAGAGAACCCAGGAGTCCTGGCTCCCAGCCACCCCCGCCAGACCCCACTGCCCTCCCCCGGATTCCTGGGCCCCACTCCCTGCCCTCCTAGGGACGAAAGCGCTGCGTTACCATCCCGGACGCCTGGGTCCCATGCCCTCCCCCCACCTGCACTGCGGCTCAGCCGACAGCGGGGCAGGTCCCTGGCCCCAGGCCCAGCGCTGAGTCACCCCAGCCTGGCAGAGACGGGATAAGGGAAAGTGGCCTCCAGAGGGCACCAGCGACCCAGCCAGCCCAGCCCCACAGCTAGGGGCCAGGGGGTCTGGTTGGAGTCTTGCCTCCCTCCCCCTAAACCCCACATCCCCCCCACCAGGACACTCTCCCCTGCCCCCTTTGGGCACCGAATGCCCCAGTGCTGGAGGGGGGTGAGGGCGAGTCAGACACGGTGCCCCACATCAAGGGCGGATAAAAGCCCACCTGCTGCTAGTAGCGGTGGAGCAGCCCCCTGGGGAAAGCCCCAGCTCAAATCCCGCCTCGGCACCCCCCACGGCGCAGCCCCCACCCGCAAACACCCCAAGGAAGACCTGGGCTTTTCTAAACTGGCAAAATAGTTTAATATCTCCAAAAAAAAATAGAGCTGGCAGGGGGAAATCAGAAAGCAGCGGGGCTGGGGATTAAGCCGGCCATGGGGCAGCCCCCCAGCGGGAGGGAGGAGCTGCAGGGTCAGTCCGTCTCAGATCATCCTCTGGAAAGTCTCCATCGCCTCCACCACCTTCTGCAGCTCAGTCTGGCTCTGCTGCAGCTGCGGGGGACACACGGCTGGGGGTGAGGGGTGAGCAGGGGACATGCGGCCAGGCCCCCCGCCCAGCACAGCACCTTCGCCAGCTTCCCTGTCCAGTCCCCCCAGCAACCCCACCTGGCCCCCCACATCGCAGCACCCCCTTGTCCGCCTGGCACAGCATCTCCTCCTCCCAAGCCCCCCAGAACAGCCCCCCACTCGCAGCGCCCCCTAGAGCCCCGAGAAGGAACATCCCTTCCTGACCCTAGCAGGGGGGCTGCCCTGAAGCATGAGGGTGGGAGCCCCCTGCTGGGGTGGGGGGTGGGGGCAGCTGGGTACCTTGGCAGCATCGGACTCCTGGACTTTGGGGGGCACCTTGGTGCCATAATCGGGGGTCTCCATCCGCTCCCGCAGCCGCTCGATCTGCTTCTGCAGCTCGCCCTGCTTCCCAGCCAGCTTGGCGATCTCCTTCTCCGCGTCGATCAGACCCTGCGGGGCGCAGAGCCCTGCCCGTCAGCCGCCCGGATTCCGGGGTCCCGCTCGCTGGGGAGAGCCCCCCACAGGGTCACCCGGACACCAGGGTCCCCCTCACTGGGGAGAGCCCTCCACAGGGCCGTCCCAGACCCTGCTCGCTGGCTGCGGTTCTGTGGGGAGAGCCCCCCTGCAGAGCCGTCCTGGACCCTGATCAATGGGGTGAGACCCCATAGGGTCACCCGGACGCCGGGGTCCCGCGCACTGGGGAGAGCCCCCCTGCAGGGCCATCCCGGAGGCTGGGGTCCCCCTCGCTGGGGAGAGCCCCCCTGCAGGGCCGTCCCAGATGCCGGGGTCCCGCCTGCTGGCCTCAGCCATCTAGGGGAGACCCCCCCACCCCCGGACACCTGGCTCCAATCTCCAGCCCAGTCTCCAGCCCCCTAGTGGGGAGAGCCCTGTGCTGCCGGCCCGGACGCCTGGGTCCCAGGCCCCGGCCCCTCTCACCTTGAGCAGCAGGTGGACGGTGCACTTGTCGGAGGCGACGGCCACGGCGCAGCCAGTGGGGGGCGCCTCGCCCGGGCCCAGCACCCGCACCAGGCCCGAGGAGGAGAGGCTGCGGATGTAGGCGGAGCAGCAGCTGGCGGCGTCGGCCGCGCCCGAGTCCAGGCACTGCAGGAAACCTGGAGAGGAGGAGGGGGGCGACAGGAGAAAGGTCAGGGGGTGCTGGGAGAGAGGTCAGAGGTCACAAGGTTTGGGGGGGCAGATCTCCCCGCCAGGCGGATACCCACAGTCGGCTCTGGTCCGGGTGAGGTTGTAGTCGGCCCGCAGGGAGCGCACGGCGCGGACGATGCCCAGCGAGAACTCGACCGAGCCCTCCAGCCCCCCGTCCCGCCAGCAGAACTGGAGCGGAGAGGAGAGGAGAGGAGAGGGTTAATGGTGCCCTTCACTCCCAACCCGCAGCCCCTGAATGTCCCCCCCCTCGCCCCGTGGGTGACTCTCACTCCCGACCCGCAGCCCCTGCTAGCGCAGCTCCCCCCCCCAGCCCCACAGCCCTTGTGACCAGCAGCACCTGGGTCCCCGCCCCGCAGGCGCCCCTCACTCCCGCCCGGCTGCCCCTGAGTGTCCCCCCCCTCGCCCCGTGGGTGTTCCTCACTCCCGCCCGACCGCCCGAGTGTCCCCCTCCCTCGTCCAGCGGGTGCCCCTCACTCCTGCCCGACCGCCCGAGTGTCCCCCTCCCTCGCCCAGCGGGTGCCCCTCACTCCTGCCCGACCGCCCGAGTGTCCCCCTCCCTCGCCCAGCGGGTGCCCCTCACTCCTGCCCGACCGCCCGAGTGTCCCCCTCCCTCGCCCAGCGGGTGCCCCTCACTCCCGCCCGGCCGCCCCTGGGTGTCCCCCCATCGCCCCGTGGGTATCCCTTACTCCTGCCTGGCCAGTTACCTGCTCAGGGCTGGGGTAGGGGGTGACACAGATGCTGGGGGCCGCATGGGGGGTGCGGCGGGGCAGGCGCTGGAAAAGCTCCTCGCTGACGAAGGGCATGAAGGGGGAGAGGAGCCGCAGGCCGGTGTCCAGGCAGGTGTAGAGGGTGCAGCGGGCGGCCGCCACCGCAGCCGCCTCCCCCTCGGCGAACACGGGCTTCAGGCACTCCTGGGGGGAGAGGGAAGGTCAGCGCCGGCGCCCCCTGGGGGGGGGACAGGCCCCATCTCCCAGAGCCTCCCCGGTCCCTGTCCTGGGGCCAGGACCTGGTGTCCCGGGGAGGGGGGGGAAGCCCCCCCACCCCAGCCAGCCACGAGCCGGTGTCCTGTGGGGGAAGCCCCATGCCCCATTCCCTGCCCTCCCCCCATAGCCAGCCATGAGCCGGCATCCCTGGGGCGGAAGCCCCATACCCTGCCCTCCTGCAGCCAGCCACAAGCTGGGCATCCTGTAGGGGGGAAAGCCCCATGCCCCATTCCCTGCCCCTCCCCTCAGCCAACCACGAGCCGGCATCCCTGGGAGGAAGCCCTGTGTCCCATCTCCCCTGCCCCACACCCCCAGCCAGCCCTCTGCCCAGGGGCCAGGCCCCCCGAGGGCCCCCCTTACCAGGTAGACGTCGCAGAGCTCATACAGCCAGAAGTTGTAGATGGCCGTGGTGACGCCCGGGAAGTCGTAGGCCTGGAACCCGGCGTCGCTCAGCTCCACGGCCAGGCTGAGCCGGCTCAGGATCCAGCGATCGATCAGGCTCTCGGCGCCGCTGGGCTACAGCCGGGGACAAGACGCCGCTGAGCGGGGAGGGCTGGTGCTGCAGGCAGCGGGGGGCGCCGGGCTGCGGGGACTCGGCAGGGGGCGCAGGGCGGGGGACAACAGGGGGTGCTGGGCTGTGGGGCCTTGGCAGGGGGCACCAGGTGGGGGACAACAGGGGGTGCCAGGCCGCAGACTCAGCAGGGGGCACCGGGCCACCGGGGGGGGTGGGGGGGTCAGCAGGGGGCACCAGGCAGTGGGGTGGGGGCTCAGCAGGGGGCACCAGGCTGCAGGTCCCTCTCACCTCTGGTCCGGGCGGGGGCTGGAACTCGGCCCCCAGGCTGCGGACAGCGAATTTGGTGGCGTTCCAGAGCTTGTTGCAGAAGTGCCGGTACCCCAGGATGCGGTTCACGTCCAGGTTGATGTCGCGGCCTGGCAGGCGAGGCAAAGGGGGGGGAAAATGAAGTAGGAATTTGAGTCGTGTTTTCATGAGGCCGACATGTGCCTCAGTTTCCCACGGGCTCAGCATGGGAAGAGTTAAGAAGCCAGGGCAAGGCAGGGCCTGGTGGGGTTCACGTCTCTGGGGTGGTGCAAATAGGGCACTATAGGGTGAGCTGAAACCGACCCATGGCAACGGGTGGCCGGCCCCCAGCCATTGACATGGGGCAGAGCCAGGCCGCGAGCTGGAGAACGAAGGGGGCAGGCGACTCGGGGGAGAGACACCAGTGCCCACAGAGAGATGGAGCCAGAGACCAAGAGGGAATTTTCTGTTGTGTTTTTATGGCACATGGGTGTGCCTCAGTTTCCCTGTGTAGGTTGCATGGCTCCCCCAGGGGTGCCAAAGAGTCCCAGAGTGGTGCAGAAGGGGCTGGCTGGGGGCAAACTCAGCCCAGATCAACCGAGGGGCTGGGAACCTGCGGGGGCAGCCAGGGCTGGGAGCAGGGGGGCCGGCCCCAGCAAGAGGTCCCTCCCCGGCCCCACGGCAGAGCTCTTGGGGGAAGCCGGGAACTCACCCTGGGAGGTGTACGCGCAGAGGGCGAAGCGCAGGGCGTCCGTGCCGCACTCTGGGATCCCGGCAGGGTAATCGCTTTTCTGGGGGGGATGAGAAGAGGGGGATCAACGCTGTTGTCCCCCCATCACTGCCCCCCACATTCAGCCCCACGGGGAACCCGCTTTCCCCCCCAAGCTCCTCACCTGGCCCTGCCTGGCTCGCTCCACCTCGGCCGGCTCCAGGTTGCTCTCCAGGAGCTGCGCATGCAAACCCTGCGGAGGGAGAATGGATACAGCTCAGGACGGCGCCAACTGGGGACATGGGCCCAGGCTGCCGAGAGCCTGAGCCCATTGCCTGGAGAGCTGCACACCACCCCAGGAATCACCACAGGTCGTTAACTCTGAAACCTACTGATGGACAGCTTCCAGCTAACCCCGCCGTAGGCACAGACGAGGAGCCCCCTGCTGATCCAGGCGGCTGTCGGGCTACATGGCAGGGGAAGGGGTTCGGTTACATCTGGGAGGACGGGTTGTGGCGGCCAGATGTCCCCCCCCCAGCAGTTACCTCCAGCGTGATACCACTGATCACATCCAGCGGGTCGATGACATTGCCTAACGACTTGCTCATTTTCCTGCCGTGAGCGTCGCGGACGACGGCATGAAGGTAAACCTGAAACACAGCCAGGTGGGGGGAGGGGGGTGTCAGGGTCACCCCGAGCCCCCTGGGCGGGGCTGGGGGGGGGTCCATGCTGGTGGGGGGGGGGTGCCGTGCCCCGCTCTCACCTCGCGGAAGGGCAGCTTGCCCGTCAGCTTCAGCCCCAGCATGACCATGCGCGCCACCCAGAAGAAGAGGATGTCGTGGCCTGTCTCCAGCAGGGTCCCCGGGTAGAAAACCTTCAGGTCTTCGCTCTGCCGGGACAGACAGACGGTGACAGGACTGAGCCAGACGCCTGGGTCCCATTCCCCTGCCCCATCTCCAGCCCCACCAACGTGAGCCCCTGTGCTGCCATTCCGGATGCCTGGGTTCCTTCCCATCCCCCATCCCTCCCGAGGGGTGAGCGCCCTGGACGCCTGGGTCCCATTCCCCAGCCCGGTCTCCACCAACCCCCACAGCTAGGTGTGGTGGCCTGTGCTGCTGACCCGGATGCCTGGGTCCCATTTCTCGCAGCCCCTCCCAGGGGTGAGCACCCAGCACGCCTGTCCCAGATGCCTGGGTCCCCTCCCTGCGTCGCAGACTCACAGCTTTGGGCCAGCCGAAGATGGAGAACGGGAAGAGGCCGGAGGAGAACCAGGTGTCCAGGACGTCGTCGTCTGGAAACGAGAGCGATGGAGAGACGGACGGACTTTAGTACAGGAGCCCACGGCACGCGCCAGGCGATCGGCAGCACCCCCCACTCCCGACCTGCAGCCCCAGGACCCCCCTGCACCCGCCATACCTTGACGCAGCGAGATCTTGTCCGGGGTCACCCCAAAGGCCTTGGCCGCTTTGTCCTTGGCCTCCTCTTCACTCCGCCCGCTCACCCAGTATCGGCCGTCTGTGTCCTGGGAGGGGAGTTACCAGACGTCAGACCCCTGGGCCTATTGACCCCAGCGTCCCACCCCTCCCGGCTCAGACCCCTGGGCCCACCGACCTCAGCGTCCCACCCCTCCTGACTCAGACCCATGGGCCCATCGACCCTGGCATCCTGCCCCTCCCAGCTCAGACCCAGGGCTCTATCCGGCTCGGTTTCCCCCATTACATAATCATGTTGCAGTAAGTTCCACAGGTTACCATGAATCAAAGCTGAATTCCCTTGTGTCAGTTTGTTTTCTCCTGCTGCTCCCCCACAATACTGCCCCACACCCATGGTTTGGGGTGGGCACTGACATAGATTTGTTCCCCTCCCCAACTACTTCCTGGGGTTTCTGTCCCCCCTCACCTCTCCTGGGGGCACCGAGGGGTCGTCGACGGTGACAAAATAGGCCGGGATGCGGTGGCCCCACCATAGCTGCCGGGAGATGCACCAGTCCCTGGGGGAGAAAGTGCCTCAGATGTCACCTGAGATATTACTGCCTCCTTGTGGCAGGGCAGGGTGGATAAAAGATCTACTACCGCTGCTGTACCACAGCCAGGAAAGCAGGGGGGAAGGGAAGAGGGAGGCAGGGCCTGCAGGGGGGAAGGGAGGCAGGCAGCAGGTTCCAACTGTGCCAATGCGGAGAGGTGTGTGAAACAGGTGGATAAAAGCCCTATTATCACAGCTGCAGCGGAGGGAGCGCCCCCGGAGCCTCACCTGATGTTGTCCATCCACTGGAACCAGGTCTTGCAGTGGAAGGGGGGCAGGATGCGCAGGTCCCCACGGCGCACGGCGTCGGCCGCCCCCCGGGCCAGCCCCTCGCAGCGCACGTACCACTGCGGCTTCAGCAGCGGCTCCACCACGTCCTTCGAGCGGCTGGCGGGTGACAAATAGTCCCTGTGTCCTTCCGCCATCCCTATAGCTCCCCTCATGGGGCAGCCGTCCCGTGCCCCCCTATCCCTCCCCCCAGTATCCCTCAGGAGCCCCCCACAGTCAGGGGCCTAACCACGCCCCGATGCCCTTCACTTGTGCAAGTGACCCCTCCACAATATCCCTCCGCGCCCCCCAAACCGTCATCCACGTGCAGATATCCCTCCGCCCCTCACACTGATATCCCTCCATGCCCCCCAGAGTCCCCCCTCCTGCCCAAGTGCTGATATCCCTCCGCCCCCTCACAGTTCCTCCTCCTCCTTTCTCCACACGTATCCCTCCGCCACTGAGAGCCACCCTCACCTCTCTTTCAGATACCCATCCCCCCACACTCTTCCTGATGCACAGATATCCCTCCGCCCCCTGCACCCTGACTCCCCGTATCCTGCCACACCCCGTCCCCCGACACCACCAGCCCACCCCTCAAAATAGTCCACCACTGGCCAATCAGCCCCCCTTCACAGATACCCCTCCCCCTCCCTTAGCAAGCGCTGCTCTAACTCCTGCCCCCCTTTGAGGATATCCTTCCGCCCCATCAGAGAGTTCTCACCTGCACACCGGCACCACCATGGGGTTGTCCTTCACTTCCTTGAACAGCCCCTTCTGTTTCAGGGCCTCCAGCACAGCCCCCCGGGCCTCGAACCGCTTCATACCCTGGATTGGGGGGACAAGGCGGATCAGATCCCTGGGGCCCACCCAAACCAGTATCCCACTACTGCCACCACAGATCAGAGCCCTGGGGCCCGCCCAACCCAGTATCCCACAACTACCACCACGGATCAGAGCCCTGGGGCCTGCCCAAACCAGTATCCCATTACTGCCACCACGGATCAGAGCCCTGGGGCCTGCCCAAACCAGTATCCCATTACTGCCACCACAGATCAGAGCCCTGGGACCCACCCAACCCAGTATCCCACTACTGCCACCACAGATCAGAGCCCCAGGGCCCGCCCAACCCAGTATCCCACTACTGCCACCACAGATCAGACTGCACTCCAGGGCCTGTTCAGCCTCATATTATCCCACCTCTACCACCACAGATCAGAGCCCTGGGGCCCAGCCAACAGAGTCTCCCACTACTGCCACCACAGATCAGAGCCCTGGGGCCCGCCCAACAGAGTATCCCACTGCTACCACCATGGATCAGAGCTCTGGGGCCTGCCCAACCCAGTATCCTACTACTGCCACCACAGATCAGAGCCCGCACCGGGGCCCATCCAGTCTGGTATCTCCTGCCCTAGATCAGACCTAAGAATTCCCCAGCCCCAGTTTGATGCCCCGCTGCTGACACCACCAGTCCAAACCCTGGGCCCTTCCAGCTCAGTATCCATCCCCCAGCCGGCTGGTCCCTCCCATACCAGGAAGGGGGGAGGAACATTGATGAGACACCCGCTGTCGTCCATGATGGTGACGCACTCCAGGCTGTGGCGCTGCCCCACCTCATAGTCGTTGTGGTCATGGGCCGGGGTGATCTTCACCGCACCTGGGGGGGGGGGGGGGAGCAGGTGTCAGACATGCCTCATGATTCACTGCAGCCTGGGGCCCCTCCCCTTTCACCTCCAGCCTCACTCCACTCCCCAGGCACTGACCTCGCCAAGCCCCCGCCCACAACCCTGAGACCTGTTCCCAGCCCCGTATTCACTCCATGCCCCATAGCCCCTCCCATGACTCTGGGCCCCACCCCAAGTCACTCCACTCCCCTTCACTTCCCTTGGCTGGGCCCCTCTGTGTTTCACATCACACCTCCCTAGGCCCCACCCCCATTCACTAGGCCCTGGCCCCATTGGCTCCTTTGTCAGGTCCCAGCCCCACTCCATTAGGCCCTTCTCTCCTCCCTTTTCCCTCTTAGGCCCCGCCCCGGCCCTAGGCCCCACCCCCACGTACCAGTCCCGAAGCCCATGTCCACGAAGTCGTCACAGACGATAGGCATGCGCCGCCCGGTGAAGGGGTGCAGGACGCACTTCCCATGGAGATGCTGGAACAGGGAGGAGACGAGGGGGTCACTTGGGGGACCCCCAAAACCAGACACCCCGAGGGGTCACCCAGCAACCTCCTCCCTCCCCAAACTCACACGCTCCCCACCCACGGCAGGTACCTGGTATCGGGGGTCCTGCGGATGCACCGCCACGGCTGTGTCCCCCAGCATGGTCTCCACCCGCGTCGTCGCCACGACAACCTCCTCGTCTGTGGGGAGAGTGTCAGATGGTGAGACCCCCCCAAGCCAGCCCCACCCCCACGCCGGATCAGAACCGGCGCCCTCTACAGGGGACAGGCCCCATTCCCTGTCCCCCCGGATCAGAACCGGTGCCCCTTACAGAGGACAGGCCCTGTGCCCAATTCCCTGCCCCTCCCTGACCTGGATCAGAACCAGTGCCCCCTACAGGGGACAGGCCCTGTGCCCCTTTCCCTGCCCCCCTGAGCCAGGCAGTCCCCACCCTGGGGCCAGATCAGAGGGAAAAGGCCCCGTGTCCTGTTTCCTGCCCTGTCCCCCTCCCTGGCCTTACCTGAGTCCTCGAGCTTGTAGGCGAATGACACCAGCACCCCAAATTCCACCTTGTCCTTGTACCCGGGGACGGGCAGGAGGGTCCGGCCGGACAGCTCCTTCTTATCCACCTGGGAGGGGGGAAGCCGAGATGTCACCAACCCTCCCGCAAGACCCTCTAGCTGGACCCCGCCACCAGCTCCAGTTCCCCCCACACGCACCTCAATGTCGGAGATGGCAGAGTGCAGGGTGCAGGACCAGTTGACCAGGCGTTTGCTGCGGTAAATCACCCCCTCCTCGTGCAGCCGGACGAAGGCTTCCTGCACAGCATAGGACAGTTTCTGCAGAACAGCAAGAGGAGAGGTGAGATCCCTGCCCCCTGTTGGAGACGTCGGACCGCACATCCCCATGTCCTGCACCCCGCACTGCCACCCAGGGAGGGAGATTCTCCTACGTGCGGAGCAAGTTCCCACGGGGACGGCTCTGACCCACACTGCCCCAGTGTGACCTCTGACTGCCCCAGGGATGGGGATCGTGGTGTGGGGGCACGCCACTACACATGGCAGAACTGAGGAAAGGGGGAGAGGGTGATAGGAGCTGCATGGACCCACCTCCGGGGCCAGATGGGAGCTGGTGCCCCCTAGAAGGGACAGGCCCCATGTCCCATGCCCTTGCCCCCCTGAGCCAGCCAGTACCCGTCCTGGGGCCGGATGGGAGCTGGCGCCCCCTAGAGAGGACAGGCCCCACAGCGCACGGCAGAGCGTACCGGGTCCATCGTGAAGCAGGCTCTATCCCAGTCCATGGATGATCCGAGCCTCTTGAGCTGATGGTAAATCCTGTCGCCCTTCCTATGGGGAGACGGAGGAGAATCAGGGCGGCGCTAGGGGGCGCTGTGCTGAGGGGGGCTCTCCCCTGGCAGCCGAGGCAGCGATAGGGGGCTGTGCTCTGGGGTGGGGACACCCTGATCCCGGCACTCACTCGTTCTTCCATTTCCAGACCTCGCGGATGAAGGCCTCCCGGCCCAGTTCATGCCGCGTCTGCCCCCGCTCCCGCCACAGCTTCTTCTCCACCACCACCTGTGTGGCGATGCCGGCGTGGTCGCAGCCCGGGTTCCACAGCGTCGTCTCGCCGCGCATCCGGTGCCTGCCGGGATATCACAGCCAGGGTGAGGGGCACCAGCAGAGCTGTGGGGAGCCCTGGGGGCTGCGCGTTGGGAGCGAGAGGCACCGGCAGAGCTGGAGGGAGCCCAGGGGCTGCGGGTCGGGAGTGAGGGGCACCGGCAGGGCTGGGGGGAGCCCTGGGCGCTGCAGGGTGGGTGTGGGGGGCTTCTCACCAGCGGGTCAGGGCGTCCTGGATGGCGTTGGTGAGCGCATGGCCCAGGTGCAGCGAGCCGGTGACGTTGGGGGGTGGGATGCACATCATGAAAAGCCCTTTGGGGTTCGGCTCCGAGACGCACTGCCGCTGGGAGAAGCAGGAGGAGAGTCAGACTGTGTGTCAGAACTCCCGCACTGCCCCCGGAGGGTGAGTCCCTGCGAGCACACGAGGCTGAGATTTGGGAGGCCAAGACTGGTTCTGGTTTGGCGGCACCCAAAATAGCCCCACACCTGGGTCAGTGCCCCCTGCTGGAGCGGACCAGCCCTGCCCTGGGTGTCTTATTCTCCCTACTGCTCCCACACACAGGGGCAATTCCTGTTACCTGAGGGCCACTTAATTCCAGCCTCGGGCCCCCGCCCAGCCCCCACTCACCCCGTACTCAGGTTTGAAGAAGCCCTGGCTTTCCCACCACGGGTACCAGGCTGCCTCCACGTACTGCGGGCTGTAGGCGTCGGGCATGGGGCCAGTCACGTCTGCAGGGGAAGGAGAGAGAGGCCTGAGCAGGAATCCCCCAGGGTCCTGATCCGCCCCTCCCACATGTACATCAGAGCAGTGATTGGAAACGAACAGGCAAACGTCTCTCGCCGTTAACCAGCCAGTCATCCGTCAGCCGCCATCGCCAGCCACCCCGGCTCCAGAGCCTGAGAAGTTCAGCATGAGCTGTCAGTCCGGCCGTTCGTCTGTTTGTCCACCCCCAACCACCCATGTCTCCAACAATGCAACCATCCATCCACCCAATAACCCCCCTGCAAACCAACCACCCCCCCAATCCAACCCAAACACCCACCAACCAACCAGCCCCTCAACAACCCACCCAACAACCCACCCGCCCCCCAAACCAACCAACCCCCCAACAACCCAAGCATCCATCCACTCAACAACCCACCCATGCCCCGAACCAACGAACCCCCCAGAAACCCCACTATCAATCCACCCAACAACTCCTCCAAACCATCTACCATACCCCCGCCTCGAATCAGGCTGAAGATCTCCAAGCCGTTCACTCGCCGACGAGCTGGCTGGGCCCCGTGAGGCCCCCGGGCGAAGGAAGCATCTCCCCAGCCCAGAGCCGGAGCCTGGTTCTGAAAACCGAGCGACACCCCCATCCAGCACCCCCACCACGTCTGAACCCAAAAGGGAATTTTTGACCGATCAGCTGCTCGGCCAGTCACCCCGCACCCGCCACCATCACCCGCCCGTCACCCAGCCCTAACCAACCAGTGACCAGTAACCAGCCACCATAGCCAATGAACTCTCCATGACCACCAACCAATCAGTTGGCCGCAGCCGGCTGCTTTAGCCAATCACCAGCCATCACACCCAACCACCTACCCACTATTAACAACCAATCGCCAGTGACCAGATGTCAGTCGCTTCCAACCAGTCACTCACCAACAACCAACCAGATCCCAACCTCTACCTAACCAGCTGCCATCAGCCAATCCCCAACTGCCACCAAGCCACACCCCCACGAAACCAATTGGGGTGAGGCAGAGGGGAGCTCCGCCTCCACCGCCTCCACCGCTGGCTCCGCCTCCCATTGCTGGCAGGATCCCTCAACCTCACCAGCTGAGACCAGCACCAACCTCCCTTTTGCTGTGGGGAGCCCCTGGTGCTGAGCAGCCCCCCCAAATCGCAGCCTGAATGCCTTCCCCCCACCCCCAGTACCTTTCTTCTCCCCCGGGTGCGTGGGGGTGTCGTAGGTCAGAACGCCAGGATCTTTCTTCTCCTTCTTCTCAGCTTTTGCTTTTTTCTGGCTCCCGCGGAAAGGAGAGAAGAAAAGAGTAAGGATGCATAATGCTGCCCTTCGCCACGGGGGGCGCTGTGCTGCACGGAGCGAGGTGGGGGGCAGCAGGGGGTGCCAGCATGTTCACTGCAGAACCCTTGTACTTCTCCCCCAAAGAGTTGGGGTGGGAACCCCGGCGTCCTGGCCAGGCCCCAACTCGGTTGACTCGATTGTGCCCTCGCTAAAACGCAGCCTGTAATTTCAAAACAGCTACAAGGTCCCCTGTCCCCTTCCAAACTCTCACGCAGCGTTCCATACAGCTGTTCCCCAGCCGCCCCACCCCAGAGCTGGCTGCATCTCAGCACCGGGCAGGCCATCCCCAGGCAGCGTTCCACACAGCTGTTCCCCAGCCACACAACCTCAGAGCTGGCTGCATCTCAGCATCGGACAGGCTGTCCCCAGGCAACGTTCCACGCAGCTGTTCCCCAGCTGCCCCACCCCAGAGTTGACTGCATCTCAGCACCGGCCAGGCCATCCTCAGGCAGCGTTCCACGCAGCTATTCCTCAGCCGCCCCGTCCCAGAGCTGGCCGCATTTCCCTCACCTCTCCCTGCTGCTGCTGGCTTTTCTCCTTCTTCTGCTGGAATTTCTCCAGCTTCTCTTTCTTCTTCGCCTCTTTTTTCAGCTGAGAGGCGCTCTTGACCGGGGCCTCCCCAGGGCCAGGGGCTGACCCTGCTGCTGGTCCCATCTCTGCAGGCACCACAGGCTCTGGGGTGTGGGAGAAAAATCAGGCTAGATTGGACCCACGAGCCTATCTAGCACAGTATCCCATGGCTACCACCATGAACCTCACCTGTGGATCAAGCCAGCCAGGTATCCCCCCCTATTCCCCCGACCACCCAGATCACATCAGTGGGCCCAGCCCCCAGATCAGATCAATGGGCTCATCCAAGCCGGTACCCTCATCCCAGTCCTGCCCCCAATCAGACCCAGGCTGGTATCTCGCCCCCACCACCATGAATCTGAGCCCCGGGTCAATCCAGCCCAGTATCCCCTGTAATATCCAGTAGCACGGAGTTCCGCAGACCACTGCGAAGCCAACGCAGCAGGGGCATTGCAGCCGGAGGAGGCTTGAAAGGGGGAGCTCTGGGCAGGTGTTGGGGGGTCACTTACCCTGTGTCTTCAGTTTGGGGGCATCACCCCCACGCGCCTGCTCACACAGCTTCACCGGCCCCAGCACGGCCTGAAACTGGGGCTGGTTGACGCAAGTCAGGAACCAGCGTGTGACGTTGGGGTAAACAGCCCGGCTCGGGGGATCCAGCACCTGGGGAAAGTATCAGAGGGGTAGCCGTGTTAGTCTGGATCTGTAAGAGCAGCAGAGAATCCTGTGGCACCTTATAGACTAACAGACGTTTTGCAGCGTGAGCTTTCGTGGGTGAATACCCACTTCGTCAGACGCAGGTGACGCACCTGGGGAAAGACCACGAGAGATTAGGGGAGGGGGGAACCATTACTGGTATGGGGGTATGGGAGATACCATTATTGAAACAGGGAGGGGGAGAGGAAAATTAGGCGATACCAATATTATTCCAGGGTGGAGGAGTGAGAAAAAATCCTTAGAAAAGGGAAGAGGAAAGATACCATTATTGGAGAAGGGAGCAATATCAGGAAATACGATTATTGGAATTGAGGGGGGAGAAGATACCATAACTCAAACTCAGGAGGGGAGAGGAATATCAGGAAATACCATCATTGGAATTGAGGGGGGAGAAGATACCGCTATTGAAATTGAAGACACTACAATTGACAATAAAGGTGCAGGGGGGACACAAGGTGGGTTCCCAACCAAAACTGACCTTCCAGTCCCACACACAGACTGTGCCAGGTCCTCCCCACCCCCACAATGTCCTAATGGACACCCCACCTGCTCCCCAGTGTGTGGGGAAGAGGGGGGGGTATCTTGCCTTCTCAGTCTCCCCCCACCACATTTCCCCCCTTTCCCTCAGTGCACCCCCCTCCTCCACCCAGCAGCTGGGAGAATAGGTCGTGGAGGGCGGGGCCACGGGGAGCTGGGGCACCCACGTATTTGTAAGGCAGCAGCAGGGCACAGGCCACGGTCACGTCCGCCAGCGTCACAGCCTCAGCCACCAGGTACGTGCGCAGCTTCAGGTGCCCGTCCAGCACGGCCAGCGCCCGGTGCAGCTCAGCCACCGCCCGCTCCACCACCTGAGAAGGCAGAGAGAGACACGCCAGGGTAATGCAACAGACACAAGACCCAGGAATCCTGGCTCCTCCCCCCCGGTCTAACCACTAGACCCCGCTCCCCTCCCCGAGAACCCAGGAGTCCGGGCGATCTCACCTGCTTGCTCTGCTCCACCAGCCCCAGGGCGGAGAAGGCGGCTGCGCACGCGGCAGGGGCAATCTCCCCTTCAGCGTAGCTCACCCACTGCTGCACCAGCGCGCCCCCGGCTGGCCCCTGCCCCCTCAGCTGCTCCGGGCACAGGAGATGAGCCACGGCGGCCGGGCCCGAGACCCAGACCCCCGGCCGGCTCTCCAACGCCGGCAGCTTGGGCAGGGGGCAGGAGGCAGGGGGCTGCAGGGGGAGCCCCTGCTCCGGCAGCTCCACCACCTTGGGCAGCGTGGGGGCATAGTGGGCTGCGATCAGCACCCGGTGGTTCTGGAAATTTTCCGGGTGCGGGGAGAGGTACAGGGTGGGCATGGCGAGGGCTGAGCACCCCGAAGACAGACCTGGGGACAGAGAGACAGAGTTGGTGAGGCAAGGGGCCTTTCCCCTACGGGGGCACCAGTTCCCATCTGCCCCAGGGCAGGGACCGGCTGGCTCAGGGGGCTGGGGAATGGGGCAGGGGGCTGTCAGCAGCACCGGCTTCCATCTGGCCCCAGGGCAGGGACTGGATGGCTCAGGGGGGCGGGGAATGGGGCAGGGGCCTGACCCCTCTGGGGGGCACTGGCTCCCATCCGGCCCCAGAGCAGGGACTAGCTGGCTCGGGGGGGGGGAATGGGGCAAAGGCCTGTCCCCTCTGGGGGGCACCGACTCCCACCCGGCCCCAGGGCAGTGACTGGCTGGCTCAGGGGGGCAGGGAATAGGGCAGGGACCTGTCCCCTCTAGGGGGCGCCGGCTCCTGCCTGGCCTTAGGGCAGGGACAGGCTGGCTCAGGGGGGCGGGGAATGGGGCAGGGGCCTGTCCCCTCTGGGGGGCGCCGGCTCCCATCTGGCCCCAGGGCAGGGACTGGCTGGCTGGCTCGGGGGGGCAGGGAATGGGGCAGGGACCTGTCCCCTCTAGGGGGCGCCGGCTCCCATCTGGCCCCAGGGCAGGGACAGGCTGGCTCAGGGGGGCGGGGAATGGGGCAGGGGCCTGTCCCCTCTGGGGGGCGCCGGCTCCCATCTGGCCCTAGGGCAGGGACTGGCTGGCTGGCTCGGGGGGGGCAGGGAATGGGGCAGGGGCCTGTCCCCTCTGGGGGGCACCGGCTCTCATCTGGCCCCAGGGCAGGGACAGGCTGGCTCAGGGGGGCGGGGAATGGGGCAGCGGCCTGTCCCCTCTGGGGGGCGCCGGCTCTCATCTGGCCCTAGGGCAGGGACTGGCTGGCTGGCTCAGGGGGGCGGGGAATGGGGCAGCGGCCTGTCCCCTCTAGGAGGCGCCGGCTCCCATCTGGCCCCAGGGCAGGGACTGGCTGGCTGGCTCAGGGGGGCAGGGAATGGGGCAGCGGCCTGTCCCCTCTAGGAGGCGCCGGCTCTCATCTGGCCCCAGGGCAGGGACTGGCTGGCTGGCTCAGGGGGGCGGGGAATGGGGCAGGGGCCTGTCCCCTCTGGGGGGCGCCGGCTCCCATCTGGCCCTAGGGCAGGGACAGGCTGGCTCAGGGGGGCGGGGAATGGGGCAGGGGCCTGTCCCCTCTGGGGGGCGCCGGCTCCCATCTGGCCCTAGGGCAGGGACAGGCTGGCTCAGGGGGGCGGGGAATGGGGCAGGGGCCTGTCCCCTCTGGGGGGCGCCGGCTCCCATCTGGCCCTAGGGCAGGGACAGGCTGGCTCAGGGGGGCGGGGAATGGGGCAGGGGCCTGTCCCCTCTGGGGGGCGCCGGCTCCCACCCGGCCCCAGGGCAGGGACTGGCTGGCTGGCTCAGGGGGGCAGGAGCCCATCCACTCTAGGGGGCACTGGCTCCAACCTGCCCCGGGGGCTCGGCCCTGACACCAGCTGGGCTGATGCAATCCCAGCACCAGGACCCGCCTCCGAGAATCCTCCCCCTGGGGCGGGGCAGGGCCAAGGGAGCTGGGGGGGGGGGGGTAATTCAAGCAACTCCCCCAGCCCCAGCCCACGGCACTAGGTACCCAGCCCCATCACCCCCCGCCCCCCAATCACAGGATGGACAACAGGCAGCTCAGAGGGAGGCAGACGGGGATATGAACTGGGGACGGGCGGGTGCAACTGAGGGGAACATTTGGGGAGGCAGGAGCAGCTGGGGAGGAAGGGGGTGTTAGGCCAGGGAGGTGGGGGGCTGGGAGGTGTCAGGGTTGGGCGCTGTGTAGCAGGGGTGAGGACAGAGCGGGTGTGGGGCAGGGGAGGTGCAGGGTGTGTTTGAGGTGGGAGGGCTAAGACAGGGAGATGGGGGGCTGGGAGCTGTATGGGGCAGAGGGTGTCGGTGCTGGGGGGCAGGAGATAGTGGGGGGGCTGTGGGGATTAGGACAGGGAGGTGGGGGGCTGGGAGATCTATGGGGCAAGGGGTGTCAGGGCTGGTCAGCTGTGGGGCAGGAGGTAGTGGGGTGCTGTGGGGATTAGGACAGGGAGGTGGGGGCTGGGAGATCTATGGGGCAGGGGGTGTCGGTGCTGGGGGGCTGTGGGGATTAGGACAGGGAGGTGGGGGCTGGGAGATCTATGGGGCAGGGGATGTCGGTGCTGGGGGGCGGGGTTCTATGGGGCAGAGGCTCCACCCCACCCCCGGTACCTGCGCTCCCGGCAGCTGCTCCTGGCCCCACGTGTCTCCGCCTTTGGCTGATCCCACCTGCAGGACCCACCCCGGGCTGCCCACGGTGCCGCCTGATCCCAGCGACTCCGGCGCCAGCTGCTCCCCGCCCCCCGGCCCGCGCTGCCCAGGTCAGCCCGAGACCCTGGGGACGCCCCCAGCCCCGCTAGCTCAGCCGGGGGTCGGGCTATTTCTGGTTAGGCACCTGCCAAGCCAGCCCCAGCCGGGGTCCTCGGCCACACGACCGGCACTTGGCGAGCCATAGAGCGCTACGGGCGGTGGAGAGAGCGGCCGACCCACGCTCCCTACAGCAGGAAAAGGCCATAGAGAGGGAGAGCGCTGGTCGGCGACCCCTGGTGGCGGGAGTGAGTCACTTCAGCTCAGTGTATCGTGCCTGGCGCTATAGGGCAGGGATTGAGGGTGACCAGTGGGGTGGGGGACGAGAAATGGGGGCTGGGGCAGGAGATCCAGCCCAGCATGGGGAGGGGAATTTCTACTGAACCTCAGAGGGCGCTGGAAACCCACCAGCCCCCACTCCCCTCCCAGAGCAGAAGAGGACCCAGGAGTCCTGCGTCCCTCCCACAGATAAAGAGCCGGGGACTCAGAGGGGCCAAAAAATCTTCTGTATTGAGTCTGGTGACTAGAAAACAAGATCAGAACCACTCCCCATTCACAGCTGTTGGGGCTCCCCTGCTGGGGGGATGCAGGAGGGGGGCAGGCTGTGGCATGCCCCCCTGCTGGCGGGATGGGCCAGGCCATGGGGTTCCCCTGCTGCCCCCCTGCTGGGGGGATGGGGCTCTCAGGCCGCGGAACACCCCCTGGTGGTCCCCTGCTGGCGGGACGGGGCTCTCAGGCTGCGGAGTGCCCCCTGCTGCCCCCCTGCTGGCGGGACGGGCCTTCAGGCCACGGGGTTCCCCTGCTGCCCCCCTGCTGGGGGGATGGGCTGTCAGCTGCAGGGCGCACCCTGGTGGCAGGACGGGGCTTTCAGCCTACAGGACACCGCCCTGCTGGCCCCCTGCTCACAGGATGGGCTGTCAGACCACAGCGCACCCCCCGGTGGCCCCCTGCTGGCAGGACGGGGCTCTCAGCCCACAGGGTGCCCCCTGCTGGCGTGACGGGGCTCTCAGGCCGCGGAGTGCCCCCTGCTGGCCGGATGGGGCTCTCAGGCCACAGGGCGCCCCCTAGTGGTCCCCTGCTGGCGAGACGGGGCTCTCAGGCCATGGGGCCCCCCCTGGTGGTGAGATGGGGCTCTCAGGCCGCAGGGCACCCCCTGGTGGCCCCCTGCTGGCGGGACGGGGCTCTCAGGCCACGGGGCACCCCCTGGTGGTCCCCTGCTGGCAGGACAGGGTTCTCAGGCTGCGGGGCGCCCCCTGGTGGCCCCCTGCTGGCGGGACGGGGCTCTCAGGCCGCAGGGCACCCCCTGGTGGCACCCCCTGGTGGCCCCCTGCTGGCGGGATGGGGCTCTCAGGCCGCGGGGCGCCCCCTGCTGTCAGGACGGGGCTCTCAGGCTGCAGGGCGCCCCCTGGTGGTCCCCTGCTGGCGGGACGGGGCTCTCAGGCTGCAGGGCGCCCCCTGGTGGTCCCCTGCTGGCGGGATGGGGCTCTCAGGCAGCCCAGCTTGTTGCGCAGCGAGTTCTTGATGACGGCAGCACTGCTAGGCTGGAACTGGGACTGACCCACAGCATAGGCTGCGGCAGTGGGGGAGAGAAAAGAGGGGTGATTGGCAGCAGGATCCGCCCCCACGGAATACTCTTATGATGGACCAGTCCATTATAACCCCTCCCCGGGCCAAATTATTGCCTTCCCCTCCTGGGCTGCACCATTACCTCACCCCAGCCCCCAGGCCATACTACCATTAATGCTCCCAGGCCGTACCATCACCTTGCACCCCCTGGGCCGTGCCATCATTAACTAGCCCAACCTGAGCCATACCATCATCGCGACCTCCCCCACCCAGGCCATACCATTGCCTGACACACACTGCTGGGCCATACCATCATCCTGCCCTAGGCCATTCCATCATTGCCTCAGGCCATACTACTGCCTGACCCCACCCACTGAGGCCATACCATTGCCTGACCCTGATCCCTGGGCCATATCATTATTACCCCGTCCAGTCTGCAATACTGCCTCCCCCCCCCGCCCCGGGCTGTACCATCATTGCCCCTCCCAGTCCATACTATTGCCTGTCCCCGCCTCCCAGGGCCATACCATCGCCTGACCACCCCGGACTCACCCACGATGGCGCTGACGACAGGGGGGTTGAGGCGGTGCAGCCCGTTCTCCCCGGACAGGTTGCTCCGCGCCTGCTCCTGGCGGGAGAAGAAGATGTCGAGCAGGAGCCGGGCCAGGGCCGTCTGGCTGCGGGCGCTGGAGCGGGCCAGGGCCAGCTGGGCGGGGTAGAGGAACACGCCCCCTCCTGGCACCAGCTCCTGCATCTGGAGGGCGGGGGGGCACAGAGGAAAGTGGGGTGGGGGCAGTAGGGGGTGTGGGGAGAGGAGGGGAAGGAGACACTGTTATAATAGGGACCCCTGCCCCTCCAATATCCCCCGACCCACTCCCTGCCCCACAGCTCACCCCATATTTCCGAGGTAGCGCAGGGTCCTCATAGAGCCCGGGCTCCGGCCGCACGGACTCACTGTCTGTCTCCCTGGGTGGCTCCACATCGCCCCCTGCAGGGAACGGAGACAGGAGTGACCACTTGCTCCCACGCTACTTCCTGAGAACCCAGGCGTCCGGGCTCCCAACCCCGTCCCCCTGCTCTGACCCACAAGATCCCACGCTTGTCCCAGACGACCCAGGCATCCGGGCCCCCAACCCACCCTCCTGCTCTGACCCACAAGATCCCACCCTCGTCCCAGAGGACCCAGGCATCCCAATTCCCAGCCCGCCCCCCTGCTCTGACCCACAAGATCCCACCCTCATCCCAGAGGACCCAGGAATCGAGGCTCCCAGCACTCCCCCGCTCCCGCTCTGACCCACGAGACCCCACCCTCGTCCCTGAGGACCCAGGCGTCCAGGCTCACCAAGTCTCTGGGTCAGCACAGCGTTCTGAGCCTCCACCTTGGCGTATCGGTCCCTCAGCACCTCCAGCTCCTGCCGCATCCTCTCGCACTCAGGCCTGGCACAGGGCTCGGTGAGCCCCGCCTGGACGCCTGGGTCCGCAGGGCCAGGGGAGCAGGCAACCCCGCAGCCAGAGCTGTCCACGTAGGGGGAGTCGGGGGAGGAGGAATGCCAGGTTTCCGAGGATGAGGTACTCTGGGGGGTTGCCCAGCCCTCGTCCTCGGACACCTGGGTCCCTTCAGGGTCGAGCACAGAGGTGGTGACGTCATCAGCGTTGCCTCCTGGAATGAGACAAGAAACATTCACTGAATGAGACTTCTTGGTCTCTAGGGGAAGGGGACCCAGGCATCACAGCAGTGCAGCGCTCACCCTAGGGGGCTGGAGACCAGGACAGGAAATGGGACCCAGGCGTCCAGGATGGCAGCACAGCACTCACCCTAGGGGGCTGGAGACAAGGACAGGAAATGGGACCCAGACGTCCAGGACGGCAGCACAGCGCTCACCCTAGGGGGCTGGAGACCAGGAAAGCAAATGGGACCCAGGCGTCCCGGACAGCAGCGCAGGGCTCTCACCCATAGGATGCTGGAGTATGGGACCCCAGGTGTCTGGTACAGGGGACAGCACCCACCTGTGCTGTGTTTCCTTCTCTCGGGGGGCACTCTGTCCTGTCTCCATGTCGCCACCCAGTGGTGGTGGGGGGCCCGCAGCATCCCAGCCCCCCAACTGCTCCTGGGACAGCCCCCGGCCCGGACCTGGATCCACTTCAACTCCTGCCTGTCCCCTGTGGGAAGAGAAGAAAGGATGGAGGGACGGACGGAGGGTACGGGGGGGAATGGAGGGACAGACAGAGAGGTTTGGAGGGAGGGATAGATGGAGAGGTGGGGGGGACGACACGGGTGCAGGGGGGACCAAGGGAGGGATGGACAGAGACAGGTGGGGGGATGGACAGGAAGTGCAAGGGGGATGGATGGAGAAGTGTCGGGGGACAGACAGGGAGTGCAGGGGGGACAAGGTGTGGAGGGAGGGAGGGAGGGACAGACGGAGAGGTGGGGGGGGACCAATGGAGAAGTGGTGGGGATGGACAGAGTGTGGGGGGACGGATGGAGGGAGGGAGAGGTGTGGAGGGGACGGACGGAGAAGTGGGGGGGATGGACAGGTTATGGGGGGACAGATGGAGGGAGAGAGAGATGTGGGGGGGACGGATGGAGAAGCGGCAGGGACGGAGGAACAGAAGGAGCAGTGGGGGCAGGGGTGGACAGGGTGTGTCCGGAGCAGGGGGGCGCTCACTCACCGCTGAGGGCCAGGATGCGGGCGCGGTTCAGCCCCTTGAAGAGGGGGCACCGAGCCTCCACCTCTTGGCCCGGCTGGTAGTGGGCGGGGGTCCCGGCGCGGCTCGCTCACCGCCGCCAGCTCGATGATGCTGGAGAAGCCTTCGTCCAGCCAGTCCACCAGGGCCAGGTGCGCCGACATGGAGAGCGCCCTGGGGAGAGACGAGGTGAGCCCCCCACACCCTCTGCCTGGCCCCCCAAGCCTCCTGAACAGCCCCCCGCCCTGGCGCCCCCAGGGGAGAGATGGGGTGAGCCCACCATGCCCCCTGCTCCGGTGCCTCCTGCCCAGCCCCCCACCCAGCACCCCCTGCCCAGTGCCCTCCCTCGCCTTGTGAACCCCACCTCCCCAGTGTCCCCGGTCAAGCCGTCACCCCATTCCCCCTTCCCTCGCACCCCACACAGCCCTGCTCCCCACAGCACAGAGCCCCCAGCTCTGCTCCCTCTAGCATCTCACTGGGGCACAGGGGCCAGCCCTGACCGCCAGAGGAGAGCGCCCCCTACCGACTCCGACTCCTTGCCCCCTGCAGTCCAGCTATGGGGCCTGTTGTATTAATGCTAAATATTGGGGTGGGGTCCCCCACCGGCCAAGGCCCCGTCAGCGCCCCCCTGCTGCAGCAGGAAGGTACCTGGGTTTCTCCTTTTGCCTGCAAATGCTGCTCCTGTCTGTTCTGCTTGCAGCCAGCTGCAAAGGCTGCTGGGAAGGGGGGGGCAGAAAGGGGTGGGGTCCCCCCTTTCCTCTCCCTTCCCCCCAACGGTGGCACCAGCTGCAATCGGCCCCCAGGGGTCTGCAAACAATTTGCAAATGGGGCAGGAGGGAGATGTGGGGGGGGTGTCCCTCTGAGTGAGTGGAGGGCGTTGGGGGCCGCTGCTTGGGGGGCTCTGGGGAGGGAGAGGGATCAGCCCTGCTGGTGCAAAGCGTTTGCCGGATGTTTGCAGAGCATTTGCGGCTGGGGGGGGGGGGGGGGGGACTGTTAACCCCTGGGTGCCCAGGCTGCAGGCAGGGATGGGGATTTAGGAAGTGCTTATGGGATTGGGGTGGGGGGCTAAAGGGTGATCATTTAAATAGGGGAGGGAGGAGCCAAGGAGGGAACCCAGGAGTCCTGGCTCCCAGCCCCCACAGCTCTAACCATCAAACCCCACTCCTCCCCCAGAGCCAGGGAGGGAACCCAGGAGACCTGGCCGTGAGCCCCCCCCAGCTCTAACCATTGGACCCTACTCCCCTGGGAGTCCAGCTCCCACCCCCTCCCCACTAAACCCTACTGCTCTCTCTGCAGAAGCATGACTGCAATCACCCTGCCTTCCCATTGGCTGGCACTGTGTCCCCACCCATCTCATGCCAACCAATCAGCAGCCAGTTGGGGGTGAAGCCGCCAACCCCCAACCTTAGGACCATTAAAGGGGCAGCACCCACAGCAGTGACCTCACCTCATGACAGGGATTACACAATACTCTTCAAGTGGGCGGGGCTTCAGGAGCCACTATGACATCATCAAGCCACAGCTCATAGCCTGGCCAGTGAGGTCATAACTACTCTTAAAGAAGGCCAGGCCTGATGACATCACCAATGGGCGGAGCTTAGAGCCTGCTGAAGGCAGTCTGGTGGAAGGGGTGGAGCCTTATCTGATGACTTTTTTTTTTTTTTTTTTTTTAAAGGGAGGCACATGGAGTCCCCTGATGTAATATTTCTTAAAGGGAAAGATCCCTTAGGATAGGGCATGTGAAAAGGGTGGAGCCTATTGCAAAGGGGTGGAGCCTGATGATGCACTAAGCTCAGTGGACAGAGCCTACTGTGTCTGCAAGGGCAGAAAGTTTTGTGACAGATGAGGTCATCCTGAGAAAAGGGCGGAGGCTGAGTACCATTTAAAGTGCAAGAATCCCATTGGACAATGACATAAGGTGAAAGGGGCAGTACTTTCCCCAGGATGATGTCATAGTAAGTGTTTGATGATGCAATATTATTTAAAGGGACAGGCACCCTTGTGTGCAAAAGTGAGAAGCATCGGCTCCTCCTGCTCAACCCATCCGCTCTGGAGGCCCTGAACACACCACCAGCATCGAGGGAGCAGATGAGAGAAGACTGGGTCATAGCTGAAGGCCCGGACACCTGGGTTCTCAGCCCTGCTCTGGCCTGAATTGCTTTTGAAAGCGAGGAAGTCATCTCTCTCTGTGCCTCAGTTTCCCCACATGTAGAACAAGGATCAACCCAGGCAGCCAGGGCCCTACATGGGAGCCCAAGTGTCCAGGAGGGGATGGGGGGAGGCGCGGAGATGAACCTGGGCATCTGGGCCAAGAGAGGATGCTGGGCTGGAGCAGATGGTAGACCCTACCATAAACAACAACAAAAGTTTGTAACCAGGCTCCAAAAACTTTTATTCCGCTCGAGACTTCAAGCCACAAATCAAACATACAAAAAACCTTCATCCCCCTTGGCCTAAACCCTAAAAAAAACCCAATCCCCCCCGGGAAATTCAAACGCCCCACAACTCTTCCAGGATTTTGCCAGCTGGGGTTAACAGCACCCCAGGAGCACAGTCCCTGCCCCTCCAAAGATGGGGGGGGGGACTAAACACCCCCCTTAAAGAACAGGGAGAAATTAGAATTTAAAAATAAAAATGAGGCTTAACTGGCCATGGCCCCGGAGATGAAAGAGGGGGCTGGGGAGATTCAAACCAGAAGGGGACCCCCATAATCTTTTCCCCCAAGGAGGGGAGGACACGGCAAACCTAGGAACCACCCTGATATTCATCCCAGAAGAGATAATCAGCTCAGGGAGCACACAGAACTCAGGTGTCCTAGATCTGGGGATACTGGGGGGCAGGGGAGTTGAATCCAGGTGTCCAGGCCCCTAAAAAGGGCACAGCCCCAACCCAATTCTCTTGAGTAGAAGCTGAGTCCCCATACAAGGCCCCGGATGCCTGGGTTCCCCTCTGCTTTTCCTGTTCCATCTCGAACACAAGTGGAGACAAACCCAGGAGTCCGGAGGCCTGGGGTTGCAGAGAGACACTGAGGCCTCCGGGGCCTGGGAGTGCAGGGTGAAAAGGAAGAACCCAGGCATCCGGGCTCCTGGATAGGGGCTCGGCTCCCACTCCCAGAGCGTGGAGGGAGCAGAGTGGACCCAGGTGTCTGGGCTCCTGGACAGCGGCTCAGCTCCTGCTCCCAGCCAGGAGGGGGAGCAGCCACGGTCCGGGAGCATCGGTGTAGTGGCAGGAGCTGCTGAGCAGGGGGGATTTTACGGCTGGCAAGAAGCAGCCGGGTGGGGCAGGTCTCTGCCCTGCACCAGGGAGGGAGGGGGTCGTGGGGGGGGGGGGTCACTGCTTCTGCTGCAGCGCCTCCTTGCGCGCGGCATCCTGCAGCAGCTGTGTGTCCACCTCATCCGCCGGCAGCTGCACGTAGCGCACCACGGAGCCGCGGATAAAACAGTTCTTCACCGACAGCTGGGGGGGAGAGAGCGGGGTTAGGGGGACCGCCCCCTGCTGGCAGGGGGGGGTCTCAGGGCCCCCCCCCCGTGTCCACACCCCCTGATGGCAAGGGGGTCTCAGGGCCCACTCACCCCCATGTGTGTCCGTTCCCCCTGACGGCAGAGGGGGGATCAGTGTCTGCCCCCCCGCAGGCTGGGAAGATCAGTCCCCGCCCCCTGTGTCTGTGACCCCGCCCCCTGCAGGCTGGGTGAAGACACCGGACCCGCCTTGTGAGAAATGCCATCAGCACATCTGACCCCCCCCACTCCCAGGACAACCTCCCACTGCCCACCACTCTCCCCATACACCCCGCCAGCAGGGCCCCCTCCACCCCACCCAAGAGGGGGACCAGCCCCTTACCATGTGGGGGTACTTCTCCGGATCCGTCACGCTGATGTCAGTCAGTTTGATGTTCAAGTACTGGCAGGACGGACAGACACACGGACAGTTAACACCCAGACAGGGGGTGTGGGGGGCCCAAGGGGATACCTTCTGCATTGCTTTGCCAGGAAAGTGGGGTGCGGCGGGGAATGGGGCATTGGGCCTTTCCCCTGTACGGGCATCAGCTCCGATCTGGCCCCAGCGCGTGGACTGGCTGGCTTGGGGGAAGAGGGAGTCCATAGGGGGCACCGGCTCCAATCCAGCTGCAGGACAGGGGACAGGCTGGTTCAGGGGGTAGGATGGGGGGGCACAGGGGGCGCCAGCTCTGATTTGGCCTCAGGATGGAGGAATCTCTTGGGCCAGGCGCACTGGGGGGGAGGGACACGCTCTGAAAATAACCTGGAAATTTCTTACCTGATCCACAGAATGGAGGGTCCCACAGATACTGCAACAGAGAGGGAGGGGGGTTACCACAGGGGAACGGGGTGTGGGGGTTACAGTGGGGGGGGAGGGGACTGAAAGCCAGGACTCCTGGGTTCAAGCCCAGCTCTGGGAAGAGAGTGGGGGTTGGTGAGTTAGAGCAGAGGGTTTGGGAGCCCAGACTCCTGGGTTCCCTCCTGTCATAAACAGATAGCTAAGGGTTAATGTTTCTTTTACCTGTAAAGGGTTAACAAAGGGAACCAAACACCTGATCAGAGGACCAATCAGGAAACTGGATTTTTCAAAGTCAGGGAGGGAATTTTTGGGGTCTGAGTCTTTTGTCTGTCTCTCAGCTATGAGAAGGTTCTTTCTATCTTCTAATCTTCTGTTTCCAAATTGTAAGTACAGGTAGAAAAACAACATAGGCTTTTGTGTTGTTTTGGTTGTATTTACATGTGTGTAACTTGCTGGAAAGTTTAAATTGTATCTCTTTTGAATAAGGTTGTTTATTCATTTTTGCTTTTAAGCAATTGATCCTGTATTATTGTCATCTTGATACAGAGAAATTTTGATGTCTTTCTTCTTTTTCTTTTATATAAAGCTTTCTTTTTAAGACTTGTTTGAGTTTTTCCCTCTGGGTAGGCTAAGGAACAAAGAGGAGGGGAATTCTCTTTGTGTTAGATCTACGGAGGATAAGCTCTGCAGCACCAGGGAATTGGTGGGAGGGGGAAGAGATAGAATCATTTCTGTTTCCTTGTATTTGGGGTTTGTCTCGTTGTGGAATAGAGGAGACATGCTTCTTGGTATTGTGATGTAAAGAGATTGCATCAATACTATCAGGTTAGCCCAGAGAGGAAAGTCTGGGTGGGAAAGAGAGGGGGAAGGGAAGTGGGTTACTTCCCTTTGTTGTGAGACTCAGAGTCTCTGAGCCTTGGGGTCCCTCCAAGGAAAGTTTGGGGGACCAGAGCGAGGCAAGCACTGTAATTCCTGTCTGGTGGCAGCGAGATAAGATCCAAGCTGGTAATTAAGCTTGGAGGTTCATGCTAGGCACCCACATTTTGGATGCTAAGGTCCAGATTTGGGAAAGATGCTTATGATACCTCCCTGGCTCTGGGAGGGGAATGGGGACTAGTGGTTAGAGCAGGGGGGGCTGGCAGGCAATAGGGGACCCCCGTGTGCACCAGGACTCACCTCAGATCATTTTTTAACTCCACCACCACGTCCTTCCCCACCAGGGATTTGAAGAACGAATAGAAAAGCTGGCGAGAGAAGGGGTCAAGGGGGAGGTGAGACCCCCATGGAGAGACAGAGACATCACAGCTCCCCACCCCTGACTGCCCCCTTGGTCTAGGGCACCCCACTATCACCTCCCTGCAGACCCCCAACCGCCCCCTGACCCCGTCCTCCTCCCACTCAGCGATCACCCTCCACCAGGCCAGTGCCCCCCGAGCCCTGGGGCCGGCCATCAGGCAGGGAGGGGGGGAATGGTGCATGTCATCACCCCAGGGCCCCTGCATGCCAAGCGATGGGGCCTGTCCTGCTGGCAGGGCTGGGCATCTCCCCAGGGACTCGCTGCATATCCCCTGGCTCCCCCAGCCCTCCCCCTGCATATCCCCCTGCTCCCCGCATATCCCCCTGCTCATACCCCAACTCCCCCACATATTCCCCTGCTCCCTGCATACCCCCTGCTCCCCCACCCTGCATATCACCCTGCATATCACCCTGCTCCCCCCGCATATCCCCCACACCCCCACCCTGCATATCCCCCCGCTCCCTGCATATCCTCCTGTTCCCCCTGCATATCCCCGACCCCCACATATCTCCCTGCTCCCCCAGACCCCCACCCCGCATATCCCCCAGCCCTCCCCCTGCATATCCCCGACCCCCACATATCCCCCTGCTCCCCCAGACCCCCACCCCGCATATCCCCCAGCCCTCCCCCTGCATATCCCAGACCCCCCACATATCCCCCTGCTCCCCCACCCTGCATATCCCCCAGCTCCCTCCGCATATCCCCGACCCCCACATATCCCCCTGCTCCCCCAGACCCCCACCCTGCATATCCCCCAGCTTCCTCCGCATATCCCCGACACACTCACCCTGCATATCTCAGCCCCCCCACATATCCCCCTGCTCTCTCCACATATCCCCCTGCTCCCCGCCACCCCACAAATCCCCCTGCTCCCCCCCACCCCGCATATCCCCCACTCACCGCCGTGCCCCCTCCTCCCCCCATACATGCCCCCTCCCCCTGCTCCCCGCAGAGCCCCCTGCGCGCCCCCCCGCATGTCCCCCACTCCCCTCCCCCGCGGCGGGGGGGGGGGGGTCCCCGGGCAGTGACGTCACGCACTCACCATTCCGGCGGCGGCGCGAGCCGCGTGGGGGAGCCTGAGCCCGGCAGCAGCGATCGGGCCCGGGCCGCGCAGGCGCACTGGGGTGGGCTTCGTTCCGGCGGGGCGGGGGAGGCGCTCCCTCGTCACGTGACCCAGGAATTGGCCCGAACGCGAAAGCGAGGGAGGCGGGGAGAGGACGCTCTTAAAGGGGCCGCTCCCTGTTACTCCTCTTCTTAAAGGGGCCGCTGCTTGTTACTCCAGCTCTTAAAGGGGCCGCTCCCCAAAACCCAGGCTGGCTCTTAAAGGGGTTCCCCGCCCATTTACTCTCATCCCCCCAGCTCCTGCTCCCCCTGCTCACAAGGCAGCTCCCCCCACCTCCGCCAGCCTCCCAGGGGCCACCACAAGCCCCAAAACAGCGCTGGGGCCTGTCCCACCGGGGATTTGTTTGACCTGCCCCCAATGTGGGGCCCAGACTGGCCTTGGCACGTCATCCCCCCAATGACACCTGCCTGTCTACAGCCCCACAAGGGGTCACTGTTCGGGTCAGAGGGACTCCACATCACGCCGCCTGAGACTGGCCCGGCCCAGCCCAGCGCCCATCAACCTCTCCCACTGGCGGATCTCGTCTCCTGATGGGAACTGTGGGGGAGGGGAAATGGACAACTGGCCCTTTGAGATTATGGGGCATGGATGGGGATAAATGGTCTAAACCCCCCAGAAGGGGCTGGTGTCACTGTGTCCCCACACCCCTGAATGTGCAGCACCTCGCTCACTGGGGGCCATGATCAATAGGGGTCTAGGGCGGGGGGAGGGCTGGGAGCCAGGACTCCTGGGTTCTCTGCCCAGCTCAGGGAGTGGGGCCTGGTGCTTAGAGAAGTGGGGGAGGGCGTTTGGAGCCAGGTTTCTAATTACAGGAGAGAGGCTGATGAAAAGCCAGATGGGAAGGTGGGGAGGAAATTCCAGCATCACTTTAGATCCCTTGAGCAATATTGCTCCTGAGGAAGCTGAAGCCAGACGCCCACACACGTGCCAGCCAGGACCGGATCTACCAGCGCCGGTGGGAACTGTGAAATCTTCACTTGGCTCCATCCCCTATTATACTCCAATACTTGTCTAAGAGTTTGGAGCAAAGGGCTCTTCTCTGAAACCTGTAATCAAAAGACAGGTGAAGGGAAGACCGAAAACTTCTGCTATTTCTAAGGTTCAAAAAATCCAATAGTAAGAAAATCTTTCTAAAAATTAATGTGTGTTATATTCCAATGCTTGGCTAATAGCATGGAGAAAAACACTCGTTGCTAAAACCTTTAACTCAAAAACAGGCAAAGAGACACCTGAATCTTGTTGCTACTTCTCAGGTAAAAAATAAATCCCCTATTCAGAAAAGCTGCATCAACATTAACATGTATTGTACTCAAATGCTTGGCTGACAGGTAGGAGAAAAATGCTTAGTTCTAAACCCTTCTTTAACTAACCCAGTGGGTTTCAACCTTTTGTCATTTGTGGACCCCTACAAAATTTTGAATGGAACCGTGGACCCCTTTTCTGTGGACCCCTGGGAGTCCGTGGATCACAGATTGAAAACAACTGTTCTATGGTAACAACAACCTTTTGCGGACCCCTTGGACATATTTTGCAGACCCCCAAGGGTCTGCAGAGCACAGGTTGAAAGCCACTGAATTAAACAACAGGTGAAAAGAAGAATGACTGTGCCTGCTATTTCGAAGGTTAAAATAGCTAATAGGAAGAAAAATTGTAAACAAGACTTATTATACTCAAATGCTTGGCTAAACGCTAGGAGAAAAATGTTCTTTTCTAAAGTGTCTGGTTCCTTCTAGTAAAAAAAGCCCCACAGGTGACAGGGACAGTGATTTTTTATTATTATTTTTATGGCTAACTTAAAAGTGAAGACGAAAACCTGGTAAAAATGAACACATCTACTCAAATGCTTTGGTGAAACCTCAGGGTGATGATGGCTTGTAACGTGCTAATGGCTGAGTGGAAAGGGGGTCTGGTCACGGGTGGGGTGGGCTATGTTATAGGAAATGATGGAGAAAGAGACTCACCAATCCTCACTCCTGAGCTTAAAGTTCCTGTAACCACCGGGTGGGAAAACCGTCAGGGTTTGGGACCCTAGATCGCTTCCCCTGTGTTGGCAGCTTCAGGCTTCAAACATCTCACAGCACGACCAAACATCCAGCAGATCCATCAAAGGGAAGGGCTGGGGGGCTGCCCCACACGCTGGCCAGGGCCTCCCACCTCCTTCCTACCAGGAGTGCCGTGTACCTCAATGTGTCACCACTGAGCTTTCCTTTATGTCAATCTGCTTTTGCTTCACACTCCCACCCCAGATCCCCACTCACTCGGGGGGCAAGGGAGGAGACACTCCCATAGGCGCAGGGTCCCCCAGATCCTAGCTCATGCCAGGGGGCAGAGAGAGAGGGTCAGACACCCCCCTAGAGTGACAAGGCTCTCCCCAAATCCCAGCTCACTTGAGGTGGGCAGGGATGGGGAATCAGACCCCCCCCCCAGATGGGCAGCCCCCCCCAGATCCCATAAAGGGAGCCAGGGGGGGTTCAGATCTGCTGAGACCCAATTCCACCTCCCCCAAATCTCACCCCCCACCTTATGCCCCCAGAAAGAATCATCCCTGGTGAGGACTGAGGTGGAGGATGCTGGATTCAGTGACTTCCTGGCAGGCTACCAACCCTACCGACTGCTCCGGGGTGGTTGTGAAAACACCTTGACTTCTCCCCACCCTGTGACTTCACCCCACTGTGATCCAACCGATCTGGGCATTCAGGGTGGGGTGGCAGGTATATAAACCCGGGGCCATTCCCAGAGGATGAGGGAGAGGCACCCGGAGCGGGACAACACCAGAGACCGGTAAGAATCTCTCTGGCGGGGAATGGAGGGGACACGCACACCAGCCCGTGGCCTGGTGGCTCTTGTGTCGGGGCCTGGGGGCTCCCTCCTGGGAAATGGGCTCTGGCAAAGATTTGGGGGCGGAGAAAGCACCGATCCCATCCTGGGCCGTGTAAACAGGTCTCTGGAGATGGGATTTGCCCTCTTGATTCGGCCCCGGTGCAGCCATGGCTGGGATCGAGTTCTGGGGGCCTCCGATTCGAGGAGGGCGTCGGTCAGTTGCCGAGGGCTCAAAGAAGGGCCACAAAAATGATGAAAGAGCTGGAAACCTCGACTCCAGGATCTCAGTCCGCGTAGCTCCACAGAGGGATTACAGGGAGACAGGAGCCCCTCTAGGCATGGCTGGAAGGGGGAACAGAAGTTCGAGGCCAGAGAGTTTTCCAATCCGACGGCTGGACGCCGGCGCCAGCCAAATTCAGATGGGAAGCGACATGTGACTTTGTAACAGGGAGAGGAATGAACCCCAGGCGCACTTTACCGAGGGTCAAGGCAGAGGCTCCACCCTGGGCTGTTTCGATCGAGACCGGGAATTTGCTTGGAAGGATCTGTTCTAGCTGAATCGGGAATTAATTCAGGGAATCCTGGTTAGAGAGGTCATCAACCGACCCGATCAGGGGACTCCCTCGGATTCTGGGAATGGAGGTCGGTCAGAGATCTCCCGCTGACCATGGGGCCTGGAGGGCGGCTGCTGCTGGCTCCTGGTTCCAGTGACCCCTGTTTAAATCCCGAGCGACCCTGCTGAGGTCAGGGGAGTCCAGGCCGGCCCTGGTGTGAATCCGGAGCCAGCCCACTGCTGCTGGTGCTGTTTTTCTCACGGCGCAGACCCAAACCGGATTGGCTGTCGATTCAGGACGACCAGGGGTCTAGGCAGGAGGCTCCTGGCAGGTTAGCACAGGGATCTGGCTCACACCGCAGCCTGATTGCCAGGCCGCTGCGGAGGCGGGCGGGTGGGGCGGTTAATTAAGCTAGAAGCCGAGGCGAGGCGCGAGCGGGAGGAGCTGCCAGCAGCACGGACCCTGGGGAAATGGCATGGCTGGGGGTGGGAGCAGATCTCCATGTGAAGGGGACCCTCCCCGGACAGAGTGCGGGGGGGTCAGGCCGGGATCCTGGCTCAGAGCCAGGACCCCCCATCCCAGGTGAGCCAGGCAGCCAAGCGCAGGAGGGGGCATGAGAGGTCTGAGCCCGTGGGCAGTGAGCAGACTCCAGCCCGGCAGGGGACTGGCGAGGCAGGCAGGAGGGACTCTGGCCCCGGCACTGCCTGACCACTGGCCCTGGCATTCCCCCCCTTCCGCCAGGTGCCAGGTGAGCCCACGATGTGCAACCAGTGCAAGTGCTTCTGCCTCCTGCTGCAATGGATGTGGCACGTCATCAAGCGGCTGTGCAGGAGGAAGAGAGGTACTGGGGGGGAGTGAGCGGGGCACTGGGGAGGGATGGGTGGGTATCCTCGGTGTGGGGAACAGGGGCAGACACACGTATGGATCCGGGTGGGGGGCAAATGGAGCAGACACACTGATATGGATCCAGGGATGGGGGGCGGGGAATGGAGCAGACACACAGCTATGGATCCATGGATGGCGGGGGTGGGGGGGAATGGGGCAGACACACGTATGGATCTGGGGGGAGGATGGAGGGACGAGGGGGAATGGGGCAGACATGCAGCTATGGATCCTGGGGGAGGACGGAGGGAAGTGGGCAGACACACAGATATGGATCCGGGGGGACGAGGGCTAGATCCAGAGCTTGAGCCCGTGTACGGGGATGGATAGAATATTATTGGGCTTAGGTTTAAATTTCCATCTCTGCAGTGACGCCTGCACTTTGCACTGCCCCCTACTGGGTGCAATCAGAACTGCGCTGCTAATCTTCCCCGGACGTAGACGTTCCCATCTGCAGAGGAGCAGGGCTAGTGGGAGTCAGGACTCCTGGGTTCCGTCTTTGGCTCTGGGAGAGGAGGGGGCCCAGCAGTTACAGCTGCAGGGGGGCTGGAAGTCAGGACTCCTGGGTTCTATCCAGGGGCGGCTCCAGACATTTCGCCGCCCCAAGCACGGCAGCATGCCACGGGGGGCACTCTGCCAGTCGCCGGTCCCGTGGCTCCGGTGGACCTCCCACAGGCATGCCTGCGGAGGGTCCACTGGTCCCGCGGCTCCACTGAAGCCCCAAGACCAGTGGACCCTCCACAGGCAAGCCGCCGAAGGCAGCCTGCCTGCCGCCCTCCCGGTGACCAGCAGAGCGCCCCCCGTGGCATGCCGGCTTGGCGTGCTGGGATCTGGAGCCACCCCTGGTTCTGTCACTGGTTCGCCTCTCCGTGCCTCAGTTTCCCTTTGAATTGATATTTCACTCCCACTGAGGCCAAGTTAACAGCTTACCCTTAGCTCAGAATCCCGCCCTGAGTCCCTGGAGGGCAGTGGAGTCACTCCAGATTGACACCGGCTCAGGATCTGGCTCCAGACAGGCTGGGGCGGCGTTTGTCCAGACGAAACAGCACCTGCTCCCCTGCAACCAGCTGGACCAGCTGCAAACTTGGGCAGAGGCTGGTGACATCAATTAGCCGGCGATTGGCCAATCTGCTGATTGGGCCACATCAGCGTTGGAATGAAGCTAGCCAGGCCAAGCAGCTCTGGAGAATCATCCACCCCAGTGCTGGTCATGAGGGAGGTAAACTGAGGCACAAAAGTATTTGGAGGAGATATGGCGGTAGCTGAGACAGGAAATGGCCATGGGGTGTGGCTGCTGCTGTTAGAGGTAGAAGGGAATGTTCAGCCTGATCTAACCACTAGACACTCCTCCCTGAGGCAGGAGAGAACCCAGGAGTCCTGGCTTTCAGCCCCCTCTGCTCTAACTCCTAGTCCCCACCCCCTTACCAGCAGATCACTGGGTTCACTGGTTGAAGACTCCCCCCGTCTGTGTTTTCGTTGCAGAATCTCGCAGGAGTGCCGATGAGACAACATCCTTACTGGGCGACAGGCGTAACACGGGGTCCTGAGGGGAGCCCATCCCAGAGCTCTGCCATCTGCCAGAGCCCCCCGTCCCCTCCCACGAATCCGGCTTTGGCCTGGCCACTCCCACTTGTCGGGGGGCTCGGATTCCTGGTCAGACCCATCTGTGAAAGGAAAGAAAGAGCCTGTGGGGGCTGCACCCCCTTTTCACCCCTTTTTTGCTACCCACATACGTTTTTCTCTTGCTTTTAATTATTAATGAATGGTAGGGGGCTGGGTGGTAGTTTTAGGCTAGAAATCAGGTCTGGCTGGCTGGCCCTATGGACAGCAGGGGCTCACGGATGGAGACACACACCCCCCCAGCCTGCCAAGGAGCTAGAGGGGTTAGTTTGTTCATTACTGGCATTTCAACTCCAATGTCTGGATACCAGTTGGGAGAAATCCAGTCTATGTTAAAACTCAAAAGCCTCTGACTCCTCTCAGCATGTTTCTGATAATTTTCTGCCAATGAAAAGCAGCGTACAGGAGCTCGGTGTGCTGCTTAGCACTAAAAAGAAGAGGAGACAAAAAAGGACGGCTTAGTTCAGCTGCTTGATAATACAGATATTGAAAAAAATCAAATCGATGGTCAAACTCAGACACTCGGAGATGATTTTGGAGGCAAATGCTCAGGGTGAAAAGTGAAACGGTCCCAGTTTTAGCTGGGAGGATGAGATATGCCATGACGCTGTCCGCTTTTTAAAGGTAAAAAGACCATTAGAATCAAAACCTCCCTATTCTACCCAAATCTTCAGCTCTTAGGGGAAAAATGCCCCATGCCAAAATGTCTGGCTCCTTCTGGGCAAAATAACGGGGTGAAAGAATAGTGCTGCTATTTTGGGGGTTCAATAAAAACCCACTCATAAGAAAAGCTGTAAAAAAATCATACTTCTTAGACTCAAATGCTCAAGTAACAGTTACAGAAAACACATGGTGTTAAAAATCCCCAGCTGATGAAGTTCGTTTTAGCCCACGAAAGCTTATGTGCAAATAAATTTGTTAGTCTCTAAGGTGCCACGAGAACTCCTCATTGTTCAAGCTCTCTGTGTCTTCCACCAAAGACGGCATTAACTTTGCGGATATTTCAACAGTCCAGCACTAACCCCATAATAAGACAATATTTAAAAACAACATTAACATTCTTCTCCAATGCCTGGATACCAGTTTGGAGAAAACCGCTCTGTGTTGAAAGTCTGAAGCTGCCCGTCCTTCCAGAGACATGGTGGGAACGCTGCGGTGAGTTCTAGCTAACGGGAACTGTGTTCAAAAGTGAATCGCTGTTCGACTCACACGTGTGGCTGAGGAGGGAAATGGTCTCAGTTAAAACCCCAAAGCTGGGTCTTCCTTCAGTGCACCTCGGGTGACGTTGCTGCTGCTTCTAAGGTAAGAATGAACCCAGGAAAACGGTGCAGATTTGCCCAAAGCTTCTCCCAGCCAAAGGAAAGTAAAGAAGAAACCAATGCCACCCTAAACCCAGCTGCCTCTGTGCCCCTACAGCCCCCGCGGGCACCACCCAGGCCCAGCGTGCACTGCACAGACGGGGGATTCCCAGCCCCAGTGCATTGTCGGCTGAGCTTTCTACCTCTCAGCGGAGCGAACTGTGGGGCCGGCAGGGACCGCGTGGCAGAGAGAGGCAGCTGTCGCTGGATTCCTTTGCCTGGCAAGCCAAGGCCGACCGGTGTGTAAATAAATCATGTACTGAGCTAACAGCGTCCCTGGGTCTGTGTTTGTATCTGCACCGGGGAGAGAACCCAGAAGTCCTGGTTCCCAGCTGCCCCTGCTTTAACCACTAGCCCCCACTCCCCTCCGAGTGCTGGGCTATTCGGTGCGGTGCCAGAGGAATCTTTCTCCGGCCGAGCTCTCCCTGTGGGTCGCTGTCTTGGTGAAAACAGGCCTTTGTGTCGGCCCAAGGGCTGTGCCAGCCTCCGGTAGCCAACAGGCTTAGGAGATGTCAGCACTCTGCCCCCCCTGCGGCGGGGCACCCCTCACTCCAGCCCACCGCTATCACCCCAAGCCGGCTCATGTTGCAAAGGGTGCCCCATGGATTGCTGTCCAGGCCCCCTGTGTCCCTCCTCTGGGCTGCCCGTGGGGCAGAGAGGGGCTAGGGGTGGTGGTGGGGGCTCCCTCACACACCTGGGGTCTGGCCAATCACCAGGGCTGGGGTCCCCCCATCCTGTGTGGGGAGCTTGGGGGGGTCTCAGCTTCTGGGGGGGAGATAATGAAGCCTTTTCCCCTCCCCCCATAACTAAGGGGGGGCCCGGGGATCCCCCCCACAGCTCCATCGTGTCACCATGACAACCCACTGCTGCATCAACCTCATCCCAGGTCCATCAGTGCAGGGAGCTGGTTGCCATGGTGACAGCTGGTGGGTGTGAGAGGGGGCTGGGAGCCAGGATGCCTGGGTTCTCTCCCCAGCTCTGGGAGTGGAGGGGAGTCTAGTGGTTAGAGCTGGGGGGGCTGGGAGCCAGGACTCCTAGGTTCCATCTCTTGGGAGGGGTATGGGAAGCTGTTTGCTGCATATACCACAGCAGGCAGGTGCGTCTCCTTGGAGACAAGCACCATGGATACCAGCTGGGAGTGGGGGTGTCACTGATCTCCCCCCTGGGAGTCCCAGGGGGTCCCAGAGCCGGACCCGGGGCAGATACTAGAAGCCCTCGCCTCGCACTGAGATGCAGCCACCTCTGGGGTGGGACAAGCGGGTACCAGCTGCACAGAACAGCTTCAAATGGGGCTGAGATGCAGCCACCTCTGGGGTGGGACAAGCGGGTACCAGCCACACAGAACAGCTTCACATGGGGCTGAGATGCAGCCGACTCTGGGATGGGACAAGCGGGTACCAGCCACACAGAACACCCCGCCGGGAGAGGGGTAGGATAGGGACAGGAAGTGAAGGCGACTTGTGGGTCGGTCTCTCCCCTCCCCACAGCGTCTGTCTCCATCCCTGGTTCATTCATAAATTCAGCCAGCCCCTCCCCTCACGCTCCGCCCCCACCCCCAGCCGGGAGGGCGGATCCAGAGGCGGGGACCCCCCCAGGTCGGAGAGATGCGGACCCTGCGCTGGCTGGCTGCCCTGGCAGCTCTGCTGGGGCTGGGGCTGGCCCCGAGAGCCGGGGGGGCGGCAGGTGAGGGGGAGGGGCATCGGGGGTGTGTGGAGGAGAGTAGGAGGGGCTGAGAGCCAGGACTCCTGGGTTCTACTCCCTGGTTCGCAAGGCTGCGGGTAGGGAGCGAGGGGCACCCGCAGAGCTGGTGGGGGGGCAGGGCTGGGCTGGCAGGGGCTGTGGGTCGGGAGTGAAGGGCACCCGCAGAGCAGGTGGGGGGGCAGGGCTAGGCTAGGCTGGCAGGGGCTGCAGGTTGGGAGTGAGGGGCACCCGCAGAGCTGGGGGGTGGGGGAAGGGCTGGGCTGGCAGGGGCTGCAGGTCGGGAGTGAGGGGCGCTGGTGGGGGCAGTACTGGGGGGGCTGCAGATCGGGAGAACAGGAGCAAATTTCCATCTCTCTTACTATTTAATCAAAGATTTTCTCCTCTGATCTTTTGTGCTCCGGCTGTCGGGGATTATGATTTTAAGAAGCGGGGACAGATATTGAAACATCGGGGAGGGGAGTGGGGTCTAGTGGTTAGAGCAGGGGGGCTGGGAGCCAGGACTCCTGGGTTCTCTCCCGGCTCTGGGAGGGGAGTGGGGACCAGTGGTTATAGGGGGGTCGCTCCGGTTCTCTCCCCGTAGGCCCGGCTGCGATTTGCCCACCGCGGATCCGGCTGAATTGTCTCCTACAGCGGCGTAAGGGCTGCGGCCCCGGGGGGCTCCGGACCTGTGGCCCCTGCATCCGCCCCTACCATGAGGACCCCGGTGGGGACTGTGTCCTCGAGACACCGCACAGGAATGGTGAGGGGCACCGGCAGGGCTGGTGGGGCAGGGGCTGCGGGTCGGGAGTGAGGGGCACCGGCAGGGCTGGGGGGGCAGGGGCTGCAAGTCGGGAGTGAGGGGCACCGGCAGGGCTGGTGGGGCAGGGGCTGCAAGTCGGGAGTGAGGGGCACCGGCAGGGCTGGAGGGGCAGGGCTGGGCTGGCAGGGGCTGCGGGTCGGGAGTGAGGGGCACCATCAGGGCTGGGGGGGCAGGCTGGGCTGGCAGGGGCTGCGGGTCGGGAGTGAGGGGCACTGGCAGGGCTGGGGGGGCAGGCTGGGCTGGCAGAGGCTATGGGTCGGGAGTGAGGGGCACCGGCCCATCTCCCTGCGTTTCTCCCTCAGGCGACGGAGCCAAGTTGAACGCTGGACCCAGCGACTTGGCCACCCTCATCCGCTCCCTGGTGGCCAACAAACAGAAGGGATCCAGGACCCCTGGGACCAAGACCCCTGAGCATGGTAGAGACTGAAGGGAACAGGGGGCTCTGGGCTGTGGGGTGCTGGGTGGGGGTCAGCAGGCAGCGCTGGGCTGTGGGGTGCTGGGTGGGGGGCAGGAGGGGGGGCTGGGAGTAGGGGGCAGCAGGGGGCGCTGGGCTGTGGGGGGGCAGGAGGTCAGCAAGGGGCACTGGCCTGTGGGGTCAGCAAGGGGCACTGGGGGGCAGGACAGGGGGGTCAGCAGGAGGCGCTGGGCTGTAGGGGGCAGGAGCGGGTCAGTAAGGGGGAGCTCTAACAGCTCTATCTTTGCAGCTGGCTCCATGGGGATTGACCCCCAGGTTCCTTCGGTCACCGAGACTCCCCCTACATCTCCCACTCCCCCCTCCACCCTGACGCCCGGCTCCAGCCCCCCCCGGCTGGAGGAAGATCTGAACTCGGGTCCCCCGACTTCCCGGCTCAATGAGGCCGTGTCTGTGCGTAAGTAACGGGGGGGGGATGGAGCACCTGGGAGGCAGGGAGGGGGCTGGGGGGGCCCAGTGCGCACGGGGTTAATGTTTCTCTGCCCCCCCTAGTGCTGGTGCTGATGTGCTCCATCACCGGGGTCTCAGGGCTGCTGGTGGCTGCCCTCTGCTGGTACAGGTAGGAACTGCCCCCCCACTGCAGCCCCCTGCCCCCCAGCCCTGCCCCGCCCCCTACACCCAGCTGGTGCCCCTCACTCCTGACCCGCAGCCCCTGGTAGCCCAGCCCTGCCGATGCCCCTCACTCCCGACCCGCAGCCCCTGCCCCCCAGCTCTGCCCCCTCCAGCCCTGCCGGTGCCCCTCACTCCTGACCCGCAGCCCCTGCTAGCCCAGCCCAGCTCCTCAGCTCTGCTGATGCCCCTCACTCCCAACTTGCAGCCCCTGCTAGCCCAGCCCTGGACTGCCCCACCCGCCGCTCTGATCCCCCCCACTCCGTGCTCCCAGGTTGCAGCGGGAAGTGCATCTGGCCCAGAAGTTGGCATATACGGCGTATCGGGGGAATCATTATCGATACCACCAGCCCGGAATGGTGAGATCCCCCACCCCCCATGCTCACCCCGGGGGTCGGAGATCAGGACGGGGAACGGGACCCAGGCGTCCGGGATGGCACTGCAGGGTGCTCGCCCCAGCGGGTCGGAGATCAGGACGGGGAACGGGACCCAGGCGTCCGGGACGGCACTGCAGGGTGCTCGCCCCAGCGGGTCGGAGATCAGGACGGGGAACGGGACCCAGGCGTCCGGGACGGCACTGCAAGGTGCTCGCCCCAGCGGGTCGGAGATCAGGACGGGGAACGGGACCCAGGCGTCCGGGACGGCACTGCAAGGTGCTCGCCCCAGCGGGTCGGAGATCAGGATGGGGAACGGGACCCAGGTGTCCGGGACGGCAGTTTCACCTGACCAGTGACCATCTCCCCCCGTCTGTGTGTCCCCCAGTACATGGACGCCCGGCTGGCCCAGTCCTGCCAGGTGCACCAGTACCAGCACCAGAAAAAGATCCTGAGCAATAAGGAGTGAGTTCCTCTCCATTCCCCGCCCCCGTTCACCCCATTGGCTATGGGTGGGGAGGGGGAGAGGCTTAGGGAGGGCCCCGCTGAATTTGCCTCCCAGAATCCACTCCTTCCCTTCCCCACCCCGTGCCCCCTCACCCCACCTCCAAGCCTCCTATGCCCCAAAATCTGCTGCCACCCTGAATGCATCCCCCAAATCATGACCTCAGACCAACCCCCCAACTCCAGACTCACCCTTGAATCTTCTCCTTCCCATCCCCCACGTCCCCCCAATCCACCCCTCTCCCAAAACCCAAACCCATCCCTCACCCCTGACCTCTGCCCCTCCCCCCCATTCTGTCCCCTCCGACCTTCCCCCAACAATCCAACGCGGAAACTTTGCACCCCAAAATCTCACACACACCCCAGTCCTTCAGCCCCCTGCCTCGTGAGCTGCCCCCTCTACCCTCCCCCCACTTTGGGGGTGTCTTGGGGACAGCTACTCCCATCCCCCTACCCCCGGGTTTTTGACACCTCCCTGGAGGACTGGAGATCACCCATCATCTAGCCAGGCCCATGGGACGTTGGTGCTCGGGTCTAGGTGCCCCCCCACCCCCCTGGATACCTGGGTCCCTTGGATCTCCTCCCCTATCTGAGGAGCCACCTCAGCCCCCAGATCCCCCGCCCCAATCCCCCGACCGCTGCCCCGGTCCTGGCTCGTGAGGTTCCTCACCCCGAGTCTGGGTCTGTCTCCCCCCCAGGAGCCCCCCAAAGCCCGTCCAGCAGCTGTCGACGGACTCGGAGACTGAGAACAGGGACTTTACTGTGTACGAATGTCCCGGACTGGCACCGGTAGGGGCGCCGGGCTGGTGGGAGCGGGGGGGCAGCAGGGGGCACTGGGCTGGTGGGAGCAGAGGGGTCAGTAAGGGGCACCGGACTGTGGGGATTGGGGGGCAGCAGGGGGCTCTGGGCTGTGGGGAGCGGGGGGCAGCAAGGGGTGCTGGGTTGGCAGGAGTGGAGGGGTAGCAGGGGGTGCCAAGCTGGTGGGAGCGGGGGGGGCAGCAGGGGGTGCTGGGCTGGCAGGAGTGGGGGGGCAGCAGGGGGCGCTGTGCTGGCGGGAGCGGGGGGCCAGCAGGGGGTGCTGGGCTGGCAGGAGTGGGGGGGCAGCAGGGGGCGCTGGGCTGTGGGGAGTGGGGTGGGGGGCAGCAGGGGGCGCTGGGCTGTGGGAAGCGGGGTGGGGGCAGCAGGGGGTGCTGGGCTGTGGGGAGCGGGGTGGGGGCAGCAGGGGGCGCTGGGCTGTGTGGATTGGGGTGGGGGGCAGCAGGGGTGCTGGGCTGTGGGGAGCGGGGTGGAGGCAGCATGGGGTGCTGGGCTGTGTGGATTGGGGTGGGGGGGCAGCAGGGGGTGCTGGGCTGTGGGGAGCGGGGTGGGGGCAGCAGGGGGTGCTGGGCTGTGGGGACGGGTCTGGGTCGCTGCGCTCTTCCTCTCGCACGGTGCCCTCACTAACGTCTCCCTTTCTCTCTTTCTTCCCCCGCTTCCCCGGTTCCCAGAGTGGGGAGATGGAAATCCACAACCCGCTCTTCAACACGGCGTCCGCCCGGCAGCGGTGCCCCCCCTAACCCTGCCCCCTGCCATTCAGCCCCCCTCCCCTGGAGCAGCACGGCGTCCCCTGGTGGAGACATGGGGGGCAAGTGGATCTACTCAGATTTTGGCAGCATCTTCCCCAAGAAACTGCCTCCCCTCCCCAGAATGATTTGGGGTGGGGGGAGGTGAAAGGTGAAAGGTCATCACTCTGATTTGGGGACCCCCACCCAGGACTCCCCCTCGCTCCCCTGCTCTCTACCTTCCCCGCAGACCCATTGGTCCGGGGCAGGGGCTGTGCTACGGGGCTGGTCCATGGGGGGTGGATATTGACTGGGGAGAACTACACAAAGTAGGAACTATAGGAGGGTCTTAGTGGGTTCAGGAGTTGGGGGGATTGGATTTGGGGTGACACCAAGAGAAATTTGACCAGGGGGCCCATATAGAAGGATACTGACTGAAACTAAATGTGTGTGTGTGGGGGGAAGCTCTTTGGGTCAGACACCATGGGCCCCTCCCACCTGAAACAGCCTACTCCCAGCAGGCCAAGGAGGGGGCTGGAGGGTACCATGAGATCAGGGCTGTATTGAGGTGACACCAGGAGACAGCCAAGGTGGCCTCTATCAGGGGTATATTGACCGGGGGGAACCTAAACAGGGAAGGAACCAGGGGTGGTGTCCAGCTGCGGGGGGGACATGTATTGATGTGACACCCCAGGGCGATATTGGGAGGCGTCATAGACTAAGGGGGACAGGGACTTAGGGGGACCCATTTTGAGGTGACACCAAGCTCCCCTACCCACCCCACAGGAGTTTGACAAGGAGGCCGATATAGGGGGATACGGACCAGGAACCGCCCCTCCCCCATACACTCTCCTTCCCCCTAAGGCCACGCAAGAGAGATTTGGAAGATTCTGGCCATGTGCACAACGGCCCCGCGGCGTCATGCGTGTGCTGGCAATCAGGTTCCCTCATCTGTGATGCCCCTGGGCGTCGGGCTCACACGTGTCACAGCCGTGTCAGTCACGTGGCTGCTGGCTCGTCCGGACACAGGGGACAGGTCTGAGCCCCCCCCAGCAAGGGGCACTGACACAAACCCGCTCTGGTCCATATGCCGGTTTTACCAGGCTCCTGGGAGTTCAGAGAGAGATGCCCCCTGCCTGCCCAGCTGCCCCCCCATACTGCTCCCCCACCCAGTTTCCCACTCTAAGTCCTATTTATTCACCCCTCCAACTTCGAATAAAAGCGAAAAACAAAAGAGACGAAGGCGTCTGTGAGTCTGGGACAGGGGGCCTGGCCCCTCCAGGGGGCGCTGGCTCTGATTGGGGGGCAGGGGGGAATGTGTCGGGGGAGGGATGCAGTCCCTGCTTGGGGGGACACAGCTGTGGGGCTGCCAGTGGGATGTGGTCCCATCTCCAGGGCTGCAGGACAAAGGGCCAGGCCATGGGGCAGGATGGGAGACTCGGAGCCTATACCCCATAACCCTCCATTCCCACCCCCCATTGGCTGGTCATGTGACCCTGAGATTTGGGGAACCCCTGTGTCTTTCGCCAGGGCCCCGGCAAACACCAAAGTCTCTTCGGCAGCGCATCTATCAACATCCCCCCAAAATATCTGCCACCCTGAATCCCAGCCAGGGCACCCCTGCTAGACAGGACCCTCAGACTCAGCAGCCCCCCTCAATCCAGCTGGACCCCAGGATGCTTCAGTGAACCCTGCCCCCACCCAGTGCCCCCAAGGAATCACCCCCAAATATTGGGCATTTGCTCCCCAAATTCTTTGAATGCTGTAAATACCCCCCAGCTGGACCTGCCCCCCAGACATGGGACCCCAAGTTCTCCCTGAGTTTTCACCCTCAAGTCTCTACCAGATCCCACTAACTTTGCAGTGCCCCTCACTCCCGACCCGCAGCCCCTGCCAGCCCAGCCCTGCCAGTGCCCCTCACAGCCCAGCCCTGCCCCCCTCCAGCTCTGCCGGTGCCCCTCACTCCCGACCTGCAGCCCCCAGGTTTAACAGCCCATCCGCCGATACACAATGAGCCGCTCCCAGGTCAGCTGGGCCCAGGGCTGGGCCATTGATACCTGAATAGCTGAGTGTGTCACTGGCCATCCCGGCCACAATAGCGCCCTGGCCGGGGCATTCACCCCCGAACAGCCTGCTAAGTGCTGGGGGGCCAAACCCTGCCCCTCCCAGCCGGGAGAGCCTAGGAGTCCTGGCTCCCATCGCCCCCTGCTGTAACCACTAGGCCCCACTCCCCTCCCAGAGCCAGGAGAGAACCCAGGAGTCCTGGCTCCCAGCCCCCCCTCCCCGAGCCTGGGAGAACCCAGGAGTCCTGGCTCCCAGCCCCCCTGCTCTAACCCACCAGCCCCCAACCCCCTCCCAGAGCCGGGGAGAGAACCCAGGAGTCCTGGCTCCCAGCCCCCCTGCTCTAATCTACCAGCCTCCACTCCCCTCTCAGAGCTGGGGAGAGAACCCAGGAGTCCTGGCTCCCAGGTCCCCCGCCCCGCCTCACGCCCATCACAGGCTGCAGAGTGATCAAAACCCGACCGAAACCAAGGGGAGATAAACCCAGCCCCTCCCCCGCCCTCCTGGTGCCCCCCCGCCCCCGCCCCACACATTGTATCAACGCCATTCTCTTGCTAAGCGTCCGGCTCTCACATCAATGGGGCAGGCCGGACCTTGATGGCTCCCCCGGGGGGCTGGCTTCCTGGCTGCCTTCGCTGCCTGCCCCCCCGGGCCTCCCCCCCAGCCCTTGGCCGTGAACCGCCCGCCCCCAAAGTCCAGTGATGGGCCGGGGAGGGGGGCTGGGAGCCAGGACGCCTGGGTTCTGCAGTTCACTTTCTGAGCTGTCTTTGAAGGTCAAGTCAGTGATTTCACCCTTTTGTGCCCCACTTCACTCATCCTACCTGTAAACACCCCCCCGCCCCCGACATCAGCCAGAGCCGGAGAGGGAAGTCAGGAGCCCGGGCTCCCAGCCTCGCCCCCTCCGCTCTAACCACTAGTCCCCCTCTCAGAGCCGGGGAGGGAACCCAGGAGTCCTGGCTCCCAGCTCCCCCTGCTCTAACCACTAGCCCCCGCTCCCCTCCCAGAGCTGGGGAGGGAACCCAGGAGTCCTGGCTCCCAGCCCCCTCCCCTCCCGGAGACTCCAGGAGTCCGGGCCCCCACTATCAGCGCCCCCCGGCAGGCCCCGGGGCCATTGTCTGGAGCTAAGTGGGACCCATTGAGCGGCGATGGGGCACTTAGCGGCGGGGGGCGGCCTTGGCAGAGCCCCTGGCTTTGATCCGGGTGGGAGGGGCCGGCTCCTTGGAGCTGAAGCGGGGGAGGGAGGGGGGCAGCCAATGCCTGGGGTGTGGCCCGGCCAGGGAGGGGTTAACGGGGCAGTGGGGGGGGGGGGGGGCAGCACTGGCGCAGAGGTAGGAGCTCCTGCTGGCTGGGGTCCAGCTTCTCCCGGACGCCTGGGTTCCCTCCAGCCCTCCTTGGGCCCACCGGACAACTAGGAGGTCAGAGCAGTGGGGGCCACGTTCTCCCGGACGCCTGGGTTCCCTCCAGCCCCCCTTGGGCCCATCGAACAACTAGGAGGTCAGAGCAGTGGGGGCCACGTTCTCCCGGACGCCTGGGTTCCCTCCACCCCCCCCTTGGGTTTCACTGCTTGCCCAGGGGGTCCGAGGAGTCGCAGCCCCGTTGTCCCGGACGCCTGGGTCCTCTGAGCTTCCACCCCCGAACTTTTCCCGGACGCCTGGGTTCCTCTTGGACTTCGCCTTGGCAGGGATTTAGGGGCCAGAAGCTCCCGATCGCCTGGGTTCTTACCAGCTCCTCAGACTTAACCTTGGTCAGGACAGCACAGGAGGTAGGTGCCAAATTCTCCCGGACACCTGGCTCCGTCACCAGCTGAGATTCACCCCGGACGCCTGGGTCCCACCGCTGGCTTAGCTTCACCCCCGGACCCCTGGGTACCTCACCAGCTGAGCTTCACCCCCGGACGCCTGGGTCCCACCGCCGGCTTAGCTGCAACCCCGGACCCCTGGGTACCTCACCAGCTGAGCTTCACCCCCGGACGCCTGGGTCCCAACTCTGGCTTAGCTGCAACCCCCGGACGCCTGGGTCCCACCGCCGGCTTAGCTGCAACCCCCGGACGCCTGGGTCCCACCGCCGGCTTAGCTGCACCCCCGGACCCCTGGGTACCTCACCAGCTGAGCTTCACCCCCGGACGCCTGGGTCCCACCTCTGGCTTAGCTGCAACCCCCGGACGCCTGGGTCCCACCGCCGGCTTAGCTGCATTCCCAGACACCTTGGTCCCACTTCTGGCTTAGCTGCACCCACTGAACACCTGGGTCCCACTGCCGGCTTAGCTGCACCCCCGGACGCCTGGGTCCCACTGCCGGCTTAGCTGCACCCCCGGACGCCTGGGTCCCACTGCCGGCTTAGCTGCACCCCCGGACGCCTGGGTCCCACCGCTGGCTTAGCTGCACCCCCGGACGCCTGGGTCCCACCGCTGGCTTAGCTGCATCCCCCGGACGCCTGGGTCCCATCGCTGGCTTAGCTGCACCCCCGGACGCCTGGGTCCCACTGCTGGCTTAGCTGCATTCCCAGAAGCCTGGGTCCCACCGCCGGCTTAGCTGCACCCCCGGACGCCTGGGTCCCACCTCTGGCTTAGCTGCAACCCCCGGACGCCTGGGTCCCACCGCTGGCTTAGCTACACCCCTGGACGCCTGGGTCCCACCGCCGGCTTAGCTGCACCCCTGGACGCCTGGGTCCCACCGCTGGCTTAGCTGCACCCCCGGACCCCTGGGTACCTCACCAGCTGAGCTTCACCCCCGGACGCCTGGGTCCCATCGCTGGCTTAGCTGCACCCACTGGACGCCTGGGTCCCATCGCTGGCTTAGCTGCACCCCCAGACACCTGGGTCCCACTGCTGGCTTAGCTGCACCCCCAGACACCTGGGTCCCACTGCCCCCTTGGCTCGGTGCCCGTGGACCGAGCTGTGCTCTCGAGGTGGCCGTCTCCCGGCGTCCCCTGGCCCGTCGCCATGGCTGGCCACGTGGGGCAGGAACTGGGGCGCCCGTACCCCTTGGTGGGGCAGGGCCTGCATCTGGACACCGTCCCACCAGCCCCGGCCAATGGGGCGCCCCACGAGGGGCCTGGCAGCTTCCTGCCTGAGGCCTACAATGGGGCAGCCCCCGGGCAGGGCTACGGCTACCGGCTGGACTATGGGCCGCAGGGGGGGCTCCTGGAGATGCAACCGGGGGACCCTGACGGGCACCAGGCCCTGCTCCGTGCCTGGTGCCCCTTCCCCATGGGCGGGGAGGGCTGGGCGCCCCCCTACGGCCCTGCCCAGCCTGCTGCGGCCTACGAAGGCCTGAAGCCTGATGTCAAGCCGGAGCGGGAGTGCGGCCAACAGGGCCCCATGTATGGGCACCCGGCCCAGGCCTGGGGGGGCTGCTTCCTGCCCCAGGCTGCTGCTCGCCCCCTGGCCGCCCTGCCCCCACCACCCCCCGGCCCCATGGGCGAGGGGGGCGAGGGCAGCGGGGCCAGCAGCCCCCAGAGTGATGGCAGTGGGGGCAGCCCCGGAGCGCCAGTGGCCCCCGGCGAGGTCAAGGCAGAGGAGGCCGAAAGTGGGGACGAGGTATGGACGAGCTCTGGGGCTGGGCGAGATCCTGGGGGTAGATCTCCCGAGATCCCAGCAGATCCACCAAGCTACGGACCGGGTCCCTCAGGATCTCTGCTGGATGCACCCTGTGGTGCTAGAGAGATCCCAGCAGATCCCGCCACATCTCAGCTGGGCAGTTTGGGACAGGAAGTGGAGTAGAGTCCTGGCTCCCAGGCCCCCTTCCTCTAACCACTAGCCCCCACTCCCCTTCCAGAGCTGGGAAGAGAACCCAGGAGTCCTGGCTCCCAGCCCCACCCTGCTTCAGGCTGGGCCCTGTGTGCGGCTGCCCCAAAGGAAGATATGTTCCTGCGCTCTAATTGGGACTACTCCCTGATTTACAATCAGCTGTGAATTCCCCCTTGAGCACACTGGCCTGGCCCCACTCCCCAGCCCAAGGGGGTTGGGAGCCAGGACTCCTGGGTTCTCTCCCCAGCTCTGGGAGAGTGGTGGGGGTTGGTGGTTAGAGCAGGGGGGGCTGGGAGCCAGGACTCCTGGGTTCTCTCCCTGGCTCTGGGAGGGGAGTAGTGGTTAGAGCAGAAGGGACGGGAGCCAGGACTCCTGGGTTCTCTCCCCGGCTCTGGGAGAGTAGTGGGGGCAGGTGGTTAGAGCGGGGGATTAGGAGCCAGGACACAACTTCCCTTCTTGTCTCAAAAGTGGGTGGGTGTCACCCAGCTGCTGTTCCCCAGAGGTGTCTGCAGTGCAGGCGGAGCTGGTCAGACAGGTGCAGGGTTGTTTTCATTCCTGAGTGATGGGGCCATTGCTTGGGTGATGGGAACAGATCCTCCATGCAGCGCCCCAGGTCTCCAAACACAGGGGCAGGAGCCAGGACTCCTGGGTTCCGTCCCTGGCTCTGGGAGGGGAGTGGGGGCTAGTGGGTTAGAGAGAGGGGCTGGGAGCCAGGACGCCTGGGTTCTCTCCCCGGCTCTGGGAGGGGAGTGGGGGCTGGTGGTTAGAGCTGTGGGGGATGGGAGCCAGGACTCCTGGGTTCTCTCCCCAGCTCTGGGAGGGAAGTAGGGGCTGGTGGGTTAGAGAGAGGGGCTGGGAGCCAGGACGCCTGGGTTCTCTCCCTGGCTAGGTGGGGAGGGCTCTGGGTGTGTCAGGAATGGACAATCTCTTCACAAAGATTCAATCCACTCAGCCGGGGCAGTTGTTACCTGGGCTCCATCTGTGTCCTCAGCCCCGGGACTGGGGCGGCCAGATTTCTGCCAGACGATGGGTCAGGCCAGAGCCCTGGCTGCAGGCTGGAAACTCCCTCATTCCAGACCTGTAGCCCCCTGCTAGCCCAGCCTTGCTGTCTGTCTCCAGCTCTGGGAGGGGAATGGGGTCTAGTGGTTAGAGCAGGGGCAGGGCTGGGAGCCAGGACTCCTGGGTTCTCTCCTTGCCCCTCCCCACTGATAGGCCCTGTCCTCTCCTCCAGGAGACCCCAAGCACCGAGGAGATGGAGCAGTTTGCCAAGGAGCTGAAGCACAAGCGGATCACGTTGGGGTTCACGCAGGCCGATGTGGGGCTGGCCCTGGGTGTGCTGTATGGTGGGTGTCATTGAGGGGGCACCCAGACACCAGGGTCCTTTCCTGGATGGGCTGGGGGGATGCCAAGGTGTTGTTTCTCCTGAGGTGGGGGTGGGGAGGCACGGCACACCGGGACTCCAGGGTTCCTTCTGAGAGGTGAGGGTGTCCTAGGACACCTGGGTTCATTTCCAAAGGGCTGTGGGGGAGGGATCCATATGCCAGGCTCTGTTCACAGGGCAGGGGGTGTCCCTGGACATGTGGGCCCATTTCCAAGGGGTTGTGGGGGAGGGGCCCGGACGTCGGGGTCCCTTCATAGAGTGGGGAATGTCCCTGGACACCTGGGCCCATTTTCAAAGGGCAGGGGCAGGGGCAGGGGCTCCCCCACACAGTTAGATGGCTGGGGGGGCCACCCCCCGCCCTGGGCCCTGACCCCCACCTCACGCCCTGCAGGGAAGATGTTCAGCCAGACGACCATCTGCCGCTTCGAGGCCCTGCAGCTCAGCTTCAAGAACATGTGCAAACTGAAACCGCTGCTGCAGCGCTGGCTGGACGAGGCGGACGGCAACGCCAACCTCCAGGAGGTGAGTGGGGGGCCCCACGGGGAGAAGGGTGGGTGGGATTGGGGGGGCACCTGTGGGGTGAGATGGGGGGGCTGGGCCCAAAGGGTGGTTGGTGTGTTGGGGAGCAGGGCAGGCGACAGTCTGCTGTGTGTTGGGGGGGGCGTTGGGGTGACTAGGGGGTGATGATAGCCTGCTCTGGGGTGAGTGAGTGGGCTGGTGTGTGGGGGCAATGGCCTGCTGGGGGGCTGCTGGTGTGACTTGGGAGGGTAATGGGGGGCGCTGGGTTGACTCTGGGAAGCTGAGGGGACTGTGGGGGGAATGGAGGGGCAGGGGCAGGTGGAGGGCTGGGGTGAGTGTGGGGGTTGACATGTCAAGGGGGCAATGGCCTTCTAGGGTGACTCTGTGGGGGGATGGGGGAATGGGGTGAGTCGGGGGCGCTGTGGTAACTGCTGGGGGATGGGCTGAGCCAGGGTGCTGTGGTGACTGTGGGAGGATGGGGTGAGTTTGGGGCACTGTGGGGGGACAGGATGAGTCAGAGCGGTGCAGTGACTGTGGGGGGATGGGGTGAGTTGGGGCACTGCGGGGGGACGAGGTGAGTCAGGGCAGTGCAGTGACTGCAGGGGGGATGGGGGGATTTGGGGGCACTGCGGGGGGACAGCATGAGTTGAGGCGCTGCGGTGACTGCGGGGGGACGGGGTGAGTCGAGATGCTGCGGTGACTGCGGGGGGACGGGGTGAGTCAGGGCGGTGCGGTGACTGCGGGGGGACGGGGTGAGTCGAGGTGCTGCGGTGACTGCGGGGGGGACAGCATGAGTCGAGGCGCTGCGGTGACTGCGGGGGGATGGGGTGAGTGGAGGTGCTGCGGTGACTCTGCGGGGGGACGGGGTGAGTCAGGGCGGTGCGGTGACTGCGGGGGGACGGGGTGAGTCGGGGTGGTGCGGTGACTTTGCGGGGATACGGGGATTTGGGCACTGCGGGGGGACGGGGTGAGTCGAGGTGCTGCGGTGACTCTGCGGGGGGACGGGGTGAGTCAGGGCGGTGCAGTGACTGCGGGGGGACGGGGTGAGTCGGGGTGGTGCGGTGACTTTGCGGGGATACGGGGATTTGGGCACTGCGGGGGGACGGGGTGAGTCGAGGTGCTGCGGTGACTCTGCGAGGGGACAGGGTGAGTCAGGGCGGTGCAGTGACTGCGGGGGGACGGGGTGAGTCGGGGTGGTGCGGTGACTTTGCGGGGGTACGGGGATTTGGGCACTGTGGGGGGACGGAGTGAGTCGAGGCGCTGCGGTGACTGCAGAGAGATGTGGGGATTTGGGGGCACTGCGGGGTGATGGGGTGAGTCGAGGTACTACGGTGACTCTGCGGGGGGATGGGGTGAGTCGGGGCAGTGCGGTGACTGCAAGGGGACGGGGGGATTTGGGGGCACTGCAGGGGACGGGCTGAGTCAAGGCGCTGTGGTGACTCTGGGGGGGGATGGGGTGAGGCGGGGCAGTGCAGTGACTCTGCGGAGAGATGGGGGGATTTGGGGGCACTGCGGGGGGGACAGGGTGAGTCGAGGCACTCCGGTGACTCTGCGGGGGGTCGGGGTGAGTTGGAGCGGTGCAGTGACTCTACGGGGGGACTGCGGGGGACGGGGTGAGTCGAGGTGCTGCAGTGACTCTGCGGGGGGATGGGGTGAGGTGGGGCAGTGCAGTGACTCTGCGGAGAGATTTGGGGCACTGCGGGGGGATGGGGTGAGTCGGGGTGGTGCGGTGACTCTGCGGGGGGTCGGGGGGATTTGGGGGCACTGCGGGGGGATGGGGTGAGTCGAGGTGCTGCGGGGGGACGGGCTGAGTTGAGGCACTGCGGTGACTGCGGGGGGACGGGGGGATTTGGGGGCACTGCGGGGGGACGGGCTGAGTCGAGGCACTGCGGTGACTGCGGGGGGACGGGCTGAGTCGAGGCGCTGCGGTGACCCTGTGGGGGGCCCCCGCCTGTGCCCCAGATGTGCAGCATGGAGAGCGCCCTGCTCCAGGCCCGCAAGCGGAAGCGAACCAGCATCGAGACGGCGGCGCGGGGCTCTCTGGAGAGCTACTTCCTGCGCTGCCCGAAGCCCAGCCTGCAGGAAATCGCCCACATCGCCCACGACCTGCGCCTCGACAAGGACGTGAGTCCGGGCTGGTGGGTGGGGAGGGGCGCAGGGGGCATGTGTGCAGGGAGGGCGTGGAGAGGGGGCTATGTGGGGGATGGGCGTGGGAGGCTGTCTGCATGGAGGGCTGTGGGTTAGGGGGCTGGGGAGGGGAGGGTGTGGCACATGGGGGAAGCTGTGGGGGGCTGTGTGCATGGAGGGCTGTGGGTTAGGGGGCTGGGGAGGGGAGGGTGCGGCACATGGGGGAAGCTGTGGGGGGCTGTTTGCATGGAGGGCGGTGGGTTAGGGGGCTGGGGAGGGGAGGGGAGGGTGCGGCACATGGGGAAGTTGTGGGGGAAGGGGAATGAGGGGCTGTGTGCATGGAGGGCTGCGGGTTAGGGGGCTGGGGAGCATACAGCACATGGGGTAGCTGTGTGGGGCAGGGGCACAGGAGGGCTGGGGGTCAGTCCATCCCATGGCGCTGACATCTGTCCGTCTGTCCCCGCCCCCCCAGGTGGTCCGCGTCTGGTTCTGCAACCGCCGGCAGAAGGGGAAGCGCAGTGGGGGCTGCTCTGTCCGCGACGACTGTGAGGGGGGGGGGCCTGCCCTTCGCTCCCCCCGCCCAGCTGCCAGGGCCCCCCATGGGGCACCACCCCCCGCCCCCCCAGGGCTACAACGCCGCTGCCTTCGCCACCCTCTACGTGCCCCAGTTCCACCATGGGGGGGAGCCCTTCGACCCCACTGCCCCAGGCCCCCCCCTCATGGGCCACCCTATGCACTCCACCTGAATGACTGGGGGGTGGGGGTGGGGCAGGCGGACCTGGCGGGGGGAGACACTGACAGGCCTGTGGAAGGGCTGGGAATTTTAACTGGAAACACCCCCCCTTAACTGTATGGCAAAGGATTTTGGGTAAATTTCCCAGGAGGGGGATGAGTTCCACCCCCCCCTCATTTTTAATTTTAAGGCAAGGGATTGTGGGTACATTTTTATCTACAGGCAAATCTCCCCCCTCCCCCCCAGTCTGAAAGGCCTCTGCATGAAATGACCCAATGCAGGGGGAAGGAACGGTTTTAGATCAGCCTTGTCTAGACAGCAAGCGTTCTTGAGCCAGCGTCCCATCTTGGCTTTAGAGGCTCTGGACCGCAAACACCCTCAACCAGGCTGGCTCTAGAAATGTTCTCAATGTGCTCTAGAACCCACCCTGTCCCAGCCCCTGGAGGTCTAGAACAGCTACCACCTCTCAGTGGACAATCTGGAACTGATGGTGTTCTAGGTATCTCAACAGTCCTGTAATATCTTTATAGGTCTAGAAATAGCTAAAAAACCTCTGGTGGCTCGAATCCTGTCAGCTCCTTTCAGGTATCTTGGGATGCAGTTCTGGAATCCAGAACATCGGCCCTTCAAGGTGGGAGGGGTCCATTACAACCATGAATGCTTTAGAATCAGGCCACCCATGTTGTGGGTGTTGATCTAGAACCTCCAGTGTAGCCCTTCAGTGGGGTGGGGCTCTAGAACATCCTGGTGAAACTAGGACTCCATCATGGTGATCTTCTGTGAACCTATGTATATGTGATCTAGACCAGGGCTTCTCAAACTTAATTGCACGGTGACCCCCTTCTGACAATAAAAATTACTACATGACCTCAAGAGGGGGGAACCGAAGCCTGAGTCCACCTGATTCCCAGTGCCCCGGGGTGGGGGTGGGGCGGGGAGCCAAAGCCTGAGCCCAATCCACAGTTTGAGAACTATCTCCCCTTCAGGAACCTTGGGTTGCAGGGGGGATGGTCCAGAGCCACAGCAGCTCTTTGACTCTAGAACAAGTATGGTAAGTCTAGAACCTTGCTCCCTTTGCCAAAGACATCACGATACCAAACCATTGTGATTCCAGAACCAACATGTGTCACGTCTAGACCCGCAGTGACTCCAGACCCAGGACAGGAGGAGTTTAGAACCACCGTGACTCCAGAACCACACAACCCCCTCCAGGATCCTCAGGGTCCAGCTGCTCCATAACAACCCCCCGGGACCCCACAGCCCCCCATCTCCCATCCCAGGAACCTCAGGGGTGGATTCTAGATCAGCCACATTCCTCTAGACTTTGTAGCTTTTTTTAGGGAATGGTGTAAATAGCGTAAGACTCTTTTTCTCCAGCGGGAGGCGAGAGGGTCCTGACCCCTCTGGCTGTATCCCTGCCACCTGCTTCCCCTCCAAGCTTTTCTCTCTATTTTTTGCTGCTGAATCTGATGTGGGGAAAGTGATCTGGGTTTCACTGGGGGGGAGCGAGAATCCTGGGCCGTGTCTTGCCGGGAAGCTACTGTGCGCTCGTGCCTGCCTCTTGGTGCCTTATTAAATGACTCGTTACCCAAATGACTTGTGGTGTCCATGTCTGGCTTTGTAACATGGGGAAGAGCACCCCCTCCCATCCTGCCTGCAGCCCAGTACCCGCTGCTGAGCCCCCCACCCCACAGCCCAGCACCCCCTCCTGCCCCTCTCCCTGCAGCCCAGCACCCCCTACTGGGTCCCCAGCCTGCCCTGTGCAGCCGAGCGCCCCCTATTGTCCTGTTCCCTGCAGCCCAGTGCCCCCTGCTGAGCCCCCCACCCTGCAGCCCAGCACCCCGTCCTGGCATTCCCTGCAGCCCAGCACCCCCTACTGGGTCCCCATCCGGCTCCCTGCAGCCCAGTGCCCCCTCCAGTCCCGTTCCCTGCAGCCCAGATGCACACAGGTCCAGCACTCGGAGCCAGGGACAGCGCCCCCTCTAGTTTCTGAGGCAGAGCTCGCAGTGTGACTGCACCACACCCTGCTGCATGGAGTGAGAGGCAGTGTGTGAATCCAAGCTCCAGCAGGGAAGCTAAGACGCGACCCAGGACCCTGGTTGCTGCCTCAGGGAGGGGTGTGGCTGGGCAGGATTTAACACCCTCCGCCCAGGCCACGGCTACCTCCCCATCTCTTCCCAGCCAGGAAACCCCCTGCCCTGGGCTAGTGCTGCAGCCCTGACACTGCCTCTTCTCCCTGGGGCAAGTGTAACAGGAAAAGACTGAAGTTCAGGTCATGGGGGCAGCAAGAGAGAGAACCCAAGAGTCCTGGCTCCCAGGTTCCCCTGCTCTAACCACTAGGCACCATTCCCCTCCCTGAGCTGGGGAGAGAACCCAGGAGTCCTGGCTCCCAGCCCCCCTGCTCTGACCACTAGGCAGCACTCCCCTCCCCACCTGAACCTGGGGAGGCCAGAGAGCTGCCTGCAGCTTTGGTTTGGTTGTGTGGGACCCGATCTGGGGAAGCGACCGCTGTGGCCAGTAGGGAGTGGGACCAAACTACAGATGACAGAATAAATCCTGTGATGGGGTCTTGGTCTCCCAAATCCCTGCTCCCTGAGCCATAGTTCCCCCCAGGGGTGTCCCTCAGCTTCTCCTGCCCCCGGGGAGTCAATTCCCAGGTTTGCAATACCAGCCTCCCGCCAGCAGGCGCACACTAGCTAAGGAGGGAGCTAGGCACACTCTGTGCTGCAGCGAATTCAGAGTGGGCGGGAGTTACACACAAACCATTCACCGGGGGTTGGTCCAGCGGTGCAGGTTAGACTGCAATGGGCGCAAATAGAGTGGAAGGGTAGAGAAAAATGAGCAGGTGATTGGTTAGAAACCCCTTTTTTTGGTGCCAGAGCGAAAGAAGGAAAAATAACCCAGGGAGAGGTGGATCTGTGTCTCCGCCCGTGGCGGGGCCGGGGGGGGGGCATTCACCAGCGTCATGGGCGGGAAAGGTCCGGTTTAGGAGTAGGAAGAAGAACCCTGTTTTAGGAACAGGCTGAAAACTCCAGTGCTTCTGGCCTTTCCGGTGCCTTTTCACTCCCTTCTTTTCCATCTCCCCTCCCCTGGAAGGAAGAAGGGAGTGGGAAAGCGGCTCCATGGGAGGCCACGCTGATTGGGATTATTCGCATGGGGAAATCCAGGCGCATGGAGAAGCAGCTGCTACGGAAAGAAGGAAGGGAGTGTGGTGTAAAGGTTGGCAGACGATTCAATCGCACAGGGTGTGTCTGTGTGTGTCTTGGATGCCCTCCTGGAGTCCCCATGGGTGTGGAAACAGCCAGGTCATCTCCTCGTGTGAGGCTGCACAGCTGTCTTGTTTTGTCACAAAGGTCACGTGTAATCTCTGCGAGTTGTCTGCTTCAATGCTCGTGCTGCGCATGACTGCCGAATGCTCTGATGAGGCACTGGGCAAACGTCCAGCCCAATTGGGAGTGATATCCCGGCACGGTCAGTGTGAAACGCTGTTCACGCATCAGCGCTCCATTGGCTCTCACCCGCTGGGCACATTTTCACAATCCACGGTTCACGTGCGCTGGGGCTGGATTGTGGAGCCAGTGCTCCATAGAGGGGAAAGGCCCCGTGTCCCATTCCCTGCTCCCCTGCAGGGAGACAAAATTCTCAGCCCAAGGAGGACGTGCTCAGCTCCCAGGTTTGCACAATTGTCTTTGCACTTTTGCACAAGTTACAAGCTGGGCATCTTTTGTTTCCATTGCCAGCCACGTGCCCGGCTTACGCTTCTTGCTTCCCTCTCCTCAGCTGTTTTCACCCAGTCTTTACTTGGCTGGCAGGGTGTCACCAGCCCCTGGGAGGGTGTGAATGTTTTCACCCGCCATTGTTTGTGCGTGCACAATCGCCTGGCACAATTTCACCAGTCATTGCTTGTCTCTCACGATTCCACCAGTCCCTTCTAAGGTGTCATGTTTCACCTGTCGCTGCTTGTAAGTGCACAATCACCTGGCATGGTTTCACCAGTTACTATCTGTGTGCACACAATTGCCTGGCATGGTTTCACCAATCACTGCACGCACAATTGCATGGCATAGTTTGACCAGTCACTGTGTGTGCACAATCATCAGGCATGGTTTCACCAGTCACTGTCTGCATGCACAATCGTCTAGTACAGTTTCACCAGTTGTTTGTGTGCTCACAATCGCCTGGCATGGTTTCACCAGTCACTGTCTGTACACTCACAATCGCCTAGCACGGTTTCACCAGTCGCTGTCTGTGCGCTCACAATCACCTAGCATGGTTTCACCAGTTGCTGCCTATTTTGCACAGTCTCCAGGCCACCCTGTGCTCCGTGTTTTCCTGCCCCGCAGCTACGTGCAGCAGCCCCCGCAGCGGAAGTCGGCCTCCTGGACGGCACTGTAGCTGCAGCCCACGCAGGCCACATGGAACCAGGCATCGCAGCCGTCGCACTGCACCCACTGCACTGTCTCGTCCTGGGGCAAGCGGCAGCGCGGGGCTGCGCAGGGCTCCGCCGCCAGCAGCGTCTGCGAGAACACCTGGCAGGTGTCACGCAGCGGGTGCTTCCGCGGCCGCCCCCGCCGCTTCCTGCAACGGGACGGGAGAGGTGAGTGATACCAGGCCTTCTGCTTTAGGGGCATCGGCTCCCATCCGGCCTCAGGGCAGGGGACTGGCTGGCTCAGGGGGGTGGGGAATGGGGCAGGGGCCTGTCCCCTCTAGGTGGCGCCAGCTCCCATCCGGCCCCACCGGCAGGGATGGGCTAGCTCAGGGCAGCGGGGAATGGGGCACGGGGCCCTTCCCCTCTAGGGGGGGCTGACTCTCATTCAGCCCCAGGGTGGGCACTGGCGGGCTGAGGGTGGCGGGAATGGGGCCCAGGGCCTGTCCCCTCTAGGGGGCACTGGCTGGCTTCACTAGCCCCTAATGTCATCACAGGATCCTACAAGCCAACTGCTGCCTCAATGTAAATCAACGGCTCCCCCTTCACCCACGCTGGCCTCTGAGAGGTCCCGATGACAGGCTGGAGCCCCCACACCATACTATAAGTTTGGGGCCTTTCGTGCGCCCAGCTCTGGGGCAGAGCACTGCAGGCAGTGTCACCTGTAACACTGGCCGGATGATGATGGCTGAGGGTAGCAGGGCAACCTCCGGCCCTCTCGGGGGAGATGTAGGTGCTATGATCCTGCCCCCTCCACAGAGCATGCTGGGAAACCGACTCTACTCACCCGCTTGGCGTGACCTGGACCTTCAGTCGCTCGTCCAGCTGCGCCCTGCTGCTCCCTGCACCCTTCGATGCCCTCCGCAGCGGGCTTTGGCAGCTGTATCCGTCTGGCCCACAAGGCCACTGCTCCTCGTCCAGCCGGGTCACCTCATCCTCCAGCTCGGGGAGCAGTGTGTGGGCCGACTTCCGACGGTTCCTGGAGGCCCTGGGCCGGGCGGGCGGCTCTGACCTTGGGCCCCGGCTCAGGGTGAAGGTCAGCGGCTGGGGTTTGAGCTTGCTGATGCTGCCGATGGAGCTGAGGATCAGGCTGGCCTTGGGGTGGGAAGGGCGGGAGGGCCCCACCGGCCGGGCTAGCGGCCGGATACGATGGTTGCCGCCGGGCAGCACAGGTTTGAAGCCGCAGGGGAGCGGCCAGGGGGCCTTGGGGGCCGTGATGGCGGCGAAATCCTGGGGCTGCACCTTCACCTTCTGGAAGAGGAAGCAGAACTCCGAGTCGCCAGGCGGGGGCGCCAGGGTGCAGCCCTCGGGCACAGGGTCCGGGTGGCCAAAGGTGACCAGGTCTCCGTCGCTCAGCTCCAGGCGCTGGCCCCGGGGCACCCTCACCGCGTTGACGTAGGTGCCTGGTAAAGATGGGAAGGAGAGAGCGGGGTGAAGGGGAAAGCCGGGGGACCCTGGCACAGGTGGGTGTGGGCTAGTGGCCACGGGGGAGCGAGTCCTGCTCATGGGAACCACCGAGTTCACGGAGGGGACATGCACAGAGCTTTGGGTCAGGGAATTCCCGGGGGGTGGGTATTTTAATTATAAATAGAGGTAGAAATGGATGGAGAGATGATAGATATTGGAGGAGAGAGACTAGAGAGATGGGGGTAAATAAATGGGGATGGATAGATAGACAGACAGACGTGTATGGGGACAGACGGACGGATAGGTGTGTTTGGGGGACGGACAGACAGACAGACGTGTACGAGGACAGACGGACGGATAGGTGTGTTTGGGGACGGACAGACAGACAGACGTGTATGGGGACAGACGGACGGACAGGTATGTTTGGGGACAGACGGATGGACAGACAGACAGAAGTGTATGGGATGGATAGATTGATAGACCAACAGAGGAGTATGGGGACAGACGAACAGACAGACGTGTATAAGGATGGAGAGAGACAGGTAGATGTGTGGGATGGATAGATTGATAGACCAACAGAGGAGTATGGGGACAGATGAACAGACAGATGTGTATAGGGATGGAGAGAGACAGGTAGACATGTATGGGATGGATAGATTGATAGACAGACAGACAGATAGAGGAGTATGGGGACAGACGAACAGACAGACGTGTATAGGGATGGAGAGAGACAGGTAGACATGTATGGGATGGATAGATTGATAGACAGACAGATAGAGGAGTATGGGGACAGACGAACAGACAGACGTGTATAGGGATGGAGAGAGACAGGTAGACGTGTATGGGATGGACAGATTGATAGACAGACTGACAGAGGAGTAGGATGGGTGAGGGATAGACGGACGGATACCTCAGACCAGTGGCTCTCAATCTATTTATCACTGTGGTCCAGGTATGCAGCCCACAATGTGTTACGTGGGCCACAGGCTGAGAACCACAACATCCCACCGCCCCACCGCCATGCCCACTGCCTCCCGCCCAGAGACTGCTCCACCGCGTGCGGCCAGGAGCGGCAGGGACCCCAGATGCTGCTGTGTGGGGCTGGGTGGCAGGCCCAACACTGATCCCAAAGTCTGTAGGGCTGCGCGGCAGCCCCGGACCCCATGGAGCCAGCTGGCGACCCCAATGCACCACGCTGGACAGCCAGGACCCAGCACGGACCGGTAGTCGTTGGCACACAACTGTGTGCTAACTGGGCACCATGCAGCCTGCGAGCCCAGAACTGCTGCCTTAGACAGCGGGGAGTGTACAGGAGAACACAGAAAGGGAGAGCGGATTGGTTGTGTGTGAGATAACTTATCCTCTGGGATCTTGTCAGTCGCCACTGACATGCAGCCACCTCTGGGGTGGGGTGTGTTTAGTGGCCACCCAGGGACCCTGCACTGGGATGACTGGCCTGGGCTGAAATGCAGCTGGCTCTGGGGTGTGGCTCAGGGGCTACCGACCAGGGAGAGTCTTTAAACAGGAAGTGAAAAGGAAATTGTCTTTGATGCAAAGTGCAAAGGAAGGAATTAACTGAGCTGGGATCCAGAACAACGGTGTCGAGACATTGGAGCCAGCACTGACTGCCAGGGCAGAGCCTCCTCTGCTTAGCTCCCGCCCCACTCCCTCCAATACAGCGCCCCCCAGCCCTCACCGTGGGTGCTGCAATCCACCAGGCAGACCCGCCACTCCCCGGCGGTGCTGTGCGGGTCCCTCTCGGCGTGGATCTCAGCATGGACGCGGGACACCAGCCCCGGGTTGCGCTCCGACACTAGGGGGACGTCGCAGACCTCGGCCCGGCGCCCCAGCCGGTAGGTGCAGTGTGACCCGGCTGGCCGGAAGGTGTGCAGGTCCCGGTTCGGGTCATCCCCCGGGCAGGCTGGGCCCATCCGCAGCAGCTGGAAGCAGGGCAGGGCCTCAGACGGCATGGCCGGCTCCCCCTCCCCAGCATTGGGGAGGGGGTGCTGGGCGTCAGGACTCCTGGGTTCTATCCCAGGGCTGGGAAGGGAGTGGAGTCTAGTAAGTTAGAGCGGGTGGCTGCGGGGGGGAGGCTGAAAGCCAGGACGCCTGGGTTCTATTCTTCTCTGAACAGTTTACTGGCTGAGACCGGAGCAACTCATGGTAGCAGTGGCTGGAAATTTACCCAGCTCCTGCCCCAGTCTCTTCTGCCCTGTGCGTGTGTTGGGGGGGAATTAATTCCCTCCCATTATCTCCCTTGTTATCTAGCTCACAAGACAATAACTCCTGGCATCGTCTCCTCACCCTGGCTGCTGCTAAAGTGAACTGGGGACCCTGCTACCACCCTCCGGGGGCTCAGGGGAGCCAAAGCATGGGGGTCTTGGAGGCTGAGATGGAGGGAGAGGGACAGGTTGGACCCCTCCCCCTTCCCCAGCTCTGGATCCCCTTTGCCTTCCTGTGCAATGCAGTTCTGGAGCCTGGCAGGGTCCTTTCCCAGCTCTAGACCCCCTGCTTTATGGCTCTAGAACCCCCTCTTCCTGACGGAGCTCCAGAAACACCCCCGTTCCGCGCTTGTCTCTAGCTGTTCCCTCTGCCCTCAGGATCAAGAGCCTCTCACGAACGTCAGTCTAGAAAACCTCCCCCCCCCATGGGAAAGTGGCTCCTGAACATCGTGTCTCTTGGCAACGCTGCTCTAGAACTCACACCCTGGTCGGCATGGCAACCAGGCTCCTGCGCAGCCAGAGCCCTTGTCTGACCCCTCCTCTCGGTGCTGGCACTCTAGAACCCTGGTCTCCTAGCAACGCAGCGCTAGAGCCCCCCGGCCTCCCGGGCAGCAAGGCTGGTGGGCATGATCCCTGGTCGCCTTGGCAACAAGGATCGAGAACTTCAGCCTCCTTGGCAACACAGCTCTAGAACCCAGGCCTTGCTGGTAACCCGGTCACGTAGCTCCGGGACCCCGGTCTCCTTGGTAACGGGGTCCCTCTGGTGACGTAGTTGCGGGATCCTGGTCTCCTTGGTAACGGGGTCCCCCCGGTGACGTAGCTCCGGGACACCAGTCTCCTTAGTAACGGGGTCCCCGCAGTGACGTAGCTCCGGGACCCCAGTCTCCTTGGTAACGGGGTCCCCGCAGTGACGTAGCTCCGGGGCCCAGTCGCCTTGGTAACAGGGTACCACCAGTGACGTAGCTCCGAGACCCCAGTCTCCTTGGTAACGGGGTACCACCAGTGACGTAGCTCCGAGACCCCGGTTTCCCGCTCCCCTTGTCTCGGCCCGGCGCTGAGCGTCCGCCAGCCACAGCCGCTGCCCGGGCTCCCGTACGGCGCGCGCTGCCTGGGGAGTCGCTCGCTGATTGGCCGAGCCAGGACGGGTGGGCGGGGTCGCTGCTCCCCATTGGTTCCGGCCTGGGCGGCCGCTCCCTGATTGGTCGGAACCGCGGAGTCACGTGGGGAGCGGGCCGGCGGGCGACTGCTGATTGGCCGAAGTTGACAGGCGAGGGGCGGGCCCGGAGCGCGAGCGCCTCAAAACTGTGGCGAGAAGGGAGGGGCGCGCGCGCATGCGCAACGGGGCAGGAGCCAGGCGGGGAAGGAGCCGGGAGAAAAGGAAGTGGGCGGGGAGGGGTCGAGGGGCGGAGCTCAGGGAGGGGCGGGGCTCAGGCAAAGGGAGGGGTAGGGTCTCAGGGAGGGGAGGGGTCTAGGTGAGGGGTGTGACTCAGGGAGGGGCAGGGTCCAGGCGAGGGGCGGGGCTCAGGGAGGGGCAGGGTTCAGACGAAGGGCGGGGTCAAGGTGAGGGGTGTGACTCAGGGAGGGGCGGGGTCCAGGTGAGGGGCGGGGCTCAGGCAAAGGGAGGGGTGAGGTCTCAGGGAGGGGAGGGGTCTAGGTGAGGGGTGGGGCTCAGGGAGGGGCAGGGTCCAGGTGAGGGGTGTGACTCAGGGAGGGGCGGGGTCCAGGTGAGGGGTGTGACTCAGGGAGGGGCGGGGTCCAGGTGAGGGGCAGGGCTCAGGCAAGGGAGGGGTGAGGTCTCAGGGAGGGGCAGGGTCCAGGTGAGGGGCGTGACTCAGGGAGGGGCGGGGTCCAGGTGAGGGGTGTGACTCAGGGAGGGGCGGGGTCCAGGTGAGGGGCAGGGCTCAGGCAAGGGAGGGGTGAGGTCTCAGGGAGGGGCGGGGTCCAGGTGAGGGGCAGGGCTCAGGCAAGGGAGGGGTGAGGTCTCAGGGAGGGGCAGGGTCCAGGTGAGGGGCGTGACTAAGGGAGGGGCGGGGTCCAGGTGAGGGGCAGGGCTCAGGCAAAGGGAGGGGTGAGGTCTCAGGGAGGGGAGGGGTCTAGGTGAGGGGCGGGGCTCAGGCTCTGTTTTTGCAGGGGGAGGAGGGTGTTACAGGAAACAGGGAGGGAAGGAACCTGACCCTCAGCAAAGGAAATGGGGGGGGTCACTGGGAAGCAGCTGGGCTGGGGGAGCAGCGGGAGCCCCCTGGCACCGATCCAGCACCCAGGCCCAGCCTGCAGGGAGCCCTTAGCTCAGGCGTCTCCCCCACCCCCCCTGCAGCCCCAGTGGCTAACTTGGGGGGTGGGGCAGCCCCACCTTTCTTCATGGCGAGACCAGCCCGTGACATGGGGGGGACCTGGCCTAACATCAGCCCTGCCCCTGCTGGGCAGCATGAGTGGGGGCAGGAGATGGGGTGTGTCCCAGCCGCTGGGGGGCACAAGGGGTCAAGGCAACAGCCGGGGGCCAATCGTTAAGAAATGTGGGTAATTAACAGCACCTGCTAATGGGGGTGCGTGTGTGTGCGCATGCAAAATCCACAGGATTTCCCCACACACACCTTGCCACAAACAAGGTATGTGGATCTAGGAGGGAAGTGGAGTCTAGTGGTTAGAGCAGGGAGGGCAGGAGCCAGGACTCTGTGGTTCTCTCCCTAGCTCTGGGAGGGGAGTGGGGTCTAGTAGTTAGAGCAGGGAGGGAAGGAGCCAGGAGACAGCTACAGGAATGTGTTTGTGTTTAATTCAAATGATCTTTATTTCACATGAAAACCAGCCACCAGACAGGGAGCAGCTCCCCCAGCCCCCCATCAGGGCGGCCCCTCCTCATCCTCGGCGCTGCCTTCCTCCCCTGGCGGTGTCTCCTCCTCCTCCTCCTCCCGCAGGAGGGCCGTGCTGAGGCTCTGCAGGTCGTCCAGCACCGCGGCCAGGGTCTCTGCGGGGAGATCAGCATGGGGGAGATCGTAGTAGGTGAGGGTCGGGGGGCCATAGCCCCGCCTGGGTGGGGATCCTGGAAGGGGGGAGGGGAAAGCAGGGGGGCCACAGCCCAGGCTGGAGGGACTCGGGTGGGGGCCCTATAGGTAGGCCATGGCCTGGAGGAGGAGTGTGCTCTGGGTGGGATCCCAGCAGAGGGGAGGCAGGGGGATCCTAGCAGGGAAACTCTGGGTGGGCCACAGCCCAGGCTGGAGGGACTCAGGTGGGGGACTTCTGGGTGGAATCCCAGCGGGGGGCTGGAAGCAGGTCGGTACCTTTGGAGGGAGTCCGGGCTCTCCCTTTCCCTGGCGGTGCCTGCTGGCCGGGCCCTACTGGCTCCCCTGGGTCCCGCCGGGCCGCCAGCCGGTTCCGCTTGTACTGGGCCAGGAGCCCCTCCTGCCGCAGCGTGGCCTGGGGGGAGAGGTGGTGTCAGGAAGGGGGGTGCATGCGGCTCCCGCGGGAGCCCAGGCCTGGGACACAGGGGCTGCGGACAGGCACTGGGGGGCTCCAGCAGCAGCACCCCCCAACCCAACACCTACCATCAGCAGGTTCTTGTCTCTCTCCAGCGCCTGGAGCCGCGCCCGCAGCCGGCCCGTCTCCTCCCGCTTGGCTTCCTCCTGCAGCAGCGCCAGCTCTTGGCTCCTGGCTCTGTCCCGGGCCGCCTGGCGCTCGGCCTGGCGCAGGGCCACCACTGCGGGGAGAGGGCGGGTGAGGGGGCTGCAGGGCGGAAGGGGGAGCCTGGGGCTCAGCTAGCTGGGGGGGCTGGGGGAGGCGTCTCTCACCGGCCTTCGTGTGCTCCCTTCGGGCCTCGCTGAGCCTCTGCTCCAGCTCCGAGAGATCCTGACGCAGCCGCGTCTCCACCTCCGTCACCTTCTCCTGTAGGGCTGGGGGGCAGAGGGGCGTTAGCACTGACTGCCAGGGGAGAGCACCCCTGCTGCGCCCTGGTCCCTGGTGCCCACCACAGCCCAGTGCCCCCCACCAAGCCCCTGGTACCCCCCGCTGACCCTCGCCGCCCCCTGCTATCCCCAACCCTGCTCCCCAATACCCCCTGCCGCTCACCCCCCCAGCCGGCTCCCCACAGCCCAGTGCCCCCAACCAAGCCCCTGCCCTGCTCCGTACAGCATCCCCTGCTGCTCCCTGCAGCCCAGCACCTCCTGCCAAGCCCCCACCTTGCTCTCTGGTGCCCCCACCGAGCCCCCGCCCTGCTCCGCATAGCATCCCCTGCTGCTCTCCGCCCCACTCTCTGCAGCTCGGCACCCCCTGCCAAGCCCCCGCCCTGCTCCCGGCACCCCCCACCGAGCCCCCACTCCAATCCCTGCAGCCCCCCACCAAGCCCCTGCTCCGCTCCCTGCAGCCTCATGCCCCTCACAGCCCCTGCAGCATGGCCCCCATGCTGACCCCTGCCCCACAGCATGGCACCCCTCCGACCTTTGCCCCACTTCCCACAGCATGGAGCCCCCCACCCTGCAATATGGCATCCCTCCACCTCTGCCCTGCTTCCCATAGCATGGCACCCCCCCCGATCCTCTCCCCTCAGCATAGCACCTCGAGCTGACCCCTGTCCCACTGCCTGAAGCACCCCCCAGCCCTCCCCACCCTGTACCTCTCTCATATTCATGCCGCAGCCCAGCCAGTTCCTGTCTCAGCCTCTCGGCCTCCTCCAGGCTCTCCTGCAGCTCCCGCTGCGCCCCCTCCAGCTGCCCCTGCTGCTGCCGCCGCTCCCGCTGCGCCTCCTCCTTCTGCTCCAGCGCCCCCTGCAGGCTCCGCGTCGCCTCCCGCAGCTCCCGCTCCGCTGCGACAGGACGGGTTTGTTATCGACCAGCCAGGACCTTGGGCCTCCTCCCTGCACTTCCAGCTGTGGCCAGTAGGGGCTGCACCCCAGCCAGTGGTGGGGAAAGACTGTCAGGTGTGGTTCCACCTGTGCCACTGGGGGCACCGTCGAGCTCACCCGGCCCACGTACCTTTCTCCCGGGCTTCGGCCACCTGCTGCTCGAGGATCTGGGCCCCCTTCTTCAGCTCGGCCACCAGACGGTCCCGCTCCTGGTGCAGCAGGGCCAGCTCGGCCCGAAGAGCCTCGTGGGACAGGCTGGGAGGGAAGGGGAAAGCGAGAGAGTCAGATGGCCCCTTGCAGGCGTCCTGGCTCCCAGCCACCCCTGCTCTAACCACTAGACCCCACTCCCCTCCCAGAGCTGGGGATGGAACCCAGGAGTCCTGGCTCCCAGCTGCCCCTGCTCTAACCACATGACCTCAGTCCCCTCCCAGAGCCAGGGACAGAACCCAGGACTCCTGGCTCCCAGCCCCCCGCTGCTCTAATCACTAGACTCCAAGCCCTCTTGGTGCCCCTACAAGCGCTGTGCCATCGGCTGGTTCCCGTCCCCTGGGGTGGGGCTGGACAGGACTCACCCGTCGTTCTCTGACCTAGCGGCCTTGGGCTGCTCGTCTCTCTGCAGTCGAGCCAGGGCCACTTTACGAGACACCAGCCCTGCAATGGCACAGATGTAGAGCTATTGCCCAGAGATGCAGCCAGCTCCGGGGTGGGGTGGCTGGGAACCGCCCCACAGGGATGCTGCAGGCGATCGCCCATCTGGTGCTGAAATGCAGCCAGCTCTGGGGCAGGGTGGCTGGCAACAGCCGCACAGTAACTCCGCTCAAAAGTTTGGGACAGGAAGTGAAGGGGGATCAGGTACCCTGTTGAGACCCACAGAAGATATGATCCGGGACACTGGGCTGGATGGGCCCATAGGTCTGCCCTGGGGCAAGCAGGATACTGGGGTAGATGGGCCCCGTCGGTCGGATTCAGTGCTCCAGTTCGTCCCTCTCACCTTGGATGGTGTCGACTCTCTTGGCGGCAAAGGTGACTCGGTTTCCCAGCCCCGCCAGGTTTAGTGCAGCTGCCTTCAACTCCGCCTCCTGCCCCCCAACCTGCTGGTGGAGCCTGTGGTCAGGACGAGACCGAGGGTCAGAGGGCATGACCTCCACACCCCGATCAATCACACACCTCAGGTCCCACCCTCCAGGCCTCTGACTCCAGAACTGGAGAATGAGGGGACAGATGGGGTCGTGACCTCAATCACGCCAGCCCCAGGGGCTGATGGTCCACAGATGCCAGAACACTACAGCAAAGGATTCTGGGTAGCAGGGTAGTGGCGGGAGCAGCTGGTTATAAGTTCATGCTAATGGAGGAACAAGATCAGAGTCAGAGATCCTGGGTGGGGCCAGATCAGAGCTGGCGTCCCCTAGACAGGAAAGGCCTCTAGTGGCCGGGGCCCCCCCATTTGTCCGTAGAGCGCCCCCCAGTGGTACCTGCTCACGATCTCCACAAGACCCCGCAAGGCGCCTTCGGCTGTTTCCGCCCGGCACTGGAGACACTGCCCTGATTCCTCCTGGTGAGACAGCTCGGCCCGGAGCCTCTGCAAGGGAGCAAGTGCCAGTGCCAGTTCCAGCCAGTGCCTGCCCCAGGTGCCATCCCTCGCCCCCTCCGAGCCAGCCAGTGCCCGCCCTGGGGCTGGATGGGAGGTGGTGCCCCCTAGAGGGGACAGGCCCCATTCCCCACCCTACTGAGCCACCCAGTGCCTGTCCTGGGGCCGGATGGGAGCCAGTGCCCCCTAGAGGGGAAAGGCCCCGTGCCCCATTCCCCGCCCCCTTGAGCCGGGATCAAACCTTGTTGTTTACTCGTTCCATATCGGCCTCAGCTGCCTTGTCCTGAAGACTGTGAAGCAGCAGTGCCACCTTCTGGTCCCTCGACTCCACTTCGCCCTGCAGCTCTGAGACCTGGAGAAAGAGTGGGGGATAGAGCTACTCTGGGAGGGATTCTGCGCATCTGCGGACGTGCCCAATCCCTTGGTCTCACACACTTTTGTATTTTCCCGCATAACAAACGTTTTGCCTAAGAAGTGCTGCGGTTCCGCCTTTTGCCCACCAGAAGATGCTGTGGCACCAGAACAGCTGGCTGCTTTCCTGAGACTTTGGAAGTGGAAGGCAGCGTGGGTGAAAGTGACCATGAAATGGAAGAGTTCATGATTGTAAGGGATGGTAGGAGGGAGAACAGCACAATACAGACAACGGATTTCAAGAAGGCGACTTCAGCAAATTCAGGGAGCTGGTAGGTAAGATCCCAAGGGAAGCAACTCTAAGGGGAAAAACAATTGAAGACAGTTGGCAGTTTTTCAAAGACATATTATGGAAAGATGGGAGGTCTAGCAAGAGACCCCCCTGGCTTACCCAGGAGATATTCAATGATCTAAAACTCTAAAAAGAGTCCTACAAAAAGTGGAAACTCGGTCAAATTACAAAGGCTGAATATAAACAAATAACACAAGTCTGTGCGGACAAAATTAGAAAGGCCGAGGCATAAAACAAGATCAAACTAGCTAGAGACATAAAGGGTAACAAGAAAACATTCTACAAATACATTAGAAGCAAGAGGAAGACCAAGGACAGGGCAGCCCCGTTACTCAGTAAAGGGGGAAAGACAACAACAGAAAATGTGGAAATGGCCAAGGTGCCCAATGACGTCTTTGTTTCGGTTTTCACCAAGAAGGTTGGTGATGACTGGACACTAACATAGTGAATGTCAGTGAAAACGGGGTAGGATCAGGGGCTAAAATAGGGAAAGAACAAGTTAAAAATTATTTGGAGAAATTAGATCCCTTCAAGTCACCAGGGCCTGATGAAATGCCTCCTACTCCAGGAGCTGACTGAGGAGATATCTGAGCCATTAGTGATTATCTTTGAAAAGTCACGGAAGACAACAGATTCCAGAAGACTGGAAAAGGGCAAATCTAGTGTCCATCTATGAAAAGGGAAGTAAGGACAACCCGGGAAATTACAGCTTAACTCTGTACCTGGAAAGATAATGGAGCAAATAACTAAGCAATCAATTTGCAAACATTTACAAGATAATAAGATGATAAGTAACAGTCAGCCTGGGTGTGTCAAGAATAAATCGTGTCAAACCAACCTGATGGCTTGTTACCCTGTCAAAGAAAGTTTGTGGATGGGGGGAAGTGGTAGACAGGGAATATCATTAGTAAGGCTTTTGATACTGTCTTGCAGGACCTTCTCATACATAAACTACAGAAATACAACCTGGATGGAGCTACTATAATGTGGGTGCAGAACTGGGTGGAAAACTGTTCCCAGAGAGGAGTTAGCAGTGGTTCACAGTCAGGCTGGAAGGACATCATGAGTGGGGTCCCGCAGGGATCAGTTCTGGGTCCGGTTCTTTTCAATGTCTTCATCAATGATTTAGCTCCTGGCACACAGAGCACATTGATAAAGTTTGCAGACGATACCAAGCTGGGAGGGGTTGCAAGTACTTTAGAGGACAGGATGAAAATTCAAAATGATCTGGACAAACTGGAGAAATGGTCTGAGCAAAATAGGATGAAATTCAATAAGGACAAATGCACAGTGCTCCACTTAGGAAGGAACAATCAGTTTCACACATACAGAATGGGCAATGACTGCCTAGGAAGGAGAACTGCGGGAAGGGATCTGGGGGGCATAGTGGATCCCATGCTAAATATGAGTCAATAGTGTAACACTATTGCAAAAAAAGCAAACATCATTCTGGGCTGTATTAGCAGGGGTGTTCTAAGCAAGACACGAGAAGTAATTCTTCCACTTTACTCCGCGCTGATTAGGCCGCAGCTGGAGTCTTGTGTTCAGTTCCGGGCATCACATTTCAGGAAGGATGTGGACAAATTGCAGAAAGTCCTGAGAAGAGCAAGAAAAATAATGAAAGGTCTAGAAAACATGAGCTACGAGGGAAGATTGAAAACACTGAGTGTGTTTAGTCTGGAGAAGAGAAGCCTGAGAAGGGACATGAGAACCGTTTTCAAGTACATAAAAGGTTGTTGCAAGGAGGAGGGAGAAAAATTGTTCTTCTTAACCTCTGATGACAAGACAAGAAGCAATGGGCTTAAATTGCTGCAAGGGAGGTTTAAGTTGGACATTAGGAAAAACTGTCAGGGTGGTGAAGCACTGGAATAAATTGCCGAGGGAGGTTGTGGAATCTCCATCATTGGGGATTGTTAAGAGCAGGTTGGACAAACGCCTGCCAGGGATGGGCTAGATGGTGCTTGGTCCTGCCCTGAGGGCAGGGACGGGACTAGGTGACATCTCGAGGTCCCTTCCAGTCCTATGATTCTATGCTGCGTCCTAGCGCCACTGCGCCCTCAGGTGGGCAAAAGCTAGAACTGCAGCACTTCTTAGGCAAAATGTATTTTATGAGGGAAAATACAAAATTCGATGCCCAGTTCTGCAGAATCCCCCGGGGTAGAGTTCACCACAGCACCCTGCCCGCGGAGCCAGGTTAGGACAGAACAGGGCACACGGGGCTACGGGGGGGGCGGTCACACACTGGGGTTCAGAATGGCTAGTGGGGGGCACAGAGTGGGGCATGGGGTGACAGCATTGAGCCTGGGGGCTGCAGAGACCCATGGGGCTGTGGGGTGCAGGGACACAGGCAGATGTACCTGATTGAACGGGAGAGGCTTAGGGTCAGCCAGGGTCTGCATGGAGGAGAGTTCCCAACACCCTAACAATCCCACCCCTGCCCCCCAAAGAAAAACCTCCCACCCACACCCAACACCCTCCAGGCTCCTTCCCTCTCCCTCAGCTCCTCCATTACCCCTGACTCCCACAAGCCGCTGCACTGCTTCTGATGGGTGAAGGAAATATAGCTCTGTAGTATCATTTAGATGAATTACACAGAGTTGTGTATTAATACGCCTCATAAGGAATCCATTTGTCAAAAAAAGTTACCAGAATCTTTTTTTGTTGGATCTGTATTGTTAGCGGCAGACTCGCTGACAGATAGTTTGAAATAAATGACCAAAATAATTGTAACTGGCATGATTCTATTGTGTTATTTTGACAAATCAAATATGCAGAATTTTGGCGAGTTTTCAAATAGTGTGCAGAATTTTAATTTTTTTGGCACAGAATTCCCCCAGTATAGAACCCAGGAGTCCGGGCTCCCAGCCCCCTGCTCCCAGCACTAGATCTTGCTCCCCTCCAGCAGGCCCTCACCTTCCTCTGGAGCACATTGGTGGCATCCGCGTGGCCGAGTTCCTGGGATCTGAGCTGCACCATGAGGGCAAAGACCTTCTCCCGCCAGCGGCTCAGCAGAGACTGGCTCTTCTGGGCTGGCTCAGGCTGCAGGGGGTCACAGGGCTGGAGGGAGACACTGGGTCAACACCAGGCTACAGCGCAGCCCCTGCAGCACAGCGCCCCCTAGAGCCACCCTGGGGAACTGGGCCAGCCCTGGCTACCAGGGGAAAGCGACCCAGTGGTTCCAGGGGGCCTTTACCTTCCTGGTCAGCTCCAGCTCCTGCAGGGCCAGGATGTCGCTGAGCGAGGCCAGTCTGAGCTGCAGCAGCTCTGCCGTCGTCCTCAGGGCGTCGCGCTCCCCTTCTAGGCGCTGGGGGTAAGGGGAGAGTGTGAGCGCCCCCTGCTGAGGGGATCAGTCTTGTCCCGGTGTGTGTCAGCGTCCCCTGCTGGGAGGGTCAGTCCTGTGCCCCACATGTGTGTCAGCGCCCCCTGCTGAGAGGGGATCAGTCCTGTCCCCCCACACCATGTGTGTCAGCACCCCCTGCTGAGAGGGGATCAGTCCTGTCCCCCCTCACCATGTGTGTCAGCGCCCCCTGCTGAGAGGGGATCAGTCCTGTCCCCCTCCACCATGTGTGTCAGCACCCCCTGCTGAGAGGGGATTAGTCCTGTCCCCCTCCACCATGTGTGTCAGCACCCCCTGCTGGGGGAATCAGTCCTGTCCCCCCACACCATGTGTGTCAGCACCCCCTGCTGAGAGGGGATCAGTCCTGTCCCCCCTCACCATGTGTGTCAGCGCCCCCTGCTGAGAGGGGATTAGTCCTGTCCCCCTCCACCATGTGTGTCAGCAACCCCTGCTGGGGGAATCAGTCCTGTCCCCCCATGTGTGCCAGCACCCTCTGCTGAGAGGGGATCAGTCCTGCCTCCTGCAGGATGCAACAGGAACTGCCCGTGTGTAGCTCATCCCTCCAGAGCCCCCCCTCCTCACCTGCACCTGGCCAAGCAGCTGCTGCCTCTCGGGGCCCAGCCCACTCCCCTGCTCCCCTACGTAGGTCCGCAGCTGCTGCAGCAGGGCCTGCTGGGAGGCCAGCTCTGCTTGGGCCGTGCTGCGGGGGGAGAAAGCAGGAGGTTGACACAGGGGGACTGGGGCTTCCTGCCTCCAGGGGGCACCATCCCACAGTCGTTCCTACCTGAGCTGCTCCTGCAGGCTCTGGCTCTCCCGTCCCTTCGCCTCCAGCTCCTGCTCCAGCTGCAGGGTCCGCTGCTGCAGGGAGCCGACTTCAGCCCCATGAGCCTGGCAGAGACGGGAGAGCTGGGGGGAGAGAAGGGACCTGGGTGGGAAGAGAACTCAGGAGTCTTGGCTCCCAGTCCCCCCTGCTCTAACCCACCAGACCCCACTCCCCTCCCAGAGCTGGGATAGAACCCAGGAGTCCTAGCTCCCAGCCCCCCCTGCTCTAACCCACCAGACCCCACTCCCCTCCCAGACCTGGGATAGAACCCAGGAGTCCTGGCTCCCAGCCCCCCACTCACCTCAGTCTGGTGCTCCCCTAGCGCCCCCTGCAGACGCTCTGTCGCCCTCTGGGTCTGCGCCTTCCCTTCCTCCAGCGCCGCCTGCAGCTCTCCCCGCACCACCGCCAGCTCCTGCTGGTGCTGCTCAGTGGCCACCTCCAACTCCGCCCTCAGGGCATCAGCTTCTGCTTGGCCACGCCTCCTCTGCTCCTCTAGCTCCGCCCTCAGGGTATTAGTTTCTGCTTGGCCACACCTCCTCAGCTCTTCCAACTCCGCCTTCAGGGCAGTAACTTCTGCCTGGCCACGCCTCCTCTGCTCCTCTAGCTCCGCCCTCAGGGCTTCACCCTCAGCCTGGCTCCTCCCCCTCAGCTGCTCCAGCTCCCCCTGCAGGCAGGCCACGGTGCTGTCCCTGGCAGCCACCATGGCCTCCTGCTGGAGGGCAGCAGCTCGGAGCCCAGCTAGCTCCGCCTCTAGCCGCTGGATCTCGTGGAGCTGGTGGGAAATGAGCTCGGCCTGCTGGGCTATGGCCAGGGCGTGATGGGCAGCTGGGGGCTCCGCCTCCCTGTCCAGGGACCTGCAGGGGAGGGAGACATGGATGTGGGGCCTTTCACTTCTAGGGGACTAGCTCTGATCCTGCTGCCGAAGGGCAGGGGAGTGACTGGCTGGCTCAGGGGTGCAGGGAATGGGACATGGCCTTTTACCTGGTCCTGGTTCCAGGCTCCTCGGTCTCTGCTCCTGCCCTCCCCCTGGGTGCCCTGGCGCCCCCTGCTGTCCACTTGTGCAGCTCATCTCTGAGGCGCTGGTTCTCCTGTCTCAGCTCTGTGAGCTCCTGGGGCTGCCAACAGGGCGGCCCGGCCCTCCAGGGCGCCGCTCCAGAAGCAGCCAGGGGCGGTGCCGATCGGCTCTGGAAATGGGAGGGAGGGATCAGCCCGCTAGGACCTATGGGAGAAATGACATGGAATGGGACCCAGGCGTCTGGGATGGCAATGCATGGGGCTCGTCCCTAGGGTGCTGGAGATGGGGAATGGGACCCAGGCGTCCGGGATGGCAATGCATGGGGCTAATCCCTAGGGTGCTGGAGATGGGGAATGGGGCCCAGGCGTCCGGGATGGCAATGCATGGGGCTCGTCCCTAGGGTGCTGGAGATGGGGAATGGGGCCCAGGCGTCCGGGATGGCAATGCATGGGGCTCGTCCCTAGGGTGCTGGAGATGGGGAATGGGGCCCAGGCGTCCGGGATGGCAATGCATGGGGTTCATCTCTAGGGTGCTGCAGATGGGGAATGGGGCCCAGGCGTCTGGGATGGCAATGCATGGGGCTCGTCCCTAGGGTGCTGGAGATGGGGAATGGGGCTCAGGCATCCGGGATGGCAATGCATGGGGCTCGTCCCTAGGGTGCTGGAGATGGGGAATGGGGCCCAGGCGTCCGGGATGGCAATGCATGGGGCTCGTCCCTAGGGTGCTGGAGATGGGGAATGGGACCCAGGCGTCCGGGATGGCAATGCATGGGGTTCGTCCCTAGGGTGCTGCAGATGGGGAATGGGGCCCAGGCGTCCGGGATGGCAATGCATGGGGTTCATCCCTAGGGTGCTGGAGATGGGGAATGGGGCCCAGGTGTCCGGGACGGCAGCGTGTGGCGCTGGGCTGAGGGGACTCTCAGAGCTGTGGATGTTACCGGGAAGTCTTGGGGCTCCAAAGGTGGTCGGTGGGTCCAGGTGACCCCTGGACTCTTCTCCCTTGTCCATGGTCCTGGGGGCAGCCGGATGACTCCCTGTCCCTAGAGGGGAACAGTTCGGCTCGTCTCTCTGCCCTGGCCACGTGCCCACCGGGCGGCTGCTGTGGCTGGCAACTTATGATAGACCCTGCGATGGTATCCCGAGCTGCCACACAGCACCAAGCAAGGCAGAACCTCCCCCCAATTCCCATCCCCCACAGTCCCCCCCGCGCGGGCCCCGCCAGGAGTCTGGTTCCCCCCCCGTGCGGGGCCCGCCGGGAGTCTGCCCCCCCCCCACGCGGGTCACGCCGGGAGTCTGATTCCCCACCCACACGCGGGTCACGCCGGGAGGCTGGTCCCTGCCCCCCCGCGTGGGACACGCCAGGAGTCTGGTCCAACCCACGCGTGGGGCAAGCCGGGAGTCTGGTCCCCCCCACGCGCGGGGCACGCCGGGAGTCTGGTTCCCCCACGCGCGGGGCACGCCGGGAGTCTCCCCCCCCCCACGCGCGGGGCACGCCGGGAGTCTGGTCCCCCCCACGCGCGGGGCACGCCGGGAGTCTGGTCCAACCCACGCGTGGGGCAAGCTGGGAGTCTGGTCCCCCCCACGCGCGGGGCACGCCGGGAGTCTGGTTCCCCCACGCGCGGGGCACGCCGGGAGTCTGATCCGGGTCCCCACCTGTCCGCACCCGCCTCACTCCAGCTCCCCCCTCCGGGCTGCGGGGAAACCTCGCGAGACCAACAGCCTCTCCTCGCGCCACGGGCCCGCTGGAATCCGAACGAGCCAATCGGCGGGCCGTGGGGCGGGGTCAAGGCGAGGCTCGCCCCTTTCCCCTAACTAACCAATCCGCGCCGAGAGGCGGAGTCAGCGGGGGGACATTCACCCTCAGACAGCAATGACCAATCAGCGGGGACAACGGGAGCCAGTGTTTCCGCCCCCAGTCAGTGCTGACCAATCACAGCTGTAGGAGGCCAGGCCGGGGCGGGGAGGGTTGCGGAGGAGCTAGAAGACGGGCTGCTCGCACTGCTGGTCTGAGGGATCCTTCCCGCGAGCCTGGGATTGGGAGCACCAGTGCGTGCTGATAAGGAGCTCTAGTGCTTAGCTGCATTGACCCATTGGGCTTGTCTACATGGAGACCTGCTCCGGATTCATTAAACCAGATTAACCCTCTAGGTGGATGCCCTTAATGGAGCTGGAATGGTTTATTCCAGTTTAGTTTAGTCCATGTTCACTTCCACTGAGTTAAACTAAAATGGAATCGGGTAAGGATGTCCACATGGGTGGGGGGCTTAATCTGGTTTAACTAATCCAGTTTCAGCAGGGAGTCAGCCATGCAACGCAGTCCCTGGCTCCCGGGAGGTGGCTGAGCTGTATTCAAAGCAGATGAAACACCACGTGGAGGAGCCCTTCGACCAGTACAAGGATGAGTGGATTTCTAGCTGCGCTGCATTTCTGCTGCGATTCTTCCCTGCTGTTCTGTCTATGGGGCCGACTCAATAAAATTCTGCTTGCAGTGAACCCAGGCGTCCGGTGATTCTTCCCCCTGCACCTCAGCTGGGTCAAAACTGTAGACAGCCCCTCTGCAGACCCACCAGCCAGCTGAGGCCAGTAGCCAGCGCCTGCTGAAGTGGATTCACTCCTATTAGCTTGTGATGCCCTCTGGTGTCTGAACCATCCTCTCTGGTTGCGCCTCCTTTAAACCTCATCCCCCAAGGGCCTCATGCCCCACAGAGACCCAGCTTCAAACCCTCCCCTGGCCCAGATCCAGACCCCTGAGGGATTCGTCCTTGTAGGCTGGAGGCCTGTGTGTCTCCCTGCCAGAGCGGGGGCAGCCTGGATGAGGCACAGTGTCCCCCTCCTGCGGCACACCCAGCCCCCTTGCCCCATGGGGGGGCTCACTTTCCACGGCCCACTCAATCCTTGGCTGCTCTGGGGGGGCTGCCGGCCAAGGGACCCAGTTCTGGTTAGTGCCCACGGCTGGTAGAGTTTGAGTCGTACGGGTGCTGCCTTCCATGGAGCCAGCCCAGCGCCACTTCACATGGGAGACAACCAGTGACCAGACCCAGCAGCACCAACCTGGGCTGGATGGGAGCCGGTGCTCCCCAGAGGGGAAAGGCCCCGTGCCCCATTCCCTGCCCCCCTGAGCCAGCCAGTCCCTGCCCTGGGGCTGGGTGGGAGCCCGCGCCCCGAGGGGACAGGCCCCATGTCCCATTCTCTAAAACCAGTGAAAGCCCAGACACACAACAGAACTCTCTACACATGTAACACAAAGCCAGACTGTCTAGATGGTGCTTGATCCTGTCATGATTCTGTGCTTCTGATTTGTTTTCTCCTACCTATTACCCCGGCCTCTGGCCCTGCAGCAGGCAGGAAGCTCAGACATGCCTGAGCATCTTGCCTAGCTGCAGTCGACCTCTCTTCTGGGCAGTTCCTGCTCTGCAGGGCCAACTCGGACTTGGGCTCATAACTCAACGTGGCAGGAAAGATCCCAGCGCCCGCTCACGGGAATAAGAGAAATTAAAGTTCCCAGTGTATAGACAGAACTGCCCGAAGGTCAGGGCGGCTCCGTTACTGTCATTAAAGCAGCTTTTATTTTGCAGTAAAAAGAGTTTAACTCATTAACAGCTGTGCACTAATGCATGGGACACAAACCAGTATCACAGCAGGAAAATGCTGAGGGGGGAGGACGGCAACAGGAGAGGAGCAGGATGTTTATTATCAAGGGAAGGAAACAGTCTTAGGAAAAGCCCCTCCCCCAACCTGAACTTTCCAACTTCCCAGGCTTAGCGCTGCGCTGAGTTCCTTTGGGCATTAGCAGAACACTCCCCCAGATGCAGATCTACACAGGGGACGGGGCTCGTTCATCCAGCCAGGCTGCAGAGATGGAGGGTGCCTGTCATAAACAGATAGTTAAGGGTTAATGTCTCTTTTACCTGTAAAAGGTTAAGAAGCTCAGTGAACCTGGCTGACACCTGACCAGAGGACCAATGGGGGGACAAGATACTTTCAAATCTTGATGGAGGGAAGTCTTTGTTTGTGCTGTTTTTTTTGTTCTTTGTTCTCTCTTGGGGCTAAGAGGGGCCAGACGTGCAGCCAGGCCTTTCTGCAATCTTCCTGAAACAGTCTCTCATGGTCAAAATAGTAAATACTAGCTAGAAGGCGGATTAGTCTTTTGTTTTGTTTTCTTAATTTGCAAATGTGTATTTTGCCGGAAGGATATTTTACCTCTGTTTGCTGTAACTTGTAACTTAGGCTAGCAGGGAGGGAGTCCCTCTAGTCTATATAAGCTGGAGACCCTGCAAACATTTTCCATCCTGGTTTTACAGAGAGAATTTTTACTTTTTATTTCTTTAATTAAAAGCTTTCTTTTTTAAGAACCTGATTGATTTTTCTTTCCTTGTGTAAGACCCAAGGGGATTGGGTCTGAACTCACCAGGGATTGGTGGGGGAGGAAAGGAGGAAGGTCGGGGGAGGTTAATTCCTCTCTGTTTTAAGATCCAAGGAGTTTGGATCACAGTAGTCTCTCAGGGTAACCCAGGGAGGCGGGGAAAGGAGGGGGGATGGTTTATTTCTCCTTGTTTTAAGAACCAAGGGGTTTGGGTCTTGGGTCCCCCAGGGAAGGTTTTGGGGGACAGGGAGTGTACCAGACACAGAAATTTCTGGCTGGTGCCAGCGCTATCAGACCTAAGCTAGGAATTAAGCTTAGAAGGGTACATGCAGGTCCCCACTTTCTGGACACTAAAGTTCAAAGTGGGAATAATACCTTGACAGTGCCAGAGTGTGGCTGGGCTCTGGATAGCTGCTGTCAAACTGCCCCCTGGGGCTCTGGTCCCACAACAACGCCAGGTCAAGAGTACCCAGCCTACAAGTTAAACCTGGCAGGCAATGTGTGGGTGTGTGGGTGTAAACTGCTGCCCCAGGATCAGAGAGTCAAGCTCGGTTGTTTCCGTCTTGGGCATCATGACAATAAGAAAGGTTCTGCAGAGCAAATCTTGTCCCTATGCAGCACCCCCACCCCATGCAGCCCACATCCCCTCCCTATCCCACCTCCAGTAACTTCTGCCCCACCCCCCGATGACCCCATGTAGCCCCCATCCTGGCAACTCTTGCCCCTGCTCCCAGTGACCCCCTCACCAGGGCTGGTGCTACCACTAGGCAAACTAGGCAGTGGCCTAGGGTGGCAAGTGGTTGAGGGTGCCCAGGACCGTCCTTAGGCATAGGCAGCTGCGTAGGGGACCTGAAAATCTGGGGCACCACTGGGTCTTAGTGTCCACTCACCTGCATTTCCTATCCCTGTTCTGACCCTTCCTGCAGGCTCCGAGCCTTCCTGGGAAGGGGATCTAGTAGTTAAAAGAGAAAAACCGTCCAGCCGGCCAGACCTGTTAGCACAACAGTGAAACTGTTAAACAGCCAGTCAGGGGTAACCAAGCCATTTAACAGACATTTGCCAAGCCCCAGCTATTACTGTCAGTTTCTGAATGTACTGACAAAAAAAGTGCTGCATGACTGTAACTGGGCCTTCTGGCTAAGAGAGGTGAAAACATTATTTACTCAGAACATGTTAGTCTACAAGACCTTAGTTTAAAATTTGCTTTAAAAATATTTCATTAGTGAGCTGGTGAAGATTATAAAATCACATCTCTAAAAAATCCTTGCATAGATTTTTAGATGCACAATCATCTTTAGCCTTAAATGCTTGGATCTTGAGACATACAGTTTTTTAAATAAATTCTTCAAAAGACCACCCTCATCTAAAACACACATTTTAATTACTATAGTAAAAAAACTTACTTCCAAAGTCTTCATGTCCTTTCTGTCCATCCATTTCTCCCTCTACCCGCCTCCTCCCCTCTACTGAAGGAAGCAACAGCGCTTTGCTTCCAGATAGCTGGACAAAGAGTTTCCCTTTCTTTACTTCTGACTATTTGATGAACTAGTTTTAAGCAAAATCAGTACCTTAGTAAGATATCAAATCCTTTGTGATGCCTAAAATCTTTGGAAACATATTTTTTAAAGTTGGTGAAATTTCATAAACCTGTGTATTGTTATGGAGCTCACACACTGTAAATTAGTGTTCCCTTTTTCTGAAAGCAATGAACATTATGAACACACTAAACCTCTGTGACTGATTAAATTAAAATAATGTCTGTTTCAGTGAGTTAAACATGTAGTAATCTGGGATGATTAGTTTATGAAGGCTTAAGAGTACATTTAAAATATAAAATCAGCTTAGAAATATGATTAAGAAAACATAAAACAGAGAAGAGCTGCATCATGGGATGATTAGTTTATGAAGGCTTAAGAGTACATTTAAAATATAAAATCAGCTTAGAAATATGATTAAGAAAACATAAAACAGAGAAGAGCTGCATCATGTATTCCATAATATTTAATGTTGTATTCAGCAGGACAGCTGATTCGCCCTTGCTACAAAGTTTTTGCAACTAAATGTCTGACAAACTTCAGGGCATATCAAAAAACCTGTGACTGACATTTTTTATTCCCAAGTTTAGTGCTTTCAATTGGGTACCTTCTGCACGTCCATTCTGCATGAGGGAGAGGGTACAGGCAGGGGCGACTCCAGGCCCCAGCACGCCAAGCACGTGCTTGGGGCGGCATGCCGCGGGGGACGCTCTGCCGGACATCGGGAGGGCAGCAGGCGGCTCCGGTGGACCTCCCGCAGGCGTGCCTGCAGAGGGTCCGCTGGCCCCGCGGCTTGGTGCAGCATCCACGGGCAAGCCTGTGGGAGGTCCACCGGAGCCATGGGACCGGCGACTGACAGAGCGCCCTCCATGTCGTGCCGCTGTGCTTGGGGCGGCGAAATGGCTAGAGCCGCCCCTGGGTACAGGGGTCTCTGCGGGGAACTGTGACTCTGGCCTTGTCTACACTACATGATTAATTTGAATTTGTTTAAATCGATTTTATAAAACCGATTTTATAAAATCGATTTAGTGCGTCCACACTAGGATCCTAAAATCGATTTTGTGCGTCCATGGTCCAATGCTAGCTTCGATTTTAGGAGCAGTGCACTGTGGGTAGCTGTTCCACAGCTATCCCATAGTTCCCACTTCCGGGTTGAGAGCCCGGTGCCTGATGGGGCAAAAAACATTGTCCCGGGTGGTGCTGGGTACAGCCTCACCCCTCCCTTTGTGAAAGCAGCAGCCAACCATTTTGCGCCTTTTTTCCTGGGGGAAGACAGCAAACGCCATAGCACAGCAAGCATGGACCGTGCTGAGACCATGGACCCTGTGGAGACCCTGCACCCCGCTGAGACCAGTAACGCAATCGTGCAAGTTGTAAACACCACGCGCACTCTCGTGCTCTCTATGCTGAGCCATGAACTGCAAATTCAGGAGGAGAGGAGGAGGAGGAGGAGGCGGCAGCTATGGCAGCGCACCGACAAGAGCGATGATGATGACGACATAGAGACTGATTTCTCCTTAACCGCGGGACCCAGCCTTTTGGAGCTACTGCTGGTCATGGGGCAGCTTCTACCCATTGAACGCAGATTTTGGGCACGGGAAACAAGCACAGACTGGTGGGACCGCATAGTTTTGGAGCTGTGGGACGATTCCCAGTGGCTGAAAAACTTTCGCATGCGTAAGAACACTTTCTTTGAACTTTGTGACTTGCTTTCCCCTGCCCTGAACCGCCATAACACTAAGATGAGAGCAGCCCTCACAGTGCAGAAGAGAGTGGCAATTGCCCTCTGGAAGCTTGCAACTCCAGACAGCAACCGGTCAGTCGGGAATCAATTTGGAGTGGGCAAATCTACCGTGGGGGCTGCTGTGACGCAAGTAGCCAAAGCAATCGTTACGCTGCTGCTACGAAAGTTTGTGACTCTGGGAAACGTGCAGGTGATAGTGGATGGCTTTGCTGCAATGGGATTCCCTAACTGTGGAGGGGCCATAGATGGAACCCATATCCCTATCTTGGCCCCAGAGCACCAGGGCGCCCAGTACGTGAACCGCAAGGGGTACTTTTCCATGGTGCTGCAAGCACTGGTGGATCACAAGGGACGTTTCACCAGCATCCACGTGGGATGGCCAGGAAGGGTTCATGACGCTCGCGTCTTCAGAAACACTACTCTCTTTAAACGGCTGCAGCAAGGAAATTACTTCCCAGACCAGAAAATTACAGTTGGTGATGTTGAGATGCCTGTCGTTATCCTGGGTGACCCAGCCTACCCCTTGATGCCATGGCTCATGAAGCCATACACAGGAAGCCTGGACAGTGGTCAGGAGCTGTTCAACTACAGGCTGAGCAAGTGCAGGATGGTGGTAGAGTGTGCATTTGGGCGTTTAAAAGGGCGCTTTAGATCATTACTTACTTGCTCAGACCTCAGCCAAAAGACTGTCCCCTTAGCTATTGCTGCTTGCTGTGTGCTCCACAATCTCTGTGAGACTAAGGGGGAGACCTTTACGGCGGGGTGGGAGGCTGAGGCAAATCACCTGGCCGCTGACTACGAGCAGCCAGACACCAGGGCGATTAGAAGAGCACACCAGGAGGCGGTGCGCATCAGAGAAGCCTTGAAAACTAGTTTCATCGCGGGCCAGGGCATGGTGTGACTGCAGTGCTTGTTTCCCCTTCATGAACACTCCCGCCTCTATTGACTCCCTTGTTAGCAACCCACCCTCCCCCTTTACTTACAGCTTGCAGTAGGACTTTGAAAAGCAACCCCCCCCCCTTGTAGTACATGTAGCTGAAGGAAATGAAGCAAGTATATTTTAAAAATCATTTATTCATTACATTATTAAAAATCATTTTATCAATGCTTAAAAATCATGAGTTATTTTTTAAAAATTGTTCCATGTAAGAAAACCACCCTCCCCCGTTCGGATGTATTCTTGATTAAAAAGGAATTATATACAGAGGCACAGAATTATCTAGGTATCCCTGGAGGGTGTGCCTTGGGAGGAGGATCATACTTAAGGAAAAGCCCATGAAGCACATGTCAATTTAATGTCAGCCTTTTGGTTGGGCTGTCCATGGGGGCGGAGTGTGCTGTTGCTGGAAGCCTTCCCCCACGCGTTCTAACACGTCTGCGTGAGGGAGATATGGAACTTGGGGAGCTTTGAGGGTGGTTAAACATGGGCTGCAGTGGCACTCTGTAACCTCGGTCATGTTCCTGAACAAGCAGCATGCGTCTGAGGATATCAGTGTGATCACGCAGCAGCTCCAGCGTTCCATCACGCCAACGCTGATCTTCCTGCCTACGCATGTGATCTTCCTGCTGGTCTTCCTGCCACCACCTCTCATCTCGAGCGTCTCTCCTGTCCTCCCGAGCCTCTCCTGTCCTCCCGGTCACTGGCTTCTTTCTTGTATTTTGCTACCACTTCCTTCCACTCATTATGATGAGCTCTGTTACTGTGGCTTTCATCCATGATTTCTGAAAACATTTCATCTCTAGTCCTCCTTTTCCTCCGCCTTTTGGGTAGCCTTACAGAAGGGGTGGGAAGTACAGAACACTGTGCAGCTGTATGGGGGAGGTAAGATAAGTATGTTAATAGATACATTTTAGAGAACAATGATTGTACTCGCACTACACGAAAGTATGCACCTTACATAGCACATGTGATTTCACTACAAGGTCAAACTTTGCATCATTTAATACTGTGAGCCTCTGTCCCTGGGGTCAGAGCTCACTGCAGACCCAGGTTGGCGGGACTGGCATCATAATTCACCTTCCATGCAGGCATGGTAAGTGTGAACCCTAACCCTAACCATGGTAAACCCGCCTCCCCCCCCCCAGCGCGTGGCTGGTAGCTTGAAACAGTCCCTGCTCGCCAAACAGACGTCTGTTTGACTTCTGCAGGGGTCTGCAGCTCCATAACCCCTCCCTGCGAAAGCAGACTCACCCAACACCCCCCAGCGCATGGCTGGTAGCTTGAAACAGTCCCTGCTCGCCAAACAGATGTCTGTTTGACTTCTGCAGGGGTCTGCAGCTCCACAACCCCTCCCTGCGAAAGCAGACTCACCCAACACCCCCACAGCGCGTGGCTGGTAGCTAGAAACAATCCCTGCTCGCCAAACACGTTCCCCCCCCCCCCTTCTCAGAGCGCGTGGCTAGTAGCTGGGAAAACTCCTGGTCGCCAAACAGGCAAGCACAACCATTACTCCCCTCCACCCATCCTGTACTGGCTAAGAAGGAATGAGAACGCATGCTTTCAAAGTTATTATTAAAAAACGCTTGTTTTTAAACAAGAGTGATGTAAACATCCACTCACCTGAGGTCCCTTCCATGGCTTCACTGTCAGGGATAGTGCCTTGGTTTGGCTGGGAGGGAAATTCTGGACTCAAAAACAGCTCCTGGCTGCTGTTGGTCATTGAGAGCTGTGTGCTCTCTGCAGTCTCTGGCTCCTGATCCTCGTCATCTTCCCCCTCACCAGAATCTTGAGCCATGGTTGATATTACAACCCTGCCCTCTGAATCCACGGACAGGCGTGGGTCACTCGTTGCACAGCCACCCAAAATTGCATGCAGCTCTGCATAGAACCTGCATGTTTTTGGACCTGCCCCAGACCTTCCGTTTGCCTCTCTGGTTTTCTGGTATGCCTGCCTCAGTTCCTTGACTTTAATCCTGCATTGGAACGAGTCCCTACTGGGCCGTTTTGCAATCATACACTTTGAAATTCTGTCAAATACTTTCTCATTTCGATTTGACGAACGGAGTTCTGTAAGCACTGAATCCTCACCCCAGATAGCGATGAGATCCAATAGCTCTTCTGTGGTCCAAGCTGGAGCTCTTCTTCTAGTATTGGGAGACTGCATTATTAAAGGTGCTGCTGAGCTCTGCGTTCTCACCTGTGCTGCTCAGAGCTCCACGCTGGCCAAACAGGAAACAACTCCCCGGGGCTTTTCCTGTTTACCTGGCCACTGCATCGGAGTTTTGACTGTTGTCCAGAGTGGTCACTGGTGCTCTGTGGGATAGCTCCTGGAGGCCATTAACTTCGATTTCCGTCCACACTACCTAAATTCGAATTAACAAAATCGAATTTAGTGCTTACTCCTGTGGTTTTGAAGGAGTACTAAAATCGAATTTACCAGCCCTTTAATTCGAATTAGAGGGCACTGTAGTGTGGACGGGTGCACCATTAATTCGAATTAACATTGTTTAATTCGAATTTAAGGCGTAGTGTAGACCAGGCCTCTCTCTACCACTGTGAGGCGGGCCGATCGTCTTGTTGTTCTTTCTGCCTTGTTCCTTTGCCCCCGCCCCCGCCGGGCTGCAAGCTCAGGCTGCCGTCGGCATAGGGGCACCAGTTTAATAACACTGCATAGGGCCCCATAAATCCTAAGGACGGCCCTGGGAGTGCCAAAAAGTGGTGCCCTGGCTCGGCAGGGAGGAGCTGCCTTCTGGAGGCACCGAGAGCCAGAGCGTCGGCTTGCAGGGGCAACGAGTCCCAAACATGGAGGAGCCGATGCAGCGCAGGGAGGCAGCAGCCCTGCAAAGGTGGCAGCGCTGCTAGTGGGGAGCAGCAGCATCCCCGCCCCTCCTGCCCAGGCTGTGGCCTGGCGCCTGCCTGGGGGGCTCCTGCAGGCTGCAGCAGATGCATGCAGGCAGAGGCCCCTGTGCATCCCCCTGGCTGCCCTCTTGCCACACTCGGGCCCTGCGGCTCCCCAGCATGTGAGCCGTCGCCAAGGCACAGGCCCCTGAGCCTGCTCTGGGAGGGGCAGTGATGGCGGCAGCTCACAAGCCGAGTGTGGCAAGGGGGGAGCCAGTGGGCTGCACAGGGTCCTCTCTCTGCCTGAATGCATCTGTTGCAGGAGCCCCCAGAAAGCAGCTCCTTCCTGCTGAGCTGCTGCAGCAGCCCAAGCCCGGCAAAGCCAGTGAGTGGACTCAGGGCAGGGGCCACCGGGGTGGGGAGGGCTTGCAGCGGGGCTGTGCACCCTCCAGGGGAGTTCAGGGGGCAGGGAGGGGAAACCTGGTCTGGGGAGCAGCCCCTGGGCGCAGCTGGCCCCTGGGGTCTATAAAGGCTCGTTTGGATTTGCCCCACAATGAACCGACGTGCGGGGAGGGAGGGGCGAGGTGGAAGTTTCACCTAGGGCACAAAATATCCTTGTACTGGCCTTGGACATGGGGCCTGTCTCCTCGGGGTGCCAGCTTCCGTCTGGCCCCAGGATGGAGATTGGCAGGCTCAGGGGGATGGGGAATGGGGCACGGGGTCTTTCCCCTTTGTGGGGCGCCGGCTCCCATCCAGCCCAGGTTGGTGCTGCTGGGTCTGGTCACTGGTTGTCTCCCATGTGAAGTGGTGCTGGGCTGGCTCCATGGAAGGCAGCATTCGTACGACTCAAACTCTACCAGCCGTGGGCACTAACCAGAACTGGGTCCCTTGGCCGGCAGCCCCCCCAGAGCAGCCAAGGATTGAGTGGGCCGTGGAAAGTGAGCCCCCCCATGGGGCAAGGGGGCTGGGTGTGCCACAGGAGGGGGACACTTTGCCCCATCCAGGCTGCCCCTGCTCTGGCAGGGAGACACACAGGCCTCCAGCCTACAAGGACGAATCCCTCAGGGGTCTGGATCTGGGCCAGGGGAGGGTTTGAAGCTGGGTCTCTGTGGGGCATAAGCCCCCTGGGGGATGAGGTTTAAGGGAGGAGCAACCAGAGGGGATAGTTTAGACACCAGAGGGCATCACAAGCTAACAGGAGTGAATGGAGGCGCTGGCTACTGGCCTCGCCTGAGCCCCGCCGGCTGGTGGGTCTGCAGAGGGGCTGTCTACAGTTTTGACCCAGCTGAGGTGCAGGGGGAGAATCACCGGACGCCTGGGTTCACTGCAAGCAGAGCTTTATTGAGTTGGCCCCACAGAGAGAACGGCAGTGAAAAATCTCAGCAGAAATGCAGCGTAGCTAGAAATCCACTCGTCCTTGTACTGGTCGAAGGGCTCCTCCACATGGTGTTTCATCTGCTTTGGATACAGCTCAGCACCTCCAGGGAGCCAGCGCGTCAGAGGGCACTGTGTGGCATGGTTTATTTCCTGCTGATACTGGATTAGTTAAACCAGATTAAGCCCCCCACTCACCCATGGGGACATCATTACCCTGTTGTGTGGTTTATTCCATTTTAGTTCAACTCTTGAGTGAAAATGAATGTAGAGCTCATCTAAACTGGAACCACTGAATCTGAATTAATGGCATCCACACAGAGGGTTAATCTGGTTTAACTAAACCAGAGCAGGTCTCCATGTAGACAAACCCAATGCGTCAATGCAGCTAAGAGCTAGAGTTACTAATCGGCAAATACATGAGCTCCCAGGCATGTGGTAATGATCACTGAGCCACTCTGCCCCAGCGGAGAGCCCAGCCGACTGTTCAGAGGAGGGGTTAATATCAGGGAAGGTTGTGGGGATGTGTGGGTGGGGAAACCCCTCCTGCATCTCCACCTGCTGGGACTGGGTTGTTGAGTCTCCCTGACACAGAGCACCGTATCTCAGGGGCAATATGCTCCACACTCTCCAAAGAAATCCCAGAAACACCCTCCCGGGTGCTGCTGCATCCGTTGTCATCCCTCCCAGCAGCCAAACCCCCTGAGGGTCTGACACCCACCACCTGGCCAGGTGGGACCTTCAAATCTAGAGCCCTAGGAACTGAGTGGAGGGGACAATCCAGCTTGGACTCCCTGGTTGGGGATGGACAAGATGGGATCTGATGAGACATTTCTCCCTGCCTCAGATGCCTGTGGAGGTGCCTGGTGAAAGCTCATCATGGGCTGGTGTAATTAAGCCAGTCGTTTGAGCACAGCTGGAAAACAAGAAGATGGGGGCATCCTTCATCCCTCGAGGGGGGTGTTTCCCTCCAGCCTGGGCCTGGAGCTGCAGCCTCCTTCTGTTCATACTGATCTGTTTCATCTGGGCTCAGCTCCTTAATAGCCTGGTGCTTGCCCTTCTGCAGTGGCTCCTGAATGGCTGTTTGCTTATCCTCACTCATCGGGGGCAGCACGGCCTTCAGGTCCTTCTCCATCGTCCCCATCCTGACTTCCAAGTTCCTGTGGAACTGCTCCTTCTTCCCCACCACCAGGCTGTAGATGGCCGCCTGGGCCTCGTCGCATCGCGGGCTAGCTTAACCCGACTTCTACCCCTGAGCACATTCTCCTTAGTTCCCAAAATCTAAAGGTAACCGTGAGGCCACTTATCTACGCCAAAGGTCACAGGCCTACTTAACCACACTTACGCTAACGTACGCTAACTTGCTGAAGCTAATGTCTTACAGGATACAGGCCTGTAGGTTCCTTGCATCACAGCTGAATGTAATGAAGACAAGCAGGCAAGCCAACCCTACGAGCTATACCCCCACCCTTCCAAAAAACAGCCTAAAACCCACTGAGGGGAGGCTTCTGAGAGCAGCGGGGTTCAGAATATTCTGTGCCCAGAGAGTTCTTAATCTAGCCCTGCCCTCATTATCTGCAGTCATTGGTAAAATGGCCTCTTGCTTCCCTGCACCCGGTACTTGGATCAGAGAGGGGAAGCAGCCCTCACATAGCTGCTACTCCCCATTGTATTCAGTTTGGCAAGGAGGGAACAGAGCATTGGTTCTGCCCCAATGTGCTGGAGCCGGCAGCTGAGCCAGTGCACTGGGAACATCCACTGTGCTATGCGTAGGGCTGGTGCAAGCTATATCTCCCCCAGAGCAGGGGGGCAACAGAATGCAGATTGTGACCCAAAGAGTCACCATCTACTTCCTGATCTGCTCCAATGGCCGAAGAAAAACACACTGCCCCATGTACAAAGCTTGTGGGGAAAATTTCAATTTAGCCCTTGTCTCTTCTATGAAAGTTTTAATTGATCCAATGGCGGAAGGGGATTTGGATCAATCAACCCTAAAAAGAGACATCCTATATAGGGAATTACAAGTGAATCGCTGAATAAGGATGGACGTGAGCACAGGCCTAAAGCTGAGTTAAGCTTCAATGAATCGGGATCTTGTTTTAATCTCTACAAAAATCTGGAGCCCCTAGTTAGTTCAATTGTCTCTTTTCTTTGTGAGGTTCTAGTTAATTAGAAAATTGTTGCCAGCTTTGAGACTTCCATTGAAACAATTTTCTAATTAACTAGAACCTCACGAAGAAAAGAGAGAATTGAACTAACTATGGCTCCAGATTTTTGTGGCCTGGACACCAGCGGAGACTGATTAAGAAATCCTTCTATGCAAACTGATCTTCTTCCTCCAGCGTCAGCTCCCTCATCGCCTACTGCCCCGTATCACAAATCGCTTTCTGCTCCTCTTCAGTGACTGGTGGCAGCACAGCGTTCAGCTTATGGGAGACTTTTTCCACTCTCCCTTGTAAATTACATTCCAATTCATTCTTCCTCTCAACTACGAGGTCTTCTATGGCCTTCTGGGCTGCATCACACCCATCTGCCAACTTCATGTGTTCCACGTTGAAACTGGGATTGGAAGGGTCAATGGAGATGAGTTGCCCCAGGCTGCTCACTCGATCCATCAGATATTTACTGGACACTTCGGTGCAGGTCTTGGAAATCATGTGCACCAGGTGAGCCACATTGCTGGCATTGAATGCTTGTTTGTAGATTAAGGGCTTGGCTACACTGGCGCTTTACAGCGCTGTAACTTTCTTGCTCAGGGGTGTGAAAAAACACCCCCCTAAGCGGAGCAAGTTACAGCTCTGCAAAGCACCAGTGTAAAGAGTGCCCCAGCGCTGGGAGTGTGGCTCCCAGCGCTGCAAGCTAATCCCCACGGGGAGGTGGAGTACCTGCAGCGCTGGGAGAGCTCTCTCCCAGCGCTGGTGCCGTGACCACACTCGCACTTCAAAGCGCTTCCGCGAGAGCACTGTACAGCTGCAAGTGTAGTCATACCCCAAGTCTGTCACAAAGGATTTAGAAGAATAGTTTGGAATTTCCTTTACAGCTTCAGCTGACCATACAAATTCTACGATGCGTCAGCTAAGGCAGGATTCAATCAGGCTGGAGATCATCTGGAAGAAATGGATCATCTTCTCCCACTGCTCCTTCACCCACCCAAGGGCCTCCAGCCCTTTGATCAGCATCTTCCTGGCTGCCTCAAAATCTATTTCCTTTGTCTCACACTTCCGCATGGTAATAAGGATTTCTATCAGCTCCACGTTCTGCTTTTTGACGTTCTCAGAACTCCTCTGGTATTCATCTTGAGTAACCTTCAGCATTTCTTGGCTTTTCTCCACTTTAAAGTGTGCAGTTTTTATTCCCGTTCTTATTTCCATTCCTGAGTCTTTTTGGTATTTGGCCATATGTGGTGTTTTGGAGGGGAACGGTGCCGCTTTGGTGTGTGATTTGCTCATAATGTCAAAAACGTTAACTTTAGCCCATAAGTTTTTAATGTTTTTAATAATACTTTTCTGGTCAGTGTCTTTCTTCCCAGACTGCGCTACATCATTGAGTGCCTGACAAACAGCGATTACAGTACTGCATATGTCCAGTGCTTCATCTTGTACACTACAGTATTTTTCTTCCTTTATCTTCTTCTGCAATTGCTCAGCTCTTTCCTTTGTCCAGAATTGCTTCCCTTTCTGATCTCTTTCATTAGAGAAGCATTCATCTTGATATTACCTTCATTGTCAATAAGCTCTCCAAGAGAAGTCAGTTGCTCAGACTTGGAGCATATGTTGCTTAGAGATAAAGGGTCATCTTCAGTTTTATTGTCTGCATCAGCTTCCCTGCAGTTTGATTTCTCAGGGTTTGGTTTCGTTAAAGCAGAGGTAAAGTCAGTAAGTGCAGGTACACTTCTGTTTCCATTGAACAGACCCTCTACCACAGCCATGCCTGCAGCATTCCGTCCTGTCAGCCAATTCACCATGGCTTCTTTGTAATCTGCAAGTGTCTCTTCTACTTGATTCTTCATCATGCTGTAGTATTCCTCTGCCATTGCCTTGGCTTCCTCTGCTGCTTTTTGTTTTAGCTCTGCATCCTCCAAGGCTCTCTTAGTCTCTTCTCCCTCCTGCTCGTATCGCATTTTGGAACTCCGACAGGCCTCCAGCAGCTCTTGGATCAGACAGATGACATCAGTGAACTTGTTCTCAACTGACTGCGCTAATCTTGTGCAGTCATCTGCTATGGATTTCATGTTGCTTAGCTGCCCAGGGAGCAGGGCATCCACTACCTCTAAATCCTGGAAGAGAGTCTGGACGATAGTTTTCATGTGGCTTGGGACACTCATGGATAGAAGCCGGATCTGATCCATATTCTTGTGAGCAATGTTAAAGGCGTGCCAGCCCATGTGACTCACCTGTGTTAAGCAAGTGAGGAATGAATCTGGGTACTTAATGTATTTAAACCCACCAACAGGGGGGCTTTTATTGATGGAAAAGTCTCCCTGCCCTGCGGCGATGCATGCCAGCTCCCCCAGGATGGCGATGGAGATGGGGCCAGGCGTCAGATACTCCTCCCAGTTAGCGTAGGGCTTCATCTTCATCTCTGTCTCTTTCCTGATGTCGTCTGCTTTGCAGATGTTCATCGTGGCTTTAGCCACAAGAGCAGAGCTTCCCCCTTGTGCTGCCATTTTGTGCCCGAGCACTGAAAACTGAAACACAGTGTAAGAGAAATTTATGGTGAGTCTCAAATACCCATTTACACTTGGACAGGTTAGAGAGCACAGGGCTTTTTGTCACGTGTAAAGTGGAGCTGTGAGTTGGGTGTTGGTGCAGTAACAATGGCAGTATCTAGAAGGATGATTTATGTCTTTGGAGCCAGATTCTGCCCTCAGTTACACCAGGTTAGATCTAGAGTAACTCAATTAGCTGAGAGCAGAATCTGGTGTAATCTTTGTGTTAGAACTGAGGGCAATATATTCACGTCTGCCATTTCTCTGTTTGCATTTCAAGTGTTTATCTATTCTGAAAGAGACTGTACAAGCATCCGCTTCTTACTGTACAGACCTGCTCCACTTCTGTGGATCAGAGTCACATTTGCCAACTTTAGAGATAAACAAGTTTTTACTGATGTTTACCATTAACACGACTCCTCCGCTCCCTCCCCACAACTCAGTCCCACTGTGCTGCCGGGAAATGTGACACACTTATGAACAGTTGCTGCTAGGTTGCCACTAGGGTCAGTTGTGGGGGTGACAGTCTGTTTCTGGGCAGGCTACACTGATTGGCAGAGGCTTCATTGGTTCACACTGGGGTAAGCATGCTCAGTAATGTGCAGACAAGACACTGGCTGTCAGGAATCAGCTGGGGTTCATTGAGCATGGCTGGTGGAAGAACGGTCACACTTGTGTCCGTATTCAATGTACTGCAAGTGCCGTATGTTCCTACATGTGGTTGTTTGCTGCCCCAATAAATACACATGAGAGAGAGTCCGTCCTGCTGATAAAAGGAGGGAAAACAGCTGCTGTGATCTATAGGATGAAACACAAACCACTACGCTTAGGAAGGATAATTAATTGCCCAATATGGGGAATGGCTGCCTAAGAGAGTTCAGAAAAGGATCTGGTGTATAGTGGATCACAAGTTAAATGTGAGTCAACAGTGTAACACTGTTTAAAAAAAGAGAGACCGTCCTTCTGGGCTGTATTGCCAGTTGTGTGTAAACAAGACACGAGAAGGAATTTTTCTGCTCTACTCAGCACTAGTAACGCTTCACCTGGATATTGTGTCCTGTTCTGGGCGCCACATTTCAGGAAAGATGTTGGACAAAGTGGAGAAGGTCCAGAGACAAGCAACAAAAATGATGAAAAGTCTAGAAAACTTGAGCTATGAGGGAAGATTGAAAGAACTGGGTTTGTTTAGTCTGGAGCAGAGAAGACTGGGGGTGGCTGGGGGTGGGGAACGACACAATAACAATCTTCAAGTAGGTAAAAGGTTGTTGTAAAGGATGCAGTTACAGCAAGAGGAAGGCTGGCTAGCCTTGTGGTAAAAGTAGTGGGCTAGGACTAGGTGCTCATATTTTCCAAAGAGAAAATGGGACACCCCACTGGCCTGGGCTGAGCCCTCCCCTCCCGTGGGGCTGGCCTGAGTCACTCCCCCGAGCCCCCCTCCCTATGCAGGGGCGGGCAGGACTCAGGTGAGCAGTGACCCACACCCTATGCCCCCTGCCCGACCCCACCTGTCCCCCTACGCTGGGATCCCTGCTTGCCACCCCAATTCCTCTGCACCCCACATTTTCTGCAAAAGTGGGCATTTGTCCTGTTTGCTCCTGCTGACTTGCTCAGTTGGCAAGAGCAAATGGGACAAAAAAGTGGCGTGTAGAGGAATATGCTGGGGGTGGGGGGGTGGCACTGCCAACCCCTCCCAGGGAGGTGAGGCACAATGGGGGGGGGACAGCATCCTGGCATGCGGGGGGTGGGTGGGAGGGCAGATGTAGTGAGAAAAACTGCCATCTGTCTTAATTTGCTGCGAGTAGTAGTTACAGATATGGGAAGTATTGTCAAAATATTGCTCTTTTGTCAATTGTGACCAGTGCAATTGCTGATATTAAATTGCTGTCTGACTCACTCTGCTACTGGCACAGGGGTTGCAAATTGTAGCCAGTAGCAGTTACTGCTACGTGAGGCTGTTTTTATTTGCTGACTTGTCCTAATTTGCTAAAACTTGACAGTGGGGTGGGATGGAAGCATAAAGTCTTCAGCTTCCAAACGCCCCTGCCTGGTGTCCATATACATCAATCACCTCTTCAGAGAGTGAGGGCATTTATGCAGCATTTATTTTCGAGCTTCATGTACTGTGCTAACAATGGAGCATCCTGACACTGATACCGCTGCCCTAGTGTCATTCCTAAAACTACTGGCAAGTATGTACACATATTTGCAGTGAGTATTTGTTATTAAAACATACATTTAATCGCAGCTGCACAGTAACACTGGTAAATGATTCAGGGCTAAGAGTAATTCAGGGACTCCCAGCAGTAGCCACACTGACAAGGGAGGTTTTGTTTCCGAGGGGGGAAGATGGAAAATGTTTCACTGAATCAAGTCTCCTGCAGGCAGCATCTCAGTAGGTTACGTCAGACAGAGAGGAGCTGCAGTGACTAGGCACTGGGATGCGGCGCCTTGAAGAACCCAGCCTGGGAAGCCAATGCTGAGAGGCATTGTCCTTAGGGTGGGAAATAAAAAAGCCCCTCTGCCTCCCCCCTCATTTTTGCAAACACCAGTGTCTCAGTGCATTGGGGTAACTGTCACCCCCTCTGCCCCTGCCTGTGCCAGGGGGTTGCTTTCTGTTGCCTCTCGGTTTAATTTGGGCTCCTATCCCACCCCCCCACCCTGATTTTGCCCTTCAGCCCCTCTCCTGCCCCTGCCTCCAGCTGCTGGACACCCTCCCCCCACCAGTCAATTTCCACCCCCTGCTCAGACCCTGGCCACCCCCCTGCTCTGATTTGCCCCTTTTTTAACCCCTGTAAGCAGTCAGCAGAATCTGATGCCAGGTGAAGGGCAGTGGCTTCAGCAGATGTTACTGAGCATGCTCAGTGTGCAGGGGCGACTCCAGGCCCCAGCACGCCAAGTGCATGCTTGGGGCGTCATGCCGTGGGCGGCACTCTGCCGGTCACCAGGAGGGCGGCAGGCAGGGTGCCTTCGGCGGCACGCCTGTGGGAGGTCCACCGGAGCCGCGGGACCGGCGAGTGGGAGGGCGCTCCCCGCGGCATGACGCCGTGCTTGGGGTGGCAAAATGTCTAGAGCCGCCCCTGTCAGTGTGCCCCCTAAGGAGCAAATTAAGACAGCGAGGAGCAGCTTTTCACACACGGACCTGCAGGATTCCAGCAACTAAGCCCAGCCCAACAGCTTCCTAGTCCTGAGGGGCCCCTGCAGGGTTCCAACCATGGGCCAACAGCCTCGTGTGGGGCAGAGGGGAGGGGGAGTGGCTGGGGGTGTCCCTTCTTCTCTTGGGGAAATATTGTCATCCTAATTTTGGGGTAACTCTAAATGATAGTTGTTTGGCTTGGGGAGACATTGGGAGTGGCCGGCGGGCAGTGGGGTGAGGGATCGGGATCGGGACTGGGATTGGTTCCATCGCTGATTTCCATGATGTGAAACAAACCCTTGTAGAATTTCCTACCTTGAAATCCTGCGATGCCTCCTTGATGGGAACCACAGAGTGAGATCCGTGAGCCTGGGACTCTCTGCAAATCACGCAGATCAGCATGCGACCCTCTTCGCAAAACAGTTTCAAACCTTCCTTGCGGTTTTCATGCAATCTGTTCCCTGCCCAGGGCTGGAAACCCAGTTCTTTAGTGAATAATTCTACCAGATTTCTCAGCTGCCTGTTTGGTCCGAGTTTTATCTCTGGAAACTCTTTTCTGCACACAGAGGAATGTGTCTCTGAACTGCTCCCGAGTGATACAGACTCCACTGAAATTGTGCCCACAATTTATAATCACAGGTGTTGTCAGAAATGCTTTCACTTTAGGTTTCTCAGAATAGACTTTATGGAAAGGACCATCTCCCTTTCAACAGCTGCTTACTTTCTCACTGATCAGTCAAAATAGGGAAAGAACAAGTTAAAAATTTCTTAGGGTATGTCTACACTTCGAAATTAGATCTATTTTATAGAAGTTGATTTTTAGAAGTTGATATTATATGGTCGATTGCGTATGCCCCACTAAGCACATTAAGTTGGCGGAGTGCATCCTCACGACCGTGGCTAGCATCGACTTACAGAGCGGTGCATTGTGGGTAGCTATCCCACAGTTTCCGCAGTCTCCGCTGCCCATTGGGATTCTTGGTTAAGCTCCCAATGCCCGATGGGGCAAAAACATTGTTGCAGGTGGTTTTGGGTACATGTCGTCAGTCGTCCCCCCTCTGTGAAAGCAATGGCAGACAATCGTTTAATGCCTGTTGGTCAGACCTCAGCGCAACCAACATTCCCATTGTTATTGCTGCTTGCTGTGTGCTCCATAATATCTGTGAGAGTGAGGAAGAGACGTTTATGGCGGGGTGGGAGGTTGAGGCAAATCGCCTGGTGTTCGATTTTCAGCAGCCAGACACCAGGGTGGTTAGAAAAGCATAGCAAGGCACGCTGCTCATCAGAGGCTTTGAAAACCAGTTTCATGACTAGCCAGGCTACAAAGTGACAGTTGTGTGTGTTTCTCCTTGATGCAAACCCACTCCCTTTGTTGATTTTAATTCCCTGTAAGCCAACCACCCTCCCACCTTCAAAATAAAGTAACTATTGTTTTGAAACCATGTATTCTTTCTTTATTAATTAAAAAAAAATGAGATAACGGACAAGGTAGCCTGGGTGGGATGGGGGAGGAGGGAAGGACAAGGCCACATTGCTTATTGTAGCCACACTAAAAATCTAACTGTTTGACTGACAGCCTTCCGTTGCTTGGGCCGTCCTCTGGAGTGGAGTGGCCGGGTGCCGGGAGCCTTCCCGCTCCCCCACCTCCATGTTCCTGGGCATCTGGGTGAGGAGGCTACGGGGCGTGGGGAGGAGGGTAGGCAGTTATACAGTGGATGCCGTGGGGATCTGTGCTCTTGCTGGCTTTCCTCAGCATCGCGTCCTGACTCCGCTCTTCATGCTCACTTAATTCTTTCCTGGCCTCTGCCACTGAATGCCTCCGTGCATTAAGCTGTGCCCTATCAGTGCGAGAGGACTGCATGAGCTCAGAAAACATGTCATCGCGAGTGTTTTTTTCACCTTCTAATAACCTGAGGGACAGAGATGATAGGGGGAGCGTAGAAACATTCTGGGGGGACTGCATGGTCACCTGTGCTGCTGAGTTCGCCACACTGACCAAACAGGAAATGAAATTCAAAAGTTCCCGGGGCTTTTCCTGTGTATGTGGCTAGTGCATCTGAGTTCAAAGTGCTGTCCAGAGCGGTCACATTGGAGCACTCTGCGATAGCTCCCGGAGGCCAATACTGTCGATTTGCATCCACACTACCCCAAATTCGACCCAGCAAGGCCTATTTTAGCACTACTCCCCTCATCAGGGAGGAGTACAGAAGTCGATTTTAAGAGCCTTTTCGGTCGATGGAACAGATTTGGTTGCATGGACACAGTCATTTTTAAAATCGACCTAACGCAGCTAAATTCAACCTAACCCTGTAGTGCAAACCAGGGCTTAGATAAGCTAGATGTTTTCAAGTCACCAGGGCCAGATGAAATGGCTCCTGGAATACTCAAGGAGATATCTGAGCCATTAGCAATTATCTTTGAAAAGTCACAGAAGACGGGAGAGATTCCAGAAGACTGGAGAAGGGCATATGTAGTGCCTAGCTATAAAAAGGGAGATAAAGGCAACCCAGGTGTTTTACAGACCAGTCGGCTTAACTTCTGTGCCCGGAAAGATAATGGAGCAAATCATTAAGGAATCAATTTGCAAATCTCTAGAAGATAATGAGGTGATAAGTAACAGTCGGCATGGATTTGTCAAGAACAAATTGTGTCAAACCAACCTGATACCTTTCTTTGACAGGTAACAAGCCTTGTGGATGGGGGCAAGTGGTAGATGTGGTATATCTCGACTTTAGTAAGGCTTTTGATCATGTCTCACATGACCTTCTCATTAACAAACTAGGGGAATACAACCTAGATGGAGCTACTAGGTGGGTGCAAAAACTGGTTGGAAAACAGCTCCCAGAGAGCAGTTAGCAGTGGTTCACAGTCAGGCTGAAAGGGCATCACGAGTGGGGTTCCTCAGGGATCAGTTCTGGGTTCGGTTCTTTTCAATATCTTCATCAATGATTTAGATCATGGCACACAGAGCGCACTTATAAAGTTTGCAGACGATACCAAGCTGGGAGGGATTGTCAGTACTTTGGAGGACAGGATGAAAATTCAAAATGATCTGGACAAACTGGAGAAATGGTCTGAGCAAAATAGGAAGAAATTCAATAAGGACAAATACACAGTGCTCCACTTAGGAAGCAACAATCAGTTTCACACATACAGAACGGGCAATGACTGCCTAGGAAGGGGCACTGCGGAAAGGGATCTGGGGGTCTGTATCTATTGGGTGTCTGGGAAGTGGGTGGGCTTCTGCTAAAGGACTGCTAAAGGATCCCCTCACAGCCTAAGGGGAGGACCCACAGGACCACAGAAGCCCACTGATTACGGGGGACAACTAATAAAAGAACAGGGACGGGAGTGCAGTCAAAGGGTCATAAGAAGGGAGCCTGACGGGCACACCGAGCAGAGAACCCTGGACAGTGCCCACTGCTCCTCGAAGGCATCAAGGGAGCCAGTGGATGCTGCCCAGAGGAACTCCGCCTGGATACATGAACGGACCAAGGATCGGAAACAATCCCCACAGTCACTGGAGTCTCCGTCGACCAGCCTCCTCTCCCTGGGTGTGTAGATGGCCATTTTAGCCAGGGCAAGGAGGAGGTTGACCAGGAGATCCCGCCACTTTGTGGGGCCACGGATAGGGAGCATGTAGAAAAGGAAGTGAGAGGAAAAGTGCAGCCAGAAACATAAGAGGATACTGGTGAGGAGCCGGTATAGGGGCTGCAACCTGGATCCGGGGGTCTGTATTTATTGGGTTCTGGGAAGTGGGCAGGCGAAGCCCACCCACTGCTAAAGGATCCCCCCACAGCCTAAGGGCAGGACCCACAGGACCACAGAAGCCCACTGATTACGGGGGACATCTAATAAAAGAACAGGGACGGGAGTGCGGTCAAAGGGTCATAAGAAGGGAACCTGACAGGGACACCGAGCAGAGAACCCTGGACAGCGCCCACTGTTCCTCGAAGGCATCAAGGGAGCCAGTGGACGCCACCCAGAGGAACTCTGCTCGGATACGTGAACGGACCTAGGATCCGAAACAAGCCCCACAGTCACCGGAGTCTCCATCGGCCAACCTCCTCTCTCTGGTTGTGTAGATGGCCATTTTAGCCAGGGCAAGGAGGATGTTGACCAGGAGGTCCCGGGACTTGTCGGGCCACAGATAGGGAGTGTGTAGAGCAGGAGGTGAGAGGAAAAGTGTAGCCAGAAACATAAGAGGATACTGGTGAGGAGCCGGTATAGGGGCTGCAACCTGGATCCGGGGGTCTGTCGTGGGGTAGTTGCTCCACTCCAGGAGAGTCTGGGCTGCAGCAGGCCAGTGTGCCTGCACAGACTGGTAGCCAATAAGGAAGGGGCCAACCAGAGCCAAGATTGGAGACAGCCAATCAGGGCTCAGCTTGGCCCTATATAAAGGCTGCCCAGGCAGGGAGCAGGCAGTGTCCCCAGACCTTTGACAGGGGAAGGTCTGTTTCCAGAGCTGGGAGACTAGCACCATGGACAGCGCAGTGCTGGCCAGACTCGGGGAGCTCTGTCTAGGCTGTAGCCTGCCAGGCTGCAGGCCCTGAAGGGAAGGGCCTAGCGGGTGCAAGGGGCCATAAGGGAAGTGGACAGATGAGGGAAGAGGAGGAGGACAGCGAGGCTGCTGCCAGAGGGTCCCTGGGCTGGCACCCAGAGCAGAGGACAGGCCTGGGTCCCCCCTTGTAGTACACCCAGCCATCGGCCGGGCGGAGCGACCATCACAGACTACGCCAGATCCCTGACAGGAGGTGCCAAGGTGGTAAGTCTCAACCCACCCACTACAGAGTCATTGTGCACCACAAGCTAAATATGAGTCAACAGTGTCACTGTTGCAAAAACAGCAAATGTCATCCTGGGATGTATTAGCAGGAGTGTTGTAAGCAAGACACAAGAAGTAATTTTTCCACTCTACTCCATGCTGATTAGGCCTCAACTTGTGACAGGGGGTTGAAAAGGTCCCATTTTAGATGCACCGACTTTCACTTTTACTGATTATTTCCCTGAAACCTTGTGCTATGAGGAGAAAGGGAAACTAGAAGCGCTCACATCACCAAAGATGAGATGGCAATGTTCTGGCTTGTATAATACCCTAACAGATGATGAATCTGTCTACTGATAATTGCAGTGAGGTCAGACAGGCTCCTTCGGGGTTTGTTGTTGCAGAAAACTCAAATGCTTTGCTGGTTATACCCTTGGCTGCTCTGACTGGAACAATCAGCACGTCTCCCTGCAGGAAAAAGATTTAAGGGGGCCATGATCTCTGAACCCAGGACCGGCACTAGGGTTTCTGGTGCCCCAGGCAGAATTCGAGGGGTGGCATTTTGTGCGCTCCCCACGGAGTGCGTGGGAGCTTCTGGTTCCACTCCTATCATGCAGCCGGCGAAGCAGCAGTCATTGAGCTGCTCAATTGCCGGCCGCTGTTTTCCGTGGCACATCGGCAGAAGGTCTTTCTTCGGCGGCACAACAGGAGCGGAACCGGAAGCTCCCATGTGCCCCATGGGGAGCGCACAAAATGCCACCCCCTGAATCCTGGTGCCCTAGGCGACCGCCTAGGGTTGCCTAATGGAAGCACCAGCCCTGTCACCGGAAGGTGCCTGCAGAAGGAACAGATGACCTGCAGCTGGAATGTAAATGTAAGCGGCGGATGGTCCAGTTATTGTGGGGAACTTTCCTGGCTTCTGCATGACCCCGGAGAAATGGGCTCGTGGAAGGATCTGAGTCCTCACTCCCACTTCCTTTACTCAGAGGACTCCCTGCCCTCGAGGGCTCCCCTTCCACTCTCCTGTCTGGCAGAGTCCTCGTAACCCCCAACAAGGCTGGGCCCAGGATTCCTGGAGGGCTCAACCCCCAACCCTGCTGTGGTCACTATGACAGGGGCTTGGATGCCCCCACTCCAGGGGGTTCTCTGCACTGGGCACCTCCCTGACCCATTGATTATTGCATAGAGTTCAAAGCAAATACAATTTATTAAACAGCAACCAATGGAAAAAGAGAGAATAAGGAAACATGGGAAAGGAAAACCCATCACCCCGCTCTGTGGCCCGGGGACGTCACAGCCAGCGTCTCTGGGATGCAGGGCAGTTCAGAGTCTGCTCCTCACATGGCCTGTGATGGGCCCTCTGCCCAGGGTCCCTCTCGCTCTCCCCAGCTGCTTCCCACACCCAGCTCCGGACGGCTCCAGCCCCCTGAGCTGCTCCCCTGGCCCTGTGGCTGCAGCCCTGCTCCCAGCACTGATCTGCTCCCTGGGCTGCGTCCCTGGTTCTGGCTGGCCCGGCCCGGCCCGGCCCTGCTCCCAGCTCAGCTCATGCCCCTGCTCACCCTTAGCTCAGCCCCACTCTACCCAGGCAATTCCAGCTCACATGGCAGCCAGGCCCCCCAGGTCTCCTGACTCCCTCGTTAGCCTGCCTAGTCAATCAAGCTGACCTGGAGTGTTGGCCTCTCCCCCCGTCCACAGGACTGGCAGTCTCAGGGTCCTGGTTTCCCATCGACCCTTCCCCTTCCTTTTGGTGCTGGGAGCTGGCCACCCAACCCGCCACCCAACCTCCCGAGTGTTAGTAAGGGGCCAACTTCCTTACATAAACAAGGACATTGTGCAAAGTCCCTGCTTTATTTTACCAGGGCTCAGGGCCTGGTTCTCTGCTGTGACTCTCCTACATTGCTCCAGCGTTACTCCAGGTGCCCCCTCCACACACCTGCCCTGTGCCCCACTGTCCTGGGCTGGCCGGCCTGTGGAGGGGAGCTGGGCTCAGTCTTGCCCAGGACTTAGCAGCTGTCCCTGGTGAGCTGGCGACAGGACGGCTAATTAGTGACGTTGCTGGGTGCAATGGGAGATTTGTTAGCAAGTCTGAGCCCAGGGGGGTGGTGGAGCCAGCAGGGCACCGCTGACACAGACTGGTAGCCAATAAGGAAGGGGCCAACCAGAGCCAAGATTGGAGACAGCCAATCAGGGCTCAGCTTGGCCCTATATAAAGGCTGCCCAGGCAGGGAGCAGGCAGTGTCCCCAGACCTTTGACAGGGGAAGGTCTGTTTCCAGAGCTGGGAGACTAGCACCATGGACAGCGCAGTGCTGGCCAGACTCGGGGAGCTCTAGCTAGGCTGTAGCCTGCCAGGCTGCAGGCCCTGAAGGGAAGGGCCTAGCGGGTGCAAGGGGCCATAAGGGAAGTGGACAGATGAGGGAAGAGGAGGAGGACAGCGAGGCTGCTGCCAGAGGGTCCCTGGGCTGGCACCCAGAACAGAGGACAGGCCTGGGTCCCCCCTTGTAGTACACCCAGCCATCGGCCGGGCGGAGCGACCATCACAGACTACGCCAGATCCCTGACAGGAGGTGCCAATGTGGTAAGTCTCAACCCACCCACTACAGAGTCATTGTGCACCACAAGCTAAATATGAGTCAACAGTGTCACTGTTGCAAAAACAGCAAATGTCATCCTGGGATGTATTAGCAGGAGTGTTGTAAGCAAGACACAAGAAGTAATTTTTCCACTCTACTCCATGCTGATTAGGCCTCAACTTGTGACAGGGGGTTGAAAAGGTCCCATTTTAGATGCACCGACTTTCACTTTTACTGATTATTTCCCTGAAACCTTGTGCTATGAGGAGAAAGGGAAACTAGAAGCGCTCACATCACCAAAGATGAGATGGCAATGTTCTGGCTTGTATAATACCCTAACAGATGATGAATCTGTCTACTGATAATTGCAGTGAGGTCAGACAGGCTCCTTCGGGGTTTGTTGTTGCAGAAAACTCAAATGCTTTGCTGGTTATACCCTTGGCTGCTCTGACTGGAACAATCAGCACATCTCCCTGCAGGAAAAAGATTTAAGGGGGCCATGATCTCTGAACCCAGGACCGGCACTAGGGTTTCTGGCGCCCCAGGCAGAATTCGAGGGGTGGCATTTTGTGCGCTCCCCACGGAGTGCGTGGGAGCTTCTGGTTCCACTCCTATCATGCAGCCGGCGAAGCAGCAGTCATTGAGCTGCTCAATTGCCGGCCGCTGTTTTCCGTGGCACATCGGAAGAAGGTCTTTCTTCGGCGGCACAACAGGAGCGGAACCGGAAGCTCCCGTGTGCCCCATGGGGAGCGCACAAAATGCCACCCCCTGAATCCTGGTGCCCTAGGCGACCGCCTAGGGTTGCCTAATGGAAGCACCAGCCCTGTCACCGGAAGGTGCCTGCAGAAGGAACAGATGACCTGCAGCTGGAATGTAAATGTAAGCGGCGGATGGTCCAGTTATTGTGGGGAACTTTCCTGGCTTCTGCATGACCCCGGAGAAATGGGCTCTTGGAAGGATCTGAGTCCTCGCTCCCACTTCCTTTACTCAGAGGACTCCCTGCCCTCGAGGGCTCCCCTTCCACTCTCCTGTCTGGCAGAGTCCTCGTAACCCCCAACAAGGCTGGGCTCAGGATTCCTGGAGGGCTCAACCCCCAACCCTGCTGTGGTCACCTATGACAGGGGCTTGGATGCCCCCACTCTAGGGGGTTCTCTGCACTGGGCACCTCCCTGACCCATTGATTATTGCATAGAGTTCAAAGCAAATACAATTTATTAAACAGCAACCAATGGAAAGAGAGAGAATAAGGAAACATGGGAAAAGAAAACCCGTCACGCCGCTCTGTGGCCCGGGGACGTCACAGCCAGCGTCTCTGGGATGCAGGGCAGTTCAAAGTCTGCTCCTCACATGGCCTGTGATGGGCCCTCCGCCCAGGGTCCCTCTCGCTCTCCCCAGCTGCTTCCCACACCCAGCTCCGGACGGCTCCAGCCCCCTGAGCTGCTCCCCTGGCCCTGTGGCTGCAGCCCTGCTCCCAGCACTGATCTGCTCCCTGGGCTGCGTCCCTGGTTCTGGCTGGCCCGGCCCGGCCCGGCCCTGCTCCCAGCTCAGCTCATGCCCCTGCTCACCCTTAGCTCAGCCCCACTCTACCCAGGCAATTCCAGCTCACATGGCAGCCAGGCCCCCCAGGTCTCCTGACTCCCTCGTTAGCCTGCCTAGTCAATCAAGCTGACCTGGAGTGTTGGCCTCTCCCCCCGTCCACAGGACTGGCAGTCTCAGGGTCCTGGTTTCCCATCGACCCTTCCCCTTCCTTTTGGTGCTGGGAGCTGGCCACCCAACCCGCCACCCAACCTCCCGAGTGTTAGTAAGGGGCCAACTTCCTTACATAAACAAGGACATTGTGCAAAGTCCCTGCTTTATTTTACCAGGGCTCAGGGCCTGGTTCTCTGCTGTGACTCTCCTACATTGCTCCAGCGTTACTCCAGGTGCCCCCTCCACACACCTGCCCTGTGCCCCACTGTCCTGGGCTGGCCGGCCTGTGGAGGGGAGCTGGGCTCAGTCTTGCCCAGGACTTAGCAGCTGTCCCTGGTGAGCTGGCGACAGGACGGCTAATTAGTGACGTTGCTGGGTGCAATGGGAGATTTGTTAGCAAGTCTGAGCCCAGGGGGGTGGTGGAGCCAGCAGGGCACCGCTGACACAGACTGGTAGCCAATAAGGAAGGGGCCAACCAGAGCCAAGATTGGAGACAGCCAATCAGGGCTCAGCTTGGCCCTATATAAAGGCTGCCCAGGCAGGGAGCAGGCAGTGTCCCCAGACCTTTGACAGGGGAAGGTCTGTTTCCAGAGCTGGGAGACTAGCACCATGGACAGCGCAGTGCTGGCCAGACTCGGGGAGCTCTAGCTAGGCTGTAGCCTGCCAGGCTGCAGGCCCTGAAGGGAAGGGCCTAGCGGGTGCAAGGGGCCATAAGGGAAGTGGACAGATGAGGGAAGAGGAGGAGGACAGCGAGGCTGCTGCCAGAGGGTCCCTGGGCTGGCACCCAGAGCAGAGGACAGGCCTGGGTCCCCCCTTGTAGTACACCCAGCCATCGGCCGGGCGGAGCGACCATCACAGACTACGCCAGATCCCTGACAGGAGGTGCCAAGGTGGTAAGTCTCAACCCACCCACTACAGAGTCATTGTGCACCACAAGCTAAATATGAGTCAACAGTGTCACTGTTGCAAAAACAGCAAATGTCATCCTGGGATGTATTAGCAGGAGTGTTGTAAGCAAGACACAAGAAGTAATTTTTCCACTCTACTCCATGCTGATTAGGCCTCAACTTGTGACAGGGGGTTGAAAAGGTCCCATTTTAGATGCACCGACTTTCACTTTTACTGATTATTTCCCTGAAACCTTGTGCTATGATGAGAAAGGGAAACTAGAAGCGCTCACATCACCAAAGATGAGATGGCAATGTTCTGGCTTGTATAATACCCTAACAGATGATGAATCTGTCTACTGATAATTGCAGTGAGGTCAGATAGGCTCCTTCGGGGTTTGTTGTTGCAGAAAACTCAAATGCTTTGCTGGTTATACCCTTGGCTGCTCTGACTGGAACAATCAGCACGTCTCCCTGCAGGAAAAAGATTTAAGGGGGCCATGATCTCTGAACCCAGGACCGGCACTAGGGTTTCTGGTGCCCCAGGCAGAATTCGAGGGGTGGCATTTTGTGCGCTCCCCACGGAGTGCGTGGGAGCTTCTGGTTCCACTCCTATCATGCAGCCGGCGAAGCAGCAGTCATTGAGCTGCTCAATTGCCGGCCGCTGTTTTCCGTGGCACATCGGCAGAAGGTCTTTCTTCGGCGGCACAACAGGAGCGGAACCGGAAGCTCCCATGTGCCCCATGGGGAGCGCACAAAATGCCACCCCCTGAATCCTGGTGCCCTAGGCGACCGCCTAGGGTTGCCTAATGGAAGCACCAGCCCTGTCACCGGAAGGTGCCTGCAGAAGGAACAGACGACCTGCAGCTGGAATGTAAATGTAAGCGGCGGATGGTCCAGTTAATGTGGGGAACTTTCCTGGCTTCTGCATGACCCCGGAGAAATGGGCTTGTGGAAGGATCTGAGTCCTCACTCCCACTTCCTTTACTCAGAGGACTCCCTGCCCTCGAGGGCTCCCCTTCCACTCTCCTGTCTGGCAGAGTCCTCGTAACCCCCAACAAGGCTGGGCCCAGGATTCCTGGAGGGCTCAACCCCCAACCCTGCTGTGGTCACTATGACAGGGGCTTGGATGCCCCCACTCCAGGGGGTTCTCTGCACTGGGCACCTCCCTGACCCATTGATTATTGCATAGAGTTCAAAGCAAATACAATTTATTAAACAGCAACCAATGGAAAAAGAGAGAATAAGGAAACATGGGAAAGGAAAACCCATCACCCCGCTCTGTGGCCCGGGGACGTCACAGCCAGCGTCTCTGGGATGCAGGGCAGTTCAGAGTCTGCTCCTCACATGGCCTGTGATGGGCCCTCTGCCCAGGGTCCCTCTCGCTCTCCCCAGCTGCTTCCCACACCCAGCTCCGGACGGCTCCAGCCCCCTGAGCTGCTCCCCTGGCCCTGTGGCTGCAGCCCTGCTCCCAGCACTGATCTGCTCCCTGGGCTGCGTCCCTGGTTCTGGCTGGCCCGGCCCGGCCCGGCCCTGCTCCCAGCTCAGCTCATGCCCCTGCTCACCCTTAGCTCAGCCCCACTCTACCCAGGCAATTCCAGCTCACATGGCAGCCAGGCCCCCCAGGTCTCCTGACTCCCTCGTTAGCCTGCCTAGTCAATCAAGCTGACCTGGAGTGTTGGCCTCTCCCCCCGTCCACAGGACTGGCAGTCTCAGGGTCCTGGTTTCCCATCGACCCTTCCCCTTCCTTTTGGTGCTGGGAGCTGGCCACCCAACCCACCACCCAACCCCCCGAGTGTTAGTAAGGGGCCAACTTCCTTACATAAACAAGGACATTGTGCAAAGTCCCTGCTTTATTTTACCAGGGCTCAGGGCCTGGTTCTCTGCTGTGACTCATCTCCTACATTGCTCCGGCGTTACTCCAGGTGCCCCCTCCACACACCTGCCCTGTGCCCCACTGTCCTGGGCTGGCCGGCCTGTGGAGGGGAGCTGGGCTCAGTCTTGCCCAGGACTTAGCAGCTGTCTCTGGTGAGCTGGCGACAGGACGGCTAATTAGTGACGTTGCTGGGTGCAATGGGAGATTTGTTAGCAAGTCTGAGCCCAGCGGGGTGGTGGAGCCAGCAGGGCACCGCTGACACAGAGCTGCCCCCTCTGCAGTTTGTGCTGGCTGAGCTCTGAGTACCCACCTGGGGCTCCAGGTGACCCCTCACTGCCTGTCCACCGGCTCCCAGGATGCCACCCTCCCACCCATTGCAGGGAGGGTGGGAATAGCGTAGCTCCTGGGATCTCTGTGTTTCGTTCTGTGAGGAGATCAGTCCTCCAGGGGGTCCCCCTTTAGACTCCAGTGGGGCGCTGGGCAGAGCTGAGACGGGGTCTCCTTTGCCTGGGAGGTCCCCTCCCAAGCGAATGGGGCCGGTTTCCCAGCTGTGTTCAGGGCTGTTGCTCCGTTGGATCAGTGGGGCCAGATCTGCAGCTGGTGCAGGGTGGTTGCCCCAGGAGAGCCAAGGGGCTGATGCCAGTTTACACCAGCTGAAGTTCTGACCCTTCCTGATGTTTTCATTGGTTCGGTACCTATGATATGACAGGCAGGGTCCCTCCTTCCCCATAGAGCTTCTCTCATGATGGGGCCCTTGTAGCCAAGGGAGTGGCCACTGGGGAGGGAGGGGGCAGTCAGAGGTGCCAGTGGGGGGGGCAACAAGGGTCACATACACCCCTACATCAGTGCAGCCCCCACCCCTTTTCCAACAGCTCCCTCCCAGGCCACACATCCCCTTTTTCTACTGGTGCCTCTGGCCCCTGCAAGGTCACATCCTGGCATGGGTGGGGTCCCAGCAGTGACACTATATGCACGCTGATGGGAGGGGGCGGGGGGCAGGGCTGCAGCATGGGGCACTTAATCCACCTCCCCAAGGGGCCGTAGCCCGTGGGGCAGGAATTCTTCCATCCACCCAGCGCTGGCTACAGGGGATTTAGGTCAGCGTAACTGCACCCGTCAGAGGATGGATTTTTCACAGCCCTGGCAGCTGTAGCTTTGCGGAGACCTGCCCTGGCTTGGCAGCTGATTTGCAGGGTTTTTTGTTTTTTTATTAAAAAAACAATCCCCCCCGCCCCCCGCCGACCTGACCACCGGGGAAGAGAAAATCCTTAGCACGAATCGCCTAGCTGCGCCCACTTTCAGCCCTGCCGAGCCCCTGGGATGGCGAGATGGGGCAGTGGAGGGCACTTAGAGAGTGAGGTGGGGGGGCATAGGGAGCCCCTGGCAGGAGGATGGGGTGGGTGGTATGGCTGGGGAGGAAATGGGGAGTCCTGCAATGGGGGGCACACACACAGAACCCCTGGCATGGCGGGGAAGGGGGTTCCTGGGAGGTAGGGGAGGGGGGCACACAGAGCCCCTGGCATGGGGGGGAAGGGGCAATGGGGGGGCACACAGAGCCCCTGGCATGGTGGGGAAGGGGCAATGGGGGGGCACACAGAGCCCCTGGCATGGTGGGGAAGGGGTTCCTAGGAAGTAGGGGAGGGGGGCACACAGAGCCCCTGGCATGGGGGGGAAGGGGTTCCTAGGAGGTAGGGGAGGGGGGCACCTAGGGAGGTTGGGGGGAACACGCTGTGGTCCTGGAGCCTGGGTGGGTGCAGTGAGCTCAGCAGCTCTGATGTCCCGACGATATGGGGGGGGTGGTGCGGCGGGGCAGGGAGAGAGAGAAACTGAAAGTAGATGGTCCGGCTCCCTGCCCACCCTAGAGCTGCTTTATAAGGGACATCTCGCCCGTTCCACACAAACCCCCGATCTCAGCGAGCTGACTGAGCCTCCGGGGAGCTGCCTGGCGCAGTCACCGCCGTCGGCGCTGGGCTCGTTTGCTGCGCTGCGGCAGTTCGTGGTAAGGCTTTTCCGTGCCCCTGGTGGGCAGCTTGGGGGGGTTGGTTGGTTTTTCATAAAGAAACAAAGCAAAGCAAAGCAAACCCCCCTGGCCTAGGAAATTCTCCCCTGCGAATCAGACAGGGATCGGGGCCGGCGGGGCTGCGACTAACCCGGCTCTCTCCGGATCCCAGCAGGCTCAGCTCTCAGCACTTCGTATCCAGCTTCTCCCGCATCCCGGCCCAAACTGCTCCTTGCTGGGGAGCAGCAGGGAGCTCGGGGACCGCACATCGCAGAGCTACGTCCGCCAGGGCGAGCGGGCGGGGGGTGACCAGTCCCCCCGTAAGGGGCTCGCCGCTCACCAGCCCGGCGCCTTCCGCTGGACGCTCCGGGAATTAGCTCCATCCCTCCTGCAGGTGCCCCGCCAGCGGCGTTTCCGCTAGCGGGACCCCGGTCACTCCCAGACCATGGGGCACGGCCCTCCAGCTGCACCCCCACCGTCCTCTCCTCTCCCCCGCTCTTCTGGGGCTCAGGCAGCCTGGCTCAGTCCCTCAGCCGCCGACTGCAGCCCTTAGCCAGCCCCTGCTGCCGATTTCCCCTGGGCCGCTTCCCACTCCCACTCCCACTCGAAAGAGCTTCTCTGCCTCTGCCCGGCTCAGCCCCCCTCTTATATCTGGGCTCCCCAGGCAAGCCTGCCCCTGATTGGCTCTCCCCGTCAGCCTGTTCCTGATAGGCTGCTCCCTGTGCAGCCCCGGGCCCGGCTCTGTTACCCCTCCCAGCACCTCCCGAACAGAGCTGGTCTTTAGCCATAGGCAGAATAGGCAGCCAGGTGGGGCACCGCTCTGCTGGGAGCCCCGACAGAGGGGAAGCAGTGGAGCATGTAAGAGCAGGGCTGCTGGGTCCTAGAGAGAGCCGAATGCAGCACAGTCTGAGGGAGGGGAAAGGCTGCTGGGGTCTCTGCGAAGGGGTAGGGGAAGGAACTCACCTGCAGGGGCTGGGCTCGAGGTGCTCAAGCACCAGGAATATTCAAGGCTGGGGGCTGTGCTCCACCAATATTTGGAGCTGGGTTTCTCCCCTGCCCCCGCATCGGAGCTGCCCTGCCTGAAAGAAAACAGCCAGTGCCTCTCTCCTTTATGCTGCTTTTGCCTAAGGCTAGAGAGATCAGTGGCAGGCAGCCTCCTGGAGCACCGCGGGAGGGGAAGAGGGAGAGAGGAGGGGGAAGGAGGGGCACAGATGCTTGGGAGCTCTCTCCCCCGCCCCCCCGGCACCCAGGGACAGCAGCAGGGGTGGGGAGGCCACACATGATGGCAACCCCCCGCCCCGCCCCGGTACCCATCCTAGGGGAGGCGAGTGGGCTTTCTGGAGCTGAGAGAGGCCCTAGGAGCATGTGCAGTGACTGGTGCAGAGTGAGTGTGCTGGGGGGGAAGGGGGGAGAGAAGGGGTCCCTCCCCTGGAGCTTACTGCTGCCGGGCAGGGGGGAGAGTCCTCTCTGGCCCTAGCCCTGGAGCAGTCTGTCTGCACCCCAAGTTCCTTATCCCCAGCCCTGCCCCACCCCAGAGCCTGTGCCCTTAGCAACTCAACCCTGAGCACCATCCTGCACTGTGAACCCCTCATCCCCAGCCCCACCCCAGAGCCCTCACCTGAGGGGAGAACTGTGCAACTTAAATTTGGTGGTCAGCTTGGAGTATCATTGTGTTTAGCACAATACTTGATTATTTTACACCCTTTAAAGTACATAACTAGTCGTATACAGGTGTTACAAAGTGGGAATGTTCTGAATGTTTTCTCTGACAACTGTGTGGGTGCCTCAGTTTCCCCTATGCATTTCTCAGGAATCTAGGTGGTGGGATAAGGGGGTGTGATTGTTGTAGAGCCCTAGAGGGCCAGTGTGATGCCGTCTGCACAGAGAATGGCCGAAACCCTGTCTCCGGGCAACTGATGGCCTGGGCCGCTCTCCTGCAAGGTGCCAACTGAAGATGTTGGAGAACAAAGAGATCAGGTGGCCTCCTAATGCCTGGAAAAGAGACAAGGGCCAGAGGAGGGAATGTCAGTGCCTGTGCGGACTTACGGGAAGCGCATGCTGTGGAAGGGGATGCTGGGATGCTTTGGAATTACTCCATACAAAGCCAGTCAGGACTCTGGGGGAGTCTCCTCTCTCAGAGCAGACTGTCTCCAGGGCAAGATGCTTACACCTTCCTGGGTCTGACCTCGGAGCATTCAGCATCCATGCCACACTGTGCGCTTTCCGCAGCGAGTCTGCCCAGGCAGGTCCTGGGGCAGCCAGAGGTCCCTGCACCCCAACTCTGCAGTCAGACGTGACTCTCAGCCAGCCAGTAAAACAGAAGGTTTATTAGACGACAGGATCACAGTCTAGAACAGGGCTTGCAGGTACAGAAAACAGGACCCCTCAGTCAGGTCCATCTTGGGGGGTGGGGAGCCCAGACCCAAGTTCTGGGCCTTTCCCCATTTCCCCAGCCAGCTCCAAACTGATACTCCCTCCTCTGGCCTTTGTGTCTCTTCTGGACAAGGAGGCCACCTGATCTCTTTGTCCCCAACACCTTCAGTTCTCACCTTGCAGGGGAAACTGAGGCACCCACACAGTATTCAGAGAAAACATTAAGAACATTCCCTCTTTGTCACAACAAGTGCAACAAAATATAATACCGAATATTGAAGCAGGCAAGTGCTGCTTCTGACTTTCCACTTTTAATTGACCCTTGTAATCTTGTGGTGCCGACGCACTGTAGCTTCATTTTATATTGGCTTACAGGGCAACAGCGGGGGGGTGGGATCACCATTTTGGGCACCACCAAAAATTATACAAACCTGCCGCCTATGCTCACCTATGAATGTGACTCTTTCCCCCAGCGTGAGGGCTGTCAGGGTTGTGTTGGGTGAGGTGCTGGGGGGGAGGTGAGGCTGGTTGCCTACCTGCTGAGGAATGACAGTGAAAGTAACTCACTTCCTTGCAGGCAGCCAGGATTGGAATGGTCACACAGGGCTGGGCTGGGGATAGCCAGATACTGTGTGTGAAAAATCAGGACAGGAGGTTGGAGTAGGGTGAGCAGATGTCTCACTTTTACAGGGACAGTCCCAATTTTTGGGTCTTTTTCTTATATAGGCTTCTATTGCCCCCCACCTCCCATCCTGATTTTTCACACTTGCTGTCTGGTCACCCTAGGTGGGGGTGATTGGTGCCTATATAAGACAAAGCCCCAAATATCGAGACTGGCCCTATAAAATCAGGACATCTGGATCTGGTCACCCTAGCTGGGGAGCGCATCTCTCCCCCAGGTTGGCAGCAATCCATCTCATCCGGGGGGAGCTGCACAGGGCAGGATGAGCTGCTGTGGCTCCATGGGTGCCCCGTCCCTGAGATCAGATGCTGTGCTAACTTCACCATGGTCCGTTGGGCTGGCAGTGATGCCCATTGGCGTGTGATCGGACCAGAGGGTTTGCTGCTGCTGTTGCCAGTCTGCACCCCAAGATGTGGATTTTGGGGTCCTGCAGTTTTCCACCTATTTCCTCCTCTACTGCAGCCATTGGACCAGCAGGCTGGGGTTGGGGGGGGGTGAGCCAAGCATGAAAGCAGTACTGTGTTGCCATTTTGATTGTCATTGAGCAAATTTGTTTGCCAAAAATGCTTGCTAACAATCCTGAATTCAATTTCAATATATTTAAAACAAAATCAATATCTTAGCCAAAACCAGAAAATTAAGTTGTTGACAATTATTTGTCACAAGTTTGGTATGGGGAAGGGAGTGGGCCAGTTTTCATCAGAGAACCAAAAAATGTTGACTGACTTTCCTATAGCCTGTTACTGCTAAATAGAGCCCTCCAACAACTGTAATGTGCTCATCTTCTTGCTAGTGTATAGAGCAGGGGTCGGCAACCTACGGCACATGTGCCAAAGGTGGCACGCGAGCTGATTTTTTGATGACACGCAGTGGTGGGCTGAATGGCTCAGCCCACTGCTGCTCTGGGATTCCGGCTGCTGCCCCATTGCCACCCGGGGTCCCAGCTGCCAGTCCCACTCAGCACCCGCTGCTGGCCTGGAGACCCCCAAGGAACCCCAGGCTGGCAGAGGGCCAAGAAGGCCGGTGGCTGAGACCCCAGCTGAGCCACTCAACCCGCTGTCGGCCTGGGGTTCCATTCACTCAGCTGGTAGCAGGCTGAGTGGGACTAAATTCAATGAAATAGGAAAACAAGAGCAACTAATGACAAAGTGCAAGAACCTAGAGCAGTTATCCCCAACCTTTTTCATCTGGCGTGTGCCAGACGAAGGACCGTGGTGGCGGACGAGCATCTGCCGAAATGCTGCCGAAATTCGGTGGCAAGCAGTGTCGTCCAGAGGTGTTGGCGCCAAAATGCCGCCGAATTTCGGCGACATTTTGGCAGATGCTCGTCCTCCGGCCAGTATACCGGTGCACTGAGAAGACCCTGTGGGCGCCATGGCGCCCGCGGGCACCATGTTGTGGACCCCTGACCTAGAGAGCCTCCTGAAGCACAGTGATCATTTTGATTTAAATGGACTTGAACTGTACGAAGAATTGAGTTGTTGTCACATGCAAAATCAATGATGGACATTGTACAGTTTATTCAGACCAGCAAACTTGCCACCCATATTCTACTGACAATTCCTGTAACAGTAGCATCAGGAGAACGGAGTTTCTCAAAACTAAAGCTCATTAAAAACTATCTCTGCTCTACAAGGAGTTAGGAACACTTGACTGGTCTTGTTATTCTTGCAATCAAACAAGACATCACTTTGTCTTTGTCATACGATGACATTCTTACTGATTTTGCAGCCAGAAAAGCCAGAAGGATTGCTTTTAATTAAAAACTAATCCTTGTTTCAATACCTCTGCATAGAAATTTCCAATAAAATGTTGACAAATTAAAAAAATTATATTATTTGCATCATTCTGTCAAATCAGAATTTTTTCTATAGTGCTACTTCTATAGTGCTAGTCCATCAGCGTTACAGTGGCTTCATTAAGTTAAACTGGTTTTAGTAACATGCCTGTGGCAAGTTTTCCAATACTGTAAGCTTATGTTTGTGTTGCTAAGAGGAAGACAGGCACAGGGGCACCAGTTTAATAATCTCACCTAAGGCACCATAAATCCTAAGGACGGCCCTGCCTCAGAGCCCCGTGTGGGCAAATGCCCCATCGCACCTCCAGTCTGTTTCGGTGCATTTGGTTTTTCTTCCCTAAGTGTCCCACAATACGTTTCTTTGCTGCATTTCGTCTTGTTCTGTATAGCCCACGTCTCCAATTTGTGAAGATCCTTCTGGATTTTAGCTCTATCCTCCCCATACAAACAAACCCTCAGGTTCTGGCGAGTATGTAACCTTCCTGCTCCTGCCCTCAGACTGAAAATCAACCATCAGCTACCGCAGCTCAGGCTGTTCCCTGAGGGGAGATGATCCCATGTCTGCTACTGCCTGGTTCTTACACCTTCCTCTGACGCAGTTGATGGTGGCTGCTGTCAGAGAGAGGAGACTGGATGCTACGCAGATGATATTCCCAGAGCTGATCCAGTCGGACAAGTCCTCAGTGCAGCCCTTTCTGCCTCCTGCATTCAGCACATTAATTCCTTAGAATTATTAACTGTTTGTATTACAGGAGCACCTCTGGGCCCCAACGGGGATTGGGACCCCTTTGGGCTGGCACAGCACAGACCCACCGGGAGAGACAGTCCCTGCCCCAGCTGAGATCAGGGCCCCGTTGTGCCGGGCGCTGCACAGACACACAGCGAGAGACAGGCCCTGCCCCAGAGAGTTTATTTACAATCTAACAAGAGCAGGGGAAGGCAGCTGGGCTAGTGGTTAGGCAGGTAGCTGTAGACGAGACCCATGTTCAGGTCTGGCTCTGCTGTAGCCTTCTGGTTTGACCCTGGGCAAGTCACGTAGGGCGAGGCTTTTGAAGGCCTTTTTGACATGCCTAAGTCCCATTGTTTTCAGTGGGAGTTAGGTGCATAGAAACCTTTGAACATCTGGCACTTAGGGTCTCTGTGGCTCCGTTCCCATCCCTGCTCTGGGGATGACGACTCTGCCCTGCCTCCCTGAGCTGTGTGAGGGTAAAACATTAGAGATCGTGAGGTGCTGAGATACTGCAGTAAAGGGAGACCAGGGCCAGTGCAAGGATATTTTGCGCCCTAGGTTAAACTTCCACCTCGCTGCCCCCCGCACGTCGGTTCATTGAGGGGCAAATCCCAATGAGCCTTTATAGACCCCAGGGGCCAGCTGTACGCAGGGTCTGCTCCCCAGACCACGTTCCCCCCTCCCCGCCCCCTGAACTCCCCTGGAGGGTGCACAGTCCCCCGGGAGGGGCGGTGGCTCACTCTCCTGGGAGCCGCAGAGCCCATGCGTGGCGAGCGGGGAGCCGGAGGGCACATGGGGGCAGTCACCCACATGCATCCACTGCAGCCTGCAGGAGTCCCCGGGAGGGGGAGAGAGCACCAGGCTGCAGCCTGGGCAGGAGGGGCGGGGCGCATGGCTGCTCCTCACTAGCAGCACCACCGCCTTTGCAGGGCTGCTGCCCCCCTGTACCAGGCCAGCTCCTCCATGGCTGGGGCTTGCCACCCCCGCAAGCCGACGCTCTGGCTCTCTGGTGCCTCCGGAAGGCAGCTCCTCCTTGCCGAGCCAGGGCACCCCTTTTTGGTGCCCCCAACCACTTGGCACCATAGACGACTGCCGAGTTCGCTTAGTGGTTGCACTGGCCCTGACAGGGGTAAATAGGTAACTAAGAGAGAAGAAAGGCAGGATTATTAGCCCCATTGTACAGATGGAACCCAGGAGTCCTAAATCCCAGCCCACGCCCAAGTCTCACACTTTTGACCCCACTCCTCTCCCAGAGCTGGGGATAGAACCCAGGAGTCCTGGCTCCCACACCTCCCTGCTCTAACCTGCTGGACCCCACTCTGCTCAGGAATCCTGCCTCCCAGTCCCCACTTTACCCTAACCACTAGGCACCACTCCCGTCCTAAGGCTGGGAATAGAACCCAGGAGTTCTGGTTCCCAGCCCCCTCTGCTCTAACCCACTAGTCCATGTCTCGTAGTTTATAAGCTCTTTTAGGGAGGGGAACATGTCTTCCCAGGCCCTTGTCCCACACCCAGCACAATGGGGCCTTTATTCTGATTGTGTGCTACTGTAATATACACATTTAATAATAATTAATAATATTTCCAGGGTTACTGGCTGCACAATGGCAGATGAAGCTAGAAAGTCCCAGGCGCTGGTTAAAGCTGAGCTGAGTATCTGCAAAGCCCAGGATGTGCGGAAGGAGACGGAGTTGAGGATGAAGTCCTATGCCAACTGGGAGGAGTTCCTCATGCCGGCCCCCATCTCCATCGCCATCCTGGGGCAGCTGGTTTTCATTTCAGCAGGGCAGGGAGACTTCTCCATCAATAAGAACCCCCCTAAGGATGGCTTCAAGCACATCAAATACCCAGAATCCTTCAGGGCCTGCTTGTGTCAAGTCAGTAACCAAGGCTGGGCAGCCTTCAACACTGCACACGTCAACATGGACCGGATCAGACTCCTCTCCATGAGCGTCCCGGGACGGATGAAGGTGATTGTTAAAATTCTGTTCCAGGACATGGAGACGGTGAATGCCATGCTGCCGACGCACCTAAAGAACATGAAGGCTGTGGCAGACGACTGCAAAGACTTAGCCCAGGCAGTGGAGGACAAGTATTCTGATGTCATCTACCTGATCCAGGAGCTGATGGAGGCCTGTTTGAATGCCAAGAAAAGTTATGAGGATGAGCTGAAAGACATCCAGATAGCGCTGCAGCAAGCACAGATCAAGGAGAAAGCGGCCAAGGAGGCACAGAAGCTGGCTGAGGAGTATCAGAAGCAGGTGAAGCAGCAGGTCGATGAATCCTTTAACCAATACAATGAAGCCATGAAAGCCATTCCCACAGGGTGGGATGCTTTGGGCATGACCGTTGTGGAGAATTTTACAAATGGATTTTCCAGTATGTTCACTGGGTTTACAAGCATGTTCACAAAAATAGCCTACAAGTTTATGCCTGAGAAAATGATAGGCAGTGCGGTGGCTGGCCCAGAGGAGGTCGACCATGGAAGCACGATATCAGCACTCTGTATTTTTGCAAAGTCAGGAATGCTACTGACTTATACAACGCAGCTGAAAGAGCTAATCGATCAGCACGATGGCCTCAACATGAAGAAAGTTGTCAATGAGAAAACTCAGGAAGTTAACACCAACTGGCTGAAAGACTGTTTCCTAAAGACGAAGAGCAGCATAGACACGGAAAGTATGTGTGAGCCAAAAAATCAAGCTCAAGAGATCTGCGCATCTGGCTTCCGTATTTGTGAACAGCTGGAAAAGATGGCCTTGTCCAAAAACAAAGGAAAGGAAGAAGAGAAGTCTCTCATTGAAGAGATCAAACGCTTATACCAAAGAGCATCAGAATTTGATTCACACTGTAAATCGTTAACGGGATCTCCTGCCTTCGCCCCGAAGCCACCGAAAATGGCTCGATGTCAGCAAGACTCAACCGGAGGATCCAGTGCCCTGCGAAATGCACATTTGAAGGTCGAGCAGAGCCGGCAGATGCTGAAGTCGACCCAGGATGAGTATCAGAGGAGCTTCGAGAACTTCAAGAGGCAGAATGATGAGCTGATGGAGATCATGTGCGCTATGGAGAAATGCAAGGTGCAAGATGTAGATTTTGACACAGCCAGGAAGATGCTGATCAAAGGGCTGGAGGCCCTGGGGAGGGTGAAGGAGCAGTGGGAGAAGATGGTGAGGTTCTTCCAGATGATCTCCAGCCTGATTGACTCCTGCCTCAGTCGGGACATCAAGGAATTTGTGAGCTCTGTCTCGGATGTGCAGAAAATTGAAAATTATTCCTCCAAATCCTTTGTGATAGACACCATCTACACCCAGGCATTCAATGCTTCCAACGTGGCCCATCTGGTGCACATGATCTCTGAGACCTACACCGAAGTGTCCAATAATTACCTGATGGATCGTGTGAGCAGCCTGGGACGACTGATCGCCATGGAACCTTCCGACCCAAGGTTCTATTCCGAGCGGGAGGCATTACAGAAAGGTTGCGAAGAGGCCCGCCAAGCCATCTACAACATGGTGAAGGAGAAGAAGAAGGAGTTCGATAGGAGTGTCGAGGCCAGGGTGGAGATGATCGATAGAGAGCTGAAGGCTGTGCTACCCCCTGTGAGCGTGGAGGAGCAGAAGGCAATTGAGGGATCCGTGCAACGGGGGATGAAGGAGCTGACTGCGGAGGAGGACGACCAGTTTAGCTAGAAGAACGCACTGGTGGGGTCCCAGCTACATGTCTCACGCTGTGGGGATTCTCCATAATCAACCAATTGCAACCCACCTCACTTTACTCCAAATATGACCTTTGCTTTGCAAGACCCAAGCTTGAGAAAGGACAGCGTTGCAATCAAGGTGCTGTGCGAGGACACGGCAGCCATTGGTTCTAGTCTTTACTCTGCCACACGCTGTCCTTTGTGATCCTGAGCAAGTCACCGTATTTGTCTGTGCTTGGGCTTCCCATTTATAAGATAGGGATGTGTTATTACCCCACCTCAGCCAAGGGGCTGGTGGGGGCAGGGGGGAGGTGAGACACTTAGGTAGTAGTTGGCCCTGATGAGAACTTACAGAGAGATTCATGGAGGGAGGAGATGAGGAAACTGCCCATTCTCTCCAAAGCAGGATCTGAAGATTTTATAGACCGTAAGAAGCAGCAGAGCTCCCACTACTCGTGCTGGAGAGCGAATTCCACCTTCAGTGACCCAGGAGAAATTTCCATTGACCTGCTGCCGTTGGAACCAGGCACACAGCCAGCCAGTTAGCTTGGGGAGGTGAGATAAGGGCTGGATTCCTGGGTTCTATCCCTGGCTCTGGGAGGGGAGTAGGGGCCTAGTGGGTTAGAGCAGGGGGGGCTGGGAGCCAGGACTCCTGGGTTCCAGTCAGTCTCTCCTGTGTTTCACTTCGTTTGCTGGAGGGAAAGACACTTCACCACATTCCGGGCCTCACATCTGCAAGATGAGGCCACAGTACGTGCTGGATTCACAGGGCCAGGTGTTCAAGGTATTTAGTCATCTAAAGAGGCAGATCAGCATCTAGTGGAACTCTAAATTGGATTGTCAGGGGAGCTAGGTACTCTGGTGCATTGCAAGGGGGGTTAGGTACCTAGTGCATTGCCAGGGGGCTTAGGCCCCCAACCAGCTTCGGCCCTTTTAAGAATCCCACTAGGCCCCCCATCTGCACTGTTAGGTACCCAAATGCCTTTGTAAATGTGGCTTACAGGGGTGTGGGATGAAACTGGGCCAATCTTGCCCCCATTGATGAGGCAAAACTCCGATCAATTTTGACGGGCCCACGGATCCTCCTGATGCTTGGAAATCAGAACCGGACGTAGCTGCCTCGCTTACTCTAAGCAGCTCCCCAGACCTGTACAATGGAGATCCAGCCAACTGGCCGCGCACTGCACACACCAGGCGCAAAGAACCCGAATCATCCTCGGACTTCCTGCTTCACAACACCGCAGCATTGAGCATTTCTAATAAAGCCTGTGGCATTTGCTAGCACTAACGAGCCTGTCATTTTTTAGTAGAGGATCAAGGTGCAAAGTGTTAAAGAAAACCTAGATGGGGTTTAGCTTCCGTTGAGAGGGTGGCACAGACGGAGATGTGCTTATTACCCAGAGCCTGGCTTTGTTCCCCAGCCAGGCTTTGATAGTCCTGACAATCTGGCTTCAATTTTCTCCACCAGGTTGACCAGACAGGGGTATTGAAATGCTGAAAATAACAGGACCAGGGTCAAATTTTCAAAAGAGCCCATACCAGCTGTGACAGCTTCCCCTCCCCACCAGGGTAGCACCTGGAACTGGGGTACAGCTGTCAATAGCAGTTATCTGCTGTGTCCTCTTGATTCAGGTTCTGCTGCTCTTCAAATTCCCTGGGCCACTTCCCAATGGCCCTGCCACATCTTTGCCCTTCCCTCGGGGCTTAGTCCCAGTAAATTCCCAGCACCCCACTGCAGGCTCCTTCTCCTACCCTCTGGCTTCCTGCAGCCAGGCACTGGGTCTTCAGCAGCCCTCCCTGGGCTTCAGTTCCTGTCTGCAGTGAGCTGTCCGTGGTGCTGGTGCTGGTGCTGGTGCTGGTGCTGGTGCTGGTGCTGGTGCTGGTGCTGGTGCTGGTGCTGGTGCTGGTGCTGGTCAGCCAGTGACTCAGCCTACACCTCTTGAGCTCCAGAGTAGAAGTGCCTGGCTCTGGCCCAGTGGCTCTCTTTAAACTAGCTCACTGGGCCCTGATTGGCTGCTTCTCTCACACCCACTCTTGGGATTTTGGAGGACTTCTTACTGCTCTTTTTCCTGGGGTGGGATGTGGCAGGGCCACAAGCCTCCAACCAGGGGCCTCGGGGCCTGGTCCACCCCGTCACAGTCAGACAGAGAGATTAAGGCAGGTTTGGTTAGCGAGGGCTAAATTAGTGTATTTTCCTATTGCCATCCCCTCTGGGGCAGAGTTAAGGTTGTGTGGCTGTGTTGTTGGGGAACACAGGAAGACAGGGCATAGGACTGGAGGAGAACCCCTGGGTCACAGAGCCAAGTCCCTTGCTGTTGCAGGCAGCCCATCATATAATGCTCTTATCACGCCTCATTTTAGAACTAGTTTGGCTGTTTACCCCACTGCTCCCGTTGGAAGGCCCTTCTCAAACTTCACTTTGAGCGTCACTTAGACTGCAAGGCCTGGAGGGCCTATCATGATGATCTCGGCTGATCTCCTGCACCTCGCAGGTCACAGAACCTCTCCCACCCGCTCCTGTGATAGACCCACAACCTCTGGCTGAATCACTGACATCCTCAGATCTTGTTTTAAAGGCTCCGAGGGACAGAGAATCCACCACTGATACTAGTTTAAACCTGTAGGTGACCCATGTCCCATTCTGCAGAGGAAGGGGAAATCCCCTCATATTCTCTGCCAATCTGACCCGAGGGAAAATTCCTTCCCGACCCCAAATACAGGGATCTGTTAGACCAGGAGTCGGCAACCTTTCAAAAGTGCTGTGCCAAGTCTTCATTTATTCACTCTAGTTTTAGGTTTCAAGAGCCGGTAATACATTAACGTATTCTAAGTCTATATTATATAACTAAACTATTCTATGTAAAGTAAATAGGATTTTCAAAATGTTTAAGAAGCGTCATTTAAAATTAAATTAAAATGCTGATCTTACGCCACCAGCCTGCTCAGCTCACTGCCAGCCTGGGGTTCTGTTCACCTAGGCCGGCAGTGGGCTGAGCAGGGCCTGCGGCTGGGACCCCAGCCCTGGGGGGGTGGGGGTGTTTCAGGGGTCGGGGCAGAGGGCTGGGGGTATGGGGGGTGCAGGGCAGAAGGCTGGGTGTGTGTAGGGATGAGGGGGTTCAGGGCAGAGGGCTGGGGGTATGGGGGGTGCAGGGCAGAAGGCTGGGTGTGTGTTGGGATGGGGGGGTTCAGGGCAGAGGGATGGGGCTTTGGGGGTGCAGGGCAGAAGGCTGGGTGTGTGTTGGGATGGGGGGGTTCAGGGCAGAGGGATGGGGCTTTGGGGGTGCAGGGCAGAAGGCTGGGTGCGTGTTGGGATGGGGGGGTTCAGGGCAGAGGGATGGGGCTGTGGGGTGCAGGGCAGAAGGCTGGGTGTGTGTTGGGATGGGGGGGTTCAGGGCAGAGGGATGGGGCTTTGGGGGTGCAGGGCAGAAGGCTGGGTGCGTGTTGGGGTGGGGGGGTTCAGGGCAGAGGGATGGGGCTTTGGGGGTGCAGGGCAGAAGGCTGGGTGTGTGTCAGGGTGGGGGGGTTCAGTGCAGAGGGATGGGGCTTTGGGGGTGCAGGGCAGAAGGCTGGGTGCGTGTTGGGATGGGGGGTTCAGGGCAGAGGGATGGGGCTTTCAGGGTGCAGGGCAGAAGGCTGGGTGTGTGTTGGGATGGGGGGGTTCAGGGCAGAGGGATGGGGCTTTGGGAGTGCAGGGCAGAAGGCTGGGTGTGTGTTGGGGTGGGGGGGTTCAGGGCAGAGGGATGGGGCTTTGGGGGTGCAGGGCAGAAGGCTGGGTGTGTGTTGGGGTGGGGGGGTTCAGGGCAGAGGGATGGGGCTGTGGGGTGCAGGGCAGAAGGCTGGGTGTGTGTTAGGATGGGGGGTGCAGGGCAGAGGGATGGGGCTTTGGGGGTGCAGGGCAGAAGGCTGGGTGTGTGTTGGGGTGGGGGAGTTCAGGGCAGAATGATGGGGCTGTGGGGTGCAGGGCAGAAGGCTGGGTGTGTGTTGGGGTCAGGGGGGTTCAGGGCAGAGGGATGGGGCTGTGGGGTGCAGGGCAGAAGGCTGGGTGCGTGTTGGGGTGGGGGGGTTCAGGGCAGAGGGATGGGGCTGTGGGGTGCAGGGCAGAAGGCTGGGTGTGTGTTGGGGTGGGGGGGTTCAGGGCAGAATGATGGGGCTGTGGGGTGCAGGGCAGAAGGCTGGGTGTGTGTTGGGGTGGGGGGGGTTCAGGGCAGAGAGATGGGGCTGTGGGGTGCAGGGCAGAAGGCTGGGTGTGTGTTGGGGTGGGGGGGTTCAGGGCAGAATGATGGGGCTGTGGGGTGCAGGGCAGAAGGCTGGGTGTGTGTTGGGGTGGGGGTGTTCAGGGCAGAATGATGGGGCTGTGGGGTGCAGGGCAGAAGGCTGGGTGTGTGTTGGGGTGGGGGGTTCAGGGCAGAGGGATGGGGCTGTGGGGTGCAGGGCAGAAGGCTGGGTGTGTGTTGGGGTGGGGGGGTTCAGGGCAGAATGATGGGGCTGTGGGGTGCAGGGCAGAAGGCTGGGTGTGTGTTGGGGTGGGGGAGTTCAGGGCAGAATGATGGGGCTGTGGGGTGCAGGGCAGAAGGCTGGGTGCGTGTTGGGATGGGGGTGCAGGGCAGAGGGATGGGGCTTTGGGGGTGCAGGGCAGAAGGCTGGGTGTGTGTTGGGGTGGGGGGGTTCAGGGCAGAATGATGGGGCTGTGGGGTGCAGGGCAGAAGGCTGGGTGTGTGTTGGGGTGGGGGTGTTCAGGGCAGAATGATGGGGCTGTGGGGTGCAGGGCAGAAGGCTGGGTGTGTGTTGGGGTGGGGGGGTTCAGGGCAGAGGGATGGGGCTGTGGGGTGCAGGGCAGAAGGCTGGGTGTGTGTTGGGGTGGGGGGTTCAGGGCAGAGGGATGGGGTGCTCGGCTCATGGGGTGCTCCCAGCCCACTGCCCAGAGCGGCTCCGGGCAGGGGGCTGGAGGGGATGTGCCCTGTTTCACCCACTTCCCCCAGGCTCTCTGCCCCTTGCCGTGGGTCTCCCACCTCCTACCTCCCCATCCCAACCCCCCCACACCGTATCCCCGTCATTGCGTCCCTCCCCTCCCTGTCCCACCTCCTGCCCCTGTCCCCCTCACTGCACCCTCCCCTTCCTGTCCCACCTCCTGCCCCCGTCCCCCTCACTGCACCCTCCCCTCCCTGTCCCACCTCCTGCCCCCGTCCCCCTCACTGCACCCTCCCCTCCCTGTCCCACCTCCTGCCCCATCCCCCTGTCATTGTGTCCCTCCACGTCGCAGCATGCGGAGACGGGGACACGTACCTGGGTGCTGGCGATGGGGTGACAGACTGCACGTGCCACAGTTTGAGCCCCTCCAGACGAAGGCCGGGGAGCAGTGTGTGTGGGGGGCGTATCACACGACACTCAACAGCCACCCGCTGAGCACTCAGGTGGGGCTAGTTCAGGGGTGGGCAAACTTTTTGGCCCAAGGGCCAAATCAGGTACAGAAATTGTACGGAGAGCCGGGTAGAGAAGGCGGGGGGAGGCTGTGCCTCCCCAAGAAGCCAAGCATGGCCCAGCCCCCTCCCACTATCCAACCCATCTGGCCCCCCCCCAGCACCGCCACCCTCTATCCAACCCCCCCACCCCCTGAGCTCCTGGGACCCCTGCCTCCTATCCAACCCCCCCCTTGCTCATCGATCTCTGCCTGCCCTCCACCTCCTATCCCAGTCGTGCTGGGAACTGTGGCTGGGGAGGGGGGCAGAAGAGGAGGGGCCAGGGGCGGGAAAAGGCCCCAGCCCACTCCATTCCCCTGGCTTCTAGCTGCATCGCTCTGGGGAGGGGGCTTGGGGAAAGGGGTGGAATGCGAGTGGGAAGAGCCGAGGCCTCCAGTGGATTGGGGGGAGCTGTCCCAGGCCCCGCACCGACGGCCGGTGCAAGGATATTTTGCGCCCTAGGTGAAACTTCCACCTCGTGACCCCTCCCCCCCCGCACATCAGTTCATTGAGGGGCAAATCCCAACGAGCCTTTATAGACCCCAGGGGCCAGCTGCGCCCAGGGACTGCTCCCCAGACCAGGTTACCCCCTCCCCACCTCCTGAACTCCCCTGGAGGGTGCACAGCCCCCTCTCCCTCCTGTAAGACCTCCCCTCCTCAGCCCACCCCACCCTGGCAGCCCCCGCCCCGAGTCCACTCACTGCCTTTCCCGGGCTTGGGCCGCTGCAGCAGCTCAGCAGGGAGAAGCTGCCTTCCGGAGGCACCGGAGAGACAGAGCATCGGCGGCGAGCCCCACCCATGGAGGAGCCAGCGCGACGCAGGGGGGCAGCAGCTAGCGGGGAACAGCTGTGTCCCCTGCCCCTCCTGCCCAGCGCCGCCCCTGGCTGCAGCAGATACATGCAGGTACCAGCCCTCCATGCACCCCCCAGCTGCCCCCTCACCGTGCTCAGGCTCTGCGGCTCCCAGGAGCGTGAGCCACCACCGCAGCTGCCCCTCCCCGAGCAGGCTCAAGGCTCCGCGCCCTGGTGGCTCACATGCCCGGAAGCCGCAGAGCCCAAGCGTGGCGAGGGAGGAAGCGGGGGGGGCATGGGAGCTGGGGGGCACATGCATCTGCTGCACCCTGCAAGAGCCCGGGGCAGGGGACGCGCCAGGCCGCAGCCTGGGCAGGAGGGGTGGGGGGGCACAGCTGTTCCCCACTAGCCGTGCCACCACCTTTGCAGGGCTTCTGCCCCCCTGCACCGTACCGGCTCTTCCATGGCTGGGGCTCGCCGCCCCCACAAGCCAACGCTCTGGCTCTCCGGTGCCTCCGGAAGGCGGCTACTCCCTGCCGAGCCAGGGCACCGCTTTTTTAGGGTTACCATGTTTCAACAATCAAAAAAAAGGACAGAGGGGTACAGACCCACCTGAATCCCGCGCCCATCCACTCCCTCCCACTTCCCGCCTCCCTCAGAACCCCCAACCCCCTCTGCTCCTTGTCCCTGACCCCGACTGCCCCCTCCTGGGACCCCATCCCCTACCTAAGCCCCCCTGCTCCTTGTCCCCCGACTGCCCCCTCCTGAGACCCCCTCACCCTAACTGCCCCCCTAGGACCTTACCTGTCCCCTGGCTGCACCCAACTCTTATCCACACCCCCAACCCCAGACAGACTCCCGGGACTCCGACACCCCATCCAACCCTCCCCCTACCCCCTGACAGCCCCCCAACACCCAACTCATCCAGGGATGATGGGGTGGGGGAAGCCCAGGGAGCCCATGGGGTCCAGGGATGAAGAGGTGGAGGTGCCAAAATACAAGTTTGCCCAGGGTGCCATTTTCCCGCAGCCTGGCCCTGATGCTGGAAAACGCCAATGATGCCATCAGCCCGTCTGTTGATCTATGGGTAATTGCAGAGCTTGTTGAAGCTGCCAAATCAATTGATTTCCAGCCCCCAGCCCTTGCATCTGCCCCTGCCCTGCGTCAGTACAAACCCAACCCCACCCCTGGTTTTAACCTCCCTCCCCCAACCTGCTTCCTGCCCCACCCGTACCCCACAATGGGCACTGGGTCTGAAAAATCACATTTCCCTGCTGTCAAGGCTAAAATCTCCTTCACAGAGATGCACCCACGAGAGCTGCTGACACGGAGAGTCACCCCCACGTTACACTAGGATCACAGCAGGAAATCAGGGCCCTCCTTTCTTCTGTGGTTACGTGAGACCCTTTCCCATTAAAAGCCTTTAAATTACAGACGTGCAGCTGCTTAAAACAATTTGTCCAGTAGAAGATCCTTTGGGCCTGAAGGGGCCACAGAACTTTTCCACTTCTGAGGAATCATACAAAGGGCCAGAATCTGATCGCAGTGGCCCCGGTGTGAATCCAGAGTGACCCCCTGCCATCAGTGAAGCCAGAACGGGAGTCTGAGCTCAGTGATCCCGGTGTGAATCTGAAGTGACCCCCTTGATGTCAGTGGAGTTAGGGCTGGAGTCTGATCTTGTTCTGGATTCACACTGGTGATTAACCCCGCAGCACCAGTGGAGTTATTTTGTACTTGCCCGGGTGTAACAGTGCACAGACTGGATAACAGCTGGCCTCTGCTAACAGCTGGACCCAACATCTGTCTGTGATGCTCAGAGTTATTTTGTTCTTGCAGGCAGGACATCATCTCGCGGCAGCTCCCCATGGCTCTTTCTACTTGCTCTGGACAAGATGAGGGTTATCAGCTGGACGTCCGGGACCGTTTTGAGGCAGGGATGAGGGAGCTGGTGTGTTTCACCCAACACCTACTCGAAGCCGAGGCAGATCCACATGCACACGGCAAAATCCGGGAACGAATTGAGGCAGCTTGCAGAGAGATGTCAGCAGCAGAAGAGCAGCTGGGAAGGCAGCTGGAGATGGTGGATGCCAGAACTGAGGCGCTAGTAGCAGAGAAGAAAAAGAGGAAGGATGAGCAAGAAGAAAAGAAAGAGAACCTCGGGCGCTTAAGGATCCAGCTGGACTCCTGCCGCAGGTCGGAAAGAGAGGCCAGAGAGATGCTGGAAAGGGCCAATGGGCACCTCAGAGAAATGCAGGACGAGCTGCAGAGAAAACGAGCAGAAGCAGACAGCAACCGACTGACACGAGATATTGGCATCGGGCTGATGTTTATTCCTATCGTGGGGACAATTGCTGGTGAGTGGCTTGTGCTGTTTGTACATTACAGCCTCATGGCGCCTTATCGCACACACTTTGCAGTTGCTACCAGGGATTTAGGACCTGGAGAGTCCGTCCATCCACTGGTGCGATAGGATGGGTCCACTCAATCCCCTTTCTAGTAGTTCCTGCTCCCCCTGTCTCTACTGAGCATGGAGAACCAAGAAAACTGGCTAGCGTAAGGGGGCTGGAGAATGGGGCAGAGGTTTATCCCCTCTAGGTGGCACCAATTCCAATCCAGTCCCACGGAGGCTGACTCAGGAGTGCAGGTGTTGGGGCACGGGGCCTTTCCCCTCTGGGGCAGTGGTTCTAATTTTCTCTCAGGGGATGGTTTGTTCCGTATGAAGTACATTGGCAGGTTCTCAGACTGGGTTTCCCAGCCTAGGTTGCACTTTCAGCAGAAATGCTAAGGACTTATCAGGCCACCGAGACTAAAATTCCCTCTTCTCCGCAGATGACTCACAATTATCCATATTGTACAGAGAGGGAAACTGAGGCACAGAGCAGTGCAGTGACTGACTCAAGGTGACCCAGTGGGGCCCTGGCAGAGCTGTGAATAGACCCTGTGTAAGTGGGGGGATGGTCCCGCTATTGTGGGAACTTTCCTGGCTTCTACACGACCCCAGTGAAATGTGCTAGTGAAGGGATCTGAGTCCTTTACCCAGAGGCTGCCTGACCTCGAGGGTTCCCTTTCCACCCTCCTGTGGGGCAGAGTCCTCGTAACCCCGACAAGGCTGGGCCCAGGATTCCTGGGGGGCTCAACTCACCACCTTATCGTGGTCACTTAGGGCAGGGGCTGGGGTGTCCCCACTCCGGGGGGCTCTCTCTGCACTGGATGATTCCCTGAACCAATGATCATCACACACAGTTCAAAGCAAATACAATTGATTAAACAGCCACCAATGGAGAAAGAGGGAATAAGGAAACATGGGAAGGGTGAAAGGAAAACCCATCACCCCGCACCCCGCTCTGTGGCCCGGGGACATCGCAGCCGGCGTCTCTGGGATGCCAGGGCCGTTCAGCCTGCTCCTCGCACGGCCCAGGCCCCTGGCCAGGCCCTGGCCGTGCTGCAGGGACGCTGCGGGTCGGACACGGGCTCTGGTGGTGACCACACGCCCTCAGGCTCTAGGTGACAGGACCCTTCTTCCCAGTGTTGGCCACCCTGTCGGGGTTACAATCTCCCTCCCAGTCTGGCCTGCAGGGCCTCTTGGCTGGAGGGCTCTGCCCAGGGTCCCCCCCTTGCTCTCCCCACCTGCTCCCCACACCTGGCTCCAGTCTGCTCCAGCTCCACTCTCTGCTGCGCTGCCTCCAGCTCCTTGGGCTGCTCCTCTGGCCCTGTGGCTGCAGCTCTGCTCCCAGCACTGATCTGTTCCCTGGGCTGCTTCTCTGGTTTTCTCTGCCTGGCCCAGCTCTGCTCCCCGCTTAGCTCAGCCCCACTCTGCCCAGGCAATTCCAGCTCACACGGGACCCCCCAGCCTTCTGACTCCCTCATGAGCCCGCCCGCTGTGTCAATCAGGCTGACCTGGAGTGTTGGCCTCTTCCCATTGCTCCTGGGGACTGTCAGTCTCAGGGGCCTGGTTTCCCATCGACCCTCCCCACCTTCCTTTTAGTGCTGGGAGCTGTCAACTAGCCCCCCCCCCACACTGAGTGTTAGTGAGGGGCCCTGGGACCGTGAGTGGCTGGGGGTGAGTCCTGGGTAAAAGCTGCCTCCCCAACGGCTGTGGGAGGGTCTGCGCCCCATAGCAAGGGGGGGCTTGGAACTAGCTGCTAGCTAGGGGAGTCAGGACCCCTCTCCATGTGCAGCACTTGGACCCTGTTGGGGGTCCACACAGTACTTGGCATGACAGAGGCCTGATCTCCGTTGGGGTCGGGGGTTCTGCACAGCCCCGGTGGACATGGCTCCAGACTTGGTCAGGGGTGGGGAGATGTGCAGCACCGAGCGCGCTGGTGCCTCAATCTCTTTTGGGCAGTGTCTGTGCAGGGCCTGGTGTGATAGGGGGACCCAATCTCGATCAGGGCCTCCGAGCACTAGTGTGATACCAGTAATAATCATCATCCTACCACTAGTTATATTGGCTTCCATCAGGCTCCATCATGGTCGGCTGTGGGCAGGTAGCTTTGGATGCCACTGAGAAAGCCGCAGGCGAGGCCCAGGATGCCGTTAATCGACACACGAACGAAGTGTCCAGGTACTCAGAAGAAGTCTGCAGGTACGAGGAGCAGGAGTGGCAGCTGGAGGCCGAGATTGCGGCCAATGAGCAGCGACTGGCTCAGATCGACGTGGAGCGACAGATCTTGGATGCGTCACACACGGAGATCGTCACCCTGCAGAACGGGCTGAGGAAATGTGTTACCTTCATGAATGGGCTAGCGGGGAGGGTAAGCGTAGCTAAGAGGCTCACCGAGGACTTGGTGATCTACGAGGAGCTGGCCAACATCTTCGGAGAGATCGTCCAGCAGGTGCTGCCCCTAATGAGCCCGGGAGGCGAGGGTGGCACAAGATTCCTGGCCGCGGGGGAACTCCAGGGCCTCACTGAGAAGTTAAAGTCGGGCGGTCGCAGGCTCAGAGCCCTGGCAGACGCCGAGGCAGCAGCAATTGATTTTTAAGGCCACAATTTGAAAAGCCAAAGGCCCAGGCCCATGGCTGGGCTATGGCGAGCGCATAGGTTTCTGTCTACGCTTGAGAATCGTACCGGGCTACAATGCTGGTTAGTTGAGCTGGCACCTCCAAGATCCAACACCCCCTGCCCCAAAATAGCCTTTGCCCCTCACCTCCACCATCCTGACCCTCTTCTTCCTCTCAGGGAACCCCTGGGGCTCAAACCCCCATCTCCGCACCCCTGTACCCACTCTGTACTCTCCCTGCTGGTGAGCCTGGCGTCCCACCCTCCCTTCTCCACCACGTGACCCGGCACACTCCTCCCAAGATCCCTGCGCGGCCACACGGGTTATGAGTAAAAACACCTCTGGCGCATGGCAACCAGCAGGAGAAAAACCAGCCAAGTGCCAACCCCAGCTAGGGCTGTGCCACGTTAACTGACATGGAGAAACCTGTACAGCCCCCTGTGTGCAAACAGTTATACTGGTCTAAAGGGGCCTTTACTGGTTTAGCTTAGTCCCCTTCCCCTGTGGGAACAGGCACCGACATGCCAGGATAGCTGCCTCCACACTGCACGGGGATAGCTAGACGGGATGAGCTAAAGCAGTACAACTTCCTAGTGTAGACAAGACCTAAATTGTTTTTTACGTGGTGGAGTAAAACCACTGCAACCCGTGTGGACGTGCTTTGTTCTGGCTTCGGAGTAACTGGTGTGAAGCTTGAGCGAGGCTGAAAAATTCTACGGGCATTGCTGTGTTGAGCAGGGTGTAAAAACAACACCCCCCCCTACACACACATCCCATGGCTGTGCTGGTAAAACCCCCAATGCAGACACAACTGTGTCGACAGAGCAGTGCTTCCGGCGGATTCACTAACATCTTTTTGGGTGGTGGTGTTTGTTGTACCATCTGAAAAGCTCCTGGTGTTGGCGTGAGCTGCGTCTGCACGAGGGAACCCTGCTGGGCTTGCTACACTGACTGTCTCTGCAATTTAGCTTAACACTATTACACTTTGCATCTAAGTCTGGGAAACAGTTTTGGTTTGGAAACATCTGGCCACTTTTTCGGGGGGGGGGGAATTTTTACCAAAATGTTCGGATTTTTCTTCAAAATGTTAATTTTTGAAAAAACAAACAAAAAAAGCCAACAATTTGATATTTTTCATTTATTGTTGGGGGGCTTCCTGCTATTCCTTATTGGGATCCTCCCCCCCCCCAAAAAAAAGTTCAAAAATGAACTTTTTTATTTTGAAATTTGCTTTAAAAAAAGGACAGAATCATCCAAAAGGAAAACAAAAATTCAGCAGAAAATACATTTTTTAAAAAAAGTCGGTTTGTTTTCAAACCCAGCAGAATTAAACCTTCTCCAGGATTTGAGTTCAGGCAGCCCTAAAATTGGCAAATTATGTGTATTTATGGCCAATCAAATGGAAAACTACTCACAGTTGCAGAAATTATAAACATAAATTGTGTTTTTCCCCGCAGGTCTCTTTTTCGGAACATTTGTCCCTTTCTTACCCTTGGTATTTCAGTCTGGAAAAAGCAAGACTCAATGAATTTTCTTGCCTTGAAGCTGTGAAGAAATATCTGATTCTAATATATGAAATACTGTATTAGCAATTTGCTGAGAAGTATTTTTACATAGCCCTGGATTCAATCTTAGGTGTTTAATTTTTCTGAGCTAGTGGTTAGAGGAAGGGAGCTTGGAGCCAGGACTCCTGGGTTCTCTCCTCAGCTCTGGGAGGGGAGTGGGGTCTAGTGGGTTAGAGCGGGGGGGGGGGGGGCGGCGGCTGGGATCCAGGACTCCTGGGTTCCATCCCCAGCTGTAGGAGTGGGGGTTAGTGGGTTACAGTGAGGGGGTCACTGGGAGCAGGGAGAAGAGTTGCCAGGATGGGGGCTACATGGGGTCATCGAGGGGTGGGGCAGAGGTTACTGGAGGTGGGATAGGGAGGGGATGTGGACTGCATGGGGACAAGATTTGCTCTGCAGAACCGTTCTTATTAGTCGTGATGCCCAAGATAGAAACAACCGAGCTTGACTCTCTGATCCCAGGGCAGTTGGTAGGGGCAGCAATTTACACCTGCCTGCCAGGTTTAACTTGCAGGCTGGGCACTCCTGACCTGACGTTGTTGTGGGACCAGAGCCCCAGGGGGCAGTTTGACAGTACCTCTCCAGAGCCCAGCCACACTCTGTGGCGCCCTCAATCTCTCCAGCCCAGCTGGATGAACGAGCCCCATCCCGTGTAGATCTGTATCTGAGGTCTCTTTGCTGAATCCACATAAGGTCCACGCCCACTGGCCAGGAGATTGCTTTCTATCATTGGTACCAGCACCCTCACTCATTCTCCTGGCTGAAATTTCCATGTTTTCACCAGACTGTTGTAGTAGGTTTGCTGGGCTTCTTGGGCTTTCTCCAAATTCTCTTGGACTAGGAGGTCACTTGGGCTATTTGTTTTCTCATCTGGCCACATGTGCGATGATGTTCTTTCCTGGGTTGGGTTGTTCCTCCCACTCCTCCTTTGTGATGTTCAATATGCCATGTGGGTGGCGTCCGTACAATAGCTCAAAGCGGGAGAATCCAGTAGATGCCTGAGGAACTTCTCGTGTCACAAACATCAGGGACGGTAGGAGGGTATGCCAGTCTTTTCCATCTTGGGCCACCATCTTTTGGATCATGCTCTTGAGAGTGCGGTTAAATTGCTCAACCAGACCATCTGTTTGGGGATGATAGATCAAGGTCTGCAAGGCTTGGATGCGGAGCAGCTGTAATGATGCTGCCTCTGGCAGGACACTTCTGAGAGTACCAATTCAGGACAAACTGCTTAGAGCAGGGCAGTTACAAGCCAAGGCTGGGGTTTTTCCGCCTCTAAGGCAAACCAAACCAGCCAGCCAGAGAGGACTTTGGTTTTTCCCCACTGGCTAACCACAAGTCACACAGGCAATTCCCTTAGACACCCCAGTCTCCCAGTATCACCACCAATGCCACTCGTCCTGGGGACAAATGGTTATAGAAACCAATCCCCCAGTAAAAGAAAAAAGGTTCTCCCGATGCCAAAGGACCAAGCCCTAGACCCAGGTTAATACACACATCAGATCTTACCCACAAATCACGCTGTTGCCAATCCTTTAGAATCTAAAATCTAAAGGTTTATTCATAAAAGGAAAAATATATAGGTGAGAGCTAGAACTGGTTAAATGGAATCAATTACATACACTAATGGCAAAGTTCTTGGTTCAGACGTGTAGCAGTGATGGAGTAAACTGCAGGTCCAAATCAAGTCTCTGGAACATCCCCCGCTGGGATGGGTCATTCAGCCCTTTGTTCAGAGCTTCAGTTTGCAGTGAGGTCCCTCCAGAGGTTAGAAGCAGGATTGAAAACAAGATGGAGGAGTTTTCAGGGCCTTTTCTATTCTCTGTCCGTGGAAGGACCCCTCTCTGTTCTTACTGTGGAAAATCACAGCAGCAAGATGGAGCTTGGAGTCACATGGGGCAAGTCACATGTCCATGCACGTCTCAGTTTGCAGGCCAATGCTGCCGCCCTTGTTTACATGTTAGTTTGAAAGTTCCCAGGAAAGTTGAGATGTGGATTGGCATCTCCCAAAGTCCATTGTTAGTTAAGTGTTTCTTGATTGGGCACTTACTGAGAATAGTTCTTTCTCAAGAAGCTGACCCAATGCTTCACTGAGGCTACTTAGAACCAAAACAGATTGAGATACAAGTATAGAGCCAATATTCATAACTTCAACTACACAAATGATACATGCATACAGATAACATAATCATACCCAGCAAATCATAACCTTCCCATAGACACCTCACACAACGACCTTCGTACAATATTTGCTGCAATATATGACAGTGGTTGCAATGATCTCTACGGTCACAGGTTATGTCAGCAACGTCACAGCAGGGTACATAAGTCTTTCATTACTCTCGACTGCAGGGAGTCCCTTGGTCTGTCCAGGGTCTCGTCTGCTCCTGAATGTTCCCCAGACTGTGAGCAAACTCCAATACGGCCCTAGTGTGCTTCTGTGGCACCAAAAGCTGTTTTACTACCTCCCCTGGTATTGGCACTACCCTGAGCAACAGATCCTGCTTGATTATATAGTATGGCCCTGGGCCTTTGGTTTTCCCTTCTACCGGCACGCCATTTACCTCTACTACCTCCTCCTCCTCGTTACCATAGAGTGGGTCATAGGCTTGGTCCTGCCCAAAACACTCGCGTGCAGGACTGATCTGACCTGATTCTATTTGATCAGTCTCCTCCTCTCCTCTTGGGGCGCTTTCGCTCATGCTGGGGGCCATCTCTGTCCATGCTACCTTGTGGTTTCCCTGATGGGGCCGCCTCTCAAACAGGGCAGCTCTCTGGCTTGCTGCCAAAATCCTGGTTCCTAATCTTTTATCTGCCCTTCTTTCATGTCTAGATTTCCGGGGGGTGAAAATAACTCTGGGGAAAACGCAGCAAAAATAGGGAGAGGGAGACCCATGGATGCCTCGATCTCTGCCCCGGATTTACTGCCCTCTCCTCACTCGATGGGAGGGGAGTAGACTCTCAAACCTGGGAAAGTCCCTGCCAATTACGACCAGGTAGGGGAGCTTGGGGACCACCCTTGCACTCATGTTGGTAGTATTCCCCTGGATCTCAATCCATATTGGGATTGTGGGGTAGAAATTTACTGTGCCGTGGACACACATCACTCTGGGGCTCTTGGCCCGGCTCAGCTGGTGTTGCCCCACTAACTTCCCTGAGACCAGTATGACAGCATTCCCAGAGTCCACCAAAGCTACGGTCTGGATGCCGTTCATCTTTACCAGTCTGCTGTACTCATGTGGGGCCATTGCAACCTCACCCCCAACCCCAGGCTGATTAAGCCACATTGGTCCTTGGGATCCCGCAGATTGCATTGCATGGGCTCCTCCCACATTCGTTACAACGATATCTCATCCTGGAGGTTGCCCTCTGTCTGGGGCTCTCTGACCCGCTCCTCCAAGACCCCCTGGTCCCTTTTGGACCTCAGGGCGCTCCTTGGTGCCTGTTCTTCCAGTTATGGCTTTCCTGGAGTTCTCGATGACCCAGGGCCTCGGGGTCGGGACTGGCTTCTTGGAACACTGTGTTTCACCTCCTGGGGATTCGAACAGTTCATGAGCTGCCAGTTGTCTCTCCATGAGGGTGACCAGCTTATCACAGGTGGAGGGGTCATTCTGGCCTACCCAGGCTCGGAGGCCAGAGGGTAGTCCTCTTGTATAGCGGTCCAGCACCAGGAGTTCCAAACAGTTGTGACCATGGTGTCTTGTCTTCGCTATATTGCCATTCATGGAATCTCTGGGCTCTCAAAGCCGTCATGACCCCGGACCTGGCCAGGATCTCTGCCTTCAGCCAAGACTAATCTGCTGCCTCCTCTGGTTCTCCTATCTCAGCTCCGTGACCCCTGGGGCTGCCAACAGGACGGCCCAGCCCTCCAGGGCGCCGGTCCAGAAGCAGCCAGGGGCGGTGCCGATCGGCTCTGGAAATGGGAGGGAGGGACAGGTGTTTTCTCCACAGCCAGGAGAAACACCCTAAAATCTAAAATGGCATCACTTCAGCTCTCCCTTCTCCCAGGAAGTGACTGCAGACTCCTTCTCTGCAGCTGCCTCTCTCTCTGTCATCTCCCTGCTGCTATAAACCCAGCCCAGCTCCTTCCTCTTCAGTGGAGATCCCCCATTATTCACTCAGGGGATTGCTTACATCACCTGATTCTCTGCACCTGAGCCTGTCTGGTTAATTGGGCCCTTTCTTAGCCTACATTAACCCCTTCAAGGCAAGTGTGAGATGAACCCCATCACAGGAAGCCCCCCCCATATTTCTAATGCATCCCCCTCCAGCCCCCCTCCCAAACAGTACAAACCAAAAACCTCCCTCCACTTCCAGGTTTTCTCACTTTTCTCTGTCACAAAGAAGCCATGTGGGGCACACGCCCAATTAAAACACACATCCTCGCCAGGTCCCATTTCAGGCTGATGGGTATTTTTAAGGTCACTTTTAAAGCTGAAGTCATTTTTTTGGGATTGTTGCAGGAGCAACTTCTGAGTCATCGGGATCGTGTTCAGCATGTAAGAGACGAGCGAGGGGGACGGGCAGCTGCTGAAGAAAGGGAATGTCAAACTCTACTGGTAAGTGTCCACTGATCATTAATAGTCGCCAGTGTTAATAATAGTCCCTGTCGTAGGATGTACCTCTAGGATGCCCCCTTGGGGTGGGGATGGGGGCGTGTATCTCTTTCCTCCCAGATGTCCTTCCCTGGCTGTAGAGTCAGCGTGGGGCGCACACTCTGGCTGTATGTCTTAGGAAGGCAGTTTCTGCACCTCCCTTCTGGTTTTGTCCAAAATATAGAAGGCAAACGTAATAATTCCACAAACCAGTCCAGGCTCCCCCCGCTGTGCCTCAGAGGGCGAAAGGGAAGTGGTCTCTGAAGTGGGGCTGGGCTTCCAACCCGCTGGGTGTGTCCTCGTGTCCTAATGATAGTAACAAAGTAAAGATGGTCCCGCTACCTCCCCAGAGGGTCCAGGTGGCAGATGCTCTTCAGTCACCGTCTGGGCTCTGTGGGGCTGGGGGGCTGTAGCTCTGTTTCCCACTGGATGCCACCGTGGCCTACGAGCCTCCCTTTGGAGGAACAGCCCCTCTGCGGGTTCGACAGACCCTACAGGTGTGTGGGCTTGGGGCTGCCCATCCTTCTTGTCTGAGTTTCAAAACACTGAAATCCCCACTGGAGCCCTGCTGCCGCTACCCGTTTTTTCACACCCCTGAGTGAGAAAGTTTCAGTGCTGTAAAGTGGACATGTAGACAAGGCCTGAGTGTGCTGCTCCTTTTGGGGAATAAAGGGCAAATCATGGGAATGCTGCAGTTGTGCCCGGCACTAGGAACACAGTGGCCGTCACGCGGGGCTGGAGGGGACAGGCTGCTGTGCAGCTTTGACATTCCTCCGCACGGAGAGCTCACAGAGCTACTCATGATGCTGCTCCGGGCAACTGAGGGGGCTGTTTTGGGGAACTCGAGGCAGAGCGGGCTGCTTTGGGACATTGCTCTGCTGAGCAGTGCTGAGGGCTGGTGTGGGGGGTGTCCCACTCCCCCTGCCTCAGGATAGGTCGCTCAGCCTGCTGTCTCCCCCACCCCAGACGCAGCACTCTCCTCTCCCTCCCCCACCACTTCAGTTGAAAAACTGGCTGACAATCTACTTGGATGCCCCTGGAAGGATGGGATTGAAAAACTTGCATCATGTGACGCTGTACCCGCCCCGTTGTGCCGGGCGCTGCACAGACACACAGTGAGACACAGTCACTTCCCTGAAGAACTTATAGTGTAACTAGTAAAGGTCAGGTGCAGCTGCAGGGAACTGTTGAGGGAACAAACTTGTACAGAAGAAGTGTGCAGACCTCTTGAATTGCCTAAAGCATGTAGATCTTTGATTTCAGTGCAGCGCAACTGTTTACACTGTTTTTGAATTTGGCCCTGTGTGTATTATATACAGAACAAGCATGTGTCTGAGGTGCTCAGGTGCCATGGTATTAAATGCAGTATAAAACTTTCACACACACACACACACACACACTTAGTCTAATTCTATCCAGCAGTCTCACACACTGACACACAAGATGTTTTGATTCCATCCCACATTCACACACAGAGATACACTTCCTGCTGTCATAATTTCCAGTTCTCTCTGTGAGCTTCTCTGGCCCCCTTCTCTATCTCATCTGTTAAAATGATCAGCAATCAAATTGTAATCATTAGGCTTCAGGGTCAACAACCAGTGAGACTAAAGAAGGGAGTTCTTTCCCCTCAGAGCTATTGTTTCAGACTGTCTGTAGACCTCACTCCATTGGTCACATTTTTATCACCTTTAGAAAGTTTTTCTAGCATCCACAAAGGCTGTCCTTTTTTTTTCCTAATCCAGGTTGAGATTCTGCAGTATCTGCATACATCATGCAGGCCCCATTACTGTATCAAGCAGACTAGATATTTGACAGCCCTGCCATAGATGGACAGATGGAGGCAGATAGCTTAGATAAATGGTAGAGATGGCTGAACTAAAAGGGGGGGAAAGAGTGGCATAATAATTTTTCCTTTATTTTGTTTTTTTACTATTTAAATTCAAAATCTCAAAAATGTATTTCTCACCTACTGCACAGTTGGTCAAATAAGAGGGGGAAATGCGGCAAAAATTTCCCATGTCATCTAAAGGTCAAAATCTAAAAAAATTCAACTAGCTCTGACATAAACAGTAATAATAACAACACTGGCTCTTATCTAGAGCTTTCCATCAGTAGATGTCAAAGCACTTTCCGAAGGAAGGTCACGATCACTGTGTCTATATCCCTATTTTACATCTGGGGAAATCGAGGCATGGGGAGGGAAAGTGACTTTCCCAGGATCACCCAGCAGGGCACTGGCAGAGCTGGGAAGAGAACAGAGCCACGCATGAAGTTTTCAAACATGCCCAACTTCCTATAGGAACCTAAAATAAAGGCAAAGTGAGTCCTCTGCCTAGGAGGGATTTTAGGTTTGTGGGTGATGAGCTGAGTTTCTTTTTGTTTCCTTTTCTCTTTCTAGGACATTGACAGCACCTTAAGCAGGTATGTGTCTGCTTAGTCAGCCTCATGCTTCATCACCCTGGGGAAGGGTGCAAAGCCCAGCTGAAAATGTATGATGCCCCTCACACCTCATCCTCCTCGTGGCTAAGAAGATGGAACAGGGAAAGCATCCCAGGAATTGGGAATTATCAGAGCAGATCAGACCAAGGGCCCATCTAGGCCTCTGGCTTGTCCTCCAAAGCACAAATCCTAGGAATGAAGATGTTGCTTATTGTGGCTTGAATACTAGTCTTATGAGAAAACAGGGGTGAACAGTCTGCTCAATAACGATCATCGTCTTGAGCATCTAGTGGCCCTGAACTGAGGACGGGAGGCCCAGGCAGGGTCTGAGCAAGGGGGCCCGATGTGAGAACTCCTCATGTTTAGGGCCCTACCAAATTCACTGCCATGAAATCTGGTCTTTTATGTGCTTTTACCCTGTACCGTACAGATTTCATGGGGGGACCAGTGTTTCTCAAATTGAGGGTCCTGAACCCAAAGGGAGTTGGGGGGGGGTGTCACCAGGTTATTTGTGGGGGGGTTGTGGTATTGCCACAATTACTTCTGTGCTGCTGCCTGCAGAGCTGGGCGGCTGGAGAGTGGTGGCTGCTGACTGTGGGCCCAGCTCTGCAGGCAGCAGTGCAGAAGTAAGGGTGGCATGGTATGGTATTGCCATCCTTCCTTCTGTGCTGCTGCTGGTGGCGGTGCTGCCTTCAGAGCTGGGGTCCCGGCCAGCAGCCACCAATCTCCAGCTGCCCAGCTCTGAAGGCAGCACCGCCACCAACAGCAGCGCAGAAGTAAGGGCAGCAGTACTGCAACCCGCCACCACCAATAACCTTGAGACCCGCTCCCTCCCCCAGCAACTCCTTTTTGGGTCAGGACCCCTATAATTACAACACTGTGAAATTTCAGATTTAAATAGCTGAAATCATGACATTTACGATTTTTAAAATCCTATGACCATGACATTGACCAAAATGGACCGTGAATTTGGTAGAGCCCTTATCATGTTCCAAGTTGGCTCCTTTTAATTTCCAAATTTATATTGTTTTCTGTTCTAAATAACATACCAGGCCAGCATGCTCAGAGCTTGTGCTCGCCCTGGTTCTATCTTCCCGCTGAGTGGATTCAGCAGTTAGGATGGAGCATTCTGACAGGAACCTTGTTCTGTCTGCGTTAGGTGTGAGCAGGTGACAGGTGAAGAGGAGGCGCCTGTTGATTCTTCAACTGAAGTGAAGACCAGGGTGCAGGCTGTCTCGGAAAGCCTGAAAGTTCTGTGTGGTCTGCTGGAGAATTTCAGAGGTAAAGTTACCACTACTAATAATAATTAATAAAAGGTAAGTATACCCGCAGGGTTTTTGAATTTTAAAATATTTGCTAGTGTGGTTCCCAGTAGTGATCACCTGAGGGTTTGATTCCCAGTCACGCTCAAGTCCTGGTGTAAAGCTTAAAGGCGCCTTTAATTGGGTGCATGGGTGGCGGGTGAAACTTCCCCTTAGGGAGGCTCGCCCCTGCCCTGCCTCTTCCAACCAGGCTACGCCCCCACTCCCGTGCCCGCTCGCTGCTCTCAGCCACTCCTTCCCTCCCCCCCTGCATGGCCCCAGCCAGGGTCAAGCTCTCAGCCTCGGCTGGGACAGTGGCCAAGCTCTTGGCCCTGGCTGGAGCTCTGAGCCTGGAGCCGCTCCCCTGTTCTGCCCCTTCCACCTGCAGCCCCACCCATGGCCCCACCCCATTCCACCCCTTTTCCACAGCCCTGCCCCTGTTCTGCCCCTTCCCCTACTGCCCTGCCCCTGTTCCACCCCACCTCCGCCTTGTCCTCTTTGCCTCCCCACTGCAGCCCCAAAACTGGAAAAGCCCTGGGGCCATGGCAGGCAGCGAGAGCTCCTCCAGCCTGGGGCTGTGGCGGGGGGAGATTTTTCCGTAGGCCCCAAATCTGCCACTGCTCCCCGCACATCTTATCAGTTACCTTCCAGGTCCAATGTTTCCAGCTAAGCCACATTCTTTCAAGGCCTCCCCACTGCTGCTAACAGGACCTACACTTCACACAAACTGCAAAGCATGTAGTTGCCTTAGCTAAGCTAATTTAACCCTTTATATGCCGATCTAATCCTACAGTGGGCAGCTCCTGCGTAAACCCAAAATACAGGGAGGGCAAAGACAGCTTCATGCTCAGCCCCCTGTTCGCCCCCAGACGCAGGAACAGAGTAACTGGCCCTTGGGAGCCGATAGTAACAATATTATCCCACAGCAATGAACTGGGCTGGAAGTCTTCCGTACTGATTATTTAACATTTAGATTCTGTTAGCGCCTGGAGTCCAACCAGGTCAGGGACCCTTTGTGTCAAGGACAGGCCCTGCTCCAAAAAGGTCACTGTTAAATGGTGCACAAACTATGGTTCTGATTCTCAGTCTGTGTTTTTCCCAGTGGAATTGGCTCCAGAATTGGGTCCTCTTGAAAACATCTCGTCTGAGGTTCAGAGACAAGTAAGTGGTGAAGACCCAACGGAGGATGTGCCTGAGAGCCCTAAACAAGAGGACACTTCTGTTTGCCTGCTGGACTATGAGGTATTGTATTCTGTGGCCATTCGGGGAGCTGGGTGCCAGGAATGGGCTTTAGTGGTCGGCAGAAAGTCCAGAGGAGATCTGCAATAGGTGTAAATGAGTGTAACTCAGTTGAAGACAAATGGATTGAAGTCAGTGAAGCTACAGTGGTCTACACCAGCTGAGGATCTGGCCCTTTGAGTCTGCTAGGGATGTTACTAGTGTAAATCGATTCTCTGTGGAAGGTCATAAGGTACTACATGTGGAATCTAAATATGTCAATGAAATGTTTGCAGTAGGGCTGAGTGAAAGTCAGTATTTCTGTTTGATATTTCCACATTTGCTTCAATCTTGAATCCGAATGAAAAGTCAAAATATCAATTGTTTTCACTGAATGGAAAGTTCTGAAAAATTTTGATTTGGAAATGTCCACACATTTAATTTCCAGACAGTTTTGACATTAAACTGCATCTGCCTTTGATGACTGCAGTGCCTCATGGGAACTGTAGTTTGGGTGCTTCATGCTCCCATTTTCCCTTATGGTCCCTTTTTGGACTACATCTCATGATACACCTCAGTCAGAGGTGGGAATGCAGTGCATCATGGGAGATGTAGTCCACCCATGTGCCTGGCCCTGAGGGAGAATCTGAACAGGAGGTACCTGAACCACAACTCCCATGAGGCATCGGAGCATGTTGGGCAGATGCAGTTTAATGTCAAACTGACTTGAAACAAAATGTTGTGATTCAGTTCACCAAACTGAAGGTTTCAATTTGGGTCAAATCAACCCAAAACAAAATATTTCATTGTGATTTTCCCAAGAGAAAATCAATAATTTTCACTGAAATTGAAATATGTTGATGGAAAATTCCCGACCAGAGGTACCAAACGATGTATAATTTCTTGTAACAATCGACCTCCATGGGATGACTTGTTTTCTTTCCCTTCTAGGATGGCGAATGTACCTCAGATAGGTAAGTGTCTTCTCCTCTCCGTCACGCTCACACTGACTACAGGAGGGTGGATCCAATGCTCACTGACGTCCATGTGAGTCCTTCCATTGACACCAGTGAGCTGTGGGTGAGCCCTACATTGGAAATGGGGGTTAGGAATTGATTGAAGGTAGGACTGCTCCGGCACACAATGGCTAAGAGGATCAATCCATATAGCTCATCCATCCTTCCTGTACCAAAGCTGGACAATTCAAGTTCATTCCCTACAGTCTGTTCTCCAGGGCTTTGTTCAGTTGGACTTCTGCACTGAGGCTCCGATCCCTTCACTTGGTGAGATGATTCCATAATTTAAAATAGTCTTCATCATCCTGCTAGGAATTCCCCTCCCACCACACACATTTTCCTGTTACTTGTATACTCTCTCCTACTCTTAAACAATACTTCTGTGCCATGATGCATAGACTCACAATCCTTGTTAAATAGGAAGAATGTATTAAACAGCCACAACTATAGACTCAAATAAACAGTCTTCTACATAGCTTGAGTTCCAGTTTTGTCTTCCTTGTTTACCTCTATACAACACAAAAGAGACAGCTGAATAATAATAATCAGTATTGATATTCCATGTCCATTAGTGGAACTGTATTCTGCAGGGCTAGCAGGAGTATGTTGCAATACAAATTTATTCTAATCTTTGAAGTGAACAGCTCTGACTCTGGTACATCGCAGGAACAGACTTTTTTTGAGTGAGAAACGACCGATTTTACAGCATCACTTTTCAGAGTGGAGAAGCACCGTTATTCTAGCTCAGTAACGTATGTCTAAAGCCGCTTGAAATACGAAATTTTCAAACCATGGAGACTGCTGAGATTTCAAAATTTGTCTTTAGTTCCAAATTGGAATGAAAAGTTGAAATTTAAAAATTTACCATGAAAGAAAATGTCTGAGATATTTCATTTTGGAAAGATCAAAACAACCTTATTGAAAAGAAACATTTTAGTAAGGTCAGAACATATCTTTTTAGACTTTATCATGTATATGACATAACATGAATTCTTTTCTCACTCTAAGGGGAGTTAAGCTCTGGAACAGGCTTCCAAGGAAGGTTGTAGAATCTCCATCACTGGAGGTTTTTAAGAGCAGGTTGGACAAATGCCTATCAGGAATGACCTAGGTTTACTTGGTCCTGCCTCAGCACAGGGGGATGGAGTACATGACCTCTTGAGATTTCTTCCAGCCCGACATTTCTGTGATTCTGCAATATATTATAATGTAAACAAAAGGCAAAATTTCAGTCATTCCCATAGAAAATTTTGACAATCAACAGAGTCGTGTGGAACATTTTGATTTTGTTGAATCAGCATTTTCCGATTGTTCAGTAGGACAACTTTTGACCATTTCTACTTATGTCCCTTCCCTGCACTGCTGAGTCTTGCTGGACACACAACTGACCGTAACCTTTTGGAGTGAAGAGTTTTTCAGCATTCCACATACTTTGTGTTGACCGCATGAAACAGAATATAGAGCTGGTTAAAAAACTGGGGTAAAAATTGTGTGTGTTGGGAGGAGATTTCTCTCTCTCTCTCTCGCTTTTTTTTTTGTTAACATTCCAAGCAAAGTTTTCATCAAGACTTTAAAATATTTTGACCAGCTCTAAATTTAATCAGAAATTGGCAGAAAACAACAAAAATTTCATCAATTTACACCCCCCCTCCCCCTTACACACACTTTATTGTCAAAATTGGAATTCTCCACCAGCTCTCACACAATAACAAATAACGGAATGTATCTATATATTTTTTTCTCTACAGCTGTCAGAAGCAAGAAGTTGTCCTTACTGACAGACAGAATAATGTAACTGACTTCATAAATCTTGAGCCAGAGGGAGACATAGGTAAAGGATGATCTTTGGGGTATTTTGGTACTAAATTGTTATGCTGAAAGCTGCTAATAGCTGCCATCAAGTGAGTCTTTGATCCAAAGACAATCACAGACCTCGTTAAACACAGTGGATTTGCCAAGCATCCTACAAAAGGGATGGGACATGAATGGTAATAGGGTCTTATAGAAAACAAAGCCCCTAATATTGGGCCAGTCCCAATAAAATCGGAACGTCTGATCACCCTATACTGGCCTGCCAGGTGACCTTGGACAAGTCACTTCAAAACTCTGTTCCTCAGTTTCCCCATCTATAAGATCATATAATGATCGTGACCTCATTTGTACAGCCCTGGATAAAAGCTAGAGATAATTAATCTTGTCTATTTACAAAGAAGGCTCACACAGTCCTGTCTCCCCGAACACTATAGCAACAAACAGCAGCCGGCCTTCTCCTTGCTCAGAAATCCCCATGTCTGCCCCTCCAGCAAGCTCCGTGCCCAGAAAGCTCTGTCTCTCTGCTTCCTCTCAGGGTCACTCTCACTTCTCAAAGTTTCCTGCTTCCAGCACACCCAGGCTGTAACCGATGTGCTTGTTAGCCCCTGCGTTTGCAACCAGGGAAGCCTCAGCCCACACAGGCTAACTGTGCAGGGCCATGTGCCTAATCTCATGGCAAGAAAGGTTTAGAACCTGGCACCTTTAGCACTACAGTATAGATTGCAAATACCTTAGCTACAGCAGTAATTCTGTAGGTGTTTAGCAGCTGTAGGCTGTTATCCTCTATGTGGACCAGCCGCTCAAGGGGAATGCAACACGCACTGTCAGATTGTTATATCAGCATGGCAGTCTGATAGAAATCCAGCTTCTGATGTGCCCTGAATCTCTTTCCAGTTAGCAGAGTTCACTCTCCAAGGCACTTTATATTGCCAGGATTTTTGTAGCTCATCTCCTGCTCAGATAGCATCACTCTGTCCCTCAGGCAGCATCCATTGTGTGTTTTCCAAAGTCACTTCCAATTGCAGCTGCTGCCACTGATCACGAGGGGTGTCTCTCAGCACCACAAGGGATGGGAGAACATCTGGTAGCTCAGAGTTTAGCTCTAACAAGCATCCACAAATTAAAGGGTGAGATTTTCAAAAGGGATTTGTGCTCCTAACTCCCTTAGGCACTTTGGAACTCCCAGCCCAAACAGTTACTTGGATTATCCAGACTTTTGAAAATCTCTGTCCCAGAACCCCATCTCCTCTGACATTGGACCACTGTCCTCTTATCGGCTCTGCAACCTTCCCATCCCGGATTCACCCCTGAAGATCTGGGAGGAGGGTCATGCCTGCCTGTAGCCCTCATGAAAACCCTGAGTGGGTTAAAGACCCCTGAGCCCACAGTGATGTCCTACAGAAGGTCAAAGTGGGTGGGGAACAGTCAGAACCCTGCCTCTGCGAGGGGAGATGGGAGACTGTCCCAATTTCAAAGCAGGGTGACTTCTAGAAATGGGTCAGGCTTTGTGGTGGTGGTGTCTTAATTTTGCGAGGCTGGTTTGTCCATTTCTTCTGCTTCTGTGAAACATTTTGATTTGGTTAAAGCGGGTAAAGGCAGTCTATAACTAATGAGGTCAGGAGGGAATTGTCCCTGGGGGCACGTTGTCTCATATCTCCTACCTCTGAAGCAGCTGGTGTTGGCCGTGATCAGAGACAGGACACCAGGCAAGATAGGCCCAATGGTCTGATCCAGTCTGACAAGTCCTATGTTCCTATGCCCCGTGACCCATCCTCACCTCTAGAGCAGCCCAGTGAGTATTGATGGCTTCTTCTTTTATAGGTCATTGGTTTGACTCCAAGGTCAGGAGACATAAATGGAAGATCGTAGCTGCAGTTCTACTTGCAGTTCCCCTTATCGCAGTGATTGCTTGGTCAGGTGAGTGTGTAACCCATCTCTGTGTTTTCCATTCCGACCTAGAACTGTCCTGAAAACGGGCCCTGTCCTCTCTGGTGTCACGCACATCAGCTGCAGTTACAATGCCCCAGCTTTGCTGCGGGGCCTGCTGCTCCTTCTATTGCCACTCCAGCCAGAACAGAGCCTCAAGGGGTTAAACATGCACAGTTAGTGAAATATAGAGACCCCTAGTGTGATCCAGTCTGTGCCCCGCCTCTGTGATGTCCTCTTGCATCTTATGTTTATAGCAAGGCAACAGTGACACTTGCTGATTGATTGTATGCGCTGCATGCCTCTTAAAGCAGGGCTGTCAAACGCATTGGGAGAACAGGGCCAAATGCCATTTTTAATTATGGTCTGTAACTGGTCTCCCAGTGACGTCCGTGGTAGGTCTGAACAGAGATCAAGGGGGAATCTGGTCTTTTTGTACTAACTAAGCGCTTGATTATTCTCATGATGTATTGCTATGTCAGTCACATACTGTCACATTCAGCAGCACTGAGAGGGGGAACTTGCTTTTCTCTGGGACCTGCTGCTATTCCTGCTCTTTGTTGCGTTGCCTCTGCCATCCTCATTTCTCTGTTTCACTTCCCCTTACCTGTAGTTATTTCTCTGCTCTTTTCTTCCCTCTGCATTTCCTCCCCTGCAGCAGTTCTCTCTAATCAAAAGCCCCAGGGGTTTCATTCCCACCCCATTCTTATTCTATCTGCTGAAATGACAAAACAGTTAACTAGTTAATGCCAGTATTAAATGTGTCATCACGAGGGTTTAGCGTGAACACTGCATTGAGATTAATTGACACTTCTGAGAGCAATTGGCTCAGGCTTTCTTCAGACTCAGGCAATGTTGTGGCAGTTACTCTCAGGGCAGCTTCTCCCCTCTCAGATCTACTGGCTCAGGCTCTCGGTAAACTCAGGCAGATGTGACCCAAGTGCCATCAATGCTGCAACATTTGGAAGGCTCACTTTGGTACTATGAAGGCTAACAGTGATATTTTTAAAAAGATGAAAGCTGAGTGGCTACAGGGAGGCAGTGTGGTCTAGTGAATAGAGTGCTGGCTCTGCCACTGGCCTGCTGGATGATTTTGGTCAAGTCACCTCTCCTAGCTGTTCCTCAGTTTCCCCATCTGTAAAATGGGGATAATGATACTGACCACTTCTGTAAGGCACTTTGAGATCTGTGGTTTTAAAGAGCTATATAAGAACTAGGTATTTTTATTATTATTTAATTATTGTTACAGAATTTGACTGTGCCATACAGGTCACAGCAATACATTGGGTGGGGGGGAGATAGAATTACTATTGACTTCCATGGAAGCAGCATTAGCTCAGCGCTGAGCAGTTTTGAAAGTCCTGCCCTACATGGGAAAGCTGTTTAACACCCTTGCCCTGAACATAACACCCAGACCTTGTGTCCGTGAATAAATCTGGTAGATGGGCATTTTCGTTGTACAGTCCAGAGGGTTCTGTCACACGACCTTATTTCAAAGTGGGAGCTTGACTTTGATTTGGGGATCGTTTCTCTCCATAAATCTCACCCTGTTTTATTGCTGATGCTTTTAGTCCCTTGCAACAGCCACCAGACGTTCTGGAGCCTGTGTCTGAAGGGTTTTTGCCCTCTGATTCCCAGTGGATACAGAGGTGAGGTTGGAGATGTTTTTACTCCTTTTTACTTTTCAGTGTCAAAGGCCAGTGTGACTCCTCCCAACAGCCCTGCCGCTTGCTGCCATGAAAACTGGATCGGGTACCAAAGCAAATGTTACCTTTTCTCTGAGGATGAAGCAAACTGGACCTCGAGCCAACATTTCTGCTCTTCCCATGATGCCGTCTTGCCTTGGCTTCACACCCTGCAGGAAAAGGTGATGAAATTTAAAAAAATAGATGATTGTAGGTACCGATTAAGTATCTCAGCCCAGGAGAAAAGGATAGCACCCCCCAAAACCGGGTGAATCCATTTCTGAATGCACAATAAAAATTATATTTATTTGCATTGTAGCAGTGAGCCTCACCTGAGATCAGGGTCCCATTGTGCCAGGAATTGCACAAAGACAGTGAGAGACAGTCCCTGCCCCAGCTGAGATCAGTTCTCCATTGTGTTGGGTGCTGCACAGAAACACAGTGAAAGACAGTCCCTGTGCTGATGATCTTACACTCTAAATATGAAAAACAGACAAGGAGAAGATTATTATCCCCATTTTACAGATGGGGAACTGAGGCCCAGGGGGAATACAGGCAGGCTTTTTGAAAGGGCTCCGTGTTGGCCTTACCTATACAGGGAAAGAATATCAGGTACTAGAACAGTCCAGCAGGCAAAGGAAGAGGAAGATCCAGAGGTGCACAAACTAGATAAATTCAACCTGGAAGTAAGGCACAACTTTTTGTCAGTGGTTAATTACCCCTGGGAGCAGCTTCTGGAGGGAGGTCATGGATTCTTCGTCACTTGCAGTCTTTAAATCAAGTGTGGGTGACTTTCTGAATGACACATTCTAGCTTAGCCAGAAGTTATGGGTTGGGTGCAGGAGTCACTGGGTCACTCCTCTGGTCCTTGTTGTGCAGGGGGTCAGGCTAGACCATCTGATGGTCCCTTTTGGATCTAAGGTCTGAGTTCTCTGTGATGCTGAGGCCCTTTGACACTGCCCTGCCTTAGCATCAGGGAGAATCAGGCCCTATGACTCTGAGTAGGGAGAAAAGGATGAGTCCAAAGGGTTTGGTTTGTAATCATAGACTTATAGGACCAGAACAGACCTCAAAAGGTCGTCTAGTCCAGTCCCCTGCACTCATGGCAGGACTAAGTATTATCTAGACCATCCCTGAGAGAGGTTTGTCCAACTTGCTCTTAAAAATCTCCAGTAATGGAGATTCCACAGCCTCCCTGGGCAATTTATTCCAGTGCTTAACCACCCTGACAGGAAGTTTTTCCTAATGTTCAACCTAAACCTGCCTTGCTGCAGTTTAAGCCAGTTGCTTCTTGTCCTGTCCTCAGAGGTTAAGAAGAACAATTTTTCTCTCTTCTCTTTGTAACAAACTTTTATGTACTTGAAAACTGTGATCATGTCCCCCTCTCAGTCTTCTCTTTTCTGGACTAAAGAAATCCAGTGTTTTCAATCTTCCCTCATTGGTCATGGTTTCTAGACTTTTCATCATTTTTGTTGCTCTTCTCTGGACTTTCTCCAATTTGGCCAACGTCTTTCCTGAAATGTGGCACCCAGAACTGGACACAATACTCCAGCTGAGGCCTAATCAGTGTGGAGTAAAGCGAAAGAATTACTTCTTGTGTCTTGCTTAAACCAATGTAAAGAATCCAAACAATGTAACATCTATTTCCCCTTTACATTCTTTAACAGGATTTCTTGATGCAACACACAGGGTCCCTTGATCACTGGATCGGCCTCAGGAGGGAACCAGGCCAGTCCTGGAAGTGGCCCAATGGCTCAGTGTTCAACAACCCGTGAGTCACTTTCTTTCTATTCACTGTCTTCGGTCACAGGCAGCTGTGGTGGGGACTCCCCTGTCTGTGGGTCGGTTCTAAGGATGGAGACCCCTCCTACAGTCCTTGGGGAGGCAGGAGTTCACCCAGAAATCATTCCAGCTCCTTCATTGGCAAATGCCCAGTCCAAGTGCCCCTCCAGCATCAGTCAGAGGACTTCCTTCCTTTGGGCTCTGGCTGATTCTCAAAGGCGGTGCAGGCTCACAGAGACCAGAGCTGCTCCCTTCGCAGGAAGGATGGAACAACGGTTACAGCGCTGACCTGACACTAGGAGGCCTCGGCTTAATTCTTTGCTCTGCCACAGACTCCCTGTATGACCTTGATCAAGTCTCTTTGCCTCCCTGTGTCCCATCTGCAAAACTGGGATAAAAGCAGGGGAGTTGTAAGGATCAATACATTAAAGAGTGTGAGATGCTCTGATACTGTGGGGGTGGGAGGTAGATACGGACATGAGGCTGATAAATAGAACTTGTTCCCAGACTCTCCCTTTGTGTATCCCGGTAGCAACCTGGGCAGTCCCCTCTCCAAGGGGAGAAGAGCTGGGAGTAAGGCAGGGTATCCTGCCAGCTAATCAGGGCTCTGGGAGCAGGGGGCTGGCCCATTCACATTGCCGAGATGTGGAGTGGAAGTTCCACACAACTAAAAGTCTGAATACAGACAGATCTACTGGAAATAATCACCAGTTCTTAGTTTCCTTGTGTAGCGATTCAATATTTTCACTAGGACTTGGACTCAAATTCTGTGCTGACTCCCCAGGGTAGAACTAACAGGGGAGATGTTAATGCCAGAGGAGAAATTCCATTGTCAGGGAGGTGGCAGAAAGGACTTAAGTCGTTTGACAGCTCTTGTAATTACTGCTAAGTGAAATTTTTCAGGCGAAACTTTTTTTCCGAATTGCAGATTCAGCTACGCTGAGATGGTTTGTGAATTCATGTCGGTTTCATGAAATTGTTTCAGTTAAAAAAAAAAAAAATCCTGAAAAAATCAAAATGTTTTGGTTTTTGTTTGACACACTTTTGGAATTTCCTTGTTTTTTAAATAAAATTAAATCAAAAACATTTTAAAACGCTCACAATCAAAATGAAGTGTTTCAGTTTTGTCAAACAAAACATTGTGACCCCTGTGACAGACCCAGACCAGTGGGGTACCGGAGTCTGGTCAAGGCAAATATACTGGTCACTGGATGAGTAGTTTTCTGTTCCCTGAGTGACCAGACCAGGGGCTGCACTAGAGTAATCAGGAACCTGCTAGAACCAATTAAGGCAGACAGGCTGATTAGATCACCTGCAGCCAATCAAGGCAGGCTAATCAGGGCACCTGGGTTTAAAAAGGAGCTCACTTCAGTTTGTGGGGTGTGTGAGAGGAGCTGGGAGCAAGAGGTGCAAGGAGCTGAGGGTGTGGGTGTGCTGCTGGAGGACTAAGGAGTACAAGCGTTATCAGACACCAGGAGGAAGGTCCTGTGGTGAGGATAAAGAAGGTGTTTGGAGGAGGCCATGGGGAAGTAGCCCAGGGAGTTGTAGCTGTCATGCAGCTGTTACAGGAGATACTATAGACAGTTGCTATCCACAGGGCCCTGGGCTGGAATCTGGAGTAGAGGGTGGGCCTGGGTTCCCCCAAACCTCCCAACTCCTGATCAGACACAGGAGAAGTTGACCCAGACTGTGGGGAAGATCACTGAGGTGAGCAAATCTGTCAATAAGCGCAGGACCCACCAAGGTAGAGGAGGAACTTTGTCACACCCCAAACTAACTTTTTGATTCTCCAAAATTTTGAAAATGTTGTTTTCTAAGTTGACCTGGAATGGTTTTTTTTTTCTGTTGTTTTTTGGAATTACCCGTGAACTGAAAAATCCATTATTCACACTCTGTGTAATGGCCTCCTTCACAGGGGTCAGCTTCATCCTCTCAAAAATCCTCTGAGATGAGAAGGACAGGTCTAGCCCATGACAGATTGTAGCTTCATTGCTCTTACTTTTTTGCAGGTTTCAAATAGGAGAAGGAGGAGAATGCGCCTATATATACAAAAACACTATCAGCAGTTCAAGGTGCTACATAAAGAGGAGCTACATCTGTAGCAAACCTGACGAATTTGCAAAGAGAGAGATGATTTGAGAACTACAGGAACTCTTCACTTAATGTTGTCCCGGTTAACATTGTTACGTCGCTGATCAATTAGGGAACAGGCTCTTTTAAAGTTGCCCAATGCTCCCTTATAATGTTGTTTGGCAGCTGCCTGCTTTGTCCACTGATTGCAGGAAGAGAAGCCCGGTGGAGCTAGCTGGTGGGGGTTGGAACCAGGGTGGGCCAGCAGCCCCCCAACCCCACCCCCACCCCCATCAGCTTCCCTAAGTTCCCTGTGCAGCAGCTGCCCAGCAGGCTATTGATTCCTCCCACTGCTGTGTGCTGCTCCTGCCCTCTGCTCCTGGGACCCTCCTGCTTGCTGAGCAGGGGTGGGCGGTAAGAGAGGTGCTGATGTCAGGGTGTCCCCTGCCCCCCCATCTCCACAGAGCTCAGGACAGGACAGAGGGAGCTTGCGGGCAGCAGCTGCTGTCTCAACTTGCTGATCTACTTAAAAAGGCAATGTACTTAGAGTGTGGTCAGCATACTTAAAGGGGCAATGCACATGTCGCTCTGTCTCTCTCACACACATACACATGGTGTGTGTCTCTGTCTCACACACACATGCAGCCCCTGGCACTTAGGAAAGTGGAGGGAGTGGTGCACTCCAGTGGGATAGCGAGGGTTCATCATCACGTTTAGTTTCCACAGGGAATATCTACAGCCACTGCCATGCCTCTATTGTGTCTCCTCCCTCCATTAGTGCTGTCTTGTAGAGGGTGAGGCTACATTAACAACGTGTTAACCGTTGAGGGCTCAGCCGAGTGCTAGTTCATCATTTAGCAGCAAGGCATTCCCTGGGAAATGTCCCACCCTCTGACTCCACCATCTCAACCAGGCTTCACAATCATCATTGCTGTGTGCAATATTAACTTGTTTGTTTAAAACATATACAGTGTATGTGTGTGTATATATAGAGATAATGTCTTCTGTCTGGCAAAAAAAATTTCCCTGGAACCTAACCTCCCTATTTACATTAATTCTTATGGGGAAATTGGATTCGCTTAACATTGTTTTGCTTAAAGTTGCATTTTGCAGGAACATAACTATCACGTTAAGTGAGGAGTTCCTGTTCCTTATTCACGTAACGAGTAGCTGGAGTAATTAAGTCAAAGGAAGACCTCTCTCATCGGCTTAGAGCGTCTGAATTAGAAGGGCTGCGGCAGCGCAGCTGTAAGCTCTGTAGTGTAGCCACAGCCTTAATGGGAGGGAACTTGTATCAATTTCTTTTCCTAATGGACCCAGCCTCACAAGACCACGAATACTGGCAAACCGCTCAGGCCAAAGGGGCAACCAACTGCTTTGTTTCTTTGCTACTATTTCTGTTCTTCCATTCAAGGCTTTAAATAGAAATAAATTATTCTTTACCATTCATGAAGCGGTGCATAAATCTGCACGCTCTGCCAATGGTGTGTTAATGTGCTTAGATGGGAGATTCTGTGGGGACCAGAACATGGGTCAGTGGTGTTGCTGCCCCGCAGCTATGAGAGAGTCATGTTTCTTATCATACAAGCCCTGTGGAGACAGGAAGTCCCACCTCAGAAGCCCAGACTTACAGCTTTCCCTGTGGCCCGTGATTGGTCCAGGGACCCTATTTAAGTGCAGGAGGGATTCTAGGAAGTGTTTGTGTGACAAGCTGGACTCCCCTGCCAGTTGTAGTGATGAACCTGCCTCTTGGGAGCCTGACCCCGGCTCTGACTCCTGGTTCCTGACTCCAGCTCTGAGCAGAGGTGTCCCTGCCCCGTGACTGCTGCTCTGACCACTAGACGTGGCTGGCCAAGGTCCAGTCATGGCAATAGGCGACCCATCGGGTAGGGTCTATTACACATCCCACGCCTAATGCATCTAGGATGTGAGTTCTCTACAGGGCCAGTGCAACCACTAGGCGAAGTAGGCGGTTGCCTAGGGCGCCAAGTGGTTGAGGGTGCCAAAAAGCGGTGCCCTGGCTCAGCAGGGAGGAGCCATCCAGGGGCAGTGAGTTACATGGACCTGTGGTGCCTGGGCTCCAGCAATATTCAGGGCCGGGGGCCCAGCTCACCAATGTTTGGAGCTGGGTCTCTCACCCGGCCCTGCTTGGAGCGTCCCCCAGCCCCTGCCTGCTGCTCCCCCCGCACACATCCCTGGGAGCGTCCCTGCCGGATTAAAAGCGGGCGGCTGCCCTGCTGCTCTCCTTTGCCTGCACTGCTGCCTAAGGCTACAGCACAAGAGCAGGCTGAGACAGCTGGAGCAAGCGTCACCATCGGGGCTGCTCCCCCCACACCTCCTGGGCCCCCAGGGTCTTCGGCTTCCTGATCCCCTTGAGTCATAACAGAGGCCTAAGGGCCAGTGGGGAGCGTGACTGGGCAGGACAGAATGCGGGGGGGAAGGGGGGGGGGATAAATCTAGTGCCAGCCTGACTCCCTCCAGCCCCAGCCTGAAATCTGGGCCCCTCCCAGCACAGGGGGTGCAAGGGGCAGGACAGACCCATTGTCACAACTGCCCCCTGCTTCTGAACACACCCGGCAATGCAACAGCAGGGGCCAGGCCTCAGCCCCATTCCCTGCCCCCCTGAGCCAGCCAGTCCCTGTCCTGGGGCCAGGTGGGAGCCAATGCCCCCAAGAGGGGACAGGCCCCTGCCCCATTCCTTGCCCCCCTGAGCCAGCCAGTCCCTGCCCTGGGGCTGGATGGGAGCCGGCGCCCCCCCGAGGGGCCAGGCCCCTGCCCCATTCCCTGCCACCCCGAGCCAACCAGTCCCTGCCCTGGGGCTGGATGGGAGCCAGCGCCCCCAAGAGGGGACAGGCCCCTGCCCCATTCCCTGCCCCCCTGAGCCAGCCAGTCCCTGCCCTGGGGCCAGGTGGGAGCCGGCACCCCCTAGAGGGGACAGATCCCTGCCCCATTCCCTGCCCCCCTGAGCCAGCCAGTCCCTGCCCCATAGCCCGTTCCCTGCCCCTCCGAACCAGCCAGTCCCTGCTGCGGGGAGGAGCCGGCGCCCCCTAGAGGGGACAGGCCCCTGCCCCATTCCGCGCCCCCCTGAGCCAGCCATTCCCTGCCCTGGGGCCGGATGGGAGCCAGCGCCCCCCAGAGGGGACAGGCCTCTGCCCCATTCCCCACCCCCTGAGCCAGCCAGTCCCTGCCCTGGGGCCAGGTGGGAGCCGGCGCCTCCCAGAGGACAAAGGCCCCATATCAGCCACATTATTTTGATTTCAAAATGACTTTATTGCTGCTAGAAAAGTGGGGTATTTACAGGGTTAAGGCTCGTGGGTCCAAGGTCAGGGTCCGTCGGCCCCTCAGCGCCGCCTCTTGGCAGACGGGGGCGGGGCGGGGGCAGGACCCGACGCCCCCTTCCTCTTGCTCGCCCGGGTGGCAGGGGCAGTGGCGCTGGGCGGGGGCGCGGCGGGCGTCCCGTCCAGGCGGTAGGAGGCCAGGTCGACCGCCTGCTGGAGGATGCCCGTCAGGATGAACTCGGTGCTGGCGACGGGCAGCCGGGCGCTCAGGGCGGGGCGGCAGCGGGGCAGGTCTTCGGGGCAGGAGACGACGATGCGCTTGTCCTGAAAGGGTTAAATCCTGCTCACGTCCGCCCCACAGCACCCGCCTGTGTGCCCCACTTCTACTACGCAGTCCCTCCCTCCTCCTTCCCCCACACATCCCCCTCTGTGCCCCTCACTCCCATCCCGCAGCCCCTCTCCCCTCACTCTGCCCCACAGACCCCTCTGTGCCCCACTCCTGCCCCGCAGCCCCCCCTTCCTTCTGTCCCACCTGCCCCACAGACCCCTCCCTTGCAGCCCCCTCTGTGCCCCTCAGTCCCATCCCGCAGCCCCTCTCCCCTCACTCTGCCCCACAGACCCCTCTGTGCCCCACTCCTGCCCCGCAGCCCCCCCTTCCTTCTGTCCCACCTGCCCCACAGACCCCTCCCTCGCAGCCCCCTCTGTGCCCCTCAGTCCCATCCCGCAGCCCCTCTCCCCTCACTCTGCCCCACAGACCCGTCTGTGCCCCCCTCCTGCCCCGCAGCCCCCCCTTCCTTCTGTCCCACCTGCCCCACAGACCCCTCCCTCGCAGCCCCCTCTGTGCCCCTCAGTCCCATCCCGCAGCCCCTCTCCCCTCACTCTGCCCCACAGACCCCTCTGTGCCCCACTCCCGCCCTGCAGCCCCCCCTTCCTTCCGTCCCACCTGCCCCACAGACCCCTCCCTCACAGCCCCCTCTGTGCCCCTCACTCCTGTCCCACAGACCCCTCTTCCTTCCGTCACTCCTGCCCCACAGACCCCTCTCCCCTGCAGCCCTCTCTGTGCCCCTCACTCCCGTCCCACAGCCCCCCATTCCTTCCATCACTCCTGCCCCACAGCACCCACCTGTGCCCCTCACTCTGCCCCACAGACCCCTTTTCCTTCCGTCACTCCTGCCCTACAGCCCCCTCCTCCCACAGCCCCCTTTGTGCCCCTCACTCCCGTCTCACAGCCCCCTTTTCCTTCTGTCACTCCTGCCCCACAGACCCCTCCCCCTGCATCCCTCACTCCCACCCTGCAGCCCCGGTCCCAGCTCTGCCCGTGCCCCTCACTCCCCCCCTCACCTTGTACGTCCGAGGCATGTGGGGCAGGAAGACCCCCCCGCTGCACTGGATAATGTCCTTCATGTGCTCGGGCTCCGGCTTGACGTTGGGGGTGACGTGGATCTCGTAACCCTGGGGAGGGGGACGAGGCTGTGATGACCCACCCCCTGCTCCCAGGAGGGAAGGGGCGGAGCCAGCGAGGGGCAGGGGAGGCAGCTAAGCCCAGGGACCAGGTATCCGGAGCTCGTGACAGGGCCAGCTGCAGGCGGCATCCTGCCCAGACGGGCCCACCTGGCTGCTTAGGGCCCAAGTGGGGGGGGGAGGATCAGTCTGGATGCACCTGCAGCTGCCCCGCCTCCGCCCCCACCCCCCCAGTGTGGTAGATGGTGAGGAGGCGATTGGTGGGGGGTGAGTGGGTTCAGAGGATCTCACCTGCGACAGGCCAGTGGGGGGTGGATGCTGGGGGGAGCCAGTGGGGTTTAACCTGCAGCCGGGCCCCCCTGCGTGGTGGGCAGTGTGGGGGAGCAGGGGTCTCAACAGCAAGGCCCCCCCCATGGTGCAGGGGGGTGTCAGTGGGGTCAGAGAGGTGGACAGGGAGGGTCTCACCTGCAGCAGGGCCCCCCACCTGGTGTGTGTGTGTGGGGTCAGTGGGGTCAGACCTGCAGCAGGACCCCCCGCATAGTGCAGGGGGGTCAGTGGGGTTGACAAGGGGGTCTCACCTGCAGTAGGGCCCCCTGCCTGGTGTGTGTGTGTGGGGTCAGTGGGGTCAGACTTGCAGCAGGACCCCCCGCATGGTGCAGGGGAGTCAGTGGGGTTGACAAGGGGGTCTCACCTGCAGCAGGGCCCCTCGCCTGGTGTGTGTGTGGCGGTCAGTGGGGTCAGACGAGTGGACAGGGGGGTCTCACCTGCAGCAGGGCCCCCCGCATGGTGCAGGGGGGTCAGTGGGGTGGACAAGGGGGTCTCACCTGCAGCAGGGGCCCCCTGCGCGCTTGCTGCAGCGACTGGGCCAGGCTGAAGTGGAAGTTTCGCTCCTGCTCCGCGTCCCGCACCAGGAAGCCGCTGGGTGACAGGAAGCAGGCGCTGCGCCCGCTCTGGGGGAGGGAAAGGGGGGGCAGCGTCACCTGGGGTAGCCCCCCAATGTCGCTCCCCCCACCCCCCGCACGCCCCCGGGCGGTACCTTGTCCAGCCAGTCCAGCGTGACGATGGGCACCCCGCGGGCCAGGGCGCACAGGAACTTCACCGTGCGGCGCACCCGGTCCGTCACCAGGTGGGTGCAGTCGAAGACCGACCGGGCCAGCGCCCCGCCCAGCGCCGAGACCACCCGCTCGCCTGCCTCGTCGATCACCCCCGTGAACAGCACCTGGGGGAGGGGAGCACAGTCAGCACAGACCAGCCCATCCCCACCCCCCCGGCAGCAGGGCAGCTTGGTATAGTCCCTTCCCCACCACCCCCAGGGGCAAGGTAACTTGGTATGTCCCCTCCCCACCACGGGGGTGGGGACAGGGCTGTTTAGTAGGGTCCCCTCACACACACCCCTGGGCAGGGTAACTTGGTACGACCCCTCCCCATCACCCTCCCATCACCCGGGGGCAGGACTGTTTGGTACATTCCTGTTCGGACTGTTAAAGCTTGGGGTACAGCCTCCCCCCACACCTGGCTTGGTACAGCCCGACCACCCACTTCCACTCCAGGGCAGTCAGCTGGCGCCTGGATTCCAGCCCCTGCTTTGCACCTGTCCTGCCCCACTGTCGCCCCAGCAGTTAGCACAGGGCAGGCGGCCTCTGGACTCTGAACAAACGGCCCAACGGAAACCCCGCGTGTTGAGGGGAACTGCTGGCCACAGCAACCACCAACCACCGGGGTGTCGTTGCAGGGAACTGACGCACACGACAGATATGCGAGCTACAGCCGCACAGGGCGTCATGGCCACCAATCAGCCCCCTCAGGGTTCTCACCACACGTTCTGGGTGGCCCGAGAGCACAGCTACCAACTCCTGCTGGTGGCCACTCTGCCCATTTTTCCTAAAACGCTTAATTAACTTTAGGAAAAAAATTACGTGCACCAAATGTCCACATCACGGTCACTGATTTACGTAGGAGGGTTTTTTCCTGACTCACTAATGAAAGTAACAGTTCAGTCGCCTCTACTCTGTACTGGCCCGACACAGAACAGAACCACAAACAAGGTGCTTTGCACGTTTTTGTCTTTTTTCGGAGGGGGGGGCGGGGTAGGGGTGTTCTGGTTCCTTAGCTAGTGGTCTCCTGCTGTGAGAAGTGACACTTGTTTGTTAATATCACTTGTCACAATCTCCCAGCTAGCTGCCAAGTCTGCTGTGAAATGTGATATTAACAAACCAGCGAATCAACTTTCCCAGCAGATTTACTGTGACAATCAAGCCCTGGAGGGCATGGGAGGGGGGTGGGGAGCTGGGGGGACAGAGCCCGAAGCCCCAGGGCTGATGTCCGACCCCACCGCCTCCGGGAAGGTGGAGAACTCTGTGCGTCTCCCCAGAGGGGGGCAGATTATATATCATCTATAGATCGTTCTGCACAGTCCCTGTCGTCTCCTGCCTCTGAGCCAGGACAGAACCCAGAGCTGGGAGATACCTAGGGGGGGTGGGAATTGGCACCCCCTAGAAGGGAAGGGCCCCCATGTCCCAGCCTGCTGCCGTCCCTGCCCCCCAGTCCTGGGCTCTCTTACCCTGGGGGAGGCCATGCCACCGGCTGCCCCCTGGGATCGGCGAGGGGCCCTGGCCCGCAGCCCCTCCACCTTGTTCTCCGTGCTCTGGCACCGCAATGGGGGGACCGGCACCTCCTGCAGGGAGAACAGGGGGAGTGAGACTCACTTATAGCCCCCTCATCCTGCCCACCACACACTCCCCTTAGGAGTTTTCCCTCCCCACCAACCCCTTGACAGACCTCACCCCCCCCCCCCGCCACTTAGACCACACCCCCATAATCCCACCTCCTAGCAGGAGAGGCCCTGCCCCTCCAGTCCACCCCAGCAATGAATTTCCTCCCCCCATCAAGCTCCACCCCCAGAAAATCACAGCCCACTCGTTTTGTAAACAACCCCCCGCCAGCCTGTACACCCTGCCCCCTGGTACCAGGCCCCACCCAGAGCATATTAGGCCCTGCCTCCCAGTGGCCAGGGCCCATCCATAGCAAGTGAGGGGTTGGACCTGACCCTGGGGTGGGGACCTTCCCCCAGCCCTGCCCAGTGGCCTGTTACCCACCTGCCTCTTTCTGGCGTCACTCCCAGCATCCTCTTGGGCTGCAGCACTGCCCGCTCGTCCCTCGCCCTGTGCCCGAGACGGATCCGGGGTGGCCACCCCTCTCTGCTTGCCCTGGGCCTCCCTGGCTGGCTCTGCAGCACCCCTCCTCCTGGGGGCCGGCTCCTGGACAGGGGCTCTCTGGGACCGCCGGGCTCGGCCCTGCAATACCTCTGGCTCTGCTCCCCCCGATCCCCTCCGGGACTCGTTGGCTGGGGCCGGTTCTGCGCCTGCAGCCCCCCGAGATCTCCGGGCCCGGCCTGGAGCCCCCTGGCTCGAGGCCTCTGGCTCTGTGGGGGGGTCCTCCTGAGTCCGCACAGCCCTCCTGGGCCTCTTCACAGGGTGGGGCTGCTCCACCTCCTGGACACTCCCCGGCTCCGGTGCCTCCATGTACACAGACGGGCTGCAAAGCTGGCGCCTCCCCCTACGCTGGGGGGCAGCCAGGGCGGGCTGGCTGGGTTCTCCGGACCCCACAGACTTCTCCGCCCCACTACGCCGGCTCCGTCTCTCTGGGGCAGGGGCTGGTGGTGCAGGAGCGGGAACCAGAGCAGATCGCAGGCTCCGGCGCCTCACGGTGGTGGAGGGACTGGAATGAGCCTCTGGGACCTGTGGGGGACAGAGAGAAAGATTGGGGGGCTGGGATCCAGGACTCCTGGGTTCTGTCCCCGGCTCTGGGAGAAGGGGGTGCAGGAGCTCCCCAGTCAGTGTGTGCAGGCACCATTCCTCCAAGAGAGGGCGCCAGCCCCTGCTCACCTTCCCAGCATCCTCAAGCCGTGCCACCATGGGGTGGGGCCCAGCCCCCGTGACCCCAACAGCTGCTGGGGTCTCCTGTCTCTCCGCAGCCTCTGGGCCACCTGGAGAAGAGGATGAATTAATTCCAGTCAGCTACTGCAGTTCCCTTCATTGCCACTAGATGTCACCGCCTGCCAAGGCACATCATGTGACTGCCAGCAACACCCCCCTCCTTGCACAGGGTGTCACTTGTGCGCGCGCGCACACACCCAGTGTCACACACTCACACAGGGCACACACACAGAGCACCACTGCACCAGGTGTGTCACGCACACATCCACACCAGACATGTCGCATACACACACCAAGAGCACCGGGCGTGTCGCACCAGGCGTCACACACTCACTCTCCCCACACCCCCATCACTCACCCTGCCCTCTCAGGCGCCGCCCAGAGCTGCTGCCCCTGGGCTCTGCTCCTGCCCGCCTGCCCTCGCGCTGCTGCACCAGGACTGGCCTGCGGGGAGCGCTCAGCACTAGACGCACGGGCTGGGATTCCTCCTCCTCCGGTGGCTCCCTCCTGGCGCCCCCTGCTGGCAGTGCCCCGCCAGGGGGCTCTGACTCCTCCTTGGGGCCGAGGGGCAGCAGCCCCCCAGAGGCCAGGCCGGGTACTACGGGCTGCGCCGGCCCCTGAGATAGGACTCCCCCTGGTGGCGGGGGACGCGGCAGCAGCTGGGTGTCCTCCTCAGGGAGGAAGGGCTGGGTGGGCTGGTCCAAGTGGAGCCCGGGGTCCTTGCAGAACGACTGAGTCGCTTCCACAACACACAGATCCTCGTCCGAGTCTTCCTCCTTCTCTGAAGAGGTACAGACTGAGGATGGAGGGGGAGAGGGGAAGACGATGAGTTTAGAACCCAGGAGTCCTGCCTCCCAGCCCCACCCTGCTCTAATCACTAGCCCCCACTCCCCTCCCAGAACCGGGGAGAGAACCCAGGAGTCCTGGCTCCCAGCCCCCTGCTCTAATCACTCCAGTCAGCACTGGGTGGCTCGGCCCAGTCTGGCACGGAGGTGGGGAGACCAATCGGGCCAGGTCTGTCATGGCGGCAGCTCTCACGCTTCCCAGAATCCTTAGCAACCCCTCCTCCACCACCCCACCTTGAAATCCAAGATCGTGGCTCCAGACCAGTCTCCTCTCTGCCCCCCACCATTCCCTGAGCGCCGCAACCCCAGCGAGGGGCCCGTTGTACTCACCTGGCACATGCAGGCCTGGTCCAGCAGGGGGCGACATCACAGACCCTGCGAAGGGATCAGAGTGGCAGCAGGAATTGGTGGGGGAAGGGTGACTGCCTGAGGACCCGCCCCCAAGGGTCACTAACTCCGCCCCTGAGGCCCCACCCCCAGGGAGGTCACTAACTCCGCCCCTCGGGTGACCTATACATACATTGGCGAGTTCTCAGCCCAGCAGGCCCATGGAGACTGAGATGCCTTGTCTGGCCACCAGATCGAGCCACCCCGGGAGGAGACACTGAGGGGGGTGTGATCATGGGGGCTGGATTGTCCCCCAACCCACCTTGTGCAGGCAGGGGCGATCTGAAGACAAATGTCTGGGTGGCTTCCTCCTCTAGGCCGCTCCCCGAATCTGTGGAGAGAGGAATTACCTAGGATCCTTCACAGCTTCCCTGCCACCAATCTCTTCGCTCACAGCCACACAACCCCAGAGATCGCCTGCCCAGGGGGAGGGACTAACTCTAGGTCATGGAGGGAAACTGAGGCACAAAAAGGGGAAGAAATATGCCAGAGGTCTCACAGCACGACGAAGCTAGATACAGAACCCAGAAGTTCTGGCTCCCCGCTCCAGCTCTAACCGCTAGACCCCACTCCCCTCCCAGAGCCAGAGATGGAACCCAGGAGTCCCACCTGCTGCCGTGGGGGCTCTGGCGGCTTCAGCCCCTGAGGACGGGGTCTCCTCAACCAGGTAGCACTGCGTGGCCTGCAGGGCAAAATCAGCGTCATCTGGGAAGGGGAAGGAGAGTGGAGACTCCAGGTGAAACTGACGTGCCTGATCCCATCCCAGCATGCAGGGCAGGGAGCTCACCCATAGGGAGCCGGAGACCGGGGCAGGGAACAGGACCCAGGCATCCCAGACGATAGCACAGGGCGCTCACCTGTAGGGAGCCGGAGCCTGGGGCAGGCAATGGGACCCAGGCGTCCGGGACAGCAGCGGAGAGCACTCACCCCTAGGGAGATGGAACCCGGGGCAGGGAACGGGACCCAGGTGTCCAGGACAGCAGCACAGGGCACTCACCCCTAGGGAGCCAGAGACTGGGCCAGGGAACGGGACCCAGGCGTCCGGGACCGCAGCACAGGGCGCTCATCCCTAGGGAGCCAGAGACCAGGGCAGGGAATGGGACCCAGGCGTCCGGGATGGCAGCGCAGGGCCTGACTCCCCGAGATTTACCCTCCACGTCCGTCTCGCTGTCGTCTCCAGGCTGGCCTGGGCCCCACGCTGGATCCTTGTTCCCCTCCGTGTCCATCAACTTGGTCTCTGGGCTGACAAGGGACTGGGCAGCTGGTGGCTGCTCCCCACCTGCCTGGACTGGGCCCCCCACAGGACCTGGCGTCTGGTCGAACTCTGCCCCAGGAGCCCCCTCCACATCTGTGTCGCTGTTTCCACTGGGCCAGTGAAGAGTCTGTTGGCCAACATCTGGATTCTCCTCCACATCTGTATCGCTGTCCCCAGTGGCGACAGGCAGGGGATCATTTTGTTTTCCAACATCTGATTTCTCCTCAGCCTCTTCCACATCTGTATCGTCACCTGCCTCCACAGTGGGCTGATGGCTCCTCTGTCCAACATCTGGATTCCCCCCAGACTCCTCCACATCTGTATTGCTGTCCTCATTTTCTGCAAAATGATGGCCCTTAGGATGCACATCTGGTTTCCCCACTGTCCCCATCACATCTGGATCTCTGTCTCCAGGGAGAGCATGTTGATAGTTCTTCATTACAACATCTGAATTCTTTGCCTCCTCTTCCTCCACATCGGTATCACTGCCCACATCAATAGCGAGTGGATGGCTCTTTGTACCCACATCTGGATTCCCAGTCTCCTCCACATCTGTATCACTGCCCACGTCAACAGCAAGGGAATGACTCTTTGAAGTGACAACATCTGGATTTCTATCAGATTCCTCCACATCTGTATCACTGTCCTCAGGGGCAGCAAGCTCATTGTTTGTTTGTCGCACATTTGGTTTTCCCAGCACCCACGCCACATCTGCATCTCCGCCCCCTGGGGAAACAAGTTGATGGTTCTTCTGTACTACCACTGGAGTCTCCTCCTCCACATCTGTATCACTGCCCATCTCAACGGCGGGTTGATGGCTCTTTTGTACAACATCTGGATTCTCTGCAACCTCCTCCACATCTGTATCACTGCCCACCTCAACAGCGGGCTGATGGCTCTTCTGTACAACATCTGGATTCTCTGCAACCTCCTCCACATCTGTATCACTCTCCCCATTTTTGGCAGAGTGATGGCTCTCAGGATGCACATCATCTGGATTCTCCACTTCCCCTTCCACATTTGCCGCGCTGCCCCTAGGGACAGTATGTCGATGGTTCTTCTGTAGATCTGGATTATTTGCTGCCGCCACCTCCTCCTCCACATCTGTATCGCTGTCCACCTCAAAGCTGGGCTGATGGCTCTTTGGACCCACATCTGGATTCACACCAGCCCCCTCCACATCTGTATCGCTGTCCCCAGGGGCAGCAGGCTGGTTCTTCATTCCTTGCACAACATCTGGATTCTCCAGTGGTGCCTCCACATCTGTATCACTGTCCCCATTTCCAGCAAGGTGATAGTCCTTTGGATGCACATCTGGATTCCGTGCCTCCTCCTCCACATCTGTATCACTGCCCATCTCAATGGCAGGTGGGTGGTACTTTGCATCCACATCATCATCTGTATCACTGTCCCCCAGGAGAGCAGGTCCATGGTTCTTCTGCACAACATTTGGATGCCGTACCACCTCCTCCACATCTGTAATGCTGCCCACCTCAGCGGAGCAACCGTTCCCCAGGCCCCTGACAGCTGCTCCTGGCCCCGTGCCCGAGGCAATGCCCGTGTGGCCAGGACCCTTGACCAAGTGGCAGGCGGCCACCACGGGCTCCGGGTCTGTCCCAACCACCCCTGTGGCCCTGGGCTGCTCGGTACCCAGGGCAGCAACTCCGTTCTCTGGTGGGCCGGGGGTCCGCTCACTGCCATAGCTCAGGCGCAGGGAGGGGCAGGGGGCGTCAGGGGTCTCGCCACCTTCCTCGTCGCTGGGGGACAGAGAAAAGAAGTGGGTCAGAACCCACCATAACCTACCGAGTCAGCACTACAAAGCCCCCTGCCCCTCAGCACAGTGCCCCCACTGAGCCCCCCGCAGTGCTCCCCACCGAACCCCCCGCCCCACAGTATAGCGCCCCCACCGAGCCCCCCCGCAGTGCTCCCCATCAAGCCCCCCACCCCACAGTATAGTGCCCCCACCGAGCCACCCGCAGTGCTCCCCACCGAATCCCCCGCCCCTCAGCAGAGCACTCCCACTGAGCCCCTCCAAGCTCCCTGCCGAGCCCCTTGCAGCACCCCCCACTGAACCCCCACCCCACAGCACCCCCTTCTGAGCCCCCCGTGCTCCCTACCAAGCCCCTCACCCCTCAGCACAGCACCCCCGACAGAGTCCCTCACAGCAACCCCCACCGAGCCCCCGCCCTGCAACACAGCACCCCCAACTGAACCCCCGGCCCCACAGCACAGCACCGTCACCAACCCCCCCACACTACCTCCCGAGCCCCCCACCCCTCAGCTCAGCACCCCCCCACTGAACCCCCTGCCCCGCAGCACAGCACCCCCGACAGAGTCCCTCACTGCAACCCCTCCCAAGCCCCCCACCCCACAGCACAGCACCCCGCACTGAACCCCCTGCCCCACAGCACAGCACCCGTCCCAACCCCTCTGCACTCTCGAGCCCCCCACCCCTCAGCACAGCACCCTCACACTGACTGCCGAAGGACAGCACCCCCTGCAGCACATCCTCCCTCGCTCTAACCACTAGACCCTGCTCCCCTCCCAGAACCGGAGTCTTGACTCCCCCTGCTAGGCCTGTCTCTACCTTTCTGGCACCACGGTTGCGCCCGGGGAGGAGAAGGCTGCGTCGGAACGGACGCCAGCGTCAGAGGCGGCGGTGGAGCCTGATGGACAAGACGGACACGGTGTTAACAGGGAATCCGAGGGCCTGTGTCTCCCCCACCCACAGAATGGGGGCACAGCCTGCCTCCTAGTTTGTTCTCGCAGGGTCTACCATAACATTGTACGGTGCCTGGCGCTGTCAGTAACCAGAAGGGTAGCCCACACATGGAATTCCCGACCCTCACCCCTCCCAACCCCAATTTGTTATCGTAGGGTCTACTGTAATAGAAACAGATAAACGAGGCAAACAAAACTGGGAGTCCTGACTCCGAGCCCCCTCCCCTGCTCCAGTGACTAGCCCTGACTCCACAGGAACAGACCCCAGGATCCTCGCCCACTAACACTGGTTTGTTATCGTAGGGTCTACCACAATACCATAGAGTCCCTTCACACCAGGGATCTGTGTAAACTTGAGACGCAGAATCACTGGGAGCCCTGCCTCACCGCAGCCCCACTTGTTCCATGCCTGGTTTGTTATCGCAGGGCCCACCATAACATCATGGGGTTGCCCTAATAATGCAATAGCGGGATGTAATTTTTGTGGAAGCCGGAGCCCAAACAAAACGACAAACCAGCAACGGTATGTGCGTGGGGTTGCTGGTTTGTTATTGCAGGGTCTACAATAACATTACAGGCCCATCCCCACAATCCCCACTCACCATTGCTCCCTGGCAGGTGCAGGAGCCTTCCTCCGCCCTGCAGCTCCTCCTCATCCTCAGAGTCCCTGGCCAGCAGGGGCCCATAGCCCATCCTCTTGCTGGGCGCGGGGGTCTCCTCAATGGCCAGGGTGTTGGGGGCCCGGGGCTGGGTGGGCGGCACCTCCAGAGAGTCCTCGGGGTCAGCGCCCCCCGGCGACAGCAGGAAGTACTGGCAGCCCACGTCTCCGAACATGAGCGTGTCTCCATCCTCCAGGCTGTAGCGGACGTGGGGCAGCAGGACGCATCGCTGGCGCCGGGTCCGGTTCAGGCTGCCCTGGTCATAGAGCAGGTGGGGCCCGCCCTGCGCCGGGACCTCAATCACCGCGTGGGCCTTGGAGACCGAGGGGGCCGGCAAGCAGACCCGGCAGCTCGGCAGCCGCCCCACCACGTTCTCCCCGGGGTAGATCCAGAAATCTGGGGGGAGAGAACCCAGGAGTCCTGACACCCAGGCTGAGCCAGTAGAGCCCACTCCCTTCCCAGAGCTGGGGAGTGAATCCAGGAGTCCTGGCTCCAGCCCATCCCCCCAACCACTAGCCCCCCCACTTCCCTCCCAGAACCAGGGAGAGAACCCAGGAGTCCTGGCGCCAGGATGCCACCATCGAGGGCCATCAGACCACCAGTGCCTTCCCACCACCCCCAGGGACAGCGGGTGAAATCTCCAAGGGGCGGGTGGCTCTGATGGGTGGGGCCGGCCCCAGCCCCCACCCAGCACCACTGACCTTGCTCCGGCCCATATTTGCTGCTGAGCAGGTGCAGCCTCCCCACGGGCTGAGGCGCCTCCCTGTCGGCCTCTCCCCCGGGGGGGTCCCCGTCCTCCTCCCACTCCAGCAGCTGGGTCTGCTCCATGGCCTGCGGGACAACGGTCACAGGGAGTGATGGGGACACCCACCCCCAGTGCCTCTCACTCCCCCCAGCCCCTTATTCCCGCTCCCCCTCACAGCCCCCCAGTGCCCCTCACTCCCCCCAGCCCCTCATTCCCCCTCCCCCTCACACACCCCCAGTGCCCCTCACTCCCCCCAGCCCCTCATTCCCCCTCCCCCTCACAGCCCCCAGTGCCCTTCACTCCCCCCAGCCCCTCATTCCCCCCAGTGCCCCTCACTCCCCCAGCCCCTCATTCCCCCTCCCCCTCACACGCCCCCAGTGCCCCTCACTCCCCCCCCCTCACTCCCCCCAGCCCCTTATTCCCCCTCCCCCTCACAGCCCCCCAGTGCCCCTCACTCCCCCCTCCCCCATTGCCCCTCCACTCCCCCTCCCCCCACTGCCCCCACTCCCCCTCCCCCACTGCTCCCAGTGCCCTTCACTCCCCCCAGCCCCTCATTGCCCCCCTCACTCCCGACCCGCAGCCCCCCCGACCTCTGGTTCCAACTGCAGCCCCACGGGTCCCTTCTGGCGCTTCCCTGCAGGGAGGCCGCTGATTGGCCAGCCGGGGCCCACTCGCAAAGCTTTGTCTTGTCCTGATTGGTCATCGTGGGTGTCAGTCATTGAGGCGGGCGGGTCCTGCCACCCTTGTTCCGCCCCGCTGCTCCCTGGGGACCAGTCTTGCGGTTGGAGCATAGAGAGGAGCGGGATATGCGTGTAGAGTGTCGCCCCGGAACCATAGAGAGGAACCAGGTGCCTGCCTAGATTGTTCGCTGCGAGTCACCGCCCCATCCTTTTGGCGCCAAGGAGGACCATAGAGAGGCAACGTTCGGGTAGACATTACCTCGGAGACCACAGAGTGATGCTGTGCTCTAGGCTAGAGTGTGCACTACGGGTCCGCCAAAACATGGCGGCGCTGCCGCTTCGCCCTACTAGCGTCACCTGGGCTCATAGAGAGGAAACGCGTTGCCTAGATGTTACCACGAGAACCATCGAGCTGGGTCCTCCAAGGCATGGCGGCTGCGGTCCGCCAGAGTGGACCATACCACGGGAACCATAGAGGAGTGGGCGGGTCCGTAACAGTTGCTAGAGTGGACACGCCAAGGGCCGCCCACACAGCGGGCCCGTCCTCTTCTCCTCATGACGTCATATCTGACTTTGAGTCGAATACGCATGCGCAGAGAATACCAAGCAACCATAGACACTTGGTGTTGGAAGCTAGATCGTACACACTAGTCCGCCAAAAGATGCCCCGCCCCCCGTAGTTTGCACCCCGCCCCCCAGGCTGCGCCACAGGGGGGAGACCTCTCCTGTAGACAATACCCCCTACCATAGAGAGCAGGTATGTACAGGCTAGAGTGTACACCCGTGGTCCTCCAAAACATGGCTTCCTTCCCATATTTGTTGTTAAAACACTGATAATGGGGGGTTAAAACATTTCTCACTTTCTGCCACCCTGGGGGTTGGGGCGCAGCCGCCATGAACCCGTCATGTGCCTGCTTATCTGTGGTGCTGTGTCACTGCACGGGGCGTAACAGGCAACACGGCCATTGGGGCCGCACCATGCGCAATGGTGTCGCTAGGCAACACGGCCATTGGGGCCGCACCATGCGCGATGGCGTCGCCAGGCAACACGGCCATTGGGGCCGCACCATGCGCGATGGCGTCGCTAGGCAACACGGCCATTGGGGCCGCCCCATGTGCGATGGTGTCGCTAGGCAACACGGCCATTGGGGCCGCACCATGCGCGATGGTGTCGCCAGGCAACACGGCCATTGGGGCCGCACCATGCGCAATGGTGTCGCCAGGCAACACGGCCATTGGGGCCGCACCATGCGCAATGGTGTCGCTAGGCAACACGGCCATTGGGGCCGCACCATGCGCAATGGTGTCGCTAGGCAACACGGCCATTGGGGCCGCACCATGTGCAATGGCGTCGCCAGGCAACACGGCCATTGGGGCCGCCCCATGCGCGATGGTGTCGCTAGGCAACACGGCCATTGGGGCCGCACCATGCGCGATGGCGTCTCCAGGCAACACGGCCATTGGGGCCGCCCCATGCGCGATGGCGTCTCCAAGCAACACACCCATTGGGGCCGCACCATGCGCAATGGCGTCACCAGGCAACACGCTGGCCATTGGGACCATCCCATGTGCAATGGCATCGCCAGGCAACACGGCCATTGGGCCCGCACCATGCACAATGGCATCGTCACGCCCCATGTGCAATGGCGTCACCAGGCAACACGCTGGCCATTGGGGCCGCACCATGTGCTGTAGTCTTGCCAGACAACACGCTGGCCATTGGGGCCACCCCATCATATCCACACCTTTGGACAGGGTTGCTTGGCATCATGTGTCATCACCATCTCGCTACGTTCAATGGTGCCGATAGCTGCAGAGACGCCTCGGGCCCTGGTGTGATTCGCATGGGATGGGAAGCTCACGCTGGCTCCCTTCAGCCCAGAAAACTGGAACAACTATAGAAATACCAGGGCAAGCATCAACAATGATGTGGCAAAGGTGGCTAACAGTGCGCCACGTGAGTGGAGATGTCATTGGGGCCACATGGCAAAGCCTGAGATATAGATAGATAGGGATGAATGTATGGATGGCTAAAGGAGGTGTACAGGGATGGATAGATGGACAGATAGAGGGTGTGTATAAGGACTGATGGATGGATAGAGACGGTGTATGGGAATGGATGGATGGATAGAGGGGATGCATGGGGTGAATGGATGGATGGACAGATAGTGGGTATGTATATGGATGGGATTGTTGGAGGGGGTGTTTGGGGATGGATGGATAGAGGGGTTATATGGGGTGGATGGATGGATGAACAAATAGAAAGTACATAAGAACGGCCATCCTGGGTCACAGCAAAGGTCCATTTAGCCCAGTATCCTGTCTTCCAACAGTGATCAATGCCAGGTGCCCCAGAGGGAATGAACAGACAGGGAATCATTAAGTGATCCATCCCCTATCGCCCATTCCCAGCTTCTGGCAAACAGAGGCTAAGGACACCATTCCTGCCCATCCTGGCTAATAGCCATTGATGGATCTATCTTCCATGAATCTATCTAGTTATTTTTTTAACCCTGTTATAGTCTTGGCCTTCACAACATCCTCTAGCAGAGAGTTCCACAGGTTGACTGTGCATTGTGTGAAGAATTACTTCCTTTTGTTTATGTTAAACCTGTTGCCTATTAGTTTCATTTGGTGACCCCTAGTTCTTGTGTTATGAGGAGTAAACAACACTTCCTTATCTACTTTCTCCACACCAGTCAGGACTTTATAGACCTCTATCGTATTCCCCCTTATCCGTCTCTTTGCCAAGCTGAAAAGTCCCAGGCTGATTAATCGCTCCCCATACAAAAGCTGTTCCATAATCATTTTTGTTGCCCTTTTCTGAACTTTTTCCAGTTCCAATAGATCTTTTTTGAAATGGGACGACCACATCTGCATGCAGTATTCAAGGTGTGGGCATGCCATGGATTATGTATATGCATGGTTATGGGGAGTGTATGGGGATGGATAGATGGACAGATAGAGGGTGTGTATAGAGATTGATGGATGGATATAGAGAGTGCATGGGGGTGGGTGGAGGGATGGACGCGGGTGGAGGGAGATGGAGGGACAGAGAGAGAGGTTGTATGGGGATTGATGGCTGGCTGGCTAGAGGGGGGTGTATGGGGGATTGATAGATTAGTAGGATGAGTGAACTGACTGGCAGCTGGGAGGGGTTGGCAGGAGGGCTCCACATCTGTCCAGGGTTAGTTAGAATCACCAGCAGGGGCCCCTGCTAGCTCTTCTCACAGTGATGGTTGGGGATGGGCAGTGTCTGAATGAAGGAACCCAGGTATCCTAATGTTTCCATGCCTGTCCCTATGGCATTTCCAGCCAGTCACAGCATCTCCAGGGTGGGAACCCCTCCGGGAAAAACATCCAACCGCATCCCTGCCAAGACAGAAAGGCACAGGGTTGCAGTCCTGCCACCTCACCACTAGATATCTGGCCCAACCATGTCTCAACTGAAAGGCATCCCTTTCCCTGCCCCTCCGAGCCAGGACACTGCTGTGTGACACCCGCAGCCTGCACTGAGCTCCCCATTGATTCTAAGCTGTGCCCTCAGGTGTGTCGTAACCAGAAGGGGATGGATGGGAAAAGACCCACGCCAATGTCCACACTGCTTGCTTCAAGGGAATGGGACGTGGGAGCTTTCCCATCTAGGGGGCGTTGGTTCCGATCTGGTCCCAGGGCAGGCAATTTGCTGGCTCTGGGGTGACCCTGCTCCTGTGACATGCAGAGGCCTGTGGGATGCCTAGCTGGGAGCAAGACACACCAGCCAGGCAGTGAGAGAGAGAATTCTTGGTGCCATCTCAGAACACTGGGTCATACCATCTGGTGTCCCTTCTCCAGCCATCGCCAATCTCTGACTTGGGACAGGTCTCATCATCTCACCATGTTCAGTGGTGCAGTGAGATGCAGAGGAGGAAAAAAACTCCAAAGAGGATACATCTGGCCAGCTGAGCAATGGGAAAAACTATTCCTTCCTGACCCCAGGTGGCAGAAATCGCGAAGCATGAGATTGGATTTTACACATTGCCTTCATGCAGAGCTGCAAGGGCCAGGCCCACGCTGTGCACAGTGCTGGTGAGTCTCTTCTCCCCGAGGCCCCTGAAAGACAGGGACAGACAAGGAGATCTGTAGAGTCACACCCGCCAGGACCAGAAGGGCCTGCCACGACCATCCTGCTCGCTTACCGGCATGCACACAGGCCAGGGAATTTCTCCCAGCAGCTATATCTCAGGCAGAGTTCTAATCATGTTGGAATGACTCCCAGCCATGGGGCCGCGCACCACTGCCCCAGAACGCTGGTCCAACATTGCATCACCCTTCAGAGTTAGGAAAACACCTCTGATTTCAAGGCTCAGCCTCAACTTCCAGCCATTTGAGCTTGTGAGGCCTTGGTCAGCAAGGTTGAAAAGCTCCCATCTAGGATCCAGCCGCCTCTCAACCTTCTCTTCGTTCAGCTGAATAGGCTGAGCTCCTTAAAGCTTCTTACCCTGCCCTGGCTCATTTTTGGGGCCCTCCTGGATCTTGCACTGGTATTTCCACTTCCTCCTCAAATGCTGGATGTCGGAGCAGGACAGTGTTCTAGCAGCAGGCGCACCAATGCTGTGTAAAGAGTTTCCCATGGGTGGAGCCTGGGCTGCCCCAGGGCCAGTGACTTGAGCAACTTCTGCCAATCCACACACAGGCCCTGTTCAGTGGGTTAAGATCCTATCACTGCACGTGGTTAGAGTGAGGGGAGGTTGAGAGCCAAGATTCCTGGGTTCTCTCCCCGGCTCTGGGAGGGAAGTGGGGTCTAGTGGGTTAGAGCAGGGGGGAGGCTGGGATCCAGGATTCCTGGGTTCTCTCCCCAGCTCTGGGAGGGAAGTGGGGTCTAGTGGGTTAGAGCAGGGGGGAGGCTGGGATCCAGGATTCCTGGGTTCTCTCCCCGGCTCTGGGAGGGAAGTGGGGTCTAGTGGGTTACAGCAGGGGGGAGGCTGGGAACCAGGACTCCTGGGTTCTCTCCCTGGCTCTGGGAGGGGAGTCGGTGTCTCCTCCATTTCTTTCTCCTCTGTTCTCTGCAGTTCCCATATTCCCAGGGTTTGAACCCCAAGGTCACAGGCCAGTGGGCTGCCTGCTCCCCATGGCCAGGTCCTCCCCTGCCCTTCCCAGCCAGCTAATGCCAGCAGGGTTCCTGGCTGGAACAGAGGTGCCCAGCTGTAGGTGAGGATTTTCTCAGCCCCTCCTTACGGCTTTGGGGCAGGGGGTAAGGAGGGGGAAGGAAGCAGCGGCTCAGCGTACTGCTGAGGGAGGGGGCAACACAGCAGCTTCTGGGGGCCTCAGTGTCCTGCTGGGAGCTGGGGCAGGTACCCCCTTGACAAGGTTACTGAAGCATTAGGGAGGATGTTACCTCTAGGGGGCGCCAGCTCCCGTCTGGCTCCAGGACAGGGACTGGCTGGCTGGGGGGGACAGGAAATGGGACATGGGGGTCTTTCCCCGTTTAGGGGGTGCCACTCCCCTCTGGACCCCCATCCCCTTTCAGAGCTGGGGACAGAACCCAGGAGCAGGCCTGGATTCACGACCCTGCACTCGATTCACTGGCACAGGGCCAGTGTCTCAAGGGTCCTCTGAACTCTGGGTGACTGGGGGTGTGAGGCGGCCGGTACCTGCCTCCCACCATGCCTTTTGCAGGCCAGGCAGAGGCTGCCCCAGATTCTACCACTCACTCAAAGCCCTGTCCTAGCTCAGTACAGCTGTGCCCAGAGCAGCCCGCAGCTTTGCCCCAGCTGTGTGGTGGCAGTGCCACTCACATCTGGCCTGGCCGCCCCTCTGCTCAGACAGAATGCGGCAAGTGGTGCTTGGAACCGCATCTCAGATCTGCCCTGGCCACCCTCACATCTGGACCTGGTGCACGGGGACCTTGTTCCTGAGCGCAGGGGAGTCTGTCAAGAACTTGCTGCTGGGTGACACGAGCATGAGCTCTGGGTGCAAGAGGGAGAGGGACTGAGGGGGTCCAGGGATGGACGAGGGTGCCTGCCCACCCCCAAAGTAGTGGAATTGGTGCAAATGGGGCTATGTCCTCACCAAAATGGTGCTGGAAGCGGCTGGGAAGCAGGATGGACCTGTCACACAAGGAGGCTGGCCAGCCAGGCAGGGTAAGGTAAGGAGTGGGGTGGGGGAGACAGATAATAGGGGGTTCGGGGCTCCCTCAAGGGCTGGGGATCCTGGAGGGGGAGGGTGTAACAGGCGGGGCTGGGGGGGTTGGCAGTGGCACAGGGGGGTTGTGTGTGTGTCTCAGTTTCCATAGTGCACATGGCCCAAGAACTGGCTCAGCCTGCCCAGGATTATCTGGCTCCCAGCCCCCCCTGCTCTAACCACTAGACCCCACTCCCCTCCCAGAGCCAGGGAGGGAACCCAGGAGTCCTGGCTCCCAGCCCCCACTCTACCCCATTAGAGAGGCAAGAACTCTGGTTCCAAGCCCTCACCAGGGGATGCGCCCAGGGCCGTCCTTAGCCATAGGCAGAACAGGCAGCCGCCTAGGGCGCCACTAGGTCTGGGGGCACCGCTCTGCCGGGAGCCGGGAAGCAGTGGAGCATGTGAGAGCAGGGAGCCGAATGCAGCACAGTCTGAGGTGGGGGGATTGGCTGCTGGGGTCTCTGGGAAGGGGTGGGAGAAGGAACTCACCTGTGAGTGTGACTCCTTCCCCCGGCATGAGGTGAGGCAGGCTCAGTGGCTCAGGCAGTATCCTTTGTTGTCCCCCATAACGTCCATTCTTCTCCCCCCTGCCCCACGGAGCATGCCCCCCTTATTCCTTCCCCCCACGGAGCACCCCTTTCTCCCCCGCTCTCCTCTGTCAGCAGGACTGGCGCTAGGGTTTCTGGCGCCCTAGGCGCCGGGACATTTCGCCGCCCCACGTGCGGGTCTCGCTGACCCGGGGGGGGGAGGCGCCCTGGGCTGCCGGGTTGCGACGGCGGCTCACTGACCCCGGGGGGGTGCGCCCTGGGCTGCCGGGTCGTGGCGGCGGCTTGCTGACCCCGGGGGGCGCCCTGGGCTGCCGGGTTGCAGCGGCTCGCTGACCCGGGGCCGGGGGGCGCCCTGGGCTGCTGGGCTGCAGCCGCGGCGCACTGACCTCAGAGGCCCTCTGACCTGCGGCGCCCTGACCCAGGGGACACCGTGGGCTGCCGGCGGCAGGCAGCTGCTGCTGCCGGCAGCTCAGCCCCTGCAGCAGCAGCAGCTGCAACCATTTAAAAATTTTTGGGGGGGCGCCACTTTTTGGCGCCCCCAAATCTTGGCACCCTAGGCAACCGCCTAGTTCGCCTAAATGGTTGCACCGGCCCTGTCTGTCAGAGCTGGGTTGGGTGAGGTGCTGGGGGAGGAGGGGAGGCTGGCTGCCTGCTGAGGAATGAAAGCGAAAGTGACTCACTTCCTCCATAGGCAACAGGGGCTGCTCTAGGGATTTTGTTGCCCCAAGGACGGCAGGGAGGTTGCCTTCAGCGGCGTGTCTGCGGAGGGTCTGCTGGTCCTGCGGCTTTGGCGGACCTCCCATGGGCATGCCTGCAGGAGGTCCGATGCCACGGGACCAGGGGGCCCTCCGCAGGCATGCCTCCGGGAGGTCCACCGAAGCAGTGGGACCAGCGGACCCTCCACAGGAAAGCTGCCAAAGGCAACCTCCCTGCCACCCTCGTGGCGACCGGCAGAGCGCCCCCCGTGGCTTGCCACCCCAAGCACGTGCTTGGCGTGCTGGGGCCTGGAGCCGCTCCTGATAGGCAACCAGGATTGGAACGGTCACACAAGTCTGGGCTGGGGATAACCAGATAGCATGTGTGAAAAATCAGGACAGGGGATTGGGGTAGGGTGAGCAGATGTCCCGCTTTTATAGGCACAGTCCCAATTTTTGGGTCTTTTTCTTATATAGGCTCCTAGTCCCCCCTCACCCCCAGTCCTGATTTTTCACACTTGCTGTCTGGTCACCCAAGGTGGGGGTAATTGGTGCCTATATAAGACAAAGCCCCAAATATTGGGACTGGCCTATAAAATCAGGACATCTAGATCTGGTCACCCTAGCTGGGGAGCGCTTCTCTCTCCCGGATGGAGCTGAACAGGGCAGGATGAGCTGCTGTGGCTCCATGGGTGCCCCGTTCCTGAGATCAGATGCTGTGCTAACTTCATCATGGTCTGCTGGGCTGGTGGCAGTACCCATTGGCGTGTGATTGGACCCAAGGGTTTGCTGCTGCTGTTGCCACTCTGCACCCCAAGAGGTGGATTTTGGGGTCCTGCAGCTTTCCACCTATCTCCTCTTCTACTGCAGCTGTTGGACCAACAGGCTGGGGAGTGAGCCAAGCATGAAAGCAGTACTGTGTTGCCATTTAGATTGCCATTTAACATATTTGTTCGCCAAAAATGCTTGCTAACAATCCTGAATTCAATTTCAATATTTTTTTTTTAAAAAATCAATATTTTAGCCAAAAACAGAAAATTAAGTTGTTGACAATTATTTGTCACAAGTTTGGTATGGGGAAGCGAGTGGGCCAGTTTTCATCAGAGAACCAAATATGTTGACTGACTTTCCTATAGCCTGTTACTGCTAAACAGAGCCCTCCAACAACTGTAATATGCTCATCTCCTTACTAATGTATAGACCAGGGATCGGCACCTACGGCACGTGCCAAAGGTGGCACGTGAGCTGATTTTTGGTGGCACGCACCGGTGGGCTGAGTGGCTCAGCTCGCCGCTGCTCTGGGGTTCTGGCTGCTGCCCCATTGCCACCCGTGGTCCCGGCTGCCAGCCCCACTCAGCACCCATTCCTGGCCTGGGGACCCCCAAGGAACCCCAGGCTGGCAGCAGGCTGAGCAGGCCGGCAGCTGATACTCTGGCTGAGCCACTCAACCTGCTGTCAGCCTGGGGTTCCATTCACTCAGCTGGTAGGGGGCTGAGTGGGATTAAATTCAACGAAATAGGAAAACAAGAGCAACTAATGACAAAGTGCAAGAACCTAGAGCAGTGATCCCCAACCTTTTTCATCTCGTAGGCCAGTACGCAGGTGCACTGAGAGGCCACTGTGGGCACCATGGCACCTGCAGGCACCGTGTTGGGGACCCCTGACCTAGAGAGCCTCCTGAAGCACGGCGATTGTTTTTATTTAAATGGACTTGAACTGTACGAAGAATTGAGTACACTGTCATCAATGTTGCCACATGCAAAATCAGTGATGGACTTTGTACAGTTTACTCATACTAGCAAACTTGGTGACATATATCCTAATGTGAACATTGCCACTCGTATTCTACTGACAATTCCTGAAACAGTAGCATCAGGAGAACACAGTTTCTCAAAACTAAAGCTCATTAAAAACTATCTTCGCTCTACAAGGAGTCAGGAACACTTGACTGGTCTTGCTATTCTTGCAATCAAACAAGACATCACTTTGTCTTTGTCATACGATGACATTCTTACTGGCCAAAAAAGCCAGAAAGCTTGCTTTTAATTAAAAACTAATCCTTGTTTCAATACCTCTTCATAGAAATTTCTAATACTATGTTGACAAATTAAAAAAATTATATTATTTGCATCGTTCTGTCAAATCAGAATTTTTTCTATAGTGTTACTTCTTTAGTGCATTATAGTGGCTTAACGACGTTAAACTGGTTTTAATAACATGCACGTGGCGAGTTTTCCAATAGTGTCAGCTTATGTCCGTGTTGCTAAGAGCAAGACAGGCACAGGGGCACCAGTTTAATAATCCTGCCTAGGGCACCATAAATCCTAAGGACGGCCCTGGATGCACCCTCAAGGCTGCTCCATGGGGCAGGCAGGATGAGGCCAGACGGGCGCCTGCCCAGGCCCCTGGCTAAGGCAGCCATGGCCTTCCGCCAGCGAGGAGAGAGGGTGGGCCCAGGGCTGGCTGGGCTGAGGCATCTGCTGGCTCAGCCAGTCTGTCCCTTTTCCTCCCCCTGCCCCATTCTCTTTCCTCTTCCTCTGTCCTCTTCATGCTCCTTTTTGTCCTCTTTTTCTTTCTTCTCGGTCATTCTTTCTATTTTTGCTTGTTTTTTCCCCTCACTTTTTTACATGCATTCATTCTCTCCCCCTTTCTTTCTGTTTGCTCTTTTTCATTCATTCATTCTCATGCATTCAGTCCTTTTCCTGCCTCGTTTTCTTTTCCCTCAGTCATTCATTCTTTTCTTCCTCTTCCCATTCTTTCTTCTCCCTCCTTTTCTCTTTCTCACCCATTCTTTCTTTTTTCCTCTTTTTAGTTGTTTTATTCCTTCCTCTCTTTTTTGCACTCGTTTTCTCCCTTTTTCATTGTCTTTCTGCCTCTCTTTTTCGTTCCTTCTTTCCTTTTCCTCCCGTTCCTTCTTTCCTTATTATCTCACTCTGTTCTTGCTATTCGCCCTCCCTCCCTGCTCGTCCTTTCTCAGGCTTTGCGGTGCACCGCATGCCGTGCAGACGTGGGGAATGAAGAATTAGGCCTGTCTCCCGGCCTGATTCTCCCTCTTCCCCCGTCACACCCATTTTTTTCCGCAATCCCATTTTAACAACTGTACAACAAAAGGACACTACAACTCCCAGCACCCCTTGCGCTCGGATCCACACCCTGCTCCCCCTCAACCGACGTGTCCGCGCCTCTCCTGGCCAATGGGCTCCGCGCTCGTGATCCCAGCGGGCCAATCATCGGGCTGGCCGCCCTCCAGCTTATAAAAGCTTTGTCTATATCAGCCCCAGCCCCTCTCGCTGTCGCTGTTTCGGCCGCTTGGAACGTTCGCTCCCGGCGCGTTCGGCGGAAAGAACCTTGAGCTCCCCAGCGTTCTATCCGTCCCAGGGCGCAGGACCAGGCTAGAGCAGAGGGAGGCAGGATGAGGGAAATCGTCCACATCCAGGCTGGCCAGTGCGGCAACCAGATCGGTGCCAAGGTGAGCGGGGAGCCGCGTGCGCTTCCAGATTCCTGGAGCTTCCTGAGCAGGGGGCGAGGGGGGAGAAGGGTTTAAAATACGGGACCTCCTGAAGGGGGAAAAACGCCTCCGCCCCAGATATTTGGGGAGGCGGGGGGAGGGGCAGCGGCTATTCCTCTTGCAGGGCGAGTTTGGTGGAGGAGGCTCGATCTTGGCAGTTAAAATAAAGGGGTGGTGTGAGCATGTGGGGGGAGGGGGATCGGACGCGTTTATAAACTGGTCTTGGGTTTTTTTCCATCCTATCTTTTTAATCCGGATTTAAAACTGTTGTTCCGTTTTGAGTCACCCCCGCCCCCGCTCTTTTTTTAAACCCGGGACTTTAGACTCCGGATTCCAGCCCGTCCCGGCATTAGAAAGCCGATTTGCAGTTAACGGGATTAGCCGGCGCAGCAGATGACTCAGACCCAGGGGAGCCGGGGGGGGGGGGGTGCAGAGGGGGATGGGCGGGGGGAGACAGGAAGAAAACTCCCCCCCCCCCCGCCCGCTACGCGCTTTCAAGAGGCACGATACCATCTTTTAGCGCCAAACCCAACCCGCCTGCTGGCAGGAGGGAGGCCGGGTTTGTGGCGGGGGGCTGGGGGTGTCCGGCGCTGCAGGAATCTGACTTCAGTTCCCCTGGGGAGCGGGGTCGGATTCCCCTGCAGAGCTGCCCCCGCTCCGGTTCGGCTGAGGATTAACCTAGTGCCTCTTCCCCCGCCTGCCTCTCTGCTGCAGGCTAATTTCACGTCCTCTTTCTCTGCTGGTTCGTCTCAACCCCGCCCTTGGATCTCCATTGTCTGCCGCCAGGGGCGAGAGATGCGGTGAAAGGGGCCATTTTCCTCCCCTAACTGCTGGGGGGGGGGAGCCCCCTTCCAGATCTTGTGTTAGCTAGCGGCAAAATACCCCCCACCCATTTCTCTTCCGTTGATCGGTGAAGGGGGGTATCTGTTCTCCAGCGTTAGGGGCTTTGCCTTATATAGGCAACGAGATCTCTCTTCCCTCCGCAAAGAAGTCGCAGTTTTTCACACTTGCTCTCTGGGGTCACCCTACTCAGCGTGTAATAGGTTTGACCACCAGGGTGGGGGGGGCATGTCTAGAGGCGACCCCCCCGCTTGCTAGATCCGGAGTGAGGCCTCTTTCCTCTCCTCGATCCCTTTGCAAACCGTCAATTACAGTGTTGCCGTTGGGGTGAAAAAAGTGACGGTCAAATGTTGCAAATGGGGGAAAGAGACAAAAATCTTGTTTCAGTTGCAAATAAAGAATGTTACTTCTGGCGCCAACCCGCCCATCCCCCTCCTCCTCTTCCCTCCCCACCCACCATCTTCCCCACCTCTTTGTCTGCCGGGCCCCACATGGCTGGCTGAAAGCTGGCGTGATTCCCCCCCTCCTGGAGCTCCCCGCACCCAGCCCGATCCCTTCCCATCCGCCACCCTGGAGTCACATCGGATCTTCGGTTTAAACTGAGACACCACATCCTTTGTGCCTGTAATGGCCGCCTTTACACGGCTGGCGGGGGGGTTCCCCAGGCCTGTTCGCAGTTAGATGGCTGCAAAATCCACCCCCGCCCAAGCGGTTAGCTGGATCCGGCGCTGGGTTTCTCCCTGGTGGGGTGGATGGGTGGACAAAGACTTTATTTTAGCCCTTGCAGAACCAGGAGCATCCCTGCTAAATGGGGCCACCAGGTGTTTTTATGGTTTCTGTGGAAGCATCTGGATCGCTTAGGAAGCCCTGTATTTTTTTTTTACTGTAGGGATGTTCCCCCTCCTGCATCACACACCGCATCCTGAGCCCCACCCAGCCTGACCAGGCTTGCCAGGGGCTGGGCGTGGCCGGCCCCTCAGCCAGGCGCAGGGGTGCTGATCTGCCTCGATCCAGTCCCCCCCTCGCTTTAAAACTGGCTTCTCTGCTGTGCCAGGGTGGGTGGGTCAGGCTCCAATGAGACCCAGCCCAGCAAATTCTTGCAATGAGACCCAATGAGGCTGCTCCATCAGAAGATCCTGACCCCCAAAATAATGGGTTTGGATTGCAGCAGCTGTGTCAGGGATTCTGAAGCGAGGAGCCTGGGCCCTGGGCTGTGCCGGGGATGTTTGGGGGAATGTAAAGAAGATTTTTCTGCCCTTCCCCAAGAGCCTTCCTGGCATCTGTTAGAGCCATTCAGTTTCTCCATCTGGAATCGTTCTGCATTTGCACCAGGGTCCCTGAGATCAGAATCCGCTGACTCAGGGTCTGGCTACGCTATGTATTAAAGCTGGATTCTGACGCGTCCGCAGGCAAATCAGTCTCACCTGGGTCAGCAAGCGCTCAGAACCTAGGACCGAGCTAGGGGGCGGCTCAGAGCCCCAGTCCAGCTGCGGCTATGGTCCAAGTCATGTCTTCTGCAGTGTGGACATGGTCCAAGCAGCACCCCCGAGTCAGGTCTGTGCAGTGTGGACGTGTTAACACGGCTGTGAACCCCCAGCCATGGTAAGCCCAGGTTTACCATGCAGTGAGGACGACCGAGTCCATAAGCCTGGGGTCCAACAGCCCTGGGTTTACAATACAGTGTAAATTCAGTCTCAGTGACCCTGGTTGTCAATCCAGATCCACTCCAGATTGACACCAGAGTTGCTGAGATCAGTGCTGGGACTGGGAGTGGATTTCCTGGTGCAGTGACCAATGGTGCCAAAAATGCCTGGGATGCGTTGGCTTGGCTGCCCTTGTGTTGTGGGTGGGGCGGGGCCCTGGTGGTGGGGGCTGGGTTGGAAAACAGAGATGTTATCTGTGACAGATGCTCTAACATCCTGTTTTGTCCCAAGCAGGCTTGGGGGTGGGGGCAGGCTCCACTGAGGACAGAGGTCAGTGACCCACCTCTCCCTGCCCCCTACCCTTCAGTGGATTGATTTCACTGGTTGCCTGTTCAAACAGTCCCTGTCCTTGAGCCCAGGGGCCTGGATCAGCTGCTAAGCACAGCTGGGATGATCTGTTAATGGCCAGCCAGCCCCATGCCCTGGTCTGCAATGGCCAGTGGCTCCCTTCAAAGCAGCCAGCAAAGGGGTGACATAAGAGGTGACTAACTGACCAGGTGTCCTGGCTCCCAGCCCCACAGATCTAACCCACTCGAGCCCCCTTCTTTCCCCGAGCCCAGGCACAGAGCCCAGGAGCGCTGACACCTGCTGCGGCTGAGAAGTGGCTGAACAGAGCTGAAGCCGCCAGTCTGCAGCAAGCGGGGGGTGGGGAATCGTCTCTTAGGCTCAGCCGGGCGCCATCTGCTCTTTGCTCCGCTCAGAGGCAGGAAGCTGGATTTGCATTGGGGTTGGGGGAGGGGCATGTAATGGGTAGAGTTCAGTTGGGGGGAGGAGGAGGACAACCAATCCCACCGCTGCCACCAGCAGCGTCATTCCTGCTGCGGCTGAATGCCGCGGGGTTCTGGGGCAGCCACGTGGCCAGTGAGCACTTCGGGCGGCAGAGGAAATCTTAAACAGTAGCAATTGTTCCCTGTGTGGCTGGGTTTGGCCATCGCATCCTGGCGGGGCTGTGCTGTGGCTGCTGGCGCTCAGTGTAGGAGCTGCTACTGCTGGCACTGAGCAGCCCTGCATTGGCGGGGAGGGGGGCTATGTTGGCTCAGGCGTCACTTCCCTGGAGCTGGGACTGAAGGGATGAGCCCTCGCCCACCCCCTGGCAAGGCAGAGCAGAGCCCTGTGGGAGGTGAGACCACAACTGAGCGTGGGGAGGGACAGGGACTGCTGGGGCTTCTCGCACCCCTGGGCAAAGGGTAAAGCAGCCCAGCTGGGAGGCCACTGCTGGTCAGAGGGTGACCCTGGGGGATTTTACCACGAGCCCCTGTGGGGGTGGGGTGAGAGGTCTCTGTCGGGGGAGAGGGAGGGAGGGCACAGGACAGGTTCCTTGCATATGCACGAGTGGCCAGCCTCTCCTCCCACCCCCCATGTCCCAGCCTCCCCAGTCCTAGGGACACCAGAGCCCCAGAGATATGGCTGGGGTAGGACTAGCTTTGGGGGGGGGGGGGCAGAACTTACCCTGCTCCCCCCAATGCTCAGGGGTCACTTCACACCCCAGCCTAAGGATGGGCACAGAAGGGGGAGGAAACATAATACCCCCACCAGGGGGTCAGAGCAGCACCTCAAACTTTCATGGGGTCCCTCTGCCACTAGGAGACAGCCTGGCATGCGCAGTGTGTTGCTCCCCCCCCACATGGCTGGCTGGGGGGGAAGGGGGGGGGATGTGCAGCCCTAGGGGAAGCCCCTGTTTGTGGACCAGACTGTGATCACCTGTAGGGGGCGGTGCTGGCTCTGGCAGGCTGCACACAGTGGGCGTGGCACCAACAGGCACATGATGTGTAGTGGTGGTGGTTGGGGGGAGGGGGAGAGCTAATGGGGATGTGCCAGGTGGGGCTTAGATGTGGAACAGCCCCCACTGGGCTGGCAGCTGCAGCACTACCTGGGTTCCCCCTGAGAAGAGCGGTGTCCCCTCGGGGGAGGGGTGGCTGGTACAGGGATGGGGGGAAGCAGGCACCCCAGTGACACCCCCCCTGCTGTTGCCCCTAGTTCTGGGAGGTGATCAGTGATGAACATGGCATCGACCCCACCGGCACCTACCACGGCGACAGCGACCTGCAGCTCGATCGCATCAGCGTCTATTACAACGAGGCCACAGGTATTGGGGGGGGGGGGGGGGAGAGGGGAGACGCATGACACCCCTTTACCTAGGGAACATGGGCCAGTCCGTGATTCCCCCCCACAAACACCCATGGTTTGGTATGGAGATTTAGTGCTCCCCCCATGTATATACATGGTTTGGTCTGGTCCCCCCCCATGTTCCCATGGTTTGAGCCATACTGTCCCCTATATGCAGGGAATGGGAGGGTCCAGGGATCCTTCCCCATGATACTCTGTGGCTTGGTCGTGGTCCAGTCTGTTCCACTCCCCATGCCATGTCTGGGTTTGGGCTGATTGAGGGCAACCCCCCTTCCAGATGCCCCAAAGGCTAAGACCCCCCCTTCCCACATGTGCATTAGCGTCTAGTGACTGCGGGGATCCCTCTGCACCCATGGCTTTGAATCAGCCCCAGATTCCTCCTGGATAACCCCAGGCCCCACAAGACTGTCCTGCTACCTCTTGGTTTGATTGACCCATCCCTCCTGAGACTCTTCTCGCTCCTCCTCTAGGTGGTAAATATGTCCCTCGCGCCATCTTGGTCGATTTGGAACCAGGCACCATGGACTCTGTCCGTTCCGGTCCCTTCGGCCAGATCTTTCGACCAGACAACTTCGTCTTTGGTAAGGTTCCCATTGTCCCTCCGTGCTGTGTCTGCTGGGGCCTTGGGGCTGAATTACCCAGCAGCCACTTGGGTTGCATCATCCATGGCACCAGTAGTTGAGACCCCCTGATCTTGGCCCATGTGTAGCAACAAGAGTGGGGTCGTGTCTAGAGTCTGAACCAGAGTTTCTAGGTTCGTCTGCTCAACTGAGTCCAGACTGGACCTAGTAGCAACCTGCGGACAGCCCCGCCCCAAATTTTGGCGTGGCCAACAGGTTATGACTTTGAGATGGGCTTGTCTGATCGGGCGGGCGTGGGGCATGTGTGGGAGGACGCAGCTGACTTCACTTGACCTTTGGAGCTAGAGGTGCATCCCTCAGCTGTGGCTACATTCGCAGAGCGGTGGCCTGTGCTAGTTCTCCTGTCTAAGAATTGGAGGCCACTTAAATACCATGGTAATGTGGCATCTCTTCCCCCCAATCTGTGAGCCTAACTCAACAGAGGACCTGATGTTCCTCTTATTCCATTGAGGGAATTGGCACATGTCCCTCAGGGGACTCCACTGGAGGAAGTTTGGGGACATAGCTGGCCAAGGAGTAGCTGGTTCTCCAATGCCTTAGCCCAATGCTTGTGGCTTCTTCCCTTCCCCTCCACCCCACTCCTACAGGCCAGAGCGGAGCTGGTAACAACTGGGCCAAGGGGCACTACACAGAGGGGGCCGAGCTGGTGGACTCTGTGCTGGATGTGGTAAGGAAGGAGGCAGAGAGCTGCGACTGCCTGCAGGGCTTCCAGCTGACTCACTCTCTGGGCGGTGGCACCGGCTCGGGCATGGGCACGCTGCTGATCAGCAAGATCCGGGAGGAGTACCCCGACCGCATCATGAATACCTTCAGCGTGGTGCCGTCGCCCAAGGTCTCCGACACGGTGGTGGAGCCTTACAACGCCACCCTGTCCGTCCACCAGCTGGTGGAGAACACAGACGAGACCTACTGCATCGACAACGAGGCCCTGTACGACATCTGCTTCCGCACCCTCAAGCTGACCACTCCCACCTACGGCGACCTCAACCACCTGGTCTCGGCCACCATGAGCGGCGTCACCACCTGCCTCCGTTTCCCTGGGCAGCTCAACGCCGATCTCCGCAAACTAGCCGTCAACATGGTGCCCTTCCCTCGTCTCCACTTCTTCATGCCCGGCTTTGCCCCCTTGACCAGCCGCGGCAGCCAGCAGTACCGGGCCTTGACCGTGCCGGAGCTGACCCAACAGGTCTTCGACGCTAAGAACATGATGGCAGCCTGTGACCCCCGCCACGGGCGCTACCTGACAGTAGCGGCCGTCTTCCGCGGCCGCATGTCCATGAAGGAGGTGGATGAGCAGATGCTGAATGTGCAGAACAAGAACAGCAGCTACTTCGTGGAGTGGATCCCCAACAACGTCAAGACAGCCGTGTGCGACATCCCGCCCCGCGGGCTCAAGATGGCTGTCACTTTCATCGGCAACAGCACGGCCATCCAGGAGCTCTTCAAGCGCATCTCAGAGCAGTTCACCGCCATGTTCCGCCGCAAGGCTTTCCTCCACTGGTACACGGGCGAGGGCATGGACGAGATGGAGTTCACCGAGGCAGAGAGCAACATGAACGACTTGGTGTCCGAGTACCAGCAGTACCAGGATGCTACGGCCGAGGAGGAAGAGGACTTCGGGGAAGAGGCTGAAGAAGAAGCTTGAAGCTTCACCCGCCACCATAAACGCGCCCGCACAAATTAATTTTTTTTTAAAACAAAACAAAACACCCACATCGCATCATTTTCCAATTTTCTTTCTTCCTTCCTTCTCAACTGTCTTCTCCATCCAGGTTCCTCCAGGGCTGAGCTTACTCCAGTTCTGTGATCTCCCATGTAAACATCAGCTTGGGCATCAGAGCGAGAGATGCCACTTCTGCCGTCCCTCATCTGTCTTCTGTTCTTCCCCAACACTAAGTTATTGTGAGGTTCTGTCTCCAATAAAAGTCAGATCCCCTTTCTCTGTAACTGTCTACATCCAATGGCATCTCTCTTCTGCTCTCTCTCAAAGAGGGAGTTTAAATTTTGGTGATTCTTCTCAGCCCATGCTCATCTCGCTGAGGGGTTCCTCAGGGTTGGGAGTGTGGCGATAACAGAGGGCTCGGTTGGATTGTCTTTAAGACCTGAAATGTATCCCAAGGGATGTGCAAGATTAAAAGTCCCAAAGCAGGGTTGATAGGTTGTCCCTTGCTAGGCCACTGGGCTAAAGAAACTGGAGCCAGGTTGTGAGAGCGAGCTCTTTGACGTCTTCCTGCTCAGGCCTTTATTCCTTCTCGCACGTAGATGTCATCCCGTAGGTAGCATCAGGCAGGTGCCAAACTCTTGTAGCAAAACCAGTAGAGGTGGGAGCTGTGAAGTGGATTAGCAGGAACAAGGTAGATTGGTTTGTGGGAGCTCCCCCACCACTGGAGCCGGTGGGGGATGTAAGGCAGGTCTGGACCTGAGGAAGTCTAGTTGATTGCTTCTTAGACTGAGCAGAAAGTAGGAAGAGGTGGCCCTGAACTGGTCAGACCTTGCAGGCAACTAAATAATACCAGCAGCTGAGGAGGAAGGGAAGAGGCAGAGCAGGCCTAGCAGAAACATCTGGCCCTAGTTAGGGGAAGGAGATTCAATTTGCTTTTGCTGTTTGCAAGTCCCTCTGCTGCACCTTCCTCCTCAGGGAGAATGAGCTTGTGGCTGAATGCAGTGGGACTTGGGGGAGGGGAGAAGGGATAGAACCCAGGAGTCTTGCCCCCCTCACTGCTGTGGGAGTGGGGGCTCCAGGACCCTGGGGTTGGATTTATGGCTCTGCTACTTTGGTGAGAGATGCTCGGTCAAGGAACTCCTACCCCTCCTGGCTGGACATGAGCATGTTTGCAAAGCTGTAGGAGATGCTGGAGCCCTGAGACTAAACCTGTGTCTATGACCCTGCTCAGTGTGTCCCATTTCTGTGAAGGTCTCACCTACCAGGTGCGTGGATCTAAGTTCTGGAGCTGTCTGGTCTGCCCACAGCCTCAAAGGGTGCGTCCCTGGCTTCCCTAGTCAATATGCTTTCTGTTTGGGGGGGTCAGCCCCCCAGCTTCTCCAGGTGGGGACATCCCTTCCCTTTTCATTTCCGTTCCTACCCCTATGCTGAGGGTTTGGCCCACAGATTTTTTTGGGGGTGGGGGGAGAAATGGTAGATACTCTTCCTTGTATCAATTTGGCCCCAGATCAGGGGAACCCCCCTTATACCTTCCATTTCCCCATGTGCCCTAGATAAGTCCGCTGAGCCAGGGATGCAAGGGGCACCAAGGCACAGAGCGATGGCTCAGAGAGCTGCTCTCTGCCGTCTCAGCAGCTTTGGGGAAAGGGATGGTCCTGCTGGAGGCAAAGGGGGAGAGGCCCTGAAAGCTGGTTGCATTGCAGTCAGTCCCCTCCAGTGAGGGGGGATGTGTGTGCGCAAACCTGTGTCAGGGGAGAGGCTGTGAACGTAGATTGTCCCCATGTCCATGTTCTCTGGGGCTCAGCTGGACCCCCAAGGTCCTGCCACCGGGAATCAGCTCCCACCAGCTGAAGCTCCTAAGAGGAGACAACCCAGCCCTGGAGGAATTAAAGGGGAAGAGAGTTGGAGGAGGCCCACTGATGTGGGCTTCAGCTGATAGGTGACAATGCAGCTGGAGGTCCCACCCCATGGCTCTGGCCTGGCTCCAGCTCAACTCTGTCCTGTCTGGCTCTGTCTTATCAGCTCAGTGTCGTTCTCCCCCCCCCCCACCCCCGCTCCATCTTTCTCGTTTTTTTTAACTGCTTTTTTCATATTGAAAAGACGACGTTCTGCGCAAGAATAAACCCATTTTTTAAAAATTTTCCTGACTCTCCGAGCTGTGTGTGTGCAGGGGGGATGTGATGGCGGCTGGGGGGCACCTGTGCCCCTTGGCACAGTAGCTTTAGGTGTCACAAAAACTTCCCCAAATCACAGCCCCTGCGTCTTGATCCCAGCAGCCTCAGCCCTGGGGGTCTCCCTGCCCTCCAGCTCTGCTGGTGCCCCTCACTCCAGCGCTGCCGCAGCTGTGGGGCAGGGAAGTGCGGGCGTGGCCAGGGGATGAGCTCATTGCTGGGGGGGGGGCAATGTCAGCTGTGCCACGTGGCGCGGAAGAAGCAGGGGGCAGAGGAACCCCCCCCCCCCACCGCTGGGCTCTCGATCCACTTCCTTTTGCTCTGCCTCCCCGCCCCCTCCAGTTTCCTTTCCCTGTGCTTCCTCCCCCCCCATCCCAGGTTAAACGAGGGAGCCACGGGTCAGAAGTGAGGAGCTGGGGCACATGTGGGCCGCCCCCCCACCCCCCGGTCATTCAGCAGGATTTGTTCCTTGCTTTAACAGTAGCTGGATTGTGCCCCCCCCCGCACCCCAGTTCAATTCCCCCAGACCAGCCCCGACCTCCACCTGGTAGCCCCCTGCCCCCATCAATGGAGGCTGGGGCGGGGGGGGGTTAAGCTGTATAACCCACAGCTGGCTTTCACGCAGGCCCCAGCGACTGCCCCTGGAGATGGGGTGGGGGCAAGGGGCTCAGAAGCCCCCCCCCCAGATCAGTGCTGGCCCCAGTGCAGTGCTGAGGGGACATAGGGAGCCCTCTCCCCTGGCAGGCTGCAGCTCACCCCATGGGGCTTGGCAGCTCATGAGGGGGCACTGCAGGGAGGGGGGGGCACCAGGGGCTCAGCAGGGGGTGCTGTGCTGCAGGGAGCAGGTGGGGGGGGTCACCAGGAGCTCAGCAGGGGGTGTTGCACCTTGTCCCAGCCCCCCCCCCCCGACACACTGAATCTCCAGCTTTGTGTCCCCAACCCGCTCCAGCCCTTGGACACCCATCCCAAGAGACTGAGGCGCCAGGAGAACGGGGCGTTTAATGGTCTGGGGGGACAGGTACCAGCGCAGGGGGTGACATGGACACAGGCTCACGTACAATCATCGGGGCAGAGAAGGCACCTTAATGCACCCGTCACATTCGGGGCACCAGGACACACACACAGGGGAGGGGGGAGAGGGGCCCTGGCCCAGCTTCTGGGACCCCCCGAACCCCTTCCCAGGCACGGCCAGGTGGGATCAGGCCCCCTTCTGCCCTGGGACCAGCAGCACAAACCAGCAGTGCTACAAATCGGGGGGGGAGGGGGGTGCATTGTGGGAGGTGGAAACATGAGAGATGAGGAACCCCTGGAGGGGGGTACAGCACCTGGGGGTGCATATACAGATATGGGGCACAGGACCTTTCCCCTCTGGGGGGCACCAGCAGCAGGGCAGGGACCGGGGAATGGGGCACAGGGCCTTTCCCCTCCAGGGGGTGCTGGCAGTGATCCAGCCCTGGGGGGTGGAGGGAGGCAGGAGCCTGGCTCCTCTCTCCTCTAGCAGGCCCTGGCTCCCAACCAGCTGTTCCAGCCAAGTTGGCTCGTTCTCAGATTGGCCCCAAGTGGCCCAGCTGGGGGCAGCAGGAACAGCTGGGGGGGCCCCTGCGGAAGTGTTTACTTTGGCCACAGCGAGTGAGTGAAAACGTTTAGGAATCAGAGGCGAAAGGGGGCAATGGTTTGAAATCCCCACCGCCCCATTTCATCCCGTGCCCCTTAGTGGCAATGAGATACCCCCAGCTGCATCCTACCCCAACTCTCCTCCCCCCGTGCCTACCCCACATCCACAGGCGCTGGGAATGCTGGATCCTGGGGGCTATGCCCCGTCCCCTCCCCAAAAAGGAGTTCGCTCCTGTCTTCCTGACCCACGCCTGGGGCTGTGTCTATGGAGGGGCATCTAAAGCGTCTACAGCCCCAGTTGGCCAGGAAATACCAAACTCCAGAGCTCCAGGGAGCCACCAAATGGCCGACCTGACATGTCATATCAGTCCGATTACCTCCTGGCCTTGCTTCTGCTTCAGCAGCTGATATCTTACCAGCGCCGCAGGTAGAGATGTGCGGCCGGTGGCGTTTGCAAGCTGGGGCTGTCAGCTTTCGGCCGGTATCTGACTTTGACTTGTGGTTTTGGCCACCAGAGAGACATGAGCTGCTAAATCCGGACGGGTGCAAGGGAAAAGGAAGCCAGAGGCTTCTGAAAACGCTGGGGCTTTAAAGTGAGATATCCCAGGCTGCATTAGGAGTAGATTTAAGAGGTTGGGGGCGTTGAGAAGAGGAAATCCCAAGCTTTCCTGCGTAAAGGGTTTGTTTCCCACTCTGCCGCTCTTGAGAAATCAGACTCCAAAGCTGCACCTCCTTCAAGACAGGGCGCCCGCTGGTCCCGAGCTGGAGGTGCCGGAACTTCCCCCTCAGGATGATCTTGGGTGTGAAGAGATGACGGAGCGAGGGGGTGGGTCTGTGGGGCTGATCCCCCAGGAATACAAGGTGCAGGCGAGGTTAGGGTGGTGTGGGGAGCAAATGCCCCCCACACCACAGGTTGGGGGGCTGGCAAGGGTACACGGGAGGTGGCATTGACCCACAGGGCTCAGTGGCTGGTGCCCCACACATCCCCCCCTCGGGGGACAGCCAGCGTGAGGGGGGGGCCTGAGATGCAGACACAGCAAAGAGAACGGGGCAGGGGCGGCTCAGGGACATGCACAGCTCGGGGCAGAGCCTCTGACTTCCAGCGACTAGGACATTCGCCCTGGCTTCTTCTGAGTCATCTGTGAGCAGGAGGCAAAACCGACAGGGGGGGCAGTGTCAGTGCATCACTCCCAGGAACGCTGATCGCAGAACAGAGTCACGGACTCCTCTGGACCCCCCAGCAATGGGGGAAGGGAGTCAGGGAGAGAACCCAGGAGTCCTGGCTCCCAGTAGCCCCGCCCCACCCTGCTCTAACCTGGACCCCACTCCCCTCCCAGAGTCAGGGAGAAAACCCAGGATTCCTGGCTCCCAGCCTCCACTGCTCTAACCCCCAGGCCCCACTCCCCTCCCAGCACTGGGGAGAGAACCCAGGAGTCCTGGCTCCCAGTCCCCCCGCCCCACTCCGCTCTAACCACTGGACCCCACTCCCCTCCCAGAGTCAGGGATAGAACCCGAGAGTCCTGGCTCCCAGTACCCCCGCCCCGCCCTAACCACTGGACCTCACTCCCCTCCCAGAGTCAGGGAGAAAACCCAGGAGTCCTGGCTCCCAGCCCCACCCCCAGCCCCCACTTCCTTCCCAGATCCAGGGAGAGAACCCAGGAGTCCTGGCTCCCAGCCCCACCCCCAGCCCCCACTTCCCTCCCAGAGCCAGGGAGAGAACCCAGGAGTCCTGGCTCCCAGTACCCCCGCCCTGCTCTAACACTGGACCCCACTCCCCTCCCAGAGTCAGGGAGAAAACCCAGGATTCCTGGCTCCCAGCCCCCGCTGCTCTAACCTCCAGGCCCCACTCCCCTCCCAGCACTGGAGAAAGAACCCAGGGGTTCTGGCTCCCAGCCCCCACCCCTCCCCGCTCTAACCACTAGCCCCCACTCCCCTCCCCTCAGATAGAACCCAGGCGTCCTGGCGCTGGTACCTGGGAGATGCTGATGCCGGTGAGTTTCTCCACAGTGTCGGGGAGTTTGCTCATGATTTCCAGCACTTCCCCAGTCACCTTGGCAGCGCCAACGCCCTCACTCCCGCTCGACACCATGGTGATCTTCTTCACCGAGCTCAGCGGCTTGCTGATCTCCTCTGCCACCTGCGAGGAGGGGGGCCACGCCGCTCCGTTATTACAGGGTCTCCCTTAAGTGCTGGTGGCTGAGCTGGGTTCTCATCACGGGGCCACCCACATGGGCTGGGGACCGTGCACACTGATTTGCTATTGTACAGTTGGGGGCCAAGCAGGGTGGGGTGTTATTGCAGGGTCTCCTAGAAGGGCTGGGGTTTGTTATTGTAGGGTCTACCTTAAATGCTGGCGGTGAGCCACTTTGCTAAGACTTTCCATAAGGGCTGGGTGGGTTGTTTTTGCAGGGACTCTCGGGAGGGCTTGGGCTAGGCTGCTTTGTTAGTGTAGGGTCTCCCAGGGACCTGATCCTGCCCTCCCCCGGCCCTGGCCTCACCTGGGGCAGCTTCTCCAGCAGCATGTCGACCATGGCGGCGTCCTGGTACTGCCGAAACGCCTCCGCCTTCTTGGACATCTGCTCGGCGTCCGCCCGCGCCTTAGCCTCAATGGCAAACGCCTCCGCCTCCCCCTTCACCTGCATGGGGGGGAGGGGGCAGGATCAGCGCCGGGGGTGGATAGCGACCCATCCACCACTCCCGTCCCAGATGCCTGGGTCCCATCCTGGCCTCCAGCCCCCCTAGGGGTGAGAGCCCTGCGCTGCCATCCCGGACACCTGGGTCCCATCCCAGTCTCCAGCCCCTCTAGGGGTGAGAGCCCTGCGCTGCCGTCCCGGACACCTGGGTCCCATCCCGGTCTCCAGCCACCCGAGGGGTGAGAGCCCTGCGCTGCCATCCCGGACGCCTGGGTCCCATCCCGGTCTTCTGCCCCCCTAGGGGTGAGAGCCCTGTGCTGCCATCCCGGACGCCTGGGTCCCATCCCAGTCTCCAGCCCCCCTAGGGGTGAGAGCCCTGCGCTGCCATCCCAGACGCCTGGGTCCCATCCTGGCCTCCAGACCCCCTAGGGGTGAGAACCCTGCGCTGCCATCCCAGACGCCTGGGTCCCATCCTGGCCTCCAGACCCCCTAGGGGTGAGAGCCCTGCGCTGCCATCCCGAACGCCTGGGTCCCATTCCCGTCGCAAGGGTGGGTGGGGCGAGCACCACACTCACCCTGAGGGACTCTGCTTCAGCCTCCGCCTGCATGATGAGCTGGGACCTGGAGAGGGAGAAGGGGGCAGTGTCAGGGACTCCGGCGCGGTGGGGGGGTGGGACGCTGAGCGGAGAGGCTGTGAGCAGGAGCTGGCAGCAGAGGTTTCGGGGACAGGGAGTGGGGAAGGAGGGTGCCGAGGGGTGAGCAGGGGGTTCAGGAGAAGGAGCAGTGGATGAGGCTTGTTGTATGGGGCACAGGATGGGGGAGGGGATCGGAGCGGGGCACAGGATGGGAAGGTGAGGGGCAGGGTGCTGAGGAGGGGATCAGAGCGGGGCGTGGGATGGGGAGGAGAGGGGCAGGGTGCTGGGGGAGGCGATGGGAGTGGGGTGCGGGACGGGGAGGTGAGGGGCAGGGGAGGGGCAGGGTGCTGGGGGAGGGGATCGGTACGGGGCGCAGGATGGGGAGGTGAGGGGCAGGGTGCTGGGGGAGGGGATGGGAGTGGGGCACAGGATGGGGAGGGGATGGGAGCAGGGCGCGGGATGGGGAGGTGAGGGGCAGGGTGCTGCGGGAGAGGATGGGAGCGGGGCGCGGGATGGGGAGGGGCAGGGTGTTGGGGGGGCATTGGGGGAGGGGAGGGGGATCAGAGGTGGGGCACTGTGTGCGGGGAGGCAGGCTGAGGCCGGCAGAGAGCCCCAGGGTGGATCGGGGACGGGGCGCTGGGGTGAGGCCGTGGCTCCGGCTGGGACGGAGTTGCGGGGTGGTGTCCGGGCTGGAAGCGCTCGGCCCAGCTGGGTCTCGGGGGTGGCTGGAGGGCGGCGTGGGGAGAGGGGGTTTGTGGGGGGCACGATACCTCTGGGCCTCCGCCAGCTTCTCCAGCCGGTAGCGCTCGGCCTCGGCCGGCTTCTTCACCGTGGCCTCCAGCTCGTGCTCCTTGCGGATGATTTCCTGCTCCTGCAGCTGGATCTGCTGGGTCCGCTCCACCACCAGCACCTGCATCTTCTGCTCCTCGATCTTCTGCTTGGTCTTGGCCACCTGCACGGGGAGGGGTCAGGGGTCATCGCCGGGAGGGGGATCAGCAGGGCCAAGGCAGCGGGAGTTGACACCATGGGGTGAGGGGTCAAACGTTGGCTGCACCAATGGGTGTTGCCACCACAGACACCCGGGTTTCATGCCAAGCCAATGCCCCCAGAGGTCAATGTCAAGGGGATCATGGGTCAACACCGCTGACATTTGTAAGTCAAGATTTGAGCCCCCTTTGAGAGGATTCACGGGATGAAAGATCAAGAACTGGCAACAGTGAGGGATTGAGGGACACCACCGTGGGGGGGTGGGGGTGGCAAAGGCTGACCCCACTGAGGCAGGTCAAAGGTCAATGTTGGGGGCAGTCTGTGGTCAACACTGGGGGGTTGATTATTACTAATTATTAAGAACTGACCCCAACAAGGATCAAAAGTCAACAGCACCCCGAGGTCGTGAGCCATGGGGGGGATCAAGGGTCAACAGCTGACATCAGTGAAGTGGGGGAGGGGTCAGCCTGGACAAAGGGGTCACAGGTCCAGAACCGATGCCACTGGACGGGTCGTGGTTGACGCCGCTGGGTGGCGAAGATGTGTGGGGCCAGAGATGCCACCAGGGGTCGGCCAGGGGATGCTGAGAGCAAAGGACGGAGTCACTGGGCAGGGAAGGAGGCCAAGAGGGTCAAACCGCCAGGCTGTCCAGAGTCAAGTTGCAGGGGGTCAAAGGTCAGCATTGGAGTCGGGGTCACAGGTCAACAGCTGTGGGTTGGCCATCACATCGACATGCCTGCCCTGCCGGCTACAGTGTCCCATGGTGCCCAGACGCTGGGGGCTGGCATCGGGGGGCCCTGCCCCCCTACCCTTGTCCACAGGGGCGTCTCACCTGCAGCTGATAGGCCAGGTCGGACTCGGCCTTGCGGGTGTTCACCTCGATGTCGTAGGCGGCTTTCTTCAGCTCGAAGTCCCGCTGCGCCTTGGCCATCTCGATCTCGCTTAAGTACTGGGCAGAGAGCTTCTCCTGCTTGGCCTTGGCCTCCTGCGGGTGTGGGGGTCAGAACCACGGTAACCCCCATCCGAGCCATGGGCCAGCTGGTATCCCCTGCCCAGTCTGACCCATCGGCTGGCTGACCCGTGCCCCCCGCCCCCGGGTCACAGCTGTGGGCTGGGTGACCCGTGCCCCCTGCCCCCGGGTCACAGCTGTGGGCTGGCTGACCCGTGCTCCCCGCCCCCGGGTCACAGCTGTGGGCTGGCTGGCCCGTGCTCCCCGCCCCCGGGTCACAGCTGTGGGCTGGCTGACCCGTGCCCCCCGCCCCCGGGTCACAGCTGTGGGCTGGCTGACCCGTGCCCCCCGCCCCCGGGTCACAGCTGTGGGCTGGCTGACCCGTGCCCCCCGCCCCCGGGTCACAGCTGTGGGCTGGCTGACCCGTGCCCCCCGCCCCCGGGTCACAGCTGTGGGCTGGCTGACCCGTGCCCCCCGCCCCCGGGTCACAGCTGTGGGCTGGCTGACCCGTGCTCCCCGCCCCCGGGTCACAGCTGTGGGCTGGCTGACCCGTGCCCCCCGCCCCCGGGTCACAGCTGTGGGCTGGCTGACCAGTGCCCCCCGCCCCCGGGTCACAGCTGTGGGCTGGCTGACTCGTGCCCCCCGCCCCCGGGTCACAGCTGTGGGCTGGCTGGCCCCCCTGCCCCCGGGTCACAGCTGTGGGCTGGCTGGCCCGTGCCCCCCGCCCCCGGGTCACAGCTGTGGGCTGGCTGGCCTGTGCCCCCCGCCCCCGGGTCACAGCTGTGGGCTGGCTGACCCGTGCTCCCTGACCCCGGGTCACAGCTGTGGGCTGGCTGGCCTGTGCCCCCCGCCCCCGGGTCACAGCTGTGGGCTGGCTGACCCATGCTCCCTGACCCCGGGTCACAGCTGTGGGCTGGCTGACCCATGCCCCCCGCCCCCGGGTCACAGCTGTGGGCTGGCTGACCAGTGCCCCCCGCCCCCGGGTCACAGCTGTGGGCTGGCTGACTCGTGCCCCCCCGCCCCCGGGTCACAGCTGTGGGCTGGCTGGCCCGTGCTCCCCGCCCCCGGGTCACAGCTGTGGGCTGGCTGACCCGTGCTCCCCGCCCCCGGGTCACAGCTGTGGGCTGGCTGACCCGTGCCCCCCGCCCCCGGGTCACAGCTGTGGGCTGGCTGACCAGTGCCCCCCGCCCCCGGGTCACAGCTGTGGGCTGGCTGACTCGTGCCCCCCGCCCCCGGGTCACAGCTGTGGGCTGGCTGGCCCCCCTGCCCCCGGGTCACAGCTGTGGGCTGGCTGGCCCGTGCCCCCCGCCCCCGGGTCACAGCTGTGGGCTGGCTGGCCTGTGCCCCCCGCCCCCGGGTCACAGCTGTGGGCTGGCTGACCCGTGCTCCCTGACCCCGGGTCACAGCTGTGGGCTGGCTGGCCTGTGCCCCCCGCCCCCGGGTCACAGCTGTGGGCTGGCTGACCCATGCTCCCTGACCCCGGGTCACAGCTGTGGGCTGGCTGACCCATGCTCCCTGACCCCCGGTCACAGCTGTGGGCTGGCTGACCCATGCCCCCCGCCCCCGGGTCACAGCTGTGGGCTGGCTGACCAGTGCCCCCCGCCCCCGGGTCACAGCTGTGGGCTGGCTGACTCGTGCCCCCCGCCCCCGGGTCACAGCTGTGGGCTGGCTGGCCCGTGCTCCCCGCCCCCGGGTCACAGCTGTGGGCTGGCTGACCCGTGCTCCCCGCCCCCGGGTCACAGCTGTGGGCTGGCTGACCCGTGCCCCCCGCCCCCGGGTCACAGCTGTGGGCTGGCTGACCAGTGCCCCCCGCCCCCGGGTCACAGCTGTGGGCTGGCTGACTCGTGCCCCCCGCCCCCGGGTCACAGCTGTGGGCTGGCTGGCCCCCCTGCCCCCGGGTCACAGCTGTGGGCTGGCTGGCCCGTGCCCCCCGCCCCCGGGTCACAGCTGTGGGCTGGCTGGCCTGTGCCCCCCGCCCCCGGGTCACAGCTGTGGGCTGGCTGACCCATGCTCCCTGACCCCGGGTCACAGCTGTGGGCTGGCTGACCCATGCTCCCTGACCCCCGGTCACAGCTGTGGGCTGGCTGACCCATGCCCCCCGCCCCCGTGTCACAGCTGTGGGCTGGCTGACCAGTGCCCCCCGCCCCCGGGTCACAGCTGTGGGCTGGCTGACTCGTGCCCCCCGCCCCCGGGTCACAGCTGTGGGCTGGCTGGCCCATGCTCCCCGCCCCCGGGTCACAGCTGTGGGCTGGCTGGCCTGTGCCCCCCGCCCCCGGGTCACAGCTGTGGGCTGGCTGGCCCATGCTCCCTGCCCCCCGGTCACAGCTGCAGGCCAGAATTCCCACCCCTGGATCAGACCCCCATGGACCCAGTCAGCTGAAATCCCCCTGTCCCCACCCCTGGATCAGACCCTCATGGACCCAGCCAGCTGAAATCCCCCTGCCCCCACCCCTGGATCAGCCCCCCATGGACCCAGCGAGCTGAAATCCCCCTGTCCCCACCCCGGATCAGACCCAGCTCTCACCTTGATGCCTGCATCTCTCTTGGCCTCAGCTTCCCCTATCCGGGCGTCTTTCTGCACCTGGGCGGTCCTGGCTTTCCCCAGCGAGTGCAGATAATCCTGGGGCAACGCCGTGGCGGGGAGGGGGAGAACGGAACAGAGACAGACACCTCAGTCACGCCACGCAGCCCGGCTGGAGACCATTTCCCTCTAGGGGGCGCTGGCTCCCATCCGCCCTGGGGCGGGGCAGGGACTGGCTGGCTCTGGGCTGGGAATGGGACATGGGGCCTTTCCCCTCTAGGGGGCGCCGGCTTCCATCCAGCCCTGGGGCGGGGCAGGGACTGGCTGGCTCTGGGCTGGGAACGGGACACGGGGCCCTTCCCCTCTCGGGGGCCCCGGCTCCCATCCGCCCTGGGGCAGGGCAGAGTAGGGACTGGCTGGTTCCAGCCTGGGAATGGGACCGGGGCCTTTCCCCTCTAGGGGGCGCTGGCTCCCATCCAGCCCTGGGGCAGGGCAGGGACTGGGTACTCTGGGCTGGGAACGGGACACGGGGCCTTTCCCCTCTAGGGGGTGCCAGCTCCCATCCAGCCCTGGGGTGGGGCGGGGCAGGGAACGGACTGGCTGGCTCCGGGCTGGGAATGTGACACGAGGCCTTTCCCCTCTAGGGGGCGCCGGCTCCCAGCCCTGGCACGGGGCAGGGACTGGCTGGCTCCAGGCTAGGAATGGGACACGGGGCCTTTCCCCTCTAGGGGGCGCTGGCTCCCATCCAGCCCTGGGGCGGGGCAAGGACTGGCTGGCTTTGGGCTGGGAACGGGACACAGGACCTTTTCCCTCTAGGGGGCGCTGGCTCCCATCCAGCCCTGGCGCGGGGCAGGGACTGGCTGGCTCCAGGCTGGGAACGGGACACAGGGCCTTTCCCCTCTAGGGGGCGCCAGCTCCCATCCAGCCCTAGGGCAGGGCAGGGACTGGCTATTCCGGGCTGGGAATGGGACACGGGGCCTTTCCCCTCTAGGGGGCGCCGGCTCCCAGCCCTGGCGCAGGGCAGGGACTGGCTGGCTCCGGGCTGGGAATGGGACATGGGGCCTTTCCCCTCTAGGGGGCGCCGGCTTCCATCCAGCCTTGGGGCGGGGCAGGGACTGGCTGGCTCTGGGCTGGGAACAGGACACGGGGCCTTTCCCCTCTAGGGGGCGTCGCTCTCCCTCACCTGGTCGTCGTGAATGTCCTTGAGCGTGTAGCTCACCACGCTGATGCCCATGTTGACCAGGTCTGAAGAGGCCACTTTAAAAACCTGCTCTGAGAACTTCTTCCGATCCTTGTAGATTTCCTGCCCAGGGCGGGGAGACGACGGGTGAGTCGGGGTGGGGGCAGGGCTGGGACAGACACATGGGGGGGCAGGTCAGACCCCCAGCAGGGGGCGCTGACACCCACACAGGGGGCAGGTCTGATTCCCCCAGCAGGGGGCACTGACACCCACACAGGGGGCAGGTCTGACCCCCCAGCAGGGGGCGCTGACACACACACACACACACACAACAGGTCTGACCCCCTAGCAGGGGGCGTTGACACACACACACACACACACACACACACACACACACAGAGAGCAGGTCTGATTCCCCCAGCAGGAGGCGCTGACCCCCACACACAGCAGGTCTGACCCCCCAGCAGGGGGCTGACCCCCCCCCAGCTGCTGGCCTCCCACCTCCACAGTCATGTGGGCCATGATGGCCCGCTGATGCCCCTCCAGCGTCTCCAGCGCGATGTGGGTGATCTCGCTCTCCGACTTGCCGAGGAACATCTGGCAGGCGGCCGCCAGCATCTCCTTGTTCTGGCCCTGGATCTTCACCTGCCGGAGCGAGGCCATGAGTGGAGGGAGGAATGGAGCCCTGTGCCCGCCCCCGACAGCCCTCCCTGCGAATCCTAGGGATGCTCCGGGGATGGGGCACCTTCCCCTTTAAGAGGAAGAGGCTATTGCCTGCATCCCAACAACAGTTGCCCAGAGACCGTATCCATGGTGGTCAAGGGGGCTCTGGCCCTGTGGTCCCAGAGCATCATAGCGCAGGTACCAATGGGGAAATGGGGGGGATGAGCCAGGCTGGGCAGGTACCACTGGGGGAAATATGGGGGTGAGTGGTGCCAGTGGCAGGTACCATTGGGGGGACCATGGTAGCTGGCTGGTTTCCTAGGTGATCCCAACCCTGTTCCCCCCTCCTTGGGGTTTCCGCGGCAACCTTGGAGTCAGGGGGCGCCGGTTACCTGGGCGATGCCGGTGACAGAGATGGGGACCCCGTGCCGGGTATAAACCTTCTCGCTTTTCACATTCAGGGTCAGCGTGTTCAAGGAGATCCTGTGGGGAAAGCAGGGGGGGTCAGGAGAGGGGACCCCCCATGCACACATCCAGCCCGGTATCCCCACCCCCACATGCTGATCCCTCCCTGCCCCAAAGCCTGAGCTCTGACCCCTCCCCAATCCTGGCAACCCCTGCCCCAGCGGGGGGATGGGGGAGCTCCTACAGACTTGGGGAGCGCAGGGATGAGCCAGGGAGCCCTGACCTAGAAGCTCTCTGTGGAGGGGAGTTTCGGAGACTCACCTCTGGATCTGCTGGATGCAGGGGAGGACGAAGACCCGGCCCCCTGCTACCATCACTGGGGGGCTGCGGCAGAAGCCTAGGGGGAGGGGAAGAGAATGTTAGCTGCCGCTGGGCGCCGAGATGCAGCCGGCTTTGGGGTGGGACAGCTGGGAAACATCCACGTGGAACAGCGACGCTGCACGGGGAGGGCTCGCCCACCGTTGAATTGCAGCTGGCTCTGGGGTGGGTGGCTGGGGAACAGCTGTGTAGAACAGGGACACTGCTGAGATGCAGCCGCTTCTAGGGTGGGTGGCTGGGGGACATGCAGTGAATCCTGAATCGTTTGAAACCACCAGGGAAATTTTAAGGAGGCAGGAAGTGAGCTCAGCTGTTGACACCCCTTGCTGAGCCCCCCCCCCGCCCCCCCACAGCACAGTACCCCCTGCTGAGCCCCTGCCCCGCTACCCCCAGCCCAGCACCCACTGCCAAGCCCCACCTCGGTCTCCACTGCCCCCCACCCTGCTCCTTGCTGCTTCCCAGTGGCCATCAGTGACGCAGAAAAGAGGATTTGATCCTTAAACATCAGATTAGCCTCCTCCCGCCTCCCCCCCCCCCCCCCGCAGACCCATCCCCTGGGAGCAGGTTATGTCACTGGCTCAGATCCTATCTCTTCACTGGCTCAGAGGGGCAGGGGATGGGGCACAGGGCCTTTCCCCTGTGGGGTGGGACAGCCCCATAAGTGGGGGTCTGGGGGGGAGCTCTCCCATTGTGCTGGGGAGGCTCCAACTCCCAGGCCCCTAACGAGCTTGGGCATTAGGCCCAGGTCTCAGGCGGGCTGACAGGGCTGCCCCAGCAGTGTGGGGGTGGGGCTGGGGGTTAGGGGTCCCAGGAGGGGGCAGCATCAGGCTCCCACCCTGGAAGTGTCTCTTCCAACATGAGACCGCCAGGGGAGGCCACTCACCCGAGACCACCATGGCCTCATTGGGGCCGCACGTGAAGAACATCCTTATGCTGGAGGGATCCTGAAAGAGATAAGAGCGACTCAAATCGAACCCAGAAGTCCTGGCTCCCAGCCCCTACCCCAACCACTAGACCCCACTCCCCTCCCAGAGCCAGGGACAGAACCCAGGAGTCCGGGCACCCAGCCCCACCCCCAGCCATAGATCCCACTCCCCTCCCAGAGCCGGGGACAGAACCCAGGCATCCTGGCTCCCACCTCCACCCCCACTCTAATCACTAGACCCCACTTCCCTCTCAGAGCCAGGGACAGAACCCAGGAGTCTGGGCACCCAGCCCCCCCCCCCCCCGCCGCCCCCCTCCAGCCATAGATCCCACTTCCCTCCCAGAGCCACGAAGAGAACTACGGAGTCCGGGCTATTTTCTCCTCTCCCGGCAGGCCCAGGCGGTGGCGGATAATTACAGACCGGTTCCTGGCCAGACTCCAGTTGAGCTCCAGGGAGCTCCCCACCCACCTGCCGCCAGAGCCGCTGCTGATTCCACCCAACGGGGAAGGGGATCACTGGAGTCCCGCCCCCCCGCCCACCCCTTGCAGCCCCCCCATCCCACTCCCAGCTGCGCACCCCACTTCAACCCTGTGCTTCGGCCCCCACCCAGATCTCTGCTCGTGCACCCGCCCTCTGCCCATGCACCCCCGACCCCCCTCTCTGCCCGTGCACCCCCCTCTGCCCATGCACCCCCCGACCCCCCTCTACCCACGCACCCCCGACCCCCCTCTCTGCCCATGCACCCCCCTCTGCCCATGCACCCCCCGACCCCCCTCTCTGCCCATGCACCCCCCCGACCCCCCTCTCTGCCCGTGCACCCCCCTCTGCCCATGCACCCCCCGACCCCCCTCTCTGCCCATGCACACCCCTCTGCCCATGCACCCCCCGACCCCCCTCTCTGCCCGTGCACCCCCCGACCCCCCTCTGCCCGTGCACCCCCCCACCTCTGCTGACCGGGTTTCTTGCTCCGACCAACTCCCCGTCCGTCCGTCCCTCCTGCTGCAAACACGCCCCACCCTCCTGTAACCACCACTATCCCGTCAGCCCCCGCAGTTTTCCCAGGGCTGAGGCGGTGCTGCCACCTGCTGGCCGCAGCCCCGCGTGGCAACCAGGCAGCTGCAGGGGGCTGCGTGTGGTGTTTGCCCCGGGACTTGAAATGGGGGGGGGGGGGGGGTCAGGGCCGATGGGGTGAGACCATGAGGACAGAGGTGGGCTGTATCTAGGGTGACCAGATGTGCCAATTTTATAGGGACATTCCAGATTTTGGAGTCTTTTTTTTATATAGGCTCCTATTACCGCCCACCCACACCCCGATTTTTCACATTTGCTGTCTGGCCACCCTATATAGAATCATAGAATATCAGGGTTGGAAGGGACCTCAAGAGATCATCTAGCCTAACCCCCTGCAGAAAGCAGGGCCAATCCCCAAATCCCTATGGCACCACGGTAAAAACTGAAAAATGTTTCACGATCGTTTTATTAGATTTGACTCATGTTTTCGAATCATCACACAAAGTAAAGCTGGCTACTTAAGGCTTCCATGAAACACGACGCTTACATCCTTCCTGGTTTCTTCTTGTAATTGTGCACAACTTTGTTAACGAACTTCCTGAATGCAACATGTTCATCTTTGGTGGCTTCTCGTGTGTCCGGTACTTCCATCCCTTCAGTTGATATGCTCGTTAGTTCATTCACAGGATCAGGCAGAAGGCGACGTCTTTCAGAACACAACATTCTGTAGTTGTTGTGACTGGGCATAGCAGGAGATGAATTCCCACTGCTTTCATCCCAGGAAACAGAACAAAGATCGCGTCGAGCCACTGATGATGATAAAAAAGAAGTTGAAGTCAAATCATTTATTCGTCGTATGATATTCCACTCTGTGTTCAAATTCTCTAGTCTGTCCTGATCACATGGCAGCCCCATGGCTGGTAGTGCCTCACTCCACTCAACTATCAGTGCTTCATAGGACAGGGATCTGTAAAAGCCACATGGAGGTTGAGTCGAATCTAGAAGTCGCTGTTGTAGGTTTTTAAGAAATCAAGTCTGTGTACTTTTTCAGTTGCCCTCACAAGCACTTCTTGTCCTCTTCACTTAAGGATTCAATATAAATACCTTCATTAGTCAAGTTCTGGACTGAAGTCTTTGCTTCTTTGAGTACTTTTTCAATGGATAGCTCTCTGACTGATCCAACCAGGGCCGGCGCTACCATTTAGGCAGCCTAGGCAATTGCCTAGGGCGCTAGAATTTTTGGTGGGTGGCATTTTGGCGGAGGGGGTGGCCGGCGGCTTCGGTGGAGCTGCTCCAGTCGTGCCTGCGGAGGGTCGACTGCTCGCGCGGCTCTGGTGGACTGCCTGCAGGCACGACTGCGTCAGCTCCACCGGAGCTGCGGGACCAGCGTGGGGGCGGCGAAATTGCTGTCCACCTATGGTGTTCGAAGCCCTAGTGCCAGTCCTGGATCCAACTGTAGCTTCCATTGCTGGACAAAGGTCTACTGCTGTTGTAGCAGATGCCTGGATGGCCTTGTTTAATGACCCAAGTGGTTTCAACAGGAGACTTACAAAAGAGAGAGAATGGCAGCAGTCGTCTCTGAACTTAGCAGCAAAAGTAACCCACCAGCTTCACTACTCAGATCCGTCCCATCTTAGCAGATACTTTCCAAAGCCAGTAACAACGGTTGGAGTAATTTTAAGACAACAGCCAAGGATCGCTCACGAGAAAGCCAGCGGGTTTTCCCAAGTTGGACTAATTTGAACTTCAGTCCCAGTGTATCTTCTATATTTTCCAAGATATTCAGTCTTTTTGGACTCTTGCTGAAAAAAGAATATAATGAAGCCATTAAATTTCTAGCTTATTAATGTCTTTTGAAGAGTCTGCACCTCGTACTAGCGCTAGTTGGAGTAGATGGCGTCTGCAGTGTGTATAGGAGAGATTAGGGTTACACTTTGTTTGAGCAAAGCTTGTACTCCACCATGTCTTCCAGAGAAGTTTGTAGCTCTATCAAATGCACAAGCAGCCATCTGTTTGGGGTCCAATCGACAAGCATTTAACTCTTCTAAGATATGGGTTGTCACAGATGGAGCCGATGTGTCTTCTGTAACTTGAACATCGAGAAACACATCTACCGGTCTACTACTGACATCAAGGTAACGGACACAGTGACAATACTTGATGCATTCATCAGCCGTGTATGGACATTTTCTGAATGTGGTGAGTGAGTTCTTCACTTTTTCAGCTGTGGAGTCTTTCAGTGTTGCACCACATGCTTCTAGCCAGTCAGCTGAGTTTCTTCCAGAAAGACAGTGAGCATTTGCTGGTCTTGTTCGGAACCAGTGTTCAACTTCAGGATGAACAAGTGACAATGCACTTAACATTGGCCTCCAGTTTGTACCGTGTGGTATCTCTTGCTTAAATAGAAAGTAGGATGCCACAGCCTTGTTTGTTCGCATGAACTGTGTTGTGTCTCCAGCATTCTTAACAGCCTCATTAATACTCACCGGTGTTGTCCTTGGTTAGTGGAGGCTCAGAGTTCAGAGGTGCTTTGACATGAGTTCACCCCCCAGGTTGGGGGCAAGAAGGCACCTTGCTCGTTCCTCCAGCTGCTCACTGTTCACTCTGGACGCTGTTGTTCATTGTGCCACCATTCACACCATTGCTCTGTTGCCAATGGCCCTGCGCCTTCATCTTCTGCTGCCATCTGCCACTGTGACCTCTGCGAGTTGGTCTCTTGAGGTTCCACCAGCTCTCAGTGATTTCAGCTGAGCTCTCAGCAGGGGAACCTTGTTGCTAGTGCAGGCTGGGCCGTCTCTTCCACAGAAACACTGGCCCACGGCAGGACTAAGCCCTTAGACCTGATTCTCAGTGATTTCAACTGTAGGGGTCATTTAACAAAACAAAAGACTCTCTATGGAGCCTAATCAGCTCTGTCTTTAAACAGTGGAGAGGGGCAGATCAAATGGTACTTGTGACTCAGGCAGCCCATCAAGCAAACACCTGTCCCCACCCTCTCTCGATGCCCTCAATCAGCACAGGCGAAGTACAGTTCTACTGCCCTTTACTCATACAATAAGAGCAACAACATTTCATCCCCCTCAACCCACATTCAAGTGATTTGTAACTCAACCCCAGCCAAAATCTATCACTTGGGCAACACAGCTCTGTTTGCTGGATACCTAGGGAGATTAGGTGTGAATGTAAATACGATCTGGTCCTGAAGTCTTTCCCCACAGCCCCCAGCACATCATTAGCCATCAGGGAGAGCTCATTTAGACTGCTTACAAAGCATCATTTGAAATCATTAGGTTGGTCAACATCACTGAAATGAATGCCCTGACATTGTCATAAAAAACAACAGCTGTATAAGGAAGCTAGTCTATGTTCATACTTTTCAAATCTATTGTACTTTTTCAGGTACACGTATGTTATTATACATTGTATATGCTTTTAAAGTGTGTATTAACGTTTCAATTTCAATCTGAATGTCCAAACAGTCACTAAATTGGCAACACTGCATGTAACTAGTTCACACAACTGAAGGGGGGGGGGGTGTTGGGGAAATTCGGGGGTGTGGTAAGGAAATCCCTGGCTGCCTGGCTTGGAGAGAAGTGGGGAGATAGCAAATTCTCTGGGACCCCACCCCTGCCAGACCCCCCGCCCCCAAATCTATGAAGCTTTTTGGTGAGGGAAGCCCAGGGCTGGGCTACCAGGGGCTGTGGGTCAGGAGGGAGGGGCACCAGCAGAGCTGGGGGGGGCAGGGCTGGGCTGGCAGGGGCTGCGGGTTGGGAGTGAGGGGCACTGCCAGGGCTGAGCTAGCAGAGGCTGCGGGTCAGGAGTGGGGGGCACCGGCAGAGCCGGGGGGAGCCCAGGACCAGGCTAGCAGGGGCTGCAGGTCAGGAGTGAGGGGCACTGGCAGAGCTGGGGGGCAGGGCTGGGCTAGCGGGGGCTGCAGGTCGGGAGTGGGGGCACTGGCAGAGCCGGGGGGAGCCCAGGACCAGGCTAGCAGGGGCTGCAGGTCAGGAGTGAGGGGCACTGGCAGAGCTGGGGGGGCAGGGCTGGGCTAGCAGGGGCTGTGGGTCAGGAGTGAGGGGCACCAGCAGAGCTGGGCGGGGGGGAGAACTGGGCTAGCAGGGGCTGTGGGTTGGGAGTGGGGGGCACTGGCAGAGCTGGGGGGCAGGGCTGGGCTAGCAGGGGCTGCAGGTCGGGAGTGGGGGCACCGGCAGAGCTGGGGGGAGCCCAGGACCAGGCTAGCAGGGGCTGCAGGTCGGGAGTGAGGGGCACTGGCAGAGCTGCTGGTGGGATCAGGATTTCGTGAGTTAACCCTGTTGTTTTGGCCAAAACCCTCATCCCGTTCTCCTGACTTTCCAAGAAGACACAGGGTGGCGTCTGCGTCACTTCCGGTCCCAAACTCGGTGGCGTAGCGCCCGTGAAGCGGCCGCCCCGTCACCACCCAGAGGTGGCTGCATTAGAGCCCCTGGCTGGCTCCTGTTTCCTGTCAGGGCGGCAGTTCACCATGTGGCCACCAGGTGGCGTGGGCGGCCAATAGTGCAGCGCCGGGACCGGGGCATCGTCTGAGCCTGGGGGAGAAAATTTGCTTCTTTCGGGGTGTGTGGGGGGGTGCCCAGCCCATAACCACCCCCCAGGCCCCTGTGTCCCCCCCAGAATAGGGGCAGAGAGAGCCCCCCCCCACAAGCCAGCCCCCCACGTGCCTGCCCCGAGGCTTGATAAGGGGCACTAGGGGTGGTCGATCTCAGTGGCATGTTTGACCCCCCCACCTGCTCTGCTGACCAGGGGTCAGTTCATGCCTGGAGGGGTAGGGGGGGCGTTGGTAACAGGGGCAGAGAGCCAGCAAACTCGTTACACACAGAAAGGAGCCGGACTCATTGGAATTATCAGAGCCGGCGCCCCCTAGAGGGGACAGGCCCCTGCCCCACTCCCTGCCCCCCTGAGCCAGCCAGTCCTGCCCTGGGGCCGGATAGGAGCCGCCACCCCCCTGCCCCATTCCCTGCCCCCCGAGCCAGACAGTGCCCCCAAGTCAGACTTGGCCCAGGGAGTGTGTTAGGGGCAGGGTGTGTGTGTGTGTGTGTGAGGGGTGGGGGAAGAGTTGTGTATTTCCAGTGCCGGTATTTCCACTCCTCTGCCCCCCTGTGGCTCTTTATATTTAGGCCCTGGGCTCTCTGGGCCGGATGGGGGGCGGGGGGTGGACATGGGCTCTGCCACTTCCTTTCGCGTGTGGTTCTCACCTCTGGGTGAGAGGAAATGCAGCCGTGCAGTTAGGCAGAGCTCGGAAGCCACGAGCTTGGGCAATTCCCAGCCCTGGCCTGGGCCCAGGGCCCCTAGCAGCACTTTCTGTCATGTGTTTCATCAGCTGGAGAGCGGAGGGTTGTATGCGTGACCCAGCGTGTGTGCAAAGACACACACACAGCCCCAGGCCAGGCTGGGCCATGAGAACACACACACACACACACACACACACAGAGCCTCCCTTGCTTTAACCACTAGACTCCCCTTCCCTCCCAGTGCCGGGGAGAGAACCAGGGGTCCTGGCTCCCAGCCCGCCCAACCACTAGACACCACTCCCCTCCCAGAGCCAGGGAGAGAACCCAGGAGTCCTGGCTCCCAGCCCTCCCAACCACTAGACACCACTCCTCTCCCGGAGCCAGGGAGAGAACCCAAGAGTCCTGGCTCCCAACCCTGCCCCCCCACCCACTAGACCCCACTGCCTTCCAGGAGCCACCCAGCCCCCCTGGCTGTAACCACTGGACCCCACTCCCCTCCCAGAGACAGGGCGAGAACCCAGGAGTCCTGGTTCCCAGCTCCCCTGCTCTAACCACTGCACCCCACTTCCTTCCCAGCCCCCAGGGGTAGAACCCGGACATCCTGCTGAGGTCACCCTGGGCTGAGTGTCTGTTGCCGCAGGCGCTATCTGTACGTGGGCACTCGCTATATATAACCATCCCCTCGTGGCCCAGACAGGTACCGGCAGGAACCCACAGTTCCTCTGCCCCCGCAGAGAGCTGGGAATAGCCCCTTATCAGCCATTGCCGCTGGGCTTATCCGTGTGTCCAAGGGCGCCGGGCGTGGCTTGCCCAGCCCTTCCGGCCCTCGCTGGCTGGGAGCTTGGCTCTAAGCATACTCCAGAGGAGAGAAAGAGATGGATAACAACCCGGCTGGGGGAGGGGGATTGGGCAGCCCCAGCTGAGGGTGGCTGGAGCTATGGATCACTCAAGAAGGAGCGATTTGCTGGAGCTAAGGATGGCAGGACGGGGCTGAGAAAGGCAGGTTGGCAGATACACACGCTCCCCGGTTAGGTCCAGTGTGCCAGAGTCCCTGACTCCCAGAGACACGCCGGGACGCATGAGGGGGTGGCTTAGAGTCCTGGGACACCAGGAAACATTGTTAAACTGGCGATTTGACTGATTTTTCTGTCATGCCAAATCACAGTTAACGATTAAAAACCCAGGTAGAATGAAAATCTCCAGAGGATTACATGTAACCCATCGTAATACTGGCTATAGCAGGGTCGGACTGGAAGGGACCGCAAGAGGTCATCCAGTCCCATCCTCTGCACTCAGGGCAGGACTCAGTATTATCTAGACCATCCCTGAGAGGCGTTTGTCCAACCTGCCCTTAAAAATCTCCATCAACACAGATTCCACAACCTCCCTGGCCAATTTGTCCCAGAGTTTAACCACACGGACAGTTAGGAAGTTTTTCCTAATGTCCAACCTAAACCTCCCTTGCTGCAATTTAAGCCTGTTGCTTGTCCTATTCTCAGAGGTTAACGAGAACAATTTAGCACCGTCCTCTTTACAACAACCTTTCACATACTTGAAAATTGTTCTCATGTCCCCTCTCTGTCTTCTCTTCTGCAGACTAAACACACCCAGTTTTTTCAATCTTCCCTCATAGCTCATGTTTTCTGGCTCTTTAATCATTGTTGTTGTTTTTCTCTGGACTTTCTCCAATTTTTCCACATCTTTCCTGAGATGTGGCGCCCAGATCTGGACACAACACTCCAGCTGAGGCCTAATCAGTGCAGTGGAGAGCGGAAGAATGACTTCTAAGTTTCTAGTTATGACACTACAGTGTATCTCAGAAGGAGGTTTGGTTTTTTGGCAACAGCGTGACACTGTTGACTCATATTTAGCTTGTGGTCCACTGTGACTCCAGATCCTTTTCCGCAGTTCCCCTTTCTAGGCAGCCATTTCCCATTCTGTATGTGAGCAACTGATTGTTCCTTCCTAAGTGGAGAACTTTGCATTTGTCCTTATTAAATGTTATCCTGTTTCCTTCAGACCATTTCTCCACTTTGTCCAGATCATTTTGAATTTTCATCCTGTCCTTCAAAGCACTTGCAACCCCTCCCAGCTTGGTATCATCTGCAAACTTTATAAGTGTGCTCTGTGTGCCATGATCTAAATCATTGATGAAGATATTGAACAGAACCGGACCCAGAGCTGATCCCTGTGGGACCCCACTCGTGATGCCCTTCCAGCCTGACTGTGAACCACTAACTCCTCTCTGGGAACAGTTTTCCCCCCAGTTCTGCACCCACATTATACTAGCTCCATCCACATTGCATTTCCCTAGTTTGTGTATGAGGTCATGCGAGACAGTATTGAAAGCTTTACTGAAGTCAAGCTACACCACATCTCCCATTTCCCTGCTGTCCCCAAGGCTTGTTACTCTGTCAAAGGTAACAAGCCTTGTGAGGTGGGGGGAGGCATAGGGGAATAGATACCACCACCATTCAGCTGAGAATGAGAAACCAGGTGTCCTGACTCCCAGCTCCCCCACCCTTACCCACGTAGGGTGACCAGACAGCAAACGTGAAAAATTGGGACAGGTGGTGAGGAAGTAATAGCCTATATAAGAAAAAGACCCCAAAATCAGGACATCTGGTCACCCTAACCCACTGGACCCCACTCCCCTCCCAAGGCTGGGCCAGGTTTCCTCACTCTGGAGCTGCACCCCTCCCTCATGAAACAGACTAGCCTCTCTGAAGAGTTCCCCCCAGGCCCTCCCCCCATGGTCCACCATCAGCCAATGAGAATGTGTCCAGCTGATGTAATGCAGGAAGTGGGTGGAGCTTGGAATATGAAGGCCCCCCCCACCTCACCCCTTGAAGCTCCTGTAGTTGAATTGAGCTTTGCCCCCTCCCCACACTCAATCTCCTTGCTCCTCCAGCATCATGAGATCCTTTCACCCCTCTGAGTGAGCTGAGCTTCGCCTTCAGCCAACCCCCTCCCCCAAGGGATGTGGGACCCCCCTGCCCCCCAGAAATCAGACACACCCAAAGGAGTCAGCACATTTATTTTGTTCACAGAACATACACAGGTTGGACAACTGGTCCGGGAAAGAGTTTGGGGCAAACACACCTTGGAAACATCAACCTGAATTTTGGTCAGTTCGGGGCAAGTCTCGGCCTCCGAAGCATCCAGAGCTTCTCACAACAGCTTACACAGTAAGCGTACACAGCAGCCAGGGACCCTGCTGGTCTGACACCCAGGGCGTGAGCATAGTTGGGGGGTGTCTGAGAAGGAAGGGCAGGGGGGCAGTGATCTCACCCTGACTTCTTGCCTCCTCCCAGGGTCAGAAAAATCCCCATTTGGTCCAGGCTTAAAGCAGCCAAATTTTTCAGACTCCAAATTTCTCCCTCCGCCCAACTCACCAGCACCTCCTTACTTCTGTACTGGAATCAAGTAGCTAGTTTATGGGAGACCCAAGGATCAGAGGCTGTTTTGCCACAGAGCAACCCAGCCTGGCCTCTGCCTGGAGAGCTGTAGTGATGAATTCTAGCACATTTGGCTGGCACAAAGTTTACCCCCTCCTAGGAGCATTTCCGTAGTTTTAATATCTCCTTGAGATTTGCAGCCAGCTATTCCTGTCAGCTCCACCTCGCCTCAGGCTGCTTTGCTAAAATTTAGAGGGGAGTTTCCCCCTCTGGGTAACGGCACTAACATTAAAGTCCCCATAGAGACAAGAGCAAGATACATGTCCCCCTTTAAATGGATGAGGACGTTTAACGGTTTTATTCCACCCTGGATTAAAGCAGCATTTTCCCCGCAGACATGTTCCTGCTTCGATCATTAAATAGAACATCTTTAAGTTACAAATATATAAATATTATAAATATTAGATATTAGATATTAATAAGTTATGTCAGTAATACTCCCCCGCCCCACAAAGTCTCAGTCATTGCTGGAGCCAGGAATTCCCTGCTCACGGCTGCCGAAGAGGTTTCATGTCGCTACTGACGTCAAGCGTCCGGCATCATCCGGATTCTTCACCTGCTTAGTTCAGAGGCAGCAGCAGACAGAGTTGGCCACAGGCCAGGCGGGGTTAACCCATTAGTGGCTGAGTCAGACCCCAGGCCCGGTTGACCCCTTAGGTGTCTTGGCCTGAGAAATGCTGGGTGGGGGGGGGTCTCAGAAAGCGGCTGGATTCTGCTCCAGGAACTGGCTGATTTCCATGGTGGATTCGGCAGCCTCATGGTCCCCATGCAAACTGGTAGCGTTGGCCACCTCTGGGACCTCCAGAGGCATCGGGAGCACTTCTGAGAGAGGGGTCTCGCAGCGGGAGCCCCCACTCTCTGCAGAGTGGTCAGGGATCTCCTGCTCAGGTCCCAGGGCCAGGTCTTCGTCAGCGTTATAGACTTGGCAGAAGATGATGGTGAGGAGGATGAAGAGCAGGCGCTTGGCCTGGCTGCGTTCCTTGGGCGGATAGTAGCGTTTCACCTGGTCAGGAGGAAGGAGACAGGACATTAGAGACCTGGCTGGCAGGGGGACCCAAGTATTACCCACAATGGACTGGTTCCACCCCAAGTGCCCAACAGATTACCCAGAATGTCCTAGCACCTAGCCCTGGGGCGAGCCCACTACCCCACCGTGGCTGGGAGGTCAGCCCAGTTACCCAGAAACCTCTGCTTCTACCCACAATGCCCTCTTCCACCAAAACAGCTTGTGATTCAGGGGCAGGGCAGGCTCAGCAGCTGAGCCAGGCAATCTGAACCCTCATTGCACTGAGCGTGATCTAGATGCCTCCCCTGTGTGTCATATGCCCCATAATGCTCCCATCAAGGGGGCAGATTAGCAAGAGAATCACCCCGGGCAGTGAGCAGCAGGGAGCCTGGGACACACACAGCCCCCCACCATCAGCAGGGGATCTCTGGGGCAGAGAGATGTGCACATGGGGTTTCCTGTCCAAGACATGCAGGACCAGGTCCAATGGGGTGACTCATCCTGCACTGGTCTGTATGCCCACAGCACAAGCGCTGGGCTACAGGTCTCAGCTTCCCCCCAACCCCCCGCAGCATGCTCAGAGATGGGGAGACACACTCCCAGCTGCAGGGAGCTATGCTGCCCCATGGGCTAATGGAGGGGAGAGGCTACTCCACTCTCACCCTCCCTCAGGCAGCAGGGACTGACCCAGAGAGCCATCAGCAGCCTACTTCTACAGCAGGGGAAACTGAGGCACAAGAGGGATGGATCAGCAGGAGAGACCTCACTCCTAGATCCCCCCCCCACACACACACTTTAACCCAACAGGCCCCTCCCCACAGCCCAGAGAACCCAGGAGTCTTGATTCCCCCCTCACCCCACAGAGAACCCAGGCATCCCAGCTCCCACCACGGCTCCCCAGAGAACCCAGGAGTCCTGACCCCTCCCCCTCTAGAGAACCCAGGCGTCCTGGCTCCCACCGCAGCCCCCCAGACTCACCACGGGGGGGTAGAGCACTTTGCGCAGCCGTTTCCTGCCCCGGGTCGGGTTCCTGCGGGGAGGGGTCTGGCTCACCGCGGGCAGGGGGTCGAAGGTGAAGTACTGGGGCCCGGTGCCCCTGCTGGAGGGCTCGGCTCTGGGTAGGGCGGGCATCCGGGGCTCGCAGGCTAAGCACATACTGGTGGCACCGTACAGCGCGTTCATGAGGCTGTGGCGCAGCGCGATTTTCAGAGCTCGTCCCCAGATGCAGCGTACAGCGATCTTCTGCCCGCGTCCCCCTGGCGCCGCTTTATGAATGGAGCCAGCCCCGCCCCTGGCGCCCCATTGGCTGCGCCCGGGGGTGACAGCTCAGCGTGCGATCACGGAGGGAAAATCCCGGGACGCTGCGCGATGCTGGCCCCGAGCCCGGGCGGGGAACGGCGCCTAGCGGGCGGGGCTGGCGGGGAGGGCAGAAAAGAGTGAATGCAGGAAATCTGCGAGTACACACAGAGTGCAACCCCCCCCGCTGTGCAACACACACAGAGTGTGCAACCCCCCTCTGTGCAACACACACAGTGTGCACCCCCCCGCTGTGCGACACACACAGAGTGTGCAACCCCACCCGCTGTGCGACACACACAGAGTGTGCAACCCCCCCGCTGTGCGACACACATCCCAGCTGTGCAACCCCCCCGGCTGTGCAACACACACAGAGTGTGCAAGCCCCCCCGCTGTGCGACACACACAGAGTGTGCAACTCCCCCGCTGTGCAACACACACACACTCCAGCTGTGCAACACACAGTGCAAACCCCCCCGCTGTGCGACACACACACAATGTGCAACCCCCCGGCTGTGCAACACATACGCACATACACACACACCCCAGCTGTGCAACACACGCACAGACACACACACACAGTGTGCAACCCCTTCCCCCGGCTGTGCATCATACACACACATAGAGTGTGCAACCCCCCTCCGGCTGTGCAACACACACACAGACACACACACACATCAGCTGTGCAACACACACACAGTGTGCAACCCCCAGCTGTGCAACACACACACAGACACACCCCAGCTATGCAACATACACACATGCACAGTGTGCAACCCCCCTGGCTGTGCAACACAAACACACAGAGTGTGCAACCCCCCAGCTGTGCAACACATACACACGCACACACCCCAGCTGTCCAACACACACACTGTATACACCCCAGCTGTGCAACACAGACATACACACAACGTATATACACCCTCAGCTGTGCGAAAGATATACACACACAGAATACACACAGAGAGTACACACACCCACACCAGCTGTGCAATACAGACAGAGAGAATACACACACACACTGTATATACACCTTTTCAGCTGTGCAATAGACACACACAGAGAGTGCGCACACACACACACTCTCTCACACACACAGGGTACATACACACACCCCTGAGCTGTGCAAGAGACGCACGCAAAGAGAATACACACAGGGTACTTGCACCCCCCCCCAAGTGGTGCAATAGACACTCTCCGAGCTGTGCAAGAAGCACACGGAGAAAATACACACACACTCTCTCTCACACACACAGAGTGCATACGCACACCCCTGAGCTGTGCAACAGACACACAGAGAATATACACCCCCCCACCCCCAATATAGATGCACACATACACGGAGCTGTGCAATAGCCACACACAGAAAATACACACACACAGATAATATATACACGCACACAAAACCCAGCAACGAGCAGTCCTTGCGGCACCTTAGAGACTAACAAATTTATTTGAGCATAAGCTTTCGTGGCCTAGAACCCGCTTCATCGGATGCCTGGAGTGGAAAATAGAACCGTCCTGGGCTGTACATTACACACACCCACTAATCCCCACACTTTGAGCTGTGCAATACACACAAACGGATACACACACACAGATCCTGAGCTGTGCAACATAAACACACAGCCTATCCTCCCATGGGCACACACATCCGGAGCTGTGGAATGTCACCCGTCCCAGCTATGCGACACATACACACACACGAATAAATACACACAAAGACCCACACTTCCTGAGCTGTGCAATAGACACCCACACAGAAACTAAAAGCTCTCAAAAAAATACACACGTATTGACCCCCACATCCTGGGCTGTGCGATACACAAACACACCCGGAGTAAACACTCTCACAGAATGTAAATCCTCCCTGACTTGCACATCCTGATGTCTAATAAACAACCACACACGGCTGATTATCCACAGGGACTTACTTGCATTTCCTGCCCTGATAATAGACACACACAAAATACCCGCCCCCCCCAAGATGCCTGTAAAATACACTCAAGGTATCTGTATATATTGACCCCTGCAGCCTGCTCTGTGCTACACACATACAGTCAGCGTACGCACAAACCAGACACACTTGTACACATGGCCTGACCCACACAGTAGACATAGACACACACAGTCAACACAAACACGCTGCCGGAACATAGACACGCACTGCCCCACACATCCTGATCTGCGCAATAAACTCACACGGTGACACACACGCGCACGATTAGCACAAACACACTGCCAGAATAGTCGGACGCACTGCCCCACACAGCCGGGGCCGTTGGCAAACGCGCACAATAAGCACAACAGATGTCAATGCACAGCCGTCAAAACGCATACGGTCAACCCAAAGACACACCGACCCACATGTACACTCAGGCTACACACACTCCCTGACGCGTCCCAATGCGCACACACACACACACACACACAAAGCAAGCTTGCATTCGCTGACACAGTTACACACAAGCACAGTTCATCTCTCCCTTTCTCTCTCTCTCACACACACACTCACACACACACTTATTACAACATACACTCCCTCCCCCAGCACCCAGCTGTGGGCAGGCTCAAAACAAACGCGATATAGTGCGTGTAGTGATTTCATAAGATTAGAAAAACCAGATGCCAGCATCCCGTGTGATGCAACACAACTTCCCCGTTGGCACAGGGGAACAAGGGGCGGGAAATGGGGCCTGGGACCTGCCCCTTCTAGGGGGCACCGGCTCCCGTCCAGCCCCAGGGCAGGGACTGGTTGGCTCAGGGGAACAGGGAATGGGGTGTGGGACCTGTCCCCACGAGGGGCTCTGTGTGTGGGTATTGAGGGGCCCTTGCTGGGGAGTTGGGGTCGCGGGAGGGGCTGGCCCAGGCACCCCGCCAGAGGCAGATCAGGGAAAAGGAAGTGAATTCCAGATGGTGAAATGGAAAAATCCATCTCCACTAAACAGCTTCAGAGCCACTTAAGCTGTGAGTCAGCAAAATCAAAGCTGGAACCGACAGCCTGAATCCCATGGGCCAGGATCTTCCAGCCTCCCCCCGACTCGCGCTTCTTGGGAGCCAGGATGCCTGGGTTCTATCCCTGGCTCTGGGAGGGGAGTGTGGTCGAGTGGGGGATGCTGGGAGCCAGGACTCCTGGGTTCTGTCTTAGCCAGTTAGCTGGGTCCCCATGGAGGCGGGACCGTGCCTGTCCCTACTGCCTGGGGCAGGGGGTACAGAGTGGCCAGAGGCCAGTGTGCCGGGGGGCAGCAGCGGTCAGGTGTGGGGCCGAGGGGAGCCCAGGCAGAGGCTGAGCCGAGCCCGGTGACTCTTACAGAGAAGAGGAAGCCACTTAAGGCCCCAGTCCCCCGTCACAGGGACGCTTTCGTCACTTGCAGGGGGCCCCCCCAGCTGATACAAGCCAGGCTCCCGGAAGGGCCTGTGCCTGGAGTTACGAGAAGTGGGGGCAGGGGCTGCAGTGTCCTCACTTCCCGTGGAGGAGCCGACTTTGCGGGTGGCGGGGAGGGAGCCGAGCTAACGCGGGCACAGCAAATATGGCGGGTGGGGGAATCAAGGTGAGGACACATCTGGGGTAGTGTGTGATGGGGACAGAGGCATGAAGAGGGATGGGAAAGGGAAGAGTGGGGGCTGCGGGTCGGGAGTGAGGGGCACCGGCAGAACTGGGCGGAGCCCAGAGTTGGGCTGGCAGGGGCTGCAGGTCGGGAGTGAGGGGCACCGGCAGGGCTCGGGGGGCAGGGCTGGGCTAACAGGGCTGCAGGTCACGAGGGAGGGGCACCGGCAGAGCTGGGGCCAGGGGTAGGGCTGGGCTAACGGGCTGCAAGTCGGGAGTGAGGGGCACTGGCAGAGCAGTGGGGGGGGGCAGGGCTGGGCTAGCAGGGGCTGCGGGTCGGAGGAAGGGGCACCGGCAGAGCTGGGGGAGCCCAGAGCTGGGCTAGCAGGGGCTGTGGGCCGGGAGTGAGGGGCACTGGCAGAGCTGGGGGGGGCAGGCCTGGGCTGGCAGGGGCTGCAGGTCGGGAGTGAGGGGCACTGGCAGGGCTGGGGGGGGCAGGGCTGGGCTAGCAGGGGCTGCGGGTCAGGAGTGAGGGGCACCGGCAGGGCTGGGCTAGCAGGGGCTGTGGGTCTGGAGTGAGGGGCACCAGCAGAGCTGGGAGAGCCCAGGGCTGGGCTGGCAGGGGCTGCAGGTCGGGAGTGAGGGGCACCGGCAGAGCTGTAGGGGGCAGGGCTGGGGTACCAGGGGCTGCGGGTCGGGAGTGAGGGGCACCAGCAGAGCTGGGGGAGCCCAGAGCTGGGCTAGCAGGGGCTGCGGGTCGGGAGTGAGGGGCACGGGCAGTGAGGGGCTGGGGGAGCCCAGGGATGGTGGCCGGGCGCTGTGAAGGGACGGAGGGTGGTAGCCCCGGGCAGGGGGATGGTTCCTGTCCTGAGGTGGCTGGGCAGGAGTGGGGTGTTGGCGTCCCTGAGCAGGACGCTGCAAGCCCTGGGCTGGATGAGAGACTCACTTTAGTACCAAGCTGCCGGGGGGAAGAGGAGCTGCAGGTAGCGAACGGGCCAGGGCAAGTCCTGGCTTCCACACCCTGCACTGCAGCTTCCCCCACTGACACCAGTGCTGGGAGGGGAGTGAGGTCTGGTGCTTAGAGCCGGGGGGTAGGGGGGAGCCAGGACGCCTGGGTTCTTTGCCACTGACTCACTTTTCCTTTCAACTGTTATGTCATATCAACTCTTCAGGCCGGATTTTTCCATTCCTGAAATGGAGTTAATAATACGAACCTGCATCTGTCGCAGAGCCAGGGAGAGAACCCAGGAGTGCTGGCTCCCAGCCCACCCCTGCTCTAACCACTAGACCCCACTCCCCTCCCAGCACTGGGAAGAGAACCCAAGAGGCCTGGCTCTTGCCCCCCACACTCTAAGCCCCATTCCCTGGCCATGGGCCTGGCTCTGGGGTTCGCGTGTCCACGTGCTGAGGGAAGGTGAGTAAGTTGCTGAACTTTATAGTTCAACCCGGGGGCTGGGTTTGTTTGTAGTTTGGCAGGAAAGCCGGGGGGTCCCTGGACTCCTGGCCGGGCTCTGAACCCAAGCAGGCCACGGCTGCTCGGCTAGCCAGGTCGGGGGGGGTGGGGTGTCTGGATGGGCTGAGTCACCGGCCACATACTTAGAAATGACTCGTGTAGCCCCTGTAAATATGACTTCAGCACGACCCAGCTCTGAGCTCAGCTTCCCGCCTGGAATCCGGCCCTGGGGTCAGAGCTGGTTCTGATCTCAGTGACTCTGGTGTGAAACCGGAGTGACCCCACTGCTGTCAGTGGAGCCAGAGTTGGTTCTGATCTCAGTGAACCTGGAGTGAAACCGGAGTGACCCCCTCTGCCGTCAATGGAGCCAGAGCCGATTCTGATCTCAGTGACTCCGGAGTGAAACCGGAGTGACCCCACTGCTGTCAATAGAGCCAGAGCCGGTTCTGATCTCAGTGAACCCGGAGTGAAACCAGAGTGATCCCCCTGCCATCAATGGAGCCAGAGCCGGTTCTGATCTCAGTGACTCCAGTGTGAATCTGCAGTGACCCCCCTGCCATCAATGGAGCCAGAGCCGGTTCTGATCTCAGTGACTCTGGTGTGAAACCGGAGTGACCCCCCTGCCGTCAATGGCGCCAGAGCTGGTTCTGATCTCAGTGACTCCGGTGTGAAACTGGAGTGACCCCACTGCCATCGGTGGAGCCAGAGCCAGTTCTGATCTCAGTGACTCTGGTGTGAAACTAGAGTGAACCCCCTGCCGTCAATGGAGGCAGAGCCGGTTCTGATCTCAGTGACTCTGGTGTGAAACCGGAGTGACCCCCCTGCCGTCAATGGCGCCAGAGCCGGTTCTGATCTCAGTGACTCCGGTGTAAAAGTGGCGTGACCTTGCTGGAATCAGGGCTTGTGGAGGGATTCGCTCAGGGCAGAGGCATCCCGGGAATGCAGTTGGATGTGGGGTTTTGGAGATTGCAAAGTTTTTCTGCCTTGGGCTCGGAGCCCAGCCTCTGTCAGCAATGCTGAGTCACCCCACTCCTGGTCCTAGCGAGATTGGCACGCACCTCGGCCGTGAGTGTGTGTGTGGGTGTGCATACGCGCGTTTGTAGCATGGAGTGTGTGTGGACAGCTGCGTGCATGGCTCTGGGTGTGTTGCTGTGAGTGTGTGTGTGTTGGTGTCTACACGCATGACTCTGTGAATGTGTGTGTTTGTGTTGCTGTGACGGGGTGTGTTGATGTTGCTATTGACGTGTGTGTTTGTGTTGCTGGGTGTGTTGCTGTCTAGATGTGTGTTTCTGCGACTGGGTGGCTGTGTATGCGTTACTGTTTAAGTGTGTGATTCTGACTGTGTGTGCTTGTGTTTCTGTAACACATTGGTGTTGCTGTGAATGGGTGTGTGCTTGTGTTGCTCTGACTGTGTGTCAGTTGCTGTGACTGTGTGTTTGGGTGCATGCTTGTGTGTGTCTGTGTCTGGTGAGGAAGGGTGTGTGTCTGTGTGTGTGTCTGGTGAGGAAGGGTGTGTGTGTGTGTGTGTATGATGGAGGCAGGAGGTTTTGTGTGTGTGAGAGAGCGAGGGTGGTGGTGTGTGTGTTAGGTGTACTGTGTATGGGGACGTTGCATGTGTGTGTTTGAAGCCCTCAAGCTGAGCCCAGTCAAACACGTCTCGCCCTCTCGTTTGCCATCCGAGCCCAAGGGACTCAAACTCCTTCCCACCACAGATCCCACCGCTGGCACCAGAAGTGTCTCTGCAGTGGGCCCCTTGGGTCCCCACTACGGAGAGCGGGGGGAGCAGCCACAGGACCAACTAAGAAACACTGGTGGGCACTGGCAACACTCCCACAAACAGTGGTCTGCAGTGGGGTATTTGTATCTGGGTGTGAACAGAGCCTGTTGGTCTCCGGCCTCTGCCAGCGCCTGGGGCTGGAACAGGAACTGGGGCCTGGCAGGAACTGCCCTGGGTCAGGGCGTCTCGGGCCACTGCTCCTGGACGGCTCAGCAGTGGGGCGGCGGGGGGGGCGGGGGGTGAGCCAGGTGCCGGGAACGTGGCTGGAACTGGTGCATTGGCCGAGGGCAGGTTTCCTGAGCAATTGGCGGCCTGGTAATTGTTCTGGGCAGGAAGGTGAAAGAGAGGGGGAGAGGGAGAAAAAAAGAAATAAATTTCCACTCCAGATTGCTAGCCTGGCCTGGCCCTGAGTGCCCCCTCCCCTGCCAGGACCCCAGCCCTGCCGGTGCCCCTCACTCCAGACCCGCAGCCCCTGCCAGCCCAGCTCTGCCGGTGCCCCTCACTCCCGACCCACAGCCCCTGCCAGCCCAGCCCTGCCGGTGCCCCTCACTCCCGACCCGCAGCCCCTGCCAGCCCCGCTCTGCCGGTGCCCCTCACTCCCGACCCGCAGCCCCCTGCTAGAGCAGCTCTGCCGGTGCCCCTCACTCCTGACCCGCAGCCCCCGCTAGAGCAGCTCTGCCGGTGCTCCTCACTCCCGGCCCGCAGCCCCTGCCAGCCCAGCCCTGCCGGTGCCCCTCACTCCCGACCCACAGCCCCTGCCAGCCCAGCCCTGTCCCCCCCCACAGCTCTGCCGGTGCCCCTCACTCCTGACCCGCAGCCCCCGCTAGAGCAGCTCTGCCGGTGCTCCTCACTCCCGACCCGCAGCACCTGCCAGCCCAGCTCTGCCGGTGCCCCTCACTCCCGACCCGCAGCCCCCGCTAGAGCAGCTCTGCCGGTGCCCCTCACTCCTGACCCGCAGCCCCTGCCAGCCCAGCCCTGCTGGTGCCCCTCACTCCCGACCCACAGCCCCTGCCAGCCCAGCCCTGTCCTCCCCACAGCTCTGCCGGTGCCCCTCACTCCTGACCCGCAGCCCCCGCTAGAGCAGCTCTGCCGGTGCCCCTCACTCCCGACCCGCAGCCCCCGCTAGAGCAGCTCTGCCGGTGCCCCTCACTCCCGACCCGCAGCCCCCGCTAGAGCAGCTCTGCCGGTGCCCCTCACTCCTGACCCGCAACCCCTGCTAGCTTGACCCTGGGCTCCCCCAGCTCTGCCGATGCCCCTCACTCCCGACCCGCAGCCCCTGCCAGCCCAGCCCTGCCGGTGCCCCTCACTCCCGGCCCGCAGCCCCTGCCAGCCCCGCTCTGCTGGTGCCCCTCACTCCTGACCCGCAGCCCCTGCTAGAGCAGCTCTGCCGGTGCTCCTCACTCCCGACCCACAGCCCCTGCCAGCCCAGCCCTGCCGGTGCCCCTCACTCCCGACCCACAGCCCCTGCCAGCCCAGCCCTGTCCCCCCCACAGCTCTGCCGGTGCCCCTTACTCCTGACCCGCAGCCCCCGCTAGAGCAGCTCTGCCGGTGCTCCTCACTCCTGACCCACAGCCCCTGCCAGCCCAGCTCTGCCGGTGCCCCTCATTCCCGACCCGCAGCCCCCGCTAGAGCAGCTTTGCCGGTGCCCCTCACTCCTGACCCGCAGCCCCTGCTAGCTTGACCCTGGGCTCCCCCAGCTCTGCCGATGCCCCTCACTCCTGACCCACAGCCCCTGCTAGCCCAGCCCTGCTGGTACCCCTCACTCCCGACCCGCAGCCCCTGCCAGCCCAGCCCTGCCGGTGCCCCTCACTCCTGACCCGCAGCCCCCTGCTAGCCCAGCCCTGCCCCCCCAGCTCTGCCAGTGCCCCTCACTCCCGACCCGCAGCCCCCTGCTAGCCCAGCCCTGCCCCCCACAACTCTGCTGGTGCCCCTCACTCCCGACCCGTAGCCCCTGCCAGCCCAGCCCTGCCGGTGCCCCTCACTCCCGACCCACAGCCCCTGCCAGCCCAGCCCTGCCCCCCCCACAGCTCTGCCGGTGCTCCTCACTCCCGACCTGCAGCCCCTGCCAGCCCAGATCTGCGCCCCCAGCTCTGCCGGTGCCCCTCACTCCCGGCCCGCAACCCCTGGTAGCCCAGCCCTGCTGGTGCCCCTCACTCCCGACCCGCAGCCCCTGCTAGAGCAGCTCTGCTGGTGCCCCTCACTCCTGACCCACAACCCCTCTGCTCTGCCCCACACAGCACTCAGTGATCGAGGGGCCCCTTTGGGTAGCCGGATGCTCAGAGGCCGGCGGGCTCGTTTCACTGTTAAACGATGCTGGCGGGGGCCGGATCTGGGCAGAGCGCAGGCTCTTGCTCTCACTGAGCCGTGCCAAGAACTCTGACTTTGGAATAACAGCTCCAGGCCGTGCACGACCCCTCGGCTGTTTAGAAAACACAGCGGGTGAGTGCGTCATTTCCCTTCGCTTCTGGCCTTGCAAGTGCAGCCTCTCAATGGCCTGCCTGGCTCTGCAAGGGCAGTGGGGCGTAGTGGGTCAGAGCGGGCAGGGGCTGGGAACCAGGACACCTGGGTTCTCTCCCTGGCTCTGGGAGGGGAGTGGGGACAAGTGGTTAGAGCAGGGGGAGATGGGAGCCAGGGCCTCGTTGTGCTGGGCGCTGCACAGACACTGTTTGAGATGGGAGCTTTGCTGTATTTAATGATCCAGCCACCTGACTCCTGGGCCCCCAGGCGCTGAGTTTGGAGCCAGCCGGTCAGCCCAGGCAGGGGCTTCCTGGCTAGAGAAGGAGACAGGGAAAGAACACAGCAAAGAGCTGTCCGCCCTGAGACCCGCCCTGGGGGAAACGCTGGCACCAGCCCTGGTCACTAATCTGTCCATTTGTCCAGCCCCTGCACCCCCCCATCTGTCTGTCTGTCCAGTCCATTCACCCGCATCTGTCTGTCTGTCCAGTCCCTACACCTCCATCTGTCTGTCTGTCCAACCCTTACACCCCCATCTGTCTGTCTGTCCAGTCCCTACACCCCCATCTGTCTGTCTGTCCGTCCCTTACACCCCCATCTGTCTGTCTGTCCATCCCCTGCACCCCCCATCTGTCTGTCTGTCCAGTCCCTACACCCCCATCTGTCTGTCTGTCCATCCCCTGCACCCCCCATCTGTCTATCTGTCGAGTCCCTACACCCCCATCTGTCTGTCTGTCCATCCCTTACACCCCCATCTGTCTGTCTGTCCAGTCCCTAACCCCCATCTGTCCGTCTGTCCATCCCCTGCACCCCCTATCTGTCTGTCTGTCCAGTCCCTACACCCCCATCTGTCTGTCTGTCCGTCCATCCCTTACACCCCCATCTGTCCATCCCCTACACCCCCATCTGTCTGTCTGTCCGTCCCTTACACCCCCATCTGTCCGTCCCTTACACCCCCCATCTGTCTGTCTGTCCGTCCCTTACACCCCCCATCTGTCTGTCTGTCCAGTCCCTACACCCCCATCTGTCTGTCTGTCCGTCCCTTACACCGCCATCTGTCCATCCCCTACACCCCCATCTGTCTGTCTGTCCGTCCCTTACACCCCCCATCTGTCTGTCTGTCCAGTCCCTACACCCCCCCATCTGTCTGTCTGTCCATCCCTTACACCCCCATCTGTCTGTCTGTCCACCCCTTACACCCCCATCTATCTGTCTCACCAGAGGCTCTTAAGCAAAGGAAGCAGCCACGGGATCAGAGGGAAGGTTGTCTCATGGATCAGTAACTGGATAAAAGACAGGAAACAAAGGGTAGGAATAAATGATCAGTTTTTACAGTGGTGTCCCCCTGGGGTCGTACTGGGCTCAGTCCTGTTCAACATGTTCATAAAGGATCTGGAAAAAGGGGCAACCAGTGAGGTGGCAAAACTGCTCCCGATAGCTGAGTCCCGGGCAGACTGCGAAGAGCGACAAAGGGATCTCACAAAACTGGATGACCGGGCGACCGAACGGCAGATGAAATTCAATGTTGATAAATGCAAAGTAATGCACGTTGGAAAACATCATCCTAACTAGACAGATAAATTAGCTGTTACCACTCAAGAAAGACCTTAGAGTCATTGTGGAGGGTTCTCTGAAATCACCCACTCCACGTGCGGTGGCTGACAAAACAGCAAACAGCGCGCTGGGAATCATTAAGAAAGGGACAGATGATAAGACAGAAAAGATCTTCTTGCCTCTATACAAATCCATGGTACATGCACACCTTGAATGCTGCGTGCGGCTGTTGTTGCCCCATCTCACAGGCAGTG